>OZ007497.1:172535381-175502881 GCA_963931805.1 Microdon myrmicae | reverse complement strand
GTGCGATCATAGATGGCTCCAAAAGACCGGGGTCGAGGTTTGAATTCATGGAAAATAAATTCGCGAAGACATTAACTTTATCCTTTGAATTTCTGACTAGCGCTGCCCGTCACTAAGGGTGGAAAAGAGGAGGAAGCGAAGTTACTGCTGACAGCCCTTGCCATTGGCCAGAAGGAGCGCGAACCGGTCGGGCACTGAAGGACTTTATTGGTCACTCTGTCGTTGTGAGCTTTCTTCGCGGTATAGATCATCTGGTTGCACGCGTTTCTGATTCTAACAAAATTGGTTCTGTTAACATCGGTGGGATTGGAGCGCCATTGCTTAAAAGCTTTATTTTTGGCCGCCGTAATCTGTTCGCATTTTTTATCAAACCAGGACTTATCAGATGAACTTCGTTTGATGAAATGTGGAATATAGATCTCCATCCCGAGAAGAATAATCTCCGTGACCGACTCCGTGCAAGCATTAACATCGGAGTCTCCGAATCACACCACCGACCATGGAAAGGATGCGAAGAAATCAGTTAGCAGCCCCATACTTCCATACATGGAGAGGCTGCCTAGGCCAGTTACTCGCTTGAAATGCTATTAGTTGCGCGACCGATACCAAGGAGTTATCAGAGTTTCCCATTGGCGCAGAGACCTCTACGGCATAAATACTCGGTTCGGATGTCAAAAACAGATCCAGGGTGTTCGCATAATCACATCGGGCATCCGGTACTCGCATGGGTTTCTCCACGAGTTGAGTCAAGTTGTGGCTAACAGCGAACATCTCCGCCAGCCTCCCAGCCTCGTCGGTTCTGTTAGAATATTCCAACCAGCCGGAATTATGTACATTAAAATCGCCATGGACGATAATTTCAGAAGCTGGGTGGTTGATCTGTATCCAGTCGACGGTACGTGAAAGATGTTCGAAAAGTATTGCCGGTCGGTCGTCATTCGGGACGCGGTAAAGACAACAAAGAAATATAACAGAATTCGTCGGCACGACCCTCAACCATATGATGTCCATGTTATTGGGTTCTAACGTCTCCACCCTCTGACAAGCTAGATCGGACCACGCGAAGACGCAGACTCCGCCCTTAAAACGGAATCTCGAGTGGAAGTCGTACCCTGAGCAACGAAGATATGTCGAATCAGTTGACGAATCGACCCGGGTCTCAGTTAGGGCAAGGATATCAGGTTTCGCTGTGTGCAAAAATTGGTGGACGGCGTTTACATTCGTATTGGTGAAACCGATGCCCCTGATGTTACAAAATGACGTTACCAGTCGAACGTCGACAGCGCCTCGAGAAAGAGCCCGATTAAGCGATGACGAATTTCTTAAAGTTTGGTTATTCATTATAATATCTGCGTGATGTTCCCCCTGCCACCGCCCCCCCCGGAGATCCGAATGGGGAACTAGTTAACCTCCGGAATTATCTATCTCAGAAGGTACCGTCATGACTTATCTCCGCGTCAGTCCGGGCCATCAGTCACACATACGAAACACCGTCGAAGATTTCTCTCAGCAATATCGCGGAATGTACAGCGTGACGGTGGTATCTCACCTTGGCTACCACCCAAACCAACCTTTTTTCGAACCGGTCCGTCAGCCAAGCTCCGAAAGATGGCCAGGGATGTCTCCCGACCATTTCACGGAGCCTAAAGCTTGATGGAGCGGTATTTCGCCGTGCGACAGGACGTTGGGACCCCCCTACCACTCGGCCTTTAGTCCCCTCTTAAGACAAGCCGCCCTAGCTCTGAGTATATTCTAACGCCCTACTCTCAGGGCAGTGATGTATAGATGCTGGCAACACCGTGACAAACTTGCTGACCTCCTCTTCTTTTCAAGCATCAACGTAAGTGACAGTAGATGTATTTGAATAACCGAAGTACATGGAGATGAAATAAAAGATATATGTACAATATGATGTGCAAAGTACACGTATTTTATTTATAAAACATGGCGCAGCCGGTTTGAGAAGTGCAAAAAAAAATTAACAAAAAAATAAATAGAATAAAATAAAAATAAAACAATTTGGTGAAAACAATGAGTGAAATGTGTTATCAAAAGCCAGGTCCATTTTCAGTGGACGGTAATGTTAAGGAGGATTGGAGGAAATTTAAGGTTATGCGGAACGTCTACGCGGTTGCCACGAAAACGGGCTGCTATAGTCAGACCATTCAACTGGCTAAATTTTAATCATGGGCGGGTGAACAGGCAATTGCAATTTTCGGGACATTGGGACACACAGAGTAGAAGAAATCGATCAAAGATGTCATCGGAGCCTTTGAGGCATATTGCGTACCTCGAAGCAATGTATGTATGTTCGAAACCTTTTTTTTAGGTCATTAACATGAGGGTGAGCCGTTAAAGCAGTTCATAGCGGATATTACTAAGCTAGCGGAGAACTGTGAATTTGATACCCAAAAAGAACACATGATCAGAGATTGCATAGTCGTTGGTGTAGCAGATCACAACGCGCCACTACAGTTATTAAAACAGGACAGTTTGACTTTGGTAAAACCAAAGGAGATCTGTCGTGTGTCAGAAGAGACCGGAATGCAGGCAAAACGGATGCAGAATGAACGTGCAGCGATGGTGACAACACTAATGAATGTGAGTGATGGAGATGATAAAATGTTTAATATCAATGCTATTAATTCTAATTCTAATTTCAGACTCGAGAAAGGGAGAGGATATTGGCAGAAATACACGGGTTACTAAACCAGTAGAAAAGTGAATATACCATGCTTTATATGAAATCGGTTTCACGCGTTGGAAAATTTTCAGTTGAGGATAAAAGATGAATGTCGTGTCACTTCGAAATTGTGTGCAAGGAGCGTAAATATGCAAATAGTCGAAGATTCATCAACGAAGTTAGTAACAATGATGATGATACTGAAGATTACTTCGCTGATCCTGAAGATAATTAGGTGATGTACATGAGTTCTGTGAATGTACTTAATTTTGCCTCAAATTTAAAAGCGAAAATTGGTTCCAAACATTACAAATTATGAATTTAAGAATTGAGTTCAAATTGGATAGTGGTGCCGAAGTGAATTTATTATCAAGGAACTTGGTATAAATTAGATAAGATCAATGGTATCCAGCCCGTCTCAATGAAATTAGAAGCGTATGGTGGCTCTTGTCCCTATCCACTTCCTCTCCCGCTCGCACTGTGCTCTGACATTTAAGGGTACTTTAAAATCCCCTTTTGTGCACGTTTGTGTAAAAAAAAAAACATACTGTGTATTCAATAGTATTGCGTACGGAACATAAAAATAAGGTAATGGACCTCGTCGTATCCCAATAGGCCGTTATGATAGAGTAAAGAATAAATTAAATGTAATGGAAGAAAACGGGGATCATAAGTAAACAGGAAAAATCTTCAGAACGGTCTCATCATGTGGTTGTCGTCGAAAAAACAAACAGGTCATTGAGATTGTGTTTAGACACAAGTGAACTGAACAAACAGTTAAAGAAAGAACATATTTTAATTCCTACAATAGATGATTTTTGTTACGCAATGAATAGAATGAAATACTTTTCTGTATTTGATTTAAAAGAAGGTTTTTGCCATGCGGGCCTGTTGCCTGTCACCTCCATCAAATGAACTAACAGTCTTCAGTATTCCTTTTGGAGCCTTTCAGTACAATGTACTTCTTTTTGATGCCAAAGTGGCACCCGAAAAGTTCCAGAAACTAAACATGAAGTATTTTTGAAAATCTTCCTGGCTGTTTTATTTATATAGATGATATTATTATTAGACTAATGACCTTGCCCGGAAAAAACAAATCATTATGGAAAATTTAACAAGCCTCAGGACTTGCTAAATAAGGCCAAGACCGGTTCCCGGTTGTGGTGCCGATGATGATGATGATGATTATCATGGAGAGGGATGGAAGCGAACACACAGGGCAAAAGTCTCTGATTGCTTTCAACCCGTCGAAAGCCAAGACGATGCTTGTACCTGTTCAATCGAAGTTGACATGCAGTCTCCACGTGACACCCCTGGATAACTACTTTGGCACCCGCCAAGTAGTGAATCAATGCATGCAGCGACATCCTCAGAAAGGTTGGAGCAAGGCTAATAACCTTGCCCGTAAAAACAAATTATTATGGAAAATTTAACAAGTCTCGGATATAGACCGGATACACGACGACGAGCACGGAAACGAAAATGGCTAAACGATTTAAGAAATTTCTCATGGAACGTCAGCTCACTATACAGAGCTCGAGCTGCACAACAGCTAGCCGATGCCCTGTCCGAATATAAGGCTGACATAACAGCATTACAAGAAACAAGATGGCTGGGGAGTGATGTTATTCAAATAAACGAGTATGACATTTATTACAGCTGCAATGCAAAACACCATGTGCTCGGGGTAGGCTTTCTAGTCAGTCAAAAACTGAAGGCTGCCATTATCGGCTTTAATGCAAAAAACGCGTGCGAGGCAAGTTTAAGAACATAAGCTTCATACACGTTCACTGTCCTACAGAGGAGTCCCCTGACGACGAAAAAGAAGAATACTACGACAACGTCGAACGGGCCCTCGATGCCTGTCCAAGATCATCATCATCATTATCATCATCATTGGCACTACAACCGGGAACCGGTCTTGGCCTTATTTAGCAAGTCCTGAGGCTTGTTAATTGTCCATAATAATTTGAAATGTGAAAATCGTTCTTGATCATTTGAATGCGAAAATAGGTCGGGAGCCGGTTTCCAGACCCTACACAGGTTCCCATAGTTTGCATGAGAACACTAATGACAATGGACTACGAGTTATCGAACTGGCAGCATCGAAGAACATGGTCGTTGCAAGTAGTAGGTTTCCGCGTAAAGATATCCACAAAGCCACCTGGGTATCACCTGATAGAGCCACTCGCAACCAAATTGACCACGTGTTGATAGATCGCCCCCACTCCTCGAGCCTGATGAGGGTGCGAACGTACCGAGGTGCCATCGTCGACTCGGATCACTATCTTGTTGGTACAGTTTTCCGGGCGCCGATTGCCTTACGGCGACGTATTGCATCCGCGGATCAGGTTCGAATCAACACGGCTGCCTTGCGCAATGAGAATACCAGTAACACATTTGGTCATGCGCTAGCACTCGCCCTCGAAGAGCCCGACGGAGTGAGAGTAAGTCCTGGGACCAGAATGCCGGGCGTAAAAGAGAAATGGACACGCCTTAAGAATACTGTCATTAGTACTGCCAACTCCATCTTAGGCAGTAGTCGTAGAGATCGGAGCGACTGGTTTGATGATGAGTGCAAACTAGCGACTGAACGTAAGAATGCTGCATAGCCGGCAATGCAGCAGTCTCATAGGACGCGGTTGCGCGAGGAGAAATACAAAGAGCTCAGAAGATCTGAAAAAAGACTACAAAGACAATAGAGAAGTAACTGGAAAAAAAATCTAGTTTGTGAAAAGTAGAGAGCGAGGTCCGCACCGGGCGCGGAAGTTCTACCAAATAATCCGCAGTATGACGCAGTACACACCACGCTGCACTTACTGCAAGGATAAAGAGGGTAATCTGATCACTGATCCTGAAGGCATTCTGGAACAATGGGAAGTGCACTTCAATGAATTGCTAAATGGTTAGCTCACAGAAGGATAGTAGGCTCCACCAATACAAGATGCGCAAGGCTAATAACCTTTCCCGGAAAAACAAATTATTATGGACAATTTAACAAGTCTCGGATAAGGACCGGATACCGATGGAGAGACTTGCTAAATAAGGCCGAGAACGGAACCCGGTTGTAATGCCGATGATGATGATGACCAATGCAAGATCACGACCAAATGTTGCAGCCACCAAGCATTGAAGAAACAGTAAAAGTCATAAGACAGCTCAAATCAAATAAAGCCCCCGGAGCTGATGACATACCAGCTGAGCTGATCAAACAAGGAGGGACAGCGTTACATCACGCAATTTATGAGATCGTGATGCACGTATAGGAGCAAGGGAGATGCCGAAAGATTGGCGTCGCGGTATAATTTGCCCCATACATAAGAAGGGAGATATCACAGTGTGCAGCAACTATAGGGGTATAACATTGCTGAGTACCGCCTATAAGATACTCAGATATTCACTATAAGATGATCAGATATTCACCCTTAGGCAGGCGATGGAAAAATGTCAGGAATTTAAGATTCCATTATATCATCTATTTATAGACTTTAAGGCTGCCTACGACAGCATAGCCAGGGTAGAACTATATAATGCCATGAGAGAGTTCGGCATTCCAAACAAATTGATACCACTTTGTAGGTTGATAATGATCAAGGTAAATAGTCAAGTAAAAATAGGGGGATTGCTGTTCAAACCAATAAACATCTTTAATAGACTCCGACAATGGGACGGTCTGGCCTGCCTCCTCTTCAACCTGGCGTTGGAGAAGACAATCCGTGACTCTGGGGTTACAACTAAACGGACTTTGGCACCAAGTCAAGCCAGATATTTGCCTACGCAGATGACATTGACATCATCGGTAGATCCGATTTGACTGTACAGGACTACTTCATCGAGATCGAGCAGGCAGCACAAAAACAGGAACTGAGGGAAAAACTAAGTAAGGCAATTTCTACGGAGAGAAGACCTAACGTTAGTCAAGCTATCGGGGTAGAGGAGCACGAATTTGAAGTAGTGCAATTCTTTAACTACCTTGGGTCAATAGTATCACCCGATAACAATATGGAAGAAGAAATACGCGGACGGCTGATCAAATCCAACAAAGAGGGGGGACGATTCCGGAGACGCTACAACCATGAGTTGTACGCGATCTACCTTGAAGCTAATGTTGTAAGAAAAATCAAGGTCTGTAGATTCCGGTGGGTGGGACAGCTAGCTCAAATAAACGAAGAGGAGTCTGCCCGGAAAGTCCTTTGTGGCAGGATGTATGGAAGGGGACAGCGCAGCAGACCTTGTCTGCGACGGAGGGATGGTGTAGACCAGGACGCCCAGAACCTGGGAGTGCCAAACTGGATGACATCGGCTCGAAATCGGGACCGGTGGAGAGACTTGCTAAAGAAGGCCAAGACCGGATCCCGGTTGTAGTGCCGATGACTATGGTGATGACATAAACGGGGTGGATAATTTTATGATCAAATTAATCGGAGGACATATTCCGGGAACAATAGTCGCGTCCAATAACCTAATTTTCGGAGCTTATTATAGAAATACTATGTATTATGAGACTAATGACCTTGCCCAGCAAAAAACAAATCATTATGGAAAATTTAAAAAGCCTCAGGACTTGCTAAATAAGGCCAAGACCGGTTCCTGGTTGTAGTGCCGATGATGATGATGATGTACTATGAGAGGGTGCGCCGTAACGGCTTTGTTCTACCAGAGGCGATCCTCGAATTTGATATGAACGGTCTTATACAGGATGAATCCGGAGTTCCGCTGATTTATCATCTGATCTGCCGTAGACGGGCGATTGGGCTACAATATAGAAGCCACGCGCACCATAGAAGAGCTTTTGCGGTTCAATAGAGCTATTTCCCATAGAGACCGGGATGACATTATTAAACAACACCAACAGTTTTGGTGGTTGAACGGCAAATAAAGATCGATGTACCAAAGTCGGTAAAGTATAACTCCAATATCAACCAGCTTACACAGATTTAGCTTTTCTAGGGTGGTATAAGATTTACGTTATATTAAATTAAGGTTTTTAAGCAATTACAACAACAACAAATGTAAATATATAGATGGTAACTTAAATATAAGTTTAAAAAAAAACTGGCACCAATTTTTTTTTTTAGTTTTTCTTTGTTATTCAAATAAACATCACCCGCTTGGTAGAAACCTTGACGTGGTGCGGAGGTTAAACTACAATGAATCACTCAGGCTATGCTGACGGAAGCATACGCTTCCAGTAGGGCCACCCATGTCAGGCAGGCTAGCGAGGAGTAACACACAAAGATCTATCACCCCTAATCCAGGTGTTACGCGTCACCGTGCCCATTGGTGATGGTGTGATGATCCGACACTACCATAAGGGAACAAATCATCAAGAAAACACCGGCTCGGCAAAAAGAAGACGTAGGGAAAAAAGGAAAAAGCGGGATATACGCGTCGGCACATGGAATGTTCGAACGTTATATAAAGCAGGCGCGATACAGACGGTCGTAGAAAACGCAAAACAATATAAAATTGACATCGTCGCGCTTCAAGAAGTTCGACTCCCACATCAAGTAATAGAAACCAACGGATTTACACTGGCGTGTGGAGGTACTGATACACATAACCTCGGGACTGGCTTCATCATAAGCAAGAAGATTACGCCCCATTTAAAAGATGTGAAATTTATTAATGACCAAATATCGGTGCTAAAAATACAAGACCCATGGTACAATTATGTACTTACAAACATACACGCCACAACAGAATCTACGGACGAAGAAACGAAGGACACATTCTACGAGACCCTAGAGGAAGTATTCGATGGGATCTCATCATTCGATGTTAAAATTCTCCTCGGGGACATCAATGCGAAAATTGGAAAAGAAGACATCTTCGAACCAACTATAGGTAAAGAGAGCCTACACGACGTTTCAAATGATAATGGAATTCGAATTATTACGTTCGCAGCGTCAAAAGATCTGGTAGTGAAAAGCACGATGTTCAAGCAGAAGTGAATCCATAAAGCCACATGGATATTACCCGACGGCGTAACGCGCAACCAAATAGACCACTTCCTCATAGACAAAAGACACCACTCGAACATCATTGACGTAAGATCATATAGAGGAGCAGATTGCGACTCCGATCATCTTCTAGTGATGGGCCAAATTAAAAGTCGACTTGCAGCAATCCCACATGGGCAATGGCGGGAGACGAGCAAAAAGTTCGACATTGATAAACTAAAAGACCTACGCAAAAGGGCTGAATATCAAGACGAACTAACGAATAGATTTAGCATCCTAGAGAATGGGAGCAATGAGGAAGAAGAAGCCAATAGTGTGGGCACTAAATGGACCTCGACCAGAGACACAATCAAACAAACAGCCCAAAAGGTTTTGGGATTTAAGAAAATAATTAAGTCCAAACCTTGGTTTGACGATGAGTGCAGGGCGAAGATCGAACAACGTAAACGCCTCAGAGTGATCCACTTAGAAAGATATGATGAAGTCAACGCAGAAAGATACGCGACAATTCGGAAAGAGACAACGAAACTCTTCAAACGCAAAAAACGCGAATGGGAGAAGACTATGATCGAAAAAATCCTATAAAATGGCAGAGCAAAGAATGTCAGAGGTATGTATGTCGGCATAAATTCAATTAGAAATGCCCACCGAGGAAGAGCAAAAATAATCCGAGACACAAACGGCTGTCCTTTGACAGAAACAAACAATATCGTGACAACATGGAAGCAGTACTTTGAAAACCTGCTCACTGTGCGCACCCATCAACCACAAATAAACGCACCAAGCGTACATACAGCCGAGCCTCTGATCCCAGAACCCTCTCTCAACGAAGTTGTAGACGCAATAAATCGATTGAAAAACAACAAAGCTCCCGGAGTTGACTGCATACCGAAAGAGCTTATGAAGCATGGAGGGGAGGCAACCGCTCGAAAGACCCTCCAAGTGATTAACATAATATGGGACAAGGAAGTCATTCCGGAAGAATGGAAAACCTCAATAGTCGTCCCCATTTTCAAAAAAGATGACAGATCTGACTGTGAAAACTACAGAAGAATATCATTGCTCCCAACCGCATACAAAATATTAACAAATGTCATTCTGGCGAGAATCACACCGTACGCAGAAGAGATACTGGGAGACTACCAATGTGGATTCCGTAGGAACCGGTCAACAAGCGACCAAATGTTCACAAGAAGACAACTGGTGGAAAAGAAGTGGGAATACGGAGAGACGGTTCACCAACTGTTCGTTGACTTTAAAAAAGCCTACGAATCAGTCCCAAGGCAAAGACTCTACCATATTGTAGTTGAGCTGGGAGTCCTGAAAAAATATGCCGCCCTCATTCAAATCTGCATGAGCGAAAACAAAGGACGAGTTAGAATAGAAAACCACCTCTCAGACCAATTTGAAATCCGGGACGAACTAAAACAGGGCGATGGCCTCTCACCATGTCTCTTTAACCTTGTCCTCGAGTACGTCATCAGAAAGGTACAAGACGACAACATGGCCGGATCATCCCTGAACGGGGTCACACAAGTGTTCGCATATGCGGATGACATCGCCGTTTTGGGCGATAATCTCGAAACTATAAGTAAAAACAGTGAAATCATCATGCAAGTGGCAGAAGAGGTGGGCCTAGAAATAAATGAAGACAAAACGAAATATATGATTATGGCCAGAGCAGGCGGACCTCAGAGAACACACATAAACATTGGGGGCAAGATATTCGAAAATGTCAAAGAATTTAAATACCTGGGAACAATACTGACGGCCAGTAACGAAATGTCGAAGGAAATCAACAAAAGACTACACTCCGGCAACGCTAGTTGGCATGCAGTCAGTATCACGAAATATAAAGCTCCGTGTCTATAGAACCATAATCATGACGATTGTTTTATACGGATGCGAAACATGGGCTCTCACAAAACGGGCAGAAAACAAACTCCACGTATTCGAGAATAAAGTCCTAAGGGGTATCTTTGGCGGCGAATATGACGAGGAGGCAGGACAATGGAGGAAACTCCACAACTACGAATTGGAAGAGCTATACCGCAAACCTACAATAGTGAGAGTAATCAAGTCGCGGAGATTAAGATGAGCCGGACATGTGGCGCGAATGGGGAACGATAGGACCGTGCATAGAATTCTTGACGGTAGACCAACGGGAAAGAGACCGGTATGACGGCCGCGGTGGAGATGGGAGGACAACGTTAGGTTAGACCTCGAGGAGATCGGATCAGATGGTCGACCGTGGAAGGAGAGCGCACGGGACAGGGAACAATGGCGAAGTCGGGTCGGTGAGGTCATGAACTTTCGGGTTACTACAGGCCAATAAATAGTAGTAATTCAAATAAACATAATTAGAAAACAAACAAAGTTCTGTCGCCTAAAGGCAAATTGTATAATAGATATGTAACGTGTAGTTTAGATCGTCTGCAACGAGTATGTTATAATATAATACAATTAAGCTAGAATTTAACCATTTTTTGTCCAGCCTATAATATAGAATCTATGAAAAAAATGGAAATAAAAAATGTTGAAATTAATGAAAATGAAAGACGTCCGAGATGATTCTTGTGGTCTCAAGGCAACCAGAAGAGGTACACCATGGCGGAAGATATAAAAGCAATTTAACAAATACGAGGGTTGCCTCTTATGTTTCGGGATTTGGCAACCCTAGCGTTGCAATCCGCCAATTGACAGCTCTGTCGTAAAGTTGGACATTTTTGAGGTTATACGCACTCAGAACGTTTTGACATACGAGCGCTATTTGTGTTGTTTACAATAACTTAAAAGATTCATCTCGGCCCAAACATGGAATTTAATCGTCAACATTTTCGTGCGACTATTTTTTACAACTTTCAGCGTGGATTAACTCAGCAACAGTGCATGGATGAACTTAATTCAATTTTTGGCGATGAAGCTCCATCAAGGACCAGTGTTTATCGATGGTATGGTGAATTCAATCGTGGTCGTAGTTCACTCCAAGATGAATTTCGTGAAGGTCGTCCAAAATCAGTTGTTGTTCCGAAAACCATTGATGCTGTGCGCGAACTGATATTGGAAGATCGTCATGTGACCTATCGTGAGATTGAGACAACCTTAGGCGTTAGTGGGACCAGCATACATTCAATATTGCATAAACATTTGACTGTCAAAAAAATTTGTTCGCGTTGGATCCCACACAATTTGTCAATCGCCCAAAAAAAGGCTCGTGTCAATTGGTCGAAAGAAATGCTCAAAAAATACGGTCGCGGTGCTTCGAAACACGTCTATGACATCGTGACAGGTGATGAATCGTGGATTTACGCGTATGAGCCCGAAAGTAAACAGCAGTCGACTGTCTGGGTGTTTCAAGATGAGCCAAATCCAACAAAAGTTGTTCAGAATGCATATGTTGGAGATACCTCAATCAGAGTGGCAAAAGTGCTTCGACAATTGGTTCAAACGCATGCAAAAGTGTATAGATCTTCATGGGGAATATTTTGAAAAACAATAAAGTGATTTTCGATGACCAATATTTGTTTTTGTTCTCTAATCCCGAAATATAAAAGGCAACCCTCGTATATAAGTCTTAGCCTTATATCCAAGATCGAAGACTATTAATAAAAAGTTGAAATCTATTTATCATTTACGGAATCTCCAACTAAATACAAGTAACATAGTTAGATATCTTAATAGCTTGCTAACATTCTTTTCTACGGATCTGGTTATTGCCCTAACGAATCGAAGAAGCTAGGATTTATATACTATAAAGATCACGATAATCAAAGAAGTTCCTGGGTTACAAATACTACCTTTCTTTATAAAATGATCCGGGGGACTTATTCTTTTAAAACTAAGCGCAAACCCAACTTCTATCCAACAAATGATTATTCTGGTAAATCGCCTTACTCAAGGTCCCAACAAATAACCATTTGCCTCAATATTTATACAGAGCGATATACACAATTCCATAATCATCTAGCAATAATGTAAAAAATAATAGTGTCGTTTTTTAATCTAGGTTCCAAAGAATTAAGGCCATGAAAGAAGAATACGTTAACTCACTTATTATGGGATTGATTTCCTGTTTGATTTGGGTCAGTATACCAGGAATTGGTGCTGGAGGTGGTGGCAACACAGCATCTGGATGATTCATTTTCATGTGCCGCTTTAGATTCCCTCTTTCTACGAATGCCTTACTGCACATTGTACACGCATGAGGTTTTTCTCCTGAATGAGACCGCATATGCGAAACAAGATGACCTGAAAATGATTATGAGAAGTAAGAAGAATTTATTAGTAAAGTAGGAATTATATAAATTATAGATTTGAGACACAACTGTCTCAAGTACCTTTGCATATAAAGTTCTTCGGACATTTTTCACACGAGAATGGTCTTTCACATTCCTGCCCTTTGGTGTGACTACGTTGATGGAAGAGTAGATTGCCTTTTAACGGAAAACTCTTGCCGCATGTTTCGCAAGCAAATGGACGATCACCAGTGTGACATCGCGTCATATGATTAATCAAGTGTTCCTTGCGTGTAAATGGTTTGTTGCAAACATTACAGCAATGTGGGTTGTCGCTTGAATGTTGTCGCATATGATTGTTTAAATGTTCCTTTCGCGTAAATGTTTTTTGGCAATATTCGCATTTGTGTGGCGAATCGCCTGTATGCAACCGGATGTGGTTCGTTAGGTGTTCCTTGCGTGTAAATGTTTTCTTGCAATATGTGCAACGATGAGGCGACTCACCCGTATGTTGGCGGACATGATTGGTCAAATGCTCTTTCCTTGTAAATGTTTTCGTACAATATGTGCATTTATGTGGTGATTCTCCAGTGTGTTGACGGATGTGATTAACCATATGATCCTTTCTGGTAAACGCCTTGGTACAGTAGGTGCATTTGAAAGGTGTCTCGCCTGTGTGTTGACGAATGTGATTCACTAGGTGTTCCTTACGAGTGAAGGTCTTCAAGCAATAGGTGCAGCGATGTGGAGACTCACCCGTATGTTGGCGAACATGATTTAAAAGGTGCTCCTTCCTTGTAAACGTCTTCGCACAGAAATCACAGCGATGAGGGGTTTCTCCTTTGTAAAATAACAAACAAACACTAAGTAATTCTACCAAAAGCTAGTTTAATTTTTATTTATTAGAATTCGTTAATTGCAAATTCCTGGGCAATGTGAAGGCTACAGCAGAGAGAATGACCCTTTTTGCTAATTATCGCAAAACTACATGAGAAATGGAACATAAAGAACTTAATGAAGAACATTCCTTTTTATATATGTAAGTAATATATAAAAAGGAATGTGCAATGCCCTGCATCGTCTCTTTAAACATGAATGTACATGAGAAACGGAACATAAAGAACTTAATGGACTATACATAAGTAATAAATAAAAAGGCATGTACAATGCTCTGCATAGTCTATTTAAATATGAAAGTTCAACTATTCGTCGGCATTCCCAGACGGTGGTAATGGTGTTATTTACGCCAACGAACAAATCCAAAATGTTGGTCTCATTCATCAATCTTATGATAAAACAAGTCCGTCCGGGTAATGGTATCGGGTATTTCACCACATTGCTTCGTTTGATTTAATTATTACACGAGGCCAGGTCAATAAGTCTTTAGAAAATGAGGACGATTTTCTTTTATTTTCTCACGCCGACCTAATAATGACGCATAATACTGTCCAGTTACCGTCTACCCATTTTTCAAATATTCAATGAAGATAATACCACGGGCATCGCAAAACACAGTAGCCATAGCCTTTCCATCTGATTTCATCGCCTTTGCCTAACATACCACTATTTTGAGTGTTCTTTCATATCGGAAGTGTAGTGGTGTATCCATGTTTCATCTACAGTTACCAATCTGCGCAGAAACTCGTCTGGGTTGCGCCGCATGCACTCCAAAAGTTCTCAGCTGAGAGCAAATGCGGCATCCACCTAGCAGATATTTTTTTCATACCCAATTTGTCATGCAAAATTGAAACATAAAACAAATTGAATATTGACGGATGCTTACTATAAACAGACCATTACCAATGCTACGAGCGCCATCGTAGGCATTTCTAAGGACTTATTGACCTAGCCTCGTATATGAGCTCGAATAAGCGACAAACAAGCGCAACTCTATTCCATTATACACAAATGCGATAAAAACAATAAAATTAACCAGCCAGCTATGGGGATTTCTGATTTATGTATGTCGCAAGAATCAGGCGATGACCGATATAGTGGTCAAACACACTTAACTCGTTAACACACGGTGCATAACATTTGTTAGATAATAGTAGGTAAGGTAATCCCCAAAAAACTCCCTACATCCAAATGAGACTCCTATGTGGTAACACTGTATATGTTTACACATGGTTTTTTAAATAGCATACGCCATTGTGTTTTAGTAGCACCTACCATTTTTAAACATATGACGTAAGTCTAAACCGTGGTTCGATAAAGAGTGCCGAGCGAAGGTAGAACAACGCCAACATCCCAAAGCAATCCTCTTAGAAAGATATAACGAATGTAATACAAAAATATATTCAATAATTCGGAGATATTACGACGTTTTTTAAGCGGAAAAAATACAAATGGAAACAAGTACCGAGGAAGAGCCAAATAATTCGAGACACAAATGGCTGTTTAGTTACGGAAACAACCAACATCATGACCTGGTGGAAGCAATATACGTGTGTCAATCAACAACAAAATAAATGTCTCAGACGTACATGCACCCGAACAACAAATCCCAGAGATTTCTTTCAATGAAACAGTAGCCGAAATAAATCAACTGAAAAACAACAAAGGCCCAGGAGGCATTTTCGTACCGACCGAACTTATGAAGCATAGAGGAGAAACAACGGCTTAAAAGGTCCACCAATTGGTCCAAGCAATATGGGATAAAGAAACTACTCCGGAAACCCGAAAAACTTCAATAATCAATCATATTTTCGATCTGAATATCACTGCTCCCAACCACGTACCAAATACTAAAAAATATCATACTGGCAAGAATCACACCATAGACGAAAGAAATACTGGGAGACTACCAATGTGGATACCACAGGAACAGATTAGCAAGCGACCAAAGGCAATCGTTGAAAGAGAAGTGGGAAAAGAAGTAGGAACATACTTTCCAAAGCATTGGCCAAAGAAGTATAAACCATATTTCAACAACAAGCGCTCAATTTAACAAGTCGACGCCTAACAATCAGATAGTAAAGTGCATATTGGATCGAGTTTCCCTTATTCACTAATAAACACCTAATTGAATCTGCGTATTGACAAGTATTTTCTTCGGATCATGGGGATGACATTGAGACTCCCATCAGAAGTTCTCAAACAAACATTTTTTGGTCCCTCGAGTCGAATCATTATAGCAATCATTTGCGATAAGAAGACGTGAACAGTGCGAGTGTTAATCAGTGGTATAAGTTAATGACGTATTGCATTCTCTATCGTGGACAGGTGTGGCTTAGTTTCTATCTCAGCTTAAGAGTCTTTCTCTCGGCAGCATCGTTAAAAAATAAGTGCAAATGGTCGTCGTTACGAAGTTCGCGAAGCTTATCGCCGCTCAATTCTCGGCACAAAATCAGATATCTCGCAATATTCATCAACCTCAGAGAAAGGCAACCAACCAGCCCACCTCAAATGGGAAGGTACTTTAAGGCGACATCCGGAAATCGTGCAGGTGAAAACAGCTGATAATAAAAATAATAACTATTTCACAGAGGAACTCAGTCACGGACAAGGAAACATATCTGGACGAGCATGAAAAATTCATCGATGCTCATAATGAAATTAAATCACCATCATCGGTCTCTGCAACTCTGCCTATTAAATGAGCATCTAGCGTTTGGGATAATAGTGAAGAACGTGTGATTCGAACTGACGCTATGACAGTTAGAATCACCAAAAATTGAACCTAAGCGTAACATATCAGGCTACTGGCCGTGTTTAAAATTCGATTTTTAAACTCAAGTATATTCCACTGATGTGAATTGTTATTTTATCGCTATGGTATACGGCTCTGATGTATTCTCTTATTCGATTTTCATTCGGTGTTCTTCACTATTAGCTTGTGTATTGTGTGTGTATCTATTAGAGACGCTACAAGCATCTTAGCAGAATCGCATTTCGCTTTGATCACCTAGAGGTAGAAGAAGCTAATACCGTTACATATAAAATGCCATTTCCCTATATGTCCCTTATTCTCGACATAGGACGTCGGTATTATCGCCTCCAGCATCTAGTTTGAAGAAAAATTAAACTTGCTTAAAGACGAGTTCAGCCTGGACCTGATGGACTTCCGGCTGTCCTTTGAAAAAAAAAATGTTCCTCTTCTCTTTCTCTCCCGCTATCAAAAATATTCAATCTATCCCCCTTACACAAGGTGTCTTCCCAAATATTTGGTAATCCTCTTTTATCACCCCCATACATAGGAGGAGACCAAAGAAGGATATTAGTAATTACCGTCCCATCGCCAAACTGTCACATATTCCAAAACTGTTCAATGGCATTCTTTACAACGCGTTATGTTTTCGCTGCAAATCCAACATCTCACCCAACCAGCACGGTTTCCTTACGGGTAGGTCGAGCACCACCAATCTAGTTGAATTCTCATCCCCCGCTCTCCGTGCCTTAGAGAACGGCAACGAAGTCGATGTAATCACAACCGATTTCAGGAAGGCATTCGACAAAATCTCACACAACCTCTTCCTCTTTAAGCTATCCTATCTTGGCTTTGAACCCCTACTGATGGAGTGAATATATTCCTATCTTAACGATCGAACCTACCATGTCAGATTTAGGGGTTCCCCGCAGCAGTCATCTTGGACCCCTGCTACTTATTCTTACTATTAATAATATAGACTCCAGTATCAAGCACTCTTCCATCTCTCTAAACGCGGACGACACTAAACTCTTCAAGACGGTTCGCTCTTCTGTCGACTCCTCACTTCTCCCAATGGATCTCGACAGCTTTTCAACTTGGTGCCAAAACAACTGCCTCGAACTAAATATTGCCAAATGTCACTCAATCACCTTCTCCCGTAAACGAGCGTCAACTGTTAGGACCGACATCTACTGCACGACTTTACTCTATCAAGGTCAGCAGGCAATGTCGAGGAAGACATCACACCCTGCTTCATATTAGAACTGCCTTGACCACAACGCCACCATCATCCCAGCATCAAGAAGTGAATACAAAACGAACAAAATCCTGGGGCCTGTTCACATATTACTCAGGCATCTTCTCAACAATCTACTACTGCGCGCGTGATGGTTCAATCGGAACTCCAACGCAAGGTCGAGTTTCGTGCTCTGGTGGACTCACGTTCAGAGGCCACCCTCATCTCCGAATTACAGGTTCAACGGTTGCGTCTCTGATGCCAAACATCGTCTGTTCCAGTATACAGTGTCGCAGCTGCTTAGTGCCTAACGATAAAGGCGCATGCATGAAACACTATACTGCCTCGCTTTAACAGCTCCCAATATTGGACTCGCCCCGTGCTTATAGCGTTTGCGACAATAAATTCGATCGTTATTCTCAAGTACACTCAACTGATGTTGAATTGCCATGTTATCGCTATGGTATGCTTATTGGAATTTCTTAGGGTGTTCTTCACTATTTGCTTCTATATTGTGTATCTGTTAGAAACGCCGCATGCTCATCTTGTTTTATCTTTCGGATTACGTACGAACGATAGCGTGGTGGATCTGTAACTAGCAGATCCGAGCATTGACTCGAACGAAGAGATGGATCGGAATTGATCCCTACCCTGCGAGGTGCATGCTTGAACCAGTCTTGGATCTAGAGATCACACCCCGGAACTCAGAGAAAAAGTTTAAGCGTCAACGTCAATCTTATGAGCTATTGAAGGGGTTCATGGAAGAGTACATCACGCTCAACCACATGGATGAAATGCACATCGGAAACACATATAATGCAGGGAACTATCGTAAAAGCGAACGACGATCATGACGTACTGTTGTCTTTCATTTGATTGTCCAAGCATGGGTTCAACCGACGACTTTTTCTATTGTGGAGTTCCACCCAATTATTGAGTGGTACGTAGGGTCCCAAAGCCCAGCCGCCCGGTGAAATACCACCCCATTAATGATTGGGAGAAATCATCGACCATATTTCGATTTTTTTCTTGGCTAATGGACCAGGTCGAGAAAAAATAGCATCTCAGGGCGCTGACTCAAATGATCCAAATATTCATTTGGTTCGCATACACACAATTTCTTTCTTTCTATTAGGTGTAGAAATAGGTTTCCGTCAATTCCAAAATTAGGAATTTATTGTGAAAGAACGGTACTTTACGTTTTATTCAAAGTATTGTCCAATATTAGTCACTACTTTTTCCCATCTTTCTGACAGCATCCGGATACCACGTTAGAAGAACTCTTCATCTTTTTATGATGGAGGAGGAAGTAGAACTCGCACCCATGCCGGTGCCACGACTTCCTGCCCACAGTAACACCTATAGTAAAGAGATAGGCATGATACGTTGCGCCTGTGTTCTAAGGACGGAATTGATCGACTTACGGCTGGGTCCCCAATAAATTTCACTGCTCGTTTTTACATCCTATCGAGCACGTGTAGTGCGGGCGAATATACGCCTTGTAAATAGTAGTCAGGTTGGATGGAGTGAAGTATCTTTTGCATCTCTTAAGGAAACCCATACATTTGGCTACACTTTTCGCAGCTTCAAATATGTGGTCATTCCAGTTGAGAGTCGAATTAATTCGAGTGCCTAGGATTGATAGTTCCTTGACTTCGTCGATGTATGTGCCGTTCATAGACAGTATATTTTCTTTGGGGGTCACCTTTGACGACAAGAGACAGCACTGAGTTTTTAGGGCATTGAATTCTACTCGGTTAGATAATCCCCACTGATATATCTTGTTGGGGTCTGAATTCAATGTATCAAGCATAAACTGCTGGTTGCTAGTGACGTTCGAAGAGTTTGGAAGGGAGTGTTCGTATGAGTATGAGAAACTCAACGGGCTATCATCAGCAAACGAGTGAATTGGGTTGTGAGTAAGTGACAAGAGATCATTGATAAAGATGAGGAAGAGAGTGGGTGAGAGTACGGAACCCTGGGGAACACCTGCATTAATTTTATGGGAGACAGATTTGACACCATCAAGAACCACTTGAATTGAACGCCCAGAAAGATAGTCTCTTATCCATTGGATCAGGGAATTGTCCACTCCATATGAATGCGATTTTGACAAAAGGGCTAGATGTCAAACTCTGTCGAAGGATTTTGAAATATCCAATGCGACTACCATGCTTTCACCGACGTAGTGGATGGAATGGCTCCACTTTTCGGTAAGGTACACCATCATATCTCCTGTGGACCTGTTGCTACGAAAGTTATATTGGCGGTCATTGAGGAAGTCATTTGATTCCAGATATTTCGAAAGTGGAGGGTTGATAAGTGATTCCATTACCTTGGAGAGAATAGAAGTCAGTGCTATGGGTCGATAAGAAGAAAGGGATGATTTGTCCCCCTTTTTGGGAATTGGCTGAATGATCGCTGGCTTCCATCTATTTGGGAAACAGCCAGTAGAATAAAACAAATGTATGGATTCATTCGCCCTGTACACTTAAAAACACAAACCCAATTAGCATCCAATGAGATTCGGCTGGTTTGCTTAGCGGAACTCAAATCTCATGGATGCACATTTTCCCTTTCTTTGTTTTAGATTCGTTCCCATGGCTTTGATCCATAAAAGAACCAATGTACACACATACATGTGTACCGTGACGTTCTCTCTATGATATCTGTTTGGTTACCCGAAAGAGAGACTTTACGTCTCTCTTGGAATAGGAAAATGCACCCCTTAATTAAGAGAGCCAGTTTCACTGGCCGAATTTCTTTTGACAACGAATGAATATCGTGGAGTCCAATTCATCCGACGGATGAGAGCCGAGTATGAAATTAGTTTCACTTTGTGATCAAGAATGCTACGTCAGAATGGACTTCTTGTCATCTTATATGTGCTTTTAGCGGAAGAGAGGAACCTTTCTACGTGCTTGTTAAAGTATAAAAACTGATCGAGCCAGATACCAAGGACTTCAGTTTTTACTTGTAGTGGGAGATTACTGTTCCCTAAAATGGAAAACATTTTCCAATTGCGCTTCGTATCCCGCGATGCTCCGGAGAGGGGCGTTCGCAGAAGAATAGTTTCGGTTTTCTGGAAGTTAATCTTTAATTTCCAGTCATCGCAATAATGCTTTATATGATTGAAGTCATCTTGAAGGAGTCTGTTGATGACGATTATTTTTTCTGTATACTTACATTGTCGCTTTGCTTTTTTCCACTGTATATCTGAAACAAATTTTGTTGCAGCATGAACCGTGTGATGGCGGGCTTTAAAGCCAAACTGGTTGTTGGGAATGATGTCATTTTCATCGCACAAGTTTATCAGTGCTTTGTTTATAATTTTTTCGAAAACTTTGTTGAGCAGCAAGCTAATCGAGCAAAGGTTGCCTGGGTTGCTCTTGTCTTTTCCCTTTTTGGGTATCGGCTGGACAACGGCAATTTTCCAACGAGTTGGATAGTATGCGTTGTTTAGAGCGTTGTAGAACCGAATGGTGTAAATTTTCACTGCTTCAAGAGGCAAGTGCTTTAGAACAACATTGGGGATGTTATCTATTCCAGACAATTTTTTGTTTTTAGTAGATCAAAGGATATCCTTAAGTTCATCCTTGCGCACGAACATATTCGTATTTTCATTTCTAACGGAGGAGTCCGCTCTATCGTTTTCACTGAAGGCGGTGAAAACTGTGGTTTTCGAGACGGCAGTTATGACGTTGATCGCGCAGCGCACTATGAGCTCGGAGGGCACTGTTTTCGAGATCAATGTTCGGGCGAGTGGATTCATTCGCCCTGTACACTGACTCGAAACAATCACCAATTGAGTTCGCTTTCTCTTGCCATTCTTCGACTAATATTAGCTCTTCGTAGGAGTTAATGTGTTCAGGGGAAAGTCCTGCGCTCAGCAGTATTTGACAATATTCGGAAGTCCGCGGGACTCTCAAGCATGGGATGTCATTGTGACTTTTTCGTCTGAATGTTTTATTAATTTTTGTGGAAGAAGTATGGTGCGACGGCGTGCGGCGCTGATTCACTTCTTTCCTCCATCATAAATTGTTCCATCGACACAATTTCACAACTGCTAAAAGGTCCGCCGATGATAGTTCACAAAATACCCAAAGGAAGAGATAGACACAACCAGGATACCACAGCACAGAAATTAAACACACTGGATTAATGTCGTAAAAGGTTCCTTTTATTTTTAAACTTAAAGTATTAACAAACACAAAGATAGCACTTGATTTGATGATTGTTTTTATTGTTCGTTTTTATTCACGATGGATCATTTGACATTCAGTGGGGTTACAAAAACCGGATTTCAATTGCTATTGATTGATTATAATTAAAACTACTGTATTTGACGCAACACTAGCCACGACTCGGGGTACATACGCGTCTCCGCAGCGCTTAGGAGAGCGGGGGGCGAACCGACCGTCGCGATCGGTGGTTGTCATAACACTCAGCGATATCGATTCGCTGGCAAGGGCACTTCGGCCAGTGGTACTGGCTCTCTTAATTTAGGGATGCATATCCTATGCCAAGAGAAACGTGATGTCTCTCTTTGGGGATAGATAACCGGATCTCATAGAGAAAATCATAACGGTACGCATGTATGTGTGAACATTGGTTCTTCCATGGGACGAGGCCATGAGAACGAATCTGAAAAATAGAAAGGGAATAATGTGCATCAATGAGATGTGAGTTCGGCTAAGTAAACAAGCCGTATCTCATTGGTTACTAATGGGTTTCTGTTTGCTCATGCCGCGAGGTCAGGAAAAGCGGATCCAGAAATATTGGAAGACAAAGAGATCGTGTAGATCATTGTCTATGATGTACATTGCAGCTGTATTGATAGAACGCAATGCATCGTGGGCATGGTGCTAATTGGTTTTAGCGTATTCACTGATGATTGGTGTTTATAACATCGCTACCAAGGGTAAGTACACAATTCCTATTTGCATTTGCTTATGCTATAGGATTTGGTTTATGTCGTTGATATATTGACACGATTTGGGAGTTCTCCACCTGTTGACGCACTAAACAATACTTACTGCAACTCTCAGTCGTCCCACTGCTTAATGCGGCTAACCAAGAAGAAAAAATAAAACTCCCGGGTGTGGCTGATGAGAAGGTTTTTTTATTTAAAATAGTCAACGTTAAATAGATCACTAATTATTTGATTTGATTAAGGGGTGCCTTAAGGGGACTCTGTGGACTCGCGCAGCGATTTCTTATTTGAAAAACGGTGTGTATGCAGTAGCATATCAAAACCCGACTCCTCGAACGCGTGTATACTCGACTGATCTGCCCAGTCTGGGGGTTAAATTCGGACTCCCCGTGAGCTGGGCGACGTTGACCCAGCCTCAGTCATTGAGTTGGATTTCCACGTATGTCATCGCAGGGGAAAACAATCCTTCCCTCGCCCCAACGGACAATGAGAAATCGGTTCGCATCACTATTGGCAGGTTCCCATGGACATCTTACAGATAGGGTGAATGTCTTTACCTCAGCAAGAAAACCGAACGAAACATGGGTTGGGCGAAGGAAGGGAAAAACAAACACGCTGCTGGTCAAATATGACGGTCGCTCGTTGCCTTACCATCATGGCAATAGTGAATACGATTTTAGGTTTCTGTTTGCGTTGTGTCAACAGAGCATTGCTGCGATGGCAAAGGATACGACTCTTGGATGTATGTTTATTTTAGCGCTTCATTAATACGACGGAATGTTGCCGTGTAGGTCAAAATAGCTTCTTCTGTTTACGTTGAGTATACAGAAGCATTCCGTTTCAATGGCCAGCGGGAGAATCGTGGCTGCTTGTTGATTAGACAACGAAACATGGGTTATGGCCGATGCAGTAATCGTTCCTCGGCCAGGCAACGTATCATGCATTCGGTCCTGCATCTGTACAAATAAATGCGCGTACATGAAGGTAATAAGGGATATTTCCGATGGCGGGAATGGGTTCTTCTGTGATGTTAGGTCAACAGAAGATTTGCTCGCCGTGGCTAGGGTTAGGGCAAAGATTGTCTTGTTTTACGACAAATACATCGTAGTGCAAGTAAAATGGAAATCTGGCTTGCAGATGTGCTATCAAGCAAGTAGCCCGGAATGTATTTAAAGGACCAACGGATTGTTGGGGCGATAACACATACAGGAAGTGTGTGTTAGATGGGCGTATGGTCGACCTTAGGAACTGATCGCTTCAAGCCTGATGAACCGAGATGGTTCAGTTGATGCCATTGGATTTGATGCCATGGCAAGATGGTAATCTTGCCGTGGACTTATGTTTCAGGATGGATTGTTGAAGCGAGATTTGTAATGCTCGTATACGGTAAGCTGCTTATGGATGGTGCAAGTATTTGCAGGGTATTTGCAGGTTGGGGACGGGGAGTTGGATTAGGACGATGGGTGGTTCTTCGGGAATGCTTAACACTAAACCTACCGACGTATTATATATACTTATTTCTACCGATGGCGGTCAAATGACCGCTTTTGAAATAAACATTATAGTCCTTTCCAGTTGATTGTAATTAATACAGAATTTAGCATAAACAATAAACACAAATTAATTATCATACAATAATTATAAAACATTTATTTTTCGGGCTCTCAAAAGCGGTCATTTGACCGCTCTGGTAGGTTTAGTGTTAAAGAACCCCCACAGGTGTAAGTGAGGTCAAAGTCCTCATTCATTCAGCCCAATACAAGCGTTATTCACACACCTTAGGTACGGGCTAAGAGGGGAAAGTAAGGAGACCACCAATCGAATAGTACCTTGCTTCTTGTGTTTGGGTTCAAATCGCCCCAAGCACTGTGCTTGGCGTTAAAATCACCCGCCATTAAGAAGTAATTATTCTCCGACTCTAACTTCAAGATTCGGAATAGCGTATCAATTTCATTTATGAATTGCGTACATTGGGTTTTTTTCAGAAGCGTAAGCAGAGATCATGTATAGATGTCTTTGACTTCTCAAAGGAATATCTATGATGCAGGCTTCTAGCACCTGAAACTTGTGTACTTCTGTGCTATAAAGAACTTTGTGGTGAAGATCGTTCTTAATTAAGACAGCGAACCCACCCCTTGAGTAGAGTGTGGCCGATCACGTCTAATTACTTTGTAATTTTTGTAGTCCACTTTGTGCCTTTGGTTTAGCTTAGTTTCGCTAACCAAAAGTACATATGGGCGTTCGGCTTCGAGCAAGTTTCCCAAATTATCCCTTTTCTCCACGCGGATTGGCGAATGTACATTCCCGGCAATAATTTTTAGTTTTAATTCAATCGGAGGGTTGAAGATCTTGATTTTGAGAGTCTTGTGAGAACAAAGTCGAATAGACAATATATATTCGTGTCTTTTGTTGTCAATGATTTTTTTAAAATCAGCTAATTGTCCTTGCATGGAAGTAAAATTGCTTTGATGTCTGCATTTGAATCTGGTGCGGACGAGATTATGGTTTTGCGTGGTTGTTCCACTCGTGCTGGAGTCTTTGCACCAGCAGTCATTTGCGCGTATGACACACTAGGTGCAACGAAGTTGTACGGACGATTTTTCATTCTCTTTTCATCATCAACTTGTTTTTTTTTGTAAATTTCAATTTTGACTTTATCTCTTGGAATTTAGGACAACCTCTAAAGCTAGCAGTGTGGCCTGTATTCTTACATAGTACCCAGGATAACTTCTTCCTATCCGGGAGCAGTTCTTTACCCAAAGCGCATTTCCCAATATTATGATTATTTAGACACTTTGCGAACCTAACCTGCATATTGCAGTTCGGTGCAACATACCCAAATCGTTGATAGCGCATGCACTACAAGACACGATCTGATTTTCTTATTTTCTCCTAACTTATAGTTTGGTGAAGGAGAATTTTAATGTGTCAAAGGCCGTCAACTTTACTGTTGAGGCTTAGCGATACAATGAAAAAAGGTAATTGGCGATTACGATTTCGGGACTCTGCTGTGGAAAAGGGTTTAACATCCATAAATGTTAGGCTTAAACTTTTACAAGTTAACTCACCAAGTTTTATTAGGTTGTTAGCTTCCTTTGAGCTAATAACTATGGAAGCTACCTTCTCTTTTTTTTGTTTTGATTTGTTGCTCCATGTGTCCTTGTTGCTGCTGTTGTTGTTCATGTCGTAGATCCTTTGTTTCTTGTCGCTGCTTGTTTCTTGTACCTGGGGTCTATTCTCTTCTTTCTCTTGCCGTTGCTTTGCGGTGGTTTTTTTCTCTTTTTCTATTGCGAGATTTTTATTTATTTGTTTTTGTATCTCATCTCTCCTTCGGATGATTTCATCGATACATTTTTTTTTCTCTTCTTCCATTTCTTGGAAGGTATTGTCGTTATTTGGGGCTAATTCTTTAAAGTTGTTGAGAAAGGGGGTAGAATCGAATCGAAATGTAGACAATGCCCGTTAAAAGAACATCAGAGGTATAGTTGGCAATGCATCACATCGACACGAATTCCCAGGAAAGGCTAGGCAAGCGCCAGCACACAAGTTGCTAGGAAACAACGATCAGCGGCACACCGATTCCAGGCAGCCACTAAAAAAAGCAGCACCCAGGAAACGAGCGAACGAGAGCATGGCTGCTTGCCTATATAAGACGGGCTCAACGGCAGAGCAGGAGGAGTTGCCAGGGGAGCTCCAAGTTGTAAAGAGATTTGACAGAGTAATATTGATTAAGCAATTGTACCAGCGAATACGAAATACGAGAATCGTACTGGGCAAGACAATAACGCCCCTCGTCCAGAGCAGAGTCCGACTCTGGAAGTACGGCACGCTAACCAAATAAATCGTTTGGTCGGCCAGCAACGGAATATAATCCACACGAAGAGAGGAAAGCTGAGACGTCGCCAGAGAAGGCGCCGTTCCCAGAGCAGTAACAGTGTTGGTCCTTTGAGCCGGGTCTCGGCGATAAACGAGGATGTCGATCACGAGATCGGCTAAAGCCAGGAGGATGCTGTCATTCCCTACGGGAAGACTGTCTACTCAACCTGGAATGGGCAGCACCAGACCAGATGTAAACGCCACCGGAGAAGAAGGAGATCGCAACGGACCTGTTGGGGCGCTTGCCAGAAGGAGGTAATCAGCACACGTGGCCGAAGCGAAGGAGAGCCACTCTGAACCCCACACCAACGCATCAACAGGGAGACCAGAGGCCTAGCGTCGCCGGGGAGGACAGAGCCCGGAACAACCGTGCCAAGATCGAAGCGCGGTACGGAGCACGAGGCATAGTCTCAGAAGGCAGCTCGGTATGGTCATCAAGGCGAGTCGAGATCGAGACAAGATTGGAAGTCGCCAAGCGAGAGCTAGAAATCGGCGAGGCGAAGGCGAAAGTGTTCACGAGCGAGACTCGAATTGGTGGGAGCAAGTTCTGAGGACGAGACTACCGAAAATGAGTACCAGCAGGGCCCTTGCGATCCATGGGACAATTTAACGAGGCTGCTCGGAGAAAGGGGAGAGGGGCTAACTCACAAGGGCACGTCACCGCATCATGAAGAGGATAGGAGCAACATCCAGAATCTGGCCCAAGCCATAGCCAGGCCTTCACGAGCCGAAAACGAACACTATCGCCGGTGCACAGAAACTAATCAATGGATTCCTAAAGCTCTTGAAACGAATGCTGAACAATTCGAAACTGAATATTATCGTTGGAATGTTAGCAAGAATCAGTGGAAAATGGTCGACGAACATACACAAACAAAGATGGAGCTATATTCTTTTGGGACACTGAGAAAGATTCCAAAAATCGATGATGACTTTATGGAAAGGTATCAAATGAGTTATGGCCTAATTGACAACACAACACCAGCGGCAGGACAGCAGACAGAGAAACAAACAAAACCCCCAGACAAGGTGGTAAGGGAAGTGGTCGAAACGAGTGCACCTACAGGGAGTAGAGCTGGTAAAAGAAAGACTACTACAGAGCCACCACAATGATTCGATTTGGATCTGAATGACGAAGAAAGCCTCACGCCGGACCATTTCCTGCTTGGACGTTCTTGCGGTGCGATGGCCCCCGATGAATTCGACGACCAGGACCTTGTTTGTAGGGCGAGTTGGAGGACAGCGCAGCGGCTGATGGACCATCTCTGGAGAAGATGGATTAAAGAATACCTACCAACCCTGATGACAAGAAGGATCTCCAGATGAGATACCACCGACCCTCAAGTTGGAGATAGAGTTCTTGTGGTGAATTCATCACCGCCCCGCAGTACCTGACCCCGCGGAAGTCTACAAGCTGTGTGTAAGGGACACGACGGAAGGATTAGACTCCTGGATGTGAGGACGATATGGAGAACACTGCGAGGACCAGCACGCCGTGTCGTAGTGTTGGTTCCAGCGATGACATCGCCGTGACATGAGGAAGTGCTTCTTCAGTACGCGGAGAACTTTTGGCGATGCATCACGTCGACACGAATTCCCAGGAAAGGCAAAGCAAGCGCCAGCACAAAAGTTCCTGGGAAACAAAGAATCAGCGGCGCACCGATTCCGGAAAGTCACTGAGAAAAGCAACACCCAGGAAACGAGCGAACAAGAGGATGGCTACGGGCCTATATAAGGCGGTACCATCGTCAGAGCAGGAGGAGCTGCCACGGGAGCTCCGAGTTGCAAAGAGACTTGACAGAGTAATAAAAATTTAGCAATTGTAGCAGCGGTGTTTTATTTGGAGAATACGAGAATCGTACTGGGCAATAAAACAATAACGCCCTTCTTCCAGAGCAGAGTCCGGCTCTGGAAGTACAATCCACTTACCAAATAAATCGTTTGGCTGGCCAGCGCCGGAATACAGTCCACACGAAGAGAGGGAAGCTGAGACGTCGCTGGAAAAGACGCCGTCCCCAGAGCAGTAACAGGAATGTATGCCAGCAAAAACTTGATTAGAAACGGGTACTGAGGGAGAGCCCACATAATTCGAGAAGCAAATGGCCGTCTGGTCACAAAAATAAATAACATCGTGACAAGATGGAAACAGTATTTTAAAAACCTGCTTAATATGCGCACCAACCAATCATAAATAAATGTATCAGACATACATATAGCTGAGCGAGGGATCCTAGACCCCTCCTTCAACAAAGTAGTGAATGCGATACATCGACTGAAAAACGACAAAGCTCCTGGAGTCGACTGCAAACCGACGGAACTTATGAACCATAGAAGAGAGGCATCCGCTCGAATGGTGCAGCAATTAATCAAAACAATAATATATAAGGATAAAGAAATCACTCCGGAAGAATGGAACACTTCAGTAATCACTCCTATTTTCAAAAAGGTCGACAGATCTCACTGAGAATTACAGAAGAATATCATTGCTCCCAACCACTTACAAGATACTAACAAATGTCATACTCTCGAGAATCACACCATATGCAGAAGTAATGTTGGGAGACTACCAGTGTGCACTCCATAACATCATCATCATCATCATCATTGGCACTACAACCGGGAACCGGTCTTGGTCTTATTTAGCAAGTCCTGAGGCTTGTAAAATTTTCCATAATGATTTGTTTTTTTTTTCGGGCAAGGTCATTAGTCTTGCGCCAGAGGCTCCCCGAGGCACTCCATAACAACTGATCACCAAATGACCCAATGTTCAAAGAAGTGGCAATAAGGAGAAACGAATATGGACTCCGTCGTAAAGCAAAAAATGTACCATATTTTAGTCGAGCTCGGAATCCCGAAAAAATATGTTACACTCAGTCAAACCTCTACAAACAGAAAAAAAATTAAAATATCAGGATGGCAACTAAGTAATTGCCGATTTCACACACAGATGTCTTTGGTCATATTTTTTTACTTTTGACATTTGTTAGCTGTCCGTCTTACTTTGTTTTAGAAGCAAATTGGGCGTATTTTTGTGGAAAGGTATTAATTTGGCGTCAGTTTTAATATGGAGCCCAAAAACGAGCAATTTGTAAGAATTACAGAGGAATATCATCGCTCTCAACCGCTTACAAGAAACGATGGTGAATCAAATATAAACGGTAAGTTTATATGCTTAGCATCAAGTTGTGAGCTAGATAATCTTGTGCGTGGCTGTTGTTTGGTTTATGCAGAGTAGGGGAACCGGCTTGGCTAGCGGTCGCGCTCGACTTTGTAG
Organism: Microdon myrmicae; assembly: GCA_963931805.1. Lineage (NCBI taxonomy): Eukaryota > Metazoa > Arthropoda > Insecta > Diptera > Syrphidae > Microdon > Microdon myrmicae. Next base: position 175,473,031 of record OZ007497.1, on the reverse strand, counting down.
TCTGTACAGCCATGAACGAGCAAGAGGTACATACGTCTGTTGGGCAACGGATTATTATAAAAATTTTAACAAATGAAGGCGTTAAACCATCGGAAATTGTTTCTCGATTGAAGGCAGTTTGGTGATGATACACTGTCTCAGAATCGTATATCTACGTGGGCCAGAGAATTTAAAAGTAGGCGAGAACCTATCGAAAACGAAAGTTATGATCGACGCCCAAGGACAAGTTTTTGTTTTTTATTAGACCTCTCTCGGGAGAGGCCAACCTATAGCGTCGAGTGGGCGCCCCGAGATGCCACCAAATAACGGTTGCAGTTCTTTTTGAACAGTTGCAGTTTGTAACGCTACGGGAACACTCGCGTGGGAAGGGAGTTCCACAGCTTCCCCGCCCTGTAACGGAACGAGTTCTGATGCAAGGACGTTCGCGCCGTCGGGAGATGAACCCCAAACGGGTGCGATCCGTCGGACTGTCTTGTGGAGCGCATATAAGCCGAATGCGTAGAACAATACCAAGAATCTCCGAAGAACAGTACCCGTGATAATATCTGTAAAACAGACAGATGTCGGCTACGCGCCTTCGATGTGATAGCGACTGTAGTCCCGACGTCAGCGCCGAGTCCCCGATCAGGCGGATCGCTCGTCTCTGTATGCTCTCAAGTAGGTCAAGGGTATGTTTATGAGCAGAGCTTCAAACATGAGAGCAATATTCTAGCGCGGGTCTGATTTGGGATTTATACAGGAGAAGAAGTTGGACCGGAGTAAAATATTTCTTGGCTCTAAAAAGATAACTCAGTTTTTCTGAGGCTGATCTGGCGATACTCGACACGTGTTTATGCCATGATACATTCCCACAGACCGTGACGCCGAGCAATTTCAAACTTTCCCCAGTCTCGAGGGCCCGGCCATTCATCATCAGCTGTGGAACCGATGATCCACTTTTCTTTGTGAATGTTGTATATTGTGTCTTCGCTGCATTGAAGTCGACGAGATTGGCCTTTCCCCACTGCAGGACCTTATCTAGATCCTGATTCAGAGAGTCAATCTATCTACACCTCAGCTGGTGCGACGCAGTTGCACCAATCGGCCGAACACTCGAAAAGGAGGAAACAAGCGTACTATCATTCGCGAAACTGAACACTTTGTTATCCGTTGTCTCCAACAAATCATGTATGTGAAGCAAGCACAAGGTTGGAGCGAAAATAGAACCCTGGGACACCCCCGAATTAACAGGATACAGATCCGAACACTCGCTGTCCACAACAACCCGGATCGATCGATTCTCGAGGAAGCTCTTCCTCCAGTCGCAAATCTGTTGGGAAAGTCCATATGAACGAAGTTTGCTCAGCAATGCCCCGTGCCAGACGCGGTCAAAAGTCTTGGAGATATCCAATGCGACCGCCCTTGACTCACCATGCCATTCAATCGCAGATGTCCATATATCGGTTATAAATGTCAAACGGTCTCCCGTGGACCGCCTGCCACGGAATCAGTATTGACGATCATTCAGAAGTCCGTTGCACTCCAAATACTTAACCAACTCTGTATTGATGACTTTTTCCATTACCTTAGATAAAATAGACAGTAATGCTATCGGATGGTAATTTTGTGGGAGACACTTTTTTCCCGTCTTTGGGATTGGCTGAACTCGAGCGATTTTCCAACAGGCAGGAAAGGTCCACCGTGCATAAGATAAGCGACAGAGTCTGCCAAGAACCTGCAATAGTTCTGGAGCACCGTTTTTAAGGACTATTGCTAATATTCCGTCCCGGGGAAAGAGGAGGATATGAAGTTACCGCTGACAGCTTTTGCCATTGACTAGAAGGGGCGCGAACCAGTTGGGCACCGAAGAAGTTTATTGATCACCCTGTCGTTGTGAGCTTTCTTCACGTTATCAATCTCCTGGTTGCACGCGTTTCTGATTCTATCAAAATTCGTTCTGTTAACATCGGTGGGATTGGAGCGCCATTGCTTAAAAGCTATATTTTTTGCCGCTGTAATAAGCTCGCATTTTTTATCAAACCAAGGTTTATCAGACGAACTTCGTTTGATGGAATGTGGAATATACATCTCCATCCCCAGAAGAATAATCTCTGATACCGACTCCACGCAAGCGTTAACATCGGAGTTTCTGAAGCACACCTCGGACCATGGAAAGGATGCGAAGAAATCTCGCAAATCGTCCCAGTTAGCAGTCCCATACTTCCATACATAGCGAAGCTGCCTAGGCCGGTTATTCGCTTGATATGCAAGTGCTTGCGCGGCAGATACCAAGCAGTGATCTGAGTTGCCCAGTGGCGCAGAAACCACTACGGTATAAATACTCGGTTCGGATGTCAAAAACAGATCCGGAGTGTTCGCATAACCGCCTCGGGTATCCGGCACTCGCGTTGGCTACCCCACGAGTTGAGTCAAGTTGTGGCGTACAGCAAACATCTCCGCCAGCCTCCCAGCCTCGTCGGTTCTGTTAGAATGTAACAACCAGCCGGAATTGTGCACATTAAAATCGCCATGGACAAGAATTTTAAAAGCTGGGTGGTTGATCTGTATCCAGTCGACGGTATATGAAAGATGTTCGAAAAATGTCGCCGGTCGATCGTCATTCGGGGAGCGGTAAAGACAACAACGAAATTTAACGGAATTCCTCAGCACGACCCTCAACTATATGATGTCCATATTATTGAAAGATGGCCAGGGATTTTCCCGACCATTTCACGTAGCCTAAAGCTTGATGGGGTGGTATTTCACCGGGCGCACAGGGCGTTGGGACCCCGGCGGCCACTCGGCCTTTAGTCGCCTCTTACGACAAGCCGGCCTAGCTGTGAGTATATTCTAACGCCCTACTCACAGGGCAGGTCAACCTACAAAATCGTATCAATTTGTTTGGAATGCCGAACTCTCTTATGGCATTGTATAGTTCTACCGTGGCTATGCTGTCGTAGCGGGAAAGACAACAGAGAAATTTAACGGAATTCCGCAGCACGACCCTCAACCATATGATGTCCATATTATTGGGTTTCAGCGCCTCCATCCTCTGGCAAGGCAGATCGGACCGCGCGAAGACGCAGACTTTGCCCTTAAAACGGAATCTCGAATGTAAGTCGTATCCTGAGCAACGAAAATATGTCGAATCAGTTGACAAATCGACCTGGGTCTCAGTTAGGGCAAGGATATTAGGTTTCGTGGTTTGCAAATATTGGTGGACGGCGTTTACATTCGTATTGGTGAAACCGATGCCCCTGATATTACAAAATGCCGTCACCAGTCGAGCGTGGACAGAGCCTCGAGAGCGAACCCGGTTATGCGTTCACGAACGTCTCAAATCCATTATTTATCATGATATCTGCATAATGTTCCCCCTGACATAGTCCCCCCTGGAGATCCGAATGGGAGACTAGTTTACCTCCGGAATTCTTTATATCAGAAGGTACCATCATGACGTATCTCCGTGTGAGTCCGGACCATCAGCCACACATCCGAAACACCGTCGAAAATTTCTCTCGGCGATATCGCGGAATGTACAGCCTGACGGGGTGGTATCTCACCTTGGGACCGACTACCACCTAACCAACCTTTTCTCGAACCGGTCCATCAGCCCAGCTCCGAAAGATTTCCTTTTTTAGAGAAATTTGTTCAAGGATTCTAAACACAGGTATTATTTAATTACTGTCTTTAGATAGCCGCATCAACCCAGTCATCATCGGCACGTCAAAGAGAAGAGACGTATATCTGGCAACCGGGGAAAGACAAAGAAAAGAAAAAAAAATTCGTCGCCCGAGTGTAAGTGCGCAAGTGTGAGTTACACAGTGTAGCCGCCACTGAGAGCGGTTTAAAAAAAAAATGGTGGAAACAAACAAAAAAAAGTACTAAAGAATCAATCCTCAAATTAAAAGCCCTAATGCAGCAACAACAAAGGCAAGAAAATACAACAACACAAAGGAAAAATCAGGAAGAACAACATCAGGAAGCAAACAAAGGAGATGCAGCAGCAGCAAAAGAACCAGCACATCGTAACCAACAAAAAGGAAAAGGCGCCGCCTATAATAATTACGTCCATGGAAACAAAGGACATTATAAAATTAGGTGTGTTAACATGCAATAATTTTAAAACGAAAGAAATTAATTATACTAAAATAAAATTAATGTGCGATGATATTGAAGTTTATCGCAAAGTAATGACTGCTTTGGGTACGACAAAAAGCGAGTACTACACGTACACCCCGAAATCGTAGAAAATAATCTCCATGCTCCTAAAAGGAGTTGACCCATGTTTTTCCCCTGAGGAGGTATTCGAGGAATAAAAAAAATGTCGAAAACCGACGATTTAAAATCTACAGGTGTGAAACCCTTCTCTACCACCAACTGCAAATTGCCTTTCTTTATTATATCACTGAGTCCCAACAGTAAAGTTGATGCTCTCCGATACATCAAACACCTCAATCACCAAACAATAAGTTGGGAAAACATAAGAAAAACCGATCCCGTATTGCAGTGCATGCTTTGTCAACGCTTTGGGCACGCGGCATCAAACTGTCACATGCAATTCAGGTGCGTAAAGTGCCTGTCCGACCATATCATTGGTGAATGTCCCTTGGGCAAAGAACAGCTTCCAGATAGGAAAACACTGTCCTGTGTCCTCTGTAAAAATACAGGTCACACTGCTAATTTTAGAGGATGTCCTAAATTTCAACAAATGAAATTAAAATTGGAATCCACAAAGAAACAAGTTGAAGAGAAAAAAATGAAAACTCGTTCTTACAACAATTTCGTGGCTCCTTGTGTGTCATATGCACAAATGGCCGGTGCTCCTAAGCAACCAGCATCCATGGAACATACATATAGTAATGGGAAAATGCCTGCGCCAGAGGCACATTCAGAAATAATAACAATGTTATTAACCATGCAAGGACAATTTGCCGTATTTCAAAAAACGCTGACTGAACAAAGAGCACGAATAGATACTCTCTATTCAACCCTGTTCTCAAATAACTCTCCACATCAAAATCTTCAACCCTCCGTCTGAACTTAACCTAAAAATTATAGCTGTGAATGTAAATTCACTAATCCACATCGAAAGAAGGGATAATTTAGGCAATCTGCTCCAAACCGAATGCCCAGATGTGCTCTTGGCTAGCGAAACTAAACTAAACCAAAGGCACAAAAGGGGCTACAAAAATTATAACATAATTAGACGAGATCGACCACACTCTACTCGAGGGGGTGGGGTCGCTATCTTAGTTAAGAAAGGTCTTCACCATAAGGTCGTTTACAGCACGGAAGTACACAAATTCCAGGTGCTAGAGGCATGCATTATAGACATTCCTCTAAAAAGTCAAAGGCATCTATTTATAGTCGCTGCTTACGCTCCTGAATCTGTTCAAGGTACCCAATTTATCTGTGAAATCGATACGCAATTCCGAAGTCTCAAGTTAGATTCGGAAAACAATTACTTTTTAATGGCAGGTGATTTTAACGCCAAGCATAGTGCCTGGGGCAATCTGACCTCGAACACCAGAGGCAATGCCTTGCTTGATTGGTGGTAAACAAATGCGATCGAGCATAAACTAGATTTGTACGCTACAAGTACGCCGTTTTATCCAAGAGGTAACTCCTTCCTGGATTTACTTATGACAGATGATCGAATTCAGTTACCAGATACCGAGGTAACTACTCGAAATTGTCTTCGCACAATTGAGTGCGATAGCGATCATTACGGACTTGGAGCCGTAATACACGTGCCAAACGAGTACCATCTACTTGAGCAGTACAACCAGGTACACTCTTTCGATTTCCGAAAAGCACATTGGTCGAGTTTCGATCGCATAGTAAAAAGAGAAGTTCGCAACATTGGGATAGACCCACCGACTAATAGAAACCTTCGCAATGATGAAATCGATCATTACCTCCTAACTATGAACGATATTGTTACCAACACAATGAATCGTTCCATCCCCAAAGGAGCTCGTATGGATGGCTATACCCACCGATACAGAAATGCAACTATCGATGCTTTGTATAGGCAAAAGAGCACCCTGCTCTCACAGCTGAAATTGTGCTATAGGCAGTTCAGTGACCCAAATAGCAATGAAATCAAAACAATCAAGTCCTTGATTAAAAATCTTCAAAAACTGATCCGGGATAATTACCGAGCAGTAATAAATGAGGAGTGGAGCAACAGAATTCGAGCTGTCCAAGCAAACGGACCGAACATGTTTTCACAAATCAAGAAAATATGTCGAAGAAAAGATCACAATGACATTCCCTGTCTCCGAATTCCACGGACTCCCGAGAATTGTCAGATAATGCTGAACGCAGGACTCACCTTAGAGCACATCAACTCCAATGATGAAGTAATAGTAGTCGAAGATCCGCAAAAGAAATCGAATTCAATTGGAGCCTGTTTCGAAGCAGTGTACAGAGTTAACGAATCAGTTCATGCTAACACTGAAATTGAATGCAATGCCCGTCAAAGACATTGCTCACTGTGCAATCAACTTCACAACTGGCGATCCGAAAACCGTAGTTTCATCACATTCGGCGAAAATAATAGGGCGGATTCTCCCGTCAGAAATGAAAATACAAATATGTTTGTGCGCAAGGATGAACTTAGAAACATACTTAGATCAATAAAAATTAGAAATCATCTGGAATAGATGGCATTCCAAATGTGGTTCTAAGGCACTTGCCTCGCGAAGCAGTGAACATATACACTACTTTGTTCAACAACGCTCTAAACAATGCACACTATCCAACCCACTGGAAGACTGCAGTAGTCCACCCTATCTCTAAAAAGGGTAAGGATAAGAGCAATCCAGCAATCTCCGCTCGATCAACTTACTTCCCAACATCAGCAAGGTATTCGAATAAATTATATACAAAGCACGAATGGGTTGGCGTGATGAAAACGATATCATCCCCAACAACCAGTTTGACTTTCGAGCGCGACATGATAGAGTTCATGCAGCGATGAAACTTGTTTCCGATATACAGTGGAACAAGGCAAAGCGACAATGTACAGGCGCCTGCTTGGTTGACTTTGAAAAGGCTTTCGACATCGTATGGTTAGGACTTGTCTATAAGTTAGCAAACCTGGGTATGCCGCAGTATCTGCTATACATCATTTATGACATGATAATGGACAAACATTTTGTGGTGAAACGAGGGGACATACTCTCCAACAAGTCCTTCCAAATTAAAAATGGCTTACAGCAGGGAGCTAGAATGTTCTCCTATTCTATTCAATATTTACACTAGTGATGTAGTGAGTTCTTTCGAAAACGCCATTGCGTACGCCGATGACATAGTGGTGTACAGAACAGGAGGAAAAATAGACGTCATCAATAGGCACCTTCAAGATGTCTTCAACAAAATAAAACGTTTTTGTAACGACTGGAAATTAACGATTAATTTCCAGAAAACCGAGATCATCCTTTTCAGAACGCCCCTATCCCAGGCCTCGAGGGATACAAAATACAACTGGAAGCGCTTTTCTATTGTAGGTAACAATAACATTCCACTGCAAGTGAAAACTGTAGTTAGATACCTTGGAATCTAGCTAGATCAGTATTTATATACAAGCACATAGCAGCGCCCCTCTCCGCAGCTAAAAGCGCATATTCTATGACAAGAAGTCTATTCCGGAGTAGTCTTCTTGACCGCAGAGTTAAAATAATTTCGTACTCGGCATTCATCCGACCACTTTTGATTTATGGCTGCCCAGTATGGTATAATATATCTCCACTTTATATGGAGAAGTCTCGTGCGTTCGAACGGCAGTGTAACGTCTCCAGCGCCGTGCTTCCTCTCTTGAGGGAAGAGCGTGGAGGTTTTAATAAATAAACTACTTTATTTACTCAATTAAACTGCTTATACTTCACTTAACTCAATTTGAACTTAAACTGAAACTCAACTAACTACTTCTTTTTCTCGACTTCTGACTCAAACTGATTTTACAATTAAAATTTCTCTCTTCTTATGCTACTTATTGTTCTAATTGGTTGGAAAGTATAATTTGAACAAAACAAATTTTATCAAAGTATTCCTTTAGTTTCTGTGACTTTTAAATTGAATAAAATTTGAACGAAAACCAAAGTGCTATGTTTTGAATGAAAAAAAAGGTGCATGTTATGAAAAGCGGCATGTTATGAAATGTGCTGTAACAGGCTTGATATAGAATATTGTGAAAGTTTATTAATGTTATGTATTAAGTGAGAATAAGATATGAGCAGAGGAAGTATTAACGGTGTGTTAGAAAAGTAATGAGATTCAGTGTAAAAATCGAATAAGGGTAGTATTCTGGAATACAACAGCAGTGTTTGCGTTCCTGCCTCGAACTTTATAGAACACCAGAGTCGCAATACAAAAAATTCGATCCCAACAAAATCCTGTATAACAAAGCAGGGTTAAATAGGATAGACAATTTCATAATTAAAATTGTTCGTGGTCACACAGCAAGGGCAATGTGCAGTGACAATAATTTTATTTCGGGAGCATTCTATACCAAAGATATGTATCTGGAGAATACGCTCCAGAATGGGTTTATCCCCCCAGAAACGTTCCCATGCTTGGATCAAAAAGGCCTTATCCAAGACGTGCATGGAGTCCCGATTATTTACCACGCTCTCCGTGGTGCCAGGGACAAACGAATTCTCCATGATAGTAATATCTCCAATGTCCCAGATCACCTGCGTTTTAGCACGGCGATCTGTGAAAGAGATAAATCAGCCAAAGATCGAACATCACCCAAATGGAGGTGCCTTCTCAATGAGGAGAGGACTTCACTTCCTCAGATATAGTATGCCTCTCAAGTGCAACGCTCTCCTTCCTCTTGTCTCCCCGCTCCATTTCCTCCTTCCCACATTACGTTTATTACCTATTTTGTTGCTATTCTGTTTTATTTTTATTTACCTTTTCGTTTCGTTTTGATGTTTTTTGTTTGTCACATAAAAAAAATATTATACGTATAGATGTAAACAAAGAGTCCTAATATATTACTTATTTAATGTTCATATATATAAGAAGAAAAAAACAACAACAAAATTGTACGCCGAAAGGCATAAATAAAAAATATACTGTGTAATTTGAAGAGCTCGCATAGAGCCAGTAAGTTAATTTAAGGACTGTAATTGTAAAATAGGGTTTAACATTTACCATAATATTATACATAATATGTAAAAAGATTTAGGAAAATAAATGTGCTTAAAACTAAAAACTAAACATAACCGCATCAACATCCTCAACGTATACAATTCAATGACAATCCTCGAGTTTGACCCTAGAAGTCGGTTAAAACTTTTTTAAAGAACAATTTGTCAAATCACACAGTGAAAGTAAAGGAGCTCGATGATTTGGTTAGAACTACTGCAAGAAATAACTCTACGAATTTTTCTAAGTAAAGTTTCTGAGAAATTTCCGTCAAACAAAATTTTCAAGCATTCAAAATAGTAGTAAGCTACGTTTAAATTTAACATAAAAATTTATTAGTAATAGAAATTAAAAGTGAACTTTCGGCGGTACGTTAGTCAGTCTCAATACAAATTCAAATATATTTCCGTCATTTATATATTTAGGTCAAAAGAATAATATGTCAAGAAATAAGGGAAAATTTGTCACAAGAGAAGAAGAGCAAATCTTAGAAATGTTGCGGCAAAGAGGTAAAGTTAACAAAAAAACTACTGCCGAAATGAGTTACCATGACCGATTATCAAAATGTTATATAAAACGTATCAACCGCCGATACATCCATTCATCAAATGAAGGTTCTAAACTTACTACAATAAAAAATACTAAACGAAACTGACAAAAATAAAGTGCAAGTAACAACAGTTTTGCCGCCGCTTTTTATGATGCATGTATTAGGAGAATTTTTCCAACATTTTTCGAATGGAAAATTGGTTACAATCTACATTATGAAACGGGAGTCAAAGTTTAGTCGTCTAGAAAGTGAACCCTTAAAAATGCCATCAAATATTATATTATATATAACTTCGGTAAGTGGGCTTGCTTTAACTATATGACGCGCACGATCCACGTCAGAATAATAGTTTAATTCAAATCTATCTATCTACTTATTGGTCTGCAGGAACTACTGTTTATTGGTGAGCAGACACCGAGAGTTCATGCACACTTTCCCTTCATGCTTTGTAAGCTGATCCAATTTCGTCGAGGCCACTCCTGACATTGTCCTCCTCTGACGCGGCCTTCTTTCCCACTGGGCTCTTTTCCGCTGGGTTTCCGCCAAGAATTCTTTGGGTAGTTCTGTGTAATTTCAAGTGAAACGTATAAATTCGTCTTTCAGATAGAATGGAATATAAAAATATCGATGTCTTGCGACCAACAAAATCACACAAATCAATAAGAATGTTAAGGTCTGTCTCGGGCTTTATTAAAAGGGAATAGTTATTTATTTAATAGATAAGGAAGATGTCATGCCTGGCTGAGTCTTGTGTGTGGTCATACGCTCGGTGTATATCTACGTTTTTGTCGCTGCGGATGAGATAAGAAAGGAAAGAGTGCCACATACGAGGGTTACATCTTATGTTTCGGGATTTGGCAACCCTAGTGTTGCAATCCGGCAATTGACAGCTCTGTCGTAAAGTTGGACATTTTTGAGGTTATACGCACTCAGAACGTTTTGACATACGAGCGCTATTTATGTTGTTTAGAGTAACTTAAAAGATTCATCTCGGCCCAAAAATGGAATTAAATCGTCAACATTTTCGTGCGATTATTTTTTACAACTTTCGGCGTGGATTAACTCAGCAACAGTGCATGGATGAACTTAATTCAATTTTTGGCGATGAAGTTCCATCAAGGACCAGTGTTTATCGATGGTATGGTGAATTCAATCGTGGTCGTAGTTCACTCCAAGATGAATTTCGTGAAGGTTGTCCAAAATCAGTTGTTGTTCCGAAAACCATTGATGCTGTGCGCGAACTGATATTGGAAGATCGTCATGTGACCTATCGTGAGATTGAGACAACCTTAGGCGTTAGTGGGTCCAGCATACATTCAATATTGCATAAACATTTGACTGTCAAAAAAATTTGTTCGTGTTGGATCCCACACAATTTGTCAATCGCCCAAAAAAAGGCTCGTGTCAATTGGTCGAAAGAAATGCTCAAAAAATACGGTCGCGGTGCTTCGAAACACGTCTATGACATCGTGACAGGTGATGAATCGTGGATTTACGCGTATGAGCCCGAAAGTAAACAGCAGTCGACTGTCTGGTTGTTTCAAGATGAGCCAAATCCAACAAAAGTTGTTCGCGCACGAAGCACTTCCAAGCAAATGGTCGCCTGTTTTTTCGCAAAAACTGGACATGCCGCAACCGTACCACTAGAACAACGCAGAACAGTCAATCCTGAGTGGTACACAACCATTTGTTTGCCAGTTGTCTTCCAAGAAATCAGGAAAACCAACCGCCGAAGACGGATCACTCTTCACCACGACAATGCGAGCTCTCACACATCGGCTGCGACAACTGCATTTTTGAGCACCCAAAACATCGATTTGATGGGTCATCCGCCGTATAGTCCTGACTTGGCACCGAATGACTTCTTTTTATTCCCGTACGTAAAAAACAAACTGAGAGGTCAACGTTTTTCGACACCTGAAGAAGCGGTTGCTGCATTCAGAATGCATGTATTGGAGAAACCTCAATCAGAGTGGCAAAAGTGCTTCGACAATTGGTTCAAACGCATGCAAAAGTGTATAGATCTTCATGGGGAATATTTTGAAAAACAATAAAGTGATTTTCGATGACCAATATTTGTTTTTGTTCTCTAATCCCGAAATATAAAAGGCAACCCTCGTATCAACAGGAAATATTATCTAATGAACAGAGATCAGGAATAATGAGTTAGAATGTTATAAACTCACATGTGCAGTGGAGCCAGATTGAATTGCTTCACGAATCAGTAGGTTTCCTAAGACCAAGCCTGGAAACGAAAGTGAATTTCTTTTTCCCTATCAGCACTGTAGTCTATCATTTAAGATTTTTACTCTAGAAAAGTTGTGAACTATTTTTCATATCGTTTTTAAAATTATTGATTGGATTTCACTTTTTATGAACCCAATGATGTCTTTTTAAACGTATTCGATAAATAACAATAATGCATTTAAGGTCGTACCATTTGAGTAGGATCTTGGAATATAATCAGAATTATACCAGTCATTATGGTCCAACCGACCAGTGAAATATTCTTAAGCAATAGACCGGAAATGGTCAGAAGAAATTATTGGCCATCCTTCGATGATTGAGTCATGGAACAGTCGGAATATTGGAACAGGTGGTATGTTTATAGTTTAGCTTAGTGGGGCTACCACCCCATTTATTGGCTTATTTCAAGCAACATAATTACCTACAGCTAAAGTATATATAAGTTACAAACTAGAGAGCTTGTCATATATTTTTATGCAACACCCTTGGACGGGAATATCAACTGTCATATATTTGAATGCGGGGGGAAGTGTATATGAATGCGCCACTGTTATATATTTGATATAAGGGAATGCTATATATTTTAGTGTGGCGTTGTATATTTTAATGTGCCAATGTTATATAATTTATATGAACTTATGAGTGCTGTTATTTTATCGTTTTATTTCCTAGGTTGTATCCTTTTTCAAATGTGTGATGTGATATTTCTTCCGATGCTGAGGTGTGCAACTCAATAAATGTTATATAAACTTAAAGGCACTAATGCAAATGATGTAGTAGATTGTAAAAGGCTGCGCCAATTGTTACATTTGGTGTGTAACAATAAAATTGTAGTCTATGTGGCCGAGACTATGCCCCTGATTACAGCAGTCGTGGGGAAGTAAATATGTTTACACAAGACGCTTTCAAGAACAATTATTTAATACTTTTACTATACAAAAAAATTCGCGTTTTAAAATAACTAAATCCTCGAATCGTGTTTTTCTTTTCTTCTTTATTCACATACTCCAAAAAAAAACGCACCAGTTCTTTTTACGTTGTTACTCCTTTCAAGGGTTCTAACAGACTCCTGTTCTTCTTCCTCCCTCCATCTCAGAAAAAAGAAACGTGCCGCAACTGTTTCTGCGGAGTCCACGATTTAACGAAAAAAAAAACAGAAGGATCGTGCATTCGCTTGTACCGAGTGCCAATCCGAAAATGTGGATCACTGGTTCCCAAACTTTAAATCTATTTTAAACTTTTAATTTATTCACTGAGTATTTTAGATGCCCTCATCTCAACTATAGATCCAATTTCCCCGCTCGGTGGGACACAGGGGATGGGGGAGCTTACCACGTATCAAGCTTAAGAACTATCTTGACTAAGCTTAACCTAAGGTAACCACGACAAATTAAGAAGACTGGAGAAGGGTCGAGATGTGGCGGCAGGTAATAGTAAAGTGTAAAAGCGCCGCTTAAGATTGGTGGTGAGAATGGTTAAGGAGGTGGTGCTTAAGGGTATGGGTAGAGAGGTCGAAGTCAAACAAGCTGGAATTGGAGTTGACATTTCTCAGCATCCGCGAAAGGGGTTCGTTCAGACCATAAGAGGTCCCCTGGGGGGGAATGTAGAGAAGGCGGGGTTTACGCGTATTTCAAGGGTTTGTATTCAGAGGAATAAGGTTAAGGAGGTAGGCGCATTCATTATGTCAGCCACGACCCTGCGCTCCTGAAGGGTTCTGAGGTTAATTAATTTGAGGCGGTTAATGTACGCGGAAAGGATTAACGGGTTTTCCCAACCTAGCCGACGTTGAATACTTTCGATTCTGCAGATATGGATCTTGTGATAAGGAGACCACACCTGGCTAACATATTGGGAGGATGGGAGCGAACATACAGGGAAAAGTTACTGATTGCTTTCAACCCGACGAAGGCCAGGATGATCCATGTCCATGTTCAATCCAAGTTGACGTGCAGTCTCCACGTGACACCCTACTGGATAGCTACTTTGACACCCGCCAAGTAGTGAACGAATGTATGCAGCGACATCCTGAGAAAGGTTGGCGCAAGGCTAATAACCATGCCCGTAAAAATAAATTATTGTGAACAAACTAACAAGCCTCGGATATGGACCGGATACATGACGACGACTACGGAAACGAAAATGGCTAAACGATTTGAGAATTTTCTCATGGAATGTCCGCTCACTATACAGAGCTCGAGCTGCACAGCAGCTAGCCGATGCCCTGTCCGAATAAGGCTGACCTAACAGCATTACAAGAAATAAGATGGACGGGGAGTGGTGTTATTCAAATAAACGAGTATGACATTCATTACAGCTGTCATGCAAAACACCATGTGCTCGGGGTAGGCTTTCTAATTAGTCAAAAACTGAAGGCTGCCATTATCAGCTTTAATGCAATAAACGAAAGGCTGTGCACACTTCGCGCGCGATGCAAGTTTAAGAATATAAACCTCAAACGTTCATGGACCTACAGAGGAGTCCCCTGACGACGAAAAAGAAGAATACTAGGAGAACGTCGAACGGGCCCTCAACGCCTGCCCAAGATACGATGTGAAAATCGTTCTTGGTGATCTGAATGCAAAAATAGGTCGGGAGCCGGTTTTCAGGCACTACACAGGTTCCCATAGTTTGCATGAGAACTGGCAGCATCGAACAACTCGGTCGTCGCAAGTACCAGGTTTCCGCGTATAGATATCCACAAAGCCGCCTGGGTATCACCTGATGGAGCCACTCGCAACCAAATTGACCACGTGTTGATAGATCGCCGCCACTTCTCCAGCATGATGACGGTACGTATAGTTTTCCGGGCGCGGATTGCCTTACGGAGACGTATTGCATCCGCGAAATAGATTCGAATCAACACGGCTGCCTAACGCAATGAGGACACCAACAACACATTTGGTGATGCATTAAGAATCGCCCTCGAAGAGCTCGACGGAGGGAGAGTAAGTCCTGGGGCCAGAATGCCGGGCGTAGAAGAGAAATGGACACGCCTTAAGATTACTGTCATTAGTACTGCCAACTCCATCTTAGGCAGTAGTCGTAGAGATTGGAGCGACTGGTTTGATGATGAGTGCAAACTAGCGACTGAATGTAAGAATGCTGCATACCGGGCAATGCAGCAGTCTCATAGGACGCGGGTACACGAAGAGAAATACAAAGAGCTCAGAAGATCTGATATGAGACTCCACAGATAAAATAAAAGTACCGGGGAAAAAATCTAGTCTGTGAAATCGAGAAAAGTAGAGAGCGAGGTCCGCATCAGGCGCGGAAGTTCTACCAAATAATCCGCAGTATGACGCGGTACACACCACGCTGCACTTACCGCAAAGATAAAGAGGGTAATCTGATCACCGATCCTGAAGCCATTCTGGAACAATAGGAAGTGCACTTCAATGAATTGCAAAAGGGTCAGTTCACAGAAGAATTGGAGGCTCCACCAATGCACGATCAAGACCAAATGCTGCCGCCACAAAGCATTGAGAAAACATTAAAAGCCATTAGACAGCTGAAATCAAATAAAGCCCCTGGAGCTGATGGCATACCACCCCAGCTGATCAAACAAGGAGGGACAGCGTTACATCACGCAGTTCATGAGATCGTGGTGCACATATGGGAGCAAGAGGATATGCCGGAAGATTGGCGTCATGGTATAATTTGCCCCATACATAAGAAGGGAGATATCACACTGTGCAGCAACTATAGGCGTATAACATTGCTGAGTACCGCCTATAAGATACTCTCCACTATCCTACAAAATCGGATAGCCCCATACTCTAAAGCCATCATTGGTCAATATTAGTGTGGCTTCATCCCAGGCAAATCAGCGATTGATCAGATATTCACCCTTAGGCAGGCGATGGAAAAATGTATGGAATTTAAGATCCCATTATATCATCTATTTATAGTCTTTAAGGCCGCCTACGACAGCATAGCCAGGGTAGAACTATATAATGCCATGAGAGAGTTCGGCATTCCAAACAAATTGGTACGAATTTGTAGGTTGACCATTATACATCGAATAATAAAAAACATCAGCCGTATACCAATCAATTACAAAGCAATTCAAACTCAATTGAGTGTACCTGAGTTTAGAAATCGAATTCGTACACGCGGCAGTGGCCTGATATGTTGAGCATTGGTTAAATGTTTGTGAATCTAACCGTCATAGCGTCGGTTTGAATCAGACGGTCTTCGCTATAGTCGCAAACGCTGTATGACCATGACCAACGTAACTAGTCAAGTAAAAATAGCGGGATTGCTGTCCATAACAATAAACATCTTTAATGGACTCCGACGGGGAGACAGTCTGGCCTGCCTCCTCCTTCAATCTGGCGTTGGAGAAAGCAATCCGTGACTCTGGCGTTACAACTAAAGGGACTATTGTCACCAAGTACAGCCAGATACTTGCCTACGCAGATGACATCGACATCATCGGTAGAACCGAAACAGCTGTACAGGAATCCTTCATCCAGATCGAGCAGGCGGCACGGGGCATAATGAGGGAAAAACTAAGTACATGGTGGCAACTTCTGCGAAGAGAAGACCTAATGTTGGTCAAACTATCAGGGTAGTGGAGCACGAATTTAAAGTAGTGCAATCCTTTAACAACCTTGGGTCAATAGTTACAGCCGATAACAATATGGAAGAAGAAATACGCGAACGATTGATTAAATCCAACAAAGCCTACTATGGTCTATCAAGGCTCTTTAAATCCCGAAATTTATCCAGAACATCCAAGCTACTACTGTACAAGACCATGGTCTTACCAGTACTCATGTATGGATCCGATACCTGGGTGCTCAATAAAAAGCACTCTGAACTCGTAGCCGCGTTCGAGAGGAAGGTCTTAAGGAGAATTGTTGGCCCCGTACGTGAGGGAGGACGTGATCTACCTTGAAGCTAATGTTGTAAGAAAAATCAAGATCGGTAGATTCTGGTGGGCGGGACACCTAGCTCAAATAAGCGAAGAGGAGTCTGCCCGGAAAGTCCTTTGTGACAGGATGTATGGAAGGAGACAGCGCGGCATACCTTGTCTGCGGAGGGATGCCGTAGACCAGGACGGCCAGAGCCTGGGAGTGCCAAACTGGAGGGCATCGGCTCAAAATCGGGACCGGTGGAGTGACTTACTAAATAAGGCGAAGACTGGATCCGGGTTGTAGTGCCGATGATGATGATGAATGTACGGGGGGAGAATTAAGGGGTTTTCCCATCCTAGCCCTCGGAAAGCGAAACGAAGGAAGCGACGTTGAATACCTTCGATTCTACAGATATGGTTCTTGTGATAAGGAGATCATACTTGGCTAGCATATTCAAGCAGTGGACGGACGAGGGTAAGGTAAAGGGACTGAGCAACGTAAGGGTCGGAGAATTCCTTAGACAATAGTTTCACGAATCCAAGGGCAGAATGGGCTTTCCGGGTCGTCTCATCAATGTGAGAGAGGAAGTTAAGCTCCCTGCCGCAAAGGATCCCAGGATCTCAAATACATTGGACAATGGTCAGAGGTTGGTTATGAAGGGTATAGGAACGTGAGGATGAGTGAATACGCTTACGGGAAAAGATTATAGATTGGCATTTGGCGATGTTAAGTACAAAGCAATTTTTGTCACACCAAGTTGAGAATTTGTCATGGTCTGATTGCAGTAGTACAGAATAAAGTGATGACTCGATGATCTTGTATATTTTGATGCCATCAGCGTATAGGGATAAGAAGGGATTCTTAATGACCTTATCGATGTCATTAGTGGCAAGTATAAATAGGAGAGGATCGAGGTGGCTTCTTTGAGGGACTCCAGATGGGGCAAGAAAGGGATTAGATATCGTGGACCTGAACCGAACGGGATAAAGTCTATCCTGTAGATAAGAAAAAATCCATTTCAGCAATCCTGGTTCGGAGCCGAGAGTTGATAATTCGAAAAGGATTATATTGTGGGAGATTTTGTCGATTGCTTTATTGAGGTCGGTCGAGTCCATATCGGCCTCGTTACCGTGTTCTAGTGCAGAGAGTGTAAAGGAAGTGAACTCAACGAGGTTAGTTGTAGTTGATCGGCCATTGAGAAAATCACGTTGCCTTGATGAAATAAAAGATTTGCAACGAACACTAAGAGATTCGTATAGAATGTTGGGTAAGTGGGGCAGTTTAGCGATGGAGCTGTAGTTCGCGACATCGTTTTTGGGACCCTTCTTGTGGGTGGGGGTGATGAAGGAGGTTTTCCAAATGTGGGGGAATACGCCGGTAGAGAGTGAGAGATTGAAGATCAGTGAGAGGGGAGCAGAGAGAATGGATGAGCATTTCTTGAGGAGGATTGCAGGGATACCATCAGGGCCCGGTGTAAACTCGCCTTTGAGTGAGAGATTGGATTCAGTTGAGGTCGAATCAAAGGAGTTGTTGTCCGAGTTGGGTCCCGAGGCAGATGGTCCCATCTCTGAACGCCCGACAAGATACCTGTTGCATGTTGCAACTAGTAGTGATGGGGGTCCTCCTTATAATTATCACCATCATCATCATCGGCACTGCAACCGAGATCCGGTCTTGGCCTTATTTAACAAGTCTGAGGCTTGTTAAATTTTCCATAATAATTTGTTTTTTTCGGGCAAGATTATTAGCTTTGCGCCAACCTTTCACAGGATGGCTCCTTATAATCATCATCATCGGTACTACAATCGGGATCCGGTCTAGGCCTTATTTAGCAAGTCGCTCCACCGGTATCCGGTCAATATCCGAGACTTGTTAAATTTTCCTTCAAAACTTTTTTTGCCGGGCAAAGTTATTAGCCATACGCCAGCCTTTCTCGGGATGGCTCCTTATAATACCATGTTTAAAATAACCCTCCACTCGAGGTGTTAGCTTGTGTCACAGCCTCTGAGCTCAGTTTCGATTACGTTAAGTTGTGACACAAAAAATACTGGAGAAAATTCAAGGGAACAGTACAAGAAAACTACTGGAGAGTAGAGGACCGACAATAACGTTTGACAATCGAACAAAGAAACGATCGAGGAGGGGTACTGGCTAAAAAGGCAACGAAATAGTTATAATTTCGGTTCTACCAAAATTCGAACTTTGCAATTAATTTGCGACCAGAAACATGGGAAGAAAAGATTAAGATTAAAGGATTGCGACGAATATCAATTTAAATACCTCCTGGAGAAACCTTATTCGTATGGAAACCCTCGAGATATAGCAAACAAAGGGTCTTCAAGCTGGTGAGAAAAGAAACATCAAGACAGAAGAAAACTAATTCGTTATCGAGTGAAGAAAATTGTGTATCTTTCGAGGTACGCGTGCGTCAAAAAGATCATCGGTAACTTGGCAAAAAATCAGGTACAAAAAACTAGTGGCAAGCTGATGACAACTCTTGGAGTTCTCCCAGACAGTTTATTCGCAGAAATCATCTCGCGCAGCAGTGTTCCTGCCAACCAACCTACACTCGGGTTAATTTATCTAATCGCAGCAGTGTTCCAGCCAACAACCGACGTACGGACACAGTTCGTGCTAGGTACTACGCCAACACAGAATAACAGTGAGTAGATACATCATTAAAAAGGCAAATAACTATTGAATTAGCGATAACAAATAAAATAATTGAATTATACGACAAATATTAACTCCGCCTTAATTTACGACATTGGGAGTTTGTTTTCAACAAAGTATACGGTCCACGAACAGCGCGCCACAACACTGTAAAAAAAACAATACCATTGTGGCGATTCGATTTCCTCAGTCAAACCCAACATTGTCTTCCCATCTCAGTCGCGGCCGTCCGACCGGTCTCTTTCACGTTGGTCTACCCCACAAAATTACCTGGAAAACGGAACACATCTTCACCAGGGGCCATACATCCGGGTGTCCTCCGCCACTACAAAACCGCGGACACATACCCGGGGGCTGCATTCCTCTACCAACGGAACATGCCTGTACGACTATTGATGGACACAGGACCGTAAACCGAATTTGTTTGGCAATTCGTTTGCTTACTAAACCTAAGAGGTTACGCGCGGTATCGCCAGCCACCGACAGTCACGAAAAATCGCATGCGATAACAACGCGGTAAATCAACCAATTATATTTACGACCTTTACTTGAGCCAGTGCCATTGGATTTCCTTTACGGAGAGGATCATTGTAGGATCAAAAAATATGAAACAATAAACGAAAAACCAACACTGTTCCTAAAAAGGCTCACAACTCATGCAGGATTTCTCTGTTGCAGACCAAGCAAATAATATCGATGGTGTAGCGCAAAAAGGACCAATCTGCACCATTTCTGGTATGCAGATTGGCCCTTCTTGCGCTACACCATCGATATAGCATTCAAAGATAACTACTCCGACCGGGGTAATCACAAAGGCCAATAAACCACACGTGGGTAATTTATCTAACGATCCTCGATATATTTTCGACAACACGGATAATATCGTTTGCGGCTGTGTTATGGGTGCATCCGCACATTATCCCTACAAATGGGAGGGATGCGAAAAGAAAGTAGGTTGTGATCTCCTAGAAAAATGAGAATCCCTGAAAGAATGAAATTCCAGGGGACGAAAAAGGAAAGCAGGGGAGAACGACTAAGTGCTGTTATTGTAATACAATTTAATTTTGTAGTCGGCTTCCGGCTCGTTGAGCCCGTGTGTTGACCGCTGGCTGTTCTTGTTTTGAGAGTACATCCGAATTGAAACACACACTACAATACCTTTTTTGGTTCGTCCGCGGCTACGGTGACTTATTTTATTTGTGCTTTCAAAATGAACTTAACTAACAACATAGTGGGTTCAGGTCCACCCTTAACGCCAGCAGGTCATTTAATTGATTACTTTTTTTTTTTTTTACACTAACGCGCGCACAAAAGGGGGATTTTGAAGTACCCTTAAATGTCAGAGCACAGTGCAAGCGGATGGAGAGGAAGTGGATAAGGAAAGGAGGTGTCGATGTATATTGGTCTTGAATGTCTGGACATCACAACGGCCAGGAAACACATGATCAGGTAGAACATTCCACATTCGTGTGGTTCGGCTAAAGAATGACTCTATATGTTTATTTGTGCGCCTGAAGTCTTCTTTAGCCGAATGACTCTCTATGTTTATTTGTGCGCCTAAAGTCCACTTTCAACGTGAACTGATGCGCATTCACAGTTTGACGGGTACCGCAGGAGAATGTCTGAAGGGGCAGAACACATTCAGCAAGTTCAGTTGAGCAACGACCGTGGTAATACCTATAGAAAAGAGATAGGCATGATACGTTGCGCCTGTGTTCTAAGGGCGGAATTGATCAACTTACGGCTGGGTTCCCAATAAGTTTCACTGCTCGTTTTTGCATCCTGTCGAGCACGTGTAGTGCAGTTTTGGATGAGCCTGACCAAATATGGGAGTTAACTCCATTTTTGGACAAATTTACACCTTGTAAATAGTGGCCAGGTTGGATGGAGTGAAGTATCTTTTGCATCTCTTAAGGAACCCCATAGATTTGACTGCACTTTTCGCAGCTTCAAATATGTGGTCATTCCAGTTGAGAGTGGAATTAATTCGAGTGCCTAGGATTGATAGTTCCTTGGCTTCGTCGATGCAAGTGCCGTTCATAGACAGTATATTTACTTTGGGGGTCACCTTTGACGACAAGAGACAGCACTGGGTTTTTAGGGCATTGAATTCTACTTGGTTAGATAATCCCCACTGATATATCTTGTTGAGGTCTGAATTCAATGTATCAAGCATAAGTTGCTGGTTGGTAATGACGTTCGAAGAATTTGGCCGGGAGTGTTCGTATGAGTATGAGAAACTCAACGAACTATCATCAGCAAACGAGTGAATTGGGTTTTGACACCATCAAGAACCACTCGGATTGAACGCCCAGAAAGATAGTCTCTTATTAATTGGATCATGGAATTGTCCACTCCATATGAATGCAATTTTGACAAAATGACTGGATGCGATGCTCTGTCGAAGACTTTTGAAATATCCAATGCGACTACCTTGCTTTCACCGACGTAGTGGATGGAATGGCTCCACTTTTCGGTAAGGTACGCCATCAGATCTCCTGTGGACCTGTTGCTACGAAAGCCATATTGGCGGTCGTTGAGGAGGTCATTTGATTCCAGTTATTTCGAAAGTTGACGGTTGATAAGAGATTCCATTACCTTGGAGAGAATATATGTTAGTGCTATGGGTCGATAAGAAGAAAGGGATAATTTGTCACCCTTTTTGGGAATTGGCTGAATGTTTGCTGACTTCCATCTATCTAGAAAACGCCCCGTAGAATAAGACAAATGGAAAAGTTTCCGCAACGGTTTAGCGACTGAAAGGGAACATCTCTTCAAGAGGATTGTAGGAATGCCATCTGGACCAGCGAACTTGTGTGCGTTTAGGTCTTTGAGTGCACGGGCAACAGTACGCGTTCGGAAGCGAATCTGGCTCATGGTGTGCTGCTTATGCTCAAGTTGATGCGGAACTGATGTGGTATCAGGCAGCGTTGAGTTGGCTGCAAAATGTGCAGCAAGTAGATTCCCATTCTCTATTGCAGTGGTAACTGGTTTGTCATCGACTATCACGAATGCCCAAATATTTCTACTACCTGTGGGAGAGTGTAGTATTTTTTGTCTCACTCTCTGGTCATCCCAGAACTTGGCGCGTTGAATATACGCATTGCAGTCATATCTAGATCTCTTAAATCTTTTCCGGTTTTCTTTAGTATTGTTTGATTTATACAACCGGAAGCCCAACTCTTTAGTCTTAACGGCTTCTCTGCACCCGGAATCGAACCACATATTTCTCTTGGGTTTGATACTCTTTACTCTGTGTGGAATAAAGGTCCACATGCCAAGTAGAACTGTCTCTGTCAATGTGTCCGTTATACAGTCAACATCGTTATAGAGGAAAAATAACGACCAATTTAACCTCCCAAAAAAGTCGTTCAGACCTTCCCAGTTGGCTTTCTCGTAGAACCATACCGTTTTTTTTTTTTTGGGAGCTTTCTCATTAACGTTATTGCTGGTTAGAGCAAATATAGCTGACACGATACAGTGGTCTGAAGTGCCCAAGGGCGAAGAAACTTCAATTGTGTATTTGTTTGGGTGGGAGGTGAGAAACAGGTCCAGTGTGTTGGCGAAATGACCATATATATCTGGTACCCGTGTTGGCTCATTGACAAGTTGAGTTAAACTATTTGAATCAGCAAAAAGCTGGACATATTGACCTTCAAGTGTTGTGTGTCCGGGGTGACGAAGCCACTGAGAGTTATGCGCATTAAAATCACCCATAATAACGATTTCAGTGTGCGGATATAGGGTCAAGGGCTTCCGATAAATCAGACAGAACATCAAATTCGTTAAAGGATGCATTTCTATCCAAGTTTGGGTTTCTGTAAAGAAAGCAGTCATGTTTGATATGCTTACGAACGTGAAGTTTTAGCCAGGAGAAATTAAATTCTGGATTGGAACAGAGCCCATATTGTGACAGAAGCTGATAAGCAATACCATTTCGTGGATATACCACGATGTGGAAAGAAAAGAGGCACTAAGTTAGATTAAAATCGGAAATATATGTATTAGTAATTATCTTGGTTTCGCTAAGTGCAAGGATAGTTGGTTTCTGGTTAGAAACATGGGCAGACACAGAAGAGAAATTGCATCTCAAGCCGCGAATGTTACACAAATCAACGCGAAATTCCCGCCCCATTGAAATGGTCATACACAGAAAACCAATACCGCATCGGGAAAGGATACAAGTCGGGACCAGCAATAGATAAGCGAAAGAAACCACTACAGGTGTTATGCCCTTGTAGTAGGTGCCCCACTAGATCCGTGCCGAAATCCAGGTCACATCCCTTCCATGACGAACATTATGCCACTCAGATGCAAAAAACTCTCCAAAGATTATTATTCAATCGAGAGTATCGATGCCTGAGGGACGCAAACAAGGTGCGAAAAAAAGGAAAACAGACACAGGGGATGGAAAGGGTAAAGGGTTTCCCCGCACTGCACATCACTCGGCTGTATATTCTCGCACTTTTCACAGCACTAAGACGCGTGTGCGGAGATCGGTTTGTTTGCATAGGATCGCACAGAAAACTTTGCATTGCACTCGGACGCGTGTGTGAAGATCCGTTTGTTTGTTTAGGACCCCACAGTAAGACTTCGCGCCCGAAGCGGTAGTGCATTTGGGTATCTTATGTGTATCTAAGATTCCCAAAACGGATTGCACAATTGATCCGATGGTACGGATCACGAGGCAGAAGCGCACGTGCTGTCTCGTTGGCGGTTTTAAATCGACTTTACCTTTACGGAAGGTATGACCAGTACAAAACACCAATGGAAAACATCGTATTACAGGACTCGTTACTCTCCCGTTTTGACTTGCTTTTTGTTATGTTGGATGTGGTAAGCAAAGATATGGATAATTTGTTTGCGGATCACGTTGTCCGTATGCATCGTTACAGATACCCCAATGAAAGCGATGGCGAAGTTCTATCCATGGGCAGCAGCTACGCCGACTCACTTTACTTCGGCGGAAACTCGGATGAGAAAAAGGTAACCGAACTATATGAAAAGTATAACGCACTTCTTCATGGCAAATCTCGAAAGCGGCACGAAAAAATTCTTTCCGTCGACTGTATGCGAAAATATAATCATATTGCTGCTAAGTGTTTAAAGCCCAAACTTTCTGAGGCTATCGCAAATAAATATTCCCGCCTACATTCTCAAGATAATATCGAATTGGACGTGGCTAGAACACGTCTCTCGACGGCCCATGCCCGGACACGGTTAGCTAAGACTGTAGCAACAGATGATGCCCAAGCAGCTATCGAATTGGTTCAATTTGCATATTTCAAAAAAGTTCTTTTAAGAGACAAGAAAAAGCGTCCCGGGACGACGGTGAATCTCGAGATGAAGATGGGGAGGAAACCGAGGAATCACAGTCGACACGTAGGAAACGAGCCAGAAGAGAATCACAAGTTGGACCAAGTAACGCAGATGAAGATGATGATATTGTGAATCCTACACCGGATGCAGGTGACATAACTCGTCGTTATACTAGACGGACGACAACAAGAACACAATCTAAATCAACACCAACCACACTGGAAAATTCTGAATCAACCATTGCCCCGACGCCAGCTTTTATTGCAGAGGATCGTCTTCACATTTTCAAAAATAACCTACAAAAAATATTCCGAGAGGGTAAAGAACAAAGTCTGGCGTTGACCCGAATAACAACCACAATCAATCAAAAGAGCGACGCTCCGTTCAGTGCAGGTGAAGTTGAAGCGGCAATCCATGATCATGCTTGCGAATGGGAATTATTGTTACGGACCTCGCGTCCCATTAATTCCCGTTCGCAAATTTCCCCTCTCTACCTGTCGAAGGAAAACAAATCGCCAAGTAGCTAATTTGCATAAACTACTTTGTGCATACTCTACTTGGTAGAAAAATAATAAAAAACGGCGTTGGCGTCGGAAAAAAAAATAAACGTCAACGGGAATAATAAAAAAAAAAAAGATATTCGACGTAAAACGACAAACCAAGACGCAGAGGTTAAGAAAACAATTCGACGTAAATTCAATAATATTGTGGACTTCCGCGCTTTCGTAGCCTTATGCACGGATTACGAGTGTAAACGAATTTCTATTGGAAATATGTAACCCCATAGTCGTATTGGAAGAAGGTGGGGTAATCACCATCAAAAAATAATTCACAGAATTAATGGAAATTGCGTTAGCTGAAACGAATCGAAATGAAATAGCAAGCACGTAATAGAAGATATTCTACAACTCACACCCGAGAGGAAGCTGAACAGGGGAGCAAAAGCTCCACGCCCCCTGCAACCTGCCACCAGAAACCAGCTACAGCATCCGCTCCACGGTCGCACAAGATAATCGAGTAATTCCACTTACCTACCCATAATAATATTTAAATATATTAAATATATACCTTACTAAAATAACTAAAATATATATTACTATATTTCAAATTGTTTAATAATAATATAATAAGTTTCCTCCATTGTCCTGCCTCCTCTTCATATTTGCCGCGAAAGATACCCCTTAGAACTTTATTCTCGAATACGCGGAATTTATTTTCTTCCCGTTGTGTGAGAGGCCATGTTTCGCATCCGTATAGAAAAATCGACATGATTATGGTTCTATAGACACGGAGCTTTATATTACGTGATAGCAGTTTGGATTTCAGCAGTTTACTGACTGCGTGCTAACTAGCGTTGCCGGAATGCAGTCTTTTGTTAATTTCCTTCGACATTTCGTTACTGGCCGTCAGTATTGTTCCCAGGTAAAAAATTCTAAATTCTTTGACATCTTCAAATATCTTGCCCCTGATGTTATGTGTGTTCTCTGAGGTCCACCTGCTCTCGCCATAATCATGTATTTTGTTTTGTCTTCATTTATTTCTAGGCCCACCTCTTCTGCCGCTTGCATGATGATTTCACTGTTTTTACTTACAGTTTCTAGATTATCGCCCAAAACGGCGATGTCATCCGCATATGCGACCACTTGTGTGACCCCGTTCAGGGATAATCGCGGCCGCGACGGAGATGGGAGAACAATGTTAGGTTGGACCTCGAGGAGATCGGATCGGATGGTCGAGCGTCGAAGGAGAGCGCATGGGACAGGGAACAATGGCGGAGTCGAGTCGGTGAGGTCATGAACTTTCGGGTTCCTACAGGCCAATAAATAGTAAATAGTAATAGATAAAACTTCAAGTTGATAAGCATATCATTCATTAATGTTTCCTACGCAGAAGGTCGATTATAGATAGAAAAGCATCCTTTAACAAATTCGATGGTATATTCAGTTCTACCGACCTTGATTCAATACCCGTTCACTGGAATTTTTAGTGAAGTAAGTCCAATGTACATAATTGTCAAAGACGTTACCGATCCGGACACACAACACCTGAGGATCAGTACGTGCAGCTCATTGACGACTGACACAGTTTCACTTAACTCGTAAATCAGTCAACATGGTTACTAGACAAAGATCGGCATTCCACTATCACACTGGACACGTTTCTGACCTCCGACCTTCTTATAGTGATAGGTTAAATTCGGAGTCGGATCACAGCCGACATGGCCAGTCACGTGAGATGAGCAAAAAGTTCGGCATTGATAAACTAATATACAACCTCAAGAGGGCTAAATATCAAGGGGAACTAACGGATAGGTTTAGCATCGTAGAGAATGGAGGTAGTGAAGAAAACATAAACAATAATGTGGAGATCGAATAGGCATCAATCAGGAACGTAATCAAACAAATATCCCAAAAGGTGTTCGGGCTTAAGAAAAGAATTAAGTCCAAGCCCTGGTTTGACGATAAGTGCCGGGCGAAGATCGAGCAACGTAAGGGCCTCGGCGTGATTCATTTAGAAAGATATGATGAAATCAACGCAAAAAGATACGCAACAATTCGGAAATAGACAACGAGACTGTTCAAGATCAATTCTTGACCCTTGAGCAATTCAGACCGCTGTGTTGTGTGGTAACCAACAGCAACATTATCGAAAAAGGTCCCAAAATATTAGTGTGGCTCTGCAAGCCATCTGGGGCCGTATAAGTGAAACTTAAATATAATAAAGTGATCGTTATTTTTTCTCAATAATGATAACGCTAGAGTTGACGTAATAACAGGTATGGTACTACTGGGTATGCAGACAGTTATTCCACCAGGGTAAAGAGTATTAAAAAAAAAAACCAATATACGTTCCGATTCTTAGTGCAAGAAGGCTAGCAAGGCTAAGGTGCTCAGCCTCGATATGTATAAATCAAACAATAGAAAAACGGAAAAGATTCAAATGGATTAAAAGTGACTGGTTGCGTTTGCGACGAGAAGGAAGAATGTGTTATTCAAACAGACGTTATGACGGTTAGAATAACCAAAAGATTTAACCAATGCCGCATATATGAATTCGATTTTTAAACTCAAGTACATTCAACTGATGTGGAATTGCTATGTTATTGCTTGATATGCGGCTCTGATGCTTTTGCTTATTCGATTTTCTTTCTGTGTTCTTCTTTACTATTTGCTTGTGTACTATGTTAGAAGCGGCACACTACTCCCTCCTCAGTAATTTCGTTACGATCAACAAGCGAAGAGCGAGCAAGCGAGCGAGAGAACATAGAAGTCGGGAACGTAGTAGTATAGTCCTGTTCACGTATGGGATATTGTGTGCTGTTTGTACACAGATCACGTCGGGGGTCAGCAATTATTGCGTTTGCGACGATAGTGAAGAATGTGCGATTGGAACCGACGCTATGACGGTTAGAATCACTAAAAGAAACTGATAATGCTCAACACATCCGGTCAATACCGCGTGTACTAATTCGACTTCTAAACTCAAGTACGCTAAACTGATGTGGAATTGCTATGTTATCGCTATGGTATACGGCTCTGATGATTTGCTTATTCGAATTTCTTTCGGTGTTCTTCGCTATTGGCTTGTATATTGTGCATGCATCTGTTAGAAACGCCACAACTGCACTACGCACATCCAACGCCCAAAGTTCTTGCATGACCAAAAACTAAGACAAAAAATACTCAACTCACCTACAGGTAGTAGGAATTTCTCGTCATTTGTGAAGAACATGAAAAACCTTATACTTGCCAAATAAGGCCGGATCCCGGTTGTAGTGCCGATGATGATGATGAGAACCTTATGTACTAATACGTCCGTTTAGAGCTGACGACAGTTCGGCCATCAGCAGAACAGAGTAAACGAATCGATTTGCTGCGCATTTTGTGTGAGTATTTAAAGAGAGGAGCATTAACAAATTCGTTGGTATGGGACGCATGGCCCAAATTCTTTTAAAGATATGTTGTTCACTCGCTAAATCGCTGCGAAAGCTTATAGCGTTTGGGATGATAGTGAAGAACATGTGATTCAAACTGACGCTATGACAGTTAGAATCACCAAAAATTGAACCAAAGCGCAACCCATCAGGCCACCGCCGTGTGTACGAATTCGATTTCTAAACTCAAGTACATTCGACTGATGTGGATTTGTTATGTTATCGCTATGGTATACGGCTCTGATGCATTTTCTTATTCGATTTTCGTTCAGTGTTCTTCACTGTTTGCTTGTGTATTGTGTGTGTATCTGTTAGAAACGCCACAAGCTCTTCCGTCTGTCAATTCCTAAATGGACGAAATTCTGACAATATTCCACCAATTCCCGAAAAGGGTAACGAATTATCTCCTTTTTCTATCGAGCCATAGCATTAATTTTGTCGACAGTAATGGAGTCACGGATTAACCATTAACTTTCGAAATATCTGGAATTAAATTACCTCTTTATCAATCAGCAAGATATTCTACTCTCATTGAATTTTGAGCTCTACAAGGTATAACATGGGGATCAGCTAACATAGTCGAATTTAATACCCTAAGAAGCCGTTGCTAGTCAATGGAGATGAGCCCCGGTGTAATTACGGCAATGAACGCCACTCACATCATCGAAGCAAAGAACCTATCAATTATTCGCAATCGAATTAATTCGACTTTTAATTGGAATGACCACATCTTTGAAGCTGCGAATAGTGCGGTGAAATGGAAGGGGTTTCTTAAGAGATGCAAGAAATATTTCGTTTTGTTCAATCTGGCCACAATTTACAAAACGCATATTCGTCCTTAAATGGAATTCAATTCCCATGTTTGGTCAGGCACATCCAAACAGCGCTACACGTGCTCGATAGAAAGCAAAAATAAGGAGTGAAATTTACTGGGGACTAAAGCATTAGTCGTTCGATTCTGCCGTTAGAACATAACAGCAACACATCATTTCTTTTCTATAGGTATTATCGCATGATCATTGCTCACCTAAGTCTGTTGAATGAACCTCGTCAAATATTCTTCTACGATACACGTCAATCGGCAACTGCGGACGTACAAATAAACATAACGAATCATTCTTTTGACGAACCACACGAATGTGGAATGCTTTGTCGATCATGTGTCTCCCTTTCATTGTAATAGCCAGGCATTGAAGTCTGTTACGGACCTACCTCGCGTCCAGGTCCCCCCTAACATCCACTAACCCCCTTTCGTAAGTTTCCCCTCTTTACCTCTAAAAGGAAAACAAATCGCCAAGTAGCTAATTTGCATAAACTATTGTGTGCAAATTCTACTTGGTAAAGAAAATAATAATAAAACGGCGTTGGCGGCGGATAAAAAATTAAACGTCAACGGCACATGAAAATAAAATTGACATTCGTCGTAAATCTTCGAAACGACACAGTCGGCAGTCGGGAAGACATAATAATTGCTTGACGAGAAAGCAAATCTGTCGTGTATGTGAGAGAATTCAAGGACATATTATCAATAGAAGTCCTACAGGAAGAATTATCTGAAGACACAATAATTGCTTGACGAGAAAACAAATCTAACGTGTATGGGCGAGAATTCAAGGACACATTATCAATAGAAGTCCTACAGGAAGAATTATCTGAAGCTGAACAGGGGAGCATCACCTCAACGCCCCCTGCACCCAGTCGCCGAACAACCAGCAACCAACCAATCAAGCAACACAGCGACCGCTCAACGGTCGACTAAACCCATGTAAGTCACAATTGGCTTACCTTTAACTATAACATATTACCATATTAAATACACATTAACAATGTATATATTATAAATTGTGTGACAACTCATAGCAATTTTGGCGCAGCCGGTTACCACCAGCTGAGATTTGGATCAAACCTGTCGAGGATACAAATCCAGCGGTGGGAAGAGCCCCGAGGCTCTAACGTCCCTACGCCGACTAGCGGAACTAGTGGCTAGGATAAAAACTATAAGCCGTATAACAAAAAATAAACAAAATAAATAAGAAGATTGTTTTCCTTTTCTCTTTTTCGTTTTCTAATTTACAAGAGAGAGGACGAAATCAACGTTGGGTGGAAAATTTATAAATATAATTTACCCAAATATTTTCCATTGTTTCTGGTGTTCAGTTTACAGGTTTTTGTCTTTTCCACAGGTATCTAGATTGGGTCTTGTCCCTCATCGTTGGGTCGTTTATTTAGATTGATCCTTGTCCCTCATCGTTGGGTCGTTAGTTCCACAATCGTGTTGTTTTGTTCGCTACGGTTAATAGCGAACAACGGTTAGAATAATCCTGGTAGCCACTCCTTATGCGAACCATAAACGCGCGTAAAGCATTACCGTTAATGCAAACAAGGAGCCACTCAAGGAGACTATCCGCGGAAATTAGAACAGAGGAACCCATCGCCGCTATGTTGGGTGCGGAAAAAATGCTAGACCCAGTCCAAAACAACGTGGCAGTCTACAGTGGCCAGAAAGGTCTTAACGCAGTGAGGAAACTACATAATATCCTCGAAAGCTGTGGCAGGACGCTGGACTGTTTATCAGAGGAGGAGAAAAAAATGTTCCTGCGATGGTTGCCCATGAGATTAACTGGGAAAGCTCGCCGCATGTTCAAGGAACACCTCCCAGCGACTTTCAAGGAGTTAAAACAACGACTCCGGAGTACGCTACTGCCACACGCGGCATACGAAGAGTTACATTCAAAACTCTCTCGTATGCGACAATCCGGCGAAGAGGACGTCGCAGATTTTACGCACCGCATAACGCAAGCAGTAACGGACTGCAATGAGGCGGCAATACGTAAGTACGGGGATGCAAATAGCATAGCGTTCACCTTCCGGACCGAAAGACAAACATAATCAGTTCTGATGGTAGGGAAATGACCAATTAAGACATCTGATAGTGAAATCAGAAAAGGACCCCCTAGATAGGATTATTGCTAGGGTTCTCGAATTAGAGAAAACCGAAAATGAGTTGAAGAGCGAGAGTGGATGGTATAGTGAGGAAATACCAACGAGGTATCCTAAACAGTCACCTTCACCTGAAAAGAACGACACATACCATATCCCCACCTCACCAAATAGGGCCATGCTAAAAAACAATCCATTTTACGATTGGGAGGATGAACAGGATCCCCCATAGGAAACAAATGGGGTTTCAGATAGGACCTACGGGGATACTCGACCAAACCCCCAGGAATCGAGCCAAAGGCAAAATAGGCCTATAAACGATGCGTCTCAGGTACTAGGGACACAGAATAGGAACACTAACAATAGGTTCCCAGAAAGATCTCACCCTGTTACATGTCCACAACCTGGGAAAAACCAGTTTAGGTCAGGAACACCACAGCATTCTTCCAGAAAACCAACAGGGTCTAAACCAAAGAAGCCCGAGGTAGCACGACACCTTCAAGGAGGCGGAGGTGATTGTTAAAGTGACTCCTCTAGTCAAAGCAGGGACAAAGGTGCACCACACCAATGGATTGCACGCATGACTTGCACGTTCTGCAATAGGAAAGGGCATTTGTTCGACGAATGTCTTCGTCGCCGAAACACACTAAAGTGTACGAAGTTTGATCGATATGGGCACGATGCCCAAGACTGTCGGACACTAAGTACACAAATAAAGGCGGATAATCCCGAACCTACACAACCAAGGTCGCAGAACCAACGGAAGTCACCCGTGAATGCCGCGAATCAAGGGCAAGAACGACCATCTACGTCGAAACAAGCAACAGCGTCGAATCGTCGAGTGTACAGCATTCGATGTTGTTGTCAGTTTTGTGGCCGAAAGGGTCACACGAGGGACGAGCCCCCTGCATCCAGTCGCCGAACAACCAGCAACCAACCAATCAAGCAACACAGGGACCGCTCAACGGTCGACTAAGCCCATGTAAGTCACAATTAACTTACCTTTACCTATAATATATTACCATATTAAATACACATTAACAATATATATATTATAAATTGTGTGAAAACTCATAACAAGACCAATGTACATTGATATCTTGTTCCCTTATCCTCTCCCTGTTCTTCCGCTCTCACTGTGCTATAAAATTTAAGGGTACCCTCAAAATCCCATTTTGTCCGTTAGACTTTGTAAAAACGAACAGGTCTTTAAAAAAAAAAGTAATTCAAATATATTAGCCATTCTAATTTAAGTTCGATTTTTTTCCATACCGGTATTTACTCTAAAGCTTGGCAGTAAGTAGAGATATTTTTTTATTTTACATTTCTCTGGTAAAGAGAGTCTATAGCGCTGAGTCAACGCCCTGAGATATTTTTACTCGATCGCGTCCACACCCAAGCTCCGAAGTATGCTCAAGCAATTTCACGAAGCAGCTTAATAGAGTGGCATTTCACTGGGCTTTGGAACCCTACCTACTCCTCAGTAATTGTGCCGAACTGCAAAATAGCAAGAGTCGTCAGTTGAACCTAGGTTTGCACAACCAAACGCAAGACACAACCTTCTTACCAACTCAGCCATTCAGGCGACATACTACAATTTGTCACAATTTTATAGAAATAAATACGTAAGATTGCCTGAGTTGACTATTCTACCTTAGGTGGCCTTGTTCCTGCACACAATTAAATACAAATCAATAATTTTTGAGTAGAAATCTCTGAGACTTTCGGGATAGATTAGATGATTGCAGAAAACTAATTTTATAAAATGTCACATTTAAAACGAAATTTACTCGTGACTGGTGATGCCAAATCTAGATGTATCTCATTATATTATATATTATATATATATATATATATATATATATCCTTTTTTTTTTTTTTTTTTATAATTAGACTTCTCTCGGGAGAGGCGAACCTATAGCGCCGAGTTGGCGCCCCGAGATGCCAGCAAATAACTGTTGCAGTTCTTTTTGAACAGTTGCAGGTTGTAACGCTCCGGGAACACTCGCGTGAGAAGGGAGTTCCACAGCTTCCCCGCTCTGTAACGGAACGAGTTCTGATGCAGGGATGTTCGCGCCGTCGGGAGATGAACCACAAATGGTCAAAAATTCATTTGTTATGATCCAATGTGTATCACATCGTTATGTATTCAGTATATTGTATTAAAATAAAATAAAAAATAGTTAGAGTAATCAGGTCGCGAAGAATAAGATGGGCCGGACATGTAGCGCGAATGGGCAACGATAGACCGTGCGTAGAATTCTTGACGGTAGACCAACGGGAAAGATACCGACAGGACGGCGGCGACGAAGATGGGAGGACAATGTTAGGCTTGGCCTTGAGGAGATCGGATCGGCTGGTCAAGGGTGGAAGGGGAACGCACAGGACAGGGAACGATGGCGGAGTCGAGTCGGTGAGGTCATGAACTTCCGGGTTCCTATAGGCCAATAAATAGTATAGTAATAGTGTGGCGGTTCTACGAACCACACAACCCATTATAGGGTGAGATATCGTCGATCCACCAAGGAACATACTCACCTATATCCATTACACGTGCCCACAGACACGTTCCTCAAAGTCCTTCTTTCCGCCTGAAACAAAGGTAACATACCAAATACCCCAACATTGAATTCAATAGTAAAAATCAATCGAACTTAACGTTCAAAATTTCCTAATATTGAATTCAACGCATCCATCCAATGCATCCAATTCGATTCATCCATTAAACGCATTTTTCTGAAAACAAACAGAATAATCTCCTCATGTAGCTAATAGCAATTACCACCCTAAATTCCTCGCAAGATCGCAAACCGACAAGCACACGTGCGCAAACAAAGGCCTAGCGATTCGCCCGCCGAGCAACAATTCTTGCAATCATAAACATCGTAATGCCTATCCCACGCTAGATGTTTATGACTGGGAAACGCGATCTACAAACCAAATCCCACGGTTCCTTTGTTACCCATCTAAAGCACACAAAAACTCTTGTTGTCTTAAGCCAGATTGGTAACGAAAACAAATCCTATGATACGATCGAGAAAGAAATGGCGGTACGCTTGATCCTTCGAAAAAAGATTCCGATAAGATGATGGAAATATGAATCCAGATGAAAAGTTTCTCTTACAGATAAGAGAACGAGAATAATGATCATGTTGGAAATTGTTTATACAGATAAGATGATGGGAACGAAAATGGAGATGAAAATTATCTTTTACGGATAAGGGGATGAAAAATTCGAAATGGAGATGAAAACTTTAAACAGTCTGTAGCGTCTCTAACAGATACACACACAAACTCAAGCAAATAGTGAAGAACACCGAACGAAAATCGAATAAGAAAATACATCAGAGCCGTATACCATAGCGATAATATAACAATTCACATCAGTGGAATATGCTTCAGTTTAAAAATCGAATTCTTAAATCGGCCAGTAGCCTGATGTGTTACGCTTAGGTTGAATTTTGGTGATTCTAACTGTCATAGCGTCAGTTCGAATCACACGTTCTTCACTATCCATCTCAAACGCTATAATTGGTGACTACGGCGTGATCTGTACACACAGCACACACTTTCCCGTAGTAAACTGAATTTCACACATGATCATGACTTCTGCGTAGAGCACCAAGGCACACTCGCCTGCTCCGACGTTCTCTCGTTCGCTCCTTCGTTCGCACCGAAGCTGATCGTAACGAAGTTACTGAGGAGGGAGTGGTGTGGCGTCTCTAAGAGATACACACACAAACACGACCAGTAGCCTGATGGGTTGCGCTTTGGTTCAATTTTTTGTGATTCTCACTGACATAGCGTCAGTTCGAATCACACGTTCTTCACTATCATTCCAAACGCTATAAGTCCATTTAGAGAGTTCGCAGGAAGTGTTCACGAGGAAGGTCGCGCAACGTGTGTCTAAAAACTAGAGTGTCATCCAACGTCGAAATCGAATTAACGTGCTACCGGAAAGCTCGTGATTAGATCGTTAATTTGTTATCCGAAAGTTCGTCATATACATACAATAGAAGACAAGTGTAAAAGGGGAAGAAATCCGATGCGGGCCCGATGTTGTAAAGAAAGAAAATATTATAAAAAAGGTGACCGTTCAATCCTAAGTATCTGACTCTTATGTGCGTCCATAAGTGGATAAACTAATCGTAAAGCCGTAGTAAATTATGTGTTGATAAGAACAAAATCTACTAACAATAAAAATTAAAATTAAAAATAAATCTCCGTGTTTTAATTGTGTTGTTTCGCGCCGTCGTGTTCTATGTGTTAACAGTGTTCGGCAGAACACTGTATCACCTCACCAACATTCGAACAAATTAAAATCCGCCGAAATAGTATTAAAATAAAATGCCAATCGAATATAGATTTTCCTCCGAACATGATTGTCGGAGGCTAGCCCCTTTATGAAAAGATCGAATTTAGAAGTACGTTGAACTTGATATCACGTTACGCACCGTACTTAAAATGATTGAAGAAAGGGTAAATAATAAAATAGACCCTCAACCAAAAGGACTAACAGGGAACCATAAAATAAGACCTTGGGAACAAATTAGTAAAATTGTATTTCACTATTCTTTTATAACATCGCAAATGGTGCAAAAACACCCCAACAATTCTCTCAAGCCAGTAATCCCATTCGCTTATTTAATAAAACCAAAAATATGTAAATAGAATCATTAAAATACTATTGTAATTGAAATTACCTGTATGCCACAAAATATGGTTGGTAAAGTGTTCCTTTCTGCTAAAACTTTTGCCACAAATCTCACATCGAAACGGTGTATCATTCGTATGCGACCGCATATGATTGGCTAGATGTTCTTTTCGAGTGTATTTCTTCCCACATATATCGCATTGATGCGGTGTCTGGCCTGTAAGAGAGAAGAACACGATGCACCATCTAAACTATCATTATATAGGGATTGTTAATGCTTGCCAACCTGTATGCCACATGTAATGATTTACATAGTGTTCTTTCCGCGTAAAAGATTTCTTACAAATATCGCAACGATGTGGTGTCTCTCCAGTATGCTTGCGCACATGATTTACCATGTGTTCTTTACGCGTAAAAGTTTTCGCACAATACTGACAACGAAACGGCGTTTCACCAGTATGACTGCGAAAATGGTTGTCCAAGTGCTCTTTACGGGCAAATGTTTTCTGGCATATGGTGCACGCGAATGGCTTGTCTGTCGAGTGACGCTTCATATGCCGCTCCAGACTGGCATTATTGGCAAATACATTAAAGCAAATAACACATGTGAACATTGGTCCACCAATATGGATCTTACCATGGCGGGTGAGATCTTGTGAAGTTGTAAATCCTTGCCCGCAAACTTGACAATTAAATGGCTTACGTTCACTATGATATCGTCGATGGACAATTAATTGATAACGAAATTGAAACATTTTCCCACATATATCGCATATATGTGTACCACCCATAATGGGTGTCCCGTCTGGTGCTAGTAATGGTGTATTTTGATCTACGCCCATTCCTTGATTTTCCATTTTAGGCATTATCAATTCTCCAGGTGCATTTGGCCCACCACCCTGTGGTTGAGACGCTTGAGCGCCAGCTACGGAACTTGTTAAGCTATTGTTTGTAGTTACAATTGAATTGCCATTACTTGATGGTGGCGGTGGTGGAGGTAGTGCTCCAGTAACAGTACCACTTACGGAGGTATTGCCACCAGAATTGGTGGTTGATACATTTGTTGTAGGATGCGTTACCGTATGCGATGAAATTTGTTGTTGATTTATTACTTCACCATGGATTTTTCCAAACACTTCATGATATGATAAAAATTGACTCAAATCTTCAATATTAACTTTGTACATTTCGACACCATGCGGTGGTTTTGCATTAAGCTCTTGTTGATCATTCGCTCCTGGCCCATTCCCGCTGGGTCCACCAGGGCCATTACCTGATTGCTTAATCATTTGACCACCTCCACCACCACCGCCACTTCCTTCGGCAGACTGCCCATTGTTGCCACCACTGCCAGAATTCATTTTTGCTGAAACTGCTGATACGGCGTTCACATGAGCCATGTGATTGTTTTGTTTGCTATTCACAAAAGGTTTCTCCTCCTTAATGTCCTGCATACCGTGTGGCAGGTGTCGATTATCGTCAGTAGGCATCGCTCCTAAAGAAAGAAATCTTTATATTTTCACATCAGTTCATACTTAACTATTGTTTATTTATATATTATAGTAACGTTCATACTTCCGAAGATTATTTTTTTACTTATTATACATATATATATTAAAAGGGATTTGATTAAAAACAAAAGCATGCAATTACCATGGACATGTATAGCGTCAGGATGGCGTGGTGCCGCTATCAGGGTACCATTTGGAAGTTGTTGCTGTGCCATCGCAGCATTCGCTATCATTGGATTAGGTATTTGCAACGAAGAAGAACCGACTGATGATACTATATGAGCTGGCGATTGTGTATGGGTATTGGGTGCTAATTGATCCTGTTGTTGTTTAGAATTACCAGCTTTTCCTGCTGCACTAGAATGAGATGATATTGGCGGCGGTAGTGTAGGAACTGCTGAGGTTGTTGGTGTAACACCAATGTTATATGGCGGTTGTCCTGGCCCCTGAAACAAATTCGTAACTACCCAGTACTTTCCAAGCTGAAAGATTAAAAGAAAAGATTTAAAATATTTGCATTAAAATATTTGCTTTCTAATTTTACATTATGGGTTCTTGTTAAATTTTTCTAGAAGTTTACATTTCTTATAAGTACTCATTTAAAATATTTATTTTCTAATTAATTTTGGGTTGTTATAGGAAAAAATATTCAGCCTTCTACCTTCTACCGTCGCCATGCCGTGGAGTGCTGCTCGCCACTCATAACAGACTCACTTCGTCTCTTATTCCCATCTCTTCTTCTCCGGATCTTGACTACGTCGCTATTAAAATTGACAAGCGCCCTAAGTCTCTATTTATTATCTGTTTCTATATTCCTCCCTCTCGACCCATCGCGTCATACGAACTCGCAATTGAGGCGGTAGATAACCTTACAGAGTTAAGCACCGCAATAGACGATATTGTCGTTCTTGGCGATTTTAACCTTCCCCACATACAATGGACATCGGCTGACGAACAAGCCTTCTACGTCTAACCCCACTAGTTCTAATGAACGTATTTTTATAAACGGCCCCATCGACTCATGCCTCCATCAAATTAGCAATGTCCCAAATCATATGGGGAGACAGCTGGACCTCGTGTTCACAACCGACCCCCTCATGTCCTCAGTTGCCCCCAGCCCACAGGCCCTCTCTACCATTGATAATTATCACCCCTCACTGCTATTATCCTTATATCTCGACCACGAAAACCAGCCCTCTCTACCTCCTGACTGCTTTTCTTACAAATTCCACAGGGCTAATTTCCGCCTCCTAAATGAGCATCTTAGGCTCCTCGATAGTATAGTGGTTAGTATACCCGCCTGTCACCCGGGAGACCGGGGTTCGATTCCCCGTCGGGGAGCCCCTGGCGCAAGACTAATGACCTTGCCCAGACAAAATAAATCATTATGGAAAATTTAACAAGCCTCAGGACTTGCTAAATAAGGCCAAGACCAGTTCCCGATTGTAGTGCCGATGATGATGATGATGATGAAATGAGCATCTTAGCAAAACAGCGTTTCGCTTTGATCATTTAGGTGTAGAAGAAGCCACGGTGACTCTCTATAAGGAGATTTACTATGCCGTCGCCTTATATGTCCCCTATTCTCGCCGCAGGTCATCAGTTTCTTCGCCGCCTTGGTACAACCGCAATCTTCAGAATAAAAGGAATAACTTATGGAACATTTTCCTCAAAATGCGATCCATTGAAAACTACTCCAACTATCTCGGTCCTTTTATAAATTTTCCGAACTCTACAACTCCCTCTACTCCAAATACCTTATTAAAACACAATCCAATTTGATCAATGATCCCAAATCCTTTCTCCACTTTATAAATTATAAACGTAAATCCGACGTCTATCCTAACTCCCTCTCTTATGGCGCGACTACGTCTAACGACCACCTAACTATTGCCAACCTGTTCGCGTCGTTTTTCAATAAATCCTTCACAGACATCTCCTTCGAACCCAATCCGTCGTATTTCAATGACTTGCCCGAATTCTCCCTTGGTCCCTTCACCCCTCAACTTATTCAGCGTCACGTAGTTGAGGAGAAACTAAACTTACTCAAAGACGAGCTCAGCCCTGGACCTGATGGACACCCGTCTGTATTTTTAAAGAACTGTTCCACTTCTCTTTCTATCCCGATATCATAGATTTTCAACCTATCCTTTCCTTAAGGGAGCTTTCCTAGTATCTGGAAATCCTCCTATGTCACCCCCATACATAAAAAGGGACCTAAAAATGATATCAGCAACTACCGACCCATCGCCAAACTGTCTCATATCCCCAAACTGTTCGAAGGGCTTCTTTATAATGTGTTATCTTTCAGTTGTATTGTATTAGGATTTAAGAAAACAACTAAGCCCAAACCTTGGTTTGACGATGAGTGCAGGACAAAGATCGAAGAACGTAAACGCCTCAGAATGATCCACTTAGAAGCATATGATGAAGTCAACGCAGTAAGATACGCGACAATTCGGAAAGAAACAACTAGACTTTTCAAACGCAAAAAACGCGAATGGGAGAAGACTCGGATCGAAATAATCATGAGATCATGCCAGAGCAAAGAACATCAGAGGTATGTATGCCGGCATAAATTCAATTAGAAATGGCTACCGAGGGAGAGCCACAATAATCCGAGACACAAACGGCTGTCTGGTGACAGAAACAAACAATATCGTGACAACATGGAAGCAGTACTTTGAAAACCTGCTCACT
The DNA here is from genome assembly GCA_963931805.1 of Microdon myrmicae. Taxonomy (NCBI): domain Eukaryota; kingdom Metazoa; phylum Arthropoda; class Insecta; order Diptera; family Syrphidae; genus Microdon; species Microdon myrmicae. The sequence goes on along the minus strand of OZ007497.1, from coordinate 175,432,503 downwards.
GTGCGCACCCATCAACCACAAATAAACGCACCAAGCGTACATACAGCCGAGCCTCAGATCCCAGAGCCCTCTTTCGACGAAGTTGTAGACGCGATAAATCGACTGAAAAACAACAATGCCCCCGGAATCGATTGCATACCGGCGGAGCTTGTGAAGCATGGAGGAGAGGCAACCGCTCGAAAGATCCACCAACTGGTTAAAATAATATGGGACAAGGAAGTCATTCCGGGAGAATGGAAAACCGCAATAGTCATCCCCATTTTCAAAAAAGGCGACAGATCTGACTGCGAAAATTACAGAGGAATATCATTGCTCTCAATCACATACAAAATATTAACAAATGTCATACTGACAAGAATCACACCGTACGCAGAAGAAATATTGGGAGACTACCAATGCGGATTCCATAGGAACTGGTCAACAAGCGACCATATGTTCACAATAAGGCAACTGCTGGAAAAGAAGTGGGAATACGGAGAGACGGTTCACCAACTGTTCGTGGACTTCAAAAAAGCCTACGACTCAGTCGCAAGGCAAAGACTCTACCATATTGTGGTTGAACTGGGAATGCCGAAAAAATATGCCGCCCTCATTCAAATCTGCATGAACGAAAACAATGGGCGAGTTAGAATAGAAAACCACCTCTCAGAACCATTTGAAATCCGGGACGGACTAAAACAAGGGGATGGCCTCTCAGCAAGCCTTTTTAACCTTGTCCTCGAGTATGTTATCAGAAAGGTACAAGACGACAACACGACCAGATCATCCCTGAACGGGGTCACACAAGTGCTCGCATATGCGGATGACATCGCCGTTCTGGGCGATAATCTCGAAACTATAAGTAAAAACTGGCGCAAAACTAATGACCTTGCCTGGAAAAAACAAATCATTATGGAAAATTTAACAAGCCTCAGGACTTGCTAAATAAGGCCAAGACCGGTTCCCGGTTGTAGTGCCGATGATGATGATGATAAGTAAAAACTGTGAAATCATCATGCAAGCAGCAGAAGAGGTGGGCCTAGAAATAAACAAAAACAAAACAAAATACATGATTACGACAAGAGCAGGTGGACATCAGATAACACATATAAACGTCAGGGGCAAGATATTTGAAAATGTCAAAGAATTTAAATATCTGGGAACGATACTGACGACCAGAAACGAAAAGTCAAAGGAAATTAACAAAAGACTACATTCCGGCAACGCTAGTAGGCATGCAGCCAGTAAACTATTAATATCCAAACTGCTATCACGTAATATAAAGCTCCGTGTCTATAGAATCATAATCATGCCGATTGCTCTATACGGATGCGAAACATGGGCTCTCACAAAACGGGAAGAGAACAAATTCCGCATATTCGAGAATAAAGTCTAAAGGGGTATCTTTGGAGGTAAATATGACGAGAAGTCAGGACAATGGAGGAAACTCCACAACCACGAATTGGAAGAGCTATACCGCAAACCTACAATAGTGAGAGTGATCAAGTCGCGAAGATTAAGATGGGCCGGACACGTAGCGCGAATGGGCGATGATAGGACCGTGCATAGAATTCTTGATGGTAAACTAACGGGGAAGAGACCGACGGGACGGCCGCGACGGTGATGGGAGGACAATGTTAGATTGGACCTCGAGGAGATCGGATCGGATGATCGAACGTGGAAGGAGAGCGCACAGGACAGGGAACGATGGCGGAGCCGAGTCGGCGAGGTCATGAACTTCCGGGTTCCTACAGGCCAGTAAATAATATCTTTCAGTTGTAAATCCATCATCTCACCCAACCAGCATGGTTTCCTTTCGGGTAGGTCGCCCACAACGAATCTGATCGAGTTCTCATCCCATACTCTCCGTGCCTTAGAGAATGGCAACGAAGTCGATGTTATCACCACTGATTTCAGCAAGGCCTTTGACAAAATCTCCTATAATCTCATCCTTTTCAAGCTCTCCTCCCTAGGTTTCGAAACCCTGTTGATCAAATGGTTATCTTCTTATCTGAAAGACCGACCCTACCGTGTCAAAATCGGATTCTCCCTTTCCGATCCTTTTTTTCCACGCCAGGGGTTCCGCAAGGTAGTCATCTAGGTCCCCTCCTTTTTATCCTTACCATCAATGATGTCGACTCCGTTATTAAACACTCATCCATCTCCTTCTATGCGGACGACGCCAAACTCTACAAAACAATCATCTCTCCTCTCGACTCCTCACTACTCCAACAGGACCTCGACAGCTTCTCAACTTGGTGCCGTAATAACTGCCTGGAACTCAATGTTGTCAAATGTCACTCCATTACCTTCTCCTACAAACGCCCACCCCCACACCCACGCTCCTACTTCCTGCTAAACCAGCAGATTCCATTCGTATCCTCAACACGTGATCTCGGAATCTTATTTGACAGGGAACTCAGCTTCATCCCACATATCGATGATATCATTCTTAAGGCCAACTCCGCCCTAGGGTTCGTGAAACGCTGGTCTAAGGAATTCTCTAATCCCTACGTTTCCCGTTCCCTCTACATAGCCTTCGTCCGCCCCCTTCTTGAATACGCTAGTCAGGTCTGGTCTCCACACTCCTCGTCCCATATCCGCAAAATCGAGAGCGTGCAACGTCGTTTTCTGCGTTTTGCCCTCCGTGGACTGAATTGGGAGAATCCTCGGATTCTTCCTCCATACCCAAGCCAGCTCCATTTGATCAACCTCAATACACTTGAGGAGCGCAGAACTCTTGCCGATATCCTCTTCATCCACCGTCTCCTCTCCGGCACAATCAACTGCCCTAGCTTGCTCTCCACCATCGCACTCTACACCAACCCCCGTAACCTACGAAACCCTGGTCTCTTCTATCTGCCCTTCCACCACACCTCATACGGCTGTAATGAACCCATTTCACGAATACTAAGGCGGGCAAACACTTACCCTACCTCCTTAGATTTCTACCTCACTCCTATTACACTCAAACGTCGTCTCCTCTCTTTCCCCTCCTGACGTTGCCCCTCCCACCACCTACACTCTTACTACCCGTACACATTCCAATCATCCCGTCCCTTTACCCTACTGCCCGGTCTTCGCCACCCCATCATGTACACCGCCACCTTCCCACCATATTACCTTCATTTTCTAAATTAATTTTTGTAATCCCTAGTTTTTTAAGTTAGTTCGTAAGTTTTTACTTTTAAATTCTTTTTAACGCTTGTACTAAGTGAAATAAACGAGGGTTCTGCTCTCACTAAATTAAATTAAATTAAAATTAGTAACTCCAAACTATGTTTGAAAGATGACCCCTAATCAATTCATTTACAGACATTTGACAATTCTGTTAAAAATTATATATATGAAGAACAGAGGGCGAACATTTAGTCCTCTTCAGTGAGTATATAGCATTTGTGACGATATTGAAGAACGCCCCATTCACTCGCCGTTCGTTCATTCATTCAGTCATATTCGTCGTCATTCATCGTGGGCTCGTTCATAAGTAGAATTGAATTCGTCGGAGTTAAGTAGTCGTCGATCGCGGTTCACATCGACCTTTGTGACTTTGGGTAATTTTTGTATTGCGTTTATTCGTGAATATTCTGACAAGTTCTGATTGCGAAAAAAAAAACAACACAAACACCTGTAATTTTCGCTACATGCCGTAGTCGAAATCTGTTTTCACAGATGCCAAACAACGATCCAAGCACAACCCGGCCCTACATATTGGAACGGAAAAGAAGAGCTTCGGAAACTCTACAAAACTCAGCCAAGAAGACCACATACATGGAAAGTAAGCAAAACACATTGACTACGAAATACTGTGGAATACATAAAACAACTTAGAACACAGGTGAAGCAACTCCAGAAGGAAATTCACTCCCTAAAGCCACCCACCAAAAACACTGACGATGCCAGCACGGAAATAAAGCCCTCTCAACAACCCAGCTAAAACCATAAAACAACTCCCCACAAACAATCACCGCCAACCCGTAAGGAACCCACCAAATAAAACAAGCCAGCATCGAGTCCCCTGCCTGCTCAGCACAAGACAATGATCAAAAATGTTAGACCACCACCGATCTACATCAAAAACATGACCAGCATCAAGGAAATAATCCCAATAATAGAAAATGCCCTAGGATACCGTAACTTCACCACAAACACTAAAGGCTCCTCTATCTCCATTGTAACAAGTCTGATTGATCACGATAAGGCTGTTAAAAAAACATGCGGAACTACGACACCGATTTTTTACGTTCCAATACTACCAGCTCAAACCAGCAACATTCATCATTAGACGAATTGACCCAACCTGGACCAATGATGAACTAGCGTCAGAGACCTTCAGGATTTGTCCAGACCTGAAAATCTATGGGCTCGACTATTTCTAAACCCCGTACATGCGAGAAAACAACATAAGGAACCTACGAATTATCCAAATCCCTCCCACCAACAAGCTCAGACAAATTAAGTATTTGTTTACGCACAAGATCAGTATCGAGAAGCTCCATAACCAAAGCATCTTCCATTGCAAGGGATGCTAAGGGTCGGGACACTTGGCGGTGGCTTGCCACCTAAATATACGCTGCGGCAGATGTGCCGATGGACATAAACCAGGAGAATGCAAAGTCAATCCACTGCGTATGGAACCAGGAAAAATCCAAGCCACAAACCCGAATGGATCCATTACCACTAAGGAAATCGCAGTGAGAAGCTGTAACTGTGGAGGTCCACGTCTCTCGAAGGTAATGGAATCATTCATTAACCGTCAACTTACGAGATATCTGGAATCGGATGTCCTCCTCAATGACCGCCAATATGGCTTCCGTAGCAACAGGTCCACAGGAGATTTGAGGGCGTAACTTACCGTAGGTGGAGCCATTCCATCCACTACCTCGGTGAAAGCAAGGTAGTCGCATTGGATATTTCAAAAGCCTTCGACAGAGTTTGGCATCCAGCCCTTTTATCAAAATTGCATTCATATGGAGTGGACAATTCCCTGATCAAATGGATAAGAGTCTATCTTTCTGGTCGTTCAATCCAAGTGGTTCTTGATGGTGTCAAATCTGCGTCCTATCATATTAATGCAGGTGTTCCCCAAGGTTCAGTACTCTCACCCACTCTCCTCCTCATCTTTATGAATGATCTTTTGTCCATTACGCACTCGTTTGCCGATGATAGCATATTGAGTTTCTCATACTCATACGAACATTCCCGACCAAAGTCTTCGAACGTCAATACCAATCAGCAGGTTACGCCCAATACACTGAATTCCGAAGATATATCAATGCTGATTATCTATCCTAGTGGAGTTCAATGCCTTAAAAACTCAGTGCTGTCTCTGGTCGTCAAAGGCGAACTCCAAAGTAAATATACTGTCGATGAATGGCACTTCCATCGACAAACCCAAGGAACTATCAATCCTCAGCACTCGAATTAATTCGACTCTTAATTGGAGCAACCACATTTTTGTAGCTGCGAAAAGTGCAGCCAAATGCATATTCTTCCCAAAATGGAGTTCAACTCCCATATTTGGTCAGGCGCATCCAAAACTGAACTACACGTGTTCGATTGGATGCAAAAACGAGTAGTGAAACTTATTGGGGACCCAGCTGTGAGTCGATCAATGCCGTCGTTAGAACACAGGCGCAACGTATCATGCCTATCTCTTTTCTATAGGTATTACCACGGTCGTTGCTCAACTGAACTTGCTGCATGTTTTCCGCCTCCTCAGACATTTTCCCGCGATACCCGTCAATCTGAGAATGCGCATCAGTTCACGTTGAAAGCCAACTTCAGGCGCACAAATAAACATAGAGAGTCATTCTTTAGCCAAACCACATGAATGTGGAATACTCTATCTGATGATGTGTTTCCTCGTCGTTGTAATGTCCAGGCATTTAAGAGAATGCAAAAGATACTTCACTCCATCCAACCTGGCCACTATTTACAAGGCGTATATTCGTCCAAAAATGGAGTTCAATTATCATATTTGGTCAGGCGCATCCAAAACTGCACTACACGTGGTCGACAGGATGCAAAAACGAGTAGTGAAATTTATTGGGGACTCACCCGTAAGCCGATCAATTCTGTCCTTAGAACACAGGCGCAACGTATCATGCCTATCTCTTTTCTATAGGCACCCCGAGATGCCATCAAATAATTGTTGCAGTTCTTTTTGAACAGTTGCAGGTTGTAACGCTCCGGGAACACTCGCGTGGGAAGGCAGTTCCACAGCTTCCCCGCTCTGTAACGGAACGAGTTCTGATACAGTGATATTCGCGCTATCGGGAGATAAACCACAAACGGGTGCGATCCGTCGGATTGTCTTGTGGAGCGCATATAAACCGAATTGCGTAGAACAATGCCAAGAATCTCCGAAGAACAGTACCCGTGATAATATCTGTAAAACAGACAGAGGTCGGCCACGCGCCTTCGATGTGATAGCGACTGTAGTCCCGACGTCAGCGCCGAGTCCCCGATCAGGCGGATCGCTCGTCTCTGTACGCTCTCAAGTAGGTCAAGGGTATGTTTAGGAGCCGAGCTCCAAACATGAGAGCAATATTCGAGCGTGGGTCTAAATTGGGATTTATATAGGAGAAGAAGTTGGGCCGGGGTAAAATATTTCTTGGCTCTAAAAAGATAACTCAGTTTTCCTGAGCCTGATCTGGCGATACCCGATACGTGTTTATGCCATGATACATTCCCACAGACCGTGACGCCGAGCAATTTCAAACTTTCCCCAGCCTCGAGGGCCCGGCCACTCATCATCAGGTGTGGAACCGATGATACACTTTCCTTTGTGAATGTTGTATACTGGGTCTTCGTTGCGTTGAAGTCGACAAGATTGGCCTTTCCCCACTGCAGGACTTTATCCAGATCCTGATTCAGAGAGTCAATCTGTCTACATCTCAACTGATGCGACGCAAATGCACCAATCGGCCGAACACTCGAAAAGGAAGAAACAAGCGTACTATCATCCCCAAACCGGAACACTTTGTTATCCGTTGTCTCCAACAAATCAATTATGTGAAGCAAGAACAAGGTTGGAGCCAAAATAGAACCTTGAGGCACCCCCGAATTAACAGGATACAGATCTGAACACTCCCCGTCCACAACAACTCGGATCGATCAATTTTCAAGGAAGCTCTTCGTCGAGCCGCAAAGCTGTTGGGAAAGTCCATATGAACGAAGTTTGCTCAGCAATGCCCCGTGCCAGACGCGGTCAAAAGCCTTGGAGATATCCAATGCGACCGCCCTTGACTCACCATGCCGTTCAATCGCAGATGTCCATATGTCGGTTATAAGTGTCAAAAGGTCTCCTGTGGACCGCCTGCCACAGAATCCGTATTGCCGATCATTCAGAAGTCCGTTGCACTCCAAATACTTAACCAGTCGGGCACCGAAGGAGCTTATTGATCACCCTGTCGTTGTGAGCTTTCTTCGCGGTGTCAATCGCCTGGCTGCACACTGCTATTATTGTAAAATAAACTTTTCCCCTTAATCTAAAAGTATATGATCTGCCTTATTATTTTTTATAAACAAATACGTTTTAAAACAAGCCAAAATGAATAGGAAGGTAGTGTCTCTTAACACACACAGTATTCTATAATTCACTTCCTGAAATTCTTTCCACTAAACAGCACCATGTAAGCATCAGAACCAAGGCAATAATGGCACCTATATCTTTTTTCCTTTCCCTGATTCAATGTTACTTAATATCAGAGCATTAATAATCCCCTTATTGCATGCCACTTGAAAAGAACAAGCAAGCCAGTATCAATGTTACACAAGGACATTTAACATCCCCATAAAATTATCCTTATTGGAATCGAATTATATGAGGAATTGTTATAACTTGACAAGGTCGAGATCCAATGAGTTGTTGGAAGCAGTAGGTCAGTCAAATCAAAATAATTCCCTAGAAGCTCATTCCTCCCCAAAAGAAAACATCACCAAAAACGGTCATCGATCAAACACCATTGACTTTGCTTAGTTCGCAAAACACAAACACATCCCAGCCGACATGAAAGGTAGACATTTCTTTCCGGATATAAAATATAATTCGCAGAATTGTGTGGGAAAATGCCGTTCAAAATGACTTCCATCTCGTTAACGGGCGCACGGATATGAAAAGTATTATAAAGACAAACGAATAAATTATTCAACTGGACACAATTTCGTCTTTAATTGAACTCCTGATACTCATTTGCCATAATGCATTTACCTAAACTTTCGAAAATAATATCTTGTTATAAATGCACATTCACGTCGTCCAACGAGCCTCATATTTAAAACAACCCAGCGTTTTGTTTTGCTTGCTATATACTTCTTACTATCCCACAGATAACATCCTTCCGGCAATGTACATCTGCCTTCCCGCCCTCTTAAATTTATAAAGTTAACAGATCTCGGTTCCCACGGAATGTGCTTCTGAAAGCATTCAAAATTGTCTTTGCATGACAGGACCGCACTCAGAGGAAAATGTTTATTTACAAGCCAACAACTCAATCACGAGGCGTGTACGCATTTTGATAAAGCTACCCCCTCTCTCAGGCTTCCCTTTCCGATTAAATGAAATAGTCCAAATGTTCGCGTTTAAACCGTTTCGTAAAAATGTATTTTCGGAATCGCGTAGCATAAAAAATTATTTTGATTTTCATCACAACAAAAGATAATATAATTTTATGGAGCATTTGCCTAATCATTGTTCTCCGATTAGCGTGGGACAAGTTCGACAATGTCCTTCCATTATCCTTTCATAGAGTTTTTAAGCACAATCACTTTTGCATGGTTAGTGGTATACACTTTTTTATGGTAGTTTTTTTGTTTTAGTTTTTGCTTACATGTTGGGTACTCGGAACGAGTGTTGGTTGATGGTGCTGTGGATGCTGCTGTTTGGATACATCAGGCTCCATCCCGCCAACAGGCTGTATAACTCCACCAATGCCAGGGTTTTCATGGTGCTGTTGCGGCTGTTGTTGCTGCACGTGTTGCTGTAACATTTTTGATTGTTTTTTTTTTGTTTGCTTTTGATTTCGATTATAAGTTAAGTTGAGGATGAAAGCGAAGGATTTTGTAAAACACAAAAATGAATGTAGCGCGCCCCACTACCGCTATCGTACCACCTCGTCGCTCTCTCGTACAATAGTAATCGGTTATAGCTCTTAACAAGTACCCAATACAAATGATATTCCATCCATAATTTATTGATTTTTCTCTAACTAAATGATGATTATTATTGCGATGATGATGATTAAAATTACATTACAAATATATTTTCAGGGATGAACAACGGGAAAAGAGAAGGAGAAAGAAAGAGAGAGACCGTGGTGTCTGTGGTGTGGTGCGAGTGTGCCTTGTAATAGGGGTGGCGGTGGTGGTTACGAGCTTAGCTGAAGTTTAGGATTTGAGAGCAATCCAGGGAGAGCGAAATGAATTATTTATATACACACATATGTATTACAAACGACAGTGAAATATGTGGGGTGTAGGACACTTTTCGGAGTTGCCATTGACAATTACTAAATCTGCTATTATACATACTTATGTTACTTAAGTCGGCGTAGAGTCCTTTTAGTAATTTTATAATTTGTGATGAAATAATGAATAATTTGACAACGTGACAAATGAATAATTCTGTTGGATTATGAAAACTAGCGTCCTGTGAATCCAAATAGAGCTGACACATATCATCAGGATCTACCCTATATAGCATTTCTCACACTTCCTAGAAACTCTCACACTAGAAAAAATCTGAAGTTGCTTAACGTTTATCGGTACAATTGTTTATCAATCGATAATTTTTTTTTTACACTAACGCGCGCACAAAAGGGATTTTGAAGTACCCTTAAATGTCAGAGCACAGTGCGAGCGGATGCTGAGGAAGTGGATAAGGAAAGGAGGTGTCGATGTATATTGGTCTTGAATGTCTGGACATCACAACGGCCAGGAAACACATGATCAGGCAGAACATTCCACATTCGTGGGGTTCGGCTAAAGAATGACTCTCTATGCTTATTTATGCGCCTAAAGTCCACTTTTAACGTGAACTGATGCGCATTCACAGATTGACGGCTATCTCGGGAAAATGTCTGAAGGGGCGGAACACATTCAGCAAGTTCAGTTGAGCAACGACCGTGGTAATACCTATAGTAAAGAGATAGGCATGATACGTTGCGCCTGTGTTCTAAGGACAGAATTGATCGGCTTACGGGTGAGTCCCCAATAAATTTCACTACTCGTTTTTGCATCCTGTCGACCACGTGTAGTGCAGTTTTGGATGCGCCTGACCAAATATGAGAATTGAACTCCATTTTTGGACGAATATACGCCTTGTAAATAGTGGCCAGGTTGGATGGAGTGAAATATCTTTTGCATTCTCTTAAAGAAACCCCATACATTTGGCTGCACTTTTCGCAGCTTCAAATATGTGGTCATTCCAGTTAAGAGTCGAATTAATTCGCGTGCCGAGGATTGATAATTCCTTGGCTTCGCCCATGCAAGTGCCGTTCATAGACAGTATATTTACTTGGGGGATCACCTTTGGCGACAGAACACAACACTGAGTTTTTAAGGCATTGAACTCTACTCGGTTAGATAATCCCATTGATATATCTTAGATAGTATATTTACTTTGGGGTTCACCTTTGACGACAAGAGGCAGCACTGAGCTTTTAGGGCATTGAATTCTACTCGGTTAGATAATCCCCACTGATATATCTTGTTGATGTCTGAATTCAATGTATCAAGCATAAGTTGCTGGTTGGTAGTGACGTTCGAAGAGTTTGGACAGGAGTGTTCGTATGAGTATGAGAAACTCAACGTGCTATCATCAGTAAACGAGTGAATTGGGTTGTGAGTAATTGACAATTGATCATTTATAAAGAAGAAGAAGAGAGTGGGTGAGAGTACCGAACCCTGGGGAACACCTGCATTAATTTGATGGGTGGCAGATTTGACACCATCAAGAACCACTTGGATTGAACGGCCAGAAAGATAGTCTCTTATCCATTGGATCAGGGAATTGTCCACTCCATATGAAAGTAATTTTGATAAAAGGGCTGGATGCCAAACTCTGTCGAAGGCTTTTGAAATATCCAGTGCGACTACCTTGCTTTCACCGAGGTAGTGGATGGAATGGCTCCACTTTTCGGTAAGGTACGCCATCACATCTCCTGTGGACCTGTTGCTACGAAAGCCTTATTGGCAGTCATTGAGGAGGTCATTTGATTCCAGATATTTCGAAAGTTGACGGTTGATAAGAGATTCCACTACCTCGGAGAGAATATAAGTTAGTGCTATGAGTTGATAAGAAGAGAGGGATGATTTGTCGCCCTTTTTGCGAATTGTCTGAATGTTCGCTGACTTCCATCTATTTGGGAAACGGCCAGTAGAATAAGACAAATGGAAGAGTTCCCGCAATGGTTTAGCGAATGAAGAAACATCTCTTCAAGAGGATTGGGGAAATGCCATCCGGACCAGCGGATTTGTTTGCGTTTAGCTCTTTGAGTGCGCGGGCAACAGTACGCGTTCGGAAGCGAATCTGGCTCATGGCGTGCTGCTTATGCTCAAGTTGAGGTGGAACTGATGTATCAGGCAGCGTTGAGCTGGCTGCAAAATGTGCAGCAAGTAGATTCGCTTTCTCTATTGCAGTGATGACTGGTTTGTCATCGACTATAAGCGATGGAATGGATGAAGAGACTGAGTTTTGAATGTTTTTCATGAATGCCCAGAAGTTTCTACTATCTGTGGGAGAGTAGTATTTTTTATCTCACTCTCTGGTCATGCAAGAACTTGGCGAGTTGAATATACGCATTGCAGTCATTTCTAGCTCTCTTAAATCTTTCCCGGTTTTCCTTAGTATTGTTTGATTTATACAACCGGAAGCTCAACTCTTTGGCCTTAATGGCTTCTCTGCACCCGGAATCGAACCATATATTTCTCTTGGGTTTGATACTCTGTATTCTGTGTGGAATAAAGGTCCGCATGCCAAGTAGAATCGTGTCTGTCAATGTGTCCGCTATAGAGTCAACATGGTTATGGAGGAAAAATAACGACCAATTTAACCTCCCAAAAAAGTTGGCTTTCTCGTAGAACCATACTGTTCTTTTGGAAGCTTTCACATTACCGTTACTGTTGGTTAGAGCAAATTTAGCTGACACGACACAGTGGTCTGAAGTGCCCAAGGGCGAAGAGACTTCAATTGTGAATTTGTTTAGGTGGGAGGTGATAAACAGGTCCAGTGTGTTGGCGAAATGACCATATATGTCTGGTACCCGTTTTGGCTCATTGATAAGTTGAGTTAAGCTATTTGAATCAGCAAAAAGCTGGACATATTGACCTTCGGGTGGTGTTGTTCCGGAGTGACGAAGCCACTGAGAGTTATGCACATTAAAATCACCCGCAATAACGATTTCAGTGTGCGGATATAGGGTCAAGATCATATCGATAGAATCAGACAGAGCATCAAATTCGTTAAAGGATGCATTTCTATCCAAGTTTGGGCTTCTGTAAAGAAAGCAGTAATGTATGGTATGCTTACGAACGTGTAGTTTTAGCCAAGAGAAATTAAATTCTGGGTTAGAACAGAGCCCATATTGTGGCAGAAGCTGGTAACCAATACCACTTCGTATGTATGTGGTTATACCACGATCCGGAAAGAACAGTGGCACTAAGTTATATCCAGGTAGATTAAAATCGGAAATATCATCATCATCATCATCATCATCGGCACTACAACCGGGGACCGGTCTTGGCCTTATTTAGCAAGTCCTAAGGCTTGTTAAATTTTCCATAATGATTTATTTTTTCTGGGCAAGGTCATTAGTCTTGCGCCAGAGGCTCCCCGACGGGGAATCGAACCCAGGTCTCCCGCGTGACAGGCGGGTATACTAACCACTATACTATCGAGGAGCCGACGTTTATGGGTACTCCAAAATCCCTTTGTGTGCGCGCGTTTGTGTAAAAAAAAAAAAAGAAGACCCGGAAAATCGGAAATATATGTATTAGTAATTACCTGGGTTTCGCTAAGTGTATCCTTGTTGGTTTCTCGCTAGAAACATGGACAGACACAGAAGAGAAATTGCATCTCAAGCCGCGAATGTTACACAAATCAACACGAAATTCCTGCTCCATTGAAATGGCCATACACAGAAAACCAATATCGCCTCGGGAGAGGATGCAAGTCGGGACCAGCAATAGATAAGCGAAAGCAACCACTACAGGTGTTATGCCCTTGTAGTAGGTGCCCGACTAGATCCGTGCCGAAATCCAGTCACATCCCTTCCATGATGAACATTATGCCACTCACGACACAAAAAGCTCTCCAAAGATTATTAATCAATCGTGAGTATCGATGCCCGAGGGACGCAGACAGAGGTGCGAAAAAAAGGGAAACAGACACAAGGGATGGAAAAGGTAGCTCATAGCTGAACAGCTTTCTGGGTATTAAAACATATGGATGAAATCCCAATATTCAATAAATGTGTGCTATATACGTAAACAGTCAAACGTAAAGATCCTTTTATGACAGTTTTCATTATTTTTCGCGAAACGCATACAAAAGGGGCTTTAAATTACCCTTTAACGAGCGCGAAATGCGTCCACAAAAAAAGGTTTTAAAACATCTTTATATGTCAAATAATAGTGCAAGCGGCAGAAGATATAAAATGAGGAAAGAAGGAATCGATACCTTTTGATCCTTAATGGCTAGAGATTTGAATGCCGACGAAACGCATGACCAGGCAGAACAATCCAAGCTCAAGTAGTTGGAACAGACGCTCTAATAAAAAGAGAAGACATTAAACACTTCCAACAGGAAGAGAAGGAACCACATATTCAATCCCCTGTAGCTATCAGTAAACATAATTGTTTTGAATTAACTGCTCCATATTGCAAACGACGACATACTATTATTAGATCCGTGTATCTCAATGTAGTGTTCAGAAAAATTATAGGCTCAAACGTAAATTTTCGGTTTTATTGGAATGAGTAATAATCTTTTATTCGGCGCAAAGCTAATAACCTTGCCCGTAAAAATAAATTATTATGGAAAATTTAACAAGTCTCGAAACTTGCTAAATAAAGCCAAGACCGGATCCCGGTTGTAGTGCCGATGATGATGATGAATAATCTTTTATGACTAGTTTTGTGGCAAAATATTGTCAACTGACACCAACTCAGAGAAAACCCGTTATTGGCTTAATTGCTTTTTTTTATCAGGAACGGCAACAAATTTTCTGAAAAAACCAAAATTTTGCCTGTGAAAGAGTATAAACTCTGACAGATTTTTGTTTTACGCAGTGTATTTTTTTAAAGTTCTAAATATGCCACGTGGAAAACAATTAACGGACATTGAAAAACAAATGGGCGATTTACAAAATAGTGAACTGACGCAAAGGCAAATTGCCAAAGAAATAAATCGCTTTAATGTCCAAAACAAGAGCTTCTTCGTCGCAGATGGTTCGACGTTTTAATTTGGACTGCGATTCTAGCTTCACTAAAAGATGGGCAATAGTCTTAAGCAACTTGAAGTATCGAAAGTGCTTGTGCAGACCACCATTCAAACAGTGACATAAGGAAGCACGCATTGAATTCTCAGAACATCCAACACAGTGAAATTTGGTCTCATGTGATCTACAATGAAGGATAAAAATTTTATCTGGACGGCTCTGGCGGCTTCAAGTACTATTGGCATGATCTCAGGAAAGAACGGAAAATCATGTCAAGCAGGACTTTAGAAGGAGGAGGAGTTATGATGTGGGCAACTTTCATTGGAAATCTAAGAACAGAAATTGTTTTTATTTCTAAAAGAATGGACGCCAAAAAGTCCCAAAAAGTGTTACAAGAGCATCTTCTTTCATTAATAAGCCAAACAGAGGACGAAGATGTTATATTTCAACAGGACAACGCTCCCATTCGTACAGCACGACCAACAGCGAGCATGGAATTAAACGTTTACAGTGGGCAGCTTTAAGTCCCGACATAAACCCCAATGAGAACATGTACGGGATTCTGGCAGGGGCGGTTTACGATCAGGAAAAGCTAGAAATTCAAATGTGGAACAACCAAAAAACGAATTGTTGAACCAATTTTTTTTTGTACTACACTTCTCTCGTGAGAGGCGATCCTATAGCGCAGAGTCACCAAAGAACTGTTGCAGAGATGTCACCAAAAAACGGTTGTGGTTCCTCTTGAACAGTTGCAGGCTGTAACGCTCCGGAAACACTTGCGCGGGAAGGGAGTTCCACAGCTTCCCCGCTCTGTAACCGAACGTGTTCTGATGCAGGGATGTTCGCGCCGTCGCTTGTCTCTGTATGGTCTCAAGTAGCTCGAGGGTATGCTTAGAAGCAGAGCTCCAAACATGAGAGCAATATTCGAGCGCGGGTCTAATTTGGGATTTATACAGGAGAATAAGTTGAGCCGTAGTAAAATATTTCTTGGCCCTAAAAAGATAACTCAGTCTTCCTGAGGCGGATCTGGCGATGTTTGACACGTGTTTATTCCATGATACATTCTCATAGACCGTGACGCCGACCCTTCAACCTTTCCCCAGATTCGAGGGCCTGACCATTTTTCATGAGCTGTGGAAACGATGATACACTTTTCTTTGTGAATGTTGTATATTGTGTCTTCACTGCATTGATGTCGGTGAGATTGGCCTTTCCCCACTGCATGACCCTATCCAGATCCTGATTCTGAGAGTCAGTCTGTCTACATCTCAGCTGGTGCGACGTTGATGCACCAATCGGCCGATCACTCGAAAAGGAGGAAACCAGCGTACTATCATCCGCGAAACTGAACACTTTGTTATCCGTTGTCTTCAACAAATCATTTATGTGAAGCAAAAACAAGGTTGGAGCCAAAATAGAACCTTGGGCACCCCCGAATTATCAGGATACAGATTTGAACACTCCCCTTCCACAACAACCCGGATTGATCGATTTTCGATGAAGCTCTTCGTCCAGTCGCAAAGCTGTTGAGAAAGTCCATACGAACGAAGTTTGCTCAGCAATGCCCCGTGCCAGACGCGGTCAAAAGCCTTGGAGATATCCAATGCGACCGCCCTTGACTCACCATGCCGTTCAATCGCAGATGTCCATATATGGGTTATAAGTGTCAAAAGGTCTCCTGTGGACCGCCTGCCACGGAATCTGTATTGACGGTCTTTCAGAAGCCCGTTGCACTCCAAATACCTAATTAACTCAGTATTGATGACATTTTCCATCACCTCAGATAACATACACAGTAATGCTATCGGACGGTAATTTTGTGGGAGACACTTTTTCCCCTTCTTTGGGATTGGCTGAACTCGAGCGATTCTCCAGCAGGTAGGGAATGTCCTTCGTTCACAAGATAAGCGAAAGAGTCTGCCAAGAACAGGCGATAATTCTGGAGCACGGTTAAGGGCTATTGTTGGTATTCCGCCCGGGCCGGTTGCTTTCTTGCAGTCCAGTCCAAGTAGAATCCGTTGAATGGTACGCGGGCGAAATCTCACATCCCACATCGATGACCGAAACGGCGCGATCACAGATGGCTCCAAAAGACCGCGATCGAGGTTTGAATTCGCGGAAAATAAATTCACGGACACATTCGATTTATCCTTTGAATTTGTGACTAACGTCCCGTTGTCTGTCACCAACGGAGGGAAAAAGGAGAAAGGGAAGTTACTGCTGACATGGCGTAACATAACAGACAACACACATATCGGACAGCCGACCACGAAGGTTGTTAACTATTATAAGAAATAACGGACAAAGCATTCCATATTATTAGGTGTACAACGTTGCTTACGCCGTTTTGTTGTTATTGTTGTTGTTGTTGAAATAAATAGATCATAGATGTCATACAATAAGCTTAGGTATTTGTAAACATAACGCCATCGAAATATTAGTCGATTTGTGTCTGCATCATAAAGTTATTCTCGATTAAACATGCCAGCTTACGAGCCAAATTGTCGTCATTTGCGGGAGGTTTCAAAAGATGACCAGTTTTTTCAACGCGGGATTCGTATGCTGCCCGAAAGATAGGAGAAAGTAGTGGCCAGCGATGGACAATACTTTGAATCATAAATGTATAACCTGTTTTTTTTACAATAAAGCCTGAATTCCGGAAAAAAACTGCGGGCGCAAAGTTGTACACCTAATATAAC
The DNA here is from genome assembly GCA_963931805.1 of Microdon myrmicae. Lineage (NCBI taxonomy): Eukaryota > Metazoa > Arthropoda > Insecta > Diptera > Syrphidae > Microdon > Microdon myrmicae. Next base: position 175,415,384 of record OZ007497.1, on the reverse strand, counting down.
CAGTTTTTTACAATAAAGCCTCGAATTTCGGAAAAAAACGGCGGAAGCAAAGTTGTACACCAATATAACCAGCTTTTTACAATAAAGCCTCGAATTTCGGAAAAAAACGGCGGAGGCAGAGTTGTACACCCAATAAATAAATTATCATACAAAAAATTAAAATATAAATGTCTTCAGTTTATATTTTTCACAGATGAAACTTGGGATTTTTCAGAAAATTAATTACCATTCCTGGTAAAAAGCAGTTAAGACATTAAAGGGTTTTGTTTGAGTTGGTGTCGATTGATTGACAATATTTTGTCACAAAACTACTCATAAAAGTTTATTACTCATTCCAAGAAAGCTGAAAATTTGCGTTTGAGTCTATAATTTTTCTGGGGCTGTATTTATAAAACTTGAATTGCAATTCCCTACTGAAGGAGACTCGAGTTACTACTCTGCCCCCAAGCAGAGGTAAGGAACTATTATCAGCTATCAATAAAAGAAAATATGAATTATATTCATCGTGCAAGCTAACGTACTGGCTAAGAGTAAAGTTGCCGATTTGAGAGACTTCTCTTTATCTCAAAGGGAATTACACCTAACAGACAGAATCATACTTCTCTTCTACTTAAAGTGTAACCGTTATTGAAAAGAAGAGGAAACCAAACTTAACAAACATATACACTGAATGGAAGATATTTAGACTCAGACTATGGGTTCAGTAAGTCCAGCACCCAGAACTAAATCAGAAGATGAAATCAATTACTCAGCTGAGATCAAAGAACTAATCAAGGAAGTCATACATGGGTCAGATCTAGACACCCTGCCGATAGAATAGGATGAGCAAACTGGTTAAAGAATACAACACAAATAGAATTCGATGAATATCTGAGTCGGCTTGGTCCGGACACAGACAAAGATCACTCACTCTGGAAGGCGATTTGAAGATTGAAAAATATAACATCCATACACACACATCAAGGATACACATACAAAGTGTCCATGCCCTCGCCCAACAAATAATCCCCATGAGTTTAATTTCCCCTCTCTACCTGTAAGTAGGAAAAACGTCAAGTAGGTAATTTGCATAAACTTTATGCAAATTCTACTTGGCAGAAAAAAGAATAATAAACGCCGTTGGCGCCGAATAAAAAAGTATAAATGTCAACGGCAAAAATCAATCAATGAATCCCAATTCATAAGCCAGAGAAGGAAATATTTACCTAAAAAAAAAAACGTTCACAAGCAGCTGGAGAAGAAGCAAAGAAAAAATAAAAATTTACAAAGAGAAAATTAAGAAATTAACACGGAGAATTAAAAGACTAGAGGATCTCTTACGAAACGAACACAACAAAGAAACAATAATTAAAGACAACAGAGGCATCAAGACTAAACACCCCCTGCAACAGGTGTACCTGGAGCGTCGACCTACGAAGAGGTCTGACATCCCAATCAAGTAAGTCCCGTTCCTTTTACTTACCCTTATTTAAATTGTTTTATAAATTGTTATTAAATATCGTATAACACAGTGGCGACCAGAGAATTTAGGTTTTATCGCATTCAACGAAGAAATAAAGGCAAATACCATTATCACCATTGACGACAGGTGTATCATAATAGCCTATTAATACCTAAGGAAGAAATCCAGGGTATCTTCGAGTCACTGAGAAAGAAAAAATCAGTAGGAATCGGTGGAGTTCCCAACATTGTACTCAAACACCTTCCCTCAATGACAATTCTGTTTAACAACGCCTTGAATAATAATGTCCACTATTCGAAGCGCTGGAATACAGCCATCGTACAACCTATCCCAAAAAAGGGAAACCCTATTAAACCTGCGATTGATTAGCCTACTACCGAGTATTAGTAAAGTATTCGAGAAGGTTGTTGTTGGCGATGGATCACGAATTCCCAGGAAAGGCAAGGCAAGCGCTAACATACCACTTCCAGGGAAACGACGATCACCGGCGCACCGATTCCGGGAAGCCACTAAGAAAAGCAGATCCCAGGAAACGACTGCGGGCCTATATAAGGCGGGCACTTTCGATGGAGCAGCGGGAGGCACAGTACAAGACAGCACAAGCACACACACACACACACACACACACACCGACCAAAGCACAGATTATCAGACGCCAAAGACGTGATCTGCGTTTACTACCGCACTCAAGACCCACCGGTCTTGTACGATTTCTTCCCCACCATCCCTCCATCCAAGTAGTTAGAGAACATCCGAACTAACCATGTCCACATTATCCTTAGATACCTCCCTCCCTTTTTCTTTTTCAGATATCTCGAGACCGAGCCCAACATCCTCGCGGATGTGGGTGATTCTGGTTATCGCAAGATGACCAGAAGCCAGAGACAAGATGAAGGACACATCTGTCCTTGTCTCGCCAAAGTCGGCCCTCTCACCACCCATTTTTTTTTTGGAGCAGCGGGAGTCTTCGAAGGAACTCCTACCCAATCGGTCTTGTTCAAGACCAGCTACAGAGATCAGAAATATTCAGATAATGAAGAATAATGGCAGATAATAATAATAATTCGATTTAGGAGAATAAGCAAATTTGTTGTACCGCGTTTTTGATATTCTCCTTCCTTTTACTTTGACGTTAGTCGATTAGGGATTCGTACTGGGCAAGACTCTAACGCCCGTTTATCCAGAGAAGAGTCCAGCTCTGGAGGTGCAATCCCTCGAATTAGAAGAAATCATCGTTGGCCGGCCAGTGCCGGAAAAAATACAGTCTGCTAAGGCAAAACTGTTTTTGGACGTCGCTGAAAAAAGCGCCGTTCGCGATTAGGTTTAGCCTTTGGTTGTTTCGTTTCAGCAACAGTTTTGGTCCTTCGAGCCGGATCTCGGCGATAAGACGAGGATGCCGATAACAAGATCAGCCAAAGCTAGAAGGACGCTGCCATCCCCTATGGGAGGACTGTCTACCTAACCTGGAGTGGGCAGCACCGGACCTGATGTAGGCGCCACAGGAGAAGAATCTCCCACACGACTTGGAGGAGATTATGACGGACCTGTTGGAGCGCTCGCCAGAAGAAGGAGATCAGCGCACGTGACCGAAGCGACGGGTAGAATGAAAACGCCGATAACGAGATCGGCCGAAGCAAGTGGGACCCACTCTGAACCCCACACCCCAAGGCAGGAGATGGGCCGAACGTGTCGAGAGGTAACCCAGAAGACCGGCGTCGCCAGTGAGGGCAGAGACCGAGACAACCGTGCCAAGATCAAAGCGCGGCGCGTAACACGAGGCACTATCTCAAGAGGAAGCTCTGCAAAATCGTCCAGGCGAGCTAATGTCGAAGCGAGTTTGGAAGTCGCCATCCGAGAATTGGAAGCGGCCGAGACGAAGGCGAAGGTGGCCCTAGAGAAAGTTGAATTACAGAGGATAGACTCCGAGGACGAGGCGAGCCAGAGCGAGGCTGACGAAGACGAGGACGAGCACAAGCGGAACCTCTTCAATCAATGGGACGAACTGCCGAGACCGCCCGGAGAAAGGCAGGAGGAGCTAGCCCAAGAAGACAGGTCACCACATCGCGATCAAGGAAGGAGCGAGATCCAGGATCTGACCCAGACCATAGCCAGGCTCTTGCGAACACCCCCCGGAGCAAGTACCTCGAGGCAGATGGTGGAACTACCTGACTTCAACGGTGCCAGCGAAGAGTGGCTGGCTTTCAGGAGATCGTTTGTGGATACCTCCGTCGGATTCACACGCGCAGAACTTGGCGCCTCTCCGGAGAGCTCTAAAGGGAAGAGCAAGAGAGGCAGTTAGATGCCTCCTGTTTATTGCCGAGGACCCCCAGGAGGTAATGGAAGGACTGGAGGCTCGCTTTGGAAGGCCGGGAGCGTTGGCCGTAGCGGAGTTGACAAAGCTGAGAGCCCTGCCTCGGGTCACCGAAGACCCGAGCGATATTGGAGTCTTCGCCAGCCGGGTTATGAACTCCGTGGCCACCATCAGAGCGCTGGGCAAGCAGCAGTTTCTAAATGCACCCGAGGCGGTAAGAGAACTGGCGACAAAGATGCCGTCATCCATGAGGTGCAGGTGGTTCGCGTACTACAACAGCCATGGAGGAAAGGACCAGCCGGAGCTGAGGGTTTTCAGCTACTTTATGAAGGTAGAGGCAGGCCAATTTCGCCCCACCAGAAGTATCATGGGAGCCGAGGGGGGGCTACCATCAACGAGCATCATCCCAGGGACGAGGCGATTCGGGAAGGAGATCGGTCCATGCCGTCCGAGAGAATGGCACACCCGGGAACGGAATCAAACCAGGGTGTCCGGTTTGTCTGAAGGACCACGACATCCCCAGATGCCCCACGTTCAAGAAGGCCAGTAATCGGGACAAATGGAATCTGGCAAAAACGGCAAAGCTTTGTTTTAAATGCCTTTGCTCCAAACACCGAAAGGCAGACTGCAGGGCACCACCGTGCGATAGATGTTCAAGGGAACACCACGTCATCCTCCACCCAGACGAACTTCCACCAGGAACGGCACCCACAAGAGGAAGGAGGTCACACCAGGACACCTCGCCATCAGGCCACGACCACGAGCAAACTAGAGGAGAGGTGGTCACTTCCATGCGTACAATCAGTAGCACTAAAGCCTACCTGAAGATGGTTCCAGTGGACCTTTACGGACCCAAGGGGTCGGCTCAGGTATTTGCTCTGCTTGACGAGGGATCCACTATTTCATTACTGGACTCGTCGGTCGCCGAGAAGATCGGTGCGAAAGGCAGGCGGGAAACGCCCGTTTTGCAGACTGTCGGGGAACTGGGCATCAGGAGGAACGACTCGCAAAAAGTCCATGTGCGAGTCAAAGGAGCCCATGGCCGGACCGGATACTCGATCGAGGTAAGAACCCTTCCTAACTTTAAACTTTCGAAGCAGGAGGTGAAGGAGACAATTGAGAGATGCGAGCATCTACGAGACCTCGGCGAGCAACTGACCTACACCCAACAGGAACCTAAATTGCTCATCAGCCAGGACAACTGGGGCCTGATAGTCACAAGGAGTCTGAGGAGGGGGAGACGCACCGAGTCGCTTCGCTTACCAGCCTGGGATGGGTCCTGCACGGGTGCGAGGCCAGGAGCAGCACGCCGGTGAGATTCGTCAACTATGGCAGGACTAAGGAAGACGAGACAGAATCGCTCGTTAGACGCCATTTCGAAATCGAAGCATTGGAAGTGCGACCACGACGCCCCAAGAACGACGCCGACAGAAGGGCCATAGAGGTTCTGAAAAAAACCACGAGCCGACTGCCAAACGGAAGATACGAAACGGGCCTTCTATGGAGAAGCGACGATGAGACGCTACCCAACAACTATAGCCAGGCCTATCGACGCCTCCTGAATATCGAGAGGAAACTGGGCCAAGACGAGGACCTGAAGAAGATGTACCTGGAGCAAATGGACAATTTACTAGAGAACGGGTATGCAGAAAAGGCGCCGGCGAACTCTATCGCCGGAAGGACCTTCTATCTCCCGCATTTCGCAGTAATACACCCGACGAAGAAAAAACCGTCGACGCAGCAGCCAAGTTCGATGGCAAGAGCCTTAACGACGCTCTGCTCCCCGGACCGGACCTCCTCCAATCGATCGTGGGGGTGCTGGTCAGATTTCGAGAAACACCAATCGCCGTCGTCGCTGACATCAAGAAAATGTTCCTCCAAATCCAGATGCGCGAAGCCGACCGCGACTGCCTAAGGTTTCTTTGGCGCAACGGAGACACAAGAAGCAAACCGGAAGAATATCGTATGACGTCCGTAGTGTTCGGAGCCACCTCATCACCATCGACGCGATCTATGTGAGAAGGAACATCCGGGAGCGGCGCAAGCCATCCGTGAAAACCACTACATGGACGACTACCTATAGAGTTTTGCGACGGTAGAAGAGGCCAGAGACGTAGCAAAGGCGGTGGAAAGGATCCATGCTAAGGCGGGATTCCGACTCAAAGGGTGGAGTAGTAATAAACCCCAAATTTTCTCAGGTTTTCAGGAGCAGCCCCAGTCAGAAGCCGTGGAATTATCGAAGGAAGAGAAGACCCTCGGGCTCAGATGGATGATGACGGAGGACACCCTGGCCTTCAACGTAGAGTTCCGAAAGCACGCGTGTTTCAATTTATAGACACGCTAAAAGAGAAGAGAGAGTCGCGAATATCAGCCAAAACATCGAAGTCCCGAAGACAACAAACACCCACATGTTCCAAAGCCGAGAAGAAGACATTCACGCCTGTGCATCAAATCAAAAACATCTAAACAGGGCCGAAGAGCGACTGGTCAGAATGAGCCAACAAGACGGTTTCGCAGGAGACGTGGGCCGCTTGCGAGAAGGAAGACCACTAGAAAGCTCGAGTCGGCTGCGCAAAATAGATGTTTACCTCGACGAAAATGGAGTGATGAAGCTGAGGTCCCGGACGAGGAAAATAACGATCGACGGCTGGAGAACAAATCCCATTGTGCTGGGCGGGAAACATCAACTGAGCCGCCTCTTGAACGACCACTATCACAAGGGGTTCGCCCATGGCAACATCGCAACAATGATGAACGAGCTTCGGCAGAGATGCTGGATCTTAGGGCTACGAACATCCGCAAAAGGAGTGATACACCGATGCCAATGGTGCAGAGTCCACAAACGCACCCCTCAAGTGCCACCCACGGGTGATCTACCTATCGAACGACTGCATCTCCACCAATACCCGTTCACTGCCGCCGCAGTGGACTACTTCGGGCCAATGCAGGTCGCTGTCGGAAGAAGAATTAAGAAGCGCTGGGGAGTACTGTACACATGCTTAACCACGAGAGCCGTACACCTGGAGCTGGCCAACTCTCTCAGCGCCAGTTCCATGATCATGGCCCTGCGGCGGATGGCCGCAAGAAGAGGGACTCCGAAGACAATCTGGAGCGACAACGGGACCAACTTCACCGGGGCAAGCAAGGAGCTGGAGAAGTCGAATAACGGACATATCATATGGAAGTTTATACCACCAGGATGCCCTAATATGGGGGAGCATGGGAGAGGCTCGTGCGATCAGTAAAAATGGCCTTGACCGCCACTCTACGCTCCAGGACGCCGCCAGAGGAGGTGCTGTACACCCTGATGACCGAAGCGGAACACGTCGTCAACTCACGCCCACTGACCCACGTTAGCACGGACCCGAACGACGAAGAGAGCCTCACACCGAACCATTTCCTGCTGGGACGCTCTTGCGGTGCGATGGCACCTGATGAGTTTAACAACCACGACCTTATTGGTAGGGCGAACTGGAGAACGGCGCAGCGACTGACGGACCACTTCTGGAAAAGATGGGTAAAAGAATACCTGCCGACACTGATGCCAAGAAGAATCTCCGGCCGAGATACCACCGACCCACAAGTTGGAGATATAGTCCTGGTGGCGGATTCATCGCTGCCCCGTGGTACCTGGCCCCATGGAGAAGTGCAAGCGGTGTATCCCGGGCCCGATGGAAGGATCAGAGTCCTGGACGTGAGGACGACATGGGGGACACTACGAAGACCAACTCGCCGCGTCGTAGTGCTGGTTCCAGCGACAACATCGCCGCCACATGAGGAAGTGCTTCGCACTGCGGGGGAGACTGTTGGCGATGAATCAGGAATTCCCAGGAAAGGCAAGGCAAGCGCTAACATACCACTTCCAGGGAAACGAAGATCAGCGGCGCGCCGATTCCGGGAAGCCACTAAGAAAAGCAGATCCCAGGAAACGAGCAAAGGAGGGGACGACTGCGGGCCTATATAAGGCGGGCACTTTCGATGGAGCAGCGGGAGTCGTCGAAGGAACTCCTACCCAATCGGTCTTGTTCAAGACCAGCTACAGAGATCAAAATATTCAGATAATGAAGAATAATGGTAGATAATAATAATAATTCGATTTAGGAGAATAAGCAAATTTGTTGTACCGCGTTTTTGATATTCTCCTTCCTTTTACTTTGACGTTAGTCGATTAGGGATTTGTACTGGGCAAGACTCTAACGCCCGTTTATCCAGAGAAGAGTCCGGCTCTGGAGGTGCAATCCCTCGAATTAGAAGAAATCATCGTTGGCCGGCCAGTGCCGGAAAAAATACAGTCCGCTAAGGCAAAACTGTTTTTGGACGTCGCTGAAGAAAGCGCCGTTCGCGATTAGGTTTAGCCTTTTGTTGTTTCGTTTCAGCAACAGTTGTAAATAAAGCTCTGCTAAAATAGGTTGAGGACAATGGCATCATTCCAAATAATCAGTTTGGTTTTAAGGTAAGGCACGAAACCTCCCATGCCGCAGCCAAATTGGTGTCGGATATTCAATGGAATAAATGCAAGAATCAATGCACAGGTGCCTGTCTGGTTGATATAGAGAAGGCCTTCGACACAGTGTGGATCGATACCCCGTTCCTTAACCTGTCCTTCTGCTCGCACTGTACTCTGACATTTAAGGGTACTTCAAAATCCCCTTTTGTGCGCGGGTTTGTGTAGAAGAAAAAAAATGAGTAGTAAAGCATACCTTCCTTGTCCTACTACTGTCTATCCATCTTTGTTTAGTTCTCCATGCCCCAGTTTTTAATTTACTTTAAAGTTAATGTAAAATTTAATTTACTTTAAAGTTAATTTGTAAAAATTACGCGGCCTTCATCACATCTGCCTCTGTGCGCCTTTTCATTCTTTTACAACTTTAAAAATAAAACTGGTTTCTATTAAATACTTTTTATATTAAATGTTGCATTAATAATGGTTCGAATGATGCGAACGATTTTGAAATGTTGGGTGTTCCGACAAGAGTACTCTAAAGAAAACAGCTACCAGCGGTAGGAAGGCCGTAAATTAGAGGATGACGAACGCAACGTCAGGCTGTCAACATTGAAAACCGATGAAAACTTTGATGTAGTGAAAAATAATTGGCTCATAACTATAAATTAACCATCATCATCATCAACGGCACTACAACTGGGATCCGGCCTTGGCCTTATTTAGCAAGTCTCTCCACCGCTCAACATATTTTAGTTATTGATTTGGGTTTCCATCGTGTTGCAGCTACGTTGGCGCCGAAACATCTGAATTTCTTGCGAAAAAGAGACTGCCTTGACATCGCCAACGATATGATTTCCAAAGACGAATCTAGCTTATTATCCCATTACTGAAGAAAAGTCCTGTGTTTATGAATGAATAGAAGCCTAGACATCAGGCGCAAAGCGAAAAAAATGCTGTGTTCAATCAAAAATTAAGATGATGCTCACGGTTGTTGTTAATCGCGGATTCTGGTTACAAGGGTAGACATATTTTTATTTGAGCGGTTTCTTGAATCAATTCGGCAAAAAAGGCCAAATTTGTGGGCAAATAACTCGTGGATTTTGCATCACGACAACGCACCCTTCGCTCGACGACATCATTTTCTGCGACTTTTTGACCAAGAATGAAATGAATACCACCGAACACCCACAGAATACATCAGATTTGTCTCCTTTCCGTTCGTTCAAGTACAAGAGCCACTACTCGGAAAATGTTTTAGCGGCCGAGAAGAGAAAAATACTGAGGGCCATCCGAGTACCGAGTATAAGAATATTTCGAAGAATAGATCAAGGCTTGAGGAAATGCGTTGGAATCGATGGGAGGTAATTTGAAGAGGACAATATCCATTTTTATGGAGTCTTGTACTTCGAATTTTCTGAATTACTGCCGGGAACTTCTTGATCAAGATGGTAATACAACAATTAACTGTAGTTTGCGTTTACTTGATTTACTCTCTGCTGTAGTTGCTTTTGCTCAAGTTCACAATTGCCATGACAGTTGAAAATTGTAATCAGTACGAAGACGTTCACGACATTTCATTTTAAGAAGCCGTCAGCGGACGATCCTTCACAACACTGATAGAGTAGAACACACATTGACTAAGGAGAACACTATATTGAATTTTTGTATTTTTAATCAGCTACTTTGGAATCGCACTGCATATACAACACAAAAAATATACAATAACCAAGCCGAGGGTGAGAGATTCGTTGGCAGCTTCTACACTCGGTTTAAGTTCAAACTACCAATGATGCGTTATACGATATTTGATGCCAGTGTTGAAAATAAACCGTTCCGAAATATTTAGAAGTTTAAGTTCGCATAAAGCTAAACTATATTATAAAGTTGAGGTACAACATACCAAAATAGATCGCTTGTGACTGCTACACACATGTAAGGCCGTGTGAAAGGTCAGCATTTATCAACAAGAACAACAATGAACATTACAATCATAGATCACTGTCAATAAACTCATTTCATGAGACTACTTGCTTCTCAAAATGTATGCGCCTAGTTCTAATGTCAAGACTAGGCAAATTCATTTACGGGGTAAAAGTGATCGTGTCCGGCCATTTTGCACATACTGAAAACTAAATGCTCAATAGGCAAAGACAATGCAAAAAAGAATCAGACTACGTCGACCTAAGGCAAACTCACAACACAATTGGAAGAATTTACCAATAATGGACTAAATAGAATTGACATCGGATCAAAAACATTTTAAAAAAAATTCTCCTGCGTAAGCCTACACAAAATTTTTTATTACGATATTCAAATAACATAGCACTTGAGCAAACTAATGGCGGCATTCATATCGTTTGCAGGTCTGTTTCGTTCCATTTATACACAAACAAAAAAAGAAAAAAAAATCAGCCATATCGACAAATTGACATATGTTGGCAGCGACTTTGAATGCTTGTTATTTTTGCCAGTTGAAAAAATAAGATGTACTTTGGTATGTTCAGCAGTTATAATTATGATCACCCTCCACTGGTTCGTGATTTTTTCGGGGAAAAACAAAATCGTTATTTATTGATTTGATTTTCAAAAACAAAAAACATTCTTATCGACAAATTGACATATGTTGACAGCAATTTTGAATGCTTAAGTTAGTTTGGTCAGTTGAAAATGTAAGACGTACATAATTATGCTCACCCTCCACTGCTTCGTGATTTTTTTCGGCGAAAAACAAAACCGTTATTAATTGAAATCATATTTTCAAAAAAAAATGCTTTATCGACAAAGTCAACGCAGAAATATATGCGACGATTCGGAAAGAGACAATGAGACTCCTCAAACGCAAAAAAGGCGAATGGGAGAAGACTCGGATCGAAATAATCATGAGATCATGCCAGAGCAAAGAACATCAGAGGTATGTATGCCGGCATAAATTCAATTAGAAATGACTACCGAGGGATAGCCAAAATAATTCGAGACGCAAACGGTTGTCTGGCCACAGAAACAAACAATATCGTGACAAGATGGAAGCAGTATTTTGAAAACCGCTTCAATGTGCGCACCCATCAACCACAAATAAACGCAACAGACGTACATACAGCGGAGCCTCAGATCCGATAACCCTCCTTCAACGAAGTTGTAGACGAAATAAATCGATTGAAAAACAACAAAGCTCCCGGAGTCGACTGCATACCAGCAGAGCTTATGAAGCATGGAGGAGAGGCGACCGCTCGTAAGATCCACCAGTTCATCAAAACAACATTGGATAAGGAAGTCACTCCGGAAGAATGGAAAACTTCAATAGTCGTCCCCATTTTCAAAAAAGGCGACAGATCTGACTGCGAAAATTACAGAGGAATATTGCTCCCAACCACATACAAAATATTAACAAATGTCATACTGGCGAGAATCACACCGTACGCAGAAAAAATACTGGGAGACTACCAATGCGGATTCCGTAGGAACCGGTCAACAAGCGACCAAATGTTCACAATAAAGCAACTGCTGGAAAAGAAGTGGAAATACGGAGAGACGGTTCACCAACTGTTCGTTGACTTCAAAAAAGCCTACGATTCAGTCGCAAGGCAAAGACTCTACAGTATTGTAGAGAGTTCGGGTAATGGCGAACGTCAGGCATTCTAGAGTGGTTGATGCATCTTCTGAGGAGGTTTCTTTCGAAAACTCGAAGTCTTTCCATTAGAGCCGAAGATACTCCTGCTGCTCTGCCGATGTGCCCGCCTTATATAGGCCCGCAGTCGTCCTCTCGTTGACTCGTTTCCTGGATGCTGCTTTCCTTAGTGGCTTCCTGGAATCGGTGCGCCGATGATCGCTGTTTCCTAGGAACTTGTGTACTGGCGCTTGCCTTGCCTTTCCTGGGAATTCGTGTCGACATGATGCAACGCCAACAGAAGGTGATATTACCCCTTAAGCACTACAACAATTTGGTGGATTGACGCCGACACTTAGGATGGGTTAAGTTCTTATTGTCGGAGCTTATTTAAATTAAATTTCAGAATATCAACTTTTCAGTGCTCTAAAATTACAATATAGATCCGCCTTATTATGAAATAGATGACAGTAAGCTCCGTAACAAGGATTTGTAAACACGATTCTAAAACAACGTTGAAAAATCATTCAATGAACAATCATCTAATCATTGTAATTAGTCAGAAAGTTAGTATTAAACTGATATTCAATTATTTTTATATTTTAATTATTAAAAACTAAACTAGATTTGGCATGTCAATCTTTACTTAAAATTTCTTCCGTCTAAATGAAAATACCCAATTTAGGATGCATCAAATACATTTCAGCATTGATGTTTTAATCACTTAAACAATTTTAGAAAGGCAGCCAAGCCAATTATTCGTAGTAGCGCCATTGAAGTAGTTAGATAGAAACCACTATTTATCCCAAGAAAACCACGACTATGGAGCTCATAATTGATCTATTGTTTCCAGTAGTTATTAGACATACCAATCGCGGCACAAACGATATACCACTTCAGACTGCTCAATTGGCGTACGTGATGTACTACAGCACTTGACACAACTTGAGATAGTTTACAATATGAATATTAACGGTTGGACAATTAACCAAGGCAAAGTTGTAAACCACGTTGGCAACGGCCCCCAATGCACTATAATTCTTTAAAATGAATTTCCGAAATCCGAAATTCTTATGTAATGTTTAGTGCAGGGAAAACTAATTAGCATATATTTCACGATGAATTATCATTTGATGTTTAGGAACTCGTAGTTCGTTCGCAACTTCGAATTGTTAACTAAATTGTCTTTCAAAACTACGGTAATGGCCATCAATAGAATACGTAAAGTGACTTTTTATCTTTGTGCTTGAACGAAAATTTGATGAAATACTCGCATTAGCTTTAAGCACTCTTTTCTTTTGTTATGATAGTTAAGGAAATACATTTTTAATGTTACCTGTGTAGTCTGTTGACGAAAACAAGGAAGTTTAGATGAAATATATATTATATAAACAACTCTTTGGAAAAAATAGACATTACCCATAAACTATAAACTAAATAAAAACATGGTTCCATAAGAGTGGAATGGACTGTCTTGTCATGTATTTTTAGTTAATTTCCTTATTCACGGTTTTTAGAACAATGTACTACGATTTTGTTTTTATAGCACGCATGAACAAAACGGATTATGTGATTCCCTTAATTGAAGGCTTCACTTGTCACATCGATAAATACTTTTTTAATTTACTGTATAAGTTTGATTTTTATGTAAAAGTAATAAATTTGTTAAAAGAAGTGTTATTCTTTTGGTTTCTTTCTTTTCTCGTATTTGGCTATACAAAGTCAACAGCATTATAACTCGTGATCCAATACCAAAATCCTCCATATCGATTCAAAATGATCACCACCAGAGCCACAATAGTAAGAAAATAGCGACATACATGCCATTCTGAGTTTGTAGGTACAATAAACGATTCTGTGCTACTTTGGCAGAGGAACTACTATTTATTCCCATAAATTTGAACTGAGCTTTTTTTTATAAGGCTAATACTAGGCGGCGTTTGCGCTTTTAAACATTTATGAATACCCTTATGGTATTAACGAATACAGCATGTGTTGGAGAGAGAGAGAATACCAATCTGGTAAATCCACCGACACACTTGACTTTGTCTCCACATCCCATTGTAATAAATGCGCATCTCATGTCTCTTCAGAATACCGTGTTTTGTCAGGTAGTTTTCCGTTTACAAATAATAAAATTAACGAAAAACTCAGAAGCAAAAAGTTTGGGTAAAGAAGACATTCAACAGACGCTGCCTGAGTAAATTTTTTAATAATGGGAGTATGGCGTTTCTAACAGATCACACACAGTACACAAGCAAATAGTGAAGCACAACACAGAAAGAAAATCGAATAAACAAAAGTATCAGCCGTACACCAAGCAATAACATAGCAATCCCACATCAGTTGAATGTACTTGAGATTAGAATCCGAATTCGTACACGCGGCAGTGGTCTGATGTGTTGAACATTGTTTCAATCTTTTAGTGATTCTAACCGTTATAGCGTCGGTTCGAATCACACGTTCTTCATTATCGTCGCAAACTGTATAGGGCAACTACTGCAAGGACTTAACACATGTAGTGGTTGCTTTCGCTCATCTATCGGTGGTCCTGTGGGGATGATGGTCGGTGCGCCGGCATGGACGCTGATTCTACCACCAACCCACTACTTACGAGTTCAGCTGGAAATTGTTCGCCGGAAATTGTCACCCAGAAACGATCGACATAAGAGGAATCAAAAGAAACACTTAACAACGTTAGTTTTACGGTTCGTATAATGTAAAGTCTCTCTCTGTGGACAGAAAACCAGATCTCTTAATAAAGATCATGGTGGTACACATGTATGTTCATTCATGGGACAAAGCCATGAGAACAAAACTGAGACAAAGAAAGGGCATAATGTGCATCCATGAGATGTGAGTTCGGCTAAGCAAACAAGCCGAATCTCATTGGATGCTAATTGGGTTTGTGTTTACTTATGTGAGAAGGTCAATGGTAAACGGATTCAGGAATATGTAGGACAAAGGGAAATTATGATCTGAGAGTTCAACTGAGTAAATAAGTTGGAACTCATCAGATGGTAGATGCATTTGGGATACTTGAATGGTTTGAATTGTTTGACGTATGGCCAGAATGCCTGCTGAAGGACAGCGTTCTTTTGTTTGCACATGGTACATGCTAGGGAATTAGTTTCAGCGTCTATTGCGCTAATTATATGCAGCTGCGTTGGACTGTTTATCGTTGGGTAAAAGAGTCGCCAGCCAATGTGTAAGTAGGTAAATTTATTGTACACATGTTGAGGCTGGGAATAGCCGACTCAAAGTTAAGATTCCCTGATAATGCGGTTGCATTATATGTGAACCGATGTTTTCTTTCAGGGAATTTATGATAAGTTTGGAGAGAATTCTTATAGGGAATTTTTAATTCGAATTAATGAATGAAGGTAAGAATTCTTTTCCAGAAGCTTTTAGCTAAATACATTTAGTCATTTGTTGCGTGAAGCATTTACGGGTGCTTAATGCGATTGCATTAGCAGAAAGTTATGATGTCTGGGTTGTAGTTATGGGGGTTCTTCGGGTAAGTGTACAGTGGGGTTTGGTGAAAACGCCACAGTCCTGACTTGCATCCTTTTCTGAGTCGGTATTGATTTTCTGGCTCCTCGATAGTATAGTGGTTAGTATACCCGCCTGTCACGCGGGAGACCGGGGTTCAATTCCCCGTCGGGGAGCCTCTGGCGCAAGACTAATGACCTTGCCTGGAAAAAACAAATCATTATGGAAAATTTAACAAGCCTCAGGACTTGCTAAATAAGGCCAGGACCGGTTTCCGGTTGTAGTGCCAATGATGATGATGATTGATTTTCTGTGTCGGGCAATTTCAATGAAACAGGAATTTCACTTCGATTTTCGTAGCATTTGGGACCTAAGATGCAATTTCTCCTCTGTGTTTGTCCACCTCTCTAATCAGAAACCAGCGATCCTTGCACTCAGCGAGACTCAGGTAATAACTGATACATATTTCTGATTTTACTATACCCGGTTATAACTTAGTGCCTTCGTTCTGTCCACATCGTGGACTAGCTAATACATACGAGGTGATATTGATATTACTATTAGCAGCTTCTGCCGTAATGTGAACTTTGCTCCAATCCAGAATTTAATTTCTCGTGGCTAAAATTCCCCGTTCGTAAGCATAATGTTACGTAAATATCTTCTCCATCGCCTATATTTTGACCAGACTTACATTCGGCCACATGGGAGATAAAGAATATAAATGGTTTGGGCACAATTCAGGTTGTGATCAGGTGAAATTAACATGTATTTCATTTGGGCCCGTTTTGGAAACCCATTGAATGAGGGTGAGTTGTGGTTAAAATAAATACTGCGGGCGTATAAACCCAGTTTCTTTTCGGCGGCGGTGGCTTTGGCTAGTTTCGAAATCGACACCCGTCGAAGATGAATTTTCGAAGAAGCGGTGATGAGAGAGGAGGATAGGGAATTGAGAGTAGTGCAGAGGAAGTGTCGCAGCAGTTAAGGTGGAAGGTAGTTAGCAGAAAAGAAGTTTTTATCATTGGTTTTATCATTGTTTAATTTTTGTCCGAAGAAGGGAATACGTTTTCGGTGAATCGTCGACGGAAAAGAAGATAAGAAGAAAATTTGTATTTTGTTCAATTGCGTCAAGAGTTTAAAAGAATAGTGTTGTTCCTTCTCACGGTCCAGATTGTCATGTGTTCGTTTCTTGCCCGTTCGAAGACTAAGCAACTAAGTTTGTACCCAAAAAATCAGAATCAAGACTAGAGACGTGAATAAACTGTAAAGTAAATTAAGAAAACGAGGTGTTTTTGTTGAACTCGAAGACCCATCCAGTGGAAGTTGTCCCTACTACCGAAGGCCGGTTACGGTAGGTGATCAACGGCATTCAGACAGGCTACGGCGGAGATAAACTTTAGTAGGATACCACGATCAACTCTTTATCGTCGGGTAGACCCACATTGCATGGCTAGGGTAAGTGCCATCCAGGTACTTTTCTGTTTAAACTTCCTTAAAATTAATCATTTGGCCAGAAGCCCATAGCGAAAATAACTACCACACCAACGATTCAACCGTATATTGTACCGCCCACCAACAACAGTACTCATAAGGGAAAACAGCACGTAACGGGAGGAACAGTTTAACTGAATTGCATTGGTGCAGTATCGGCCACGCATATCCCCTTCACGACCTCTGCAGTAACCTACCATTTAACATTCAACACCGGACAGTTCGCTCCAGTAATTCAGCATACAGCCTTCCATAAGCTTTCATATTGTGCAACGTTGCTATAAGTATACACCAACTGGCAATTTACCTAGCAATAGGTCATATAACAAGCTGGCGCTACTGTCTCATATGGAACATAGGACACAACACTTCTGGGGTTACAATTAACACCCTATCGCTTGGTACCAGTTTACCCTTCCATAACCCCATAGTACCTGAACAGCAACCGGCACTGCGGACTGTTGTGTAACAAACTTTGTGCAACATATGTCGCAACTGAGACAGCGGATTAATTGTACAAGAACCGGTGCTGCGGACTGCGGCTGGAAATATTATATAAAGAACTTTCTTAACTTGCCATATAAGAACTGAATATATTTCATAACGTTTCACATAAGAACTGGCGCTTTCACATAGGAACTGACGCAATCACGTAACAACTGAGTGAAAGCTCTTACATAACAATATCATACACTACTGCTTTCTTTATAGAAACCCGTAAGAATATCATATATTACTGCCTTCTTTATAAAAGCCCGAAATTGGATAAAAATGCATCCTTTAACGAATTTGTTCCTCTATCTGATTCTATCGATAGGATTATATACCTGCACACTGAAATCGTTATTGGGAGTGATTTCAATGTGCATAATTCTCAGTGACTTCACTGGCCATACAGCGCCTGAAGTTTAGTGTGTCCAGCTCTTTGTTGATTTAAATAGTTTAACTCAACTGGTCAATGATCCAACACGAGTAGATGGACATACCGCCAACAAACAGGACCTGTTTCTCACCTCTCAGCCGAACAAATACACAATTGAAATTTCTTTGCCCTTGGGCACTTCAGACCACTGTGTCGTGTCAACTAAATTTGCTCTAACCCACTAACTTTCTACGGGAAAGCCAACTGGGAAGGTCTGAACGATTTTTTGTCAAGTTAAATTTTTTTTTATTTTTCCTCAATAACGATGTTGGCATTATAGCGGATATATTTACAAGCACGATTGTATTTGGTATGTGGATATTTATTCCACACAGAGTAAAGAGTATCAAACCCAAGAGAAATATGTGGTTCTGTGGGGGTTCTCTATACTACATGGAGAACCAACCCACAATTCAATCAAACTAATTTCGACCACCTACAACGCGTCACATTATCCCCTATCCCACCGTCCAGCTATTTTTCCTGTAAAAGAAAGCATAGCTGAAATCATTATTCTATGCAGGTAATGCATAACTCTAACCCATGACATTTCCACCGGAAATATCAACTCATGTGGTTAGCAACAACCAAGTCGAACCAAACGACGCGTAACATTTCCCTAGCCAATGTAGCGTCATCTCCACTTTCCCCAAACACTCCATCCGCTGGGGATCAATGATCTCTTTTGACGTGACAACGTCTTATAAATATATATTACCTTGGGGGGCATTCGGAAAAAAGTTTGTAGCGTTACGATAACGATAACCGATAACGCACGAGCCACAGTGAGCGAGAGCACGACTCTCTTAGTTGCTCCTAAGTCAAATGCAGAGAGACAACGGGAATACAGACAGCGCCTTGCACTGTCGAGAACAGCGGTACAGGTTGAAAGTGTAAAGACAAAAAATACACAGAGACAACGCGAATACAGGCAGCGCCTTGCAGCATTAAATAAATCGGATATAGCTAAGAGAAAATTGTCTGTTCATAGTGGTTTCGAAGCGGCAAGTTCAAACAATGTTCAAGAACTACAGGTTGTAAACCTACAACAGGCTTCAGCAGCAGAACCCGTGTATTTTACAATACAACCAGTTATATCGGCGCAAGAGGTATGGGATATGAAATGGAACAAATCGATATCAAGATTTAAATTGATGTTTCTTGACAATGACTTTGGGTATGCTTGCTCTGTTTGCGATAGACTTTGGTTTGAACGCGATTTAAAACCGGTCACAGTGCAACAGATGAACGTAATTTCGGACTGGCACACAAAAGAAAATCGACAACTGTGTCCTGACGAATACACAGTAGTTTGCAATACTTGTAAAATTTCGTTAAGCAAACCAAAATTAATGCCTACATTTGGAGGCATTCGGAAAAAAACACTTTAATTTTGATTTAATAACTTGTATATTCAATGTGAGACCGGGGTTCGATTCCCCGTCGGGGAGCCCCTGGCGCAAGACTAATGACCTTGCCCAGACAAAATAAATCATTATGGAAAATTTAACAAGCCTCAGGACTTGCTAAATAAGGCCAAGACCGGCTCCCGGTTGTAGTGCCGATGATGATGATGATATTCAATGTTACATATTTAGGATACGTTGTCACGAATATAATGTCCGAGCGCCTTGCGCCCAGACAACCATTTTTTTTACAGGTGAATAGCTACAATACATTTTCCTCTCCTCATTTTTATCTTCCCATAGGTCAATGCACTCTGAGATCACCACATTCAGAGAATTAGGTCAGTGGGCTATCCTCAGAGTTGCATTGGTACATGCACACAAAAACCAAATCCACCCCGGGATCATTGCACATTGCGTTCCGGTTCCCTCATTCTCTCATGTCCGTCGACTATCGAATTAACCGAAGCTTTTATCCACCTCGATGGGCGGGGAACATGAGAGAGCACAAATGTAAAGATGATCTCGACTGGTTGCTTGTGGTGCAAATAAAAAATCCCAACCTTCATCCCTAATACCAACTAGTCGATATTCAACTACTGTCGTGGCCACACACGTTTCGCGAGTCGTCTGTTAATCTCCATCGCGTGCACCCGTTAAAGAGTCGAGTTTTTAATCATTGAGGTTCGCACAAGCCACATCGGAGTACATCTCTGCGCGAGTACCGAAGTTTAGTAAACTATAATTGTTTCTCATGGTTTCCGTTAAAATTCGTATTATAAATATAACAACAAATTCGCCTGTTGCATTGTGAATAAGTGCCTATTATTGTACAATTCGTCGTCTCATTTCGAGGCGAAGAGAATTTAGAACTTAAATAAACCTAATTACAGAAAGAACCTTCGAACAAAAGGAAAATACCAGGACTTGTGATAATTTAAATAAACCAAGTTAAAGTAAGAACATTTACCAACAAACCTAAATTATAAACTATTCCCTCAGGATATGTGGAAAAAAAATAATGTAAGAACATAATATCAACAAATAAAAACTAAGACAACAAAACCACCACAGTGCATTTCTATTTTTCTCCTGGATTTTTGGCGAACTATTCTCTTTAAGCAATCGTTGGGGATTTTAGTGGAATTAGTGCCCATGTTTTGGCACACAATACTTCAAACCTCACAGTTCGATTCGGGGTGCAGAGAATCCATTAAGGCTAAAGAGTTGAGCTTCCGGTTGTATAAATCAAACAGTACTCAGGAAAGCCGGAAAAGATTTAAAAGAGCTAGAAATGACTGCAATGCGTATATTCAACGCGCCAAGTTCTTGCATGACCAGAGAGTGAGACAAAAAATACGACACTCTCCCAGAGGTAGTAGAAACTTTTGGGCATCCGTGAAAAACATTCAAAACTCAATCTCTTCATCCATTCCATCGCTTATAGCCGATGACAATCCAGTCACCACTGCAATCGAGAAGGCGAATCTACTTGCTGCACATTTTGCAGCCAACTCAACGCTGCCTGATACGTGAGTCCCCCTTCAACTTGAGCATAAACAGCACACCAGGAGCCAGATTCACTTCCGAACGCGTACTGTTGCCCGTGCACTCAAAGAGCTAATCGCAAACAAATCCGCTGGTCCGGTTCGCATTCCCCTTCACTCGCTAAACCACTGCGGAAACTGTTCCAGTTGTCTTATTTTACTGGCCGTTTCCCAAATAGATGGAAGTCGGTAAACATTCAGCCAATTCCCTAAAAGGGAGACAAATCATCCCTTTCTTCTTATCGATCCATAACACTAACTTCTATTCTCTCCAAGGTAATGGAATCACTTATCAACCGTCAACTTTCGAAATATCTGGAATCGGATGACCTTAATTATCGCCAATAAGGCTTTCGTAGCAACAGGACCACAGGAGATCTGATGGCGTACCTTACCGAAAAGTGGAGCCATTCCATCCACTACTTCGGAGAAAGCAAGGTTGTTGCACTGGATATCTCAAAAGCCTTCGACAGAGTTTGGCATCCAGCCCTTTTATCAAAATTACATTCATATGGAGTGGACAATTCCCTGATCCAATGGATAAGAGACAATAGCGTTTGGGATGATAGTGAAGAACGTGATTCGAACTGACGCTATGACAGTTAGAATCACCAAAAATGGAACCAAAGCCCAACCCATCAGGCCACCGGCGTGTGTACGAATTCGATTTCTGCACTCAAGTACATTCGATCGCTATGGTATACGGCTCTGATGCATTTTCTAATTCGATTTTCGTTCAGTGTTCTTCACTATTTGCTTGTTAGAAACGACTATCTTTCTGGCCGTTCAATCCAAGTGGATGTAGATATGTAGATACCGATGCTCCCTAGGGTTCTGTATCTCACCCATTCTCTTCCTCATCTTTATAAGTGTCCATTACGCATGACCCGCAAACCAATTCACTGGTTTGCTGATGATATCACGGTGAGTTTCTCATACTCATACGGACATTCCCGACCAAACTCTTCGAAGCTCATTACCATTCAATAGGTTATGCTTAACACATTGAATTCCGATCGCAATAAGGTATATCAATGGGGATTATCTAACCGAATAGAATTCAATACTTTAAAAACCTAGTGTTGTCTCTTGCCGTCGACGTCATGGGCGAATGCCGAAGCAAATATCATATCGATGAGCGGCACTTGCATCGACGAAGCCGAGGAACTATCAATCCTTGGCACTCAAATTAATTCGGTTCTTAAATGGGACCACCACAAATTTGAAGTTGCGAAAAGTGTGGCCAAATGTATGGGGTTCCTTAACCAGTTAACTGTTCATGACGGAGATATACGTCATGAAAAATAGTAAACATTTGTGTTACGACGAATATATTCGTCATGCGTCTTCAGTAGCGACCATTGGCAGTTATGAAATATACGAGTATAACGACATAAAAAATATAAGTCATTTCATTGCAACCTGGTTTCATATCAAACATACTCTAGGTTTTACGAACATATACGTCATCGCTAAATTTGTACGACGCACACACTTTCCAACAAGATCGAAACAGTTAACTGGTTAGGAGATGCAAAAGATACTTCACTCCATCCAACCTGGCCATTATTTACAAGGCGTACATTGGTCCAAAATTGAGTTCAACTTCCATATTTGGTCAGAGGCATCCAAAACTGCACTACACGTGCTCGATAGGATACAAAAAGGAACAATGAAAGTTATTGGAGACCAAGCCGTAAGACGTCCAATTCCCTCGTTAGAACATAGGCGCAACGTATTGTTGGGGTTCTTTTAAGTTTACCCGAAGAACCCCCCATAATTGCAACCCAACTCCCATTGTTTTTCGCTAATGCAATTGCATTAGCACCTGAAAACATTTCCTTTTCCAAGGACATTTAATGCATACAACGCATTATCTACAATTCCTAAAAAGAATTCTCGCAACGTTCACGCATTTAATGCGCCATTCAAATTCCCTGAAAGAATTCCTTAATGTACATATGCATTATAAATCCCAAACCATTCATCCTTTGTCATCATTAAAATGCAATGTCGGACAGCGTGTTTATGCAGCTGCAATAAACCGACTAGCGATTCGTTTGTTCAATCGAAAAACAATTACCGCATCTTCGGCATTATCAGCAAAACCATATGCTCCCGCATTTCCTAATGCAAACACGAACCCGGTTTCTACTACAGGCAGAGATGCCATAAACATCTAAAACCTCAATTAGCACCATTTCCACGATGCATTGCGGTCTATCCATACATCTGCAATGCACAGCGTAAACAATGGCCTACACGATCCCTTTGTCCTTAGTTTTTCTGCTTCGTGTTCATGGCCTCGTTGCGCGAGAAAACCAATGTGATCTGCACGATCACCCATACATACATACCACCATGATCTTCATTGCGAGATCCGGTTTTCTATCCCACAAAGAGCGACTTTACGTTTCTCTTGTGGTAAATAAAACATATCCTTAGCCCAGAGGATATTCACCACCACCCCAAATTATCATCATCATCATCGGCACTACAACCGGGAACCGGTTTTGGCCGTATTTAGCAAGTCCTGAGGCTTGTTAAATTTTCCATAATGATTTGTTTTTTTTTTTTTTCGGGCAAGGTCATTAGTCTTGCGCCAGAGGCTCCCCGACGGGGAATCGAACCCCGGTCTCCCGCGTGACAGGCGGGTATACTAACCACATACTATCGAGGAGCCAACCCCAAATTATGCCACTAGCGAACTCACATCGCTGAGTCGTATTTCAACCACCAATCCGGTCGGTTCGTCTTCCGTTCCCCGGGGGACGCGTACACCCAGGAGTCGGGATTAGATTAATTGAATACCAAATATATTCAGTTAATAGTAATAGTCGAACTTATAGTGGAAAGTGTTTAGATAGTTTGTGTATTGTGTACGTTTGAACAATGGCAACGAGAACGCTTAAATTAAGATATTTGAACCGACTTTTAATTCATGTTTTTTTTCATTTAGTTAATCAAAAAGTAACTTTAGTTGTCATGGTACGTGCGGCTTTCACCGCCCCCATCATTTAATTGTTTTCATTATAATTTTGTTTTAAGATAGTTTGATGGTAAGGTGGTGGAAGAATTGCATGATCCACAAGTGAGTGTTCGAACACGCCCCGATTCGAGTGTGGATCGTGGGCGGGTTCGAGTTCGATTTTCGAAGTGGATGTCGATTGAGAGTGAGAGAGAGAAACAGAAAAGGGAATTTTCGATTCCGTTTGTTTTTGATTTTGCATTGGAAATATACGGTTTTTTGTGAGAAACGGTTGATTTTCGGAAGAGTTGAAGAGTTGAACAAAAAAAGATTTTTTGGAGTTGATCAGCGGCAGAAAAGAGGAAAAGAAGTGATCCCGTTTTTAGTAGAAAAAGAATCAAGTTAAAAAATCGAAAAGTGGCTATGTTTGTCCCTTTGTTGAATTAAGAAATTAAAAAGTAAACAAAAGTCGAAAGGTTGCGTTGTTTGTTTGTTTTGATGAACGAAAGATTAAAAAGGAGGAAATGTTTTACTGGAAGTGCTGCTAAGTTTTGGTCCGGCGGAGTACATATAGATAACGCTGGGAGTCACGCTGGGTGTCGGAAGATATCTATTTGATAATTCAACTTCATCAATCACTTACGCAAGTGCGGGAAGTTATGCCAATGGATTCTACACAAGGAAGGGATTCATAAAGAGGCTTCCGAATCACAAAGCTGGGAGCGTTGCGGAAATAGTCAGCCCGAATCCAGGTAACCCTTTTATTATACGTTAATTTTGTGTGGCTGTATATGCTACAACTGGCGCTGCGGACAAACCTTCCCAAGGCAGGTTTGGCGATTGGATTTATTCTTTTGGCAAAGCTAAAGAACCTGTTGTGCTACATCAAATAACTAATACTTATTGCGTATCGAGTGGCATTGGCGGATAATTGGCGACGATCGTGAGCGGAGAGGCCTGCATGGTGGAAGGACGGAAAAGCAGAACGTGGAAATTTTTTTTTTTTTTTCTTCTCTTTTTTTGTTGTGAATTGAACAATACTTGTTATATATTTATTTATTTATTTTTATTGTTAAATGGAAAACTTGTATGTTAACTACTGTAGAATTGTTTTGGTTTTAGCCTTAAGCTGATACTTCGATGTTATTTATTGATTGTTAATTATTGCTCTTGATTTATTTATTTATTAACTAATTTTTGGCTTAAGCGATCTCTAAATTTTTGTTTGGAGCAGGGATTCTGCTTTTCTTTCCTTTTCAGCTGCGCGTGTATTCGTGGTGTGTAAATTTTGGTGTTATTGCTACATCGTCGCGCTAAATTTTTTTTTCCGAATTCTTTTCCCTTTCTCTCTCTCTCTCTCTCCCTTCTCGAGCGGTATCATTGTTGTTTGTCCCCCTTTAGGAGTGTTTGTTTATTTGTTTTGGGAATCGTGTTCCTTTTTGTTTTTCCCACCCTTTTTGTTGGTTGGTACTGTCAGCGACGGAGTTGCTTTTTCTTCGCGAGGTTGCGGGTTTGATTTTGGTAGCGGTAATTGTGAGGTATAGTTAGACGGCCTGCAGATGCAAACAAGGCAGCGGCAAAGAGATGTCCGAGAGGGCACCGCTGCCCGGGTGGGCCGGCAGCATCAGGTCCCGGAGTATTCAGCGTCCGGTGCTGTTACGAGTTTTGTGACCGGCAACGTCATAACTTACGCGGGTGCGAATACAAAGGTGGGAACAACAACAGGGTTCCCAGGGCTCTCCCCACAAGCGGCACGCCGGAACATTCATGAACGTAGGAGCGGACTATTGTGCGAGTTTTGCGGTCGACACACTCACAAGGTGGCAGAGTGTCGACATAAGGCAAAATGGGAGAGTTCGGGAAACTCCCAAAGGTCGGGTCGGCAAGATCCTACCCGACCGCACTAGAAACGCAACCCAGCTCCAGCTGTTCTCAGTTTTCGCCGACTCGGGTCCCGATTGTGGCACCATGAGATTCCCTGCAGTTTCCAAATAGTAGACTCCTTGCCGGGTTTGGAGGAAGACGGATTGTTGGGGTACGACTTCCTGTCTCGGAATTGTAAGGTAGACGGGCCGGGTGGTTGTTTGGTTTTTCCCCGAACGACCGTAAATCCCGTGCCATTCTCCATTCAATTTGTCAACAATGGGACAGGAAGGGTTGAGCATGTGGCAGCCGAACGGGGAGACGTGCCAAAGGGACCTGTTAAGGTCGATACTGCGGCAGGTACTCGCCCGGAGACCCTACCCATACAGGGGAGGGCTGCAAAAAGCTGTTCAACCACGTCGTCCGGACAAACCCCGAACAGTGGACGTTGATAACATTTAGTTATAGACATTTTCTTATAAAAAAAAATAAATAAGGAAAGGTTAAGCCTTCCTGTAACTTGGCGCCCCTGATCCTAGCTGGCCAGACTCTGGTTCCCCCCGGAATCTTCGTCCTTGTAAAGGACCTTCGTCGTAGGGATACCAAATGGAGTCTGATGAAAAAGTCTTTAAGGCCAGGCCTAATGCTGCAGGCGCAGTCCCAGCGCAGACTGCAAAGGCAAACCCCAGTGCTGGGGGTTGGATCGCAAATATGAAAATGCGAAAGCGCAGTATAATGTCGGGTGATGGTAGGTTTTGCCGCCGGAACGGCGCAACCCCCCAATCTGCCATCCCGTGGACCGGGGCAAGTAAGGAGTCCGGAAAATTAAAGTAAATATATAGGAGCGGGACGATTTCGCCGGCCGGGTGACATTTTGGAGGTTAGACGAGAGGGGATCACCTCGCCTTAGCGGG
Source organism: Microdon myrmicae (assembly GCA_963931805.1). Classification (NCBI taxonomy): domain Eukaryota; kingdom Metazoa; phylum Arthropoda; class Insecta; order Diptera; family Syrphidae; genus Microdon; species Microdon myrmicae. The sequence goes on along the minus strand of OZ007497.1, from coordinate 175,388,963 downwards.
GGGCGTCCTAACCGGATCGTGTGGGCGGTCGAGCTTTCGGTCGGGCCATCGGTGTAAGTGTCGGGCCCGCCGCGATGGATAGAAGTCTGTGATGCTTATTTTGTCCTTGTCTCCGGGGAATGCTTGTCTGTGTTCCCCTTATTTAGTAAAAACATAAATGTAATTTATTTATTTATTTTTCACTAACCCTAATTTATAAGTAGTACGTAGTTTATATAGAGAATACTTACTAACCTTTACTTAACACCTAATTGTTAATTTATTTATTTATTTTGTTGATTTGTTAATTGTTTGTTTGTTTGCTCTCCGCCGTCCACTCTCCGGCGTGACATTCCTCTCCTAAAAATGCCACGCGGTTTTGTGTGTGTGTGTGGGGGGGGGGGGGGTGGGGGGGGGGGGGTGTTACGCGCGGCTTCATTGCGAGATCTGGTTTTCTATCCCACAAAGAGCGACTTTACGTTTCTCTTGTGGTAAGTAAAACATATCCTTAGCCCAGAGGATATTCACCACCACCCCAAATTATCATCATCATCATCGGCACTACAGCCGGGAACCGGTTTTGGCCGTATTTAGCAAGTCCTGAGGCTTGTTAAATTTTCCATAATGATTTGTTTTTTTTTTTTCGGGCAAGGTCATTAGTCTTGCGCCAGAGGCTCCCCAACGGGGAATCGAACCCCGGTCTCCCGCGTGACAGGCGGGTATACTAACCACATACTATCGAGGAGCCAACCCCAAATTATGCCACTAGCGAACTCACATCGCTGAGTCGTATTTCAACCACCAATCCGGTCGGTTCGTCTTCCGCTCCCCCGGGGACGCGTACATCCAGGAGTCGGGATTAGATTAATTGAATACCAAATATATTCACTTAATAGTAATAGTCGAACTTATAGTGGAAAGTGTTTAGATAGTTTGTGTATTGTGTACGTTTGAACGATGGCAATGAGAACGCTTAAATTAAGATATTTGAACCGATCACTTGGAACCGACTGTTAATTCATGTTTTTTCATTTAGTTAATCAAAAAGTAACTTTAGTTGTCATGGTACGTGCGGCTTTCACCGCCTCCATCATTTAATTGTTTTCATTATAATTTTGTTTTAAGATAGTTTGATGGTAAGGTGGTGGAAGAATTGCATGATCCACAAGTGAGTGTTCGAACACCCCCCGATTCGAGTGTGGATCGTGGGCGGGTTCGAGTTCGATTTTCGAAGTGGATGTCGATTGAGAGTGAGAGAGAGAAACAGAAAAGGGAATTTTCGATTCCGTTTGTTTTTGATTTTGCATTGGAAATATACGGTTTTTTGTGAGAAACGGTTGATTTTCGGAAGAGTTGAACAAAAAAAGATTTTTTGGAGTTGATCAGCGGCAGAAAACAGGAAAAGAAGTGATCCCGTTTTTAGTAGAAAAAGAATCAAGTTAAAAAATCGAAAATCGAATTAAGAAATTAAAAAGTAAACAAAAGTCGAAAGGTTGCGTTATTTGTTTGTTTTGATGAACGAAAGATTAAAAAGGAGGAAATGTTTTACCGGAAGTGCTGCTAAGTTTTGGTCCGGCGGAGTACATATAGATAACGCTGGGAGTCACGCTGGGTGTCGGAAGATATCTATTTGATAATTCAACTTCATCGATCACTTACGCAAGTGCGGGAAGTTATGCCAATGGATTCTACACAAGGAAGGGATTCATAAAGAGGCTTCCGACTCACAAAGCTGGGAGCGTTGTGGAAATAGTCAGCCCGAATCCAGGTAACCCTTTTATTATACGTTAATTTTGTGTGGCTCTATATGCTACAGTCAATAAATCATGCTACTGTGTACTCTGCCGCCTTAAGTGAATATTTAATGAATAGAACAATAAACAACCAGTGTGTTTTATTCCCTTTTCGTTGTGAGCTGCTTGTGACGCCGATCTTGTAGTGAACAATTTGTGGGGACGAGGTAGAACCCTACGCCAACGCTGGCGCCGCGATTTCGCCCCTCACAGTATCATGCCTGAATCTTTTCTATAGGTCGTTGCTCAACTGAACTTGCTGAATGTGTTCCGCCTCTTCAGAATTTTTTCCGCGATAGCCGTCAATCTGAGAACGCGCATCAGTTCACGTTGAAAGTCAACTTCAGGCGCACAAATAAACCTAGACAGTCTTTCTTTAACCGAACCACACGAATGTGGAATGCTCGATTATGTGTTTCCTTGTGGTTGTAATGGCCAGGCATTTAACCCTTCGCCCGTAATCTGGGTCATTTTTGGCTCAAGCCGAATTTTCATGTTAAATATCTTCGAAATGAAAAAGGGGTGGCGATTCGCTTCCCTCCCTAGAAAACTAGGTAGTGGGGACAGCTCGAGCATATAATTTCGTTGGAATTCGTCAGTGTATGCCTGAGCACCAGAGAGTAAAAGTGCGGAGTGTGCCCAGATTACGAATGGTGCCCGAATTTCGTGCAAGTAAGTAAAATTGATTTAACGTTATTGTTATATTACTACAATTATTTTCAACTCGTATAAGTGATATTTTTTTTATATTTGTGTACATTGTACGGTGGGTGGAAGCGAACATACAGGGCAAAGTCTCTGCTTTCAACCCGGCGAAGGCCAAGACGATCTTTGTCCCTGTTCAATCCAAGTTGACACGCAGTCTCCACGTGACACCCCCGGATAGCTACTTTGGCACCCTTCAAGTAGGGAACCAATGCATGCAGCGACATCCTGAGAAAGACTGCCGCAACGCTAATAACCTTGCCCGGAAAAACAAATTATTATGGACAATTTAACAAGTCGCGGATATGGACCGGATATCGGTGGAGAGACTTGATAAATAAGGCCAAGACCGGATCCCGATTGTCGTGCCGGTGATGATGTACATGATACACATAACCTCAAAATTTTAGTATATGAAAACACGTGTATATAGAAAATACATCTACTTTCAGAGCACAATGGCTGAAAAATCAGCGAATATTTCGTATTTTTTACGAGAAAGACGTCACCGGATTCAAGACGAAGTTTCTGAAAGTGTGCCAGATCACGAGGAAGTCGAGGAGCACGTTTCCCACTAATTTGTGTATGCGCAAATTCTTTGACAGGTTAACTTTGTAACTCTAAGCTACTAAAACGTTAACTTTTCGTAAAATATAATACTTATATATTAGATAAATCTTTTTAAATGATTTTGTATGATTTTTCAATAAAATAATGTGAAAATAACGATACAAGTCTTATTTTTCTTTACCCGAAGAACACCATTTTCAATCATCAAAAAATAATTATACTTTTTAAGTGACTCTTATACAGTATTTTTTTCTTAAAAGTACAAACATTTAACAACAAAACCCCGTTGGAATTTTTCACATTGATAAAAATTCTGCCGCCGTGTGTTACGTAGCGCTTAGTAAAATTCTTTAGCGGAACCAAAGTTATTGCTAATATTCTTTGTATATATATAATATTGCTAATATTCTTTGTATATATATAATATTGCTAATATTCTTTGTATATATATAATATTGCTAATAGTCTTTGCCATTAACCAGAGGAGACGTAAACCTTTTGGGCAATCAAGTAGTACGAGGGCCATCGTAGGCGTTTCTAAGGACTTATTGACCTACTCTCGTATTTCGCAGTATATGACTCTGTGGCGTTTCTAACAGATACACACACAATATGCAAGCAAATAGTGAAGAACACCGAAAGGAAATTCGAATAAGCAAAAGCATCAGAGCCGTATACCATAGCGATAACATAACAATTCCACATCAGTCGAATGTATTTGAGTTTAGAAATCGAATTCGTACACACGGCGGCGGCCTGATGGGTTGAGCACTGGTTCAATGTTTAGTGATTCTAACCGTCATAGCGTCAGTTCGTCGCAAACGCAATAAGTCTGACAAAATTCATACTGATCTCTGTTGGCATAGAACGAAACCGTTTAAAATCCCCTCCTTCGCTGCTGCGATCCCTTCACATTATCAATTATTTATCGGATTGGCGCAAGGCTAAAAACCTTGCCCGGAAAAACAATTTATTATGGAAAATTTAACAAGCCCCGGGATTGCTAAATAAGGCCAAGACCGGATCCCGGTTATAGTGCCGATGATGATAATTTATCGGATGCAAAATAAAACGAGAAGCACAAAAGAATTATTTTGGTCATCGTTTTTTTGCAAACCTTAATGTCGGCGCTTCTAAAGCAGACCTCTGACAATAGAATGGACGTGAGGAAATTTGAGGACAAATCGTTTCAGTTGATAGTTCCATATTTCCATATTTAGCGAGGCTGCTCATGGTTTGTTGATCATTTGGGATGCAAGTGATTGCACAAAAAACCTCAATCAATAGCCTGAATTTCCCATGACGCCGTCATTTATATGGAATTGATGTTTGGCTCGGATAACAAAATCAGATTTGAGGTATCAGCAAATTCACCCTGGTTATCCTGTACTCGCGTAAGCTCCTCAACTGCCTGGGTCACATTATTGATAATAACGATCGTTTTAGCTAATCTTCAAGCATCGTGAGTTCGTCCACTCAATACAATACAATACGAATTGCGTGGAACAATACCACGAATCTCCGAAGAACAGCACCCGTGATAATATCTGTAAAACAGACAGAGGTCGGCTACGCGCCTTCGATGTGATAGCGGCTGTAGTCGCGACGTCAGCGCCGAGTCCCCGATAAGGCGGATCGATCGTCTCTGTATGCTCTCAAGTAGGTCGAGGATATGTTTAGAAGCCGAGCCCCAAACATGAGAGCAATATTCGAGCGCGGGTTTAATTTGGGATTTATACAGGAGAAGTTGGGCCGGAGTAAAATATTTCTTGGCTGTAAAAAGATAGCTCAGTTTTCCTGAGGTTGACCTGGCGGTGTGTTTATGCCACGATACATTCCCACGGACCGTGATGACGAGCAATTTCATGCTTTTCCTAGATTCGAGGGTCTGGCCATTCATCATCAGCTCTGGAACCGATGATCCACTTTTCTTTGTGAATGTTGTATAATGTGTGTTCGCTGCATTGAAGTCGAGGAGATTGGCCTTTCCTGCAGGACCTTATCTAGATCCTGATTCAGAGAGTCAATCTGTCTACATCTCAGCTGGTGCGACGTAGATGCACCAATCGGCCGATCACTCGCAAAAGAGGAAACAAGCATACTATCATCCACAAAACTGAACACTTTGTTATCCGTTGTCTTCAACAAATCATTTATGTGAAGCAAAAACAACGCCGTAGCTAAAATAGAACCTTGGGGCACCCCCGAATTAACAGGATACAGATCTGAACGCTCCCCGTCCACAACAACTCGGATCGATCGATTTTCAAGGAAGCTCTTCGTCCAGTCGCAAAGCTGTTGGGAAAGTCCATATGAGCGAAGTTTGCTCAGCAATGCGCCGTGCTGGACGCGGTCAAAAGCCTTGAAGATATCCAATGCGACCACCCTTGACTCACCATGCCGCTCAATCGCAGAAATCCATATATCGGTTATAAGTGTCAAAAGGTCTCCCGTGGGCCGCTTGGTACGGAATTCGTATTGGCGATCATTCGGACGTCTGTTGCACTCCAAATACTTATTTAACTCAGTAATGATGACTTTTTCCATAGAGGGTAATGCTATGGGTCCGTAATTTGTGGGAGACACTTTTTTCCCCTTCTTTGGGATTGGCTTAACTCGAGGGATTTTCCAGCAGGCAGAAAAGGTCCTCCGTGCATAAGATAAGCGGATGAGTCTGTGGCGGTTCTACTAACGCCACTGCTTACCTTTCCACTTACCCCCAAATCTTCCTGCCCTAAAGCTCCAGAGATCTCATCGTTTTTCGCTTATGCAATTGCATTTAACACCCTCAAGCATTTTTCCCATCAAGGACATTCACGCATTTAATGCGTTATACCATTTTCCCTGAAAGAAATCGGTACTCCATTACCGCATACATCAATGCATCTCAGCATTGTTTTGAAAAGAGAAACATTTCGGTTACCGTACGTAAACTATGGAAACAATCATCGGAACCCTTGTCTGCCTACGTTTTCTTTCCCACACGTGCGCGGCAGATTTTGCATAGTTTATCTGTACCCAGGGCGGCTTTTATTCAACCAACAAAACGTAGCGCAACTCGCGCCTAGCTGCCAAGAGCCGAATTATTTGCCAGTGTAAATAATCACACTGGAATTCGAACCCTTGACTCGCTATGGATGCAATGCACAATCGACGTGGATGTATATGTTACATCATCATCATCGGCACTACAACCGGGAGCCGGTCTTGGCCTTATTTAGCAAGTCCTGAGGCATGTTAAATTTTCCATAATGATTTGTTTTCTTTTTTTTCCGGGTAAGGTCATTAGTCTTGCGCCAGAGGCTCCCCGACGAGGAATCGAACCCCGGTCTCCCGCGTGACAGGCGGGTATACTAACCACTATACTATCGAGGAGCCGACGTGGATGTATACACAACCATCATTGTGTAATCATCCCAATCGCATCCTAATCACCAGCACCATATTGAAACAGCTGCAAACACTTCTTCCAAAAATGCTCCTTCATGTGAATTTTCATTCCCACGGTTCGTCCACCCATGAGCTGGCGCCACGAGCAAACAAAGTGATCTGCGCGCAAGTGGGCACACCCTCGCTAGGATCGGTGTACCGGAGATCCACTCCTATTGGTCGTTCCCAAAAGGGAAATTCCTTTGCCTTTTTCACCACACCGCCCAACTCACCCCAACTGAGAGCGAATCAACTAGTCGATGCGATAGTTTTTAAAGGAGACGGATGCCCACTGATTCGAAGAGAGGAGTAATCATAACTTTAAATCACGGCCAAAATTTATTTTCGAGTTGGTCCGAATGTCCTGGTGCGCGAAATTAAACCTTTTGTTCAATATTAACTAATAGACGAAGCTGTATACCAAGTGTAATAAACTATTAAATCTTTTGTTCTATATTAACTAATAGAAGAAGCTGTATACCGATACGATACAAATAGAGTACAGCCAAATAAAACCTAAACTCGTCGAAACAGTGTTTTATTTTTCTCCCTAGTAATAGTTATTTTAATCCACGGGACAGCTAAGGCATCTGTAAGGATTATTCTGTGTATTTGACGAGAAGAACACCTCAAATCGTGACAAATAAGTGGAAAAGCGCAATCACTCACGTAGCAAGTTCGATGTGGTATTCAGGGGGCCGAACATCAGTCAGGTGATTAACGAAAAAATTCCTCTCTTGTGACCAGTGAACTCTTCAGTTGTGTAATCTTCGTACAACCCGTGCCAATGTCGGCACCAAGACGAAGAAAAAACCTACAAGTCTACCAAGAACCGGCGATAGTTCTGGAGCACAGTTCTTAAGGACTATTGCTGGTATTCCGCCCTGGTCGGATGCCTTCCTACAGTCCAGTTCGCGTAGAATGCGTTGAATAGTACGCGAGCGAAATCTCATTCCCGCATCGAAGACCGTACCGGTGCAATCACAGGTGGCTCCAAAAGACCGGCATCGAGGTTTGGAATTTGTGACTAACGTCCCGCTGTCTGTCACCAACGGTGGGAAAGAGGAGGAAGCGAAGTTACTGGGGATAGCTTTTGCCATTGACCAGAAGGAGCGCGAACCAGTCGGGCACCGAAGGAGTTTATTGATCACTCTGTCGTTGTGAGCTTTCTTCGCGGTATCAATCGCCTGGTTGCACGCGTTTCTGATTATAACAAAATTCGTTCGGTTAATATCGGTGGGATTGGAGCGCCTAAAAGCTCTATTTTTTGCCGCTGTAATCTGTTCGCATTTTTTGTCAAACCACGGTTTATCAGATGAACTTCGTTTGATGGAATGTGGAATATACATCTCCATCCCCAGAAGAATAATATCTGTGATCGACTCCGCGCAAGCGTTAACATCGGAGTCTCCGAAGCACACCTCCGACCATGGAAAGGATGCGAAAAAATCTCGCAAATTGTCCCAGTTAGCAACCCCATACTTTCCTAGATGGCGAGGCTGCTTAGGCCGGTTATTCGCTTGATATGCAAGTGTTTGCACGACAGATACAAGCAGTGATCTGAGTTTCCCAGTGGCGCAGAAACCTCAACGGTATAATTAATATATGATTATCAATCATTCCTGCATTTCCCTTTATGCCGATGATACTAAATTCTTCAAAACTATCGGGTTTTCTAATAGGGACTTGACAACTTTGAATTTCATTTGTGAACCCACCCTTTCACTAATCATCGAACTGTCACTATCAATTTATTCAGTAAACCCAACATTTTCATCATGGTTAAGCACACGAACGAACAACGTCTGCAAATTATAAAAATTTACTACCGAAATTTGGAGTCGGTGACCGCAACTTTATGAGCGTTAACTCCAATTTTCGGTCGTAATTCTCGCCCTAGTAGACAGGCAATAACAAGTTTAGTGCAAAAATTTGAGTCTACATATTCTTGTGTGATGTTGCCGTGCCAGTGACACAACGGGTTGGTCGAAGTGTAGAAAATATCGCAGCCGTTCAGGCGTCCGTAGCAAACGATCCAAATCAGTCAATTCCATGGCGTTCTCAAGAATCGGACATCGCCCAGATCACTTTATGGCGAATTTTGCGTAAGGATCTTGGTTTACACCCATACAAGATCAAGCTGACTCAAGAATTCAAGCTGGACCATTTGAAGCGACGTACGTTCTCCGATTGGGCTCTGGAAAAGATGCGCCAAGATGATGAATTTCATCGCAAAATCATCTTCAGTGACGAAGCTCATTTTTGGCTCAATGGGTTCGTCAATAAGCAAAACATGCCTTATTGGTCGGCTAAAAATCCACATGTGCTTCATGAATCACCACTTCATCCACAAAAAATAACTGTTTGGTGCGGTTTGCATGCCGGCGGCGTCATTGGTCCATATTTTTTCGTCGACGATAACGATCGTCACGTTACTGTGAATGGCCATCGTTATCGCGCCATGATTACCGATTATTTTTGGCCCGAATTGGATGATATGGACTTGGGCGACATGTGGTTTCAACAGGACGGTGCCACAAGCCACACGATACAATCGATTTATTGAAGAGTAAATTTGATGAGCGTGTTATTTCAAGAAATGGGCCAGTCGGTTGTCCGCCTCGTTCGTGCGATTTAACGCCTCTAGACTATTTTCTTTGGGGCTACGTCAAGTCATTGGTCTATGCCAACAAGCCGACGACGTTGGAAGAGCTCAGAGCCGACATTGATACGCGAAATAGCGGCCGTTTCGGCCGAAATGTGTGGCCGAGTCCTCGAAAATTGGGTCCAACGAATCGACCGCTGCAAACGTGCCCGCGGGGCCATATGAACGAAGTCGAGTTCCATTCATAAATGTTTTGATTGTACTTCAAGCCGATAATAAAGTTTTTGAAATATCTCAAATGGTTTGCGTTTTATTTAAAAAAAAAAAGGTTGTCAAGTCCCTATTGGAAAACCCGATATTTGTTCTCCGCTTGATTTTTGCCTTCTCCAGACAGACCTTGATAACTTTTTGTTATGGTGCCAGAAGAATTGTGTGGAGCTTAATGTCAATAAATGTCAATCAACCAAGACACAACCAAAAAATTTGACGGAGCCGCTCAACACGATTTTCATACAAAGGATATCCAAGATGTTAGGTTCTAGTACTTCTTCCCTTTGACAGGCCTAGTCGGTCGAGAGTAAGACGCAGAGTTCATCTTTAAAAGGTAATTTCGCATGTAAATCAGATCCTGGGCAATGAGATGACTCGGATCGGTTGATGAGTCAATCTGGATCTCGGTTAGGACTAGGATATTGGACTTTGATCTTTGCAGATATTGGTGAACCGAGTTTATATTCATTTCGTATAGTCATCATTATCATCGGGACTACAACTGCGATCCGGTCTTGGCCTTATTTAGCAAGTCTCGAGGCTTGTAAAATTTTCCATAATAATTTATTTTCACGGGCAAGGTTATTGGCCTTGCGCCACATTTCATATAGTAACACCGGGTCTACTGGTATTACAAAATACCTATCAGCTGAACATTGACAGTGTTTCGCAAATGCACCCGAATCCGCGCCGATGTTATTTATTATTTGAACTTTTGGACATCCTGCTAGCTACAGGAACTGCTCTAAATATAAAGAGCTAGTCCACAGAACCAAGGAGACTCGAGCTAAACAAGTAGCCAAGTCAAACTTCGGAAAACAGGCCACCCAAAATTTCATTCAAAATAGATTCACATTTGCTGACAAGGTTAAAGGGATCCAGACAAAGAATATAAAAACGCCTCCACCACCTCTCCCCCAAAAACATATTCAACCCCCTAAGCGACCCGCTATACAGGCCAAAACAATCCCACAAATTCAAGCGGCGGCACAAAAGCCTCCAAAGGGGCAACCCTCCATGCTCGAGAAACTACTTAGTTTCTCCTGCCTGATTGAGGATATTCGACCCCGATACGAAAAACTAAGAACCGAGGCTGAGAGGGATGCACTCCTTTTCACAGCATATGCAAGACATACCCTCCAAAATGGATCCCAAAACTAAAGTTATCCTCATAAACGTCAACTCCCTCGGTTCGCTTTCAAAGCGTGCGATTGTCTCCGACTTTATAAAGGATAACCGGGCGGATGTGGTTCTTGTAACCGAAACTAGGTTGCATCCATGTCACCGCCCCGTAATCCCAAACCTTTCCACAATTCGAAGAGATCGAACCCTCACCGGCGGCAGGCACCTGTATTCTATTAATAGCGAAGTTCGCCATGAAGCTATTGACCTCCCACATTTCGAGTCCATAGAGGTCTCCGGGGATGAATTTCATCTAGCTAATAACGGTACAGTGAATATATACTCCGTATAATCATCATCATCGGCACTACAACCGGGAACCGGTCTTGGCCTTATTTAGCAACTCCTGAGGTTTGTTAAATTGTCCATAATGATTTGTTTTTTCCAGGCAAGGTCATTAGTCTTGCGCCATATACTCCGTATACCACTCGCATAAAACAAATAATGGTCCCATTAATCCCGAAGATATCGGCCAGTTAATAAGGTCCTCGGGGCATACCCCCTTCATCATATGCGGCGATTTCAACTCCAGGCATCCCCACTGGAACAACCCCGCCTCTTACCCAAACGGCACAAAGTTGTTCCAATGGTACACCGAAAACTGTCATGCCCTCAACTTCGAAATAGTCGCACCTACGGTTGGTACCCGAGGCAACTCAATCCTGGACATCTTCATTGTGTGCAAAGACTTACTTCCCCAAATCACTCCTCCCCAAGTATCGGCAGGTGTATCTGACCACAACACCGTGACCATGTTCATCCGTGGCTATCGAGCATCCCGGACTCATATCAATTACATATCCGATTATGGGCGGACAAATTGGGACAACTTCAATATTACATTGAACGAAAAACTCCACCAACTCTCTCTTCCCACTGACAGGAACCTAACGGCAGTTGAGATAAATAACGCTGCAACTAGACCACGAGATTCTAGTTGAAACTTCTGAGAACCATGTCCCGAAGTACAAACTTGAAAAGACTTATCAGAGTCCCCTTGACGACTTCACTATTCTTCTCATCCGGGAGCCTAAAAAGCTCTGCAGAATGAGATATCGTCACCGCTTTACGCAAAGTGAGCCATTATTGCGAGCCATTATTCACAATATTGGCACACTGATAAAACAAAGAATCGAAAACAATCGCACCCGACAATTGGAAGACAAACTGAATGGACCAGAACATTTATAAAAATGTTAAAAAGATATGTGGCACCTCTCGTATCACTGGACCAATCATGCACAGCGGTCTTGTTGTCAATAATGATGCCAATAAAGCAAACATCATCGGAGAGACCATTGAAAATAATCACAAGCTCACTCTTGAGGTTGGCGACCCGGAAACTAATGCAATAATTTGTTCAGAGGTTCACAATAAATTAGACAACTTTAACGAGCCAATTTTTGTCTTTAAGCCAACTAACAGTGGATACTTCATTGACACACGTGATAATGGTCAGTGTTTCGTCACACCAAATATGTTAGAGAATCTAGTTAAATCTCGAAACCCTAAGAAGTCGTCCGGTATCGGCAACATGTCGTACCACTCGTTGTGAAGGCTTTCTGCTTTATTCTTTATAAAGCTCTCCATTCTGCTCAACCATGCCTACAACATGGGGTATTTTCCCCAAGCTTGGAAGCATGCTGTTGTCTGCCCAATAGCAAAAGCTGGGAAACCAAATTATCACCCCTCAAGCTTTCGTCCTATTTCGCTCCTCACCTGCATCAGCAAAATATATGAACAGTTCATATACGAGAAGCTAAATAAATTTATCAGTGTTAGGAAACTAATACCTGATTTCCAATTTGGATTTAGAAGAGCGCACAGTACCACCATGGCTCTCAACATATTTTTCAAAACGACGTTTGCGTGCGGCTCTTTAATAAGGAACCCACCATTGCGGTGAGCTTGGACATTGAAAAGGCTTTTGACACAACCTGGATCAAAGGTCTCGTTTTTAAATTACTGAATGCTGGCCTCAGTAAAACGCTGTGTAGTATCATCTACCAGTTCGTTTTAAACAGAACCTTCCAAGTTAGAGTGAATGGAAAGCTTTCCCGAACTTTCAACCCCGCTGCAGGCGTACCACAGGGCTCCATTCTAGGCCCCATCTTATTTAATATCTACACCTCAGATATTCCTTGCCCTGTGGATGGTAGAGTAAACCAGATATGTTATGCGGATGACGTCCTAGTGTACACGTCATCTAAAAACCCAAAACTCGCAACAAACCGACTCAACCGTCATCTGGACGAACTGTATCAGTATTACAGTCGATGGAAAATTCGACTTAACCCATCTAAAGCAGTAGCTATAATTCTGAGTAGTAAACACTCCCAACCTACTTCTCGATATTCACAGAATATCCGAATACAAATAGGAGGTACTACGATTAGACCATCTATACGATCATCTATACCCCAAAAATGAATTTCACCAAACATGTGACCCCCATTCTTCAAAGGGGCCTCGGTCGGTGTAATCAACTGCACAACATCTTGAAGTGGAGCAACAAAGTTGACACCAAAGTTAAGCCTCTCTGCTATAAGCAGCTAATCCGATCTGGAATATCATACGCCTTCCCCATATGATCCTGCATATCTTCGGCCCAAATGGAAAGACTTCGAGTTTTCGAAAGAAACCTCCTCAGAAGATGCATCAACCACTCTAGAAAGCCTGACGGTCGCCACTACCAGAACTCTTACCTATACGAAGGTGCCTCAATTACCCCTATCGACGAGTACTTGTTACGATTAGCATACAAGTACCTCGAAAGCATTCAGAACAGCGAGAACCCACATGTGCGGGAGTCTTGCGTTCTTGACCCTTCTCTCTCTCGATCTCTTCGGGTCAGACCACCACAATTTCTTCTTCAATAAAAAACTGAAGAAAACACTCTTCCCAACAACATTCCCCTCTATAATAGACGATTCCTGGACCCATCCCATCGGGTCTACTGCTAACAAAACACACACACGGACGCAAAGTATAAGACGGTGTAGCGTTCTACGAACGCACAATTCCACCCAGGTAGGGTTCCTACCCTTCAAGGAACATACCTACCCTGAAGACGTTACACGCGCCCACAGACGTCCGCTAGGGCCTTGAAACATTAGGTCAACGTTGAACCCGACACGAAAAAGCAAGGAACTGAACGTCCCAAAGCTTTCAATGTCAAGCTCAACAGTTCGAATTAAGCATACCTGAAACAAAGGAAAACATTCATGCATTCGATCCTCAAGGACTGAAATGCGCCGCACTGCACAATCGAAAATCCTGAACATCTACACGATGTTACAAAGATTTGTTATCGCCAGCAAATTAGCCGACCAACGGGTGCACGTGCGGGTGGTCTGCCACAAAGACCACCAAATCCATCGGCAAACAAAAGAAACGGCAACCGTAATTATCTCAACGAGATAATTCGAAAAATGTATGAGGTTTAAAACCTACAAGGGAACTACTCCGATCCCACGGTTCCTTTTTTGTATTTCACACCCATTAGAAAGATCTAATGGATTTCGGTGTGTGTTTACAAAAGGCAAACAAACCCACGGACTGTACGTCCTAACAATCATCTCAGTTCTGCGCGCCAGATGTGCTGCGAAAACAGAAGACCGTTGAGATGAAATGCTATCACCACCACCGATGATGATGATGATGTATGTGTTGATCCCTTTCAGACATCCAAATTACCCCTGGGATTAAATAACATGCTGCTAACAGAGATTCGGAAATTCTGTTAGCAGATCTGATGAGAAAAGTTGTCTGCACAGATAAAGATACAATCTGTATCGGGGTATTTTTCTGATAGGAACAGGAGTCTAATTGGGATCGTCAACGAGACGACAAGTAGATAGTGAACGTTCGAGGAATTGTGACTAGACAGTCGAATAGCGAGGGAGACTTTCGAGGAGGAACCGAGTCGTGTTAACGTGCCATCCACGTTGTGTAAAAACTGAGAATATTATAACGTGTGTTGTCACCGCTAGTATGTCCCTAAGACATATATTATATTATGTTAAACGATTAAATGAGAGGACTAAGTGACTTGAATTAATACTTTCGTGGCATTCACATCATCGAGGATTCGTCCTGCTGTAAGCCAATAAAACGATTAGTGCAAAATAAAAATAAAAGTAAAGTTAATGTAAAAGGCGATTTCCGTGTTTTATTTGTGACGGCATTCGCTCCAGTGCATCGTATTCACCGTGTGGCGTACTTGATCGGGGTTCTAATAGACAAATAATCTCATCACCAAAGTGGCAACATTTTACCGCCAAAACGGCACAAACATACACACACACTGACCAAAGCGCAGATCATCAGTCGCCAAAGATGTGATCTGCGTTTATTATCGCACTCAAGAGCTACCGGTCTTGTACGATTTCTTTCCCACCATCCCCCCATCCAAGTAGTTAGAGAACAATTGAACTAACCCTGTCCACGCTATGCTTAGATACGTCCTTTCCCTTTCTTTTCAGATATCTTGAGACCGAGCCCAACATCCTCACGGATGTGGGTGATTCTGGTTATCGCAAGATGACCAGAAGCCAGAGACAAGATGAAGGACATATTTGTCCTTGTCTCCCTAAAGTCGACCTCACGCCACCCCATTTTTTTTATTTTATTTATTATTTGGGTTCTTCTGGCGCTGACCTGCCACCTGTTCCAACTTTTATGACCAGTCCGTCAGCCAGGCTACGAAAGGCTGTCAATGTTATGAATAAAATTCCTGTGGGAAGCTCAAGGTTGTCCCTTTCCAATAAAAACGCTAAGTTAAGCTTGTTCATACAACATTTAGCAATTCCATCCTTTACAGCTTCTATAGTATATTTTTATAATTCGAAAACACAAAAGGGGTTTTGTAATACCGATAAACGTGTAAACTCAGAACGAATAGTTTGATTAGCAGAACAAATTTAGAGGAGGTGACCAAGAATGCCTATCAGAAATCAATCAAGATGATGTGTACACATTTGTTTGTGATAAAAATAAAATACCATTGCTGTAAGTAATCTGTTTTAGGGGGATTTAAATTAAACCTAACAGGCTATCGTCTTAACCTGTTCCTCGAAGAATCCGGAAAGACAATGTGCCTAATGCACTTGAATGTTACGTTTTGAACCTTCTCCTCAATTTTCACAATTGAACGTTAACTAATCCTAACTTCGCCGGCAACCTCCGATCAATCCTAGTAACATTTTCACATGATTCTCCCAGCTTGGGGGTTCGGAGTTGTAAAAAATTCAGCAATTCCCGAATTTGCATACTTTAGTCAATGGCTAATACTCAAGTGCTGAAGTGAAGTAAGTGATAAGCAGGAAAAAGCAGAAGGAATTCGTGAAGCATAAAATGGAGTGATTATTGATAAGAGACTGCGAAGTTAATACTTAATGAATTGCACGTAAATTCTACACAATGAGTGGCAAAAAAGGGTGAAAAAAGTTTCAGACACTTACTTCATTTAATTGTTGGGGATGCCGTTGGTGAGCGAGTTGTTGCTGCTGCTGTTGGTGTTGTTGGTGATGTTGTTGCTGCTGCTGCTGTTGTTGTTGTTGTTGCTGCTGCTGCTGCTGTTGCTGTGCCTGCTGCGGCGAATGGCGATTTTGTTGGGAATCATTTGGATTCGACGACGACTCCCCAGGAGTAACCGTGTGATCAGAATTCATCTTTATTCTTCCCTTCCACTTTGCCGCAGTTGAACTATATCAAAGAAAAGTAACTTTTCAAATTCGTGTCACAGAGCCTGTGCGCTTCTCCACTTGTTCTGCTCCCCCTCAGTTAGAAATTTGTCTAGTTACGTATATATATATATTTATATATGTATATCTAATTTTTCTTCTTTTGGTTTGTTGGCTGATTTTTACTCCCAGCTAATTAAATGTTCATTGGAAATCTTCGCAAATATGTTCTCCCATCAAATGAGAGAACAATTTTTTTTTCTTATCAAACATAATGTAAATAGAAAACAAATAATAAATATCAAATATCTCCCCTCACAATCCTGACGCCGCCATTTGTGAATGCGACGACAACGGCGGCGACGATCACGGCGATGGTGGTAATAATTACGATGATAATAATTACGATGTTAGCGATGGTGGAGAGCACGGCGGATGACGCATGCCCACAAAGGTCAATTTCATTTCCAAGGGGGTACACCACAAAATATTTTTAATTTTGTCATTTTCAAATTTCTTTTTAATCACATGTTATAGATTCTATTGTCACTAATATGATGTTTTAACTAATAATTGCGTTTATTACACTTTTTCTGGGACAATAAGCGCGGTAAAATGTTGAAAATATATCAATATGTATATATTTATTTTTTCACGAAACTAAAGAGAATATTGTAGACTTGCGGCAATGGTGGAGCGTAATACACCTCCTCCCTCGTTGACGTCGTCTCCTGATTGTTCTTCTCGTTGGTCGTAATATGGAGTGGCAGGTTCGTTAACGAATATGTCATCACATTTTTGTTTGATTTTTTGCATTGTATTCCACAGTGTCACTGTATTGAATTTATGTTAATCACCTTAATTGGGACATCAAATAACTATTGGGTATTATTCGAAATTAGCAAATGTAATTTTCCAATCGGAAATGTGTATTTTCGTAACGAGAAAACTTCCGTAGTGCAAAAAATGCAAACAAAATGGGCATCACCAATACGTTTGCGTTTATATGGCGCAATTAATGGAGTGAGTGTACGATTATATGAATAGTTCGCTCATGTGGGGCGATGCATCAGTGCGACTAACGATTCATAAGGACGGATGGGCAGTTCAACGACGAGTCTAAAAATCGTATGAAATATATACGGAGAAATTTGTGAATCTCTGGAAACCATGATAGAGAGTGTTAGTATGTTATGTTCAATTTAATTAAAGCGTTTATTCGTGATATTATTAGTCCAAAGTTTCGATATATCTCTCTATTATATAAAAAAGCTTTTCGTGTTTCAGATTTTTTTATAACATGTTAATCACTCTCCAACTCCCATTATTAGTTTTAAATCGTAAATTGATCGTGTGTCAGATTTTTTTTTTGGGTCAGTTGCACAAACTTAATATTTAATTATGGGTCGAAAAAAATTAAACCTATCACCCGAAGAACATCGCGAGCTTCAGTTGGCAATAAAAAAACAATATTATGAAACGAAAAAAGAAGAAACAAATTCAAAAAGGCGCGTAGTAAATATGTCTAAAGAACAGGTAGCAAAAAGACACATAGAAAACATGACAAATGAACAAATTGAAAGGAAACGTGAATCAGATTTACAATATCGTGCAAATAATCGGGCAAAAAAACAGAAATTATCATTGAGTGCTGATTATTATCCAAAAACTAAAATTGATTACTTAGATCGTGGAAATTTGACAAATGTGTGTAAATATTGTAACGCGTTGAGTTTTGAAGGCGAAAAATCACGTTCAAAAATAGCTGCTGTCATCAGGGCAAAGTACAATTATCTTTTCAACACGATCAATATCCCAAAGTGTTGCGGATTGGCAATTGGATGTGCTGGAGAAATCTAGTACATTCGCAGTGTATACCAGTTGCACGGGAGCTGTCACAGACCAGCTGGCCGATTGTCACCAACGATGAGGTTAGCGGCGTTCTTTATTTGAATTGGCAGTTATGCCCTCCAGACAGTCTGCAACCAGCGTTCATCGCGCGAGTTAAGGCCCCATTTATTCATATCTTTGTGGGACTATAGAACATATAGAATTATATAAAAATATGAATCACCCAAGCGGTGATCATTTATTGACACCCAAAAGACGAATCGTCTAATTCCATACAACTTAACGAAAATGCATCACCATCCAAACTACTAGATGTCGCCTCGGATAATCCTAACAAATCGACAGTCAGATAATGGTGGTAGAGCGATTCTACTTCCTTTTTTCTGCTGGGAGACTGAGCTGGTGAGCATGGTCCTTTTTAAGTAAGACACTCCGCTTAGAGACACCGATCGGCATAGCCGCAATTTATAATATTGTTACGTTTCTACTCCGCACACGACCGTTAAACTATGTCCAGTTTAAAACTATACGTTCCTTTGCGCGAGTTCGACCACTGGATCGCAAGAGTGCTTCAATGTTTTTAAGGACAGCCTCTGCTTTCCTCCGTTAAATTCCTGAATCACGTGTTCTCTAAGTCTCTTTTCGAATCTCTGCTTACACGTGTGTTATTTTCGTCGTTCCGTCTGTTTCTGACGTTTCTGTCAGTTTTTGTGTATTCTCCAGTATTGCTCTAGATGGCTCCAGAATCGGCGTGTTGATGTCGCATTAGTTGGCTTAAGGCTCGGTGCGACGCCATGGGGTCACGCTAACGGTTGACAAGTGTGTCGGTTTTGAATTTGTAACACTACCCCCCACTTAAGTATGATCGTCCCGATCAGACTCCAAATTCCATGATCCCAATGGGGATAGTCTCTCTATATGCACATCTTTTATCTTCCCTTGCCTCTTCCGTATGCGATACACCACATCGTTTAGTCGCTTTAAGACTTTATATGGGCCTTCCCACGATGTCTGCAGTTTTGGGGGCAGACCCTTCCTCCGTTGGGGGTTGTATAATAGTACTAAATCGCCTTCTTGGAATCCCTCGGAATTCACGGCTCGACCATACCGATCCTTCATTTTGTTGCTCATCAACCGCGCCCGTTGCCTCACGAGACGGTATATTTCGTCCATCTCGGATTGGAGCACCTCCCAATAGCTGCCTCCGGCTTTAATAGTGGCACCGTTGTTACCGAATTTCAGGTCCGATGGGAGCCTCAGGTCTGTACCAAAGATGATGTGTGCAGGTGGGTGTCCGGTAGTGTCGTGTACTGCTGATCGGTATGCCATTAAAAACATTTGGATGTGCCTGTCCCAATCACGCTGACATTTGTCGACAACTTTTCGCAAATGTTCCTCGAGCGTACGGTTGAACCTCTCAACCATTCCATCCGATTGCGGGTGCAGAGCTGTCGTCCGTGTCTTTTTGATGTCCAGCAGTGAGCACATTTCTTGGAAGATAGCAGACTCGAAATACCTCCCTTGATCCGAATGTAACTCGATCGGTACTCCAAATCGCGTGACCCAATTCTGCACGAAAGCTTCGGCTACAGTTTTAGCCTCCTGGTTTGGTATCGTATACACTTCAGGCCACTTACTGAAATAGTCCATCACCACGAGTACATATTTGTTGCCGGAGTCACTAGTAGGGAAAGGGCCAGCTACACCCACTGCGACGCGCTCAAATGGCGCTCCGGCATTATACTGCTGTAACTTCCCTCTGCTTTTGACTTTTGGGCCCTTGGCTGCCATACATTGTGTGCAGTTTTTAATCCAGTTAGCAACTGAATTCCGGCCATTCACCCAGTAAAACCGTTGTTTTATTTTCTCCAGGGTTTTTGCAACGCCGAGGTGTCCTCCGCTTGGTCCATTATGGAATTCTTCCAACACGGCTGCTATCCTTGATTTTGGTAGGACAATTAAATCGGAGGTGTATCTACCATCATTGCTTTCCCATTGGCGATGTAACACTTCGTCTATTAATTTCAGGCTGTCCCATTGCGCCCAATGCGCCTTGGCCACTGGACTTTCCGATGACATTCCTTCCTTTGCTGGTCTTTCATTCAATTCTTTTGCTTTCAGGATCTTGACCAAATCGGCATCGTCCAGTTGGCTTTTTCTCATAGCACTGAAGTCCCACTCGACTATCCCTTCACATCGTTCAGCCCTTGAGCAATGTTTACACTCCATGTGTTCACATTTTAATATTCTCTTCTTTAGGTCAAGAGCCAGACCATTGGTCAACATAAAATCGACACCGAGTATTACATCGTCTATTATCCCAGCCACTGGGAAAGTGTGAGTCACCTCTAAAGTTCCAATCTGAACTTTCGTTTTCACTTTCCCAGAAATTGCAGCCTCCTCTCCTGTAGCTGTCCGCAGTTTACAACCATTCAACGGTTCGACATCATCTCCTACCAGGTCCGATCTAATGATGGAATGGGTTGCGCCTGTATCCAGAGTTAGGATCAACGATCGTCCATTCACAGCTCCACTCACGTGTAGATTATTGTTACTCCGGCTTATTTTTGAAACGGGGATTGTGGGGCAGTCCGTTACGGGAACCAGCTTTTGCCCCTTTGAGCTGGTCCTTTTTAGTTTAACGATGGGTTTTCTCCAGAGGAACCACGAGCGTTTTCTGGTCCTCGCTTTCCTCCATTCTCTTTTTCCTTGCGTGGTGCGTCACAATCCCGTGAAAGGTGCCCAGCTTTTCCGCAATTATAACATTTTCCGCCGGAGCGCTTGCGTCCGGTTGACATCATTTGAGTCATAGTCTTTATGAGATGCCTCACACTATTCTCCAGGGATTCGTTCGGTTCCACTACCACGCGATGGACTCTATGCACTGCTTTGCTTAACAGACTTGCTGTTTCCTGTGTCAATGCAAACGACACTGTTTCTGCGAATGTCCTTTTCGCCGCAGAGTACGTTGCTCGTTTTGTATCTGCATCCTTCAAACCATTGACGAACGCCTGGGTTTTGAGTATTTCGATTACCTCCGCGGGTGCATCTGCGTTTGCCAAGTGCGCGAGCCGTTCTATCTCCATTGCATATTCTTGTAACGGCTCGTTTGCTTTTTGGTGGCGATTCATCAACTCTATCTGGAACATCTGCTTCCTATGATCGCTGCCGTAACGCCGTTCAATCGCAGCCATTATTGCGTCATAATTGCTACGATCACTTGCAGGAACAGTTTGTAGCACATCGGCGGCGGGGCCTTTCTGCGATACCACCAACGCTGCCACACTGTCCGTCCATGTCCAATGATTAGTTTGTGCCGTCGTCTCGAACTGTAGTTTAAAAACACTAAACGGCACAGTTCCATCAAAGGTTGGGGCCTTAAGTTTCATCGCATTGACAGTCGTAACTGATTCGCTTGACTGTCTTTCACGCACATGAATATCCAACTCCCTAAGTTTCGATTCCAATTGATGTAGTTCGCCTTCCATTTGGTCCTGCCTCGCCCGCAGCTTAGCGGCATTTCCTTCGATGTGCGCTAGTTGGTCCTTAACTTGTGAAGTGTGTTCTGCCAACTGGTTCTTCATGCACAAGGACTGCTCCGTCAGCTGCTTCTCTATGCGTTCCGTCAACTGATTCTCCATGCGTGAGGACTGTTCCGCCATTTGATTTTCCATACGTGAAGACTGCTCCGCCAATTGTTGTGCCATTTCTTGCAAAAGCACTTTCATGTCGAATGCCAGAGTTGGTTGGGGTTCCATCAACTGCTCCTTGACCTCGGATGAAGGTCCCGTAGCACCTTGGTAAAACTCATAGGTTTCAACTTCGATGCCTTCGTCCTCCAGAGCCTTCCGCAATCGTGCTTGCAGTTCCGCCTTTTGTCCTGTTCCGGGCAATCGTCGAGATTCCAATTCATCCCTCAGTTGAGGTATTCTTAGGTCGGCAAACTTTACCATTGTCCACGATCACTCCGCGATCCCACTTCTGACTCCAATTGTTACGTTTTTACTTCGCACACGACCGTTAAACTATCCAGTTTAAAACTATTCGTCCTTTTTACGCGAGTTCGACCACTGGATCGCAAGAGTGCTTCAATGTTCAAGGACAACCTCTTTTTGCTCCGTTAAATTCCTCAATCAATCGTCTCCTGTCGCTCTCCCTTTTCTTCGTTCTTCCACGTGTCTTTTTGTGGTTCCGTCTGCTTCTGACGTTTTCGCCAGTTTCGTGTATTCTCGAGTATTCCTCTAGATGGCTCCAGAATCGGTGTGTTGGTGTCGTATTAGTTGGCTTAAGGCTCGGTGCGACGCCATGAGGTCACGCTAACGGTTGACAAGTGTGTCGGTTTTGAATTTGTGACAATATCTTTGTGGGACTATAGAACATATAGAATTATATAAAAATATGAATCACCCAAGCGGTGATCATTTATTGACACCCAAAAGACGAATCGTCTAATTCCATACAACTTAACGAAAATGCATCACCATCCAAACTACTAGATGTCGCCTCGGATAATCCTAACGAATCGACAGTCAGATAATGGTGGTAGAGTGTTTCTACTTCCTTGTTTCTGCTGGGAGACTGAGTTGCTGAGCATGGTCCTTTTTAAGTAAGATACTCCGCTTAGAGACACCGATCGGCATAGCCGCAATTTATAATATTAAAAATAAGTAGTCCTAAATTTAAGTTTAAGTAATAATAAAGTTATCTTTTTATTAAAACGAAACCACTATCGGACTACTTAATTCGCGCACACCTCCCGAGTCGTTGTTGCGGATCAACCATAAATTATCAAATAAACTAACTCAATCTCATGTAAAGCAATTGAATTGTTGTGCGTTATTACTGAATTGTAAACCAAGTCGCATCCGACTAAAGCAATAAGGAAATAAAGATACACCTCGAATTCAGTTTTGGTTTTCTTGTGCTTCCGTTTTGCTGCTTCTTCATCGGCTTCCTCTCGTCAAGGGAACAGTCGACAACTCCAAACATTCCCGTAACACAAAGCAATAATTGATTTACTGTCTGGTAATGATGAAATAAATAAACATTTTAGAGAAAACATTCGTGTTTATAACAATATTGTAGCGAGCTTAGGGTTCGCTGGATGAATTATTTTTAAGAAATAAGAGCCGTTAAATCGATTTTGAATTAATGTAACACTTTATTTGTCCGTTAATAACAACCGTTACTTTTACCGTACACTTAACGATTTCTTAACTTATCGCTTCCGTACTTATCGCGTCTTTGACTGCTTACTTTTTACTTCTTACTTCTTGATCTGCGTGTGACGTATTTATACCGTTTCCTCATTCTGAATCGGTGATTCGTTTCCGTCCGTTCCATAGCCTTCAATCTGCTTCCCAACAAGGCCGCTTGTAATTCTAGTCGGGGCATCGACACCGGCCTTGTCGGTGTTACTCGGTCTTTACCCCGTACAAGCACCGACAAAATCTCTGTCCCTTAAGGATGGGCGCCTCTTTTAGGTAATTAGTCCAAGCGATCCTCTGTTCCTCGGAAATCCCATCATCCCACCCGATCTTGACGCGCCAGATATCCTGTCTCAGCTTTTTCCGCTGTATGAGCTCTGGCGTTGCAAATCTCAGTGGGTTAAAGGTAAGTTGACATTACAGGACAGGTAACTTCTTTTTTGGTAGGATCCTTTTCTCGGTGAGGACTACCGAGGGAGTGTTCCGAAAGTCTACGTTGAAGACCAGGGCGTCCTCCGTCATTAGCTACGTGAGCTCAAGGGTCTTTTCTTCCTTTGATAATTCCAATGCTTCTTATTGGGACTGCTCCTGAAAACCTTCGAAAATCTGGGGTATGTTGCTACTACCCCCCCCCCCCCCCCCCCCCCCCGCCCACCCTGTAGGTAGTTGTCCATGTAGTGGTTTTCACGGATGGCTTGCGCCGCTGTCGGATGTTTCTCCTCGAGTTCTTCCACGTTTCTGTTCATCACGTAGAGTGCCGTCACATAAATTCAAACTTTCCAGGGATAAATGAATACCTGTTTATATTAGTCACTCTTTTCTTTTATTTTTATTGTCTTTATTACAACTTCTTTTCTTGATCTTTACACTTTTTCTAAACTATACTTTCACTTAACTTGTAGTTCACAACGGTCCTTAAAGTTAATAACATAAATTCAAATTGTATGTTTGATTCATTGTTGTCCAAAAGCCTTTACTTTATTACTTTATCACTTACTCACTGTCCTGTGCACTTGAGCCTAGCTCTTTACAATTGGTGCTTTCTCTTGTTATCAGTTTTTATTGTGTCTTATCACTAACTGCACTGCCGCTATTCTTAATTGATCACTTATTCTATTATTTATCGAATTAATTAGGTTTCTTTTTTTACATCACTAATTCATAATCTATTTTTTTCTTTTAACCTTCACTGATCTTTTACTCTGTGGACTACTTGTTTCTATTCAATTCTTTTCTATTCATTATTAAACTTTCACGATCAAAGGATCTATCACTTCCATTCTCTAAAGTAGCCTTCGCTTCTATCACCAACCACCGACTCTCAAGACCAACCACTGACTACCCTGCTAATTACCTCCTAAACCTTTCGCGACACATCGGGGTCAATATCTCCCGACGACGATACTGCAATTACATTTTAATTGCCCTCATTTCCGCTTATTGCACTCAGTTCGTAACCACTGTGTTTTCGCTGAACCCGTCAATACTTCCTCATTGACTTGAACTCGGGTTGAAGCTCTCCTGTTGTGAACTGACCCAATTAATTTCGTTTTTGTTTTGTATGCAATCAATTAACTTTCCGTGATTTGTTAATTGTTCCGGAATATGCAATTGATTGCTTTTGCATTATTGGGCAATCGTTTTGGCATATGCAGTTAATTGCTTTGGAAAATGAAACTTATCGTTTTTATACGATTTGCCAATTGCTTCGGAATATGGACTTACTTGCATTATCGTTTTGTGCGGTCATCTCAGTTTAAAATCGGATGGCGTTTTTAGGTTTAGGTGTATCAATGATCTCTTGTACATCATCTTTGACTATGATGTCATCGACACACTTAACACGCGTATCTGGATTTGGAGGAAAATTTCCTTGATATCAGTGACGATAGCGATTGGTCTTTCTCTAAATCTGACCAGCACCCCCAGATCGATTGGAGGAGATCTGGTCCGGGGAGTAGGGCGTCTTTAGGGCTCTTGGCGCCATATTTGGCTGCTGCGTCGAGTACTATTCGTGGCTTCTTTCTTGTAGGGTGTATTATTGCGAAGTGTGGGAGATACCATAGAAGGTTCTTCCTGGGGTTGTGTTCGCCGGCGCCTTTTCTCCATACCCGTTTTCTAGCAAATTGTTCATTTGCTCTGTGTACATTTCCTTCAAGTCCTCATCTTGGCCTAATTTTCTCTTAATATTTGGGAGGCGTCGATAGGCCTGGCTGTAGTTGTTGGGCATCATTTTGTCATCGCTTTTCTATAGAAGCCCTGCCTCGTAACTTCCATTTGGCAGTCGTCTCGTGGTTTTTTCCAGAACCTCCATGGCCCTTCTGTCGGCATCGTTCTTAGGGCGTCGTGCTTGCACTCCTATTGCTTCGATTTCGAAGTGACGTCTAACGAGCAATTCCGTTTAGTCTTCCTTTGTCCTGCCGTAGTCGACAAATCTCACTGGAGTGCTGGTCCGGGCCTCGCACCCATGCAAGACCCATCCCAAACTGGTAAGTGAAGCAACTAGTTCGGGCATCTCCCTTTCCTCAGCCTCTGTGTAACTCTCAGGCCCCACTTGTCCTGAGCGATAAATAATGTAGGCTCTTGCTGGGTGTAGGCCAACTAGTCTCCAAGGTCTCGTAGGTGCTTGCATACTTCAATCGTCTCCTTCCTCACCCTCTGCTTCGAAAGTTTAAAATTGGGTATGATTCTTTCCTCGATCAAACTTCCAGTTAGGTTATGAGCTCCCTTGATTCGCACTTGGACTCTTTGTGAGTCGTTCCTTCTGATGCCCAGACCACCGACTGTTTCTAGAACTAGCGCTTCCTGTCTCCCTTTCGCACCGATCTTTTCGGAGATTGAAGAATCTAGCAACGAAATGGTGGATACCTCATCAAGCAGAGCCAATACCCAGGTCGATTCCTTAGGTCCACAGAGATCCACTTGAACCATCTTTAGGTATGATTTGGCGCTACTGACGGTGCGCATGAAAGTAACCACCTCTCCTCTGATTTGCTCGGGAACGCTATTTGGTGGAGAAACTGCTACCTAATGATGAGGGAATCCGGCCCCACATAAGGAAACTGATAACCAGAGTCAGCACCTCCATTTTAATGTATGCAGTTCATATATGGGCAGGGGCCGCACAGTATAAGTCGTATATGAGGGGAGTGAACTCAGCACATAGGCTGGCATCATTAAGAGTATGCTGCGCCTTCCTAAAGGTATCCGAAGATGCCATTAATGTCTTGGCTGGGAGGAAATCACTTGACATTGCGGCTATAGAAAACGTAGCGTTGCATGAGGTCTCACAAGAAAATCGCCGGATAATGCGGTCACAATTAGATCTCCCAAGCCTAAGAAAATGGCGACGAAGGTGGGAAATGGACCCACACCATGATACCTGATGTAGAAACATGGGTGAAAAGAAAACATGGCGAGTTAAACTGTGGGGGCGGGAGATGTGGTGCCGGCGTACGGCACAGGGTTCGCTCCGACCCCCCTCGCTCTGCCACCGTACTTGTCCCCAACGAAGAGAATGCAGGGGGAAACGCCCAGGACGCTGCTGCACGGCGAGGAAGCGAAACCGCGGGAATAAAACACATAGGTGTAGTTGGTTTACGAGTTGCTTTAATTGTTCACTTAGTTTTATTTACAAGGAGAGTTGCTTTAATTGTTCACTTAGTTTTATTTACAAGGAGAGTTGCTTTAATTGTCCACTTAGTTTAATTTACAAGGAGTTTAGTTGCCCGCGTTCCACGACGCTGCTTATTGTTCCTGTTGTACGCCATCTCTACGCTCAATGATAATTGCCGATTCACTGAACCTTAAGACGCACGGCTAAACGCCTTCCACCTTAGGGATAAAGAAGGGATGATGATTTTCGTTTAGAAATCAGGGCCCCGGCAAATACATGGCAAGCTGGGTTACACACTCGGGACTTCGCGCGCCCCCGGGCTGAACATCGAGTTGATGTGCGCGCGTTGGTAGTTGGATGACGACTGACTAGTAAAGGAAAGGATCTATTCATCGTGTTGTGGCAGTTGAGTCATAACTAAAATCAACTCGCCGCCGTTTAATAGGAACTTCGAAAAGGGTTGCTATGCCTGTATAGGGAGTTTGTTTCCGGTAATGCCTGCCGTACTGGGTGAGCTAGATTCCTCGGTTGCTATGTGTACCGACAAATCGGTTTTGGGGACACGAGCAAGTATGGGCATGAGTTTTCGGGGGATATTTGAATTGCTTGGGTTCAAGCGAGGGATATAATTTGGATAGAGAATTAACCGAAGCAATTTCGGGGAAATGTATGCGACTCGGTGTAGTTGGTGGTGATGGTTAATGTTCCGTTGTAGGTTTGTATATGAGTTTTATTGCAGCATATGAATTTCCGGGGAAATTAAGATTGCTTGGTCGCAAGGAAGGAATATGACTTAAATAGAGAATTGACCGAAGCGGTTTTGGGAAAAATTATATGAGGGGTGATGAATTTATATGAGGGAAATGCCTTTCATTGCAGATTGGGAGATGGATTCTTGCAAGTTTGGGATGGATGCGCTTGCAGATTGGGATGTGTTTTGCATGTTTTGAAATGGGTTACAGGTTAGGTTAGGGTGAGGCGCTGTTAGCGGTCAAGATTGGTTGGCATTATGGGTTGGTTCTCCATGTGGTATAGAGAACCCCCACAAAACTACCACTTGACTCAGCTGATATCAGGACAAGGATGCTTTCGGCAATGCTTGGACAGGTGTAAGCATACCAATCACCCATACTGCTTGTCCTGCGAGGGCAAAATAGAAAATGCGGAACACGTACTCACACAATGTGTGCGATTCGTGACCGCACGAACAATTTTGTAGAGACATATGAGATGTACAGCTACTCCGACAAGAGTAATAGAATACAAACTAAGTTCCAAACAAGCATGGTCTGTAGTAAATGATATTGTATGTTACATGATGCAGCAGTTCGGGCGCGATGAGCAGAGTAACAGGTAAACTCCATCCCGCCCCGCGACGGAATAACTAAAAGAAAGTTCTGCGGGGATCAATGGCAATATGTGGCTGGCGGTAGGTGGTTTTAGTCAGTAAAAATCCGGCATGCCTCTGAATCGGTCCAGAGGTATCTTTTGAAGATTTCCACCTTCCTACTGCAAACCAAATTAAAAAATAAACCTGGGCGATTGAGTATTATCATGTTATATTTTTGGTTTCCGTGTTTTGTTTTATCTCCACATTTATTAACAGTTCAATTACAGATTTTACTTAAGACTAAATGTTAAATTCTATTTTAAAAATATCACTCTTACATTAACTTACTGGCTCTTTGCAAGCACTCTAAATTATACATTGTCAATCTTTTGTTTTTCTTATGCCTTTCGGTGTACAAATTATACATTTTGCCAGACTTCTTATGGTGTCAGTGCTTCGGCGTGTGCCGTCCGGTTTTGTTTCATGGTCGTGGATTTTGATTTATGATCCGGTGTATATTATGGAAAATTCGTTTCTATAGGGTGGGCCATACCTTTTTGCAAATGGCAATACTTGATTTCTTAAAAACCGTTAGAGGGAAGGGCGCGTGTTAAGTACATCAATGAAGACCTAAATAAAGATATGTATCACATTGTCATTGATCCACTTAAGCCAAAAAACGCCAACCGATTTTGAACCCACATGATCCCCGGGGCGATAATGCAATTAATCGCCCCACATTTCGCCACAACCATTCAGGTGGAAATTGTGTAATTGCACATTAAAATGTATTGGGTCACTTTATAATCGCGGAAGTTGAGCTATGGCGCAAACCGATGGAGGTATATCGGCTGACGCCGCATTTCAACGCAACTGCACATTGAAAGTGCTAATCAGCAAGTAGGTCGATGGGGAGCGAATTTGCATTGTCGTAATCGGGAGGAGTTGACCCCAAGGTAACAGGAATGGGTAAAAGAAAAATGGGATTAAGTCGATAGTTGGTTGAGCGGATCAGAGGATTCCAAAAAGAGAGTGGATAATTGGAAGAAAGAACGGAAGGTTTTCCGAAAGATAGAAGATCGATGTAAAGAATCAGTGTTTGTGCTGTGAAAGTGATAGAAGTGCCTTAACAAGTAAATAGCTAGAGAAAGAAAAAGACAAAGAGGTGATTTGTGATAATAGTGGACCTTAAAGTAAACAGAAAAAAAAAAAATAGAATAAAAGAAAATAATTCTACAAAAACAACGAGTCCTACGTTACTATACGATGCCTATTTAGAATTGAGTACGGATTACGCCGTGTAAGCTTGGGCCAAGAAGTTCGAGCAAAGGGGCTCCACAACGAATATTAAACAAACAGGGTGGCCACGTTCAAGAAGAAGCGATGAGAACATTCGGGAAATTGAAATTTCCGTACCTCGCAGCATGTGTCAGCGAGTTTTCCAAAGTTTGACTAGTCAATTGCAGGAGTGCCAACGATCAGACGGGGCACATCTCGATGATGTCATTTAAAAAAAATAAATTCCAATAAACGTTTATTAAGTTAAATAATTGATCAACAAAATAACATTTGTAGTTTTATTTCTATTCATGTTTCAAATGTGCAAACATGTATGGCCCACCCTATATTTTAATGGGTACCGTACACTAACTAAACCAGCGAAATTCATTATTCGATAGAAGAACGTTGGATCAAGCGGGATGGGAGCGAACATACAGGATAATGTCTCTGTTTTCAACCCGGCGAAGGCTAGGACGATCTTTGTCCCTGTTCAATCCAAGTTGACATGCAGTCTTCACGTGACACTCCTGGATAGCTACTTTGGCTACCGCCAATTAGTGAACCAATGCATGCAGCAACATCCTGAGAAAGGTTGGCGCAAGGCTAATAACCTTGCCCGGAAAAACAAATTATTATGGACAATTTAACAAGTCTCGGATATGGACCGGATACCGATGGAGAGGCTTGCTAAACAAGACCAAGACCGGATTCTGGTTGTAGTGCCGATCAAGATGATGAAACGTTGAATCAATCGGTCATCTTGCAATTCACAAGATATTTTTAACGTTTCTGCAGATGTGGCCCAGATGTGTACCACGTAGACACTTTTGTACCTTTTCTTCCCCAGAAAACAACTTTTTTTCACTCATTTTGACCTGTACAAAATACACAATACTAGTAAATATTATGAAAATACGTCTCCACCAGGTGTACTAGCGATTACAGTGGAAAGACTAACTTCTACTGTTTATCGCACAATTTCACCCGAACTGTGGCAACATTTTTGAGCAATTATAATTACGAGCGCCCGCTATTATCATATTTCAAAAACATGTCGTAAATATGGGTATCCTGTTTATCATCATCATCATCGGCACTACAATGGACATCCAGTCTTGGCTTTATTTAGCAAATCTCTCCGTCGGTCCCGATTTTGAGCCGATGTCATCCAGTTCGGCACTGCCCGGCTCCGGGCGTCCTGGTCTATGCCATCCCTCCACCACAGACAAGGTCTGCCGCGCTGTCTCCTTCCATACATCCTGCCACAAAGGACTTTTCGGGCAGGCTCCTCTTCGTTCATTCGAGCTAGATGTCCCGCCCACCGGAGTCTACCGAGCTTGATTTTTCTTACAACATTAGCGTCAAAGTAGATCGCATACACCTCATGGATGTGCCGTCTCCGAAATCGTCCTCCCTTACATACTGGGCCAACAATTCTCCTTAAGATCTTCCTCTCGAACACGACTAAGAGTTCAGAGTGCCTTTTATTGAACACCGAGGTCTCCGATCCATACATGAGTACTGGTAAGACCATGGTCTTGTACAGTAGTAGCTTGGATGTTCTGGATAAATTTCGGGATTGATATACCATAGTAGGCTTTGTTGGATTTGATCATATATATATATATTTCTTCTTCCATATTGTTATCGACTGATACTATTGACCCAAGGTAGTGAAAGGATTGCACTACTTCAAAATCGTGCTTCACTACCCTGACAGTTTGACCAACGTTAGGTCTTCTCTTCGCAGAAGTTGCCACCATGTACTTAGTTTTCCCCTGATTAATGTGTAGTCCCAGTTTTTGTGCCGCATGCTCGATGTGGGTGAAGGAATCTTGTACAGCCGAATCGGATCTACCGATGATGTCGATGTCATCTGCGTAGCCAAGTATCTGGCGGGACTTGGTGACAATAGTCCCTCTAGTTGTAACGCCAGAGTCACGGATTGCTTTCTCCAACGCCAGGTTCAGTGGAGGCAGGCCAGATCGTCTCCTTGTCGGAGTCCATTAAAGATATTTATTGGTTTGGGCAGCAATCCTGGTTTTTTACTTGACTAGTTACGTTGCTCATGGTCAACCTACAAAGTCGTATCAATTTGTTTGGAATGCCGAACTATCTCATGGCATTATATAGTTCTACCCTGGCTATGTTGTCGTAGGCGGCCTTAGAGTCTATGAATACATGATACAATGGAATCTTAAATTCCAGACATTTTTCCATCGCCTGCCTAATGGTGAATATCTAATCAATCGCTGATTTGCCTGGGATGAAGCCACACTGATATTGACAATGATGACTTTAGCGTATAGGGCTATCCGATCTTGTAGGATAGTGGAGAGTATCTTATAGGCGGTACTCAGCAATGTTACACCCCTATAGTTGCTGCACAGTCTGATATCTCCCTTCTTATGTATGCGGCAAATTATTCCACGACGCCAATCTTCCGGCATCTCCTTTTGCTCCCATACGTGCACTACGAGCTCATGAAATGTGTGATGTAATGCTGTACCTCCTTGTTTGATCAGCTCAGTTAGTATGCCATCAGTTCCGGGGCTTTATTTGGTTTTAGCTGTCTAATGGCTTTAACGTTTCCTCAATGCTTGGTGATGGCAGCATTTGGTCTTGATTTTGTATTGGTGGAGCCACCAATTCTTCTGTAAGCTGACCATTTAGCAATTCATTGAAGTGCATTTCCCATCGCTCCAGAATGCCTTCAGGATCGGTGATCAGATTACCCTCTTTATCCTTGCAGTAAGTGCAGCGTGGTATGTACCGCGTCATACTGCAGATTATTTGGTAGAACTTCCGCGCCTGGTGTGGACCCCGCTCTCTACTTTTCTCTATTTCACAGACAAGGTTTTTTCCCAGGCAGTTTTCTTTTGTCTGTGAATCCCTTTTCCGATCTTCTGAGCTCTTTGTATTTCTCCTCGCGCACCCGCGTCCTATGAGACTGTTGCATTGCCCGGTATGCAGCATTCTTACGATCAGTCGCTAGTGATCTCTACGACTACTGCCTAAGATGGAGTTGGTAGTACTAATGATAGTATTCTTAAGGTGTGTCCATTTATCTTCTACGCCCGGCATTCTGGCCTCAGGACTTACTCTCCCTCCTGTACGCCGAAAAGCATAAGAAAAATAATAATGTATAATTTAGAGTGCTTGCGAAGAGCCAGTAAGTTAATGTAAGAATGATATTTGTAAAATAGAAGTTAACATTTCATCATCATCATCGGCACTACAACCGGGGACCGGTCTTGACCTTATTTAGCAAGTCCTAAGGCTTGTTAAATTTTCCATAATGATTTATTTTTTCTGGGCAAGGTCATTAGTCTTGCGCCAGAGGCTCCCCGACGGGGAATCGAACCCCGGTCTCCCGGGTGACAGGCGGGTATACTAACCACTATACTATCGAGAAGTTAACATTTAGTCTTAAGTAAAATATGTGATTAATTTGTTAAATAAATGTGGATATAAAACAAAAAAACGTACTCTCCCTCCGTCGAGTTCTCCGAGTCCTAGCGCATGGCCAAAGGTATTGCTGGTATTCTCATTGCGTAAGGCAGCCGTGTTGATTTGAACCGGATCCGCGGATACAATACGTCTCCGTAAGGCAATCCGCGCTCGGAAAACTGTATCAACAAGATAGTGATCCGAGTCGACGTTGGCACCTCGGTACGTTCGTACCGTCATCAGGCTCGGGAAGCGGCGGCGATCTACCAACACGTGGCCAATTTGGTTGCGAGTTGTTCCATCAGGTGATGCCCAGTTGGCTTTGTGGATATATTTACGCGGAAACCTGGTACTCGCAACGACCAAGTTTTTTTATGCTGCCAACTCGATGACTCGTAGTCCATTGTCATTAGTGTCTTCATGCAAAGTATGGCAAAATGCGTAGTGCCTGAAAACCAGGTCCCGAGCTATTTTCGCATTCAAATCACCAAGAACGATTTTCACATCGTGTCTTGGGCAGGCATTGAGGGCCAGTTCACCGTTGTCGTAGAAATCTTCCTTTTCGTTGTCAGGGGCTACCTCGTAGGTCCGTGAACGTTTATGAGTCTTATGTTCTTAAGCTTGCCTCGCACGCGTTTATTGCATTAAATCCGATAATGGCAGGCTTCAGTTTTTGGCTGACTAGAAGGCGTACCTCGACCACATGGTGTTTTGTATTACAGCTGTAATAAATGTCATACTCTTTTCTTTGAATAACACCACCCCTCATCCATCTATTATGTCCGCCTTATACTCTAACAGGGCATCGGCTAGCTGCTGTGCAGCTCGAGCTCTCTATAGTGAGCGGACGTTTCATGAGAACATTTTCAAATCGTTTAGCCATTTTCGTTTCCGTGGTCGTCGTCGTGTATCCGGTCCATATCCGAGGCTTGTTAAATTTTCTATAATAATTTCTTTTTCCGGGCGAAGTTATTAGCCTTGCGCCAATCTTTCTCAAGATGTCGCTGCAAGCATTGGTTCACTACTTGGGGGGTGCCAAAGTAGCTATCCAGGGGTCTCACGTGGAGACTGCATGCCAACTTGGATTGAACAGAGACAAAGATCGTCCTGGCCTTCACCGGGTTGGAAGCAATCAAAGGATTTGCCCTGTATATTCGGTCCCATCCCCCCATCATTTTTAGAGATACACTGAAAGAAGAAAACTGCGCGAAACACGTAATTTGACGCGTCGTAACTATGATCAATAAAATGGTATAAATGAACTGATTAAATTTTGTCTATGGTGTAAAACGATTTTTGTTCAAAAGTTTTTCCATCAATTAAGCCAATAAAAAAAAATTGACTTTTTGAAATTATTACAGTGGCATAACCCCTTAAGCAAAGAAATGTAACATAATATTTTATAAGTACATAAAAACTATAATTGGACTCAATAAAATTCTACTACTACAATATAAAATCACATTCGAAATTAAACATTTAATAAAAACAAAATTATTCAAAATATAATATTTCACCACTCCACTTAGTGAACACTACCGCCAACCGCCATAGAAAGCAGTGTCGCATTGTTGGCGTGCCTGCCATAGGTAGATTCCGCTAAAAGTCTTTAAATCTTAACCGCCAATCAAACGATTGGCTTTAACAGACTAATTTCGTGCGCTGTGCTTTAAAAGAATATTTAAATCATATTGTATAGGCGAAAAGGATCTTTAAAATCGTTATAATTAACTAACTTTTGTTTCTATTTTACAATCGAAAGACTGACATTCGAATTTTGCATTTACAATTATTTCGATCCATCTAAATATACAATGGCACAATTTAACTACTTTAATGAAATTAATAGTTTTCTCACTATGGATGGCGAACTGACGCGTGGTCCTGTACCACGATGGAAAAAGAAATTGGAATCATCGATGCCAAATGGAGGAACTAGTATAAATAATGGAAACCGTTCAGTATTATCCCTATCGCATATAAGTTCCGTGTACACAAAAACTCCGGGAAAAAATGAGAATAAAGGTAAGAGTACAAATATAATTAAAAATTCATTGTAGATAAGAGTAAATAAACAAATTTGTTTTCTTTTAGGAAAAAAGACATCAACACCAACGCCAAAGAAATGTCCTAAGACACCATCGGGAGGTGATCGCTTCATTCCAAATCGCAGTGGGACTAATTTCGACATCGGACATTATTTGGTATATTGGAATTTGAAATGATCATATATCAAGTAATATAAAATATGCTATTTTGTAGATAAAGCAAGAACCAGACAAGACAGTTGATGAGGAAGCCGAATCGAAAAGAGTCTCACCGTCGAAGAGTGAACACAAGAAGTTGATATCAGAATCAATGCAAGTTGGAGATGTCAATTCTGCGCGAATTTTGTGTTATCAAAACAAAGCACCTCCCGCACCGGAATCACATCAAAATCCTAATAAGGTTGTATTCTCCACGCAAACTCCAATGTCGGCGAAAAGTGGTTCAAGATATATTCCTACATCTTCGGATCGTATCCTTGATGCTCCCGACATTATCAACGACTATTGTAAGTGAATTGTTGAACGCTCTAGATCCTCATTTGACTATATTACTGTGTAATAAGGTGGATTTTCTATTCCGTGTCATTATTTTCCATTTTATGCTTTCATATGTGGGAGACGTTTACGTTAATTGGGGACAATTTTTGGTCACACTTTTCAATATCGTAAATTCTTCGCAGGCGTAAGAAAAGAACTACCGACATAAATTATTTTGGTTGTTAGATTATATCTTCAAAAATTAGATACCCAACGGATTCCGTCATACCGAAAGACCGCTTTTCTAAAACTGGTCCCAAATGTTTTTATGGCTCACTAAACCATTCGCTATTTGCCAATCAGTTGCTAAAATGAAACTTGTGACGAAAAGTCGTGGCTTGAAGTAACGAATATTGAATTACAGAATTATCTGGGAAGATATGTCAGGTGAAAGTTCGTCCCTCAGTAGTAAACGATTGTTCGTAGATCTCGGTGTTGTAGCTCCTCCTGAATCATCGCCTCACGTTACTCAAAATTATGTTACTTATGTTACATTAGCCAACCTATCCATTTTTTTTACATTAGTGTGTCGAATTAGACTCCCAATCTACATACTAACCCGTTGGACTCTTATTCCATCACTAGCAGTAATAAAATTCTCCAATATGGATATGTTGGTAAGACCAGTGTTCTACAAACGCAAAGGTTAATTTTGTGGACACTAAGAGCTTTGTTAGAATATAAAATTACACACTTTTTGGTGTTTAGCAGTTGCATCCTATTTTCGATTTCATGCTTTATGACACTGGCGTTTCTAACAGATACACACACAATACACAAGCAAATAGTGAAGAACATCGAAAGAAAATCGAATAAGAAAATGCACCAGCCGTATATCAAGCAATAACATAGCAATTCCACATCAGTTGAATGTACTTGAGTTTAGAATTCGAATTCGTACACGCGGCAGTGGCTTGATGTGTTGAGCATTGGTTACATTTTTAGTGATTCTAACCGTCATAGCGTCAGTTCGAATCACGATTTTCGCTATCGTCGCAAAACGCGATAACACTATAAGAGTTACTTCACCGTTTCTACAACCTAGATCCGGTCTTGATTTTTTGCAGTCGGCTATTTCGTTGGTCACTAGTCTCCCCAAACTTCTGCACGCATTCATTTCATAAATTTACTGATCGATGCTTTTTTAATGTGTCGAATTTGGTACATGTTTAAATTATGGTTGTGGAACTAAGCCCATCGGCTGATGCTGCTGAAGGATACAATGTTCTATTAGTTACTTCGGTTTTTCGTATTATTTCTGCATGTGATTGTGGTTGAATCAAATTATGTTGATCTTGTAGAGGGCTTCGACTACCTGCTGCATAGATTGGGCGAGTGCACTGAATCCAAATCATTTGATTCAGATTAATTCTAAAGGTGAATTGAAGATATACTTCCGGTGCGATTTATCGTTGTTGTTATTCTTATTGAAGTCATTAATGAGGCTGCCACGATCTCCAGTGAAGTTTAGCTGGAATGTTCCATCATGCAGATATCATGATAAATAACCGAACTTTAAGAGGTTCTTCATCGCATAACCGGGTTCGCTCTGCCCACGCTCGACTGGTGACGGCATTTTCATTCTAACAGAACCGACGAAGCTGGGAGGCTGGCGGAGATGTTTGCTGTAAGCCACAACTTGACTCAACTCGTGGGGGAGCCAACGCGAGTGCCGGATACCCGAGGCGATTATGCAAACACCCTGGATCTGTTTTTGACCTCCGAACCGAGTATTTATACCGTAGAGGTTTCTGCGTCACTGGGGAACTCAGATCACTGCTTGGTATCTGTCGCGCAAGCACTTGCACATCAAGCGAATAACCGGCCTAGGCAGCTTCGCCATGTATGGAAGTATGGGGCTGCTAACTGGGACGATTTGCGAAATTTCTTCGCATCCTACCATGGTCCGAGGTGTGCTTCGGATACTCCGATGCTAACGCTTGCGCGGAGTCGGTATCAGATATTATTCTTCTGGGGATGGAGATGTATATTCCACATTCCATCAAACGAAGTTCGTCTGATAAACCTTGGTTTAATAAAAATTGCGAGCTGATTACAGCGGCAAAAAATAGAGTTTTTAAGCGATGGCGCTCCAATCCCACCGATGTTAACAGAACGAATTTTGTTAGAATCAGAAACGCATGCAACCAGGCGATTGATACCGCGAAGAAGGCTCACAACGACAGGGTGATCGATAAGCTCCTTTGGTGCCCAACTGGTTCGCGCTCCTTCTGGTCAATGGCAAGAGCTGTTAGCGGCAACTTCGCTTCCTTTTTCCCTCCGTTGGTGACAGACAGCGGGACGTTAGTCACGAATTCAAAGGATAAAGCTAATGTGTTCGCGAATATATTTTCGGCGAATTCAAACCTCGATCCCGGCCTTTTGGAGCCACCTGTGGTCTCGCCGGTACGGTCTTCGTTGCTGGATGTGAGATTTCGTCCGCGCACCATTCAACGCATTCTACGTGAACTGGATTGTAGGAAGGCAACCGGCCCGGACGGAGTACCAGCAATAGTCCTTAAGAACTGTGCTCCAGAACTATCGCCGGTTCTTGGCAGCCTATTCCGCTTATCTTATGCACGGAGGACCTTTCCTGCCTGCTGGGAAATCGCACGAGTTCAGCCAATCCCAAAGACGGGAAAAAACTGTCTCCCACAAAATTACCGTCCGATAGCATTACTGTCTATTTTATCTAAGGTAATGGAAAAAGTCATCAATACAGAGTTAGTTAAGTATTTGGAGTGCAACGTACTTCTGAATGATCGTCAATACAGATTCCGTGGCAGGCGATCCACGGGAGACCTTTTGACACTTATAACCGAAATGAAATGGGGCGAAAGCTTGGGGGTGCTACGTTGGTTTGCTAACTTTTGCTATGCTTCCAAGCTTGGAAAAAGTATCCCATGTTCTAGGCATGATTGAACAGATTGGAGCGCTTTGTAAAGAATATGCAGAAAGCCTTCGCAACGAGTGGTACGATACGTTCTCGATACCTGGGACTTCTTAGGGTTTCGAGTTTTATGAATGAATGAATAAATGAATGAGTAGAGAGCAGAACCCTCATTTTATTTCGCTTAGTTAATTAGGTGAAGACGGCTCGTGTATGGGGGTAGAATCAGAGGATTTTCTCAATTCAATCCTCGGAGGGCAAAACGCAAAAAACAACGTTGCAAGCTTTCGACCCTGCGAATTTGGGACGAGTGGTGAGGAGACCAAACTTGACTAGCATATTCAAGAAGGGGGCGGACAAGGGCTATTTAGAGCGATCTGGAAACGCAGGGTCGAAGATGACTGCCATGGGGAACCCCTGACGTGGGAAGAAAAGGATTGGAGAGAGTGGATCTAAACCTGACACGGTAGGTTCAATCGTTAACACTAAAGCTACCGAAATTTCATATAAACCTATTTCTACCACTAGGGTTCAAATGACCCGTGTTTTAAAAATGATCTATTTTAAGATTTATAGCATGTAACAACTTTTAGTCAAATTTAGCGTATGAATAAAACATTTTCAATTTCATCTTCTTAATTGATTAAATTGAAGGAAACTTAAAAACCTTCAATTTGGAAATAAATAATGTATAAAGCTTATGTACGTTCACCGCACGGGTCATTTGACCCGCCCGTGGTAGGTTTAGTGTTAAGATAGGAAGAAATCCACTTAATCAGTAGGGGTTCAAAGTCAAGGGAGGATAGCGTAAAGAGGATGAGGTTGTTTGAAATTTGGTCGAAAGCCTGGCTGAAATCGGCAGTGATTACATTGACTTCGTTTCCGTTCTCTAAGGCGCGGAGAGCGTGGGATGAGAATTCAACTAGATTGGTGGTGTTGGCCTACCCGTAAGGAAACAGTGCTGGTTGGGTGAGATGATGGATTTGCAGCGAAAACATAACGCGTTGTAAAGAATGCCTTTGAACAGTTTTGGAATATGTGACAGTTTGGCGATGGGACGGTAGTTATTAGTACCCTTTTTTGGCCACTTTTTATGTATGGGGGTGACAAAAGAGGATTTCCAAATATTTGGGAAGACACCCTGTGTAAGGGATAGATTGAATATCTTTGATAGCGGGAGAGAAAGAGAAGAGGAACATTTTTTTAAAAGTACAGCCGGAAGTCCATCGGGTCCAGGGCTGAACTCGTCTTTAAGCAAGTTTAACTTTTCTTCAACTAGGTGATGCTGGACAATCTGAGGGATGAAGTGGCTAAGGGAGAGTTCGGGCAGGTCTTTGAAGTAAGAGCGGTTAGGCTCGAAAGGTTAACTAGGTTCTGTAGGGTATTTGGTGGGATGAAACCGTCACCATTATCACGTGTGTCGTCAAAGTAGGCAGTGTTAGCTGACTTGATGACATAATTGTCTCGTTAGTTGTCTAATTTA
Source organism: Microdon myrmicae (assembly GCA_963931805.1). Lineage (NCBI taxonomy): Eukaryota > Metazoa > Arthropoda > Insecta > Diptera > Syrphidae > Microdon > Microdon myrmicae. The sequence continues at coordinate 175,349,053 of OZ007497.1, read as the reverse complement.
TTGTGAACGTCTGAACTAATGATTTCATTAGAATCCGGTTCGCCATTCCCCAATGTGAGCCTGCGATTATTTTCAAAGATTCTCCGATGATGTTTGCTTTATTGGTGTCATTATTGACAACAACACCGTTGTGAATGAATGGGCCTGCGATACGAGATGTGATACGTATCTTTTTAACGTTTTATAAACATTCTGGTCCAATGGAATACCCTTGAGTTTGTCTTCCAATTGTCGGGTACGACTGTTTTGGATTCTTTGCTTTATCGGTGTACCAATATTGTGAATGATAGATCGCAATAATAGCTCACTTTGCGTAAAGCGGTGACGGTGTCCATTCTGCAGAGCTTTTTAAGTTCCCGGATGAGACGAGTAAAGTCATCATGGGGAATCCGATGTCTTTTCAAGTTTGTACTTCAGGACATGAGTCTCTGAAATTTCAACCAGAATCTTGTGAAGTCGAAGTGCAGCGTTATTTATTTCAATTGTCGTTAGATTCCTGTCAGTGTAAAGATATAGTCGATCAAGTTTTTCATCCAATGTGACATTGAAGTTGTCCCAAATTGTGCGTACATAATCGGATATGTATCTGATATGAGCTCGGGATGCTCGATAGCTGCGAATGAACGTGACCACAGCGTTGTGACCAATTATACCCGCCGATGGCCGGTGAAGAGTGATTTGGGAAAGTAAGTCTTTGGACACATAAAAGATGTCCAGAATTGAGTTACCTCGCGTACCAATCGTAGGTGCAACTATTTCGAAGTAGAGGGCATGAGAGATTTCGGTGTACAATTTTGTGCCATTTGGGCAAGAGACAGAGTTGTTCCAGTAGGGATGTCTGAAGTTAAAATCGCCGCCTATGATGAAGGGTGTATGCCCCGAAGATCTTATTAATTTACCGATATCTTCGTGATTAATGGGGTCATTATTGAATATACACCATATTTACTCTGTCATTATTGGCCAGATGCAGTTCAACCCCGGGTTTATGGTGCCCTTCAGCGATTTTGTTTTTATATGATCAGTGATGGCAAAACATTGTCCCTTCCTAGTTCTCTCAGCCACAGGAACACAAAGAAGTCACAGGGGGTTATATCCGGCTAATAATGATTTTCTTCTTCATCAAAACTCCACTAATAAGCAGTGATGTGTGAATGTATAACCTTTTCGACCCTTAAAACTAAACATTCCAAATAGCGGTTAATATCGAAATACATCAGGACATGTGTACCATCATCATCATCATCATCGGCACTACAACCGGGAACCGGTCTTGGCCTTAATTAGCAAGTCCTGAGGCTTGTTAAATTTTCCATAATGATTTGTTTTTTTTCCAGGCAAGGTCATTAGTCTTGCGCCAGAGGCATGTGTACATGTACCAACAAGATAATAAATACTACCACATTTCAAATATTTACAAACGATCTTTTTAATGTGACAACTATTTTCAGATCTAAATTTATTGGACTGGAGTAGCGGCAATATTGTGACGGTTGCATTAGGAAATGCAGTGTACCTTTGGAATGCCGGCACAGGTAGTATCGAACAACTAATTGAATACGAAGACGGTGAAAGTGCTTGTTCATTGGCATGGGTTCAAGACGGACACATCTTAGCGATTGGTAATTCCTCTGGAGCTGTTGAATTATGGGATTGTTCCAAATTGAAGCGACTTCGTGTAATGGATGGTCACTCTGCTCGAGTGGGATCGTTGGCGTGGAACTTACACGTTGTCTCTTCAGGCAGTAGAGATGGAAGCGTTATTCACCATGATGTTCGTCAAAGGAATCATAAAATCGCAACTCTTACCGGTCATACTCAAGAAGTTTGTGGTTTAAAATGGTCAACCGATTTCAAATATCTAGCCAGCGGTGGGAACGATAATTTAGTGAATATATGGCCATCCGCTACTACAACGGCTTCTTCGAATGCAGAACCACTCCATGTACTTAACCAACATCAGGCAGCTGTCCGTGCTTTGGCATGGTGTCCTTGGTTATCAAATGTCCTAGCAACCGGTGGTGGAACGGCTGATAGGTGTATTAAATTTTGGAATATCAACAATGGAACACTTCTAAATTCAATCGATTCAAAATCTCAAGTATGTGCACTTTTGTGGTCGAAAAACTACAAGGAACTTATCTCAGCTCATGGATTCGCAAATAATCAATTGACCATTTGGAAATATCCTGCATTGGTTAAGCAGGCAGAATTAACTGGTCATACATCAAGGGTGCTGCAGATGGCGATGTCACCTGATGGTAGTACGGTCATAAGTGCTGGAGCAGATGAAACACTCCGACTATGGAATTGCTTTGCGCCGGATCCTCATCAAGCAAAGAAAGCCGCAATGACGGGACCCAAAGTACGCCAAAGTATATTCAAACAAACTTTACGATAAAAATTGATGCTGTGGCACCAAGTCTCGATTTTATTTTGCTAATAGTTAAGTTATAACGTTTCAATTTTGACGAATTTTAGCTAATGTTACTAAAAGTTTTTTTTTTTTTTTATAATTTCTTTAAATAAATGTATAAGTGCGTGCTCCTTTGCAATGGGGTTTTCATGCCTGGTAATTTAATTGATAATTTTAGAATTAACCACGTAGTGTGGCGGGTCAGGAAGAGAACGCACTACTTATCTAGTACATACTGATAGGGAAAAGACTTTATAGTTTTAGAAGCTCACAAGTCAGAAAAGAAGATTTTAGAAACTATTGGATTTCCATCTTCGGCTTTACAAAGTGGGACTGAATTTCAGCTTGGTAATGTGACGTCATCGTTTGCCCTATTACTCAGCTCTCGGTTGACTATCGTGGGGTGCGGTTCAATCTGAGCTCGTAAAAATATTACTATAAATAAACGTACATTAATTGTTTATTTAAAAACGAACTGTTCTGTGTGTAAACAGGAGTTGTGTTACACAAATTAAGTGCGCAAAAATTTCTACCATCTGGCATGTGTAAATATGTCTGCAGAAGTGGGAAAGTCCTTCCAAAACAATACAACACAATATAAAAGTGAAGGATGTGCATCGACGAAGCGTCGATCTCACCATAATGCCGACAAAAACAACACACAAGCAGCAATCAAACGAATCCAGAGCTGTGAACATAAAATCTCCAGAGAAGAATGAACCAACGACTTTGAAACCAGATGAACGGACACATAGCAGTGAAGATCATTATACGCTACAGCAAATATTTGACAAACTTACTAAACTCGATGAAATTAACCACCAGTTCCTGTTGCAAGTTAATGAATTGCGCACCGAAAATGCTGACTTTATTTTATTATTATTATTATGTTATTATTTATTGGCCTGTAGGAACCCGGAAGTTCATAACCTCACCGATTCGACTCCGCCATCGTTCCCTGTCCTGTGCACTCTCCTTCCACGCTTGACCATTCGATCCGGCCTCCTCAAGGTCAAACCTAACATTGTCCTCCCATCTCCGTCCCGGGCGTCCGGCCGGTCGCTTTCCCGTTGGTCTACCGTCAAGAATTCTACACACGGTCCTATTGTTACCCACTCGCGCCACGTGTCCGGCCCATCTTAATCTTGGCGACTTGATTACTCTCACTATTGTAAGTTTGCGATATAGCGAAAATGCTGCTTAAAATTCAAAATCAATGCTTAGGAGAGCAAGGTGAACTGGCAGCTACAAGGTCTCCTGGGGAACTTTTTGGAAATTTCAGGACTCTCCGAAATAGATGAAACTGCTGCTTTAAGGGCGGCACAAATGATCTGTTCTAAAGCTCTGTTCAACGAAGTTCCAGATAAGGAGATCGTCAACTGTTATGTGAGGAGAAATAAATCCAACTCCTCATACTCCGACGGGAAGCAGATTATTTGCGTAGGTTTCAGCAACGATGAAACAGCAAATAATGAGCGCCAAGGGTAAAAACAAAAACAAGCTGAACACAGACGATTGGCATGCAGATCCCACATGGAAATGAAGAAATCAGCCGCCAGGGTGCAGGTATTTATATCAACCATTCCCTCACTAGGTACACGTATGCTCTACTAAAGAAGACGAAGGACGTAGTAAAACAGACAGGCGGAATATTTATGTGGCGCAAACTCGACCAAATATTAGTTAGGATGGTTGAAGGGGCAAGGCTAATAACCTTGCCCAGAAAAAACAAATTATTATGGAAAATTTCACAAGCCTCGGGATTTGCTAAATAAGGCCAAGACCGAATCCCGGTTGTAGTGCCGATGATGATGATGGTTGAAGGGGGAAGAGTCATGTCAATAAAATTGTTTAATGATCTTGCACGTATTGAGTGCAAGGCTATTTTATAATTACAATAATGAATTTTGATTTAGAAATGATCGATGCTTTTTTCCCGTCCAATTATAGTGATAATGTTCTTTCTAACCAATTCCTTTGTAGTGATAAACTTTTTATTGAACACCAGAATATCAGAAGTATGAGAACTAATTTTCCATCTCTGTCCACTCATCTAGAGGCATTTGCTCGCGTCCCTGATTTATTTTTTGTTCCTGAAATTTGGATCTATGACTTTGAGATATGTGATTATACCTTGCCAGGTTACAAGTTCGTTGCGAAGACGAACAAAGGGTATGCATCAGGCGGAGTAGGTTGTTTCGTGAAGGAGAACTACAAGATACTTAATTCCACTTGCGTTGAGATGTCAAGTGCGGACGCTTTAAGGATTTCTGTTCAAATTAATCAGGTTGTATTTGTATTCCTTTATGTCTATATACTCCATACGATGAATATAAGCAGTTTTATCCAAGAGTTGTCTGCTCTCCTGTCAGGAGATAACTATAAATTTAATTGTTGTGGGAGATTTCAATATCAACATCTTGGAGGACGATGAAACTATCAGTAACTACCTGTCGTTACTCGCCTCACACGGTCTTGTATGCTTTGTAAATTAACCTACTAGGCCCACGTCAGAAAGTTGTATTGGTCATATTTATGGACGCCTTTCTTATGTTGTTATTAACGACCGCATGAAATGTGTCTTTGATTTGCAAATCTCTGCTCATTGCATGACGGGGCTATTGATTCCCGCCCCTTTAGTTGGATGTTGTGAATCTTCTCCTACTCCTCTAAATATATCAAGAATTGACTTCAATTATGATCTCAATAATGGGCTTAAGCGAAGATTATGCTATAAAACCTGGGCAGATGTGTATATTATGGCTCCTCAGCTGACGCTTACGTAATCTTCAGCGTTACTTTCGATAGGCATATTTCGTACTGTTCCTCATTAGTATCACACAAAGATTTGCCAAAAAGACTTAAACCTTGGATATCGAGTGCCATAGTTGTTAAAGTTGCAGCTAAGAACCAACTCTGGAAAAGATGCAAAAAAGTATCCTGGTAACCTTGTATTAAAAAGAAGGTATAAATAATTATGTGCTGAACTCAAAAAAGAGATTCCCATCTGTCGCCACAATTACCACCATGCCAAATTCAGATCCGTTCAAGGTAATTTACGTAAAGAGGGGCGTGTAGTAAACAGTATAATAAATAAATCTCCTGCTTCAAAATCACATACTGTTCTACACGTTGGAAACTGAAGTGTATGATATTTTAACTAACTTTAATTAACGATTGCTGACGGATTTAATAATTATTTTGCCAATATTGGCAGTAGTCTTCAACCGAGTACCCTCCGTTCGTCAAGTTGTACTTGTCGTAACATTTACGTGCGATCTGAACCATTGCAGAGTAGCAGTTTTGGTTTTCAGCCGTTTACTCCTTCTGAAATCTTGAAAGTCATTGGTACTCTACCTAATTCAAATTCATGTGGACCTGATGGCATATCAAATAATATACTTAGGAAACCAGCATGTTCTTTAGTGGACGTCCTATCTAATCTTTTTAACCGTTGCGTGTTTGATGGAATCTTCCCAAACAGTCTTAAATGTGCACACGTCATTCCTCTTTTCAAGAAGGGCTCTCCTGCTGAGGTCGGGAACTATAGACCCTTCTCACTGCTGTCTTTAGGAAGATTTTTAAGAAACTTATAAAAACGAGAATAATTAAATTTAAAAAAAAAAACGAGATTTTTTAGTCCAGCATAGTATGGTTTTCTTATAGGTAAATCCACTGAGGATGCACTCCTTCAATTTTGATCTTAAATAATGTTGCACCTCGATGGAAAGAAATGTAGGGCTGGCCTATTTATCGACATTACCAGTGTTCGACATGGTCAACCATTCGTATTTATTAAGAAAATTAGAAAAAGCAGGATTTCGAGGTTTCATGCTTGACTGATTTCGGTCGTATCTTAAAAATAGGTCGCAACGAGTGAAGATAAATGATGTCAGGAATGGTGAAAGTATTCTTAACTTCGGCGTTCCACAGTGGTCCGTTCTGGGCCCTGTCCTTTTTTGGTCTACATTAATTCACTGTTCACTCTTGATTTCAAGGGCTCACTTACAGCTTTTGCTGATGATATTGCCTTCCCCTGTGGTTTGGGCTGTGCGTTAGAGTTGATCTCTGATGTTAACTGGGATTTGAATTTGTTGGGACACTGGTTTGCTGAACATAACTTGGCAATCAGTTCCAAAACGAAATTAATGTCCTTCAGTTTATCTCCTGCACCCGGCCTGAAAGCCGTTCTGCATTTCCATGCTCCGGAATGTCGTAGACTTAATCTCACAAACTTCGGCTGTTTAAGTGGTTTCTTTTCGCCCCCTTTTTGTTACAGTTGAACCTGTAGTGAAAAATGTTTTCCTATTGAGAGTGTAAATGAATTTAAATATCTAGGACTTACACTCGACTCGAGAATGAGCTTTTCATGTCACGCTAATTGTCAGTGGAAGTTGCGTTCGACGCTTGTGCAACGCAAAGATTTGGTCCTTCGACCCGGATCCAATCCACTGTTGCCAGTTCGCAGTGTACTCAAGAGTCATTCCAAGTGCAGCTACCAACCGTCGCCAAGTTCGCGGTAACATTCACATCAACGCCCAGAGAGCAGCGCAATGACAGCGAAGTCGACAATGACAATGGCGAAAGCGGCATGAACAACTCATCTGTCTGGTAATTCCATGGACGACCGTCGTCCAACGATATTTTGAAGAGCGATTCCTCGACCAGGCCGAGGATACATACCTTGACGAGGCCACGGAGCTTGCTGAGGTAAGGCACGCGCTAATCGCCGACCGTCCGACCGCTTACAAGACTGCAGCGGACACCGTTTATCAACCAAACAGTCGTTTACCGCCATTGATAGCGCAACCACCTTAGTGGCCGGGAACTCCTTCAACACCTGGTATGCTTATGCCACCTGGCCATCCATCCAAACCTACAACTAACGCCGCCGAGGACATCAATACAGTTCCAGAAGAATTGAAAGAAGTGCAAAAGGCAGCAGCACCCCTTAGCGCTAAAGCGACACCACAGGCGGATTTCAGCAAGAGGGCTCCAGCAGCTGCCAGTGCACCAGCACCAGCAAGGGAAGATGCAAAGACATCCGATGCTTCGAAAGAAGGAACGAAGCCTGCTGCAAAGAAACCCGCCGATCAAGGCAATAGACCACTACCGAGGCTGCACGAGGCTCGGTTCGCGCTCGTCCCAGTCTTCCCAACTACTGTGGACCACGCCGACCAACTCGACCTTAGCGAGTTGCCCTCAGTGCAGCTGCCAGAAGTCACCGGCAAACAAGCGGTTAAGGAAATACACACACTCCCCATGAGTAAGAACCAGCAGGTCGCAGAACGCAGAGATGCCTGCCCACTTAATGAACCGTATCCCAGTCCAGGGAGTGATCACCAACAGGCGCCATGCACGTTCTGTGAGGCACAACACCACATCTACGTGTGCGAGGGTTTTCGATTCCTCAAACCAGTCCAGCGGAAGTATGTCACACACAGGAAGAAACTGTGCTTCAACTGCTTAGGTTGCCGCCTGGTACGCGACTGCCTGTCCAAGGGGGTTTGCCGGCGATGCAAGCGGAGACATCAGACCTTGCTGCATGTGCGAACAGAAGCAGCGCCCACCACAGCATCCAGCTTAAAGGTGACCAGTCCTGTCACCAGACCACACATGGCCATTCCTCGTGGGTTGCGAATGTACAACTCCGACCCATAGGAACTGGTCGACCATACGACTGCTGACTACAGATCCCACCAGAGGACCAAGAGGAGACATCGTCGACGTCGACATCGGAGGGCCCGCACGCGGTACATGCAGCCAACTACCGCCGACCCCCCTCCTGGACCAACCATTGGACATGCCCCTCGCCGCTGAACCGGCGCATGGACAACGGGCAATCGAAGAGCCGGGAGCCTGGCCGCCCAAAGGTCTCAAGGCAAAAAACAGATACCACAATAAACCAAGGAGCGCGAAATGCCCCGCTTCGCAGGCGGCACTCCCCAGTATCCGGGGACCGACTGAGTCCCAACCGCCGCATCGGACTGAACGCTGTGGCCTCAATCGCAAACGACCGCATATTTCCAGCTACTAATTTCGAACGGATGCCAATGGACGCAGCGCTCGTAACCACCGCTTGTCTCAATGTAGTGAGACCAATCACCAGCTAGCACGTGGTCACTGATCGTGGGTTGCGAACTTACAACTCCAACTCAGATCGCATGGCCAGTTCCATGACGACCAATTACGGCCTCCAGCGACGAAAGGGACCAATCAGCATCCTTCCACTGGGGGTGGACCCCCCCGACCAAGCTCCGGACGACCATCCCCTGGAGCCAGAGGATTCGCCAATGATTGGCGAAGGCGGGCGGAATGTTGCGGATTCACTGGATGCAACCAGCGAATTCGCAATGGAATTCAGCCATTCACGAAAAGTAACAACTGTCAGCACACAGCTGACATGAATATTTAATTTGTCTACTGTCATTGTTGCTGGCGCAAGACTAATGACCTTGCCCGGAAACAACAAATCATTATGGAAAATTTAACGAGCCTCAGGACTTGCTAAGTCAGGCCAAGACCGGATCCCGGTTGTAGTGCCGATGATGATGATGACTGTCATTGTTGACATCACTCTCTTCTTCGTTAACTATTCGGGCGATACAGTTCGCATCCAAGAAGGAGTCCCCTGTTGGGAAAGAAGGGGCGCTAGTGGCTAGTCGCGTAAATTTCTAACTTGTGTTTGATGGAGTTTGCTTGTCACCATTCGAACAAAGCATTACCTCTCGTGTTGGGTGTTAAGTTGCCCCAAGTAGCATGTTTAGCATTGATATCACCTGCTAAAAGGAAGTAGTTGGTTTCCGATTGCAGCTTAAGACAATGGAAAAGCGTACATAATCGTTGATGAACTGTGCGCTCTGATGAGGTTGTGGAGCACATAGTGACACCACATATAAATGCCTCTGACTTTGAAGAGAAATATCAACTATGCAAGCTTCCAGCACTTGCAAGTTGTGCACTTCCTTGCTGTACAGGATTTATGTCGATGACTTGTTTTAATTAAGAGTGCAACACCGACTCCTTGTGTCTACCTCGTCTCATCATATTATAGTTTTTGTAGCTCAATTTATGCTTCTGGTTTAGCTTTGTTTCGCGAGCCAGCGCGTTCGGCTTCCAACAATTTCCCTAAATTGTCTTCTCTCGAAGTGAATAAGCATTCATAGCAATCATTTTTAGGATCGACTCAGCTTAGGAGAATGTAATGATTATGGCTTTATATTTGTAAATAGCCATGAATAAAGAAAATCTGTTCGGGCGGTTTTTTCTTTAATTATTTTTTCGAAGTCCGCGCGCATGTTGAGGAGAATTAGTCTTGTATCTGAATCAGCTTCTATCGTGGGTGATTTCATCGCAGATTGATGCTTTGATGCTAAGTTGATTGTATTATTTAAGCCAGAGGTCTTTTGAGGATATGACATTTTGGGCGCAACGAAATTGTAGTAAGAGCCAGCTTTCAATCGTTTTTGTTCTTCGATCTCAAGCTTTTGTGTATCCATTTTACCTTTGGACTTGGAATTTGAGGCATCCTCTATAATTAGCAGTATGACCTGAATTTTTGCACAGCACACTAGTTTGCTTTTATCTGATAATTTTTTTTTCCGTGTGGACATTCCCCAATGTTATGAATGTTTAGACAATTGACGCATCTAAACTGCATGTTGCAGTTTGCAGCAACATGCCCAAATCGTTGACAACGCATGCATTGTAACACACGTTTGGCCTTATGGATTTTTTTTCCAGCTGACCATTTGATAGTTGAGATGTTTTATGTGTTTCAGCCTATCAATTAGGCTATCAGGCCTTAGCGAAACTATGAAAAACTTGCGATTGCGTTTTCTTGAAAATGAGGTGGAGAATGGCTTTACAGAAATGACTTTTAAACCACGAGATTCAACAGATTTAAGTTTCTCGAGGATTTCGTCGGGTGAAAATTCCAGATCTACTCCTTTGAGTAACATGGAGATTGTTTTCTCCGATTTAGCTGTGTACGTAAAGTACTTGCTTCCTCCTCTTTCTAAAACTGTTTTGAATTCATTATAGTCTTCAATACTGTCATATGCTATGCTATATTTTTCAAAACTAATCTTTTTAATTTTAAAATTAATATAGGCCAACTTACTCAATTGTATTGTATCCTTAGCTTTAGTGAAGCAGACGACGATTGGTTATATCCTCACCATCTTTGTGGTTTGTTCCTGCTGCTGTTGTGATGGCCGCTTCTGTTCTGGCTGCTGCTGTATCTCTGTTTGTATTTGTTGGTTCCTCAGGTTACTGATTTTTCTTCTTTTTCTCCGACTCTCTGGTTTCATCTTTGTGTGTGTTAGTTGAAGTGGTACGCGTTTCGTTGGCCGCCGATGGACGGTCACAACGAACAATGGCTGTCGCAAAGGGGAGAGAGCAGCGGGGTCAATTTAGAAGAGCACGTCACCAATTGAATTGGAACCAATTAATAATAACACGTTGTTCTCTATTGTAGTGTCAAGTTGTGCTTTATTGCTTAAGGAACGCTATTATGCACAATGAATGGTATTTTGGGGATGGCAACGACTGGGAATGGTTTACTGTTCCGTCTGGCTGTGTGAGCGTCGCGAAGGTTGATTGCAGACTGACTCATTGGGCATAACTGCCAATTCAAAAAGGGACGCTATGACCTCAACGTGGTGACAATCGGCCAGGTTGTCAAGAGCAAAAAAATTAAGATTGAGTAGAAAAATTGATTTCACGGCGAACCCTAAGCTCGCTACAATATGAAAATACATGACGCTTGATGCGAAGCTACGTTGGAAAGCTAACGTTAAGAAGAAAAAAGATGAGTTAGAACTACGGTACAAAAAGATGTATTGGCTGCTTGGAAGACATTCTACTCTAGCCATGCACAGCAACATTTTATTATATAAACAAATCCTGATGCCAGTGTAGACCTATGGTATACAGCTCTGGGGCTGTACCAAAAGGAGTAATGTTCAAATCATCCAAAAATTCCAAAATAAGAAACGACGATCGCCATCGGGACCTAAATGAAGAATTTGTCGCTAAAGTTATCAAAAAATACGAAGAAGCTCACAAGCATTGACTTAATCACCACAACTTGACTCAACTCGTGGGGGAGCCAACGCGAGTGCCAGATGCCCGAAGCGTTTATGCGAACACCCTGGATCTGTTTTTGACATCCGAACCGAGTATTTATACCGTGGAGGTTTCTGCGCCACTGGGGAACTCAGATCACTGCTTGGTATCTGTCGCGCAAGCACTTGCATATCAAGTGAATAACCGGCCTAGGCAGCCTCGCCATGTATGGAAGTATGGGGCTGCTAACTGGGACGATATGCGAGATTTCTTCGCATCCTTTCCATGGTCGGAGGTGTGCTTCGGAAACTCCGATGTTAACGCTTGCGCGGAGTCGGTATCAGAGATTATTCTTCTGGGGATGGAGATGTATATTCCACATTCCATCCAACGGAGTTCGTCTGATAAACCTTGGTTTGATAATAATGCGAGCTGATTACAGCGGCAAAAAATAGAGCTTTTAAGCAATGGCGCTCCGATCCCATCGATGTTAACAAATCGAATTTTGTTAGAATCAGAAACGCGTGCAACCAGGCGATTGATACCGCGAAGAAGGCTCACAACGACAGGGTGATATAATATGAATATTGCTCTCATGTTTGGAGCTCGGCTCCTAAGCATACCCTCGACCTACTTGAGAGCATACAGAAACGAGCGATCCGCCTGATCGGGGACTCCGCGCTGACGTCGGGACTACAGTCGCTATCACATCGAAGGCGCGTAGCCGACCTCTGTCTGTTTTACAGATATTATCACGGGTACTGTTCTTCGGAGATTCTTGGCATTGTTCCACACAATTCGGTTTATATGCGCTCCACAAGACAATCCGACGGATCGCACCCGTTTGCGGTTCATCTCCCCACGGCGCGAACATCCCTGTATCAGAACTCGTTCCGTTACAGAGCGGGGAAGCTGTGGAACTGCCTTCCCACGCGGATGTTCCCGGAGCGTTACAACCTGCAACTGTTCAAAAAGAACTGCAACAATTATTTGATGGCATCTCGGGGTGCCTATAGGTTCGCCTCTCCCGAGAGAAGTCTAATAAAAAAAAAATAAAAATAAAAAAAAAAAAATAATGTTGAGGCTATCCAGCTCCTCGATACGGACATAGTGAGAAGGCTCAAAAGAATTAAATCTTTCAAGTTCGAGTAGTGTTAAAAATAGTGTAGTGTAGTGAAAGTGATAGTGCTACTAATATAGGACACAAGAATAAAGTGTATTCGCCTTAAATAGAGACTGTAAGAATAGTGCTATTGGACATATTCTTATTATAACATTAATTTATAAAACTAAGATAGAGTTAAATTACTCATTATCCTAATTGGCTAGATTGTAATAATATTAGGCACAATAAATAAAATTTATTAGCCTTAAAAAAAAAAAAAAAAAAAGAGTTACAGCATAACGAGGTTAAGTGAGGTGGTTTATTTTCCACTTCGAAGCGCCTTGTTCAGTATGCTCTCAAATGTATACTAACAGAGCAATCGAGCTGAAAATAAATATGTAAGCTAATGAGATGTATTACTATAGAACCTGGCATAGTAATTTAACCCACTGGTGCTATCTGTAGGTCAGATAGGAAACTTTTTACTCCACCCTCGTATAGCTTTTTGAAACTTTAAATGCGATTTTCTCGAAACCATGTTTTTCCCATTGGTCTCCACGATATCTCAAAAACTACTCGTGGGATCGGTTTTTTTTTATTTTAAAGTAAATTAAATTTATTGGAGTCTGAACCTAAAAGTAGATGATTTTTTCTATTCAACGTTAGAGAGCAAAAAGAAGCGAAAATCGATACCTAAAGTTTGCATGTCCAACATTTTGTTAAATTTCCACTTTATGGATGATTCTGGTAGGGATTCCAACTACACTCATATCATCATCATCATCATCATCATCGGCACTACAACCGGGACCCGGTCTTGGCCTTATTTAGCAAGTCCTGATGCTTGTTAAATTTTCCATAATGATTTGTTTTAAACGGAGGAAGTTAGAGTCGCCAATACAGACTAATTTTGTTTTTATTTTTGTTTAATTTTCTCACATTACACTAAAAAACGACGTTTCGATCATTGTATTTGATCGTCATCAGGTCAACAAAATGGAAACAGGGAATTTACAATATAAATTAGTTTCACAACAATTTGAAAATAAATTGAACTAAATAAATTAAATAAATAGAATTTACTCTGACAATAAATTCCCTGTTTCCATTTTGTTGACCTGATGACGATCAAATACAATGATCGAAACGTCGTTTTTTAGTGTAATGTGAGAAAATTAAACAAAAATAAAAACAAAATTAGTCTGTATTGGCGACTCTAACTTCCTCCGTTTTAAACTTATATAATAACAGACGATTTTAACTTTACAATATACATGATTTGTTTTTTTCCGGGCAAGGTCATTAGTCTTGCGCCAGAAGCTCCCCGACGGGGAATCGAACCCCGATCTCCCACGTGACAGGCGGGTATACACTCATATAGTTTATGAAAATTCTTCGACTATTGATTTTTGATAATTTTTGCAGGGCTAGAGTGGCTAACAGTAACGTACCTTTTTTGAGACGCTAACATTACAACATTGTTGCATGCATATATGGCATTAACGGTCATACATTAAAGTTTTAATCACTTTAAACCAAAAGAGTTCTTTCGGTGTAGCATCAAAATCAATCCCCTGTTACAACCGACAGAATTCTTTCAGTGTAGCTGTGAAACTTTATCACATGCCTATCTGTTGCTAAACGCAAATTCCTATCATACATTTTCAGTTGCCATAACTAAACTTGTAATTCTGCAATTCCCACGTTCCACCCACTCATGCCCATGCACCTGCATGCTATTTGCTAAAAGCAAACAAAAAATTCTCATCACCTTGATGATCACCCAACACATGCATGCTATTTGCTATGACCAATTCAGATTCGCATCACCTTGAATCGGAATTTTCCCATGGCCTTGGGATGGAGCTGCAGCCAGAGTAGGCGTAAGGATACCACCTCAAGGTGAATGGCAGCAAAATTGCAACGTAGCAGTTCCCATCGTCGTTGCCATGGCCTTCGACTGGGACTGTCTCAATGTGAGAAATGAATCGTGGGAAGAAATGTGAAATTCGGATTTGCAAAATTAATTAGAAGCAGACAGCCAAAATGTGCAATTGAAATAAATAAATTAACCAACACAAAAGGAAAAACCAAAAAGGGTCTTTTTAATTAAAAGCACCATCGGCTCATCGGGGACACAGCAAGGGGTTGGGCACTCCTTTTACGCCTCGGTCTTGGCCTTATTTAGCAAGTAAAATTTGTTAAATTTTCCATAATAATTTGTTTTTCCGGGCAAGGTTATTAGTCTTGCGCCAAAAAGTAAGTAATATATATAAAAAAATAAAAATAAATATTGTATAGAAATATACAACAACATTTATTGTCACTATATTTTTTTACAAAAACATTTTGTTTGTACTTTAGAACATATTAAACAAGTGGCAAAAAGTTTGAGTTCTTTATTTAATTCCTTCTATGAGAAAAAAAAATTCGAGAAAATTACCTTTTCTTGAGGTTCTCAAAAGAGAACCTCCCCTTAAATAAAAATCTACCTTGAGTGCGTTGAATGCCATCACGAAATTGACGTAGTGCTGCCATTCTACCCTTTGGGATAAGAATTTTTAAACGTCAGTGAACTGTTTACATTTGTGTTTGAAGAAAGATAGATTCTACAGTCGGCCTACTTACGCGGTTGGAGTTTATTGTTTTTCTTTTTATAAATATTGGTTGGTTTTACAATCTAAAATCGTAAAGATAAGATCAATTTTCGAAGTAAATGTGATTAAACAAGCAGTTCAAATGTTCCATGCACCTAGAGTAATGCAATCTTCTTTGCACATCATCTATGACCCGTAGATTTTGTCATGAGTTTCATTGCAATATCGTCAACAAAGAATCAAACTTCTTCAACAACGCTAATGTAAGTAAATTCTAATCTGCAGCTAATTAGCAAAAAAAAAAAAAAAAAAATTCACATTATGCAGAAGGTTTTCAGTTTTTGGACTCGTGCGTGAAATTTTATTTTATCTTACCGTAAAATTTTTTGTGAGACATTTTATTCATAAGACCAGAAGTGAAAACAAGAAGAAGAGGAAACTTTCAAGGCTTTGGTTCTAAGCTTCACAAATGAACTAAAACTATTCAATCCACTCAGTATGGTACACTTATGGTTTAAAATTTAAGCCAAGCTTCAAAGTTGATACACATTCCCTAGAAAGTCGATTAGCAGTTCGTCAAGCCTCCGCTCAACACCACAAGCCATCGCGAGTTATTGATTTTCCCTATGGCACGACCATATCAATTTTTTTTTTGTGGTATTAATATAATAACACATTTCTCCCAAAAATTATTACAGACAAACTAATATTAGAGGTTGTAGATAAAATTGGTGAAGTAAGTGATTGTATAATCAAGTGATTTGCTTTTTAGATAGTGCAAACAACAGCTAAACCTTTAATTATCAAACTTCATCTTTTTTTTGTTGTTATCTATCGGAATCCAATTCGGCTTAGGCCGGCCATACCAAGTATGTGTAAGCAGAAACGTTCTGACTAACTCAACAATAGAAGAGAAAAAATGGCAAAAAAATAACAATGAAAATTTGCTGATTCTCAGTGTCAAACGGGAATTTAATTTATTTTAATTAACATTTGCCACGTAATTGCGGAGGACGTCGGAAGTCAATTGAGGCGAGTAACTTAAATTGTTTACCTTAAGCTTGTTCTTCAATTTATGTGATGATTTAAATAAGTTTTTCTTCGACTAATTTTTATTGGGGAATTGAGTTAGCAAAAAATTACCGATCACTAAATAATTGATAGTAGATCTGAATGAATTAGTTTGAGGTCAATTGTGGTTCTTAGTCAAGGGACTGGGAAGTTATCAGCCCAGACGGTTGACGATGCTTAGCATTTCAGTCGATGCTAGTGAATGACTTCACTTATCTGGATCTATCCAATGGATGCTTTGTTACATCATTGGGAATGGGTTTTCACGAATCAGCTATTGAAGGTTATGGATCAAGGATTTGGGTGTCCTTATTTCCGGGTTTTGTCGGTCGGTGAACTGGCGATAGAGGAGTTTCAGTCTAGATAGGAGAGAACTTTTCTGTCTACACAGATCATCGATGGTTGCGTTTCTGTATTGGCTTGTGTAATCTTGAGACCGATATATTTTGAGAATAGAGAGTTCCATAGACTTCTTGACAACCCCATCCCTTGTAATGATCTATCTCTTCATTTTTTAAATTTCTATTAATATATATTACCATTTCACTTGAGCGGATTTCTCTTTTGATAACGCATTCGAAACGTGACCAATGTGCTTTATGAAAATTGAAGAAATAAAAGAAGAAAAGTTTGCAGTTCAATTATCTTTTAATGTAATCATCGCTGCGATCGATATAGAATTGGATTTCTGATATTTTTCGTTTAACCTTGTTATGTAACACCTCTATCAGGTCACATATCAGGTGTACCGGTATGAAGTGAGCGCTTTTGTTTTTAAGGTAAAAAAGGTTTTTTTGGGAAAGTAAAAAACATTTAATTCGAAGTATTGGCCATTGCTTTCTACACATTTCGACCACCTTTCTGGCAATTTGTGGATACTACACCAATAAAACCGGTCGTCTTTTGAGGCAAACCATTCGGAGACCCAATTTTCGACTTCTTCGTAGGAATTGAAATGCTGCTCAGCCAATGCGTGTCCCAGCGATGAAAACAAATGGTAGTCGGAAGGAGCCAAGTCTGGTGAATAGGGCGGGTGGGGTAACACTTCCCAGCCGAGAGCTTTTATTGTTTCTTTGACGGGTTTTGCTGTATGACTCGGAGCATTACCATGCAACAAAATTACCTTTCCGTGTCTTGTGGCCCATTCTGGTCGTTTTTCGACCAATACATGGCTCAAATTGATCATTTGTTGTCGGTAATGTTGCGCATTAACAGTTTCGCCAGGTTTTAGAAGTTCATAATACACCACCCCCCTCTGGTCACACCAAACACAGTGCATTGTCTTGTTTCTGAACCGATCAGGCTTTGCAGTTGATCTTGACGCTTCTCCTGGATGTATCCATGATTTTTTGCGTCTAGGATTTTTAAAATAAATCCATTTTTCATCACCAGTCACAATTCGTTGCAATACTGACTTCCTTTCGTGTCGTAGAAGCAACGTTTCACATGTGGTGTTTCGCTTTTCCATCTGTCTGTCATTCAATTCATGTGGCACCCAGTTTCCACGCTTTTGGATCTTTCCCATAGCTTTTAAACGGACAGAAATTGTTTGTTGTGCAACATTAACATTTGTGCAATTTGTTTTTGACTTAAAGTGCCATCTTGATCCAATATTGCTTGCAATTCGGCGTCTTCAAACTTTTTTGGTGTCTTCCACGTTCTTCATTTCGCACATCAAAATCATTATCTCTGAACCGCCTAAACCATCTTTTGCATGTTGCTTCCGATAGAGCATGATCACCATAAGCCTCGACAAGCATTCGATGCGTCTCTGCAGCACTTTTCTTCAAATAAAAACAAAAAAATTGATGCTTTCCGCGAATCATCATTTTCTGGTACAAATTTCGACATTTTTAAGAGGATTAAACAAATGATGTTGTTTGCACAATGACTTGATGCATACTAAACATGTTTGACAGATGTCATAGCAACCACATAAAAAAAATATATGGGCTCGTTCATAACAAACATTCCATATCAATACATTTGTATCTCGACGCTCACTTCAGACCGGTACACCTGTAGTAAGTGCTCGATCTCATCTTTCAACTCTTCGTCGGATGACGCCACTGGTGAGACTTTCCTTTAGGTTCGGGTGTCATGTAGTGAGCTTAGGTTTCGTCGCCAGCGACAGTTGAATCTAAAAATTCCTCGGCGTGTTCTGTGTAGCGTTCAAGCTAATCGCGGGCCGCTTCAAGACGTTGGCCTTTTTTTTCTGATTTGAAGTACAGATTTATTTTAATTCAAAATCAAATTATACATATTTCTTCATGTAGAGCTAAATGCATGTCCAATTTAAGGGGAGGTTATCATCTGATAGCCTCAAAAAAAGGTTGTTCGTTGACTTCAAAAAAGCCTATGGCTCAGTCGCAAGGCAAAGACTCTACCATATTGTAGTTGAGCTGGGAGTCCCGAAAAAATATGCCGCCTTCATTCAAATTTGCATGAACGAAAACAAAGGGCGAGTTAGAATAGAAAACCACCTCTCAGAACCATTTGAAATCCAGGACGGATGAAAGCAGGGAGATGGTCTATCATCGTGTCTTTTTAACCTTGTGCTCGAGTATGTCATCAGAAAGGTACAAGACGACAACATGGCCAGATCATCCCTGAACGGGGTCACACAAGTGCTCGCATATGCAAATGACATCGCTGTTCTGAGCGATAATCTAGAAACTGTAAGTAAACACTGTGAAATCATCATGCAAGCGGCAGAAGAGGTGGGCTTAGAAATAAATGAAGACAAATCAATATACATGATTACGGCGAAAGCAGGTGAACCTCGGGGAACACATATAAACGTTAGGGGCAAGATATTTCAAAAAGTTAAAGAATTTAAATATCTGGGAACGATACTGATGAACAGTAACGAAATGTCGAAGGAAATTAACAAAAGACTGCATTCCGACAACGCTAGTTAGCACGCAGTCAGTAAACTGCTGAAATCCAAACTGCTATCACGTAACATAACGCTCCGTGTCTATAGAACCGTAATCATGCCGATTGTTATCTTTGGTGGTAAATATGACGAGGAGGCAGGACAATGGAGGAAACTCCCTAACCACGAATTGGAAGAGCTATATCGCAAACCTACAATAGTGAGAGTAATCAAGTCGCGAAGATTAAGATGGGCCGGACACGTGGTGCGAATGGGCAACGATAGGACCGTGTGTAGAATTCTTGACGGTAGACCAACGGGAAAGACACCGGCCGGACGCCCGCGACGGAAATGGGAGGACAATGTTAGGTTTGACCTTGAGGAGCTCGGATCGAATGGTCAAGCGTGGAAGGCGACTGCACAGGACAGGGAACGATGGCGGATCGAGTCGGTGAGGTCATGAACTTCCGGGTTCCTACAGGCCAATAAATAATACTAATATATATACATACAGTGATGGAAAAATAATAGAAACAAAGGTTTAGATAATGATCAACAATCAGTAACTGCGTACAATTTGGTTTTTCTTCGACACCAATTCTATACCCGAACCGTACCTAACAGTACTTTGATATGATGGATCAATTTGCTCTTATCAGTTTTTTGTTTTTGCCTAGTAGTAAAAAATGCAAGCGAAAGGGATATTTTGCCTGGGAAAAATAATAGAAACCAACCATTACCACAGTCTTCAATCGTGATTGTGAAGTTAACTACTGGTTCGTCTTTATTGAAATCCTCGTAAATTTGTTAGACTTGTGTTTTAGTGTTTGTTAGAAAAAAAAAAACAAAAATAAAATGTTGTGAAAATGGGTTGTGGAGTACATTGCACTAGTTCTGATCGTGAATTGATAAAAAAAAATGACGGGAAAACAATGGATGAAATAGCTAAGCTAATGAAGTGCTCTAAGACAAGAATATTCACGGCTCTTCATTCAGGTCCCAAAATGGAAATCAGAGGCAGAAAAAGAAAAACAACCTCACGATTCGACAAACTGCTAATCCGACTATCCAAGAACAAGCCGTTTTTTTCTTCAACGGAATTTAAAAATGACTTAAACGCACCCTGTACGAGTCGTACAATTAGAAACAGACTAATAGAAGCGGGTCTTCCTTGAAGAAGTCCCAAAAAGGTACCATACTTGAGCAAGAAAAATATAAAGCAGAGACTCGTTTTTGTCAAAAAACACATCCACCGTGCGAATTGGAATAACATCTTATGATCGGATGAAACCAAGATTAATTTGTTTGGTAACAATGGAAAAATGTACGTCAGACGACCAATGAACTCAGAATTCGATCCAAAGTATACAAAAAATACAGTGAAATATGGTGGAGGCAATTTAATGATTTGGGGGTGCTTTTCAGCATCTGGTGTTGGTCCAATTTTTCTTATAAAGAACAAAATGTGTGCTAAAGATTATGTAGAAATCTTAAACACCGTTTTGCTACAATTTTCTGAAGAGGCCATGCCCATTAAATGGGAGTATATGCGGGATAATGACCGCAAGCACACATCAAAATTGACTAAAGAATGGTTTCTTCAAAACAAAGTCGATGTTATGGAGTGGCCATCGCAGTCCCCTGATCTTAACCCAATAGAAGACCGATAGGGCATTCTTAAGCGTAAGATCGGAGACTGCAAAGCAAAAAATAAGGAAGAACTTTGGTCCAAAATAAAAGATGAATGGTACTCTATACCACCCACGACTTGTACCAAACTAGTCAATTCCATGGGACGAAGATGCGAAGCAGTCATTAAAAACAAAGGTGCAACAACTAAGTATTCATCATCATCATCATCATCATCGGCACTACAACCGGGGACCGGTCTTGGCCTTATTTAATAAATCTCTCACCGGTCCCGATTTCGAGCCGATGTCATCCAGTTTGCCACTACCAGGTTCTGGGCGTCTGGTCTACGCCATCCCTCCATCTCAGACGAGGTCTGCCGCGCTGTCTCCTTCCATACATCCTGCCACAAAAGACTTTCCGGGCAGGCTCCTCTTCGCTAATTCGAGCTAGGTGTCCCGCCCACCGGAGTCTACCGAGCTTGATTTTTCTTACCACATTAGCTTCAAGGTATATCGCGTTCAACTTATGGTTGTAGCGTCTCCGGAATCGCCCTCCCTCACATACGGGGCCAACAATTGTCCTTAAAACCTTCCTCTCGAACGCGGCTAAGAGTTCAGAGTGCCTTTTATTGAGCACCCAGGTCTCGGATCCATACATGAGTACTGGCACGATCATGGTCTTGTACAGTTGCAGCTTGATGTTCTGGATTAATTTCGGGATTGATAGACCATAGTAGGCTTTGTTGGATTTGATTAGCCGTTCGCGTATTTCTTCTTCCATATTCTTATCGGCTGATACTATTGACCCAAGGTAGTTAAAGGATTGCACTACTTCAAATTCGTGCTCCATTACTCTGATAGTTTGACCAACTCTTCGCAGAAGTTGCCACCATGTATTTAGTTTTCCGCTCATTAATGTGCAGTCCCAGCTTTTGTGCCGCCTGCTCGATCTGGGTGAAGGAATCGTTTACAGCCGAATCGGATCTACCGATGATGTCGATGTCATCTGCGTAGGCAAATATCTGGCGGGACTTGGTGACAATAGTCCCTCTTGTTGTAACGCCAGAGTCACGGATGCTTTCTCCAATGCCAGGTGGAAGAGGAGGCAGGCCAGACCGTCCCCTTGTCAGAGTCCATTAAAGATGTTTATTGGTTTGGACAGCAATGCCACTATTTTTACTTGACTAGTTACGTTGGTCATGGTCAACCTACAAAGTCGTATCAATTTGTTCTATCGTTTGTAGTTCTACCCTGGCTATGCTGTCGTAGGCGTCCTTAAAGTCTATAAATAGATGATATAATGGAATTTTAAATTCCAGACATTTTTCCATCGCCTGCCTAAGGGTAAATATCTGATCAATCGCTGATTTGCCTGGTATGAAGCCACACTGATATTGAACAAAGATGACTTTAGCGTATGGGGTTATCCGGTCTTGTAGGATAGTGGAGAGTATCTTATAGGCGGTACTCAGCAATATTATACCTTTATAGTTGCTGCACAGTGTGATATCTCCCTTCTTAGGTATGGGGCAAATTATTCCACGACGCCAATCTTCCGACATCTCCTCTTGCTCCCATACGTACACCACGATCTCATGAATTGCGTGATGTAACGCTGTCCCTCCTTGTTTGATCAGGTCAGCTGGTATGCCATCAGCTCCGTGGGCTATATTTACTTTGAGTTGTCTTATGGCTTTTAATGTTTCCTCAATGCTTGGTGACGGCAGCATATGGTCTTGATTTTGCATTGGTGGAGCCTCCAATTCTTCTGTGAGCTGACTATTTAGCAATTCATTGAAGTGCACTTCCCATCGCTCCAGAATGCCTTCAGGATCGGTGATCAGATTACCCTCTTTATCCTTGCAGTAAGTGCAACGTGGTGTGTACCGCGTCATACTGTAGATGGTAGAACTTCTGCGCTTGGCGGTCGCTCTCTACTTTTCTCTATTTCACAGACTAGATTTTTTCCCAAGCACTTTTCTTTTGCCTGTGGAGTCTTTTTTCAGATCTTCTGATCTCTTTGTATTTCTCTTCGGGTACCTGACGAGCACTACCGGCGAAGCCCATGGGCTCGATGATTTCTCGATGACCCCTTACTCTTCCATCTCTCGAATCATGTTGCCTACTTCTGATTGTTTGGCCAACGGCAGTCGACGAGGTGGCTGTCTTATAGGTCTTGATTCTCCCGTGACAATGCGATGTTTAACTATACCGGGTCGTCCGAATTTATCATTTCCTGTCACAAAAATATCAGAAAAAACGTTCAAGAGTGATTCAACGTTTGCCTTTTCTCTGTCTGTTAATCCGATTTTCTGGGGCATCAACCTATTAATCACAGAGGATACACCAGACGGCTGTTGAACTGAATTGAGCTTATCATTGATACGGGTGCACATTCTGCGATTACCTCTCCTTTTCTTATTGTGACCGGCTGCATGTGGTTGTCTCCATACCTAGCTTCAAGGCCGTCTCTTACCGTTTGGAAATCTGTTTGCTTCTCTGCTGGTACGGTTTGTAGCAATTCTGCAGCCGCCCGCGGAGTGACAAAATTAGTGGTGTTGACCTTTGCTCATCCGACCACTTATTATAATTGGCCGCGGCGTCAAACTGCCGTATAAATATGGGGAAGGGTCCCGTTCCATCGAATGTTGGCGGTTGCATCCTTGTATCTTTGTAGTCATGTTGGTTGCTAGGCGATGTTTTATTTCTATCAACACTCTCAAGTCTCTTTTCGATTCGCGTTATTTCATCGGTGACTGTTAGATCCAGATTTTCTACTTGGTTTCGAATTTCTTCCTTAAAGTGTTGAAAATTACATTTCACCCACTGCGTTTGGGCACCCAACTTTGCATTAACATCTGCAGCTTGCGCGTCCAATTTGGTATTAATGTCTGTAGCTTGCGCGTACAATTTTGTCATCATTATCCTGAACATCTCCGAAATGTCCGACTGTGGCGGACTCTTCTCCATCTTGACTCGCTGTTTCTTCTCCATCCGCACAGTCTTGCCCAATCGTAAAAAACATATGTGTCGACATCAATACCCTCTTCCTCCATTGCTGCTTGCAGACGCTGTCGAAGAATTTGCTTCTGTCCTCTGCTATCCAGATTCTGGACCTCAAGCTCCTTCTTCAACTCAGGAACGCGAAGATCCTTCAAATGTCGATCTGACAGCGTCACAACACACTTTCACAGACTTCTTCACTTCGCCAGTAATTAATCCCACTTCTGACACCAATTGTAGCGAGCTTAGGGTTCGATGGATTAATTATTTTTAATAAATAAGAGCCGTTAAATCGATTTTGAATTAATGTAACTATTTATTAGTCTGTTAATAACAACCGTTACTTTTACCTTATGCTTAACGCTTTCTTGACTTATCGCTTTCGTACTTATCGCGTCTTTTACTGCTTACTTCTTACTTATCTTCCCGATTTGCGTGCGACGTATTTATACCGTTTTTCCTCATTCTGATTCGGTGTTTCGTTTCCGTCCGTTCCATAGCCTCGAATTTCCGACTGCTCATAGTCTCCAGTTTTCCAGTACTTTCTAGAATATTCTAATACTTTGTTTTGGACTTTCTAGAATATTCTAGTACTGATTGTCATATGCATCACAATACTAATAAGAATTTCAAGAGGGTAAAATGGAAGCACGTCGTGTAGATGTCACTGAAAATGCAGGCTTGTACCATTTAAAACTTGTATCCATCTCTATTATAAATAATTTTATGATGAACACCTGTTTTTAATTAACACAGCAACGTCAGCCTCTTATGTGGGATGGGGTTGACTTCTTCTATTAAATTTCCTTTAGTCCAATTTTTGTTTTTTTTTTAGCTTATGATGGCACCGTGTATTCAACATTTTATTTTCGTTTTGTGCATTGGAAACAACAGCATATTAGGTTTAGTGTCCGTTTGTAGATTGGAATAAGAAGCATGATTTACATGCAGCACAAGGACGTCGTATACCCAAGCGTTAATTAACTTTTGTGCATAGGAAAAACAATCAATTAACAATGCATTTCGGGCTAATGTATACGTGGTAAAAAACAATAAGCTTTTTGGCGCTTTCACCATTATTTTAAATGCATTTTATTAGTTCTGTATCTCTAGTCAAGTCAAATTTAATCGTTTTTAGGTGTTTATAACATTCTGATAAATAATAACCGGGATTGAGTTATTTAAACGGCTCACGTAAATAGTTTCTTAAAACATAACGGATTTTCTATGCTGGTACTGTCATTTATTTTGACACTGGGTTTTTAAGCGCCGTCTGTCAGCTAGTTTGTTGTCAGCAGCCAAGACACTAGTTTACTTGGAATGCGATTTTTATTATGTAAAAAATATCCAGCATAGAATTGTCTTAAGATTTTGTGTTGCGAACGAAATTGTTGTTGGGACGCGCTGGATTTGTTGGATTATCGGGACTCTGTTATTTCGAGAACCAGGAGCATTTGAATGTTATAAAGCCTTCAAGGAGTGTCGTGCAATGGATGAAAACTAATTCGAGAGGAACTGTAGTGGCGGTTGTTAAAGATAACATGGACCTACTGAAGACTGGGAAAAGTCAGTAGTATGATTGACATTTTATAAACTACGAAAAGGTGGCAAGTGTTGGAACTGCCTTCAAATCACCCAGATCCAAACACACGTACAATGAAAGCCAACTCAATGACAACAAGACATGCAATGTACTTTATATATCTGCATATGGTTGAATTAAACGTCCACTTATCTCAAAATGTCTATACTCGGGATACAGTATATTCGTAGTTAGGTACAACATACACTATATGACGAGGGATAAGTAGAACTAGAATTACATAGTTTTTTTTTAAGTTTTAAATTCACGTTTATTACAATAAAAATACAGTTTTTACAAGGATAAAATGTTATATCCTATTTTACAAATTTCGATCTTGTATTAATTTACTGGCTCTTCGCAAGCACTCTAAATTATATAATATTGTTACGTAATTTCGATTTTACGTTGATCGACTTCCTCGGTTCGATTTCTGGATTGTTAATAATCCGAATAAAATTCCAAAGCTTGTTCTTTTTACTTCTCTAGCTTCTTCATTTTCTTTATTACTTTTCACGCTTGTTAGTTTTTCCAAATCCCCAAATCCCCGTCTATCTCGCGCTAGTTAATGATAGATCTGAGGGTTATATTAAAAAATATATTTATTAATTTATAAACCTAGTCTAACATTATTTTAATTCTTAATTCTAATGCCTTCTTTTCTTATGAACAATCGTCAGCGGACTTCCTAGCGTGGAGATTAAGAAGACTCGTTCATGCTGTTGTCGCTGCTCTTATAGATGAAGTTGTGAGTTCTTCTCAGGTGTGATTCTGAATGTAGGAGATAACGCCGTCTGTGGGTTTTCCTCGATGATTTTTTTGCAAGCTCTTATCGTAGATGATTCACGATGTAGGAGATAGGGAATTTTCCATGGCTTGGTATGCTGTGTTGTGTGCAGAGGTTGACGATAAGGTTAGAGATGATCTGGGAATTTTCCATAATTAGATTAGGAAGAGAAGTGATTGAATTTTATCTAAGTCCAATGTGCGTGGGGTGTTAACTCTACCCATGTTTAAACATATGCGTCCGCGCTTATGATCGGATTGAGTCGAAGTCTCTGTAGATGGTGATGTTGTTTTCGAATTGAATGAGATGTGGTCCACTGAAACTTTGATAATTTATTATATGTGTATAGTCAATAAGTATACCCGCCTGTCACCCGGGAGACCGGGGTTCGATTCCCCGTCGGGGAGCCTCTGGCGCAAGACTAATGACCTTGTCCAGAAAAAATAAATCATTATGGAAAATTTAACAAGCCTCAGGACTTACTAAATAAGGCCAAGACCGGTTCTCGGTTGTAGTGCCGATGATGATGATGATAGTCAATAAAAATATTCCCAATTTTGAAGTCCCTAAGTGGCTCGTTATTTATCTTGTTTGACTTACAATTTGCTTCTTGATTATTTAATATACTGGTTGTACAATTATTCCTTCTTTTTCTTTTGCATATATAATTGTTCATAGAATTCTTACAGTTTGAGATTCTAACATATTTCTTTTTACATAGTCCAATATTGCAAAAGGGAGGAGGGCAATAATAAGTTTTATGGGAAACATTATGAATGAATATTGTCTTTATGCACAGCTTTTGTTCTATTAGTTGACACTGTATTTCCGTTATCTGTAGACACTATGAGTTTTGTAAATCTGTCAGTTTTTTTGTTTCTTCTAATGTCACCAGGTTGGTATGTTCGGTTTTCCCGTTTTTGGATTTCTCGTGTTAGAAGTTTTTCCTGTGCGTTTGCTAATTTCTCTATAATTGCCGATGGGCTCTCCCAACGGTTAAAAAACACGTTCGCGGGTTTCTTATCAGTGACCGAATGAATAGTCGCGTTATATTCTTTTACCGCTTGGTTAATTATGTCTTTGGAGTCTACTCCGTTTTGTTTAGTGAGTGCTCGAGCGATTTCCAGCAGTGTGGAGAGTACGTGTTCAACTTGAGAATTGGATGTTGAAAAAAAAAAAAAAAATGGGTGGCGAGAGGGCCGACTTTAGCGAGACAATGACAGATGTGTCCTTCATCTTGCCTCTGACTTCTGGTCATCCTGCGATAACCAGAATCACCCACATCCGTGAGGATGTTGGGCTCGGTCTCGCGATATCTGAAAAGAAAAGAAAAAAGTGGGGGTATCCAAGGATAGTGTGGACAGTGTTAGTCCAGGTGTTCTCTAACTACTTGTATAGAGGGATGGTGGGAAAGATATCGTACAAGACCGGTAGGTCTTGGGTGCGGTAGTAAACGCAGATCACGTCTTTGGCGTCTGATAATCTGCGCTTTGGTCGGTGTGTATGTTTGTGTTTGTGCCGTCTTGTACTGTGCGTTCGTGTGTGTGGTTTCTTAATAGTAGACCCTATGGGATGGATCCAGGAATCCTCTATTATAGAGGGGAATGTTGTTGGGAAGGGTGCTTTCTTCAGTTTTGTACTGAAGAAGAAATTGTGGGGGTTTGATTCGAAGAGATCGAGAGAGAGAAGGGTCAAGAATGCAAGAGTCCCGTACAAGTGGGTTCTCGCTGTTCTGAATGCTTTCGAGGTACTTGTATGCTAATTGAAGCAAGTACTCGTCGATAGGGGTAATGGAGGCGCCTTCGTATATGTGAGAGTTGGGGTAATGACGATTGTCAGGCCTTCTAGAATGATTGGTGCATCTTCTGAGGAGTTTCCTTTCGAAAACCCGAAGTCTTTCCATTTGAGCCGAAGATATGCAGGACCATATGGGAAAGGCGTGTAGGGGTTTCTCTATCCTATAGGAGAAACAGCCCACAATTCCAACCACAATACCTACCCATTTCCCTAGATAGGTATTTACCAACAGGACAAGTCAAAGGGACGCATAGCTAAACTCATTTTTCTATGCAGATAATGCATAATTGAGTTTAGCTACAATCAACAACATACGGCAACACTATTGCGCTAACCATGGGATTTCCACCGGAAATTCCATTCGTATTGGTTAGCAACAACCAAGCCAAACCAAGCGACGCAGTTACGTCATAGTCCATAGGCTTGGGTATTATTGAACATTCCACAGAATGGAATTATATCCCCAGCCGATGCGGCGTCCTATTGATTTTTCCCAGATCACCCATTCGCTTGGGACCAATGATCTCTTTTTGCTGGTGAATAACCTTAGCTATGTTTGCCCTCTCTCTCGTATTTCTGTCTTGCTATAGTGCGTTGACCTAAGATATTGTCACTGGGTCAGTAGACCAGCCGTATACGCGGCATTGACGCACACACACCTAGCCAGATCCACCCTCGGTTATTGTGCTTTCCCTTTTGATTTCTCCATTCTGGCTACGCCCATCAACGTCGAACGAATACACAAGTACGTTTCGACCTGGATGAGTGTGGTGAGTTGGGGAACACACAAGAGAGCACGATTACCATTGGCAGATCAATGTGTAAAAAAGCAGAAATTACAATTTCCATCCCTAATTAGTTCAGTCGATAATCATCTATCAAACAGCAAACACGAAAAGTCACTTTTCAATCACCATCGCGTGTAGTTACGCTGCCGCAGGAGTCGCTATTTGTATCTGAACCTGGTTGTATCTGCGGATGAGATAGTTCGTTTAGTTCACGGAAAAAAAACCCAAGGAGTCGTTCGATAGAGTTAGTGTACAGTTAAAGTTCTTTAGTTCCCGAAGCCCGTTTTGACGGATCACCTATATTCCCGATTTGCGTACGACCGACCAGCTGAACAGTCTGGCGTTTCCGTCGCGTACTGCATTCCCTGCTTGACAGAAGTGAAATAGTAAATCATAGATATTCTGATTAATCCAGTGAGGCTGTGATTCATGTTGGTAAATACAATTAAGACCAATTTTTAGCTGTGTAATTAAGTTCAATCGATATTGTGCCATTCACAACAATTTGCGTGTTTTCACCAACAAATAAATAGAAATAAATTTAAATAAATAAGAACGTGTTTTTTTCATTTCTTTCTGCGGATCATCGTTGGGGGATTACAGTGAATCCTGTGCCATACGTTGGCAACTTACTTTTACCCCCACAGGCGTACGATATTCCAGATCGGATTAGCTGCTTATAGCAGAGAAGCTTAACTTTGGTGTCAACTTTGTTGCTCCACTTCAAGATGTTGTGCAGTTGCTTAGACCGACCGAGCCCCCTTTGGAGAATGTGGGTCACATGTTTGATGAAATTAATTTTTGGGGTATAAGTGACCCCAAGATATTTCATCCTGTCGTGTGGTCTAATCGTAGTATCTCCCATTTTTATTCGAATATTCTGTGAATATCGAGAAACAGGTTGGGAGTGTTTACTACTCAGAATTATAGTTACTACTTTGGATGGATTAAGTCGCATTTTCCATCGACTGTAATACTGATACAGTTCGTCCAAGTGACGGTTGAGTCGATTTGTTGCGAGATTAGGGCCTTTGGTTGACGTGTACACCAGGACGTCATCCGTGTAGCATATCTGGTTTACTCTCCCGTCCACAGGGTGGGGAATATCGGAGGTGTAAATATTGAATAAGATGGGGCCTAGAATGGAGCCCTGTGGTACGCCTGCAGCTGCGTGAAAAGTTCGGGAAAGCTTTCCATTCGCTCTAACTTGGAAGGTTCTGTTTCGAACGAACTGGTAGATGATACTACATAGCGTTCTATTGAGGCCAGTATTTAATAATTTAAAAGCGAGACCTTCGATCCAAGTTGTGTCAAATGCTTTTTCAATGTCCAGGCTCACCGCAACGGTGGGTTCCTTATTAGCCATAGTGGTGCTGTGCGCTCTTCGAAATCCAAATTAGAAATCAGGTATTAGGTGCCTGGCGAATTGGATGTTGAATGTGCGGTTGGGGTTTTTATATGAATTGCGTTATGTCTGTTAAACATGGCTTCCGCTGCATGACTCGTGAAGATAGATTCGTTGTTCGTTGTTATGTATCTGTCTCCGTACACGAATACTTGTGAGAGGAGTTCGTCTATTACCCTTGGAATGTTTAGTTTGTTAGGTAGGTGACGAAGAAAGGTATATTTTGAAAATCGGTCTATCGTGCTTAGGTAAATTTCGTTATTGATGGAGAATACGTCCGTCTGGAGGTATTGACATATTTCGTTCGGGAATGGTGTTTTTCCTATAGGATGTTTCACCGGGTGTCTGTCGTATTTGACAGTTGTACAAATTTTACATTGCTTTACGAAATTTTTACAGTCTTGTGGTGTTTTTGGCCAAACATATTTTTCTTGAATTTCTCTGAAATTATTCCTATAACTCTGGTGGGCTCTTTCATGAATGGTTTTTATAATGCCTTGTTTCTCGCTCTTGTCTATAACATTTTCGAGAGTTTTCTGCGCGATCATTATTTTGTAATTCTTGAATGTTTCCTTTATTCTCTGTTTGTACTTAAATAAAATTTCTTCTTCAATTTGTATGCCATTTATAATATTCGGATTTAATTTTTTTTTTTTTAATTCTCTATCAATTCTTCTTCTGTCATAAAGGATATCCTATGAATATTTTTCCTAAAAGTAACTACTGATTTTAATGACTCTTCCTGTCCTGAAAATGAAGTCTGCTTTTAATGATTTTTCCTTTCCTGATGTCAATATGACTTGATTTTTGAGGGTATTGAGGGGTTGGTTCGTGCCTTCGAATAGCTCACGAGGCGAACTGATTGCTGAGTGCTGAGAGCAAGAGGAAGTGTAATTGATTTGCTGGCGTGATAACGCATCAGCTACTACATTTTGTTTTCCTGAGTTGCAGACCAATTTTGCTCCAAACTCTTTCATGAAATTTTTCCATCGTTTAAGTTTAGCGTTGGGATTTTTCTCTGAAATTGGATATGTCAGTGTAGATCGTTAAATCTGAAATCCCATACAGAAGGTTGCGAATCTTCTGTAATGCCCAAACAATAAGTAGAAGTTCTTTTTCATTCGTCCTATAATTTTGTTCCGTATTGGAGAGCGTACGAGATAAAAATGTTATCGGGTTATTATCTTGGCTGAGTACCGCACCTATGGCTATATTGCTAGCATCGGTAGTCAGATCGAATGGCTTTTCGTATGATGGCTGGAAGAGTTCTACCTGGGATTGTAATTGTTCTTTTATTTTGTTGAAAGCATCTTTTGCTTCTTGATTAAAGTTTATCTTAATTAACGCGCTTCTGTTTTTTTTTTTTTTTTTGATATTCTTTCTTTATTAGTCTCATTAGTCAAATAAATAGTCATTGATTTGGTTATTGAGGCGTAGCCTTTTATACATTTTCTGTGGTATCCTGTGAGTCCTAAAAATGATCTCAGTTCTTTCAGGCTAGTTGGTTCGGGGTAATTCTTTATTTATTTTTTCTTGATCTACTGTAATTTTCTCATGTTGAATACAGTGTCCTAGGTAGTTAACTGATGTTTTGAAAAAATGGGATTTTTCCTTTGAGATCTTCATGTTTTCTTGCGCCAATGCATTATTTTGATGTGCTCTATATGTTGTTCAGGAGTATCAGAGTAAATCACAACGTCATCGATGTACACGTAGGCAAACTTTCCTATGTATGGTGTGAGAATGTCGTCTAAGCATCTTTGGAATATGGAAGCTTGTTCTTTAGTCCAAATGGCATTCTGTTAAATTCATACATGGCGCCGTTAACTGAAAATGAAGTCTTTTGTTTATCGGATTTTTTTATTCGAATTCGGTGAAAGCCTGCTTCTAAGTCTATGGTGGAAAAGAGTTTCGCTTTTCCTAAATTCTGAATTGCTAAATTTATGTCGGGAATAGGATATCGATCGAAAATTATTTCTGAGTTTAGCTTCTGGAAATCAAGTACTAATCTTCGTTTGGGTTTTCCAGACTCATATAATCCCTTCTTTGGTACTACCCATATATGCGAGTTGTAAGGGCTATACGATTTTTGAATTATACCGTTTCTTAAAAGTTGTTGATTTCGGTTTCTACAAAGTTTTTATCGGAGATAGGATATAGGTACTGAGGTGAATAAATTGGTTCCTCACTTTTTGTGTTTATCATCATCATCATCAGCACTACAACCGGTTTTGTGTTTATAGTTGCATATATAGTGGTGGTAAAAGGTAATAGAGGGTTTGCTTTTTCGAATTTTTCTACAATATTTACAATTTCGGTCTTGTATTTATCGAAATCGATAGTGTAATTTATGCACTCTGTTTTCTTTATTTTATATTTTAATAACATAGTATTTACATTAATTTCGGCTTGCAATTGTTTTAAGCCTTGAATACCTAATATTAGATCGTAATCATTCAGATAATTCGTTACATAGAATGTTATTAAGTTGTCGAGATAAGTGATTTCTTTTTTAAATCTAACGTTACTTGGGCCGTGTAATGTTTTTATACCGAATGGGACTATTTCTATTGACTTACCTATTTTACAACTGGAGATATAATTCTTTTGTTGATCCGGTGTCTACTAAGATGCTGTAGGATCTCCCTCTATCCTTGGGGTAGACAACCAAACACGGGAGACCATCTATTGTCCTAAAAAAAAGCATGCTGTTCATTATATTGTTCCTTTTCGTCCAGTTGACTGGTTGTGGAATCATTATCCGGGGTTTCACGTATTTCGTGGATACGCTGAAATTGCTGCTGGGAGTGATGGTTCCTTGATGATTCAGGGCGGTAAATGTGATTTTGTGTTTGCTGTCTGAAGTTGTTGTTAGAGTTTCTGAAGGGTCGATTATCTCTGATGGAATCATCTATATCCATTGGCTCTGCTGGTGGTCTGTAAGCTACTTGGATGTTAGGTACGTACCTCGGTGGAAATATTTGTTCGTTCCTCTGACCAGTTTGAGGACTGTGGTGGGTAGGTTGATGATTATAATTATTATGTCGATTATGGGGTTGGTGGTGTCGATGAGATTTATTTTCAAACCTGTTGAAGTTTTGATTGGTTCCATGGCCGAAGTTTTTTATTACGTTATTATGGTAGATGGTACTGGCAATGGCGCATGCTGTTTCCAGATCTTTGGTTCTTACTGCTAGTTGGACTGCTCTAATTCTTGTAGCTTCATTTATATTACCTCCTTCTTCTGACTCATATTTCGTGATTAACAGGTTGAGTAGCAAATTCACTTTGTCATGGTACTCACTTAGGGTTAGTCGTCCTTGTTTCATTGCTCGTATCTCGTCTTCTAACACGAAGGATGGGCGTTGGTCGATGTAGTTGTAGTCTAGCCGGTTTAGTATTGTTTGAAAGTTCATTATGGTATTTTGAGCTCTGATGATTTTTGCTGCTTGTCCCCTCAGCTTCATTCGAATTATTGACACGCATTCGTAGTACTCTGGAGTACCGAAAAATGATTGTATATCCTCCATATGTGATTTCACTAGTGTCCTCCAAGCTCCATAGTCTTCTCGGTTTCCGTCGAATATGGGCAAATTTTCGAATAACTTCAAGTTTATTCTGTTTGCGGTCGTTATATTATATTTTAAAGGTGTTAGTTCCTTCACCTTATCAGCTTCTAAATTTGTCCATGTGGATTGATTTTTTTCTATTTTTTCGAGCCTTTTACTCATATCCCTAGATTGGTTATCGGCGGATAAATTGTTTAGGGCTGCAATTATAGAGTTTAACTGAGCTTGCACGCTCGGTTCTGCAGTCTGATTAGTGGCCATTGTAGGTACCTCAGGTGCGGTCGGTTCGGGCTGAACTTCTGGTTCTTTTCCGTTGTTAAATAGTAGCCTGGCTGTCTGTATTATGTTCGGCCTTTCTTTGGACAGTTTCTTTTTCTTTAGCATTTACTTCGTGCACTGAATTGAATTTTTCCTGAGTCGGGTTTATTGTCGCCTCTGGCTAGATCTCTCTATTAATATCACTGACTTGAATTTTTCCTGAGTCGGATTTATTGTCGTCTCTAGCTTCTAAAAAATGTTTCCTTTTTTTCTTCTCTGCTATGCAGTCCTGTGGCATCTCTAACAGATACACACAATTCACAAGCAAAATAGTGAAGGACACCGAACGAAAATCGAATAAGAATATACATCAGAACCGTATACCTAGCGATAACATAACAATTCACATCAGTGGAGTATAGTCGAGTTTAAAAATCAAATTCAAAACACGGTCAGTAGCCTGATGGGTAACGCTTAAGTTCAATTTTTTTCGTGATTCAAACTGTCATAGCGTCAGTTCCTGTTTTATGCAGGCCGGGTTCGTCTCCTTTCCATATGAGGATTCCAAATAGGTTGGTCCACAGGGTATACTACTGATAGAAATTAATGTACTCCTGGCAGGATCGCCAGTTAATGATAGATCTGGGGGTTATAGTAAAAAATATATTTATTAATTTATAAACCTAGTTTAACATTATTTTAATTCTTAATTCTAATGCCTTCTGTTCCTATGAACATTCGTCAGCGCACTTCCTAGCGTGGAGATTAAGAGGACTCGTTCATGCTGTTGTCGTTGCTCTTATAGATGAAGTTGTGAGTTCTTCTCAGGTGTGATTCTCAATGTAGGAGATAACGCCGTCTGTGGGTTTTTCTCGATGATTTTTTTGCAAGCTCTTATCGTAGATGATTCACGATGTAGGAGATAGGGAATTTTCCATGGCTTGGTATGTTGTGTTGTGTGCAGAGGTTGACGATAAGGTTAGAGATGATCTGGGAATTTTCCATAATTAGATTAGGAAGAGAAGTGATTGAATTTTATCTAAGTCCAATGTGCGTGGGGTGTTAACTCGGGTGCATGATGATTTCACAGTTTTTACTTACAGTTTCTAGATTATCGCCCAGAAAGGCGATGTCATCCGCAGAGCGGGGAAGCTGTGGAACTCCCTTCCCCCGCGAGTGTTCCCGGAGCGTTACAACCTGCAACTGTTCAAAAAGAACTGCAACAGTTATTTGATGGCATCTCGGGGGCCCACTCGGCGCTATAGGTTCGTCTCTCCCGAGAGAAGTCAAATAAAAAAAAATATATATATATGCAAGCACTTGTGTGACCCCGTTCAGGGCTGATCCGGCCATGTTGTCGTCTTGCACCTTTCTGATGACATACTCGACAACATGGTTAAAAGGACATCGTGAGAGGCCATCCCCCTGTTTTAGTTTCATATGGTTCTGAGAGGTGGTTTTCTATTCTAACTCGCATATTTTTTCGGGATTCCCAGCTCAACTATAATATGGTAGAGTCTTTGCCTTGCAATTGAGGCGTAGGCTTTTTTGAAGTCGACGAGCAGTTACTGAACCGTCCTTCCGTATTCCCACTTCTTTTCCAGCAATTGCCTTACTGTGAACATTTAGTCGCTCGTTGACCGGTTCCTGCGGAATCCGCACTGGTAATCTCCCAGTATTTCTTCTGCGTACGGTGTGATTCTCGCCCATATGACATTGGTTAGTATTTTGTATGTGGTTGGGAGCAATGATATTCCCCTGTAGTTTTCACAGTCAGATCTGTCGCCTTTTTTGAAAATGGGGACGACTATTGAGGTTTTCCATTCTTCCCGAGTGATTTCCTTATACAATATTGGTTTAATCAGTTGGTGGATCTTTCGAGCGGTTGCCTCTCCTCCATGCTTCATAAGCTCTGTCGGTATGCAGTCGACTTCGGGAGCCTTGTTGTTTTACAATCGATTTATTGCGTTAACGTAGTTGTACGTTGAAAGAGGGCTCTGGGATCTGAGGCTCGGCTGTATGTACATCTTGTGCGTTTATTTGTGGTTGATGGGTGCGCACAGTGAGCAGGTTTTCAAAGTACTGCTTCCATGTTGTCACGATATTGTTTGTTTCTGTGACCAGACAGCCGTTTGCGTCTCGAATTATTTTGGTTCCCCCTCGGTAGCTATTTCTGATTGAGTTTATGGCGGCATATATACCTCTGATGTTCTTTGCTCTGGCATTTCCTAGGATTTTTTCGATCCGAGTCCTCTCCCATTCGCGTTTTTTGCGTTTGAAAAGTCTCGTTGTCTCTCTCCGAATTGTCGCGTATCTTTCTGTGTTGACTTCATCATATCCATGTAAGTGGATCACTCTGAGGCGTTTACGTTCTTCGATCTTCGTCCTGAACCCATCATCAAACTAAGGTTTGGAGTTAATTGTTTTCTTAAATCCTAATACCTTTTGGGCTGTTTGTTTCATTGTATCTCTCATCGATGCCTATTTAGTGTCCACACTATTGACTCCCTCTTCCTCACTACTCCCATTCTCTAGGATGCTAAATCTATTCGTTAGTTCGTTCTAATATTTAGCCCTTTTGCGCAGGTCTTTTATTTATCAATGTCGAATTTTTTGCTCGTCTCTCGTGACTGCCCGTGTGGGTTTGCTGCGAGTGGACTCCTGATTTTGCCCATCTGCTCCTCTATATGATCTTACGTCAAGGATGTTCGAGTGGTGTCTATAGCGTTTGAAATAATAGTGAAGAAGAACGTGTGATTCGAACTGACGCTATGACAGTTTGAATCACCAAAAATGTTTACCTAA
Source organism: Microdon myrmicae (assembly GCA_963931805.1). NCBI lineage: Eukaryota > Metazoa > Arthropoda > Insecta > Diptera > Syrphidae > Microdon > Microdon myrmicae. Next base: position 175,312,292 of record OZ007497.1, on the reverse strand, counting down.
GCGTTACCCATCAGGCTACTGACCGTGTTTAGAATTTGATTTTTAAACTCGACCATACTTCACTGATGTGAATTATTTTTGTTATCGCTATGGTATACGGCTCTGATGCATTTTCTTGTTCGATTTTTCGTTCGGTGCTTTTCACTATTTTGCTTGTGAATTGTGTGTGTATCTGTTAGAGTCGCCACATGTCTTTTGTCTATGAGGAAGCGGTCTATTTGGTTACGCGTTACGCCGTCGGGTGATATCCATGTGGCTTTATGGATTTGCTTGTGCTTGAACATCGTGCTTTTCACTACTAAATCTTTTGACGCTGCGAACGTAATAATTCGAATTCCATTATCATTTGAAACGTCATGTAGGCTTTCTTTACCTATAGTTGGTTGCAAGATATCTTCCTTTCCAATTTTCACATTGAGGTCCCCGAGGAGGATTTTAACATCGAATGATGAGATCCCATCAAATACTTCCTCTAGGGTCTTGTTGAATAATCAAATGAATGAATAATCTATAGAGTTGATGAAATACTAATTCAATGGATAAGACACTATGTTTCTGATCGTTCAATCCATGTAGTTTTGGACGGGGTCAAACTTGTCTCCCATCAATTGAAATACTTCGTTTCCTTCGTCGGTAGATTCTGTTGGGGCGAGTACGTTTATAAATACATAATTGTACCATAGGGCCTGTATTTTTCGCACCGACATTTGGTCATTAATAAATTCCACATCTTTTCCATGGGGCGTAATCTACTTGCTTATGATGAAGCCGGTTCCGAGGTTATGTGTATCGATACCTCCACACGCCAGTGTAAACCCGTTGGTTTCGACTACTTGATGTGGGAGTCGGACTTCCTGAAGCGCGACGATGTCCATTTTATATTGTTTCGCGTTTTCTACGACCGTCTGTATCGCGCCTGGTTTATATAACCTTCGAACATTCCACGTCCAAACGCGTTATCCCCCTTTTTCCGTTTTTCCCTACGTCTTCTTTTGGCCGAGTTGGTGTTTTCTTGATGACTTGTTCCCTTATGGTAGTGTCGGCTCATCACACCTACGCCTACCGGGTTTTTCATGAGATTGTTTTTTGTATATTGATTATTCATTTTTGTTCCCACGAGTCTTGGGGGTTTCAAATAGTCCGCTACATCAGAGCCCCTCTTTGATATGGTAAGGTCTGCTTACTGCTCTGATACGAACCGGTGTCAGAGAGGCTCCGTTATAATACAGCCGGTATACCCCTGGCTGCAAACCATCCAATGGGCACGGTGACGCGTAACACCCTGGATTAGGGGTGGCAGATTTTTGGGTGTTACTTCTCACTAGCCTGTCTGACTTGGGCGGCCCTACTGGAAGCGTATACTTCCGTCAGTATAGCCTTTTCGTAATTCATCGTAATTTAAGCCCCCGCACCACGTCAAGGTTTCTACCAAGCGGGGGATCCATAGAATCAGATAGGGCATCAAATTCGTTAAAGGATGCGTTTCTATCCAAATTTGGGCTTCTGTAAAAAAAAGGAGTAATGTATGATATGCTTACGAAGGTGAAGTTTTAGCGACGAGAAATTAAATACTGGATTGGAGCAGAGCCCATATTGTGGCAGAAGCCGATATGCAATATCACTTGGTATTTGTGGTTAGACCACGATGTGGAAAGAACAGAGGCACTAAGTTATAAACCGGTAGACTGAAATCAGAAATATCTGCACTAGTTATTACCTGGCTAAGTGCAAGCATAGTTGGTTTCTGGTTAGAAACGTGGGCAGACACCGAGGAGAAATTGCATCACAGGCCGCAAGGTTTGCAAAGATCAACGCGAATTTCCCATTCCATTCGATACATTGAAGGCATAAGAAGGAATTCGTTCAGATAACTAGAGTCGAACCCGGAAGTTAATTATAAAAAATGTATGGATGACTGGATTATTTGTTTGAACGGAACCTATTTGGAAGGAGACAAAATAAATTGATTTGCTGTTTTTATAGACGCAGTCCCGGTTATAATTTGTTAGAATGTATATCCAAAATACAATTTACTTCAAATTATGTAATTTATATTTGTTAATATCTGCATGAATTTCAGAGTATCTGCGCAGGAACCTCGCTATTTTGTTGTATATGACAATTTGAATAAGGTCTTGTATCATTTCAACAACTTCCTATGTATAAAGAACGTTCCTAAAGTCAATATTATTTCGAAATTTTATTGTGACCGATTATTAAATAATAATAAATCTATTTTTGCTTGTGTAATTAGGTAAATCAAGTTGAGCATGTTTGCTAGATAATTTTTTTGTTAATTTCTTATTGTTGTTTCGATTTGATTATTTTTTTCTTTGCTTTTTGGTTATGTAGGAGTAATTCACAAGTTGATATTCCAATTTGTCCGGAAGGGGTGGACAATAGTAGCTCCGAAAGGTAGGTACCATTTACAAAAAAAAAAAAAAAAACAATACTATCTATTCTTATTCTACATTTTCCATGCTTTATACGATTGCTTCCTCTTTGCATCTCATTCATTTAAATTTTATTTAAGGCAAGAAACTGTGGAGAGCTTATTGAATAATACACAAGAAGTTCTCGGAAATATTACATTGCCTTCATTGACGAATGCTATACAGTCATCACCAACAGCGTCCTGTTCTACGAGTTCACTGCCCGAAAAAGAACAATCATCAGCATCGGTTAATTTGGAAGAGAGCATAACTGATACATCTTTGTTATCTTCGAATTTTGTTTTTAAGACAACTTCAAGCCCCATAGAAAGTGTAGCAGATGGAGAGACCAGTAAAACCCAGCATGAACTATCTACACCCAAGCTAAGTGATTCACAGACCTCCTTAGGCATAAGCTTCAAAACAGATTCTACAAACACTGAGGTAAGTGAGGTAATACTGATTACATTCGTAAAATCTTAAGTAGACCGTGTCAAGTAATTGATAGTAAATTATTCAGGTCGACTGATGGTAGAAGCTAACATTTGAATTATTTACTGGGTGAACAACAGCATGCAACATTCGTATTATTGTAATTTTGTAAATTATTTATTTACCGATTCCAACTTTAAATCGTAATTAGATCGTCGCCCTTGTTTTATGAACAATTTCAATAAGATTGATTACCATTGCAATGGCAAAGATTTCCACAAGTGTGCTTACGCTTACATTTTATATTTCCTATTACCCAATATTTATGAGACTACCATGAGCGGGTATATATGATATCTTCGGTGCAGTGAACTGTTTGAGTTGGGTTACACATCTGGGTAGTTTACGGAATTAGTTGGTACCACGTACAGAATTTTACATTATGTTAGGCAAACAGGATGTCAGGCTAAAAAATAGCCCACTACTTGAATAATTTAGGATCACAGCATATTTACAGAGAGTGCAAAAGAAAGTACTAACAAGCTAAACGAATTACATTAATGACTTCTCCTTCACATTTATCAATGATCTTTGACTTTCCCAGGATAAATTAAGGTGATTTTAGGAATGATATTAGTTTTAGGCAGTTTTTTGTTGAATAGTCATACATTAGAGTTGTTAACAAATCTGACTGAATTCTGCACTGGTATGGTGGCAACATGAAGATTGAAATCATATGTATCTGCATCTTCCTCTTCACTATAAAGTCGATGTTTATTACATGCGGAAAAACCCTCTACCCTCTCCATCGCTTGTGTCTGTTTTCCTTTTTTTTGCACCTCCGTTTGCGTCCCTCAGGCATCGATACTCTTGATTGATTTATAATCTTTGGAGAGTTTTTTGCGTCTGAGTGGCATAATGTTCATCATAGAAGGGATGTGACCTTGATTTCGGCATGGATCAATTGGGGCTGTGGCGGTTCCGCCAAACCCCACGGCCCACTTACCTGAAAAACCCCCATAACTGCTACCCAACTTCCTTAAGTTCGCTAATGCAATCACATTAGCACCTTAAATGTTTCACGCATTAAATAGATCAAATTTATAATCTAAAAGTCCCTGTAAAGAATCCTTACCTTTCATGCATCTCTTCGCATACAAATTCCCTGTAAGAATTCTTTCCTAACATACCAGAAATCCCAAAACCAATTCGGCCCGTTCGGTGCCAGGCAAATCCCCCTAGGCGAATTCCTGAAAACAAAACGATTTGGTTTACATACAATGTAACCATCACAACAGGGACCATTAACATTGCGTCGCCTATTTCCCGTCCTCACCAAGTGTAACATAAATCACCATACATACACATTGGCTGGCGACCTACACTCAAGGAACCAAAACAAATGTACGTATCTCCCGTCTCTTGGCACCAATTAAATCCTGCAGCATAAGCAAATGCAAATGGGAATTCAAAACCCTCCCCTTACCAGCGATGCCATAAACACCATTTCCCGGTAATCTAGCTAAAACCCATTAGCACATTTCCATATTGCATTGTCGCCTATTTATTTAGCCGCAATGCACATCTCAGACAAAAACCCAAACGTTCCCTTTGTCTTCTCATAGTTCTGGATCTGCTTCTCATCAGCAGCGGTATAAGCAAACACAAACCCAATTAGTATCCAATGTGATTCGGCTTGTTTGCTTAGCCAAACTCACATCTCATGGATGCGCATTATGCCCTTTCTTTGTTTCAGTTTCGTTCTCATAGCTTTGTCCCATGAATGAACCAATGTACACACATACATGTGTACCACCATGATCTTTATTACAAGATCTGGTTTTCTGTTCCACAGAGAGAGACTTTACGTTTATCTGGTGGTAAGTAAATACATATCCTTAGTGGAGAGGATATCTACCACCACACCACAAACTCACCCCATTAGCGAGTCGGCTCTGCACGAGCCGTTTATCGCTGAGTCAAATTACATCCACCGGCCACCACGGTCCTGCCGCTCCCGCTCTCCGTAAAGCTGCGGAGATGCGTACGTCCCAGTCGAGTATTGTGTCAAGTTCCGTTCGAAGTCGGAGTCGTTTCTTTTCTCACCAGTATTTGTGTAAAGTGAATACAGATGTTGAGTTTCTTTTTGACTAAGTGCTACCGTTATCTTTATACTGAGTTCTAAAGTTTGAATTAATATTTTTACCTAAAGCAGAACAATAAACACAAGTTATAATACACAAAAAACAATCCGTGTGTTTCGTTTTTTTTTTTACTGGTGCATGTCTTGTGGCGGAGTTTTACTCCTAGTGTTGATGAACATTTTTGCTGAAGGATCGATGGTGTCTCATTGTTCCCCTGGTGTTTTACTCAAAGTTGTGCACAAACGTGGCGGCGTTTCGTTCTTTTACTCGGCGAACAATTTATGATGGAGGAGGAAGATGAACGGAGTGTCCGTGTTAGGCACAATACTTCCTCCCCACAGGGCACCTACTACAAGGGCATAACACCTGTAGTGGTTGCTTTCGCTTATCTATTGCTGGTCCCGATTTGTATCCTTTCCCGAGGCGGTATTGGTTTTCTGTGTAGGGCCATTTCAATGTAGCGGGAATTTCGCGTTGATGGTGTACTATTCGGGGCTTGAGATGCAATTTCTCTTCTGTGTCAGCCCATGTTTCTAACCAGAAACCAACTATCCTTGCACTTAGCGAAACCCAGGTAATAACTAATAAAAATATTTCCGATTTTAATCTACCTGGATATAACTTAGTGCCTCTGTTCTTTCCACATCATGGTATAGTCGCATACATACGAAATGATATTGCTTATCAGCTTCTGCCACAATATGGGCTCTGTTCCAACCCAGAATTTAATTTATCTTGTCTAAAACTTCACGTTCGTAAGCATATTATATATTACTGCTTGTAGCCCAAACTTGGATAGAGATGCATCCTTTAACGAATTTGATGCTCTGTCTGATTCTATCGATAGGATCTTGACCCTATATCCGCACACTGAAATCGTTATTGCGGGTGATTTTAATGTGCATAACTCTCAGTGGCTTCGTCACTCCGGACACACAACACCTGAAGGTTAATATGTCCAGCTCTTTGCTGGTTCAAATAGTTTAACTTAACTTGTCAATGACCCAACACGGTACCAGATATATATGGTCATTTCGCTAACACACTGGACCTGTTTCTCATCTCGCACCCAAAAAATACGTAATTGAAGTTTCTTCTCCCTTGGGCACTTCAGACCACTGTCTCGTGTCAGCTAAATTTCCTCTAACCAACAGCAATGTAAATGAGAAAGCTCTCAAAAGAACAGTTTGGTTCTTCGAGAAAGCCAACTGGGAAGGTCTAAACGACTTTTTTGGGAGGTTAAGTTGGCTGTTATTTTACCTCAATAACGATGTTGACTCTATAGCGGACACATCGACAGACACGATTCTACTTGGCATGCGGACCTTTATTCCACACAGAGTAAAGAGTATCAAACCCAAAAGAAATATGTGGTTTGATTCCGGGTACAGAGAAGCCATTAAGGCTAAAGAGTTGAGCTTCCGGTTGTATAAATCAAACAATACTGAGCTAAGAGAGCTAGAAATGACTGCAATGCGTATATTCAACGCGCCAAATTCTTGCATGACCAGAGAGTGAGACAAAAATACTACACTCTCCCACAGGTAGTAAAAACTTTTGGGCATTCGTGAAAAACATTCAAAACTTAGTCTCTTCATCCATTCCATCGCTTATAGTCGATGACAAACCAGTCACCACTGCAATAGAGAAGGCGAATCTACTTGCTGCACATTTTGCAGCGAACTCAACGCTGCCTGATATCACATCAGTTCCACCTCAACTTGAGCATAAGCAGCACACCATGAGTCAGATTCGCTTCTGAACGCGTACTGTTGCCCGCGCACTCGAAGAGCTACACGCACACAAATCCGCTGGTCCAGATGGCATTCCCCCAATCCTCTTGAAGAGATGTTCCTCTTCACTCGCTAAACCACTGCCGACACTCTTCCATTTGTCTTATTCTACTGGCCGTTTCCCAAATAGATGGAAGTCAGCAAACATTCAGCCAATTCCCGAAAAGGGCGACAAATCGTCCCACTCTTCTTATTGACCCATATCACTAACTTCAATTCTCTCCAAGGTAATGGAATCTCTTATCAACCGTCAACTTTCGAAATATCTGGAATCAAATGACCTTCTCAATGACCGCCAATATGGCTTTCGTAGCAACAGGTCTATAAGAGATCTCATGGCGTACCTTACCGAAAAGTGGAGCCATTCCATCCACTACCTCGGTGAAAGCAAGGTATGGTAGTCGCATTGGATATTTCAAAAGACTTCGACAGAGTTTGGCATCCAGCCCTTTTGTCAAAATTACATTCATATGGAGTGGACAATTCCCTGATTCAATGGATAAGAGACTATCTTAATGGCCGTTCAATCCAAGTGGTTCTTGATGGTCTCAAATCGACCTTGATGTAGATATGTAGATACAGATGTTCCCCAGGGTTCGGTACTCTCACCCACTCTCTTCCTCATCTTTATAAATGATCTCTTGTCAATTACTCACAACCCAATTCATTCGCTTGCTGATGATATCACGTTGAGTTTCTCATACTCATACGAACACTCCCGTCCAAACTCTTCGAACCTCACTACCAACCAGCAACTTATGCTTGATACATTGAATTCAGACCTCAACAAAGATATATCAGTGGGGATTATCTAACCGAGTAGAGTTCAATGCCCAAAAAACTCAGTGCTGCCTCTTGTCGTCAAAGGTGACCTCCAAAGTAAATATACTGTCTATGAACGGCACTTGCATCGACGAAGCCAAAGAATTATCAATACTCGGCACTCGAATTAATTTGAGTCTTAACTTGAATGACCACATATTTGAAGCTGCGAAAAGTGCAGCCAAATGTATGGGGTTCCTTAAAAGATGCAAAATATACTTCACTCCATCCAACCTGGCCACTATTTATAAGGCGTATATTCGTCTAAAAATGGAGTTCAACTCACATATTTGGTCAAGCGCATCCACTTCACGTGCTCGATAGGATGCAAAAACGAGCAGTGAAACTTATTGGGGACCCAGCCGTAAGTCGATCAATTCCGTCCCTAGAACACAGGCGCAACGTATCATGCCTATCTCTTTTCTATAGGCATTACCACGGTCGTTGCTCAACTGAACTTGCTAAATGTGTTCGGCCCCTTCAGACATTTTCCCGCGGTACTGTGATCTATCTGTGAATGCGCATCAGTTCACGTTGAAAGTGGACTTTAGGCACACAAATAAACATAGAGAGTCATTCTTTAGCCGAACCACACGAATGTGTTATAAATATAACTTAACCTAACTTAGTCTGATTATAGTATGATTATTATAAAATGAGCTATAAACAAAGTTTTATAATTAAGAGGATATAAGAATTACAGGATGTGGAGTCAGTTATGGGTTAGAGGTAGAGTATTTCTTTCCGATTGTTCGTTGGAAAAACATAGAATGTTGGAAAATGGATGGACGTTACGGTATTTAAACTGGTTGGGGGTAAGTTCAGTGTTGTGGTATATGATCTCGTTTGAATCATTTACCAGTCTGCGTGGGGTGAATATAACTCTTGTGTGGAGACAGTTAGTGGTGATATCTAGAGGGTTCGCTAAGAGTGAGCCTATTATGGGATTGGGATTATTTCGTAGGTTTTCGATAAATTTGATAGAAAGCTCGAGGAATCGTCCATCGAGGCGTTCTGTACCAGCGGTATTGTAGAGTTGGAAGTTACTATAGTACTTATAGGAGTTAGGACGACGATGTAAACCAGAGACATACCTAAGGCCTTTTCTTTCGAATGCTCGCAACTTCTCCATTTGGGAGGGAGTGATATGGTACGACAATGGGCACGCGTACGTGAGTGTGGGTTTGATAATTTGACTGTAGATGAGCAGTTTGACTTTGTGAGAGAGACTATTAGGTTTCCACATGACTCTTCTACAGAGATTAACCTGAATTGTGGCTATATGAAGGGAATTTTTAATGTGGGGGGAAAAAGAAAAGTTATTAGAAAAAGTTATTCCCAGATATTTTAGGGTTGGGAGGGTTTTATCAGAGTGTTGTTTAGTTTAATTTTAATTTTGTTGTGGCAGCGTCCAGTATTGTTTGTACAGTGCTCGTTCTTACCCTTGAACACTATGAGCTGCGTTTTATTTGGGTTAAGGTGAATTTTCCATATATTAAAGTATGTTGATAGGTTAGGGAGGAAGTTGTTAATGCGGTTTCTTGCAGCCTTAACAAATTTGCTGCTGGAGTAAATTAATGTATCATCAGCATAATTCAGCATTACAACATTAGGAGATACGGGCTGAGGAATACCTGAGGTATATAGCAGATATAAGATTGTCCCTAAAATGGAGCCTTGGGGAACACTCGCGGTTATGTTGCGAGCTTCTGAGATGGAAGAAATTATTCTCACAACGAATTCTCTGTCAGAGTTTAGACTAAATATGGAGTGCAGTTTGTACAGAAGCCCTGAGATCCAGACGCAATCAAACGCCTTTGAAATATCGAGAGATATGCACACGGTAGGGCTTTGGTTTTGGAGACCGGTTGTAACATCGGGTGTAAGTTTTAGTAGGGTATGACATGTGGATGTTCGCATACGGAATCCGATCTGAGAGATAGGGATGAGGGCGTTCTCATTGGCAAATGAGAGAAGATTTTGATAGATCTTGCGTTCAAGTATCTTACTTAGTGTATTTAATAGGGATATTGGACGATAATTCCAAGGGTTATTACTACCACCTGGCTTCTTAATAGAAATTACTACCGCAGTTTTCCAGTTCTCTGGGAAGTGTGATGCATTAATTATATGATTAAGAAGAACGAGGATGGGAAGCAGATTCGGTGGGCGTAGCTTTTTAAATAGAAGATGTGGGATTCCATCTAATCCAGTTGACTTTTTGTTATTTCCTGATCTCGGATAATTCGTCTGCACTTAGAAAAGTTGTGGTGTCTAAGAGGTTATAAGCTATGTTTGTGCTGTTAAATTCACCGATGAAAGGAGTAAAATATGGGAATAATCTGTTTGGGATGTATTCGTTTACGGTGTCCTCGAAGCTAGGAGTTGAAAGGAAATTATTTTGCTGATGAATCTTTGAGAAGTGTTCTGCGTGGCAATTTGCTATGTCCATATCGGATTGGGCAATATTATTGCTGATTGGGTTGATGAGATGATCAATCCGCGGTTTATATTTACGACAAGTTAATTGGTTGATGTTTTTGAAAAGATCACGATTTGGATTGATATTTTTAAGTGTGGAAATGTAGTTTTCATCAGCGAACTTTTTCAACTGCTCATTTATCAGAGTGGATAGGAGTTGAATCTGGCTTTTAATAAATGGGCAGTATCTTGCATGAAGTTTTCAGCGGAGCTGCTTTCTAAGGCGCAATAATTTGGTTAGGATGCTGGACAAAGGCTTTCCTAAATAGTTGTAAGGAATGGTTATCGGGGTGTTATTGCTGAGAACCTCGTTTAGAATTTGTTCTATTCTTACAGATGCTCGATCAATTTCAGGAGGGAGTAGGTTAGATGCATCAGGGATATACAAGTTAGAGAAACTTATCGCTATGTCCCTATTGACATTTCTGCGTTTTTTTTGGAGAAATTTGGGTTTGACGAGTAGAGTGGATCGAGAGAGGGGAGTTAGATCGTAGTGTGAACGGAACCATGATCAGAAGGAAATATAAAGGAGACTGTAGGTGGACCCGCTGAGTGAACATCATCGGACTTGAGGAAGAAGTCGATTGTTGACTTGTCTGAGCTAGTGACACGAGTTGGCTGTACTGGGGAGTCAATGTATGTATATGGATAAGATGGGAGGACGGCTACCAACTGGCGACTATATTTGTCGCATTTATTATCATTGAATGCTGTATGACGAGCATTCCGGTCTCCCCCGATTATAAACGGAGCGGGAATAAACTGTTGGATAATCTGCGAAATGTCTGCATCTGGGAAATCTGGTTGCCGTGAAGGGTGAATATAAATGGATGCTAAGACGAGCAATTTATTTTTCTCACAAAAAAGTTTAACTGCCGTGTATATAATGCTGAATATATCGGTGAATCTAATTTTACTGAATTGAAATTTTTTGTGTACTAAGATGCCGGTATCTCCGTGAGATCCATTAGTTCTGGGGTTAGAAAGAAAAGTATAATTGGGAATGGGAAATTGGGAATTTGGTTTGAGCCAGGTCTCCGAAAGGGAGAGGATAACTGGGGAACATTTGTCAACAAACAACCGGAGGTGTAGCTTACGTATATTAGAGTAAACAGATTCCATGTTGAGGGAGATAATGGTTAGTTGAGACAGTACTGGAAAGAATATGGGAAGTTATTAGTGAAAGAATATGACCTTTTTTTTTTTTTCAGTTTCTGACATATGCCTCAGCAAAGGAAGCATGGATTGTAGGCTTTGGATGTAACCCATGATGTCCAGATTGAAATTTTTAATATTGCCGTTAGAGGGAGTAGTAGTGTTGAGGTTTCCTTTTGCTGGATTCGCGTAAGATATTCCGGGTCGGGTTAACTTTGCTTCCAGCAATACTGTTGGTTTCGTTGTTGTTAGTTTAATTGTTGACATTGCAGAAGTTTTAGCTTCTGAGGACATTAAGAGAAATTTGCTGGATGTGGCCCTCCACAGTTACAACATTTTACTGTAATCTTCTTTGTGGTAATGGATCCATCGGCGTTGGCAGTTTGTACTCTCTCTGGATCCAGGCCTTGTGGATTTACTTTGCACTCATCGAGCTCGTGTTCCTCTGCGCATTTGCTGCAACGTCCTTGCTGGTGGCACGAGACTGCCAAGTGTCCCGAGTCTTGGCATCGCTTGCAATGTAGAATTTCTTGTTTGTGAGGCTCCTCGATTGGGATTTTTGGGGTAAACAAATATTTAATTTGTTTAAATTGCTTGATATTTTGATTTGGTGGGATTTGTATGATCCGGAGGTTTTTTTATGTTGTTTGTCCCCATGTATGGTGTTTGGAAGTAGTCCAGCTTATTAATCTTTATTTGTGGACATATTCTATCGATATCCAGCCCCAATTTTTCGTTGGCCCGTTCTCGATCGTCTGATTGCTTTCAGCCCGGCGAAGACCAGGACAATCCAAGTTAACATGCAGTCTCCGCGTGACACCTCTGGATAGCTACTTTCACATCCGCCAAGTCGTGAACCAATGCATCCAGTGACATCCTGAGAAAGGTTAGCGCAAGGCTGATAACCTTGTCCGGAAAAACAAATTATTATGGACAATTTAACTAGCCTCGGATGTGGACCGGATATACGACGGCGACCACGGAAACCAAAATGGCTAAACGGTTTAAGAATTTTCATAGAATGTCCGCTCACTCAGAGCTCGAGCTGCACAGCAGTTAGCCGATGCCCTGTTTTCAGGCATCACGCAGGTTCCCATAGTTTGCATAGAACACTAATGACAATGGACTACGAGTCATCAAACTGGCAGCATCAAAAAACTTGGTCGCTGCAAGTACCAGGTTTCCGCGTGAAGATATCCACAAAGCCACCTAGGTATCACCTGATGGAGCCACTCGCAACCAAATTGACCACGTGTTGATAGATCGCCGCCACTCCTCGAGCCTGATGACGGTACTAACGTACCGAGGTGCCAACGTCGACTCGGATCACTATCTTGTTGGTACAGTTTTCCGAGCGCGGATTGCCTTGCGAAGACGTATTGCATCCGCGGATCAGATTCGGATTAACACGACTGTCTTATGCATTGAGAACACCAGCATCACCTTTGGTCATGTGTTAAGACTCGCCCTCGGATAGCTCGGCGGAGGCAGAATAAGTCCTGGGGCCAGAATGCCGGGCGTAGAAGATAAATGGACACGCCTTAAGAATACTGTCATTAGTACTGCCAACCCCATCTTAGGCAGTAATCGTAGAGATCGGAGCGACTGGTTTAATGACACATCCGTTATTGCAGTGGCCAAAATCCATGAGTTGAAATACGAATTATTTCTTCAGCACCCTCGGACTATTTTCTCTTTTCAAACTTGAAGAAATGGGTCGGAGAACGGATGTTTGAACTTTTTCCATGTTTACAAATTCACTGAGAGCGTTCACTATTGATGGCTGTCAAACAAGTAACAAACAACGAAGAATCTTCAACCTTGAAACTTAATTTTTCTAAGGTTGGTACTATCTACCACACACACAAATCCCGCCATCTATATGTCAGGCCGATTAAGTCTGGGACTACCCTCGTAATCAAATTTTGTTTTGAATTATTATGTAATAGGGGTTTGAATATAAACGCTAGATTTTCCACATTTAACTGTCAGACGTAATATGAATCTATTGCAATCAGAAAATTTTCTATGCGAGTTGAACTTCAGCCTATCTTCTCTTTGATAAGAATGTGTTGTCTGTCTCCATACAGCTAACGTACTAGTTGTCATACTATCTGCTAGATAGGCAATTAACACCTGTCCTCAGTGTGTTGCGATATTGCAATAGGTGTCCATTAAGTGCACGCTTTGGTGCCGGCCAAACTCGAATAGACCGTTTACGGCCTAAATACAAATTACTTTAATTAATCTTCAAAATGATTTTGAACCTCGAAGAGGTATCTACAAATTCAAAGACAATCAAATTATGCCTTGAATTATGTTGTAAAACGGTTTTGAATATAAACGCTCGATTATCCATGTTTCACTTTCAGGCGTAATATGAATCTATTCCAATCAGAATTTTCTATGGGAGTCGAACTTTGGCTTACCTTCTCATTGATAAGAATGTGTTGTCTGTCCCCACACAGCTAACGTACTAGTTGTCATACTATCTGCTAGATAGATAGTTAACACCTGTCCTCAAAGTGTGTTGTGATATTGCAATAGGTGCTCATTAAGTTCACGGATTGGTGTCGGCAAGTTCATGTTATCAAAAAATTCAGTTTGAGGCCTTGTTAGGTTTTGTTTCTTAAGGTGTTCTATTTATGTAATCAACCAATGTCGACAATTATTAGTTTTTGTTATTTCATTCACTAAAAAAAAAAAAAAAATAGCCTTTGGAAGAGATTAGTGTTTTTGCTATAATTGTTGCAATAATGTTTTTTTTTGTACGGAATAGATTGTAAGTTAAGCGAAAATATATTGATAAGATATCGATGCTAAAGTTTTCGGCGTGAATAACGAAAGTACAGAATGTAAATAATGACTCACCGTTTAATAGTATTTGTGTAAATGACTAAATTTTGAGTGCTTTAGAAAACTTCCATAATCTACATGGTGTGGTTGTTTGATTACTCGTTAATTTACTATCTGGTATGCGAACTTAATATTTAAAAATACTATAAAAGCGGTTTGTATGAATTGGAAAATGAATACTTGGCACCATTGATCATGTGCTCAACAGAGAAACTTGTATTTGACAGGAACGTAAGGACTTTGGCTGTTGTAACCCAGGAGCATGTTTCCAACAATTCTTAACATTGCACAAAGCATTCTGCTTATTATTGCTTTTAGAGACCAAAGACGTTTCAAAGCGTTTGGGCCACCACTTCTTTAAATATCGCAAATGTGAGGCAGTACATCGGCTTAGCTGTATTGGAACCAACAAATATATCTTAATTTTGAAATATGTACAATAGATAATACCAGACTAGTAATTAATTGTGCACGTCTTTTAATGGAGTTCGTTGTGATCGGTATATAACGAGTCGATGTGTGCAACGTACGAGTCTGACCTATTTAATTACACACTTATAATACCTGCAGTTTTGTCAGTTCACAAGGCGCAGATATATTCATTATAATATCGGGATTTCCAATAGGGACTTGACAACTTTGAATTTAATTTGTGAACGCACCCTTTCGCGGTGGCCATATGAACGAAGTCGAGTTCCATTCATAAATGTTTTGATTGTACTTCAAGCCGATAATAAAGTTTTTGAAATATCTCAAATGGTTTGCGTTTTATTTAAAAAAAAAAGTTGTCAAGTCCCTATTGGAAAACCCTATATATGAAATAGAAATAACGAGGTAACACATGACCAGACAGAGCATTCAAAGCTCGTATAGTTTACCTGTTCGTATAAAATCAGTTCTTTGATTGCGGGACTATGCGTGAGTTATTATCCGGTCTCGGGACAAAAATAAAATTTACAATGCCTCTTTATTTCAACACGTATTGATGCTTTCACTTTTCGGTTACTATACTATTTATTGGCCTGTAGGAACCCGAAAGTTCATGACCTCACCGACTCGACTCCGCCATTGTTCCTTGTCCCGTGCGCTCTCCTTCCACGTTCGACCATCTGATCCGATATCCTCGAGGTCTAACCTAACATTGTCCTCCCATCTCTGTCGCGGCCGCCTTGTCGGTCTCTTTCCCGTTGGCTTACCGTCAAGAATTCTATGCACGTTTTTTAACTTTTCGGTTAACTATGAACAACTTTTTACCGAAGAGTACGGCGTTTGCGGTTATACCACGAAGGCGATGATACCGATGTCCTATGTCGAGAATAAGGGACATATAGGGAAACAGCATTGTATATTTCCTTATAGAGAACGGCAGTAGCTTTTTCTACCTCAAGGTGATCAAAGCGAAATGCGATTCTGCTAAGATGCTCATTTAATAGGCGAAAGTTATCTTTGCGGAAGTTGTAGGAAAAGTTGACGTGGGTTGGTGAGGTTTGGGATAAGCTGTCACGATAAAGGGATACGAGAAGCGGGGGTGATAATTGTCGATGGTGGAGAGAGTGTGAAGACTAAGGGCAACTGATGAATTATAGGGGTCCGTTGTAAACACAAGGCTCCTCGATAGTATAGTGGTTAGTATACCCGCCTGTCACCCGGGAGACCGGGGTTCGATTCCCCGTCGGGGAGCCTCTGGCGCAAGACTAATGACCTTGTCCAGAAAAAATAAATCATTATGGAAAAAAGCCTCAGGACTTGCTGAATAAGGCCAAGACCGGTTCCCGGTTGTAGTGCCGATGATGATGATGATGATGAACAACTTTTTAGATTGACTTAAGCTATTTATACTTAATTGTTATCTTAAACAAAGGGAGTCAAAAGATGATCTTGTTGTCTCTCATTCTTTGGAGTTTCTTGATTTCCTATGACTCAGGCTTATAGTAGATAAGACATGTTGTTATTATAGTATGAGATAACATTGAAATGATTTTGTTAGCATGATGTACAAGTTTTGTGTATTAGTCATACGTTAACTCGTGCGAATACTTGAAAAGGAAGGGCACAACATTCGAGTTCATTTGAGCCTTGGCTAGGCAGTATAAATTCGGCCCGCGTCTTAATAATCGAATCGTTGAAAGGGGTTGGATCTGAATTGCCCGCGGGATTAATTGCTTGATTTTATATCCTAACGGGCTATCTTATTTTTGATGCTCTTAACCAAATATGGGCATTGAATTCAAGCTTTTCTTTTTTTTAACATACTGTGTTTATTTGACCGATAATCAATTTTACATTATATCCTACAGCTAACTTATAATTCTAGTGATACATTTTCGGATACCGTTCGAAATGCACAGCATACTCTTAATGATGCCAGTCTATGCGCTGAGTTCACTTCGTACACGCGGCCAGTAGCCTGATGTGTTAAGCATTTTTGGTGATTTTAACTGTCATAGCGTCAGTTCGAATCACACGTTCTTCACTATCATCGCAAACGCTATAGCCTTACTGTGAACATTTGGTCGTTCGTTGACCGGTTCCTACGGAATCCGCACTGGTAGTCTCCCAGTATTTCTTCTGCGTACGGTGTGATTCTCGCCAGTATGACATCTGTTAGTAATTTGTATGTGGTTGGGAGCAATATTCCTCTGTAGTTTTCGCAGTCAGATCTGTCGCCTCTTTTAAAGATGGGGACGACTATTGAGGTTTTCCATTCTTCCGGAGTGACTTCCTTATCCCATATTGTTTCGATGAGTTGGTGGATCTTTCAAGCGGTTGCCTCTCCACCATGCTTCATGAGGTCTGCCGGTATGCAGTCGACTTCGGGAGCCTTATTGTTTTTCAATCGATCTATTGCATCTACAATTTCGTTGAAAAAGGGCTCTGAGATCTGAGGCTCGGGTTGTATGTACGTCTGGTGCGTTTATTTGTGGTTGGAGGGTGCGCACATTGAGCAGGTTTTCAAAGTACTGCTTCCATCTTGTCACGATATTGTTTGTTTCTGTGACCAGACAACCGTTTGTGTCTCGAATTATTTCGGCTCTGCCTCGGTAGCCATTTCTAATTGCGTTTATGTCGGCATACATACCTCTGATGTTCTTTGCTCTGGCATTTTCCAGTATTTTTTCGATCCGAGTCTTCTCCTATTTGCTTTTTTTTCGTTTGAAAAGTCTCGTTGTCTCTTTCTGAAACGTCGCGTATCTTTCTGCGTTGACTTCATCATATCTTTTTAAGCGAATCACTCTGATGCGTTTACGTTTCGATCTTCGCCTTGTACTCTTCGTCAAACCAAGATTAGGACTTAATTGTTTTGTTAAATCCTAATACCTTTTGGGCTGTTTGTTTGATTGTGACTCTGATCGATGCCCATTTAGTGTCTACATTATTGGCTTCCTCTTCTCCACTGCCCCCATTCTCTAGGATGCGAAATCTATTTGTTCTTCTTGATATTCAGCTCTTTTGTGCTGGTCTTTTAGTTTATCAGTGTCGAACTTTTTACTCGTCTCCCGTGAATTGCCTATCTGGGTTTGCTGCGAGCCGACTCCTAATTTTGCCGATCATTAGAAAATGATCGAAGTCGCAATCTACTCATCTATACCATCTTACATCAAGGATGTTCTAGAGGTGTCTTTTGTCTATGAGGAAGTGGTCTATTTGGTCGTTACACCGTCGGGTGATATCCATGTGGCTTTATGGAATCACTTGTGCTTGAACATCGTGCTTTTCACTACCAGATCTTTTGACGCTGTGAACGTAATAATTCGAATTCCATTATCATTTGAAACGTCGTGTAGACTTTCTTTACCTATAGTTGGTTGGAAGATATCTTCCTTTTTAATTTCCGCATTGAGGTCCCCGAGAAGGATTTTAACATCGAATGATAAGATCCCATCAAATACTTCCTCTAGGGTCTCGTAGAATAATCAAATGAATGAATAATCTATAGAGTTGATGGAATACTAATTCAATGGATAAGACACTATTTTTCTGATCGTTCAATCCAAGTAGTTTTGGACGGGGTCAAACTTGTCTCCCATCAATTGAAATACTTCGGCGAAAACAAGGTTGTCGCATTGAATATTTCAAAAGCGTTCGGCGGAGTTTGGCATCCAGTTCTTACTATGTAGTGGAAAATTCATTGAGCCGATAGATAAGTGACTATCCTTCTGGACGTTCAATCCAAGTGGTTCTTGATGGTATAAAATTAGTCTCCCATCAGATTAATGCCACCCGCTTGGTAGAAATCTTGACGTGGTGTAGGAGCTTAAACTACAATGAATCACTCAGGCCATGCTGACGGAAGCATACGCTTCCAGTAGGGCCACCCATGTCAGACAGGCTAGCGAGGAGTAACACACAAAGATCTACCACCCCTAATCCAGGGTGTTACGCGTCACCGTGCCCATTGGATGGTTTGCAGCCAGAGGTATACAGGCTGTAGTATAACGGCGCCTCTCTGACAGCGGGTCGAATCAGTGCAGTAAGCAGACCTTACCATATCAAAGAGGGGCTCTGATGTGGCGGACTATTTGAAACCCCAAGACTCGTGGGATCAAAAATGAATAATCAATATACAAAAAACAATCTCATGAAAAACCCGGTAGGCGTAGGTGTGATGAGCCGACACTACCATAAGGGAACAAGTCATCAAGAAAACACCAACTCGGCCAAAAGAAGACGTAGGGAAAAACGAAATAAGGGGGATATACGCGTCTGGACGTGGAATTTTCGAACGATTTTACATTGGCGTGTGGAGGTACCGATACACATAACCTCGCAACCGGCTTCATCATAAGCAAGAAGATTAAGCACTGTGTAAAAGTTGTGAGATTTATTAATGACCGAATGTCGGTGCTAAAAATACTGGCCCTATGGTACAATTATGTATTTATAAACGTACACGCCCCAACAGAATCTACGGACGAAGAAACGAAGGACACGTTCTACGAGACCCTAGAGGAAGTATTAGATGGGATCTCATCATTCGATGTTAAAATCCTCCTCGGGGACCTCAATGCAAAAATTGGAAAGGGAGACACCTTCCAACCAACTATAGATAAAGAAAGCCTACACGACGTTTCAAATGATAATGGAATTCGAATTATCACGTTCGCAGCGTCAAAAGATCTAGTAGTGAAAAGCACGATGTTCAAGCACAAGCAAATCCATAAAGCCAGATGCATATCACCTGACGGCGTAACGCGTAACCAAATAGACCACTTCCTCATAGACAAACGACACCACTCGAATATCCATGACGTAAGATCATATAGAGGAGCAGATTGCGACTCCGGTCATCTTCTAATGATGGGCAAAATTAAGAGTCGGCTCGCAGCAAACCCACATAGGCAATTCACGAGCAAAAAGTTCGACATTGATAAACTAAAAGACCTACGCAAAAGGGCCGAATATCAAAACGAACTAACGAATAGATTTAGCATCCTAGAGAATGGGAGCAATGAGGAAGAGGAAGCCAATAGTGTGGGCACTAAATGGACCTCGACCAGAGACACAATCAAACAAACAGCCCAAAAGGTATTAGGATTTAACAAAACAATTAAGTCCTAATCTTGGTTTGACGAAGAGTACAAGGCGAAGATCGAAACGTAAACGCATCAGAGTGATTCGCTTAAAAAGATATGATGAAGTCAACGCAGAAAGATACGCGACGTTTCAGAAAGAGACAACGAGACTTTTCAAACGAAAAAAAAGCAAATAGGAGAAGACTCGGATCGAAAAAATACTGGAAAATGCCAGAGCAAAGAACATCAGAGGTATGTATGCCGACATAAACGCAATTAGAAATGGCTACCGAGGCAGAGCCGAAATAATTCGAGACACAAACGGTTGTCTGGTCACAGAAACAAACAATATCGTGACAAGATGGAAGCAGTACTTTGAAAACCTGCTCAATGTGCGCACCCTCCAACCACAAATAAACGCACCAGACGTACATACAGCCGAGCCTCAGATCTCAGAAACCTTTTTCAACGAAATTGTAGATGCAATAAACTGATTGAAAAACAACAAGGCTCCCGAAGTCGACTGCATACCGGCAGAGATTGTGAAGCATGGGGGAGAGGTAACCGCTCGAAAGAGCCGCCAACTGATTAAAATAATATGGGTTAAGAAAGCCACTCCGGAAGAATGGAAGACTCCAATAGTCGTCCCCATCTTTAAAAGAGGCGACAGATCTGACTGCGAAAACTACAGAATATCATTGCTCCACATACAAAATACTAACAGATGTCATACTGGCGAGAATCATACCGCACGCGGAAG
This sequence comes from Microdon myrmicae, assembly GCA_963931805.1. Lineage (NCBI taxonomy): Eukaryota > Metazoa > Arthropoda > Insecta > Diptera > Syrphidae > Microdon > Microdon myrmicae. Next base: position 175,291,904 of record OZ007497.1, on the reverse strand, counting down.
ATATACTGGGAGACTATCAGTGCGGATTCCGTAGGAACCGGTCAATAAGCGACCAAATGTTCACAGTAAGGCAACTGCTGGAAAAGAAGTGGGAATACGGAGAGACGGTTCACCAACTGTTCGTTGACTTCAAAAAAGCCTACGACTCAGTCCCAAGGCAAACACTCTACCATATTGTAGTTGAGCTGGGAATCCCGAAAAATTATGCGCCCACATTTAAATCTGCATCAACGAAAACAAAGGGCGAGTTAGAATAGAAAACAACATCTCACAATCATTTGAAATACGCGACGGACTAAAACAGGGGAATGGCTTCTCACCATCTCTTTTTAAAACTTGTGCTCGAGTATGTCATCAGAAAGGTACAAAACGACAACATGGCCGGATCATCCCTGAACGGGGTCACACAAGTGCTCGCATATGCGGATGACACCGCCGTTCTGGGCGATAATCTAGAAACTGTAAGTAAAAACAGTGAAATCATCATGCAAGCGGCAGAAGAGGTGGGACTAGAAATAAATGAAGACAAAACTAAATACATGATTATGGCGAGAGCAGGTGGACCTCAGAGAACACACATAAACGTCAGGGGCAAGATATTTGAAAATGTCAAAGAATTTAAATATCTGGGAACGATACTGACGGCCAGTAACGAAATGTCGAAGGAAATTAACAAAAGACTGCATTCCGGCAACGCTAGTTAGCACGCAGTCAGTAAACTGCTGAAATCCAAACTGCTATCACGTAGTATAAAGCTCCGTGTCTATAGAACCATAATCATGTCGATTTTTCTATACGGATGCGAAACATGGCCTCTCACAAAACGGGAAGAAAATAAATTCCACGTATTCGAGAATAAAGTTCTAAAGGGTATCTTTGGTGGCAAATATGACGAGGAGGCAGGACAATGGAGGTACCTCCACAACCACGAATTGAAGAGCTATACCGTAAACCTACAATAGTGAGAGTAATCAAGTCGTGAAGATTAAGATGGGCCGGACACGTGGCGCGAATGGGCAACGATAGGACCGTGCATAGAATTCTTGACGGTCTTTCTCTTCTGCTAGTAGGATCGTCCATAAACCACGGGCCGCTTTTTTGGCAATTGTCTACTTTCTGGCTATATCTTTTTGGGAAAATATTTGAAAAGGGAGAAAGAGCAAAAGAATGAGAGTGAGTTAGCGAGTAAGACTTAATGAGCCATTTATATACAGTATGTAGATTTTTTTCCGACTAATTTTATAAACCTACAAACCTTATTTCAGTTTTAAAATTGATTTCTCTATTTAATTATCTTTTAAATGAATCTGGTGAACACTTGTAGAGATATATGTCATTTATTGTAGGATTCTGCTAGCAAATCAAGCGACAGTTCTTCACTTTATGCTTCAGCTGAGATCTTAAGATTATCTTCGGTTGATGGTTCAGATAAAGCCAAGAGTGCTTCGAAGATCTCAGAGCGCGCTAAAAAGAAGTCCTGGTACAATGTGATTTATCCATCGTACAAATCGAGATCAAAAGACTTCAAAAAGCTATTCAAAGAAGTTCCGTGCGATGAGCGGCTGATAGTTGGTAATAAACATTTAACCAAAAACTTGCTTTTAGATAATATTAATATTAATTTGAATTATTTTCATTTGTTTTGCAGATTATTCATGTGCTATTCAACGAGACATACTTATTCATGGTCGTCTTTATGTGTCGCAAAACTTTCTTTGCTTTCATGCAAACATTTTCCGATGGGAGACATATTTGAGTATTCGATGGAAGGATGTTACTTCTATAACTAAAGAAAAAACTGCGATAGTCATTCCAAATGCAATATCTGTTTGTACAGATAAAGAAAAGCATTTCTTTGCATCGTTTACAACTCGTGATAAGGCGTTTTTGATGCTCTTTCGAGTATGGCAGAATACATTGATGAACAAGCCTATGCTCCCGCAGGAGATGTGGCAATGGGTGCATAATTGCTATGGTGATGAATTAGGCTTAACTACTGATGATGAAGATTATATTGATCCATCAATTACACAAGATATAGCTATTGAGACTGATAGTCTTTTCGAGCAAAGCTGCAGCGACTATCCAAGTCAACTACCACAAAAGATAAAGCTAAGAAGTAGTAATAATAATATTAATACAAGCAGTTCAGATAAAGCTAGCGATACAAATAGCGGAGGTGCAGGAAGTGGTAAAGATAAAATCAAAATGAGCTCCAAAGAATTTAAACTTATGAACGTTAAACCGGACGACAGTCCTAAAGGAGGAAATTCATGCAGCGGTGGTACGTCATGTGCTGAAGTTAATATTGCAAACATTATGGCAGCAACTATCCCAGTAGGTGGTGTCACGAAACGAAAAGTTTCCAAAAACACACGACAACGTGATGAAACCCTACACAAGAACTCTGAAAATCTTCCAACTGATATGTCCGATTCTAGTGATTCGGAAGAAAATAATATTCCGTAAGTTGTTTGCTTTACAATGCACTGGAGTACATTTTCTAATTTGTTATGAGATAAATTTAAATATTTCAGATTTGTAAGCACGACTGAGTGCACATCGGCTCACGAAGGACGTCAATTAGTGCACACGATTCTTCCCATCAATATAGATACATTATTCAACTTACTATTTTCTAAATCGAAATTTTTGCTGGAGTTTCACGAGTCGAGGAAATCTACAGATCTTTCACTTGGAGATTGGGTTATAAATCAGACTGGCATTAAGACACGTATAGTAAATGTTACTGTGATGTTGGCGCAATCCGTTGGACCAAAAACTTCAAGAGTAAGTCGCACCGCCAAATGATTGCTGTTCTATATTTTCCTATTACTGTGTATTATGCTGGCGCGGTTAACTTAATTCGATTTTTACTGTCTAGAGGATTATTTTGTTGAACAGCGGAGTGACCGACTGATTGAGAGTCGCACTAAAATGTTCTGACGGTTTTTTTTACTATAATTCAAATGACTCGATCAGATTGCGGTGTCTTAAATCAGTGTGGAAAACGGCCACAATCGGTTCACATTTGATTACCTGTAATTAGAGGATGTTTTTAGTGCGAATATTGTCGCTTTGGTATTCGACAGCTTTTCGTCTCGTTTAGACCATTATTTGGATATGACGAGTAGTATCAGGATTCTCGGAACTAAGTTAAATGTTGAGTTCATTATCTTTTATGATACTCGTATTACGGCGATCATAGTCCATTGGACTTTGTATGATGTGGGGGCTCAGCTTACCGTCACGAATAAACACAAAAAAAAGTAAACAATAAACATTCACATTCCTCAGTATTACTGAGAGAGACTAAAGACTTTGTTACAAAGGCGAGAAACGTGGAGATAGTATATTTGATTAATCACGATTTTTTCTAGTTGCTAGTAATCGCGTAGTTATAAAGAATGTTTTTCCTTTTAGAGGTTTGATATCTAATTTGACAACTGTAAGAGACAAAATAATGAACATGTTTTTCGAATGAAGAAGCTCATCTTCGGGGAGATTAATAACGAGATCTAAAATCGGGGGATTAATAAAAAGATCCAAAATATAATACGGTTCGATCAAACAGTCAGAGACTGATGACACGAGTCATCACCCATATCAGTGGTTGAATTGGTTGTGTGTTGCGTTTGATTGTGCAAACCTAGGTTCAACTGACGAATCTTGCTATTGTGCAGTTCGGCGCAAGTGGTAGGTTGGGTCCCAAAGTCCAGCCGCCCGTTGACATACCACCCCATTAAGCTATAGGTGTATACATACGAGTGTGGCCTGAAAAGTTTCCGACCTCAACGTGAAGATAGCAGCACTCGTCAAGAAAAGCTAGTGAATGTTGTGCATCTTTTGACAGTTTCATACTGTTCAGCGTCGAGCTCATCCTCGACGAGACAGCAAAATTGTTTGGCGTAGGAAGCCCAGCAAAAATACATAAATTTCCGTGGTCGTTATTCACTCAACCAGAAACCCAAAAAACAAATAAAAGAGAGTTTTTTATCTTAACTCAAAACACCGTATTTTATTTAACACTTTGGCACAATATGACTTTTAACCGAACAGAATAAAAAGACGAATTTAATACTTTTTAATATAAAAGCAGGTACCGAAGGCACCAAACGGTCTTGGTTAACGACAACATTCATAATTGGATGATCAAAAGCACCGTGAAAAACGGTTGTATCGCACGACTGCTTTCTCCTTTGTACTGTCGATACCAGTAATTCAGCAAAAAACGGAGTATACCTTTCGGCGATGGAATTGTCGTGGTGACTTTTGTTGCTTCGATGGCAGGTGAATTAACTATTTGAATTTGTGATGAATCGATTCTCCTTTGTTATATCTTTGAGGAATCGATTCATCCCTTATTGCTTTGTGCTGCAACATCTTGCCGGGCCGGTGATGATGCACCAGTAGTTGTCCTTCCCTTTGGTGCTGTCAATGTGAGGCCTGTCAGCGCCCACCGGGAACAGCAAGTCCAATTCCACTAGTTGGTTCACTGAATGATCGCCCACTGGGAACTGCAAATCCAACTCCACTAGTTGGTTCAATGAATGATCGCAAGCTGGGAACAGCAAATCCAACACCACTAGTTGGTTCACGTTGAGACAGGGTCGCTGGTTGTATACGGATGATTGTGGTTGAGAGCCAGAAGTTTCAATGAATGTTCCACTCAAGAACCGATGCGGTGCAGAGGTAGGGTGGCAATAATTACTTATATTGTTATACTATATATTGATTCTATTAATTGATCTCAGTTATGAAATATAATGAGTTATGTTATAGTGGCATACTTGATGTTATCAGTGTGTGTAGGTGTGTGTGTAGGTGTGTGTGTATATGTGACAAAAGGGCGAAGATGGCCATTGTGTGCTAACGTTGTAGCTCGAGGCAAGGCCGTCGTTGTTGTTAATATTTGTTGATACTTGAAATGTTGGTTGGATCGTAAATCCGTGCCTAGAGTAAGAATATCTTGGACGTAGTCCTATGTTGGATTGTAAATCCTTTGAATGGTAATTGAGCGATGTGGTCGCCAATATGTTGAAGTGTTTGTGTTTGTCCTTGGTTGGAAATGTGGCCATTTGGAAATAGTTGAAATCTAGGTGCACTAGATGGAGCTGTTGATTCAGTTCAAAGACCGCTTAGTTGCGTTAAAGTCGGCCGTGCAATGTTGTGTTTTCATCATCTTCTGAATATGGCCAGCCTGTGCCGATATTAGAAGTGTTAGAGTTGCCGCCAACTGTATGGGATCATCTGCGTCTCGAATCCACGGTGATTGCTGTGGCTGATGCTGTTGCAGTTGGGGATGTGTCCCATCTACGCCGCTAATGCCACTGTTTGGCGTTGGGCGAGTTTATCGATGGGAACCGAACTCTCTGTCGGCAGCATTGCCTGACAGCGTATTTGATGAACTGGTTGAATGATGGTGCTGGACATGGTGGTTTTTTTGTTTTTTTTGTTTGTAGTGTTGTGGTTGAATCCTTGCGACATATCCTGTTGATTTACAACTGGCACCTGAGTGAGCAAGAGAGGTTGCGTATCTACGTTGCTATCAAGAATAATAATCTGAAGATTGCAGGATGAAATAGTTCCAATGCTAGGCGTCTTTCTATCTTTGACTTGAGGCTGGATCATCTGTTCACAATGCGTTTTCCTTTGATCTGATTTCCCGAAGGGTGCCGGCATCTTTCCTGTTCCTCATCTTCTATGCCCCCTAATCTTGTTACCGAAAGCCCAGCTTAGACACCGACTCTGTTGGTGTGGTGCCTCCAGACACGTGACAGCGATGAGCCTGGGCTGTGATAAGAGGGTGCCCCCAGAGCGTTGCGTCCAGGCGACGAGAAGCGAGGAACCCCAGACACGTGACAGCGATGTGCCCAGGTGGCGAGAAGCGGCAAATCCTGGACGCGTGACAGCGATGCGTCGCTCGCTCAAACGATTGTCAAATAAAAACTACGCGTCCAAAATGGCTGACATTTTGGTGAGTAACCGTCAAAAGATGCACAACTACATTCACTACATTTACATTTTTATTGACGAGTGCTGCTATCTTCACGTTGATCTCGCAAACTTTTCAGGCCACCCTCGTATATATACACCTATCACCCATCCTCGTATATTTTGGGTCCCCAAATCGTGTTTCGCGTCGGGACACTGTAACCTCCGACTACGGCTGATGTTCGGTGCTGGCGACAGACGAAGGAATCTGCAGCTGCTGGGGCTACCTTCCTTTCGGTCGCTGGAGGTATTAACCATTCGGTGAAGTCCTCTTCACGTATGAGCTGCAGTTGCTTGTTCGCCCTAGACAGAGGACTGGCCAGTAGTGTTGGTGGGGTGCGATCGTCTATTCTCGGCGGCGGGTGATATCGAAGTGAGTTGAAATCCCCGCCAATTATCCTCACATGTGGTGTGTGTCACATGAAATTGGCGGGGAAAATCCGGTGTCGGTTCGTGTTTTATGTGTGGGCGAGACCCACGTAGTGCCCCGTCGACTCCACGCCAATTCAGCCGTGACTTCCGCCTGTGTGTGAGGGTGAGAGAGTGCGCTTGACCTAATTAGTCGAAAGCCACTCTCGGTGTGACTCTTTGCTTGCGGCGACTGTGTGGAAGTGTGGTTTGTGCTGAGCCGCCACATCACATATAGGTATACTGTGGGGATGAAGTAGGGTGCGCCGGCGTACGGCACTAGGTACACTTCTATCCCCATCATCTCTAAAAGCTTGCGTGGAAGAAAACACCGACAAAAGAGCGAAACTCCGCCACTTTTGTTCGCAACCAGGGGTAAAGGAAAACACATGATTTGGTTTATTGTTAGTCACAACTGATTTGTATTTTATTGTTATTTTTGTTCACATTATACATCTTTATTTTCTACACAATTTTGTTCATGTTCACAACTTCACCGAATTGCAGTGGATCTTTTTATTTAAACGTAAATGTCCTTATAACCGGACTGGTGTCTTTACACGTTACAACAATACTCGAAAACTCGACTTAACACCACAACAAACACTCAACAAACGATAGTTTTAATTCGAATAGATCATCCTTGGTAACAGGCTCGGAAAAGGAAATATCACTATCACAAAAGGGTTGGTTTAATTCCGCGACTCTGGGGTGTACTGTGCGCGTTCCCGCAGCTCTAAGGGGAGCGGGAGGAGAAAGGACCGGCTTGGTCGGAGGATGGAAAAAGACTCAACGATTCAACCCTCGTTTGGGGTGAGTTTGGTGGTGCGGTGAGAAGGAAATGAAATTTTCCTTTTGAGACCGACCAATAGGAGTAGATCTCCGGTACTTACGCGTATCACTTTATTTGCTCGTGACGCGATCTCATGGGTGGATGAACCGTGGGAATGCAATTCGAATTAAAGGAGCATTTCTGTGAGGATTGCTTGCAGCTCAATCAATAGCTGCAAGTTATTAGGAAGCCATTGGGATGATTACACAATGACGGTTGCATATGGCATTTATGGTAACTCAAGGGTCGAATTCTAGTGTGAATATTTACACTATAGAGAATTCGGATCTTGGCTGCTAGACGCGAGTTGCGCTATGCTTTGTCGGTTGGATAAAAGAGTCGCCAGCCTATGTGTATGTAGGGAAAACTGTTGTACACATGGTTAGGCTGGGAATAGCCGACGCTAGGATAAGATTTCCCGATTATGTGGTTACTTGGTACGGTAACCAAATTGTTTTCTTTCAGGCATAATGTTTGACCTTTAAGGAATTCTTCTAGGAAAATGTATATGATACTCGTATGAATGCCTGAGAAACCTTTTAGGAAATTTTCTGCCGATGCGTTGACGCACGGAGAATGCCCTTGTGAAAGAAAATGCTTTGATGCGGAGAGATTGAGGTGCAAATATGGGTTGCGAATATGGGGGGTTCTTCAGGTGAGCTTTAAGAACCCCAACAATACAACATATTAGAAAAATGGAAGTGAGATATAAAAATAATTTATGCTACAAGGGCAGTTTGATAAGTCGGTGGCTTTTTGAATACAAGATATTTTTTTTCGGTAAATAAGCATTTTATTTCTCAACATGGTCTGCTTTTAGCTCGATACATTTAGTCCAGTGTTTTTTCAATTTTTTTATTCCTTCCAAATAATAGGTTTCCTCAAGGCTTTCAAAATAGACGTTAGTTTCTATGATGAGCTCTGCATTCGACCCATATCTGTTACTACCCAGCCATTTCTTCAGGTTTGGAAACAGAAAATAGTCGTAGGGGGTTAAATCTGGAGAATATGCTCGATGGGGTAGCAGTTCGTAGCCCAATTTATGGAGTTTGCTTGATTATGCATAATCAGCACACGCAATTCACCGTTTTCCATTTTCGTTAAAATTCACAAGGTTGTCTGCTTTCAATGGCTGTCAAACACAAACTAAATGACAGAACTTTCTCAACTTTGACAGTAGTTGTTGAAGAGTTGTGGAGATGAATGGAGGATAACACGAGGGTGGACGTCCGTGTGCTGTTGCGGCTAGTTGAGGAAAAAGAGAGATGATGTGCACGTACATCATCAGGAAGCCTTTGCAACTTGACGAAATGCAAAATGGTGGATATGTTCGTCAAGTTCAACCAATTTCGTTGTCGTCGGTGTGCGCATCGGATGTACACTAATGTAGAACATTTGATGTCCAACACTTCTCCTGTCGTCCGGGCAGTTGGCCCAATCCGCGTCGGCGTATCCGGTGAGACATTTCCCGCTCGTTTTATAGGATAACCCGATGTTCACTGTGCCTTTCAGGTAGCGTAATACACGTTTGGCGGCTTTCCAGTGATGCTCGTCGAAACTGCTGTTGAATTGGCTTAATCTGCTCACGGCAAAGGCTATATCTGGTCTTGTGCATACTGCCAGGTACATGAGAGATCCAATTAACTCTTGAAACGGCAGGTTTCTGTCGGGTTCCTCCTTCCCTTTCTGTAGTATAGTGCTGCTGTCCAGAGGTGTACTCACGGGCTTCGAGTCGGTCATGTTGAAACGGTCTAGGATTTCGGATATGTATTTGGTTTGAGTCATCCGCAGTTCTTCCTTGTCTCGATGAAATTCGATTCCAAGACAATGCTTTATTTCGCCGAGGTCCTTTGTGTTGAATGTTTTTCAGAGCTGCTCCGATAGTTCCTCGATCTTTGCTGTGCTTTGTGAGGAAACTAAAATGATGTCCACGTATACGGTGACCAGTAGTAGGTCCTTTCCTTTTCCTTCAAAGAATATGCAAGGATCGGCGGTGGACTTGTAGCGATTCTAACAGATACACACAATTCACAAGCAAAAATAGTGAAGAACACCGAACGAAAAAAATCGAATAAGAAAAATACATCAGAACCGTATACCAAGCGATAAATAAAAAAAAAAAAATTCACACCAGTGGAATATACTCGAGTTTGGAAATCAAATTCTAAACACGGTCAGTAGCCTGGTGTGTAACGCTTAGGTAAAATTTTTTTCGTGATTCGAGCTGTCATAGCGTCAGTTCGAATCACACGATCTTCTTCACTATTATTTCAAACGCTATAGACTGCTTGAGACCGAGGCGTTTGAGCTCAACATCGGTGTGTTTGGGGATCTCCATGTAAATTGTCTCGTCGAGCTCGCCGTTTAGATAAGCCGTTGCAAGATCAAGGTGGCGGATGCTCATGTTGTGTTGAGCGGCTAGGGCGGCCGTAATTCGAATTTTCGTAATTTTCTTGCAACTGCAGCGAACGTCTGATGGTAGTCAAATCCGGGTACTTGGGAGAATCCTTGTGCAACGATGCGTGCCTTTCTTCGTTCTAGCGTGCCGTCGGGATTCGATTAGTTCCACAAGACAAAACGGCTGCCGATGTCTTTGTCTTGTTTCGGCCGATCTACCAGAGTCCAAGTTTCATTTCTGATGATGGCCTCGATTTCTTGCGTCATGGGATTTATCCACTCCTCGGTGTCTGGACCGCTTGTTGCTTCTTTTATAGGAACTTCGGCTGCTCCCGCGGTCTCCGAAGTGATGTCGCATTCTTGAAATAGTTTTCTAGGTCTTCCCCCGAGTCCAGTCCTTTCTATCCGTGGTCTTCCTGGTCCTCTTCTTGTGATGATTGTGTCAGATCTGCTGGTTGGGGTTGTTGGTTGCCCGGTTGCTTCATTTCTTGTTACTTCGAGTTGTTCATCTCTGGTTTCGTTATGTGTTGTATCCGGTGTAATGAATTCGACCGTGGCACTTTCAGTATCAGATTTGTCGTTTGTTGGGCGAAAATCATTGGTGGCGGGACTCCGGTCGTTATGTTTTTCGAAGAACTTCACGTCCATCGCGATTTCGATTCTTCGTTCGTCGGGGAGCCAAATCCTGTACGCTTTCGATTTGTCAGCGTAGCCGACGAAGATCCCCTTTTTAGACCTGGGGCTGAATTTACCTTTCCTTGGTCCTCGTTCTAGCGAGTAGACAACACATCCAAATTCACGAAAAAGGCCTACGTTTGGAGCGTTTCCAGTCCACACTTCGTATGGGGTTCTTCCGTTGAGTGTGTTGGTCGGACATCTGTTTCTGATGTGGTTTGCTGTGTTGACTGCTTCTCCCCAAAATCTTGTGTCCAGATTTGCTTGTATGAGGAGGCATCTACCCATATCCACGAGGGTCCGGTTTTTTCTTTCGGCTACTCCGTTTTGCTGAGGTGTGTGAGTCACTGATAGCCTGTGGTGGATGCCGTTTTTCCTTAAGAAGGTATTGAATTCGTTGTTGACGTACTCGGTCCCGTTGTCAGACTGTAAGCTATTGATCTTCCTTCCAGTCTGTTTTTCGGCAAACGCTTTAAAATCTCTAAAGGCGTTTAAAACTTCACTCTTGCTTTTGATCATTTTCACTGTGCACCACCTAAAACAATCGTCGATGAACGTGAGGAAGTATACAGACCCGCCCCATGTTTTGATACTCATTGGCCCGCAAGTGTCGGTGTGAACCAGGTCCAATATGCCCGTTTTTCGCGCTGACTCTTTCGGGAATGGAAGCCTCGTTTTTTTCTCGAGAGCGCAAATATCGCACTTCATTTCTTGTGTGGGCTGCCTGAAAAACATTCCTCGTACAGTCCCGTTTCTGTGGCTCAAAGTAAAATCCTTAATATTCAAGTGAGCCAGTCTCCGGTGCCAGGTTTCCAGTGGTGATACATCCGGGGTAGTTGTAGTGGCGGCTGCGTGGGTTTCTTGCAGGCTTGCTGGAACGAAGTACAGGTCGTTTTTCCTTACAGCCTCGAAGATGACCTCCCGTTTTGAGTTCGTTACTTTCGCTCCTTTATTATCGAAAGTGATTGTGAATCCTCTGTCAGCGATTTTGCTCACAGACATAAGATTCGCCCGCAGATCGGGGACGTGTAGAACATTATCCACTTTTACGTTTCGATATTTGCCTTTGTACTGGGTGATGATGTTTATGTCGCCTCGTACGGTGATGTCGGTTGAGGCACTGTTGGCAAGGTTTAGTTTCATCGGATGAATTTCGTTGTATCCTTCGAATGCTTCGGTGTTACTCGACATGTGGGATGTGCTTCCGCTGTCCAAGCACCACCCCTTACTGACAGTCGACTTAAAAGCCCGAAATCCGTGTTGCGCTGAGTTGGTGTAAGCTAGTCCACTTGTTCCGTGGTTGTATGTCTTGTTTTCCTTCCCTCGATCTTTAGAAGATCTCGGTCTTTCTCTGTTGAGAGAGCGACACTCGGCCACCTTGTGCCCGGCTTTTCCGCAATGGTAGCATTTGTAGGAAGGCTTTTGTCGGTTTCCGAGGTGATTGTGTCCATGGCGTTTATCCTCCGTCCTCGTGTCGCGTTGTTTGGCGGCCATCGCGCCTTCGGCTTCATGTCGTTCGTTGGTGCGCCTGGCGTCGCTTTCCTCGATTATCTTGATTCGTAGCGCCTCCGGCGAAGGTAACTCGTCTCGGGGTTCTATGGCGCATCTGAAGTTCTCAAACTTCGGGGAGAGACTATACAGGAGCATGATGCATAGCAGATCGTCGCTTACTTCGATTTCCATGTCGTTCAATTTATCGACGGTGTCAAAGAAGTCGCTTAAGTGTGTTCGCACGTCGTCGTGATCGCTCATTCGATGAAGCGTCAGTCTCTTCAGTAGACTGGCTTTTCTGGCCGCACCTTTTGACTCGTACACGGAGATGAGTTTCTCCCATACTTCTCGGGAAGTTTCACACCCTTTGATGATCTTGACTTCTGATGGTCCGATCGGTAGTATGATGTCTGCCTTAGCCTTCCTGTCTCCTGTTTTCCACTGCTCGACCTCGCGTGTGCGCGCCTCCGTCGATTCAGGTTTCACAATTTCTTCAGTCACATAGCCCCTTGCGTCGTTCTTTACTAGTATCGCCTCCATCTGCAGCTTCCAAGTGTCGAAATTATCCTTCCGCAGTTGTTCGATGCTCGCTGTGGATGGCGCCATTTTGTTGATGGACGAGAATTTAGCTTTCCTGTGTTTATCCAACCGTGACTCTATTTCGCAGTGCTCTGGTGAATGCCTGGGCCCATAAACTGTTGAAGAGTTGTGGAGATGAATGAAGGATAACACGTGGTTGGACGTCCGTGCGCTGTGGCGGCTAGTTGAGGAAAAAGAGTGATGATGTGGACGTACATCATCAGGAAGCCTTTGCCACTTGACGAAATGCAAAATGGTGATATGTTCGTCAAGTTCAACCAATTTCGTTGTCGCCGGTGTGCGCATCGGATGTACACTAATTTAGAACATTTGATGTCCAACAGTAGTCTATTTATATATCGAAGTTGACGGCAGTATTTAAAGTTACTGTGTGGGAAATGCAAAACTTACCAAATTGCCCTCGTATTATATTTTGCTTTTTAAATTTGCTCATACTTATTTCATTATTAGGTGATTGTGTTTTGAATTTATAAAAAATGAAATAAAATACGCACACAATTAAGATACAATTAAGGTCTGCAACTTTTCACAATTTTACACGAATAACTAATAAATAACCGAAACTATAGCACTGAGTCATCTGTTGAATTTACATATGCACAGTCAGCTGAGACTATAAAACTTAAGTAGTAATTTTTTTTCGAAAAACAATTTTGAATCTTTTATGTATAGAGGGAGAAATATTTCTGGCAATGTCGCTATATTTGTAATATATTATTTGATGAATTGCACTTTACTACACATTCGAAATGTGAATTTAATGGCAATAACTTCAAGTTAAAGTTAAATAGACTCCTTGCACGAAATCTAGTTTACTGTGTACTTAAACAACGATGTGTATTACATAGAATTTATATACGAAAAGATTATATCACAGAAGAAGACCTTTTATTTTTTCGAACCCACAAAACGCTATAGAGGTACTTATTGCAGTTTTAATCAAGTTTGGAGTTAAACCTGAATAAAAGCTGAGCAAACCCTCATTTCTGGCTATTTTCAGAAAGCAACCTATGAATTCCTTGCAAGATTGTGTGACCGTTCCATGAACTCCGTAGGATTGCATACGATGTTTGACCACATCTAAGGGATATACCGCTGTGTTTGATATCATTCCAGCGCCAGCAGCCAATGGCAGTATTAATAAAACTGGCAAATCAGATTTCTTTTTTGTGCCCAGTTTTTCAACTAGAAAGTCCATTCCCAAATTATATACAAAAAACCGGATGCCGATTAATGGCCCTATCTGCATTGTGGCAGAAAACGCACCTTTATACAGTCCAGTTACACCTTCATTTTGTATACACCTTACACCCAGTTGTAAAGCTGATTGTTTTACGTCGTCTTTACTTCTGGCCACCACAAGTGTTTTAACCACTTCAAAGGGAATTGTTAAATAAACACAGGATATTCCTGTTATATATCCGTTGACAAAATTCTTCTTTCCAGGATTGTTATAAAAATATGAGTAGTTTTCGAGCCATCCATTGACAGCCCCGAACAAATAAAATTGTATGGCTCCTTGCCAGGTCCCATATAGTTGATTAATAAGCATTCCTCTCCATAAGCCACGTATACCGTCATCCTTATAAAGTTCCTTTAGTGCATGAATCAAGTTTTTATAGCGTTTCGGGAAAATTTGCATTCGAATTTTCGCCACATCGAAAGGCTGGGAAATTGTTTTTGATAATAGAAATCCTCCCGCTCCTGCTATAAAGTTGACTTGGGATTCACTCAGTTTTGTTTTATTTTCACTTAAAATAATACCGTTTTAGGTAAAATAAAACACATTATAATATGAACAAGTAAGCTACTACCTGGAAGCTTTTTCCGTTGTAATCCTTTCCTTTTTAGGGTCCATTTCGACTTCTTAAAACATTTTTGCTATGACTTCAATAGTCGTAAATAATTATTGACAGTAATTAAAGAATGCAATAGTAACAGTCGAGTCCTTAACGTGACATTATATTTTAGAATTTAAATAAATAATCGATTTCGTTCTTACTTAAAAGTGTTCCCTAACATCGTAGAATTAGTCTCTCGAAATCTGATTGTCATTTGTCAAGGAAAAAAGATATAGGAATATTTATAGCGTCACCTTTATATAAATATAAACCGGTTTCTATTCAAATCGTAGCACAGTATATAAATTTTAAATATGTTTTTCTAGAAAGCAGGTTTTTTAAACTCGTCTGATTCAATTCTCGCACGTACTTTTCTTTTCTCGAAATATACTTGACCAGTTTTAAAAGTCCAAAAACCATTCATTATTATCGACACTACAACCGAGATCCAGTCTTCGTCTTATTTAGCAAGTTTCTTCATCGATCCTGATTTCGAGCCGATGTCATCCAGTTTAGCACACCCAGACTCTGTGCGTCCTGGTGTACGCCACCCCTTCATCGCAGACTACTGCGCTGCCGCCTTCCATACATCTGTGGGGGGCTCCGGCGATGGTGTTGTGTTGTATTTATGAGTAGGGGTGCCTGCACGGGAATAGGTTCACTCATACCCCCACACTCTTTCTGTCGTAAGCCCGGCTCCAAAGGAAAATAAAACACTTAGTCCTAGGATAGGCTGTTCGTTTATTGTAACGGTAAAATTGGTTTTATAAACAGATTCGGTATAATTTAATTTTTAATCAACGAAATTCAGTATTGTTTGTTTC
The DNA here is from genome assembly GCA_963931805.1 of Microdon myrmicae. Lineage (NCBI taxonomy): Eukaryota > Metazoa > Arthropoda > Insecta > Diptera > Syrphidae > Microdon > Microdon myrmicae. The sequence continues at coordinate 175,276,842 of OZ007497.1, read as the reverse complement.
TTTACAAAAAATGTTCGGTATGGCTTGATTTAATAAACTGAGTTCAACACTGTTTGATTTTCACAAAAAGGTTCGGTATAGCTTAATTTTTGTTCCCACACATGTATACGATTCCGGGGGCGAATTTCGACTCTTTATAGATTGAAACTATATGCGCCCACGACCGGGGATGGGTTAAGACTCTACTTTTGATAGGACAGCGATGCGCTCTCGTCGGTGGTAGTTATTCGACTCTTAATTTTGACTCGTACAGAGTCTGTCTTCCGCTAAGGGTTGTTTTCTGTTTTTTGAGAGAAACGTGCAGTTTCTCTTGCAGCGACCAATCAGAGAAGATCTCTCTGAGTTGATCACGGCGAGGGTGCGTGGTACTTCGTGTTGCCAAGCTGTGGCAAACGAAAACAACGAAAATGGAACTAAGTAAAAGGAAATGAGAAGAAGGAAATTATATCTATAGTGACTGCAGCTGCGCGGATTGTTTGCCCGTCATTAGGGCGACTTGTGCCATGAGCAAATAGGATACGCGCACAAACGATGATTGTGCGATATCAATACTGGTGGCCTATGTGAGATTCTTGTGTGCATGTTTATGATGCCCCAGGTGATGCATCCCTTACTTGATTTATGCCCTTAGGAAAGGTACATTTTACAGGTGAGATAGGCCAACGAAAGGGATTGAGGTTGGCGTTATGCGCGGTCTGCAGGCGAAATTGTGGTTGTAATTGTGGGTAGAATTGTGGTTATGGTCGTGGGTTGGTTTTCAGTGTAACGTAGAGAACCCCCACACATCCTGCTGCAAAGGTCTTCCCGGGCAGGCTCCTCTTCGCTCATTCGAGCTAGGTGTCCCACCCACCGGAGTCTACCGAGCTGGATTTTTCTTACAACGTTAGGTTCAAAGTAGATCGCGCACATCTCATGGCTGTAACGTCCCTGGAATCTTCCTCCCTCACATACGGGGCCAACAATTCTGTTTTGTGTTTTTGTGAGATAATTGTAGTAAACGGATTTGTAAAGCTCGATGAATTTATAAAAGGAACCGAGAAAATTGGAGTGGTCCAGAGAAGAGCGTGTTCTTAGTAAAATATTCCACAAATTATTCCTCTTGTTCCGAAGAGTACGGAGTTTGCAGTTATACCATGAAGGCGATGATACCGATGTCCTATGTCGAGAATAAGGGACATATAGGGAAACAGCATTGTATATTTCCTTATAGAGAACGGCAGTAGCTTTTTCTACCTCAAGGTGATCAAAGCGAAATGCGATTCTGCTAAGATGCTCATTTAATAGGCGAAAGTTATCTTTGCGGAAGTTGTAGGAAAAGTTGACGTGGGTTGGTGAGGTTTGGGATAAGCTGTCACGATAAAGGGATACGAGAAGCGGGGGTGGATAATTGTCGATGGTGGAGAGAGTGTGAAGACTAAGGGCAACTGATGAATTATAGGGGTCCGTTGTAAACACAAGGCTCCTCGATAGTATAGTGATTAGTATAGCCGCCTGTCACCCGGGAGACCGGGGTTCGAGTCCCCGTCGGGGAGCCTCTGGCGCAAGACTAATGACCTTGTCCAGAAAAAATAAATCATTATGGAAAAAAAGCCTCAGGACTTGCTGAATAAGGCCAAGACCAGTTCCCGGTTGTAGTGCCGATGATGATGATGATGTTGTAAACACAAGGTCAAGTTGCCTCTTCATATGAGATAGCACATTACTCATTTGACGGAGGCTTGAGTTGGCGAGACCGTCTATAAAAGACGTTCCCTGTTGCTAGTGGGGTTTGAGGTGTAAAAGGATTGATCGTCTGACAACGTCCATTGGAGATGGGGGAGGTTGAAATCGCCAATAAAAACGATATCATCAAGGGAAGTACCTAACTTGGTTAGGTGATCAACCGCTGCGATTGTCAGTTCATATGACACGATAGGTTGCGAAGGAGGTACATAGAAACATATAATGTATAATGACTTTGGGCGTTGGTCAATTTTTATTAAGGATTGTAATATCACCGTGTTTGTTGTTCTGGACGGAAAACCATGTGCTGAAAGGGCGATAGATGGTCTGAGGACGTCAGGTCGTCGTGGGTGGTGTCAAAACTGTGGACTCTCAATAAAGGTTGAGGTAAAGAGAGGTGGACAATGTAGGGATGGTGTGGGGTAGGTTCGTTGGGGCGCCGGCAAGGGCGCATGATTAACTGAACCCGCCACCGGGGAAAACACAAATCACCAAACACACAAGAGAAGGTCGGAAAAATGTCAAAATAACAAAACGCTGTCTCCAATTACACTCCGTCAAGTAGGTCCGATTTATTAACAACCGTAGCTTAGATTTTGGTGACAATTGTATTTTATTCAGTGTCTAATAAGATAAACAACAATTCAAATACACTTATGGTTATGATACTTTATTAATTAATCACACTTTCGAGTTTAGTATCCAAATGGCGCTTGTAAGTTGGACAAAACGGCTCATCGCCTGCCGACGAGATGGAACGTATAAAAATCGTCTCATGAATTGTGACAATAATTTGTCGAATGTAATATGTACACTGGGTCCGAAATAAACACACAACACACTAATTGCAAATGAACAGGACGTAACAGTTGAGGATGACTGTTGAATAAAATATTTCTGGCGGATTATTGTTTATGTGATAAAGCGGAAGGCGATTATCTTGATGCCTGAAACACTGTTTGTGGCGTTATCTTCACGTAATTTCGTTTGTTTTAAATTTAAATTCAGGTTGAAAAATTGTGACAATGAGAATAGTGCGCGTGATGTTTGCCCGGCGCGCGCTCTAACTCGACTCTCTCTTCGTGCGCACCCTAACGTATGAAACTCGACTGACTAATCAAAGGCAAGAATCCATTCCGGGTGTCGTGGCAGTGGAGTCATGGCTAAGTGAACTTGTAGCGATTCTAACAGATACACACAATTCACAAGCAAAAATAGTGAAGAACACCGAACGAAAAAATCGAATAAGAAAAATACATCAGAACCGTATACCAAGCGATAAATAAAAAATAATTCACACCAGTGGAATATACTCGAGCGTGGAAATGAAATTCTATCAGCGATAATAATGATGTATGCAAAGATGACTTTCCCCTTTCAGGAAACTACAAAATATCCCGGGGGATGTGATAACATGCTGCTAACAGAAATTCGGAAGTTCTGTTAGCAGAGCAAATAGGGAATTTTTTCCGGATAGATACAGATACCAGTTTGAATCTGGGTATCTGTGTGAGCAGGATATTGTTGAGGTTTGAGATAGTCAGTGAGATTTTGATCGTCAACGCGACGAGGAGGACAGCGAGCCCCACCGAGGAGGTCGGACATTGAGAAACCTCAACGAGAAGGTCATCGGCATAACGCGTGAATACGATAAGGTAAAGAATCGCGTTTCAATGTAACTTGGATGTATTTCAAGTCGTGTGTTGCGGGGTAGCAAAATCCGGTGTGTGAAGTAGTTAGTATGTTGCGCTAGACAAAGTTCGAACTAAAATAAATAACGGGAACCGTGCTTCCAAGTGTTTAACGTAGTAAAATTTAATAATTCAATAAAATTTATAAATAGAAAAACAATTTCTTCCGTGTTTAATTGTGCTGTTTCGCTTTGTGGATTTCCTTGTGTGTTAGCAGTGTTCGGCGGAACGCTGCAACAAAACCTTCAACCGAAGGACAACAAACTTTCGCTCCAGTATCAACCTACAATATGCAATAATAGTTCCGCCAAAAACTCACTGCCACTTACTAGGAACATGAAGAAGGGTTGCTATGCCTACATAGAAAATTTGTTTTGGGGAATTTCTGTTGCTGTGTATACGGGGAAATCGGTTTCGGAGGCATAACCAAGTATGGTCACGGGTTGTCGGTTAGACAATAAGACATGGGTGTTGACCGTTACGATGGTTGTTGTCTGGAAAGACAACGCATCAGGCTGGTGACTTGCCAGTAAGGGGAATTGATATAATTTCAAATGGTTTAGGCGGAATGGGTACCGAAATGGTTTTTGGGAGAAATAAAAGCTGCTTGGTTGCAAGCGAGGAAAATAGTTTAAGTAAGAAGTGAGTCGGAATAGTTTTCGGGGAAAATGCAAGCGAGAGATTTAGTTTATGTAGGAAATGAACCGAAGTGGTTTTCGGGAAAAATGCATGCGGTTTGATTGTAGGTGAGGGAAATGATTTAAAATGTATTTTATTGCAGGTTTTAGAAATGAATTCTGTTGCAGATTGGGAAATGTATTCTTTGCAAGCTTTGAATGGGGGAGTTAGGTTAAGGTGACGCGCTGTTAGTGGTCAAAATTAGGTTGGAGTTGTGGGTTGGTTCTCCATGTAATATAGAGAACCCCCGCAATGGTACCTCGTCCGAACGATTATCTGAAACAATAAAAAACACAGGTGTAGTATCTGCGGTGAGGGTCACCGAGTATCATCACCGTAATCCTTCGTCGACGGGTAACTGGGACCAAGCCATCCTGTGTAGAGTCCACAAACATATGACTGAATTCAACTGTTGTGGTAGAATTTGTTTGGAGCTATCCGAAGTAAAATTCTTCACGTCTGTTATATCAGAGTAAACACGTTTCTTCATAATTTCTAAGTTCTGCTCCATGCTCGTTCCGTCCAGAACAATTACAATCCTTAAGTAATTGAAGGAATCCACAGTCCACTGATGTTGTAAAACGGAATCCCGCCGAGAGAAGAACTATATCCTGCTTGGCTTTATACAAATTGCTTGCCACATTATAGCCATTGATTATGGTATTACAGTCATGCAGTTCGTAAGGACGCAAGTACTGATGTGCACTATGTTTTAATGTAAGTTGGTATTCACACAAGACTAAAGACTGAATCGTACAAAGATTGAACTGATCAATGACCAGTGCGGTGGACAACGTATGGACAGCATAAAAGGATGTGTCTATTTTGTTTAGCGTACGGTAATCGCGGAGAACAACAGAAGAGCTCACCACATTAAATACTCCACCACTTTGGATGTTTCAACAATATCTTCACAAAGCGATACGCGCACTTTACGGGGCAACCGGAACCCAATCGAACTGAACTGAAGTAAGTATAATTGAACACTTTTAGAACACAAACAAGGAAAGGAACTTGCGGATGCGAAGAGCACACAGCGCGAGCTTATATCCGCGCGATAAGTCGGAATGCGAAGCGCTCAGCGGTCGATTGTCAATTGACTCACGGTAACTCCAAAATGTGATCTAATCCGTGACTGCGATTTTTAGGTTGTCTCGTCACAAGCATCTGCCTTGAGGGCCACTACCGACACCTACGTCTCATAAACAACCCTAAGATGCCCCTTGGCACAGATGCCTCACACCAACATAAGTAATAAACCAACTTCCGAACCCGCAACCAACATGAATACTCGTACATCCATTGTACCATAAACACACATTCCTTTTCAGTAGAGATGTCTATCCCGCACAAGTTCCGATTTGTAAAGTATTTCCCGGAATTGACAGCCAATTGTAACCCTTAGCAACCGGTCGCATGACCCCATCAAGTGAAACATCTGCAGACACTGTGATTTCGTTCCGGAGACTTTATATACACATTGAGATGCTTAGAAGGGCAGATGATCCGGTTGTTGGCTCGTTTCCTTCTCCGTGGATGTCTCGGCACAATTGATTACAGATAAAATGCTAGGTATCATGTGGTTCTCGTTCGCATTTTGTATTTGCGTTTGAGTGTTGGTAGTTAACATCAGCAGTTATAGGCACTGTTTAATCCAATAATGTGGGACTATCAAATCCCAAGCCTGTGGCAATTGCTATGTACATAAGTCTATTATGCACTTCTTCTCATGGATCCGTCGAAAATTTCAAGGAACTTCGCACGTATATTCGGTTGGGAACATCTTAGTCCTGATAGAAACGCAACTTCTAGTTTACTTGTCAACTCGGTTTGCTTCAGATAATCGTCGCGGGCCATGTAGTTGCTGAGCTCTAGAAATTGTGCATTCAACTCCAGGTCATCTGCGACATTCTTTTCAGTTAAATTTCAACAGACTCAGTCAAAATTAGTATATTATATGAAACTTAAAAACCTCAAGTTCAGTTGTGTTGTTACAATTAAAAAACCAAATATTATATTGAGTGCAGTTTAATAAAAATAAAGTGTATAGATTTGCTTATTTTATCGTGGATGTTCTTTAGTAATTCAGTTTATTATTATTATTACTTTTTCTATATTTTCTAGGTTACCGAGGAGCAAATAATGCGAGAGTGCAGCAAGCCTGGAGAGCTGTATTCAATTGACATAAATAGTTCAAATGCTGGCATTCCTTATGCGGATAGTTTTGGAGTTCTTCTTCATTATTGTTTGGTCAAGTAAGTTATTATCAATGATTCTATATAATTCTTTATATATCGTGTTTGAAGTCGCGTGTTCTAGAAAATGAACTTTACATGAACTACGTTCTTTAACCTCTTCAGGGACTATTTTTACATCGAAATAATCATTCCCAGTGCAGCCAAGGCAAAAAAAACCTTTACTTTTTTTGTTGATTGATTCTGCAGTGAATAAATTATTATCAATTTTTTGTTGATAGTAACTATAATTACAAAAAATTAAACGTCCACATATGTGGCCAAGGGCGTGAAGATGTTATGTTACTGCTCTGTGGACGGCGCCTTCTTCGGCGACGTCTCAGCTCTCTTCTCTCTGCGTGGGCTATATTCCGGCGTTGGCCGCCCAAGCGATTTATTTGGTTAGCGTACCGTACTGTCAGATCCCGACTCTGCTCTGGACGAAGGGCGTTATTGTCTTGTCGTCATCATCATCACCATCATCATCGGCGCTACAACCGGGAACCGGTCTTGGCCTTATTTAGCAAGTCCTGTGGCTTGTTAAATTTTCCATATTGATTTGTTTTTTTCCGGGCAAGGTCATTAGTCTTGCGCCAGAGGCTCCCCGACGGGGAATCGAATCCCTTCTCCCGCGTGACAGGCGGGTATACTAACCACTATACTATGGAGAAGCCCGTCTTGTCCAGTACGGTTCTTTTATTCTCCAAATAAAACACCGCTGCTATAGTTACTTAACCTTTATTATTCGTTATGCACTGATTCCATTGTGGCCTTATGGAGCCCACTACAGTAAATCATGTGCACCGAAACTGTCAGTTATCTCTTCGCAACTCGGAGCTCCCGTGGTAACTCCTGCTGCTCTGCCGATGTGCCCGCCTTATAAAAGCCTGCAGCCGCCCTCTCGTTCGCTCGTTTCCTGAGTGCTGGTTTCCTTAGTGGCTTCCCGGAATTGGGGCGCCGCTGATCGTTGTTTCCCAGGAACTTGGGTGCCGGCGCTTGCCTTGCCTCTCCCGGGAATTCGTGTTGACGTGATGCATTGCCCCGAAGTGCGAAGCACTCCCTCATGTGACGGCGATGTCATTTCTGGAACCAACACTACAACTCGGCGTGTTGGTCTTCCCCCTTGTCATCCTCACGTCCAGGACTCTGACCCTTCCGCCGGGTCCGGGATACACAGCTTATACTTGCCCGCAGGTCCAGGTACTGCGGAGCGATGTAGAATCCACCACCAGAACTACACCTCCAACTTGTGGCTCGGTGGTATCTCGTCCGCAGATCCTTCTTGACATCAGGGTTGGTAGGTATTTTTCAATCCACCTTTTCCAGAGATGGTCCGTCAGCCGCTGCGCTGTTCTCCAGCTCGCTCTACCAACAAGGTCGTGGTCGTCGAATTCATCGGGTGCCATCGCACCCCAAGAACGCCCCAGTAGGAAATGGTTCGGCGTGAAACTTTCTTCGTCTTTCGGATCCAAATCGAACCATTGTAGCGGCTCTGTAGTAACCTTTCTTTTACCAGCTCCACTCTCTGCAGGTGCATTCATTTTGACCACTTCCTTTTGTTTGTTTCTCTGTCTGGTGTCCTGTCGTTGGTGTTGTGTTGTCAATAAAGCCATAACTTATTTGATACCTTGCCATAAAGTCATCATCACTTTTCGGAAACCATGCATTCTTCTCGGTGTCCCAAAAGAATATAGATCCTTGTCTGTATATGTCCGTGCACCATTTTCAAAACCACACGTAACCCCATTCACGGATATCTGATTCTTTGGTATCCACTGATTCTTGCTAATATCCCAACGATAATATCCAATTTGGCGCAAGACTAATGACCTTGCCCGGAAAAAAACAAATCATTATGGAAAATTTATCAAGCCACAGGACTTGCTAAATAAGGCCAAGACCGGCTCCGGTTGTAGTGCTGATGATGATGATGATGATGATGAATATCCAATTTCAAATTGTTCAGCATTCGTTTCCAGAGCTTTAGGAATCCATTGATTTGTTTCCGTGCACCAGCGATAGTGTTCGTTTTCGTAGAGACTCATCACTTGGCACTGTCGTCGGGTTGACCCCCATGTTCTTGCCAATGCAGCCACTTTTCTTCGACATCACACTACTTGTATTTGTACTGAGTTGTTGGATCGGTGTAAATAGGTATTCTCTCACTGATGTATGATACATTTGCAGCTTTGTTTCGCTAATTTGATTTTGCAGTGGAATGTACTGTACGCGGAATTGTCAATTCGTTATTTTTTCTTCCCCTACCGGGTCTACCTGGAGTTCGCTCTGTTGGCGGTTTAGGTTCACTTCTTATTGCTTCGATTTCGAAGTGACATCTAACGAGCAATGCCGTCTTATCTTCCTTTGTCCTGCCGTAGTTGGCAAATCTCTCAGGCGCGCTGTTCCCGGCCTCCCACCCGTGCAAGATCCGTCCCAAACTGGTAAGTGAAGCAACTGGTTCGGTGCTTCCCCCTTTCCGTAGCCTCCTTGTAGCTATCAGGCCCCAGTTGTCCTGACCGATAAGTAATTTAACCTCCTCCTGGGTGTAGGTCAACTAGTCTCGTAGTACTTGCATCCTTCAATCATCTCTTTCCTCATCTCCTTCTTCGAAAGTTTAAAATTGGGTATGGTTTTTACGTCGAATAAACTTCCAGTTCGGCTATGGGCTCGGCCGATTCGAACTTGGACTCTTTGTGAGTATTTCCTCCTGATTCCCAGTCCACCGACTGTCTTTAGAACGAGCGCTGCCTGTTTACCTTTCGCACCGATCTTTTCGTAGATTGACGACTCCAGCCAGATAGCATTTCTCGCCAACACTGGCCCGCTCAAACATGGGGCACCTGGAGACGTCGTGTTCTTTGAGGCAAACTGGACATTCTAATTTGCTTCCGTTCCTAGGTGCGCCACTTTCTCGAAAAGCATGGATTGCTCTCCTTTCTAAGTTGCGCCTTTCTTGGGGTGATGCATGTTGATGGTAGCCTCCCCTCAACTCCCAAGATACTTCGGGTGGGGCGAAATCGCCACACATGTCTGCCTCCAGTCTCACAAAGTCGCTGAAGACCCTCGGTTCTGGCTGGTCTCCCGTTCGATGGCTGTGGTGATACATGAACTGCCTCTACTTCATGGATGACGGCATCTTGGCGGCCAGTTTCTTTAACGTCTCTGGTGAGCTCAAACACAGCTCCTTGCCCAGCGCTCTGATAGTGGCCACGGAGTTCGTCAAACGGCCGACGAAAACTCCAATCTCGTTCGGGTCCTCTGTGACTCGAGGCAGTCCCTTTAACTTTGTTAGCTCCGCCAGGGCCAACGGTACCAGTCTTCCAGAGCGAGTCTCTAGTCCCTGTATTACCTTTTGTGGATCCTCGGCAGTAAATAGGAGACTTTTAACGGCTTTTCTCGCCCTTCCCCGAAGAGCTCACTGAAGATGCGCGTTCTGTGCGTGTGTGAATCCGATGGCCGTATCCTCGAACGATCTCCTGAAAGCCAGCCACTCCTCGCTGAATGCCGCGTCCTCGGAACTTGCGCCCACTAATTCGAGTACCGATCGTGCCACTTTCACCCTCGCCTCGGCGATTTCTAGCTCTCGCTTGGCGACTTCCAACCTTGCCTCGATCTCGGCCCTCCTCGGTGACCTCACTGAGCTGCCTTTTGAGACTATGCCTCGCGCCTTGTGCCGCAATTCGATCTTGGCACGGGTGTCCTGGGCGCTGTCCTCTCCGGCGACGCTGGCCTTTTGGTCTCCCTCTTGGCACGTTGGGTCGATCCCCCGCCCGGGGCCGTGGTGTTCAGAGTGACTCTCCTATATAGTAAGCTGATTCCCTTCTTCTGGCGAGCGCTGCGACATGTCCGTCGTATTCTCCTCCAAGCCGTGTGGGAGACTCTTCTCCCGTGGCGTTTACATCTGGTCCAGTACTGCCCACCCCAGGTTGAGTATACAGTCCTCCCTTAGGGGATGACAGCGTCCTCCTGGCTTTAGCCGATCTCCTTGTCGGCATCCTCATTTATCGCCGAAATCCGACTCAAAGGACCTGTGGCGACTCTAACAGATACACACACAATTCACGGGCAAAATAGTGAAGAACACCGAACGAAAAATCGAATAAGAAAATACATCAGAACCGTATACCTTAGCGATAACGAAAAATAATTCACATCAGTGGAGTATAGTCGAGTTTAAAAATCAAATTATAAACACGGTCAGTAGCCTGATGGGTAACGCTTAGGTAAAATTTTTTTTCGTGATTCAAGCTGTCATAGCGTCAGTTCGAATCATACGATCTTCTTCACTATTATTTCAAACGCTATAGACCAAAAACTGTTACTGCTCTGGGGACGGCGCCTTCTTCGGCGACGTCTCAGCTCTCTTCTCTCTGCGTGGACTGCATTCTGGCGTTGGCGGGCCAAACGATTTATTTGGTTAGCGCACCGTACTGGCAGATCCTGACTCTGCTCTGGACGAAGGGCGTTATTGTCTTGTCCAGTACGTTTCTTTTATTCACCAAATAAAACACCGCTGCTATAGTTACTTAACCTTTATTACTCGTTATGCACTCATTTCTATTGTGGCCTTATGGAGCCTTTAGCGGATTTTCATGTCTTTACGTCGCAAGAAGTGTTCCGCTGAACACTGTTCAATACTTAACACCAAAGAATTTCAGTATACAAATGAAACACTGATAAGTTGTTTTCTGAAGCGTTTATTTATAACTTTTTTTCTTGCTTTATTAAATATTTATATTTCGCAACGTTGTGGGAGTACACGATAAACTTTAGTTTCGGTGAAACGATTAAACGGATTTAAAAAATATAGATAATCCTTTAAACCAAACAGCATTCAACGTTTTAACTACACGGATTTTACACCAGTGGTCTGTCTTTCGTTTACAACTCAGGCACTGTTTCTCATTCAAACTTTGTAGCTAAATTTCTTTTTCTAATTACACACGCGCGGACCGACCTCCTTGTTGGGTTTCTCTAAGTGTCCTCTATCGACCTCCTCGGTGCGGTTCTCTCTGTTCGATTTATTTGAATCGAATTTTTCCTAAGACGACTGCCCTATCTACATTTTCCTATCCATCCTATCTGTCTCTTATCTTCAAGAGAAAATTTTCATTTTGTTTTTCGATTCCATCTTCTTATCGGAATCTTGTTTCGAAGGATCAAGCGTGCCGCCACTTCTTTCTTGATCCTATTATGGGCTTTGTTTACGTTACCCATCTGGCTTACGACAACAGCGTTTTTGTGTGCTTCAGATGGGTAACAAAGGAACCGTGAGATTTGGTTGTAGATCGCATTTCTTAATCATAAACATCTATCGTGGGATAGGCGTCTACGATGTTTATGATCGCAAGAATTGTTGGTCGGCGGGCGAATCGCTAGGCCTTTGTTTGCGCAAGTGCGCTTGTCCGTTTGGGATCTTGCGAGGAATTTATGGTGCTAATTGCTATTAGCTACATGAGGAGATTATTCTGTTTGTTTGCAGAAAAATGCGTTTAATGGATGAATCGAATGGATACATTGGATGGATGCATTGAATTCAATATTAGGGAATTTTGAACGTTAAGTTCGATTGATTTTTACTATTGAATTCAACGTTGGTGTCTGAAATGTTACCTTTTGTTTCAGGTGGGAGTAAGGACTTTTGGGACACGTGTCTTCGGGCACGTGTAATGGATAATGGTGAGTATGATCCTTGGCGGATAGAGTATCTCAACCTATAGTGGATTGTGTGGTTCGTAGAACCGCCACAACCCCACTACAGTAAATCATGTGCACCGAAACTGTAAGTTATCTTTTCACAACTCGCAGCTCCCGTGGCAACTCCTCCTGCTCTAAAAAAAATAAGGAAAAAAATGGCGTGGCGAGAGGCCGACTTTAGCGAGACAAGGACAGATGTGTCCTTCATCTTGTCTCTGGTTTCTGGTCATCTTGCAATGACCAGAATCACCCACATCCATAGGGATGTTGGGTTCGGTCTCAAGATATCTGAAAAGAAAGGGGGAGGTGGTATCTAAGGATAATGTGGACAGAGTTAGTTCAGGTGTTCTCTCACTACTTGGACGGAGGGATGGTGGGAAAGAAATCATACAAGACCGGTACGTCTTGAGTACGGTAGTTGTGGCGGTTCCGCCAAACCCTACGGTTCGCTTTCCTAAAAAACCCCCATAACTTCCATCCAGTCTGTATCAACTTTCTGCTAATGCAATCGCATTAAGCACCTGTAAAAGCTTCACACAATAAAATTCACCAAATGTATTTACCTAAAAGCTCCTGGAAGAGAATTCTTACCTGCATTCATTTATTCGAATTCAAAATTCCTCTTAAGAATTCTATTCCAAACAGCATATTCCTGAAAAGAAAACTTATCGGTTCACATATAATGTAACCGCATAGTCAGGGAATCTTACCCTTGAGTCAGCTATTCCCAGCCTAACATGTGTACAACTTGTCTTACATACACATCGATTCATTGTCCAACTGCCAAGCAGCGTCGGGCAGCTTATTTGTTCAGCTGGCATATACCCGACCATGATCCCTCGCCTTTGCCACAAACTAATTATCCAGCATATACAAATGCAAGCAATTCGTTTTGGCCACCGACCCAAGATACGACATACAATTTTCATTGTATTAAGTATCGCAACCATTAGCACCTTTCCCAATGTCTATTCGTATATTTACACAAGGGCATCACTCAACTAAGACTTGTATGATGCCCTCGTCTCGTCTTTTCTTTTACTACATTTCTTCAAAGTATCGTCGTCTATTTATTTAGACGCGATGTACTCCATAGACAACGATCTTCTCGACCTCTTTGCCCTTGCCGCCTGCCTGCTTTGTTTTGCCATTGCCTCCGCGCATATGTAAACAATCCGATCTTCTCGACCTCTTTGCCCTTGCCGCCTGCCTGCTTTGTTTTGCCATTACCTCCGCGCATATGTAAACAATCCGATCTCACACACACCACCATGGTCTGCATTAGGAGATCTGTTTCTCTGTTTCCGCAAGAGAGGCTTTATGTTTCTCTGGTGGTAGGTAAATCTTTTCCCTAGTGGAGGGAAATACTTTCTCTATCAGGGAAAATGCCCTTAAAATATTTCCCTCGTAGCGAATCAGATCTGCACGAGATGATTATCGCTGAGTCGTTTTCCATTCGCCGACCGCCATGGTCGTTGCCGCTCCCGCGGTCCGTATCGCTGCGGACGCGTACGTCGCGTAGTTGTTTATCACCAGTTTCTAGTTAAGCGTTTTCTTAATTTTTATCTAATTTCACTTAAAGAAAATATATCAACAAGGTGAAGTTAACAGTAATAGTTAGAAATCTAAGCTAAGTGAACATTTAACGTGTGATTTGCTTTACCAACCACATTGAGGATTTAAATAAAAGAACATTTCCTAAAAACAACATCCGGTGTTTCACTTCATGTGTTGGTGTTTCCTTTGATACGTGTCGGAACTTTAGTGACAGTCGGATGGGGATGTTATGTTATTATGAACAATTATTTGAATATATTTATGGTTATATATTTAATATATTTAATGGTAAGTAAAAAGGGGCTTACTTTGGTTTGACCGTTGACGGTCGCTGCAGTTGTTGCTTGTTGTTGTTGGGGTTTGCTGCGACTAGGTGCAGGTGGCGTTGACTGGTTGCTCCCCTGATCGGTTTCGGTTGGTTTTTTTAATAGTATGTACAAGACTTTCAGAGATGTCATTCAAGAATTTATTTGAAGTGTCATCCTCAGTATATTTATTGACTTCCAGGTATCGACCCAATTTATCTTGTACGAATGGATTTTGTTGAATTAAATCCTTTATAGCTTCACTATAGTCCGGAAGTGAAATTCCGCTTGATGATAGATTTGAGGTGTAGACCTCCGATTGGTTATGAGGTGATCCTGTGCTTAACGAATGAAGCTTTTGCTTTAGGTCATCAATTCTTTCTTTGTATTCTAGAGGTTGGGCTTATGTGACCTCGTGCGTAGTTTAACGTCAAATGACATTTATTTTTTTCTCCGTTGACGTTTTATTTGATTATTCGACGCCAACGCCGGTTTTTATTATTTTCTCTGCCAAGTAGAATTTGCATAAAGTAGTTTATGCAAATTAACTACTTGGCGAGTTGTTCTCCGTTTAAAGGTAAAGAGGGGAACCTAACGAAAGGGGATTAGTGGATGTTGGGGGGACCTGGTTTCAAGGTCGGTCCGTAACAGGGATAGGAGTGAACGGAGTGCCCATGCCTGGCACAATACACCTAATCCCCACATAGTAAACGCAGATCACATCTTTGGTGTCTGATAATCTGCGCTTTGGTTGGTGTGTGTGTATGTTTGTGCCGTCTTGTACTGTACGTCCGTCTGTGTGTGTGGTTTGTTAGCAGCAGACCCTATGGGATGGGTTCAGGTATCCTCTATTATAGAGGGGAATGTTGTTGGGAAGAGTGTTTTCTTCGGTTTTGTATTGAAGAAGAAATTGTGGTGGTCTGATCCGAAGAGATCGAGAGAGAGAAGGGTCAAGAACGCAAGAGTACCGTACAAGTAGGTTCTCGCTGTTCTGAATACTTTCGATGCACTTGTATGCTAATTGTAGTAAGTACTCGTTGATAGGGGTAATAGTGGTACCTTCGTATAGGTGAGAGTTGAGGTAATGGCGACCGTCAGGCCTGCAGAATTATTTCATTTGAATTTAGGTAATTACTTTGTAGGAATGAATCACCAATAATTTACATTGACGTTGTATTTCCAACCGGAAAGGTAATAATTAGTAAAACTTACTGAATTAAAATTCTATGTTTTTAGGACCGTAGATGACCATACCATGCTGTCGGTGCATGCACAGGTTAAATATAAAAAGTCAATTTGGAACGTTGTTAAAGGTTTTATTGAGAAAAATGCCTGGGCAGGATTGGAAGATTTCTATAGCTCATTACTGCGTGCTTTACAAAGTGAAACTTGCATTCCCCCGGCCAAAGGGAAGGGTCGTCGACCAAGAAGAGGTACATTATCTGATGAGTCTATAAATTTTGGATAAATTCATTAAATTAATTTTTTCTTATAAAAAAAATTACCAGGAACAGCTGCAAATATTAGACCACCTATTGAAGAAAATACACCAGTCGTACATCCACCAGACGTTGTTCTACCAAGTATTCCTAATCCAGTACAAGTTTTCAGCGAACCATCTAGCAAATACAAATGGATATCAGTATTTGTAATATTAATGCTTTGCTTATTAATTTTAATTAATGTGATATTACTTCTCAAATTGTGGAGACTAGAGGATCGCATACAATCTGATTTCGATCAACGTCGGATTCCAAATCTTTCACAAATCAAGTAAATTATCAACGAATGCCAATTAAATATATATTCATCTGCTGATAGCCAACAATTTTCCTTTCAGAGAATTGCCTAATAACCATGAGGATTGGATAGAACTCTTGCGACAGCAAGAGTTGCTTCATGAAACCGAGTTAAAGAAATGGCATACAGTGCTCCAAACAGCTATTGAACTCTTGAAAAAGGTGAGCATCGTTTGCCAGACTATTTATAAAAGCGACCAACTTACTCAACAGATCGATCATATGAATGACGAGCTCTAATCTCTGGCTATCTATGTAAATCCAATGTAATATGATTCGGTAGTTGTTTAAAAAAAATCGCGCGCAATAACGCTCCTACTTAAGGAGCCCACTAGACTAATATTAGATTTACCTGTTAATAAGTGTATTTGATCTCACCCCTAAAGATGCCTAAACATGTAACACTTCATATTTGTGGCAATGAGTCAGAACATATATATTTTCAAATATTCATTTTTTCTTCTTGCGTCTATGCTTCTGCGTGTTCAGTGTTACAGTGAAACCAAGGATATTTGTAGTGGAGACTGATATCATCCATAGCAAAATTTTAATTTAGTTTTTGGTTTGCTTATTTATTTCTTTCTATTAACTATTCAAAATTGATAGCAGCTTCTTTCATATTTAACAAATGCACCATTTTTTTATATAGTCGCTTGAGAAATGTCACCTTCCATAACTTAAGTTTTACAATCAATTGGTATGTTCTAGAAGTTGAATATCCCTAGAGTGTCGGTTGCTTGAAACATGACTGTCTACTAAATTGGAATCTGATGCTACTTTAATTTACTAAATCCTTCTGAGCAGTTTTTTAAATGGGAATTGAAGTATGCAGTAAATAAATTCCATCTGCTTAATCGGGATCTAGTTGAAGTGATTGCTCAAAACAGATACATGTTGATATTAGATTCTTTTTTGATATATCCTTGGCCCCTTTCTGTTTTCAAAGCAAAATTTCTAAATAAATAAAGAGGTGTTGTGGAAACGCAAGTAACCTGCACTCAACTTTGTTTAAAACTTCTACGGAATAACAAAGGGAGGATTAAATATTGTTGTAATATCGAGAACAACTTTTATTAACCATTTGCCCCAATATCACCTATCTTAGGTGATCTCTTTTTGGCGTGCAGTTTTGTGTCTCTGGTCCCATGATTTTAAAAAGGAAACAACATTGCAATTTCGTATATTCTCAACTAATCAATTCACTATCATATGTGAAAGCTCTTTGATAAGTCAGTGACTTTCACAAGAGGGGACGTTTCAAGTACTGCCCCCCTTTATAGTACACCGTATATTCCAATTCAATTAGGACTGCTTACTTGAAATTCGCAATTGCATTGCTATCCCGTGACCACTTATCGCTTTGTTGTCATTGAAGTTTCAGCAATAGACGTGTAGAAGAAGAAAACAATCAATGTAGACTAGCATCACAAGTCCGACAAATATCAGCAAATAGCAGTGGAGCAGTGTGACTTCTGTGAACTTAACCACGCTGTACTTTGCAGCTTTGTTAAAGGCTCATACTGGAAAAACCATGTTTTGTAGGTCTGCTCTGGCTATTTTTTTGTTTACATATCAACTTCACGATTTATTTTAGCCATTCTTTCCAACTGAGAGGCGCACAAGTACCCTAAACCCCCGTTTGTTTTATTTTTTCCTGTTCCTTGATCCGCCACCTTCACGGACATCCCCATTCCAGTTCACCGGCGTATACGCCTAGTTACAGCAAATTAACTCGCCGCATTTCATTCAAGTTATTTTCGTGGGCGTGCACGTTTTTTCGCACCACATTCCCTTGCTTTGCGTACTTTCGACATGCGTCAGGCTAAGTCCAGTTTTACAAGCAAGGCACCGCCTCACATTTTTGGAGCTCTAGTATCGGGTTTTCCAATAGCGACATGACAACTTTGAATTTGATTTGTGAACGCACCCTTTCACTAATCATGGAACTGTCACCGTCAATTTATTCAGTAAACTCAACATTTTCATCATGATTAAGTACACCAACAAACAACGTCTGCAAATTATAAAAATTTACTACCGAAAAAAAGTTGTCAAGTCCCTATTGGAAAACCCTAGGGTTATACAATAGGGACTTGACAACTTTGAATTTAATTTGTGAGCGCACCCTTTCATTAATCATCGAACTGTCACTGTCAATTTATTCAGTAAACTCAACATTTTCATCATGGTTAAGTACACGAACGAACAACGTCTGCAAATTATATAAATTTACTTCCGAAAAAAAGTTGTCAAGTCCCTTTTGGAAAACCGTATATTTAGGTGGAATGCGATGATAATTTGACTTCGGTATTTCTTACTCTGTGCAAGGCTAATAACCTTGCTCGGAAAAACAAATTATTATGGACAATTTAACAACTCTCGGATATGGACCGGATACCGGTGGAGAGACTTGCTAAATAAGGCCCAGACCGGATCCCGGTGGTGATAAGAGCCGCAACTTCAATGATTTTCTTACCACTGTATGTGTGTTTTGGCGCCATTTGCCAGATAGTAGCATTGAAACTTTCGTTGTTATTTTGCGTGAAACCTCCCTCGCATTTTTTTTAACAAATCGAGATCTGCCAGTTTTACGTAAACTGGGTAAATAGCTGTTCGTACTTTAGGATCCAAGGGAGGTTTGTCGTGGTGGAACTTTGACAGCTCATTCGCAGCTTCCGCGCGTTTCCATTTGCACCATGACTCTGGGCCCTCTGGACAGTTTTGATGTTGCGGATTTTCATCGGTTGATATTTTGTGGTAGTATGTTGCCCAAATTTTTTTCGCCATTTCTTCAGCCGAGTGAGCATTGCGTCTAATCGCAAGTTCGTAATAAGTCGTCAGTTCTGTTATCATGTTTCCCGCAAGTTTGCCAGGACCAGCTCCTCCTAATTGGTCTGTTTTTTTGCTTTTTTTATGACACCGCGTAATTGCAAACCGATTCGCTTTCCCACGCGATTGATACATTCGGCCTTTACAACATTTGGAAATGATTTCTGCAACGAATTCATTATTTTTACATCCCCGTCTCCAACGTACCTTTCGTAAATGCGGCCGTGCAGATCAAAAGCGCGAACTTCCATTGTGATCCAATGTGCAAACTGGTTCGTGCTCATCCCACCAAGCATCATATTCAGGGGTGCCTTTCTTTGTTTTCATAAGGTTGCAGCCTTGGCAATAACGCGATTTCACAGTAAGATCGAGAACTTTGTTTGTTTTGTTGCCGATCAATGTCATAACGCCATAATTGGCTGTATGACCCCCTTTGCTCCAACTACCATTTCCAGAAGCAGTACATTTTTTATCTTCACTTTCATCAGTTTTTTCTTTTTCTTCTTTGCTAGCCTTTTTTATCACGGAAGAAAACACGCCGATACAAGCGGCGTGTGCATTATCGAGAGCAGCGTAGTAGATGTGTTTCGTAAATTCGCCAATATCCATCAGTGAAGTGAAACAAGGTAATCCATTTAACCCGTCACCCAAGATGCGCATTACGAATACTATTCTACGATTAATTTCGTAAGCTTTGTCGGCGAATCGTGGGCAGGACTCGATGACCCTCTCACCACAGTTGCATTCGACGATCAGTTTGAATCCTAGGCCTTTCTCAGATTTTTTTGAAAAGTTTATCGAAACGTCACAATTTTTACACTTTATAATGTTTGAAAGTTTGGAAAAAACTGAAAAAAAGTAACATCACGTATGCTGCCGTGACTGTGACCGTTGGAGCGAAGTCGGGCGATGTAGCCAGTTTTTGTGCCGATGTAGTCGCATACTCCGTTTTCAGTTCATGTACAGTTCCCATAAATCCTTTTCGTTTTTTATATCGATTCCCTGGACGCACCCCTGACCTACGCGAATCTTTAACGTTTTTAAACATTATGTTAGAAAAATTTACCGTTGAAAAGCGTATGAAACGGACGCCTAAACGCGAGCACTGCACGCTCTGAGACCACGTTTACACTAAATACTTTTTCCTCCTCATGAAAAAGAAACAAAGAAACATCAAAAATACCTACCCCGCGACGTCACCGGTAGGAACATCTTCCATAGTCACCAAACAAGAAAAAACCACCAGCACCGTGCAACGGGCAAGTTAGTTTCATATATATGAAACTAACTAAAACTCAGGCAATCGCAGGTCACCCACAGTACGCCCGAATGTAAAAACAACATACACAGGAGCGACTATCCATTACCGCTTATGAACATGTTGTTCAGTCGCACAAGATTACGACATATTCAAAGAAGTGGCAGTTGGCCCAAGCCAACAGCGAAGCAAATTAATGCCCATAAATGGATAGTCTGCATCTTTCTAAATACACGGTAGTTGCCACCTATGATACGAATTTGTATCCGCGGGAGACCCGACCCTTTAATGACCTATAACTTTGAAATCGCCTAAGATTTCGTTTCCAAATTTTAACATATTATTTTTGAAGTATAAAACTATCTATTAAGCAAAAAAAAAAATTGGTTTTTTGAACCGAACAAACCGGAATGTCCCCTTAAAAGACTTACACATGTTACCGTACAATATGCAAACAGTGCATCAGTTAATGCCAGCTGACCACCAGTCGGGTGTGAATTACTGTCAAGCCTTTCTTAATCTCAACAACGAAGAGGACGATTTTGTGCCGAAAATTATAATGAGCGGAGAGGCGCATATCCGCGTAAGCGGTTAGGACAATAAGCTAAATCTTCGTTACTGGGGCACTGAAAATCCGCGTGTGATGCACGAGGATCCATTACATCCACTCAAAGCCACTGTGTGATGCAGCGTTCACGTGGGAGGAGTGATTGGGCCGTATTTTTTTTTGAGAACGCCATCGGCAATACGGTCACTGTTACTGGCGAACGCTACAGAGCCATGATAAAGGACTTTTTATTGGCGGAATTGGATGAGTGGGGCTTGGTGAACATGTGGTTTCAACAAGACGGTGCAACCACACACTCGGCACGGGCCACAATGGATATTGTGAAGGAAGCATTTCCTGGTCGTTTTAGCTATTTGGCATGGCCAACAAGATCGCCCGATTTAACCACCCCAGACTTCTTTCTTTGGGGCTATTTGAAGTCGCGGGTTTATGCCAACAAGCCTCAGACAATCGCTGCCCTTAAGGAGAATATTCGACAGGAATGCGAACAGTTATCACCGGAAATCTTGCGGAAAGTCACGGAAAATGCGATAAAATGGGTACAAATGTGTATCAACACTGGCGGCAGCCACTTGACGGATATCATCTTTTCCACTTAACAGGAAAAATAAAGATTTCCATCACTCAAAATCATTCCTTTTTTATTTAGTAAAAAAGTAATTCTAAAACGAAATTGGATGATTAATTTTGCGCCACCTTGTACAACCGAAACACACTGACCAGCTATAGGCATAACCCGAAAACCCGAGCCCAGGTAAAATAGAAAAGACGAAGAAATTGCGACAAACTCCCATTTTTCAATTAGTGTACTGACATTATTTTACTTTTCTCGATACAACAGTGTATGGAACATTATATTACTTTTCTCGGCGCAAGGCTAATAACCTTGCCCGGAAAAACAAATTATGGAAAATTTAACAAATTTTAGTTGCTAAATAAGTGCAAGACCGGATCCCGGCTGTAGTGACGATGATGATGATGATGATTATTTTTCTCGATACAACAGTAAGTATTGAGGTAGAGCGCGATGGAATTTTTCATCGGTAACTTTTACCTTCTCTGTATTCCCACCAGACGTTATTCTTCCCTCAAACTAATATTTTTCGTAAGGACCCACCTTGCACTAGGGTCCCGCGATCTGAACTACTAACTCGTGTTTTCATTCCCATTAGTGCTTACACGGCACTTCCTATATGATATGTACCGTAAAGATAAACTTATTTAGAGGGGGGTCAAAGATGTGATAAAAAACATCCATCAGTTTCGATATCAATACGACATCAAACAGCCACAGATACTCCCAGTCAGGTCAATAGTTCCACACCTATTGATAAGAACGGAATCACTGGAAACAGTTCATTGAATCAAAAAGAATCTGCTTTGTGCCAACAAAGAAGCGTTGACGAGGTGTATGACAAGGGAGATTGGGAAGGATTTCTCAAGAAATAACGCTGACCAGGTGTAGGTATGACCCTAGAACCCGAGCCTAGGTAAATTAAAAAAGAGGAGATAACCAGAAAGTGTCAGAAACTCCTTTTTCACGGCCATAACATGACCTGAGTCCACAAGTGATTGACCACCCACTGACGAGGCTAGTTTTTTCACTCGAACAACGGCTTGAATGTCTCAACGTAATGTCTCTACCCCGCCCACGTGCCATAAGCCTGCGCCAGCATTCCTGGACACGCGACCTATTTAATCAAGTCATTCATTTGAGACGAATCGTTGGTAATCATTATCTTGGCATTTGCTACTTGAAGAGCAGTGTTGTGGCGGCTCCAATAATTTAATAACAATTTACTATTCAATGATAACTACAAGTTATGTCTCAGTGCTAATTTCAAATCAGCTCGCGAAACAAGAGCCGTTTCTTGTCGGAGATCGGTTCTTCGGGGAGTATTATAAGTTGGCTCCGGTCTTCAAACGCTTTGAAGATTGTCTGGCGTCATCTGCAGTAAATCCTATAATGTTGAAAATTGCTGTGTTCGTGTAATTCTAAAATTTTCAAGTCATATAATCAAAATGAAAATATAAATGATTTGTTGGAGACAACGGATAACAAAGTGTTCAGTTTTGCAGATGATAGTACGATTGTTTCCTCTTTTTCGAGTGTTCGGCCGATTGGTGCATCGGAATCAGGGTCTAGATAGGGCCCTGCAGTGGGGAAGGGCCAATCTCGTCGACTTCAATCCAGCGAAGACACAATATACGACATTCACAAAGAAAAGTGGATTATCGGTTCCACAGATGATGATGAAGGGCCGGGCCCTCAAGGCTGGGGAAAGTTTGAGATTGCTCGGCGTCACGGTCTGTGGGAATGTATCATGGCATAAACACGTATCGAGTATCGCCAGGTCAGCCTCGGGAAAGCTGAGTTATCTTTTTAGAGCCAAGAAATATTTTACTCCGGCCCTACTTCTTCTCCTACATAAATCCCAAATTAGACCAGCGCTCGAATATTGCTCTCATGTTTGAAGCTCGGCTCCTAAACATACCCCCGACCTACTTGAGAGCATACAGAGACGAGCGATCCACCTGATCGGGGACTCGGCGCTGACGTCGGGACTACAGTCGCTATCACATCGAAGGCGCGTGGCCGACCTCTGTCTGTTTTACAGATATTATCACGGGTACTGTTCTTCGGAGATTCTTGGTATTGTTCCACGCAATTCGGTTTATATGCACTCCACAAGACAATCCGACGGATCGCACCCGTTTGTGGTTCTTCTCCCGACGCGACGGTTCGAACATCCCTGCATTAGAACTCCTTCCGTTACAGAGCGGGGAAGCTGTGGAACTATCTTCCCACGCGAGTGTTCCCGTAGCGTTACAACCTGCAACTGTTCAAAAAGAACTGCAACAGTTATTTGATGGCATCTCGGGGCGCCCACTTGGCGCTATAGGTTCGCCTCTCCCGAGAGAAGTCTAATAAAAAAAAAAAAAAAAAAAAAAAAAAAATCGCCCCGGCCGAGAACGGAGTTTTCAACATCCTTTCTGGATTCGCATGTGTTGTGTGAGAGGCCGGAGAAATGGAGGTTCGTATCGATGAGTAGCGTGCTCGTGTGGAATGTTGTGGGGTGGTGTGGCATTGAAGAATCAGGTAGGTATGCCGTGGAAGCGATAAGCTACCGTGGCTGGAGATGTAATTCACTGGCCTGAAAGATGTAAGGTGGTTGAATTCAGGGTCTCTTAGTGTACACTCAAATGAGTGTCCCCTCCGTCGAGGACTCATTACTGGGCAAGTGACAGATTCTCGTGATCGCTGTCTTAACTCCTCACTGACACCAACTGAGTCAAAACATCATCGCCGCTGTGTAACTCCGTCGTCCTACCTAGGTTGCATTTTGCTAGGGGCTGCCTCTCGTCCCCAGTGAGCACCAAGTCGCACACTCTGATTCCATACGGTTTAATCTTGGTTCGTTTTGGGCGTTGTTGAAGTCGAGCCAGATACTCGGAGCTCCATCTTCTCCAAAATGATTGGACGTGAATTTGGACGCGCTTCCACCTTTCCAGATGTGTCATTTGTTCAATTGGGTATTCGGGTTGAGGAGGCGGTAGCACAAGTGGCTCACCAATGAGGAAGTGTCCCGGTGTCAATGCACGGCAGTCGTTGACGTCATCCGAAATCGGGCACAGTGGCCTGCAATTGAGGCACGCTTCAATCTGCGTCAACATGGCGTTGAGTTCCTCGTAAGTGAACATCTCTGACGCGGCGATGCGTCTTAAGTGATATTTAATCGATTTCACTCCGGCTTCCCACAAGCCTCCAAAATGCGGCGCAGCTGGGGGATTAAAACTCCATTTGGTTTCTTCGCTCGCCGACGCTTCGGCACATGCAGTCCAGTCACAACAAGCCTCCTTCACCAACCTTCCAAGCTCGGCGCTAGCTCATACAAAATGCGTGCCGCAGTCGCTGAAAATCTCCTCGCACAGACCTCTCGCGGTAAACCAACGGAATATCGCTAGGGAAGCCAGTGTAGTCAAATCGGTGACGAACTCAATGTAGGACGCCTTCGTTGACATGCATACGAAAATCAGGGTTCTCCCCTGCCTTCCTTTCCAGGTCCTTACGTCAATAGGACCCGCATAGTCCACTCCCGCGTGCCTGAATGGTCTGGAATTTCGTATCCGCGCTGCGTTAATGGTTGGGCTCTATAACGGAAACAGATGGTGCATTCATGGATCCTCCTTTTGACGACGCTCTTGATTTTGAGGATCCAGAAACGGTGGCGTAGATATGCGATCATTTTCTGGACTCAGCCATGCAGCGTCTGCTCGTGCGCATCTCTGACGACTAACTTCATGAAGTGATGTGATGGATTTAAAATCAACGGGTGCTGCTGGTCGACACACAGTAGAGGATTCTTCTTTTACAGAGTAGAATTCTGCAGCATCTCCCCGACGCGCAAGATGCCCTGTTGATCCACAATAGGATTGAGCGTGGTACATGCCTTGAGTTCCTTGGTATTCCTGCTACTGTCGTCGGGGAACATTCCCCCCTGAACTATTCGCATTATAGTCGACAAAGCCGCATGAATCTATAGCGTTTGGAATGATAGTAAAGAACGTGTGATTCGAACTGACGCTATGACAGTTAGAATCACCAAAAATTGAACCAACGCGCAACCCATCAGGCTACTGGCCGTGTTTTATATTCGATTTTTTTTAAACTCAACTATATTCCACTGATGTGATTGTTATGTTATCACTATGGTATACGGCTCTGATGTATTTTCTTATTCGATTTTCGTTCGGTGTTCTTCACTATTTGCTTGTGTATTGTGTGTGTATCTATTAGAGACGCTAAAATCTCCGGTGGTGTAATGGATCCCCGTTGATTCCCGGACAGGCTCCGGTCGTTGCCGATAAATCGCCTGCACCATGCCACAATGCGTGAGAGCCTGGGCAGCCTGGAGTGGTGCAGGATTAAATCTTTGATGGGGTTTCTCTCGTTCCGCAAGCAGAGCGCCTTTAGTGGATGTCCACCTTCCTCAATCTCCGAACGTGGTGGCTGTTCAGCCGTGCTGATTTCCCCCGAGTCACGCAAATGAGGTGGCTCGTCCCACCACAGCTCATTATCCAATAAGATTGATGGTGAGCAATCTCGTGGAGCCAAATCCGCTGGATTCCTCTCAGATGCCACGTGCATTCACCCATCACCCTCAACCAGCTCTTGGATTTTGGCCGCCATGAAAGTCTCTCACCTGGACGGAGTGGATCGAATCCAACATAAAACTATCTCGGAGTCCGTCCAGGCGACTCGCCTCACGTTCAACATCAAAGTCCTGGATGTTTCCTGCGCTTGAATATTTTATTGATCCGTCTCCGGTTAGGACCTATGGTCAATGGTACCTCGGGAGCCTGGCTGGTTTCTGGACGGACCGCATTCTTGATATTGTCTGTTATTCTTTCTTCCTCCGCTACTAGTCCTGGGGAGTTCTTAGTTATGAATTCTTTGATTTTTGCTGAAATGGCTTCTGCTGCCTCGTATTTTGGCAAAAAGTTGGCAGTGGTTTCTCCGCTTAGGTCTACCATGGCAGTGTAATTAGCCTTGATAGAAGTCCAAAGGCTCTTTGCCTGGCAAGCGTTTCCGCGGTACACTTTTCCATCTCCAACTTGGTAAGGGTAATTCTAACCTCTTACAGCTGGAGGGCGACATCTTGGAAGTTGTCTATAACTCTTTCCATGTTCCTCATACTGTTTGCTTGAAGGACCAACATTGTTTAAGAGAATATACTTATTGTTTTTTAACTTTTAGATAGACCAACGCGAGTGCCGGATGCCCGAGGCGATTATGCGAACACACTGGATCTGTTTTTGACATCCGAACCGAGTATTTATACCGTAGAGGTTTCTGTGCCACTAGGAAACTCAGATCACTGTTTGGTATCTGTCGCGCAAGCACTTGCATATCAAGCGAATAACCGGCCTAGGCACTTCGCCATGTATGGAAGTATGGGGCTGCTAACTGGGACGATTTGCGGGATTTCTTCGCATCCTTTCCATGGTCCGAGGTGTGCTTCGGAGACTCCGATGTTAACGCTTCCGCGGAGTCGGTATCAGAGATTATTCTTCTGGGGATGGAGATGTATATTCCATATTCCATCAAACGAAGTTCGTCTGATAAACCTTGGTTTGATAAAAAATGCGAACAAATTACAGCGGCAACCAGACGATTGATACTGCGAAGAAAGCTCACAACGACAGGGTGATCAATAAGCTCCTTCGGTGCCCAACTGGTTCGCGCTACTTCTGGTCAATGGCAAAGGCTGTCAGCGGTAACTTCGCATCCTCCTCATTCCCTCCGTTGGTGACAGACAGCGGGACGTTAGTCACGAATTCAAAGGACAAAGCTAATGTGTTCGCGAATTTATTTTCCGCGAATTCAAACCTCGGAGGAATTTTCCTGCCTGCTGGAAAATCGCTCGAGTTCAGCCAATCCCAAAGACGGGAAAAAAGTGTCTCCCACAAAATTACCGCCCGATAGCATTACTGTCTATTTTATCTAAGGTGATGGAAAAAGTCATCAATACTGAGTTAGTTAAGTATTTGGAGTGCAACGGACTTCTGAAAGACCGTCAATACGGATTCCGTGGCAGGCGGTCCACGGGAGACCTTTTGACACTTATAACCGATATATGGACATCTGCGATTGAACGGCATGGTGAGTCAAGGGCGGTCGCATTGGATATCTCCAAGGCTTTTGACCGCGTCTGGCACGGGGCATTGCTGAGCAAACTTCGTTCATATGGACTTTCTCAACAGCTTTACGACTGGACGAGGAACTTCCTCGAGAATCGATCGATCCGGGTTGTTGTGGACGGCGAGTGTTCGGATCTGTATCCTGTTAATTCGGGGGTGCCCCAAGGTTCTATTTTGGCTCCAACCTTGTTCTTGCTTCACATAAATGATTTGTTGGAGACAACGGATAGCAAAGTGTTCTTTTGCGGATGATAGTACGCTTGTTTCCTCCTTTTCGAGTGTTCGGCCGATTGGTGCATCTGCGTCGCATCAGCTGAGATGTAGACAGATTGACTCTTTGAATCAGGATCTAGATAGGGTCCTGCAGTGGGGAAAGGCCAATCTCGTCGACTTCAATGCAGCGAAGACACAATATACAACATTCACAAAGAAAAGTGGATCATCGGTTCCAGAGCTGATGATGAATGGTCGGGCCCTCGAGGCTGGGGAAAGTGTGAAATTGCTCGGCGTCACGGTCTGTTGGAATGTATCGTGGCATAAACACGTGTCGAGTATCGCCAGGTCAGCCTCAGGAAAACTGAGTTATCTTTTTAGAGCCAAGAAATATTTTACTCCGGCCCAACTTCTTCTCCTATATAAATCCCAAATTAGACCAGCGCTCGAATATTGCTCTCATGTTTGGAGCCCGGCTCCTAAACATACCCTCGATCTACTTGAGAGCATACACAGACGAGCGATCCGTCTGATCGGGGACTCGGCGCTGACGTCGGGACTACAGTCGCTATCAGGTCGAAGGCGCGTAGCCGACCTCTGTCTGTTTTACAGATATTATCACGGGTACTTTTCTTCGAAAATTCGTGATATTGTTCCACGCAATTTGGCTTATATGCGCTCCACATAACAATCCGACGGATCGCACCCGTTTGTGGCTGTTTGGCGGTATTTATGTTGAGTAACTTCGGCGGTGTGTTTCGGGTATGTTGTAGGTGTCCGCCAATCACTGTCCGAAGTAATATCCACACCGGAGCACCAATGGAGTGAAAACAATTGTCCAAAAACAAACACTGAGGGTTATTTTATTTTGATATTGTATGTTTTTTTTATTTTCGGCACGACCTAGTCCTTGGTAAATATGGTTCGTTGATTCTTACAGGTATCCTTATCATTATAGCAGTATTAAACTTAGGCACAACATTCGCATTCACTTGTATTTAGTTAGGCCGCTTTACAATCTTTAACACAGAGCCACTGATTGGCATGACCATTTTAAACAACACTCGGTACAATTTCAAATATCAAACGCCCAATTCTTTAAATCTCGTCTCGCGTATCACCTCCTCGTCGGGGTTCCTGGATTGCCTTCCTCGGTTGGATGCTCCATATCGACTTGTTGCTTGATATTGAAAGGTTTGGGACGTTCAGTTCCTTGCTTCTTTTTATATCGATTCGCATTTTGCAGCCTCCTATGACCTTTGTTACAGGTATTGTAATGACTATTGGCCGCGTGACTGTGGGCACGTGCGCTGCGTTATCAGGTAAGTAAGTTCTTTGAAGGTAGGAACCTTACCTGTGCGGAATTGTGCGTTCGTAGAACGCTACAGTTCTTCTCCCGACGGGACGGCGCGAACATCCCTGCATCAGAACTCGTCCCTCTACAGAGCGGGGAAGCTGTGGAACTCCCCTCCCCAGTGTTCCCGGAGCGTTACAACCTGCAACTGTTCAAAAAGAACTGCAACAGTTAGAGAGAAGTCTATTATAAAAAAAAATAAAAAAAATTGTAAAGTGGGTCATCGTTTGTGCTGCAGTACAATTGGCAGTTTTAGTTGAGGCGGCATTTTGCAGTATGAATTGTTTAATTATTATGATGAACCAATTATCAAAGCGGGTCACCGTACGTGTTGCAGTTCAATCGGATGTTTTAGCTGAGGCGGCATTTTGTAGTGAGAATTGTGTATGTTTATTTTGTGTTCTGCTTCTCAATGAATGGGCAATGCATCGTATCTTTGGTTGTTTGTTTAGTGACGTAATTATCATAAATAGGTATGATATCACCAGATCGGGGAAGTTAAAGCACAAGCGTTCGCCGAAAGTTGCTTGCAAAATTTGATTATGTCACCTGCTGTCTAGCACGTTGCACCTTCTTGTTGAAGCTAGAGCTCTTCCACAGTGAGGCTAATCAGTTAAGGAACGAACAGATTCGTAATCATTCGCATTCTCCATTGACGCCTTCTGGTCAACATCATGTTTAAGGAAATATGAGCCAATGACTTGATTGGGCTATAAAACCATCAAACCGTGATTTTTTTCTGGGTATCATCATCATCATCGGCACTACAACCGGGTATCGGTCTTGGCCTTATTTAGCAAGTCCTGAGGCTTGTTAAATTTTCCATAATAATTTGTTTTTTTCCGGGCAAGGTCATTGGTCTTGCGCTAGAGGCAACCCCGGTCACCAGCGAGACAGGCGGGTATACTATCCACTATACTATCGAGGAGCCTTTTTCTGGGTATAGCGTATGAATAATTGTTTCTGGATTTCCTGCATTTCAGATTCGGCTATTTTGATTGTTCACATAGCCATTCAACCAAAAATGAGTCTTATCACAGAACAAAATTTTGCGAACTTTTATTCGTGAACTGAACTATGAATTTTGAAATCAATCTGCACAATTCGTAGACCTTATTTCGGCGTGAAATTGCGAAACAGACGACCCTCTTCTTTGCTGTCAATTGTCTACTTTAGTTTCGCTAGGAGCAGGTTTGCCAAATCGAAAATCAAACTTCTTAAAAACACCCTATTCATTTTTTTCATTACAAGTTGTCAACGAGAAATCACGTCGCAAGCTTTAAAGATATCAAACATTTTTCTGTCCGAAGTGGTATAAGGGGCCATGCATCTCTTCACTTGCTGATTAAATCCTTTCCGAGGTTTCTTTAACGACCTTCGTCTTTTTTTTTTATCAAAGACCATAACAAAAACCTGTACACGCACTTGCTGCAAGTCTTTAATTCATTATTAACAAATCGCATCAGTAATATTTGATTTGTGTTTATGTTTTATTTATTTTGTTAAATCCCTTGTTAGTATTGCTAATGCAGAGCGGCTTGAATTGTTTTCGTTTCAGACTGAGAAAACTTTGGCCGAACTCTTGTATATTAATATGTTTCAGTCAGGCGCCGGCGTTTAGCGTAGCCTTCACACATCCCCCTTCTTCATAAACCATACCTTCATCCTCAATGACTAAAATGTAAGGTGCATTTGTTTTTATTTTTTTTATATACATTTATATACATATAAAACATTTTTTTAAAAAATATTTAAATTAATTCTTATCCCGCGAGTTAAGTTCAATACATTGTTGATTTTATAATTTTATTTAGCTTTCTTGCATTTTTAAGCCATAAAAGTAAAAAAAAAAAAACGCTAGACCAGAAACAAGATTATTTTTTAAAGAAAAAACAAAAAATATATATTTTTTACAATTTTTACACGCATAGCGCAATAAGAAATTGCAAAAAGTTTTCTGTAGTATAATTTGAAATATTTAAAAGTGATTCTTAGATTTAAAAAAATAGTACTTGCGTTAAGTTTAAACTATAAACAAATATTATACACAAACACAACATTAAATTACGGTAAGTCGGTTGTAAGACAACTCAAATGGTTATTGTCGAAAAGGTGCATTCATGTTATTTAACGTATTTCAGTTAAGTTTAAAAATTAATTTTTGTTGTTCCTTGACGTGTATTTAAAATAATTTATTGTAGAAAAATATATGGTGCAATAGTGTAAGCGGAGTGCCAAATATTTATTTGATACCTTTAATATGATTTGGTGTTTTCTGTGGGTTTTTAAATTAAATGAATTTAGTGTTAGTGTAAATTAAGTGAATGCTCCGTGCACAAGATATTGTTGGTGAGGGTATATTTATGTTTAAGAAATTGTCGCAAATATTTTAAGAATTTTTTAGGTTTATATTGTTTACTTTTTGTCGGCAAAGTAGGAAATTTAGAAAGAGGCTCCTCTACAATTTCATAGTAATAAGATTTATCATTAATGTCGAAATCACGAAAACAGTTTATACATTTACAACTATTGGAAATTTGCCAGAAGAAGTATAATTTTATATTGAGAAATGTTTTGAAGTATTGGAAATCGTAGTGGTCCCACAAAGGGTTTCCATTGGGAGTATGTTGCGGATCTTTGGTTTACCGAATTTGTTTGTTCTAAAACTTTTTGTTTGTTCTTCAAAGATACTGAGATTTAATTTCCTTAGAGTTGTATCAACTATGTTTTATGTTAGACTTCTATGTCATATTTCTATATGAAGTAATTTGTCCCCGAATAGTTTACTATATGTTATAGCAGTCCTTTCACGGCATAAAGATTGTACATATGATCAGCTAACATGTAGAATTCTACATTTATGTAACTTGTACCTTGATAAGTGGAAATTTTGTTAAAATATGCCTTAATTTATTATCTGTGTCATATTCAATGTGTGAATTTTTTACATAGCGAATATTGATTATTGATGATGGGAACCCTAATACTGCTCAAACGCTCCAAAGAAATTCCCCAATTATTGCACTGCAAAAGATCTGGTTCGCCAAATTAAATAATTTAAAACGCCTACCTGGGATTCCTGCTGATATAATTGTTTTGAGTTAGCAGAAGATTAATGATACTCTGGTGTTATCAGTATAGTGTGTCGGCAAAGACAGGGATTCACTGATATTCCATCTATATTGCTGTTAATTGTTCCAAGGGAATAGTCCGTCGACCAGTATAGCATAAGAAAATAAAAACACGCTGATGTTGATTTGTTCTCAAACAATGTTTCTTTATTATTTATAATCAAGACTCCGCTTCGTTTCATACGAACGATGTGAACATCAATTAACTGTCTTTACACTTAAAAACAAGCTACTACTTAGATGGGACTGATAAAGTCACTCTTGGTGAGATGCTAGTTTTGATTGATTACACACCGGGAATTAATTTTAATTGTCTTTAAAACTTAAGGGTTGATTACACATCCGAAATTACTTTTAATTGTCTTTAAAACTTAAATTTAAATTTGGTATAGGAGGAGAACAAAACACACACACTGTTGCACTTGACATTACTTGCTTAATACCTACCACAGACTCGACATGGAAAACTCCGACCCCTGCACTATCGGTGGTAGCTGAAACTTTTCTCTACGATGTGGTATCTGTGGCGGATAAAACCTGACTCTCTGATGTGTTCGTCGTCAACATCCACTAGCTGCGGCAGTGGTGAATTTCCGTCGATTTGGGTGGAGCTACTTCGATCCTTTCATTGGCGTCGGCCAATGGACGATCGACTTGAGTTTTGGTGGCAGGTTTCTATGGCGACTATACAGATCAAGTTGAAAACGTATTCCTTGAACGCCATAACAACGCAGTCGCGAAGGGTGCACTGTGGCAATTCCCTTTCTGGTTTTGCCACCGAAAATTGTCTAATGATTAATTTTACCTGTGATTGCGCAAAGCTTTCCCTTTGTTGCTTGCAAGTCGGTCGATGATCACCAAGCGCCAACGCCGTAAGTCAAAGCAATATCCCCAAGTGCCATGTATAAATTCGGTTTTGTTATTTTTTCTTAGTGTAGTATTGGGAAAACTTCAATGTGCGCTGAACTGCGATGGCGGTATCTACAGAGCCAAGCGAAAATCCTCCAGGAAATGCTGCTCCAACTAATTATGGACTCTCCACCAAGACGGCATTAGCGAAGCTCTTTTGAAGAAATTTTACAGCGTAGTCCTTTGTTTCGAATCGAAGTACAACGAAGAGAGTGTGTACAGGAAAATCCGTTCAGCGTTTGTTAAACGCTACGACAGCCCATTGGGATGGTTTGCTATATTCACATCAGTAATCGCCATTACCGCATTGTTTTGTGCACAAGAATACTGGACAGCAATATTCATCACGGTTACTCTTGCCCTCGATTTATTGTTTGTTATCCGGGAGAATAATCTTCGGCGAACGGAAATGGTCACTACGAACTGCCAAACGATGTTGTGAACATATACAAATTTAACAAAGAACAATCATAACTTTATTACTCTATATATTTCGCTTCATAATAATTTTACAAAAACTGACACTAGATGCCGAAAACCGTCAACCGTAACCGTTTCTCTTTAGGTTTTTCCTACTACTGTCCAAAAAAAACTCGACTGACTTTTTTCTGCTCTTTTTTCTCCTTGTTCTCCCCTTCTCCGTTTGTTCACCACAACGTATCTTTTTTATCTTCCGTTTTTAACCGTCGCCAACGGAACCATACATAAACCGAACCTTTTACCTCCTGTCTCTCTCTCACTTCGCTCTCCACTCACGTCCACTTCGAAAAACAAATTCGAACTCGAAGAACTGCACGATCCACACCCGAATCAGGGTGGGTTCAAAAACTCACTTCAGGATCGTACAATTCTTCCACCACCTTACCATCGTACTATTTTAAAACAAAATTAAATGCAAATTATTAAATGATGGTGGTGGCCGACGTACGTAACACACCTCCCCCCCGCACAAGACTGCGTGCCATTCTTAGGAGAGGAATGTCACGCCGGAGAGTGGACGGCGGAGAGCAAACAAACAAACAATTAACAAACCAATCAACAAATAAATAAATAACTAAATAAATAAATTAGTCTACATGCTTAGAGGTTAATGTTAGTACGTTTTAGGCTACCTTTATACTAGGGTTAGTAAAGATAAATAAATAAATAAATAAATTAACTAGTCTATATGCTTAAGTGCTAATGTTAGTAGGGATTATACTACTTTTATATGGGGGTTAGTACAAATACATAAATAAATAAATAAATTAACTAGTCTATATGCTTAAGTGCTAATGTTAGTAGGGATTATACTACTTTTATATGGGGGTTAGTACAAATAAATAAATAAATAAATAAATAAATTAACTAACACGTAGTTATTAATATAAGAGGGGGGGACAACAGACCAGCGCTCCACAAAACCAATGACAACACAAACGACCGCAGCGGGTCCGACACTTAAACCGATGGTTCGACCAAAAGCTCGACCGCCCACACGATCCGGTTAGGACTCCCCCGCCAAGGCGAGTTGGTCCCCTCTCGTTCAACCACTCCCAAAATGTCACCCGGCCGGCGAAAACGTCCCGCTCTTATATATTTAATCCAATCCTCGAGCTCACGACTCCCCTACTCCCAGTAGGGCTTCAGACGGTTGTTGTGCACAACCACCGTTCTCTTGTCTTGCCTCACCGCGCTGTTGACCGCACTTTTCACCTCCACCACGTCATAAGGACCTCTCCATAGGGGCGCCAATTTTCCTTTTTTGTTTTCTTCCCGCATCAAGACTTTATCGCCCACATGGAACGTGAACGGGCGTAACTGGCGGTCATGATACCCTTTGGACCTCCTTTTCGAGATCAACAGATTGCGCCTAGCTATTTCGTACGTTTTCTGAAGCTTGTACTTCAATAGCTTATGGAAGCTCTCGTGGTTGTAAACCGGTTCCGGAGGTAATTTGATGTTCGAGGGAACCTCCGGAGTAAAACCAAAGAGACAGTCCATCGGCGTCAATCGGGTACTCTCGTGCACGCTGGTGTTGTACACGAAAGTGGCCGCCCTCAGGTACTGATCCCAGGTTTGGGGATTTGTGCCCACAATGCTGCGTAGGTATTCTACCAGCGGTCGATGGGCTCGTTCCAAGGCACCATTCGATTGTGGGTGGTACGCTGAGGTTTGCAGTTTTTTGATGCGGAGCAGCCGGCACACGCTTTTAAACAGGCTGCTCAGGAAATTGCTGCCCTGATCGGTGACCAGTTGTGTAGGTACACCATACCTTGCAACTATTTGGTCGAAAAAGACCGAAGCCACCGTCTCGGCCTCTGCATTGGGCAGGGCATAGCAATCTATATACTTCGATAAATTATCTTGGAACGTAAGTATATATAGATTGCCTTCAGGAGTACGGTCCAGGGGGCCCACGATATCTAAATAAACCTTTTCGAAAGGCCTCTTGGCAATGTCGGTGATTACCATCGGCATTCGTAAATTTGGGGAAGACTTCATGCGCTGACAAATTTTGCATACTTTAATATATTGCTTGATATCGCGCATCATATTCTTCCACCAGTAGTGCCTGCGTATCTTCTTATACGTCTTGATCACCCCTTGGTGCCCACCTAAAGGGTGATCATGGTAATCCCGTAATAAGTGTTGGATCTCCTCGGGATTAGTTATTTCCATTCCTTTTTCCGTGCAGGAAGGAATGGCGTCCTCTTCAGAAGGTGACTCTTCGTCACTTGGACGTCCCGGGGATCCCTCGCTGTCCCGTTGGGCCTTTGCCTGGGCGCGAGTCACTACATTGCATCGCGGTGGTGAAGGGGTTTCGTCTACAGAATGGGGAATACGGCTTAGCGCATCCGCATTGGTGTTGTATTTACCGGGTTTGTACTCGATTGAGTAGTCAAACTCCGATAGTTTATGACGAAATCTGGTAAGGCGTGAGGTGGGTTCTTTCACGCCGAACACTCCCTTCAACGGTTTGTGGTCCGTGTACACGGTGAAACGTCTACCCAACAAATAGCACCGAAAATTCGTCGCCGCCCATACAATGGCCAACAACTCCTTCTCGATTGTGCTGTATCTACGCTCGGCCCCATTCAGGGTGCGGCTGGCATAAGCAATAGGCTGGTCTTTGCCTATCTCACCTTGGGATAACACCGCTCCAAGTGCCTCATTACTCGCATCCGTGGTTAGATTAAAGGGTTTAGTGAAGTCGGGGTAAACCAATAGTGGTGGCGAAATTAACTTCCCCTTTATCTCTTCAAATGCCTGTTGACATTTGGACGACCACGTGAACTTCACGTCCTTCCTTAATAAGTTCGTTAAGGGGCGCACTATCCGGGAAAAATTTGGCACAAATTTCCGGTAATAGTTCGCCAACCCTATGAATGATTGGACGTGACGTACCGTCTTTGGAATGGGGAAATCTCTGACACTAGCTGTCGTGTCAGGATTTGGCGAAGCCCCTTTTTCTGAACAAACATGTCCCAGGTAGACCACTTCCCTTTGCAGGAATCTACACTTTTCCGGCTGAAGTTTGAGGTTGTGGTATCTCAACCGGTCGAACACCCTCCGGAGCTTGCCATTATGGTCAGCCAGGTTCTTACCATATATGACGATGTCATCCAGATACACAAAGCATTCGACCCCTTGCAGACCAGTAAGGACATGGTTCATTAGTCTCTGAAACGTTGCCGGGGCTCCTTTTAACCCGAACGGCATACGTCGAAACTCATAATGCCCATAGTTGGTGCTAAAGGCGGTTTTATTCCGATCGTTTAGATCTACCAAAACTTGGTGATAGCCACTGGCCAAATCGAGCGTGGAGAAGTAACGCGAGCGACCGAGCTGGTCTAGAATGTCCTCTATACGGGGAATAGGATATGCGTCCCCGATGGTTTTTTCGTTTAGTTTGCGAAAGTCCACCACAACTCTCCATCGGGCTTCTCCGTCGGGGCCCGCTTTCTTGGGAACCACTAGAAGGGGGGAATTCCACGGGCTTTTGCTTGGTTGGATAATGTCGTTATCCAACATTTCCCGAATTTGCTCGTTTATAACCTGCCTTTTGCTTTCGGGCAATCGGTACATTCTTTGGTTAATGGGTGCCTGATCCCGTACCAAAGGTATTTCGTGCGAGATTGCACTGGTGTACGTCAGGTAGTCGCCCTGTAAATGAAATATGTCGTTGAACTCGCGACATAACTCCGTTATCGATTGGCACTCGGGTGTGTTCAGGGTATCCCCTAAACGAAGTTCCCCGTGCAATTGTGCCAACCTGGAGCTCAAATCGGGTTCATCAGGCGACTGACCATCCGAGAACAGGTGTCGAATGAAGTGGAGGGATCGTCCCTCCGAAGGTTGGTTCTCGGGCACGGGCCTGC
Organism: Microdon myrmicae; assembly: GCA_963931805.1. NCBI lineage: Eukaryota > Metazoa > Arthropoda > Insecta > Diptera > Syrphidae > Microdon > Microdon myrmicae. The sequence goes on along the minus strand of OZ007497.1, from coordinate 175,239,834 downwards.
TTGACTCGTCGTCAGAGTCAGTTCCCGGCGACGTATCTTTACGCTTGACCAAGGGGATGGTGTTATAGTCCTTGGTAGGGTATACCTTCACCGTAAGCTGTTCGATCCTTTGAGGGCCACTCTGGGTATTAAGTGCCAATAACCTGGCACTCCTTGCCCTTCCAGTAACGCAGTGCGAGAATAAAATGTTTCCTCGCGCGTCCTGCGGCACCAGAATGGCCTTTTCCCGGATGTCAATGGGGATAGCCACCTCCATCTGGGAGCGAGCCGGCACTTCCACCGGCCTACTCAGGGCTACTTCGATCCTCGGCGGCTCACGTTCATCCATCCACGATGTTTCCTCTCGCTGGGGTGACCTGGCTGAGCATTTTTTCGTATCCCTTCCCCGTGTGGGTGGGGTCTCCGGTGAAGTGTGGACCTCGGTATCGACCCTGACAGGTCCCCGTGTCCCAACTCCCCGTTTGGTTACCTTATGCTTCAGCCCCTTTGTCCCACCATTAACAAAACCAACGGAGAAGAATTCGGGGTTTATGGTTGTTCGGGGAAATTCCAAACATCCACCCGGTCCGTTGATGTTGCAATGTCTGGACAGGAAGTCATTACCCAACAAGCCATCTGCTTCCAACCCCGGCATGGAGTCTACTACGTGGAAACTGCAGGGAATCTCATGGTGCAACTTGAGAGTCCCATGGCAGGACCCACTCGACTTGCCGTTGCCAAATATGGTTTGCAATGGTGTGGATTGCCGAACGTCCACCGCCTGGCCCCGGTGAAGGGCCCTTCGCTTCAAAAGACTGACCTCAGCGCCAGTGTCCACCATGAGACGCGTAGTATTCCTACGGCCAATGTCCAAAGGAAGCTGGACCATGGGGACCTCTACTGGCAAAAGCTGAGGACAGTATTGGCCAAACAACGTGTTCAGTGCGGTCGGGTTACGGTCTCCCGACCCGACCTCCGGGAGTTTTCCGACCTCTGATTAGATGTCTCCCGCCGACGCACCGTCGCTGCATAAGTGCGTCGGCTGCAAGATTCGCACCGTGCCTTGTCCTTCCGTTCAGGACTATCCCGCTTGGAAGTCTCAATAGACTCCGAACCAGCGGGACTAGACTGGCCTTGGCCCAACCTGGGCTCACGGTGCTGAGGTCGCTCCCTCCTATTTCTTTTATCCCTTGGTGAGGTGCCACGCCTCGCACCCGCTTCTGAGGACTCCGAGTCCACGGAGTCGGCTCGTCTCTCGTCATCGACCGACGCGGGCGATCGTCGCCCATCAACTCCATCCACTTTCCGGTAAACCACACTCTCCGCGCGACTATTACCGGCTTTCCGATTTCGCCGACGCTGTCTGCGTCTATTATTCGCGCCTGCCCCACTCTTCACACGGGTGTCCTGCTCTCGACTCGCAGCAGGTGCTGTTCCGGCGTGCCGCTTGTGGGGAGAACCCTGGGAACCCTGTTGTTGTTCCCACCTTTGCCTGTATTCGCACCCGCGCAAGCTATGACCTTGTCGGCCACAAAACTCGCAACAGCACCGGACGCTGAATACTCTTGGGCCTGATGTCGCCGGCCCACCGCCCGTAGACGGGGGCTGCGGCTCTGGTAGGGCTCTCCGCTGAGCCTGCGGCCGCTGATGTTGTGGCCCATGCCGCGCGGTTCCGCTCTGCTGACCACCACCCCTGTATGGAGCCTGGGCTTGGGGCGTCTGTCTCGGACGATCCGGGCAGTCCACTATGTCGTGGCCATACCGCCAGCACTCGCGACAGAAAGGAGTGTTCCTTCTCCTCAGGCACTCGTCGTACACGTGACCCCTCACTTTGCAGAAACTGCATGTTGTCTGGGATTCCAGGGGGCGAGCCGATCGACCAACCGAATCCCGGACCGGATTGTCCCGACCCGATCGATCTCCAGGCTCATACGCCCCTCGAGCCAAACCCTGCGACCCTTCACTCCGACTCGAGGAAGACACGGTATTTGACCACGCTCCCTCGCCAGAGGAGGCCGGAGCATAGGCACCAGCATCCCGTCTATAATTGAGAGGCCCGCACGACTGCTCCCGAACGAAACCATCCTCCTCCCGTCGACGACTATCAGGCTCTTCGGCCGGCAACACGAATGACACCGCCCGGGGATTTAGGTTCGATAAAACCGGCGCCGGCGCCGCGGTGCAATCCCCAGAAGTGGAGGATGAACCCTCCAAAAGGGTCGAGCAACTCCCCGGTCCCAACTCTAATGTTCCCGACGCTGTCGGCCGCGCATCCACAAACAGGTCGTCCTGCCTCAGCATTTCCCTACGCGCTCGCTCAAACCCGGTTAGGTGGTCCACCAGGCTACGAAAAGGGACATTACCCAACGTGAGGAGGAAGTGCTTTAGTCCTTCCTCCCTCAGACCCCTTACCAACACCGGTTTGGCCATGCCCTCAAGCTGGCTGGCGAAGACGGACCTACCCTGGCGACCATAAAAGCGCTCAGCTGCCTCCTCGCACCGTACCACGGCCCGCTTCACTCGGGAAACAAAGCCTGTGGCATCCTCGGAAGGAAGTTGTCGCATTTTGGAAAGTTGTGCACACAACTCCTTGTTGTATTCCAGAATACTACCCTTATTAAATTTAACACTGAATCTCCTAACACATCCTTAAAAACTTCACTTAACATATATTACATTCTCACTTAATACATACCATTCATAAACATTCACAATATTACCAGTTACAGCACACTTAATAACCTGCACCTTTTGATTTATTGAAAACATAGCAACTTGGATTTTCGTTCGAATTGAATGTGAAATGTCACAGAAAAAAATATAGATAGAAAAAAAAAGGGCAGTTAAAAAAGTTCGTTGGAGAGAAAAAATTCATTTCCGAATAGTTCTGAACGAAAAAAATTATAGATTGATTTTGAATTTAAAAAAAGAAGGAAGAAAGAAAGTAATTGAGAAATAAAGACTGAAATCGCTAATATCTCAGATATCCCTATTGACAACCACGGCACTTCAGCAACCAAGACTGAAAACTCAGCAGTATTAAAGACTGAAAATTCGGATCCTGCACAAAATATACAAACAGAAACCCCTAATATTCCGGCTATCCCAATAGACAACCACGGCACTTCAGCAACAAAGACTGAAAATTCAGCAGTGTTAAAGACTGAAGACCCAATAGTTGCAATAAAATTCGAAACCCAAGTCAGTTCAGCAGCTAATACTGATGAACAAATCTTTTCAGCAGCAAAGACTGACGGATTAAATGTTTCTACAGCAGATATAACTGAAGAAATAGTTCAAACAGCAAATAGGACTGGGAACCAAGATGTTCTAACAGCTAATAAGTCTGAAGAACTATTCGAATCAGTAAATGAGACTGAGAAACTAAACGATCCATCAGCAGTGAGTAAGACTGAAAAGGTAGACGTTCCGACAGCAGTTAAAGCTATAGAAAATGATGACATTGAGCCGAAGACACTAAACATTTTAAATAACGATACTGAACAGCAACACGAAGTAATGAAAATTGAAAATAATAATTCAATTAAAGAAGTTAAAGCTATAGAAAATGATGACAATGAGCCGAAAACAAAAAAAATTTTAAACAACGAAAACAAACACAGACACTTACTCAAACACGATATAATAAGTAATGAAAATAATAATTTAACTAAAATAGGTACGGAAAAGGAAAACCATATAAGTACATTACAAATTCTTTTTTTCAACAATAAACATTTATTCAAACACAAAATACAAAAAAATAAAAAGTTACACAATCATTTAGGACATTTGAAATCAGTTCTTAAGAAGATTTTTGGTATTATGCATTTCTATACAATAATCATAGTAATAGGCCCAGAAAGGTTTTGGAAACTTTTCCATAAATTTAAGGAAAAGATAAACACATAACAAATGGCCTTTGTTTTATTATTCAATATATATGAAATAATCTAACAATTGTAGGAAATGACGGCAATGAAAAAAAAAAAAAAAAAAAAAAAAAAAAAAAAAAAAAAAAAAAAAAAAAAGGTAATGAGGGGGACGAAAGAAAGAAAATTTTAGAGGTAATATATATTGGAAATTTTAGAATTAATATATATTCGAACGGAAAAGGAAAGAAAGAAAATTTTATTGGTAATATATATATTAGAAATTTTGGAATTAATATATATACGGAAATGAGAATTTTGAAACAATAATATTAATATTATATATTTAATATAATAAGTAATAATGATTTTTAGATAAGAAAAGAAAAGGTTCCAAGGAGAAATATTTAAATTTAGTTAATATATAATGTAAATAGACTATTTTGGACTATTTTTCTAGTGTTAAGAACTTTTTGATTATTGAAAAAATTTAGTTAATATATAATGTAAATAGATTATTTTTCTAGTATTAAGAACTTTTGATTATTGTAACCTTTGATGAAAGATTAAATTTGAAAACCTTTGTAATGTAATTGAACGAAAATCCAAGTTTTTAATTAATCTTAATTTAATATATAGTTAATAGAAAATTATTCTCTTCAAGGATAATTTTCTTTCTCGAAGAAGGGTGGGATGTTGTATTCCAGAATACTACCCTTATTAAATTTAACACTGAATCTCCTAACACATCCTTAAAAACTTCACTTAACATATATTACATTCTCACTTAATACATACCATTCATAAACATTCACAATATTACCAGTTACAGCACACTTAATAACCTGCACCTTTTGATTTATTGAAAACATAGCAACTTGGATTTTCGTTCGAATTGAATGTGAAATGTCACAGAAAAAAATATAGATAGAAAAAAAAAAGGGCAGTTAAAAAAGTTCGTTGGAGAGAAAAAATTCATTTCCGAATAGTTCTGAACGAAAAAAATTATAGATTGATTTTGAATTTAAAAAAAGAAGGAAGAAAGAAAGTAATTGAGAAATAAAGACCGAAAATATGAAGAAGAAATAAAGCAAGAAATAAGTAACTAAAAGAAGAACGGAATTAGATTAATACTTGATTTGTTTTACATCAATTTAATTGAAATAAGAAAAAGAAGAAAAGGAAAAATAATAAGTCCACGCTCTTCCCTCATACCGAGGAAGCACGGCGCCGGACCTTAACATCCTCATACGACACCCGGGGTTCGTAGGCCTCTCTAAGACGCTGTTCCGCTTCAAGGAATGTCGTGGGTGGTCTCTCCTCGAACATCCGATAGGCCTCGCCGCTCAGCCTAGAGGGCAGCCACCGGAGGAAGGTATGTTCCTCCTCCACCGCCAGCCCATCCAGGGTCCTTCTACAGCCCTTGAGAAACGAAGAGAGTCTCTCGGCCGTATCCGGGCCCTCCTGTCCCGAAAACATGGGGACCGCCTTCGACACAAGGTCGAAAACCCTATCTGTGCCCAGCATGGTCCGTACAGGACATGGTTGTGGGCCCAGTTTAAAATACGAGGGCATCGGCGTGTCCTCCATGCTCCCGACAGGCTGTTTACCGACGGTGGGAGGGGGGCGCGTTGGCGATCGTTCGTCCACAAACTCGTCCCGCGAATCGTGGAATGCCTCCGGATCCACCTCGTCAACCGGCGGCTCGGGAAATGCCTCGGGTCGTGCCCGGGCAGGGGTGCCCTCTCGGACATCTCTTTGACGCTGCCTAGTCTGCATTTATAGGACCTTCTTCCAAACCTAAGGTCACCTACACCAAAGTTAATCCCGGATACCCCGCGGAGAAAAGAAAAAAAAAAACAACCTTTGAGGGAAAACAACCTCGTCGCCGACAGTATCCACCAACGGAAAGGGTGCGAAAAACAAAAACAAGCACGCTCCCAATATTCAACAAGACGCCGGCCGACGAACCTTCCTCCCTCACAATCACTATAGGGGCCCGATGCGTAACAGGGAAACCCGGAACACCAGAAGAGGTCAGCCCGTAATCAAAAATGCACTAATGTTTGGGACTGAAAAACGGTGCACTAATCGACAAAACAAACGGTCGTGCAATAAGCAAAAGAAACACACACTACACCCGTCGGTCACAATAAACAAACAAAAACACTATTCTACTAACAAACGCAGTCCTCAGTGGGCGAGAATTGGAGAGAGAGAAAGGGGCAAGCGAATATAATGACCACTTTTTGGTCAATTTTGTAACACAACAACGAAAAGAGAAAAAAAAAAAAATATTTAAACTAAAACCAAACGCGCAGCCGAAAAGGAAAAAAAAAAAGAAAAAAAGCAGAATCACATTCAAAAATTTCAAAGAATGATCAAGGTCAACAATAAATAATAATGAACAATTTAAATATCACAATTTTCACCGGAAGAAGCCTCCAACTAATGTCTTTCACACAAGACAGACAAATAAATAAATAAATTTTTTAAATAAATAAAGAGAGCTATTAGGAAGCTTCCAACAAATTTCTTTCACACAAGACAGACAAATAAATTAATAAATAAATAAATAAATTTTTTAAATAAACAAAGAGAGAAGAAAAAAAAAAAAATATTCTTTCTTTTTGCGCCTGCTCCCTCTGCCAGTCTCCGCTCACGAACGTATGGCTATCTCCAATCTCACACCAATCTGCCAAAGCCTTCAGGTTACAGAAGATTCGACTGTCGATTCTGCGACAGTATTTTACCAAACCTGCCGTGGTCCCTCGGAAAGGTTTGTCCGCAGCGCCAGTTGTGGCAATTCCCTTTCTGGTTTTGCCACCGAAAATTGTCTAATGATTAATTTTACCTGTGATTGCGCAAAGCTTTCCCTTTGTTGCTTGCAAGTCGGTCGATGATCACCAAGCGCCAACGCCGTAAGTCAAAGCAATATCCCCAAGTGCCATGTATAAATTCGGTTTTGTTATTTTTTCTTAGTGTAGTATTGGGAAAACTTCAATGTGCGCTGAACTGCGATGGCGGTATCTACAGAGCCAAGCGAAAATCCTCCAGGAAATGCTGCTCCAACTAATTATGGACTCTCCACCAAGACGGCATTAGCGAAGCTCTTTTGAAGAAATTTTACAGCGTAGTCCTTTGTTTCGAATCGAAGTACAACGAAGAGAGTGTGTACAGGAAAATCCGTTCAGCGTTTGTTAAACGCTACGACAGCCCATTGGGATGGTTTGCTATATTCACATCAGTAATCGCCATTACCGCATTGTTTTGTGCACAAGAATACTGGACAGCAATATTCATCACGGTTACTCTTGCCCTCGATTTATTGTTTGTTATCCGGGAGAATAATCTTCGGCGAACGGAAATGGTCACTACGAACTGCCAAACGATGTTGTGAACATATACAAATTTAACAAAGAACAATCATAACTTTATTACTCTATATATTTCGCTTCATAATAATTTTACAAAAACTGACACTAGATGCCGAAAACCGTCAACCGTAACCGTTTCTCTTTAGGTTTTTCCTACTACTGTCCAAAAAAAACTCGACTGACTTTTTTCTGCTCTTTTTTCTCCTTGTTCTCCCCTTCTCCGTTTGTTCACCACAACGTATCTTTTTTATCTTCCGTTTTTAACCGTCGCCAACGGAACCATACATAAACCGAACCTTTTACCTCCTGTCTCTCTCTCACTTCGCTCTCCACTCACGTCCACTTCGAAAAACAAATTCGAACTCGAAGAACTGCACGATCCACACCCGAATCAGGGTGGGTTCAAAAACTCACTTCAGGATCGTACAATTCTTCCACCACCTTACCATCGTACTATTTTAAAACAAAATTAAATGCAAATTATTAAATGATGGTGGTGGCCGACGTACGTAACAGCACAAAAGGAAATTCAGATACGCCGGGTGATCAAATAAAAGATCGAATACCGAGGCTGGTTGAGTATGCCATCATAAACCATAGGGAATAGGGTTTCTTTTTCTGTTGATAATATGTCAACCGAACTTCGCTGCAATGATCGGGGCTACGATGCTTGGGTGTATATTTATTTGATCGTTCATTAAAACAAGAGAATGTTGCCGTGCAGGCGAAGATAGTTTCTTCTGTTTACATTGAGTAAATAGAAGCATTTCGATTCGATAGCCAGCGTGAGAATCGTGGCTGCTCGTTGGACAACGTATCCTTAGACATGACCGATGCTGGTGATCGTTCCTCGATACGGCAACGGATCGTATAATCGGTCATGCCGGTATGTAAATAAATATGCGTACATGGAGGCTAAAGCCATGATGTCGAGAGTAATAGGGAATATTACAGGCGACGGAAATGGATTCTTCTGTGGTGTTAGTTCAACAGGGGATTGCTCCCCATGGCCAGGGCTAGAGTAAAGGTTTATTTGTTCTCTTTTCTTTTTCGAAAAACAGATCGTAGGGCATGCACATTGGAAATCTGGCTTGCAGATGTGCAAGCCAGCAAGTAGCCCGGCAAGTCTTCTTTGGACAACGGATTGATGGAACGATAACACACAGAAAGGTTGGCGTGTGTTTGGCGGGCATGCGGCCGTCCATGGGAACCGATCGGTTCATGATGGATGCAGTTGATGATATTGGTTTGATGTCATGGCAAGATGGTAATCTTGTCATGAATTCATGTTTCAGGAATGACCGTTCGAAGGAGGGCTTGAAACAGCTCATATTCAGGTAAGCTGCTTAAAATAGGTGCAGGTATTTTTCGGTTGGTTGGGTTAAAGCGATGAGTGGTTCTTCGGCCGCCATAAACAACCCCCACAATACCACTTCATCTCCAGGAACTTCAGAATGCCTTCCTTATTGACGGCGCTAGACGAATTTTATCTTTTCGTCAAACGGGAATAACGATATTAGAATTAATTGCACCTTGTGGTAGTCTGCATCCTGAATCTCTGAGTAAATGCCGATGCAGCCTCTTCTGATGTACCTTCTTAGCGCTTCTTCTATATTAACTCTGCTTTCTAGTGGATCTTTGGCAGTCTTTTTTTTTTTTTTTTTTTAGATGACGGGTGTAACGCCGAACACTATCTGATCACGAACACTAAGCGAAAGCAGCTACAAAAATATCGCAGTGATGGGATTTTATAAAATGTCATTGTTCGCACGATTAACTTAATAATGTTTAACTACAAGGATTTTATAAAATATCGTTGTTCGCACGATTTCACTTAATAAAGTTTAACAATAGGATTTTATAAAATGTCATTGTTTGCACGATTTACTTAATGTTTAACTAAAAGGATTTTATAAGAAAGACAACCGGATAGTTCGCGTGAGTTATTTTCCTCGGTCCATGGTGAAGGAAAAAACAATAAATTTTTGTTTAAAGACTATGCCTTTATTTTTATTATGAGTTTCACTTACAAACTGAACTACATTAAAAAAAAAAATGGGGCGGCGAGAGGCCGACTTTAGGGAGACAAGGACAAATGTGTCCTTCATCTTGTCTCTGGTTTCTGGTCATCTTGCGATAACCAGAATCACCCACATCCGTGAAGATGTTGGGCTCGGTCTCAAGATATCTGAAAAGAAAAGGGAAGGACGTATCTAAGGATAGTGTGGACAGGGTTAGTTCAATTGTTCTCTAACTACTTAGATGGAGGGATGGTGGGAAAGAAATCGTACAAGACCGGTGGGTCTTGAGTGCGGTAGTAAACGCAGATCACGTCTTTGGCGTCTGATAATCTGCGCTTTGGTCGGTGTATATGTGTGTGTGTGTGTGTTTGTGCTGTCTTGCACTGTGCGTACGTGTTTGTAGTGTGTCAGTAGTAGACCCTATGGGGTGGGTCCAGGAATCCTCTATTATAAAGGAGAATGTTGTTGGGAAGGGTGTTTTCTTCAGCTTTTTACTGAAGAAGAAATTGTGGTGGTCTGATCCGAAGAGATTGAGAGAGAGAAGGGTCCAGAACGCAGGACTCCTGTACAAGTGGGTTTTCGCTGTTCTGAATGCTTTCGAGGTACTGTATGGTAATTGTGATCGGGATAATGGAGGCGCCTTCGTATAGGTGAGAGTTTGGGTAATGGCGACTGTCAGGCCTTCTAGAGTGGTTGGTGCATCTTCTGAGGAGGTTTCCTTCGACAACTCGAAGTCCTTCCATTTAAGCCGAAGATATGCAGGACCATACGGGAAAGGCGTATGATATTCCAGATCGGATTAGCTACTTATATCAGAGAAGCTTAACTTTGGTGTCAACTGTGTTGCTGCACTTCAAGGTGTTGTGCAGTTGCTTAGAGCGACCGAGGCCCCCTTGAAGAATGTGGGTCACATGTTTGATGAAATTCATTTTTGGGATATAGATGACCCCAAGATATTTCATCCTGTCCTGTGGCGTAATCGTAGTACCTCCTATTTGTATTCGGATATTCTGTGAATATCGAGAAGTAGGTTGGGAGTGTTTACTAATCAGAATTATAGCTCCTGCTTTGGATGGGTTAAGTCGAATTTTCCATCGACTGTAGTACTGATACAGTTCGTCTAGATGACGGTTGAGTCGGTTTGTTGCGAGTTTTGGGCTTTTAGATGACGTGTACACTACGACGTCATCCGCATAACATATCTGGTTTACTCTACCGTCCACAGGGCGAGGAATATCTGAGTTGTAGATATTAAGTAATATGGGGCCTAGAATGTTTGATGAAATTCATTTTTGGAGTATAGATGACTCCAAGATATTTCATCCTGTCCTGTGGTCTAATCGTAGTACCTCCTATTTGTATTTGGATATTCTGTGAATATCGAGAAGTTTATCTTATCGTTTCTGACTCACCCATCAGTGAGATTTGAATATTTCTTTATTATCTATGTTTCTATGGGAAGTGTAAAGACTCATGAAGAATTGAATTCTTGAGATTAAAAATATGTCTATGAGAAAGTGGCTCATGAAGAGATATTAGAGTATTCGTGATATGTCTATGGGAAAGTGACTCATGAAGAGATGGGGCGTTAACTCGCGCACTCAATGATATGATGATAATACGTCGTTCCCAGAACACCAAGGATAACAAAATCTCAATACACTATTTCGATTTCTATTCATTGGCAACCGAATTTAATATTTGACAGGTATCGTTCCACAACACAACCGCACGCTTTGACGACACAATTCATAAGATCTCTCATTAGAGTCGCAGTCTACATATCTTTTTTTGTCCCTCTTCCTCGCTTCGTTTCCTTTTCACCGGAAGGACACACAAGAAGGGTTATTCGGGAAAAACTACTGGCTGTGTTCAGTATATAACATTTGCGACCGTAAAGGTCTAAACAAATATTATACACTGGGATGGGAAATATTATACACTGGGATGGGAATTTGAAAAAAGGGATGTTCATTTAATTTACATATTTATAAACTGTATGGTGGGAATATTCTATTGTAAGATTGATGTGATGTTTTAACAATGGGTAAGGATATGCAGATGCTAGAATTTTCCTTATTTTAGAGGGTACCGTTATTACACAACACTGTATTGTTCTTCTTGAAGACCGATATTTTTCACGAAAAGCACACTGACATTTAAGGGTACTCCAAAATCCCCTTTTGTGTGCGTGTTTGTGTAAAAAAAAGATTATTGAGTCTTAAACTAACAATTCACAGTAAAGAAATTTTGAACTTAATTCAATTGCACAGATAATTTTAAGATGACAAATAAAGCTTAGCACTGCCTAAATTAGTTTGGTTTACCACTGCCTGCTGCTGTTGCTGCTGTACTAATGCTTAGGGAGCGTGTTTCCTTTTCTTTAAAAGGAAGAGGTTCTCGTTAATAGACCGCTCCTAAGTTTGCTTGCTGCGGTCTACCACCGTGCTTCCTCTAACTAAAGGGTAGTGACCGATGTTTGGAATAAGTTCAAGAAAAAAGACAACGGTTTTTTTTTAACTTTTAAGGTTTTTTTAATTTTCACTTTGACTTTTAAATTAGAAGCCCTCCTCGAATGGGACTCAACTGGAGATTGATCTTCGAAGCTGAAATGCATCGCCCCTTTTATACAAAATCTCGTCGTTATTTGTACTTAAAAAGTGTGTGATGCTTCTGTGAATTGTCGACAAAACTTTGTTAAACCACAGAAGTAGGACTTTTATATTTGAATAATTTTATTAAGGGTGATGGAAAAGTAGTGATGAGACTACACTGCCTTAGATCTTATCGATATCCAGATTAGTTTGCTTTACTAGAGTACGCTGCTACGGCAGCCGCTGCTTTTAGATATTAACGATATCTAAATTTGTTTGCTTTACTAGAGTGCGCTGCTACTGCTGCCGCTATCAACCGTGACCAAGGAAAAGAAAGGAAAGAAAGACCAGAAGGAGGCCGAGAAATCCAGTTGGCTGATCAACAGCTGGCATCAAGTGGGGTGCGTTCACTGACGTGCAATGTTGTAGCGCTCTCTGTTCATCATTCTTGGTCGCTACACCAACGAGAGATTACGCACTCCCAAACACACTGAAGAACACTGCCTAAAAGAAAATTTAAAAAATTTACAATTGCTGTATACCATAACATTCACGTAGCAATCAAACAGCTTAAGTAGCAATATGATACATCCTCGCGTACACACGGTTGTCATCTCACGCCTCGTGTATTAGTTTTAACTTTTTCATAGCGTTGGTTCAAATCACATTCTTCAAGAGTTCGCAAAACTCTATAACCTATGAAAGTAGGCGACTGAACATTTATTTCCTCACCATGCCATAAATGTCCTATTTTTTGTCCTGTGTTGTGCCGCGGTGTAAGTGGACTGTATTTGTGTAAATTTGTTACTGTGTCAGGCAATGCGGACTTAGCGGATTTATCCGGTTATTAGTTCTTGTCTTTTTTTTGTCTCCGCTCGATCTTCGCCACCCGATTTCAATCTGACTTCATTTTTCTTATCGCTCTTTTTTCTCGTTGACGTTATTGATTCCTTTGTTCGATCCTTATCGGCTCATCCGAGCTTTGTTATTTCTTCGACCACATTCTCGCTCCTCTTCTCTCTAGGGCTTTTACGAGTTCTTCACTCAAGAGCAGTACTGTTGCACTGTTCTCTTGAATTCGCCCTGTGGGTTGTATTTACCAGGGGCGTCAGCACGGACGCGGGTTAGCGGGCTAAGCGAAATACCCCACAACAATAAATGGTGCACTAAATTGTTCCGCAAGGAAAAGGAGTAATACCAAACACACTGTCACAAAAGCAGACCAAAGAAAGACGCTGGAGTATTGTTTTTTTTTTAAACTTTATTAACACTGATGTTCTTAGGCTATAAACTGTGACCTGGATCCGGTCTTATTTCTGTTCTTAATTATTTAGCACTCTCAAGTTTACATTTCGTTTTAGGCAACTATACAAGCGTAAAAAGGACAATTTTTCCGACTCTGATAACGCAACGGACTCGACATCGTTCGATTAAGACTCGATCGTCTCTATGGCGCGTGCGCACACTTCGGGTGATAAAATCTGACTCCTCGATGCAATTCACATCCATCAGATTCGATGGCCGCTGTAATATCGAAGTTTGGAACTCCAATATTAACATTTAATTAATCGGTTATCAGAAATTTCTTTGTCAAGACGTTATATTAGTTATTGATATTTTGTTATTATTGTAATGAAATATCTGAGCGTAACTCCATATATTATCATTTATTATTTGATTATTAAAATGTAACACCTGAGCGTAACCCCAGATGTTATCATTTGTTATTTAATTATCGAAATGTAATTTTAAGTGAGATTTTTGCTACTTACGGTGTTCGTGTTGTATTTGCTTTTATACGCAACGCTCCTATTGAAATGTAATCTTAAGTGAGATTTTTGTTACTTACGGCGTTCGTGTTATATTTGTTTTTATATGCAATGCTCCTCCCCGGTGTTTGCTAGGATCTCTTCCCTGGATGGAAACTACGAAAAATCCTTTTGTTTACACTTTTATTTTGCAACTAATTTCACTTTAACATTTAAATGGGAATGTCGATCCCTGACACTATACTGCTTACTCTACCCTATAGAAATTTAATCGCAGGAAGACCCGCTCTACTTATGGGGGGCCGCAGTCTTCTTGCTTTCAATTTCTGAGTGCTTTGCAACTCATTTGCAACCACTTTATATACCATTTAAATAGCTAACAATTGTAGATGGAGCATTTTTCTTACCCAGCGCGTGTAGCCTATTTGAGGGTTAATTGCCTGTCATTATCAATTCGCAATTTTCAATAGTCGCTTAATTGTTCTGCAAAAAGTGCAGCAGAATCAATTTATATATTGATTCGATTTGCAGCAGCAATGATCGAACCAATTTCAGTGCATTGCTCTACGTGCATATCGTATCATACGTTTAATTTGCGACTTATCGCCGCGTCCGCCATTTTCGCTGCGCTCAACAGTTCTCCGACGTTCAACTGTGTCGCAGTCGATCTTGATCATGCAGCTGGCGCTCGAATAACATGTATTATACCTGTTAACATGTGTTTTCGTAAACTGATACCGTGTAGGATCTTCGTAATACGAAGGTGACTGTAGTGGCCTTCGGAAATGGGTCAAGTGTATGGCTTTGGCATGGATTTATCGTATGCGATATGATTTAATTGGGGAAGGCTTTACTTCCGAATGAATGCGAATTTGTATATTTTGCATTGTATGGAAAATACGAATTTCGATTGCTGGACAGGCGGGTATTGTATTATGAGGAAAATAAGACTGCATCTTAGTTGTTTGATGTGATGGAATCTTAGGAATAGGTGATTTTAAGATGATGGCATCTTAATTGTGTTATGTATGTTGGGAGGGGGTGTAAAGTGAGGTGTAACATCGATAGGGGAGGATTCTATATGTGTCCGTATAGGACAAGTACGTTGCATTTTGGTGAGGACGATGATCGGCGGACACCTGATTAAACAGACGTACGATGATCGGAGGCTGCGGCGATGCACCCATACATCGTTGATGATGCATGCCAGGGATCGAAATAGATTTTTGTTTTTAAGTAAACAAAAACTCTATTTCACAGATCAAATGGTGGCACACGTGATGTAAATGATGTGCCTATGATACAAGGGGTCGTCATGGTATTTGCCTAAGATTCCTTGGAAACACATGATGTAGGGAATATCCAATCTAGCCGTATGCCTCCGGTGCACAAAGAGGCAAATTATTTTGTTGACATAAGTCAGCAGAAACCTCGTCGACGGCGGCAAAGGGTCAGGCTGGATGGTTATATGTTTGATTAATATGTGGGTAAGTAAAACGCACACAGTGAGATACTGTATGTTTACTTTAGATTTTTAGGCAGGTCATCATAGGCATGGCATGGGTAAGGTTATCTAAACAATGTTCATATTCATGCCCAAATTCATGATCGATTGATAGCCGATAACGGGAAATTATCGTAACTGACGCGGACCTAAGGGTATAGGCGCGATATACAATTGTGAACTATGGAAAGAATATCAGCTACAGCTATGTCAACAATACGCTGGCCAGCGTTTGTTTATCGTAATTGAAGACAGGCTGAGCCCATAGGAGGTGAACTGGTTCATGGAATATGAACCAGGGAAACTCAGAATGTGTGGATGCCGTCGGGTAGGTATTCCTTTCAGGTATGATGCTGCAGGGGAGCTTACGCTGCCCCTAATTGCAGGTAAGTACTATGGGTTTGCATGCAAAGAGGAAGGTGATTAATTTAAGAGGATGGGCGGTTCTTTGGGAATGTATTAAAGAACCGTCACAGCTCGATGTAGACAAAACTGGGCTAATCGGCTGTGACACAAGCTAACACCTCTGGTGTAGAAGGTGGAGAGTTATTTAAATATGTCGTTATATTGAACATCCTCATCAGAACTAGTTGAATCGCGCAACATCCTATTTTCTTTAGACCACTGATTACTAAATTCCTGACCAAGGCAGGACGTAAATGTCATTTCTGTGTATATGGCCTATTAATGTAGATCGACGAACAAACTTCCGTTCCTGTGCATGACCTATTAATGTGGGCGATTGATGAGATATTCTTGACCAAGATGGGATATAAATATCCATTCTCTGTTTATTACCTGCTAATGAAGGCAACTTCCTGACTAGAAGGGAACACAAATGTACTGTAAATATGTATATCTCTGTATTTGGCCTATTGACATACATTTTTGGCGGTATTTTTGTCAATGGTGGGTGTTCCGCCGAGCACTATTTGATCACTATCACCACGAAAACAGCTACCAAGCAAGATCACTGGTGATGTGGTTTTAAATTGGGACCGAGTCCCCCTTTTATTAATTTGTTCAATCAACTTAAAAGAATATACACTTCGTGTTAATTACAATTCTCGTGAAACTATTTTTGCTTTAAATTAAAAGTTACTGTGGCTATTTTTGGGTGTTACCGCTGCTGTTGAAATTGTTATGATCGCTTTAACGAAGCGGCAATCCCATCCCAAAACAAAAACAAACACCTACTGTTCTTTTGCGTTTAATTGTTTTTATTTCTTAACATTTAAACACTTCTGTGGTAACAAAAACAAAACATAAAAAGCTGACTCCATTTGTTTTAGTTAATAGGTTCTCTTTAAGCACTACGTCGTGTAATAATATTTTAACACTAAGTTGTTTATTATTTTTATTTTACAAAGCAGAATCGTTTACACGATGTAGATTAATGTTTCTTTAACACTACGTAGATTAAAATTATTTTTATCTTACAAGGCGGAATCGTTTACACGATGTAAATTAATGTTTCTTTAACACTAAGTAGATTAAAATTATTTTTATCTTACAAGGCAGCACTTGCTTCAATTCATCCGAACCACTGAACGCTCTCTACATCGACTCGCGTATACATTACCAAAAAAATCAAAACCTTAGTCGCTACGACTTTACTCGGTGACCACTGGATTTAGACTCTTTTTTCGTTTATTTAACGTGGAGGCACCGACATGCCTCCACGGAATCCAGAATGCGATTGATTATCGCCACCGAAGCGACAGTATTACCAAAAATTCTTCATCGGCTCGATGACCTTATATGGCAATTTTCCCTTTTGCATTTTGTTTGAAAACGACAGAATACTAAATTCTCTCGCTTCGACAACCAATAGGGGATGATTCTCCCATCGGTCACAGGAAATGTGCGCAAACACACACACGGTGATCCTTTTGGATGCTCGTGCTGTGTATCCGTGGTCAAACGAACCGTGGATTATGCAAATCCACAAGAAGAACATGAGTTGGCGTGTCTGCAGCTGGTGCACACACACCGTCGAAGCATACTTGATGTTCAAGCGATCAGGGACTGCATATAGCGATTTTGCGCCCTTGTTGTTCCCATCAAACTATTAAATGAATTATGTCCCAGCGGATGAGTGTCGACTTGTTCTAATTGCGACTTAAGTTCTGAAGAATAACTGTAATACAATTCCTTCAGCTTATGGAAGTGGAGTTCTTCCATGTATCTTAATTTTGTATCATCACTGGGAGCCGCTATAATTTTTTGATGCAATCCCTTTGCTTCCTCAAAGTAGTGCTCCAAATTTCTTAAACGTGCCTCATTCATGTGCACTGATTTGTATGTTTGACTCAATTCCGAATATGCCTTATAATCGGCTGTTAATTCGCTTGCTATGTTCTGCAAGCTGTCAATAAGGTTAGACATCTTTGTCTTACTCATTTTGTTGGGATGTCAGGATATAAACAACCAATCCTTCCTTTGAGCTGTCTATTAGACACGCAAATTGTTTTGCTCACAAGCGTTCGTTACGCTACCTCGCTTCTTCAAAGGTTGCCCGAATTGATTCACGCAATCCGATGTCACAGCCAAACGGCCGCAGGAATACACTCCCAACAAATCTAAAGAATCACTCCGACTCGACTGTGTTGTCAACACCGCACAATCACCCCGCTCAATCAACCCGAACGAATGAATCAATTCAATCACACAATTCAACGTTGCAGCCACTAAATACAGAGAACACCACCCAGCACCTCAATACCACTGGGCAGTCACCGCTGAACAATCACCCAATCGAATCCGCAACGTACCGTGTGAACTGCGCTTAACCCTTGCTTAATCTTGCAGATGACGAACACTATTTCGAGTCACCGACCCTTTCAGTTAAAAGCCTTTCTCTGTATGTTGACAAAATCCTTTATTCTGCTATAGTCTCGTTGGAGACCTTAGCTCAATTACTTTTCCTTCGCTAGTTAACACCACAACAACTTCCTATGACCTTCCAACACCTTAAAAGAACCACCAATTCACCACTTTGCAATCACACACAACCACTGCCCTTGATCTTATCACTAAAGTTAGAATTGAGAAAATAATTGCCACCCACCTCGTTATGATGAAGTCGATGTCCACTTGTCTATCCGGCACTCTGTTCCGTCGATGAAACAACTACTCGTTATGATGAAGTTGATGTCCACTTGTCTATCCAGCACTCTGTTCCGTCGATGAAACAACCACTGCCCACAGCTACTGCCAGCAATCCGCCACTAGATCTTATGAAGGAGTTTTTCTGGTTGATTGTTCGCAGTTGTTCCACTCCGGCAATAGTTCTCTTGGATCGTGAATCCCTTGGTTTCTCGGATCGTAAATCCTTTCCCTTTAAGTCTCCGGATCGTATATATCCGGCTCAAAGGACCATGTAGAATGTGTTGCAATTCAGCTATTAGTTGCAGGACTGTATCTTGGTTAGCCGGTGCTTGCTCTTATCCAGCAAATTCCATCAATCTGAACTCGAAAGGGTATGTCGCCGGTAACGTCAAGCCGATGAACCGAAGGAAAATAAAATTGAAATTAATAACAATTCATAGGAATCTTTATTAGGAACGACCCTTTACCTTCTAGTTACAATTTCAGTTGGTTGACTACTCTTCTTCTCAATTCAATTCTTAATCAATACAAAAATTCAAATTTTAAAAGCCGTATTACTTCAAACAATTTACTGGTGATCCCTAGATCACACCGTAAAAAACTGCATACCTTTCGGTAGCCGCCAGTTATCTTTTTCTTCCTCATTTTAGAGGCCATTGCCACCAAAATCTCATCCGCTATTCAAATATTGCTCCCTTTTCGATTCAGCAATTCTAGCACGAGTTGTTGGCATCTGGCTAAATTCTCTTAAATCAGCACCTCGCAATGTATCGAGGGTTATGGACAGTTACAACCGAGCATACCTTCGGGCGCTGTCGACATTGATTCAAAATGAATTAGTCTGATTGTTTGCTGGTATCATAGCATACTTTCAAGCGCGCTGAGTGTGGATTTAATCGACTAAAATGACTCAAATCGATTCTTCTCGATTCAATTTGATGCGGCCTTCTATTGTGCTGTTGCGGTTGCAACACCGCAACTATATAACTTTGAATTACTTCAATGGAACACTCTCTAGGTATTCGATACAAAATGCTCCTCCGCCGATTGGCTGTTTCAGATTAACTAACTCAAGCTGATTGCGTAAATCGCCATTCGTCAAATACAAAAAAGAAGACAAAACGAAATCCTCGCTCCGCATCCTTGGCTCAGTACGATCCACCGGAAAACGATCCACGA
The DNA here is from genome assembly GCA_963931805.1 of Microdon myrmicae. NCBI lineage: Eukaryota > Metazoa > Arthropoda > Insecta > Diptera > Syrphidae > Microdon > Microdon myrmicae. Next base: position 175,220,428 of record OZ007497.1, on the reverse strand, counting down.
CGATCGGTTCCAGCGAAGATGCGCACACACACCATGATCACCCCGGTCGCCCATGCTGAGCTTCCCTCAGCATGCGAACCGTGGTCATACAGATACATTCTGCATGGACCGAGAGTAACGCTTGAAGCCGGGGGAAGCCACGATGAACGACGGTTTTTTGTGTGTTTCTATACTTGGAAACTGTGTACAACATTCATGCTGATCATCCACATGTCCATGACCGGCCGAAGGGTCGGATTCTCGTGCGGATGTTTATGCTATTGAGAATTCTATTTTTCCTTGGTAGCCAGTCGCGATACCATGGACTTGTAGGGGTTTCTCTATCCTATAGGAGAAACAGCCCACAATTCCAACCAATACCTACCCATTTCCCTTGATAGGTATTTACCAGCGGGACATGTCAAAGGGACGCATAGCTAAACTCATTTTTCTATGCAGATAATGCATAATTGAGTTTAGCTACAATCAACAACAAACGGCAACACTATTGCGCTAACCATGGGATTTCCACCGGAAATTCCATTCGTATTGGTTAGCAACAACCAAGCCAAACCAAGCGACGCGGTTACGTCATAGTCCATAGGCTTGGGTATTATTGAACATTCCACAGAATGGAATTATATCCCCAGCCGATGCGGCGTCCTATTGACTTTTCCCAGATCACCCATTCGCTTGGGACCAATGATCTCTTTTTGCTGGTGAATAACCTTAGCTATGTTTGCCCTCTCTCTCGTATTTCTGTCTTGCTATAGTGCGTTGACCTAAGAGATTGTCACTAGGTCAGTAGACCAGCCGTATACACGGCATTGACGCACACACACCTAGCCAGATCCACCCTGGGTTATTGTGCTTTCCCTTTTGATTTCTCCATTCTGGCTACGCCCATCGACGTCGAACGAATACACAAGTACGTTTCGATCTGGATGAGTGTGGTGAGTTGGGGAACACACAAGAGAGCATGATTACCATTGGCAGATCAATGTGTAAAAAGCAGAAATTACGATTTCCACCTAAATTCGACCGCTTTCAGCGCATCATACTTACCAATTTCCTTTATATGTATTCCCCTGTAAAACATTTCAAACGGACGTATAGCTTAACTCATCATCCTTTGCAGATAATGCATAATTGAGTTTAGCTACATAAATGTCATACGGCAACTCCATTCTTGCTAACCATGAGTTTCCCATCGGAAATCTCATAATGTCGGTTAGCAACAACAAGTCTAAGAGAACGACGCTGTTGCAACATAGCAAAATAGCTGGGGTAATTTCAGCGTCATAGAGTCTGGTTCTCACGCGAATTATTTCCCAAGCATCAGCGGCGTCCTATCGACTTTCCCTCAGATCACCCATTCGCTTGGGATCAACGATCTCTCTTTGCAGGGGAGTAACATCCGCTAGGGTTCTCTCTCATTCGTATTTCTTTCCACGGTTCAATGCGCTTTAACTACACCATAGCCGTACCACTGGGTCAGTAGGTCGTGTCAGTAGCTGCATCTGATACCAACACACACAACCAAAGCTACCCCGAGATCACAGTATATCATGTTTTCTGTTCTCTCATTCTTCATGTCCGTCAATTAACCTATTAACAAAAGTTACTCATACTTTGACGGGCGTGAGGTTGAGAGAGCAGAGGCGTGGTCTCTTTTGGTTGTCCTGTGTATAGAAAGAAATATGAATTTCAACCCCAATTCACCCAGTCGCTAACCATCACCCGAACGGAGCACACGTCTCCTGAGTCGCTATTCAATCACGAGCACGTAAGGTCGCGTCGCGTCAAAAAGCATAGTGAATAGTTTTTTTCCTTTGATAATTGATTACCAATTACAATAAATTTCCGCAAAAATATATTTTCAATCGGAGCGAATAAACACTGAAACGCGAATTGATAAAAGAATATTAAATAAAGAAAAAAAAATAAATGTGACATCTAACAAACAAATTCAGTTAAGTGTGTGTGATTATTTCAATTTGGAAGCAAATATATTGGATTTTATATTTAAGAGTTAACTGCAGAACTACTTTCTAATTGTCGGGGGTGTTCAGTGAATCCTGTGCCATACATTGGCAGCATACTTCTACCCCACACAGACTCGTTGCGGTTACATGTACGTTGGTATGGAGAAAATCAAAAGAAGGATTAGCAACCGAACTGGCTGCAGCTGTATGATACATTGTGTAAAGGAACGTTGGATGTTTATACGATCGTCAACTGCGCACAGCATCTCCGCCGATCGTATATCCCTCGTTAGGCAATCGGTGCAGGTGTTGATATATCGGTTGGGATATTCTTGTTGGCTATTGGCGCCGGTTGAAACTCCCTGGTGTGCGTTGCAAGTTGGAGTATCTCTCTTGAGAATTAACGTTATGCAACGCACAGACAAACGGTTCTTTGATATAGGAAGATTTTTATTCTTGTCCTATAGAATTATGATGCTGTGGTAGTATTTATTTTGTATCAGCAAGGATACTGGTTCAATAAAAAAAAAAAACTCCACTGAATAAAAGGAACAAGAACACTAATTGCACAGGGAACTTGCACCCAAAGAGAATAAAACGCCGGGGTTGCAGTTTGAAATTTATTTATTGTTCACTGTTTCATTAACTGGCACATTCGAATACGTTTAAAAATTACAAGATATATTGTTCAGGACTCATTAACTGGCACGCTTGACGGGGGAAGTGAAAAACTCGACTCACTTGTACGCAACGGCAGCGACACGTGTGAGTTGTTGTGCGGATACTATCTGACTCCTGGTAAATTCGTCCTCAACATTCCTTGAAACCACGAGGCTGAGACGTTGATCAGTCAACGAGCCAATCCGATTGCGTCATTGGTGGTAACCCAAAGGCCATCGAACTGGAAACTCCCACAATGGAATTACTCCGGGAGCCGTACAGGTTAGGAAGGCACGCCCACTCGCTGGAAGCAATGCTTATTGGAAATCTGGTGGTGTACCAGGAAAATTCAAATACACATCTGTATAAATAAAGGGACGGGTATTGAGACTGGCAGAAAATGCAGTCATAAATCATGAGAATGGTTTTCCCATGACGGTGATAAAATATCGATCGAAACACGAGGCTGCCTGAGAGCATGATTATTTCCGACGGTAGTGGGTAAATATGGTGCCGATAGTGGCGAGAATGTTGTCCTCTGTTTATGTTTGGCAGATAGAAGTACGAATAAGGAAATAATGCGGCTACGGAATTGGCTCCTCTGTGATCTGAAATTCACAGAAGGTCGCTCACCATAGGACCTAAGCCGGAAAGGTTTATTGTTTAGGTTTTATGATCCCGCTCGGTATTTCGTATTGCAGGGCTATTAGTAGTCTGGGTTACAGATGTACAAGTCAGCAAATAGCCCGACATATATTTATGGACGCCCTTGCCGGGAAAAAACAAATCATTATGGAAAATTTAACAAGCCTCAGGACTTGCTAAATAAGGCCAAGACCGGTTCCCGGTTGTAGTGCCGATGATGATGATATTTATGGACGCGGTGTTTGTATACCGTTTGTTCTGCTGAACAATAACATTCCGTCAGTCGATGTATCGAGTGAGTGTTATTTTGAATGGTGCCCGATCGGTTGTAGGTAACCAATAATGGCTACACTGAATGTCGTCGATAGGACGATCAGCCGATGGGTCTGCAGTTAAACGGTAAAAAAGACATGCCGGGTGTAGAGGAAAAGCTCCTCGGCTATGATGGGATATTCCTTGTTTTCAGCGATTAGGTCGGGAATTAATACCATGGTTGTGTAATCTTGCCAGGGATTCGACTTACGGGTATGGGGTTTATAGATTTTAATGGGGCTAAAATGATGCGGGGCTCTTCGGGCCCTGAAAAGCCCCATAATGCTATGCGACAGCCAGGTTCCTGATTGTTTGTTACCATGGCGATGGCATGAAAACTATGCTCCACGGTGCATTGTCTGTATGGCCGACCAATTTGGGAAATACACCGTTAGCTGGGTTATGCTCTTTTACTTGGGGGGTGTTATGAATCTATAGATGGAACGGGACAGTGGCATTATAATAAACCGCCACCCATTGCCTGTGAGCACTTTCTAAGAGCCAGGATTCAGTGGTTTTCCAGGGTTTCCTGGTAATCAACCAATCAGGTTGATTAACTTGAGACGGTTAGTGTAAGAGGGTGTAGAGGTTTATTTTGGTCCAGTTAGGTACGACTAGCGTGCAGGTTCACTAAACCACCCTAGGCTTCTCTGTTACTCTTGGATCGCTGTCGAAGAAGTGGGGAGACTATGGCTGGTTGTCGATAGAAGTGATCAGGGGTACTCCGCAAGAGTAAGATGACTCCAGTTAACGTTCTTTAACTCCAATTTAATTCACTATTGCGACTTATAGCGTATGAACAGAATTAAGTTTGCTCCAAAGATTAATTGTTTATTCGGATGAATATAAAACGATAAGTTTGACATACTTATTAACTGTTTATTTACAAGAACATAAAAATGATAGCTTTGACATAATAGTTTATTTGAATAGACACAAAAATGATAGGTTTGATATCACGATGACAGGTTTGATATAATTGTTTATTGTAATGAACATAAAAAAATGATTAACTATTTATGTGCGATGTCTCGATGCCGCACGAGGAATGTCGTCGGCCGAGATCGTTGAACAGAAAAATGTGATGTCTATCTCGACGCCGAACGAGGAATGTCGTCGGTCGAGATCGCGGTGGTTCCGCCGAAGGAGGAATGTCGTCAGGGAATCGTCTGTTTTGAGCACGGTGCAAGGAATGACGCAATGGCGTCCGACCCAACGATGCCTGAAATCAAATGGGTTTATATTAAAAAAGGGAATAGCAATACCTTTTGATGTACATGATGAAGTTGTTATTTTATTTCACAAGGTTCAATTGAATGAATGGTATGGTATCACAACAATAGTAGTGCAATTGGGTTTTAACTTTAACTATGGTTTAATGTCAAATTTCGAGGCACACAACTATTACAACCGTAACTTTTTATAGCTAACCGAACATGGTTTTGGCAAGTTAAAATATCCAATTCAGTTTAACAATTGATTATTCGACCGTTGATCGTGCACCAAAACACAGTATGTACTTTTCAGTAAATTGCCAGTCGAGCACCAAAAACAGTAAACAAAACGTTGAATTGACAGTTTCTCCACTGTCATCGTGTTGCTGGTGTTGGGTCCTGAGGCGGTGGCGTCGTTGACATGCTTCTTTGGCGGTTTTTTATGTGTGATGGTGTCAATGTGTTCCGCCGAACACTAGTTGTGTGGTGATGAAATAACGTTCAAGTAGAACGACACTCACAAAACAAGTCAAATAAAAGTCACTGTGAGCTTGGCGTGGGTTTGGTTCTTTTATTTTCTGGGTATTGACTAACAACCCCAGTAATTAGTAAAACATAAAGGTACACTATATTTATTATCGAATCTTATTTAATATTTTTACGACTTCATCGGGTATACCGCACAACAAAATGATTATTCCACATCGTTAATATTGTTTTAAAATAGATTTTCTTATTTAATATGTTTACGCTTTAATCGGTATACCGCACAACAAAATGATTATTCCACATCGTTAATATTGTTTTAAAAATAGATTTTCTTATTTAATATGTTTACGGTTTAATCGGTATACCGCACAACAAAATGATTATTCCACATCGTAAATATGACTTTTAATATATGGCACACCACAACTGTTAACTCTACGTTTCACTGCTTATCCAAGACTGATTCATCAATTCATCCCGACTCGCAATGGTTACCTCACACGCAACCCCTTTTCTTATTTTTCCTTCTTTCTATTTTGCACACTCAGCGCCAGGACCCAAAACAGACCACTGCCCCGACCACCATATACGGTGCGCCTTTAGCTTTTTGCTAGGCGAACAAGAAAAAAGGAAAGGGTGAATACACATACACGCTAATCGCGTCGGCCGCTTACGTGCGTGTCCCCCAGCATGCAGACACGGGATCATCGCCATCCACATGACCTGCAGGTTTGCACAGGGGTTGAATTGTTTACACGATCACTACTGCTTGAAGCATTATTGTTGATCGTGCAAACTTTGCTAGTGTATCTTCCATAGGAACGACGAATATTCATACGATCGCGATCACAGCCAGGGTCGCCGCCGATCGCATATCGATCGTCGTGCAAATGGTGCAGATGGCTATTCCCTGTGTTTGCTTCTCCTTTAGGCAAGCATGTTATTACTTGCCTGTAGTTGGTTTTTGCCACCGAATTGCCCGCCGTGTTCGCTGATGAAAAAAAGGGGGCAGCTTGCCTGTGTGCGACGGTGCTGGATCGAAGATATTCTTGTCCGAATATCTCGATTGATCCGTTGGTTGAGGATGCGACCGTTTTTCTCCACTCGAGAAAGGGTGCATGTTGGCGGGAACCAATGTTGGAATATTTTCCGTTGACCGTCGGCGCCGGTTGAACTTCCCCGGTGTGTGCTGTATGTTGAGCAAATTCTATCGGATATTCATGTTGTGCTACGCACAAACAAACTATTCATCCTTGCAGGAAATTTTACTCTTTTTCCCTATAGAACTTGATGCTCTGCGACGACCAGGCTTTTGTTGTTTCCGCCCCCATGGTGCGGCACGAAAACCAAGGTCCATAGCGCATCAACCGCTCGCCCGATAATTTCGGACTATGCACCGTCGCCTGGGTTAATGCCCCTTCTTATTGGTGTTCCCGTTGAAAATGTGAGGCGGGCAGTGGCGTCGGGGGAAACCGCCACACTTCCCTAGGACTAGTTGTTAGGTCCTGAATCGGTGGCGTCGTTGACGTGCTTCCCTAGGATAAGTTGTTAGGTCCCGAGGCTGCGGCGTCGTTAACGTGCTTTGCCTCTTTATAGGGAGTCCCCTGATATTCGGCCGCGGGATGTTCCGATGTACTTGGTGCGTCGGATGAATTCGTATCGTTTGACGTCACTGGAAAAACTATTTAACTCCCGAAGCCGAGCTAACCCGAGTAACTGTAACCAGACATTGAAGACAACGCAATCTCAAACAATTGGAAAAACCGGATCAAGGGTCAAGCATTCCCAAAGACGAAAACGCAATCTTTTTGCTAACAAGTGTTTATTCTTTATTTGGTGTAACTTTTTTTCAGTTGTATTGCGCGCGGCCAGGGGTTCGGCCTCTGGTGATCTACTGATCCCGAAATTGAAATTCACTGCCCTTTTATAATTTTCTTAGTTGAGAATTGTCAACTATTTTTTGTCAAAATTCCCAGAAACACACATAAGACTTTGCGTGTTTCAATTTGAGTTGTGTTCTGGGAATTTGTTAGAAGTTTGGTTGGATGAGTTCTGGGAAGGGGAATTATGAAATGCGTTTTGAATTAAGCATTTCATGATGTCAGGATCTTGGGAATTGAGTCAATGTACGACGAACTAACTTTTGGTTAAATTCGTTGTTCATGTGACTCAATATGGATTTTAATGTGGAATTGAATCAATGTGCGATAAATTAACTTTGGGTTAATTTATTGCTCATATGATTCAATATGGAATTGGGATTTGCGTTATATTATTTGATAATATTGGGGATTTGGATAGGAGTAGCGATTTAGCATCGCTACACTGGCATGTGTGGTGAATATTTGTCGGGCAGAGTACTAGACGATGTACTAGATTCTTCCCGAGCATATAACTATGAATCCGAAACAATTTATTTACAAGAACATAAAAATGATATAGTTGTTTATCTGAATAGGCACAAAAATGTTATAGTTGTTTATTTGAATAGACACATGTTTATGTGTGTTTCAACCCAGAAAAAATAACAATGATGATATTACATTAAGTTCACTTTATTGAATTTCGGAACAATTTACCTTTCTGACACAATCGCAGCCCTAACTTTTTTCAACTGTCCTTTTTTCTCGGCTCTTAGCAAAAACGCAATGTAATCGTACAAAATTCAGTGATTTCTAAAAAGACTAACTGATAAATTTACTTTAAGGGTACATTCTCATCAGTAAGGCCGAAAAATAGGATATTTTCATGTTTTTTTTGTTGAGGAAAGTAATAAATCTAGACACGCGATTTTTCAGGTATATTTATTAAGTAGCTTTTAAAAAAATTTCAATTAATTTCATGATAACCCCGAGGTAGGGGCACGTTGCGCCGTAGACCGCTGCGAAATAAAGGACCTCGATGGCGACTGTATATATATCTTATATATATATAAGATTTATCTGAAACAGAAAATCGAAAAAGTTTACTGGTTAGTATGAGTGTGGTTATGGCATGAAATGAAATCTATCCAAAAATAACAAAATGGCGACGTTTTGAAATGTATGTGCGCTTTTAATGAATGTTTTCGTTCTTATTTTTGTTTATAAGAAAATCAATTTACAACGTATCTACATAATGATGGTTCATGCGATAGAGAGTTCAATTACGCGTATGTAAAAAAAAAAACAATAAAATTCGTTGAAAATTGACTGAGTTATCACAGTCGCCAGCTCGAAAAACGTCGTTTTCCAGAAAACGCGTTTAATGTTTTAAGTGTAGTTATTTCAACATAAATGTTTATATTTTGATATTTACCGCTAGTCAGCTATTCCGATTTGCTCCTGCAATTTATCATTTTTTCTGGCCTTTCTCGCCTCGATTGAATGAATCGTCGATAACCGCTCGGTGTCTTTTATGCGGTTAGCGTCACGAGTGCAAGCATACTCGTATGCATTTGGGCCGATGGTAACTCCCATAACTGACATAATTTTCAAAATCGGTTTAAAACCTTCATTGAATATACAGCTGGCCAAATATGTCGCAATATTTATAATATTGGAGGAGCAAAAAGAGTGCTTTGGGGCAAACTGCCACACAGTTTTGTTGAAGCACTCGTTGTTGTTTTGTGTGAATCCTCAACAGCAGCGGTTCAACAAATCTTGCGACGAAAGGTCTTCATAAATGGGCCGAATTAATTCCTGCACGTTCGAGTCGAGAGGAGGAGGATGGTTGTATGATTGTAAAGTTCCAGATGCTTCCGCTTGTCGCCATTTACACGAAGAGTTGGGTCCACTTGCGCATTTCTCGTGCTGAGGCTCTTCGTCTGTCGATATTTTGTGGAACAATGTTGCCCACATGTCGTTTCTCATTGCATCAACGTCACACGGATTCCGCCTGATTGCGAGCCCATCATAAATTGTTAATTCATTTATTAACTTGTCTGTGAGCTTTCCAGACCCACGTCCTCCGACTTTTTTGTTGGTTTTTTTTTTTTACTTTCTGCAATCTTGAGCCCATCCTTTTCTGCACGTGGTTGATGCATTCTTTTTTACTAACTTCTTGATCTTGTTGTAACAAAGCTTTAAACGTCTTCGTGTCTCCATCTCCAATATAGTATGAATATTTCGCATCGTGTAGATTTTCTGCTCTGGCAAACATTTCCAGCATTACTTGCACTTCCATAGCTCCGGCGCTTCCCTTCTGGTTGGCTTGACAATCATCCTCGTGTTCGCTGAACCACGTGTCAAATTCGGTGTTCGTCATTTTATTTTTATTTATGATGCATAGTTTACAAAAGGATGACTTTACCAACGTATCTAGCACTTTACTAGTATAATGTCCAATTACTGCGACAACACCAAACAGAGAAGAAAATCCTCGTCTCTCCTGATACTGTCAATTTTGTCTCCTCGTTTCCATTGTCAGCATTTTTTTCTTTTTCCTCTCTACCTGCTTTTCTGATGACTTCATTATATACAGAACTTACAGCAACGAATATATTGTTGACGGCAGCATAATACATATTATTGTTTATTTTTTTTTCAAAGATCCATCAATCCAAGAAATGTATTAAACAGTAAACTTGGTTAAATATAATTTGATTTCACGTTAACTACATGTTCCTTTTAACACAATAAACTTGATTAAACTTAATTTGATTTCACGTTAACTACATGTTCCTTTTAACACAATAAACTTTATTATATTTAATTTTCGTTTCACAGCACTTAGTGTTCCTTTCAACAAACAGCAATGGTTATGTGGTTATATTAAGCGACTCGCGCAAGGACGGACTGCAACACAAGCTCGACATAGGATCACGCACGAGATAAAAGATACTCCGTTCGGACTCGACTCCATATATTAAAAAAAAAACCTCAATAGGCGCGTATAGTGCGTGTGCACTCTTAAGATGACGTAATCTGACTTCACGATGTTCGTCGAGATCAACTTCCACCAGCCGCCATAAAGATGGATTTTCATATATCCTTTCAGGTCAATGTACTGGTGTACAAGGCGGGAAATTATTCATGGTGGTGAGGGATTTGACCTGCAGATGTGCAGGTTAACGTCTCACACAGGGGAACCATGGACCAGCGGTTAGTAAACGAAACAAACGCAGTGAGGTACTGCGTGTTTGCTTTGATTTGCTGGTGGGTCATCATAGGGCATGGCATGGGTAAGATTGTCTAAACAATGATCATATCCATGCCCAAATTCCATGATCGGTTGATAACCGATGAAAGGGAATTGGTATTAGGGTCTGCAGGCATCGTTGAGATAAGCGATGGCGAAAAATCGCCGAAGGAAGAAATAGGTTTCTGTGTGTTCTGTAAATAGAAACGCTATTTCGGAGGGTCATACGCTGAGATGCGCATTTGTTCGGTTTAACCAATGCTGCATGGGAACGGCGGCTGTTTACATAATCGCCTAGAATCATACCGTTACAGGCAATAGATTTCTCTGTGACGATAAGCCAACCGCAGATTTGTTGGCCTATGGCGAAGGCTAGGGTGGCTATTGTTTGGTTATGAAAACTGTACGTGGGACACGATCGTTGGCATGATTGTTTAAATAGCAATCATGATCGTGTCCGATTCAATGGATGTTAGTTTTCGGAAAACTGCATCATAGGACATGATCATTAGGATGATTATTTGAACAACGATCGCGGTCATGTCCTATTCGATGATCGGGTGTCGCTTTGGCGATCAATGGTCGAAAAAATCCGCTGCAGCTGTGTCAACAGATCCGCTGGCCAGCGTGTGTTTGTCGTTAACTGATGACAAGCTGAGCCGATAGGAGATGTAAACTGGTTCATGGAGTATGAACAAGAAAAGTTCAGAATTATGTATGCCGTCGGAGAGATTTCCTTTCAGGTATGAAAAATGCTGCTGGGAGCTAACGTTACCCAAAATTGCAGGTAGGTATGGTGTCTTGTGGGTGAGGGAGAAGACAGGTTAAGTTGAGGAAGTGGGTGATTCCTGGAAAAGACTTTAAAGAAACGCCACAAGCTCCTAAGTACCAGTACTGATGTTCCCAGAAGTCCCAGTCGTTGACATTCAGTTGAGCTGAGAATCTTGCCTTGAGTATGGCAAGACGAGTGTTATATCAGATATTTACATCCACACACTTTACACACAGTTGTAAATTAAACACACACTCTTTTTCTTTTTTTATATTAAACTAAACTTCAATCATAAACTACTGAAAAGTGTCTTTCAACTCAGCGAAAAATATTCGAATTCTACCGAAACCTATGGGAATCATTTATAAACACACCACACAACACATTTATTTAAGTTATGATGCATTCGGTTAATTATATCACATAAAAATTATAATGCAATTGCCACCTACCTTGGTTTCCTCGTTGAAGTTCGTTGTGGCGCCGACTTCTTCTCTCGGATGCTTGGTTTATAAATCCGCCTACAGGTGTTCCTCAATCCGCTTCGATGAATTTCAGTTCAATTGGATGTAATCCCTTTGTGTTTTTGATGGATGATCCTGGTGTGAAGTACCAATTGGAGGTAATCCCTTGTGGCGCCGACTTCTTGCACGGATGTTGGACATGTTGTCTTTCAACTTAGCAAAAAATATTCGAAATACGAACAACCTTGAAGCCCAGCAAGCGAATCTTGTTGATGGAGCTCAGCAGAAGAACATGAAAGAATACCAATGGAATTAGTTAAGGTACAACTTTATTTAACTCGGAACTATATCATCACCTTCTTCTCTATAATTTTAAAATACAATAAAATGTCCTTTTATCCGTAAGAGCAGTATCAAGGTACTTTTCTTTACCGAAATTTTTAAACGTTGCAAAGAAAACAGGAAAAAACTGAAACCTTTACTTTGTCACCGTTGTTGTTAATTTTCCTTTTTCTCTCAAAAGGCCGTTGAGCCAAAAATATCTCATCCGCTACAATATTGGTGTTCTCCAGCAACGGGGTCTGATATCAGCTGGCTGAATTTTCTCCACAATCAGCGAGCACTTTGAAAGGTATTCAACAGACGAAACCTTATATGTTGTGCTGTTGCGTTTGCAACAACTACACTGCAAGGTTATATTTTTTACTACCACCCACTTTACACACAGTTGTGAATAAAGCACACACTCTTTTGTTTTTCTTTTGAGTTTTATTAAACTAACCTTTAATCATAAACTACACATGACCTTTATCGGTAAAAACTTCAGACCGCGAACCAGAGAACGACCGTATAGGTCAAAAATCCCGAACCAACTCTCTGTTTTTTCCTCGTCTGCCCGAACGAAAACTTTCTCCTTCGGGCAGATCGAAGAATGCATTCTTTTGTTTGTATCGCCCCTTTACCACCCACCATTCATTTTCTTTATCTTTCCTGGATTGGGATCAAAAGAGGTTAAACAAAAAGGAACAATCAACAAAGGATCTTTCTGATGAGCATTTATGATCCTCGATGGTGGTGGACGATAAAACGAATATGCGGTTCGTTTTATGGCGCAGGTTATTTGTTTTAACTTGGTTTAGTGAAAACGGAAATTGATGTTGATTGTGGGAATGGATTTGGGTAAACAAATTTTTAGAGGATCATCATTTTATGATTCTCAACACCTTTGTTTGAAAGGGGGTCATCTGGTCCGCACACATACGGTTCGTTTATCACGTATTGGCTTTTCTTGTTGGTTGAATTCAATGTGAGAAGAAAATTGAACGTTTAGTTTAATTTATTTGATATTGAATTCAATATTAGTTTGAGGATATCTTATGTGTGGGGGCAATGTTAGGGCTTGCAGAGTGCTTCATCCTTTAAGTGGGTGTTCTTGCGTGTATCGCGATTAATGGTGGAGACTGACTCCAAAGAGGTAGGTATTAAGGAGTGGAGGGTTTTGCTTAACGCGGGGATCCTCTTTGGGCTCTCCGCTGAGATCGATTTTGGGAGGGGACATATAGTCTTCGATTGACACATTTTTGATATCAGTCGCGATTTTCTTGACATCTTCGATCGGAGGTGTGGGTAAAGTGTATTACCCTACAACACTAAATGGCGCACTAAATTCTTCCGCAAGGTAAGAGGAAGAAAACCAAACTCACTGACAAATCCATCGACAATAAAACACACTATTATCTAATCGTATTTAATGGTTAACTTTATTTAAAATTGTTCTGGAACTGATAGTTAGTTGCCTTTAAAACATCTAGAATTAGACACACGATTATCTTATTATATGAAATGTTCAATCTTATACAAAGTCGATCTGGAACTGATAGTTATTGACTTTAAAACATCTAGAATTAGAAATTTCGACACACGACACCCTCGACACGAGGATCTCCTTAGACGGTTCAAATCTGACTCCAACGGTGTTGGACGACATTGACCCAGCCTGGGTGATTGCAATGAGTTTCCACGCACTTCATCACAGGGGAAACCATCTTTCCTTCGCCCCAACGACCAATGAAAAACTATTTGCATTCCATTGGAAGGTTCTCATGGACGTCGTCCAGACAAGTTGAATGTCTTTACCTTGGAAGAAAGGCAACGACATGCGTTGGGCGAAGAAAAGGAAAAAGGAACAACACATATATGCCACAGGTGAAATATGTTGATCGATGTATGGGCTGGGTATATTGCCGCCGGCCGATAGGGATAGGTTTCATGATTGACGTTAAGTCAACAGAGCCTTTGCCGACGATGGCTAGGCACTAGGATAGATGGGATCGTGTTTACTTAAAAAGTAACGAGAGACATGGACATGAGGGCAATGTTTTGTTTACCCTATTGCCAACGCGTATAGCGCCATTTGATTGTTCCTTGTATGTGTTTTACTGTTGCACTACAGCAATGGGTCCTTGCCGTGCTTCCTCATATACCTGAGGGAAGAGCAACGTCTTTAGTTTGGTCCTGCCGTTTGGTCGGCTTTCATAGTCTTCGTCTCCGCAGGCTTCCGCGGGGACAGGTGATACTCGGAATCTAAAAAGGAGTGTTTTGTGGGAGTACCACAGCTCTACTCACCAGTTGTCAACAAATCTATTAGAAAAGTCTCGCTTTTCTTAGACTTCCTCCGTGTCCCGTTGTTTGATAAATGAAAAAGGCTCGTTTTTCGTTTTTGGTTATACCAGTGTTTATTTTATTCATAAATATATATATAAATATTCATTCTCCTGGGCACTTCCTTCAGGGACAAATCTCGATATTCAACTGCGGCCCGGAGATCACTTTACTATTCCTTTATAAAGGAAAACAAATCGAAATTTGTATCCCGAAAATACACATTTTCGTACAACAATATCGATTTTTGGGTATCCTGAGTGAGATGTTGTGTTTACTTTAGATAAGAATTCAATTTCTTGAATTCTTACGAAACTATTTCGCAGATGTGGGAATGTATCTGGTTTTGGTTTTGTATTTGTTTAGCTTAATGGAGTTTTTCAGATGGAGATAACGATCTCTGAATTTTAGATTTTGATGATGCCGTGGGGCAAATGTGAAACGATAAGCGAATATTAAATTCGTTTATTGTGAATTTTAATTTTAATTTAGATTTTTGGATTAAATTATGCCGTGGGGGCAAATGTTAAGCGATAAACGAATATTTGATTCGTTTATTGCGAATTTTGGATCATGTTTGGGTTTTTTCGGGTTTTGGCAGGATTTTGGGTTTTAGGGTAATATTGCTGGGATTTGGATGTAGGAATGGGGGAAAAAGGTGGTAGGGCTTTTTAGAGCACTACACATGTAGCATATCATCGGTCGATGGGTCGAGTGCATGTTTACTCAAAACAACGCTCGATCGATAGTAGGTAGTCAGCTATGACTACTCTGGAAATTGTCGATCGAAGGGTCGACCGATGACAAGGGTGAACATGTCATGCAGCATCTGAGGAAATGCTCCTCGTCTCTGTGTATTGACATGTTCAATGTTTATGCTGGTTATCTGAAGGGACAACCGAATTGCATTTCAGGGCATCGGTCGATTTGTCGGGTGTGTTGTTTGTATTAAAACAACACTTGAATTTCCTGTAGGCGGCCAGCAATGGTTGCGCGGTAGGTTGTTGTTTGTACAATCGACCGATGGTTCCGCGATGATGAGGATAATCATGTCATGCACATTTAAGAGTAAATGCTTTTTCACATAGAGCATTGGCATGTGCATGAAGCTGTAAGTGTTTTATTAGAGCGTCAGCACGAACGCAGATTCAATAAAAACACCACCTACTACACGCTGCAAAAGAAAACAAAGTTCTCCCGAGAAAACAGAAAACAAACGAAACACACTGATATATCCAGCGGTAATAAAACACACAGCCGCTTAATTGAATTTAATAGTCTAAACTTTATTGAACATCGTATTGTTTTTCTATCTGTTATAAGTTAATCTACAGAAGTGGTGTAATATTGCACAGTGAATGTTTACGAGTTAAAAGGTTTTCTTTATTTACTGGATTCACCTCTAACAAAACGATGATCGGTTTTAATTTTACTTCATGAGGAGCCTATATAACATTATCCACATTGTTACACCAATCTTAGAGTTAATTAATCTTCACACTGTTATTCCTGGTTTATTGCATCAGTTTTCATTGGGAACTATTTTGGGCGAACGATATTTTAACAAAACTAAATGAAAATTAGCCGCAATTAGAAAAGTTAATTTTAAATTTGGACACGACAAGCAGTAGGTGCAACGTCCGCGAATGGACCTTTTTCGTTCTAGTTTAGCCACTTCACACTAGTCGCGGAGAAATTGGACAGGAGGTAGCATTTTCACTCTCGACGCGTGCACACTCTTAGACGTTGAAATTAGACTCTGATAAACGCCACGTCCCCTGGTGTCAAATCCATGCCATCCCCAATAAAGGTAAGCTGCCTAATATATATTTATGTCGGTTATCCTTGGGGATAACCGAATTAATTCCAGCGAATTGGTTGGCGCTTAATGCCGTAGCAAGGTTGCGTAATCTTGCTGAAGATTCGACTTCAAGGTAAGTCGCATCGCTGGGAAAGGTGGGGATCGAGCGATGCATGGCTCTTCGGGCCCTGAAAAGCCCCACAAAGCTATGCTGGTTACCCGATGAGGTAGCCAAATTAGCTTTCGGGGACATGCGACGTTGCATGCGAGCATGCCCCGAGAAAGTTTGATGTCATGGCAAGATGGTAATCTTGTCATGAACTTGTATTTCAGGAATGCTCAAAAATAGGTGCAAGTACTTGTAGTTGGTTGGGTAAAGCGATGGTTGGTTCTTCGGGCGCCATGAAGAACCCCACAGAGCCATAACAACAAACTAGGTACTGGAGATTCCGCAACCTGGAGACCTCACCAGACTAACTTTTGCAACGAGTGATGTCTGTGTAGCGTTGCGTACGATAGAAATTTAGTTAGCGCTTGTTCTATATATGACTGCAAGATCAATCCGCAATCGATCTACCTTATCCTAGTGTTGACTGGTATTGCGGTGCATATGTTCAAAAGCGAAGGCGAAGTGGGGCTCTTCAATACCCATTTGCCAGCAGTCACTTAGTTGTGTTTCCTTAACATTGTCGTAGATTCTGTGGCCTAGATTGATGGCTTGGGTTGGTTCGAAGGAAGTATTGTTCTCACTACTGCGCACAATTTGTTGCACGAAGTCTGCACACTCTAGGAGGATAGTAGGAGCCTCGATGTTTGGAACTTTGATAAAGGTATTTTTAGAGAAAATTCTCGTTTGGACCCGAGAAATGTTGAATGTCACGATTACCATATTTTTGGATGGCCTTCGTTATAATCTGTTAAAAGTGAATAGTGCGGCTGCATTAGGTATAGTTGGCAGCCTGCAGAAGTGCAAATCTCCGTTTAATTTTTTGACATAGGCCTGTAGAGCTCACCGGGCGGGGTGGTGACGATATTCTGATGATTTGCTTGGGTAGCGCTGATAAGGATTTGAATGCTTGGTGAGTAATCGTTTATTTACTCTTGAACCCTGTAAAACTTTTATTGTGCAACACTTTTATCGTATTACTTTTATTTTCATAATATATATTGTTATTATATCTATTGATATTTTAAGGGAACTCACGTGGTTTTTGTGATATATATATATATATATATATATTTTGTGATATATATATATATATATATATTTTGTGATATATATATATATATATATTTTGTGATATATATATATATATATATTTTGTGATATATATATATATATATTTTGTGATATATATATATATGTATATATATATATATATATATATATATATATATATATATATATATATATATATATATATATATATATATATATATATATATATATATATATATATATATATATATATATATATATATATATATATATATATATATATATATATATATATATATATATATATATATATATATATATATATATATATATATATATATATATATATATATATATATATATATATATATATATATATATATATATATATATATATATATATATATATATATATATATATATATATATATATATATATATATATATATATATATATATATATATATATATATATATATATATATATATATATATATATATATATATATATATATATATATATATATATATATATATATATATATATATATATATATATATATATATATATATATATATATATATGTTACGGCTCCAACGCCGTGCTTCCTCTTTCGAGGGAAGAGCGAGGAGGTTATTAAATTAAGGGGTTATTAATAATTAAAGTTTTCTTTTCAAATAATTATTTGTTTTATTTATTTTTTATTGAACTCAGCTATCTCAAGCTGAGCTCTCTTCTTTCTACTTTTTTCATATAAATTTATTTGTTTATATAGAACATTTTGTTCTAACTGACTGTGGCGTATAAACTGAACAAAACAATCTAGAAGTCTCTGTGACTTAGAATTTTGAATAAACTTTGATCGAAAATCAAAGTGGCCATGTTTTGAACTGAAAAATGTGCTTGTTATGAAAAGGGGCATATTTATGAAATGTGCTGTAAGTGACTGGATATAGAATATTGTGTCTGTTTATTTATGAATTGTATTAACTGAGAATGTAAGATATGTGAGGATGTAGTTTTAAGGGTTGTGTTTGAAAGGACATGAGTTAGTGTTAAAGCGAATAAGGGTAGTATTCTGGAATACAACATCCCACCCTTCTTCGAGAAAGAAAATTATCCTTGAAGAGAATAATTTTCTGTTAACTATTGCTTAGATTAGGATTAATTACCGACTTGGATTTTCGTTCAATTACAATGGCGTTCAAAGAAGTTAATCTTATATCAAAAGTTATAAATATCCAGAAGTTCGTAATACTAGAAAAATAGGTTACAATAATCTAAAAGTTTACTTATAGTCTACTTACATTATCTTGTAACTAACTTTAAATATTACTAACTAACTTAATATTTCCACTTGGAACCTTTTCTTTTATTATCCAACAACTTTTTTTTTTCTATATATATAATTAATATTATTTCTCAAAATTCTCTTTTTCGTTCGAATTTCCAATATATTATATCCCAATATATATTTTAAAATGTATTATATCCCAGTGTATAATAAAAAAAATTTTTTTTTTTAAATTTTCTTTCTTTCTTCCCCTTTTTTCTTTTTTTTTTTTCGTTTCCTTCATTTCTTACAATTGTTTTATATATTGAATAAAAACAAAGGCCATTTGTTAAGTGTCTATCTTTTCCTTAAATTTATGGAAAATTTTCCAACCGTGTTTAATTTTAAGATAATTGTTAAAAATTTGGTTATGTTGTGTGTATGGGTTATTTATTTATTCCGAAAATAGTTTTATATTATTATTGTGTAAAACTTTGAATTTATTTCCTATTTTGATTTCTAAGTTTTCATCGGATACTATGTTGTGTATTTCGTAGGGACCCTCCCATAAGGAAGCGAGCTTATTTTTTCTGGTATGGTTTTTTATGAGTACCTTGTCGCCAACTTTGAATGTTTTATGGCTTGTCCCTTTGTCATAACACGCTTTAGATTTTTCCTTTTTGTCCTGCAATATGTTTTTAGCAATCTTGTAACCGTACTGTAGGCGGGCTTTTAGTTCGTTAGCGTAGTTCTCATAGTTGTATGACGTTTGCGGATTTATGCTGATCGGATTCGGTATTCGTGCAGGAAAACCATAGAGTAATTCAAAAGGGCTAAATGCGGTGCTACTGTGCGGTGTGGTGTTATACACAAACATTGAATATGGTAGCCAAGTATCCCATGAGAGTTGGTCCTTGTTAACGTAGTGTCTGAGATATTCGGCCAACGTTCGGTGGCTACGTTCTAAGGCTCCATTTGTTTGGGGATGATAAGGTGTTGTTTGTATCTTTTTGATTTTTAGAATCTTACATATTTCTTTAAAAAGGTGGCTTAGGAAATTGGTGCCTTGGTCCGTTAATACCGCGTCGGGTATTCCGAAACGACATATGATTTTCTCCACAAAACTACGAGCTATGGTGGGTGCTTCCGCATTGGGTAGCGATATAGCTTCAGTGAACTTTGTTAAGTCATCTTGGAACGTTAATATGTATTTATTACCTTCGTAACTATTTGGGAGCGGGCCAACAATATCTAGAGCTACTCGTTCGAAGAGGGTTGTACTTGTTGTTGTGATTTTCATCGGGATTTTTCTGTTTAGCGTTAGTTTGTTTCTTTGACACGAGTCGTATTTGCGGATGAATTCTTTCGTATCTTTTATGAGGGTTGGCCAAAAGTACCTTGTTTTAAGCCGTTTGATTGTGCGGGAGACTCCCTGGTGCCCTCCAAAAGGTGAATTATGGAAGTCACGGAGGATTTGAGCGATATCCTGTCGGTCTTCGATATAGATTCTTTTGTCAGAGTAAAGATACACGGTGATCTTGGTTTGGGCGAATGTTTGTATTATGGCATTTTTAAAGCGGGGGTTTATTGGCTCTTGTTTTGGGATAGAAATGTCGATATGGTTTACCTTTTCTGTCTTACTCATTGCTGATGGATCGTTTAGTTTCTCAGTCTCATTTACTGATTCGTATAGTTCTTCAGACTTATTTGCTGTTAGAACATCTTGGTTCCCAGTCTTATTTGCTGTTTAAACTATTTCTTCAGTTATATCTGCTGTAGAAACCTTCAATCCTTCAGACTTTGCTGCTGAAACATGGTGTTCTTCAGGGTTAACTACTGAAATGACCTGGGTTTCGATTTTTATTGCACCTTTTGGATCTTCAGTCTTTACCACTGCTGAATTTTCAGTCTTTGTTGCTGAAGTGTCGGGGTTGTCTATAGGGATAGCCGAAATGTGAGGGATTTTTGTTAGTGTATTTTCTGCAAGTTCTGAATTTTCAGTCTTTAATATTGCTGAGTTTTCAGTCTTGGTTGCTGAAGTGTCTGTGTTGTCAATAGGGATATCCGAAATATTAGGGATTTCAGTCTTTACTACTGCTGAAAATTTCGAATTTTCAGTCTGTGTTGCTGAATTATTTTCCAAAATTGGAGTATGAATAGGAATATTTATATTAGTGCTTGTTTTCTCTTCGTTTATCTGTATTGCTTTAGTTATTTGGTTAGGAGCTTCATTAAAATTGTCGTTGTCTATTGCCAAAGATCTAATGTTATAAATAGAAAAATTTTGTCTGTCTTCCATAAACTTGGGTTGGCGTCAGGCCTCGTTTTCCGACTCTTGCACCCGAGAAAAGTTAACATTTTGCCTATCCTTTTGTCTATTGGTGATTCTAGGATTTTCACTAAAACGGTTTTCGGTGTTTGCAGGATTATTTCGGAATGGATTACGCGTTGTTGTACCTTGTTGGTAATTTGTTAAGGATGGTCCATTCCTAGATATCTTGTATCTACACTCGTTCTCTGTGTGATCATTCCGTCCACAGAAATCGCATATAATGTTATATTCTCTTTTTATTGGTTGTCTATTCGGAAAATTGTTGGACTGCATGTTCCGATAACATGTGTCCTGAGAATGACCTGGCTTACCGCAGGTTTGGCAGACTATTCGATTAAATCTGTCATTATAGTTATATGGCCTGGGAGAGTTGTCCATTCGAGCAGCATGTGATACTACATGTGCAATAGACTGTTTTAAACTACTTCCCCCATGGACTTTGGCTAGGATTTTCAGTTGTTCATTCTTGAGACCATCCTCAAATATTTGCACTGCCAATTTTGAGTTTTCTTCTATCAAGAATTCTCTAACCACCGCGTCTGCTGTTATTTCACACGTAGCAGAGTTCAGCGTCCTCAGAGCATTCGCAACTCTATCTCCGTATTCCCGAACAGTTTCTCTGAAGTTTTGTTTCTGGGATATCAACTCATTGTGTGCCGTTGACTGAGATTGCTCCTTTTTATATTCTGATTCAAGTTTATCCTTTAAATCCTCCCATTTAGCAATTGTGCTATACCTAATTAGATCATAGGCAGGACCCTCTAGTCTATTTTTGACTAGCTCCAAAAATGTTTCAGATATCTCCGGGTCTGCCCTTTTTATAGATCTAAATAAAACGTCTCCCCCGGGAATAAATTTATCTAGGTCGCAGGGTTTTCCGTCAAAGGTAGGGACGATTCTGAAGACATCAGAAATTCCGACAGAAAGAGCCATTTCAGGGGGGTTATGGTGTATTTGTAGAGAGTGGATTTGTTCTTCCTCCTGCCTAGCCGCCTGTCTCGTGTAATACGGACTCGTAATCTTGAAAACTCTGAAATCAATGTATGGCAAAATCACTTCTTAAAAATACGGTATATAAAAATGGCCTTTCCTTTAGTTATTCAATATATATGAAAAAGAAAGTTAATTTGGTCTCAAAGCTGTAGAGAAAGAAAATTCGGCGAAAAAGACAAAACGGAAATGTCGTCGAAATACTGGAAAGAGAATAATAAATAATAATTTCGAAATAATTTCTATCGGACAGAATTGTTAGAAAAAAGGAAAAGTTAAAAGTTCCAAGGTAAAAATATTCCTACGGAAAAATGAACAGAAAAATTGATATTTCGCTAACGATTCTTACTACTAATATATGTTGATTGATGTTTTGTTCTCCTTTTTTTTTTTCTTGTGTTGTCTTCTTGTGTTTTTTTTTTCTCTGCTGCCACTGAGGTTAATTTAGATTTCCTCTGGAACTCATCGGCAGACCTTCCTTCCCTCTTTAGGGTTTTATCTTGCACTAATCTTCCTCTGGGATCGATTCCTCCTTCGAGGATTAAGTCGTCCTTCGGGGATTGGTCTTCCTTCGAGAATTTAGTCGTCCTTCGAGGATTAAGTCGTCCTTCGGGGTTTGGTCTTCCTTCGAGGATTAAGTCGTCCTTCGGGGACTGGTCTTCCTTCGAGGATTAAGTCTTCCTTCGAGGATTGGTCTTCCTTCGAGGATAGAGTCGTCCTTCGGGGAGTCCACCAGTCTTCGTGGATCGGTCTTCCTTCGAGGATTGGTCTTCCTTCGAGGATAGAGTCGTCCTTCGGGGAGTGCACCAGTCTTCGTGGATCGGTCTTCCTTCGAGGATTGGTCTTCCTTCGAGGATAGAGTCGTCCTTCGGGGATTCCACCAGTCTTCGTGGATCGGTCTTCCTTCGAGGATTGGTCTTCCTTCGAGGATAGAGTCGTCCTTCGGGAATTCCACCAGTCTTCGTGGATCCCACCGCTGCCACCAGTGTTACGGCTCCAACGCCGTGCTTCCTCTTTCGAGGGAAGAGCGAGGAGGTTATTAAATTAAGGGGTTATTAATAATTAAAGTTTTCTTTTCAAATAATTATTTGTTTTATTTATTTTTTATTGAACTCAGCTATCTCAAGCTGAGCTCTCTTCTTTCTACTTTTTACATATAAATTTACTTGTTTATATAGAACATTTTGTTCTAACTGACTGTGGCGTATAAACTGAACAAAACAATCTAGAAGTCTCTGTGACTTAGAATTTTGAATAAACTTTGATCGAAAATCAAAGTGGCCATGTTTTGAACTGAAAAATGTGCTTGTTATGAAAAGGGGCATATTTATGAAATGTGCTGTAAGTGACTGGATATAGAATATTGTGTCTGTTTATTTATGAAATGTGCTGTAAGTGACTGGATATAGAATATTGTGTCTGTTTATTTATGAATTGTATTAACTGAGAATGTAAGATATGTGAGGATGTAGTGTGGTGATTACCACTAATGCGTCAGCACGGACGCGGGTTAAGCGTAATACCACCGGTTTTATACTGAAGATGTTCCACAGGAAAACCACATCAATGAAACACACTGATGAAACTTTACTGGCGAATGTTTTTTTATTCTCACTTTTTACAAGTTAAGAGATGACAGCAGCGAGATTTAACACAATAAAGACTCCGTCCGATTGTCGTAACTACTTTCTTTATTCGGTATACAGTCTTACACATGAAATAGTTTACAACTTACGCTGGTGTCTAAATTCATTTATATTTAGTTAAAATAGTTTATAGTTTAAGCGACACATTCCGGTTCATTTAGATTTAGACGAAATAGATTATAATTTAAACAACACATCCAGGATCATTTTATATTTAGATAAAATAGATTGCAGCTTAGTGACACACTCAGGTTAATTTAGGTTTAGTCAAAATAGATTATAACTTAAACGACACCTCTAAATACGACTCCGTTGACACTAGGCTCGTGCGTACTTACTGGTGGATGGAACTCGACTTTTACTTTTTAACAACTGGTGAATGTTCTTTTTTTACTTTTACTTTTGTGTCTCCACACACCACTGAAGGCAAATCGGACTCGCTGTAATGACTCCTGACCACATAAGAAGGTGATGAAGTTTTTAACTCAGTAGGACACGTGTGTACCTCTCGAAAGATGAAATCTGACTCTCCCCATTGGAAGTCATCAAAAGGAAAGGAGCCCCGAAAGAAACTGGAAAGGAGGCGGAGTTACACGATTAACTTGAAGTAGTTAATCGTGATTGGACCTGACGGGGTAGTCATACATTACGCATGTGTGGGTATGCCATGCATACGATCGTTCGGCGACCGTGGTGGATGGAGGTACATCGCTAGTGCATTTTCTAAGAATGCAAACACTAGCATGTGGGGTGTGAAAACCCAAACCAATGATTTGGTCATCCTAATGGAAGGCCATAAATCATCATTTCGGTTGCCGATGATTAAACATTGCAACGAACATAGGGTGCAGCCATTGCCAGATGTTGAAAGTAAACATTTTCTGGCTGCATCTTGATCGTTACTTGAATGCGGCCTCTGAACATGGGGACCGATAATTGGAAGCCAGCGATTGCTGATAATCAGGGACATGTTTGGTTTGCGTCAGCAGAAACCTTGTCGGCGGTAGCAAATCAATAGGGGCAAATAGCCGCATGCATGTTATGCCGAGGGTAAACAAATACAACGAGTCACAAGGAACTCTTGTTGATTGTTGTTTCCATAGCTTAAGGCTATGGAAACGAGATGCCCTGGCAGAATGTATGCCTAAAGATAGGATTTCAGATGCCATGGCAATGTGATGATTTTGCCATGGACTTATGCTTTTTTTTAGGAAATGATGTACGCCTCGGGGGTGAATTTTCGATGCCACGGTAAGGTGATAAGCTTTGCCGTGGGCTTAATGTTTCTTAGGGAATGATGTACGTCTCGGGCGTGAATTTTCGATGCCACGGTAAGGTGATAAGCTTTGCCGTGGGCTTAATGTTTTTTAGGGAATATGGTCTGGCCGAGGGTGAGTTTTCGATGCCACGGCAAGGTGATAAGCTTTGCCGTGGATTTAATGTTTTCAGTGGTGATGCTGGAGAAAAAGGGGTCTGGAAGGAAATCCCCTACAGAATAGGTAAGCTGCCTAACAGAAATTCAAAACGGTTATCCGATTGGGTAACCGTATTAATTCCGGCGATTTGGCTGGGGGTAAATGCCATAGCAAGGTTACGCAACCTTGCTGAAGTTCGACCGAGAGGTAAGTCGTTCGCCTGGAATAGTGGGGATCGAGCGATGGGAGGCCCTTCGGCACGAGTGATGTGGGGCTTTTCAGGGCCCTTAAAATGTCTTTTGTTTACACACACTAGTCACTGTTCTAATCGTTTTGATGGTTGGGTGTATGGTCTGTCATTAAAAAGAGTTCGCAAAAGTTCGAAAGTCGCGTGTTCACTTTTTTATATGATAAAAAATCACGTCGGGGTCACCAATGTGGTGATTACCACTAATGCGTCAGCACGGACGCGGGTTAAGCGTAATACCACCGGTTTTATACTGAAGATGTTCCACAGGAAAACCACATCAATGAAACACACTGATGAAACTTTACTGGCGAATGTTTTTTTATTCTCACTTTTTACAAGTTAAGAGATGACAGCAGCGAGATTTAACACAATAAAGACTTCGTCCGATTGTCGTAACTACTTTCTTTATTCGGTATACAGTCTTACACATGAAATAGTTTACAACTTACGCTGGTGTCTAAATTCATTTATATTTAGTTAAAATAGTTTATAGTTTAAGCGACACATTCCGGTTCATTTAGATTTAGACGAAATAGATTATAATTTAAACAACACATCCAGGATCATTTTATATTTAGATAAAATAGATTGCAGCTTAGTGACACACTCAGGTTAATTTAGGTTTAGTCAAAATAGATTATAACTTAAACGACACCTCTAAATACGACTCCGTTGACACTAGGCTCGTGCGTACTTACTGGTGGATGGAACTCGACTTTTACTTTTTAACAACTGGTGAATGTTCTTTTTTTACTTTTACTTTTGTGTCTCCACACACCACTGAAGGCAAATCGGACTCGCTGTAATGACTCCTGACCACATAAGAAGGTGATGAAGTTTTTAACTCAGTAGGACACGTGTGTACCTCTCGAAAGATGAAATCTGACTCTCCCCATTGGAAGTCATCAAAAGGAAAGGAGCCCCGAAAGAAACTGGAAAGGAGGCGGAGTTACACGATTAACTTGAAGTAGTTAATCGTGATTGGACCTGACGGGGTAGTCATACATTACGCATGTGTGGGTATGCCATGCATACGATCGTTCGGCGACCGTGGTGGATGGAGGTACATCGCTAGTGCATTTTCTAAGAATGCAAACACTAGCATGTGGGGTGTGAAAACCCAAACCAATGATTTGGTCATCCTAATGGAAGGCCATAAATCATCATTTCGGTTGCCGATGATTAAACATTGCAACGAACATAGGGTGCAGCCATTGCCAGATGTTGAAAGTAAACATTTTCTGGCTGCATCTTGATCGTTACTTGAATGCGGCCTCTGAACATGGGGACCGATAATTGGAAGCCAGCGATTGCTGGTAATCAGGGACATGTTTGGTTTGCGTCAGCAGAAACCTTGTCGGCGGTAGCAAATCAATAGGGGCAAATAGCCGCATGCATGTTATGCCGAGGGTAAACAAATACAACGAGTCACAAGGAACTCTTGTTGATTGTTGTTTCCATAGCTTAAGGCAATGGAAACGAGATGCCCTGGCAGAATGTATGCCTAAAGATAGGATTTCAGATGCCATGGCAATGTGATGATTTTGCCATGGACTTATGCTTTTTTTTAGGAAATGATGTACGCCTCGGGGGTGAATTTTCGATGCCACGGTAAGGTGATAAGCTTTGCAGTGGGCTTAATGTTTCTTAGGGAATGATGTACGTCTCGGGGGTGAATTTTCGATGCCACGGTAAGGTGATAAGCTTTGCCGTGGGCTTAATGTTTTTTAGGGAATATGGTCTGGCCGAGGGTGAGTTTTCGATGCCACGGCAAGGTGATAAGCTTTGCCGTGGATTTAATGTTTTCAGTGGTGATGCTGGAGAAAAAGGGGTCTGGAAGGAAATCCCCTACAGAATAGGTAAGCTGCCTAACAGAAATTCAAAACGGTTATCCGATTGGGTAACCGTATTAATTCCGGCGATTTGGCTGGGGGTAAATGCCATAGCAAGGTTACGCAACCTTGCTGAAGTTCGACCGAGAGGTAAGTCGTTCGCCTGGAATAGTGGGGATCGAGCGATGCGTGGCTCTTCGGGCCCTGAAAAGCCCCACAGTAGTTTTAAGGGTTGTGTTTGAAAGGACATGAGTTAGTGTTAAAGCGAATAAGGGTAGTATTCTGGAATACAACATATATATATATATATATATATTTTGTGTTATATATATATATATATATATATATATATATATATATATATATATATATATATATATATATATATATATATATATATTCTTTACATTCGATTCTCTAATTGCAAATTAATCCATAGAAATTACAAATCCAATTACATTGATCATTGACCGTCGATCGTCCATCAAAACAGTAAAGTAAAGTATTAACAGTTGCAGATGGTTAAAAATCGAGCACCAAAAGCAGTAAACAATGAACGTTAGAATTGACAGTTTCTCATGCACTGTCATCATGTTGCCGGCAGGAGTGGTGAATATTTGTCGGGGAGAGTGTGGGGAAAATGTATAATTGCCAACGTATGGCACAGCTTCACTTTATCCCCCGACACTGGATCAACGGTATTGTCACCAAGAGAGGAGCAAAACAAAATCCACAGTTGACGAAAACACGAGTAGTTCCTGGTTCATTGTTGAAGTTCCTTATTTTTTTATTTTAAATTTCTTTCGTTTTACAGTATATTGTTGTTGAATATTGAATTTAAGTATCCTTCAAGGAAATAACTACGGATTGAATAACAATTGTTTAATTAACACTCGAACTCCTTATTTTGCCTCAAGCAACGTGACTTTCCGCGATAGTGGTTGAGATTTGACTCTATTGACCGCAGCGCGTCTATACACTTTAACGTGGTGATGTGACTCGGACACGTATCGCTATTTGAACGGTTGAAATCTGACTGACTCGACTCTGACGGGAAGTAAGAAAAAGAAAAGGGAAATTTATTACTGGTGCGCACTAGCCAGCCGATGTGATTACGCTCTCTCTTGTGCGCTCTTCGCTGGCGCATTCGTTGCGCGCCGATGTGCGCAGAGCGGAGGTAAAACACAAAGCGAGGAGCGCAATAACTCGGGTTGATCTGGCTTTGTGTGCGTGTGGTAATGCGGCCTCCGAGGTGTTTCACACTGGGGTAGTGTGGTGTGGTGATTATCCCCGAGGCGGATGACTATAGCAAGGAAGAAATGCAGAGGAGAGGAAAATGTGTTTTACCCTATTCACCTGGGTAAAGAGATGTTTGATCCCCAGCGAATGGAGGAACTGGGAAAAGGCCAAGTATCGCTAGGGAAATATTATCGTGTGATTCGATCGAATGTTCTGATAATTTTCCCAAGCGGTTCTGCAATGATGCGACAACTACGTCCGGCTGGATTTGGTTGTCGCTAATCGACATGTACAAGAGTTGCCGTATGGCGAAAAAGGGAAGCTAAATTCTTTTATGCGTTGTCCACATGGGAAATGAGTTTAGCTATGCTCCCTTGGAGGTAACATTCTTTGCAGGTGAACAGGTAAGTAGGGGGAATGGGTTGGTTTGACACGCTGTAAGGCGGTCGAAATTGGATGGGATTGGCCGGGAATGGTGGGTGGTTCTCCGTGTAGTTTAGTGAAACCCCCACAAGAGTATTAGACGATGTACTAGATTCTCCCCGAGCATATAATTGTGAATCCGCAACAAATTGTCTTATTTTCTTTGCACACGAATTTATATTTCTTAAGTGTTTTGTTTTATATACGCTCGGTTCTCTGTATTGGCAAACAAACGGCCAATACGTAATTCACGTAACCTCCGCCAACAATGTATTTTGGTGGGCCGTGAGGACGATTTCAGACAATGATCTGCAAAATGTAGGACCAAAAAATGTATGTGCTTGTCCACCAGCACACGTTATTGTTGTGGTGGGTTAACACAATGGCGTCAGGAACAATGCGGGATTCCCTTGCCGTGCCACGATGTGGGATGTAGTCTCTAAAAGCAATAATGTAATGTAGAAAAGGAGAAAAGAATACCTAACTTGGAGGTGTAGCAATTCCAGAACAATTCGTCTCAATATGCCAACAATAAACGTGTTGGGTTTTAGTTATTAACAAACTGGACTTTATTTACGTGATTCTTTAGATTTCACAAGATTAATTTGGTACAACTATGCCGCTCGAATGGTTAACGAAGAAGAGAAAAGGTTTTGTTTACATTGCTTGACAACCAATTATTCGATTATGTCAGCTGATTGCTGACATTTGTTATTTGGTTGCCAAGGGTAGCATTCAGTTGCGAATTCGCTGGTTGTGTCCAGTGCGAATCCGCAACATTTCTAATTGTTTAATTGTCTTATTTTCTTTGCACTCGAATTTATATTCCTTAAGTGTTTTGTTTTCTTTACACTAGGTTCTATATTTGTTTTATTATTTTATTTTATTTTCACATTTCACATCTATCACACTAGACTGGCACAATCACGAGCGACGACCACTTTCTGATAATTCTCTCGACTGACTACTAACTCACCGTCTGACCCAACTCACAGGTACTTTTTTCCGATCACCCATTCTCGATCGCAACCTTTTTCTCATTTTCCCATTTCCACGCCCATTGAGGTGAGTAAACTCTTGCGAATCTACTCGATGGTCAATGAACTAGGAGAATGAGAGAACGCAACGAAAGGAATGACGATTACAGGGTTGCTTGGCTTTCACTTGCAACGAAGGCGAAACCAAACAGGTGACGGGATGACCCAGTGATGTTCGAATTGCTCTCAGAGTGCAGAACCAAAATGCATTCCGATAAGGGGTAATGGTGTGGGTTGGAATGTATTCTTTTCATACTTTTCACCAGGCTCTGAGGTTTTTGATCCCCAGCGAATGGCCGTGTCTAGCGACGTCAACGGCCGCTGCTCATGCTTGGGATATTATCGGTGTGCGGGTATAGAAATACAAAAGGAACACGATAACTCAAGCCGTTTCTTTATGTAGCAACAGCGTCGCTTACCCAAGCTTTGCCGTTGCTAATCGGGCATGACATTCTTGATTTCCCATAGGAAATCTCATGGGATATATCCAAGAATGTTGTCTTTTCATGCCAGCATATAATGCGAATCAATTTAATGATTCGCGGGGGTGATTTTAATTTTGATTCTAATGCGAAATAATTTAATGATTCGCGGGGGTGTTTTTAATTTTGATATTTTAGGTGGTTGCGTGGGGGGGGGGGGGGGGGGGGTAATTCTGTAACAACCCGATGTTGCTGCCGTTGTTCAAGCAAGGCATGAAATTGCACCTCAACAGCCTTACATTTTAGGTCATTGATGTCTGTCATGTCATGAGGCGGGATACTTGTAATACCTTTTTTATTTTACTCTCAGATTGGACGATTTGCTTGTGTGAGGTATTAAGAATTTTCGGAACATTTGTTGCATGCCGCTGGTGTAGGTAAATTCGTATTGCGTATTCTTGTGGATAATGCCGAAGATTTTGTTTTTTTTAATAACATCTGTTTCGTTTTGGATTCGACCAAAAAGAAAAGCAAAATTGTTAATATTCAATTTACTATAATTTATTGAACACCTTTTACAATTCAAGACTTTTAGTCACACTATCACCTTGTTACAAAGGAGTTTTTTAAGCACCAGAGAGCTTTCAAATTTTTCAGCACCAATTATAGTATTAATTTAGACCACTGTTTGAAAAACAAAACAACAGGTTCTTCCGTTTTAACCAGCGGCATATAAAGCTCAGTTCCGACTATAACCTTGCCACTGCCTACTCTCAGGCGCCAAAGTTCGATTGCGTCTTCGCCGAGTCATTTGAATCAGTTGAATCATCGTTTGCATTTGCTGATTGGTTTGTTGCTTCTGCAACAACATCCTTTACTGGATATGAATAGTACAATCTTAACATTTTAATTTAATACTATGTTTGAATTGTACTTAATATAGTTCAATTAAATAAAACGTGTAAGGGTTTACTGGACCAGTGTTCAGCTCCCAAGTCGATTTTAGTATGTTCGATTTTAACATGTTAATTCATACGGTTTTGTCCGGTTTAAGCCGTCTCTATTCATGGGTAATAACTAAGAGCTGAACAGCTTCTACGTTGGTATGATTATGTAGGAGCCTTTCGTGTTTGACAGCATATTCTTGGATTACTTCATAAATTCATTTGATCTGTAGGTCATAGTGTATTTCCTGATTTGTCACAAAACGGTAGGCATTGGTGATAATGCTTGACAACCAAATTCGATTATGTCAGCTAATTGCTGACATTTGTTATAGTGTTGTCAAGGGCAGCATTCCATTGCTACTTTACTGGCTGCATCCAGTGTATCCGCAACATTCAAAACTTGAATGCGAACAACAGGTGTTGTATGCAAATTCCGCTAACAATGGATATTGTCGTGGGCGGGCTGGCGTCAGGAACAATGAGTAGCGCTCGTAGCGATGTGTGCCGTTGGCTGAAACAATTGTAATGATGTTAGAAAGGGAAATGAATACCTCAAGTTGATTGAAGCCAGAAATCCCAGAAATAATTCTCCAAAAGTCACGAACAACACCGTGTGCTTTCTTTGCAAGTATTTGTTAATATTTATTTCTACTGATTGTGTTTCTGTACACTGATTATAAATTGTATGACTGATGTCCACAACAGCTAACGAAAGAAGGGAAAAACAAAACATAAAGATGGTTGTCAAGTGACAACCAACAGAATTCATAAATGTCAGCTGATTGCTGACATTGCTTCGGTGATTCCACATATCTGATTCAGTTCAGGTGGTGCCACAATTAATTTAATTGCGAATTCGCCGGATGGTTGAAGGCGAATCCGCAACATTCATATTGTATTTCCTGATTTGTCACAAAACGGTAGGCATTGGTGATAATGCGAAGGAATTTGTTCTGGCTTTGTTGAATCATATCTCTATTGGATTGCTTTGTACAGCCCCATAATTCCATATATCCAGATCGGCTTGATGATAGATTGATAGATCAATCTCTTACAATAGAGATTAAGTTGAGAGTGATTCCCAATTAACCAATACACCTGTAGAAGTATGTACTAGCATGGGTACTTGGTTCACTTCTGTTGATAAATCTTTTACCTCTTTTTATTAACCACCACACACCCTTTAAATAAAACACTGTTTGTTCCTTTTAAACTATATTTAATGTTAGATTGTTTCACATCACATATATAAATCTGTATTCTTAAGTTAATTGCAATGTTCACCTCTTTTGGCATTACGTTGCTTAGTCAGCAGCTCTACTTGCCCGTTTGTTGTTTTTAATTGTTGTTAGGTTCTTTCCTTACGGGAACCCTCACTGCAGCACTGAGGTCTTTCCTTTTTTTTTTAAAAACATAAACCGTCACCGTGTTCACCTTTATCTTTGAACTTTCTGCAGTCTGTTAACTGTCACTTTTTCTTCGGCACTACGTTACTGTTTCTTTCACAATATTCACCGGCTGTCTTTTGAGCTTTAATGCAGAAGGTTGGGCGTTTTTCCAAAAAGGTTCACCAATGTGGGGGCTGGTAGGTAGTGGTGCCAGACATGGGCACAGATTCTCCTAACACCCACTGATAGTTCTCCAAAAATTGTTCACAACAAACTCCACAAGATTCACCGAAAGAGAAAAATAAAACTCACTGGTTTGTCTAGTTGTTCGAGTCTTCTTTTATTTATCTGTCTTAATTGTAGAACACAATATTTACTTAAACTCAACCACGGTTTTGTTCGGCTGTCTTTATTTTTCTTTCACAAATTTTATTCGAGCCGAACACCTCACTCGCAGCAGGTACTTTATTGGTCGTACAGCGTAAGCAGAGCCCTGTGTGCGAGGAAATGACGAAACCTGTATTTCGGATTTTTATGCGTTTTGATGCAACTGAACTTTGAACGTAGTACACTCGATATATGATTCACGGACTTTATTAACTCATGCGTTACAATAGATACTCGTTCAATTTGACCGACCGAATGTGCGACACTACGTGGGTTGACCTGCGACTTGACTCCGTGAAGGATGGAATTTGACTCCTCGCGAAAAATAGCGTGTGTACGCTTACGAAGTTTAAATCTGACTCTCCGATGCAATCCATATCCGTCAGATTCAACGGTGGTGGATTACATCGGTGTGGGAGTACGATGCCCTTCAGCCTGCATATCGGCAACGACGAAAATGCACCTGAATCAACAAGGGAACGGACATAAGGGACTGCAGGCAATGCGGTCATAAATCCTTGATGACCTGCGCCTGAGAACGAAATAGGTTTTTGCTTTAAGATAAACAAAAACGCTATTTCAAGGGTCACGATGAGATGCACATCGTGTTTACTCAGGCGTTCATGATAATGCCGTTGTAGGCTATACATTCTTAGGTGACGATAGGTCAGCCGAAAATTTGGGTCTTGTTTACATGACGGTGCTGTTACATGAGTACAATGGCGAGGAATTAACCTTGCAGATGTGCAAGCGTACGTCTCGCACAGGGTGGCCATGGACCGGCGGTTGGTTGCTAGCATAAACACAGTGATGGTACTGTGTGTTTGTTTGTTTTCAGGCGGGTCATCATAGGCATGGCATGGGTAGGATTGCCTAAACAATGATCATATCCATGCCCAAATTCCGTGATCGGTTGATAGCCGATAACGGGGGATTGTCGCAACTGTCGCGGACCTAAGGGTATAGGCGCGATATACAATTGTGAATTGTGGAAAGAATATCGGCTACAGCTGTGTCAACAGATACGCTGGCCAGCGTGTATTTGTCGATTATTATTGCTGACAAACTGAGCCGATAGGGGGGTATTGAATGGTTCAAGTATCATGAGCCAGAACAATTCACTAATATGCATGCCAGGTTGCTTTCAGGTGGGAGATGCTGCAGGGGAGCTTACACTGCCCCTTTGCAGGTAAGTAGAAAGACTTGCTTGGGAAGTGGGAGACAGGTGAAAGGGAATGGGTGGTTCTTGGGGAATGCTTTAAAGAACCGCCACACATCTGTCTACGTTTCAACTTTATTTGTTCAACTTTTTGTTTCACATAATGTCTCCAGTTTAGTGTGCTATCTATATGATATTTCGCTGAATCTGCATTTGAAACTGCAATTCCGTTGAGATATGTAGAGATATTGCTATCGGATCGTCACAATGTAAATGCTACGTGAATTGATACGCAACCTTGCTGAAGTTCGACCGAGAGGTAAGTCGTTCGCCTGGAATAGTGGGGATCGAGCGATGGGAGGCCCTTCGGCACGAGTGATGTGGGGCTTTTCAGGGCCCTTAAAATGTCTTTTGTTTACACACACTAGTCACTGTTCTAATCGTTTTGATGGTTGGGTGTATGGTCTGTCATTAAAAAGAGTTCGCAAAAGTTCGAAAGTCGCGTGTTCACTTTTTTATATGATAAAAAATCACGTCGGGGTCACCAATGTGGTGATTACCACTAATGCGTCAGCACGGACGCGGGTTAAGCGTAATACCACCGGTTTTATACTGAAGATGTTCCACAGGAAAACCACATCAATGAAACACACTGATGAAACTTTACTGGCGAATGTTTTTTTATTCTCACTTTTTACAAGTTAAGAGATGACAGCAGCGAGATTTAACACAATAAAGACTCCGTCCGATTGTCGTAACTACTTTCTTTATTCGGTATACAGTCTTACACATGAAATAGTTTACAACTTACGCTGGTGTCTAAATTCATTTATATTTAGTTAAAATAGTTTATAGTTTAAGCGACACATTCCGGTTCATTTAGATTTAGACGAAATAGATTATAATTTAAACAACACATCCAGGATCATTTTATATTTAGATAAAATAGATTGCAGCTTAGTGACACACTCAGGTTAATTTAGGTTTAGTCAAAATAGATTATAACTTAAACGACACCTCTAAATACGACTCCGTTGACACTAGGCTCGTGCGTACTTACTGGTGGATGGAACTCGACTTTTACTTTTTAACAACTGGTGAATGTTCTTTTTTTACTTTTACTTTTGTGTCTCCACACACCACTGAAGGCAAATCGGACTCGCTGTAATGACTCCTGACCACATAAGAAGGTGATGAAGTTTTTAACTCAGTAGGACACGTGTGTACCTCTCGAAAGATGAAATCTGACTCTCCCCATTGGAAGTCATCAAAAGGAAAGGAGCCCCGAAAGAAACTGGAAAGGAGGCGGAGTTACACGATTAACTTGAAGTAGTTAATCGTGATTGGACCTGACGGGGTAGTCATACATTACGCATGTGTGGGTATGCCATGCATACGATCGTTCGGCGACCGTGGTGGATGGAGGTACATCGCTAGTGCATTTTCTAAGAATGCAAACACTAGCATGTGGGGTGTGAAAACCCAAACCAATGATTTGGTCATCCTAATGGAAGGCCATAAATCATCATTTCGGTTGCCGATGATTAAACATTGCAACGAACATAGGGTGCAGCCATTGCCAGATGTTGAAAGTAAACATTTTCTGGCTGCATCTTGATCGTTACTTGAATGCGGCCTCTGAACATGGGGACCGATAATTGGAAGCCAGCGATTGCTGATAATCAGGGACATGTTTGGTTTGCGTCAGCAGAAACCTTGTCGGCGGTAGCAAATCAATAGGGGCAAATAGCCGCATGCATGTTATGCCGAGGGTAAACAAATACAACGAGTCACAAGGAACTCTTGTTGATTGTTGTTTCCATAGCTTAAGGCTATGGAAACGAGATGCCCTGGCAGAATGTATGCCTAAAGATAGGATTTCAGATGCCATGGCAATGTGATGATTTTGCCATGGACTTATGCTTTTTTTTAGGAAATGATGTACGCCTCGGGGGTGAATTTTCGATGCCACGGTAAGGTGATAAGCTTTGCCGTGGGCTTAATGTTTCTTAGGGAATGATGTACGTCTCGGGCGTGAATTTTCGATGCCACGGTAAGGTGATAAGCTTTGCCGTGGGCTTAATGTTTTTTAGGGAATATGGTCTGGCCGAGGGTGAGTTTTCGATGCCACGGCAAGGTGATAAGCTTTGCCGTGGATTTAATGTTTTCAGTGGTGATGCTGGAGAAAAAGGGGTCTGGAAGGAAATCCCCTACAGAATAGGTAAGCTGCCTAACAGAAATTCAAAACGGTTATCCGATTGGGTAACCGTATTAATTCCGGCGATTTGGCTGGGGGTAAATGCCATAGCAAGGTTACGCAACCTTGCTGAAGTTCGACCGAGAGGTAAGTCGTTCGCCTGGAATAGTGGGGATCGAGCGATGCGTGGCTCTTCGGGCCCTGAAAAGCCCCACAGTAGTTTTAAGGGTTGTGTTTGAAAGGACATGAGTTAGTGTTAAAGCGAATAAGGGTAGTATTCTGGAATACAACATATATATATATATATATATATATTTTGTGTTATATATATATATATATATATATATATATATATATATATATATATTCTTTACATTCGATTCTCTAATTGCAAATTAATCCATAGAAATTACAAATCCAATTACATTGATCATTGACCGTCGATCGTCCATCAAAACAGTAAAGTAAAGTATTAACAGTTGCAGATGGTTAAAAATCGAGCACCAAAAGCAGTAAACAATGAACGTTAGAATTGACAGTTTCTCATGCACTGTCATCATGTTGCCGGCAGGAGTGGTGAATATTTGTCGGGGAGAGTGTGGGGAAAATGTATAATTGCCAACGTATGGCACAGCTTCACTTTATCCCCCGACACTGGATCAACGGTATTGTCACCAAGAGAGGAGCAAAACAAAATCCACAGTTGACGAAAACACGAGTAGTTCCTGGTTCATTGTTGAAGTTCCTTATTTTTTTATTTTAAATTTCTTTCGTTTTACAGTATATTGTTGTTGAATATTGAATTTAAGTATCCTTCAAGGAAATAACTACGGATTGAATAACAATTGTTTAATTAACACTCGAACTCCTTATTTTGCCTCAAGCAACGTGACTTTCCGCGATAGTGGTTGAGATTTGACTCTATTGACCGCAGCGCGTCTATACACTTTAACGTGGTGATGTGACTCGGACACGTATCGCTATTTGAACGGTTGAAATCTGACTGACTCGACTCTGACGGGAAGTAAGAAAAAGAAAAGGGAAATTTATTACTGGTGCGCACTAGCCAGCCGATGTGATTACGCTCTCTCTTGTGCGCTCTTCGCTGGCGCATTCGTTGCGCGCCGATGTGCGCAGAGCGGAGGTAAAACACAAAGCGAGGAGCGCAATAACTCGGGTTGATCTGGCTTTGTGTGCGTGTGGTAATGCGGCCTCCGAGGTGTTTCACACTGGGGTAGTGTGGTGTGGTGATTATCCCCGAGGCGGATGACTATAGCAAGGAAGAAATGCAGAGGAGAGGAAAATGTGTTTTACCCTATTCACCTGGGTAAAGAGATGTTTGATCCCCAGCGAATGGAGGAACTGGGAAAAGGCCAAGTATCGCTAGGGAAATATTATCGTGTGATTCGATCGAATGTTCTGATAATTTTCCCAAGCGGTTCTGCAATGATGCGACAACTACGTCCGGCTGGATTTGGTTGTCGCTAATCGACATGTACAAGAGTTGCCGTATGGCGAAAAAGGGAAGCTAAATTCTTTTATGCGTTGTCCACATGGGAAATGAGTTTAGCTATGCTCCCTTGGAGGTAACATTCTTTGCAGGTGAACAGGTAAGTAGGGGGAATGGGTTGGTTTGACACGCTGTAAGGCGGTCGAAATTGGATGGGATTGGCCGGGAATGGTGGGTGGTTCTCCGTGTAGTTTAGTGAAACCCCCACAAGAGTATTAGACGATGTACTAGATTCTCCCCGAGCATATAATTGTGAATCCGCAACAAATTGTCTTATTTTCTTTGCACACGAATTTATATTTCTTAAGTGTTTTGTTTTATATACGCTCGGTTCTCTGTATTGGCAAACAAACGGCCAATACGTAATTCACGTAACCTCCGCCAACAATGTATTTTGGTGGGCCGTGAGGACGATTTCAGACAATGATCTGCAAAATGTAGGACCAAAAAATGTATGTGCTTGTCCACCAGCACACGTTATTGTTGTGGTGGGTTAACACAATGGCGTCAGGAACAATGCGGGATTCCCTTGCCGTGCCACGATGTGGGATGTAGTCTCTAAAAGCAATAATGTAATGTAGAAAAGGAGAAAAGAATACCTAACTTGGAGGTGTAGCAATTCCAGAACAATTCGTCTCAATATGCCAACAATAAACGTGTTGGGTTTTAGTTATTAACAAACTGGACTTTATTTACGTGATTCTTTAGATTTCACAAGATTAATTTGGTACAACTATGCCGCTCGAATGGTTAACGAAGAAGAGAAAAGGTTTTGTTTACATTGCTTGACAACCAATTATTCGATTATGTCAGCTGATTGCTGACATTTGTTATTTGGTTGCCAAGGGTAGCATTCAGTTGCGAATTCGCTGGTTGTGTCCAGTGCGAATCCGCAACATTTCTAATTGTTTAATTGTCTTATTTTCTTTGCACTCGAATTTATATTCCTTAAGTGTTTTGTTTTCTTTACACTAGGTTCTATATTTGTTTTATTATTTTATTTTATTTTCACATTTCACATCTATCACACTAGACTGGCACAATCACGAGCGACGACCACTTTCTGATAATTCTCTCGACTGACTACTAACTCACCGTCTGACCCAACTCACAGGTACTTTTTTCCGATCACCCATTCTCGATCGCAACCTTTTTCTCATTTTCCCATTTCCACGCCCATTGAGGTGAGTAAACTCTTGCGAATCTACTCGATGGTCAATGAACTAGGAGAATGAGAGAACGCAACGAAAGGAATGACGATTACAGGGTTGCTTGGCTTTCACTTGCAACGAAGGCGAAACCAAACAGGTGACGGGATGACCCAGTGATGTTCGAATTGCTCTCAGAGTGCAGAACCAAAATGCATTCCGATAAGGGGTAATGGTGTGGGTTGGAATGTATTCTTTTCATACTTTTCACCAGGCTCTGAGGTTTTTGATCCCCAGCGAATGGCCGTGTCTAGCGACGTCAACGGCCGCTGCTCATGCTTGGGATATTATCGGTGTGCGGGTATAGAAATACAAAAGGAACACGATAACTCAAGCCGTTTCTTTATGTAGCAACAGCGTCGCTTACCCAAGCTTTGCCGTTGCTAATCGGGCATGACATTCTTGATTTCCCATAGGAAATCTCATGGGATATATCCAAGAATGTTGTCTTTTCATGCCAGCATATAATGCGAATCAATTTAATGATTCGCGGGGGTGATTTTAATTTTGATTCTAATGCGAATTAATTTAATGATTCGCGGGGGTGTTTTTAATTTTGATATTTTAGGTGGTTGCGGGGGGGGGGGGGGGGGGGGGGGTAATTCTGTAACAACCCGAAGTTGCTGCCGTTGTTCAAGCAAGGCATGAAATTGCACCTCAACAGCCTTACATTTTAGGTCATTGATGTCTGTCATGTCATGAGGCGGGATACTTGTAATACCTTTTTTATTTTACTCTCAGATTGGACGATTTGCTTGTGTGAGGTATTAAGAATTTTCGGAACATTTGTTGCATGCCGCTGGTGTAGGTAAATTCGTATTGCGTATTCTTGTGGATAATGCCGAAGATTTTGTTTTTTTTAATAACATCTGTTTCGTTTTGGATTCGACCAAAAAGAAAAGCAAAATTGTTAATATTCAATTTACTATAATTTATTGAACACCTTTTACAATTCAAGACTTTTAGTCACACTATCACCTTGTTACAAAGGAGTTTTTTAAGCACCAGAGAGCTTTCAAATTTTTCAGCACCAATTATAGTATTAATTTAGACCACTGTTTGAAAAACAAAACAACAGGTTCTTCCGTTTTAACCAACGGCATATAAAGCTCAGTTCCGACTATAACCTTGCCACTGCCTACTCTCAGGCGCCAAAGTTCGATTGCGTCTTCGCCGAGTCATTTGAATCAGTTGAATCATCGTTTGCATTTGCTGATTGGTTTGTTGCTTCTGCAACAACATCCTTTACTGGATATGAATAGTACAATCTTAACATTTTAATTTAATACTATGTTTGAATTGTACTTAATATAGTTCAATTAAATAAAACGTGTAAGGGTTTACTGGACCAGTGTTCAGCTCCCAAGTCGATTTTAGTATGTTCGATTTTAACATGTTAATTCATACGGTTTTGTCCGGTTTAAGCCGTCTCTATTCATGGGTAATAACTAAGAGCTGAACAGCTTCTACGTATGTAGATTATGTAGGAGCCTTTCGTGTTTGACAGCATATTCTTGGATTACTTCATAAATTCATTTGATCTGTAGGTCATAGTGTATTTCCTGATTTGTCACAAAACGGTAGGCATTGGTGATAATGCTTGACAACCAAATTCGATTATGTCAGCTAATTGCTGACATTTGTTATAGTGTTGTCAAGGGCAGCATTCCATTGCTACTTTACTGGCTGCATCCAGTGTATCCGCAACATTCAAAACTTGAATGCGAACAACAGGTGTTGTATGCAAATTCCGCTAACAATGGATATTGTCGTGGGCGGGCTGGCGTCAGGAACAATGAGTAGCGCTCGTAGCGATGTGTGCCGTTGGCTGAAACAATTGTAATGATGTTAGAAAGGGAAATGAATACCTCAAGTTGATTGAAGCCAGAAATCCCAGAAATAATTCTCCAAAAGTCACGAACAACACCGTGTGCTTTCTTTGCAAGTATTTGTTAATATTTATTTCTACTGATTGTGTTTCTGTACACTGATTATAAATTGTATGACTGATGTCCACAACAGCTAACGAAAGAAGGGAAAAACAAAACATAAAGATGGTTGTCAAGTGACAACCAACAGAATTCATAAATGTCAGCTGATTGCTGACATTGCTTCGGTGATTCCACATATCTGATTCAGTTCAGGTGGTGCCACAATTAATTTAATTGCGAATTCGCCGGATGGTTGAAGGCGAATCCGCAACATTCATATTGTATTTCCTGATTTGTCACAAAACGGTAGGCATTGGTGATAATGCGAAGGAATTTGTTCTGGCTTTGTTGAATCATATCTCTATTGGATTGCTTTGTACAGCCCCATAATTCCATATATCCAGATCGGCTTGATGATAGATTGATAGATCAATCTCTTACAATAGAGATTAAGTTGAGAGTGATTCCCAATTAACCAATACACCTGTAGAAGTATGTACTAGCATGGGTACTTGGTTCACTTCTGTTGATAAATCTTTTACCTCTTTTTATTAACCACCACACACCCTTTAAATAAAACACTGTTTGTTCCTTTTAAACTATATTTAATGTTAGATTGTTTCACATCACATATATAAATCTGTATTCTTAAGTTAATTGCAATGTTCACCTCTTTTGGCATTACGTTGCTTAGTCAGCAGCTCTACTTGCCCGTTTGTTGTTTTTAATTGTTGTTAGGTTCTTTCCTTACGGGAACCCTCACTGCAGCACTGAGGTCTTTCCTTTTTTTTTTAAAAACATAAACCGTCACCGTGTTCACCTTTATCTTTGAACTTTCTGCAGTCTGTTAACTGTCACTTTTTCTTCGGCACTACGTTACTGTTTCTTTCACAATATTCACCGGCTGTCTTTTGAGCTTTAATGCAGAAGGTTGGGCGTTTTTCCAAAAAGGTTCACCAATGTGGGGGCTGGTAGGTAGTGGTGCCAGACATGGGCACAGATTCTCCTAACACCCACTGATAGTTCTCCAAAAATTGTTCACAACAAACTCCACAAGATTCACCGAAAGAGAAAAATAAAACTCACTGGTTTGTCTAGTTGTTCGAGTCTTCTTTTATTTATCTGTCTTAATTGTAGAACACAATATTTACTTAAACTCAACCACGGTTTTGTTCGGCTGTCTTTATTTTTCTTTCACAAATTTTATTCGAGCCGAACACCTCACTCGCAGCAGGTACTTTATTGGTCGTACAGCGTAAGCAGAGCCCTGTGTGCGAGGAAATGACGAAACCTGTATTTCGGATTTTTATGCGTTTTGATGCAACTGAACTTTGAACGTAGTACACTCGATATATGATTCACGGACTTTATTAACTCATGCGTTACAATAGATACTCGTTCAATTTGACCGACCGAATGTGCGACACTACGTGGGTTGACCTGCGACTTGACTCCGTGAAGGATGGAATTTGACTCCTCGCGAAAAATAGCGTGTGTACGCTTACGAAGTTTAAATCTGACTCTCCGATGCAATCCATATCCGTCAGATTCAACGGTGGTGGATTACATCGGTGTGGGAGTACGATGCCCTTCAGCCTGCATATCGGCAACGACGAAAATGCACCTGAATCAACAAGGGAACGGACATAAGGGACTGCAGGCAATGCGGTCATAAATCCTTGATGACCTGCGCCTGAGAACGAAATAGGTTTTTGCTTTAAGGTAAACAAAAACGCTATTTCAAGGGTCACGATGAGATGCACATCGTGTTTACTCAGGCGTTCATGATAATGCCGTTGTAGGCTATACATTCTTAGGTGACGATAGGTCAGCCGAAAATTTGGGTCTTGTTTACATGACGGTGCTGTTACATGAGTACAATGGCGAGGAATTAACCTTGCAGATGTGCAAGCGTACGTCTCGCACAGGGTGGCCATGGACCGGCGGTTGGTTGCTAGCATAAACACAGTGATGGTACTGTGTGTTTGTTTGTTTTCAGGCGGGTCATCATAGGCATGGCATGGGTAGGATTGCCTAAACAATGATCATATCCATGCCCAAATTCCGTGATCGGTTGATAGCCGATAACGGGGGATTGTCGCAACTGTCGCGGACCTAAGGGTATAGGCGCGATATACAATTGTGAATTGTGGAAAGAATATCGGCTACAGCTGTGTCAACAGATACGCTGGCCAGCGTGTATTTGTCGATTATTATTGCTGACAAACTGAGCCGATAGGGGGGTATTGAATGGTTCAAGTATCATGAGCCAGAACAATTCACTAATATGCATGCCAGGTTGCTTTCAGGTGGGAGATGCTGCAGGGGAGCTTACACTGCCCCTTTGCAGGTAAGTAGAAAGACTTGCTTGGGAAGTGGGAGACAGGTGAAAGGGAATGGGTGGTTCTTGGGGAATGCTTTAAAGAACCGCCACACATCTGTCTACGTTTCAACTTTATTTGTTCAACTTTTTGTTTCACATAATGTCTCCAGTTTAGTGTGCTATCTATATGATATTTCGCTGAATCTGCATTTGAAACTGCAATTCCGTTGAGATATGTAGAGATATTGC
Organism: Microdon myrmicae; assembly: GCA_963931805.1. Classification (NCBI taxonomy): domain Eukaryota; kingdom Metazoa; phylum Arthropoda; class Insecta; order Diptera; family Syrphidae; genus Microdon; species Microdon myrmicae. Next base: position 175,176,950 of record OZ007497.1, on the reverse strand, counting down.
TATCGGATCGTCACAATGTAAATGCTACGTGAATTGATTCGAGCTTTAATGGAGAAGGTTGGGCGTTTTTCCAAAAAGGGTCACCAATGTAGGGGCTGGTAGGTAGTGGTGCCAGACATGGGTACCGATTCTCCTAACACCCACTGATAGTTCTCCAAAAATTGTTCACAACAAACTTCACAAGGTTCGCCGAAAGAGAAAAATAAAACTCCCTGGTTTGTCTAGTTGTTCGAGTTTTCTTTTATTTATCTGTCTTAATTGTAGAACACAATATTTACTTAAACTCAACCAGGGCTAATTTCGTTGAGTCCCTGTTGCAATTGTTCTGTAGCTTTTTTTTTTTTTTAATTATCGTCAGCTGATATTACAACTGTATCATCTGCAAATGTGCCTTTGAATGTGTTCTTGGTTGATGGGATGTCTGCTGTGTATAGTAAGTAGAGGAAAGGTCCCAGGACATGTGGTACGCCTGCTGCTATTGGATAGAAGCTAAAGTGAGCTCCTTCGTGTGTTACTTTGAATGTTCTATCAGACAAGTATGATTCGACTAGTTGGCAATAGTTTGTAGCATTATTATTTTTGCACACAATATAAAATATATATAATTAACAACGATGGGTAGTCACTGTTGCTCCCCCGGGTTTGGCTCGACGGGAGTTCATGCAGCTGTGTTACCTTCGCTGGCTCTCTCATGGGGGAATTGCAGATGGTGACTAGGGTCGCTTCCTTCATTTTAACGCTGGAACGACATTGGATGAAGTCTTGAATTATGCCCGAATTGGTCTTAGTGAGGCCATGAGTCTGGAGATCTTGAATCTATGTTTTCTATATTTAATTCTTGAAACAGTTCTGCGGGGAAGTATCTGAAGAAAACATGAGTCTATTATGTGTTCGAACAATTATTAATTTTTGAAACAGTTTTTTATTTTAACCTATTGTTTACACTTTTTATTAATAATGTAATATTAAACAAATTTTTATCTTTATTTTTAATGTAACATGAAATACTTGAAACATTTTTTCATCTGAAGTTATTGTTTACACTTTTTATTAATAATGTAATATTAAATTCTTGAAACAGATTTTTATCTGAAGCCATTATTCGCACTTTTTATTTTTAATGTAATATTGAATTCTTGAAACAGTTTTTTATCTGAAGCTATTATTGGTGATAAATAAACGCTTGTTAATTGTGTAACAAGTTCGCTGGAAACAGTTTACTTATTTTATATATAAGACCTTCATGCCATACTCTGTCGAATGCTTGGGAGACGTCAAGAGAGACAACTTCTTCTTCGAAAGCCTTCTCTATTACTGTGGTCACACGGTGAACCTGTTCAAGAGTTGAGTGTTTATTCCTAAAGCCAAATTGAAAGTCGGGATTATTGATGAGTGTTTTGAGTCGCTTGAGGAGTATTTTCTCAAATAGTTTTGAAATGGATGGCTATAGTGATATTGGTCTATAAGACGTTACTTCTTCTGCTGCTTTATCTCGTTTCTTGAGTATTATTATCTGGGCTGTTTTGAATGAATTCGGAATGTATCTTAGTCGAAAGCAAGCGTTAAACAAATATATTAGCATAACGACAGCTTTTCGAGGTAATTCCTTGAACATGCCAGGAGATATTTCATCGATTCCTGGTGCTTTTTTGTGGTTCAAACTTTTGTCGATTTCTTGGGCAATTTTAACTACCTAAACTCCATTATCCCTACCTAGCTATACTACATTATCCCTATCTACCTAAACTCCATAATCTCTAACTACCTAAACTCTATATTCCTAAACTCTATATTCCCTAACTATCTAAAGTCCATATTCCCTAACTAGCTATACTCCATAATTCCTAACTACATATACACTCTAATGCCTACCTCTGCCTATACACCCTAATGTCTGCCTACCTATGCTCCATAATCATTACCTATCCAAGCACCATAATTCCGATCTAACTATACTCAATAATCCCTATCTACTTAAACTCCATATTTCCTAAGTACCTATACTCTATAATCCCTATCCATACTCCATAATTCCTAACTAGCTATACTCTAACATTCCTAACTAGCTATCCTCCATAATTCCTAACTACCTATGCGCCCTACCACTTATGTGCCGGCTAAACACCATAATTATGCCATACGTAAACTCCATCATTATTTATATAACAAAAATATCGTAATTATTCTACATCTAACTCCATAATTTTTTTATTCAATATCAATGCATTGGTATTATTCTATACCTACAAACATCGTAATACGTATGATGACTTCTCTCAGCAGGTCTGTGGGGTTCGACACGGGTTCACTTCACTCCTCCAACGCGTCGCTGGGCAAATAAAACCACCAAACATTCGCCGACGAAGAAGAAAATGTAATGAAACGCAGTCTGATTTGGTAAATTAATTAAATGTTCTTTATCTTGTTCCCTTGTTGGCGCAGTTTCTTTGTACATTAACGTTTTATAATGAATCTTATGTTTTATTTGACTTTCAGGTTTATTAATCATCCGTCACTTCGTAGGTTCACTATCTCTTAGTAAATCGTTTAACCAAAAAGCCTACGATCACTTTACAAAATTGCTACTAGTACTAGTAGATATTCTTTTATGTTAACATCTCGTCAAATACACCTGAACCGAACACGAACGCATAGCTTCCTTTCTTTCCTCGACTCTAACAATGTAACAACCTCGACGCAGGTGTTGGGTGCAAACTCCTCGGCGGTAAAAATTCAACTCCTTCTCTTAAGGGAAGAAGAACGACTCCCAAACGGCAACTGCCTTTTCCCGAACTGTGTATAACGCGCCGGCCGTCCCGAATGAACCTTGTATAGGGTAATTAGCACGGCACGGGCAGTGGAAATTCGCGAGGACAGACAACTGACTTGGCGCGTGTACACGCAGCGGCGGTTAAAACCGGTGGTGGCAATTGCAGGGGAGATGTGCGCTTGGTGGCGGTTGGATTGTGACTGACTAATGGAATTGGAAAAATATCTATTCGTCGCGTCCGGTAATTAGGTCATAGCAGGAATAATGTTGCTGCCACTTCCGGGGAATTTTGAGTTGCTATGCTCGCATAAGAACTCACCAGAAAAGAACCAGAACCAGAAAATATAACGGGTGCAACCGTTAGGATGAAGGTTGCGTCCACCGATGGGTGATAATGGTGATTCTCGCGAACCACTGTCCTGAGTGTGATGCAATTCAATTACGCCAGTGATTGCGTATTTCAATTCGGTTGGTCTTTGCACGAACAAGGCAGATAGAAGAAGAAAACGACTCGAGGAATTTACCTTTTAAAGAGATTGAGTTAGATATTTGAACATTCAATAAATATGTTAACAACAACGACAATTCAATTTCTCTACATGAGATTGAGTTAATTTATTTCATAATTTATGTTGGATCAGCAACAATGACTCGGAAGGTGTGCGCGCTATAATAGCTGGTAGCAGACTGACTGATGGGCATAACTGCCAATTCAAAAAAGGACGCTGCTGACCTCATAGTTGGTGACAATCGGCCAGCTGATCCGCGACAGCTGCCGCGCAAATGGTATACACTGCGAATGTACTAGATTTCTCCAGTACATCCCAGCACATTCAACTGCCAAACCGCAACATTCCGCCCACCTTCGCGAATCATTGGCGAACCATTTTGTTCCAGGGGACGGTGGATAGGGGCCGGGAGTGTGCGGTCTGCTGGTGTTGCTGTCCACTTTCACGTGGATGGTCGGTTGGGACGGGGCCGCCCGCCCTGAGGGGCGCTGAAGGCTGATCTTTTCCACTGATGGCGTCCGGTAACTTTTGCGGTCACGGAACCGGCCAATTGATCTGGCTCGGATTTGTAAGGTCGCAACCCACGACCAATGACCACGTGATGACTGGTGAAGGGTCTCGCTATGTCGAGGCCAGTGGTGGTGAAAGGTGATGCGTCCGTTGGCGCCCGTCCGAAGTTAGTAGCCGGCGGGATACGGCCGCTGGCGTGTGAGGCTGTCGCGTGGAGTGTGGTGCGATGTCGTCCCTGGCACTGTCCGCGTGGCTTGGCGGAATGGCAGTCACAGGCCAAGTGCCTTCCGGAGTCGCTGGAATGCAGCCTCTGTTGATGCACTGAGAGGCGTGCTTTCTTGTTGGAGTTCGAGAGATCACTGGTTGCCGGGGAGCGCCGCCCGCCAAGCGGGGCATTGCGCGCTCCTGGTCCTGTTGTGGTGGCTGCACGTGGCAGGGGTGGCCTGGGTAGTTTTGGACCCGGGCAGGAGCTTGACCACGTGGTGTTCTGGGTGTGGTGGGATGCCTTGAAATGTTCGAGTGGCGACCCGACTGGTCACCGATGTTGCGTTTTGGGGGTGGGCAGGTGCGTTGGTGAATTTCCTGAGTGGTTGGCTTGGAGTTTCCTTGGGATTTGGTGGTCTGCCCTGAGACATTCGGGTGGGTTAGCTCCTGGTTCCTCGATTGCCTCTTGCCTCTTGCCTCTGCAGTGGTTCAGCGGGCGGGTGGTATGTCTGGTAGTTGGGTCGCGCAAGTGGTCGGTGGCTGGTAGTTGCATGGGCCTCGTAGGTGGCCCCTGGGGCCGATGCCGACGAGACTTCCTTTGCGTTCTCTGATGGGAGCTGCGATCATCAGTAGTAAGTTCGACCATGTCCTCTGAGTCGGAGTTGTAAATTCGCAACCCACGAGGAATGGCCATGTGATAGCTGGAGACAGTCCTTGTCACCTTTACGCTGGATGACGTGGTGGGTGCTGCGCCTGTTAGAACCCATCCCAGTTCAGTGGACTGCGCGACGAGGCCGGAACGTTGGTCCTTCCTAAGACCTTCGAGGATGATGTTGGGGTACATTTCTGCCCCAAGGATGATATCCACCTTATCGGTGGGGGCGATGTTCGGATCGGCGAGCTCCAGATCCGCTATGAACGAGAGATCCCTCGTCGCTGATTGTGGTGGTGGAGCATACACTGATAGCCCTGACAGGACGAAGGGCCTCAGTGTTCATTGTCTCGAGCCGTGGAGGCGAGAAGTGATGTTGATGGTAGCTTGAGTTCTGGTGGCAAGGCCACGAGTGCCCCCAACACCGTAGGTGGGGACGGATGATGCTTGACGTCGGAGGTGCAACCTTCGGGCGAGTGACGACGAAATGAAGGTGCCACTGGAGCAGGGGTCCAGTAGAGCACGGACTTCCATCCTCTGTTGGTTCTCCGACGTCACTTTCTTATGCGAGCATAGCAACTCATCTCAGTTCCAGCGAATTCTGGCCGTACAGGCTGGGTTGGATTCGTTGGTTGTGTATTCCGGGGAATTGAAAATGCTTGGGTGCAAGCAGGGAATATCGTTTGGATAAAATATTAACCGAAGTAATTTCGGGGAAATGTATGCGGCTTGGTGTAGTTGGTGACGATAGTTAATGTTCCGTTATGGATTGAATATGCGTTTCGTTACAGCATATGAATTTCGGGGAATTTAAGATTTCTTGGTCGCAATGAGGAAATATGGAGAATTGACCGAAACAGTTTTGTGAAAATGTATGCGGGGTGATGTAATGGGGGGCTGGTTAATGTTTGTTGTAGGCTTGTGGTATACGTTTTGTTAAGGCGTATCAATTTCGGGGAAATTGTGGTTGCTTGGTTGCAATGAGGAAACTGACCGAAGCAATGTAGGGAAAATGAATGCGGGGATGATTAGAATATATTCGGTTGGATTATATTCTGTTGGAAGTTTGGAATTGCAGGTTGGGAGATGTATGCTATTGTGGGTTGTTTGCATGTTTACAGGTTAGGATTGTGGGTTGGTTCTCCGTGTGATGTAGAGAACCCCCACAGGTCTTCCAATGCTTCTTTGTGTAGATAGTAGTCCCAGTCATCCATAATCTCTCGGATAAATATTAAAGGCTCAGTTGTAGTATACTGTCGCTCAACGACTGTAACTATGCCACCGCTACACTCTAACCGCATACTAACCCTGGAGAATATCTATATAGAAAATATATAAGTAGTTATGAAAATGATATTACTAATTAATATATGATAACTTACCGTTTGATGATTTTTCTTTTTTTTTTGCTTTGAATTTTTTTTTTTAATCTCGAGTATACCTATATAGAGAATATATATAAGTAGCTATGAAAATGATAGAAAAACTTGGGTTTTCTTCTTTGCAAACCGGTTTTGACAGACGTGGTTTTGAAATATGCTGAGAGCCATGGTGGTGCCATGCGCTAGTTAATAGTTATTTAGTTTTAGAAAATAAAAAAATATATTTTTTATTTTATTTGGAGAAGCCTGCTTTATTCAACTAAACTTTTAACAACATTTTCTGGAACGTCTGGTCATTTAGATTTCTAATTCGGGACTGTTCGTCTGACTGTTTGTTTCGATAGTATTTATACAAGTATTCTTATCATTAACTTATGTTCTTAATCTATGAGGGTTCATGAGTCATAGGTTGTAATGACCATTGGGGTGTCATATCAATTCGTCTGTTATCTATCAGGTTGTGATTCATAGGTTGAGATGTTTCTTATTATCTATGGTTATAATGTTGACTTTTGTCCGTTTAGTATTCTATCAGGGTATGATTCATAGGTTGAGATGTTTCTTATTATCTATGGTTATAACGTTGACTCGCTCTTCTAAATCCAAATTGGAAATCAGGTATTAGGTTCCTGGCACTGATGAAGTTATTTAGCTTCTCGTATATGAATTTTTCATATATTTTGCTGATGCAGGTGAGGAGCGAAATAGGACGAAAGCTTGAGTGATTGGACCAGTGATGCGAGAAGTGCCACATATCTTTTTAACATTTTTATAAATGTTCTGGTCCATCTGAATACCCTTCAGCTTGTCTTCCAATTGTCGGGTACGATTGTTTTGGATTCTCTGTTTTATCAGTGTACCAATATTGTGAATAATGTATCCCAATAATGGTTCCCTTTGGGTAAAACGGTGACGATATCTCATTCTGCAGAGCTTTTTACGCTCCCGGATGAGGCGAAGAGTGAAGTCATCAAGGGGAATCTGATAAGTTTTTTCAAGTTTGTACTTCGGGACATGAGTCCCAGAGTCTCAGAGTGTAGTTTTAACCCTTATGTCAATGACCGGGTACCCGGGTACCCATTTCGATTTTTTAAAATGTCAATTTGAAAGTAAAAAAAAATTTTTTTTTCATTGAAATTTCGTAATTATCATTCAGAAACGTTTGAATGGAGATGATCTAAGACATGGGACCGAAATTCGTCTACTAGGCCGAGCAATCGTGAAATTGCGACGAAATGATTACTGTCGGTAAAGTTGGTCATTGACATAAGGGTTAACTAGAATCTCGTGAAGTCGAGTTGCAGCTTTATTTATCTCAACCGTCATTAGGTTCCTGTTAAAGGGAAGAGAGAGTTGGTGGAGTTTTTCGTTCAATGTAATATTGAAGTTATCCCAATTTGTGCGCCCATTATCGGGTGTGTATCTGATATGAACCCGGGATGCTCGATAGCCGCGGATGAACATGGTTACGGCGTTGTGGTCAGATACACCCGCAGATACTTGGGGAGGAGTGATTTGGGGAATTAAGTCTTTGCACACAATGAAGATGTCCAGGATTGAGTTGCCTCGGGTACCAACCGTAGGTGCGACTATTTCGAAGTTGAGGGCGTGACAGTTTTCGGCGTACCATTGGAATAACTTTGTGCCGTTTGGGCAAGAGGCAGGGTTGTTCCAGTGTGGATGCCTAGAGTTGAAATCGCCGCCTATGATGAAGGGGGTATGCCCCGACGACCTTATTAACTGGTCGATGTCTTCGGGATTAATGGGGCCATTATTGGTTTTATGTGCGTGGTATACGGAGTCTATATTTACTCTACCATTATTAGCTAGATGCAGTTCAACCCCGGAGACCTTGTGGCGTAAGTTTAGTCGCGGAGCCGGCAAGGGCCCAGGAATCACTAAACTTCCACAGCTCTATTGTGCAGAAAACTGTTCACAAATTCCACAAATAAAAGGAAGAAAACGAAAATCACTCTGTTGTTAAATGGTACACTCTTTATTTTTAATTTCCGAATCTATTTTTTTTACAAATGTTGTCTGGAACCACAAAGTTCTCGTGCACTTAATCTAGTTTTCATTTCTCGCTACGGCATAACTTTTATTTATTACTTGTTTACAATCGAAAGCTGAAATTCCCCATTTGACGGTTCAGTACATTCCAAAGATCGCCGGGGTTTTAGAAACACACTCAATCTGTCTCAAATAGTCAACTCACTAAACATATTTTTAACCTCACCGACTCCGACAAGAAAGATACTCCGTAGATCGCCGAAACAATTCGTATTTTGTGGTGAAATTGGACCGGAGGTAGAATTTTTATTTTCGACGCGTGCACACTCTTCGAAGACTCGAATCTGACTACTCTTAGCTGAGCGACATTGGCCCAGCCTCAGTGATTGCGATAGGTTTCAACGCACACCATCGCAGGAGAAACAATCCTTCCTTCGCCCTCTATGACCAATGAAAAAGATTTTCGTTCCATTGGAAGGTTCGCATGAATATTATCCAAAACAATCTGATGTCTTTAGGGAAGAAAAGGGAAAAAAAGGAAAAACACATATGCCACTGGTCAAACATGCCGATCGATGCATGGACCGGGCATATCGCCGCTGTCCGTTTAGGATACAACCCATGATTGACGTTAAGTCAATAGAGCCTTTGCCTACGCTGGCTAGGCACAGGGTAGATGGGATAGTGATGCTGGCGGAACATACCGTCATAAATCATAGGAATTGGATTCCCATTCTGTTGGAATCCTCGAGGAGACGATCGAGGTTACGATGCATGGGTGCATATTCTTTTAGGATATGTTAATCCCAGAGATGTTTCCGTCAGGCGAAAATATTTTCTTGTGTTTACTTTGTGTAAACGAAAGCCGTTTCGATAGCCAGCGTGAGAATCGTGGCTACTCGTTGTTTGGGTAACATATCCTTAGTCATGACCGATGCTGGTGATCGTTCCTAGATACGGCAACGGATCGTATAATTGGTCATGCTGGTATGCAAACAAATATGCGTACTTGAAGGCCAATGATTTATTTGATCTTCTTTTCTTTTCGAAAAATAGATCGCAGGCATGCCGTTGGAAATCTGGCTTGCAGATGTGCAAGCAGCCCGGCATGTCTTCTTGGACAATGGATGGTTGAAAAGATAACACACGGAAAGGTTGGCTTGTGTTGGTGGACATGTGCCGTCCATTGTTCGGTCGATTCATGACGGATGCACCGAGGTAGCTCGGTTGATGCTATAGTTTAATGTCATGGCAAGATGATAACCTTGTCATGAATTTATGTTTCCAGGTATGACCGTTCGAAGGAGGGCTTGGAACGGCCCATAAAAAGGTAAGCTGCGTAGAACAGGCGCAGGTAAGCTACTGTAATGGTAATTGCGGTTTTTGCAGGTTATATGAGGTTGGGGCGATGCGTGGCTCTTCGGCGCCTTGAAGAACCCCACAACCTCTACGGACTTGTGGGGGTAAAAGTATGGAAGCCGACGTACGACACTGGTTCACTTAACGCCCACCGTGGATAGAACAATACACCGATCGCACCAGAGGAAACAGGAGAACTTAAAACACGGGGAGTTACTGTTCTTGAAACTATTTCTTTTCTTTTTATTATCCTTTTTATATTGGTGATCAACCTGGTGCTCGTTTACAATGAGGATCCAAGTTTTTTGTTCACGAATTATTGCACAGTAAATGTTCGATCTTTTACCGCGAATTATTGCACATCAAATTTTATACTAACGTGGTGATATAGCAGCAGTGATTCTCAAAGAACTCTGCTCTCTACGTTCTGTGTGCGCACACTTCGGAGGATGAATATCGACTCACTCTCCGCGAGTGTTTGTAATTGACTGATACCAATTAGGGATGAAACTTGGGTTTTGCATTTGCACCACGGACATTAGACAATCATCATCGCGCTCTCTCAAGAATCTATTCAGTTGCATATCTCAGTGAGGTGAATAATGCTTGCACATCATTCGCCAGTCGCTGGGCATGCGGAGGATGAAAAGAACAAAAGAGGGAACGCAATAACTTCGTTTGATCAGACTATGCCGTTGCTAACCGACATGGTGCGATTTCCGGTGGAAATTTCATGGGTTAGCGAAATGGAGTTGCCGTATGGCGAAAAGATAGCCAAACTCAATTATGCATTATCTGCATAGGATAATGAGTTTAGCTATGCGTCCTTTTGGGAAACATGTTTTGCAGATGAATTACCGAACGGTGGGATAGGGGTTGATATGACGCACTGTTTTGTGGTTGAAATTGTGGGTTGGTTCTCCATGTAGTATAGAGAAACCCCACAAACTCGAAATGTGGGAGGTCAATAGCTTCATGGCGAAGTTCGCTATTAACTAGTATACAGGTGCCACCTTCGTTGATGGTGGGGCTTCCCGTGAGGGTTCGATGTCTTCGAATTATGGAAAAGTTTGGGAATACGAGGCGGTGACATGGATGCAAACTAGTTTCGGTTACAAGAACCACGTCCGCCCGGTTATCCTTTATAAAGGCGGAGACTATCGCACGCTTTGAAAGCGAAACAAGGGAGTTGACGTTTATGAGGATAACTTTAGTTTTGGGATCCATTTTGGAGGGTATGTCTTGCATATGCCGTGAAAAGGAGTGCATCTCTCTCAGCCTCGGTTGTTAGTTTTTCGTATTGGGGTCGAATATCGTCAATCAGGCAGGAGAAACTAAGTAGCTTCTCGAGCATTGAGTGTTGCGCCTTTGGAGGCTTTTGTGCCGCCTCTTGAATTCGTGGGATTGTTTTGGCCTGTATAGCGGGTCGCTTAGGGAGTTGAATATGTTTTTGGGGGAGAGGTGGTGGAGGCGTTTTTATATTCTTTGTCTGCATCGCTCTAACCTTGTCAGCAAATGTAAATCCATTTTGAATGAAATTTTGGGTGGCCTGTTTTCCGAAGTTTGACTTGGCTACTTGTTTAGCTCGAGTCTCCTTGGTTCTGTTGACTAGCTCTTTATATTTAGGGCAGTTCCTGTAGCTAGCCGGATGTCCTTTCTTACCGCAGTTGCAGCAAGTTGGCAGCGTTTATTCATCCTGCACATTTGTTGTGGGATCATATTTTGCTGGCGGTAGTTCGCACTTGCCAATGTCGTGCGGCTTTCTGCAGCGGACGCAACGGCGATCCATGTTGCAGTTTCGGAGACATACCCGAAACGTTGGCAACGTCGGCATTGAGGTATTTCATTGTTAAACCTCGAAGACAACTTTTTGATGAAGAGATGGAAGCGACTTTGTCGGTATTATGGAGTCTATGTCGGTTCCTGTGGCAAGGTGGAGCTCCCATATATTTACCTTGCTGTATTTTTGGGGTCTGATTTTTACAAACCGTTGTGGGGGAGAGAATTTTTTGACGTCAGTGAGTTTGACGTTAGGAAATGTTGCCTCAAGGGCAGTTACGATGTCGTCCTTTTCCCAACAGGCAGCGACTCGTTTTAAGAGGATGGTCCTGGACTTTTCGTCGGCCGGGGTGAATGTGTAATAATTCACCTCCTTGGCCTTCAGGGCATCATTAACGTTACAGAACGTCTGTCGATCGTGGGTTACGATTTTATTGAGACTTGGACGCAAGGTCTTTGCCTTAAAGTTCGAGAAACTTTGTCGGTTCATATCACCGACGAATTCCTTTAGGTTGAGGTCTCGTGCAAAGACCCCAGGTTGCTGCTTCTTTTTTAAAGCAGGTGTGTCGACGTAACCGCTGTTTGTGTGGTCTTTGGATTTAGAGCGGTCTTTGGTTTTGGGGTTGTGGATGATGCTGCAGTTGGCGTGCACGATTTTTCTAAAGGAAGGACTTTTTTTGCGGTGGGGTGTACCGAGAGGTTTGGCACAGTTTTATTAGCCGAAGCCGGGGATATTATTGGCGTACAGGCGATGGCAACACGTTTACTGGAGGGACCTCCCTCGCAGTTTACTGTTGCCCGATGTGTTTTCCGTTTTTCCCCACGAAAAACGACGTGGCATGAGAAGTATTGGGGGTGCGGACACGAGAGCAACTCTCGTCGGCAGAGAAATCAAAGATTTGGAAAGAGGTGATTAAATTGAAATAAATTTATAAATTTTGTATTCAAAATTCAAAGTAATCGGTTAGGTGATTACTCACCAATTCCCAGAAGTCCTCTTTTGTTTGATTATCCTGTATATGGCACTGTAAACACAACTCTCTTTGTGCATGAGACCGACAAACACGAACTTAGATCGGCAATTTAATTCATTACTGTATGTTCAAACAAGCGCTGAACACACTTTCCACTAACACCGGGTTCTTGTTGTGTTGTGGGCTGGGTGCTTGCGTCAGGAACACGATGGTGCTTCCTGGCGTGAAGTGATGGTTCTGAGATACTTAGAAAGTTAACTCGTGAAAATAGCAAAAGAATACCTCATGGGATGGTATCGGTCCAAAATGTAGTTATCCTGAATTGTGGCAGACTCTTTCCAATAATGACTTTCCCACACAGAAGAAGCAGCAATTTTCGTTGGTTTTTAATAATAAAAATATTCTTTAATATTTCCTTCGATTAAAATACGAACCGTATCCTTTTAACAGATTAACGCAGAAGAAGTAAGAAAATAGAAAAAGAAAATGGTTGTCGTTTGACAACCAACAGAATTTCATTTAAAATGTCAGCTGATTGCTGACATTGGTTAGGGTGGTGCCACAGGTAGCATTCAATTGGGAATTCGCCGGTTGTGTCCAGGGCGAATCCGCAACAATTACACTGTGAATCACTGCACTTGTAAACAGTTATGTCAATTGAGAAATTTCAAGGATCATGCGAAAATGATCGCTAGTTGGAGTTATTAGTACAAATCACCACATTAAACCGCGAAGCGGCGGATATGTTCTTCAATCACCAATCGGTATAACGATTTTTTAAATGTCCTTTCTTCGACACTCTCTTGCATGAGCCCGACAAACACGAACTTAGATCGGCAATTTAATTCATTACACTGTGAAACACTGCACTTATAAACAGATATGTCAATTGAGAAATTTCAAGGATCATGCGAAAATGATCGTTTGAGTTATTAGTACAAATCAACACATTGAACCGAGAAGCGGCGGATATGTTCTTCAATCACCAATCGGTATAACGATTTTTTTAAATGTCCTTTCTTCGACACTCTCTTGCATGAGCCCGACAAACACGAACTTAGATCGGCAATTAATTCATTACACTGTGAATCACCGCACCTATAAACAGTTATGTCAATTGAGAAATTTCAAGGATCATGCGAAAATGATCGCTAGTTGGAGTTATTAGTACAAATCACCACATTAAACCGCGAAGCGGCGGATATGTTCTTCAATCACCAATCGGTATAACGATTTTTTTAAATGTCCTTTCTTCGACACTCTCTTGCATGAGCCCGACAAACACGAACTTAGATCGGCAATTTAATTCATTACACTGTGAAACACTGCACTTATAAACAGATATGTCAATTGAGAAATTTCAAGGATCATGCGAAAATGATCGTTTGAGTTATTAGTACAAATCAACACATTGAACCGAGAAGCGGCGGATATGTTCTTCAATCACCAATCGGTATAACGATTTTTTTAAATGTCCTTTCTTCGACACTCTCTTGCATGAGCCCGACAAACACGAACTTAGATCGGCAATTTAATTCATTACACTGTGAAACACTGCACTTATAAACAGATATGTCAATTGAGAAATTTCAAGGATCATGCGAAAATGATCGTTTGAGTTATTAGTACAAATCAACACATTGAACCGAGAAGCGGCGGATATGTTCTTCAATCACCAATCGGTATAACGATTTTTTAAAATGTCCTTTCTTCGACACTCTCTTGCATGAGCCCGACAAACACGAACTTAGATCGGCAATTTAATTCAATACACTGTGAATCACTGCACTTGTAAACAGTTATGTCAATTGAGAAATTTCAAGGATCATGCGAAAATGATCGCTAGTTGGAGTTATTAGTACAAATCAACACATTAAACCGAGAAGCGGCGGATATGTTCTTCAATCACCAATCGGTATAACGATTTTTTTAAATGTCCTTTCTTCGACACTCTCTTGCATGAGCCCGACAAACACAAACTTAGATCGACAATTTAATTCAATACACTGTGAATCACTGCAGTTGTAAACAGTTAAGTCAATTGAGAAATTTCAAGGATCATGCGAAAATGATCGCTAGTTGGAGTTATTAGTACAAATCACCACATTAAACCGAGAAGCGGCAGATATGTTCTTCAATCACCAATCGGTATAACGATTTTTTTAAATGTCCTTTCTTCGACACTCTCTTGCATGAGCCCGACAAACACGAACTTAGATCGGCAATTAATTCATTACACTGTGAATCACTGCACTTGTAAACAGTTATGTCAATTGAGAAATTTCAAGGATCATGCGAAAATGATCGCTAGTTGGAGTTATTAGTACAAATCAACACATTAAACCGAGAAGCGGCGGATATGTTCTTCAATCACCAATCGGTATAACGATTTTTTTAAATGTCCTTTCTTCGACACTCTCTTGCATGAGCCCGACAAACACAAACTTAGATCGACAATTTAATTCAATACACTGTGAATCACTGCAGTTGTAAACAGTTAAGTCAATTGAGAAATTTCAAGGATCATGCGAAAATGATCGCTAGTTGGAGTTATTAGTACAAATCACCACATTAAACCGAGAAGCGGCAGATATGTTCTTCAATCACCAATCGGTATAACGATTTTTTTAAATGTCCTTTCTTCGACACTCTCTTGCATGAGCCCGACAAACACGAACTTAGATCGGCAATTTAATTCATTACACTGTGAATCACTGCACTTGTAAACAGTTAAGTCAATTGAGAAATTTCAAAGATCATGCGAAAATGATCGCTAGTTGGAGTTATTAGTACAAATCAACACATTAAACCGAGAAGCGGCGGCTATGTTGTTCAATCACCAATCGGTATAACGATTTTTTTAAATGTCCTTTCTTCGACACTCTCTTGCATGAGCCCGACAAACACGAACTTAGATCGGCAATTTAATTCATTACACTGTGAATCACAGCACTTGTAAACAGTTAAGTCAATTGAGAAATTTCAAGGATCATGCGAAAATGATCGCTAGTTGGAGTTATTAGTACAAATCACCACATTAAACCGAGAAGCGGCAGATATGTTCTTCAATCACCAATCGGTATAACGATTTTTTTAAATGTCCTTTCTTCGACACTCTCTTGCATGAGCCCGCCAAACACGAACTTAGATCGGCAATTTAATTCAATACACTGTGAATCACTGCACTTGTAAACAGTTATGTCAATTGAGAAATTTCAAGGATCATGCGAAAATGATCGTTTGAGTTATTATTACAAATCAACACATTAAACCGAGAAGCGGCAGATATGTTCTTCAATCACCAATCGGTATAACGATTTTTTTAAATGTCCTTTCTTCGACACTCTCTTGCATGAGCCCGACAAACACGAACTTAGATCGGCAATTTAATTCATTACACTGTGAATCACTGCACTTGTAAACAGTTATGTCAATTGAGAAATTTCAAGGATCATGCGAAAATGATCGTTTGAGTTATTAGTACAAATCAACACATTGAACCGAGAAGCGGCGGATATGTTCTTCAATCACCAATCGGTATAACGATTTTTTAAAATGTCCTTTCTTCGACACTCTCTTGCATGAGCCCGACAAATACGAACTTAGATCGGCAATTTAATTCATTACACTGTGAATCACCGCACTTATAAACAGTTATGTCAATTGAGAAATTTCAAGGATCATGCGAAAATGATCGTTTGAGTTATTAGTACAAATCAACACATTAAACCGAGAAGCGGCGGATATGTTCTTCAATCACCAATCGGTATAACGATTTTTTTAAACGTCCTTTCTTCGACACTCTCTTGCATGAGCCCGACAAACACGAACTTAGATCGGCAATTTAATTCATTACACTGTGAATCACTGCACTTGTAAACAGTTATGTCAATTGAGAAATTTCAAGGATCATGCGAAAATGATCGCTATTTGGAGTTATTAGTACAAATCACCACATTAAACCGAGAAGCGGCAGATATGTTCTTCAATCACCAATCGGTATAACGATTTTTTTAAATGTCCTTTCTTCGACACTCTCTTGCATGAGCCCGACAAACACGAACTTAGATCGGCAATTTAATTCATTACACTGTGAATCACTGCACTTGTAAACAGTTATGTCAATTGAGAAATTTCAAGGATCATGCGAAAATGATCGCTATTTGGAGTTATTAGTACAAATCACCACATTAAACCGAGAAGCGGCAGATATGTTCTTCAATCACCAATCGGTATAACGATTTTTTTAAATGTCCTGTCTTCGACACTCTCTTGCATGAGCCCGACAAACACGAACTTAGATCGGCAATTTAATTGATTACACTGTGAAACACTGCACTTATAAACAGATATGTCAATTGAGAAATTTCAAGGAGTATGCGAAAATGATCGTTTGAGTTATTAGTACAAATCAACACATTGAACCGAGAAGCGGCGGATATGTTCTTCAATCACCAATCGGTATAACGATTTTTTTAAATGTCCTTTCTTCGACACTCTCTTGCATGAGCCCGACAAACACGAACTTAGATCGGCAATTAATTCATTACACTGTGAATCACCGCACCTATAAACAGTTATGTCAATTGAGAAATTTCAAGGATCATGCGAAAATGATCGCTAGTTGGAGTTATTAGTACAAATCAACACATTAAACCGAGAAGCGGCGGATATGTTCTTTAATCACCAATCGGTATAACGATTTTTTTAAATGTCCTTTCTTCGACACTCTCTTGCATGAGCCCGACAAACACAAACTTAGATCGGCAATTTAATTCAATACACTGTGAGTCACTGCACTTGTAAACAGTTAAGTCAATTGAGAAATTTCAAGGATCATACGAAAATGATCGCTATTTGGAGTTATTAGTACAAATCACCACATTAAACCGAGAAGCGGCAGATATGTTCTTCAATCACCAATCGGTATAACGATTTTTTTAAATGTCCTTTCTTCGACACTCTCTTGCATGAGCCCGACAAACACGAACTTAGATCGGCAATTTAATTCAATACACTGTGAATCACTGCACTTGTAAACAGTTATGTCAATTGAGAAATTTCAAGGATCATGCGAAAATGATCGCTAGTTGGAGTTATTAGTACAAATCAACACATTAAACCGAGAAGCGGCGGATATGTTCTTCAATCACCAATCGGTATAACGATTTTTTTAAATGTCCTTTCTTCGACACTCTCTTGCATGAGCCCGACAAACACAAACTTAGATCGACAATTTAATTCAATACACTGTGAATCACTGCAGTTGTAAACAGTTAAGTCAATTGAGAAATTTCAAGGATCATGCGAAAATGATCGCTAGTTGGAGTTATTAGTACAAATCACCACATTAAACCGAGAAGCGGCAGATATGTTCTTCAATCACCAATCGGTATAACGATTTTTTTAAATGTCCTTTCTTCGACACTCTCTTGCATGAGCCCGACAAACACGAACTTAGATCGGCAATTAATTCATTACCCTGTGAATCACCGCACCTATAAACAGTTATGTCAATTGAGAAATTTCAAGGATCATGCGAAAATGATCGCTAGTTGGAGTTATTAGTATAAATCAACACATTAAACCGAGAAGCGGCGGATATGTTCTTCAATCACCAATCGGTATAACGCTTTTTTTAAATGTCCTTTCTTCGACACTCTCTTGCATGAGCCCGACAAACATGAACTTAGATCGGCAATTTAATTCAATACACTGTGAATCACTGCACTTGTAAACAGTTAAGTCAATTGAGAAATTTCAAGGATCATGCGAAAATGATCGCTAGTTGGAGTTATTAGTACAAATCACCATATTAAGCCGAGAAGCGGCGGATATGTTCTTCAATCACCAATCGGTATAACGATTTTTTTAAATGGCCTTTCTTCGACACTCTCTTGCATGAGCCCGACAAACACGAACTTAGATCGGCAATTTAATTCATTACACTGTGAAACACTGCACTTATAAACAGATATGTCAATTGAGAAATTTCAAGGATCATGCGAAAATGATCGTTTGAGTTATTAGTACAAATCAACACATTGAACCGAGAAGCGGCGGATATGTTCTTCAATCACCAATCGGTATAACGATTTTTTTAAATGTCCTTTCTTCGACACTCTCTTGCATGAGCCCGACAAACACGAACTTAGATCGGCAATTTAATTCATTACACTGTGAAACACTGCACTTATAAACAGATATGTCAATTGAGAAATTTCAAGGATCATGCGAAAATGATCGTTTGAGTTATTAGTACAAATCAACACATTGAACCGAGAAGCGGCGGATATGTTCTTCAATCACCAATCGGTATAACGATTTTTTAAAATGTCCTTTCTTCGACACTCTCTTGCATGAGCCCGACAAACACGAACTTAGATCGGCAATTTAATTCAATACACTGTGAATCACTGCACTTGTAAACAGTTATGTCAATTGAGAAATTTCAAGGATCATGCGAAAATGATCGCTAGTTGGAGTTATTAGTACAAATCAACACATTAAACCGAGAAGCGGCGGATATGTTCTTCAATCACCAATCGGTATAACGATTTTTTTAAATGTCCTTTCTTCGACACTCTCTTGCATGAGCCCGACAAACACAAACTTAGATCGGCAATTTAATTCAATACACTGTGGGTCACTGCACTTGTAAACAGTTAAGTCAATTGAGAAATTTCAAGGATCATACGAAAATGATCGCTATTTGGAGTTATTAGTACAAATCACCACATTAAACCGAGAAGCGGCAGATATGTTCTTCAATCACCAATCGGTATAACGATTTTTTTAAATGTCCTTTCTTCGACACTCTCTTGCATGAGCCCGACAAACACGAACTTAGATCGGCAATTTAATTCAATACACTGTGAATCACTGCACTTGTAAACAGTTATGTCAATTGAGAAATTTCAAGGATCATGCGAAAATGATCGCTAGTTGGAGTTATTAGTACAAATCAACACATTAAACCGAGAAGCGGCGGATATGTTCTTCAATCACCAATCGGTATAACGATTTTTTTAAATGTCCTTTCTTCGACACTCTCTTGCATGAGCCCGACAAACACAAACTTAGATCGACAATTTAATTCAATACACTGTGAATCACTGCAGTTGTAAACAGTTAAGTCAATTGAGAAATTTCAAGGATCATGCGAAAATGATCGCTAGTTGGAGTTATTAGTACAAATCACCACATTAAACCGAGAAGCGGCAGATATGTTCTTCAATCACCAATCGGTATAACGATTTTTTTAAATGTCCTTTCTTCGACACTCTCTTGCATGAGCCCGACAAACACGAACTTAGATCGGCAATTAATTCATTACCCTGTGAATCACCGCACCTATAAACAGTTATGTCAATTGAGAAATTTCAAGGATCATGCGAAAATGATCGCTAGTTGGAGTTATTAGTATAAATCAACACATTAAACCGAGAAGCGGCGGATATGTTCTTCAATCACCAATCGGTATAACGCTTTTTTTAAATGTCCTTTCTTCGACACTCTCTTGCATGAGCCCGACAAACATGAACTTAGATCGGCAATTTAATTCAATACACTGTGAATCACTGCACTTGTAAACAGTTAAGTCAATTGAGAAATTTCAAGGATCATGCGAAAATGATCGCTAGTTGGAGTTATTAGTACAAATCACCATATTAAGCCGAGAAGCGGCGGATATGTTCTTCAATCACCAATCGGTATAACGATTTTTTTAAATGGCCTTTCTTCGACACTCTCTTGCATGAGCCCGACAAACACGAACTTAGATCGGCAATTTAATTCATTACACTGTGAAACACTGCACTTATAAACAGATATGTCAATTGAGAAATTTCAAGGATCATGCGAAAATGATCGTTTGAGTTATTAGTACAAATCAACACATTGAACCGAGAAGCGGCGGATATGTTCTTCAATCACCAATCGGTATAACGATTTTTTTAAATGTCCTTTCTTCGACACTCTCTTGCATGAGCCCGACAAACACGAACTTAGATCGGCAATTTAATTCATTACACTGTGAAACACTGCACTTATAAACAGATATGTCAATTGAGAAATTTCAAGGATCATGCGAAAATGATCGTTTGAGTTATTAGTACAAATCAACACATTGAACCGAGAAGCGGCGGATATGTTCTTCAATCACCAATCGGTATAACGATTTTTTAAAATGTCCTTTCTTCGACACTCTCTTGCATGAGCCCGACAAACACGAACTTAGATCGGCAATTTAATTCAATACACTGTGAATCACTGCACTTGTAAACAGTTATGTCAATTGAGAAATTTCAAGGATCATGCGAAAATGATCGCTAGTTGGAGTTATTAGTACAAATCAACACATTAAACCGAGAAGCGGCGGATATGTTCTTCAATCACCAATCGGTATAACGATTTTTTTAAATGTCCTTTCTTCGACACTCTCTTGCATGAGCCCGACAAACACAAACTTAGATCGACAATTTAATTCAATACACTGTGAATCACTGCAGTTGTAAACAGTTAAGTCAATTGAGAAATTTCAAGGATCATGCGAAAATGATCGCTAGTTGGAGTTATTAGTACAAATCACCACATTAAACCGAGAAGCGGCAGATATGTTCTTCAATCACCAATCGGTATAACGATTTTTTTAAATGTCCTTTCTTCGACACTCTCTTGCATGAGCCCGACAAACACGAACTTAGATCGGCAATTAATTCATTACACTGTGAATCACTGCACTTGTAAACAGTTAAGTCAATTGAGAAATTTCAAAGATCATGCGAAAATGATCGCTAGTTGGAGTTATTAGTACAAATCAACACATTAAACCGAGAAGCGGCGGATATGTTCTTCAATCACCAATCGGTATAACGCTTTTTTTAAATGTCCTTTCTTCGACACTCTCTTGCATGAGCCCGACAAACACGAACTTAGATCGGCAATTTAATTCAATACACTGTGAATCACTGCACTTGTAAACAGTTAAGTCAATTGAGAAATTTCAAGGATCATACGAAAATGATCGCTAGTTGGAGTTATTAGTACAAATCACCACATTAAACCGAGAAGCGGCAGATATGTTCTTCAATCACCAATCGGTATAACGATTTTTTTAAATGTCCTTTCTTCGACACTCTCTTGCATGAGCCCGACAAACACGAACTTAGATCGGCAATTTAATTCATTACACTGTGAATCACTGCACTTGTAAACAGTTATGTCAATTGAGAAATTTCAAAGATCATGCGAAAATGATCGCTAGTTGGAGTTATTAGTACAAATCAACACATTAAACCGAGAAGCGGCGGCTATGTTGTTCAATCACCAATCGGTATAACGATTTTTTTAAATGTCCTTTCTTCGACACTCTCTTGCATGAGCCCGACAAACACGAACTTAGATCGGCAATTTAATTCATTACACTGTGAATCACAGCACTTGTAAACAGTTAAGTCAATTGAGAAATTTCAAGGATCATGCGAAAATGATCGCTAGTTGGAGTTATTAGTACAAATCACCACATTAAACCGAGAAGCGGCAGATATGTTCTTCAATCACCAATCGGTATAACGATTTTTTTAAATGTCCTTTCTTCGACACTCTCTTGCATGAGCCCGCCAAACACGAACTTAGATCGGCAATTTAATTCAATACACTGTGAATCACTGCACTTGTAAACAGTTATGTCAATTGAGAAATTTCAAGGATCATGCGAAAATGATCGTTTGAGTTATTATTACAAATCAACACATTAAACCGAGAAGCGGCAGATATGTTCTTCAATCACCAATCGGTATAACGATTTTTTTAAATGTCCTTTCTTCGACACTCTCTTGCATGAGCCCGACAAACACGAACTTAGATCGGCAATTTAATTCATTACACTGTGAATCACTGCACTTGTAAACAGTTATGTCAATTGAGAAATTTCAAGGATCATGCGAAAATGATCGGTAGTTTGAGTTATTAGTACAAATCACCACATTAAACCGCGAAGCGGCGGATATGTTCTTCAATCACCAATCGGTATAACGATTTTTTTAAATGTCCTTTCTTCGACACTCTCTTGCATGAGCCCGACAAACACGAACTTAGATCGGCAATTTAATTCAATACACTGTGAATCACTGCACTTGTAAACAGTTATGTCAATTGAGAAATTTCAAGGATCATGCGAAAATGATCGCTAGTTGGAGTTATTAGTACAAATCAACACATTAAACCGCGAAGCGTCTGATATGTTCTTCAATCACCAATCGGTATAACGATTTTTTTAAATGTCCTTTCTTCGACACTCTCTTGCATGAGCTCGACAAACACGAACTTAGATCGGCAATTAATTCATTACACTGTGAATCACTGCACTTGTAAACAGTTAAGTCAATTGAGAAATTTCAAGGATCATGCGAAAATGATCGCTAGTTGGAGTTATTAGTACAAATCACCACATTAAACCGAGAAGCGGCAGATATGTTCTTCAATCACCAATCGGTATAACGATTTTTTTAAATGTCCTTTCTTCGACACTCTCTTGCATGAGCCCGACAAACACAAACTTAGATCGGCAATTTAATTCAATACACTGTGAATCACTGCACTTGTAAACAGTTATGTCAATTGAGAAATTTCAAGGATCATGCGAAAATGATCGCTAGTTGGAGTTATTAGTACAAATCACCACATTAAACCGAGAAGCGGCGGATATGTTCTTCAATCACCAATCGGTATACCGATTTTTTAAATGTCCTTTCTTCGACACTCTCTTGTATGAGACCGACAAACACGAACTTAGATCGGCAATTAATTCATTACACTGTGAATCACCGCACCTATAAACAGTTATGTCAATTGAGAAATTTCAAGGATCATGCGAAAATGATCGCTAGTTGGAGTTATTAGTACAAATCAACACATTAAACCGAGAAGCGGCGGATATGTTCTTTAATCACCAATCGTTATAACGATTTTTTTAAATGTCCTTTCTTCGACACTCTCTTGCATGAGCCCGACAAACACAAACTTAGATCGGCAATTTAATTCAATACACTGTGAGTCACTGCACTTGTAAACAGTTAAGTCAATTGAGAAATTTCAAGGATCATACGAAAATGATCGGTAGTTGGAGTTATTAGTACAAATCACCATATTAAGCCGAGAAGCGGCGGATATGTTCTTCAATCACCAATCGGTATAACGATTTTTTTTAAATGTCCTTTCTTCGACACTCTCTTGCATGAGCCCGACAAACACGAACTTAGATCGGCAATTTAATTCATTACACTGTGAATCACTGCACTTGTAAACAGTTATGTCAATTGAGAAATTTCAAGGATCATGCGAAAATGATCGTTTGAGTTATTAGTACAAATCAACACATTGAACCGAGAAGCGGCGGATATGTTCTTCAATCACCAATCGGTATAACGATTTTTTTAAATGTCCTTTCTTCGACACTCTCTTGCATGAGCCCGACAAATACGAACTTAGATCGGCAATTTAATTCATTACACTGTGAATCACCGCACTTATAAACAGTTATGTCAATTGAGAAAGTTCAAGGATCATGCGAAAATGATCGTTTGAGTTATTAGTACAAATCAACACATTAAACCGAGAAGCGGCGGATATGTTCTTCAATCACCAATCGGTATAACGATTTTTTTAAACGTCCTTTCTTCGACACTCTCTTGCATGAGCCCGACAAACACGAACTTAGATCGGCAATTTAATTCAATACACTGTGAATCACTGCACTTGTAAACAGTTAGGTCAATTGAGCAATTTCAAGGATCATGCGAAAATGATCGCTAGTTGGAGTTATTAGTACAAATCACCACATTAAACCGAGAAGCGGCAGATATGTTCTTCAATCACCAATCGGTATAACGATTTTTTTAAATGTCCTTTCTTCGACACTCTCTTGCATGAGACCGACAAACACGAACTTAGATCGGCAATTAATTCATTACACTGTGAATCACCGCACCTATAAACAGTTATGTCAATTGAGAAATTTCAAGGATCATGCGAAAATGATCGCTAGTTGGAGTTATTAGTACAAATCAACACATTAAACCGAGAAGCGGCGGATATGTTCTTTAATCACCAATCGGTATAACGATTTTTTTAAATGTCCTTTCTTCGACACTCTCTTGCATGAGCCCGACAAACACAAACTTAGATCGGCAATTTAATTCAATACACTGTGAATCACTGCACTTGTAAACAGTTAAGTCAATTGAGAAATTTCAAGGATCATACGAAAATGATCGCTAGTTGGAGTTATTAGTACAAATCACCATATTAAGCCGAGAAGCGGCGGATATGTTCTTCAATCACCAATCGGTATAACGATTTTTTTTAAATGTCCTTTCTTCGACACTCTCTTGCATGAGCCCGACAAACACGAACTTAGATCGGCAATTTAATTCATTACACTGTGAATCACTGCACTTGTAAACAGTTATGTCAATTGAGAAATTTCAAGGATCATGCGAAAATGATCGTTTGAGTTATTAGTACAAATCAACACATTGAACCGAGAAGCGGCGGATATGTTCTTCAATCACCAATCGGTATAACGATTTTTTAAAATGTCCTTTCTTCGACACTCTCTTGCATGAGCCCGACAAATACGAACTTAGATCGGCAATTTAATTCATTACACTGTGAATCACCGCACTTATAAACAGTTATGTCAATTGAGAAATTTCAAGGATCATGCGAAAATGATCGTTTGAGTTATTAGTACAAATCAACACATTAAACCGAGAAGCGGCGGATATGTTCTTCAATCACCAATCGGTATAACGATTTTTTTAAACGTCCTTTCTTCGACACTCTCTTGCATGAGCCCGACAAACACGAACTTAGATCGGCAATTTAATTCATTACACTGTGAATCACTGCACTTGTAAACAGTTATGTCAATTGAGAAATTTCAAGGATCATGCGAAAATGATCGCTATTTGGAGTTATTAGTACAAATCACCACATTAAACCGCGAAGCGGCGGATATGTTCTTCAATCACCAATCGGTATAACGATTTTTTTAAATGTCCTTTCTTCGACACTCTCTTGCATGAGCCCGACAAACACGAACTTAGATCGGCAATTTAATTGATTACACTGTGAAACACTGCACTTATAAACAGATATGTCAATTGAGAAATTTCAAGGAGTATGCGAAAATGATCGTTTGAGTTATTAGTACAAATCAACACATTGAACCGAGAAGCGGCGGATATGTTCTTCAATCACCAATCGGTATAACGATTTTTTTAAATGTCCTTTCTTCGACACTCTCTTGCATGAGCCCGACAAACACAAACTTAGATCGGCAATTTAATTCAATACACTGTGAGTCACTGCACTTGTAAACAGTTAAGTCAATTGAGAAATTTCAAGGATCATACGAAAATGATCGGTAGTTGGAGTTATTAGTACAAATCACCATATTA
Source organism: Microdon myrmicae (assembly GCA_963931805.1). NCBI lineage: Eukaryota > Metazoa > Arthropoda > Insecta > Diptera > Syrphidae > Microdon > Microdon myrmicae. The sequence continues at coordinate 175,151,338 of OZ007497.1, read as the reverse complement.
AGCCGAGAAGCGGCGGATATGTTCTTCAATCACCAATCGGTATAACGATTTTTTTTAAATGTCCTTTCTTCGACACTCTCTTGCATGAGCCCGACAAACACGAACTTAGATCGGCAATTTAATTCATTACACTGTGAATCACTGCACTTGTAAACAGTTATGTCAATTGAGAAATTTCAAGGATCATGCGAAAATGATCGTTTGAGTTATTAGTACAAATCAACACATTGAACCGAGAAGCGGCGGATATGTTCTTCAATCACCAATCGGTATAACGATTTTTTTAAATGTCCTTTCTTCGACACTCTCTTGCATGAGCCCGACAAATACGAACTTAGATCGGCAATTTAATTCATTACACTGTGAATCACCGCACTTATAAACAGTTATGTCAATTGAGAAAGTTCAAGGATCATGCGAAAATGATCGTTTGAGTTATTAGTACAAATCAACACATTAAACCGAGAAGCGGCGGATATGTTCTTCAATCACCAATCGGTATAACGATTTTTTTAAACGTCCTTTCTTCGACACTCTCTTGCATGAGCCCGACAAACACGAACTTAGATCGGCAATTTAATTCAATACACTGTGAATCACTGCACTTGTAAACAGTTAGGTCAATTGAGCAATTTCAAGGATCATGCGAAAATGATCGCTAGTTGGAGTTATTAGTACAAATCACCACATTAAACCGAGAAGCGGCAGATATGTTCTTCAATCACCAATCGGTATAACGATTTTTTTAAATGTCCTTTCTTCGACACTCTCTTGCATGAGACCGACAAACACGAACTTAGATCGGCAATTAATTCATTACACTGTGAATCACCGCACCTATAAACAGTTATGTCAATTGAGAAATTTCAAGGATCATGCGAAAATGATCGCTAGTTGGAGTTATTAGTACAAATCAACACATTAAACCGAGAAGCGGCGGATATGTTCTTTAATCACCAATCGGTATAACGATTTTTTTAAATGTCCTTTCTTCGACACTCTCTTGCATGAGCCCGACAAACACAAACTTAGATCGGCAATTTAATTCAATACACTGTGAATCACTGCACTTGTAAACAGTTAAGTCAATTGAGAAATTTCAAGGATCATACGAAAATGATCGCTAGTTGGAGTTATTAGTACAAATCACCATATTAAGCCGAGAAGCGGCGGATATGTTCTTCAATCACCAATCGGTATAACGATTTTTTTTAAATGTCCTTTCTTCGACACTCTCTTGCATGAGCCCGACAAACACGAACTTAGATCGGCAATTTAATTCATTACACTGTGAATCACTGCACTTGTAAACAGTTATGTCAATTGAGAAATTTCAAGGATCATGCGAAAATGATCGTTTGAGTTATTAGTACAAATCAACACATTGAACCGAGAAGCGGCGGATATGTTCTTCAATCACCAATCGGTATAACGATTTTTTAAAATGTCCTTTCTTCGACACTCTCTTGCATGAGCCCGACAAATACGAACTTAGATCGGCAATTTAATTCATTACACTGTGAATCACCGCACTTATAAACAGTTATGTCAATTGAGAAATTTCAAGGATCATGCGAAAATGATCGTTTGAGTTATTAGTACAAATCAACACATTAAACCGAGAAGCGGCGGATATGTTCTTCAATCACCAATCGGTATAACGATTTTTTTAAACGTCCTTTCTTCGACACTCTCTTGCATGAGCCCGACAAACACGAACTTAGATCGGCAATTTAATTCATTACACTGTGAATCACTGCACTTGTAAACAGTTATGTCAATTGAGAAATTTCAAGGATCATGCGAAAATGATCGCTATTTGGAGTTATTAGTACAAATCACCACATTAAACCGCGAAGCGGCGGATATGTTCTTCAATCACCAATCGGTATAACGATTTTTTTAAATGTCCTTTCTTCGACACTCTCTTGCATGAGCCCGACAAACACGAACTTAGATCGGCAATTTAATTGATTACACTGTGAAACACTGCACTTATAAACAGATATGTCAATTGAGAAATTTCAAGGAGTATGCGAAAATGATCGTTTGAGTTATTAGTACAAATCAACACATTGAACCGAGAAGCGGCGGATATGTTCTTCAATCACCAATCGGTATAACGATTTTTTTAAATGTCCTTTCTTCGACACTCTCTTGCATGAGCCCGACAAACACGAACTTAGATCGGCAATTAATTCATTACAATGTGAATCACCGCACCTATAAACAGTTATGTCAATTGAGAAATTTCAAGGATCATGCGAAAATGATCGCTAGTTGGAGTTATTAGTACAAATCAACACATTAAACCGAGAAGCGGCGGATATGTTCTTTAATCACCAATCGGTATAACGATTTTTTTAAATGTCCTTTCTTCGACACTCTCTTGCATGAGCCCGACAAACACAAACTTAGATCGGCAATTTAATTCAATACACTGTGAGTCACTGCACTTGTAAACAGTTAAGTCAATTGAGAAATTTCAACGATCATACGAAAATGATCGCTATTTGGAGTTATTAGTACAAATCACCACATTAAACCGAGAAGCGGCAGATATGTTCTTCAATCACCAATCGGTATAACGATTTTTTTTAAATGTCCTTTCTTCGACACTCTCTTGCATGAGCCCGACAAACACGAACGTAGATCGGCAATTTAATTCATTACACTGTGAAACACTGCACTTATAAACAGATATGTCAATTGAGAAATTTCAAGGATCATGCGAAAATGATCGTTTGAGTTATTAGTACAAATCAACACATTGAACCGAGAAGCGGCGGATATGTTCTTCAATCACCAATCGGTATAACGATTTTTTAAAATGTCCTTTCTTCGACACTCTCTTGCATGAGCCCGACAAACACGAACTTAGATCGGCAATTTAATTCAATACACTGTGAATCACTGCACTTGTAAACAGTTATGTCAATTGAGAAATTTCAAGGATCATGCGAAAATGATCGCTAGTTGGAGTTATTAGTACAAATCAACACATTAAACCGAGAAGCGGCGGCTATGTTCTTCAATCACCAATCGGTATAACGATTTTTTTAAATGTCCTTTCTTCGACACTCTCTTGCATGAGCCCGACAAACACGAACTTAGATCGGCAATTAATTCATTACACTGTGAATCACTGCACTTGTAAACAGTTAAGTCAATTGAGAAATTTCAAGGATCATGCGAAAATGATCGGTAGTTTGAGTTATTAGTACAAATCACCACATTAAACCGCGAAGCGGCGGATATGTTCTTCAATCACCAATCGGTATAACGATTTTTTTTAAATGTCCTTTCTTCGACACTCTCTTGCATGAGCCCGACAAACACAAACTTAGATCGGCAATTTAATTCAATACACTGTGAATCACTGCACTTGTAAACAGTTATGTCAATTGAGAAATTTCAAGGATCATGCGAAAATGATCGCTAGTTGGAGTTATTAGTACAAATCACCACATTAAACCGAGAAGCGGCAGATATGTTCTTCAATCACCAATCGGTATAACGATTTTTTTAAATGTCCTTTCTTCGACACTCTCTTGCATGAGCCCGACAAACACAAACTTAGATCGGCAATTTAATTCAATACACTGTGAATCACTGCACTTGTAAACAGTTATGTCAATTGAGAAATTTCAAGGATCATGCGAAAATGATCGCTAGTTGGAGTTATTAGTACAAATCACCACTTTAAACCGAGAAGCGGCAGATATGTTCTTCAATCACCAATCGGTATAACGATTTTTTTAAATGTCCTTTCTTCGACACTCTCTTGCATGAGCCCGACAAACACAAACTTAGATCGGCAATTTAATTCAATACACTGTGAATCACTGCACTTGTAAACAGTTAGGTCAATTGAGCAATTTCAAGGATCATGCGAAAATGATCGCTAGTTGGAGTTATTAGTACAAATCACCACATTAAACCGAGAAGCGGCAGATATGTTCTTCAATCACCAATCGGTATTACGATTTTTTTAAATGTCCTTTCTTCGACACTCTCTTGCATGAGCCCGACAAACACGAACTTAGATCGGCAATTTAATTCATTACACTGTGAATCACTGCACTTGTAAACAGTTAAGTCAATTGAGAAATTTCAAAGATCATGCGAAAATGATCGCTAGTTGGAGTTATTAGTACAAATCAACACATTAAACCGAGAAGCGGCGTATATGTTCTTCAATCACCAATCGGTATAACGCTTTTTTTAAATGTCCTTTCTTCGACACTCTCTTGCATGAGCCCGACAAACACGAACTTAGATCGGCAATTTAATTCAATACACTGTGAATCACTGCACTTGTAAACAGTTAAGTCAATTGAGCAATTTCAAGGATCATGCGAAAATGATCGCTAGTTGGAGTTATTAGTACAAATCACCACATTAAACCGAGAAGCGGCAGATATGTTCTTCAATCACCAATCGGTATAACGATTTTTTTAAATGTCCTTTCTTCGACACTCTCTTGCATGAGCCCGACAAACACGAACTTAGGTCGGCAATTTAATTAATTACACTGTGAATCACTGCACTTGTAAACAGTTATGTCAATTGAGAAATTTCAAGGATCATGCGAAAATGATCGCTAGTTGGAGTTATTAGTACAAATCAACACATTAAACCGAGAAGCGGCGGATATGTTCTTCAATCACCAATCGGTATAACGCTTTTTTTAAATGTCCTTTCTTCGACACTCTCTTGCATGAGCCCGACAAACACGAACTTAGATCGGCAATTTAATTCAATACACTGTGAATCACTGCACTTGTAAACAGTTAGGTCAATTGAGCAATTTCAAGGATCATGCGAAAATGATCGCTAGTTGGAGTTATTAGTACAAATCACCACATTAAACCGAGAAGCGGCAGATATGTTCTTCAATCACCAATCGGTATAACGATTTTTTTAAATGTCCTTTCTTCGACACTCTCTTGCATGAGCCCGACAAACACGAACTTAGATCGGCAATTAATTCATTACCCTGTGAATCACCGCACCTATAAACAGTTATGTCAATTGAGAAATTTCAAGGATCATGCGAAAATGATCGCTAGTTGGAGTTATTAGTATAAATCAACACATTAAACCGAGAAGCGGCGGAAATGTTCTTCAATCACCAATCGGTATAACGCTTTTTTTAAATGTCCTTTCTTCGACACTCTCTTGCATGAGCCCGACAAACATGAACTTAGATCGGCAATTTAATTCAATACACTGTGAATCACTGCACTTGTAAACAGTTAAGTCAATTGAGAAATTTCAAGGATCATGCGAAAATGATCGCTAGTTGGAGTTATTAGTACAAATCACCATATTAAGCCGAGAAGCGGCGGATATGTTCTTCAATCACCAATCGGTATAACGATTTTTTTAAATGTCCTTTCTTCGACACTCTCTTGCATGAGCCCGACAAATACGAACTTAGATCGGCAATTTAATTCAATACACTGTGAATCACTGCACTTGTAAACAGTTATGTCAATTGAGAAATTTCAAGGATCATGCGAAAATGATCGCTAGTTGGAGTTATTAGTACAAATCAACACATTAAACCGAGAAGCGGCGGATATGTTCTTCAATCACCAATCGGTATAACGATTTTTTTAAATGTCCTTTCTTCGACACTCCCTTGCATGAGCCCGACAAACACAAACTTAGATCGGCAATTTAATTCAATACACTGTGAATCACTGCACTTGTAAACAGTTATGTCAATTGAGAAATTTCAAGGATCATGCGAAAATGATCGCTAGTTGGAGTTATTAGTACAAATCAACACATTAAACCGAGAAGCGGCGGATATGTTCTTTAATCACCAATCGGTATAACGATTTTTTTAAATGTCCTTTCTTCGACACTCTCTTGCATGAGCCCGACAAACACAAACTTAGATCGGCAATTTAATTCAATACACTGTGAGTCACTGCACTTGTAAACAGTTAAGTCAATTGAGAAATTTCAACGATCATACGAAAATGATCGCTATTTGGAGTTATTAGTACAAATCACCACATTAAACCGAGAAGCGGCAGATATGTTCTTCAATCACCAATCGGTATAACGATTTTTTTTAAATGTCCTTTCTTCGACACTCTCTTGCATGAGCCCGACAAACACGAACGTAGATCGGCAATTTAATTCATTACACTGTGAAACACTGCACTTATAAACAGATATGTCAATTGAGAAATTTCAAGGATCATGCGAAAATGATCGTTTGAGTTATTAGTACAAATCAACACATTGAACCGAGAAGCGGCGGATATGTTCTTCAATCACCAATCGGTATAACGATTTTTTAAAATGTCCTTTCTTCGACACTCTCTTGCATGAGCCCGACAAACACGAACTTAGATCGGCAATTTAATTCAATACACTGTGAATCACTGCACTTGTAAACAGTTATGTCAATTGAGAAATTTCAAGGATCATGCGAAAATGATCGCTAGTTGGAGTTATTAGTACAAATCAACACATTAAACCGAGAAGCGGCGGCTATGTTCTTCAATCACCAATCGGTATAACGATTTTTTTAAATGTCCTTTCTTCGACACTCTCTTGCATGAGCCCGACAAACACGAACTTAGATCGGCAATTAATTCATTACACTGTGAATCACTGCACTTGTAAACAGTTAAGTCAATTGAGAAATTTCAAGGATCATGCGAAAATGATCGGTAGTTTGAGTTATTAGTACAAATCACCACATTAAACCGCGAAGCGGCGGATATGTTCTTCAATCACCAATCGGTATAACGATTTTTTTTAAATGTCCTTTCTTCGACACTCTCTTGCATGAGCCCGACAAACACAAACTTAGATCGGCAATTTAATTCAATACACTGTGAATCACTGCACTTGTAAACAGTTATGTCAATTGAGAAATTTCAAGGATCATGCGAAAATGATCGCTAGTTGGAGTTATTAGTACAAATCACCACATTAAACCGAGAAGCGGCAGATATGTTCTTCAATCACCAATCGGTATAACGATTTTTTTAAATGTCCTTTCTTCGACACTCTCTTGCATGAGCCCGACAAACACAAACTTAGATCGGCAATTTAATTCAATACACTGTGAATCACTGCACTTGTAAACAGTTATGTCAATTGAGAAATTTCAAGGATCATGCGAAAATGATCGCTAGTTGGAGTTATTAGTACAAATCACCACTTTAAACCGAGAAGCGGCAGATATGTTCTTCAATCACCAATCGGTATAACGATTTTTTTAAATGTCCTTTCTTCGACACTCTCTTGCATGAGCCCGACAAACACAAACTTAGATCGGCAATTTAATTCAATACACTGTGAATCACTGCACTTGTAAACAGTTAGGTCAATTGAGCAATTTCAAGGATCATGCGAAAATGATCGCTAGTTGGAGTTATTAGTACAAATCACCACATTAAACCGAGAAGCGGCAGATATGTTCTTCAATCACCAATCGGTATTACGATTTTTTTAAATGTCCTTTCTTCGACACTCTCTTGCATGAGCCCGACAAACACGAACTTAGATCGGCAATTTAATTCATTACACTGTGAATCACTGCACTTGTAAACAGTTAAGTCAATTGAGAAATTTCAAAGATCATGCGAAAATGATCGCTAGTTGGAGTTATTAGTACAAATCAACACATTAAACCGAGAAGCGGCGTATATGTTCTTCAATCACCAATCGGTATAACGCTTTTTTTAAATGTCCTTTCTTCGACACTCTCTTGCATGAGCCCGACAAACACGAACTTAGATCGGCAATTTAATTCAATACACTGTGAATCACTGCACTTGTAAACAGTTAAGTCAATTGAGCAATTTCAAGGATCATGCGAAAATGATCGCTAGTTGGAGTTATTAGTACAAATCACCACATTAAACCGAGAAGCGGCAGATATGTTCTTCAATCACCAATCGGTATAACGATTTTTTTAAATGTCCTTTCTTCGACACTCTCTTGCATGAGCCCGACAAACACGAACTTAGGTCGGCAATTTAATTAATTACACTGTGAATCACTGCACTTGTAAACAGTTATGTCAATTGAGAAATTTCAAGGATCATGCGAAAATGATCGCTAGTTGGAGTTATTAGTACAAATCAACACATTAAACCGAGAAGCGGCGGATATGTTCTTCAATCACCAATCGGTATAACGCTTTTTTTAAATGTCCTTTCTTCGACACTCTCTTGCATGAGCCCGACAAACACGAACTTAGATCGGCAATTTAATTCAATACACTGTGAATCACTGCACTTGTAAACAGTTAGGTCAATTGAGCAATTTCAAGGATCATGCGAAAATGATCGCTAGTTGGAGTTATTAGTACAAATCACCACATTAAACCGAGAAGCGGCAGATATGTTCTTCAATCACCAATCGGTATAACGATTTTTTTAAATGTCCTTTCTTCGACACTCTCTTGCATGAGCCCGACAAACACGAACTTAGATCGGCAATTAATTCATTACCCTGTGAATCACCGCACCTATAAACAGTTATGTCAATTGAGAAATTTCAAGGATCATGCGAAAATGATCGCTAGTTGGAGTTATTAGTATAAATCAACACATTAAACCGAGAAGCGGCGGAAATGTTCTTCAATCACCAATCGGTATAACGCTTTTTTTAAATGTCCTTTCTTCGACACTCTCTTGCATGAGCCCGACAAACATGAACTTAGATCGGCAATTTAATTCAATACACTGTGAATCACTGCACTTGTAAACAGTTAAGTCAATTGAGAAATTTCAAGGATCATGCGAAAATGATCGCTAGTTGGAGTTATTAGTACAAATCACCATATTAAGCCGAGAAGCGGCGGATATGTTCTTCAATCACCAATCGGTATAACGATTTTTTTAAATGTCCTTTCTTCGACACTCTCTTGCATGAGCCCGACAAATACGAACTTAGATCGGCAATTTAATTCAATACACTGTGAATCACTGCACTTGTAAACAGTTATGTCAATTGAGAAATTTCAAGGATCATGCGAAAATGATCGCTAGTTGGAGTTATTAGTACAAATCAACACATTAAACCGAGAAGCGGCGGATATGTTCTTCAATCACCAATCGGTATAACGATTTTTTTAAATGTCCTTTCTTCGACACTCCCTTGCATGAGCCCGACAAACACAAACTTAGATCGACAATTTAATTCAATACACTGTGAATCACTGCAGTTGTAAACAGTTAAGTCAATTGAGAAATTTCAAGGATCATGCGAAAATGATCGCTAGTTGGAGTTATTAGTACAAATCAACACATTAAACCGAGAAGCGGCAGATCTTCAATCACCAATCGGTATAACGATTTTTTTAAATGTCCTTTCTTCGACACTCTCTTGCATGAGCCCGACAAACACGAACTTAGATCGGCAATTTAATTCAATACACTGTGAATCACTGCACTTGTAAACAGTTAAGTCAATTGAGAAATTTCAAGGATCATGCGAAAATGATCGCTAGTTGGAGTTATTAGTACAAATCACCACATTAAACCGAGAAGCGGCAGATATGTTCTTCAATCACCAATCGGTATAACGATTTTTTTAAATGTCCTTTCTTCGACACTCTCTTGCATGAGCCCGACAAACACAAACTTAGATCGGCAATTTAATTCAATACACTGTGAATCACTGCACTTGTAAACAGTTATGTCAATTGAGAAATTTCAAGGATCATGCGAAAATGATCGCTAGTTGGAGTTATTAGTACAAATCACCACTTTAAACCGAGAAGCGGCAGATATGTTCTTCAATCACCAATCGGTATAACGATTTTTTTAAATGTCCTTTCTTCGACACTCTCTTGCATGAGCCCGACAAACACGAACTTAGATCGGCAATTAATTCATTACCCTGTGAATCACCGCACCTATAAACAGTTATGTCAATTGAGAAATTTCAAGGATCATGCGAAAATGATCGCTAGTTGGAGTTATTAGTATAAATCAACACATTAAACCGAGAAGCGGCGGATATGTTCTTCAATCACCAATCGGTATAACGCTTTTTTTAAATGTCCTTTCTTCGACACTCTCTTGCATGAGCCCGACAAACATGAACTTAGATCGGCAATTTAATTCAATACACTGTGAATCACTGCACTTGTAAACAGTTATGTCAATTGAGAAAGTTCAAGGATCATGCGAAAATGATCGCTAGTTGGAGTTATTAGTACAAATCACCATATTAAGCCGAGAAGCGGCGGATATGTTCTTCAATCACCAATCGGTATAACGATTTTTTTAAATGTCCTTTCTTCGACACTCTCTTGCATGAGCTCGACAAACACGAACTTAGATCGGCAATTAATTCATTACACTGTGAATCACCGCACCTATAAACAGTTATGTCAATTGAGAAATTTCAAGGATCATGCGAAAATGATCGCTAGTTGGAGTTATTAGTATAAATCAACACATTAATCCGAGAAGCGGCGGATATGTTCTTCAATCACCAATCGGTATAACGATTTTTTTAAATGTCCTTTCTTCGACACTCTCTTGCATGAGCCCGACAAACATGAACTTAGATCGGCAATTTAATTCAATACACTGTGAATCACTGCACTTGTAAACAGTTATGTCAATTGAGAAATTTCAAGGATCATGCGAAAATGATCGCTAGTTGGAGTTATTAGTACAAATCACCATATTAAGCCGAGAAGCGGCGGATATGTTCTTCAATCACCAATCGGTATAACGATTTTTTTAAATGTCCTTTCTTCGACACTCTCTTGCATGAGCCCGACAAACACGAACTTAGATCGGCAATTTAATTCAATACACTGTGAATCACTGCACTTGTAAACAGTTATGTCAATTGAGAAATTTCAAGGATCATGCGAAAATGATCGCTAGTTGGAGTTATTAGTACAAATCACCACATTAAACCGAGAAGCGGCAGATATGTTCTTCAATCACCAATCGGTATAACGATTTTTTTAAATGTCCTTTCTTCGACACTCTCTTGCATGAGCCCGACAAACACAAACTTAGATCGGCAATTTAATTCAATACACTGTGAATCACTGCAGTTGTAAACAGTTAAGTCAATTGAGAAATTTCAAGGATCATGCGAAAATGATCGCTAGTTGGAGTTATTAGTACAAATCAACACATTAAACCGAGAAGCGGCAGATCTTCAATCACCAATCGGTATAACGATTTTTTTAAATGTCCTTTCTTCGACACTCTCTTGCATGAGCCCGACAAACACGAACTTAGATCGGCAATTTAATTCAATACACTGTGAATCACTGCACTTGTAAACAGTTAAGTCAATTGAGAAATTTCAAGGATCATGCGAAAATGATCGCTAGTTGGAGTTATTAGTACAAATCACCACATTAAACCGAGAAGCGGCAGATATGTTCTTCAATCACCAATCGGTATAACGATTTTTTTAAATGTCCTTTCTTCGACACTCTCTTGCATGAGCCCGACAAACACAAACTTAGATCGGCAATTTAATTCAATACACTGTGAATCACTGCACTTGTAAACAGTTAAGTCAATTGAGCAATTTCAAGGATCATGCGAAATGATCGCTAGTTGGAGTTATTAGTACAAATCACCACTTTAAACCGAGAAGCGGCAGATATGTTCTTCAATCACCAATCGGTATAACGATTTTTTTAAATGTCCTTTCTTCGACACTCTCTTGCATGAGCCCGACAAACACGAACTTAGGTCGGCAATTTAATTAATTACACTGTGAATCACTGCACTTGTAAACAGTTATGTCAATTGAGAAATTTCAAGGATCATGCGAAAATGATCGCTAGTTGGAGTTATTAGTACAAATCAACACATTAAACCGAGAAGCGGGGGATATGTTCTTCAATCACCAATCGGTATAACGATTTTTTTAAATGTCCTTTCTTCGACACTCTCTTGCATGAGCCCGACAAACACGAACTTAGATCGGCAATTAATTCATTACACTGTGAATCACTGCACTTGTAAACAGTTAAGTCAATTGAGAAATTTCAAGGATCATGCGAAAATGATCGCTAGTTGGAGTTATTAGTACAAATCACCATATTAAGCCGAGAAGCGGCGGATATGTTCTTCAATCACCAATCGGTATAACGATTTTTTTAAATGTCCTTTCTTCGACACTCTCTTGCATGAGCCCGACAAACACAAACTTAGATCGACAATTTAATTCAATACACTGTGAATCACTGCACTTGTAAACAGTTAAGTCAATTGAGCAATTTCAAGGATCATGCGAAAATGATCGCTAGTTGGAGTTATTAGTACAAATCAACACATTAAACCGAGAAGCGGCAGATATGTTCTTCAATCACCAATCGGTATAACGATTTTTTTAAATGTCCTTTCTTCGACACTCTCTTGCATGAGCCCGACAAACACGAACTTAGATCGGCAATTTAATTCAATACACTGTGAATCACTGCACTTGTAAACAGTTAAGTCAATTGAGCAATTTCAAGGATCATGCGAAAATGATCGCTAGTTTGAGTTATTAGTACAAATCAACACATTAAACCGAGAAGCGGCAGATATGTTCTTCAATCACCAATCGGTATAACGATTTTTTTAAATGTACTTTCTTCGACACTCTCTTGCATGAGCCCGACAAACACGAACTTAGATCGGCAATTAATTCATTACACTGTGAATCACTGCACTTGTAAACAGTTAAGTCAATTGAGAAATTTCAAGGATCATGCGAAAATGATCGCTAGTTGGAGTTATTAGTACAAATCACCACATTAAACCGAGAAGCGGCAGATATGTTCTTCAATCACCAATCGGTATAACGATTTTTTTAAATGTCCTTTCTTCGACACTCTCTTGCATGAGCCCGACAAACACAAACTTAGATCGGCAATTTAATTCAATACACTGTGAATCACTGCACTTGTAAACAGTTATGTCAATTGAGAAATTTCAAGGATCATGCGAAAATGATCGCTAGTTGGAGTTATTAGTACAAATCACCACTTTAAACCGAGAAGCGGCAGATATGTTCTTCAATCACCAATCGGTATAACGATTTTTTTAAATGTCCTTTCTTCGACACTCTCTTGCATGAGCCCGACAAACACGAACTTAGATCGGCAATTAATTCATTACCCTGTGAATCACCGCACCTATAAACAGTTATGTCAATTGAGAAATTTCAAGGATCATGCGAAAATGATCGCTAGTTGGAGTTATTAGTATAAATCAACACATTAAACCGAGAAGCGGCGGATATGTTCTTCAATCACCAATCGGTATAACGCTTTTTTTAAATGTCCTTTCTTCGACACTCTCTTGCATGAGCCCGACAAACATGAACTTAGATCGGCAATTTAATTCAATACACTGTGAATCACTGCACTTGTAAACAGTTATGTCAATTGAGAAATTTCAAGGATCATGCGAAAATGATCGCTAGTTGGAGTTATTAGTACAAATCACCATATTAAGCCGAGAAGCGGCGGATATGTTCTTCAATCACCAATCGGTATAACGATTTTTTTAAATGTCCTTTCTTCGACACTCTCTTGCATGAGCCCGACAAACACGAACTTAGATCGGCAATTTAATTCAATACACTGTGAATCACTGCACTTGTAAACAGTTATGTCAATTGAGAAATTTCAAGGATCATGCGAAAATGATCGCTAGTTGGAGTTATTAGTACAAATCACCACATTAAACCGAGAAGCGGCAGATATGTTCTTCAATCACCAATCGGTATAACGATCTTTTTAAATGTCCTTTCTTCGACACTCTCTTGCATGAGCCCGACAAACACGAACTTAGATCGGCAATTTAATTCAATACACTGTGAATCACTGCACTTGTAAACAGTTAAGTCAATTGAGCAATTTCAAGGATCATGCGAAAATGATCGCTAGTTTGAGTTATTAGTACAAATCAACACATTAAACCGAGAAGCGGCGGATATGTTCTTCAATCACCAATCGGTATAACGATTTTTTTAAATGTCCTTTCTTCGACACTCTCTTGCATGAGCCCGACAAATACGAACTTAGATCGGCAATTTAATTCATTACACTGTGAATCACCGCACTTATAAACAGTTATGTCAATTGAGAAATTTCAAGGATCATGCGAAAATGATCGTTTGAGTTATTATTACAAATCAACACATTAAACCGAGAAGCGGCGGATATGTTCTTCAATCACCAATCGGTATACCGATTTTTTTAAACGTCCTTTCTTCGACACTCTCTTGCATGAGCCCGACAAACACGAACTTAGATCGGCAATTTAATTCATTACACTGTGAATCACTGCACTTGTAAACAGTTATGTCAATTGAGAAATTTCAAGGATCATCCGAAAATGATCGCTATTTGGAGTTATTAGTACAAATCACCACATTAAATCGCGAAGCCGCGGATATGTTCTTCAATCACCAATCGGTATAACGATTTTTTTAAATGTCCTTTCTTCGACACTCTCTTGCATGAGCCCGACAAACACGAACTTAGATCGGCAATTTAATTCATTACACTGTGAAACACTGCACTTATAAACAGATATGTCAATTGAGAAATTTCAAGGAGTATGCGAAAATGATCGTTTGAGTTATTAGTACAAATCAACACATTGAACCGAGAAGCGGCGGATATGTTCTTCAATCACCAATCGGTATAACGTTTTTTTTAAATGTCCTTTCTTCGACACTCTCTTGCATGAGCCCGACAAACCCGAACTTAGATCGGCAATTAATTCATTACACTGTGAATCACCGCACCTATAAACAGTTATGTCAATTGAGAAATTTCAAGGATCATGCGAAAATGATCGCTAGTTGGAGTTATTAGTACAAATCACCACATTAAACCGAGAAGCGGCAGATATGTTCTTCAATCACCAATCGGTATAACGATTTTTTTAAATGTCCTTTCTTCGACACTCTCTTGCATGAGCCCGACAAACACGAACTTAGATCGGCAATTTAATTCAATACACTGTGAATCACTGCACTTGTAAACAGTTATGTCAATTGAGAAATTTCAAGGATCATGCGAAAATGATCGCTAGTTGGAGTTATTAGTACAAATCAACACATTAAACCGAGAAGCGGCGGATATGTTCTTCAATCACCAATCGGTATAACGCTTTTTTTAAATGTCCTTTCTTCGACACTCTCTTGCATGAGCCCGACAAACACGAACTTAGATCGGCAATTTAATTCAATACACTGTGAATCACTGCACTTGTAAACAGTTAGGTCAATTGAGCAATTTCAAGGATCATGCGAAAATGATGGCTAGTTGGAGTTATTAGTACAAATCACCACATTAAACCGAGAAGCGGCGGATATGTTCTTCAATCACCAATCGGTATAACGATTTTTTTAAATGTCCTTTCTTCGACACTCTCTTGCATGAGCCCGACAAACACGAACTTAGATCGGCAATTAATTCATTACCCTGTGAATCACCACACCTATAAACAGTTATGTCAATTGAGAAATTTCAAGGATCATGCGAAAATGATCGCTAGTTGGAGTTATTAGTACAAATCAACACATTAAACCGAGAAGCGGCGGATATGTTCTTCAATCACCAATCGGTATAACGCTTTTTTTAAATGTCCTTTCTTCGACACTCTCTTGCATGAGCCCGACAAACACGAACTTAGATCGGCAATTTAATTCATTACACTGTGAAACACTGCACTTGTAAACAGTTATGTCAATTGAGCAATTTCAAGGATCATGCGAAAATGATCGCTAGTTGGAGATATTAGTACAAATCAACACATTAAACTGTTAAAGAATTTAACAATTAATTATTTATGTAATATAGATTTTACACCAAACTTACCCCACGATGATATTGAGAACAGGGAGTCTCGGGGAGTCTCGATATAGGCAGCTGCAATTTCGACTATGCAAATATTAGTACAAATCAACACATTAAACTGTTAAAGATTTTAACAATTAATTATTTATGTAATATGGATTTTACACCAAACTTACCCCACGATGATATTGAGAACAGGGAGTCTCGATATAGGCAGCTGCGATTTCGACTATGCAAATCGACATGCACACAAGAGAAATTGAACACCAACACAAACGAAAACTATACATTTAGTAGTTTTTACTTTTTGTTTTATTTATTCTTTTAATCTAATTCTTTTTATTTACTTTAATACATTGAACACCAACACAAACGAAAACTATACATTTAGTAGTTGTTTTATTTATTCTTTTAATGTAATTCTTTTTATTTTACTTTAATTTACCGCTTCACCACACACGAGTTATGGTTTTAGAGTTTATTTCACCGCACTAGGTTTCTCGCCACAATGAAAGAAAACAAATTTGCACCGCTTATCTTTTCTTTTACTTTCTTTATTAACTCTGTACTATAATACATCACTTAATCTATAGTTTACATCGAGTTCGTTTTGGAAATGTCAATTAGTATTATTCGGCACTTTTATACATCACTTAATCTATAGTTTACATCGAGTTCGTTTTGGAAATTTCAATTAGTATTATTCGGCACTTTTATACAATATTTATTATCACCTTTTTCATTGACTGTTTTTCTTCTTTTTGTTGTCTTTGCAATGTCTTCTATTATTTAATGATTTCGTTTTACTTGTTTCGTTTTTCCAAAGCACTTCTTTTCGTTTCGGTGTTTACCACAAATCTTCTGAACTTCAATCACGACTTTTCAACTAGCTTTTCTTCTTTTTTCATTTACTTCCTTGTTTACTTAATTTTGGTCACAATCTCCCTTGATTTCAAACGACTCCCTCGAATTCAACTACACTTCCTCACTTGTATTTCAACCGCTCCCGAAACAACCTTTATGTTCACTCTCTTTATTCTTTTTCCTCACCGCTAATCAAACACTCAATTTCCTTCCTAAACGCCGACCTCCAAATCTTTTCGTATCCAAAATCCAACTGCCTCATTCAATCCCTATCATCATCCAAAGCCCCTACCCAAATCATTACCTCTTTCGCAACACCTTCCGGGGTTAACGATTTCCTTATTTCACATAGCCTTTCAGTTTCGATTGCCCCAATTATCGTTTACTGGCCTTAGTTCGCAAACTTGCAGAATTGTCCAATATTTCTTTATTGGTTTGAACTCGCTTCACCTTTTACGGTTGCGAACTGACCCAGTTAATTGCATTTCTGTTGATATGCCGTTTAATTGCTTTCGCAATTTGGCTTATACATATGATAATTGCTTTAGGGAAATGAATTTAATTGTTTTTTCTTTTTTCTCTTCATTTTAATTGTTTGCCAATTGCCCATGAAGTGCTAAGTTGGCTGTAATTGTTTTTTAGGAAATCGCGATTAATCGTTTTCCGATTGATTCCTATGAAATGATGATTCTGATGCACTCGATGGACTTTAGGGTTATTGGAGTTCAGAATCTGGTGGTACTTTTTTGATTAAGTGTATCAATGACCCCTTGTACGTTAACTTTGGGTATAACGTCATCGACACACTTAACACATGCGTCAATTCAAAATTTGAGCGACGACCACACGCCAAGAACTCACGAATTAAAACAGCAAAAACAATATTTAAATTAGGTAGGAGCGCACCGCACAACCACTCGCTACTATGACTCGATTCACAAGAAGGAAACATCTCGTGTCTTTTGCCACATATCCTTTTTCGTTTCGCTTCCACGGTAGTGATTTCGAGGAAGCGGCCGAGATGGCTAATGGCTAATAGGGGGCGACTATGGCTAAACAAAGAAGATGACTATTGGAATGTGAATGGGGTTTTAAATTGGTTTTACGTTTATTTAAATTAGATTCTATTGTAAAGGGAATAGGCAATTCGTACTTTGTAGGGAAGGGAAGGATATGGGAGAATGAAGGATATGTGCGTAAAGACACGAGATGTTAATAATTCAAGGGGGAGTGATAATTAATTGACTTATTTATATAACAAAACCGAGAAGCGGCGGATATGTTCTTCAATCACTAATCGGTATAACGAATTTTTTAAATGTCCTTTCTTCGACACTCTCTTGCATGAGCCCGACAAACACGAACTTAGATCGGCAATTTAATTCATTACACTATGAATCACTGCACTTGGAAACAGTTATGTCAATTGAGAAATTTCAAGGATCATGCGAAAATGATCGTTTGAGTTATTAGTACAAATCAATACATTAAACCGAGAAGCGGCGGATATATTCTTCAATCACCAATCGGTATAACGATTTTTTTAAATGTCCTTTCTTCGACACTCTCTTGCATGAGCCCGACAAACACGAACTTAGATCGGCAATTTAATTCATTACACTGTGAATCATTGCACTTGTAAACAGTTATGTCAATTGAGAAATTTCAAGGATCATGCGAAAATTATCGCTAGTTGGAGTTATTAGTATAAATCAACACATTAAACCGAGAAGCGGCAGATATGTTCTTCAATCACCAATCGGTATAACGATTTTTTAAAATGTTCTTTCTTCGACACTCTATTGCATGAGCCCGACAAACATGATCTTAGATCGGCAATTTAATTCATTACACTGTGAATCACCGCACCTATAAACAGTTATGTCAATTGAGAAATTTCAAGGATCATGCGAAAATGATCGTTTGTGTTATTAGTACAAATCAACACATTAAACCGAGAAGCGGCGGATATGTTCTTCAATCACCAATCGGTATAACGCTTTTTTTAAATGTCCTTTCTTCGACACTCTCTTGCGTGAGCCCGACAAACACGAACTTAGATCGGCAATTTAATTCATTACACTGTGAATCACCGCACTTGTAAACAGTTATGTCAATTGAGAAATTTCAAGGATCATGCGAAAATGATCGCTAGTTTGAGTTATTAGTACAAATCACCACATCAAACCGAGAAGCGGCGGATATGTTCTTCAATCACCAATCGGTATAGAGATTTTTTTAAATGTCCTTTTATTGTTGTATCCAACAAACGTTGAATACAACACGGTCAAGAACACGATGGTGTCTCCTGGCCAAAGAGATTTGCGTGTCAGGCAAGCGCTGATCACACTCGGTTTTGAACACGATGGTGTCTCCTGGTATTTAAATTATCTTGATTGTGTACGGCAACACAGCAATGGCGGCAGCAATTTGATTCCTGAAACCAACTTAATATTAAATGAAAAAGTGACCGGAATACCTGATCAATTCCAGTAAAGACTCTTAATCCATCACCCAACAGGGAAACGCGGTGAAGTGATTGTTTTAATAAATTGATTTATTCAGAGGATGGACTCTATTTATTTGGATTACAAAATCATCGCTGATAGTTGATTGACATCCGTTCGTCACGAGAAATTAACGAAGAAGAAGAATAATGTGACACACAGTTTGTTTTTGACAACCAGAAACTCAACCAAACGTAACGTCAGTAAGTTGCTGTGGCTGCGTTCAAATGCGAATTCACTGATTGCATTCAGCGAATCCGCAACACCTTTCTTCGATACTCTCTTGCATGAGCCCGACAAACACGAACTTAGATCGGCAATTTAATTCATTACACTGTGAATCACTGCACTTGTAAACAGTTATGTCAATTGAGAAATTTCAAGGATCATGCGAAAATGATCGCTAGTTGGATTTATTAGTACAAATCAACACATTAAACCGAGAAGCGGCGGATATGTTCTTCAATCACCAATCGGTATAACGATTTTTTTAAATGTCCTTTCTTCGACACTGATTTCGCACAACTGACGACAGATCGAGACATCTCGAATCCCAAATGTGCCGCCCTTTTACACTCCAGAGTTTGCTTCAAAAATGTGTATACAAATCCCGGGAAGCATACACTACACACTTCACAAAGATTTCCAAGACAGCGGCTAAAGCAAAGAAATAAAATGCACTGTTGTTTTTTTATTGATCAAAGTTTTCTTTATTTAATCCACTCTTAGTACATTGCATATATGGCACGTATGCATTTAGTTAAACATCTTGATGGAGGACTGGAACATCTTGATGGGGGACTGGAACGTTTAGTTACACTAATCAGTTCTACTCGTCACTTTTACTTTGACAATTAATTGTTCTAATCACACTCGGATATAATTTGTTACTGCTCGCCCGTTAATTTACCGCGTTTGAAATTGAATTAATATTTTCAGGGATGAAAATATTGAAACGCGGGCAATCGGACTGACACTACCTCAACTGATGCGCACACTTAGAACGTGAAATTGGACTCCGAAACTCAACGACTGCGGCACGTGCGTGCAGTTAGGCGGTTAAAATCTAACTCCTGGTGTCGCCCTGCATGATGCAGAACCAACCCGCGAAGGAGGTGGATTTCCACGGGTTTCCAAGTAGAAATGACCTTTTTCATTCGCCGGCGACCAATGAAAAATCGGTTTGAGTCTCATTGGAAAGGTTCCTATGGTGATCGTACAGACCAAGCTGAATGTCCATGCACTGAAAAGAAGAACAAACGAAATTAGATCGGGGATCGGATGCGAAGAAGGGAATCTAACACAGGCAGCTGTACAAACAAATGTTAATTCAATAGCGACCGAAAGATGTTGCCGTGTTTATAATAGGGTTCGTTTAGAATCTTCTGTTTATACGTTGTGTATGCAGAAGCATTCTGTGCTTGATAGCCAGCGTGAGAATCGTGGCTGTTCGTTGATTAGACAACGAATCGTTACACATGACCGTAGCGATGATTGTTCCTAGATAAGGCAACGGATCATGCACTTAGCCATGCGGCTGTACAAACAAGCAACTTGCTATGGCTTGGTCGTTGGACCAACGGTTGGTTGGGAATGTGTACACAAGAAAATTACTGTGTACATCTGCAACGGAAAATGCCTGCAAGGCGAATCAAGAAGATTCGAAATGGTTCGTGATGATCATAAAGGGTGTGAACCGAATGTTTACAAGAGAGTTTGATGTTGCCCAAATGCGGTTGAGAAAAATGGTTGGTAATGAAATTGATGTTGCTTGATGCCATGGCAAGATGATGATCTTGCCGTGGGTTTATATTGCAGCTGAGAAATGGTTTGAATGCGAGCTTTATGCTGCTCGATTGCAGGTGAGCGAAATGTCTTCTATTGCAGGTTGGGAATGGGGAGTTGGATTACGGGAAATGGGTGGTTCTTCGGATAGCTTAAAGAACCCCCACAAAGTAGCTTTCAGTGCTGCATTCCCCCTCTCGAGAGCAGCATTCCTGGGTACCGCGGTGGCGACTTTGCTTTTCAATCTCTCAAGAAGAGTCATCAAATCTTGATGCCCCATTGTGCGAAGGATAAATGAAAGAAAAGTGAGGGAAACGGGAAAACACAAAGAGCAAGAAACAGACAGATAAGAAGCTACTACTACTACTACTATTTATTGGCCTGTAGTAACGCGACAGTTCATGACGGACAAGAACAATGGTTCTTATCTTGTTGTGGGCCTGGCGTCAGGAACAGTGATGTCTCCTGACGTGTACTTGGGTTGGGCAGGGGCGACACGTATTTGGACTACGCCGAGATTAAGCTATTTTATTCCACAATCTTCTTTTCAATTTTCGTTTAACAATTTTCAGATTAAGTTATTTTATTCCACAATCTTCTTTTCACTTTTCGTTTAACAATTTTCAGATTAAGTTATTTGATTCCACAATCTTCTTTTCAATTTTCGTTTAACAATTTTCAGATTGTTATTTTATTCCACAATCGTCTATTCAATTTTCGTTTAACAATTTTCTATTTTCCTATGGCGAATTCAATCAACCGCACGCGTCGACCGCTTAAATGAACAAGAAGGAAATCTCGTGTCGTTCTTTTTCATATCCTTTTTTGTTCCGCTTCCACGATTGTTATTTCTAGGAAACGGAATTGGCTAAAAGGGGGCTATGGTTGTTAGGGAGACTTGTGGTGGTTTATCACAGTGCGTCAGCACGGACGCGGGTTATGCGTAATACACCACTGATGGTCCTCCCAGGAAACTCTTCACCAAACGAGGAAAGTCACTGCTTCGCGGGGAAAGTAATTAAAACGCGTGGAACACTTGATGTTAAAGCTAACTTTATTTAATTCACTGCAACGATGACCTGGGACAACTGTTTTTTTCTGGTTGATGATTCTTATTGCAAAACAAAATGAACTTCCTTTAATGGAAAATCTTGATTCACAATTTGATTTTAAAAGAACTTGAATCTTGTACACTGTTCATCAAAAGAGGAAAGTCACTGCTTCGCAGGGAAAGTAATGAAAACTCATGGAACACTTGATGTTAAAGTTAACTTTATTTAATTCACTGCAACAACGATCTGGAACAACTGTTTTTTGGTTGATGATTTTTATTACAAAAGTAAAATGAACTTCCTTTAACGGAAAATCTCGATTCACAATTTAATTTTAAAAAAAACTTGAGTTTGTACAACTGTAGTTCGAATGGATTGTTCAACTCGACTTTTTCTCACGGTGACTCGGACACGTCTCGCGACATCAAAAGTTAACTTAAACTCCGTCCGTTATAAGTACTCTGTTCCGACTGGCTAGAATGTGAGTGTACTCCTCGGACTATGAGATCTGACTAATTGGAAATCATCCAAGAAAAGGGAACCTCAAAGAGACTGAAAAAGAGGCGGAGTTACACGATTAACTCGAGGTAGTTAATCGTGATTGGACCGGGTGTGATAGGCATACATTACGCATGTGTGCGTATGCCATGCATACGATCGTTCAGCGACCGTGGATGGCGGGCAACATCGCTAGTGCATTTTCTAGGAATATAAATAATAGCATCTGGGGTGTGAAAGACCCAAACCGATGATTTGGTCATCCTAATGGAAGGCCATAAATCATCATTTCTGTTGCCGATGATTAAACATTGCAACGAACATAGGGTGCAGCCATTGCCAGATGTTGTAAGTAAACATTTTCTGGCTGCTGGTGATCGTTGTTTGAATGTTATCTATGAACATGGGGAACGCTAATTGTGGTGCCAGCGATTGCTGGTAAACAGGGACATGTTTGATTTGCGTCAACAGAAACCTTGTCGGCGGTAGTAAATCGATAGGGGCAATAGCCGTATGCATGTTATGCAGGGGGTAAACAAATACAACGAGTCACAAGGAACTCTTGTTGATTGTTGTTTCCATAGCTTAAGGCTATGGAAACGAGATGCCCTGGCAGAAAGTATGCCTAAAGATAAGATTTCAGATGCCATGGCAATGTGTTGATTTTGCCATGGACTTATGTTCTTTTCAGGAAATGATGTACGCCTCGGGGGTAAATTTTTGGTGCCACGGCAAGGTGATAAGCTTTGCCGTGGGCTCAATGTTTTTTAGGGAATATGGTTTGGCCGAGGGTGAGTTTTCGATGCCACGGCAAGGTGATAAGCTTTGCCGTGGGCTTAATGTTTTTTAGGGAATATGGTCTGGCCGAGGGTGAGTTTTCGATGCCACGGCAAGGTGATAAGCTTTGCCGTGGATTTAATGTTTTCAGAGGTGATGCTGGAGAAAAGGGGGTTGGAAGGAAATCCCCTACAGAATAGGTAAGCTGCCTAACATAAATTCAAAACGGTTATCCGATTGGTTAACCGTATTAATTCCGGCGATTTGGCTGAGGGTAAATGCCGTAGCAAGGTTACGCAACCTTGCTGAAGTTCGACCGAGAGGTAAGTCGTTCGCCTGGAAAGGTGGGGATCGAGCGATGTATGGCTCTTCGGGCCCTGAAAAGCCCCACATCACTCCCTCCCCAGTGACGTAGTCACGAAACAGGTAAGGCAGGTTAGGGGGTGGTTAGTTGGTTATGGGCGCGCGTTTGAGCGCGAGTACGGGGAGGTTGTGCTGGTGGAGTAGGAGCGGTGTCGATAGATGGAGGTGATTCTGGAGCGGAAGCTTCCAGAAAACAGGGCTTAAGCCTTTCGACGCTGACCGTGGATCGCTTGCCTCTAATGTCGATCTCGAAGACGCGGTCACTGATGCGGCGGAAGACTTTGAATGGGCCATCATAAGGTGGGTCGAGGGGTTTTTTGACCTTATCCACCCTGACAAAGACGTGCGTGCAGCTGTGCAGTTCAGGGTGGACGAAAAGTTTTTTGGAGCCGTGCCTGGTTACAGGGGTTGCCCTATACTTACGTAGCAGGTCACGGAGATGTCCCAATTCGCGAAGTTGGTCACGCGGTGTTTCGCCATCCAGGAAAAGTTCTCCTGGAAGAAGGAGGTTGGTACCGTAGGTAAGCTCTGCTGCCGAAGCACCTAGGTCCTCCTTAATACTTGTCCTCAGGCCGAGGAGGACGGTTGGAAGGGCGTCAAACCATTGTGTGTCATTATGACACATGAGTGAGGCTTTAAGAGATCTATGCCAGCGCTCTATCATCCCATTTGATTGCGGGTGGTAGGCGGTGGTACGACTTCTTTGGCAGCCAAGAAGATTTGTTAGCTGCCTAAAAATTGTCGCCTCAAATTGTGGACCTCGGTCCGAAGTTATGGTGGTTGGTACACCGAAACGTGTGACCCAAGTTGAGTAAAAGGCCTTGGCGACTGATTCGGCAGTAACTGCCCGGAGCGGTGTCGCCTCTGGCCATCGCGTGCAGCGATCCATCATAGTGAGGATATAAGAAAATCCTCTTGATGGAGTAAGCGGTCCCACTATGTCTATGTGGACATGAGCGAAGCGTTCCGTGGGAAGCTTGAATTGCGCTGGCTCCAGTACATTATGTCGCGCTACCTTGCAGCGCTGGCACTGGAGACAAGCACGGGCCCAACCGGTGAGGTCTTTGTTCATCCGGGGCCAAATAAATTTGCGACGGACAGCAGCGGCTGTTGCTCGGCCGCTGGGGTGGGCAGGGTTGTGGTAAACCTGGAACACGCCCTTACGAAGTTTCTCGGGAATGTAAGGTCTAGCGGTTCCAGTGGAGACATCACACCAGATTTCGCCCAAAGGGTCGCGAAGGGTAATTTTCTTGAGCTCTAGTGCCGTATCGGCAGTTAGGAGGGACTTGAGCTGTTCGTCCTCCTCTTGAGCTAGGGCAAGGTCAGTGTTATTCAAGGCGGTACGCAAATGAATCGTATCGATTCGAGAAAGGGCGTCCGCCGTGACATTTTGTTTACCGGAGATATGCCTTATCTCCGTGGAATATTGCCCAATGAGGTCTAATTGACGCTCTTGTCGGGGGGAGGCATTTCCCGACTTCTTCCGGAACGCATAGACCAATGGCTTATGGTCTGTTAAGATGGAGAGTGAGCGACCTTCTATCATGTGACGGAAGTACTTAACAGCGCTGTAGATCGCGAGCAATTCACGGTCGTAGGCGCTGTAACGTCGCTCAGTGGGACTCAGCTTCCTTGAAAAGAAACCAAGTGGTTCCGGGCGGCCTTCAATGTCCTGTTCAAGGACGGCTCCGATTGCGGTATCCGATGCGTCGCATTGGATAGAAAGTGCCGCTCCCTCGAGAGGGTATCGGAGTAAGGTGGCATTTGCCAATTGTTCTTTGGACAGTTGGAATGCTCGATCTGAGACTTCTGTCCAATTAATGGGGCGCTTATCATTGCGCTTAGCTCCTTTCAAAAATTCATTTAAGGGAGCTTGAATCTGAGCGGCATTCTTCAGGGTTGGGCGGTAAAAGTTAAGCATGCCCAAAAATCGACGCAGCTCACTTACGTTAGTAGGCCTGGGATACTTCATGAGGGCCTCCACGCGGTCTGGTAGTGGGCGAATGCCCTGGTTGTCAACGACATAACCCAGATAGGTGATTTGCTCCTTGGCGTATTGACACTTATCTGGGTTGATGACAAGACCGAATTCACGGAGGCGCTCTAGGACCTGACGTAAGTGGCGTTTGTGTTCGGCGAGGTCTTTGGAGGCGATGAGGATGTCATCAAGGTATGCATGGCAGCAATTAAGACCTCGTAAAGCCGTGTCGATATACCGCTGGAATGTCTGTGCGGCATTCCTGAGGCCGAAAGTCATCACTTTGAACTCGAAGAGTCCGAAAGGTGTAATGACTGCGGTCTTGGGGATGTCTTCAGGTGCCACCGGAATTTGGTGGTATGCCCTGGTGAGATCCAGGGTTGTGAAGACATTGCACCCTCGTAACTTGTACGAAAAATCGTAGAGGTGTGCAATTGGGTATCTGTCCGGGACAGTTGCTGCGTTCAACAGCCTATAATCGCCACATGGGCGCCACTCACCAGAACGTTTCTTCACTAAGTGGAGTGGGCTTGCCCAGGGACTGTCCGACGGTTGGCAGATACCTAGTTCGATCATATGCTCGAACTCCGCGCGCGCCGCACGTAATTTTTCCGGAGCCAGTCGACGTGGACGCTGGCTCACAGGGGGACCACGTGTTTCTATATGATGAAACACCGTGGCTTTATGTCGACGCTGGTTAGGTAGAGGAATTGTTGTGCTCACAAATTCCTGTACCATAACCTGGAATGGGTCTAAGCACTCTGTGGCCCCTGAAGTTGCCGCTGGTGATGCCGTCATGGGCAAGGGGGGTGCGGTTGGAGCCACAAGTCTGTTATGGGTCGAATCGACCAACAGATTATGTGCGCCTAATAGGTCGGAACCTATCAGGGGTTCGTTTACGTCCGCAATGACGAAACGCCAAGTGATCGGACGACAAAGACCCAATTGTAGTGTCAGCTTTTTACGTCCGTACGTAAGTATCGGCGTATTATTTGCAGCTGACAATTTAAGTGCGGCCGGCACACGGTTACGCGGAGCAAACGATCGCGGGAGGACTGAAATATCGGCGCCGGTATCGACAGTAAAAGCGATATTCAGTTTCGAGTCCCGGATGGTTAAGCGACTTATCGTAGGGGTGCCGGCCGATTGCGCGAGGGTGTCGGTCGGCAAAATCAGTTTAAAGAGCGCCACTGGTTGGTGGAAGGTTGCGTCCAACCACAAGGCGCTTTGCAATTGAATGCGCGATCACCATATCGCTGGTGATTGGCGCACCAAGGCAGAGTAACGGCATTATCAGGTATGTTCTGCGTATTACCATTGCCGTTACGGGGAGGTCGAGCCGGAGCTCGCTGGGAATTGGCCCGGTGAGGGCCGTTTTGAGAGGAATTGGCTCTCTGTGGGGCATTTTGAGGGAAATAGGCCCTCTGAGGGGCATTTTGGGGGAAATAGGCCCTCTGAGGGGCATTTTGGGAGAAATTCTGCCGATTGGGAGGACGGCTCGGCATGGCACGATTCTGGGCGCTTCGAGGATTGTTCCTCACCTCTGCCCGCAATTGAGTTATCTCGCGGAGGAGTGAGGTTTGGAGCGCCCGGAGGTCAGCAGGAGTTAGTTGTGTGGGCGAATTTCTTTGGTTAGGGTTGGGGCCTGCCACTGGATTCCCCTGAGGGAAATTGGTTGAGGCGGGCCCTCTAAAAGGTAATTGGGTTTTAGGAGGATTGGGAGTTGAGACCAATTGATGGGCTGTAAAAGGTAGACGAGGGTGCCGTGTAGGCTGGGCGGCGTGTTGAGAAACCGCCGCTACCTGGTACGCAGGAGGCTCAGAATACTGATCTGAACTTTCCATAATTGCGTCCGCGATTTTGGATAAATAGCCCAAACTCTGATTGGGTTGGGCTATAAGTGCCGAACGGGCATGCTGGGGAAGACACCTCAAAAAGTGAGGCCTTATTAGGTCGTCCCCAATCCTGGTCCCCGCTATAGAGCGTAAATGGGTCAGGAAAAGAGATGGTCTCATCCCGGATAAGTTGGTTACAGCGGCCAAACGTTGTTGCCGCACACTTCCAGGTTCGTCCAAAGCTTCAAGCAGGGCATCACGCATGTTGCTATATGGGGTGCGGCCGGCCGACTTTATTATGTGTGCAACATGCGGTCGCTGAGTGCGGTCAAGCACTTTCAACAGCTCAACTGCACGAAGTTGTTCGTCGTGCAAGGCTGAGGCCTGGAAGATGCGGTCTGCCACTGCAAACCAAAGGTCCGGGTCCTCCTCATCGAAGGGGGGAAGCCCTATATTAGGGTGACGAGTCCCATTCCCGAGGCTGGAAGCATCGTGGAATTCTTGGGACTCTGAAGGTCTTTGGGGTTGTTGTGAGGTGCCGGCACCAGTTGTGGGCATTAAAATGCCGGAATTTGTCAAAGGGCCGATACCAGGGGCGTTGGAAGAGGTTGGGAGAGCGTTAGAAGATTGGGGTCGGTTCACGACGTTGGGGGCAACGGGTGGTGCCAGAGGAGTAGATTGTCCGGGCAAGTCTAAGTCAGCATCGACTTGCTCAGTGGGGAAATCGACGCTGGAGGCGTCGTGAAATTCAAGAGGCTCGGATTGTTCCAGAGCCTTTTTGGCCATGGTGTTCCTCGTGTTGACCATTATGGGTCGTGACGCGAAACTGAATTAAAAGGCGTAAGAGGACGCGCAGAAAGGTGAAGGGAGGCCGATGGGTCACAAGAGGACGCGAGGAGTTGGGGAAAGGTCGCCAAGGGATGGTGCGAATTTAAGAGGGTCGAGTAACGCGTATTGTCGGTTGAAGATGTTGTCGCTGGGGAAAGTGGGGGTTGGACAGAGTCAAATGGCACCTAAGGTAGTCGCTGAGCGTCGAGTGTAGTTGTTAACACGGACGTGCAGGGTTGGAGTATTGCCTACCCGAACTTCAAAATTAATGCTTGTCAATATGGATAATTACAACCACGATTAAAATTCCAAAAGGGAAGGAAAACAAGAATTCAATGTGTGCCGGAGTGTGTGTAACAGTGTTGTCGAAAAGTGGTGAAAAGAAGGCGATTGTGAGCTTCGGAGCCAAGAGAGAACCGTATAATGTCGAGTGGCGTTGCTTAATGTCGCGAATGTTAGTGAAAAAGAGTCGAGAGTGTCGAAAAGGAGTCGTGTGTAGTCGAAAATTTTCGTGTGAATCTGTACCCAAAAGGGGTTTACAATAATTATTTTTTTGATCGTATAAATTTTAGGTATTTATTATAAGAGTATTTCTTATTTTTGTTTTTGATTTTTTGGTTTTTAAGGCTTTTATTGTTTTTCTGCTTTATCTTGTTTTCGATGTTAATAAAAAGTAAAGGTTATGTGTATAACAGAGAAGAACATAATGTGGCGTAATTGGGATATAAAGTAGTTATTCGATTAAGTTTGTTTAAACGGAAATTTCTTATGTTGATACGTCTATCGGTGTGGTTAAAATAAATTTAATACTATTCTGAAAGGGTTTACTCTTGTTCGTATCCTTATAGTATATATTTTTGTCCGTCTTTCATTTGGCGGACAGCAGAGAACAATGAGAAACAATTGTCTTTTTAATTAATTTAGGAATAGGTGCTTCTTCCTTGGTGATTTTTATCTTATTTCACTTGAATTTCGTTTTCCGGAGCTCTGAAGGAGCTTGCAAAATTTTCTCTAGTCGCTATTGGGTGTTTACAGTGATTGTGCCCAGAAGGGGCTTACGATAGGCAACAACGCAAATACCAATTCCTGAATAACTAACTGTTATGGAATGTAATTGATTAATATATTTTTAATATATTTTGTATGTCTCTTTTCTAGTATGAATATTAAATTGCTTCGTGATATGGGTTAGGTCACCATTAATTTTTAATTGAAAAGTGGTTATAGAGATAGTACTATTGTTGTTGAACGTTTAGGCGCTGCTAAGTACCCTGAAGGGGCTTACAATGATAGGTGCCTTTATTGTTTTGTTTTCTTAAAAGTATAAAATTTTTCTGCTTCAACACACGCTATTTTGACACGATTAATTGAGTTAATAGCGATAAATATTTAAAAAATTGTATTTTGATATTTTGACGGTAAATGTTTGTTCGTTAATTGTCAACCCTTCTCTTAATCTTTTATTATTTAAGTAGGTGACGGTTGTCTAGACAATTTGTTCTCAGGAGTGATTTATGATTGCAAGTGTGTTATTATTTATTTTAGTTCAGTTACCGTATTTGGTTGTATATTGTAATTTAATCTTATTTTACAGTAAAACGCTATAACGAATTAAATGATAACTTTATATTTATTTGTTATATAATGGATAAATTACTAGAAGAATTTATGTTTCAATATTCAAAATTTTCCGATTCTATAGATTTATTTATAGGAGCTAGCTTGCCAGACTAACAAACTTTTTGCCTTACGCAAGGAGTTTAACATTTAGGTTTATTTGCTACGCACTTAATTTAGTTGGACACTGTTGCACCAATAAAGCAAATAACTGAGTGAAAGACTTACGAAAAGGAAGGATTCCTGTTGATGGGTTGCGGCTGCTAATTGTAGTTGACGGTGTTGTGGTGGCTTGAGTCCCTGTCCTGAGCTGGAGCGATGGTTAGCTGCGTACTGTTGAGGTGGGGCTCTACTTGCCCTTACAAAGTTCTTATTTTGGTGTACACCAAGTCACAATTTGACTATTGTCGTTGAGACCCACTTTGACGCGAATGTTCGAAAAGAAAGGTGGCGTGTTATTCACCCTTAGGTCACCAATGTGGTGGTTTATCACAGTGCGTCAGCACGGACGCGGGTTATGCGTAATACACCACTGATGGTCCTCCCAGGAAACTCTTCACCAAACGAGGAAAGTCACTGCTTCGCGGGGAAAGTAATTAAAACGCGTGGAACACTTGATGTTAAAGCTAACTTTATTTAATTCACTGCAACGATGACCTGGGACAACTGTTTTTTTCTGGTTGATGATTCTTATTGCAAAACAAAATGAACTTCCTTTAATGGAAAATCTTGATTCACAATTTGATTTTAAAAGAACTTGAATCTTGTACACTGTTCATCAAAAGAGGAAAGTCACTGCTTCGCAGGGAAAGTAATGAAAACTCATGGAACACTTGATGTTAAAGTTAACTTTATTTAATTCACTGCAACAACGATCTGGAACAACTGTTTTTTTGGTTGATGATTTTTATTACAAAAGTAAAATGAACTTCCTTTAACGGAAAATCTCGATTCACAATTTAATTTTAAAAAAAACTTGAGTTTGTACAACTGTAGTTCGAATGGATTGTTCAACTCGACTTTTTCTCACGGTGACTCGGACACGTCTCGCGACATCAAAAGTTAACTTAAACTCCGTCCGTTATAAGTACTCTGTTCCGACTGGCTAGAATGTGAGTGTACTCCTCGGACTATGAGATCTGACTAATTGGAAATCATCCAAGAAAAGGGAACCTCAAAGAGACTGAAAAAGAGGCGGAGTTACACGATTAACTCGAGGTAGTTAATCGTGATTGGACCGGGTGTGATAGGCATACATTACGCATGTGTGCGTATGCCATGCATACGATCGTTCAGCGACCGTGGATGGCGGGCAACATCGCTAGTGCATTTTCTAGGAATATAAATAATAGCATCTGGGGTGTGAAAGACCCAAACCGATGATTTGGTCATCCTAATGGAAGGCCATAAATCATCATTTCTGTTGCCGATGATTAAACATTGCAACGAACATAGGGTGCAGCCATTGCCAGATGTTGTAAGTAAACATTTTCTGGCTGCTGGTGATCGTTGTTTGAATGTTATCTATGAACATGGGGAACGCTAATTGTGGTGCCAGCGATTGCTGGTAAACAGGGACATGTTTGATTTGCGTCAACAGAAACCTTGTCGGCGGTAGTAAATCGATAGGGGCAATAGCCGTATGCATGTTATGCAGGGGGTAAACAAATACAACGAGTCACAAGGAACTCTTGTTGATTGTTGTTTCCATAGCTTAAGGCTATGGAAACGAGATGCCCTGGCAGAAAGTATGCCTAAAGATAAGATTTCAGATGCCATGGCAATGTGTTGATTTTGCCATGGACTTATGTTCTTTTCAGGAAATGATGTACGCCTCGGGGGTAAATTTTTGGTGCCACGGCAAGGTGATAAGCTTTGCCGTGGGCTCAATGTTTTTTAGGGAATATGGTTTGGCCGAGGGTGAGTTTTCGATGCCACGGCAAGGTGATAAGCTTTGCCGTGGGCTTAATGTTTTTTAGGGAATATGGTCTGGCCGAGGGTGAGTTTTCGATGCCACGGCAAGGTGATAAGCTTTGCCGTGGATTTAATGTTTTCAGAGGTGATGCTGGAGAAAAGGGGGTTGGAAGGAAATCCCCTACAGAATAGGTAAGCTGCCTAACATAAATTCAAAACGGTTATCCGATTGGTTAACCGTATTAATTCCGGCGATTTGGCTGAGGGTAAATGCCGTAGCAAGGTTACGCAACCTTGCTGAAGTTCGACCGAGAGGTAAGTCGTTCGCCTGGAAAGGTGGGGATCGAGCGATGTATGGCTCTTCGGGCCCTGAAAAGCCCCACAGACTATGGCTAATAGAGAGAATATGGCTATGTGCAATGTGATTGTGGTTTTTAAATAGGGGTTTTACTTTATTTAAATTATTTTACTATTGTAATGGGAATATTCTATTGTAATGGGAAAGGGAAGGATATACATGTGAAGACACTAGATGTTAATTATTCATAGGGGGCGAGGGGCCGACTTCAGGGAGACAAGGACAGATGTGTCCTTCATCTTGTCTCTGTTGGGTACGGTCTCAAGATATCTGAAAAGAAAGGAGGAGGGGGGGTGTCTAAGGATAGTGTGGGCATGGTTAGTTCAGGTGTTCTTTAACTACTTGGGTGGAGGCATGGTGGGAAAGAAATCATACAAGACCGGTAGGATTTGAGTGCGGTAGTAAACGCAGATCACGTCTTCAGCGTCTGATAATCTGCGATATAGACTGATCACGAATTCAAAATGTACCGCTCTTTTATAGTCTGCATCTACAGAGTTTTGCTTATAAAATAGTACATATAAATTTCAAGAAGCACAAACAACATTTTGTGTGTACTTCAATTGGAACGGGTTTCTAGGAAGTGGAAGGGAATTTGGTTGAAACAAGTTCCGGAAGGAAACATTATGAAATGTACTTAGGTATTTCATAATGTTAGGGTTATTGGGCATTGAATCAATGTGCGAAAAATGGATTTTCGGATTAATTTGTCGCTCATATGATTCATTTGGGGAAGATATTGGTATTTCGGTTGAGGAATTTCACGAAAGGCACAAACATGAAATGCATTTGAAGATTCGTATTCCATGATGTTATCATTCCAGGGAATTGCTTAACGCACAGTATGAACTTAACGTACGTACTATGACGCATCGTTTGGGGAACACTAACTAGCTTGAGGCTTATTAGGAATTGGGTGCGGGTGGTTATTTAGGATCACTGCAAGGGACACGATACCATTATTGTTGAGGCGTGGTTGTTAGAGTTGCAGCCTACTGGGCTGCTCGCACAGCCTCCTTTGTTTTAGCGATTTGAGTTCCTACTTCTTACGCTACTCGAGCTGACTCCGCTATACGGGCTGCTGCCTGCTGAGCAACCTCCTCTGCCGTCGTTTGAGCTGCTCAGTGTTTTGTTGCATGGCTCTTAGGTCTTTCAGTTCCTTCTGAATTTTTTCCATTGCCCCTTCAGCTTGCTTTCTACGTTCTTTTTCAGAGTATTGTACTTGAACGTGGGCCAATTTTGGAACTTTGACGTATTCTTCTCTATCGTATTAGGTTGAATAAGTACCTGTGGGTGTTGTTAGTATTGTGCCAAGACACGGGCCCCCATTTCACTAACGTCCCAACGATGAAGAGTCAAGTCCCAACACACCACGAATGAAAATGTTACTGCTTCGCACCAAAGGATGAAAAATAAAACTCGCACCAAAGACCTGCCGTACCAACAAATGGTACGGCAGGTCTTTGTTCACAATTTAATAACAAACATGAACTTTCTTTAACGGCAAGTTTTGATTCACACTTTAATAGCAAACATGAACTTTGTACAACGGTAGTCCGAATGGATTGTTCAACTGTGGTGAAAATTGCTAAGATAAAATATTTGAGATCACTTGATCGACATGCGCACTGAACCTACTGCTGGATCATTTACTCGACTTTTACACACCGCGACTCGGAGACGTGTCTCTGCATGCACGGTTAAAATCTGACACCCGTGGTGCTGGGCGACATTGACCCAGCTTCGGGGATTGCGATGAGTTTCCACGCACATCATCGCAGGGGAAACAATCTTTCCTTCGTTTCAATGACCAATGAAAAACGATCTGCATCTCATTGGAAGGTTCTCATGAACAATGTCTAGAACAATTGGATGTCTTTACCTTCGAAGGCAAGACAATGACATGCCTTGGGCGAAGGGAAGGGAAAAAAAAGGAAAAAGGAAAAACACATATGCCGCAGGTCAAACATGTTGATCGATGTATGGACCGGTCATATTGCCGCCGCCCGATAGAGAGAGGTTTCATGATTGACGTTCAGTCAATAGAGCCTTTGCCAACGATGGCTAGGCACAGGGTAGATGGGATAGTGTTTACTTAAAAAGTAACGAGGGACATGGTTATGAGGGCAATGTTTTGTTTATCCCATTGCCGACGCGTATAGCGTCATTTGATAGTTTCTTGCATGGAGCATATCGTCGGTCGCTGGGTCGAGTGCATGTTTGTGGGTAATGTATGGGTGTCGCTGTGCTATGGCTAGCACCGGTTCTACACCCGCCACCACTGTTTTTGTTCGCCGCACTGTGTCACCCACTGCGCAGCTTATATTTGGTACCCTCGGGACCTTGATCTGACTCCAAATGTGGCTCCGATCGCAGCGCGATGAATTATGTACCAAAAACACAGAACAACGTTTGACACGTTCCGTAGCTCTTTATTCGATTAATTATCCACAGTCTCAAACGATAACAAAAAGACTTCACCTTGGTTGATTATATATAGCCGTGTAATTAGAGACAATTCAAAGGTCGATTATATGTAGTTTAAAACAATAGTGTATGTAGTTTAGAACAATATTAATTATATGTAGTTTAAAACAATAGTTTATGTAGTTTAAAACAATATTAATTATATGTAGTTTAAAACAATAGAAATTATTTCACACGCTTACTCTTATGCCGTTTAACATATAGTTACAATGTTACACTGATTAACGAATAATTACATGTAGTTCAAAACAATATCACTTATATGTAGTTTAAAACAATATTAATTATAGGTAGTTTAAAACAATAGAAATCTTTTCACACGCTTACTTATAGGCAGTTTAATATATAGTTACAAACGACGTCAGGCACGCGACCGAACTCCAGGACTTCCAAAAATCAACTCCCCTTTTTCCCATCGGCGCGATAGAAGACCAAAAACTATGTCATCGTTTCGATGACCATATTTGGTAATGATCTCTATTATCTGGAGCAAGCAGAAAGGGTTGCACACGCACATACACAATGCTCCCTTCTGTTGCTCGTCGTGTGTGTCGCCCAGCATGCGAACCATAGACTTGAATTTGAATAAACAAGCGTTCGCAGCTGGGGCGGTTCATCCTGTATAGGATCGGGATATGTACACGATCAGCTACTACTTGTAGCATGACTGCTGATCGTGTGTATGTTGTTGTCGGCATTTCCACTTAACCAGCCAGACACCCTGCTGTACTTGTCGGTCAGATGGCCGTTGGATATGGGCATGCATGCCAAGGGTAAGACACTATATTTTTCATGTGTGCGAATGGCGCGTGAAAGTGTATCTCTTAAATTAGTTCAAGCGATGTTGGTCGCTACTTGGCGCGACCAAATTGCCTTTAATGTGGAGGGTGCCAGCCAATTTCACGGTATCAAGACGAAACGTGCATCACGAATTAGTTAAGCACTTGTTGGCCGCTTGGTGATCATTTATGTTGGTGATTGGAATACTTGGAACCACAAAATCTCGAATAGCTTTATTTGAAGTTGTAGTGGTGGTGCTTCGCATCGAATCACTTAATTTATCCCGAAAATTAAACAGCTTTCCGGATTGATTGTATCCTACATGAAAGTAGAAACTCAGCGAAGGTGGTAGAATGCATGTTTCGTATAGGCAAGGTGCAATTTTCCAGGTTTGATATGCCCTACGGGGGAGCTCTATATAGGGTAGGGAGAAGTTTAACTGGTGGCGTTCGGGGAAACCGCCACATGTTTACTCAAAACAACAATCGATCGATAGTAGGTAGGTAGCTATGGTTACTCTGGGATTTGTTTATCTAAAGATCGACCGGTGACAAGGGTGAACATGTCATGCAGCATGTGAGGAAATGCTCCTCGTCTCTGCATATTGGCATGTTCCATGTTTATGCCGGTTATCTGAAAGGACAACCAAATTGCATTTCAGGTCATATACGCATCAATTATAATGTAGGCAGATTGCCGACTTCCCATCGCCCGATTTGCTGGATGTTTTGTTTGTGTTAAAACAACACTAGAAAATCCTATAGGCGGCCAGCAATGGTTGCGCTGTAGGTTGTTGATTATACAATCGACCGATGGTTCAGCGGTGATGGGAATAAGCATGTCATGTACATGTAAGAGGAAATGCTTCTTCGCATCGAGCATTGGCCTGTGCATGAATCGATGCTGGTTACCTGATAAGGTAGTCGAATTAGCTTTCGGGGTTTATGATGCGTTGGATGCTGGTGAAAGCCCGATGTCATGGCAATATGGTAATCTTGTCATGAACCTACATTTCAGGAATGCTTAAATAGGTGCAGGAACTTGCAATTGGTTGGGTAAAGCGATGGATGGTTCTTCGGGCGCCATCAAGAACCCCACATACCTAATATACCGGAAGAAATGGTGTTAGTGCTTTATCCCCCGATAGACACTTTACAGAGCCTTCGGTCTCTCAGATTAATCACTGATCAAAATTTGCAAAAGTTAACAAACACTTATAGTTGTTCACTCGTTAAAGGAGTGCTAAGGAGCAGTGCGTTGTATTTCCTTTGGCAGCTGCATTTATACCTTGAATAGAGCGATAAGACTGTGTCCGGAGTCCAGCCTTCTGATAAGAGTTTCTTGGGAATGTACTCCCCGGTGATATGTCTGTGTTTCGGCACGGTGCATTTACCGTGCAATGCGATTATAAATTATCGAAAAAGACACGTTTAATGTTTATTTGAACGACACTTTATTTATGTTTACTATTCAAAAATTCGACAAACGAAAAACGAGACAATTCAAACGAAAACGAAAAATATATCTAATCTGCATAATACAAACTGACAATAATAACAACAGAAACTATGACAACACAGAAACTAATAACAAACGAATAACGAAAGGGGCAAGTGCTGCCAAACATGCAAATTAATTATAACTTATAACAATGAATAACAAAACTAATTATACGAATAAAAGAACTATACTAATTAATGACAAATGTAATAACAGAGCATACACAAAATACTAACAAACTAATAATAACAATAAAACAAAAGATGATGACTAATGGCTTGAACTGATTAGTTCAGCACGACGCGACAGCCTGTTTGACCGTATGTATAGCTGGGAGGAGTGGAGCATCGGCATGTACTTTTTTGCTGATACTGGCTGTTGTTAGCTTCGATAGTTAGTTAGGACGATCACAGTATTTGAGATGTAACGAAGTGTAGTGTTTGGGATTGCAATATTTGAGATGTAGCAAAGTTTGATCAGTATTTGATATTTGAGATGTATGTATATAGTGTGGGGGTATAAGTTGGTGTGTCTGGCACGACACGGATTCCTTAAATCCCCAACGATGGTTCGACGCGGACGAGAATGAAGAAATAAAAACACCCTGGAGGTTTTTTTTTCTTGCCGTTTAAAGTTTTCTTTATTTCCTTCTTTTTTTTATATTTCACTTATTCTATTTTTTTCTTACTCAAAATTATTTATTATAATTTGTTTAAACTTGGTGAAGCAACACTGATATTTATCGTTCTATTTCCCTTTAATGGGTTTCGTTATCACTGATGATACTAAACTCGCGATTATGACTCGACTCGATTCGTGCGCACACTCTGAGGATTGAAAATCGACTGCCAATACGTGTGTGTCGCTTGAGGAATGGAAAATTACTTGAGCGGCAGCTTGACCGACTGCGATTGTGGTTGGGTAATGACTGATCCCAATTAGGGATGCAAATTGCGATTTCTTATTTGCACGGCTATTAGCCAATCATCGTCGCGCTCTCTCATGATTCCATTCAGTTGCATGTTTCAGCGAGGTGAATAATACTCGAACATACATTCGACAGTCGCTGAGCATGGGAAGGATGAAAAGAACAAAAGAGAGAGCGCAATAACTTTGGGGTTGACTTAGCTTGTGTGCTTGTATCAATGCAGCCTCTGAGGATGACCCACTGACCTAGTGCGGTGACTGTGGTGATCTCAGAGTGCATTGAACTATGGGAAGATAAAAACGGAAAGGAGAGGAAAATGAGTTTTGTTATTCACCTGTAAAAAGAGATCATTGGTCCCCAGCGAATGGAGTGTCTGGGGAAAGTCAATAGGACGCCGCTGATGATTGGGAAATAATCAGCGTGAGAACCAGACTCAAAGACACTGAAATAACCCCAGCGGTTTTGCTATGATGCAACAGCGTCGTTTGGTTAGATTTAGTTGTTGCTAACGAATATGACGTTGAGATTTCCAGTAGAAATCTCATAGGATTAATGATATGGAGTTGCCGTATGGCAAAAGGGAGCTGAATTCAATTCTGCATTATCTGTATAGAATAATGAATTCAGCTATGCTTTCTTTTGCAGGTAAAATAGCTGAACGGTGGGAGAGGATAATGTGACGCGCTGTAGGGGGACGAAATTATGTTGGAATTGTGGGTTGGCTCTCCATGTAGTATAGAGAACTCCCACAATCGTACAATAGAGATTATAATATTTGGGGTTACAAAAGTTTGTTAAATGTTATTTTAACAATTAATTTACTATTACTATTTATCCACCAAACTTACCTCCATCTAACTTGATTGTTGATAGCGCTTCTTTGGTTCTTTAGGACACACAATCTTAATCTTTACTTTCTCTCTCAAATATTTTCAATACACAATCTTTACTATTTATAATTTTTTTTACCCATGGTTTTTATTTACAATAATTTTTGTTTTGTACAATGTTTTTTGTTTTGTTAATATTTATTTTTAATAATATTTATATATATTATTTACAAACATTTTTATTTTTATTTTTAATAATATTTAGATATATTATTTACAATGTTTTTGTTTTGTTAATATTTATTTTTTTATAATATTTAGATATATTATTTAAAAACTTAAAGAACTTTTTTTTTATTTTTTTATTTATAGATTATTTGAATAAAAATAATATATTTATACATTTGATGTATTTATATTTTGTTTTGAGTTTATCCAATTATTTTAGATTTTATCAATATATTTACAAATGTGTATCACCAACATATGTGCTTCCTAACTCATCGGCATTTTCCCTATTTGTTCTTTTTCAAACTAGGGTACAGACATGCTCAATCTGGTTTTGTGGTGTGTCAGTTCCGGTTCCCACTGTTATTAATGTTGGAGATTAAAATATCTTTTTCAACACCCCAGGTTTTATCCTCTATTCGAAATAGGGCTTCAAGCTGTTATTGTGCACCACCACACTTTTTCTACCTATTTTCAGGACCACGTTTACTAGGCCCTGTATTGCCACTACATTGTAAGGACCCCTCCATATTGGATCTAACTTCCCTTGTTTCTGCGCATTCCGCATTAGAACTTTATCGCCCACGTGAAACGTGAAAGGGCGTACGGTACGGTCATGGTGGTTTTTGGATTTCCTCTTGGAAATCAATAGGTTACGCCGCACTATTTCGTATGTACGTTGGAGTTTGTACTTTAATAGCTTATGGTAGCTCTCGTGGTTGTACATCGGTTCCGGAGGTTGTTTGATGTTAGACGGTACCTCCGGGGTGAAACCAAAGAGACAATCCATCGGCGTAAGTTCGGTACCTTCGTGTACGTTGGTGTTGTACACGAATGTTGCCGTACAGGTTACTATGAACAATTTTTACATTTTTTTTTTGTTTTTAAAACTATTTATTAACCGTAATTTTAATTTGTACATTTAAGTGATACAGTGAGTTAAAATTAATTTTGTAACAACTGTTTACATGTAATTATTATAATACATACATACATTTTCCAAACAATGTTTCAAGAGTTACAGGATAGATGTGTGTTTATACATTTAGTAGTGTTTCGTCCTCCTGGAAAAGGTCAGAAAGCCAGGACAATTTTCACTTTTCTTAGGCTATTTATACTAAGATACATTTCTTATCTGACTTTTAGATGATTTCTCTTTTTCTTATGGTTACAGTTTGTTATGAGTCATAACTACATTGTTTGGATGAGTACATTTCTTCTTGATTGCATTTTTTATCTTATGGGTGTATAATATTTTGGGATGAGTCATACTTAATCTACAGTGCGTTTTCGGTGGAATACATACCAGTTGAGTGATTCATCCGTTAACTCCCTCTTCCAAGTCTATTTTGTTGATCACTAGGTTCAAGGATTTATTGACTTTATTAAAATAATCTCTCAGAGAAAGTTTTCCTTGTCCTAATTTATGAAGTTTTCCCTGAAACGCGTATAAAGGTCTTTGGTCGGCATACACGTCGTCCAATCGTTTGATTGTAGCGTAGAAATTGAAAGCTGTGCAGTTAGTTACTAAAAGATTGGCAGCTTCTCCTCGAATTTTGGAGCTTAATAATGTTCTACATGTATAGTATTTGCATGTATCTTGGAATCCTTTTATATCTTCCATAGCCTTCCATGCCATACTACGCCAAGCTCTATATTCTTCACGGTTAACGTCGAATGTAGGCAAACTTTTAAATATTTCTATATCTATCTCTTCTGCATTTCGTATCGGGGATTTGATGGATTCTTGTTGTTCCCTAGCTATATCTTGACTGCTATCCTGTATGTTCTGTGATCGTAATTTGGTTATAATTTCGTTCAGTCTTTGGTTCTCGCTATTAATTTTTTGGTTCTCAGTGCTTAATGTCTTAAAATTAGTTGCTAGGTGAACGATCTGGGCTTGTAACTCGGGTAAAGTAACCAAAGTTGGGTTTTCTTTAGATGAACTAAGGTAAGATTTTCCACTTCTCAACTCATAGACAACTCCTAGTTGTGATTATTGTTTTTCTATCAATTTTTCTATATAAGGGTTTCTTTGGATGCAATTTTCAAAACCATAGTATGTATCTAAACTCTACTAATCTGTAGTTAAGTTGTACTTACGGTTTCCTCTGGAAAAAATGTCATATGGAGCCTTAATGTTCGCCTATGTGCTTGTTTCCTTTCCAAGTGGTAATCTCTGTACGATTGTCCCTGCCGTTCGGATGCGATTTTAAAGTTGGGTCGTCTTCAGGGATTGAGTTGGTCCACAGGAGTGTTTGTTGAGGTTGATTCTCTTTCCTTTCAATTCTCGGTAGTTTAGTTTGAATAATTGTTAGGTGATGTGTGGGTCTTTTATTTCTTGTCGTCGATCGTAGTAATGTGTCGCCTTGCACAGGTTCACTACCAGAACCCAACTCGGTCGTCCTGTCCCAAAAACTCTTAGACACGAACGAGACAGCTTCCTCCGTGATCGGTTTTACCACCTGTCCGTAAACACAAGAAAACTCCACTCTCAGAAAGGAACAAAAAGATAATATATATTTTCCGGTGATTGTGCTGGTACTTATCTTGAAGTTATTGTACAGAATAATAATGAACTTAAGACGAATGTTTCACTTATTACAAAGGTTTGCAAATGCTACGATTGTCCGTGTATTTGTCTTACAGTTAATTTACAGAGTATAAATAAACTTAAGACGGTTGTTTCATTTATTACAAAAGGATTTGCAAAGGTTACACTTATTCTTGTATTTATCTTGCAGTTTATTTACGGAGTATAAATAAACTTAAGACGACTACTTCACTTGTGACACACGGATTTGCAAATGTTACACTTATTCTTGTATTTATCCTACAGTTAATTTACAGAGTACAAATAAACTTAAGATGACTACTTCACTTGTTACCCAAGG
The DNA here is from genome assembly GCA_963931805.1 of Microdon myrmicae. NCBI lineage: Eukaryota > Metazoa > Arthropoda > Insecta > Diptera > Syrphidae > Microdon > Microdon myrmicae. The sequence continues at coordinate 175,109,486 of OZ007497.1, read as the reverse complement.
ATTTGCAAATGTTACACTTGTTAGTTAATTTACGAGGTATAAAATAGACTTAGGATGATTATTTCATTTGTTGCACAAGGGTTTGCAAAGGTTACACGTATCTTGATGTTTAAGTTAATATCCGAATAAGAATTCTCTTGGGCTCCGTTCGCACACCTAACGCAGACTGAATTTCTGACTCCAGATTTCGTCCAACCAGATCCATGGCCCCACACCACGAACACCAAAAAAACTCACACCATCGTTTTTTTTCGCACATGCAAAAACAAAAAGGAAGACGGAATACATGGCACTCAAACTGCGTCGTCTGCAATTTTCAGCAGCTCACCATGCCCGAGGGTGTTTACTTTATTTTTTTTTATTGTTTCGAACCTATTGCTGAAAAGGGTTGCGATCAGGCCATACGAAGTAAGTGGATGATGAATATCCATGCGATCGTCGACCGCACACAGCATCACCGCCGATCGCATCGTTCGTAGGGTAGCTTGGTGCAGGTGGTGTTGCTTTGGTCTACTTCATTGAGTAGTCAAGCTTAATTCCTACATTGCGCGCAGATTAGTTTTGCAACAGAAATACTCGCCGTAACGAGATGGTAAAAGGACGCAGCTTGCATGTGTGTAATGATACCGGACCGAAGATATGGGTGTCCGGCATATCCTGATTTATTGGTTGGTTAAAGATGCGACCGTTTCTTCCACTCGAGAAGATGGTGCGTGTTGGTGGAAAACAACTGGTAGGGATTCCTTGGTGTGCGTTGCATGTTGGGGAATCTCTCTCGAGGAATTGCAACGCACAGACAAGCGATTCGTCGTTATAGGAATAATTTCTTCTTTTTTTGTCTTGTCCACCAGAAATACAAATACCAGGTTTCTGATTGTTTCCGCTACCATGACGATGTCATGAAATCCACATTCATAGGTGCATTTTCTGTATGCCCGATGGATCCGGACAATGCCCGTTACCCTGGTTATGCTTCTCTGGTGGAGTGTTACCAAACAATAGGTGCGACGTGGCGGTGGCGCCACATGAAACCGCCACAGATGTATGGGATTTGTGGTTTTGGTAGGGTGTCGGCCCAACACAGGTTCACCAAAACGTCCCAAACTCTATCTCTCTAAGCTTGTTCGCTAATGTCTTGTAGTTCAGGGAAAACAATCGGTCTCCTCGTTTAATGTTTTTATTCTTAACTAAGACTTATTCGATGGTGTACAAAGTATTCTTTTTCTGGAGTAAAACTTAGTTATCATGAACATAGTATTTTACTTCGGCTTGCACAAAACTTGTTTCATATAGTATTGTAATTCTATAACTAGTTTTATTTATTTTGTACGTGGAATACACAGTATGAAGAAAACTTAACTCATATAGTATTGTAATTCTAGAACTAATTTTATTTGAATACACAGTATGAACAAAACTTAACTCATATGGTATTGTAATTCTATAACTAGTTTTATTTATTTTGTACGTGGAATACACAGTATGAACAAAACCTATCTCATGTAACCCATAAATCAAATTTATTTTATAAAAATGAAACTTACTTTAAGTCTGCATAGAAATTCATATCACACTTAGTATTTCAATTAGGGATTAAATCAAATTTATTTTAAATACATGAAACTTACTTTATGTCTGCTTGTAATTCAGATTAACAAAGTATTTTAATTCGTTTACTTTATACAACAGCAAGTGTGTCACTATTCTTTCTAATTACAATCATACAAAGGTGAGTGTCCACTATTTTGATTGATTTGGTATGCGACAAGACCAAGTATATCACTGATTTGTTTAACTAAATTCATACAAAGGTGAGTGTCCACTACTTTTGATTGATTTGGTATGTGACAAGACCAAGTATATCACTGATTGTTTAATTAAATTCATACAAAGGTGAGTGTCCACTATTTTGGATTGATTTGGTATGTGACAAGACCAAGTATATTACTGATTTTAAACGAGAGTACGTGTCCACTATTTCGATTGATTTGCTTGTGACGAAAGCAAGTATCACTCATCTATTCGATTAACTTGAAACGAGAGTACGTGTCCACTATTTCGATTGATTTTCACCAGCCAACTGATTCCTTCTCGCTGGGTGTGCACTTATTCCTGAAGGGATGATTTGTGCACACACCAACACATCCACAGACATCGGTCCGAAGGCCAGTTCATGCGGAGATCGTTTCTTGGGTGGATGTGTCTCACACAGCCGAGGATGCGATCACACCGTTGCCCTGTGCCGTATCAGTCGTCGCACGGGGCGACACATCATGCTGCCAGTTGGTATGTCATCGCAGAGTCCGGCATGGTGTTGGTCGCCACTTCGTACCCCTGCCTGTGTGTACTTTGCATATTATGTTCACAGTGGTGGGCGCCATGTGTGTGGTTCGATCATGAATGTATATTCGATTATTAGCGGACGCCCATATAGCCATGTGAACGACTTGTTGTGTCCTTTTATGGGCATGCGTTGTATCTCGTATGTTTGTTCGCCTGCTTGGTATTTCTTGAGATTTGTTGCAGGCTTGTGCAACCGAACGAGATGTTCGTTGGCGATTCTGGATTGTCAGATCGCTGCATGTTGTCTTTATTAGAGCGTGGTGCGGGTGTCCTGCGCTTGCCTATGTCATCAAGTTTCAAACGTTTGCAACTACGTTGCTCTTTGAAATTGATGTTATGCTTTTTGAATTTTAGTGATGTCGCCTGCATTATTATATGTTGGTGAGTTTTCCACCTCAATAGGTTTGCAATTACTTGCAAGGGAAACTGTGCCAGGCGACCATCGAAATGTTTCGTAGTACGTACCTGTTAATGTGGCTTTTTTACAGGTTAGGTGTGCGCCCCTTTGGTTACACCTGTGTACCCCGTCCTGGCTTTTGGTAAATTCCTATTTTTCAGGTGCTGTGGTTCTGAGGTGTGGGATCACTCGGTGGGGTTCGGGGCGAACGCCACAGATGTTGTGGGGTATTTTAAGCAGAGTGCCTGGCACGACATGGATTCACTTAATCCCCAACACCTTTAGATTACACTCACCGATTGCTGAAAATTGTTCCTCAAGGAAGACGAAAACGGGTACAAATTAAATACTGATTTATTTTACGTAACTTCTTTTTTGTTTTATTTCACACAAGTTTCTTTCACATATATGGTTCCTTAATTTATTGTTCTCTTTGACAACAATAGTTACGCGGTATATTAAACGACTCGCGTAAGGACGGACTTCAACACACGCTTGACACAGGATCACGCACAAGACAAAAAGATATTATTTTTTTACTCGACTCCGTATATTACAAAAAACCTCAATAGGCCCGTATAGTGCGTGTGCACTCTTATAACGATGATATCTGACTCTACGAGCTGGGCGACGTTGACCCAGCCTCTGGTGATTGCGATGAGTTTCCACGCACGTCATCGCAGGGGAAAACAATCTTTCCAGATAGGGTGAATGTCTTTTATTCGCCAGAAAGACAAACGAAACATGCGTTGGGCGAAGGAAAGGATAAATAAACATGCAGCTGGTCAAATATGATGATCGATGTACGGCTGGGTGTATTCCCATCGTACGATAGGGGATCGATTTGGGTTGGCGATAAGTCAACAGAACTTTGCTGCGATGGCAATGGCTACTAGATTTGGGTGCATGTTTATTTTAGGCATTGGATAATGCACAGGAATACTGGCATGTAGGCAAAAAAAATGTCTTTTGTTTACGTAGAGTACACAGAAGCATTTCGTTTAGAATAGCCAGCGTGAGATGGTCGTTGTTTAGACAACGAATCATTAGACACGATCATGGGTATGATTGTCTAACGTCAATCATATTCGTGCCCAAATCCCATGATCGGTAGATAACCGATAAAGGAAATTGGTCGCAACTGTAGCAAACCTTGGGATTGGAGCAATATTCACTCATGAACCGTAGTAAGAATATCGGCTACAGCTGTGTCAACAATTACGCTGGCCAGCGAGTGTTTATCGTTTATAATTACTGACAAGTCGAGCCGATTGGTCTGGCCCGGTTCATGTAATATGAATGCAATAATTTGTTTGATGTGCATGCCTGCTGGGGTTTTACTTTCAGGTATGAAAAATGCTGCTGAGAGCTTACGCTGCCCAAAATTGCAGGTAGGTACGGTGTCTTGTGGAGTGAGGGCAAAACAGGTAGATATAAAGAAATGGCTGGTTCTTTGGGAAAGTTTTAAAGAACCGCCATAATGTTGTGGGTATTTTCATTATATATTGTCTTTAGGGGTAAGGTGCCCCAGGGGAACAGGTTCACCTCTATACCCTGTCGCTGCTTTCAGTCAAATAAGTAAAACTCCGTGTTGATTTTTTAATTTATTATTTGATAAGAATACAAACTAAAGCTTACATAACGCGGATCCGATGGCGGTTAACAAAACTTATAATTAAAGTAACAAAATCTCTTAGCACTATGATAATTTACGATCTTTAAAGCTAATGGACACACTGTTTAGATTATTTAATTTTATATGAATACTATACACAACTGTTTGAATTAAAAATATTGGTTACTGAAGAACTTGGTATGGTTATGTGTACGGCTATTATACACAACAGAAACTAAAACAAGATTGTTCAAATTATTTAATTTAATCTAAATCCTATACACAATGTTTGAATTAAAATATTGGAGTATTCAAAAACGATCCGTTGCGGCTTTAGCATGGTTAATTCAAAGCACGGAGGACCCTTTATTCACCGTCCACTAGCTGATACTTGACTCGACTATAGCTTATTTAACATGGAGGCCCGACTTGCCTCCACGGAATCTGTAACGCGATTAGTTATATCAACCGAAACGACTGAACACCAACATTTTCATCCATCGCCCCGATGACCATATACGGGATGATCCTAGAAGATGGTCACCGAAAGGATGTGCACACACACAGATGCGGTTACCTCGCACACTCATGCTGTGCCCGAGCAAGCGGACCGTGGATATAATAATTCCATAAGCGGAACATTAGCTGGCATGGTTGCAGCTGGTGCCAATATCTCGACATAGAGATTAAGGTGTTTACACGATCAGCAACTGCGTAGAGCATTTACGCTGATCGTGCACATCTCGGCGGCATCTCCACGTAGTCGAATTCTCGATGGTAATTTTCCATTTAGGAGACTCGACTTCCTTGGGCGGTCAGCCGTATGCCATCATGTATTTGTCGGTCGGATGACCGATCGATGTGGGCATGTATGAAAAGGAAAAGATGAAACATCTCCTGCACGTGTGCGGCTGACTCGTAAGGGGATATCTCATTGATATGGTTCTGGCAATGTTGGTTGCTTGATGGTGCAACCACATTGCTCTTACTTGTGGAAGATACCTACAATTGCTGATGGAACTCGATCCGAGACATGTGTACTGAATTGGTTCGGTTCATGCTGGTTGCGTGGTGTATGCCGCATGTTATACTTTCATACTAGGAAATCCGATGATGCAACATACACCCGACGAACTGTTGGATTTTATTTTTACAACAATTGTATATAATTGTTTTTTAACACTCAACTTACCCCTGTGTTGTTTTGACTGTTGCGGAGGCGTTGAATGTAGTTTCCAACAAATTAAAACTGCGTCTTAATGTCCAAACATTTATTTAATATCACATTTAGTTAATAGATTAATTAACCAGGTTAACTGTTTTTCCACACCGAACATTACTTTACAATAAACCACTTAATGTCCAAACATTTATTTAATATCACATTTAGTTAATAGATTAATTAACCAGGTTAACTGTTTTTCCACACCGAACATTTAGTTAAGAAATTAATTAATTGTTATTCTTCCAATAACCTTTTTTTTATACTTTACAATAAGCCAAATCAAAGTTGCGTCAGTATTTATAATGAAATAATTGAGCGACCACCACACACGCACACAATCCTTTTTCAACACGCGACAGAGAACGACCCGCACACGTCGACTGTTCGATTAACAAGAAGGACTATCTCGTGGCTTCACGACACATATTCTCTTTTGTTCCGCTTCCACGAGTTATTTCTATGAAGCGGCACAATTGGCTATTGGCAAATAGGGGGCGACTATGGCTAATACAAAGAAGATGACTATTGCAATGTGAATGGGGTTTTAAATTGGTTTTACGTTTATTTAAATTAGATTCTGTTGTAAAGGGAATAGGCAATTCGTACTTTGTAGGGAAGGGAAGGATATGGGAAGGATGAAGGATATGTGCGTAAAGACACGAGATGTTAATAATTTAAGGGGGAGTGATAATTAATTGACATTAATTATATAACAGAACCACTTTGCAGCAAATGACGTCCGTGAGGAAAATGTCTCTTATGGTTCGTGCTATTGAATTAGCGAAAATATGGTTTAGGAGACACTTTAGATGGGTGACAAAAAAGTAAGTATGTGGGGGTTCTCTATACCACACGCAGAACCAACCCACGATGCCAACCAATCTTGATCGCTAACAGCGCGTCACTTTAATCATGCAAAATCTGCATTTGCACACATCCCCCACTTACCAAGAACCCATCTCCCAATCTGCGATAAAAGATATTTTCCAAACTCCCAACAGAATATAATTCAACAGAATACATTCTAATCATCCCCGCATTCATTTTCCCAAAATTGCTTCGGTCAATCCTTTACCGAATTCTCATTCCCTCCTTGTGACTAAGCAATCCTAATTTCCCCGAAATTCATATGCCGTAACAAAACGCATATTCAAATCCACAACGGAACATTAACAACTATACCAAGCCGCATACATTTCCCCGAAACGAGTTCAGTTAACATTCTATCTAAACGATATTCCTTGCTTGCACCCAAGCAATTCCAATTTTTCCCGAAAACCACTTCGGTTCATTTCCTCCTTAAATTATACTTCTCGCTTGCGACGAAGCGGCAGCCAATGTCCACGAAATGATCACAACAATCAAGGCCCTTGATCATATTTGGCTATGCCGCCAAATCAATTTCCCAGTATACACAACCAACGAATCCAACTAGGCTTATATGACCAGGATTCGCTGGAACTGAATTCCTATGCAAGCATAGCGATTCTATTCAAAATTAGAATACATTTTTTCCTTCATCAGTCAGTCGCTTTCCAACAACCAAGGGAGTCGGTCGTGACCGCCATCCACCGTACCGTTCGCACGGTACGGTGCGTACCCACGAAATATCTACGCGAGCTAGGCAAGCAATCAGTACTTGTTTTATCGGTTTTCGGCCGCTCTAGGTCGAAGTTTTTACATGGTTAATGGGAAGATGAGTAGTGGCGTTCAAGGGAACCGCCACAATGCATCTGTGGCGGTTCCGCTAAACCCCACTGTTACTTACCTGAAGAACCCCCATAACTCTGACCCAACTTATAAGTTTCGCTAATGCAATCGCATTAGCACCATAAGTGCTTCACGCACCAAATAGATCAAATTTATTTACCTAAAAGTCCCTGCAAAGAATTTTCCTTAGATGGGCATTCATACATGTATCAATGCGTCTCTGCATTAGCGACCCAGAACCGAATTTCCAATTAGTGTAGATATTCACACTAGAGTTCGATCGGCCCGAATGGTGAGCCTGATGCGGCTTCTTCCATGGCACCGTCCGCGGTTCCAATGACAGGTGCGGACCCAGTGCCTGTTGGGCTGAGAGAGGTACCGCCTCTTCTGGATTATAAGGCGTGCTTGTTGGCACGGATGCGGTTGATCCCTTGATGCTGGGGAACGCCGCCCGCCTAGCGGGGAATTGCGCTCTTCTATCCCTATTGGGGTAGCTACATGTGGTAGCGGTCGGAGTTTGGTCATCCGGTGTCTCAGTTAGGATGCCACTACTGGCAGTTGCTAGGAGACTACCTCTTGATGGAAGCCTCCCATCCGAGTTGTGCGGCGAATTATAATTGGCCGGGTCGATCGACATCACCGATACGTTGGTGAATGACGAATGCGTTTGGCCTGCTCCTAGGCCAGTTCCTGCTAAATGTTTCTGCTGCTGTAGTCGTTGCTGTTGCAATTGATGTTGCTGATGCGATTGGCGATTAACCGGACTCTGTGAGTTGTCACGGTCACTGGTGAGATTGCTGGTTACTGTTTATTGGACAGTTGATAGTGTCTTTATGAAATGCCTTGGTTCAGGATGGACCAGTTCCTCTGGGTTGGAGTTGTAAATTCGCAACCCACGAGGAACGGCCATGTGTTTCTGCGTTGGTCCGAACATCGGGACATGGGCTGACTTGATTTGTGGGCAGGCGGCACTCTGGTCGGCGGCCTGCTGGTCCATACTCACTGGGAGTGTGTGCGGTTCTCGTCTATAGGCTGTCGGACTGAGGACCGCTGATGTCACAGGGGACTGTCGTTGAGCATCTTTGCCTTGGTCGGCGTCGTTTGCCTTAATGGGGGAGACTGGGTCGATCGCGAATTGAGCCTCGAGCAGTCTCGTTGATTTGGTATCCTCGCCTTGCTTGGCGGGTGTCTCTGCAGCAGGCTCTTTTCCTGGGCTAGGTGCCTCATAATTCTTGGCATCTTTATTAGCTAGTGCTGGTGCCTTCTTGCTGAAATAAGCCTTCTTTTGTGGTGTCGCTTTAGCGGCGAGGGCTGCTGCTGCAGTTTTAACTTGTGATGGGGTTCGGGATGGGTGGCCAGGTGGCATACGCATGCCAGGTGTGAACGGAGTTCCCGGCCATCAAGGTAGTTGCGACACAAATGGCGGCGAAAATCTGGGTGGTTGAATGACGATATATGTCGTAGTCTTGGTTGCGGTCGGACGGTCAGTGGTGAGGACGTTTCTTGTCTCATCAAACTTGGTGGGCTCTTCCAGATAGATCTTCTCGGCGTGAAAGATAAAGCTGTTCAGGAAGTAGCGATTGCCGCTGGTCATCTCTGGAGTGGCCAGGCGTTCTATCTCCTCATGGTTCTTTTGGATGTCCTCCCATGTGATCTGGAGGTTGCGCTGGCGTATGTCCACCGAGAACTACGTTGGCGGCCCTCTCTTCTCAAGGTTGAGAAAGGCACAGGACATCCGCTCCTGGGAAGCGAACTGGGCGCTGATTAACTGTTCCGCCAATGTAGCCGTTGTCGTCTTCGACTTCTCTTGCATTGGGGCCGACATCTCCTTGTAATTTAGAGGTATCGATCTTGGCGACGGTTGGTCTTTGCGTCTGGACGCTGGTGTTCCGCAACCTTGACGTCGGTCGGTCCTTAAGTATGGACCTTATAGTAGTCCGCGAACTTGGCGGCGATTGATCCGTATGTCTGGATCCTTTGCAGTGGCACCGCTAATTTGGCTGCGGTAACCGATCCACAGATCTGAATCCCAGACTACACCTCGACCTGGCAGTGGTAGCCGATCCACAGATCTGGACCTCAATTGCGACGCGAACTGGTCGCGGTGTGGTGGTAGGTAACTGCTGGGGGCAGTTTCGGTGGGGGCCACGAATTCGGTGGCGGTAATTTAATTGAAAAATTGAAAATTCTCTTACCTGAGAACTGGTCGTTGATCCGTATGTCTGGATCCGGTAATTGCACTGCGAACTTGGTCGCGGTGTGGTTATAATGTAGCTGCGCTGGGGCTGCTTGTTCATGCACCACTAATCTGGCGGCTAGAGGTCCTTAGGCTGGACCTTGGGGCTGCGAATTGGGCTCCGGTATCTTGTAAATGTAGTTGGTTACTGCGCCACTAATCTGACGGCAGTATTATGGCTCCCATGTGGGCAGCTAATGTTGCGCTCTGAACTGGCGGCGGTCGGTCCTTAAGATGGACCCTCTAGTATGCCGCGATTGACGGCGGTCGGTCCATAGGACCCTTCAATAAGAATGAAGCCCACGACAGACGAAAGGCACTGATCGCTCTAAAAGACTTAATTGGGGCGAGTATGAATTTCACCCTAAAGGACAAATCCTGCTGCACTGATCATGACTTCCTAAATCGTTTCCTCTATGCAAGGAAATTTCGCTGTGATGAGGCTTTCGAGCTCATCATCAATTACTATTCATACAAGCAAAGGAATAAGCCGCTGCTACAGAAATTAAACATCTTCGATGAAACCATTCAACTCGCACTGAGAGACGGAAATCCTTGTATCTTGAAAGATCGCGACCGTCTTGGAAGAAAAGTTATTCTATTTAACACAGCCAACTGGGAACCAACGAAGTATTCCCTCGAGGATGTATATAGAGCTTTCCTATTGACACTGGACAAATTACTGGAGGAGAAGCAGAATCAAGCTCTGGGATTGGTGGTGATTGTTGACTGGACAAAGTTTACACTACGACAATCTTCGCGCTTACAGCCAAAGATCTTGAAGTTAATGATAGAAGGATTACAGGACTCCGGGACAGCTCTTTAGTTCCACTGCGAACGTGCAGCAGTGGATAGGATTCACAGACTGGATCCGGCTCGAAGGACCAAATTGTGTGTCCAACAAGCGTGGAACACACCTTCCACTAACACCGGGTTCTTGTTGTGTTGTGGGCTGGCGTCAGGAACAATGCGGTCTCCTGACGTGATGAATGTCGATGGGGAATATCCCGATGTGTTCACAAACACGAGGGACTGGATGTGCAAGAATCAAAGGCGGCCGCAACGATGATGCCTGAAACCAAATTGTGCTATTGAGCGAAAAAGTGACCTGAATACCTGATCAATTCCAGCAATATTCCTCAATCCACCAACCAACAATAAAACGCGGCGGTTTTATTGTCTTAATTTTTTTTGTCTCAAAACTTGTCTCTACTAGATTTGTGGGGAAGAAGTATGTACCTAATAAGGGCACGAGATTCCCTTCTTCCACCATCATAAATTGTTCCACCGATACAATTTCGCGATTGTTAGAATGTCCGCCGAAAATAACAATCACGATCACCAAAAACACTGACAACAATAGACGCCCAGAAAGGAAAAGTACGATGCAATATATTGGTGGAAACTCAACACAGGAAAAGAAACGCACTGTTTTTATTTTTGGTTTATTTTATTGGAAACAAACGATATTTATATTACTTTTGTTACGATATAAGGAGTTTATGATATTTCGTTCGGTTAACACAACGCACTGCCACACGACTTGGTAAAAACTACTAATTATGAAGTAGGGTATATACGCACCCTCGGCGCGCGACGAGGGGTGGAAGAGACACACGACCTGCTCGGGCGGCGAATGTAATAGGACTCCTCGAGGATAGAACTCTGACTTAAATTCCATCCTCAATTAAGGGTGAGATATGGAGGAGAAAGAGAAAATTTTCTCGTAAAGGTGTGGCCGCCACAGAGATGCACTCTTTCAGTGCAGTGGGGTGTGTGCCTAGAACAAAGAAAGGGGCATAAAGTGCATTCCTCGGATACGATTTCGGTAAAGCAAATAAAACCGAAATCGTCGGATGCTAATGGGATTTTTGTTGGAACATGTGCGGCTAAACAAAGAGACGACGATCCGATGTGAAAATGTGCTAGTTGGTTGGTGGACGAAACAAATCCCTTGCTTGCATTTGTATATGCAGGGAAATTCGTTTGTGGCAAACGGATTCTATCTTTGCATTGTTTATGCTTTGAATTCAATTGATGCCAAGAGACGCGGAATGCGTATTTGCTTTGGTTTGCACATTGTGCGAGTCAGACAATTTTATTGCTGGGAGAAAAAGGTCGCCGGCCAATGTGTACATAAAGAAATTTATCGTACACATGGCGAAGCTGGGAATAGGCGACGCAAGGGTAATATTTACTGATATGCGGTTGTATTATATATGAACCGATGAATTCTCTTTCAAATAATTTATGATAAGGTAATAAAGAACTCTTACAGGAATAGTATGCGAAGAGATGCAAGAAAAGGTGAGAATTCTTTTACAGGGACTTTTTAAGATTATAGATTTGATCTATATAATGCGTGAAGCATTTACAGGTGCTAATGCTGTTGCATTAGCAGAAACTGATATAGATTGGGTTGTAATAATGGGGGTTTTTAGGTAAGTAGTCAGTGGGGTTTGGCAGAACCGCCACAGATTTACTTCAAAATTTGTTTAAACTCGATTCAACACTTGCCTTTATCGTTTATATTTGTCTCAAAACTTGTCTCTACTAGATTTACTTTAAAATCTGTTTAAACTGTTTATATTTCGTAATTTTATCTTCACTATTCGGACTGGAGACGATCCTCTCTACTTCTGCTTTAGCTTCTGAATTTTTATCTACACTATACCTCGCTTGCCTCGCCGGCGGCCCATGTTCGCGTTACTTTTGTCGACCAAGGAAAAATCGTTCGTTAGTGGCTCCCACGGAGTTTGGACCTCGAAATAGGTTACTTGCAAATCAAGCAAACTAGCTTGTTAGTGGTTTCTACGGGGTTTGGGTTTCTTTGTTTCTAATGGATCATATTATACTATGGGACTCGGAATATTTTGTGGATTAAGCAAAATGTTTCTTTATGGATATAGGGTTGGTATTTCAAATAGGTTGTTCCCCGATGGATTCCGGGCTATACACCATGTATAAAGGGCGCCAGATATGGTCTGTGGGGACAGTTTCCGGTGTTCCCGTCAGACCAGGAGGTTCGAAGACTGGATCGCGACAAATGGGGCCGTGTAGTTTTTTTTATTTTACTTTTAGTTTTCTTTAGTTTTAACTTAACTTTATTAACACTATTCTACAAGCAAATGTTTATAAAAACTTGACTTTGCTTATTTTAACTAACAATCTTAATTTATATCTAATTTGACACTTTTATGATTTTGGGTTTTTATAATTTAAGAATGATAATTTTCAGAACCTTATTCCAACTTACTATGATTACAATCTTAATTTTTTAAGTTTAAGAGTTATATTTCTATTTAAATTATCGGCATTCACAATTTTAATTTCTTTCTTACGGCCACCCGCCGTGACTGCTCGAACAAGAAGAAGGCAAAGAACCGGAAGTCCATCCATTATCGTCCTATTGTACTAGATCAGTCACAATGGGTTTACATTAATGATGGGCTTACAGTGTAATGTCTAGCGATAAGTTATTGGTGTAACAATTTTAATTGTAACACCTTATTTCACAATATATTTTATATATATAAAGCTTAATGGTACCCACGTGGCTGTTTTTGGAGTTACCTGCGTTTCCTGCTTCCCTTGTGATTTAGATGACCTTTTATCTTTCTCTCCGTCGTGTTTTTTAAACTATTACGATTAATCTCGAGGGCAAAAAAAGAAGAACACTAAGATTTAACCTCCTTAAAACTCGCTTTAATTCAATTCAGTTTACAATGTCACTTTGGCAATTTTAATTATTCATATTTGTTTTCGATCCTGATTAAAACTTGCTTTAAATCAATTTAACTTACAATGTTACTTTGGTAATGTTAATTGTTCATATTTATTTTCGATCCTCATTACAACTTGCTTTAATTCAATTTAATTTACAAAGTCACTTTGGTAATTTTAATTATTCATATAGGTTTTCGATTCTGATTAGAACTTGCTTTAATTCAAGTTAATTTACAATGAGTTCGACGACCAACCACGACCGACCAGTAACTGCTCCCTACTGACTTTTTCGGATATTACTCGACTCACCCCTGACCCAACTTGGCAACAGGTACTTTTTCCATGATCACCCATTCTCGATCGCACACTCACCCTCATTCTCCCATTTCCCCGTACATTAAGGTGAATAAACTCTTGCGAATTTATCCAACAGTCAATGAATTTTGGGAGAATAGGAAAACTGCAACGGAGAGCATGACGATTTCAGGGTTGATTTGCTTTCGCTCGCAACGAAAGCGAAACCAATAAGGTGACCGCATGACACTGTTTCGTATTTGAATTGCTCTCAGAGAGCAGAACCAAAAATGCACTCCGAGAAGGGGAAATGGGCTGGGTTGAAAAGTATATTTCTCATACTTTTCACCTAACTCTGGGTTTTTGATCCCCAGCGAATAGCCGTGTCTGGCGCCGGTCAAAGGACGCCGCGGCGCTTGGGATAATATCGGCGTGGGAAAAAGACCAAAGGAATTCGCGATAACCCAAGCCGTTTCTCTATGTAGCAACAGCGTCGCTTATCCACGCTTTGCTGTTGCTAACCAGTCATGAGATTTTTGATTTCCGATAGGAAATCTCATGTGGTGTATCAAATAATGTTGCCTTTTCAGGGCAACATATAAATGCGAATCAAGATTCGGGGGGTGTTTTAATTCTGTACCATGTGTACAATTTTTTATTTTTTTACTACATCTCGGCCAGCCTGAAAATTTAGATCGACCACGATCTTACATGATTTAACATCAATTTTCGAGCTGAAACTCAATAATATAGTGACAAGCGTTCCTAAGAAAACATTCAATTCAATCAGCTAGCACTAGTTCCCCAAAGGCGGATGTTTTCAGCATGGACGACACCATTATATGGCAACTGTGTAATTTGACAATTTTCAATGTTTCCAGTCAAATATCTGTCATGTGGTAATAATTTATGGACCACATAGGAGCCTTCATATTTCGACATTAATTTCTACCACTAGTAGTGACAATATTTCTGATGACTACGTAATCTCCCTCTTCATACAGAGACGCGGGACGATGATGCTCTTCAAACCTTTTCAGGTTATACTCCTGGGCTTCAGATATAGCTTTAGACGCTTTTTCCCTGTCTTCAGTCAGATTCCGATGCAGGGGAGACACCTGCTTTTCTTCAAGGAACTCTGCCAGTTTATCAATGTTAGGACCGCGTTGATCAACCCCACACAGAAGCCTACTAGGTGTTTTATGGATAGACCTGTGCATGGTAATGTTTAAAGCATACTCTACGAGAGATAACTTTTGAGCCCAATCACCGTGATCGATTGCATCGCTTACCTTTCCTAACATACCCGCCAACACCCGGTTCACTCTTTCTACCTGTCCGTTCGCTTGCGGTGACTGAATTGCCATCTTAACGTGCGTGACATTCTTATCCAGTAAAAATGAACTGTACTCCAGCGAAGTAAAACAAGTGCCTCTGTCCGTGATTACTCTGAAGGGCCTGCCGTAGTACTCGAAGTATTTACAGAGGGCAGCGCACACCTCCTTCGTACTCGTCGATATGACAGGGTACAGCTTGACAAATTTTGTGAATGCATCAACTACCAGAAGAATATGCTTCCTTGACCGAACAGCAGGTAAAGGTCCGAAGTGATCTAAATGTAAAGTATGAAAGGGGATCGGTTGCTTTAGAATACTAGATAAATTACGTTCGACAGAATTTGCAGGCGATGAGTACATAATGCACCGAATACAATTTCTTATAAACCTTTTAATTTTGCTCTTCATGTCAGAGAACCAATAGTTCTGTCGGATTTGGTAATAACACTTCATGACACCCAAGTGGCCAATGCGTTCATGTACATGCCTAATTAAATTTGTTTCCATCTCGGTCGGGACATAAAAGAGGAGTCTACCAGTCTTATCCCTTCGGAACACAACACCATCATGGAGGGCGGACGATATAGAATCCTCTTCACCTGCTATATCCCGTAGAGATGAGATTATCCGATCACGATTTTGGGCTGCTCTTAATTGGAAGTCTATGTCTTCGGACTTTACTGCGGAAACCATAAAACATCTACTTAACGCATCTGCGTGACTCATGTTAACTCCACTACGATGTTTGGCCTTATAGTTGTAGTTATCTAATTCTAACGCCCACCTCGCGATTCTTGGATTAACGGTATTCTTGTTAAGTGTAAGGGTAAGAGATCTACAACCAGTAACCACAGTAAACGGGATTCCTTCCAGAAAAACGTGAAAACGTCGAACAGCAGAAACTAGCCGGCCAATTGAATAGTCCCCGGCCTGACACATAGATGGCGGCACTAGAATTAAATCCATATGATTAACCTAACCTTCAAAAGACGCGTGTATAAATGTGACAGATGTCGGATCATTAGTTTGTGAATTATAGTATTTTGAGTGAAGAAACTTCTGTTATTGTGAAAAAAATGGATAAAAAGGAATTTCGCGTGTTGATAAAATATTGCTTTTTGAAGGGAAAAAATACAGTTGAAGCAAAAACTTGGCTTGATGACGAGTTTCCAGACGCCGCCCCAGGAAAATCAACCATCAAGGATTGGTATGCTAACTTTAGACGTGGTGAAATGAGCACCGAAGACGGTGAACGCAGTGGACGCCCAAAAGAGGTTGTTACCGACGAAAACATTAGAAAAATCCACAAAATGAATTTGAATGACCGTAAATTGAAATTGAATGAAATAGCAGGCACTCTAAAGATATCAACTGAACGTGTACATCATATCATTCACGAATATTTGGGTATGAGAAAGCTCTGTGCAAAGTGGGTGCCGCGCGAGCTCACTTTTGACCAAAAACAATGACGAGTTGATGATTCGGAGCAGTGTTTGGAGGTGATCAAGCGTAATAAACCCGAGTTTTTGCGTCGATATGTGACAATGGATGAAACATGGCCCCATCATTTCACTCCGAAGTCCAATCGACAGTCATCCGAGTGGACTGCACACGATGAACCCGCCCCAAAGCGTGGAAAAACGCAACAGTCGGCTGGCAAGGTTATGGCGTCTGTATTTTGGGATGCGCGCGGAATAATTTTCATTGAATATCTTGAAAAAGGAAGGACCATCAACAGCGACTATTACACAGCGTTATTGGAACGCTTGAAGGACGAAATCGCCGAAAAACGACCGCATTTCAAGAAAAAGAAAGTGCTGCTTCACCAAGACAATGCACCGTGTCACAAGTCAGTGAAAACGATGGCAAAAATCCATGAATTGGCCTTCGAATCGCTTCCGCATCCACCGTATTCTCCAGATCTGGCCCCCAGCGACTATTTCCTGTTCTCAGATCTCAAAAGAATGCTCGCTGGGAGGAAATTTTCGTCGAATGAAGAGGTGATCCCCGAAACTGAGGCCTATTTTGAAGCAAAGGGCAAATCGTACTACAAAAAAGGTATCGAAAAGTTGGAGGGTCGCTATAATCAGTGTATCACCCTCGAAGGGAATTACGTTGAATAAAAAAAACAAATTTTGCCAAAAAAATGTGTTTTACTATGGAAGGCCGGGGACTTTTCAATTGACCTGTTATTGCCAGGGTCCCGAGTTCGAAGCTGTGGTGCAGTGATTCCTGTGGTGCAGTGCTTTTCAAAAAGTAGGCCACGCATGTTATATATCTTATTTTAACAATTATTTCATGTGTTTTAGTTAATTCACTCACCTGTTCCTTTTTCTTACTTATGTCCAAAAGTAATTTGTTGAGAAAATACACGGATGTTATTTTCCAGGCGTATCGCTTATATACCATGTATTTGATTGTTTAGTGTGAATGTTCCGTCGTAAATATTTCTCTTGTAATCAATTTAAAGATTCAAAAATAACATTGATGAAGTTCAATTCAATCAAAGATTAATTTATTTCTTCAATTAACTTATTTAACTTATTTCACATTATTTTAATGATATTACTTCAATATTAATTCAATGATATTACTTCAATAAACTGCTTTCGTATCAATTTAAATGAAATGGTCTCTTAAAGTTCATATTAGTTTGCTTAAATATTAGTTAGATTAATTTATTTCTTCTATTAACTTGTAGCGTTTCCGCCAAACCCTACGGTCTACTTACCTGAAAAACCCCCATAACTACTACCCAACTCCTTTAAGTTTGCTAATGCAACGGTATTAGTACCTGTAAATGCTTCACGCATTATAAAGATCACCATCTGTAATCATAAAATCCCTATAAAGAAAACTTACCTTCATGCATCCCTTCGCATACAATTTTCCGTAAGATTTCTTTGTTTGCTTATTTGGTATTCTGAACCAATTCGGTACCAGACAAATACCAGTAAACAAAATAATTTGGATTGCATTCAATATAACCGTCATGACAGGGACCATAAATATCGCGCCGTCTATTTTCCCAGCCGCGTCATATACCTTTTCATACACATTGCCTGGCAACCTTTTTTGTTTGTCTTACCAACAAACAATCCAAGCAGCTGCATATAATTAGCGCAATAGACGCTGAAACCAAATTCTCCAGCATTTCCTAATGCAAATATGAACCCGGTTTCTATTGCAGCCAGAGATGCCATAAACATCCAATTTGCTTTTAGCACCTTTTTCTCCTAACGTCGAAAATAGCGACGAGGCATCGTGTAAACAATGACCCGCATTGCCAGCGGCGCATGTGGTCATTTTTCTCTATTGTCCTTGCCGCCTGCCTGTTTTCGAACACATGCAACAACATTGAATCTGTTCGATCGCGCACATATACCACTGCGCCACTAGTTACACCCTTAAGAGAAAAGTTTTTCTCTCTCTTCCTTTTTCTTCCTTAGCGAAATCATCTCTGCATGAGATGACGATCGCTGAGTCAAATTCCATCCTTCGACCGGACCAGGTCGTGTCTCCTATCGCTTCCCTGGTGCGCACAGGGAAGCGATAATCGATTATAATCGTTCGAGTCGTTGTCTCCAGTCGTGAGTCGAGAGTCGCGTTGGGTAACCACGAAATGTATTCGTGTTTTCCCCCGTCGAATAACATTTAAACTTAAAGTTACATCCAATCGTTTTGTTTTTAGTTGTGTATTTGTGTCACCGTCATCAAACAGTATGCAATAAATTAAAGTGAAATAACCATTTAAATCTGTGGCAGTGTGTTTTAATTTCTGTATGGTTTCCCCTGGTGATCGTTCGTTTACAGGCCGCGGCGGAACTTTTTTTTGTGTGAGAACGAAGTGGAACCCAGCGCCCATGTCGGTGCCCTGACTTCGCTCCTACAAACTTATTTAACTTATTTCACATTATTTCAATGATATTACTTCAATAATCTGCTTTCGTATCAATTTAAATTGGTCTCCGCGCACGACTGTCATCAACCACACTTATTTTTCCACACTTATTATTTTTTATTTTAATAAGCTCGCGAACGAACCGCACGCGTCAATCACTGAATTCAAAAGGGGCTGAATCCTCGTATACGTCAAAATGTATGACCTCTGTCGACCGAGGAATGTCGTCGGGGAAATGTAAAATGTATTGACACTCGATTGGCCAACACGTATCCTACTGCTTCGTACGCCATTTGCATTATGCCAACACGTCCTGCGTAATACACACTGTCCGTTCTGTCAACACGTACCCACTTGAACCAATAGCTGCGTCTTGTGGTGGGCCCTGGGTATGACCAGGAACACAGGTTTCTGATGACGTGTACAAAATGTTGTCCGCTAGCTGAACAATAAATGTGTTGGAAAGCTCCTGGCACCAGCAACACACTTGCCTGAAACTAATAAATATTGGCAAGAAGAAAGGAAATGAATACCTCGATCCACGGTCCAGCAGAATGTCCTGGTCGAATCTTCAATGAAACTAGTTTGGTTTTAGTTAATTGAGTAGAACTTTTATTGAAGGATGGTTTTGATTCAGCTTGATTATCCAACGAAAAACGAACTACACTACAGCAAGGGTTTACGTAGAAGAAGTAAGAATTGAAAAGAAAGTTGATTGATGGTACCGGCGCCGGTACGGTGTATGGCAGACGACCCGACCGCCTTGATGGTTGAACTACGACTCCCCGAGGGTTGAATTCCGACTTTCGATTCAACCTTCAGTTCGGGGTGAGTTTGGTGGTGTGGTAAAAGAAAATAAATTTTCCCTTTCGTCCAGTGACCAATGGGCCACTCTGGTACGTAGATCGCAGTGATGTGTGTGTGTGGTGATCTTAGCAATGTGCTAAGGGATCATTGTTTGCTCATGCAACGAAGGTCATGAGAAACGAAATCTGAAACGTAGAAAGGAATTCAAACAAAAGGAAAATCGACCAAGGGCATCGTGTGTAATGAGGGGTGCAACTGAGTAAACGAGCTATAACTCATTAGGGGTGCATTAGGTGCTAATGGCGACGAGATACATACACAATGGAAATTGAATATCGTATTTCTGTCGGTGGAAGAATCGGATTCTTTTGTTGGCATGTTATGTATGCTGAAGAATTCTGTTTCGGCGACTATGCGCGAGATGCGGTGATTGTTTGTCAGTCGGACAAACAGATCATGGGTCGGGTGTATTGCAGCTGCGTAAACAAGCTGCTAGCTGTTGCTTTGTCGTTAGACAAAAAGGTCGCCGACCAATGTGCATGTACGGAAAATTACTGTGCACGTGTAGGACAGTAATTGCTGGCGAGGAGAAGCAATAAGATTCTTAATGGTTTTTTGGCGAATTTTATGGAGGTTGTCGTAGAGTTCCGCCGTACCTGTCCACACGGCAAAAGGAATACCTGGAACGCGGAGCAAAGTCTATTGAGCAAATAAAACACGCAAAGAATTGTCTTTATTTTGAATTTTTATTTTGTGTGAGAGTTCTATCTCCACTTGTACTAGGACACACTTTTGATTTTTGCTTACATTAGTAGTTCCGGTAGAATATTAACACACGAGCAACAACTTTCACTACGACCTTAATCGCATTACTAATTAACACTGCTTTTATATATATATATATATATATATATATATATATATATATATATATATATATATATATATATATATATATATATATATATATATATATATATATATATATATATATATATAAGCTATATATATATATATATATATATATATATATATATATTCGGCCTTCGTATTCACGGACCGCCTTCTTTAATTATTTAGAGCACAATTTAACTGACCGATACACACGTTGCGCGAGAACGTTGAATACTTGCTTTTCTTTTATTGAAATACGCGGAGGGGATGGGCCTTCTCCGTGGGGTTCTCTGAATGTTAACTCCCTGGTTGCTCGATCAAGATTCCACTCCTCGTCCCGGTGATGATCAAATCCTAATTCCTCTGGTGCTTCGAAGGAGACCTCCCGTCGCGATGGCTATCAAATTCAGACTGTCTGTCTGCCCACTCAGATACCCAGATACAGATTATTCATCTGTATCTGTGCTGACAACTTTTTTCCTTAGATCTGCTAACAGAATATCCGCATCTCTGTTAGCAGCATGTTATTTATTCCCCAGGGGTAATCTGGATGCCTGAAAAGGGAAAAGTCAATCGACGCATACATCCTTATTAACGCTGGTAGAATTTCATTTCCACGGCCTTCTGTTTGCACAGGACATCTGGCGCGCAGGACGGAGACGATTGTTCGGGCGTACAGCCCGTGGTTGTTTGCCTTTTGCAAACACAACCGAAATCCATTAGATCCTTCTAATGGGTGTGAAATTCTACAAAGGAATCGTGGGACCGGAGTATTTCCTTTGTTGGCTTTACTCTCGTAAATATTCCGAATTATCTTGTTGAGATAATTACGGTTGTTTACAATTTGGCAGCGGATAGGCGATATGCTTTATTGCATTTAGCTACCAGCGTATGAATCCGTTGTTCGGTTTATCTACCGAAAATGGTAATTCCTTGACAACATCGTGCAGATGTTTAAGATGGGAGATCTGTATGCGATGCTTGCTGCGTTTGACGCATTGCTTAGAAGCGATGCTTTAGCTGCCCTTTTGAATTGGGCAGAATACCATGTATGGATGCGTTGAACTCGATCTTGGAAGCTTTTGAACGTTAAGTTCCTTGGTTTTTGCTATCGGGTTCAACGTTGTTGCGCTTTCGTGTAGCCTTTATTACAGGTATTGTAATGACTATTGGCCGCGTGTCTGTGGGCACGTGTGCTGCGTTATCAGGTAAGTAAGTTCTTTGAAGGTAGGAACCTTACCTGGGCGGAATTGTGCGTTCGTAGAACGCTACAGTTTGCCTGTAAAGAATTCTTTTCAGAAATTTAGAATGATGCATTGGATGCATGAATGCTAGCGAATTATTTTACAGGGACTTGGGATAAAACCTTAATGAAGGAAATGTCCTTGGTGAAGGGGATTTTTGCAGGTAACTGCAAATTTGCCAAGGGAGTTTGAGGTTGAAATTGTGGGTGGTTCTTGCGTAAAGTTAAAGAATCCCCACAGTCCGATAACTCGGCTCGACAACTTTATTTTTTTAATATTTACACAAACGTCTTTTAATAGTATAATTACACTTAAAATGCATTTCAATATTTTCACAAACGTCTTTTAATATTTTCTCTACTCGATAACTTTGTAGTAGTAGATGTTACTACTGGCCTCGCTCCCAGGTAGCGTATGGGTATTGTTACGTGGTGTGTGAACATAGGGTGCCACAGGGGCACAGGTTAACCACGTCCGCCCACTGGTTCCGTTTAGTATCTGACTCCACAAGGAATGAAACGTCTTCCTAACCGAACTTTATTTATCCAAATAAATGTCAAACTAGGCTTAGGACGAATATGTTCACAAAACTCCGTAAGTCTCAATTAAATGTTTATTAATTTTATTTACAATTATAACTTGGGAAGAATAACATTAGTAAGAATAACACTATAGATATACAATATGCGTCGTAGTTCTTATTTTTCGATCTAATGTATAACTCAGAAAAAAATTCATTAAACAGAACACTGTAGAAATTCAATATGCGTTATGGTTCTTAGTTTTACACTATAGAGTATTATTAGTGAGAATAACATTAGTAAGAATCACACTATAGATATACAATATACGTTGTAACAGGTCAATTGAAAAGTCCCCTGCCTTCCATAGTAAAACACTTTTTTTTGGCAAAATTCGTTTTTTTATTCAACATAATTCCCTTCGAGGGTGATACACTGATTATAGCGACCCTCCAACTTTTCGATACCCTTTTTGTAGTACGATTTGTCCTTTGCTTCAAAATAGGCCTCAGTTTCGGCGATCAGCTCTTCATTCGACGAAAATTTCCTCCCAGCGAGCATTCTTTTGAGATCTGAGAACAGGAAATAGTCGCTGGGGGCCAGATCTGGAGAATACGGTGGATGTGGAAGCAATTCGAAGCCCAATTCATGGATTTTTGCCATCGTTTTCACTGACTTGTGACACGGTGCATTGTCTTGGTGAAGCAGCACTTTCTTTTTCTTGAAATGCGGTCGTTTTTCGGCGATTTCGTCCTTCAAACCGTCCAATAACGCTGTGTAATTGTCGCTGTTGATGGTCCTTCCTTTTTCAAGATAGTCAATTAAAATTATTCCGCGCGCATCCCACAATACAGACACCATAACCTTGCCAGCCGACTGTTGCGTTTTTCCACGCTTTGGGGCGGGTTCATCGTGTGCGTAGTTCTTATTTTTCAATTTAATGTATAACTCAGAAAAAAAATTCATTACGAAGAACACTGTAGATATTCATTTTAAAGTATATGACGCACCACGACTGTTTTAGCTCAACCTTTTCAATTTCTCTCCACGACTGACTGTTTAAATAAATCCCTTGGGACGGCCCAAGAGGGATGTAAATTAACGTGAGGGCGCGACTTGCCCTCACGGAATCCGAATCGAGATTGACCTCGGTCATCGAAACGACAGAACACTAAAATTCCATCCATCGCTTCGATGATCATGTATGGTGCGATTAAGCTTTTTGGTTAAGCAACAAGAAAAAGGGTGAAATACACACACACGATAATCGCTTCCGCAACTTAACGTGTGTATCCCCTAGCATGTAGACATGGGATCATCTGAATCTACATGATTGCAAGTTTGCACAGGGGTTGAAATGTTTACACGATCAACGACTGCGTAAAGCATTATCGCTGATCGTGCACATCTCGCTGACATATCCTCGCAGTCGATTTCTGATGGTAAATTTCCATTTGCGAACTCGACTGCCTGGGCATCAGCCGGATGCCTCATGTCTCGGTCTGTCGCATGACCGATCGAGATGGGCATGCTATGCAGAGGAAAGATACACATTCTTGCAGGTGTATGGCTGGCGTGCAAACGAATATCGTGCAGATATTGCACGGGCAATATTGGTTGCCAAGAGGCACACCAAGTTGCGCTTCAATGTAGAGGAATGCGACCCGAGACATGTACTGTGTATTTGGTTGGGTTCATGTTGGTCGCGTGATGATGCGACCAAATTGCTTTTTAGATTTCTAGCATTGTTGCTGGTGGCATTTTATGTCCGCAATCATTGCTGTTTTACAGGGTTTTTCCTATGGGGTAAGTACCCGCTTTTCATGATATAGGGCACGCGAGGGAGATTACCTGGTGGTAATGAATGGATACGCAGTGGCGTTCGCGAGAACCGCCACAAGCGTGTCTGCTTATCCTGAAAAGGACGAAAGATCTCTTTATGACCGCTCCCGAGGGGACCCGTTGCGGTTGCCGCCGTGCTTCCTCAAACCTTGAGGGAAGAGCAGCTTCCGATCGTTCTTGGGACGTCGCTGTGGAATTGCGTCCCTGTGCCGTGGAACCAGGTGCCTTCTGGTGATGTCCGAAATCGTGGACGCTGCAAGGGTTTAGTTTGTGGGCTTGCCACCACTTTACTCACCGGTTCTTTTTGCTGGTTGGAAGTCGCCTCCTGTCCTAAAGCCGCCAACGTTCCACAGCGAATGCACCAAACCAAATTAATCAAAATATTTTTGGTTTAGTTTATAATAGATTCATTTATTTTGATCCGGAAATCTATGTACATTGATTGAATGACTTCTTATCGTCGACCTCCAGCACTTCCACCGGGGACTATGAACATGAACAGAATGCCTCCTCGAGATCGCGATACATCTCCTTTTAAAAGAAATCAAATCGAGATTTCTATCTCAAAAATGCACATTTTCATACAACAGTCTCGATTTTTGGGTATCCTGAGTGAGATGTTCAGTGTTTACTTTAGATAAGATTACGTTTTCTGAATCTTCATCAAACTATTTGCATATGAGAATTGGTAATGGAATTTGGGTATTGTTTGCTTGTGGCAAATTCGAACATCTGGTGCGATTTGCCATGGATTTGGTTTGTTTAATTTTCTAGGGAAATTACCAGATTGAAATGTATTTCTGGATTTTGAATTGAGATTATGCCGTGGGGCAAATGCAAAGCGATAAACGATTATTTGATTCGTTTATCGCGAGTTTTGGATTTAGTTTAGGTTTTTCAGGATTTTGATTTTTTAATGTTTTGGTGTAGGATTTCTGGGATTAGGATGTATGGATCGGGGAAAAGGGTGGTAGGGCTTTTTAGAGCACTACAACTTTATTCTTTTATATACGGTACTGCATTTACACAAACGTCTTTGAACATTATATTTACACTTAAAATGTATTTCAATATCTTCACAAAATGCCTTTTAATATTATCTTTACTCGATAACTTTATTCTCTTATATACGGTACTGTACAGGTGTCTGCATCAGTCGGCGGTTGATCTTCTTCTCCACGACCATTGAAATTCTTTTTCGTTTCATGGTTGGTTTTTCTTTCAGGCTGACTATCTCAGCGCTACCTTTCTGCTTAGCATGCAGAAACATGCTGCCGCCAACTCTCATGGGGCTTGGGTTTCGGCATAAGTCGCCTCTGCCTAATGTGCAAAACGGAAACCGTTGCTTGGGTCTATGGTATTCGGGTTTCACAAACTGTTTCTTGTGGATCATATAAACTGGTTATTTTGTGGATTTATAATATTTTTTGGGAACCACCGTGCTTCCGGTTCCCCGGGAGGAGTAGGCCATCCTTGTCCTTAATTCCACACGATTATCTTGATTCACTAGCGACCTAAACACTATTGATGAATATCACTTTTGTTAGCTGGGAAAGAAACGATCAAATCGCGATTCGAAAAACACTGTCACCAAAGAACTTCCTGCTGAGCAGTCACTAGGACAACACTTCCGATTCTTCTTAAAATTGATTTATTTTAAGTTTCTTCTTCATGTTTTGAGGAGGTCTTGTGGCGGTTCCGCCAAACCTCACTGTCTACTTACCATAAAACCCCCATAACATTCAGCCAATGTCCTAACTTCGCTAATGCAACAGCATTAGCACCTGTAAATGCCTCACGCATTATATAGATCAAATCTATAATGTAAAAAGTCCCTGCGAAAGAAAACTTACCTTCATGGATCTCTTCGCATATAATTCCTGTAAGAATTTCTTCCTACCTTTTCAAGAATCCCAGGCAAATTTCAATTCCCCAAACCTGCACCGCAATCCGCACCCACCATACCTGAAACATTTCCTTTTGCAAGGACATTAATGCATACAACGCGTTAGATAAAGTTCCTGGAAATAATTCTTTAAAGTGCATATGGCATCATAAATCCCAAGCCAGTCGGCACCCTTTGTCTGTGTTGAGATCCTATGTCGGACAGCTTGTTTTTACAGCTGTAATAAACCGAACGGCGATTCGTTTGTACAATCGACAAACAACCACCGCATCTTAGGCATTATCAACGAAACCAAATTGTCTAGCATTTCCTAATGCAAACACGAACCCGGTTTCTACTGCAGACAGAGATGGCATAAACATCCAATTTGCTTTAGCAACATTTCCCGGATGACTAGCGGTTTATTTATTCAACTGCAATGCACATTTTCCCTTTTCTTGTTTCAGGTTTAATCCCATGGCCTTGTGTATAAAAAATGTGATCTTCACTCACACATACACATACATTGCCAAGTCTTTCTTTCTTGGGAAAACTCACTCCAAAACGAGTCGTATCTTAACCACTAGACGCGTCGGTTGTGTCTTGTCCTGCTCCCCGCGGCGCCGCGGGTATGCATACTGTGGTGGTTTTTTACGTAGGCATCGACAAGGATGCGGGGTCTATAAAAAATATCCACTGAAAGAACACTGGGGTGATTCCCACCTATGGAATGATTACCAACGACAGCGCCGATGTTGTCGTTCGGCAGCAGCACACAGTCGTCAAAATGTCCGGGAAGTAAATTAAACACAAAACGGGAGAATTTGATTCAATCAATGATCGTTATTGTTCGTTCAGGTTGTAATCCATAAGTTGCGGTATAATCGTTATAAAGTTACATTTGATGCTTTATTGCATGAACCACTAGTTGATTTAATTGTTTATAACTCCCAGTGACGCGGCAGCAATAGCAACGGGGACACTAACTACGAAGGTATAATGACATTCTAACACGAACTCTCAAATAGCTGCAGCTATACGAGGACAGAACGCTAAACGCAAACTCACAACTCAGAGGACGCGATGACTTGGCATGTGTGCGCGGTTCGATAGATAATATCTGACTCCCAGAAACCATCCATATCTGCCAGATTCACGGTGTGGATTACATTGGTGTGGGAGGATTCTATATGTGTCCGTATGGGACATGTACGTTGCCCTTCAGCCTGTATATCGACAACGACGAAAATGCACCTAAATAAACATGGGCTGGTGCAATGAATTGGTATTATAGAGATATGCGGTGGCGAAAAATCGCCGAAGGGAGAAATAGGTTTCTGTGTCTTAAATAAACAGAAACGCTATTTCGAGGGCCATAAATCTTTGATGACCTGCGCCTGAGAACGAAATAGGTTTTTGCTTCAAGATACACAAAAACGCTATTTCAAGGGTCACGGTGATATGCACATCGTGTTTACTTAGGCGTTCATGCTAATGCCATTGTAGGCTATAGAGTTTTCGTGGCGATAAGCAAACCGATGGTTTGCTCGCCTATAACCTAGGCTGTGGTAGCTTTTGTTTGTTTTACAGGCCGGAGCATCGTTAGCATGATTTGGGTTATGATTGTCTAACGTCAATCATATTAGTGCCCAAATCCCATGATCGGTAGATAACCGACAAAGGAAATTGGTCGCAAGTGTTGCGAACCTTGGGACTGGGGCAATAAATGGATATGAACCATCGGCTTCAGCTATGTCAACAATTACGCTGGCCAGCTAGCATTTATCTATAATAATTCCTGACACGCCGAGCCGATGGAGATATGATACGGATCATAAACGGAAAAATTCAATGTGATGCATGCCTTAAGATTTAACTTTCAGGGGAAAGAGAATGAAGGATAGCTTACGCTGCCCCAAAATTGCAGGTAGGTATGGTGGATTTGGAAGGTGGTTCATTTAAGAGGATGGACGGTTCTTTGGGAATCTATTAAAGGACCGCTACACACCCACAGTCTTCTCCTCAAGCGCGCTACTCACTGACTCTTCTGCTCGACTCCCGATTCTTGATTCAGACTCTGTCTGTATCTTTTGTTATTTTTATCTTTTTCGAAGTCCGGACGCCTCCCCACTAATCAACGATCCTTTTTGGGGTTTTGTTTGTGTTATCCATCTGGCCAATACAAACAAGAGTTTGCGTGCACTTCAGATGGGTAACACAAGATCCGTGGGAAATCGGTGTGAAATTGGGATCTGGGAATCCGTGTCTATTAGCAACTCATAAACATCTGGGATGTGGGGATATGTATTATGATGTATAGATTGCCTGAATTGTGTGTCGGCGGATCAAATAGACATGTCTTTGTTTGAAAACGTGAGTTATGTTTCCGCGAGTGTTTCTTTTTCATTCGCATTGGATCACTCCACAATAATAAATGAAACAAGTCTTTTATAGTTACTTTATGGGTTTTTTATTTATTGCTGGGTTGCCTACACGGGGACAGGTTCGCATTACTTCTCAACTTTCCTACTGCCCACATCAGTGTCGTTGATGCGGGGTGTCCTGTTCACCAATTAGTCAATGAAACAACCGCTTCCTCACTTTTATTTTATTTTTCATTCAACGAAAATATATAAGACCTTAATTTACTGCCATTAAAACTAGTAGAACATATACGTTAACTTTATAAAAAGCCACAAACATTTTGATTTTAATTCTAATGGGGTTACCTTTTCTTGATCCGTTCGGTCAATCCTCAAAGTCAAAAACCGAATTCACATGTGTCCTGCAGCTCACACGATGACGCCCAGTTTGCTGTGGTTCAATGTGAACGCAATGAAAACTCCAGCTTTTCTTTTGTTGTTTTCGCGTTTATTGGTTACAATTTAATTCATTAAACAATTCCATCTTTTCTTTAATTTTAAATTAATTAGTTACTTTTACAATCTTTACTTTTTACAATGCGGGACAACTCTTCGTTTTTTTTTTCTGCTCTTTTTTCCTTCTCGACCGTTATCACTCAGATTCTCACTACATCCAAAAACGTAACTCGTTACACCAAAAACTAAACTAATTCTGTCTTCAAAACTTTCACAACGGTTCCGGTTTCCGCTGAACACCACAAAAAACCGTCCACTCAACGGAATCCAAAAAACAAAACAGTAACTATCCAAATCGACAAATTTCTTGCCGTTCCTCTCTCTCGCTCTCCCTCAACGTCCACTCCGAAAATCGAACTCGAAACCGCCCACGATCCACACTCGAATCGGGGCGTGTTCGAACACTCACTTGTGGATCGCGCAATTCTTCCACCACCTTACCATCAAACTACATTAAAACAAATTATTACCTCGCCGATTCGGTTGTATTTCGCGATTAATAATTCGATCTAAAAATGACTCCTGGTGTTCCAACTCGACTCGATTCTGTGATTGCTGAGACAAGACTCTCGGCAGGATATTCAATGGGAAGAGGGCACAGTGACTTAGCGCATCTGTCGAGACAACCACCCCTTGTGCGGAGGGTGACTACTCGTACGATTCCATCCTTGCCAGGATGTATGGTCAAAACTCGGCCAAAGGCCCATCTTAAAGGTGGTAACTTTTCATCCAGCACGAGTACCAATGCTCCTTGCTTCAATTGAACCTCGGGTCGTCGCGCGCGCGAAAATTGCATGACCTGCTGCAAATACTCCTTGTGCCAAACGCTTCCAGAAGTGTTGCTTCAGTTGCTGATCGTGCTGCCAGGCGGATAGCCGTTTAACGGGCGTGTCCGTGAAGGCGACCTGTGGGAAAGAAGTCAAAGTGCCACCCACGAGGAAATGGGCAGGAGTCAAAGGTTCAAGATCATTTGGATCAGAGGACATGGGTGAAATGGGACGGGAATTCACGGTGGCTTCTATTTCGATAACATACGTCTCTAACTGCTCATAAGTAATCAATGCGTCACCTACAGTTCTTTTTAAGTGGTGCTTAAATGATTTGACGGCCGCTTCCCAGATTCCTCCAAAGTGAGGAGCTCTTGGTGGTATAAAGTGCCAATCAATTCTCTGACCACTACAAAAGCCGACCACGGTATTTTGATGTTCTTTCGAATTGAGCAAATTGTAAAGGCCATGTTAATTGTAATACTGAAGGAAAAACTTAATTCCTCATCTCGTGAGTGGTGGGAGGACTGCAGTTGCAGCATAGCGCTACCCACCATAAAAATGTTCATCGACCTCCTAAAAAGGCGTGCTCAAGTGGAGAGTACCCGACCACAACAAATCGCGAAGCCACGCTCAATGTCCATTACACGTCGCGAACATCGGACTCAACAGGCATTCATGGCGTCCACGCAAGCTTGTGTTTTTTGCGAGGACACTAAGCACCAGGTGTACTCCTGTGATAAATTTGCGTCCTTGTCTCCGCAAGCTCGGTTCGAAGCAAGTAAAGCTGGCCGATGGTGCATACAATGCCTCAAAATAGGACATCAAGTTTCGAGTTGCAAAGCACAACAATGCAAAAAATGCAAAAAGCGTCATCATACCCTACTTCATTTCGAAAGGGTAAGTCCTTTGAACTCGGTGACGTCGCACGTAGCGACTAGCATTACGAGCTTGCAATCTCAAACCACGTCCCAAGGAGTGTTAGCCACGGCACTAGTTGATATTGTCAACAGTAAAGGAGCTGTGCCGCGTATTTTTAGATGCCGGTTCGCAAGTACATTTTATGACTCAGGAAACTGCTGATCTTTTAAATCTCAACATTTGTGTGGCAGGGCTTGACAAGACCTCAACCACGGTCAGCCATTCAGCTCAGGCTACCCTGCGGTCTCGACACACCAAATTTGAGAAGGCTGTGGAATTTCTAATAGTGCCTAAGATTGGCCAGCCAATGCCGCCTGTTACTATTGACACCATTAATCTCGAAATACCAAAGAACATAGCACTAGCTGATCCTGGATACTTCAAATCCTCGGAAATCGACGCCTTAATTGCAGTTAAACTATTTTTCAAATTGCTCTGTATTGGTCAAATATCGCTGCAAGGTCAACCCAACCTTCTTTTGCAAAAACCGCTATTAGGATGGATTGTAACAGGCGAACTAGATCCAAGTTCTCAAACAATAAGTGCGTCGTGCCACATGTCCATACAGTCCACTCCTCCCGACGTTAACTTGACACGTTTCTGGGAAACCGAGGAACTGTCTATTCGAAAACCTCAGTCGCCTGAAGAAACAGAAAGTGAAGCGCACTACGCCCTTCACACCATCAGAAAACCTGATGGCCGATATGAAGTAAAATTGCCATTCAACCATAGAAAGGTCGAATTGGGCGATTCCTACAAGACAGCATTTAGACGCTACTATGGTTTAGAACGTAAATTCCGAGCTAAGCCGGAAGTGCAACGTGAATATAAAGCACGAAATGGTTTATTGTACAAACGACACTTTATTATTAACGATACAAAAACGAAACGAATCGATGCAAAACGAAAAATCTAATCACATATAATAAAACAAAATGACAAACGACAACAAAACTAATGACAAACGATAACAAAAAGGGCAAGTGCTGCCAAACATGCAAATTAATTATAAATAAATTATAAATTATAACAACAAGAAATAACTAACAATATGAATAAATATAATTATACTAATTAACAATATAATAACAATAAAAAACAACTATGATTATTTGAACTGCTTTGTTCGCGCCTGACGCGACACATTTCGCGAAACATACAGTTTGCAATCGCGTTGAATTGTGGTGTCAGCCGATATATCTTCATCGATTTGAGCCACAGTTCAACATCCGCATTTGCGAACTGACCTAGTTAATTCTTGTGCAATTATCGTGGTTTATTGATTGCACCGATATGTGCATTTAATTACTTTTTTTTCTTTTGATTTATTGGTCATGCCGAAATGTGCAATTGATTACTTTTAACTGGTTAAATGGTTACGCGGAAATGTGCAATTAATTGCATTGTCGTTCTGGGGGTTATCTGAGTTCAGAAATGGATAGCGTTTTTTGGTTTAGGCGTATCAATGACCTCATGCACATCATCTTTATTTATGATGTCACTGACACACTTAACACGTGCACTTTTGGGTTTTGGATCTTGTAGGAAATTTAGGTGTTAATTGCTTATAGCATACATGGGAAAATATGTATTATGCTGTTTGATTTTAGGAAATTGAATCGAACAAATGCATTGAATTGAATAAATGAATTTGAATTCAATAAATGAGAATTTGAACGTTTAGTTCGATTTGGTTTGACATTGAATTCAACGTTATCTTGGGGATATGAAATGGATTTTGTTATAGGTAAGATTTGTGTATATGTGGGAGGAAAATGTTAGGGTTTCTTGGAGCACTACAGATTAAGCAAAATGTTTGTTAGTGATGGATATGGGGTTAGGATTTCAAATAGGTCGTTTTGTTATTGATTCACAGCATACATAACAATATATATATATTAAGTTGGGGGTACTCACGTGTGCTGCTGTGGTAACACTTATTTTTTATTCTTGTTTAATTGTAACACTTATTTTTTTCTACTACAAGGGTACTTACGTGGTGGCTGCTGAACTGGCTGGAATTGTGGATTATGTAACAACGTCATCTCCACATATTTAATAAGAGAAGAGAGACTGTATTCTTCTAGGCTTTTTATATGATTTCAGTTGGCGAACTGAGTTAACAGTTGGGCTGAAATTTCTGGAGCTAACATAGTAAAACACATTGGTATAATTCGATTGTATTATTCAACATAGTTGCCTTCGAGGGCGATACAACGAACGGTCGTGTAATTTTTCGATACAATTTTTTTAGTACGATTACTCTCAAACAGGTCTTAGTCAAAATAGGTCTCACTCAAAATAGGTCTCACTCTCAGCGGCTGACTGTCGATTGGACTCGGGAGTGTAGTGATGAAGACATGTGCAATCCATTGTCACATGTCTTCATCACTAACGAAAAATTCGTTATTATTACGGTTGAATATCGCTAAACATTGCTCCGAGTCAATTTTTGTTTGATTGGTAACTCACGCGAATGAACGAGTTCAAAAGCGAGATGTCGAAAAAATATAACTTTATTTAGAATTATTTCTTACATTCGTTGATCCAGCCTTAAGACTAACTTACTGTGACTTTGTGGGGTCTTTTTATTAGCATCGGCAAGGATGCGGGTTCAACCAAAAACACCACCGATGTTACGCTGGAAATTGTTCTGCCAAACACTGTTCTCCACGATAATAATGATGAAATAAAAACACACTGGTTGTTGGGTGGCCTGGTAAAACTTTATTTTCAATTAACGTTGAAGAACCTAATTTACATTTGTACTAATTGTTGAATCAGCTTACTGATCAAGTGTCGATATTACTCGTTTACACCAAACTGCTCTGGACACTGATGTGTAACTTAGTTGTGGTTTTTAAATTTACGCGCTACTGTTCTTGGTTACTGACATGTAAGTTAGTCTAAACTTTAACATTAAGAATTTACGACACTGTTCTTGGTGATTGACATGTAAGTTACTTGAAACTTTAACATTAAATATTTACGACACTGTTCTTGGTGATTGACATGTAAGTTACTTGAAACTTTAACATTAAATATTTACGACACTGTTCTTGGTGATTGACATGTAAGTTACTTGAAACTTTAACATTAAATATTTACGACACTGTTCTTGGTGATTGACATGTAAGTTACTTGAAACTTTAACATTAAATATTTACGACACTCCGACACGCAACGATCGCGACACGTCTCTCTACCTGAACGGATAAAATCTGACTGCCATTTGACGCTCACAATAAGAAAAGGGACACCTAAAGGGAAACTGCAAAAGGGGAGGAGCTACACGATTAACTCGAGGTAGTTAATCGTGATTGGACCGGGGAAAAGGCATACATTATGCATATGTGTGCATGCCTCGCATACGATCGTCCGGCGACCGTGGATGGATGCCAACATCGCTACTGCATCTTCCACGAATGTAAACAATGAACATCTGGGGTGAAAAAGACACGAACCGAAGATCTGGTCATCCTATGGGAGGCCATAAATCAACATTTCGGTTGAGGATGTGAATTTCCTTTGGTCCGCCGACGGGTGGCGGCCGTTATTAGGGAATTGTGTATGCATAGCATTCTGTGGTGCCAATGCGATGTTTAGATATTGCAACGAATATAGGGTGCAGCCATTGCCAGATGTTGAAAGTAAACACTTGCTGGCTGCATCCAATTCGTTGCTTGTTTGCGGTCCCTGATCGGTGGGGACCGATAATAGGAAACCAGCTATTGCTGGTAATTAGGGAAATGTTTGGTTTGCCTCAGCCGAAACCTTGTCGGCGGTGGCAAACCAATGGGACCTAATAGCCGCATGCAAGGAGTGCCATGGGCAAACAAGAAAACGAGTCAACAAGGAACTCTTTGTTGATGTTGTTTCCATAGCATAAGGCTGTGGAAACGAGATGCCCTGGGTAGAATGTATGCCCAAGGATGGGATTTCAAATGCCACGGCGGTGTGATAATCTTTGCGGTGGACTTAATGCTTTTTTTTAGGAATCGATGCCTGCCCGAGGAAAAATTTTCGATGCCACGGCTAAGTGATAAGCTTTGCCGTGGACTTAATGTTTTTTTAGAAATCAATGCCTGCCCGAGGAGAAATTTTCGATGCCACGGCTAAGTGATAAGCTTTGCCGTGGACTTAATGTTTTTCAGGGATGGTGATGGAGAAAAAGGGGTTTGGAAGGAAAACCCCCCACAGAATAGGTAAGCTGCCTAACGGATATGCATAACAGTTATCCGATTGGGTAACTGTATTAATTCCAGCGATTTGGCTGGGGGTAAATGCCGTAGCAAGGTTACGCAACCTTGCTGAAGTTCGTCTTAGAGGTGAGTCGGTTCGCCTGGAATAGTGGGGATCGAATGATGTATGGCTCTTCGGGCCCTGAAAAGCCCCACAACTTGACTTCTGTATTTAAATGATTTTTGAAGATTCTATCAGCTTGGCTTCGATTTTGTATTTAGATGGGTGTGGTGAAGTCCACATCTTGCGGTTGATTATTTTATTGATTTTCATGTTTGCAACACTTTTTATTTTCATTTTATATTCTTAGATTCTAAATTAGAGGCTAGACAAAAAATGCTTAAATTCTAGCTTAATTATCTTATACAAGGTGGCGCAAAATTAATCATCCAATTTTGTTTTTGAATTACTTTTTTACTAAATTAAAAACAAAAAGAGTTTGAGTGATGGAATTCTTTATTTGGACCTTTACAATTTTTTCTGTTAAGTGGAAAAGGTGGGGAGGAAGTGTTGTGCCAGGCATGGGCACTCGGTTCACCTTCCTCCTCCATCATAAATGTTCCTCCGAGTAATACGCCGAACCAAAAGAACGAAACGCCGCCACGTTTGTCCACAACCGGGAGGATGAAAAGTACGCATTGGGAGAGAAACACAAGCGAAATTCCACAACGCAACGTTCACGAATTTTTCGAAAGAGGGAAGTTGTCCACCGTAGATGTTCGGAAGTGAAACGCACTGTTTAATGGAATAAATGGTTCTTTTTATTTGTACTCACTGATAGTTACTTTTTTGATTAACTAAATAAACAAAACATGAATTAAATGTCACTTGAATTAAAGCGCGCTTTCCCGACTCGACTTCGGATATGTGCGTCCCCGCATCGTCACGGGGAGCAGGAGATAGCACGACCGTGGTGGTCGGCGGATGTGTATGGGTACGTGGTCGGGGCGCCTGCATGGACGCTGGGTTCTACCACGTCCCCACAAATTGTTCACTAGATGCACCACAGAGAAGACGGTAAGGCGGATAATCAACAAGCGAAGCGGACACAGTACAAGAATAAAATACACTGATATAGTTATCTGTTACTGACTTTATTGTTTGTGAATTTAGTTTAAACGACGTTATTTATTTTATCCCGATTCCATACAATTGACGATAAACTACACCGTTGAATTTGTCGTAGCGTATGTTCTTTAATTTCATGAGTTCTATTTTAAATAAAATTGTTTTTAAGTACTCTAAAACACTCCACTAACTTTCACTTCGACTATTATTCGCGTCCGGTGAGCGGGAGCGCCATGACCATTGTGGTCAGCAGATGGAATTCGACTCCTCGATATTCAATCGTTGTCGAAAGAAATTCAGCCAGTGAAACTGGCTCTCTTAAATGAAGGATGCATTTCCTGTTCCAAGAGAGACGTAAAGACGTAAAGTCTCTCTTTGGGGTCACCAAACAGATCTCATACAGAAGATCGCCACAGTACACATGTATGTGTGTACATTGGTTCTTTTATGGATCAAAGCCATGGGAAAGAATTTAAACAAAGAAAAGGGCATAGAGTGTATTCATGGGATGCGAGTTTGGTAAAGGAAACAAACCGAAACTTCTTGGACAATAATTGGTTTTCTGTTTGCTCTTGCCGCTGCTGATGAGAAGCAGATCCCGAAATATGAAAAGACAAAGGGAACGTTTGGGTCTTTGTCTGAGATGTGCATTGCGGCTAAATAAATAGGCGGCAATGCGATGTGGAAATGTGCTAATGGGTTTTAGATTACCGGGAAATGGTGTTTATGGCATCACTGGCAAGGGTAAATATTGAATTCCTATTTGCCTTTGCTTATGCTGTAGGATTTAATTGGTGCCAAGGGATGCGCGTATTTCTTTTGGTCCCTTGGGTGTAGTTTGCCAGCCAATGTGTTTGTCTGGTGATTTATGATACACATGATGAAGCTGGAATAAGCCAACTGAAGGGTAAGATTTCCTGATTATGCGGTTGTATTATATATGAACCGATGAATTTTCTTTCAGGGAATTTATGATAAGCTTGGACAGAACTCTTATTGGGGATTTTAAATGCGAAGTTATGCATGCAGGTAAGAATACTCTTTTCCAGGGGCTTTTTGATTACAAATTTGTTCTCTTTAATGCATGAAGCATTTAAGATGCTAATGCTATTGCATTAGCGAAAGAATATGCAGACTGGGTGAAAGCTATGGGAGGTTTTAGGAAAGCGAACCGTGGGGTTTGGCGGAACCGCCACAGATGTATTTGGACTCAGCGATAAACGGCTCGTGCAGAGCCGACTCGCTCATGGGGTGAATTTCTGGTGTGGTGGTAGATATCCCCTCCACTAAGGATATGTATTTGCTTACCACCAGAGAAACGTAAAGTCTCTCTCAGTGGAACAGAAAACCAGATCTTGTAATAAAGATCATGGTGGTACACAAGTATGTGTGCACATTAGTTCATTCATGGGACAAAGCCATGAGAACGAAACAGACAAAGAAAGGGCATAATGCGC
Organism: Microdon myrmicae; assembly: GCA_963931805.1. Lineage (NCBI taxonomy): Eukaryota > Metazoa > Arthropoda > Insecta > Diptera > Syrphidae > Microdon > Microdon myrmicae. The sequence continues at coordinate 175,072,175 of OZ007497.1, read as the reverse complement.
ACCCATGAGATGTGAGTTCGGCTAAGCAAAGAAACCGAATCTCAATAGATGCTAATTGGGTTTGTGTTTGCTTATACGGCTCCTGATGGGAAGCAGATCCCGAAATATAAGTAGACAAAGGGAACGTTTGGGTCTTTGTCTTAGATGTGCATTGCGGCTAAATAAATAGGCGGCAATGCAATGTAGAAATGTGCTAATGGGTTTTCGCTAGATTACCGGGAAATGGTGTTTATGGCATCGCTGGTAAGGGTAGGTATTGAATTCCTATTTGCATTTGCTTATGCTGTAGGATTTAATTGGTGCCAAGAGACGCGAGATGCGTATATTTGTTTTGGTCCCCTGGGTGTAGGTCGCCAGCCAATGTGTATGTATGGTGATTTATGATACACTTGGTGAGGATGGAAAATAGGCGACGCAATGTTTATGGTCCCTGTTATGATGGTTACATTGTATGTAAACCAAATCATTTTGTTTTCAGGAATTCGTCTAGGGGGACTTGTTTGCCGAATTGGTTTTGAGATTCCTGATAAGTTAGGAAAGAATTCTTACAGGGAATTTGTATGCGAAGGGATGCATGAAAGGTAAGGATTCTTTACAGGGACTTTTAGATAAATAAATTTGATCTATTTGATGCGTGAAGCATTTCAGGTGCTAATGTAGTAAGGAGGAAAAGTTAAACACACTACTTTGTTTGTTAATGCTTATTTTATTTTAGTCCCTTTAAACTATTGCAAGAAACAGTTGGTTTGCTGCGAATTGTTTGTAACACACATATCGCGATAGGATGCAATTTAATTTTTATTGTTTGTTGAATCAAATGAAAAACATGAATCAAAGGTCACTTGGAATATTTAAGTTTCTTAATTTAAGTGTTCTCATTTCAACATTCAAAAGTACACAACTCATGATTAGATGGAAAACAACAACTACTCGACTCATGGTTGATTCGATGGTGTATCTCGCGTCCCCGTGCGCATCGGGGCAGCGGGATTGGCACGACCAGCTCGGACTGCGGATGTAATTTGGCTCAACGATATTCATTCGTTGATAAAGGGAATTCGGCCAGTGAAACTGGCTCTCTTAATTAAGGGGTGCATTTTCCTTTTCCAAGAGAGACGTAAAGTCTCTCTTTGGGCTAACCAAACTGATCTCATAGAGAAGGTCGTCACGGTACACATGAATGTGTGTACATTGGTTCTTTTATGGATCAAAGCCATGGGAACGAATTTAAAACAAAGAAATGACATAATGTGTATCCATACGATGTGAGTTCGGCTAAGCAAACAAGCCTCATTTGATGCTAATTGGATCTTTGTTTGCCTATGTGAGAAGGTCAATGGTAAACGGATCCAGGAATATGTAGGACAAGGGAATTTATGACCTGAGAGTTCAACTGAGTAAACAAGTTGGAACTCATTAGATGGGAGATGCATTTGCGATACTTCAAACGATATAGATTGTTTATCGTATCGCCAGAATGCCTGCGGAAGAACAGCGTTCTTTTGTTTGCACATGGTGCGAGTTAGGGAAATTGGCTTCAGCGTCGATTGCGCTAATTATATGCAGCTGCTTGGGTTGTTTATCGTTGGGAGAAAAGGTCGCCAGCCAATGTGTATGAAAAGGGATTTGTTGTACACATGATGAAGCTGGGATAAGCCAACTCAAGGGTAAGATTCCCTGATTATGCGGTTGTATTATATGTAAACCGATGAATTTTCTTTCAGGGAATTTATGATAAGTTAGGAAGGAATTCTTATAGGGAATTTGTATGCGAAGCGATGCATGAAAAGTAAATTATCTTTTAGGGGCTTTTAGATTATAAATTTGATAACCTAGATGCGTAAAGCACTTAAGGTGCTAATGCACTTGCAGTAGCAAAAGCTTATGCCGATTGGGATGTAGTTGTGGGGGTTTTTCGGGTAAGTGGGCCGTGGGATTTGGCGGAACCGCCACAAGATGATATCCGTCAAATGGCTGCCGCTAGTGTTGATACACATTTGTACCCGTTTTATCGCATTTTTCATGTATTTGTGTTCAGCAAGCGTCGAACGCAACTTCCACCAACAACTGTATATTGTTGGCGGGCTGGGGGAATGACGTCAGGAACAATGATCAGCTCCTGGCGTGCAATGATGTTGGTTCCGTTGGCTGGAATCAATTCCTCATGATTAACTCAATTTGATTGATGGTGGAAACCCCAAAATTAATCCTCCAGAATAGAAGAACTCGGTGATGTTAGTTTCAATATTGTTAAAGTGCGTTTATTAAAAATGATTATTAGGATGTACAAAGATTAGAATAATTTGCGATCTGTGTCGCACGAGAGTTCACGAAGAAGTAGTACATTTTTGAAGACAGTTCGTTTTCATTTAATTGTTGCGTCTGTTGTTATGACAACTATTTGTTGACATTTGTTGATTAGTTGATTTGATGGCTGCATTCAGTTGAATCCGCAACACCATGACTTTCCACAAGATTTCCGGTGATAACTGTTCGCATTCCTGTCGAATATTCTTCTTAAGGGCTGCGATTGTCTGAGGCTCGTAGGCATAAACCAGCGACTTCAAGTAGCCCCAAAGAAAGAACTCTGGGATGGTTAAATAGGGCGATCTTGCTGGCCATGCCAAATCGCCAAAACGGGAGATTACGCGACCAGGAAACGCTTCCTTCACAATATCCATTGTGGCTGGTTTTATGTGTGCATGAAACTACATGTTCCCGAAGCCCCGCTCATCCAATACCGGCAGTAAGAAGTCGTTTATCATGGCCCTGAAGCGTTCGGCAGTAACAGTGACTGTATTGCTGATGGTGTCCTCAGAAAAATACGGCCCAATCACTCGTCCCGCGTGGACGCTGCACCACACAGTGGCTTTGAGTGGATGTAATGGATTTTCGTGCATCATACGCGGATTTTCAGTGTCTCAGAAACGAAGATTTTGCTTATTGACGTAACCGCTTAAATGGAAATGTGCCTCGTCGCTCATGATGATTTTAGCCCTAAGCTAAACAATATATGATTATATTGCACTTTGCTTTTCGGCCACAGAACTTTGTTTGTCTATTTAATTATATTTATTTTTATCACATAGACAAACAATTTTTGTGTTTTTTAACTTAAAATGAAACTTACATCTAACTTCTTTTTCATATAAAACTTAACTTAGTCGGTCGGTGTAAGCTGGCGGAAAATGCATTATTCTACCGACATTGGAACACAGGCCACCAGATCGTTGGTCCTGTTTGTATTTCGACCCAACGCCTTTGTATTGTAAATTGTTCAATTTAATATTGATGTTTTTCAATGCAACCTGTCGTCTTTCCAATTCAACAGATTTACTTCCAATTGAGAATTAAAATTGTTCGTTTTCTTGTTCTTGAAAAAGATGTTATATATTTATAACAAAAAAAATATATATTATTAATAATGTATAATAGTTTCTTTGCGTAACAGGTTCGAATCAAAATTAAATTAAAATACATCTAGTCCAGAAAAAGTGTTCGCTTCATTTTTGTGTAGATAACGTGTTGTTTTTTTATATATTTAAATTAATTAACTTTAACTGTTGTGTTCCGTTATAGCTGGAATGAGTGCGTATCCTCTTCCTGTGCCCGCCCGTTATTTTAATTTTTTTTATTGGTGTAATTACTGATTCATATCTCCGAAGCGAGACTCAGCTCCGGACGAAGGGTAAAGGTGTCTTGCCCAGCACGATCGTGAATAGTTATTTGTATATTTATTTTTCTATTACTAATTTTTTTTTTAAATAATTATTATTACCTAAGCTATGGGAACGTTTGGCAGTCACCGGATGTGCACTTCCAAACTGTCGGATTTAAGGATTGCTTACAATCCCGTCCACTCCAGATGATGGGCGCCGGCTGTGGCAATTTGTTGCATTTATTGTTTAACAACTAAATAAATCTAATTCGAAAGTTGAACTCAGAGTTAATTGGGTGTCTATAGTTTATCGGCTGTCTGGTGGCTTTCCCTTAAATGTGTAACTACAGTGCGATTGCGATGAGTGCCGCTTCTCCAAAACGGTTGAACGGGAAAATTTGGAAATTAGACACAAACTACTCTGGTTGTTAAAGGTTTTCTTGTATTTATTTACATTATTTCATATTTAGTTTACTTTTTCCAAACACTTCAGATGTTGTTATTTCTATATAATAGTTTACAATAGTTGTTCCTTTCTTTATTTTAAACTTGGACACACACCACGTCGCACCACGGTTGTTTTTAATTTCACACCCTGATTATAACAGACAAATCACAGCGAACCACACCAAAGGACTCCTTTTGTTTTTTTCAGACGAACAACAGGTTCTCTGCCCATTTGCGCCCTTTTATACTGATCGTCCATTTCCGATCGCACACTCATTATTATTTTCCCGCCCACTAAATGCGAATAAACTCTCGCCAATTTACTCAACAGTCATTAAACCCAGGGGGAATGGGAAAATTGCCTAGAAGAGCAGCCTGGTTAGGGGTGGATTTGGTCTTGGGGGATGGGAGCTTATTGTCCTTTTCCATTTGCTGTTCTTTCTCCATCATCAATTTGGCGGCTTTACTTCGTGTCACAATTGTATTTTTCGGGGCCCCTTTCCTTATATTGGTTGTTGCGTTATTCTCTTCGTCCGTGTTCATGCTGGAACTTTCCGGTTTGTTTTCATTAACATTAAAAACAAAGCGACCTGCTGTTTCTACGAACTTCGACGAAATGCACCTTTTCGGTAAACTGCACTCAGACTCGCCTAGCGCCAGCTAAGAGTTAGTCACCCCACACCCATGATAATTGTTTAAGGAGCAATATATTGTTACTTTTGTTTTTCACGCTTGCGACCGAGGTGATATATTTTATTTACTATAGTTAATTATTATTTTGCTTTTCGCACTTCACTGAATTGATTAATTATGCGTTTTTTTTTATGAACTGTATTTTTAATTCACTTAGTTTCAAGAGTTAAATTTTCACGTTTTTTATTTGTTTTTTGATAATCTTTGTTTTAGTTGTCTTGACTGACTCTTGATTTTGGTCACCACATGTGAGCATTCTATCCCAATGATACGTATATGGAGTGTACTTTCCAAAATGGGTTTATTCCCCCAGAAGCCTTTTCTTCTTGGATGAAAAGGACTTATCTGTTGTTTACCATATTGTTGATTATGTACATAGCTTCCCCCTGTCTTAAATTAAATCGTCCCGATTTCTTTGGGATAGTTATATTCTAATACACATTTTGTTACGTTGATCGAGGCATAAATTATTATAATAATCTTATAGATTCTAAATCCTACTGGTAGCGGTTACCTTACCTGATGTGTGGGTATGTTGTATCTATCGTGATTCCAGTTTTGAGTAAAAGGAGTTCGAAGTAGATTTATTTAGTTGTTTTATTGTCAATGCTTGTGTTTACACTTATTAATAATAAATTCTGTTTATTTTAGTCTAAACCACCAAACTCTCATGTAATATAATGTGTTACTTGTCTTTACACTTATTAATAATAAATTCTGTTTATTGTATTTCATCTTTTATTGAACGAAGATAATTTACACCGGACCACTATGCGAGACAACACCACGAAGACTTTTTCACTAACCACATGACCGCCTCGGTCGATCACCTAAGACCAACTCACTTCCTTTTCCGATCGTTTGATCGCAGGAAAACCTTCTTCTCTTTTTCGCTGTTAGGTTATTATGAACAACTTATTAATATATTTTATAATATAGGTAAGTGGAGTGACTTACGTGAGTTATTTTGATTGGACGGGTGCGGGAGCTGCTTGTCTGCGACGTGTTGCAGGGGGCGTTGATGGTTGTTCCCCTGTTCAGCTTCGTTGTGTTGTTTTTCCAGTTGAGAATACTACTTTTGGTAGAAGTTACTACGTCTGTTGGTTAACGTCGAATGAATGATTTATTTTTTTCGCCGTTGACGTTTTATTTTATTATTCGATGCCAACGCCGCTTTTTATTATTTTCTCTGCCAAGTAGAATTTGCATAAAGTAGTTTATGCAAATTAACTACTTGGCGAGTTGTTCTCCGTTTACAGGTAAAGAGGGGAAACTAACGAAAGGGGGATTAGTGGATGTTGGGGGGACCTAGACTCAAGGTCGGTCCGTAACAATACCTTCCCCCCTTAAATAGTGATAGCTTCATTCTTAGAAGAGGAATGAAGCTTGGCTACAAAAGTATCCAACTGTAGCGTTGATCCTTACACCGTCTGTGGTGTATTATCTTCCCTTGTTTGTCGTGGTCTTGTCTGCTTTTGGCTTCCTCTATTCGTAATAGGGTTTCAGCCTATTATTGTGCACCACCACATTTCTTCTCCCTACCTTAACGACGCTGTTTACCGAACTATTTATTTGCACTACCTTATAGGGACCCCTCCATATGGGAGCTAATTTTCCTAGCTTTTGGGCTTTGCGTATTAAAACTTTGTCGCCCACCTGGAACGTGAATGGGCGTGTCTTACGGTCGTAGTACTCTTTCGACTTCTTCTTGGAAGGTAACAGTTTACGCCTTGCTATTTCGTACGTATGTTGAAGTTTGTACTTCAATAGCTTATGGTAACTGTCATGGTTGTATACCGGTTCCGGAGGTTGATTTATGCTCGTCGGTACCTCCGGGGCGAACCCAAATAGACAGTCCATTGGCGTAAGGTTAGTACCTTCGTGTACATTGGTGTACTCGTATACGAATGTTGCCGTTCTCAGGTACTGGTCCCATGATTGGGAATTCCCATCCACAATGCTTCGCAGGTAATCTACGAGTGGACGATGGGCTCTTTCTAAGGCTCCATTCGATTGTGGGTGGTACGCTGAGGTTTGTAGTTTTTTAATACGGAGCAGTTTGCACACGCTTTTAAACAAACTGCTTAGGAAGTTGCTTCCCTGATTGGTGACCAAGCCTAGAAACGATTGGACGTGCTGTACCGTTTTGAGAATGGGGAAATCCCTGACACTAGCTGTCGTGTCTGGATTTGGCATTGCCCCTTTTTCGGAACAAACATGTCCCAGATATACTACTTCGTTCTGGAGGAACTTGCATTTCTCCGGTTGCAACTTGAGGTTGTGGTATCTAATTTGGTCGAATACTTTCCGGAGTTTGTCATTATGGTGTTCTAGGTTTTTCCCATATATGCCACGTCATCCAGATAATCAAAGCATTCGATTCCTTGCAACCCGGTTAGGACATGGTTCATGAGTCTCTGAAACGTAGCTGGTGCTCCCTTCAGACCAAATGGCATACGTTTGGACTCGTCATCATCATCATCGACACCACAACCGGGATCCGGTCTTGGCCTATTTAGCAAGTCTTGAGGCTTGTTACATTTTCCATGACTTTTTTTTTACGGGCAAGGTTATTAGCCTTGCTTTGAACTCATAGTGCCCGTAATTTGTGCTGAACGCTGTCTTACTTTGATCCTTCGGATCTACTAAGACTTGGTGGTAGCCGCTGGCTAAATCGAGCGTGGAAAAATAGCGTGAGTGACCGAGCTGGTCTAAAATGTCCTCTATTCGAGGGAGAGGGTACGCATCACCGATGGTTTTGTCGTTCAGTTTTCTGAAATCGACCACAACTCTCCATCGGGTTTTTCCATCGGGGCCCGCTTTCTTAGGAACTACCAAGAGTGGTGAGTTCCACGGACTTTTGCTTGGTTGACTGATATCATTCTCCAGCATATCCCGTACTTGCTCGTTGATCACCTCTTTCTTGCACTCAGGCAGATGGTACATTCGTTGATTTATCGGTACTTGATCCTGTATCACCGGTATCTCATGCGTTATTGCACTGGTATATGTTAGGAGGTCACCTTTAAGGTGGAAAATAGCGTTGAACTCCTCACATATTTCCACTATGGATTGACACTCTTGAGGACTTAGGTTTTTACCTAAGTGGAGTTCCTCGTGTAATTGTGTCAACCTTGGATCTTTTGGTAGGTTCTCCTCTGAGAATAAACGTCGGATATACTGGAGATTTTCTCCCTCCGAAGGTTTTTTATCCGCATTGTATTTCGTAGAACGGTTGTCCTCATTTTCCAGCGGAAAGGTGGAAAAGTCCTTTATTGGATGTAACTCCACCATGATTCGGTCTATGGTTTGGAGGTAGTTTGCGATATTGAGTACCTCTACTTGGGCACTCTTCGCTTTCCCTACAATACAATTGGATATGAAAATCCTTGATTGCATTGGTTTAGGTACTAGAATTACCTCTTCCCGAGTTTTTATGGGAAGTCTCAGCATTTTTCGTGAACGTGCCGGTATTATTGCCGGTTTGTTCAGAAAAATGTCTACCTCCGAAGCGTTTGGCAGTGAGTGTTCCACCACTGTTACATCTTTGTTAGGTTTCTTTGGTTTGTCAGCTATTAAAGTGGGGTTGGGATGTTTGGGGCCTGACAAATTTTCGCCCCCTTTCCCCTGTTTGGGTAGGGTATCCGGTGTACTTCCGGCCGCGGTCTGGACCTCTATGGATCCCCTTGGCACGGGGTCCCGACTGGTTGCCTTATGTCTTGGTGTCCGCTTTTTATCTTTTGTAAATTCAACGGAAAAACTTACCGGATTTAAATTGATTTGGGAGAATTCCAAACAATTCCCGGGTCCGTTGATTTTACAATTCCTAGCTAGGAAGTCGTTTCCTAATAACCCATCTTCTGACGATCCCGGTAGGGAGTCCATTACCTGAAAATTACAGGAGATTGGTTGGGGCAGTTTGAATATTCCCTTGCAAAAGCCCCTAGACTTTCCCTTTCCAAAAAGCGTTTGGAGAGTAGTGGCCTTTTTGGTATCCAGTGTTGTTCCATTTTGGAGTACTTTCAGCTTAAGAAGGCTGATCTCCGCACATGTGTGCACTATTAGACATGTAGTGTTTCTACATCCAATGTCTAATGGGAGCTGGACTATTGGAACTTTTGTTGGTGGTTGAGGACAGTTTTCTTTATTTGGTGGCTTTAATTCGGTCGGGTTGGGGAATTCCGTCCCGACCTCTGGGAGTTTTCTGACTTCTCCCATTTTGCTTTTAGTCGACACACTGTCGCCATGTGGTTGTGTCGCTTGCAAAATGTGCACCATTCCCCGTTCTTCTGTCGCCGATGCCTCTTTTTTGGCGTCTCTGACGCGTTCGTAGCGGTTGAATTCGACTGGCTACGGTTCGATTCGGATCGATGGTGTTATACTCGGTGTTGGCGTTGTTTTATTTTTCGAGCCTCGGAGTGTTTAGTACTGCTCGTACTAGTACTACTCTTGGCTCGAGTCTGTTTATCGCCTTTATCGCGTGGCTGTTTGTTGTCCTTTGAATTTTTCCTTTTTTGGACTGTTTGCCATTCGTTATTGACCGTGCAGGTCTGTGGGGTGTGGTCGCTAAGTACAGACTTAACCACATTGGGTGTGTCTGTTGGCTTTTGTGGTTTTATCCACTTTGCCTTGATACGACACCGGTCTCCTGTGTGACCCTTTCGGCCACAAAACTCACAACAACAACGAATGCTGTACACTCTACGATTCGATGTAGTTGCTTGTTTCGAAGTACATAGTCGTTCCTGCTCTTGGTTTGAGGTATTCACAGGTGACTTCCTTTGGTTCTGCGACTTAATGTGGGTTCGGGATTGTCCGCATTCCTTTGTGTACTAAGTGTCCGACAATCGTGGACATCGTGCCCATATCGATCACGCTTTGTACACTTTCGAGTGTTTCGGCGTCGAAGGCATTCGCCGTATACGTGCCCTTTCCTATTGCAGAAGCTGGAAGTCATGCGTGTTACCCATGGGTTTGGTGTACGCCTGTCCCTACCTTGTGTAGAGGAGTCACTGAGATAGTCACCTCCGCCTCTTTGACGGTATCGTGGTTCCTCGGGCTTCTTTGGCTTAGACCCTGTTGGTTTTCTATTAGATGTTTGTGTTGGTGTATCCGACCTAAACGGGTTTTTCCCAGGTTGTGGGGGTGTAACGGGGTGAGATCGTCCTGGGAATCTAGCGTTAGAGTTCCTGTTCTGTGTCTCTTCTACCCGAGACGCATCGTGTCTAGGCCTATTCTGCCTTTGTCTCGATTCCTGGGGGTTTGGTCGAGTATCCCCTTAGGTCCTATCTAAAACCCTATTTTTTTGCTCTGGGGGATCTTGTTCATCCTCCCAATTGTAGAATGGATTATTCTTTAGCATAGGTTGTCTATTTGATGAGGTGGGGGAATGGTATTCGTCGTTCCTTTCCGGTGAAGGTGATTGGTCATGATACCTCGTTGGTATTTCGAAGCATCCACTTTCGCTCCTCATCTCATTCTCGGTTTTCTCTAACTCGAGAATCATAGCAACAATCCTATCCAACGGGTCCTTTTCTGATTTTACTATCAGATGTCTCAGTTGGTCGTTTCTGATTCCTACCATCAGAACCGATTTAGCTAATCTCTCGGTCTGGAAAGTGAATCCTATGCTATTCGTAGCCCCATACTTACGTGTTGCCGCTTCATTGCAGTCCTTTACTGCTTGCGTTATGCGGTGGGGGAATTCGGCGACATCCTCCTCGCGGGATTGTCGCATACGAGAGAGTTTCGAATGTAACTCTTCGTATGACACGTGTGGTAATATTGTGTTTCGGAGTCGCTGTTCAAACTCCTTGAAAGTCGTTGGGTGTTGTTCTTTGAACATGCGGCGAGCTTTCCCAGTTAGTCTCATGGGCAACCACCGCAGGAAAATTTTTTCCTTCTCCTCTGATAAACAGTCCAGTGTCATGTCACAGCTTTCGAGAAAACTATGTAGTTCCCTCGCTGCGTTAGGGCCTTTCTGGCCACTATATACTTCCAGGTTAGTTTGGACTAGGTCCAGAATTTTCTCCGCACCCAACATAGCGGCGACGGTTTCCACCGATATGTTAACGTCCGGGACGCCGTGCTTCCTCTTTCGAGGGAAGAGCGTGGACGGGAGAGTAAAACATCGTTATAAATATGTTTAAGCCTTTGTTATATAAGGTCCATCTTTAATACTTCTCGCTTGAAAATTGCTCAGAATAATTACTATTCAAATTATTCCGCCTTTAGTTGCAGCTAGTAGAAAAAAAACTATTTACATTGTTGACGGTCTTTAATGGATTAATTTTAAATGTTTACTAATGAACTGCAAACTCAACTATTTCCCAACTACTTCACTCACCTTGAACTCTTAAAACTTTCTGATTCTTTCTTCAAACTTCTCTCTGATTTACTTCTGTCTCTGAACTCAAACTGAACTGAACTGATTTTACAACTGAATTTTTTCTCTACTTATAGAACATTGTGTTCTAATTTACTGTAAATTATAATATGAACAAAACAAATTTTCTCAAAGTATTCCTTTAGTTTCTGTGACTTTTAAATTGAATAAAATTTGGACGAAAATCAAAGTGCTCTGTTTTGAAATAAAAAGGGGCAAGTTATGAAAAGGGGCATGTTATTAAATGTGCTGTAACAGGCTTGATATAGAATATTGTAAATGATTATGAATGGTATGTATTAAGTGAGAATGTAAGATATGTTAAGAGGAAGTTTTAAGGATTTGTTAGAAAAGTATGAGCTTCAGTGTGAAAGCTAATATGGTAGTATTCTGGAATACTATAGATATAATTTCCGCGGACAGATGCCTTGTGTGGATCCTCGTCTGCATCAACGGTAATGCTTACGCGCGTTTAATAATTTACGTATGAAGGGCTACCCGGATTATTCTGACCGTAGTTCGCTTTTAACCGTAGCGAACGAAAACACGATAGTGGAACAATAATCCAACGATGAGGGATTAAATCTTTTTACTTAATCTTCCCAACGATGAGGGGCAAGAATCAATTTAAAACGACCCAACGATGAGAGACAAGACCCAATCTATATAAATAAAAGAAAGAAGAAGATAAAAACCAGAAACGAGAACACTAAGACAACGAAAAATATTTGGGTAAGGGTGTGGAGGTGTTTTACCTTACGTCTGCACGGACGTGGGTTGGTAGAAACACCCACGGATTGCTCACTGGGTAAATGTCCACCGACCGAGCAGTGGCAAAACTTAAAAACGAAGACCGATGCGATACACTGAAATTCCCAGCGGAAAATAAACACACGGTAGTTTTTAGTTAGACTATTACACTTTTTTATTTATGGGCAATAGTTCGTTTGGGACTACAAATGAATTTTTTACATTGTTCGAACACTTACAATCACTATAACGATAACCTTTTAAAGTAGACAAACTTCACAAGTATCCATTCGATTTAGTTGTACATTGTTCTTTTAAACTTCTTAAAGTAGACAGACTTCACAAGTATCCATTCGATTTAGTTGTACATTGTTATTTTAAACTTCTTAAAGTAGACAGACTTCACAAGTATCCATTCGATTTAGTTGTACATTGTTCTTTTAAACTTCTTAAAGTAGACAGACTTCACAAGTACCCATTCGATTATAAAAACCTGTCGTCAACGAAAACACAACTCTAAAACTCGCGTGCGCACACTTACGGTGGAGAAATCTGACTGGTTTTTGGATGTCTCTTTACAGACATCCAACGAAAACGAACCTAAAGGATTCGCCGCCAATGGCGACGGTCCAAACATAAGGAAAAGGGAAAAACTCATGTAGCAGATCGAATCCGCTGCTACATGTTTGGGCAAGATAAACTGCCGCCATACGCAAGGGATAGATTCTTTGATTGACGTGAGTCAATAAAACCCTTGCCCTCATTTTGGAAAAATGAATCAAACATTGGGTATGGCCGTTGTTAGATCATCTAAAATAAACAAATTTCGGTCGTATGATTCGATGCATGTTATCTTAGGGATATGTTAATCCCGTTGAAGGTACTGTCAGGCGAAAGTATCCGCTTGAGTGTTTACTTTGTGTAAACTAAAATTGGTGGCCATGACCGATGCTGGTGATCGTTCCAAGAAACGGCAACGGATCATAAAATCGGTCATGCTGAGATCCAAGCAAATATGCGCGCCTGAAAGGCCAATGTCTAATCTGATCTTCTCTACTTTAAGAAAGATAGATCGTAGACATGCCGTTGGAAATCTGGCTTGCAGATGTGCAAGCAACCCGAAATAATGCTAGGTCAATGAATGGGTACGAAGATAACACACGCAAAGATCAGCGTGTGTTGGTGGATATGTGCCATCCATTGTTCGGTCGCGGAAGCTCGGTTGATGAATTGATGTCATGGCAAGATGATAATCTTGCCATGAATTATCCTTTCAGAAATGACCGTGGAGAAGGGGTTTGGAAAAAACCCCCCAAAGAAAGGTAAGCTGCCTATAAGGTATTTATGTCGGTTATCCTTTGGGATAACCGAATTAATTCCAGCAAATTGGTTGGCGGTTAAGGGCGTATCAAGGTTGTATAATCTTGCTGAAGATTCGACTTCAAGGTAAGTCGCATTGCTGGAAATGGTGGGGATCGAGCGATGCATGACTCTTCGGGCCCTGAAAAGCCCCACAAGGGTTTTCTAAATTTTCTTCCCAAGGTTGCGTTCTTCCTCTTTCCTGTAATTGGAAAACGAAACGGAGAAAAAGAGAACCAATATATTTATTTATGTTTTATTTCGTTATAACGGATTTTTTGTCTTTCCTAGCCGCTAGTTCCGCTAGTCGACGTAGGGACGCTAGAGCCTCGGGGCTCTTCCAGCACTGGATTTGTATCCCCGACGGATTCGATACAAATTCCAGCTGGTGCTAACCGGCTGCGCCAAAATTGTTAGGTTATTATGAACAATTTATTAATATATTTTATAATATAGGTAAGTGGGGTGACTTACGTGAGTTATTTTGATTGGATGGGTGCGGGAGCTGCTTGACTGCGACGTGTTGCGGGGGGCGTTGATGGTTGCTCCCCTGTTCAGCTTCGTTGTGTTGTTTTTCCAGTTGAGAATACTACTTTTGGTAGAAGTTACTACGTCTGTTGGTTAACGTCGAATGAATGATTTATTTTTTTCGCCCTTGACGTTTTATTTTATTATTCGACGCCAACGCCGATTTTTATTATTTTCTCTGCCAAGTAGAATTTGCATAAAGTAGTTTATGCAAATTAACTACTGTGCGAGTTGTTCTCCGTTTACAGGTAAAGAGGGGAAACTAACGAAAAGGGGATTAGTGGATGTTGGGGGGAGCTGGACTCAAGGTCGGTCCGTAACAGCTAACACAAGGAAACGTGTTATTTTCCTTGTGTGGTGATCGCACAAGTTATGTTTTTCTAAATATGCACTTAAATGAAATAAAGAAAACACTTTCAAATAAAAATTTATATTTTTATTTAATTTTTTCGAGAATATGAACCGCCTGCTCTTCGGACAGTCGTTTCTTAAACTCCATTTATTTTTAACATCAAATTTTGTATATATCGTTATCTTTCTACATTGCAATATGCTTAATTACCTATTTTCGTGTTTCCACGAATTCTTGTTAATTGCCTTTTAATGAGTTCTTAATAGATTGTATTTCCATCTAGAGAAAATGTGTAATTAGGTATTGTCGTAACATATATTGCGGTAGACATTACATTGCCATTTGCTTATTTTATATTGTAATGTTTCTATTGAATTTTGTTATTTGTTACCTGCAATTATGTTTCCGTCTAGAGGAAATGTGTGATTAGGTTATACATTTCGGTTGATGGGTTTTTTGGTGTCGTCGAAGGATTCTTTGACGTAACACACACAAGATCTATGGGTATTATAGTCTTGGTAGGTGCCGGTCCGACACAGGTTCACCAAGACGTCCCAAACTTCGTAACCGTTCGTCGAATTGTGGTTAAGCTTTGTTCACTGGTGTCTTGTCGATCAGGGAAAAACCATCGGGTCGCCTTCGTCTAATGTCTTTATTCTTTTATCGTATTAGCAACTATTTTAATATTGTACAAAAGGTATTTTTAATTCTAAACAAAACTTGTTTTATGTCGAACATAGGTAATTTTTAATTCTTAAACAAAACTTATTTTATGTCGAACATGGATATTTTAATTCTTAGTGTACACTGTTGTAACTATTATTTAAAACAATTTAACAGAAAAGGTTCAAAAAATGTATAATGGCTGTAGCGCTGAATTAATAGATTTAATTAATTTGGAACAGAGGTATGTATTCTCTGTGTACACTGTTGTAACTTTAATTTAAAACAATTTAAACAAAGAAGTTTCAAAATTCAATAATGGCTGTAGCACTGAATTAATAAATTTATTTAATTTGGAACAGAGGTATGTATTCTCTGTGTACACTGTTGTAACTTTAATTTAAAATAATTTAAACAAAAACGGTTCAAAATTCAATAATGGCCGTAGCGCTGAATTAATAGGTTTATTTAATTTGGAACAGAGGTATGTATTCTCTGTGTACACTGTTGTAACGTTTATTTAAAACAATTTAAACAGACCAGGTTCGAAAATCAATAATAGCTGTAGCACTGAATCAATGGATTTATTTAATTTGGAACAGAGGCACGTTTATTCCTCGTGTACGCTGTGGTAATCACTAGCCGACTGACTCTCGCTTCGCTGGGTGTGCACTTGTACCTTAAGGGTTGATTTGGCACACACCAACACAGCAACAGCCATCTCTCCGCAGGCCAGTTCATGCGGAGATCATTTCTCCTCCTGTACATATCTCACACAGCCAAGGATGTGATCGCACCGTTGCCTTGGGCTGTGTAAGTCATCACACGGGGCGACACACCATGAAGCTGCAAGTTAGTATGCCATCGCAGAGTCCGGCATCAATGTTGGTCGCCACACCGTACCTTTGCCTGTGTGTACTTTGCTCATTATATACACAGTGGTGGGCACTATGTGTGTGGTTCGACCTTGGATTCGTATTTGATTATAAGCGGTCGCCCCTATAGCCCATTGGCGCAACTTGACATGTCCATTTATGGGCATGCGTTGTATCTTGCATGGCTGGTTTCGACTGCTTGGTATTTCCTGTGATGTGTCGCAAGCTTGTGCAACAGAACGATATGTTCATTGGCGGTTCTGAGTTGTCGGATCGCTGCATGTTGTTTTCATTGGGGCTGTGGGGAGGAAGTATGTACCAGCATGGGTACATGATTCACTTCCTCCTCCATCATAATTCCGCTGAAAACAGTTCTACGGACACAGCGACAGGACAAACAGCAAAATATCTCTGAGGGGAAAACCGGCGCACCGAAAGGGAAACACAAAGCGAAACTCCGCGACATCAACACAGGAAAAGTTAAACACACTGTGGTAACTACATTTTCTTTTATTTTATTTTAATGTTACTCTGTTCGGGAAAACACTGAATACATTTCGTGGTTACCGAACGCGACTCTCGACTCACGCGATTATCGCTGATTATCGCTTCCCTGTGCGCACCAGGGTAGCGATGGAGACACGACCTGGTCAGGTCGAAGGATGGAATTTGACTCCACGATATTTTGCTCGTTCAGAGCTCACTCGCTCATCGTGGTCATGATGGTATGTGTGCCTAGAACAAAGAAAGACATAAACTGCATTCCTAGGATACGATGTGCTAATTGGTTTTAGCGAAGTTACTGGGAAATGGTGTTTATGGCATCGCTAGAAAGGGTACGTATTGAATACCCATTTGCATTGATTATGCTTGGATTTCGATTGATGCCAAGGGACGCGAAATGCGTATTTGCTTTGGGTTGCACATTGTGCTGGGAGAAAAACGTCGCCAGCTAAATGTATACATAAAGAAATTTATCGTATACATGAATGAAGCTGGGAATAGGCGACGCCATGATAATTATCTCTGGCTGGAATGGTTACATGATATGTGAACCGGGGTTTTTCTTTTCAGGATAATTTATGATAAGGCAAGTAAGAACTCTTACAGGGGATTTGTAAGCGAAGGAATGCTTGAAAAGGTAAGAATTCTCTTGCAGAAGCTTTACGACTATAGCTTTGCTCCAATTAATGCGTGTAGCGTTTTCAGGTGCCTAATGCGATTTGCATTGGCGAAATTATATGGGAAGATGGGTGTTATGGGGTGTTTAAGGAAAGCGTACCGTGGGATCTGGCGGAACCGCCACAGGGCGTCTTGCAGGTGTCCTGCGCTTGCCTGGTGTTATTAAGTTTCAAGCGTTTGCAACTACGTAGCCCGTTGAAATTGATGCTATGCTTTTTTGTATTTTGTTGATGTCGCCTGCATGTTATATGGGGGTGAGTTTGCCAGCCTCGAATAGGATTACAATTAATCTGCAAATGGAACTGGAAAAGGCGACCGTTGAATTGGTTTGAAGTACGCACCTGTTAATGTGGCTTTAGCTAAATTATATTTTTTCACCCTTTTTCACCTTTAGAACCCCCCCCCCCCCCCCCCCAGTGACGCAGTAACGATAAAAGGCGGCGAGGTGCCGAGAACACGCGGTGCACGCATATCTGATTATGCGGTGGTTCTCGTCAAGTGTCGGTCTTGGTTTTCGTATTTAGACGGGGCTACTATGACAACTCGTATACTCGCCGGAATGGTGTGGCAGTTCTTTTGCTGGTTTTGCCACCGAAAACTAATCAATGTTTAAGTTTACCTGTGAACTGTTCTCCAGGGCAATGCTCAGGATGGTTCTCGAATTTTGTTGACCTCCAATTGACTGGGTGCACAAATCCTGTTCGATGGTCTGTCAATCTTGTGAATTCCGCCGCCTCAATTCCATATTGATTTAATGGTCTGACAGTCATCAGTTTTATTTCCACTTGTTTATTTATAGTTTTGTTTTTAACAAATTTTAGTTTAATCCTCAACAAACTTTTACTCTAATTTTAACAAGTTTTAATTTAATTTTATAATGTTGTTTTCCTTGGAAAAATCCCCGGGACCAGACATAAACGAAAACTCTTTCCGCCTTTTTTTTCTTTTTTCTTCTTCCCGTTAACAAAACGTTCTCTTCGACAACCGTCAACAACGGGACCACAACAAACCGAATTTTAACATCCTCCTGTCTCTCTCATTTCGCTCTCCATTCACGTCCACTTCGAAAAACAAATTCGAACTCGAAGAACTGCACGATCCACACCCGGATCAGGGTGGGTTCAGAAACTCACTTCAGGATCATGCAATTCTTCCACCACCTTACCATCATACTATGTTAAAACAAAATTGTATTAAATGCAGATTATTAAATGATGGTGGTGGCCGACGTACGTAACACACCTCCCCCCCCACAAGACTGCGTGGCATTCTTAGGAGAGGAATGTCACGCCGGAGAGTGGACGGCGGAGAGCAAACAAATAAACCAGACCAATCAACAAATAAATAAATAAATAAATAAATAAATTAGTCTACATGCTTAAGTGCTAATGTAAGTAGGGATTATACCACTTATATATGAGGGTTAGTACAAATAAATAAATAAATAAATAAATTAACTAGTCTACATGCTTAAGTGCTAATGTTAGTAGGGGTTATACTACTTATATATGAGGGTTAGTACAAATAAATAAATAAATAAATAAATTAACTAACACGTAGTTATTAATATAAGAGGGGGGAACAACAGACTAGCGCTCCACAGAACCAATGACAACACAAACGTCCGCGGCGGGTCCGACACTCAATCCGATGGTTCGACCCAAAGCTCGACCGCCCACACGATCCGGTTAGGACTCCCCCGCCAAGGCGAGGTGATCCCCTCTCGTTCAACCACTCCAAAATGTCACCCGGCCGGCGAAAACGTCCCGCTCTTATACATTTAATCTAATCCTCCTCTTCTGGACTCAGTACTTGCCCCGGTCCATGGGTTGGTAGATCGGGGGGGTTTCCCGTTTCGGCGGCAAAACCTACCATCACCCGACATTATAGTGCGCTTTCGCACTTTCATATATGCGATCCAACCCCCAGCACTGGGGTTTGCCTCTGCAGTCTTCGCTGGGACTGCGCCTGCAGCATTAGGCCTGGCCTTAAAGGCTTTTCGTCAGACTCTCAAGTTGGTATCCCTCGACGAAGGTCCTTTACAAGGACGAAGATTCCGGAGGGTAACCAGAGTCTGGCCAGCTAGGATCAGGGGCTCCAAGTTATAGGAAGGCTTATCCTTCCCTTATTTGTTCGTTTATATAGAACGTTGTCTATAACTATATTACCAACGTCCGCTGTTCGGGGTTCATCCGGATGACCTCGTGGGTAGCACGTGGTTGAACAGCTTTTCGCAGCCCTCCCCTGTATGGGTAGGGTCTTCGGGCGAGTACCTGCCGCAGTATCGACCTTAACAGGTCCCTTTGGCACGTCTCCCCGTTTGGCTGCCACACGCTCAACCCTTCCCGTCACATAGTTGACAAATTGAATGGAGAATGGCACGGGATTTACGGTCGTTCGGGGAAAAACCAAACAACCACCCGGCCCGTCTACCTTACAATTCCGAGACAGGAAGTCGTACCCCAACAATCCGTCTTCCTCCAAACCCGGCAAGGAGTCTACTATTTGGAAACTGCAGGGAATCTCATGGTGCAACTTGAAATTCCCAGTGCAGCATCCCCTCGACTTGCCTTTGACAAACAGCGCTTGGAGCGTTGTAGATTTATGCACATCCATGCCATATCTAGGATGGAGTGCCTTCAGCTTCAACAGGCTGATCTCAGCGCCGGTGTCCACGATTAGGCGCGTAGGGTTCCTACGGCCAATGTCTAGAGGGAGAGCGACAATCGGGACTCGAGTCGGCGAAAACTGAGAACAGCTGGAGCTGGGTTTCGTTTTTAGTGCGGTCGGGTAGGAGCTTGCCGACCCGACCTTGGGGAGTTTCCCGAACTCTCCCATTTTGCTTTATGTCGACACTCTGCCGCCTTGTGAGTGTGTCGACCGCAAAACTCGCACAATGTTCTGCTCCCCCGTTCAGAAATATTCCGCTCGGGAGTCCCACTGGACACCGAACTAGCGGAACTGGAGCTATTCTTTCTGCCCACTTTGGGCCCAATGCGCCGGGGCTGCCATTCCCGGCTCCCCGCGCTGCCTGATGCGGCGTCATGTCTCGCATCCGTTCTTGAGGATTTCGAATCCATGGAGTCAGGTCGCTTACCGCCACCGCTCGACACGGACAGCCGTCGCCCATCATCTCCATCCACCCTCCGGGAAACCACACTCTCCGCGCGACTATTACCGGCTTTCCGATTTCGCCGACGTTGCCTCCGACGCCCTCTGCGCCTATTTCTCGCGCTTGCCCCAGTCTCCACACGGGTGTCTTGTCCTCGGCTCGCAACAGGTGCTGTTCCGGCGTGCCGCTTATGGGGAGAACCCTGGGAATGCTGTTGTTTTTCCCACCTTTGCCTGTATTCGCACCCGCGCAAGCTATGACCCTGTCGGCCACAGAACTCGCAACAGCACCGGACGCTGAATACTCTTGGGGCTGATGTCGCCGGCCCGCCGCCCGTAGACGGGGGCTGAGGCTCTGCTAGGGCTCTCCGCTGAAACTGTGGTCGCTGATAAGGCGGTTCCTGCCGTGCGAATCCGCCCTGCTGACCTCTACCCCTGTATGTGGTCTGGGGGCCGCGCGTCCTCGTCGGACGATCCGGGCAGTCCACTATATCGTGGCCATACCGCCAACACTCGCGACAGAAGGGAGTGTTTCGTCTTTGTAGACACTCGTCGTACACGTGACCCCTCAGATTGCAAAAATTGCATATTGTCTGGGATTCCAGGGGGTGCGCCGATCGACCAACCGGATCCCTGAACGGATTGTCCCGACCCGATCGATCTCCGGGCACATACGCCCCTTGAGCCAAACCCTGCGACCCTTCACTCCGACTCGAGGAAGACACGGTATTTGACCACGCTCCCTCGCCCTCGTTCGGCGATTCCGTGCCGCGCATCCACAAACAGGTCGTCCTGCCTCAGCATTTCCCTTCGAGCTCGCTCGAATCCGGTTAGGTGGTCCACCAGGCTACGAAAAGGGACATTACCCAACGTGAGGAGGAAGTGCTTTAGTCCTTCCTCCCTCAGACCCCTTACCAACACCGGTTTGGCCATGCCCTCAAGCTGGCTGGCGAAGACGGACCTACCCTGGCGACCATAAAAGCGCTCAGCTGCCTCCTCGCACCGTACCACGGCCCGCTTCACTCGGGAAACGAAACCTGTGGCATCCTCGGAAGGAAGTTGTCGCATTTTGGAAAGTTGTGCGCACAACTCCTCATACGGCACCCGGGGTTCGTAGGCCTCTCTAAGACGCTGTTCCGCTTCAAGGAATGTCGTGGGTGGTCTCTCCTCGAACATCCGATAGGCCTCGCCGCTCAGCCTAGAGGGCAGCCACCGGAGGAAGGTATGTTCCTCCTCCACCGCCAGCCCATCCAGGGTCCTTCTACAGCCCTTGAGAAACGAAGAGAGTCTCTCGGCCGTATCCGGTCCTTCCTGTCCCGAAAACATGGGGACCGCCTTCGACACAAGGTCGAAAACCCTATCTGTGCCCAGCATGGTCCGTACAGGACATGGTTGTGGGCCCAGTTTAAAATACGAGGGCATCGGCGTGTCCTCCATGCTCCCGACAGGCTGTCTGCCGACGGTGGGAGGGGGGCGCGCTGGCGATCGGTCGTCCACAAACTCGTCCCTCGAATCATGGAACGCCTCCGGATCCACCTCGTCAACCGGCGGCTCGGGAAATGCCTCGGGTCGTGCCCGGGCAGGGGTGCCCTCTCGGACATCTCTTTGACGCTGCCTAGTCTGCATTTATAGGACCTTTTTCCAAACCTAAGATTCACGATCCCAAGACCAAAATCGGAAACTCAACAAACCCTACGGTTTGTTTTTTTTTTTTTTGGTAGGAAACACAGTCTAACTCCGAGCTCTAACAAAAACACAACAACAAACACAACTCGTCCAACGAGAGAATCAACTCGAACGCGACAGAACCAATCCGTACACGAGCCGTCCGGATATCGGATACCAACCCACAACGTCTGTTCCGATCAACGTTCTATTTTGAAAGTTCCGATCGCTAAAAGGCCGCACGCGAATCGAGGGGGCGCAAAAAAAAAAACAACAATGAATACAACCCCCACACAGACAAACAAACACTCCTACAGGGGACAAACTCTTCTCTCGCAGCCACTAAACTGCAGACCGCGCAAAGAACCTCACAACACAAACAGCAACCACACTCACCGAGAAGAGAGAGAGAGAAAGGGGAAAGAACCCGGAAACGAAAACAAAAATCCTTTAACCCGACGATGAGGTAACACCAAAAATATATATATAACAAAATCACACGCGCGATCAAAAAGAAGGAAGAAAAGGCAGAATCACAATTTCAAGATTTCAAGATCGATTAAGCTGAAAATTATTCAATAAATAAATAAATCAAAAGAAGTAATCAACAATTAAAGTATCAGCTTAAGGCTAAAACCAAAACAATACTACAGTCATTAACATATTCGATTCCCATTTAACAATAATAATAAATAAATAAATAAACCACAAGCATTGTTCAATTAACAACAAAAAGAGAAGAAACATTAAAAAAAAAACAAAAATCTCTGCCTTCCGTCCCTGGTCCATGCAGGCCTCTCTGCTCACGTTCTAGTGCATGATGTTTCACAATAGTATCCAAAAAGCATCTTTATAAGTCATAAACCTGTCCTGGGAAGGTTTGTCCGCAGCGCCAGTTGTGGCAGTTCTTTTGCTGGTTTTGCCACCGAAAACTAATCAATGTTTAAGTTTACCTGTGAACAGTTCTCCAGGGCAATTTTGGCTCAGGATGGTTCTCGAATTTTGTTGACCTCCAATTGACTGGGTGCACAAATCCTGTTCGATGGTCTGTCAATCTTGTGAATTCCGCCGCCTCAATTCCATATTGATTTAATGGTCTGACAGTCATCAGTTTTATTTCCACTTGTTTATTTATAGTTTTGTTTTTAACAAATTTTAGTTTAATCCTCAACAAACTTTTACTCTAATTTTAACAAGTTTTAATTTAATTTTATAATGTTGTTTTCCTTGGAAAAATCCCCGGGACCAGACATAAACGAAAACTCTTTCCGCCTTTTTTTTCTTTTTTCTTCTTCCCGTTAACAAAACGTTCTCTTCGACAACCGTCAACAACGGGACCACAACAAACCGAATTTTAACATCCTCCTGTCTCTCTCATTTCGCTCTCCATTCACGTCTACTTCGAAAAACAAATTCGAACTCGAAGAACTGCACGATCCACACCCGGATCAAGGTGGGTTCAGAAACTCACTTCAGGATCATGCAATTCTTCCACCACCTTACCATCATACTATGTTAAAACAAAATTGTATTAAATGCAGATTATTAAATGATGGTGGTGGCCGACGTACGTAACAATGGCACCTCTCACGTGCCAGTAATTATGTAATGTGGTTGGCTGGGCACATGTCGCTAATTCGATCCACTGTCTACCGCTTCTCGCGGTTGCAGTCGTGCACGACTTCGCGTGAGGGGACCGCTATATTGGTCCGGTGTGCCCGCCGAAGTCGGCAGCGCTTCTCCTGGTGCCTCGCTAATGTGTGTAGGGTACTCTTGGTTACTCTCCTCTGTAAAACAAGGTTTCAGCCGTTCCACGCTGATTGTGGCTGCTTTTCCTCGCATATCCAACTCGTAGACCCGTTCGCTGATTCGCTTTATCACTTTGTGCGGGCCCTCGTAAGGAGGATCGAGTGGTTTCTTTACGTTGCCTACCCTAACGAAAACGTGCGTATAGGTGTGCAACGCTGGGTGCACGAAAACTCTCTTTGTGCCGTGTCGGGCCACCGGTCTTGGTCGTATTTTTCGCATCAAGTCACGTAGGTAGCCCACGCTTTTCGTTAGCTCCGCTGGTGCCTCGCTGTCGACGAAAAGCTCGCCGGGTAAAACGAGGCTGGTGCCGTAGGTCAGCTCGGCAGCGGAGGCGCCTAGGTCCTCCTTAATGCTGGTCCTCAAACCAAGGAGGACAGTGGGTGGATGGCTCTGCCCCGCAACAACGCCGGTGGTAACTTCACACCCCTGGATGTATGGTGTGGTTTATTTTATTTTGCCTTTCCATACACTAGCGCACTATTGGCGGGCAAATCACCGATGATCATAGCTTGGGTGATTTGCTGTGTACTGAAATACGTCGCACACTTGCGCGACGAGACAAAAATATTTGAGTGAAGTAGCACCGGGTGTTTCCTGTGGCACTGTGTGCTGGGTATCACCCACGAGGAAATTCAGTGCGGCGACAATCCACGGATGCTGTTTTTGTAGTTTATATTTACGGTGCCCCTTTGGTTAGCATTACGATGATCCCATGATGGTGCAGCCAACTTGTTTCCCAGAACCTGGTGCGTCTCTTACGGCTATGCCTTTTGTGTTACGCACTTATTGTTGCTGATGTATTTTTGCACCAGTGGGCATCAAAGTTACAGCGCCCAGATGTTAGCTGGCAACCATGCTAAGGTACGTACCTCTTTTCCTGCTGTAGGGCGCGTGAGAAAACGGTTACCTGGTGGCAAAAGAACTGGTAAGTAGTGGCGTTCGAGTGAACCGCCACAGAACCCTCTGGAGGGACTTAAGGGACCGACTATATCGATGTGGACGTGGGCGAAACGTGTCTCCGGAAGCCTAAATTGTGCCGGCTCCAGAACGTTGTGTCTGCTTATCTTACAACGCTGGCACTTGAGACACTCGCGAGCCCATTTCGTGAGGTCCTTGTTCATGTGTGGCCACACGAACTTACGTCGTATTGCTGCAGCCGTCGCGCGCCCGCTGGGATGGGCTGGGTTAAGAAAAGTTTTGTAAATGCCCCTTCGCAAATCAGCGGGGATATATGGCCTGACTGTACCCGTTGAAACGTCGCACCAAATAGTTTTCGTGGTGGAGTCTACCGCGAACCTTCGCAGTTCGAGTGCTGTGTCTGCTTTCACGAGAGCTTTAAGCTGGCTGTCGTTCTTCTGGGCTTGCTCTAAGTCGGCGTCGGCTAAGGCTGCGCGCAATTGAATCAAGTCTATGCGAGATAGTGCATTTGCTATTACGTTCTGCTCACCTGGAACGAACTTTATCTCGGTAACGTATTGGCCTATTAAAGTTGCCGCTCCTGCCGCGGCGATGCGTTTCCGGACTTCTTCCGGAAAGCGTGGCTCAATGGGTTATGGTCCGTTCTGACAATCGCCTGGCGACCCTCCACCATGTGGCGAAAGTATTTGATGGCACTGTAAATGGCTAATAGCTCTCGGTCGTACGTGCTATATTTCCGCTCTGCCGTACTGAGCTTTCTAGAGAAGAAACCGAGCGGTTCCCAGTTTCCGTCGCACTCCTGCTCCAATACCGCCCCAATTGCGGTGTTCGACGCGTCGCATTGAATCGCCAACTGTGCGCCCTCTGCCGGGTAATGCAGTAGGGTGGCGTTTGAAAGTTGCGCTTTCGACTGCCGGAATGCGTTATTTGCTGCTTCCGTCCAGACGATTGGACGTTTGTCGTTCTTTTTTGCCCCCTTCAAATATTCATTTAGAGGGGCCTGGACATGCGCGGCATTTTGTAATGTTGGCCGGTAAAAATTTAGCATGCCCAGGAAACGTAATTCGCGAACGTTGGTAGGACGTTGGAATTCGTTGAGAGCTTTTACTCTGTCTGGGAGAGGCCGGATGCCCTGATTGTTGATGTGATAACCCAAATAGCTCACCTGCTCTTTGGCAATTTGGCATTTGTCCGGGTTGATCATTAGTCCGTATCGGCGGAGGCGTTCTAACACCTGATTAAGATGTTGATGGTGCTCCGCCCGGTTGCGAGACGCGATCAGGATATCGTCGATGTAGGCGTAACGGTTAGACAATAGAACATGGGTCTTGACCGTTCGGATGGTTGTTTCGTGGAAAGACAACGCATCATGAGAAGAATTGATATGATTTTAAATGGTTTAAGTAGAATGGGAACCGAAATGGTTCTCGGGAAAACTAAATGCTGCTTGGTTGCAAGTGAGTGGTATGGTTTAAGTAGAGAGTGAAACGAAATGGTTTTCGGGAAAACTGCATGCGGTTTGATTGTAGATGGGGGAGATAGTTTGAAATGTATTCTGTTGCAGGATTTGAAATGTATTCTATTGCAGATTTAGAAATGTATTCTATTGCGGGTTTGGGAATGTATTCTATTGCAGGTTTTGAATGGGGAGTTGGGTTACAATTATAGGGAGTTCTTCAGGTAAGCTTTAAAGTACCCCCACAGGTCCACGGACTGGAGAGGCAGCGATCCAGATGGCTTCTAAAATGCGAACGCACCACACCGTTCGGTCGCACCCGAGTCTTCAGTGTCTACAGCAACCCACTCCGAACACACGAGTTTTTAACCACACGGCACCAAGGATGAGTTGGTGCAATATCTGGGACAGCATACTGGGTTCTCTATATGGTGATCCGCACGGAATGTTCAGGTAACAAATTCAACCACATTTACGCGAATGCAAACAATAAGTGGATTATGTGGAATCAATAAATCCCATTATTTAGTTTAATTAAAGTTTATCAAGATTAACATGATGACGTTGGATTATCAAAAACACACGTGAAGAAAGCAAAAATAGAATTCGTTCGATACATTTACTACAACTGACATCTCGACAATTAATTTGTCCTGTCAGCTGGTTGCTGACAGTTGTTATTATCCCCAACATATAACTTAAACTAATTGTTATTCTTACCTATAATAACAAAGAAACAACATTCAATGTTGTTAATTGCACTGATTGGTTTTTATTTCACAAACACGTTTTTTGTTCTTAGTTTTTTGTGACATGTGCCCTTCGAGGTTTACATCGAGGTTTTTTGTGGGTTTACATTACTGAGTTTAATTGTACGAGGTTTACATCATGGTTTACATTACTAAATGTAATTATACTGAGGGTACTTTCCTTACATATATATAATTATTAAATCATTTTGGCTTACTATGTTTATTGTGGCATATTGCAATACATTAATTAATGGTACATTTTTAATCCAGCTTTAATTAACTCCTCTATATCCGCCAAGTCTATGGATTCCGATAGGTATTCATTATTTTTTGCTGCGTTAAGTGTTCTTGTAAACAATACTAACTGTTCGTATACCTGTTATAGGGTTCGCTACCATGCTTCTCATAAATGAGGAAGAGTAGCGACCGATGACCTGTCAGATCCTTGTTTTGTAGGTGTGTCTTATATGGTCCCACTGGGGTGCTCTGCTGGTGGATTAGTTTCTTGCGTATGACGTCAAGTTCGTGGAGATGTACGGATACTTGGACGAGTATCTTTAATCCTTTCAGATAGACTAATGGATGCGCCGTCCGCGAACAGGTGAGTTACAGGATAATATTAATCACTATGGGCGCAACTGTCAAGGAACACACACGAAGAAAGATTATCAAACACCGAAGAACGACCAATCACAATACACTAGAAGATTTCGAACAAACAATCGCAGCGACAACAGAATTTCCTCCACAGCCGTAGCTGCATTCGAAAACAAACTGATTATTAAATATACTATTTATTATTATGTTTTTTCTCTACCCGAAAGGCTAGACCTTTCTTGTGATAGCTCCCGTAGTTTGTCTTGCAAGACATAGAGGGGTCTCTGATCAACATACACGTAGTCGAGTCGGTGCGGGTTTCTCTATTCTATATGAGAAACAACCCACAATTCCAACCACAATTCCTACCTAATTTCGACCGCCTTACAGCGCGTCAAATCAACCCCATTTCCCCCTACTTACCTGTTCACCTGCAAAGCATGTTTCCACCAAGGACACTTAGCTAAACTCATTGTACCACGCAGACAATGCATAAATGAGTTTAGCTTCCAGCCATACGGCAACTCGTGTCCATGTCGATTAGCGACAACCAAATCCAGCCGGACGAAGTTGTCGCATCATTGCAGAACCGCTGGGGAAATTTATCAAAACATTCGATTGAATCACGTGATATTTCCCTAGCGTTACTTCGGCTTTTCTCCAGACACTTCATTCGCTGGGGATCAATGCTCTCTTTTTGCAGGTGAATATCATCAGCTTAATTCTCCTCTCTTTCTCAGTTCTGTCTTCGTATGGATCAATGTACACTGAACACACCATACTACCGAATCAGGTTAATGGGTTCCGCTCAGAACTACATTGATTCATGCACATACAACCAAATCCACCCCTAGGATAATCGTACATCGTGTTTCTGTTCTCTCATTGTCCCGCTCTCTTCGATCGTCAGTTTACCGACGTAACCTACCACACATCGAAGAACGTGGCAGTGGGAGAGCAGAAGTATGTTCTTTTTTTTTTGGTTGTATCCAATTTCTTCCCTTTTCAAGCAGTCGATTAACGTGATTACGTGAGAGAGGTTGTGTCGCTAACCGCCGCCGCGTGTGCATACTTATGCACACACTTGTGCGCGGACATTCAATATCGATGTTAAATAAGTCGGTTCAATTTGTCCGTTGTATGGTTGAAAGTGACGATTAATAATTATTAGAAATATTATCTGAGTTATGTGTTGTGTGACGGCATCGGAATGTTCCCGCGAGTGAATATTTTCAATAAATTAAAACGCTTGCTGGCAGTACTATCTGTTATCTTTTTTGTTGATTACTTTGGCGTCTTAACTCACTTATTTGAACTAGACTTCAATCGTTTATTTATATATCCACTTGAAGAAGATGTCGTCCAATACGCTCATCGGATTCGATACAATCAGAAAGTGGACGTGCGTCCCATAAATGTTTACAATTACACATTCCTCAATAAATGTGAACATACATGTGTGGAAGAAGGTACTTCGCCAGTAAAGCCGATAATAACGTTTATAATCAAATCAGCGATGCCGCATTTTGCGACGAATGGCTATACGACAAACCTGGGGTTTCGAGCAACGTTTTTCTGACGTTATTATTCGAACAATATTCTTTCTACGGATCGATGGGAGATATAAGGAATACGTGCCATACGCTGGCACATCTCTACTTATACCCCCACAAGTCTATTCATTATCGCATACAAATTAAAGATGGTATTATGTGTGACCAGAAGGTTCGTTGCTGCTCCATGGTTTTCCAAACCGTGCTTCTCCATAATAAATATTTCGGTATTCTTTGCTCGGTATTCATCTTGCTTACCGATGGAAGTGGGTAGTGTCTTGAATATTTCGATGTCGATTTGCTCAGCATTTTGGATGGATAACTTCTCATGTTCTAGCCTTTTTGTAACTGTTGGGGCTAGTGTTCGGAGGGCTGGCAGTCCGGCTAGGGTTTCTTTTAGTTCTTTATTCTGTGCGTTGAGAAAAAAAAATGGGTTGGCGAGAGGACCGACTTTAGCGAGACAAGGACGGATGTGTCCTTCATCTTGTCTCTGGCTTCTGGTCATCTTGCGATAACCAGAATCACCCACATCCGTGAGCATGTTGGGATCGATCTCGCGATATCTGAAAAGAAAATAAACAAAAAAAAGGGGTGGGGGGGGGGGGGGGGTTATCCAAGGATAGTGTGGACAGTGTTAGTCCAGGTGTTCTCTAACTACTTGTATAGAGGGATGGTGGGAATTCTGTGCGTCGAGTACCCGTTGATTGTTTAATATATGAGTGATTTCTGCTTGCAGTTCTGCAACGGTAGACATCTTTTGGTGCGTTCTTGGTACGTCCTCGTCTATATTGCTGTCGCTGTTTCCGCTGTTTCTTGGTCTATTGGATGCAAGTGTGTTCCCCCTTTTTTTCTTATGTTTTGCTGCTTTTATTTGTAGCCCGAGTTATTTTTGTTGTCGCCACGGAAAGGAAAAAATATTTTTTATTTCTTTGTCAAGAAGAGGTTTAATTCTTGCTTGACGGTATTTTTATTTGTTCCTTCACTTATATGACTATTCTACAATAAGATTTGTGAAAACAATGTCCGAACCTATGGTGGTGACTTAGAGTAATTCTCTTTCAGTTGTGAACATTTTGTTTATATACATTTTCAGTTATGTAGATAAGGATGCTAGTGTAGATAATGAGTATTCTGTGGATAAGAAATGCTAGTGAGTCATCTGTAATGTTTCATTATGTAGATTGTGGATTGAGTCATTGTAGATAAGGAGGGTTTTGGCTGTTAACTCCCGCGATGGCCATTCTAAATTCCGTGATCTATGAACGCTGTAGTCTGTGATCGATCTGACGATCTATGCCTCACAGGTCTCGTGTCTCCAACGAGTAAGGTTTGATCCGCTCCGTGAAGTGACAATTTTATATAACTCCTGTCAAGATCGCTAGTTAATTTTTATCCTGAAGTAGGGAACAGAAATATTTATTTTCACAGAGACTACACTCAGTCTCTGTTACTCTTTATTTATTTATGTACAAGTATTTACACCTTAAGATTAAGATTCCAACTCTATGTGGATTCGACAAGAGTGGTTATTTATACTCAGCGTTCATCTGAGATTTTGTGGGGTTTTAAGTAGGGTCCGCCGGCGTACGGTGCTGGTTCACTAAATAACCCACCATTCTTTCACAAAATAAAACACAAGTTATTGATACCGAGCGGATACAGAACCCAGGAAATCAAAAGCCTAGAAATGAAACTCACTATATCAGTAGGCGACAATTGATATTTTATTTGTGGTACTTTAGATTGTTAGGTTACACAGGTGTCCTTATTGTTTCTTAACCCAGCGCAGGGAGTAGCGTTTGCACATTAATTGGAACTTAAAAACTGAGAGAATTCATTTAATCACAGGTTTGTACATTAATTGGAACTTAAAAACTGAGAGAGCTCATTTAATCACATTCGTACACTAAAGGCAACTTAAAAGCTCGACTCCACTACTCGACCTTTGAATTTTACTCCTTGAACGCAACGAGTGTGGCACGTGTGCGTGATTCTGCGATTCAAATCAGACTCGCCGAGTTGGGCGACGTTGACTCAGTCTCTGGTGATTGCGATGAGTTTCCACGCATGTCATCGCAGGGGAAAACAATCTTTCCAGATAGAGTGAATGTCTTTTCCTCTGCAAGAAAGACACATGAAACACTCGCTGGGCGCAGGAAAGAAAAAACAAACATGCATGCAGCTGGTCAAATATGATGATCGGTGTACGAGCTGGCTGTATCGCCACCGCACGATAGGGGATCGATTTTTGATTGACGTTAAGTCAACATAGCTTCGCTGCGACGGCAAAGGCTACTAGATTTGGGTGCATGTTTATTTTTGGCATTGGATAATGCACAGGAATGCTGGCATGCAGCCAAAAATAATTTTTTCTGTTTACGTAGAGTACACAGAAGCATTTCGTTAAGAATAGCCAGCGTGAGAATAGTGGCAGGTCGTTGTTTAGACAACGAATCATTAGACATGATCATGGGTATGCTTGTTTAACGTCAATCATATTCGTCCCCAAATCCCATGATCGGTAGATAACCGATAAAGGAAATTGGTCGCAACTGTAGCGAACCTTGGGATTGGGGCAATATTCACTCATGAACCGTAGCAAGAATACCGGCTACAGCTGTGTCAACAATTAAAATTGCTGACAAGCCGAGCCGATTGTCTGGCACGGTTCATGTAATATGAATGAAATAACTTGTTTGATGTGCATGCCTGCTGGGGTTTGACTTTCAGGTGAAAGTTATTTGAAAGAAAGCTTACACTGCTCGAATGCCGGTATGTATAGTGGTTTATGAAGTGAGGGAAAAGTAGGTTGTGTTAAAGAAATGGATGGTTCTTTAGGAAGGTTTTAAAGAACCGCCACAGTTTCCCCTGATTGTAAAAGCGTTATCAGTAGCGTGATATCCGCCAATTATAGTTTCTTTACTGGATGCCCGGTTATCAGTTATGAGTGGCAGAGATGTTACGAGTCATGCAATTATCGCTGATGTGTGGTTATCGATCTTCTTGGGTTGAGATGCTATGAGTCATATTGTTATCGAAAGCGTTGTTATGATATTTTAACAATTTAATTATATAATATGAATATAGAATGATGCTGCCAATTGTAACGTTACAATAACAATATGGTGCTGGGCCCGTTGTAATTGGTATAAGCTGGAACAACAGTTGAATCGTTATAACAAAATGGTTTTGGGCTTTTTTTTTTGCGGTAGTAACGATTTTGGTAGTATATATATGTATATCTGTATAATCCACCTGTCGTGGTGTATATGCATTGTTGAATTTTCGTTTTATGTATGTGCTTTACTTCCACCTGGGTTGATACAACCTGTCCACTTGTAAAGCTTTGGGCCCAACACACTTACAATTACAAAATCTATTTGTTTTGGTGTAAGTTAAGCAGAAAGAGTACTCACAGTAGGCGGTGGTGGTATTGTGGTATATTCGCCGACGCAGGCAACAAAATTCGTGCAAATGTAGAGTTTACTTCGGGGGTTTCCTGCAGCAATCGACACGACGACACAAACACTGGTTCCACTCTTGTTGGATCAAATGTTTCCTCCAGACACAATTCCCTCCATTGACGAATGCCGCTCTTCAGGGATCTCGCCTATCGGCAATGCTCGATAGGGGTTACTGATCCAGCTCTTGCAGAAATTGGGTATTGAGCATAATTAAATGTGCCATAGTAGTGGAGGTACTGAAGACACAACCAAATAACTCCTATGGGCTGATTATTTAGCGATATATAGGGTCGTCTCTAGCAACTTTGGAGTGGATGTTTTGCACTTCTGTCCCTCGATGGTGGTCTATGGACAAAACTGACATTAAAGTGTACCTCACTCTTACCCGTAGCCTTTGAGTTCATCAGCTCGCTCGGTTCTTGTCCTGAAAAGGACGTTTGATCTCTTTATTGATTGCTCCTGGAACAACACACTTCAGCAAGGGGTCGTTGCCGTGCTTCCTCTGACCCAGAGGGAAGAGCAACGTCCTGATTGTTAATAGGACGTAACCTAGGGGATAGCGTCAATATACTCTGCTACCTGGGTACCGGTTCCTGTACCAATTCTTGGAGTCGTCCTGGTACACGAAAGAATTATCCAACGTTGGTGACAACACACAATTTTCAAATTTTTAAAAGAAGTTTCAATTTTTGTTTAAGTTTTATTGTTGATTTAATATTTGAGTATTACTGCAGATGTAAAACTTGCATTGGAAAAATTACTGCTCGGTGGCAGGAGGATTTAGATACTGCGGCCTCGAGATCGTTTTGCTATCCCTTTATAAAGGAAAACAATTCGAAAATTGTATCCCAAAGATACACATTTTCGTGCAACAATCTCGATTTTATTTCGAGCGAGATGTTGTATTTACACAAGATAAGAATGAATTCTTACGAAACTATTACGCAGATGTGTGAATGTATCTGTTTTTGGTTTTTGTTTGTTTTGCTGAATGGAAAATTTTCAAATAGAGATAATGATCTCTGAATTTTTGGATTTGGGTGATGCTGTGGGGCAAATGTGAACCGTAAACGAATATTAGATTCGTTTATTGTAACTTTTAATTTTAATTCGGATTTTGGATTAATAATGCCGTGGGGGCAAATGTTAAGCGATAAACGAATGTTTGATTCGTTTATTGCGAATTTTGGGTCATGTTTGGGTTTTTGTGGGTTTTGATATGTTTTTTGGTTTTGGATTAAGATAGCTAGGATTTGGCTGTAGGAATGGGGGAAATGGGGCTTTTTGGAGCACTACACGGAAACAAAAACACAACACTCTTCAATTTTACTTAACTTTATTACTAACTTTATTTAATAATTTAGCATTTCTTCCTTGAAAAAACCTTTTCTTCTTCCACACAAAAAAAAACTTTTCGTTACAAAAAAACGGGAGAACACTTCTCAACTTAAAAAGAGCCGTCAATTACAAGAACTGAAAAAGAACCGCCAATTACACTCCCCCTTCTTTTCCCCGCCTCTCTCAAGGCAACAGGAATTAACCACCTGACGATATTTCTTATTTAAAGGTAGAGAGGGGAAATTCGTGGGGATTAGTGTTGGGCGAGGGCATGGACACGAGGTCCGTAACAATAGACTCTGGTATCCAGGTTGCAGAGGTACGTTGAGTTCTTGACTCCCCTGTTCAGCTTAGTGGCCGTCGTATTTTGGTATTATATTGTCCACTTGCGATGGTAGTGTAAATTGAATGTATTGTTCAGCACTCGCGGTGGTATGAATTGCCGTTATACCTTTCGGACGATTTGTGTACGTATAATCCCTGTCTATATGTATATGTCTTCTTGCTAGAACAGTTTTATTACAACTGCTTAAAGGTTATTCTGGTGTAGAGGGCCAAGTTTGAATGTTTTTTTATAATTGTGTTGTATATTGCTTATACAACATTTATTTTTATTTATTTACATTTATTACTTACTTTATTTTGTTGTCGCCTTCCGGCAGCTTGAGTTTCCGACTAGTCGGGTCCGTAAGTAGGTCAACGGGCTGCTTTTGATTTTCCGCAAATTTGGTTGCCTGATCAAGTATCTCGTATGCGGTGTCTGTTCGTCTTACATTTCCAGTAATTATAACTCTGTTCTTCCCTCCAAAAGAATTGCAAGTTTAGTTATGGGAATGGAAAATTTATGATAGGAATTTGCGTTTAGCAACAGGTAGGCATGTGATAAAGTTTCACAGATAGACTGAAAGTATTCCGTCGGCTGTAACAGGAAATTAATTTTAATGCTACACTGAAAGAACTTCTTTGGTTTAAGGTTGTTAAAACTTTAATGTATGACCGTTAATGTCATATATGCATGCAACATAATTTATTTGTGGAATTATGATTTAGTTTTGTTTAATTTGTGACGGTTAATGTCATATGGGTCTTTTATGTTTTAATGTTACGCGGCGTGTCAATCAGGGTGCCACAGGGGCACAGGTTAACCACGTAACCCCACTAGTTCCGTCCTATATCTGACTCCACTTGATACGAAACACTTTCTTACACAGCTTAATAGCCAAATAAAAATCACACTTGGTTTAGAACGAATAGGGTCGCAATAATTCTTAGATATTCATTTTTATTATTGAATCTTATTTAATATTTTACAATTTAATTTGGTGTACCGCACAAACCAACTGGATACACAACACCGTAAATATTGTTTTAAGTATATGTTAGTTCTTGTTTAATATTTTACAATTTAGTTTGGTGTACCGCACAAACAAACTTGATACACAACACCGTAAATATTGTTTTAAGTATATGTTAGTTCTTGTTTAATATTTTACAATTTAGTTTGGTGTACCGCACAAACAAACTTGATACACAACACCGTAAATATTGTTTTAAGTATATGTTAGTTCTTGTTTAATATTTTACAATTTAGTTTGGTGTACCGCACAAACAAACTGGTTACACAACACCGTAAATATTGTTTTAAGTATATGTTAGTTCTTGTTTAATATTTTACAATTTAATTTGGTGTAACGCACAACTAACTAGTTACACAACACCGTAAATATTGTTTTAAGTATATGTTAGTTCTTGTTTAATATTTTACAATTTAGTTTGATTTGCAGGTTCGCACAGGGGTTGAATTGTTTACACGATCACGACTGCCTGCAGCATTATTGTTGATCGTGCAAACTTCGCTGGTATATCTTCCATACGGACGACGAATATTTATACGATCGCGACCACACCCAGGCTCGCCGCCGGTCGCATATCGATCGTCGTGCAAATGGCGCAGGTGGCCATTCCCTGTGTTTGCTTCTTTTGTAGGCAAGCATGTTATTACTTGTCTGTAGGTTGGTTTTTGCTACCGAATTGCCCGCCGTGTTCGCTGATGAAAAGGGGGCAGCTTGCCTGTGTGTGACGGTGCTGTATCGAAGATATTCTTGTCCGAATATCTCGATTGATCCGTTGGTTGAGGATGCGACCGTTTTTCTCCACTCGAGAAAGGGTGCATGTTGGCGGGAACCAATATTGGAATATTTTCCGTTGACCATCGGCGCCGGTTGAACTTCCCCGGTGTGTGCTGCATGTTGAGCAAATTCTATCGGATATTCATGTTGTGCTACGCACAAACAAACTATTCATCCTTACAGGAAATTTTACTCTTTTTCCCAATAGAACTTGATGCTCTGCGACGACTAGGCTTTTGTTGTTTCCGCCCCCATGGTGCGGCCCGAAAACCACGGTCCATAGCGCATCAACCGCACGCCCGATAAATTCGGACTATGCACCGTCGCCTGGGTTAATGCCCTTCTTATGGGGTGCTCCCGTTGAAAATGTGAGGCGGGCAGTGGCGTCGGGGGAAACCGCCACAGTCACATGTGCATACAACAATTGTGTTAAAAAAAACAAAACATATTTTTATTATCGGATTTTTGCCCAATATTTATTTATAACATAACAAAATAAACAAAAATGTCGAAAATTTTCAAAATTCCAGTGTGACATGATTTTGACTCTACTAATTATCTGAAAAAAAAATGGATTCTTAATCGTCCCTACCTCGAAGAAATAAAAAAAATTTTTTTTTTTTGGAAAATGGTGACTGAAAAAAATTTTGATTTTTCTCATTATTTTTTTCCGGTTATTAATTTTTTAAAAATAGTAAAATTTTACTTTTTTTCAAAAAAGCTTGGTAGGGACTTTAGAGCGTTATGTTAAGAAGTTGTGTGCCGAATTTCTAGTCAATCGGTTTATTAGAACTTGAGATATCGTGTCAATAGTCTTGAAAAAAGTGGTTTCGAGAAAAACGCTTTTAAAAATTTCAGGGTATAGTAGCTTCAAGTGACATAATATTGCGTTACTTACACTTCGTTGTTTGAAGATTCAAACTAAACTGAACTCAACGGAACGCTAAACATGAAAAGATTTCAACAAAATACGTGACAGAATACCGTTATAATTCATTTCAATGTCAATTTTCCAAGACAGAGGGTTTGTATGGAGGGACCTCGAGCGAATTATGATTTCACGAATTAAAGTTACGAAAAAAATATAACTTTATTTACAATAGAACACTTACACACTATTTAACAATTGTAACTTATTACTAGCTGTCTAATGTAGTGTTGAATCGGGAATGCATCTGCTAAAAACATGGGTTGGCGAGAGGGCCGACTTTAGCGAGACAAGGACAGATGTGTTCTTCATCTTGTTACATTTCATTACCGACCTCTATATCTTTACATCACCCGAGTGATGCGTCATTCACCATCCATCTAATATCAATAAGATTTCCTCTCATTAAAATCCAACTATCCATTCAAATCCGCACTCTGCTTACAAAGCAATATCCCAAACATAACTTCCAATTCTGCATTCAATGCCTCATATCAAAATCATATTCTGCAATCAATGCAACATTAAATTCAATCAGAAGTAAAGCCTTCAAAATGAGTCATATCGCAGAATAAACGATAATTACCCATTAAATCGTTTCACCGTAGATTCCGCTGCGTTGACAAAAAACAGACGGACACCTGTTCGCCGTCGGCGCGGCCTCATATTTCAATAACATATGTTTACAGGTGTAAACATAAGTCGGTTTTCTTTGAAGATCGGCTCAATGGCAGCGGACTGCCAACATATGCGAAATAGGAATCAAATTACGGAACTCATCGTACGGGGTAATGGACTGAAATTAGATCGGTCAATGCTTTCGTACATCGTTTAAACGAATGAGTTGTTGCGGTTGCAATTTTCGCAGGTAAACCAATTAACCCTTTGCACTCGGGGCCTTTTTCGCGCGGCGCACCAGCAACTCGAGACGTTTCGCAGCCTTTTTGACGCATTTCTTACCAGTAACTTAAAATCATTACACACAAATTAATGTATAAAATTTTTATATTTTAACATTTTATATATCTTTACACCTTTATAAACATAATTTCTTAAATATTAGTCTCTGTAATTTTTCTGTGTATGATATTTCATGTAACAATTCCCAAGATGCATGGCCGGCTTATCGGGGCAAGTATTACAATAATATGTCGTTTGATGCCTTTTTCCGGGTTTATTTCTCTGAGAACAGACTTTGGAGTCCTTCCTAACTCCTGTTAGAATATTGTGTAGCTTTCCATTCAAGCGGATATCTTCGGTATTACGTTCCATGTTTTTAGGGATCAAAAACTTTAACTTTAGTAGTCTCTCTGCCACGACTGTCAGGTTCGGACTAATGCCGAAAACGCAGTCCGAGTCCTGGTTGCGGACTAATTTCAGATAAGAAAGTCTTATCTCCATTTGAAGGGGTGTCATCTTACACTTCATAAGATTATACAGAAAGAGCGTAGGAACCCGCGTCGAAGAAACTAAACGTAAACAGTTACTGCCGCGCATCGAGTTACCGCAGCAAACCAAGTGGTGAGCGAGAGTCACCTCTCGAGTTGCGGCATCAAACCACAGGGTGAGTGAGAGTCACCTCTCGAGTGCAAAGGGTTAAGAAATTGGTAAAACCTATATCGCTGCAGTTTTTGCAGCACAATTAAACAAATGAAGAATGACAGGCGAATGGCCGTTGAATAGGTTATTCGCTTGGGCAAAGATGCATCATAGGCGGAAATAATTGGTAGCCAATTGGTATATAAAGTGGCTGCAAGTGAGTTGTAAGCGGCTCAGAAATTGAAAGCAAGAAGACTGCGGCCACCCTTAAGTAGAGCGGGTCTTCTTGCGATTAAATTTCTCTAGGGTCGTGTTTAAGTAACACAATAAACACAATAAAAGTATATAGAATAGAATAGAATACAAAAATATCGTATAATAAATAAACATAACTAAATTCAACCATCTAAATAATTCATTATAAAATGTTTATATCGGAGGTTCAGACCTCGGTATAACAATATTCATTTGGTATTTGAGTTGCCATGACTGCCTTTCAGTAGTGCCTGCGCTGTCCGCATCCAGTGTTGCCATCGTGTGCTGGTCCGTCTCCAACAGGTGCTTTCTTCAGTTTTGTACTGGAGAAGAAATTGTGGTGGTCTGATCCGAAGAGATCGAGAGAGAGAAGGGTCAAGAACGCAAGAGTCCCGTACAAGTAGGTTCTCGCTGTTTTGAATGCTTTCGAGGTACTTGTATGCTAATTGAAGCAAGTACTCGTCGATAGGGGTAATGGAGACGCCTTCGTATAGATGAGACTTGGGGTAATGACGACCGTCAGGCCGTCTAGAGTGATTGGTGCATCTTCTGAGGAGTTTCCTTTCGAAAACTCGAAGTCTTTCCATTTGAGCCGAAGATATGCAGGATCATATGGGAAATGCGTACGATATTCCAGCTCGGATTAGCTGCTTATAGCAGAGAAGCCTAACTTTGGTGTCAACTTTGTTGCTCCACTTCAAGATATTGTGCAGTTACTTAGACTGACCGAGACTTTGGAGAATGTGGGTCACATGTTTGATGAAATTCATTTTTAGGGTATAAATGACCCCCAGATATTTCATCCTGTCCTGTGGTCTAATCGTAGTATCTGCCATTTTTATTCGAATATTCTGTGAATATCGAGAAGTAGCTTGGAAGTGTTTACTACTCAGTATTATAGCTACTGCGCTGGATGGATTAAGTCGAATATTCCATCGGCTGTAATACTGATACAGTTCGTCCAAGTGACGATTGAGTCGATTTGTTGCGAGTTTAGGGCCTTTGGATGACGTGTACACTAGGACGTCATCCGCATAGCATATCTGGTTTTCTCTCCCGTCCACAGGGCGAGGAATATCGGAGGTGTAAATATTGAATAAAATGGGGCCTAGAATGGATCCCAGTGGTACGCCTGCAGCGGCGTGAAAAGTTTTTGGAAAGCTTTCCATTCACTCTAACTTGGGAGGTTCTGTTTAGAACGAACTGGTAGATGATACTACATAGCGTTTTACTGAGGCCAGTATTCAATAATTGAAAAGCGAGACCTTCGATCCAAGTCGTATCAAAAGCTTTTTCAATGTCCAGGCTCACCGCAACGGTGGGTTCCTTATTAAAGAGCCGCACGCAGACGTGGTTTTGAAATATGTTGAGAGCCATAGTGGTGCTGTGTGCTATTCGAAATCCAAATTGGAAATCATTAGTGTTAATGCACTAAATTAGTGTCTGGGTCGCCATCTTGGAGAGTAAGTTTGTGATTATTTTCAAAGGTCTCCCCGATGATATTTGCTTTTTTGGTGTCGTTATTAACAACAACACCATTGTGTATGATTGTCCCAGTGATACGAGAAGTGCCACATATCTTTTTAACAAATTTATAAACGTCCTGGTCCATCAGAATACCCTTGAGTTTGTCTTCCAATTCTTTTGGATTCTCTGTTTTATTAGTGTACCAATATTGTGAATAATGGATCGCAATAATGGCTCCCTTTGCGTAAAGCGGCGACGATATCTCATTCTGCAGAGCTTTTTACGCTCCCAGATGAGACGAAGGGTGAAGTCGTCATTGGGAATCTGATAGGTGTTTTCAAGTTTGTACTTCGGGACATGAGTTTCCGAAGTTTCAACTAGAATCTCGTGAAGTCGTTTTGCAGCGTTGTCCTGTCAGTGGGAAGACAGAATTGGTGGAGTTGTTACGATCCAGCGCCGTGCTTCCTCGACGCGACCGAGGGAAGAGCGTGGAAAGTCTTTTTTTCTAAATTGTAACATTTAAATTTAAAAACTTTGATACTTCTTTTACACAAAACTTTTATTTAAAAATTCCAAATGTTACACTCTTATTTATTTCTTAAAACTAATTAATTCTCTTCACACAAAACAAAACGCGTCCTTCCTCGTAGGAAGTCTGATTATTTCTCCTTTTTCACAAAACAAAACGCGTCCCTACTCGTTGGAATTACGATTATTTCTTTTTCTTTACACAAAAAAAAAAACGCGTCCTTCCTCGTTGGAAGTACGATTACTTCTCTTTTTCATTTTTGATTTCGTATGAACGAAATCAATCAGTTGCCCCTAGTTACCTAATGGGGGTGATTCTTGTTAACAGAAAAACTATTGCAAACTATCGCAGCTGCTTAGGTATTTTTGGGATAACGGTAATTGGGTGAAATGTTGTTATGAAATGGATAGGTTAGATGTATGTGTATGTTATGTTATGATATGCAAATTTGAGAATTAGGGATGATGACTGTATTTCTAATGTATAATTGAATTGATTAGTATGTAAATGTAGGAACTATGGAAATTGAATTGATATGCAAATGTGTTTGAAGAAAAAAGATATTAAAGGCTATATTTATTTTATTATATAAAGTGTATAAATGTATATTATGGGATTTTAGGGTTAAATGGGTAAGTAAGGATTTTGGGAAGACGGTAGGGCTGCGAGCACTACACAGTCTATCGTTCAATGTAATATTGAAGTTGTCCCAATTTGTCCGCCCATAATCGGGTAGGTATCTGATATGAGCCCGGGATGTTTGATAGCTGCGAATGAATGTGGTCACAACGTTGTGTTCAGATACACCCACTGAAACCTGAGGAGGAGTGATTTGGGGAAGTGAATCTTTGGACACAAAAAATA
Source organism: Microdon myrmicae (assembly GCA_963931805.1). Taxonomy (NCBI): domain Eukaryota; kingdom Metazoa; phylum Arthropoda; class Insecta; order Diptera; family Syrphidae; genus Microdon; species Microdon myrmicae. The sequence continues at coordinate 175,030,909 of OZ007497.1, read as the reverse complement.
TGTCCAGAATTGAGTCACCTAGAGTATCAACCGTAGGTGCGACTATTTCGAAGTTGAGGGCATACGTGTTTTCGGTGTACCATTGGTACAGTTTTGTGAATTTGGGCAAGAGATAGAGTTGTTCCAGTGGGGATGTCTGGAGTTAAAATCGCCGCCTATGTTGAAGGGGGTATGCCCCGAGGACCTTATTAGCTTGCCGATATCTTCGGGATTAATGGGGTCATTATTGGTTTTATGCGAGTGGTATACAGAGTATAAATTCACTCTACCATTATTAGCCAGATGCAGTTCAACCCCAGACACCTCTATGGACTCAAAGTGTGGGAGTTCATAGCTTCATGGCGAAGTCCGCTATTAACCAATATACAAGTGCCACTGTGGGGTATTTCACTTAATTATGTGCCGGCATTGGCAAGGTTAAATAAGCTTCCTAACCTGTTCACTTTACGACGCACCCACGATGCTGACGGTAACATTCAGCTGTCCAACTGGTTACTGCCACTGTTCCAGCAAAGAAAATAAAACTCGCGGAAATGTTGATATTGTATAGTGACTTGTATTGTTTGTTACTCTTGATGTGGTTTTTTTACATGAACACTTAACAATTGTTTGTTACTCTTGATGATTGTTTTTTTTTGCATGTATTATACATTAATTCAATTTTTACTAAACTACACGTAAACACACTCGACGTCACTCGCGCAGGCGAACTCCACCGTATCTCGAACTCGTCTTAGGGAACACTCCAGGAGACTCGACTTCTTTTCAACCGTTTCATCGACTAAACTAACTTTGCGCGCGGATCACCTTGTTGGCTCGTTTAGCGAGCTCATGGGTGGTCGAACCGTGGGAATAAAAATTCCTGAAAAAGCATCTTCGGGATAAGTATTTGCAGTTGTCCAAATACTACGTTAGGGATTAGGATACATTTGGGATAATTACACAATGATGATTGTGTTTACAACCATGTTAATTGTGTATTGCAATCCTAGGGAGTCATGGGTCGAATTCCAGTGTGAGTATTTACACTGGCTTGAATTCGGCTCTTGGCAGCTAGGCGCGAATTGCGCCGGTGCTTTGAAGATTGCATAAAAGCCGCCGTGAGTACTGGTGCCACATGAAAATCTGTTGCGCACGTGTGGGACAGTAAATGCAGGCAGACAGGGGTTCTGCTGATTGTTTTTATAATCCACTTCGGTTATTTAGTATGGCAACCGAAATGTTTTCCTTTTAGAACAATGCTGAGATGCATTGATGTATGCGGTACTGGCGTACCGAATTTCTTCTAGGGAAATTTATATAACGCGTTAATTGCGTGAATGTCCTTGATGGGCAGATGCTTGATGTTGGATGCTATTTGCATAACCGAAAGGTAATGAAATCGGTGGGAGAATGCTTGGGGAAGTTATTGCGCTTGCATACGCAAAAATGACGAAATTAATGGAGCTTTAGGAGGGAAGATTTTGAGGTAGATTGAAAAGGTAGCAGTGGCGTTGGTAGATACGCCACACCACCTCCGTTGATGTTGGGCCCGCCAGTGAGGGTTCGATCTCTTCGAATCATGGAGAAGTTTGGGAATACGGGACGGTGACATGAATGCAACCTATTTCGGTTACAAATACCACGTCCGCCCGGTTATCCTTTATGAAGTCAGAGACTATCATACGCTTGGAATGCGAAACAAGGGAGTTGACATTTATAAGGATAACGATTTCGATTTTACTTAATACAAGATTTAAAGCTCTATTCGTCTCTTCATGGTGTTGTCAATTTCCCTTGCCTGATTTTTAATAAATTATCCTCTAAAAGGTATAGCGGTCTTCGATCTCCATAAATATAGTCTAATCTATTCATGATCGCCTCATAATTAAATATTGTATTGTGGGCTGCCAGCATGTTTGCTGCTGCACCCGTTATCTTTGTTTTAACAATGGATAGGCAATTATAACAAATTTCAGTACCCTTGAACTTTTTAATTCCCTTCATAAATGTGTCTACATCACTTCTCCATGCTCTGTAATCTTCCGCAGAGCCACTGAATGTGGCTAAAGATTTAAATATGTCTTTGTCTATTTGGTTAGCGTTCTGGAGATTTATAGTTTCAGGTTTTAGTTCTCTAACAGTCAAGGCTTCTATCCTAGGTCCTACGCTTTCTAAACTCTCTATTTTTTGTCTTAAATATGTGTTGTCAATATTTACCTTTTGAAATTCGCTGATTACCTGATTGAGTTTAGCTTCGAGGTGTGCGGTGCTTGATGTGGTTGCCATATCTGCTACTGATGCTGTCGGTATGTTGTGTTTAAATGTTGATTCTTCCTCGGATCCGCTTTCACTGTTGTCGGCCTTTGGATGTGGGTTCTGTACTCTCGGTTTTTTCTTGCTCCTATCTTCTTTCATTTACACTAGATTATAAATTAAATTCTCTTGGCTCGATGTATTTATTATGATGTATCTATTAAGCACTGAATATAAATTGGTCGTCACTTGGCTTGATGTATCTATTTATCGTTGGGTTTTTTTCCTTCGTCAGAGGTGGTCATCCGAATCTGGATACGGTTTGTCTTTGCGTTCCTTTCGATGGAGATGAGCTTCTGTCCGTTGGATTGTGTTGTCTTTGTTTAAGATTTAATACTTTGTGGTTTCACTTTGACTTCAGCTTACTTCCACTTTTTTAAGTTGGTCCTCAGGGTGTAAAAACGTTAGAAGTTAATACCCTCCTGGCAGGATCGCCAATTATGATTCCACGAAGTAAAGTTACGAAAAAAATATAACTTTATTTACAATAGAACACTTACACACTATTTAACAATTGTAACTTATTACTAGCTGTCTAATGCAGTGTTGAATCGGGAATGCATCTGCTGTTTCTGCAATTCGTATTTATATAATGAGTCTTATCTCGTTCTGATGTGGATTGTGGGTACTACCCCTGGTAGTTTTCCTATGTCTGGTCGGAATAGTCTGTGGGTCTTATCAGTGGTATTTATCCTCTGTTTGAATGCTATTGTTTGGGGATGCTATCAATTGGATTTTTCCTCTGTTTGGTTTGAATTATCAATTGATGTTCCTGGGGTTTTCCTAAGAGATTATATTATTTTTCTGGAAGTATTTAATTATGATTGTTAACTATGACTGTTAACTAGCGAGTAAATCAACTAATGTTTGATTCCATTTATATGTTTTTTTATTGTTTTAATATTAACTTATTATTTTAACATTAACTTATGCCTTTCCTAGGGAGAGAGAGCCGCTACTGATGGGTTCTTCATAGTATTTATACCCCTGTCCTGGGGTCACTGTTATCTGCGTCGTGATGAAGATGCGTTTTGATGAATTAGCATAGAGCAAATATTGGTTGTGATAAGGAGGCATTGGGTCTGCGTTAATCGTGGTTTTGGGTATTTGATGAATAGGGTAAATATGAATTGTGATATGGGTTGTGATCTGTGTTCTTAAGTATTTGATGAATGGAGTAAATATGAATTCTGATATGAATTAATTGTGGTATGGATTATGATAAGGTGGTTAGATGATCATTTGGATTTATATGAAAAGGGAAGATGATTGGGTCGTATGCTTGATGTTTTTAGAGGTGGGTAAGGTATTTGTTGTTGTGTTCCCTGCAGGTGTTAACTAGCGCGAGTTATTCCTCTTGCCGCCAAGGGAAGGAGAAAATATTTTTTGTTCTTTTGTCAAGTAGAGGTTTGTTTTGTATTTGTATAATACAAAACTATCAACCACCCAATGTTTGCTCGGTGGCCTGGGAGAAGGAACTTCAGGAACAATGTGTAGCAACACTGGTCCACGTTTGCTGCAACAATATCTATAAAAAATTAAGTGAAAGGATTACCTTTGGTCGTTAATCCCAAACTTTTGCCGTCAAAGAATTGAAACACTGGTGTTTCCTATTTATAGATGAAAAAATGAACTTTATTTCTGCTGATTATTACGATTGAATAAGATTACAAACTGTATCCATCACATGCTAACGAACGAAGAATAGAAAAGAAACATAAAAGCTGGTTGTCAAGTGACAACCAACAGAATTCATAAATGTCAGCTGATGGCTGACATTGCTTTGGTGATGCCACATATCTGGTTCAGTTCAGGTGGTGCCACAATTAATTTAATTGCGGATGGTTAAAGGTGAATCCGCAACAAGGTTTACTTCTAGCTTGACGGTACTTTATTTATTTTTTCACTTAAATGACTATTTACAGGATGAATTTTTGTTACTACAATGTTCGAACCTTATGGTCGTAACTTAGAGTAATGCTCGACAGTTAACAACATTTTCGTTTATATACATTTTGTATTGTGTAGATAAGGATGCTAGTAAATATTTTGTAGATAAAAGATGCTAGTGAGTCATCGAACTGGACATGATGTTTCATTGTCCGGATTATGTAGATTGTGGATTATGAGTTATTGTAGATAAGAAGGGTTTTGGGTGTTAACTCCCCCCTCCGTTAAATTGTTGGTTCCTACCAAAAAACCTAGTTCTTTTAATTCTAATAGTTTAATTTGATATGATTTGTCGTATTTTTTATGTTTATATATAATTCCAAGTATATATGTGGGGGTACGAAGTCTGGGCGCCGGCACGGGCGCAGGGTTTTACCACGTCCTCACAAATTAACGTTCCGCCGAACGCCAAAAGGGAACTGTTCACTGAAAACGGACGAAACGAAACTCCACGGCACTGCGTCCGTAAGAAGCAGGTCGAATAAAACACTCTGGTGAAATCGTTTAACTGGTATAAGGAGTTTTATTGTTTACGTAGTTGACGGCACCTTTACATTAATAATGATTGTTATTTCATTGAATTATATAACACACAATTGATTACATAGTTGACGGAATTATTTTACATTAATAATGATTGTTATTTCATTGGGGTATATAACACGCAATTGTTTATGTAGCTGACGGCATCCTTACATTAATAATGCTAGTGGATGCATTGAGTTATACAACACACGAATTGTTCACATAGTTGACGGCACCTTTACATTAATAACGATTGTTATTTCATTGGATTATATAACACGCAATTGTTTATGTAGCTGACGGCATCCTTACATTAATAATGATTGTGGTTTCATTGAGTTATACAACACACGAATTGTTTCGGGGAAATCACGAAAGCTTTTGGACACTCTCGACTCGTCGTTGTGGCTCCACCGGTGGTTGTAACTCGACAAACTAATGAAAGCAAAAGCTCATCGCGTCGTGGCAGTGGCGTCATAAACTTTTGGCGAGTTAATGTAGCCACTTCGATGATGCGATTAATTGTCTATGAGAATCCCGAGGAAGTACGTCACACGGTGAATATGATACGCCAGAGCGAATGCCGTCACAAATAAAACATCGGAAATCGCCTTCTCCTTTAACTTTACTTTTATTATATTTTTGCACAAATCGTTAAACATACAATAATATGTGTCTTAGGGACATACTAGCGATGACACACACGTTCTAACGCTCTACGTTTTTACACCGGTGAATTTCACGTAACGCGATTCAATTCCTCCTGTCCGCTCGAAAGTTCTATATCGACCCTTTGACGATCAGAATCTAACTAACTGTCTGCCCACACAGATATCCAGATTCAAAACTGGTATCTGTATCTACACGGAAAAATTTCCCTAATTGCTCTGCTAACAGAACTTCCGAATTTCTGTTAGAAGCATGTTATCACATCCCCGGGGATATTTCGTAGTTTCCTGAAAAGGGGAAAGTCATCTTGCATACATCATTATTATCGCTGGTAGAATTTCATTTCCACGGCCTTCTGTTTGCACAGAACATCTGGCGCGCAGGACGGACATGATTGTTCGGGCGTACAGCCCGTGGTTGTTTGCCTTTTGCAAACATAACCGAAATCCATTAGATCCTTCTAATGGGTGTGAAATTCTACAAAGGAATCGTGGGACCGGAGTATTTCCTTTGTTGGCTTTACTCTCGTAAATATTCCGAATTATCTTGTTGAGATAATTACGGTTGTTTACAATTTGGCAGCGGATAGGCGATATGCTTTATTGCATTTAGCTACCAGCGTATACATCCGTTGTTCGGTCTATCTACCGAAAATGGTAATTCCTTGAAAACATCGTGCAGATGTTTAAGATGGGAGATCTGTATGCGATGCTTGCTGTGTTTGACGCATTGCTTAGAAGCGATGCTTTAGCTGCCCTTTTGAATTGGGCAGAATACCATGTATGGATGCGTTGAACTCGATCTTGGAAGCTTTTGAACGTTAAGTTCCTTGGTTTTTGCTATCGGGTTCAACGTTGTTGCGCTTTCGTGTAGCCTTTATTACAGGTCTTGTAATGACTATTGGCCGCGTGTCTGTGGGCACGTGTGCTGCGTTATCAGGTAAGTAAGTTCTTTGAAGGTAGGAACCTTACCTGGGCGGAATTGTGCGTTCGTAGAAAGCTACAAACTCACTGCCACTTACGACGAATTTTGAGAAGTGTTGCTATGCTCGCGTAAGAATTCAGTTCCAGCGAAACCTTGCCGTACAAGCTGAGTTGCATTCGTTGGTTGTTCATACCGGAAAATTGAAATTGCTTGGGTGCAAGCAAGGGATATCGTTTAGATAAGATATTAACCGAAGTAATTTCGGGGAAATGTATGCGGCTTGGTATAGTTGGTGGCGATGGTTAATGTTCCGTTATGGATTTGAATATGCCTTTCATTACAGCGTATGAATTTCGGGGAAATTAAGATTGCTTGGTCGCAAGGAGGGAATATGGTTTAGATAAAGAATTGACCGAAGCAATTTTGGGAAAAATTATATGTGGGGTGATGTAAGAGATGACTTAGAATATATTCTATTGAATTGTATTCTGTTGGGAGTTTTGGGAAATGCCTTTCATTGCAGATTGGGAGATGGATTCTAGCAAGTTCGGGATGGATGCGTTTGCAGATTGGAATTCGTTTTTGCATGTTTGGAAATGGGTTACAGGTTAGAGTAAGGTGACGCGAGTTATGTTTCCCCGAGTATTTTTCCCCTTCAACAATCACTCCCGACAGTGAAGGAAACAAGTCTGTAATAGTTAAATATTTTCTTTTTATTTACTATTTCTTACTTTTTCTTTTTTTTTAATATATTTTATTTGTCTTTACATATTCCCTTAACTCTAGTTTACAAAAACTTCTCTTCACTTACAGTTAACAGCGGTTCTTAGCCGTTACAGATATTTAATGGTTGTTTTTGTCTTTGAACGGCTATCCACTTTAATCATTGACTCTACTATAATTAAGGCACTTTCTTTCATATAAAGGGTGGTTACATTTTAAGGGCCGATGTTGATTTTGAATAAAACACAAATTATTTAGGAAGTCATTGTCATTTCTTTTTATTATGATACTATTGGTATGGTTCAATTATGTATGGAACAAAATATCGGCCAAATGGCCGCCGCTACCTCGGCGGCACACCTCCATCCGATGGTCCAAATTTTCGATCACGCTGAGGCATAATTGAGGTTCTATGCCGTTAATGTGCCGAATTATCTCATCCTTTAGCTCTTGAAGTGTTGCCGGCTTATCGAGGTACACCTTTTCTTTCAAATAACCCCAAAGAAAGAAGTCCAACGGTGTGAAATCACATGATCTTGGCGGCCAATTGACATCGCCACAACGTGAGATAACACGGCCATTGAATTTGTCGCGCAAAAGAGCCATTGTTTCGTTAGCTGTGTGGCAAGTGGCACCGTCCTGTTGAAACCACATATCGTCCGCATCCATATCTTCCAATTCGGGCCATAAAAAGTTTACTTATCAATAACAAATATAGTTCACAGTGTGTCTTAGTAATTACATACCTTTATTGTTTGCTTTACTTTTAATTCTCATACACTTTAATTATTGATTTAATTATTATCAAGGCACTTCTTTTCAACTTCTTATCAACAACAACTATAGTTCACGGTATGTCATAGTATTTACATACATTTATTATTCGCTTGATTCTTAATTTTCATATACTTTAATTATTGATTTTATTATTACCAAGGCACTTCCTTTCAGTTACTTATCAATAACAAATATAGTTCACCGTATGTCATAGTAATTACATACATTTATTATTCGCTTTACTCTTGATGCTCATACACTTTAATTGTTGATTTTATTATTATCAAGGCACTTCCTATCAACAACGAAATTATTTGAAATTCAACAAAAACTTTATTCACTTAACAAATTTACCCTTTTGTAGTGGTGTTACTAACGACAGATTAAGTAATGTCACAACGTAAAAGAAACAGAAAAAACACAAGCACCGTCTATACCACGGCACCGCAACAGCAACTTCAAAACTCTTCTTTTTTTTGCACATACATTAATTCAACATTTATTTTCGATTTAAAAGCACGTTAACAAGTAAACTAGCACCAACTGTCTCATTTAAACGTTATGTTACATTAAAAGCACAGGTGCTGAAGGCACTTTTTTTTTGTTTTACATTTCTGTATTTATTGACCATAAATGATTTGTTACAATAAGTAATACAGATAACTTATAATTAACTTAGCTTTAATGGTTTACACATACTTGCTAGTACATTTTTCAAACATTATTATAAAGTTACATATTTCATGGTTGGACAAGATAGGAGTAGGTGGGGCTTCCTGGAAAAGGTCAGAAAACCAGGATATAATTATTTACTTAACCTATAACTAATTTGCTTAACTTAACTTAACTTAGCTTAGCCTAGCTTATCTAATTATTAAATCTATTATTATTACAATAAGTTAGAGTAGGGTGGGGCGGGAGGTATAGTGGTCGATGGGTAGGATTTGGGTTAGGGTGGGTACTATCAGTCGGGGATATGGGTTGGGGGAACACTTTCCGATTGGTCGTTGAAACGCAAGATATTAGAGAAGGGTTGTATATTACAATATTTAAACTGGTGAGGTGAGATTTCAGTATTGTGGTATACAATCTCATTAGAGTTATTAACCAACCTGCCAGAGGTGAAGAATGTTCTGATGTGGAGACAGTTCGGGTAGGCAGTTCGGTTATCTGATGGAGTCGATGTGAGCGCATTTATTATCGGGTTGGGATTATTGGGAAGATTTTCGATAAATTTGATGGACATATGGGTCTTTTGTGTTTAATGTTACGCGGCGTGTCAATCAGGGTGCCACAAGGGCACAGGTTAACCACGTAACCCCACTAGTTCCGTCCTATATCTGACTCCACTAGATATGAAACTCCTTCTTACACAACTTATTAGCCAAATAAAAGTCACACTTGGTTTAGAACGAATAGGTTCGCAATACTCCGTAGATATTTATTTTTATTATTAAGTCTTATTTAAACATTTTACAATTCAATTTCGTGTACCGCACAAGAAAACTTGTTACACAACACCGTAAATATTTATCCTAAGCATATGGCGCACCACGACGGTTAACTGGCACCTTTCAACTCTTCTAAACGACTAACTTCTCAATTCATACTGATTCACAAGGGCTACCTCATATGCAATCCTTTTTTTCCCTTTTTCTTTCTTTCGTTTTGCACACACAGCGCCAGAACCCAAAACAAATCCCGACCATTGCCTCGACTACCCTATATGGTGCGCTTTTAGCTTTTTGCCAGGCGAACAAGAAAAAAAAGGAAAGGGTGAAAACATATACACGATAATCGCGTCTGCCGCTTACGTGTGCATCCCCCAGCATGCAGACATGGGATCATCGCAATCCACATGATTTGCAGGTTCGCACAGGGGTTGAATTGTTTACACGATCACTACTGCGTGAAGCATTATTGTTGATCGTGCAAACTTCGCCGGTATATCTTCGATAGGAACGACGAATATTTATACGATCGCGACCACAACCAGGATGGCCGCCGATCGCATATCGATCGTCGTGCAAATGGTGCAGGTGGCTATTCCCTGTGTTTGCTTCTCTTGTAGGCAAGCATCTTATTACTTGCCTGTAGGTTGGTTTTTGCTACCGAATTGCCCGCCGTGTTCGCTGATGAAAAGGGGGCAGCTTGCCTGTGTGTGACGGTACTGGATCGAAGATATTCTTGTCCGCATATCTCGATTGATCCGTTGGTTGAGAATGCGACCGTTTTTCTCCACTCGAGAAAGGGTGCATGTTGGCGGGAACCAATATTGGAATATTTTCCGTTGACCGTCGGCGCCGGTTGAACTTCCCCGGTGTGTGCTGCATGTTGAGCAAATTCTATCGGATATTCATGTTGTGCTACGCACAAACAAACTATTCATCCTTACAGGAAATTTTACTCTTTTTCCCAATAGAACTTGATGCTCTGCGACGACTAGGTTTTTGTTGTTTCCGCCCCCATGGTGCGGCACGAAAACCACGGTCCATAGCGCATCAACCGCACGCCCGATAAATTCGGACTATGCACCGTCGCCTGGGTTAATGCCCTTCTTATGGGGTGCTCCCGTTGAAAATGTGAGGCGGGCAGTGGCGTCGGGGGAAACCGCCACAGACAGCTCGAGGAAGCGTCGATCTATACGTTCAATATTAGCGGCATAGTAGAACGAACTACTGTTGTAATATTTGTGGGAGTTGGGATGTCGGTTGAGGTCAGTGATAAGTCTGAAGCATTTCCTTTCGAAAATGCGTAGCTTCTCCATTTGGGCGGGTGTGATATGGTACCATATCGGGCATGCATATAGAGAGTGGGTCTGATTATTTGTTTGTAGATAAGTGATTTGACTTTGGGAGAGAGACCATTCGGTTTGTACATGACTTTTCTGCAGAGGTTCAGTTGGGTTGTGGCTTTACGAATCGTATTTTTAATATGGGCGGAGAATGACAGATTGTTGGTAAAGTTTATACCTAGATACTTTAAGGTTTTGGAGGGTTTAATTATATTGTTATTTATTTTAATTCTGATTTTATTATGGCAGCGAATAGTGTTGTTTGTACCACTCGCGTTTCTGCCTTTAAAAACAATGAGCTGAGTTTTGGTTGGATTCAGTTGAATTCTCCATTTGGTAAAGTAGGCTGACAGGATTGGGAGATATCTGTTAATACAGTTTCTTGCCTCCTTGACAAGCTTGTTGTGTCGAGAGAGTTGAGTTTATTTACACCATGAACTTTCAGAGAGGTAGGAAGCGAGACGTTTTGTGGAGTGGATGTTTAATCCATACATTGAATGAAGTTTGTATAACAGTCCTGCGATCCAGACACAGTCGAAAGCTTTAGCTATGTCTAGGGAGACACATACCGTTGGGGATTGGTTTTGGAGGTGGGTCGTCACATCATGTGTCAGTTTTAAGAGAGCATGACAAGTGGAGTGTTGTGAGCGGAAGCCAAATTGAGAGTTCGGCATGAGGGAGTTATCCCTGGCAAATGAGAGAAGATTTTTGTAGATTTTACATTCAAGAATCTTGCTAAGCGAGTTTAGCTGCGATATCGGACGGAAGTTATCCGAGTACTTGGAGGGCCCAGATTTGCTAATAGGGACGATCACAGCTGTTTTCCAACTTTTAGGGAAATGTGAAGCGTTTATTATGTGGTTGAGAAGAACGAGAATCGGGAGCAAGTTGCCTGGGTGGAGTCTTTTGAATAGGAGGTTAGGGATTCCATCTAGGCCAGTCGATTTTTTATTGTTACGTGAAGTAATGACTTCGGATAGTTCTTCAAGGCTTAGGAATGTGTCGATTCCTACGGGGTGTGATGCTTTATTGGTTTCGGTGAATTCAGTAATAAATGGTGTGAGGGATGGCTCCAGTGAGCGTGGAATGTAATCGTTCACGGTATCGTGGAAATTTGTTACTGGGAGGGTATCGTTTTGCTTATGGACTTTGCAGAAATGTTCAGCGAGACAGTTTGCTATATCAGTGTCCGACTGGACGATGTTATTATTAGTTGGGTGAATAAGATAATCTGTTCGAGGCTTGAGTTTGCGACCCGTTAGTCTGTTCATGTTTTTAAATAGATCGCGATTTGGTTTGATATTGTTTAGGGTGGATGTGTAGGTCTGATTAGTGAAAACTTTTAGTTGACCATTTATCAGGGAGGTCAATAGCTGGATCTGTTGGTTAATAAAAGGTGAATAGCTAGTGTGCAATTTTCGTCGGAGTTGTTTTTTTATACGTAATAATTTTGTGAGTAGGTTGGGTAGGGGTTTTCCTAAGTGATTATGAGGAACGATAGTGGGAGTATGGCTGAAGAGCCGCTGCTTGGTCAATTTGTGTAGGGGGCAGGCTAGAAGATTCCGGTAAAGAAAATTTTGAAAAGCTAGCAGCAATATCCTTATTGACTTTTTTCCAGTTTGTTTTGGTGAAATTTGGAATAGGATTCAGAGTGTAGAGTGGTTCAAGCGAGGGGATTTGATCCGAGGTGTGGACAGAGCCATGATCTGAAGGGAATGTGAAGGACACGATTAGGTGAAGGACAGGATTAGATGAATAGCTATCTGTAGACTTTAGGAAGAAATCGATTGTTGACTTGGTTGAGCTGCAAAGTCGAGTAGGTTGCAACGGGCAGTCTGCGTAGACATATGGATGAAGTCGGAGGAGATCAAGGAGTTGGCAGCCGTATTTGTTGCATTTGATGTCATTAAATGCAGTATGTCGTGCGTTCCAGTCTCCTCCTATCATGAAAGGTGCTGGCAGAGACTGTTGGATTATTTGTGAGATGTCTGCACTAGGGAAGTTTGGTTCACGAGAAGGGTGAATGTATATGGAGGACAAGACCAGTACTTTATTATTTCGGCAGAAAAGTTTAACAGCCGTGTATTCGACACTAGTTATATTAGCAAATCTAATCTCAGTAAATTGGATTTTTTTATGTATTAGGATTCCCGTACCTCCATGAGGGCCAGAGGTTCGTGGGTTGGACACAAATGTGTAATTAGGTATGTAGACTCGAGAAGTGGATTTCAACCAAGTTTCTGAAAGCAGAAGAATATCTGGGGAGAACTTTTCAACAGACAGTCGGAGGTGTTGTCTACGGGTGTGGGAATAAATGGACTCTGAGTTGAGGGAGATAAGGGTTAAGTTATACATTAAGGGAAAGGATGTGGGAAATTATCAAATTTAAGATCTGACCTTTTTTTTTCCAATTCGGAACTGTGTTTTAAGGTTGGTAGTAGTGTCTCCAGGCTCCTGATGTATCTCAAGATATCCAGGTTGAGAACGTTGGGGTTGGGCTGTTGAGATTTCGGGCAGCTACGGAAACTTTTCGTAATTTCTGCATATGATGTTCCTGACCCCCTGAGATGGGATGGTTGTGGTGATAAAGGTTTCGTTGCAGCTGGTTTGGCCGTATTAGTTACCGTATGTAACGAACGTCTCTCCAGAATCCGTAGCTTTTCGGGGCATTGTGAAAAACTAGCTGGATGTGGGCCTCCGCAGTTACAGCAAGTTATGGTAATTTTTTTCGTGGATATTGATCCATCGGCGTTTGTTTGCTGAATTGTTGATGGTTCTGTGCCAGGCGGGTTCTCTTTGCACTCTCCTGGTATATGCTGTTCGGCACATTTTCCACATCGTGCACTTAGGTGGCACGCAACTGCTAGGTGTCCTGATCCTTGACACCTTTTGCAATGGAGAATGCTCTGTTTATGTAGCTCCTCGATCGTGAGTTTGTGTGTGAACAAATATTTTATTTGTTTAAGTTGGGTGACATCACCGTTCGGTGGGATCTGTATGATTCGCAAGCTCCTAATATTATTCTCCCTCATGTGTGGGGTTTGAAAGTAGTCCAATCTGCGGATTTTCATTGACGGGCATATCCTCAAGATTTCGAGTGTAAGTTCCTCGGTAGTCCATGCTGGATCAATGTGCCTTATGATGAATGTTTTTGGTTTTATCTGGGCATGTTGGAATGTGAAGAACTCGTGTTTCTTCCCTGAGAGTTTTCTTATTGCCATGTCGTGATCCGTTAGAGTCATCGTCTTGATAGAGATCGAAGAACCTTTTGAGTCCGTGGTAAAATTTCTGTGTCCAAGGGCATTCTCAAGCGTCTTGATGACTTCTTTGGTACTATTAGGATTTTTAATATAAATTGGGGGTGGTCTCACCTTATTTGCAGAATTCTGTCCAACTGTTTGCCAGTGGTCTTCTGGTTTGTGGGTATCTTGGGGCAGTGGCGAGGTATTCGATGATGATGGGTTATTGTTGAATGTTAATGAGATGGGTTGGGGAGGAACCTCCTTCATGGGGACGTCGACATTGGTTTTGGTTTGCGCTTGAAAAGAGCGAATTTTTTCTTGTAGTTGTTCCATTTGGGCTGTTAGTATCCTTATTGTTTCCATCGCGTCATCGTATTTTTTGTGGTATTCGGTTGTTAGTTGAGTAGCCATTGTAGCTACTTTCTTCGGTGCGTTCAGAGGACTGTGAGTAGTTTTTTTCTTTCGTTTTTTAGGTAGCTCGGCAGTACTGGGGCCGCTGACCAGCATCTGCAAACGCAAACTCCGGATGCGGTCGCTGATTTTATGTTTTGGTTTACCAATTTTACTTAAATTTTAAAATGTCGCGCAGAATTTCTCAAAATTTTCCACTTAATACTATACACGATACACTATTGTTCGGCCACAGACCGTTCCTAATGACGGTCACTTATTTATGTCTACACGCGCACACGTGATTTCTTTTAATTTTTTTTTCCCTTTTGTTTTTCACAAGCAGTAGTAGGACGCGTCTACACACTTCGACGATCGCAGAGAGAATCCTGCTGAAGTCACCGTATACAAAATTGCACCGAACCGCAAACTTCAAAACAAAACTGTGTTAGAAAAACAGTAAACAAGCACTGTGTGTAAACAGTAACCTGGAAAACGTCACATGAATAGACAATTTTGCTTTTGTCTATTCAGCAATAGGTGGCGTTCCGTGTGGTATGTTTTTTCCGGAATGGTATCATGTGATACATGATGCGGAACTGCAACACGATGTATCGCTGATCCAATCAATATTTCTTCATTGACTTGAACTCTTAATTTATTTTATGTTTTGTATGCAATCAATTGCCTTCCCGTGATATGTTAATTGTTCCGGAATATGTAATTGATTGCTTTTGCATTATTGGGCAATCGTTTTGGCATATGCAATTAATGGTTTTTGTATTATTTGGTTATTGACTTTAAAATATGCAATTAATTGCTTTATCGTCCCGGGGGGTCATCTGAGTTTAAAATCGGGTGGCGTTTTTCTGTTTGAGTGTATCAATGACTTCTTGTACATCATCGTTGTCTATGATGTCACTGACACACTTAACACGCGCTGTTAGCGGTCAAGATTGGTTAGAATTGTGGGTTGGTTCTCCGAGTGATATAGAGTAAGAGTAAGATTAAGGTGGTTACACTAGCTCCAATTATGGTACCATATTTAATTGTTTGATATTTTATTGGGATTGCGTATTTATCAATTAAGTCTATGTTCTTAAGTTCCTTATTTTTATACATTATTTCGTTTATTTCTAATTCTTCTTTTTTCTTATGGATTATGTATCTAAAATTAATTTTCCCATGTTTATATATTTTGTATCGTCTATCATGACTTCGTCAAATATCCCTATTAAATTGGTTCCATTTATTTTTTCGTTATTTACTTTATGTTCGCGTGATATTATAATTGTATCATCGGAAATTCTTATAATGGGTGGGCTTTTCTCTATTGTTGTATTGCAAAATGCGTTCTTATTTTCAAGTAAAATTTTTGTACAATTATCGATTTGACTTATTTTCTAGATATTTACATTTAATATTGCGGAGCATTCTTTTGCATTATAGTTTGTTTCGTTACATTTAAAACTTTACTTCCTATTTGTACTAGTCCATTTTCGGTGTCCAGTGCTATGTCACTGTTTCACATTTATAAATGATTATGGGGTGTTGATAGTGTTGCACGATGCGTTTACCGTGCCGGCTCAATTCTGAGCGAAACAAGAAGAGGACAAATAAAACGATACACGAAAATGAATCTATATAATTCTCCTTTTATTGGCTATGATGCAACCGAAACGAAATATTAATTATAAACATGCGAAATTGTGCTCCGAACGACACGATTACAATTGAGCGAACTGCACGAATGTAAAGAAGAATGAATAAGAGAGAGACAAAACAGAAAGGAATTCCTTTTATAGCTTTTTACGAGGGAAGTCCTCATTTACATATTAATACAAAAAATGGTGGCTGTACAGTGAGCGAGCTGCGACTGTCCACCAACGAATGTATCTCGTTGGTGGGCCAGGGGAATGACGTCAGGACCAAAAAGAGATAGGCTCGTGCCATGGAACTTAGGCTGGGTCGATACAGCAGCACTCCGTGCCAAATGTTGGGTGTGGTCCGTTGTCTGTAACCAACGGAGTTGAATTATTTGTGACAATAAATGATTGCCTGGGTTATGGATGCACGGAGGATGAGTTGTGCAGATGTGGATCAATGTCTTCTGTAACGGTGTCTGATGATCACGGCCGCCAGGGGTACGTTGCAAAGGCTGCTAGTTTGAAAATTGTTTCCATTGTTGTATAATCATTCAAACACACACAAAACTTACCGGCTTCCAGCTGGCTACCCCGTGGGTGTCTTTTTTCGGCTTTTCTGGTAGTCCGTAGGTTGATAGTTAGGGGTCTCTGGTCGCTATTGGCAGTGTAGTTGAACTCTGCGGGGAGTTGATCGGCCGGTGTGCCCAGTTTGTGGCGATGAAAGATTATCGGTAAATTGTCCGGCTGTCTAGCCCGTGTTCTTCGGCTTCCGGCTTGTTAGCCTGTAGGTGGGATGTCCCCGTTGGCGGAGCGAGAGGGGTTATGGGAGGCTGTGTCCAACCTCCTTTTGTCCTCCGCCACCTAGTGTTTCATTTGGCGCCTCGGTCCGGCGCCTTGCGTTCCCACCGAAGCCTGGTGCCAATGTTATATTTGTTACTTACTTGAGACTTGCAGAGTCCGTGGCCTGGTGTTCCCCTCTGGGTTCCCAATGGATCTTACGGCTTGGTGTTGGCCGGTGAGAGCTCGCCCCTCTAGGTAGGATGGATCTTCCGGGTTGGTGTTGGCCGGTGAGAGATCGCCCCTCTGGGTTGGATGGATCATCTGGCTTGGTGTTGGCCGGTGAGTGATCGCCCCTCTGGGTTGGCCGGATCTTCCGGCTTGACGTTAGTCCGTGAGAGATCGCCCCTCTGGGTTGGCCGGATCTTCCGGCTTGACGTTAGTCCGTGAGAGATCGCTCCTCTGGCTAGGACGGATCTTCCGGGTTGGTGTTGGCCGGTGAGAGATCGCCCCTCTGGGTAAGACGGATCTTCCGGCTTGGTGTTGGCCGGTGAGAGATCGCCACCCTGGGTAGGACGGATCTTCGGGCTTGGTATTGGCGGGTGAGAGATCGCCCCTCTGGGTTGGTGACCAACCACCTTGATGCTAGCCCCGATGGTCCGATAGTCTTCCAATTTCTTGGTTTTTCCTTTTAGGTTTATTGTTAATTTATTAACTTTAAGTGCAGTTTATTATTAATTTATTAACTTTAAGTGCACCTTTGGTTGTTTATGTTTAATTTATGATGTCACACTTTGGCTGTATGATTCTGATTACTTGGACAGATACACCCTTATTGGTATTCTGATTCTAATTAATTTTCTCCTAACGGAGCTCCCCTTTTTATATCTAATGATTTCTATTAAAAGAAAAAAAAACCCCACATACATTCCGACGATCACGACTTGTCTCCAGACAGTCACCTGACGCTAGTTGCAGTCGAAGGTCAGGCCAACGTCGGTGAGAATCGCAGCGTTGCAAAAATTCTTTCCCCAAGGCCATGAAAACATTTCGATTCACGGTGACGTGAATCTGATTTTCTCATAGGGTGCAGGTAGGGTTACCTGGGCGAAGATGGGGTGTCGGATGCGTACGTCCAGGTGAGTACGTGAGAATTGCTGAACTGCAATTTAGGCGTGTGTGTGAAAATGATTTCATTCCAAGGTTATTCGTTTGGAATAAGAGAAATGTGGGAGAATGCAAGATTGCATTTTTTGTATTGTATTATATTTATATTTCAAGTTTAATAGTTTGTGAGAATTGGTAAAATGCAAAATTGCAATTATGAGACTTTGAAATGTTTCAAATTGCCTTGTGCAATTTGCATAAAATGTTATAAGCGAATGATACCAGTTATGGATATTGACTTTAGGAATTTGATGATTAATGGATTTCAGGATATTTAATGTTTAGTGGGTTTCAGGATATTATTACCATTGGTAATTTGATTTGCATGCGTATACGCGAATGTTTTAGTTTGGGACATTGGGGATTCTGCGTGTAGCAGATTATAAGATGCGTATGTATGTTTTTAGGTCGGGATATGGGGATTCTGCGTGTAGCAGATTATAAGATGCGTACGTGATGTTAAAAGGATGTATGGGGTTTTTAACTTTTAGTATGGTCTCGGTAGTGTGTCCGTCCGACACGGGTTCACCAAGACGTCCCACTGGTTACTCGTCCATCGTGTCTTGTCGCTCAAAGTAAAAAAAAACGGCGGTTTACTTAAGCCTACTATCTTTATTGTTTTTTTTTTTTACAAAATCTGAAGATTCCGTACAAATGAGAATAAACACACTTCAAAACCTTATTGCTAATACAAAAGCAAAGCAGCGTAATTAAAGCTGTACAAAATGAAGTGGCTAACTTTGTGGGGGGTTTCTCTATCCTACATGAGAAACAACCCACAATTCCAACCAACATTTCCTACCTAATTTCGACCGCCTTTCAGCGCGTCAAATCAACCCCATTTCCCCCTACTTACCTGTTCACCTGCAAAGCATGTTTCCACCAAGGACACATAGCTAAACTCATTGTACCACGAAGACAATGCATAAATGAGTTTAGCTTACCTTTTTTGCTATACGGCAACTCGTGTCCATGTCGATTAGCGACAACCAAATCCAGCCGGACGAAGTTGTCGCATCATTGCAGATCCGCTTGGGAAATTTATCACCACATTCGATTGAATCACGTGATAATATTTCCCTAGCGTTACTTCGGCTTTTCTCCAGACACTTCATTCGCTGGGGATCAATGTTCTCTTTTTGCAGGTGAATATCATCAGCTCAATTCCCCTCTTTTTCTCAGTTCTGTCTTCGTATGGATCAATGTACACTGAACTCACCATACTACCGAATCAGGTCAACGGGTTCCGCTCAGAACTACATTGATTCATGCACATACAACCAAATCCACCCCTAGGATAATCGTACATCGTGTTTCTGTTCTCTTATTGTCCAGCTCTCTTCGATCATCAGATTACCGATGTAACCTACCACACATCGAAGAATGTGGCAATGAGAGAGCAGAAGTATGTTCTCTTTTGGTTGTATCCAATTTCTTCCCTTTTCAAGTCAGTCGATTAACGTGTTTAATCAAGGGAGGTGGTGTCGCCAATTGCCACCGCGTGTGCATGCTCATGCACACGCTCGTCCGCGGACATCCTACACAGTGAAATAAGTCGTTTCAACCAGTACGTTGTAATTGTAATTATTAGAAATATTATCTGAGTTATGTGTTATGTGACCGCATCGGAATGTTCTCACTAGTGAATATTTTCAATAAATTAAAACGCTTGCTGGCAGTGCTATCTGTTATCTTTTTTATTGATTTTGGTGTCTTAACTCACTTATTCGAATTAGACTTCAATCGTTTATTTATCTATCCACTCGAGGGAGATGTCGTCCAATATGCGCATCGGATTCGGTACAACCAGGAAGTGGACGTGCGTCCCATAAATGTTTACAATTACACATTCTTCAATAAAGATGAACATTTCCCACGGATCGATGGGAGGTATAAGGAATTCGTGCCATACGCTGGCATCATCTTACCCTTATACCCCCACAACTTAATTACAAAATTGTCACTTACGGAAGTAATTTCGATTAGCCACAATCGGTACAATTAAAACTGTATAAATGAAGTTGTTAACTTAACTACAAAAATGTCACTTACTGAAGTAATTTCGATTAGCTACAATCGGTACAATTAAAACTGTATAAATGAAGTTGTTAACTTAACTACAAAAATGTAACTTACTGAAGTAATTTCGATTAGCTACAATCGGTACAATTAAAACTGTATAAATGAAGTTGTTAACTTAACTACAAAAATGTCACTTACTGAAGTAATTTCGATGATGTACAATTTGGGAATTCCAATTAATTCAATTATGTATAATCGGGACTGGTGTAAAACAGAACTTAATAATCACAACTGTCACGTAATTAAGTAATTTCGATTATGGGGCAACCTGTCCGCACCGTATCCACAACGCTAATCACTAATGCCACCGAAGCGACCGAATACCAAAACTCCATCCATGGTCCCGATGACCATATTTGGTAATTCTCTTTCTCGCATAGGTGTGCCACCGCAGAAGGGCTGCACGCACACACACGATGATCCCTTTGGTTGCTCATCGCGCGTGTCGCCCAGCATGCGAACCGTGAACATCATACTAATCGAAACCATAAACAACCCTCGCGACTGGGGCAAGTTCTCCTGAAAAGGGCTACAATGTTTACACGACCAGCCACTGTGAAAAGCATTATTGCTGATCGTGCATTTTCATTTCAATGATAGGATATGTATATCCAGCCAGCGCTGTGTGGTAGTTTCATGCTGCTCGGGCGTGCGTTGCTGGCGTCCTCTTAAATGAATTGCCATGTACTTGTATGGGAAAGATTCCTATATGGTGGTAAATGGTATTATGGATAGTAGTAGTAAGTCTGCTTGCTGTCATTAGCTCGGTTCTACTCCTACCACTATAGTATCGCGCACTCTATTGTCAACAACTTGGTGAGTAAGGGTTCGATTGTGGTTTCGTCGATAATTAAGCGGAAGAGCGTTTTATGAAAAGCACTGTCGCTGATACAGCTCTACTGGTGAAAAGCTATTAAAATACAATCTTCGTTTTTGTTCTTTGCTTTGGTTTTATTAATCACAACATAAACGCGGTGTTTCAATCCAATAACAAAAAAAGCTAGCTTAATGTCTACTTGAATATTGTTAAAAGGAGATAATATCTATCGCGGTGTCTACACTTATTAATATCAGTAGGAATTGTTCACTAGCGATTACACGTTATTTTATGTACACTTTAGAATATCAGTTGAATATTAGACAATAGTGATTATATGTTATTTGTAATACACTTAGGAATATCAGTTGGATATTGAAAAATAGTGATTAAATGTTATTTTAAATACACTTAGGAATATCAGTTGAATATTGAAAAATAGTGATTAAATGTTATTTTGAATGTAATATAATTGTACGACACATCTGGTCCGTTAAACAAAAAAAATAACTTACTACACACTTAGAGTTCGGTTGGTTAAGTAAGGTAAACTCGGCACCACGGACAGGACAAAATGTTATTCAATCAACATTCAATGCAATTTTTCTTTGCTTCGTGAGTCAGCCCGCCATACAATTCAGATCAATATTACTACACAACCCGTGGTTCACTCGGACCATTATCTTGGCTATCAAACTCTATCTTTTCCGCACGAAACAACGCTACCGATACGACACTCCAGACTGACTTCCTATGTGCTCCAGCCTTAGGGGTTGGTTTATTTGCCACCAACACAGGCGCAGCCATTTCTCCGCGAACTACTCATGCGGAGATCTACTCCTGGTGATGTACTCTCACACAGCCAAGGCAACGATCATCACATTTGCCCTGGTCCGTATAAGTCACCCCAGGAGCCGGCATTCATGTTCATAGCGGTGGGCGCTATGTGTGTGGCTTTTTCGTAGATATTTATTTAATATCAGAGGTCGCCCGTGTGAGCCATACGTGCGACTTGATGTATCTTTACACTGGCATGCGTTATATCTCTTGTATTTGTATTCAATTAGAGATGTGTCCTTTTAAGGGCATGCGTTGTGGGTTTCGTTTCTTGCGCGCCTGCTTGGTAATTCTGGGAATTAGTCGCAGGCTTGCGCAACCGCATAATGTGTTGGATGGTTATTCTGCTATATCAGATCGTTGGTTGGTGTTTTTACCAGATCGATGTGCAGGTGTCCCATGTTTGCTTACGACATAAAGTTTCATGCTTATTGCAACTACGTTGCGCCAGGTCTTCATGTCGTGCTTTTAGATAATTTAAGTATTTCTATTTTGGGGAATGCCTGTTATTGCTGATACACTTTTCGTATCGGCAGACATTGTGGTTGTTAGAAATGCTAATGCAGGTAGGTACACGATTTATCGGAGCCGAACGCTTATGAAAAAGGGGGTTACCTGGTAGTAGGTAAGCAGGTGAGTAGTGGCGTTCGCAAGAGCCGCCACAGTATGTTAGGGGCATTTCATTGGTACTTTGGCAGTGTTGCTCGCTGCATATGCAACCGTATTTTGCCTTGAAGTACATGGTGCGCGTTTCCATTTCGTGTTGCTTGATTTAGCGACCGATGTGGGCATGCATTAAAGAACCAAAGCGAAAAGGAACATCTCTTGTGGCATTGCAGCCGACTTCTTGGGAGACACTTCGTTGGTAGAAGCCAATGTCACGTTGGTTGCTAGATGTGCGATCAATTAGCTCTTGCTATAGAAACGCTTGTGTTGCTGATGGTGTTTTACTTCAGCGCAGTTAAGCATTGCAGCGATGGTTAGTCGTATGGGCAGGTAAGTCATGCTTTACAGGTTTCTATATGCCCATATAGGGAATGTCTGTTATTGTTGATATTAATTTCGTATCAGCAGACATTGTGCTTTACCGGTTTTTCGTGGTTATAAGAATAACCAATGGTGGTGAGTAGACGCTTGGTTGAAACTTGCCGTTTAAGAAGAGGGGTTACCTGGTGGTAGATGAGCAGGTAAGTAGAGACGTTCGCAAGAACCGCCACATATGTAATAGAATTTTATCGCTAGATTACAAATGTTGATGCTTTCGTCATTCCAATTGGTGAATAAAAAGAGTTTGTTTGTTTTGTTTTATTTTGTTATTTTACCGTCAATTGTCTATGTTAAGTACAATGATCTTATCAATTTCCTTTCTGCCGCCTTTTAGTGAGTGGGTTTTACAATTTTGGGTGTTTGATAACCACAATAACATACATATGCATTTTTTTAGTTTTATTATTTTAAATTTACTTTTAGTATTGTTGTGGTGTTTTCGGGTCGTGTAGTCAAGTGGTGTAAGCGGAGATAGGATCGCCATGTAATATAATTATATTGTAATATATTTTCGGTGACCAGTACGTGTGCTTTAATCCAAAACTTGTCTACAATCTAACTTCCCTATGTTTTCCTGTTTAAAGCGCAGCACGCTACAAGTCTATGGCGAAATGCGCCGCAGTGACAATGAATCAAAAACGTATGGTTAATGATTGTTTTATTTCCGAAAATGCTGGGGTATTTATACTCTCAATCAATCGCTTAATTATTTACAATTCTTATTGTACACTCATATAAATATTGCTTAATATGCTATTCTGTTCTTAATAGTAACTTCACTCATACAAACTTTGTTTACTTAAGCTATTTCATTCCTTACAATCAATTAAGTGTGTAATGCAAGAACCACGATACGAATTGACCCAATTAATTCATTAATTGCTTGCCAATGATAAACTCATAAACGTTTCTTCATAACCGGAGCTGTTCGTTTGTTTATGAAAATGAAATGAGGTGACCTTGAATTTATGGTCAACAACGAACGCTTCGAAATCTGGTTCCTTCCGCCAGATCAAAGGATATTTCCTTTTTCCCGCCTGAACCTTTTTTCGGTATTAAATCATCATCATCATCGGCACTACAACCTAGAACCGGTCTTGGCCTTATTTAGCAAGTCCTGAGGCTTGTTAAATTTTCCATAATGATTTGTTTTTTTCCGGGCAAGGTCATTAGTCTTGTGCCTCGTAGCGATGTGTGCCGTTGGCTGAAACAATTGTAATGATGTTAGAAAGGGAAATGAATACCTCAAGTTGATTGAAGCCAGAAATCCCAGAAATAATTCTCCAAAAGTCACGAACAACACCGTGTGCTTTCTTTGCATGTATTTGTTAATATTTATTTCTACTGATTGTGTTTCTGTCCACTGATTGTAAATTGTATGACTGATGTCCACAACAGCTAACGAAAGAAGGGAAAAACAATACATAAAGATGGTTGTCAAGTGACAACCAACAGAATTCATAAATGTCAGCTGATTGCTGACATTGCTTCGGTGATTCCACATATCTGATTCAGTTCAGGTGGTGCCACAATTAATTTAATTGCGAATTCGCCGGATGGTTAAAGGCGAATCCGCAACATTCATAGTGTATTTCCTGATTTGTCACAAAACGGTATGCATTGGTGATAATGCGAAGGAATTTGTTTTGGCTTTGTTGAATTATATCTCTATTGGATTGCTTTGTACAGCCCCATAATTCCATATATCCAGATCGGCTTGATGATAGATTGATAGATCAATCTCTTACAATAGAGATTAAGTTGAGAGTGATTCCCAATTAACCAATATATCTGTAGAAGTATGTACTAGCATGGGTACTTGGTTCACTTCTGTTGATAAATCTTTTACCTCTTTTTATTAACCACCAGACACCCTTTAAATAAAACACTGTTTGTTCCTTTTAAACTATATTTAATGTTAGATTGTTTCACATCACATATATAAATCTGTATTCTTAAGTTAATTGCAATGTTCACCTCTTTTGGCATTACGTTCCTTAGTCAGCAGTAGTACATCTTTTAGTTTTAGTTAATTGTAACGTTCACTTCACATATATAAATCTGTATTCTTAAGTCAATTGAACTGTTCACTTCACATATATCAATCTTTTTATTTTTAAGTTAACTTTATTGGGCGTTCACCACGACTCTTCTTACTCCAGCTCCTGGATTAATGTCCGTTCGGGATCGTATCTTATAACCAACTCCCTTAATGGCCGTCTCCGCCAAAAACTCGAAAAACCACCGTGTCTAGTTTTTTCTCCTTTTTCATTTCTTTTTTCAAAATCTGGTTCCTTTCGTCAGATCAAAGGATACTTCCTTTTTCCCGCTTGAACCTTTCTTCGGTATTAAATACAAAGAAAAATTAATAGTGCGTTTATTTCGCCTGTTGTTATCCTTAACCGAATGTGCAAAGATTTTTCCGTGGGAATCGAATGAACGAAAGATCAATAACACCGAGGCGAATGTGCATTGTGGTTTATTGCCTTTTGTTTGTTTTAACTTAATTTGGTTAAAACGAAAACTAGCGCTCGTTGTTTTAATGGTTTTAGGAATCCATTTTTCTAAGGGGTCATAATTTGGCGCGCATTTTTATAATTCTCATCGATTTTGTTTGGACGACGGCATCTGGCCTGCACATTTGGCTCTTAGGGGTTTTTGTGGTGAACCCTTGGTGCAGTGATTATATTTCGGTTTTTTATGTGAGCAAATTGGACGTTCAGTTCAATTTACTTGGGGTTTAATTGATTAGCGCAAATCGAATGTTTAGTTTGATTTGCTCGCCATCAATTTATGTGGGACAATTTGGTGTATGAGGTAATGTTGTTATTGTTATTGGCCGTAACACAAACATAAAGTCGATAATGAAGACACGACTAGAAGAACTATACGGAATACGAATTATAAGTTAGGATGGTAAAAAAGATGAAATGAAAATTTCTTAAATAGGTGCAGTTTTCACAGAACAGCAAATGTAGTAAAACCAAGCATGCTGCTAAACTAAGCATGCTGCGACAGATAGATTATGAAAATGCTTTCTTTATTTCTACAAATATGGATATTTGATTTGGTTAAAATACTTATGACAGGTATGTCTATTCTTTCATATGATATAATTTCTTTAACTTCGTTTAAATTTGAAGCTCCTGTGTGGAAGGTTCCTAATTTACTTGCTGCGATATTGTCTATAATAATTTCTAACATATGCGCGGTTTCTTCTAAAATGAATGTTTTGTGGTTTTTTTTTCAAGTTCTATGTTTTCTAGGGTCTTATACATATTTTCGTTTATAATGATTTGCTTATTATTATTTTTTTATGCTTATGGTTTAATTTTTCTTGTAATAGTACTGTAGATATTTTTGTTGTAGGGTGCAAGCAGGTGCACTGGTTCACTAAATATCCTACTGCTTGTCTTAAAAGGGCCTTCGACCCGTCACGTGTAAGATTGCTGCATAATATAATGTTCGCTCCTAAGTCTTGTTTAAACAAAATAAAGTCACATGGCGAATAATGTTATAGAGAAAAGAAGGGTGTATTTATTTATTTTTCAAGTTAACAAAACACAGGATATATTTCATTTATTTAGCAAGTTGAAAACACAGTATATAGTTCTTTTGTGTATCAAGTTGAAAACATCGTATATAGTTCTTCTATTTAACGAGATAATGATTAAAATATTTGCACTTAATGTCTACTTAATGTCAAAACTTTATATAATTATACTTCACATGTAAGTTAAGGATAGTTAATATATTTACACTTTATATAATTATAATTCACATGTAATTTATGGATAAACTTTCGTTTTTTGATACTCGACTAAATTAATTACAAATTCGATTAGTTGGGTCCAACTTTAACTTAATGACTCGCGGTAGCTAACAAACTTTTCTGTATTAACCAGACACCTGTGGGGTATGTGTTTACTTATGCACCTACACGGGCGCGGTTTCAGTAAACACCCACGGATTGTTCACGGGAGATTATCACGAAAAGCAAAATGTTCACCAAAAAGGAAATTAAAAACACACGTGTTGTTGTTTCGTTGAATGTTCTTTATTCGTAATGAAGCACTTATATTACTTTATTAACACTGGTGATACAATGGCTGTAACAATATTTATTTAGTCTGTGACTATATCAGTTTGTTTGTCTATTAAATTCACATCGATTTAGTTAATTTGATTAAGAAAGATTTTGAACATTATTTTAAACTACACCGTTATATACTTTTGTTCGTCTATTAAATTGACATAAACGCAAACCGGGGTTATGAACTTTTGCTTTTCTATTTAATTCACGTCCACGCAAACTGGACACCCGAAAACACAACACGACACATCAGCCACACCAAAATCCCGACGATCTTGTGAATTATCGGCTATTGTTATTCACGAGTCTAAAACCGTCGACTGATAGGTGAATGTGGAGAAGACTGACTAACTGGAGTTCACCAAAGAAACGGAAAACCTCAAAGAACTGCAAAAGGAGGAGGGGCTACACGATTAACTCGAGGGAGTTAATCGTGATTGGACCGGGTGAAATAGGCATACATTATGCATGTGTGCGTATGCCTTGCATACGATCGTCCGGCGACCCTGGACGGATGCCGACATCGCTGCAGCATCTTACATGAATGTAAACAAAACATCTGGTCATCCTATGGGAGGCCATAAATCATCATTTCGGTTGACGATGATTAAACATTGCAACGAATATAGGGTGCAGCCATTGCCAGATGTTGAAAGTAAACATTTTCTGGCTGCATCCAGTTCGTTGCCTATTTGCGGTCCCTGGTCGTGGGGACCGATAATAGGAAACCAGCGATTGCTGGTAATTAGAGAAATGTTTGGTTTGCCTCGGCCGAAACCTTGTCGGCGGTGGCAAAACAATGGGACCAAATAGCCGCATGTAAGAAGTGCCATGGGCAAACAATAAAACGAGTCAACAAGGAACTCTCTGTTGATGTTGTTTCCATAGCATAAGGCTATGGGAACGAGATGCCCTGAATAGAATGTATGCCTAAGGATAGGATTTCAAATGCCACGGCAATGTGATAATTTTGCCGTGGACTTATGCTTTTTTTTAGGAAATAATGTACGCCTCGGGGGTGAATTTTCGATGCCACGGCAAGGTGATAAGCTTTGCCGTGGACTTAATGTTTTTTTAGGAATTAATGCCTGCCCGAGAGTGAGTTTTCGATGCCACGGCAAGGTGATAAGCTTTGCCGTGGATTTAATGTTTTTCAGGGGTGGTGTTGGAGAAAAAGGGGTTTGGAAGGAAAACCCCCACAGAATAGGTAAGCTGCCTAACGGATATTCAAAACAGGTATCCGATTGGGTAACCGTAATAATTCCGGCGATTTGGCTGGGGGTAAATGCCGTAGCAAGGTTACGCAACCTTGCTGAAGTTCGACCGAGAGGTAAGTCGTTCGCCTGGAATAGTGGGGATCGAGCAATGCACGGCTCTTCGGGCCCTGAAAAGCCCCACATCACTCCCTCCCCAGTGACGTAGTCACGAAACAGGTAAGGCAGGTTAGGGGGTGGTTAGTTGGTTATGGGCGCGCGCCTGAGCGCGAGTGCGGGGAGGTTGTGCCGGTGGTGTAGGAGTGGTATTTGAAGATGGAGATGATTCTGGAGCGGAAGCTTCCAGAAAACAGGGCTTAAGCCTTTCGACGCTGACCGTGGATCGCTTGCCTCTAATGTCGATCTCGAAGACGCGGTCACTGATGCGGCGGAAGACTTTGAATGGGCCATCATAAGGTGGGTCGAGGGGTTTTTTGACCTTATCCACCCTGACAAAGACGTGCGTGCAGCTGTGCAGTTCAGGGTGGACGAAACGTTTTTTGGAGCCGTGCCTGGTTACAGGGGTTGCCCTAACCTTACGTAGCAGGTCACGGAGATGTCCCAATTCGCGAAGTTGGTCACGCGGTGTTTCGCCATTCAGGAAAAGTTCTCCTGGAAGAAGGAGGTTGGTACCGTAGGTAAGCTCTGCTGCCGAAGCACCCAGGTCCTCCTTAATGCTTGTCCTCAGGCCGATGAGGACGGTTGGAAGGGCGTCAAACCATTGTGTGTCATTATGACACATGAGTGAGGCTTTAAGAGATCTGTGCCAGCGCTCTATCATCCCATTTGATTGCGGGTGGTAGGCGGTGGTACGACTTCTTTGGCAGCCGAGAAGATTTGTTAGCTGCCTAAAAATTGTCGCCTCAAATTGTGGACCTCGGTCCGAAGTTATGGTGGTTGGTACACCGAAGCGTGTGACCCAAGTTGAGTAAAAGGCCTTGGCGACTGATTCGGCAGTAACTGCCCGGAGAGGTGTCGCCTCTGGCCATCGCGTGCAGCGATCCATCATAGTGAGGATATAAGAAAATCCTCTTGATGGAGTAAGCGGTCCCACTATGTCTATGTGGACATGGGCGAAGCGTGCCGTGGGAAGCTTGAATTGCGCTGGCTCCAGTACATTATGTCGCGCTACCTTGCAGCGCTGACACTGGAGACAAGCACGGGCCCAACCGGTGAGGTCTTTGTTCATCCGGGGCCAAATGAATTTGCGACGGACAGCAGCGGCTGTTGCTCGGCCGCTGGGGTGGGCTGGGTTGTGGTAAACCTGGAACACGCCCTTACGAAGTTTCTCGGGAATGTAAGGTCTAGCGGTTCCAGTGGAGACATCACACCAGATTTCGCCCAAAGGGTCGCGAAGGGTAATTTTCTTAAGCTGTAGTGCCGTATCGGCAGTTAGGAGGGACTTGAGCTGTTCGTCCTCCTCTTGAGCTAGGGCAAGGTCAGTGTTATTCAAGGCGGTACGCAAATGAATCGTATCGATTCGAGAAAGGGCGTCCGCCGTGATGTTCTGTTTACCGGAGATATGCTTGATCTCCGTGGTGTATTGCCCAATGAGATCTAACTGACGCTCTTGTCGGGGGGAGGCATTTCCCGACTTCTTCCGGAACGCGTAGACCAATGGCTTGTGGTCTGTTAAGATGGAGAGTGAGCGACCTTCTATCATATGACGGAAGTACTTAACAGCGCTGTAGATCGCGAGCAATTCACGGTCGTAGGCGCTGTAACGTCGCTCAGTGGGACTCAGCTTCCTTGAAAAGAAACCAAGTGGTTCCGGGCGGCCTTCAATGTCCTGTTCGAGGACGGCTCCGATTGCGGTATCCGATGCGTCGCATTGGATAGAAAGTGCCGCTCCCTCGAGGGGGTATCGGAGTAAGGTGGCATTTGCCAATTGTTCTTTGGACAGTTGGAATGCTCTGTCAGAGACTTCTGTCCAATTAATGGGGCGCTTATCATTGCGCTTAGCTCCTTTTAAGAATTCATTGAGCGGAGCTTGAATCTGGGCAGCATTCTTCAGGGTCGGACGGTAGAAGTTCAGCATGCCCAAAAATCGACGAAGCTCACTCACGTTAGTAGGCCGGGGATACTTCATGAGGGCCTCCACACGGTCTGGTAGTGGGCGAATGCCCTGGTTGTCAACGACATAACCCAGATAGGTGATTTGCTCCTTGGCGTATTGACACTTATCTGGGTTGATGACAAGACCGAATTCACGGAGGCGCTCTAGGACCTGACGTAAGTGGCGCTTATGTTCGGCGTGGTCTTTGGAGGCGATGAGGATATCATCAAGATATGCATGGCAGCAATTTAGACCACGTAAAGCCGTGTCGATATAACGTTGGAATGTCTGTGCGGCATTCCTGAGGCCGAAAGTCATCACTTTGAACTCGAAGAGTCCGAAAGGTGTAATGACTGCGGTCTTGGGGATGTCTTCTGGTGCCACCGGAATTTGGTGGTATGCCCTGGTGAGATCCAGGGTAGTGAAGACATTGCACCCTCGTAACTTGTACGAAAAATCGTAGAGGTGTGCAATTGGGTATCTGTCCGGGACAGTTGCTGCGTTCAACAGCCTGTAATCGCCACATGGGCGCCACTCACCAGAACGTTTCTTCACTAAGTGGAGTGGGCTTGCCCAGGGACTGTCCGACGGTTGGCAGATACCTAGTTCGATCATATGCTCGAACTCCGCGCGCGCCGCACGTAATTTTTCCGGAGCCAGTCGACGTGGACGCTGGCTCACAGGGGGACCACGTGTTTCTATATGATGAAACACCGTGGCTTTATGTCGGCGCTGGTTAGGCAGAGGAATTGTTGTACTCACAAATTCCTGTACCATAACCTGGAATGGGTCTATGCACTCTGTGGCCCCTGAAGTTGCCGCTGGTGATGCCGTCATGGGCAAGGGGGGTGCGGTTGGAGCCACAAGTCTGTTATGGTTCGAATCGACCAACAGATTATGTGCACCTAATAGGTCGGAGCCTATCAGGGGTTCATTTACGTCCGCAATGACGAAACGCCAAGTGATCGGACGACAAAGACCCAATTGAAGCGTCAGCTTTTTACGTCCGTACGTAAGTATCGGCGTATTATTTGCAGCTGACAATTTAAGTGCGGCTGGCACGCAGTTACGCGGAGCAAACGATCGCGGGAGGACTGAAATATCGGCGCCGGTATCGACAGTAAAAGCGATATTCAGTTTTGCATCCCGGATGGTTAGGCGACTTATCGTATGGGTGCCGGCCGATTGCGCGAGGGTGTCGGTCGGCAAAATTAGTTTAAAGAGCGCCTTTGGTTGGTGGAAGGTTGTGTCCAACCACAAGGCGCCTTGCAATTAAATGCGCGATCACCATATCGTTGGTGATTGGCGCACCAAGGCAGAGTAACGGCATTATCAGGTATATTCTGCCTATTTGTATCGCCGTTACGGGGAGGTCGAGCCGGAGCTCGCTGGGGATTGGCCCGGTGAGGGCCATTTTGAGGGATATAGGCCCACTGAGGGGCATTTTGGGAGAAATTTTGGGAGAATACTGATCTGAGCTTTCCATAATTGCGTCCGCAATTTTGGATAAATAGCCCAAACTCTGATTGGGTTGGGCTATAAGTGCCGAACGGGCATGTTGGGGAAGACACCTCAAAAAGTGAGGCCTTATCAGGTCGTCCCCAATCCTGGTCCCCGCTATAGAGCGTAAATGGGTCAGGAAAAGAGATGGTCTCATCCCAGAAAGGTTGGTTACAGCGGCTAGACGTTGTTGCCGCACACTTCCAGGCTCGTCCAAAGCGTCGAGCAGAGCTTCACGCATGTTGCTATACGGGTTGCGGCCGGCCGACCTTATTATGTGGGCAACATGCGGTCGCTGAGTGCGGTCAAGCACTTTCAACAGCTCGACGGCACGAAGTTGTTCGTCGTGTAAGGCTGAGGCCTGGAAGATGCGGTCTGCCACTGCAAACCAAAGGTCTGGGTCCTCCTCATCGAAGGGGGGAAGCCCTATATTAGAAGGATGAGTCCCATTCCCGAGGCTGGAAGCATCGTGGAATTCTTGGGGCTCTGGGTGCCTATGGGCTTGTCTGGAAATACCGGCACTAGTTGTGGGCATTAAAATGCCGGAATTTACCAAGGGGCCGGTACTAGAGGCGTTAGGAGCAGTCGGGGGTGTGTCTGTGGAAGTAGGCTGGGGTCGGTTCACGACGCTGGGGGCAACGGGTGGTGCCAGGGGAGTAGCTTGTCCGGGCAAGTCTAGGTCAGCATCGACTTGCTCGGTGGGGAAAACGACGCTGGAGGCGTCGTGGAATTCAAGAGGCTCGGATTGTTCCAGAGGCTTTTTGGCCATGGTGTTCCGCGTGTTGACCATTATGGGTTGTATGACGCGAAACTTGGATTAAAAAGCGTAAGAGGACGCGAAGAAAGGTGAAAGGAGGCCAATGGGTGAAAACGAGTCGCAGAGAGTTGAGGGTACGTCGGCGGAAGCGGTAATGAGTCGTGATATGAGGACGGGCAGGGATGTTGAATTGCCCGTTTTGACTTTAAAAATTATTAAACCTCAATTTGAATAACTAAAGTTCAAAAGCGAAAAGTAAACAACGGTTTAAGGTGTGCTGATGTGTGTGTGTTTAACAGTGTTGTCGAAAAGGATTCGTGAGAAGTCAAATGGAGCTGCGTGTCGGTGCCCAGAAGGGGCTTACAAATGGTTTATTTAATATTGCCAATGGTGGCTTCAATACATTTAATTTATCTTATCCAGCATTTTATTCTGAAATCGTTGCTAGTTATTCAGCATGTGCTCTGTTTTTTTTTTTTTTTTTTTTTTTTTTTTTTTTTTTTTTTTTTTTTTTTTTTTTTTTTTTTTTTTTTTTTTTTTTTTTTTTGGTAAGGGTATTCTTCAATATTGCTGTTTATTTATTTATGATAACTTTTGTTTATTATTTGTTGCTCTATTGTGTTGTAGGATTATTATTTTAATTAAACTGATGTGCGTACCTTCTAAGAAAAACGCTCAAGTACATAAGTTCCTTCTTTAAACCGAAAATGCAAATGAAAACGAAATTATTTTTAATGTACATTTGAATTATTGTAAAATTTGTGCATCTGTTCCTTTTGTTTTCACTCGTCGGTATAGTAATCTGGTTTTCTATATTGTGTGCAACTTGATTTTATAACTTGCGCCTATGAATATACGCTAGAAGTTATCATGGCACCAAAAACGATTAATTAGTATTACATAAGTTTATATTTTTAAGATACATCGTTTTGGTACGGAGATTATAACCCGGTTAATGGTCAGAACTACTTGAGTACTCGATGTTATTATTGTTATTTGATTTACTGTGGGTAGGTTTTGAGCGAACAGTTTAAAAAAAAGGATAAAAATGTTGTTTTTTTACTCTTAAATACAATAATAAAGTCATAGAATAAATTTTGAAATCTTTAGATCATTAAAAGTTGGTTCTTTTTTGCTTAAGACCATAAGGCGATATGATACCTTGCGTTAATTAACGTGTGTACCTTACCAGGTGATTCAAATATTGTTTTCGTTGAAATTTAAAAACTGTGTATGCCTAAACTACGACTTAGTTATGGTTATATGATATATGACACGTCCATAAATTATATATATTATTTTTTTGCTTAAATAATTAATACGTTTTTAATTATTAATTAGAATCGAGATAATGTTGTTGAAATGATTTTAGTGGTTGTACTACATTAATTTTAATTTAAATTTATGTATAGTGGCTCGGATCGAGTCCACCAAAAGGAGAAATAACAAAAAATTTTAAAGAAAAGAGAAAAAGAAAAAAAAACGATAAGCAAAATCAAGGAAAACCTGTGTCCAGTTGTGGCGTCGTTGATCGGCTGCTCCTGGTCCGATAATGTTGGGAGCACTCGCACTGCACTGGTTGAGGTGGTGTTGCTCTACTGGTGGTGATGTTATGCCAGGTGCTGTTGTTGGGCTGGAGTTGGGGCGTACCCTTTTATTGTTTTAATTTTTGCACTCGGTTCCGGTGTTAAATGTTCGAATTGTGTTAAGGAGCGTGTTGACTCGCGGTGGTCACCAATGTGGGGTATGTGTTTACTTATGCACCTACACGGGCGCGGTTTCAGTAAACACCCACGGATTGTTCACGGGAGATTATCACGAAAAGCAAAATGTTCACCAAAAAGGAAATTAAAAACACACGTGTTGTTGTTTCGTTGAATGTTCTTTATTCGTAATGAAGCACTTATATTACTTTATTAACACTGGTGATACAATGGCTGTAACAATATTTATTTAGTCTGTGACTATATCAGTTTGTTTGTCTATTAAATTCACATCGATTTAGTTAATTTGATTAAGAAAGATTTTGAACATTATTTTAAACTACACCGTTATATACTTTTGTTCGTCTATTAAATTGACATAAACGCAAACCGGGGTTATGAACTTTTGCTTTTCTATTTAATTCACGTCCACGCAAACTGGACACCCGAAAACACAACACGACACATCAGCCACACCAAAATCCCGACGATCTTGTGAATTATCGGCTATTGTTATTCACGAGTCTAAAACCGTCGACTGATAGGTGAATGTGGAGAAGACTGACTAACTGGAGCTCACCACAGAAACGGAAAACCTCAAAGAACTGCAAAAGGAGGAGGGGCTACACGATTAACTCGAGGGAGTTAATCGTGATTGGACCGGGTGAAATAGGCATACATTATGCATGTGTGCGTATGCCTTGCATACGATCGTCCGGCGACCCTGGACGGATGCCGACATCGCTGCAGCATCTTACATGAATGTAAACAAAACATCTGGTCATCCTATGGGAGGCCATAAATCATCATTTCGGTTGACGATGATTAAACATTGCAACGAATATAGGGTGCAGCCATTGCCAGATGTTGAAAGTAAACATTTTCTGGCTGCATCCAGTTCGTTGCCTATTTGCGGTCCCTGGTCGTGGGGACCGATAATAGGAAACCAGCGATTGCTGGTAATTAGAGAAATGTTTGGTTTGCCTCGGCCGAAACCTTGTCGGCGGTGGCAAAACAATGGGACCAAATAGCCGCATGTAAGAAGTGCCATGGGCAAACAATAAAACGAGTCAACAAGGAACTCTCTGTTGATGTTGTTTCCATAGCATAAGGCTATGGGAACGAGATGCCCTGAATAGAATGTATGCCTAAGGATAGGATTTCAAATGCCACGGCAATGTGATAATTTTGCCGTGGACTTATGCTTTTTTTTAGGAAATAATGTACGCCTCGGGGGTGAATTTTCGATGCCACGGCAAGGTGATAAGCTTTGCCGTGGACTTAATGTTTTTTTAGGAATTAATGCCTGCCCGAGGGTGAGTTTTCGATGCCACGACAAGGTGATAAGCTTTGCCGTGGATTTAATGTTTTTCAGGGGTGGTGTTGGAGAAAAAGGGGTTTGGAAGGAAAACCCCCACAGAATAGGTAAGCTGCCTAACGGATATTCAAAACAGGTATCCGATTGGGTAACCGTAATAATTCCGGCGATTTGGCTGGGGGTAAACGCAACCTTGCTGAAGTTCGACCGAGAGGTAAGTCGTTCGCCTGGAATAGTGGGGATCGAGCAATGCATGGCTCTTCGGGCCCTGAAAAGCCCCACACACCTCGTGAATTAATAAAACAATTTTTCTCAATGAAATATAAAATAATTATTTTATTTTATTTTTACTTTTTTCAAGGATTAATTTTCTTCGAATTTCTAATCGAGACTGCTTGCTCAATCCGCCTCCAGTCTCCTTTTTAACCCTTTTTCTTTCTTCGCTTCCATGTTGTCCTTATCATATGCCAGCAGATCTTTGTTGTGAGGACTGTGGGAATTTTTCCTTTTTTTGCAGTAGTGTTCAATGTATTACCTACAGCATGTGTGCTGAGGACTGTGAGAACTTGTGCGAACTTGTTGACGTATTCAACTAAGATTGCGCTTGCATTAGGTAGATATGTTGTTTGCAGCTAATGTTGGATGGATTAACTCTCCTCCTCTTTTAGAAAAAAGCGTCGTCGCTTTTCCAGTTAGGCGTAGTGTTCTTGA
Source organism: Microdon myrmicae (assembly GCA_963931805.1). Classification (NCBI taxonomy): domain Eukaryota; kingdom Metazoa; phylum Arthropoda; class Insecta; order Diptera; family Syrphidae; genus Microdon; species Microdon myrmicae. Next base: position 174,994,856 of record OZ007497.1, on the reverse strand, counting down.
ACAAAATTCATTTACAATGATAACGGCACTTCTAACAGGGTGTTCTATTGGGATGAAAAGTGTAGAGATTTCTTGTATATTGGTGAATTTAGTATCTGCTTCTGACTCTAATATATTTAGTGAATCTAATCTTTCCTCCTGTTTTTGTGGATGATTTCTTTTAATTGTTTTTTTTTTATGTTTGACTATTTAGTTCTATCTACATGTACATTATTTTCTTTAACGTCTTTTAAGTCTAGAATGTTAGAATAGAATTTTTTATTGAATGAATAACTTCTAGGGTAAGTACGATGAAAAATAATTTTAATTGCCTGGTTGTGAACGAATGTTATCCTTGTGCACTTTGGAACTACGGTTCGTTGTCACTGTGTTTCCATTATCGTCTCTGACAATGTGTTCGATGAAGCGATCAGTATTTTTGTTTCGTCGGGATGATCTCACATAAATTTTGTCTCCTAGTTTATACATTTTGGTTTCGCGGTTCTCGTTAAAATACTTTATTAATTGTTTTTGGTTTGCTTCAAGTTTTTCCTGTATATTAGGATATGCGAGTCTGCTAAAAAACACGTCCTCGGGTTTCGCGTTAGTTACCGAGTGAATAGAGTTGTTATATTGTTTCACTGCTTCGTATATGAAGTCCTTACATTCACCGTTATTTTGTTTAGCGATTGCACGAACTATTTCTATAATTTTGGAATGCACACGCTCTATTTGGCTGTTGCTCGTAGAATGATCTGTTGGGGTTTTTATGTGTACCACATCGTGCCGGTCGTAGATATTTTTAGCTTGATGGCTGGTGGATATTGACTCATTGTCGGTCATGAGGAATTGTTGTCCATGATAAGCGAAGTTTTGAGATAAGAGTTCATCGAGAACTAAATGTATGTTTAATTTATCTGGAATGTGTCTCAAATATGCGTACTTTGAGTAGCGGTCTATTGTACTGATATAGAGTTCGTTATTCATATGAAATATGTCCATTTGTAAGTGTTGGGATGTTTTATCGGGTATGGGGGTTTTTCCAATCAGTTGTTTGTTGGGTTTTCGGTCGTATTTTGTGGTCATGCATATTTTGCAATTGACTGCGTATTTTTTGCAATCTTTATTCTGGGTTGGCCAATAATAGTTTTCTGATATTTCTGAGTTGTTATTTCTATAGTTTCGGTGTGCTCGGTCGTGGGTATCTTTTATTATTTGTAGCTGTTCGTCACGGTCTATGATGTCTTTTAAAAATGCTTGGGTTAGTATGATTTTGTAATTGCTGAATGTCTCCTTGATTTTATTTTCGAGTTGGAATATTGTTTCTTCATTTGTTTTAATCGCATTAATGATTTTTGGATTCAATATTTTTTTTAGGTTTATTATCAGAGTTGCTTCATCTTTGAATTGAATAGTATGTCGTTCATTTTTGAAAATGGTATAGGAACTTAATTTATTAATAGATCCTTTTATTAACAAAATTTGGTTTTTGTAATGGTTGAGAGGATACGATGCTCGTTTGAATTGATCAGTAGGTGAGCTTATAGCTGAGTGGTCAGAACATGTTGATGAATTTATTTGTTGTCTAGAGAGTGCGTCTGCTACGACATTTTGATTACCTGGTTTGTATTTTAATTTTGCTCCATACTCTTCAATTAAATTCTTCCATCTTTTGAGTTTGTTATTTGGATTTTTTTCTGAAATTGCAAATGTTAGAGATTGATGATCTGTGTATATCGTAAGATCAGATATTCCATATAGAAGGTTTCGTAATTTGGTTAGTGACCAAACGATGGCTAGCAACTCTTTTTCGTTTGTTGAATAATTTTCTTCCGCTGAGTTAAGGGTTCTAGAAATAAAGGTTATTGGTCGTCTCCCTTGACTTAAAACTGCTCCAATAGCGAAATTGCTAGCGTCGGTTGTTAATTCGAATGGTTTGTTGTAATCTGGTTGATATAACTCTACTTGTGCTTGGAGTTCCTTTTTTATTTTATTAAATGCCTCTGTAGCTGGGTTATCAAATTTTATTTTTACAGTCCTGCTTTTATTTTTTGAAATTTGTCCATCTCCTCCCTGTAGAAATATCGTCATAGGCTTTGTAATTTTAGCATAATCTTTTATAAACTTGCGATAATATCCCGCGAGTCCTAGAAATGATCGTAATTCTTTTAAGTTAGTGGGCTCGGGATAATTTTTTATTTGTTTTTATTTTTTCTGGGTCTACTGTTATTACATTATGTTTTATTATGTGTCCTAAATAATTAACTTCATCTTTAAAGAAATGTGATTTTTCGGTCGATATCTTCATGTTAGCTTCTCTTAGTGTATTTATAATTATTTTTATATGTTCCATATGTCCTTCTTCATTCTCTGAATATATTAGTACGTCGTCTATATAAACATACGCGAATTTTCCAATATAGGGTCGTAGAATATCGTCTACTGTTCTCTGGAAGATCGATGGTGCATTTTTCAATCCGAATGGCATTCGAACAAATTCATATTTAGCTCCGTTTATGCTGAAGCTTGTTTTCGCTCGATCTGATTCCTTCGTTTTTATTTGATGGAAGCCTGATTCTAGATCAAGTGTCGAAAATATCTTTGCTCTGCCAAGATTTTGTATGGTTAAATTAACGTCGGGAATCGGGTATCTATCGGTTATAGTTTCGGCATTCAATTTCTGGTAGTCGATAACCATTCGTCGTTTCGGCTTACCATTTTCGTCTGTTCCCTTTTTTAGTACAATCCATACAGGCGAATTGTATGGGCTATGACTCTTTTGAATGCTGCCTTCCTTTAACAGTTCATTAACTTCTTTATTTACGAAGTCGTTATCGGTTATAGGGTAAGGATACTGGCGTGAATAGATTGGATCTTCGCTTCTAGTGCGAATTGTTGCTTCGATTTTTGTTGTAAATGGGAGCGTTGGGTTTGTTTCCTCATTAATGTGCATAATGTCTTCGATTTCTTTTTTATATTTCTCGCTGTTAATGGTAAAATTAATTTTTTGTTCTACTTTGTCTTCAATTTTTTCTTCTTCCTCGTTTATATATTTATATTTAAATTCATATGTTTGTAGATTAATCTCTGCTTTCAATTTTTTTAATCCTTCTAACCCCATCAACATATCAAATTCTTCCAATGTGTCTGTTTCGTAAAATATCATTTTATGGTGCAAAATGTTCATTATCTTTTTTGAAGTTACTGTAGAATGTCCGTGTAATGTTTTAACTTTAATTCTATTTTCTATCAAAATCGATTTGCCATATTTGTATTTTGAAGATATGTAGTTATTTGTAGCTCCTGTGTCGATTAAAATTGTATAGTTGAACCTCCTTTATCCTTAGATTTTAAGACTAAACACGTCATTCACTTGGCTAAAAAAGTACAGCCATAAATTAGTTCGTTTTCGTCTACTTGTGGCATGGTAGATTCATTGTCTTCAGTCTCTTCCATTTTGTTTACTCTTTGGAACTTAGGCGGCGGTCTCTGGTTTTGGGATGATATGCCATGCTCCCTTTTAACTGATTCTCGCTGTTGCCAATCGTGGTGGTTGAACTGTTGTCGTGGGTGCCGGTGTTGTCTCTGTTGATTTCTGTTCAATTCTTCATACGGATTGCTTCTGGTTGGTTGCACATATTTTTGTGAGTTATCTACGTCCATTGGTTCAGCGGCTGGTCGATATCGCACCTGTACATTGGGTCGATACCTCGGGAGTTCGTGTTGTTGTCTCGCAAAATGCTGTTGTGATTGATGCTGTCGTTGGTCAGGTAAAGTTTCTCTTCTGGTGCGGTTAAATCTGAATATGTTATTGTCATGCATGATTGTGCTAGCCATGGCGTATGCTGATTCTAGATCATTTGGTCTATTGGCATAAAGTGTGCCCCTTGTATAGTCGCAGTTGAGGCCTTGGATGAATGATCGTACTCCATCCTTTGTGGCATTTTTACGAAGTGGTTCTGCATTGCTTCCTTCTTCCATTTCGATTTTACTGAGGATTAGATTTAAGGATTTATTCACTTCGTCGAAGAATTGTGAAAGCGTTAATCTTCCTTGGGTTAGGTTTCTCAATTGATCCTGTAACACGTACAGTGGTCGTTGATCGGCATATACATAATCGAGTCTGTTAATTATGGCGTAAAAAATGAATATTGTATTGTGTGATACTAAGATATTCGCTGCTGCACCTTGTATTTTTGATTTTAATATCGACAGGCATGTAAAATATTTATTCGTTCCTTGAAAGTTTTTTATGTTTTCCATACACGTCCAAGCCATGTTTCGCCATGCACGATAGCATTCTTGCTTTCCGTCGAAGATCGGAAGAGCTTTGAAGATCTCTGTATCGATTTGTTCTGAGTTTTGTAGCGACAGCGTTTCCGCTTTTAATTCTCGTGTGGTTACGGCTTCTACGTTGCTAAATCCTCTTATTTGTAAATCAGCTATTAATCCGTTTAGTCTCTGATTTTCTGCATCTAGCGCTTTTTGGTTGTTTGCCAGATGAACAATCTGGGTTTGTAATTCTGCGTTAGTGGTCATCTTTGGAGCTGTCGGTTTTGTTGAAATAAGCTTGGGTGATTCTTCTGTGTCACTTTCGTTTTCGCTTTGCTGATTATACCTGGATTTTACCAATATATTTCCTTCTGAGATTCTTCTTTTGCTTGTTTTTATTTTCATTGATTAAACTTTTGTTTCACTGAATTGATTTAATTGGTTCTCTTCATTAATTGTTGAACTTTTCTGTTATGCGGATACTCGTTCTTGTTGGTTTAAAACCTATCACTTTTCACTAGAAATTATTAGTGTTCTTACCAAATTTTGCGTACTATGTACGTTGGCGAAGGTCCTTACTGTTGCGGCCCAATTGTCTTCTTGTCCGTTTGAGTAAGATGTCTTCAGATTTTCCTTTAAGTTCTCAAGGATTAGTGTGACGTTGCTTCTCCTTTGCCTGGGATGTATCTCTGCGCTGTCGTTTGGTTTCACGTTCGTCTGGATTGTCCTCAGGTTATTTCTTCAGGATTCTATCTCAGAAGTACCACTTGGATCCGTGTCCTTTTCTGGATAGTTCCTTGGTTTATGGTCCACAGGGTGTAATAACGATAGAAGTTAAAACACTCCTGGCAGGATCGCCAATTAATAAAACAATTTTTCTCAATGAAATATAAAATAATTATTTTATTTTATTTTTACTTTTTTCAAAGATTATTTTTCTTCGAATTTCTAATCGAGACTGCTTGCTCAATCCGCCTCCAGTCTCCTTTTTAACCTTTTTCTTTCTTCGCTTCCATGTTGTCCTTATGATATGCCAGCAGATCTTTGTTGTGAGGACTGTGGGAATTTTTCCTTTTTTTGCAGTAGTGTTGAATGTATTACCTACAGCATGTGTGCTGAGGGCTGTGAGAATTTTTGCAGATATTGTTGGATGTATTTACTACAGCATGTGTGCTGAGGACTGTGGGAACTTTTCCTTATTTTGCAGATAGTGTTGAATGCATTACCTACAGCATGTGTGCTGAGGACTGTGAGAACTTGTGCGAACTTGTTGACGTATTCAACTAAGATTGCGCTTGTATTAGGTAGATATGTTGTTTGCAGCTAATGTTGGATGCATTAACTCGCGCGACTGCTGGGTTAAGAATTTCCAATATATTTTCGCTCGAACGGCTAATCATCGCCTATCTGAGTCAACTCCCAGGGACGTGCACTATCCATAGGAGTTGATCTCATTCACTCACACATACCAAATCGTTCGCCGAGCAGCCGACTCAGCGCGAGGATCGTCGACACACAGCTGCCTTGATATATGTGCTTCATCATAGGACGGCAAAACACACCAACGATGATGCTGTTTGCACAGCGATGGCTGTGCGTCGCAACAACGCCGATGGCAACTCCACATCCATGGCCGTACGTTGTGCTTTCCTGTGTTTTCTTTTAGGTTTTCCGTGTCAAAAGGCAATAGATATTAACATACTGTGGGTATGGCTGCGGATACGAATTCATATTATGTACGAGTATAAAGGGGCATTGATTTGCTTAGTCGATGGCTTGGGCCAACTGCTGCTTATTTGAATAGGTCGCAAACTTGTGCGACTGAACAACATATTCATATGCAGCAATGGATAGACAAACTTGTTTATGCTGTGTCGGATCGTTTCCTTCGAAGGAATCCGGTGATGCAACGATACACGTATGCTACTTTCTTTCAGTCAGAATCCAGGCGCCCTGCGATGGCCTGTGTTTTAGTAAGTTTCATGAGTATGAACTAACTCGCCCCTTGTGAACATGCTGCGTTTGATTGTAATATTTTTCTTTGCTGGAGCATGGATAATGTTCCAAACTGGTGACGTCGCGCGAGTTATGGTTTGTGGATAACCGTTGGAACCAAGGGGTCACAACACCAAGAAAAGCACGAATCAAAAACTCTTTTGCATCAATCAATGAGATTTTCTTTTGTTCTTTTAATTTAAAACACGGAGTCTTTCTTTTATTTCGTTTCCACTATTTCTTCTTTATTGTCACCAATATAATTATCATTTTCACAAGTATTTTTATTACATTTGCTTATCATAAGGAGTTCGTTTTCTCTAACCTATTTATAAATTTTCTTCGAGTTATGTACAGAATTCACTTACTTTATTGAACACTCAACTTTTAGTTCTTATACTTTAACATCTGGATAAGTTCTCTACGAGCATTTAACTAAATTCACTTTCTTCCTTGTTCAATTATCTTCTAGTTTTTACTCTTCAATATCTTAACAAATTTCTTTTATTGGTAATTAACCGAATTCACTCTCTCCTTGGTTCAGTTAATTTTTGTTTATACTCTTCAATATTTTAACAAATTTCTTTTATTTATAATTAACTGAATTCACTCTCTTCTTGGTTCAATTAACTTTTAGTTTATACTCTTCAATTTCTTAACAAATATCTTTTCGAATAACTAACTGACTTCACTTTATTACTTTAACCGATTAACTTTTGTTTCTTATACTTTAATATCTTAACAAATTTCCTTACCAGACTCTTCCAGAACTCAGGTTTCGCTTTTAAATTCACCGTTCCACACTATGACTAACCACTGACTCCCACTTAATTGCTTCCTGTACCTTCTTGATACCTCGGGGTCAACTCTTCCCGATTACGACAATGCAATTCAATTTTAATTGCCCCAATTTCCGATTATTGGCTTTACGTTTGCAATTGCTTCAAACTGCTGTGCTGGTCAATATTTCTTCATTGGCTTGCATCACAGTTCCGTAGCCGCAGTTGCGAATTGACCCAATTAATTATTTCGTACTTGATTGTGATGGAACATGCAGTTTAAACGTTTCTGCAATTTAATTGTTCCGCAATATGCCGTTAATTGCTTTTGCATTATTAGGCAATCGTTTTGGCATATGCAATTGATGCATTATCGTACCGGGGGGGTTATTCGAGTTTAGAATCGGCTGGCTTTTCTTGGTTTAGGTGAATCAATGACCTCGTGAACATCATCTTTATCTATGATGTCACTGACACACCTAACACGCGTATGCAAATGCAATTACTTTTTTTTACAACTTCGTATATGTATTGTATGCATCCTGCAAAGGAAACTGGTAAGGGCGACTGTGTGCGTGTCACAGCAGCAGATGGAACTTTGTAACGCCTATTTTCCAAGGTAAGCTATGTTTCTCGGCTATACCTGGTAAAACACATGTAGTGTAGGGTTTAAATAGACCTTTTGTTAAATTAGGTGTTTTAGGCGGAGACACAATCGGTGGGGTTAGAATAAAACCGCCACAGTACTAAATCGTCATGGTCTGGTATGTCGGTAATGAATTTGATAATTTTTCCTAAACATTTTATTCCTCTTTTGTTTCTATAATGCCTTTCTTCTAATTGTGAATACAGATTTTCGATTTTATGTTGAATCATAGTTTGTTTTGTTGTGACACTTAACTTTGGTATCTCCATAATTTTCCTGTGAGGTTCCATAATCCTTGTGATTTTGAATTCGTGTAGCAGTATTGTGGGGATGGTTTTAGTTAGTGCACCGGCATGGGTGCGAGATCCAGTAAAATCCCACAACTTCACAACTGCGGTCCTATAGGATTAACTCCAACGGCGACGGTGTCCCAAGCGAGAGAGAAATAAAAACACCTTGGTTTCTTTTTATTAAGTTCCGTGACAAGAAATAGTTCATTGGTACAAAACACTGAATCATTTAATTTGCTTAACTGAATATGTTAAGTAAGTGTTCCTTTTTTATTTGAGTTCTAGAGACAAGATATAATTCATTGATATGAACACTGAGTCATTTAATTTGCTTAACTGAATGTATTAGGAAAAAAAGCACTTGGATTAAAACAACTCATATTAATGCGATCGACATTGAAAATACGGCGATAACCCTCTGGCGACTCGAATAGTGCGTGAGTTAATGTTCGCGGTTCGTTTTGAAAATAAAAAAAATATATATTTTTTTTTTTACTTTTATTAAATTTTCTTTATTTTCTATACCGACAGCGTTGGGTTAACGATGAACCTATGGTTGACTATGAACCAAGATTCTTTATTTTCTAGGCAATATATACTTGTTCTGTGTTTGGGTGATAACAGTATTCGTAATCGGAAGATATGCAGTTTGGAAAAACTGCATTTACAATTTGTATGCGTCATGAGATAAGGTATGCAGTTGGTACTATCTGTATTTACATTTTGTGAGCCATACATAGGTAATGAAGAAACTTTATCTGTAATTTTATGAGAATAATTTTCGTAAGGTTTAGATTACATATTACTTAGGTTTTATGAGTCATACATTTACTCGTGCACGTTGGAATATGAAATTAGACTCTTCGGTGATAGGTTGTATGAAATTCACTAGATGCTATTGTGATGGAGATCCATCGATATGGGAGGAGCCAATTCGATCTTTTCTTTCGTGACGACCAATGAACGATCGATTAGGGTTCAATGGAGGGATTTCCCATGTGACCGTACAGGTCAGGTACAATGCCCTTTTGCTGGAAGTGCGGATAGCGATCGATCCTGCAGCTGTTCAAACATAGGAGCAAGCATTAGAGGCTGCAGGCATCATTATTGTAAACGATAGTGACGATCGCCGGAGGAAGAAATAGGTTTCTATGTATTATGTAAATAGAAACGCTATTTCGGGGGTCATACGCTGAGGGGCGCATTTTTTTGCTTTAACCAATGCCACATGGGAACATCGGCTGCTCACATGATCGCTCACAATCATGCCGCTGCAGGCAATCGATTTTTCTGTGACGGTAAGTAAACAGAAGATTTGTTCGCCATGGCAATGGCTAGGGTGGCTATTCTTTGGGTTGATAGTGTTTATCGTTAATGCCAGCGGTAAGGGCTAGTGTGGGGGCTTGTTTGGTTTTTAGAAAGAATGTATCATAGGGCATGATCATTAGAATGATTGTTCGAACAACGATCGCGATCATGTCCTATTCGATGGTCGGGTGTCGCTTGAGCGATCGATCATGGGAAATTTGACTTGCAGATGTGCAAGCATACAATTTACCCAGGATGGCTATGGGCCACGGATGGTAGGCAAAAGATAAACACTGCAAAATTACTGTGTGTTTGGTTTAGAAACTGATCGTGGAACACGGCCGTTGATTTGATTGTTTAAACAACAATCATGATTATTTCTAGCCCGATGATCGTTATCGGCTTAGGCGATCGATCATCGGAAATTTGGCTTGCAGAGGTGCAAGCAAGCCAGTTGCCTGGGGTGTCTTTTTTTTTGACCAACGGATTGTTGGGACCAGAACACACAGAGGGATTGGCGTGTGTTTGGTGGGCATATGGCCGCCCATAGTAGCCGATCGGTTCGTGACAGGTGAGCTGAGATGGTTTAGTTGATGCCATGTGTTTGATGATGATATGTTTCAGGCATGCACTGATCAAAGATGAGCTTTGAACGGCTCATATTCAGGTAAGAGGCTTTGGTGCGTACGGTATTTGCAGGTTGGGTACGGGAAGTTGGGTTAGGACGATGGGTGATTCTTCGGGCGCCTTAAAGAACCCCCACAGTATATCTGTAGAGTTAAAGGCGTAGCTATCGGTTGTCCCGATGTTACTATTCTTTTATTATTAAGTGGTGTTATCACCTGTGTGCTCTTTGTTATTGTTGTCATTGTTGTTAAAATGAGGAATGTTACGTATCCTATCTTTGTGAATTTTGGCATTTTTATTTTTGTCACGGTGGTGCCGTTGTTGTATATTGCAACACTTATTTGTGTGGGCTTCCGGCTCACTAGCCCGTGGGGAACTCTGTGGGTGAGTTGATTGGAGGGTGTCCCAGTTGTAGGTGTGGTGGTCGCCTTTGGGGGGGGGGGGGGGGGGGGGGGGGGGCGCTACCTCTTTGTGGATCCCCGCTGTGTCAAGTGGTCATGTGGGGGTTTATAGTTTCATGCCAACGTATGGCACGGATTCAATACACTCCCACCGCTGTGATGTTGTTGACAAACTGTAAACCGTTAACGGGAATGATAAAACTCGGAGTGGATGGTATGGTGGTTGATCTTCGAAACTGACCGGACACGACACAGGAACAAAAGAATCGCTCAGGTCTGTTTTTTGTTGGCGTTAGATTTTTATTGTTGGTTAGAATTAACAAAAGTATTGAAGTTAACATTATCATAAAATCGAGAGTTTGCAGATTGTTCGATGTCTCGGTGCCGGACGAGGAATGTCGTCGGCCAAGATCGTTGCTAATGATGTTCCGGCGAACGAGGAATGTCGTTGGGGAAAAGCGATGGAGCATGTTGATGTTGATGAAACCAACGTTGTCTGAAACCAAATGTGTATATTTAAATGAACAGTGATACCTGGTTGGCCAATCTTCTGGCTTGAAGTTCCCACGTTGAATGAATCTATTAATGAATTTGCTTTCTCTCCGTAAGCAATGGTGATCCCTTTGGCACTGGTATCCCGGTTTGGTAGAGAACTTTCATGACGAATTCCAACTTGTGTTACTGTTTCGTCTGTTCAGTTGCACTACAACTAAGTACAACTTCGACCAGAAGTTTTAGGTGGCTATGGCGATACTACACCGATAAAATCAATGCACAACACAAACTAATTGATTTACTATGAATTCGTTTATTTAGTATAAAAGTCACATGGTGGCGAGCGCGAATTTAATCCAATTTAATCAATACTTGAAACCAATTCCATTGTTCAGTAATTAAATCCAATTACATCGATTCCAGATAGCAGTTGACAGAAAAAAGCACGACGATCATGCACCAAAAACAGTATAAGCTATGACAGTTGAACCTGCATACAACAGTATTGACAGTTTCTCAAGACAGTTGCTGATGTGTGGTGAATATATTTGTCGGGGAGAGTATTAGACGATGTACTAGATTTTCGCCGAGCATATAATTATGAATCCGAAACACAGATACACCACAGTAACACGTAAATCGCTGGCAGATTTCGGACTTCGTAGAACTAAAATGAACCGCATGACGAAACTTGTTCTGTTCTATTATTCACATTTATCCTTACTTTGTCGCTATGGACTTCCGTTTCTATTTGGTGCTGTATGTCTTACAATGCGGTTCTATTTTATTGCTTATGCTATTAAACTCAGTGTCAACTGAACTTAAAACTCAATGCGCCTTTATTTGTCATTGCCTTTTTTCTTTTTACAATTCGTATGAACAATAATTACACGGTTAAGGTATTAGCGGATATTTAAGAATGCTTAGTATTAGGGAAATACTTATGAAAACACACTTCCAAACTTATCGATTCGCGCAATATACTTCGTTTCTGTTACAATTGTTTTGTTCAATATGTTTTATTCTTATTACACTTGGGTGATAATTAACGTTGTTAATTATGTAACAATTTTGTTGTACCACCGTTGATAAAAGAAGCAGTAACCGTTGTTCCGTGTTAGATGATGAAGTTCCCACCGAATTTGTCTCTTCGGGTTAGACTTACGATGATCCTGATCGGCCGATTCGAGGACCAATCTGTATGCTGGGGAGACTGTGGGGTTTATGTTTTTGTTGGTGGTGGCGGTTAATGTTTTTAGTGGTCGTAGCGGAACGCCAACCCAGTCCGGCCACAGTCAGTACATTTTCGCCGTTGTAGGAAAACACTTGGTTACTCTGGTAACGCAAAACAAAAGGTTCTTTATTTCAATATTATGACGAAACAATATTTGCTAATCCGACTCCATTAGGTTAATTCAATTTTGTCATAAACATTAGTTCTTAATTTGTAGTTAGAATAGTAATATTTTACAAACACTAGTCCTTAGTTGAAGTTATATTAATATTATTTTACAAACACGAGTAGTCCTCAGTTGAGGTATATTAATATTATTTTACGAACACTAGTCCTTAGTTGAAGTTATATCAATATTATTTTACAAACACGAGTAGTCCTTAGTTGAAGTTATATTAATATTATTTTGCAAACACTAGTAGTCCTTAGTTGAAGTATATTAATATTATTTTACAAACACTAGTCCTTAGTTGAAGTTATATTAATGTTATTTTACAAACACTAGTAGTCCTTAGTTGAAGTTATATTAATATTATTTTGCAAACACTAGTAGTCCTTAGTTGAGGTACATTAATATTATTTTACAAACACTAGTAGTCCTTAGTTGAAGTTATGTTAATATTATTTTACAAACACTAGTAGTCCTTAGTTGAAGTATATTAATATTATTTTACAGTACCGCACACGAGGTATTTTACAAAATTAATTTGCTTTTATATACGCTTGTTCTTCACGATCTCTTGGGACATCCCATGAGATATTTTTATTAATTTCTATAAAGCGCTGCCCGTCTAATAGCCAAGAGGGATGTAAATTAACGTGAGGGCGAATTAAGTCACAATTCACGGAATTTAACTTTTTAAAAACTTTATTTGTGAATTTCACTTATATTAATTTTATTTACAAATTCTAATTGTTATTAATCTTTGTTACAAGTTTTACTTAGTTCTCGGCTATGCCGGCTGGTGTCCAAATCAGAATCCCCTCTTCGTCTGGTCATCATGTAGCATTTATAGTCTTTGCTTCGGACGTCTTATCATCTTAGCTCATATGATGATTGTTGGGTCTTTAGGTCGTGTGAATCTTTGTCTTGTTGTGTTGACTTATGATGCTTGTTGGGTACTCGGGTCGTGTGCATCTTTGTCTTGTTGTGTTGACTTATGATGCTTGTTGGGTACTCGGGTCGTGTGTATCTTTGTTGGCTTATGATGATTGTTGGGTTTTGCTTGACATGAATATTAGCTTAAAGTAATTGCAATGGTTTTTTATCTTAGTTTGATAACAATGGTTATTTTCGTCTTATTATGTTGACTTATGATGATTGCTGGTTTTGCTGGCCATGATTATTTAATATGTTTATTATAATAATAGATTAAAGTGATTACAATGGTTTTAACCCTAAATTACCATTAACTCCCTTAACTCCCCCCTCTGTTAAGATAAAGCGTCCTCGCTTTTGAGTTTTTCCAGAGCATTGGTGTATTGTACTATGTATTTGTGTTTTTTCTTAATATTAATAATTTTTACAATGGTTTTTATTACACATATGCTCATGCTAATTATTACAATTATTATAAGTGTTACAAAAAGTGTAAGTATAGGATGTTCTTCGATTGGTATGAGTATCGTGGATAATTCTTGTAAGTTTGTAAATTTAGTTTCTTTGTTGGAGGTCATATACTCTAGTATTGTTACATCATTATTATGGTTTTGTACAATTAATTTTTTCATCAACCTTTTTCTGTTCGTATATGTTTTATTATTTATTGTTACAGTATTTTCAAAATGAATGAGTTTCGGGCCTGTCATTGTTACATTATTCACTATTTGTTCTTGATTAAAAAATATGTACCCATCTTCTAACTCTTTTATATCTTTATTGTTTTCCTTTATAGACTTACAATGTACTGGTTCGTTTTTTAGTAGGGGTATGGTGCAACTATCTTTGCTGTAATCTATTTTACAAATGTAGTCCCCAATATAATTTTTACAATCATTAACATTTACATAATTTTGATTACATAGACTTATTTTTTCTTTTAATTTTAGTTTGCCAATTCTACTGGATAGGGAATATAGTTTGTACAAATGACATTGTTTGATTATTACTGGATATTTGTATGTAATTACAATAGAATCTTTATAATAACAGATAAATTGTTTAGAGTACTCTAGAACATGTATGATAGGGATACCAGTATTTTCATGTTTGATTATTTCTTCTACGTCATACGTATCAATAGCTTTGGAGTAAAAGTTCCCATTTTTTGCTAAATTTATGGTGGTTGTAATTGTTTCGAGTTCGTAATAAACTTCTTGTAGGATGGTTTCTGAGCTGTGCTCTTTATTATCTACTTTCTCTAGTAGTTTCTCGAATCTCGAGTTAATCGCTTTTTGTTCGTTGTTGTTTTTTACTAGCGTATTCAAGCGGGTTTCAATTTCGACTATGTCGTTGTGGTCTGGTGTACCCGTTATCAGTTTTAATACTGACCCTAAAAGGTTTATTTGTCTCCTTGGCCTGACTTCATGCGGAGTGATTTGCGCCATTAGCGAATCTATACGATGGAGAATTGCTTTCATCTGTAATGATGTTTCTTCATGTCCCGCTGTTTCTTTTGCCATGTGTATGGGTGCGAGTATCTTCGTTAAGTTAAAAATATGAAGGAGGTATTCGGTCTCGTTGTACAGGTGAACTGGTGCGGTTTCGATGGATATGTATTTTTGGCCAGTTAGGTCTTTTATTTCAAGAGTTTTCGCTTGAGGTATTAGTAGGAGAGCAATTATGATGTACATTTTGTGTTCCTAATGTTGTCTTTATGGATTTTCTTGCCTTGAGTTGTGATTATATAATTCCCTTTATCCTCTTTTACTTTTGTCTCAATGAAACGGTCTGTATTCTTGTTCCGTCGCTTTGATCTGTGAAATATTATGTCATTAGGGTTGTATGTTTTCGCTTCTCGATTTTTATTAAAGTGGTTTAATATTTTTTGTTGGTTGAGTTTCAGAACATTTTCGAGTGGTGGTATTTGTTCTCGATTAAAAAATATGTCTTCGGGTTTAAAATTAGTGACGGAGTGTATAGTGGCGTTATATTGTTTCACAGCTTCAAAAATTTCCTCTTCGCAATCTGTGCTGTTTTGTTTTGCAAGAGCTCGTACTATTTCAAGAATGGTCGAGTGTGCTCTTTCGACCTGGCTGTTAGATGTTGAGTGATCAATAGGTGTTTTTACGTGTATTGTTTTGTGTCGGTTGAACATTGATTCTGCCTGATGACTTGTAAAAATTGATTCATTGTCAGTCATTACGTACTGTTGATCGTTGTACTTGAATATTTGCGAAAGTATTTCGTTTATAACCGTCGGTATGTTTAGTTTGTTTGGTATGTGCCTTAGGTGTAGGTACTTTGAGTAACGGTCGATTGTGCTGATGTACATTTGGTCGTTTAAGTGGAAGACATCCATTTGTAGGTATTGTCCGATTTTGGTTGGTACTGGTGTTTCTCCTATGGGGTGCTTATTGGGTTTCCTGTCGTATTTGGCTTTGAGGCATGTTTTGCACTTTGTAGCGTAATTTTTACATGCGTTAGCTATTTTCGGCCAGTAGTATTGTAATAGGATTTCCTTGGTATTATTTCGATATCCTCTGTGTGCCCTATTATGCACTTCTTCTGTTATTTTTATTTGTTCATTTCTGTCTTCTATATCTTTTAATAGTGTTTGAGTTATAATTAGTTTATAATGTTTGAATGTTTCTTTAATTGTTCTTTCATGTTTATGTAATAGTTCTTCTGGTATTTTTATTGCATTAATGACGTTGGGGTTAAGTATTTTCTTTAGTTTTTTCTTTAAATCTTCTTCATTTATGATGCATACGTCATGCCTGAAGTTATTAAAAACATTTTTTGTTTTTATAGGTTGGTTTTTGTTTGATTCGTTAATCGTTATTTGATTTTTATAATTATTGAGAGGTTGGCTTACTCGTGAGATTTGTGTTCGTGGAGAGCTTATTGCGGAATGTTCAGAGCAAGTGGAGGTGTTTACCTGTTGTCTTGACAATGCATCTGCGACTACATTATCTTTACCGGGTTTATACCTGATTTCTGCTCCGTATTCCTCTATGAAGTTTTTCCATCGTTTTAGTTTGGTATTAGGATTTCTTTCTGATACGGCGAATGTTAATGATTGATGATCCGTATATATGATCAGGTTTGTTATACCATACAGCAGATTCCTTAGTTTTTGTAGCGTCCAAACTATCGCTAACAGTTCTTTCTCATTAGTGGAGTAGTTTTCTTCTGTTTTGCTAAGTGTTCGTGATACGAAGGTTATTGGATTATTTCCTTGACTTAAGACCGCACCTATGGCGAAGTTACTCGCATCGGTCGTAAGTTCGAAGGGTTTGCTGAAATCTGGTTGGAATAGCTCTATCCTTGCTCGTAGTTCCTCTTTGATCATTTCAAATGCTTTTCTGGCTCGTTCGTCGAATTGGATTTCAACCTTTTTACTTTTATTCTTAGACACTTGTTCTTCTGTTTGTAAGAATATGGACATTGGTTTTGTGATGTTCGCATAATTTTGTATGAATCGTCGGTAGTATCCAGCTAGTCCTAAAAATGACCTTAATTCTTTCAGGTTAGTCGGTTCTGGGTAATTTTTTATTGTTTCAATCTTCTCCGGATCGACGGTAATTGTGTTGTGTTTTATTATATGTCCCAGGTATTTTATTGATTCCTTAAAGAAGTGCGATTTTTCGTTTGAAATTTTCATGTTGGCTCTTCTTAATGTATCTGTAATTATTTTTACGTGTTCTGAGTGTTCCTCTTTGCTATGAGAGTATATTAACACGTCGTCGATATAGACGTAGGCGAATTTCCCGATGTATGGTCGAAGTATATCGTCAACTGCTCTTTGGAATATACTGGGCGCGTTCCTGAGTCCAAACGGCATTCGTGCGAATTCATATTTCGCTCCATTAATAGAGAAGGCAGTTTTCTGTTGATCCTCTTTTTTTATTTTTATTTGGTGGAAACCTGATTCTAAGTCCAATGTTGAAAATATATTGGCTTTCCCTAGATTTTGTATTGTTAAATTTACGTCAGGGATAGGGTATCGATCCGTAATTGTTTCTGCATTGAGTTTCTGGTAGTCTATTACCATACGTCTCTTAGGGGTTCCATCTTCGTTGTATCCTTTCTTCGGTACAACCCATACAGGTGAGTTGTATGGGCTAAAACTCTTTTGGATTATTCCTTCCTTCAGTAGTCGAGCGATTTCCTCATTTACAAACTTGTTGTCGGACATGGGGTAAGGGTATTGTCGCGAGTAAATAGGATCTTCATGTTTAGTACGTATTGAGGCTTCTACTTGGGTAATGAAGGGGAGGGTGGGAATGAATTTATTGTTTTGTTCCATAATTGTATCTACCTCCTTAGAATAGTATTCGTCATCAAGAGAATAATTTATTTGCATTTTGGGGGTTTTGTAAGTAATTGAATAAGTTTCTAAGTCTATCTTGGCGTTTAATTGAACTAAGCCTGCTTCTCCTAGTATCATTGTAAAATTTCTTAGAGTAGGTATGACATAAAATATTAGATTCGTATTAAACATATTGACTTGTTTTTTTGCATGAGTTAATGTCGTACCATGCATTGTATTAACTTCAATGGGTTCTATTGGTATGGGTGCTCCATAGGGGTAGTTTGAGGAAACGTAATTATTGGTGGCTCCAGTATCTATAAGAATAGTCACTCGGAGCTCGGGTCTTCCTTTATCCTTGGTTCTTAGGGTCAAACACGGAAGACCATTTATTCGGCTAAAAAAGTCGTCTTAGCTTCATGGTCATTGTCTTCGCTACCTATCTGTGGGCTGTTAGAAATGTTATCGTTATGATGTATTTTGTTCATTTCTTGGGGCCCATTTCTATGGTATTGTGTTGAAGTTGTTCTGAAGGGGTTATTCCACTGTCTCTGTTGTTGGTTATTGTGTGATCTCCTGTCTCGGATAGATTCATCCACTTCCATTGGTTCAGGCTTCGGCTTCACATATGTTTGCACGTTGGGTTTGTAATAACGTTGCTCCTTGTAGCCTTGTGGTGGTTCGACTTTCCTTTCGTATTTTTCGTATCTCTTCTGGTGTCTCTGATCATATGAGTTCCGAGGTCTATAGTGATACCTTTCGCTTAATCCGTATGCTTCTTTGTTGTGTAAGATAGTTCTAGCGATTGCATACGCTTCTTCCAGAGTTTTCGGATTTTGGGAAAAAAGTACTCCTCTTGTGTATTCACAATTTAATCCTTGAGCAAAGGCTCTAACGCCTGATTCCATAGCGTTGGTGTATGAGGCTTCACTTTTATTCGTACCTTGCATCTCGATTTTAGTTAGTACTAGATTTAAGGCTTTATTGATGTTATTGAAATACTCCGTAACTTCTAATTTTTCCTGTTTAATTTTCAATAAGTTTTCTTGTAACACATAAAGTGGCCTTTGGTCGGCGTAAGTATAATCTAACCTATTGATTATAGCGTAGAAATTAAGTATGGTATTGTGGTTCACCAATATGTCCGCTGCGTCGCCTTGTATTTTTGTTCTGAGGATTTGTAGGCATTTAAAATATTCATTTGTCTGTTGGAATCTTTTTATTTCCTCCATTAGGTTCCAGATCAGACTCCGCCATGCTCTATACTCCTCTGGTTTGCCGTTGAAAACAGGTATGTTTTTAAATATACTGGTGTCGATTTGGCTAGGATCTTCTAGCTTCCAAGTTACGGGGGTTAGCTTTTCTATCGTAACTATTTCCTTGTTTAATCCTTGCTGTTGTATCCGTATGACGGCTTCCCTGGTTTCCTTATTCTCGGTTATTAATGCCGATAGGGTACTTGTTAGGTGAGCGATCTGCGCTTGTAGTTCTGCTGCTGAGGCCATTTCTTCACTTTCACTTTCTGATTCGGTTGGGGCGGATGGTCTCTCGAATGGTCTCGACGACTTATTCCGTATTTTAGGAATTTTCATAAAGGAGATGTGGGTCTAATCCCGGGGTTTTATCGTGAGTGTGTTTTTTTCTCACTTTCCTTTTTTATCTGCTATGCAGTCAAAACTTGTTGTGTCCGTACTTATGCGGATGTTGTCCTTTATTGTTAGGGAATCACTGACACTTTAAGAAAATTTAATTTTTACTCACGGTTTTTCCTATGCAACTCTTAGTGTGGTTTCCAGTGTGTTTTTCGCCTAGTAATGTCCGGATGAGTTCCTGGTCAGGTCTGGATATGGTCCTTGTCAGGTACAGCTATGGTCCTAGTTAGGTCCAGATATGGTCCTCGTCTCGTCCGGGTATGGTCCACAGGTTGTGATGGAGTTATAATCCAAAACACTCCTGGCAGGATCGCCAATTAAGTCACAATTCACGGAATTTAACTTTTTAAAAACTTTATTTGTGAATTTCACTTATATTAATTTTATTTACAAATTCTAATTGTTATTAATCTTTGTTACAAGTTTTACTTAGTTCTCGGCTATGCCGGCTGGTGTCCAAATCAGAATCCCCTCTTCGTCTGGTCATCATGTAGCATTTATAGTCTTTGCTTCGGACGTCTTATCATCTTAGCTCATATGATGATTGTTGGGTCTTTAGGTCGTGTGAATCTTTGTCTTGTTGTGTTGACTTATGATGCTTGTTGGGTACTCGGGTCGTGTGCATCTTTGTCTTGTTGTGTTGACTTATGATGCTTGTTGGGTACTCGGGTCGTGTGTATCTTTGTTGGCTTATGATGATTGTTGGGTTTTGCTTGACATGAATATTAGCTTAAAGTAATTGCAATGGTTTTTTATCTTAGTTTGATAACAATGGTTATTTTCGTCTTATTATGTTGACTTATGATGATTGCTGGTTTTGCTGGCCATGATTATTTAATATGTTTATTATAATAATAGATTAAAGTGATTACAATGGTTTTAACCCTAAATTACCATTAACTCCCTTAACTGGCGCGACCTGCCCTCACGGAATCCGAACCGAGATTAACCTCGGCCATCGAAACGACAGAACACCAAAAATTCCATCCATCGCTTCGATGACCATATATGGTGCGATTTAGTTTTGTTAAACACACGAAAAAGGGTGAAATACACACACATGATCCCCTTTGGTGCTCATTGCCTGTGTCGCCCAGCATGCGAACCATAGACTATGATTCAAAATAAAAATAAACACATTCGCAGCTGGGGCGAGATGTTCTGAAAAGGGTTATTTGTTTACATGATCAGCGACTACGTGTAGCATGATTGCTGATCGTACGCATGTTGTTGTTGGCATAAACAGAGGTCGAACCGTCGTGTGAGTATTTACACTGGCGAGTCCTCTATCCCCTTTTTTGCCAGGTGCGACTTTCCATTTCGTGTGGCTTGATTTAGCGACCGATGTGGGCATTGCATGAAAGAACCAAAAGGACGAAATATCTCTAGTGGCATTGTAGCCGACCTCTTAGGAGACATTTCGTTGGTAGGGACTAATGCAATGTTGGTTGCTAGATGTGTGACCAATTTGCCCTTCCTATGGACATGCTTGTGTTGCTGATGGTGTTTACATAATCAGTGCAGTTAAGCATTGCAGTTGATGCTTAGTCGTAAGGGCAGGTAAGTCATACTTTTCAGGTTTAAATATGCCCATGTAGGGAATGTCTGCTGTTGCTGATATTATTTTCGTATCAGCAGACATTGTGCTGGTGGTTTTTCGTGGTTATTAGAATAGTCAATGCAGGTAAGTACACGGTTTATTGAAGCAGGGCGCATATGAAAAGGGGTTACCTGGTGGTAGATGAACAGGTAAGTAGTGGCGTTCACAAGAGCCGCCACAAGACCCTTGTCTCCTTGAGATGGTGGTGGAGGTGGTCCTTGTGATACGTCCGTTCTTTGGCCGTATTCAGTAATGCAAGGAGTTTTGGTTAGCAATTTGCTTCCGTTAAGTGAACGACGGCGAATAAAAACAAAATAACAACAACTTAATTTCGTATGCTCCCCGATATTTATTGACTATAAAGTATAGGTTACCAACAGCAATATAAACACTTTTGTTTATCAGTCTTCGTGAATGTTATCTGAAATCGTAAACCCAATTAACATCCTTGGTGTGGTTAGCAGTCAGCGGTTTTCTTTATTGTCTTTCTGTTAAAAGGCGCTATCTCTTCTCCCTGATGATTTCCTATTTCCTGATAGCATAATCACATCACAATCCTATGTTCTTTGATTTACGATAGGTTTAATTCTTTTCTTTAAGATGTGAATTTGATTTCGTTGATTTTAGATTTCGTTGTATCATTGATTGAGTTCAACCACCACAACACCAACCTCTGTGTTCTTGAGATCTTGAAGAGAGTGTTGAGGTGCCATCGGTATAACCGTGGAGAAGAATGGTTTACCTACTGGAGTGGACGTCTTCTGGTCTCCTTGGATGTTTCTGGGCAGGAGGGCGGTTTACCGCTTCACAAATCGGATGGAACCGTCTCTCTTTGCTTTCTATTAATCCATTCAATAGTTTATCGCCTCCGAAATTGAATGAAAACCGTCGCTCTTTGGTTTTTATTAACTCTGATTTTATTCGTTATTTTTCAACTTGGAAGGTTGGATATAAAATGTTTGGTCGTTCGACCGGCGCTCTGCCCTTTGGGAGGGAAGGGAAATCATGAAATGCATTTTGGGTTAAGCATTTCATGATGGCAGGGTTATGGGGAATTGGATCACTGCACGATAAATGGATTTTGGTTTAAATTTATCGTGCATATGATTCAATTGGATTGGGGTATGAGTGAATGTGAAATTGAATCAATGTGCGACAAATTAACTTTTGGTTTAATTTATCGCTCATATGATTCAATATGAAATTTGGATTTGGGTTATGGGAGGTATTGGGGATTTGGATGGGATTATTTGGGTATGTTGGCGATTTGGATGGGAGTGGCGATTTAGGATCGCTACAAGAGATAAGATCAGCAGTCGTTGTTGGCTGTCACCGACCACGCGTTATCAGCTGGCGGCTGGCAGCTGTCAAGTCAGGAATGTAATAGAATTGCCCGAGGCAATTCTCAATAAACAATTTGCGAATCCGCAACAGGAATAGATTATTTACTACATAAAGGGTAACGAATCTTTTTAGCTATATTGATTGTGAGGCAGATGATCGTTGTTTTTACAAAGCGGCTGTGATATAATTTATTTTGTGTCCTCGGAATCATCTTCTGTGGCACATGAAACGGATGATAGATTCATCTATTATTACGGGAATTCATTTTCATTTATTAAACAAAGTAACATGATTATAGTAAATAAATAATATTCTTTTAGTACAACTATGTAGTTAGTGCAACGAATGAGGTGAGTGACAATCGAAGACAACGCCACACTCGTATTAAACTGGAACTAAGAAGGGTTACATTTAGCTTTCACAAACTTTGCCAATGCCTTAATTTTGATGGCTTTGTTTTTCTTGTTACCATAAAGGACGTTTATTCCTTGTTTTAGAAATGTGGCAAGTATAAGGAGCAAGACGACGGTAATAAATTAAGACTATTAAGGTAGTGGAAAATGGATAATTGTACTGTAGCTGAGTACTTTATAAAACATATAGACTGACAGGGATTCGGTAGACGTGTTGTACTATTGATGACTTTATTTGGGCAGGATGGTTTCTCCTTTTGAGGTCCGACGAAACGGCTTATTTGGATGAGAATTTGATTAAGCTAGATATCTGAAGTATTTTTGATATTCGAACACAAAAACGTACAAATAGATAGACTATAAGTAAAGAGAATGAACAGGGAGTATATAACCACTAAAGAAATAAATTATGCTATTTTTCACAAATTTGATATTGTTAATATTCCAAATACATGTCTATATCTATTTACTTTGTCCACATTACTTTCTTTCCCCAGCTAAGCGGTCATATCTACATATGACGCATAAGGAATGAGCTAGTCTTCTAGGAGGTATCAATTTTACGAATTCCAAATGAATACATTTTCTAACACTTGTGAATGCCGCTCTAAATTAATGCTGACTCTCGCTACGTAGCTTCTCTAAAATGAAATAATATAGACCACGACAATCACCTTCCCTGGTTAGAATGCAGTATAGTAAACTGTCACTCTAGAGGAATGAAAAGGACGCTGATGAAGTCCGCAATCGATTTTGTCACTCTAGTATGTGGCGTTTTGTTTATATTTACGTCTCCGAAGAGGTGGAAGTGGATCATGTCACTCACGCATAAATTATGCATCTTCGTGTTCATCAAATAAATAAAACAGTAAAAAACAAAAAATCTCAAAGCATCGCATGTGCACAAGAAGTTTTATTGGAAATTAGCACAGGTTGATATCCTTTGCGCATGGTGATGAAATGCTACATCTCAACGGAGGTTATGTTACTGTAAGCGTCTTCCGGTTGTGCTTCTCTTTCCAATACTTATTTTATTTGGTAACTATTTTTGGCAATACTTTTATTAATGTACAGTTTTAAAACAAGGAAAAATGGATGTACCTGACGATGTAACTTTGAAGTTAGTAAAGACTGTTTTCTGATGTTCGAAGGTCGTTATAATATTAGGGTATTAACTAACGTTATGTTACAGTAACTCTATCGGATGTGTTCCTTTTTCCATTATTTATTGTATTTGGTAACTTTTAGACCTACGAGCGGTTTTAAGGAGAGAAGCGCAGACACTGATGTGGTAGTATTGAAATTATAGCAAAGGTTGCTTCAAAGAGAGTCGTTATATTAAAGTATCGACGATCTTCCTCAAATAGATGACAGTTCGTTTCGAATTTCATCGTCGACTACCACAACCTCGTTGACTAACACAACCCACTTTCCCTCACTTTCATTTGACCAAATTGTAACTACAGATATATACATATCAAGTATGTTATATTGTCTTCTAGTGCAGATGGCGCTACCATCCGCTTTCATGCTTAGTTATGACTATTATTCCACATATTACATGCATACATGCCAATGGCATACCATTCCGTTACCGTTGGATGCTAAAAATTCCCATCACCTTGGGTTAGCCTATGCTATCACCACATACCACTGTTCTATTCCCATACTAAATTGCAATTCTGCAATTCCCATATTCCATCCTGGCACATTCCTTGCGTTCACATCACCTTGAATCGGTTGACACCTGGTTCTGTTGTCCGAAATTTTCCCATGCCCTTGAGGTAAAGCTGTAGCCAGACTAGGCGTAAGGTTGCCCCCTCAAGGTGAACGGCGACAGTATTGCAACGTGGCAGTTCCCATCGTCGTTGGCATGGCCTACAACTGGGTTAGCATCGGGTAACCGGATCAAGGTGTACAATGCGATCATAGGGAGGAATGTAAAATCGGGGTATATGAAGGGGTCCTGTTGGAGGCACAAAGGCATTCAATTCAATCAAGCAAGCAACCTACTGTTGGGTCTGAGCTTGTTTAGCGCCAATTAATACTAAAGATAATACATAGTAAATTTTATTTAGTCCTCAAATAAAAACCTCAAATCAATCATCTTCAAATAAAAACCGAGTGTTTCATTCCTGGAGGCTCCTGAGTCGTAAGATACATGAGCACGACACCCACGGGCTCAATCAGCCCATATATATATATATATATATATATATATATATATATATATATATATATATATATATATATATATATATATATATATATATATATATATATATATATATATATATATTAGGCTGCACACCATATAATATAATCTGCACCAACTAAGTCCGCAGGCCAGATACGGTTTCGTGGGAGGAGCCTCTGGCTTTTCCGTTGGACAAGGAGGCGGATGCTGGAGTCAAGGAAGTATTACCTCGTGGAGTCAATTTTTTTTTTCCAAAAGACGATTATTTTCTTTCACCTTAAACCAAACTTTATTAAATATTGGTTACTAGTTAGTACAATTTACAATTTAATTTTGTTTTCTTATTCTACAGTCTAACTTTATTTTACAATTTATTAACTTTATTTTTTCAATCTCACTTTAATTTACAATTTAACTTTATCCTACAATTTAATTTTGGTTTCTTATTCTACAATCTAACTTTATTTTACAATTTATGAACTTTATTTTTCAATCTCACTTTAATTTACAAATTTACAATTTAACTTTATCCTACAATTTAATTTTGGTTTCTTATTCTACAATCTAACTTTATTTTACAATTTATTAACTTTATTTTTCCATTTAACTTTAATTTTCAATCTCACTTTAATTTACAATTTAACTTTATTTTTTCAATTTAATTGTAACTTTCAATCTCAATTTAATTTACAATTCTATTTAACTAGATCGTTAATTGATAAATTCGATTTAACTGTCTTTATATTCACAATTCTATTTAACCAGATCGTTAATTGATAAATTCGATTTAACTGTCTTTATATTCACAATTCTATTTAACCAGATCGTTAATTGATAAATTCGATTTAACTGTCTTTATATTCACAATTCTATTTAACCAGATCGTTAATTGATAAATTCGATTTAACTGTCTTTATATTCACAATTCTGTCTAACCAAAACGTTAATTGATAAATTCGATTTAACTGTCTTTACATTCACAATTCTATTTAACCAAAACGTTAGGACGAGATCCGATGCTCTTCAAGACTCAAAACGAACTCACATACATTTCCGACTCTGCCAGCCTCGTCGGCTGCCCGTGATCGCATTGCTTTTTGTCGATCATGCAAAAACGTTTGTTAGGGGCTCCCATGGGGTTCATATTTCTGTATAAGCTACTTTGTATCTTAGGGATCATATTATGGGACTTGGATTATTTTGTGGATTAGGCAGAATTGTTTCTTTTAGTGGTTTCTATGGGGTTTGTATTTCAGGGCAGGTTATTTGCAGATTTAAGCAAGTATTTCTTATTGATGGAAATAGGGTTAGGATTTCTGATAGGTTTTTCTCCTATGGATTCGCAGCATCCATAACAATATATATATATATATATATATATATATATATATATATATATATATATATGTATATATATACATATCCTACAATTTAATTTAATATATATATATATATATATATATATATATATATATATATATATATATATATATATATATATATATATATATATATAGGTGTACAACTTTGCTTCCGCCGTTTTGCAATAGATGGCTGTAGCGGTAAGTGGTACTTGAAATAAATAGATCATAGATGTCATACAATAAGCTTAGGTATTTGTAAACATAACGCAATCGAAATATTAGTCGATTTGTGTCTGCATCATAAAGTTATTCTCGATTAAACATGTCAGCTTACGAGCCAAATTCTCGTCATTTGCGGGAGGTTTTAATTTTCTGCTTTAATATGAAGAAATCTGCGGCTGAGGCTCATCAAATGTCGAGAGCGGTTTCAACGCTTCTTTTAACGTCGAATTTAACGGCGATTTTAACGTCGAAGACCAGCATGGTGGTGGAAGAGAGAAGGTGTTCGAAGATGCAGAATTCGAGGCATTACTTGATCAAGACTCGTGTCAAACGCAAGAAGAATTGGCAGGATCATTGGGAGTGACGCAACAGGCCATTTCAAAACGCCTGAAAGTCATGGGAATGATTTTTTACAATAAAGCTTCGAATTTCGGAAAAAAAACGGCGGAAGCAAAGTTGCACACCTAATATATATATTGTTATGCCTCCGCAAGGCAATATATTGGGCACCACTGAGTCTTCGGGCCAGATGAGGTTCGTGGGGAAAACCTCTGGTATTTCCTTTAGATCAAGAGAGACTGGATCGAAGGGAAGAAGCTATGCACGGTGGGTTTTTTATTTTTTTATTTACTTATTCTAACTTAATCATTACTTGTACAATTCTAATTATACAATCTTAATTGTATGCTAATACACTTACAATTCTAACTATTTTTATTCAATTATTTTACAAATTTCACATGAACATACGATCTTACCTTATATTATAACTTTGTGAAGTAAATTACAATTCTAATTATTTTTATTCAATTATTTTACAAATTTCACATGAACATACCATCTTACCTTATATTATAACTTTGTGAAGTAAATTACAATTCTAATTATTTTTATTCAATTATTTTACAAATTTCACATGAACATACTATCTTACCTTATATTATAACTTTGTTTACATTTGTCATCAAAACTCCTCAAAACCAAATTTGTTTAAACTTCAAAACTTCATTTATATTTGTCTGGACTGGAGACGATCCACTCTACTTCTAACTTTGCTTTTCAATTTTTATCTACACTATGTCTCGCCAGCCGGCCATGATCGCGTTACTTTTTGTCGACCAAGCAAAATCGTTCGTTCGCGACTCCCACGGAGTTTGGACCTCGGAATAGGTTACTTGCAGATCAAGCAAAATTGTTTCTTATGGATCATGTGACTATGGGACTTGGAATATTTTGTATTTTGTGGATTAAGCAAAATGTCTGTTAGTGGTTTCCATGGGATTTGTATTTCAGAGTAGGTTATTTGCAATCTAGGCAGAATTGTTTCTTATGAATCTATAGGGTTACTTTTAAACGTCTCGATAGGGTGCCGGCCCGACACAGGTTCACCAAGACGTCCCCAAACTCTACCTCGTCCTTCTGGTGCTCGTTTGCCACTGTCTTGGTGTTTATGAAAACTATCTTCCTCCTCGCTTGGTGTCTTTATCTAACCTTTAACTTATACCTAATAACTAAACTCACTCAAGTCCGTTATTAACTTTTATTTTTACTATAAGAACTTACTTAATGTTAGTACACTAGGTTAATGTTGTCATCACAAATGAACATTAGCTTAATATTAATAATACACAATAACTTTTATTTTACACTATAGTAACTTATTTAAAGTTAGACATTAGATTAATGTTGTCATCACCAATGAACATTAGCTTAATATTAATAATACACAATAACTTTTATTTTACACTATAGTAACTTATTTAAAGTTAGACATTAGATTAATGTTGTCATCACCAATGAACATTAGCTTAATATTGATAATACAAAATAACTTTTATTTTACACTATAGTAACTTATTTAAAGTTAGACATTAGATTAATGTTGTCATCACCAATGAACATTAGCTTAATATTAATAATACAAAAATAACTTTTATTTTACACTATAGTAACTTATTTCCTTGGATTGATGTTGTTCAATCACCTGGCGCTGTATAAAGACCACTCACAGTAGTAACACCAGCTTAATGTTCATTCGGTCGCGAGTTCTCTCCTTTCACCGACGCGTATTTTAAATTTTCGTATTTGGCGCTGTACTAATGCCACTGTGCAAGACTCTACTTTATCTCTGGTCGCTAGCTAACTGAGTCCGCTGGCTGTGCTCGGGTACTTTTGGGGTTGGTTTTTCGCACACCAACACAACAGCAGCCATTTCTCTTCGTACCGATGGTACAGAGATCAACTCTATTAGTGTGGTGTATCTCACACGGCCAAGGAAGTGATCACACCATTGGCCTCTGCTGTGCAAGTCATCGCAAGAGCCGTGATCCATGTTGGTCGCCACACCGTACCCCTGCCTGTGTGTACATTATTCGTTATGTGCACAGTGGTGGGCGCTATTGTGTGTGGTTCGATCATTTATTCATATCAAGGGTCGCCCGTATTGCTCATACGTGCGACTTGATGCAGTTACACGGGCAGGCGTTGTAGCTCTCGTATTTGTATTAAATTAGAGATGTGTCCTTTTAAGGGCATGCGTTGTAGGTTTCGTTTTTGTGCGCCTGCTTGGTAATTCTGGGAATTAGTCGCAGGCTTGAGCAACCCCGTAATATGCTCGATGGTTATTCTGCTATATCAGATCGTTGGTTGGTGTTTTTACAAGATCGATGTGCAGGTGTCCCGTGCTTGCTTATGACATAGAGTTTCATACTTTTGCAACTACGTTGCGCTTGGACTTCATGTCATGCTTTTAGATATTTTAAGTATGTATATATATATATATATTGTTATGCACGTTATTTTGAGATGTACACACAAGTCCCTCGTCAGGCCAGCAATAGAATCGGGTCCTCGACCACTGGCGTTTCCTTCGGAGATTAAGTTAAGGTTATCCAACGATGTGTCTGAGTACTTAAATCCTTGTACGGATTCCCTGCATGAACACCAATGTCAATGTCCGGAAAGCGCAAGCAACTTCAAAGGCGGGTCTTCCTTATTATATTTTTTTATTAACTGATTTAATTCAAATACAACTTTTAATTTAATCAAATTCAAATACAACTTTAATACAACTCAAAAAATTTAACTGTACCACTTCAGTTCCAACTTCAGACTGACTTTTCTTTTGTCCCATGTCGTCGTTTATTGCTCGCTCGTTGATGGTTGCCTTTCTGCTGTGGGATATTGTATTTCTTTTGGATTTTCTGCTGTGGGATCTTGTTTTCTGCTGACTGTTGATTGTAATGCCTTTCTGTTGTTTCATGGTCTTCATGCTTTTTGTTGCTTTATTTTCCGCATGCATAACAATATATATATATATATATATATATATATATATATATATATATAAATATATATATATAAATATATATATATATATATATATATATATATATATATATATATGTATATATATATATATACATGTATTATTATTTTTTTTTTTTTGCTATTAACACATTTCAAAGTTTTTACCTCAAATTTATCATTTTCACGAAAAATATTTATTGGATTGTAGTTACTTCTATATTGTTTTTACCCGCATTAATAACTTTATTGAGGTCTCGTTGTACATCGTTTACTTTATACTTTGTATTTTACATATTTTTGGCGTTTATGATTATATATATTATCTATTGTACTTTATTTTAATGGCAGTTTTTTTTTTTTTTTTTTTAATCCGAGCGTGTTATTTTATATATTATAAACAAACATTTAAATTTTGTCCGTTGTTCTTATATATTTTTTATTTAATTAATTAAATAGTTCACTGCACTTGTCGCGTAGATTATTTTTTTTGATTTATCGACTGCGCCAGGTATGTTTTTTTTTCTTTTCACTTAAGTGGGATTAAGAAAACATAACTTGGGCTTGTTTTGTTTGGATAATTATGGAGTATTGGATGTATGGATTGCAAACGAAAATTTGATTCGTTTATCAAGAATTTTGTTATATCGGGAGAATTTATTTGTGTTTATGTTGATTCGACCTTGGGGTTATGGGGAGGTGCAAGGGCGATAATTCAACATTTAATTCGCTTATCGCGAATTTACAATTTAGATGATTGTTTGGGTGTAGGGATTTGGATGCATGTGTCGGGGGTAGAAATGGTAGGGCTTTTCAGAGCACTACAACAACCCTTTCCTTGTGTTTATAAAATCATATAATAATTTCTCAATTGTTTCAAGTCGATTAAGTTTCAGCCTTTGAAACTCAGCTCACAATTCAATTGTGGATACTGCTGCTCATCGACCACGATAAACGTACAATTATTTATAATTTTTTTTTTCGAAACAAGATGTAAGCCCTCAATCGATGTTACTTGCGATAGTATAACGTACAAGAGCAGTTGAGCATGTGTTTTGTCATATTCATATACAATCTCACCAAATGTAGCTCCCTTATGAATTATTATGTGTAGTGGAATTTAAATAAATACGCCACATATTCTGGTTAATACCAGGAAGTTATTTTATTATAGAAAATCAGTAATGTTACATATAGTTACATGTGGAGATAAGACGCGTACGCGGTTCGTCCAGAGCGAGACTTATATTCTACTACTATACTATACGGCGTATAGCTCGTAATTAGCTTGTTGGCTTACTCTGCCATATATCCTTACATACACACACTTATTGTTTGCTAATGGTGTGGCACCATCGCGTAGCATATTATACACTTTCCGTTATTGTATAATCTTATTTTAGTATACACGCCCCCTTGCGCATTCGCATACACCACAGTTATCACACACGCAGTGATCCGTGTGGAAATAGTTACGTTTTACAATGACTGTTTTATTAAGTACTAATGGTATAGAGCAAGGGTGATCAACCTTTTTAATCAACGAGCCAATTTAAATAGTAAATTTTTTTGGCGGGCCGCACATAACATGACACTTATTAATAATTTACAAAACTTTATTTACAATAAAAATAAACATTAGAATAAAAAAATATAAAATTTACAAAATAGTAAAGATTTCATATACAAATTTTAATGCAAAATAAAAACAAACAAGAAAAGAACAGAAAAACGAATTTACTTGAAATTTTTAATGAGAAATTTGGCAGTGTTTTTTCGATACAAGCTGATCAATATCAGCCGGAAACGATGAGGTAGCTACACGCAAGAGTTATTCTTATTTTCGTCACAGAAAGGAAAAAAATATTTTTTCTTTGTCAAGAAGAGGTTTAATTCTTGCTTGACGGTTTTTTTTTCTTTCACTTATATGACTATTAACATGAAGACTTATACGAGAAACAATGTCCGAAACTATGGTCGTGACTTAGAGTAATTTCTTATTTTTGTTGTGAACATTTCGTTTATATACATATTCAGTTATGTCGATAAGGATGCTAGTGTAGATAAGAGATACTAATGAGTATTCTGTGTATAAGAAATGTTAGTGAGTCATCTGTAATGTTTCATTATGAAGATTGTGGATTGAGTCATCTGTAATGCTTTATTATGTGTGTTCGCGTTCAGGGAACAGCCAGTTTAGATCCAGATTCACTTCTCGTTTAGATCCAGCATCTACCAATGACGGACCACACTTTTGTACGTCATACTCTTCGATGTTCAGATTTGTTCGCCTTCAGGAAACAGCCAGTTTAGACCCAGATTCGCTTCTCGTTTATATCCAGCATCTACCAATGACGGACCACAATTTTGTACGTCGTACTCTTCGATGGTTTTGCAAACGCCAGCAACAGAATTAGAAACCGGAACAAATCAAAGAAAAAGGTGAAGTTGAGGTATATATGGTTTATTTATTTTGCTCTGTGTATTTTAAATCAAATCAACTTGAACTCTAACTGCCACTCCGCATTTACTAACAACAGCTGAAAAATTAAAAAAAGCTTTTTACAACATTCATGCGCCTTCTTATATGCTGTCTAAGCTTGAACGGTTTTCCTCTTTAGCCGTTGGGATCATCAGATCTCGACCAACAAAAGCACCGTATCACAGAAAGAAATTACCGTAGAACAAATAAACTGTTCTATGGAACCAGTGCTTTTGTCAGTCACCGTTGATCCAGCGATCATCCCACTTTGAGTACACTGGAATGTGAGTGCAAACCATTTAGCACAGATGACAACCTATGGTGCGATTTCTCGTGCATACCTTTAGGTGGTAATATACATACGACGTGGTGAGTTTCGTCTGTTCTGATATTAGGTGAATTGATTTTTGAATATTCTGATGAATCGGTTCTCCTTTTGTTGTAGTGCTGAGAAATCGATTCATCGTTGGTCGTTATTGTTGTTGCTTGTGCTGCAACATCTTGCCGGGGCGGCGATGTCACTTAGACAAATGGTTGTTGCTCCGTTTGTGTTTTGGAGGGTAGAGAAGCCCCCGCCATCAATTGTGCTGTTCATCAGGGCGAGCATTGTGGATGGCCAGGGGGTGGCAATTATTAGTGTTATATTGAGATGATTTAAATTATAATCCATTATTGTTTATTAGTTATATTTACAGTAGTTCATATTTTAGTTATGAGTGTTAGTGTTTCCAGTCTCACCACTCGAATATTATTATTTAGTTCGTCGTTCGAATTGTGTTTAACTTTGACATATTTGTTTTTGTTTATATTTTATATGGATTTTCTGATTCTTTGATGAACATAAATATATATGTTAAAGATTTGTTTAACAATTAATATAAGAGTTTGTTCCACAAAACTTACCCCGTTCTTATCCAGGTGTATCGTTGGAATTCTTCTTTTATGGTTAAAAGTATCTTTCTTTCAATTTTGAGTTCTTCTTAAGAGTCCTTGCTTCTGGATCCCAATCTGCTTCGTATCCACTGATTAACGGCGAATTTAAATGTCTTTGCACACAAACGATTTTCTATCCAATATTATGTCGTTGCACACAAACGATTTCCTATCCAATAATATGTCTTTGGACACATGTGTGTCCAACAAGCGTTGAACACACCTCCCACTAACACTGGGTTCTTGTTGTGTTGTGGGCTGGCGCCAGGAACAATGCGGTCTCGTGACGTGATGAATGTCGTTGGGGAATATCCCGATGTGGTCACAAACACAGGGACTGGATGTGCAGATCAATGGCGGCCGCAACAATGATGCCTGAAACCAAATTGAACTAATGAGCGAAAAAGTCAACTGAATACCTGCAGCAATTCCTGAAATAGTCGTCTCTCAGGACAAAAGAACTCGTGACTGATAGGTTTATTATTATTTATTGTATTTAATTCTATTGATTACTATGATTTACACTGATTATTGAGTGGACATCCAACTGGGCTGAGCAGTTAACGAAGAAGAATAACAACAACAAAATGGTTGTCATTTGACAACCAACAGAATTAATTCCAAAATGTCATCTGATTGCTGACATTGTTTAAGGTGATGCCACATCTTGTATTTAATTGCGAATTCGCCGGTTGTGTCAAGGGCGAATCCGCAACAACACAAACGATTTTCTATCCAATAATATGTCTTTGCACACAAACGATTTTCTATCCAATAATATGTCGTTGCACACAAACGATTTTCTATCGAATAACAAATTAGAACTTGAATTTTAGTTGTTTTTTATTTCTTTTATTTTCTTATTTTAATATTAAACGAGCCAATCGAGCCACTCTCCACACACGGCCGTACGCTTTTGTTACAAACGCCTCGCGGGGCCAGAGTTAACTTTTTATATCTTGGGAGCACACGACTACTCTCCATGAACGCACTTTTTACAAGAAGCTGAATCTCGTGTCTTTCGACAAATATCCTTTTTCGTGCCGCTTCCACGATAGTTATTTCTAGGAACCGGCGGAATTGGCTAATAGGGGGCGACTATGGCTAATAACAAGAATATTTCTATTGCAATGTGAGTAAGGTTTTAAAATGGGTGTTTATATAAATTATCTACTATTGTATTTGGGGATATTTTATTGTAAGGAAAAATTAGTGATTTGAAGGGAAGGGAAGGATATGTATGTGAAGACACGAGATGTTAATTATTCAAAGGGGGAGTGATAATTAATTGAACTTTAATTTATAACATATATATATTTTTTTTTTTCATTAACTATTTGTTGTACAGCGAACATTCACCGGCAGAGAAAATTATGGCTTCTGTACGTGACCCAATGGGCACTCCTTTCACAAGAATCCAACAGCCAAACGGTCCACTTGTCACGCACGTATTTGAAATTCCAATACAGCACTCAGGATATTTTTCCAACTTAGAAATTTATTGATATAAGTTTTAATTCACCGTTTGCTTGAACCACTGTATTGTTGTATAAAATTCAATAAAAGAGAACCCGTCTCTTTCGGTATAAATCGAGAGATTGGTCTAGCCTTAACTTAAGTCTAAATGGTGTATATGTATACATATATATTATAGATATGCATGTCTTCAGTGTTGGCCCCCTAATATATTTAGATTGGAATAATCTTTAAAAATGTAAATGGGTTTTAAATTCGAATCTAGTACAGCAAGCACAACAACAATTTATTGGTTTCCTAGTTGTTCTTTTCTTGGTTCTGCATGTAGAGGAAGAATTTTGCGCATAAGTCATTAATTGACTGCGATAATCGCGTAAGGCCTTTGACTGGTCGATGAATTGTTGTTCCTATGCCAACTTCTAATCTGAATCGCTGCTATCGTCACCCTTTATCCACACCACACTTAAGCCTCTTTTTCGAAGGCACACACTTCACAAGACTTTTCAATTATGATCCACTTCGGATCGCTTAATTAATATATAATAAATTATGAAAAAGGTGCACCCTGCCTTGTTTCGGTGCGTTGCTCTAAATGTGGTTTTCCGCTGATCACGTTTTGTCTGCCGCTGGCCAATACCCTTGGAGGTTCTTCTTTGGATCGTGAATCCGTTTGTAATGAACTCCAATGAACGTACACTTAACAACTCCAATAGTTGGTTTGGGCATAGCAATCAATCCAAAAGCCAACTCCAATAGTTGGCTGGGGCAGCCTTTACAAGGTTTTTATAGTGTCAAACAAACTCTTAGATAGTTCAAAAAATTACTTTATTTTTACTAGCACTTATAATTGCCACTTTAAACGGTCACTTAAAAATTCAAAAACTTCTAGGTCACTAGACGAATCGAATTACAGGGCACAAGCAGAAGATAACGAAGAACAGCTTTTTCTCTATGCGCCCGTTGATATACCTCGTACCATTTTTAGTTTGCCGTTAATGTCACCCGATCGCAAGCGCCGTGCTATTGAACAGTACATTACCGTGTAAACGGTTGTATCGCTTGAATGCTTTTTCAGTTGTACTGCCGGTACCCAATAATTTACCAAAAAAACGGAGTATACCTTTCGGTGATGGCATTGTCGTAGTCAATCTTGTTACTTCGATGGTAGGTGATTTGACTATTTGAGTTTATATCGAATCGGTTCTCCTTGTTATATCTTTGAGGAATCGATCCATCCCTTATTGTTGTTTGTTGTTGCTTTGTGCTGCAACACTGCCACTGCGACTTTTATTATTAACATCATTAAGTAGTTAAAACAAGGACGCGAACAAAACGGTGTTAACGCGTTAAAAGCAAGCTGTACATATAATCAAAGTTAGAATCTTCTTTGTTTGAAGAATCAAGTTAAAAAACATACTGTTTCATAAACCAGCAAAAACGGCCCTAAAAAAACTGTTCGTGAACTGTCACAGGTTCACTCTCCTCCATTCAGCATTCAACAGCGGGGCCCGTTATCAGTCCAGTGAATCTTGGTACTTGATCAATTGGCAGTGTTCAATGCCAATACAGTTTGCTGTAACCGCAAGTTGGATTTTCTGCAGCATACATCCAGGGGCTTAATGCTGTAACGAAAGTGTAGGACAGTTCCGATTCATTTGAGGCTGCATTGATTTGAATGTTTGTTGCTTGTGCAGCAACAATGTATATTGTGGATTGATTCATTATAGATAAGGAGGGTTTTGGGTGTTAACTCACGCAGCTTTCTAATCGTGCATCACCCAGTCTTGATCGGTGATATCATTCTTGGTAGAAAATAATTGTTCGCAAACATATGTACTTCCGAACAGAGACATCATTTGCTTTGCATTTTTCGTCAAAAGCGGAAATTTCTCAGGGCTCACATACGATTTATAAAAATGTTCGATGTTTACTGAGAAAAATACATTTTTTAATTCGGTATTATTTTGCATGTCAATCTCTTCCATTTGAAAGTCTTCGGGAACTGTATCCACATCGATATTAAATGCCGAGGAAAACAATTTCATGCAAACCGCTGTCTTCTTTGAAATCGTACTTGAAATTCGTTGATTAAAATGTCTATATATTGTGTGTATTTTTGAGAAGTAGTAACGTTTTCGTTTTCTAAATGTGGGAAGTGAGACACATTATTCTGCAAAAGATGTTGTTTCCACAATTTTAATTTGCGCTCAAAGCCCTGCATTTTATCATACAAATTGTTAATAAACTGTCCTTTGCTTTGAAGTTTCACATTAAGATCATTGAGATGCTGAGTCATATCGATAAGAAACCCAAAATCACTCGTCCATTCTTTATTATTAAAATGAGGAACGGCATATCCCTTCATATCCAGGAACAATTGTATTTCGCTTTTTAAGTTGTATACTCTTTTTAGCATTGCACCTGTACTAAGCCAACGTACTTCGGTATTAAAAACCACGTCTCCATATTCAGTTTCTAAATCTTTCAGAAATTCTTTAAATTCACGGTGATTTAACGCGCGAGTTATAGTTTTCATGTCAAGGTAGAAAACCGAATTTCTTACAACTGAGAAACCGACGACCAGAACTGTTTCTTCACCAATTATAAAATTCAAACACAATGTCTCCTTTTTTTTTTTTTTTTTTTTTAAGTTTTCTTTCTTTATTCACTAAGTCTCTCTACTGACATAAAAAAGGGGACTTACCACTTTACAATCTTTTATAGCGTCCCACTATGGTTTATTGTTCTTAACTTTAAACTGTTTATTATTTATTCATTTGTTTATGCATTAATCAGATTACATTCCAGCTTATTTCTATAAAGTTTCACAGATATTTGCTTTATGCAAATTTAATCTATCCACTGCTTTTTGCACTTGTATTGACTTTAATTGAATTTAAGTTAACTGCTTACACTACCGGACCTCTACCGCCAATCTTCCACTTTTATTATTTTTCTGTTTATTGTCTCTTCTAATCACCTTAGGGAGTTCTTTTCTTTTTCTGTTTTTTTTATTTGTTTTATCTTGATTAATTACCACTCTTATCAATTATCACTCACCTTGTATACTTATAACTACTTAATTAAGCCACGGTTTATTTTCACAATCGTCTTGCTATTCTTGCTTTTTCTCTTCTTTTTGTTAGTGACTTTGCTTTGTAATTTTAAGGAAACCCGAACTGCACTGACATACCAACTCTATCTCACACTCCTATCTCTTGGATACCTTCGGCCAGTTAACTTCACTTCACATTTACCACTCGACTGCCGCTTCCATCACTAACCACCAACTGCCGCTAACTTGTCCCTCATCAAAACTCGTCACCTCGGGGTCAACACTCCCGATGACGATAATGCAATTACATTTCGTAGTGACCTAATTTCCGTATTTTAGCTTCAATTCGCAATTGCTCCGTACTACGGCGTCGGCCGATATTTCTTCATCGATTTCCAGCATCTTTCTAATTCTTTACGTTTTGCGGCTCGTGTCAGAATATGCAGTTAATTGCTTTTGCATTATCTGGTAATTGTTTCAGCCTGTGCAATCAATTATGATTGGTTAATCGTTTCGGAACATGCAACTAATTATTTTTATGCGATTTGTCAATTGCTCTGAAATGTGGACTTAATTGCATTATCGTTCTGTGGGGTCATTTGAGTTTAGAATTGGATAGCGTTTTTTTGATTTGAGTGTATCAATGACCTCATGTATTTCATATTTGTCTATGACGTTGTGGGGCTTTTCAGGGCCCGAAGAGCCACGCATCGCTCGATCCCCACCATTATCAGCAAATACAACTTACCTTAAAGTTAAATTTTCGGCAAGATTACACAATCTTGTTATGGCATTAACTGCCAACCAATTGCTGGAATCAATTCGCGTATCCCCACGGATAACCGACATAAATACCCCATATGCAGCTTACCTTTTTAAGGGCGGTTCCAAACCCTCTTCGAGCGGTCATACCTGGAAACATAATTCATGACAAGATTATCATCTTGCCATGACATCAATCCAGCATCAACCGAGCTTCCGCGACAGAACAATGTATGGCACATGTCCACCAACACACGCTAATCTTTCCGTGTGTTATCTTGGTACCCATCCATTGTCCTAGAAGTCATTTCGGGTTGCTTGCACATCTGCAAGCCAGATTTTCAACGGCATGTTCTATGATCTATCTTTCCTAAAGAAGAGAAGATCAAATTAAACACTGGCCTTTCAGGCACGCATATTTGTTTGGTTATCAGCATGACCGATTTTACGATCCGTTGCCGTATCC
Organism: Microdon myrmicae; assembly: GCA_963931805.1. NCBI lineage: Eukaryota > Metazoa > Arthropoda > Insecta > Diptera > Syrphidae > Microdon > Microdon myrmicae. Next base: position 174,956,144 of record OZ007497.1, on the reverse strand, counting down.
AGGAACGATCACCAGCATCGGTCATGTCTAGGAATATTTACTTAAGCAACGAGTAGCCACGATTCTCACGCTGGCTATCGAAGCTGCTTTCGTTTACACAAAGTAAACACCCAAGCAGATACTTTCGCCTGACGGTACCACCAACGGGATTAACGTACCCAAAAACAACATGCACCCATGCATCGAAATATGTTTACTTTAAACGAACTAGCAACGGTCATACCCAATGTTTGGTTCATTATCCCAAAATAGATTCCTGCCTTCGGCAAGAGTTTTATTGACTCACGTCAATCAAGGAATATATCTCTTGCGGATGGCGGCAGTATATCTTGCCCATACATGTAGCAGCAGATTTGACCTGCGACATGAGTTTTTTCTGTTTTCCTTTTTTTTATGACCTTCACCATTGGCTATCCTTCAGCGGGGGATCCATTAGGTTCGGTTTTGTTGGATGTCTGTAAAGAGACATCAAATAGTCAGTTATTATACTTCAAACTATACGTTTGCGCAGGAGTCAGAAGTCAATCTTTATAGAGGACGGTCGCGCCCTTTTAACGTTAATTTTTATCGCTTGCTGAGTTTAAGGAGTCAGATTTTTACCGTTCAGCCGGACACACGGCTCAAGATCTCGTAATCAGGGTCGAGTTTCATCCTAAGTGGAATCAATGAGTTGCGCGCTGATCCAGTTATCGTTTCGTGATTGATTATCACCGTCGTGTGTTAGGCGAATTTTTTGGCATTTCAGAGTGTAACAACTACATAACAAACATCGTAAAATAGAGTGTTATGGGGTATTAGTCTTGTGCCAAAACACGGGCACTCGTTTCACTAACTTCCCAACACTGCAAAGTCAAATCACCAACACACCACGAATAAAGATGTTTATCCTTCTCCACAATTATGACACAAATTAAAGACGCTGGAGGGTTTATGTTTATTAGTTATTTATTTAAAATTACCAAGGGTAATGTTCATCACAACTCTCTATGACTTCTCCTTATTGATAATTACCGAAGGTAATGTACATATCAACACTCAACACACGGTACACAGTTCTCAAATGCCACTGGTGACGTAAGTCTTCTTATTAATAATTACCGAAGGTAATGTACATATCAACACTCAACACACGGTACACAGTTCTCAAAGGCCACTCGTAGCGTAGTTTTTATTATTACAACACTTCAATTAGATACTTTAATTCCAAACGTACAAGAACTCTGAAATACTTCAAGGGCGCGACCGCACTCCGACATGTGTATCCGCCTGGGGATGAAATCTGACTGGCATTTACTGCCCACGAAAGAAAAGGGACACCCAAAAAAAACCGCAAAAGGGGAGGAGCTGCACGATTAACTCGAGGTAGTTAATCGTGATTGGGCCGGGGAATAGGCATGCATTATGCATGTGTGTGTATGCCTCGCATACGATCGTCCGGTGACCGAGGATGGATGCCAGCATCGCAACTGCATCTTCCACGAATGCAAACAATGCATGGCCTGCGGCTGTGTACACAATTGATTGTGCTATACTTGCCGGCAACAAGGAACATCTGGGGTGAAAACGAGCCGAAGATCTGGTCACCCTAGGAGAGGCCATAAATCAACATTTAGGTTGATGGGTGTGAATTTCCTTAGGTCCGCCGACGGTTGGCGGCCGTTAATAGGGAATTGTATATTCATAACAATCCGTGGTGCAAATGCGATGTTTAGATATTGCAACGAATATAGGGTGCAGCCATTGCCAGATGTTAAAAGTAAACACTTGCTGGCTGCATCCAATTCGTTGCTTGTTTGCGGTCCCTGATCGGTGGAGACCGATAATAGGAAACCAGCTATTGCTGGTAATTAGGGAAATGTTTGGTTTGCATCAGCCGAAACCTTGTCGGCGGTGGCAAACCGATGGGACCTAATAGCCGCATGCTAGGGGTGCCATGGACAAACAAAAACAACGAGTAATCAATGAACTCCTTGTTGATTCTGCTTCCATGGCATAAGGCTATGGGAACGAGATGCCCTGGGTACAATGCATACCCGAGGATGAGATTTCCAATGCCACGGCTATGTGATAATCTTTGCCGTGGACTTAATGTTTTCAGATATTAATGCCTGCCCGAGGATGAATTTTCGATGCCACGGCTAAGTGATAAGCTTTGCCGTGGACTTAATGTTTTCAGATAGTGATGGAGAAAAAGGGGTTTGGAAGGAAAACCCCCACAGAAAAGGTAAGCTGCCTACAGATATTCATGACAGTTATCCGATTGGGTAACTGTATTAATTCCAGCGGTTTGGCTGGCGGTAAATGCCGTAGCAAGGTTACGCAACCTTGCTGAAGTTCGACTTAGAGGTAAGTCGCTTCGCCTGGAATAGTGGGGATCGAATGATGTATGGCTCTTCGGGCCCTGAAAAGCCCCACAGTGTCATCGTGCTGTGTAACTCAAGAAGCTTATCAATTTGGGTCACATCGTTCACGTGAACAGTTTGAATTTTGGTTAAATGTGAATTTATTAACATTTGAAAGTGTAACAAGTACTGTATATACATTGTAAAATAAGAGTGTCATTGTTCCGTGTAATCCATTAAGATCGTCGATGTATGTTACATTGTTCGTACGAACCGTTTGTATCTTGAATAATAAAGAATCTATGTTCAATAACGTCAGAATGTTTTTGTTATTTCTCACTTCGTTCTGAGGTTTTGCCCTTGTCGTGAACAGTTACTAGTGAATCGAAGCTGTGGAATTGTGGAAGTTGGTGAATCTACCGCCCATGCCGGTGCACTCGCCAAAATTTTCCTACAACGTCACTGATGCACTTAACACGCGCGACTTTATAAAATTGATTAGTTTAATTATTGGTACTGTGACATTTGGCAAACTCAATCTTCTCGTACACAAATTTTCCTGATGACCTTCTTAATGTCTTGAAATAGCCTCCCCGAGACTCCTACCTCCATGCTCGACATTACTCGTCTTCCATCTGTCGATATACCAATATTCTTTTCTAATAAAATTGAAAATTTTTCAATCGTACAGGTCTTTGTCGGTTGTAGTTCTTTGCATTGGAATTAGTGAACTCGGTAATATTAAATTTGGTGTGAATACCACTTAAAAATATAGCCAGTTGTGCTGTATCGCTAATATCACAACTCTCATCAAGTCCCAAAGAACAGTATTCGAATTTTGCAATGCGATCACGAATCGTTGTTCCTATGCTCTCGGACAAGTCTTCAATTCTCCTTGCAATGGTGAATCTTGATAAACTAATTTTTGAAATAATATTTATTTTATCAGGAAATGCAATTTCTTATCATCTCTCCATCCGCAAAGGGTTTCATTTATTTTGCTAGTATTTGACTGACAACAAAACTAGCCTTTACTGCCGTATTTGATAAAATTGCTTGATTTTTAAAAATAACCCGTTGTTTTCCCACGGTTTTCACCATTTGATTAAACTTATCTATCCTTAGTTGTCCTGTTAAGTTTTTATAGTGTTATTCATGTTTTGTATCGTAATGCTTTTTTATGTTATATTCTTTTAATGTCGACACAGTCTCTGAGCATATTAGGCATACAGCTTTATCTCTAAAGAAAGTGAAAAAATAATCAAATTTCCACTTTTCTTGGAAATGCCGGTGCTCAGCCGCAACCTTTCGTTTTTTTGTTGGCTTTTCCGACATGCTAGTATGGGTTAAAAATTTGAAAGTTAAAAAAAAATGTAGTAACACTTAATGAAAAAACTCTAATATTTCCTTTTTGACAATAATATGGCACTCACGCCTTTCAAGAATCACAAGAATTGCTAAAATGGCTAGTTAACAGCTTACCAGTCTGACTGAAGCAAACACAAACAAGCACAGACGCTGCGCGTTCGTATTGCATGTTTGAACAAGTCGCTGACAAGTAAGTAACCCGTCACAAAAGATTGCTTCTGCTTAGCATGTACTACCATTTTATTATAATTAATTTTATAATAATATATTGATGGGAGAAATTCGATAAAATTTTAGAAATGCTTAGCGGGCATGTTTAAGGGGTCGCGGGCAGCGTTTTGCTCATACCTGGTATAGAGTATAGAGTATGTTATTTGACCTAATGATACTGCCAGTGGATAAAGATTGTATTAATGCCGCTGCCTTTCTTCTGATTTTTTTTCACCAGTTTTGGGAGAATCTGGGGACTCCAGCCATAATCGACCTATCTCTCCTTTGTCATTATATTCAATATAAATCAATTTTCCTGTCGCACCATTCGCCAGTCCATCTGACATGTCGATATTAGTTGTTATGATGTGTGGTTTATTGATTACCAATGTTATTTCATAAGGCAAACCTCCTGTATCGAAAGGTGACGTTTTGTGACATTTTTGACACATAGAAGTGTGCTGTTCAATATCGTGACAACCAATATATACATCTGTTGCTTCTGAAATGACCTTTTCGACTGCAGAATTAAAAACTTTATTATTGTATGTAGCAACTGAATGATTATCGAAGAACAATCGAATAACGTCTGGACAAATTCGATCAGCTTCTTCTTCGGAGTAAAATCGTGATTCAATCAATTTGAACTCATTCTTGTTTAACAGCTGTCCATCGCCAATTTTTGTTAATATTGTTGAAAAAGTTTGATTAGCTTATCGCATTACTTCCCGCAGTTCGAAGAATTTTAACCCTCGCTGGAGTGTTGAACTTTATTTGGTTGTAAATCGGAGTAGCGAGATAAATGTAGGTATTATAATTTATTCCAAAAAACGCAACTATTATTTTTTTTTAATTTTTGTTTATTTCAAATAACTTAATATACTTAAAACTAATTTTATTTTATTTTAAATTGTCTCCGCTCGGAGGCTAGTGGACGGCTGAATCTTCATTTCAATTTAAAAACTATTTCAACGCGAAACAACAACTAGTGTTTACATATTCGAGTTAACATTTGATAAAGCGAATTGAATTTTGGTATTGTTTCCACATTTGAGATAACATACCATAAAGGAATAGAGCTTGTTATGATCTTTTAACCACACCACCCGCTTTGCAAACCACACAAACACACTTTATGTGAATTGAAACACACTTTTAAAATAAAACACTGTTTTGTTGTTTTTGTTCTTTAGTTATTAAAAAATATATTTATATTCTTTTGGGGTCACACACTTTTTTTTTAAAACATTTAATAATCCTTATCATCGATGGCAGCAAATACTAATTGTGCACTGTACTATTTAATATAAACATCTTCGACGGACCCAAACACTAATTGTGCGCTGTACTATTTTATATAAACATTTAGTAATCCTTACCATCGGCGGTGGCAAACACTAATTGTGCACTGTACTATTTTATATAAACATTTAATAATCCTTATCTTCGACGAACGCAAACACTAATTGTGCACTGTACTATTTTATTCATTAATTTTTTGACCGTCTCGGTCACTAGTTCCCAACCAACTCACTTACACTTTTTTTTTCACTCAGCTAAATTTTCGTTTTCTCATCGGACGAAAACTTTTCTTATCCTGCAGATAAAAGGATATCTCCCTTTTTCTGCCTGACCGTGTAGGAATTATCTTAGTTATGTGCCGACATTGGCTCGGATTGACTAAGATTTCACGACAAGTTCATTTTACGACGTACTCAGGATACTTACAAAAAAAAAAAAAAAACCAGATGTCCAACTGGTTACTGCCACTGTTCCAGCAAAGAAAATAAAACTCCAGGAAATGGTTGTTGTTATATGGTGACTTTTATTGTTTGTTACACTTGGTGAGGTTTCTTATATTAACACGGAACAATTTATTGAATGCTGAACAAAGGTTTAATTGTTTGTGACACTCGGTATAAGGTTTCTTATATTAACATGGAACAATTTATTGAATGCTGAACAAAGGTATAAATTCGCGCGAGTTAATATTTGGTTAATTTACTGGATAGTAAACCAAGGTTATTTTTCAAAGACCTATAGTCCTTTATTGGATAATATAACTTAACCTATCTATCCTAGATTATAAACTACCCTGTTGACTGAATTTCATTCATATTTATATCTAAGGCTAAGTTCGGTACATCTCGATACTCCCACGGTTGCTTGTGCGGCTTATCTTTGATGTTCTCATGGTTCATGTGAGTAGATAGCTATGGCCGGTTCTGGGACAGGAAGTGACGTCACGAGCCTTTGGCGGTATGGTGTTGGTCGTAGTTTGATGACCGAGTGTTCCGCCGAACACTGTTAACGCAGAGAACGACACGGAGCGGACAACAAAAATAAAACGCTGGGAAAAGCTGGTTTAATTATACTTCACTTTCCTTCTTTATTATTTACTTTTGTGGCTTCTATTATTTCGATTAGTTAAGTCACCGAATATCTCTATTACTTAAGTCACCAAAATCGCTGTATTAATTCAATCACAATATATCTCAATTAATTAGTACACACGACAAAGATTCCCTATCGACCGAATTTTTCGTTTTCTTCTCCGGAGTCTGATCCACCTCCTCGGTAGGTTTTCTCGAACCGCTCTCCTCGTCGCGTTGACGATCAAAAATAGACTGCCCGTCCACACAGATATCCAGATTCAAAACTGGTATCTGTATCTATACGGAAAAATTTCCCTATTTGCTCTGCTAACAGAATTTCCGAATCTCTGTTAGCAGCATGTTGTTAAGTCCCAGGAGTAATTTCGGTGCCTGAAAAGGAAAAAGTCAATCGACGCATACATCCTTAAACGTCATTATCACCATCCGTGGTGGTGATCGAAATTGGTTCGACGGCTGTCGATTTTGTGCCGCCTTTATTTGCACAAAACATCTGGCGCGCAGAACGGAGATGATTGTTCGGGCGTACAATCCGTGGTTGTTTGCCTTTTGTAAACATAACCGAAATCCATTAGATCCTGTGGGGGTAAAAGTATGAATGCCGACGTACGGCAAGTATTCACTTTTTTCCCAACGCTTGTTCCACCGGACACACTAGATGAAACGCACTGGGGTTTAGGATAGATTTAAGTTTTTTTTTATTTTATATTGTTCTCAATTGATTTTTACTTGAATTACGGAGAAAACAAAATTATTGTTCGAAATAAATCTTCACTTAAATTAATTACTGAGAAAACAGCATTATTGTTCGAATTGATCTTCAAGTAATTTGACATAAAAAAATTAAATTACTGTTCGGTATTGATCTTCACAACATTTAATTTAGAGTTGACTCCTCCGGTGATTGTTACTCGACCCTTTGGCGGTTGAAATGCGACCCGAAACGACTGCGTGTCTGCGGACTGTGATGGTTGAGATGTGACTGGTTCTATTTAGGGTGGAAATCGTACTTTCTGCTTTTTACACATTGATCTGCCAATGGTAATCATGCTCTCTTGTGTGTTCCCCAACTCACCACACTCATACAGGTCGAAACGTACTTGTGTATTCGTTCGACGTCGATGGGCGTAGCCAGAACGGAGAAATCAAAAGGGAAAGCACAATAACCCAGGGTGGATCTGGCTAGGTGTGTGTGCGTTAATGCCGTGTATACGGCTGGTCTACTGACCTAGTGACTATCACTTAGGCCAACGCACTATAGCAAGACAGAAATACGAGAGAGAGGGCAAACATAGCTAAGGTCATTCACCAGCAAAAAGAGATCATTGGTCCCACGCGAATGGGTGATCTGGGAAAAGTCGATAGGACGCCGCATCGGCTGGGGATATAATTCCATTCTGTGGAATGTTCAATAATAGCCAAGCCTATGGACTATGACGTAACCGCGCCGCTTGGTTTGGCTTGGTTGTTGCTAACCAATGTAGCATATACAGCCACACAAAATTTTATCAATGAAATAATAAGTTGGTTACCTGGATTTTACCGCCGTTTTCAACTACTTTGCCGGGGAGAGTTGGAGGTCGGAGTAGCAGCTTCCATCCGACTCAGTCCTGGTTCTTCTTCTCTTGGGCCAACAACTTAGCACATTCAGCCGCAGCTTCCTTGGATGTCACTGGACGCTTCTTCCTCAATGCAAGACGTCTTCGTTTCCTTTTAAAGACAATTGGGGTTACCAAACGTTGGATTTTTGGAGCCTTCGATTTGGCTGCGACTGGCCAGTCCGATCTCTAAACACCCGCGCCTTTTTCTTTCGTACCAAATAAGACAAACTTTCTTTCCACGAACACTTTTAGTGTTTTATAATTTTTATTTCGAGTCTAATTTCTTTTTTTTCTTTACAATTATTATTATTATTAATTCCGCGTCGCCAAGAAAGAACAAAGAACAAAAAAAAAAAAACGGGAACACCTTTTCTCTTCTTGCTTTTCTTCCACACCTTTATTTCAACTCTGTCAACGGAACTCGAAAACGTATCTTTCAAAAAGGGTCAACCCTCCATCTCTCTCGCTCTCCACTCACGTCCACTTCGAAAAACAAATTCGAACTCGAAGAACTGCACGATCCACACCCGAATCAGGGTGTGTTCAGAAACTCACTTCAGGATCGTGCAATTCTTCCACCACCTTACCATCATACTATGTTAAAACAAAATTAAATGCAAATTATTAAATGATGGTGGTGGCCGACGTACGTAACACACCTCCCCCCCCCCCCACAAGACTGCGTGGCATTCTTAGGAGAGAAATGTCACGCCGGAGAGTGGACGGCGGAGAGCAAACAAACAAACAATTAACAAACCAACCAATAAATAAATAGATAAATAAATAAACATGCTTAGGTGTTAAGGTGAGTAAGGATTTTCTATATATTTAGTACTACTTATACATTAGGGTTAGTGAAACAAAATAAATAATGCTTAAGTGCTAATATTAGTACATTTTAGGCTACCTATATACTAGGGTTAGTAAAAAAATAAATAAATAAATAACACTGATGTATTAACCCTAGAGGGGGAACAACAGACAAGCACTCCACAAAACCGAGGACAACACAAACGTCCGCGGCGGGCCCGACACTCAATCCGACGATTCGACCAAAAGCTCGACCGCCCACACGATCCGGTTAGGACTCCCCCGCCAAGGCGAGGTGATCCCCTCTCGTTCAACTACTCCAAAATGTCACCCGGCCGGCGAAAACGTCCCGCTCTTATATATTTACTTTAATCCTCTTTTGGACTCGGTACTTGCCCCGGTCCATGGGTTGGTAGATCGGGGGGTTTGTCCCGTTTCGGCGGCAAAACCTACCATCACCCGACATTACAGTGCGCTTTCGCACTTTCATATTTGCGATCCAACCCCTAGCACTGGGGTTTGCCTCTGCAGTCTGCGCTGGGACTGCGCCTGCAGCATTAGGCCTGGCCTTAAATACTTTCGTCAGACTCTCAAGTTGGTATCCCTCGACGAAGGTCCTTTACAAGGACGAAGATTAGGGTAACCAGAGTCTGGCCAGCTAGGATCAGGGGCTCCAAGTTATAGGAAGGCTTATCCTTCCCTTATTTGTTCGTTTATATAGAACGTTGTCTATAACTATATGTTATTAACGTCCACTGTTTGGGGTTCATCCGGATGACCACGTGGGTAGCACGTGGTTGAACAGCTTTTCGCAGCCCTCCCCTGTATGGGTAGGGTCTCCGGGCGAGTACCTGCCGCAGTATCGACCTTAACAGGTCCCTTTGGCACGTCTCCCCGTTTGGCTGCCACACGCTCAACCCTTCCCGTCCCATAGTTGACAAATTGAATGGAGAATGGCACGGGATTTACGGTCGTTCGGGGAAAAACCAAACAACCACCCGGCCCGTCTACCTTACAATTCCGAGACAGGAAGTCGTACCCCAACAATCCGTCTTCCTCCAAACCCGGCAAGGAGTCTACTATTTGGAAACTGCAGGGAATCTCATGGTGCAACTTGAAATTCCCAGTGCAGCAACCCCTCGACTTACCTTTGACAAACAGCGCTTGGAGCGTTGTAGATTTATGCACATCCATGCCATATCTAGGATGGAGTGCCTTCAGCTTCAACAGGCTGATCTCAGCGCCGGTGTCCACGATTAGGCGCGTAGGGTTGCTACGGCCAATGTCTAGAGGGAGAGCGACAATCGGGACTCGAGTCGGCGAAAGCTGAGAACAGCTGGAGCTGGTTTTCGTTTTTAGTGCGGTCGGGTAGGATCTTGCCGACCCGACCTTGGGGAGTTTCCCGAACTCTCCCATTTTGCTTTATGTCGACACTCTGCCGCCTTGTGAGTGTGTCGACCGCAAAACTCGCACAATGTTCCGCTCCTCCGTTCAGGAATATTCCGCTCGGGAGTCCCACTGGACTCCGAACTAGCGGGACTGGAGCTATTCTTTCTGCCCACTTTGGGCCCAATGCGCCGGGGCTGCCATTCCCGGCTCCCCGCGCTGCCTGATGCGGCATCATGCCTCGCATCCGTCTTTGAGGATTTTGAGTCCATGGAGTCGGGTCGCCTACCGCCACCGCTCGACACGGACAGTCGTCGCCCATCATCTCCATCCACCTTCCGAGAATCCCTACTCTCCGCGCTACCATTACCGGCGCTTCGATTTCGCCGACGCTGCCTCCGACGCCCTCTGCGCCTATTTCTCGCGCTTGCCCCAGTCTCCACACGGGTGTCTTGCTCTCGGCTCGCAACAGGTGCTGTTCCGGCGTGCCGCTTATGGGGATAACCCTGGGAATGCTGTTGTTTTTCCCACCTTTGCCTGTATTCGCACCCGCGCAAGCTATGACCCTGTCGGCCACAAAACTCGCAACAGCACCGGACGCTGAATACTCTGGGGCCTGATGTCGCCGGCCCGCCGCCCGTAGACGGGGGCTTCGGCTCTGGTAGGGCTCTCCGCTGATACTGTGGTCGCTGATAAGGCGGTTCTTGTCGCGCGAATCCGCCCTGCTGACCTCTACCCCTGTATGTGGTCTGGGGTCCGCGCGTCCTCGTCGGGCGATCCGGGCAGTCCACTATATCGTGGCCATACCGCCAACACTCGCGACAGAAGGGAGTGTATGGGTCTTTTATATTTAGTATTACGCGGCGTGTCGATCAGGGTGCTACAGGGCACAGGTTAACCGCGTAACCCCACTAGTTTCTTCCTAATCTGACTCCTTTTTTTTGCTACGAACGACTTTTTTTTTTGCAGCTTAATCGTCAAATAAAACACACACTTAGTTCAGCGCGATTCAGTTCGCAATACCTTAATATTTATTTTTATTAATGAAACCGGTTTACTATTTACAATTTTAGTTTTGGTGTGCGGTACTAGCACTCGTGATGCATGATCGTCAAAATATTGCTTTACATAAAAGTTAATTCTTGTTTAATAATTACTATTCTTGTTTTGTTATACCGCACTAGCACTCTTGATGCACAATCGTCAAAATATACTTTACATAAAAGTTAATTCTTGTTTTGGTATACGCACTAGCACTCTTGCTGCACAATCGTCAAAATATACTTTACATAAAAGTTAATTCTTGTTTTGGTATACGCACTAGCACTCTTGATGCGCAATCGTCAAAATATACTTTACATAAAAGTTAATTCTTGTTTTGGTATACGCACTAGCACTCTTGATGCGCAATCGTCAAAATATACTTTACATAAAAGTTAATTCTTGTTTTGGTATACGCACTAGCACTCTTGATGCGCAATCGTCAAAATATACTTTACATAAAAGTTAATTCTTGTTTTGGTATACGCACTAGCACTCTTGCTGCACAATCGTCAAAATATACTTTACATAGACTAACACCGTACGATTTTTCTCAACGACCATCACCGTATAATTTTTCTCAAAAGACTGACTAGTTAATTCATCCTGGTCACTAGGGTTGCCTCATATGCAACCCCTTTTTCTTTCTTTTTCTTGGTTTCATTTCTTTTTTTTGCACACTCAGCACCAGGACCCAAAACAGACCACCGCCTCGACTACCATGTACGGTGCGCCTTTGGCTTTTTGTCGGGCGAACAAGAAAAAAAGGAAAGGGTGAAACATACACACGGCAATCGCGTCTGCCGCTTACGTGTATATCCCCCAGCATGTAGACATGGGATCATCGCAATTCACATGATTTGCAGGTTTGCATAGGGGTTGAATTGTTTACACGATCACTACTGCTTGAAGCATTATTGTTGATCGTGCAAACTTCGCCAGTGTATCTTCCCTAGGCACGACGGACATTCATACGATCGCGACTACAACCAAGATCGCCGCCGATCGCATATCGCTCGTCGTGCAAAAGGTGCAGGTGGCTATTCCCTGTGTTTGCTTCTCTTGTAGGCAAGCATGGTGTTGCTTGCCTGTAGGTTGGTTTTTTGCTACCGAATTGCCCGCCGTGTTCGCTGATGAAAAAGGGGCAGCTTGCCTGTGCGTGTCGGTGGTAGATCGCAGATATTCTTGTCCGAATATCTCGATTGCTCCGTTGGTTGAGGATGCGACCGTTTTTCTCCACCCGAGAAAGGGTGCATGTTGGCGGAAACCAATATTGGAATATTTTCCGTTGACCGTTGGCGCCGGTTGAAATTCCCCGGTGTGTGCCGCATGTTGAGCAAATTTTATCGGATATTCATGTTGTGCTACGCACAAACAAACCATTCATCCTTGCAGGAAATTTTACTCTTTTTTCCTATAGAACTTGATGCTCTGCGACGACCAGGCTTTTGTTGTTTCCGCTGGAAATGTGAGGCGGGCGGTGGCGTTGGGGGAAACCGCCACAGCACTCCCCCCCCAGTGACGTAGTCACGATACCAAGTCAGGGCACTGGCCGCCTCATTGACGAAAGTACGTCCGGACACGGAAGAGAAGCAGAGCGTTACGCGCGATGCAGAACCACCCCACAACGGCGTATTATGCCGTTGTCAATGGAGCCGTTTACGCCGCGGTGATGCCGGCACGGGCAAAGGTGCGCGGTACGGTCCATGTGAGATTTGTTTTTAATGGTGGTGAGCGGTAATTTCCGTTTAAATGGACCCCATGTGGCCCGCCGACATTGGTTCTCCAAGGTGTCTGCGGTGTGGTGTGGTGTGGTGTGGTGTGGTGTGGTGGAAGTCTCGCTGGAATTGGTACTCCAAAGTGCCAACGTTGTGGGTGGAGGTCTTCGCCAGCCGTATCAGTTCACTCCTTTCTGTCTGAAATCGCGCCCTGCTGATACACTCGAGAGCGGCTTCGCGTAAGGGGGCCGTCGTTTTTATCCGGTATCCCCGCCGATGTCGCCGATGGTGATCCTGTTGCAGGAGTAGGTTCGGGGCTGCTCTCCTCCATGAAACACGGTTTTAATCGCTCCACGCTAACCGTACTAGACTTCCCTCGAATGTCCAACTCGTACACCCGCTCGTTGATTCTGTTTAGAATCTTGAACGGGCCCTCATACGGAGGGTCGAGTGGTCTCTTCACTTTGTCCACCCTAACGAAAACATGCGTGCAACTATGCAACGCGGGGTGGACGAAAACTCTTTTCGCACCGTGTCTGGCCACCGGTTTTGGCCTGATCTTGCGCATTAAATCACGCAAGTAGCCCACGCTTTTTAATGGGTCCGCTGGTGCCTCGCCGTCCACGAACAGTTCGCCGGGCAAAACGAGGCTGGTGCCATGTGTCAGTTCGGCAGCGGACGCGCCCAAATCCTCCTTTATACATGTCCTCAAACCAAGGAGGACAGTGGGGAGGGCGTCGAACCACTGCGTGTCGTTGTGACACATTAGGGAGGCTTTTAATGACCTGTGCCAACGCTCTATCATCCCGTTGGATGAAGGGTGGTATGCGGTCGTACGATCCCGCCGACAGCCCAGCAACTCTGTGAGCTGTCTGAAGATCGTAGCCTCGAACTGAGGGCCTCGGTCTGATGTTAGTGTTGCCGGTACGCCAAAACGTGTAACCCATGTTGAATAAAACGCCCTGGCGACGCTTTCGGCTGTAACCACTCGTAACGGTGTCGCTTCCGGCCATCGCGTGAAACGGTCAATCATTGTCAGGATGCAGGAAAAACCTCTCGAGGGCGTCAATGGTCCCACGATATCTATATGAACGTGTGCGAAACGTGCCTCGGGGAGCTTAAACTGGGCCGGCTCCAGTACGTTGTGCCGTCCTACTTTACAACGCTGGCATTTGAGGCACGCGCGAGCCCAACTTGTGAGGTCCTTGTTCATGTGTGGCCATACGAACTTACGTCGAATGGCCGTGGCGGTTGCGCGACCGCTGGGGTGAGCTGGATTGTGGAAGGTTTCGTAAACTCTTCTTCGCAGTTCAGTGGGGATATACGGTCTGACCGTTCCCGTGGAGACATCGCACCAGATCGCATCCGTCGAGTGCCCCAGTGGCAACTTTCTCAACAGAAGTGCGGTGTCCGCTTTTAACAGGGCCTCAAGCTGGCTGTCTTGCTTCTGGGCTTGGGCCAGGTCAGCGTCCGCGATGGCGGAGCGCAACTGTATTGTGTCCACTCGAGAGAGTGCGTCCGCGATAATATTTTGGTCGCCCGGGATGTGCCTAATCTCGGTGGCGTATTGGCGCTCCTGACGTGGTGATGCGTTTCCGGACCTCTTCCGGAAGGCGTAGCTCAAAGGCTTGTGGTCCGTTCTTATCACCACTGGGCGGCCCCCCACCATGTGACGAAAATACTTAACGGCGCTATATATAGCTAGCAACTCTCTATCGTATGTGCTGTATTTCCGCTCGGTATTACTGAGTTTTCTCGAGAAAAACCCGAGCGGTTCCCAACTTCCGTTACTCTCCTGCTCCAATACCGCTCCTATTGCGGTGTCTGACGCATCGCATTGGATGGCCAACGGAGCACCTTCCACAGGGTAGCGCAGCAGTGCTGCGTTCGCGAGTTGTGTCTTAGCCTGGCGAAATGCGTTCTCTGCCGCTTCCGTCCAGGCGATTGGGCGCTTATCGTTCTTTTTTGCCCCTTTTAAATATTCGTTTAATGGGGCCTGGACATGCGCGGCGTTTCGTAAGGTTGGCCGATAAAAATTGAGCATTCCCAGGAAACGCCGTAACTCGCGGACGTTGGAGGGTCGGGGAAATTGGTTGAGTGCTTCTACCCTGTCTGGCAAAGGCCGTATGCCCTGCTCGTTGATGTTATACCCCAAGTAAGTCACCTGCTCTTTGGCGAAGTGGCATTTGTCAGGGTTTATCACGAGTCCGAATCGACGGAGGCGTTCAAGCACCTGATTCAGGTGCTGGTGGTGCTCCGTACGGTTTCGGGAAGCTATCAGGATAGCGTCTATATAAGCGTAGCAACAGTCCAAACCGCGTAGCGCTGTATCTATGTACCTCTGGAAAGTCTGTGCTGCGTTCCTGAGGCCAAAAGTCATTACCTTGAACTCATAGAGCCCGAAGGGTGTAATGACTGCTGTTTTAGGGATGTCCTCGTGTGCCACCGGAATTTGGTGGTAGGCTCTGGTTAGATCCAGGGTCGTGAAAACGGTGCATCCTCGTAGCTTGTACGAAAAATCGTATAGATGGGCTATGGGGTACCTGTCAGGGATTGTGACCGCGTTCAGCAGTCTGTAGTCTCCACATGGGCGCCACTCCCCATTTCGTTTCTTAACTAAGTGCAGCGGGCTAGCCCACGGGCTGACTGAAGGTTGGCAGATTCCCTTTTCGAGCATATAATTAAATTCCTCGCGTGCCGCTCGTAATTTGTCTGGTGCAAGGCGGCGCGGGCGTTGACTGACTGGCGGGCCGCGTGTCTCTATATGATGATAGACCCCTGACTTGATGTGCTTCTGGTTGGGAAGCGGAACTGTTGACTTTTTAAATTCCTCCAATAAGGCCGGGATTGAGTCTAAGCTCGCATCTGTCCCTGCAGGTATCCGTGGGTCTTCCCTAGGCGGCTGCCTGCAGGTATCATTGGCCACCAGTCTGTTGTTTGCGGAATCCACGAGTAAGTTGTGGCGTGCCAACAAGTCCGACCCTATTAACGGTTCGCTGACATCGGCCAACACAAAATGCCAGCCAATGGGGCGCCGCAAACCCAAATTTAGTTTGTAATATATTCGTCCGTACGTGGCTATGGAAGTGTTGTTCGCTGCCAGCAGCCGAAGCCGACCGGGCACTTTATTGTGCGGGGCGTATGACCTGGGCAGGACGGAGACATCGGCGCCTGTGTCAACGGTGAAGCTTATGTTTAACTGCGGGTCTCTTATCGTCAAGCGCCTTATAAAGGGCACGCCGACCGTTCGCGCCTGTATTACGGTCGGCCGTTCTAGTTTAACGCTGGGTTAGGAACAGGAGGTGGTCGCTTCCACCCACACGGCTGTTTACACTTCCGAGCCTTTGCCCCGAAGCGTCGGTGATACACGCACCAAGCGTGTGTCAGGGCTCTGTTTGCATTGTCCCGTCCAGGCGCCGATACCGTTCCGCTTGAGGTCGATGCGCCTCCGGGAGGATCAATCCGTCGGTGTGAAGCCTGTGTTTGAGGTCGTTGGTAGTTTGGTCCGTTAAGCACCGCGCGCGTGGCACTTCGCACCTCCGCGCGTAGCTGGTTAATCTCTCTCTGGAGGCTCGCCTCGAAACGCGACGGTCCCGATTGTCGCGCATTCGCCTGCCATGGTTCACGCGGGGGCGTTGAAGACCGCAACGCATCTTGTGAGGCGGCCGGTAGGGGTGCGGAATCAAAATAGGTACGCGGTGCTGGTTGTGGAACGTATCGCTGCTGGGCAAACGGTGCGCCGCTGTGATTTACCGTTGTCACCTGAAAGGTGGGAGATTCGGCTTGCGGGTCCGCGCTTTCCATAATTGCATCTGCGACTTTCGCCAGCCAACCCAAGCTCTGGTTGGGCTGAGCTATCAAGGCGGCACGTGCATACTGGGGAAGACATCTTAAAAAATGGGGTCTGATGACATCATCTGAGATCCCGGTTCCCGCTATCGCACGTAGATGTGTCAGCAAATGTGCAGGTTTCATCCCAGTGAAATTCGTCTCTGCAGCCAAACGCTGATGTCGTCTGCCCTTGGGTTCGTCCAGGGCGCCTAGGAGGGCCTCTCTCATGCTGCTATATGGGTTTGGGTCTGGTGACCTAATTATATGTGCGACATGAGTCCTCTGTGTGCGATTCAACACTCGGATTACCTCTACTGCACGGAGTTCTTCATCGTGCAGATCGGTAGCCTTAAATATGCGTTCCGCCATGGCGAACCAAAGCTCTGCGTCCTCCTCGTCAAAAGGAGGTAAACGCAAGTCGCGGTGAGTGGGGCGCGGTGGTTGTTCAGCGCTGGATGCGTCCTCGAACGCTGGTGATTCCGCGCGCGGCTGCTGTTGCTCCAGCTGTGCTGTTTTTGCCCTTGTTGACTGGGCCATTTTTTTTTTTTTAGTACTGGTGACCCGTGTCTGGACGCGGAGAATCGAACGCGCGACGAAGGAACCTCGCTTTGTCGCGCGAATCGGCGGAAAAGGTTGTCGTCGCTACTAGTGTCGAGAGACAAGGGTGGGTGTGTGCGTTTGATGATGGATCACGCGAGTCGAGTCTGGAGGTACCGATGGAGTCAGTTGAGAATGTCGTGTGTTTAGGTGTCACCAATATTGTCTGAATGTATCAGTGTTTGCTGCCCGGAAGGGGCTTATGAGTGTTATTTACTTATTTATAATATTATTATACCAAAGAAAAAAACTTACTTTTTGACTTGAAATGTCCCCTTTTCACTCGTGGGGCGTATATCTGAAATTTCTCTTACTTCTAAGCGCTATTTATTATTTGCATTTTTCTTAAGTATAGTAAAACAAGGATAAACTGTTCTCTTCTTTTTCTTTTTGTGTTAATCAAAAAAATAAAAAATGATATACTCTACATGTAAATACAATGAGATTTGAATTTTTCTACAATAGCCGTGTATTTGTTTGAGTAGAAAAAAGATGTTTATCATAATTCTATTCTTTGCAATATATTTTGTGTGAACTATTGTTATTATTCGGATACTTTTATTCTATTGTTCTAAAAAAAAATTTTGTTTTGGTGGTTCTGATGGAGCTCACCTGGAGTCCAACGTTGGGTATCCGAAGATGGTTGCGTCAGTGTCGTCACCCGTTTATTCCTTCGACTGCGTTGCGTTTCGTTGGGGATGGAACCCTTAGTTGTTGTTGTTTCACTTAACGTTCGTCACACGTCAGCGTGTGACCAATTATGGTTGGTGGTTTCTTTTTGGCGACGGAAAACGGAAAATGTCACTATTTCGGCACTTGCGTGTCACGTCACACGTCGCTAGGTCACCAATTATGGGTCTTTTATATTTAGTATTACGCGGCGTGTCGATCAGGGTGCTACAGGGCACAGGTTAACCGCGTAACCCCACTAGTTTCTTCCTAATCTGACTCCTTTTTTTTGCTACGAACGCCTTTTTTTTTTGCAGCTTAATCGTCAAATAAAACACACACTTAGTTCAGCGCGATTCAGTTCGCAATACCTTAATATTTATTTTTATTAATGAAACCGGTTTACTATTTACAATTTTAGTTTTGGTGTGCGGTACTAGCACTCGTGATGCACGATCGTCAAAATATTGCTTTACATAAAAGTTAATTCTTGTTTAATAATTACTATTCTTGTTTTGTTGTACCGCACTAGCACTCTTGATGCGCAATCGTCAAAATATACTTTACATAAAAGTTAATTCTTGTTTTGGTATACGCACTAGCACTCTTGATGCGCAATCGTCAAAATATACTTTACATAAAAGTTAATTCTTGTTTTGGTATACGCACTAGCACTCTTGATGCGCAATCGTCAAAATATACTTTACATAAAAGTTAATTCTTGTTTTGGTATACGCACTAGCACTCTTGATGCGCAATCGTCAAAATATACTTTACATAAAAGTTAATTCTTGTTTTGGTATACGCACTAGCACTCTTGATGCGCAATCGTCAAAATATACTTTACATAAAAGTTAATTCTTGTTTTGGTATACGCACTAGCACTCTTGCTGCACAATCGTCAAAATATACTTTACATAGACTAACACCGTACGATTTTTCTCAACGACCATCACCGTATAATTTTTCTCAAAAGACTGACTAGTTAATTCATCCTGGTCACTAGGGTTGCCTCATATGCAACCCCTTTTTCTTTCTTTTTCTTGGTTTCATTTCTTTTTTTTGCACACTCAGCACCAGGACCCAAAACAGACCACCGCCTCGACTACCATGTACGGTGCGCCTTTGGCTTTTTGTCGGGCGAACAAGAAAAAAAGGAAATGGTGAAACATACACACGGCAATCGCGTCTGCCGCTTACGTGTATATCCCCTAGCATGTAGACATGGGATCATCGCAATTCACATGATTTGCAGGTTTGCATAGGGGTTGAATTGTTTACACGATCACTACTGCTTGAAGCATTATTGTTGATCGTGCAAACTTCGCCAGTGTATCTTCCCTAGGCACGACGGACATTCATACGATCGCGACTACAACCAAGATCGCCGCCGATCGCATATCGCTCGTCGTGCAAAAGGTGCAGGTGGCTATTCCCTGTGTTTGCTTCTCTTGTAGGCAAGCATGGTGTTGCTTGCCTGTAGGTTGGTTTTTTGCTACCGAATTGCCCGCCGTGTTCGCTGATGAAAAAGGGGCAGCTTGCCTGTGCGTGTCGGTGGTAGATCGCAGATATTCTTGTCCGAATATCTCGATTGCTCCGTTGGTTGAGGATGCGACCGTTTTTCTCCACCCGAGAAAGGGTGCATGTTGGCGGAAACCAATATTGGAATATTTTCCGTTGACCGTTGGCGCCGGTTGAAATTCCCCGGTGTGTGCCGCATGTTGAGCAAATTTTATCGGATATTCATGTTGTGCTACGCACAAACAAACCATTCATCCTTGCAGGAAATTTTACTCTTTTTTCCTATAGAACTGGATGCTCTGCGACGACCAGGCTTTTGTTGTTTCCGCTGGAAATGTGAGGCGGGCGGTGGCGTTGGGGGAAACCGCCACAAGTGTTTCGTCTTTGTAGACACTCGTCGTATACGTTACCCCTCAGATGGCAAAAATTGCATATTGTCTGGGATTCCAGGGGGTGCGCCGATCGACCAACCGGATCCCTGAACGGATTGTCCCGACCCGATCGATCCTGTGGCACATACGTCCCCTGAGCCAAGCTCTGCGACTCTCCACTCTGGCTTGGCATGGTATTTGACCACGCTCCCTCGCCAGAGGAGGCCGGAGCATAGGCACCAGCATCCCGTCGATAATTGAGAGGTCCGCACGACTGCTCCCAAACGAAACCATCCTCCCCCCGTCGACGACTATCAGGCTCTTCGGCCGGCAACACGAATGACACCGCCCGGGGATTCAAATTCGATAACACCGGCGCCGGCGCCGCGGTGTAATCCCTAGAAGTGGAGGATGAACTTTCCAAAAGGGTCGAGCAACTTCCCGGTCCTAACTCTAATGTTTCTGACGCTATCGGCCGCGCATCCACAAACAGGTCGTCCTGCCTCAGCATTTCCCTTCGAGCTCGCTCAAATCCGGTTAGGTGGTCCACCAGGCTACGAAAAGGGACATTACCCAACGTGAGAAGGAAGTGCTTTAATCCTTCCTCCCTCAGACCCCTTACCAACACCGGTTTGGCCATGCCCTCAAGCTGGCTGGCGAAGACGGACCTACCCTGGCGACCATAAAAGCGCTCAGCTGCCTCCTCGCACCGTACCACGGCCCGCTTCACTCGGGAAACAAAGCCTGTGGCATCCTCGGAAGGAAGTTGTCGCATTTTGGAAAGTTGTGCACACAACTCCTCATACGACACCCGGGGTTCGTAGGCCTCTCTAAGACGCTGTTCCGCTTCAAGGAATGTCGTGGGTGGTCTCTCCTCGAACATCCGATAGGCCTCGCCGCTCAGTCTAGAGGGCAGCCACCGGAGGAAGGTATGTTCCTCCTCCACCGCCAGCCCATCCAAGGTCCTTCTACAGCCTTTGAGAAACGAAGAGAGTCTCTCGGCCGTATCCGGTCCCTCCTGTCCCGAAAACATAGGGACCGCCTTCGACACAAGGTCGAAAACCCTATCTGTGCCCAGCATGGTCCGTACAGGACATGGTTGTGGGCCCAGTTTAAAATACGAGGGCATCGGCGTGTCCTCCATGCTCCCGACAGGCTGTTTACCGACGGTGGGAGGGGGGCGTGTTGGCGATCGGTCGTCCACAAATTCGTCCCTCGAATCATGGAACGCCTCCGGATCCACCTCGTCAACCGGCGGCTCGGGAAATGCCTCGGGTCGTGCCCGGGCAGGAGTGCCCTCTCGGACATCTCTCTGACGTTGCCTTGTCTGCATTTATAAACTTCAAAATTTCTCGATGCTAGGACCAAACCCGGAACCCCGAAACAAAACAACACCCGGGATCCCCAGAAGAGAGAGCAACCTCGCCGTCGACAGAACTAACCAACAGCAAGGATACGAAACACAACAATAAACACGCTCCCTCACCATGAACGAACGAAAGACGGCACAACACAAGCGACCACTACACCGCCCGAGAATGGAGAGAAAGAGGAAGGGGGAAGGAAGAAAAAGAGAAGGGAAAAAAAAAATTCTCAAACGCGCCCCTCGTCGCGCACAAAAACAATATACACCTTCAGATAATTCTGCAACGCACCAAAAAAAAACAAACAAAATCCACCGCGCAACTGGTTAAGGAAGAAAAGCAGAAGGAGAGAGTACCCGTACAAAAGTGTGGCTAATCAATTAAAATCTTGGAGTTCCAAATTAACATATAAATGAACAATAAATAATAAATAAATGATAATAAATAAATGATATACATGATCAAAAACCTCAACCCGATTCACAATCAGTGGGATATACAAATCTCGAAACAAAAACAAGAATATTACATCGAGTACATTTAGCTTAACAAAACGGAGTATTCAAGTAAACTCAGAAATTCAAAATATAAAGTTTTACAATAATACAAAAAAAAATTTCACGACAAAATTGGATTCACTAAAGCATTTAGGATCTCACAAAATTTCGATCTGGTGACAGTAATATATTAAGTATATAATTCTAAGTTTAAGACCTCGTAATTGAAATATGGTATGTTTATAAGTTTTAAATTCAAATCTTTAAATTTGACATCTAACATATAAATTATTCTAATTTTACGTAAATCCTTCATTTAAATAATGTTCGCTTTGCAGCTACTGTATCACAATTCACAGTTGTAAACGATGAAAAGCACCAAACGCCACAAAAAAAAAATCATCCACAGCGCCAGTGCAACGTTATCCCGCTATCCGATTACCGCTCCCAGGCCAGTTAGCAACAGTGTACTGCATAATTTTGAAACGTTTTTCTTTCTTCTTTCTTTGTACTCAGTAGGCCAGAACTTTATGCTTTCCAGGTTCCTTCAGGATTCGGGCTTTGCGAGCGCTTACGAGTTTTCAACCTCGGGCTTCCTCGAATCCTGGATTGTCCGCAGCGCCAGTTGTAGCATATACAGCCACACAAAATTTTATGAATGAAATAATAAGTTGGTTACCTGGATTTTACCGCCGTTTTCAACTACTTTGCCGGGGAGAGTTGGAGGTCGGAGTAGCAGCTTCCATCCGACTCAGTCCTGGTTCTTCTTCTCTTGGGCCAACAACTTAGCACATTCAGCCGCAGCTTCCTTGGATGTCACTGGACGCTTCTTCCTCAATGCAAGACGTCTTCGTTTCCTTTTAAAGACAATTGGGGTTACCAAACGTTGGATTTTTGGAGCCTTCGATTTGGCTGCGACTGGCCAGTCCGATCTCTAAACACCCGCGCCTTTTTCTTTCGTACCAAATAAGACAAACTTTCTTTCCACGAACACTTTTAGTGTTTTATAATTTTTATTTCGAGTCTAATTTCTTTTTTTTCTTTACAATTATTATTATTATTAATTCCGCGTCGCCAAGAAAGAACAAAGAACAAAAAAAAAAACGGGAACACGTTTTTTCTTCTTGCTTTTCTTCCACACCTTTATTTCAACTCTGTCAACGGAACTCGAAAACGTATCTTTCAAAAAGGGTCAACCCTCCATCTCTCTCGCTCTCCACTCACGTCCACTTCGAAAAACAAATTCGAACTCGAAGAACTGCACGATCCACACCCGAATCAGGGTGTGTTCAGAAACTCACTTCAGGATCGTGCAATTCTTCCACCACCTTACCATCATACTATGTTAAAACAAAATGAAATGCAAATTATTAAATGATGGTGGTGGCCGACGTACGTAACACCAATACGAATGGAATTTCCGGTGGAAATCCCATGGTTAGCGCAATAGTGTTGCCGTATGTTGTTGATTGTAGCTAAACTCAATTATGCATTATCTGCATAGAAAAATGAGTTTAGCTATGCGTCCCTTTGACATGTCCTGCTGGTAAATACCTATCAAGGGAAATGGGTAGGTATTGTGGTTGGAATTGTGGGCTGTTTCTCCTATAGGATAGAGAAACCCCTACAGTACTCCCCCGCCAGTGACATAGTCACGAAATCATGGTAGGTAGTAAGGAGTAGTTTGATGGTTGTCGGAAGGAAGTTAGATTGGAGGTGGATTGGGAGGATTTTTTGATTGCCCGAGGAGACGTGCTCGGCTTCGGGTGAGTGGAGGTTGAGGTGGTTGGCGAATGTTGGCAGAGTCGGTTGTTGACTGAGGATCTGGAGCTGACGCCTCGAAGAAACAAGGTTTGAGTCTCTCAACACTGACCGTGGATCGTTTGCCTCGGATATCGATCTCGAAGACACGATCGCTGATGCGGTTGGAGACTCTGAAGGGACCGTCATACGGAGGGTCCAAAGGTTTTTTAACCTTATCCACCCTGACAAAGACGTGCGTGCAGCTGTGCAGTTCAGGGTGAACGAAAAGTTTTTTAGAACCATGCCTGGTCACGGGCGATGCTCTAACCTTACGGAGAAGGTCGCGGAGGTGGCCCACATCCTGCAACTGACACATGAGGGAAGCCTTGAAAGACCGATGCCAGCGTTCGATCATCCCGTTGGATTCGGGGTGATAGGCGGTCCTGCGACTTCGTTGGCAGCCGAGGAGATCCGCCAGCTGCCCGAAGATCGTTGCCTCGAATTGCGGCCCTCGATCTGTAGTAATGGTGGCAGGTACGCCGAAACGTGTGACCCAGGTCGAATAGAAGGCTTTGGCGACTGATTCAGCAGTTACTGCTCTGAGAGGAGTCGCCTCTGGCCATCGCGTGTAGCGATCCATCATAGTGAGGATGTACGAAAATCCTCTCGATGGAGTAAGCGGTCCCACTATGTCAATATGGACATGGGCGAAGCGTGCCGTGGGTAGCTTAAATTGTGCAGGTTCTAATACATTATGCCGCGCTACTTTGCAGCGCTGGCATTGGAGGCAAGCGCGGGCCCAGGTGGTGAGGTCTTTGCTCATTCGGGGCCAAATGAATTTCTTACGGACGGCAGCAGCGGTTGCGCGGCCGCTGGGGTGGGCTGGATCATGGTAAACCTTGAACACGCCCCTACGAAGCTTCTCGGGAATATAGGGCCTGGCGGTTCCAGTTCAAACATCGCACCAGATTTCGCCCAAAGGATCGCGGAGGGTGATTTTGCGTAGCTCGAATGCTGTATCAGCAGTTAGAAGTGATTCGAGCTGGCTGTCCTCCTGTTGGGCCAGGGCTAGGTCGACGTTGTTCAGAGTGGCGCGCAAGTGAATCGTATCGATTCGAGAAAAGGCGTCCGCCGAGATGTTTTGTGGACCAGAGATATGTTTAATCTCGATAGTGTATTGGCCGATGAGGTCGAGTTGACGTTCTTGTCGGGGCGAAGCATTTCCCGACTTTTTCCGGAACGCAAAGACCAGAGGTTTGTGGTCTGTATACACGGAGAGCGAGCGACCCTCTACCATATGACGGAAATATTTAATGGCGCTATAGATCGCCAGTAATTCCCGGTCATAGGCGCTGTATCGCCGCTCTGTGGGACTCAGTTTCCTGGAAAAGAAACCGAGCGGTTCCGGTTGGCCTTCGAAATCTTGTTGTAGAACTGCTCCGATTGCGGAATCCGATGCATCGCATTGGATAGACAAAACCGCTCCCGCTAAGGGATATCGGAGTAGTGTGGCGTTAGCCAGTTGCTCCTTGGACAGTTGGAACGCACCGTCCGAAGCTTCTGTCCATGGAATTGGGCGCTTGTCGTTGCGCTTCGCTCCTTTTAGAAATTCAGTCAGAGCAGCCTGGATTTGGGCGGCGTCTTTAAGTGTGGGTCTGTAAAAATTGACCATGCCGAGGAAACGTCGGAGCTCGCTTATGTTGGTTGGGCGTGGATATTGGATGAGGGCCTCC
The DNA here is from genome assembly GCA_963931805.1 of Microdon myrmicae. Classification (NCBI taxonomy): domain Eukaryota; kingdom Metazoa; phylum Arthropoda; class Insecta; order Diptera; family Syrphidae; genus Microdon; species Microdon myrmicae. The sequence goes on along the minus strand of OZ007497.1, from coordinate 174,930,949 downwards.
ACACGGTCTGGAAGTGGGCGAATGCCCTGATCGTCAACAATGTAGCCCAGATATGTGATTTGCTCTTTGGCATATTGACACTTATCTGGGTTGATGACGAGACCGAATTCGCGGAGGCGCTCGATGACCTGTCGTAAATGGCGCTTGTGTTCAACGTGGTCTCGTGAGGCGATGAGGATGTCATCGAGATAAGCATAAGACCACGTAAAGCTGAGTCGATGTATCTCTGGAATGTCTGCGCGGCATTCCTGAGACCGAAAGTCATTACATTGAACTCGGAGAGTCCGAAAGGAGTAATGACTGCCGTTTTTGAGATGTCTTCAGGTGCCACCGGAATTTGGTGGTAAGCCCTGGTGAGATCCAGGGTGGTGAAAACTTTGCACCCTCGTAATTTATATGAAAAATCATATAGGTGTGCAATAGGGTGTCTGTCGGGGACGGTTGCTGCATTCAGCAGTCTGTAATCCCCACATGGGTGCCACTCCCCGGAACGTTTCTTAACTAAATGGAGTGGGCTTGCCCAAGGACTGTCTGATGGTTGACAGATACCTTGTGTTATCATTTCGTCGAACTCGGCGCGTGCCGCGCGTAGTTTTTCTGGAGCCAGGCGACGTGGGCGTTGGCTTACTGGAGGGCCCCGTGTCTCGATGTGATGAAACACATTCGCCTTGTGTCGTCGCTGGTTAGGTAGAGGAATTGTCGTATTGACGAATTCCTGTACCATAGCTTGGATAGGGTCTGTACACGGTGTGGCCCGGGGCATTACCGCTGGAGATGCCGACTAGGGCAAGGAAGGTGCGGTGTGGGCTACTAGCCTGTTGTGTGTCGAATCGACCAACAGATTGTGTTTTCCTAATAAGTTGGAACCTATTAGGGGTTCGTTAACATCAGCAATCACAAACTGGGGTGTGATTGGATGTCGGAGACCCAGATGGAGTGTCAGCTTTTTCCTTCGGTACGTGCGTATCGGAGAATTGTTTGCTGCTGACAACTGTAAAGCGGTGGGCATGCGGTTGCGTGGGGCGAACGATCGCGGAAGGACCAAGATATCAGCGCCGGTATCGACGGTAAAATTGATATTCAGTCTCGAGTCCCTGATCGTAAGGCGTCTTATGGATGCGGTGCCGGCCGGTTGCGCAGGGGTGTCGGTCGGCAAAATTAGTTTAAAGACTGACGCCGGTTGTTGGTTGGTCGAGTCCAACCGCAGGGTGCCCTACAATTAGTTGTACGCTCTCCGTATCGTTGGTGGTTGGCGCACCAAGCACGTGTGACGGTATTGTTGGGCGGATTTTGCCTGTTGACAGGTTCGTCACGAGAAGGCCGTGGAGATGGGCGACGAAAAGAAGTCCGCTGGGATGTATATTGTGGAGGTTGCCGCCGGTTCATTGGGCAGTTCTGCACGTTTCGTTGTGTGTTTTGGAACCTCGCACAAACTTGATCCAATTCACGACGGAATGAGGCCTGAAGCGCGAGTAGGCCAGCCGTAGTGACCTGAGTACGAGGGTTGTCTGGCTGAGAATCGCCGATAATACGATCGAGGGTTTGTTGGGTTGGGTTCGGATTAAGGCCAGTGTGCCTTCTAGAGGATGAGGAGGGTAGCTGAGTCGAAGCTACAAGAGCGGTTCGAGGTGCTGTTTGAGGCGACTGGGGGTGCCGTGTAGGCAGTGCGGCGTGTTAACTAACCGCCGCGACTTGATATGGTAATGGCTCAGACTGTGGGTCCAAGGTTTCCATAATCGAATCAGCCACCTTTGATAAATAGCCCAAACTTTGATTAGGTTGGGCCAATAATGCCGAGCGGGCATGTTGAGGTAAATTCCTCAGAAAATGTGGCCTAATTAGATCATCCGAGATCCTGGTCCCCGCTATCGAGCGTAAATGAGTCAGGAAAAGGGATGGTCTAATACCTGAAAAATTGGTCTCGCTCGCCAATCGCTGTAGTCTGATGCTGGTGGGTTGGTCCAAAGCGTTAAGGAGACTCTCCCGCATGCTGCTGTAGGGATCAGGGCCCGGTGACCTGATCGCCTGCGCAACATGCATTCGCTGTGTCCCATCCAGAACCCGCAACAATTCTACAGCACGATGTTCTTCATCGTGGATGTTAGCGAACCGGAAAAAACGGTCGGCTATGGCGAACCGAAGCTCTGGATCCTCCTCGTCGAACGGAGGGAGTTTTACACTTTGTGTGTGGGATGGCAAATTATCGCTAGAAGCGTCATGAAAAGCGGGGGATTGAGGTCGCGCTTGCGCCTGTTGGGATGTACCGGCTCGGGTGGTCGGCATTGTGGTGCCGAAGTGTAAAGAGAAGCCGGGAATTTGGAGGTCGGGAGGAGACGAGTTGTGTCTGTGGAGGAAGTAAAAAGGTCGCAAAAGAGTGGGGAAGGATTGAGTGAGAGTCACGTATAGAGGCGAACGGATTCGCTAGTGAACGCGAGGAGTCGAGAGAAGTCACAAGAGAGTCCCGTCGCGTCGAATAATGCCGTGTTGTACACTAATTATACCCAGAAGGGGCTTACAATTGTTTAATTTAAACTAAATTTTTTTTTAAAAACCAACCGAAATAGCGATACGTTTTGAGGAGTAATAATATAAGCAAAAGTTGACGCAGCACGTCGTACAAAATTATAAATGGGTTATTCTCACAATTACCGAACTGAGGAGTCGCTTTTAGTTTAGACTTAAACACTTTTGATGCGATTGGCGAATCGTCTGTACAACAAGTGTAACATTTATCTTTTCTTACTTAGCAAATTCAAAAACACTTGAATTTCTGTCTTATAACTCTCACTTAATATTAACCTATCTAGGAAAACACCTAGAAATTTGTTGCTTTTTTTTTTTTAAATATGGTAATAATGATAATTTTAATTACATATGATCATTTGTTTTCTTTTGCATTTAGTATGAATATCTACTTAAATTATTCTCTTTTAAAATATAACCCACTAAGTTATTATTACGATCAGGAATTTCCAGTGCACTTATGAGGTGCATACAGATTTTCAAAGTTCAATTGTTTATTTACAACTTATTTCCAGGTTTTAGTTTATAAGTTTCTTAATTTTATCAAAAATTTTAAAATAACTTTCAAAATGTTAGGTCTGCTGGCTCAGAAGGAGCTCACCGTAAAAGAAATTACCACTTTAAAATAAAATAAAAACCTGGTTTTCCGGAACTGTTGTGGCGATGACGATGCGGCAGCTCCTGATCCGGTGATGATGTTGTCTAAGGTGGGCGGTATCGTTTGGCGTCGCCGTGGTGCTAAAGATGGGGTGGGGCTCTACTTGCCCTTTCGGCGTCTTTTGAGTTAATTCTTCGTTTTAGTTTAATGTATTTAAATTTTTACTTTTGGTTTTTTGAAATTTTTGACACCGTTTTGTTGAATTTATATTGTCTATTGATTTTCTTGATATGTTTTTTGTAATTTCGCAGCGTCTTTTGATGGCGTTTTATTTAGATATTTCCTCTTTCATTGAAAATCACTGTATTGATTAGTTTTTGAAATTTAGCTTTGTTTTTTGAAAAATTTTTATTTTTATATTTTTGTTGCAAAATTTCACTGAGTTTTTGATTGGAATTAAAACTAAAATTTTAACCACCGTTTTTGATTTTTATTAAGTAGAATGTTTTTCATTGATTTTTATTTTGATTTTCTTTAGATTTTTCGTTTGAGCACTTTGGCTTTGAAATTGATTTTGCTTCTTTTTTTTTTTTGAATTAATTTTGTTGGAAGTTTTTCGAATGTTTAATTTATCAGAAGGTTTTTTTTTTTTTTAAGTCACGTTTTTTGATTTTTTTGTTTTTTTTTTGTTTTTTGAACCGAATTATTCCAATGTTGAAGGTTGCGTGTTGTTTGTCGCGTCACCAATGTGGGGGTAAAAGTATGAATGCCGACGTACGGCAAGTATTCACTTTTTTCCCAACGCTTGTTCCACCGGACACACTAGATGAAACGCACTGGGGTTTAGGATAGATTTAAGTTTTTTTTTATTTTATATTGTTCTCAATTGATTTTTACTTGAATTACGGAGAAAACAAAATTATTGTTCGAAATAAATCTTCACTTAAATTAATTACTGAGAAAACAGAATTATTGTTCGCAATTAATCTTGACTTAAATTACTGAGAAAACAGCATTATTGTTCGAATTGATCTTCAAGTAATTTGACATAAAAAAATTAAATTACTGTTCGGTATTGATCTTCACAACATTTAATTTAGAGTTGACTCCTCCGGTGATTGTTACTCGACCGTTTGGCGGTTGAAATGCGACCCGAAACGACAGCGTGACTGCGCACTGTGATGGTTGAGATGTGACTGGTTCTATTTAGGGTGGAAATCGTACTTTCTGCTTTTTACACATTGATCTGCCAATGGTAATCATGCTCTCTTTTGTGTTCCCCAACTCACCACACTCATCCAGGTCGAAACGGACTTGTGTATTCGTTCGACGTCGATGGGCGTAGCCAGAATGGAGAAATCAAAAGGGAAAGCACAATAACCCAGGGTGGATCTGGCTAGGTGTGTGTGCGTTAATGCCGTGCATACGGCTGGTCTACTGACCTAGTGACTATCACTTAGGTCAACGCACTATAGCAAGACAGAAATACGAGAGAGAGGGCAAACATAGCTAAGGTTATTCACCAGCAAAAAGAGATCATTGGTCCCACGCGAATGGGTGATCTGGGAAAAGTCGATAGGACGCCGCATCGGCTGGGGATATAATTCCATTCTGTGGAATGTTCAATAATACCCAAGCCTATGGACTATGACGTAACCGCGTCGCTTGGTTTGGCTTGGTTGTTGCTAACCAATACGAATGGAATTTCCGGTGGAAATCCCATGGTTAGCGCAATAGTGTTGCTGTATGTTGTTGATTGTAGCTAAACTCAATTATGCATTATCTGCATAGAAAAATGAGTTTAGCTATGCGTCCCTTTGACATGTCCTGCTGGTAAATACCTATCAAGGGAAATGGGTAGGTATTGTGGTTGGAATTGTGGGCTGTTTCTCCTATAGGATAGAGAAACCCCTACAATCCTTCTAATGGGTGTGAAATTTTACAAAGGAATCGTGGGACTGGAGTATTTCGTTTGTTGGCTTTACTCTCGTAAATATTCCGATTTATCTTGTTGAGATAATTACGGTTCTTTACGAATTGGCAGCGGATGGGCGATATGCTTTATTACATGAAGTTGCCGTTTCTTTGTTTGCCGATGAATTTGATGGTCTTTGTGGCAGACCACTCGCACGTGGATTAGTTGGTCGGCTAATTTACCGACGATAGCGATTCCTTGTAACGTCGTGTAGATGTTCAGGATTTCAGATTGTGCAGTGTTGGAATGCGGCGCATTTCAATCTTTGGGGATAATATGCATGGATGCTTTGACCTTTGTTTCAGGTATGCTTAGGAGCTTTGGGACACGTGTCTGTGGGCGCGTGTAATGATAAGATAAGTATGTTCCTTGAAGGGTAGGAACCTTACCTGGGTGAAATTGTGCGTTCGTAGAACGCTACAAGCCGTCATTTTGAAAAGCTCTCAAAAGCTCGCCGTTAAATGTGAAAATGGTGTGGTGTCTGTGCTGTGTGTGTGGGATTGTTGTCTGAGCTTGTGGGTTGGCGTCTGGGCGAGGGGTTATGTCAGGGCTGTGGGTTGGTGTTCTGGGTGGGTGTGGTGTGAATCAGCTGATGGAAATCAGGTTAGAGGTTCAACTTTTGGGTGTGTGGGGATTATGTTATGTTTATTGAACCGTCTCAGCTGAGTGTTATGTGTGGGCTGGGGGTGGTGTCTGGACTTGTCGAAACGAGGTTAGAGCATTAGAGGTTCAACTTTTGGGTGTGTGGGGATTATGTTATTTCTATTGGATCGTCTGGGCTGGGGATGCTGTCTCAGCTGGGTTTTTCGTGTGGGCTGGGGGGTTATGCCTCGGTTGATGTTTTTTATAAATCAGGTGAAATGGGATGAGGAGAATACTTTTATAGAGCTGGACTACTTACCATTTTGTGTGCTGATGTAAAGTTCTGACTAACCATGGAAAGGTAGTGAAATAATTAGACCGAAAAGAAATACAAACGAATCAAACCAAAGCAGACGTCGTTCGAGTTGTTGTTTTGTTATCGGTAGTTGTTGTTGTTGGTGGGTTTGTATGGAAATGATGCATCATCGTCGTCGTCGTGGTTTGGGGATTCTTTCTTATCAGTATGTGAATTAAGTCTTAGGTTTGGATGATAGTGATTAATTGTCGTCGTCGTCGTTTGAGTTGTAAAATTGTTATCAGCTACAGTTGTAGTAAAATATTTTTTGTGTGATATGGAGTAAGTTGTAAAATTGTTATCAGCTACAGTTGTAGTAAAATATTTTTTTGTCGTTTGGCGTCGTGCTTTGGGTATTCTTCTTCTTATCAGTATGTGAATTAAGTCTTAGGTTTGGATGATAGTGATTTATGGGTATTGTCGCCTTGGTAGGTGCCGGCCCGACACAGGTTCACCAAGACGTCCCACGCTTCACAAACGTTCGTCGAATCGTGACTAAACTGTGTCAAATGGTGTCTTGTTGCTCAGGAAAAAAACCATCGGTTCACCTTCGTCTACTTGTTGTTACACACTTATTTTATTGGCAACTATTTTAGTATGGTACAAAATAATAAAAGAATCGTATTTTATGTCAAACATAGAATTTCACTTCTTACACCAAACTGTTTTTTATTGTACAAAAGGTATTTGTCTTATTCCTAAACCAAACTTATCTTATGTCGAACTTAGTATTTTAATTCTTAGTGTTTTAATTCTTAAACAAACTAGGTTTTACTATTGTACAAAATGTATTTTTATTCTTAAACGTAACTTATTTTGTCGAACATAGTAGTTTAGTATTTTAATTCTCAAACAAACTAGGTTTTACTATTGTACAAAATGTATCCTTTTTTATTCTTAAACGAAATTTATTTTGTCGAACATAGTAGTTTAATCCTTCAACAACACTGTTTTACTATGGTACAAAAATGTATTTTTTATTCTTAAACGTAACTTATTTTATTTTAAAACAATTTACACAGCAAAGGTTCAAAATGTATAAAGGCCCTAGCACTGAATCAAGATTTACTAACGTAACTTATTTTACTTAAAACAATTTACACAGCAAAGGTTCAAAAATGTATAAATGTCGCAGCACTGAATCCAGATTTACTAACTTGCAACAGAAACACGTTTACTTTGCGTACACGGTTGTGACGTTTATGCAAAAACTATTTAAACGGTGGAGGTTCAAAATGTATGAATGCTGTAGCGCTGAATCCAGATTCACTTAATTTGCAACAGAAACACGTTTATTTTGCGTACACGGTTGTGACGTTTAATCAAAAACTATTATATATATAACAGCGCAAAAATGTCTGTGGCACCGTGGTATTTACTAGATTTGATTACTCCGGTTAGAAGTCGTATTTTTTGCGGGCACGGTCGTAACTTCAGTTCGAACAATTTAAACACAGCACACAATGTCTGTATCACCGTGGTACCCACTAGCTAACTCGCGGGTTAACGTGATGGCACTACTTGCCATCACGGAATCAGAACTAAGATTAACTAAGTTCATCGAAGCGACAGAATACCACGTACTTGTAGGGGTTTCTCTATCCTATAGGAGAAACAGCCCACAAACCCAACCAATACCTACCCATTTCGCTTTTTAGGTATTTACCAGCGGGACATGTCAAAGGGACGCATAGCTAAACTCATTTTTCTATGCAGATAATGCATAATTGAGTTTAGCTACAATTAACAACATACGGCAACACTATTGCGCTAACCATGGGATTTCCACCGGAAATTCCATTTGTATTGGTTAGCAACAACCAAGCCAAACCAAGCGACGCGGTTACGTCATAGTCCATAGGCTTGGGTATTATTGAACATTCCACAGAATGGAATTATATCCCCAGCCGATGCGGCGTCCTATTGATTTTTCCCAGATCACCCATTCGCTGGGGATCAATGTTCTCTTTTTGCAGGTGAATATCATCAGCTCAATTCCCCTCTCTTTCTCAGTTCTGTCTTCGTATGGATCAATGTACACTGAACTCACCATACTACCGAATCAGGTCAACGGGTTCCGCTCAGAACTACATTGATTCATGCACATGCAACCAAATCCACCCCTAGGATAATCGTACATCGTGTTTCTGTTCTCTTATTGTCCCGCTCTCTTCGATCATCAGATTACCTATGTAACCTACCACACATCGAAGGACGTGGCAATGAGAGAGCAGAAGTATGTTATCTTTTGGTTGTATCCAATTTCTTCCCTCTTCAAAGCAGTCGATTAAGAAGATTCACAGGAGGAGGTCGTTACGCTAACCATCGCCGCGTGTGCATGCTTATGCACACGCTCGTCCGCGAAGATTCCCTAATATAACTAAATGAACAGTCGGAAATCGGAGACCTTCTAACGAAACAGAAGAAGTGTAAAGTTATAGTGATTTAAATCGTACATATACCGCGATGAAAAATGGTGAATGTATACGGTGCTAGTGTAATTGCATTATTACTAACTGTTTTAATTATTTGCAATTTTTGTGAAGCCCTGGAAATTAAACAAACGTATTTACATTTGAAAAACGCTGCTTTGGAGTCGTACTCCGAAGTATTACTGCGGGAAAGGCGGCAAACAAATTTAAAAACACAATACGAGAGTGTTCAACAAAATTCAACTGACCAGACTTCATCCATCCACAATATTACAAGTGTCGATGTCAAACAAGAACCACCAGGTGTCCATGAAGTGACACCATCAACTTTAGATGCATCCGTCGTTGTCCCAATGGTAGCATCTGAGAGACCACTTCTAGGAGTAAATGGAACAGGCCAGCGAAAAGATTATGGAGATAGATGTTCATATACCCCCACATTGGTGACGCGACAAAGGATACGCAACCTTCTGACGAACATAAATTTTATAAAAAAAGTGCTAAAATAAGAAAATTTTTAAACACAAAATTCAAAAATTTCAACAAAATCTATTCAAAAACAGTTAAAATCCCAATAGAAAATTCAGTGAACAAAAACTTCAACAAAAAGTTCAAATTAATTAAACAAAATCAGTTATTTAAAAAAAAAAAGACAATCAAGAAATTTAATCAACAAAGAATTCAAAAATCCAAACGTTCAAAATTCAACAAAACAAAACTCAACAAAATTCAAAAAAAGATTAAACAAAATTCAACTAAAGTGAAAACTTTAAACAATTCTTCAACAAAATAACAAAATTTAATCAAAAACAATCAAAATTCCCCTTTTAAAAAAAAGTAGTTCAAAATTTTTAAACCAAAAAAATCAAAACCAACTAAAAAATTTCAAAAAATTAAAGTGGAAAATAAATTTTAAAGACATTTTAAAGGGTGTGTAGAGCCCCAACACAGCTGTAACACGTCCAGTTGACCACCAGCTAAAACATCCTGAGCAAACCATCTCATCTATAGCACAACGGCGACGCCAACCAAATACCGCCCAACTTTAAAACCCAGCTCTGGACACCAGACGCAACAGTTCCAGAAATTCAGGTTTTCCTCTTTAGTTAAGTTTTAAAGTGTTCATTTCTCTTTTCGGTGAGCTCCATCCGAGCCTCTAAATTTAAATTTTCTTTTCAACTAATTTTGATAGTGCAAATACGCAGTTGTAATAAATGATATTTGAAAGCTTCTATTAAGAACTAAACTTAAATTTCTATTTAAAAAAAAAAAAAAAAAAAGGAAAGGAACGATAGCTATCAAGTAATTTGCATGTAAACTCAAATTTATATATAAAAATTAATTTAAATTAAATTCCATTAATTATCAACGTTCCTTACTGCTGACTGATTCCTGGAAGCTATAAAACAAAAATTAAAGTGTTTTGAATTTTCAATAACAAAAACAGAGACAAACGATATTTATTTAGAAAGGTATATACATCCTAAATAAATCAAATAATATCAAAAAGATACAATTTCGTAATCACTAGACTTATTTTTAAGAAATACGTGATAAGATAATCCGATCTATAGAGAATAATCGATCGAAACTTGTAAACGTATCGAACTTATACATTGCTAACTGGATCATAAGCACCAGTTATTTTAAGTTAAGTAAATTTAAACATTAAAACGAACAAAAGTAAACACTTTCAGAATTATACTAAGCTTATTTAATTACCATAACATAGTACGTAAAATTATATAATTAGCTTAGTAACTCGGATAAATCCGTTATTTTCCTTTTGTACCGCAGGAATATTTGTAATTCTTTTAGTTTGTCTCACAATATACCGACACAATTTTGTACCTTGCCAAAAATTACCAATTTATCGGAAAAAAAAGATATAATTAACGTGAAAACCGCGACAATTTTTCAGCATCACTCGACGCGACTGTCTTTAGTGACTCCTCTCTACTTCACGTACTCCTTTGCGACCTTTTCGCTTCCTCTACAGACACAACTCGTCTCTTCTCAATCTCCAAATCTCCGGTTTCCCCTTTTCACCTTCGGCACCACAATGCCCACCACGCGAGCCGGTACATCCCAGCAGGCGCAAGCGCGACCTCAATCCCCCGCTTTTCACGACGCTTCTAGCGACGATTTGCCATCCCACACACAAAGTGTAAAACTCCCTCCGTTCGACGAGGAGGATCCAGAGCTTTGGTTCGCCATAGCCGACCGTTTTTTCCGTTTCGCTAACATCCACGATGAAGAACATCGTGCTGTAGAATTGTTGCGGGTTCTGGATGGGACACAGCGAATGCATGTTGCGCAGGCGATCAGGTCACCGGGCCCTGATCCCTACAGCAGCATGCGGGAGAGTCTCCTTAACGCTTTGGACCAACCCACCAGCATCAGACTACAGCGATTGGCGAGCGAGACAAATTTTTCAGGTATTAGACCATCCCTTTTCCTGACTCATTTACGCTCGATAGCGGGGACCAGGATCTCGGATGATCTAATTAGGCCACATTTTCTGAGGAATTTACCTCAACATGCCCGCTCGGCATTAATGGCCCAACCTAATCAAAGTTTGGGCTATTTATCAAAGGTGGCTGATTCGATTATGGAAACCTTGGACCCACAGTCTGAGCTACCACCATATCAAGTCGCGGCGGTTAGTCAACACGCCGCACTGCCTACACGGCACCCTCAGTCGTCTCAACCTGCACCTCGAACTGCTCTGGTAGCTTCGACTCAGCTACCCTCCTCATCCTCTAGACGGCACACTGACCGTATTCCGAACTCTACCCAACAAACCCTCGATTGTATCATCGGCGATACGCAGCCAGACAACCCCCCTACTCAGGTCACTACTGCTGACCTATTTGCGCTTCAGGCCTCATTCCGCCGTGAATTGGATCAAGTTTGTGCGAGGTTCCAAAACACACCACGAAGCGTTCAGAACCGCCCAATGAACCGGCGGCAACCTCCACAAAATACATCCCAGCGGACTTCTTTTCGTCGCCCACCTCCACGGCCTTCTCGTGACGAACCTGCCAATAGGCAAAATCCGCCCAACAATGCTGTCACACGCGCTTGGTGCGCCAACCACCAACGGTACGGAGACCGTACAACTAATTGTAGGGCACCCTGCGGTTGGACTCGACCAACCAACAACCGGCGTCAGTCTTTAAACTAATTTTGCCGACCGACACCCCTGCGCAACCGGCCGGCACCGCATCCATAAGACGCCTTACGATCAGGGACTCGAGACTGAATATCAATTTTACCGTCGATACCGGCGCCGATATTTCGGTCCTTCCGCGATCGTTCGCCCCACGCAACCGCGTGCCCACCGCCTTACAGTTGTCAGCAGCAAATAATTCTCCGATACGCACGTACGGAAGGAAAAAGCTGACACTCCATCTGGGTCTCCGACATCCAATCACACACCAGTTTGTGATTGCTGATGTTAATGAACCCCTAATAGGTTCCGACCTATTAGGAAAACACAATCTGTTGGTCGATTCGACACACAACAGGCTAGTAGCCCACACCGCACCTTCCTTGCCCTTGTCGGCATCTCCAGCGGTAATACCCAGGGCCACACCGTGTACAGACCCTATCCAAGCTATGGTACAGGAATTTGTCAATACGACAATTCCTCTACCTAACCAGCGACGACATAAGGCGAATGTGTTTCATCACATCGAGACACGGGGCCCTCCAGTAAGCCAACGCGCACGACGCCTGGCGCCAGAAAAACTACGCGCGGCACGCGCCGAGTTTGATGAAATGATAGCACAAGGTATCTGTCAACCATCAGACAGTCCTTGGGCAAGCCCACTCCATTTAGTTAAGAAACGTTCCGGGGAGTGGCGCCCATGCGGGGATTACAGACTGCTGAATGCAGCAACAGTCCCCGACAGATACCCCATTGCACACCAATATGATTATTCATATAAATTACGAGGGTGCAAAGTCTTCACCACCCTGGATCTCACCAGGGCTTACCACCAAATCCCGGTGGCACCTGAAGACATCCCAAAAACGGCAGTCATTACTCCTTTCGGACTCTTCGAGTTCAAAGTAATGACTTTCGGTCTCAGGAATGCCGCGCAGACATTCCAGAGATACATCGACTCGGCTTTACGTGGTCTCAATTGCTGTCATGCGTATCTCGATGACATTCTCATCGCCTCACGAGACCACGTTGAACACAAGCGCCATTTACGACAGGTCCTCGAGCGCCTCCGCGAATTCGGTCTAGTCATCAACCCAGATAAGTGTCAATATGCCAAAGAGCAAATCACATATCTGGGCTACATTGTTGACGATCAGGGCATTCGCCCACTTCCAGACCGTGTGGAGGCCCTCATCCAATATCCACGCCCAACCAACATAAGCGAGCTCCGACGTTTCCTCGGCATGCTCAATTTTTACAGACCCAGCCTTAAAGACGCCGCCCAAACCCAGGCTCCTCTGACTGAATTTCTAAAAGGAGCGAAGCGCAACGACAAGCGCCCAATTCCATGGACAGAAGCTTCGGACCGTGCGTTCCAACTGTCCAAGGAGCAACTGGCTAACGCCACACTACTCCGATATCCCTTAGAGGGAGCGGTTTTGTCTATCCAATGCGACGCATCGGATTCCGCAATCGGAGCAGTTCTCCAACAAGATTTTGAAGGCCAACCGGAACCGCTCGGTTTCTTTTCCAGGAAACTGAGTCCCACAGAGCGGCGATACAGCGCCTATGACCGGGAATTACTGGCGATCTATAGCGCCATTAAATATTTCCGTCATATGGTAGAGGGTCGGTCGCTCTCCGTGTATACAGACCACAAACCTCTGGTCTTTGCGTTCCGGAAAAAGTCGGGAAATGCTTCCCCCCGACAAGAACGTCAACTCGACCTCATCGGCCAATACACTACCGAGATTAAACATATCTCTGGTCCACAAAACATCTCGGCGGACGCTTTTTCTCGAATCGATACGATTCACTTGCGCGCCACTCTGAACAACGTCGACCTAGCCCTGGCCCAGCAGGAGGACAGCCAGCTCGAATCTCTTCTAACTGCTGATACAGCACTCGAGCTACGCAAAATCACCCTCCGCGATCCTTTGGGCGAAATCTGGTGCGATGTTTCAACTGGAACCGCCAGGCCCTATATTCCCGAGAAGCTTCGTAGGGGCGTGTTCCAGGTCTACCATGATCCAGCCCACCCCAGCGGCCGCGCAACCGCTGCTGCCGTCCGTAAGAAATTCATTTGGCCCCGAATGAGCAAAGACCTCACCACCTGGGCCCGCGCTTGCCTCCAATGCCAGCGCTGCAAAGTAGCGCGGCATAATGTATTAGAACCTGCACAATTTAAGCTACCCACGGCACGCTTCGCCCATGTCCATATTGACATAGTGGGACCGCTTACTCCATCAAGAGGATTTTCGTACATCCTCACTATGATGGATCGCTACACGCGATGGCCAGAGGCGACTCCTCTCAGAGCAGTAACTGCTGAATCAGTCGCCAAAGCCTTCTATTCGACCTGGGTCACACGTTTCGGCGTACCTGCCACCATTACTACAGATCGAGGGCCGCAATTCGAGGCAACGATCTTCGGGCAGCTGACGGATCTCCTCGGCTGCCAACGAAGTCGCACGACCGCCTATCACCCCGAATCCAACGGGATGATCGAACGCTGGCATCGGTCTCTCAAGGCTTCCCTCATGTGTCATAACGACACTAAATGGTTTGACGCTCTACCTACCGTACTCCTCGGTCTGAGGACTAGTTTTAAGGAGGACCTAGGTGCTTCCGCTGCGGAACTCACCTATGGCACCAACCTCCTACTACCAGGCGAACTGTTCGTGGATGGTGATACGCCACACAACCAGTTGCAGGATGTGGGCCACCTCCGCGACCTTCTTCGTAAGGTTAGAGCATCGCCCGTGACCAGGCATGGTTCTAAAAAACTTTTCGTTCACCCTGAACTGCACAGCTGCACGCACGTCTTTGTCAGGGTGGATAAGGTTAAAAAACCTTTGGACCCTCCGTATGACGGTCCCTTCAGAGTCTCCAACCGCATCAGCGATCGTGTCTTCGAGATTGATATTCGAGGAAAACGATCCACGGTCAGTGTTGAGAGACTCAAACCTTGTTTCTTCGAGGCGTCGGCTCCAGATCCTCAGTCAACAACCGACTCTGCCAACATTCGCCAACCACCTCAACCTCCACTCACCCGAAGCCGATCACGTCTCCTCGGGGGGGATGGCGCGGATTCGATAGCAAGGGTCACCAACAAGGGTAACGTCATACAAGGCTCACCACAATCAAAAAAATCCTCCTAATCCACCTCCAATCTAACTTCCTTCCGACAACCATCAAACTACTCCTTCCGACCTACCATGATTTCGTGACTATGTCACTGGCGGGGGAGTACTGTAGGGGTTTCTCTATCCTATAGGAGAAACAGCCCACAAACCCAACCAATACCTACCCATTTCCCTTTTTAGGTATTTACCAGCGGGACATGTCAAAGGGACGCATAGCTAAACTCATTTTTCTATGCAGATAATGCATAATTGAGTTTAGCTACAATTAACAACATACGGCAACACTATTGCGCTAACCATGGGATTTCCACCGGAAATTCCATTTGTATTGGTTAGCAACAACCAAGCCAAACCAAGCGACGCGGTTACGTCATAGTCCATAGGCTTGGGTATTATTGAACATTCCACAGAATGGAATTATATCCCCAGCCGATGCGGCGTCCTATTGATTTTTCCCAGATCACCCATTCGCTTGGGAACAATGATCTCTTTTTGCTGGTGAATAACCTCAGCTATGTTTGCCCTCTCTCTCGTATTTCTGTCTTGCTATAGTGCGTTGACCTAAGATATTGTCACTGGGTCAGTAGACCAGCCGTATACACGGCATTGACGCACACACACCTAGCCAGATCCACCCTGGGTTATTGTGCTTTCCCTTTTGATTTCTCCATTCTGGCCACGCCCATCAACGTCGAACGAATACACAAGTACGTTTCGACCTGGATGAGTGTGGTGAGTTGGGGAACACACAGGAGAGCATGATTACCATTGGCAGATCATGGTGTTAAAAAGCAGAAATTACAATTTCCATCCCTGATTAGTTCAGTCGCTATTCACCAACCGATAGAAAAAGGTCGCGTCGCGTCGAAGATCATGATAATTGATTATCAATTACAATAAATTTCCAAAAAAACGTATTTACCATCGGAGCGAATAAACACTGTAACGCGAGGATAAAAGGATATTAAATAAAGAAAAAAATAAATGTGACATCTAACAAACAAATTCAGTTAAGCGTGTGTGATTATTTCAAATTGAAAGCAAATATATTGGGTTTTATATTTAAGAGTTAACCGCAGAACTACTTTCTAATTGTCGGGGGTGTACTGTGAATCCTGTGCCATACATTGGCAATCCACAACTACCCCCACATACTCAATCATCGCTTCGATGACCATATTTGGTTATTTTCCTTTTCGAATTGGTGTACCACCAAAGAAGGGTTGAAACACACACACGATGATCCCCTTTGCTGCTCATCGCGTGTGTCGCCCAGCATGCGAACCATAGACTTCGAATCAAATAAAAATAAACACATTCGCAGCTGGGGCATGTCGTTCTGAAAAGGGTTAAATCTGTTTATACGATCGGTGACTACGAGTAGCATGATTGCTGATCGTGTGCATGTTGTTGTTGGCGGGAACAGAGGTCGAACCGTCGTGTGTGTATTTACACTGACGAGTTCTCGATCCCTTTTTGTGGCCAGGTGCGAGTTTCCATCTATAGAAACCGAACGCCGGGTTGACCGCCGTATGCCACGATGTATTTGTCGTTCGTGTGTCCCACCGATGTGGGCATGCATAAAAGAACCAAACGGAAGAAATATCTCTTGTGGCATTATAGCCGACTTCTTAGGAGACATTTCGTTGGTAGGAACTAATGTAATGTTGGTTGCTAGATGTGCGACCAATTTGCCCTTCCTATGGAAACGCTTGTGTTGCTGATGGTGTTTTACTTCAGCGCGGGTAAGCATTGCGGTGGTGGTTGGTCGTTATGAGCAGGTAAGTCATGCTTTTCAGGTTTCTATATGCCTGTAAAGTATTTATTAGCGGTAATGTAAAATTTGTTACCTTGGGTTAGTCCAGAGTGGGGCGTCTAGTATTCCGTTTCAGAGATTTCCTTTCAGAGCAGCTTGTACACCTCTCCTCGATCATTTACGTCCAGTTTCTTCATCCAATCACTAACTCTCCTCTGGGGATGTATCCAAATTCGCTTATACTCGCATGAAGCCCCTCTATGGTCCGGTGCAAAGCCAAGTTGGTAAATTGATCCACAAAATGTTCCGGTTCCCCGGACAATTATCAAGCACACGCCGTTATAAAATGCCTTACTATTCATCTCGGTTTGTTGTCTCTTGGCGATGATCACAAAAAATACTTAAAGGTTATTTCTTACAAATCCTTTTATTACACTTTTTACGTTTTACAAATTTTGCTCTTCTAGTTTTCACAATTTATCAAAAAACAAAAAAGAAAACGGGACGTTGACGTTCCTTCGTTCTTCTTTTCAACCTTTTTTTTTCTGTTCAGCGCAGCAGAACACTCCAACCGTCTCTTCAGCTGTGTCCTCAACTGTAATCCTTTTGAACGGCATTCAAAAACCGTATATCACAAAAACATCAAACTTGCCGCCTCTCTCTCGCTCTCCCTCAACATCCACTCCAAAAATCGAACTCGAACCCGCCCATGATCCACACTCGAATCGTGGCGTGTTCGAACACTCACATGTGGATCGTGCAGTTCTTCCACCACCTTACCATCAAACCATATTAAAACAAAATTATAATAAAAACAATTAAATGATGGGGGTGATGAAAGCCGCACGTAACATGCCTTTGGCGGTTTTTATGTGTGATTGTGGCAAGGTGTTCCGCCGAACACTAATTGGTGGTGATAAAGCAATATTCAAGTAGAACGACACTCACTCACAAGTCAAATAAAAAGTCACTGTGAGCTTGTCCTTAGATGTTTATTTTTATTATTGAAACAGGTCTACTATTTACAATTTAAGTTTTGGTGTATCGCACTAGCACTCTTGATACACAATCATCAAAATATAGTTTTACGTAAAGGTTAATTCTTGCTTAATAATTAATATTTAGTTTTGGTGTACCGCACTAGCACACTTGATACACAATCATCAAAATATAGTTTTACGTAAAGGTTAATTCTTGCTTAATAATTAATATTTAGTTTTGGTGTACCGCACTAGCACACTTGATACACAATCATCAAAATATAGTTTTACGTAAAGGTTAATTCTTGCTTAATAATTAATATTTAGTTTTGGTGTACCGCACTAGCACTCTTGATACACTATATCAAAATATACTTCTCAAAGACTAACACCGTACAATTTTTCTCAACGACTAACACCGAACAATTTTTCTCCAAGACTAACTAGTTAATTCATCCTGACTCACTAGGGTTACCTCTTATGTAATCCCTTTTTTTTCTTTTTCTTGGTTTCATTTTTGCACACACAGCGCCAGGACCCAAAACAGACCACCGCCTCGACTACCATATACGGTGCGCTTTTGGCTTTTTCCAGGCGAACAAGAAAAAAGGAAAGGGTGAAACATACACACGATAATCGCGTCTGCCACTTACGTGTGTATCCCCCAGCATGTAGACATGGGATCATCGCAATTCACATGATTTGCAGGTTTGCATAGCGGTTGAATTGTTTACACGATCACTACTGCTTGAAGCATTATTGTTGATCGTGCAAACTTCGCCAGTGTATCTTCCCTAGGCACGACGAATATTCATACAATCGCGACTACAACCAAGATCGCCGCCGATCGCATATCGATCGTCGTGCAAAAGGTGCAGGTGGCTATTTCCTGTGTTTGCTTCTCTTGTAGGCAAGCATGGTGTTGCTTGCCTGTAGGTAGGTTTTTTGCTACCGAATTGCCCGCCGTGTTCGCTGATGAAAAAGGGGCAGCTTGCCTGTGTGTGTCGGTGCTGGATCGCAGATATTCTTGTCCGAATATCTCGATTGATCCGTTGGTTGAGGATGCGACCGTTTTTCTCCACTCGAGAAAGGGTGCATGTTGGCGGAAACCAATTTGGAATATTCTCCGTTGACCGTCGGCGCCGGTTGAAATTCCCCGGTGTGTGCCGCATGTTGAGCAAATTTTATCGGATATTCATGTTGTGCTACCCACAAACAAACTATTCATCCTTGCAGGAAATTTTACTCCTTTTCCCCATAGAACTTGATGCTCTGCGGCGACCAGGTTTTTTGTTGTTTCCGTTGAAAATGTGAGGCGGCAGTGGCGTTGGGGGAAACCGCCACAGCCGCCCCCCCCCACCACTGGGCGGCCCTCCACCATGTGACGAAAATACTTAACAGCGCTATATATAGCCAGCAACTCTCTATCGTATGCGCTGTATTTCCGCTCGGTATTACTGAGTTTTCTCGAGAAAAACCCGAGCGGTTCCCAACTTCCGTTACTTTCTTGCTCCAATACCGCTCCTATTGCGGTGTCTGACGCATCGCATTGGATGGCCAACGGAGCACCTTCCACAGGGTATCGCAGCAGTGCTGCGTTCGCGAGTTGTGTCTTAGCCTGGCGAAATGCGTTCTCTGCAGCTTCCGTCCAGGCGATTGGGCGCTTATCGTTCTTTTTTGCCCCTTTTAAATATTCGTTTAATGGGGCCTGGACATGCGCGGCGTTTCGTAAGGTTGGCCGATAAAAATTGAGCATTCCCAGGAAACGCCGTAACTCGCGGACGTTGGAGGGTCGGGGAAATTGGTTGAGTGCTTCTACCCTGTCTGGCAAAGGTCGTATACCCTGCTCGTTGATGTTATACCCCAAGTAAGTCACCTGCTCTTTGGCGAAGTGGCATTTGTCAGGGTTTATCACGAGTCCGAATCGGCGGAGGCGTTCAAGCACCTGATTCAGGTGTTGGTGGTGCTCCGTACGGTTTCGGGAAGCTATCAGGATATCGTCTATATAAGCGTAGCAACATTCTAATCCGCGTAGCGCTGTATCTATATACCTCTGGAAAGTCTGTGCTGCGTTCCTGAGGCCAAAAGTCATTACCTTGAACTCATAGAGCCCGAAGGGTGTAATGACTGCTGTTTTAGGGATGTCCTCGTGTGCCACCGGAATTTGGTGGTAGGCTCTGGCCAGATCCAGGGTCGTGAAAACGGTGCATCCTCGTAGCTTGTACGAAAAATCGTATAGATGGGCTATGGGGTACCTGTCAGGGATTGTGACCGCGTTCAGCAGTCTGTAGTCTCCACATGGGCGCCACTCCCCATTTCGTTTCTTAACTAAGTGCAGCGGGCTAGCCCACGGGCTGACTGAAGGTTGGCAGATTCCCTTTTCGAGCATGTAATTAAATTCCTCGCGTGCCGCTCGTAATTTGTCTGGTGCGAGGCGGCGCGGGCGCTGACTGACTGGCGGGCCGCGTGTCTCTATATGGTGATAGACCCCTGACTTGATGTGCTTCTGGTTGGGAAGCGGAACTGTTGACTTTTCAAATTCCCCCACTAAGGCCGGGATTGAGTCTAAGCTCGCATCCGTCCCTGCAGGTATCCGTGGGTCCTCCCTAGGCGGCTGCCTGCAGGTATCATTGGCCACCAGTCTGTTGTTTGCGGAATCCACGAGTAAGTTGTGGCGTGCCAACAAGTCTGACCCTATTAACGGTTCGCTGACATCGGCCACCACAAAATGCCAGCCAATGGGGCGCCGCAAACCCAAATTTAGTTTGTAATATCTTCGCCCGTACGTGGCTATGGAAGTGTTGTTCGCTGCCAGCAGCCGGAGCCGACCGGGCACTTTATTGTGCGGGGCGTATGACCTGGGCAGGACGGAGACATCGGCGCCTGTGTCAACGGTGAAGCTTATGTTTAACTGCGGGTCTCTTATCGTCAAGCGCCTTATATAGGGCACGCCGACCGTTCGCGCCTGTATTACGGTCGGCTGTTCTAGTTTAACGCTGGGTTAGGAACAGGAGGTGGTCGCTTCCAACCACACGGCTGTTTGCACTTCCGCGCCTTTGCCCCGAAGCGTCGGTGATACACGCACCAAGCATGTGTCAGGGCTCTGTTTGAATTGTCCCGTCCAGGCGCCGATACCGTTCCGCTTGAGGTCGATGCGCCTCCAGGAGGATCAAACCGTCGGTGTGAAGCCTGTGTTTGTGGTCGTTGGTAGTTTGGTCTGTTAAGCACCGCGCGCGTGGCACTTCGCACCTCCGCGCGTAGCTGGTTAATCTCTCGCTGGAGGTTCGCCTCGAAACGCGACGGTCCCGATTGCCGCGCATTCGCCTGCAATGGTTCACGCGGGGGCGTTGAAGACCGCAACGCATCTTGTGAGGCGGCCGGTAGGGGTGCGGAATCGAAATAGGTACGCGGTGCTGGTTGTGGAACGTATCTCTGCTGGGAAAACGGTGCGCCGCTGTGATTTACCGTTGTCACCTGGAAGGTGGGAGATTCGGATTGAGGGTCCGCGCTTTCCATAATCGCATCTGCGACTTTCGCCAGCCAACCCAAGCTCTGGTTGGGCTGAGCTATCAAGGCGGCACGTGCATACTGGGGAAGGCATCTTAAAGAATGGGGTCTGATGACATCATCTGAGATCCCGGTTCCCGCTATCGCACGCAGATGTGTCAGCAAATGTGCAAGTTTCATCCCAGTGAAATTCGTCTCTGCAGCCAAACGCTGATGTCGTCTGCCCTCGGGTTCGTCCAGGGCGCCTAGGAGGGCCTCTCTCATGCTGCTATATGGGTTTGGGTCTGGTGACCTAATTATATGTGCGACATGAGTCCTCTGTGTGCGATTCAGCACTCGGATTACCTCTACTGCACGGAGCTCTTCGTCGTGCAGATCGGTAGCCTTAAATATGCGCTCCGCCATGGCGAACCAAAGCTCGGCGTCCTCCTCGTCAAAAGGAGGTAAACGCAAGTCGCGGTGAGTGGGGCGCGGTGGTTGTTCAGCGCTGGATGCGTCCTCGAACGCTGGTGATTCCGCGCGCGGCTGCTGTTGCTCCAGCTGTGCTGTTTTTGCCCTTGTTGACTGGGCCATTTTTCTCTTTAGTACTGGTGACCCGTGTCCGGACGCGGAGAATCGAACGCGCGACGAAGGAACCTCGCTTTGTTGCGCGAATCGGCGGAAAAGGTTGTCGTCGCTACTAGTGTCAGGGGACAAGGGTGGGTGTGCGCGTGTTATGATGGATTACGCGAGTCGAGTCTGGAGGTGCCGATGGAGTCAGTTGAGAATGTCGTGTGTTTAGGTGTCGCCAATATCGTCTGAATGTATCAGTGTTTGCTGCCCAGAAGAGGCTTACGAGTGTTATTTCCTTATTTATAATATTATTATACTAATGAAAGGAAAAGAGAAAAAAAAAATTCGCTTTTTGCCTTGAAATGTCCCCTTTTTTCTCGTAGGACGTATTCTGGAATTATCTTACCTATAGGCGCTATTTAAATATCGTTATCTTTCAAATATAAACGATAAACTGTTTCTATGCTAAAGATGTTTCGTGTGATAGTGATTTACAATTTGGATAGATAGGACTAGGATACTGACCTCATGAATGGAAATTGTATATTTATATATAAAATCCTTTTTATCTTCCACGCAGGTATCATGTAGTTATATGTAATTTTAATCTTAACTCGTTTTTACATAAAGCGGTGTCCTACCGTTTGTTTGCTTAATTATTTGTTTTAAATTTACGGCAAAAGAAACAAAGGTGACAATAATCTTATTACTATTGGAATAATTTTACGTAAATAAGTTTAACTTAAATTCTGCGTATGTGTAATGATTGAATAATTATTTTACTTTTATTTAGTCTGACCATGCTTTCAGAACAGTTATATAAAATGTATTTTTTTTTTTTTGGTGGCTCAGAAGGAGCTCACCGAACAGGGAGAAAAAGGAAAAAAAGTTCTGTGACCTGTAGTCCAACGTTGGGGATCTGCACACTGGCTGCTTCAGGTGTCGTCGTCCGTATCTTGTAGATTATTATTCGTTGGGGATAGGACCCTTTTTGTCTTCTATGTCCTGTTAAGACGCCTTGTTAGGCGCTGATGCGCAACGTTGTGTCGTTGTTTAGTTACGTTGTGTTTTGATGGCTGCGTGCTGTTGCGGTGGGGCTCTTCTTGCCCATTCATTTATCTTTAATTTGGTTTTTATACGCAGAGTCATTAATCGTTTGTGCACCGGATCAGAAGGTTTTTTTTTTTTTTTTTTTTTTTTTTTTTTTTTTTTTTTTTTTTTTTTTTTTTTTTTTTTGGGAATTCATTCACCTGGTCACCACTTTGGCGGTTTTTATGTGTGATTGTGGCAAGGTGTTCCGCCGAACACTAATTGATATATTGATAAAGCAATATTCAAGTAGAACGACACTCACTCACAAGTCAAATAAAAAGTCACTGTGAGCTTGTCCTTAGATGTTTATTTTTATTATGGAAACAGGTCTACTATTTACAATTTAAGTTTTGGTGTATCGCACTAGCACTCTTGATACACAATCATCAAAATATAGTTTTACGTAAAGGTTAATTCTTGCTTAATAATTAATATTTAGTTTTGGTGTACCGCACTAGCACTTTTGATACACAATCTTCAAAATATAGTTTTACGTAAAGGTTAATTCTTGCTTAATAATTAATATTTAGTTTTGGTGTACCGCACTAGCACTTTTGATACACAATCTTCAAAATATAGTTTTACGTAAAGGTTAATTCTTGCTTAATAATTAATATTTAGTTTTGGTGTACCGCACTAGAACTCTTGATACACAATCATCAAAATATAGTTTTACGTAAAGGTTAATTCTTGCTTAATAATTAATATTTAGTTTTGGTGTACCGCACTAGAACTCTTGATACACAATCATCAAAATATAGTTTTACGTAAAGGTTAATTCTTGCTTAATAATTAATATTTAGTTTTGGTGTACCGCACTAGCACTCTTGATACACTATATCAAAATATACTTCTCAAAGACTAACACCGTACAATTTTTCTCAACGACTAACACCGAACAATTTTTCTCCAAGACTAACTAGTTAATTCATCCTGACTCACTAGGGTTACCTCTTATGTAATCCCTTTTTTTTCTTTTTCTTGGTTTCATTTTTGCACACACAGCGCCAGGACCCAAAACAGACCACCGCCTCGACTACCATATACGGTGCGCTTTTGGCTTTTTCCAGGCGAACAAGAAAAAAGGAAAGGGTGAAACATACACACGATAATCGCGTCTGCCGCTTACGTGTGTATCCCCCAGCATGTAGACATGGGATCATCGCAATTCACATGATTTGCAGGTTTGCATAGGGGTTGAATTGTTTACACGATCACTACTGCTTGAAGCATTATTGTTGATCGTGCAAACTTCGCCAGTGTATCTTCCCTAGGCACGACGAATATTCATACGATCGCGACTACAACCAAGATCGCCACCGATCGCATATCGATCGTCGTGCAAAAGGTGCAGGTGGCTATTTCCTGTGTTTGCTTCTCTTGTAGGCAAGCATGGTGTTGCTTGCCTGTAGGTAGGTTTTTTGCTACCGAATTGCCCGCCGTGTTCGCTGATGAAAAAGGGGCAGCTTGCCTGTATGTGTCGGTGCTGGATCGCAGATATTCTTGTCCGAATATCTCGATTGATCCGTTGGTTGAGGATGCGACCGTTTTTCTCCACTCGAGAAAGGGTGCATGTTGGCGGAAACCAATTTGGAATATTCTCCGTTGACCGTCGGCGCCGGTTGAAATTCCCCGGTGTGTGCCGCATGTTGAGCAAATTTTATCGGATATTCATGTTGTGCTACCCACAAACAAACTATTCATCCTTGCAGGAAATTTTACTCCTTTTTCCCCATAGAACTTGATGCTCTGCGGCGACCAGGTTTTTTGTTGTTTCCGTTGAAAATGTGAGGCGGCAGTGGCGTTGGGGGAAACCGCCACATGCCCTTGTAGGGAATGTCTGTTGTTGCTGATATATTTTTCGTATCAGCAGACATTATGCTTCACAGGTTTTTCGTGGTTATAGGAATAAACAATGCAGGTTTTTTTGTGAATTAGAACGCGCGTAGAAATGGTTACCTGGTGGTAGCTGTGCAGGTAAGTAGTGGCGTTTGCAAGAACCGCCACAGATTCATTGTCGTCGGCGTCTGAGTTATTGGGCTGTTATCAGTAGTATTCATCTTGGGTTGTAGTAAAATATTTTTTTTTGTGTGATATGGAGTAAGTTGTAAAAAAATTGTTATCAGCTACAGTTGTAGTAAAGTATTATTTTTGTTTGTGTATGAGGTAGTGGGTAGGGGGAATTGGGTAAGTTGTAAAATTTTTTATCGGATGTGAATTAAGTCTTAGGTTTGGATGATCAGCGTTCAAGGTTAAAGTTTGGGGGTAGGTTAATTGTGTGACACTTAGCCTAAATTATTCAGCATGAAAGAAATTAAATTTTGAGACAATTAAGGAAGCTATACTTAACGCTGAGAATAAGGATGATATACAGATCATTTCAAATAATATTCGTCGGACACGAGAGCATGAAGTAATAACTGTAGCGGAAATAAAAACCTACAAACCCAGAGCAGAAAAAACGTAGATTTCTTGATAATCATAAATGAAATAAAAACAAATTCATATTTTAAAGAAATAAAATGTTTTATTTTTATCGACTTCCATTTAGGAACTTTTCCAACAGAAAAACATTTTGTAGTGCACAGCATTTATTGTGGTTTGTACATTTCATTTCATTGGGATAGAGACGCTTCAATTCTCTTAAATTAGGACACCCAACTTCTTCAATGTCCGTTACTTCAACATTTTCATTCTGAAGTAATTCCTTCATCCATTGAGTTTTTTCCATCCCTTTAACGTAAACAATAGAATCTTGTATATTATCTTGAAGATATTTTCTAACTTCTGGAAATTCTGTGACTCCTCCATTCCAGGTTAAGCCATGATGATAGTGGTAAAGCCATTGAGCTTGCCTTCTTAGTGATGGTGATAGTTGATTAAACTTGTGTGGTGGTTTTAAGATGAAATGCTGATGGTGTCCATTGTGCAGCACAGCTATTTCCTTTGGAATAAACTTGTTATTTGGTCCTCTGAATCCTTGAACGTCGAAAATAAAATACATTTTATCTTGTCCGTGCGTGTATGTGTTTCCTCAGTGAAAGCTAACATGTAAGTAACGATTAGAGTAACTTCGGGTAATGTGATATAGGTATTTGTTTTCTAACAATTATTCGTAATTTTTATTACATAGCTTTTGCCGCACTATTCATTATAGCTCTTTGATACATTGCGAATTATATTTCGTTTTCAGAACCCTGCAGCGTAAGCCAATCTGCAGCTATTTACAACAAAATAAAAAAATCTCTGTAACCCCCCTTATTAAAATTGGCGGATAATGTGAATAGTTTCCAACCGAATAAAAATACTTGTAAGCCGATAGATTATGAATTCATTTATTAATTTAACAAAAGTAGGAACATTAGCCACTACATAGTACATAAGAAAAACAAGAGAAAACTTAAATTAGAATTAAAATTAAATTAACAACTCCTATATATAGCAGAAAAATAGTACTTTCTCTACGTTCTATTTAAAGCGATTTACATGACTCACATACAAAAACTGCTTGCCGCGTTGGAAGACATTCATTGTGAGCCCAAACTAAATCGCACTGCAAGCATGGTACCCATATCTTTGCCTTATTATCCATTTGGAAAGATGTGTTACAAAAGACACAGACACTGTCCTTGTTAGGTGGAGTTTCGGCCCAAGGATCTTCGTCTGAGCTCGGTAAATGCGAACTTTCATCTGAATTGCTCGAAGAACTTTCTTTTGTTTTCTTTGCCCGTTTGCTTTTTACTACCATAGGCCTTTTCGGCTTATTCTTGCGTCTTTCAATATTCTTAATGCTCTCTTCCAAAGATGTTTTGTACGGTGATGTTGTTAGTACAGTTGCAACTGATCTTTTACCTCTGGAGCTGATAACCCGTTTAAGTTTGGGCTGTGGTGAGATATCCCAAGGAGTTACGATCTTTTCCAAAGCTGCCCTGCTAGTACTAGCAACCGGTTCTTCAGCTGCACTACTTGTGCGGGCAACTGGTTCTTCTACTTCTCGTCCTGAAAGAGCAGATTCTTCATCCGGATGATTTTCAAATGTTTGAGCGATAAAACCATCCTCCTGAAATATATTTTTGTCGAATGGATAAATGCCAGTGCATTTGAATCCATTTATTGCGATTTGTGCTGTTTGGACTTTAAGGTAGGCCTTCGAAAAAAGTTCAATAACATCAAACTGTGTTATTTTTCGGCCCTGTTGATATATCTTTCGTCTCTCCTTTCAACAACCACACACACTTTAAATAAAACAACTCTTTTCTTAATTTCAAACTTTTATTTAAAACGTTATGGTTCTTTATTTAATTAAAGTTATCTCCAAAACTTTAGTTAAAAACTTATCAGTTTACCATACTATACTTAATTTCCGGACTATATTTTATAAATTCCTTTTAACACACTATTTTTTTATAATTAAAACGAATCTTTATTAATAAACAAGCACACAATAGTAATTACTTATTTTGTTGTTTTCACACCAGTAATCAAACACACATGATCAGTTGTCAAACGCACCTCATTAGTCACTTCTGCAAGACGTCCATGACGTTAGCTCCACATATACTTATTTTGTACTTTTTATCCTCACGCACTTTCCCCACCACTTTATAACCGACTCGTTTAAAATTATCAAAACCAACTTTTGTTCACGGACGACCGTTTCGGCCAAGATTCAAAAACCAACTCTCTTGTCCGTTCTGGACTCATGCAAAAAACCACCTCCCTTAATGGCCGTCTCAACCAAAAAAACTCGAAAAACCACCGTGTCTAGTTTTTTCTCCTTTTTCATTTCTTTTTTCGAAATCTGGTTCCTTTCGCCAGATCACTTTTTTCATTTCTTTTTTCGAAATCTGTTTCCTTTCGCCAGATCAGAGGATACTTCCTTTTTCCCGCCTGAACCTTTTTCCGACATTAAACACAAAGAAAAATCAATAGTGTGTTTATTGCGCCTGTTGTTATCTTTAACCGAATGGGCAAAGATTTTTCCGTGGGAAATCGATTGAAAGAAAAGATCAATAGCGCCCAGGCGAACGTTCATTATGTGTTATTGCCTGTTGTTTGTTTTAACTTAGTTTTGTTAAAACGGAAACTGGCGCTGGTGGTTTTAATGGTTTTAGATAACCATGTTCCTGAAAGGGTCATAAAAATGTTTGTGAGTATCTCTATAGTTCCCTTCGGTTTAGGTTTGAACGATGCCATCTGGTCTGCACATTTGCCTTTCCGGGTTTTTTGTTGAACCATTGGTTCAACGTATATATTTCGGCTTTTATGTGAGTAAGTTTAGCGTTCAGCTCAATTTACTTGGCATTTAATTGATTAGCGCAAATTGCATGTTTTTTAGCTTGATTGGCTTGCTATCAATTTATGCGGGACCATTGAGTGAATGGGATAATGCTATGTTTTTGTTTCGGGTGAACGTGCAGTTCAATTCCTGATGCCTGTTTTAGCTTTCTTTAATGTCACATCCTTTAAGTGGATGTTCTTGGCGTGTATCGCCGTTAGCGGTGGAGACTAGCTCCAAAAGGGTAATTTTTATGGGATGGGTGGTTGTGGTCGTAACAGCCCTGGTCTCGCATAAATCGCCTAATTTCATCGTTATAATACGTCTTCAGAGGTCCCATAAATGTTCTATCTAGCGGTTGCATTTTGTGAGTACAGTGCGGTGGCAAAGATATAATAATAACACCATTTTTGCGAGCCTTTTCCAGAACCTCAATATTTCGGGTATGACTGTAATGACCGTCTAAAATGAGTAGTGAAGGGTTCCCGTTAGAAGGGTTTGTGAAGCGCAAGAAATGGTCAAACCACTTCGTAAATATCGGGATTTGTATCCAACCCGAAATGTGGCAGGCAGAATCCGAGCCAGGAGGAGCATGTTTCATTAAAACCGGAGAATGGTTCTTTCTGGGAAAAATAAAGTACGGCGGAACAAATGAACCGCCTGCGCTCATGCAGCTGACAACCGTTATAAGAGAACCTCTCTCTGCAGACGTCATACAACCTATTTGCCTTTTTCCTTTCGCTGCTAACATTTTTGGGTTGCCTACTTTGTGCAATGGACACTCCTGTCTCATCTACGTTCCAAATACTAGTTGGGGAAAATTTATGTTTTTCGTACTCTTGCTCGAGTAAGCTAGAAAATGTGCTCACATTTTCAGCATTAAAACCTTTTGCCCTATCGATTGAGGTTCCGGTTGGAGTCCTGATACTAATCTCTGATTTGTGCCTTTTAAGAAATGCATACAACCAATCTTTTCCTGCGCATTCTTTCATTACTGAAAATGGGCAAGCTATGTTGTTTCTTTTTCCACTTGGAATGCTAGTGACCGAATGTCACCGCGAGTTAGACCCCAAAAGCGTGATTCCATTTCTCGGATGTATCTTACCAGCTCCAATTCCATTTCCAGGCTAAAAACAGGCTTACGCCCCAAAGGCGTTTTGGCGCTATATGTCAAATTCAGTCGTAAGTGTTCCGCCGAACACTGTACGCACACCAGGAAGAACACACCGAGCGGAAACGGCCCAAATAAAACACGAAAAACTGTTTTTTTATTTATACGGTGGTTTTTTATTAATTCAAAAAAACTTATTTTTGCACTGATCGTGGTGAATACACAAGTTACTTATTTTGCGATTAAGCACACGTACGACTCGACGTTCTCGAACAATTCGATTCCCTACCTCATTCGGTTATCTCTTCGTGAGAGATCCTCGCGGTTCGACAATCAAAATCTCTGTGTCCCCTCCTTGACGATTCAAATCTCTCTTGCCCTATCGGATACTCTTTTTCCAGTATCTGTGTGTTTTGTATCTGCAGTTGTGCAGACACAATTTCCTGTAAGGAGAAAATTCTCACGCATACATGTGGAAGCTTCACCGTCGTGGTTGACGGTGGATTCTATTCCCACGCTGCTTGGTTAGGTCGACCATCTGGTGTTGACGATCGCCTGGACGTCTAGTCCGCTGGTATCTATTGGATTTGAAATCCAAGAGAGTTTTTCACATGGTGTGAAAAACAAACATTCCGCTGATGCATTTCTGCTTGGCGGACAGTGGCAACGGCGCAATGCTGTGCCGTATTTATTTATTGCAGCTGGCCTTCGTAAAACTCCAAACAAAGTATTGTTTGGAGTTACGTGGTGCTTGGTTTTTCGCGCCATCTGGGTGTTTACGAGGCTAAGGAATGCGCTCCTTTGTTTGCGGTGAATATTTGGGTGATCTAATGTTTAGATCAACCGCACCACGTCCGTTGGTCGGTTAATTGTTTTGATTGTAATTCCCTGCATCTCGTGCAGATGTTCAGGGTTGCCGACTTGTGGTGCTGGCATTCACTTAGCTTGCGATTGCACACGTCGAAGGATGCATGGATGTTTCTCCTTGTTTCAGGTCGTAGGTTTTAGGTATGGAGCGTTTAGCTCGGTATTAGAGGCTTTGGGGACGTTAAGTTCCTTGCCTTCTGGTGTCGACTCAACGTTGGGTTACTGGCGGCCCCCGCTGGGCTTGGGATCGCGTCTGTGGACGTGATGTTGTCCAGGTAAGTGCGTTACCTCAAGTTGGTCTGGACTTTTTCCTGTGGGGAATTTGTACGTTCGCCACAGGACTCCCCCCCCCCCCCCCCCCCCCCCAGTGACGTAGTCACGATAAGGAAAAGGTAGGAGTATGGAGGGTGCTGTTAAAGGTCGGAGAGTGCCCCTTTCCATCGTGGTCGGTGTTTAGGCGGTAAAGGAGCGAAGGCAATCGCGTTTGTTGTTTCCTTGTGGGTGTTAGTCGCGCTTTCGTTGTTGGTGGTTTCGGTTAGTGGTTGCCGTAAGTTGAGAATCCTTGCGGCGTCTTCTTGGGCGCGCAGATCTCGAGCGCGTTGCCGCGTTATCGGTCCGTGCAGGATATCCGATGCCCCACGAGCAACCATTTCGCGAGGGTTAGGTTGGTTCTCAACTCTCACCGTGCCTGGTGTTTCCTGGGAGTGTGGTGGATGGTACACAGGGCGGGTTTCGGCTGCCGCCAACGGTTGATGGTGTACCTCTCCTGGCACGGTATCTGGCGGTAGTTCCAGGTGGCACGGCTTCAATCTCTCGACACTGACGGTGTACGGCTTTCCGTCGATGTCTACGGAGAAAACTCGGTCGTTTATTCGCTCCAGCACCGTGTATGGCCCTTCGTAGGGCGGTTCTAGAGGTTTCCTAACTTTGTCCACCCTGATGAAGACGTGCGTGCAGCTGTCCATATCTGGGTGAACAAATAACCTCTTGGAACCGTGTCTGGCGACCGGCGTTGCCCTGACCTTACGCATGAGTTTGCGTAGGTTTTCCAAATTTGGCAACTGTTCGAGCGGTGGTTCTCCATCGGCGAAGAACTCTCCTGGGAGGCGCAGATTGGTTCCGTACGTCAGATCTGCTGCTGAGGCTCCCAGTTCTTCTTTTATGCTTGTGCGCAAGCCTAAAAGAACTGTTGGTAGTGCGTCCAGCCATTGATTGTCGTCATGACACATCAGTGAGGCTTTAAGAGAGCGATGCCAACGTTCGATCATCCCGTTGGACTGTGGGTGATAGGCTGTTGTGTGGCTTTGCTGGCAGCCGAGTAGATCGGTCAGCTGCTTGAAAATCGCCGCCTCGAACTGTGGTCCTCGATCGGCTGTGAGGGTAGCTGGGACGCCGAAACGTGTGACCCAAGTCGAATAGAATGCTTTGGCTACATTCTCTGCGGTCACTGTTCGTAGTGGCACTGCTTCTGGCCACCGAGTGAAACGATCGATCATCGTCAGGAGGTACAGGTAACCTCTCGACGGCGTAAGCGGTCCCACAATGTCGATGTGAACATGGGCAAATCGTGCCTCGGGGAGCTTAAACTGTCCTGGGTGGAGCACATTGTGTCGATCGACTTTGCAACGCTGACATTGCAAACAAGTTCGTGCCCATTTTGTTATGTCTTTGGCCATATGTGGCCAGACAAATTTGCGTCGGACTGCGGCAATGGTTGCGCGTCCGCTTGGGTGGGCTGGGTTGTGGAATGTTTCATACACATTCCTTCGCAGATTTTCTGGGATGTAGGGTCGAGCTGTCCCTGTCGAAACATCGCACCAGACTTCATCGTTTGAGTCGTTGAAAGGGAGTTTACGCAAAACTAGTGCTGTCTCCGCTTTCAGTAGTGACTCGAGTTGATGGTCATCTTCTTGTGCTTGTGCCAAGTCGGCACCATCGATTTGCGCACGGAGTTTAATTGCATCTATACGCGAAAAAGCGTCTGCAATTACGTTGTCTGCACCTGGAACATATTCGATTCGGGTGCTAAATTGCCCGATGAAATCCAGGTGCCGTTCCTGTCGTGGAGTTGAACTTTCCGCTTTCTTTCGGAAAGCGTACACCAGTGGTTTGTGATCAGTTTTGATCGTCAACTGGCGTCCTTCGACCATGTGCCGGAAGTACTTTACTGTGGAGTAAATCGCTAGTAACTCCCTGCCGTAGGCACTGTATCGTCGCTGGGTCGGGTTCAATTTTTTTGAGAAGAAACCCAGCGGTTCCCATTTATCATCGCACTCTTGTTCGAGTACGGCCCCAATTGCGGTGTCGGAAGCGTCACACTGTATGGACAATGGGGCTCCTTCGATGGGATGTCGAAGCAAAGTTGCGTTCGCCAGCTGCTCTTTCGATAAGCGAAAAGCTTGATCAGCTGACTCGGTCCATTGAATCGGTCGTTTGTCGTTTCGTTTGGCTCCTACTAGGTATTCGTTCAGCGGAGCCTGGACCTGTGCGGCGTTTCGAAGCGTTGGGCGATAAAAGTTTAACATGCCCAGATAACGCCTAAGTTCTCGCACATTCTTGGGGCGAGGAAACTGCATTAGTGCATCCACCCTGTCTTGTAATGGGCGGACGCCTTGGCCATTTATACAATAGCCAAGGTACTTGACTTCCGATTCTCCGAGGTGGCACTTGTCTGGATTGATTACCAGGCCGAAATCTCGGAGGCGCTCGAACACTTGCTTCAAATGGGAGCGATGTTCGGTCATGTTTTTCGATGCTATGAGTATATCGTCGATATACGCATAGCAGAAGTCAAGTCCGCGGAGAGCTGAGTCCATGTAGCGCTGGAACGTTTGCGCTGCATTTCGGAGACCGAATGTCATCACCTTGAACTCGAATAGTCCAAAAGGTGTGGTTACCGCGGTTTTCGGTATATCTTCGGGAGCCACCGGAATTTGGTGGTACGCCCTCGTGAGGTCGAGGGTCGAGAAAACTTCGCACCCCTGCAGCTTATAAGAAAAGTCGTGCAGGTTTGCTATCGGATACCGATCGGGTGTCGTCACCGCGTTCAGCATTCGGTAATCACCGCATGGACGCCACTCGCCGTTGCTCTTTTTGACGAGATGGAGTGGGCTCGCCCAAGGGCTATCGGATGGCTGGCAGATTCCTAAGTCGAGCATATACTCGAATTCTGCACGAGCCTCACGCAATTTTTCGGGAGCCAATCTGCGCGGGCGTTGGCTTACTGGGGGGCCGCGCGTTTCAATGTGATGAAAAACGCCGGCTTTTGCGCGTCGGGGATTACTAAGCGGAACTGTAATGTCCGCAAATTCGCGCAACAGATCGCTGAATGGACCGTTTGCGGTTGTGCACGGTAACGTCAATGCCTTTCCCGCCTTTGCGTTTACTGGCTGAGAAAGAGACGTTAACGGGTCCATCAGTCTATTACGTGCTACGTCCACTACTAGTTTATAGTGTCGCAGCAAGTCCGACCCTATTAGAGGATCGGTGACATCGGCTACTACGAAGTACCATCGAATTGGTCGACGTAGGCCTATTTTTAGTGTCATTAACTTCCTACCGTATGTCTTGATAGGGGTATTGTTCGCGGCGAACAATTTCAATTCATCCGGCAACCGAGTGGCAGGTGCGTATGAGCGCGGAAGAACGGAAATATCCGCACCTGTTTCAATAATGAAGTCCATATTTAACTTCGAATCGTATATTGACAAGCGACTTAATTGGGGGTTGCCGGCCGTTTGCGCTTTTCCTACGGTCGGCAGTTCTAGTTTAAAGAACTAGCCTGTATTGCTGGCACATGTGACCAGTTGCAGGGTTGCCTGCACTTCCTGGCTTGTGCCCCGAAACGGTGGTGGAAGTAACACCTGCCCAAGGTGTTTTCGTTGGTTGGCGTGCGCGATCTGCCACGCCCGCGTCTTAAGTTTTCGCGCGACCTGCTTCGTCGGAAGCAGGAAGGAATTGGAGATCCGTTCGGGATCTATCCGTGGCCATTACTGCCTCGGCGTGTCGCGCTAGCTCATCGAGACCAGATTCGGCTAGAGGCGCGACGATTGCCTGAACGTATTCTGGTAAAGATTCTCGAAATATAGCCGTTAAGGCTGTCTCGGACATGTCCGTGCCGGCCAGCGCACGGAAATAGGCGGCGCGCTGGGATGGTCGCATCCCAGAGGTGTCGGTCGACCGTAATAAACGTCGCAAGCGATTTTGTGGCGTTTCACTATAGGCGTTAGTCACCATCTCTTTAAACGCCGTGTACGGTTGCGGAGATGGAGTTTTTATTAGACACTTCGCATATGGGATTAATTTTGGGTCTTGTACCCGTGTTACCACGAGGAATTTCACTTCCTCGTCGGTGACTCCTTCCACTCTGAAAACCCTTTCGGCGTAACCGAACCAGTAGTCTGGGTCGTCGGACGTGAAGTCCGGTAATATTGCGTTACGCAGTTGTGGGCGCTGGTCCGCCTGGAATGGAATGTCGGCTTCTTGATGGAGGGCAGGAGCCTGTGATGTCGTTAGCGAAGGTCCGGCGTCGTTAGCCATTTTCAATTTTTCGGCAGCTGGTTTCGATCTAGCGGTTACTGTCGACTTGGGGAGGTTTCGTGTTGATTTTGTGTGTGGGAGAGCGCTTATATTTCCCCTCAACGTTTTCGCTTTTTGAATCGCAGCTTGCGACCTTGTGGTTGGCATCTACTTTTAAATTTCGCGCCGTAAATCCGTCGCTCGGTGCGCGGATTGCTTTAGTGTTGGGGATTCGCGTTTAGTTTTTTTCTTTTCGGGGAATGTTTTTAATGAAGAAACGCGGCGAAACGACCTGCTGGTTCCAATTTTTTTTTTTTTTTTAGGGATGGGCCTAGCATAAAGGTTCAATCTAATTTCCAAAGGCGAACCAGGGATGGGCCTACAGTAGAGGATTCCTCGGTTAATTCGACGGTGCTAGGAGCGGACGGAGAGAAACTTTTCCGTTCGGTGGAGGACGAGAAGAACGAGGAGGTGAGGACTATCGAAGTTTTTTCGCGGATGCGCAACTGTTTCTTCGTTGCCTTTATTTCGGCGATCAATTTCGCTTTATTTCGCGGTCGTTACGAGTGAGAAATGTTCAGTGTGTCGTCGGTTCGCTAGTGTGCTTCGTGGCTCTGAAGGAGCTTACAAAAAATTTTATATATTAAGACTTCTTCTCTGTTCTCGGCGAAGATATATTTTGTTTGCTATAAAAAAAATTTTTTTTGTGGTTCTGTCGTTCTTTAATTGTAGTACTAGCAATTTAATAATAATAACAATTTGGTGCTTTGAGTATCAATTATTTTACGTAGAAATATTTTATTAAAGATGTCATGGGACTTTCGTTATGGTACTACCTTATAATTTTATTTAGAACGCTTGCTTTTTTACATCTAGCTGTATTATTTCCCAGCTTTATTTACTTTCGAAAATTTTATTAAAATGTTTCGTGTAATAAATACTACACGTTAAGCCACTAAAAGAATGTCAAATAATTTAATTTTTGCATAATTTAAATCGACATACAACCGATAAAACCAAAACGAATGTTTGTGCCAGTTGCTTTAACCAGAATTAAGTGTGAATATATCTGTTTTCAAAGTATACACAGGAAATGACACAAATTTTCAAACAATAAAAAAAAAAAAAATAAGAATATATCCACCAAAAATGTTACAGCTCTAGAAAAATACAAATGTAACAGCGTAATTGTTTCCTTATAACGAGGAGTAGTTCAAATTTTAGTATAAAATGTTAAATTAATGATTAGAAACTATTATGTATATGTACCTGACTTTGCAATATCAACACAATTCGAAACACAATACAAATGAGATGAAAAATGCAAATTATTATATTGATGTTTATCGTTTATATCTGCTATTTCTCTTTGAAATTACTACCTATCTAATTTTTTTATTTGTGTTTCCGTTTTAAATTCTGCTCGGAAGGAGCTTTA
This sequence comes from Microdon myrmicae, assembly GCA_963931805.1. Classification (NCBI taxonomy): domain Eukaryota; kingdom Metazoa; phylum Arthropoda; class Insecta; order Diptera; family Syrphidae; genus Microdon; species Microdon myrmicae. Next base: position 174,895,067 of record OZ007497.1, on the reverse strand, counting down.
TAAATTTCACTTTGGGCTCAGAAGGAGCTTGTACAAGAAAGGGAATTAGTAACAACAAAAACATGTATTCTTTTCCTTTTATAATACAATAAAAACAGAAATACAATAACTTGCGATTTTCCTGGATAATGTCCCGCGTTGTTCTGCGTCCGTGGCGTCGTGATGAGTCCTCGTCCTTGTTGCAAAATTGCTGTGGTGGGCACTTCACTGTCACTGGAACTGTCTTTGCCGGTTTGTGTCGCACTAGCTTTTTGACACTGTTCGTATCTATTTTGTGGAATTTTTCGCGCGTGTTCACTTTTTAATTTTTGCCTTTCGCGTCTAAGTCTCGTGAGTTCACTTTGATTTCGTTTTTCACGTGTTCTTTTTCTCGCGTCGCGGTCACCACTTTGGCGCTTTATGTCAAATTCAGTCGTAAGTGTTCCGCCGAACACTGTACGCACACCAGGAAGAACACACTGAGCGGAAACGGCCCAAATAAAACACGAAAAACTGTTTTTTTATTTATACGGTGGTTTTTTATTAATTCAAAAAAACTTATTTTTGCACTGATCGTGGTGAATACACAAGTTACTTATTTTGCGATTAAGCACACGTACGACTCGACGTTCTCGAACAATTCGATTCCCTACCTCATTCGGTTATCTCTTCGTGAGAGATCCTCGCGGTTCGACAATCAAAATCTCTGTGTCCCCTCCTTGACGATTCAAATCTCTCTTGCCCTATCGGATACTCTTTTTCCAGTATCTGTGTGTTTTGTATCTGCAGTTGTGCAGACACAATTTCCTGTAAGGAGAAAATTCTCACGCATACATGTGGAAGCTTCACCGTCGTGGTTGACGGTGGATTCTATTCCCACGCTGCTTGGTTAGGTCGACCATCTGGTGTTGACGATCCCCTGGACGTCTAGTCCGCTGGTATCTATTGGATTTGAAATCCAAGAGAGTTTTTCACATGGTGTGAAAAACAAACATTCCGCTGATGCATTTCTGCTTGGCGGACAGTGGCAACGGCGCAATGCTGTGCCGTATTTATTTATTGCAGCTGGCCTTCGTAAAACTCCAAACAAAGTATTGTTTGGAGTTACGTGGTGCTTGGTTTTTCGCGCCATCTGGGTGTTTACGAGGCTAAGGAATGCGCTCCTTTGTTTGCGGTGAATATTTGGGTGATCTAATGTTTAGATCAACCGCACCACGTCCGTTGGTCGGTTAATTGTTTTAATTGTAATTCCCTGCATCTCGTGCAGATGTTCAGGGTTGCCGACTTGTGGTGCTGGCATTCACTTAGCTTGCGATTGCACACGTCGAAGGATGCATGGATGTTTCTCCTTGTTTCAGGTCGTAGGTTTTAGGTATGGAGCGTTTAGCTCGGTATTAGAGGCTTTGGGGACGTTAAGTTCCTTGCCTTCTGGTGTCGACTCAACGTTGGGTTACTGGCGGCCCCCGCTGGGCTTGGGATCGCGTCTGTGGACGTGATGTTGTCCAGGTAAGTGCGTTACCTCAAGTTGGTCTGGACTTTTTCCTGTGGGGAATTTGTACGTTCGCCACAGCGTGGCTAAAATATCGCTAATAGATTTATCACTGCGAGCGGATCTTTGTAGTGTTGCAAATGGAACTCCAAATGTCTTCGACGCCAAAAGTATACCCATTTCTCCTCCTCGGACTGCTAGAATAGCCTTTCTCATTCCTTCCGCATCCCATTTACGAATCTCCCCCTTTTTTGGCATGATCTGAAATAAATTATAATAATATTTAGTGATTGATAATTTGGTGGGTAATGTGATATGGTATATCACTTTACCCAATTTCAACTATATCACATTAGCGCATTTGGCTTTTAAAACAATCAAGAGATTTTTTTAAAAATGCAGTTCACTGAATTAAAAACGCACCCAATATACTGTCCGCTCTATTCACACACAAACAAAATGTATTAACTTCAGTTTTTAATTTTGCTCCAATTTTTGCTGAAGTATAACATAAAGCTCACACAAAAAAAACTGTCGACTGTACACCTTAAACAATTTCAATGCACTGACATACAACGCAATGAGCGCGAGCGCGCCTAAAACTGCAGCACGTGTTCTTTTCCATTGCCGTCATGTTGACAAGAAAATTCTTGTCGAGAATTGATTATTTCGGAAAATATGATAGTATATCGAAGTTACTCTACATTTCTCGAGAAACTATGTGACTCGATGGATTATAGTTTATAATGCGATCGTGTAACATCAAACAGTATGCAAACGTGATAGCAGGGATTATTTTTGCTGTTTTAATTTCAATGCGAATATCAAATGGTCCGTTTTTTATTATTTCACTTTGGTGTCTGCAATCTATTACGAAAATTGTCGCTTGTGATTTGAATGCATCTCTTGACAATAAAGGTTCAGCAACTAGACGATTATAGAAGGTTTTTTGAAAGTTACAGTACATATTGTACAGTAAACTGTAGTTATTTTTATCAAATGATAGATTTAAATCTTCACATGGATAAGCATCGGAATTTAAATAGGCTTTCACACACGTAACGTTACAATGATCAAAATTAGCTGGATTTTCTTTAAGTAAATTACGTTTGTTGGTTTGCAGAGCAAGGATAATATAGCGCAATTTTCATAGATTGTCCATTATTAATAGGTTTGTATAGCTTTAATTTGAAAGAATCAGACAATGTAATGTGAGGAATTTTCCATTGTATTTTCAGCAAGTTTATCTTTGTTTTTTCATCTGCGTCAGAAATTAATGAATTGTCATCTGTACGGGAGCGTGTTAGAATTAAATCATGACGTCCGTTTGGAATTACTCTTTTGCAGTCTTCAGCAAATCCCAATAATTTATTTAGGGGTATGCAAAAATTAAAGTAGAAACCATTGACGTTGATTGAGGAATCAGGAGACCAAGATGCATTAAACAGCATATCACTTTCATTTTTATTTAAAGAAATATAATTTTTAATAGTTGATGTGATGCCAGCATTACAATTGCTATCAATTTCCACACCATTTAATTCATAACGAATTTCGTCGAATAAGAAAGCTACTCCATTATTTACAAGTTTTGTTTTCTCAACTGCTGCTCCATCAGTTTTCGATACAGTACCTTCAATATGAATGTAACTTTCTGAAGGCAAGATATTAAGATTTTGATGTTGGACACAGATTTGAATGATGCAATTTTTCTCGAAATTATTCAAGTATGGCGAGTATATATGATATTCCAATTTTGAGATACACTCCTCAACCTCTGGTTCTTCGAAAATATTCAGCAGGTCTTTGATAGATTTAATTTAATTTTTCAATCTGTATCCCAATGATAGCAGAAGTTGCTGATTTTGTAGAGTAAGTTTTGATGTTCTCCTAGCGGAAGTTGAGAGTATATTGTTAGTGTTAATAGTAGCACCTGCCCTTTTATTATATGAGAGATGAGATGAGCTATCATATATTATCATTGCTGTTGTTTAAGGTGTAATCGAACTGTTACGGTTTCACCTCGAAAGTTTATAAAATTTCCGTCTTGATCTAAGAGATTCAATGTTATAGAACTTATCCTCTTAGAGTTCACTGGCAAATAGGATAACATTGCGAGGAACTTCAACTATTTTATATACCGGACTAACGTTAACCGAAAATTCATGTAGTATATGAGCAGGTCGATTATTGATATATGTTTCATCAATTAAATTACATTCAATTCGCACAATGCTTACTCTATTTATATCAACGTAAAGATCTGATTCATGCACTTTATTTGCTTCTAGCTTTTTCTTGCTGAACCCCAGAAGCGATCCAATTGAGTTAGGATGTGTGAAAAATCAATTTCTACAGTACTATAAATTACACATTTTAAAGTATTATTATTTGCTTGTATTTTGATTGATATTTTATTATCGTGGTTCTCATTATGCATTTCGATAATGTCTTGAATAATGTCATCTATATCTTCAATCTCATATGATCCAATAGGAAATTCTATTACGTCATCGCCAAAATGAAATAAATTATTAAATACATCAACATTAGGTATAGAATTGTAGGTCTGGAAGTCAACTAAACCACATACATAATCAGAATTTAGGATTACTCGTATTGGAGGAAAGTACTCTGCGGTGAAAGTAGATTTGTTTCCGCTTAACGTTAGTGTTAACGACATTACTGTTTCGATTGAAATAAAACACAAACTCTAGTTTTCCTCTACTTATTTATATTTTCTTCAATTAGAAACTTCAAACAAAGATGACCACATATAAATGTATTGTAATTTTGATATCTGTTATAATTATAATGGATATTTTCACCCAGGTATCTTACAACCTCCTTAGGTGATCTTAAAGTACCGAAACTGTCGAAATATTTCACAATATTTTTATGTTTACTATATGCTACCCAATGTGTTCCTGGTCCACTCTCAATGTCTAAATTAATTACACCACATTCTATGTCAAGTGATGTAATCGGTAATTTATCTCTCATGTAAACACCACGAAAATTGGGTATATTGATTTTTCCAAATTTCACAATATCAATATTGGTGAGAGGACGATTAGGTAGCAAATCTAAAAGTTTTTTGAATTTTGCGGTTTTAGGAAAAGGCCAAATCCCTTTTTAAAGGGTTGTAGATAAAGCCCTTTGCCTTGCTTTATTTTTATTCCTTCCATAGCTTGATTGTGCCGTTTGTTCTCTTCCCGCTGTTCTTCGGCTACTTTTGAATCTTTTATTGCTTTAACTACTCCTGCAGCTCCTCCAGATAAAGATCCAACCGGTGATAATGCAGCTAAGATGGGTAACAGTGGTAAGAAACCTCCACGTTTACGTAACGGTATAACTCTGGGAATTGTAATGTTCCTTCTTTTATTTTTGATAATCTTTTTAGCTGGTTGTAAAGCAGTTACTGCGATTGTGTCTGGATCCTCGGCTCTTGGCTGCCTAATAGCGTTTCTAGCCTCTGTTATAGCTTTTTTGAATAAATCGCTTCGCTTGCAACGTGAACGTCTTTTCCTTGTTTTAGATTGACAGCCCATGCCGAGTTTTGTTTTAACCTTCCTCACATTCGTAACCAATAGGCTATTTAATTTCTCTGATATAGAAGAGTCTTTCGCCTTTACCCTCTGCCAGGCTTTTTCAGTTAGAATTTTATCAGCACTATGTCGATCGGACAAGTTTTTATTATTAGTGTATGCAATATCGTGTTCACGACAAGCTTCATCCAATTGATTAATTCAACGATCTCCTCTAGCAAGACGTTCTTTTAATTTAGTTCCAGGTCCACAGAAATTATATGATGGAAGATGTAACTCAATCGGTAGTTTATTAATTAGGGAATTCACTAATCCGTATCCTTGGAATGAATGTTTTCGACTGACTGGATACACTCGGTAGTCTATCATTTTAATAGCATTCTATTAGTACATGTGCTGGTCAATTATTAAATGTCCGCCTATAAAAACACTGTCTTTTCTATTGATTAGCTTCATTCAGTAGTAAAATGCGATTCATAAAACAACAACAAATTATTATTAAAGTTAAAAATTTTGATACTGAAATTCAAGAACATAGGAAACGGAGCATTTTTCCCAAATAGTGTTCGAGGAATAATTGTCGGACCATCAAACTGTGGAAAGACTAATGTCATGCTGTGAAACATATACTCAAAGTCTTTGCGTCAACCAAAGTATGCATACTTGAGGAGGTTAATAAAGTCTATCAAGGGTATGGAGTACAATGAATTTTCAAATAATTGTGAAATTATTGCACCTTCTGAAACAAAACGAAATTCAGTATTTATATTTGATGATGTTGCATGTGATAAACAAAACAACATTCGAGAATATTTCTGCATGGGACGACATAACGATGTGGATAGTTTCTACTTGTGTCAATCGTATACGCATGTTCTGCTGTTGTGGGGGTTGTTCCTCAGGAAGCGCGTTTTCTTGTCCTGAAAAGGACGTTAGATCTCTTTGTTGACAGTTCCTGACACAACACCCTCCAGCAAGGGGTCGTTGCCGTGCTTGCTCTGACCCAGAGGAAAGAGCAACGTCCTGATTGTTTGTAGGACGTAACTTAGGGGATAACGTCCTTATGCTCTGCAACCTTAGTACCGGTTCCTGTACTAATTTTCGGAGTCGTCCTCGTACACAAAAGAAAGAATCATCCAGCGTTGGTGACAACACACAGTTTCCAAAGCATTTAAAAGAAGTTAGTTTTAATTTTTGTTAAAGTTTTATTGTGGATTTTATATTAGATTATTACAGCAGATGTAAAATTAGAATTAGAAAAATTACTGCTCTGTGGCATGAGGATTTAGATACTGCGGCCTCGAGATCGTTTTACTATTTCTTTATAAAGGAAAGCACATCGAATATTGTATCCCAAAGATACACATTTTGGTACAACAATCTCGATTTTTGGATATTTCGACCGAGGTGTTGTATTTACATAAGATAAGAATTCAATTTCTTGAATTCTTACGAAACTATTGCGCAGATGTGGGAATGTATCTGCTTTTGGTTTTTTGTTTGTTTTCCTGAATGGAAAATTTTCAGATAGAGATAATGATCTCTGAATTTTTGGATTTTGGTGATGCTGTGGGGCAAATGTGAAACGTAAACGAATATTAGATTCGTTTATTGTAACTTTTAATTTTAATTCGGATTGTGGGTTAATAATGCCGTGGGGGCAAATGTTAGGCTATAAACGAGTGTTTGATTCGTTTATTGCGAATTTTGGATAATGTTTGGGTTTTTGTGGGTTTTGATAGGTTTTTTGGTTTTAGCTTACGATAGCTAGGATTTGGATGTAGGAATGGGGGAAAAAGGTAGGGGCTTTTTGGAGCACTACACGCATATACCAAAACATTTGATTCGAGACAATGCAATAAAAACTATATAGTTATATTTAAACAAGACGAACTTAATCTGAAGCACATATACAATGATCATATAAATTCCGATATGACATTCAATCAATTCAGAGAATTGTGCGCAAAATGCTGGAAAGATGGATATGGTTTCTTGGTTATCGATAAAGAATCTAGTATAGATAAGGGACGGTATAATAAATCTTTTAAAGAAATTGTATCTGTATCAAACTGATCAGTCACTAAGCAACTGTTTATATGATAACATTGGAACGGTCCTCTGTTATAACCGCCCTGTTTGAAAAAGCCGCCCTGTTTGGAACCACCCTGTTTTTTATACAAATATGGAAGTTAATGAAAATTTACTTAAGGATCTCATACAAATTAAAAAAGCTCTGAAAAGAAAATATATGTTTCTCAAAGCTGGAAAAACTATGAAGGAAATGGAATTTGAAAATACTTTTAAGCCTATAGTCGAACCCTTAAAAGAACTCGTGAAAAATGTTAAAAGTGGTAATACTGCTGCTGCCGATACCGATACCGATATAATTGACAAAGTAAAGCATCAACAACTCAAACGACGACGATTACAATTCCAAAACTCTCCAGAAGAAACACATGAGTTTTCATCTCCAGAAACAATCCAAAGTTCTCCAGAAGAAGAAAAACATGAATTTTCATCTCCAGAATCAGCCACCTTTCAACCATCTGGCGAAGATCTTTCATTTAGAACACCTGCTAATTCCGATGATCTTAACCAAAGTACACCATCTAACCGAGCTTCACCATCAGAGCGGAATCGTGACAAGATCTATGGGCCGTATTTCGATGTACAGTCAAATTCAACGAAATTAGGTACGTCAAGTTTTGTAATTAATGACCAAAAGGATTTCGTTATTGATGGCGAAATCTTCCATGAACAGATGGTCTTTATGAATTAATTTTTCGGAAAATTCCTAGAAAAGATCGATATGTCAATGAAGATTTGGATCAATATTTTAAGATTTTACAAAAAACAAAAGCACACTTGAAAAATCACGAAGTACCTCACAAGTTAAAGGTAACAGAGGACACAAATATAAGCATATTATTCGACCTTTACTTCAAATGCCGAAGAAGAAGAAGAAAATTGGAAAAGCATACAACGATAATTCATATTCTAATAACCCTGTTGATTATATCTATTGGGATAATGCTAATGAGCTCGTTGATAGACTAAGACTTTTAATTGCATCTCAAAGAGCGGGCAATAATAATCTCCAAAATGAAATAAACTCAATTGTCGAAGAACTTCGCGAAGCAAATAATATATATTAACATCAGTCCATGACAAGTAAATAATTATAAGCAAGATGAGTGTTGACAAGTTCGGAAGGAGCTTCAAGCGCTCTCATATTTCAACTATTGGACGTCAAGGACCACCTGGAGAAGGGTTTAAACTGTTGCCTAATGGCGATTTTGATATGAAAGTAAAATGTTTGAATAATGTCGGAATACCTAAAGCCGTACCCCAAGCTGTCAACAAAGGCTACATAGACGATACCATAGATTTTCAAAATAAATCCATATTTATACTTCAAGAATATGTTGAGAGTAATTTCAACACTCTTACAGAGGCAATCAATGCAAAAACCTTAAAACTACACTTAAATGGTTACTTTGATGGTGATCATAAAGCTTTGAAGAATATCAAAGAACCATCTGATGCTGATGATGTTACAACAAAAAAGTATGTTGATGAACTATTAGAAAATTATCTTCGTGTCATGGATGAAAAATTGGAAAAAATGATGAAATATTACGCACGTACATTGATGAACAAAATTTTAATATACTTGATTTATTGAAAAAGTTTGAAGACTATTTCCTCGATATACTTGAGAAATTTAAAAGGAGCAATGATAAGAAACTCGAAGAGCCCACCACAGAATATAATCATAAAACAAAGAAGCATCCTCCAATTTAAGAATTGCTATACTAGTACGTATTAGAAATTCAATTGGAAACCATGTCTTCTTCAATCTCGGATGAAATTTTAATTTTTTTACTAAACAATCAACACACTATACTTGTGGAACATTACAAAGAGATCTTAAAATGTATTGCATTTCTAAGAAAATTTGAAAACGTACCTTCCGTCGAGACTATTCCCGGATGCCATTACACCAATTGCCCTTGGTCTTCCAATACATGTAAAGCGGGTCCCGATACTTGTTCGTGTGGATAAAAAAATAACACATTTTATTTTCTTTAAATTAGGAATTTTTCTTTTATTATAATCTTTTTTTTTGTTTTTATTTTAATATTTTATAATTATATGTTAGGGTCGTCGTTATCGTCGTCGTCGTCGTCATCGATTTCATATACGAAATAGTCATCTGTGGGCTCAGTTCTTGGTTGGTGAATTGTGTAAGGTGTGTGCCGGTATAGTTTTTCTATAAACCTCCTGAAAAAGGGGTTCGCGTCCAACCCGTCGTCCTCTTCACTAGAATAGTAATCATACGGCCGGTATGCCTCAGGGTCCACGATGCCCAAGCCGTCATCGTCGTCGCTGGCCGATTTGTTTGAAAGGTTGCTCCCAAGGTATATGATCTCGTCGTCGTTGTCCGATCCAAGGAATATGATGTCGTCGTTGTCCGATTTGTTTGAAAAGTTGCTCCCAAGGTATATGATGTCGTCGTCCGATTTGTTTGAAAGATCATCTGTGGACCGGTTGGTTCCAAGGTATATGATGTCCGAGTCCTCTGTTGACTGGTATGCTTCAAGATTCATCATTATAGAGACTTGCTGCTTAAAAAATTAAACTGGTGACTTGCTGCTTAAAAAATTAAACTAAAATTAAATTAAATTTTCAGCCTACAAGTATACTGCCCTAAAAATAAAATATATCCCAAAGCTCCCAAGAGAGCTTTCAAGATGACCTCACTCGCTGATGACGTCACTGAGTTAGAAACGGCGAAAAAGCTGTCCCAGAACCGGCCAATACTATCTATCCGTGTGTGTGCGGCTTATCTTTGATGTCCCCATGGTTCGTGCTTGTGCAGCTTATCGCGATGCTCCTGTGGTTATCTGCAAGTGTAGGTATTTCCTTATCTTGCGGTTTGTGTGAATCGTTAACTCTCCCCGGTGTTAAACAAAATCGTCCCAATTTTTCGCTTCGAGTCTTTGTCAGCCTTTATGAGATGCTTCATCAAACTTTTCAATTTTTTTCTTGTTTCTTAAATTCTAAAATACATTTAGTAAATTTACGAATTTACTACAGTTATAATTAGTACAATAAACACAAAAATTATGATTGTACTCTTAGTTGGGTGCTCTTATGGGTACCGCCTTCGTAGGTGCCGGCCTGACACAGGTGCAACAAGACTTCCCAAGTTCGTCACTGTCTCGCCGAATTGTGGTTAAGGTTAGTTCACTTATGTTTTTAGGGGGGTGGTGTTTTGTCAACAATGAAAACACCATCGGTTCACCTTCGTATTCTATGTTTATTCATTTATTTTCTTAGTAAAATTTATTTAATGTTGTACAGAGTTATTATATACAATAATATAAACGTAAACGTTTCACAACTAAAAGATCTCCGTAGCCTTGAATTATTTCACACAACTCATTTAATGTCGTACGGAGGTATTAAATACAATAATTAAAAACGTAAAAGTTTCACAATTAAAAGATCTCCGTAGCCTTAATGTTATACCGAAGTAATCCGTTCTCCGTATGCGCCGCCGTAATTACCAGCCAACTCTCATTGTTCGATGGATGTGCCTTGTCCCCTAAGGGTTGATCTTGCACACACCAACACATCAACAACCATCTCTCCGTAGGCCCGTTCATGAGGAGATCATTACTCTTCTTTTTTTTTTCCTGTCTCACACCGTTGCCTTGGGCTGTGTAAGTCATCACGAGGGGCGACACCACGGTGATGCTGTGTCCATGTAGGCTGTGCATTACGCAACGCCAACGGCCATCCACAACTTTGGATGTGTGCCGTGTTCTCGTGGCGTTCTCGCATTCTTAACTATATGTGTTCCACAGGCTGGTGTCGCTATAGCTGTGTAGGTAACAACGCGGATACGAATTCGTATCGTAGTTGGGAACTAGTGCATTCGGGCATTCGTTTGCGCTACTGTTGGTGAGGACCGCTTGCCACTTCCCTGGGTGTGTCGCGGACTTGAGCGACCGCACAACATGTTCTTAGGCGATCTACACCGTCGATCCTGTGTATGTTGTTTCTCTGTTGGTATGGTGCAGGTGTCCAGCGCTTGTCTGAGTTCTTCTTAGTTTCATTTGTAAGAAACGAATTGTTTATAGAACATGGTGCTGGTGGTTTTTTTAACGTTTCCGTGAGACAAGTTTCTACTGGTTGTGTCGCATGCTTGATGGTTCCTTTTTACAGCTTCGTGTTTGCCTTGTAATTGTTTTGCAGATGAAACTGGTTAGGACTGCTGTCATATATTACGGCGGCATGCAAACCTGGTACGGCTATCCTTTACAAATAAACGTGCCTCCCGACTACGCCCGTTACGCGTTACGTAGCGTCAGGGTAGGTGCTTTGTTATTAAAAGGGTCTGAGGTGAAGGATTAATCAGTGGGGTTTGTAATAACCGCCACACATCCGTCTCCTTTAAAACTATAGCGTCGACTAAACTACTTTCTCCTCGGTTGGGGTGAGGTGGGCGCTGTGGTGAGAAAGACAATGAATTTTTCCTGCTGGCTCGACCAATATGATTGGATCTCCAGTACATAGATCCTAACGAGGGTGTGTCCATTTGCGCGTGGATCACTTTGTTTGCTCGTGATGCGAGCTCATGGGTGCCCGAACCGTGGGAAATGCAAATTCGTGAAAGAGCTTCTCTGGGAAGAAGTGTTTGCAGTCTAAATATTGCGCTGGGGATTAGGATGCGTTTGGGATGATTACACAATGAAAGTTGTGTTTACATCCATGACGATTGCGTATTGCATTCCTAAAGAGTCACGGGTCGAATTCCAGTGTGAGTATTTACACTGACATCGAATTCGGCTTTTGGCAGCTAGGCGCGAATTGCGCTGGTGCTTTGTAGGTTGCGTAAAAGCCACCCTGGGTACAGATACAACATGAAAATCTGTCGCGCACGTGTGGGACAGGAAACGCAAGCAGCAGGGGTTCCGCTGATTGTTTCTATTGTTCATTTCGGTTATCTAGTATGGTGTGGAGGCCATATTTTTAAATTAAAAGGCTTTAGCTTACCTCCTTTAGTGTAGTTGGGTCATCTCCGTTCGTGGTGGCTTCCGGACGGGAGACTTGGTTTCCGTATGCTCCTTGGCAGTGAAGACGAAGTCTCTTTTCATGGTATCCTTGGGTACTTCGAGACAAAGCACATTATTTTCCCTTGGCCGCCGAGGGGATTAATCCGTCATTGGGGTTTCCGTATTAGGGGCCGCAATAAATTGTCAATGATCCTTTGCTTTATAGAAAGATGTTCCGAACAAATAGACCCACGCACGGGGAGCACAAACTTCCCATCAATAGAATATGCCGCGAAAATGAAATGTCCGGCTTTAGCTGGGAATTACACTATCTTCTTTATTCTCTATTTATTGGTTAAGGTCTTATGGGTATTAGTGCGTACCACATGTGTTAATTGTTGTTCACGCACGACAAGTTGGTTTTGTTTTTGACAGTTTTTGGAAATTTAAATTTTTTAGTTTTTGAAAGTTTTTGGAAATATAATTTTTTTTTTTGTTTTTTGTCTATTTTATTTTTGATTTTTTGAAATATAATTTTTTTTTTTTTTGTAAACATTTGTTAAATTTTGTATTTTTGTTAACTTTAGTTTAATGTCTTTTATTTGTTGATTTTTTATTATTGTTTTTTGAATTACTTCGGACTTTTGATTTTATTTAATTTATATATTTTTGAATTTTTGATAATTTTGTACAAATTTTTTATTTTTTGGCAATTCAATTTATTTTGGATGTTTGTTTGAATAATTTTATTTTATTTTCGATTTTTTGAAATTCTATTTAATTTTTTATAGTCACCTAAGCTACAGCAAAACCAAGTTTTATTTTTCCTTGCTGTGGTTGGCGTAGGTTCGTAAGAGGCTCTGGGCTCTTTCCACCAATGGTTGAGCACCTCCGAGCTTTATGGTCCAGGATTTAAAACAATCTTTCGAGCGCTAGTGCTGATCCAAATAGTGGACGCCATCTACGCCAAATTGTTAAGTACTAATTCTTCAACAATTAATTCAAGGGTTTGGTATACACAAAACTTATCCCTATGTGTTCTTGTTTTGAGCCGTTTTTCTTTTGGATGAACAGTTGAGGTTAATCCACATATTTCTCAGCCATCACTTATTACTTTTTGCAGCACTTACTATTGTTCGTAGCACTTATTATTGTAGTGAATCCTATTGTCTTATTAAAGTGATTATCTTTGTTAATCCTTTAATACTTTCTTTAAAATATGATGACAGCGACCACAGGGGAATTGCGACACCGAATAATAACTGTTATAATTTTTTATACTATAACAATTATTTTATATGTTTTTGTGTTGCTTACAAAACTTACCCCTAATTCTTCTTGACAATGTCCTGTGTATGATGTTGTTCTTCGATGGAAAGCAGCTGCCCTATTTATTCCTGGTAATTATTCCTGTTATATTTGTTGCACAATTAATTCGAATCTTCGATATATAGTGCCTTTCAGAGTTCCTTTCAGCACAAACGAAGCGAATATTAACACAAAACGATTCCTTTCAGCACAAACGAAGCGAATATTAACACAACGAGCGAATAGTTTTACACAACGATTTTATTTAAATGGATTAAGTGATATTATTTTCAAATTTCACAATTATTTTATCAAGATAAAATGTTCACTTCTTATAATTCAGTTAAATATTGATAACTCCAAAACACACCCGCACTCGGCGACTGCTTAACGAACAAGAAGAGCTATCTCGTGTCTTCACGGCACATATTCTTTTTCGTTCCGCTTCCACGAGTTATTTCTAGTCGCCCCCTATTAACCAAAAGATTCGTCACTCTTACTACACACAAACTGTTTTATTCTTTTTCTTTTTATTTGATTCTTTCAATTCTATTAATACACGACTGTCCGCTTTCGCTAACCCAAAAAACCAATATTTAAATTTGGTAGCAGCGCGCACCGCACAACCACTCGCTACCATGACTCTATTCACAAGGGAGGAAACAATCTCGTGTCTTTCGCCACATATCCTTTTTCGTTCCGCTTCAAGCGGCGGACGTGGCTAATAGAGGGCGACTATGGCTAATAGAAGGCAATTGACTATTGTAATGTGAGTGGGGTTTTAAATGGGGTTTACTTTTATTTAAATTATTTACTATTGTATTTGGGGATATTCTATTGTAAAAGGAAATTAGTGATTTGGAGGGAAGGGATCTGAAGGGAAGGATATGTGAAGACACGAGATGTTAATAATTCAAGGGGGGATAATTAAATGAACTTTAATTATATAACAGGTAACCGTCGAAAACCAAAGTTCATATCACCGAGGAACCGACGACCAAAACATCTTTTTTATCAATCATAAATTTTAAACACATAGTCTATTCTTTTTTTTTTATTTTCCTTCTTTATTCACTAGTTCTCTTTATTGACATAAAAGGGACGTTCCGTTTTATAATCTTTTACAAAGTTATCTTCTACAATGTTCCACCATTATTTGTTTTACTTAACCTTAGGCTATATATTGTTCTTTCTCTAGTTTTCACTTCAGTCGCAATTCATTTTAGTTTTCTTTTACAAAGTTCCACCATTATTCACTTAACTTAACTTTAATCTATCTTTTGTTCTTTCATTAGTTTTCACTTCTCGGTAACCATACTAAACTTGGTTTCTCTCGGTCCGTTACTACCTCAAAATCTCGTCATCAGATTTCCATTAACAACACCCGACTCCTCGACTAACCACCGACTTCTCCAATTATTGACTGCCCTCGTTACCTTCTCCATTGCCCCAAGAAACCTCCTACTCCGTCATCATATTCCGGGGTTAACGTTTTCAGTTTACCTCCGGGGTTAACACCACTCGATTTACCATCAGCAATTTGGATTTTAATTGTCCCTATTACCGATCATCGGCTTTAGTTTCCAAACGCCTCATATTGATGAGCTAGTCTTTGTTGAACTTTTGCGTTCATGAATTTACCCAGTTAATTGCACTTGTGCCGATTGCGCTGGAACATGCAGTTTGGATGTTTCCGTAATTTAATTGTTCCAGCTTGGGCAATCGTTAATTGGTTGATAAATGCAATTAACCGTTTTTCTTTGACCGATTTATTAATTGATTAGTCGTTTCTTGATTGATTTCTTTAGAATGATGACTTGGATGTACTCGTTAGGCTGTAAAGTTACTGGAGTTCAGAATCTGGTTGTACTTTTGTGATTAAGTGTATCAATGACCCCTTGTATGTTATCCTTTTCTATGTCATCACTGACACACTTAACACGCGTGTGCGGCAGGGTAAGCATGTTAAAAAGGGTGCCGATTGGTTTCCCGGGGTATGTTGCATGTTGATAATTCATTTCAAGGAATTAATGTTATGCAACACACAAACGAACGAGTTTTCGTTATGGGAAATTTGGTTGGTGTCCAATAGAGATGCAGTAAATGCCTGAACAGGATTTTCGTTTTCAAGAATTTGAAATGCTGCATAAGGCTTGTAAGGCCGAATTCTGTGATGCATTATCTGCATAGGATGATAAATTCAGGTGATACATCCCTTTCTTGATTTATGCCCTTAGGAAAGGAGCCTTTTACAGGTGAGATAGGGCAAAGAAAGGGATTGAGGCTGGCGTTATGCGCGGTCTGCGGGCGAAATTGTGGTTGTAATTGTGGATAGAATTGTGAGTGGCGTACGCATGCTCAAGAATTGTGGGCGGAATTGTGGTTATGGTCGTGGGTTGGTTTTCAGTGTAATGTAGAGAACCCCCACAACCGCACTTCATCAGAGTCCTTCGACAAGTCACTCTATTTATGTTCCCTACAAAAAAGAACTATACCAAAAACGGCGCGTTTACACGATGTTTATTCTGCAAAATATCCACCATCCGTTTGTTGGTAGTTTGCGCCAACAAAATTAAACAAATATCCACTTCTCTGTGTATAAATGTATGTACTTTTATTCTGTGTTTGAATACTGGAAAGTTGTTGCGATTAATTATTAAACAAATATCCACTTCTCTGTCTTTAAATGTATGTACTCGGTGTTGAAAATGTTATTATGTCTGTGAATACTGCAAAGTCTATTACGTGTTTGAATATTACAATATTCAATCACTTGTACTTATAATGAGAACCATTTTATTGTGTGTTTGAATCTTGCAAAATCTATTACGTGTTTGAATATTACAATATTTAGTCACTCTACTACCTTCTCCCATCCATTTACAAGCTTTTATGAAGACATTTTTCCTAGGACTCAACAAATGATGCTTCGGTGTTTATAACCATTACTCGGGTTTGAATTTCTGATCGTGCATATAATTGTCCATGATCAAAAAGAGACGGTAATCCGACGGAGCAACGTCTGCTGAATGTGGAGGATGGGGCAGAAGTAGAAGAAAACTCCTTCAGGACCATCCTTGCTACATGATGCCTCGCGTTGTCTTGGTAGCAAAGAACACCCTTCCTATTCATGATTGCTGGCTGTGCAATTATGATGAGTTTTTTTTTCTTTTACACTAACATGCACATAAAAAGGGATTTTGAAGTACCTTAAAATGTCAGAACACAGCGTGAGCGGAAGAGAGGTAGTGGATAAGAAAAGGAGTTGGCCATGTACATTAGCTTTAAATGCTCGTATATTACAATGACGAGGAAACACGTGTTCAGGCAGAACATTCCACATTCGCGTAGTTCGGCTCAAGAATGATGAATAAAGAATGTTTACTTGTGCGTATGAAGTTGACTTTCAACGTGAACTGATGCGCATTCTCTGGAATCACGAGAAAATATCTGGAGACGAAACACTTTTAGTAAGTTGAGTTGAGAAAAGATCGTGATAATACCTATAGAAACGAGACAGGCGTTGAGCCTGTTAAATACCTATTTTATAACAATTGTGTTTTTGTAGATTTATATATCACCAAACTCACCCCTAATTAGTTTCTTGAAAGAAGGTTGCTGTCCGCGTTTATCTCTACGCTATTCCTGGATCTCAACGCGGCTCTCTCTGCTCTCCATTCAGGTCCGTTCCAGGATTTACAATAGGTTCAGAATTTAATAGTCAATTTGTTTACTCGTTTAAAACTATCTATTTATGATTTCTTATTGTTTAGATTGTTCACAAGTCGATTATTCAATATTTACCATAATTCGAATTAGTCGATATTATTTAGAACTATTTAAATCATTTGTAAGTCACACCATTCGAATTATTCGATATTATTTAGAACTATTTAAACACCATTCGAATTATTCGATATTATTTAGGACTATTTAAATCATTTGTAATATCCAAATTTACATATCCCGAAATTCGCACACACATACGACTCCGCGACGACCATACGCTTTGAATTCTCGATTAAGAAGGGAAGCAATCTCGTGTCTTTCGCCACATATCCTTTTTCGTTCCGCTTCCACGATAGTTATTTCGAGGAATCAGTCGCAATGGCTAATAGGGGGCGATTTTGGCTAATAGAAGGCAATTGACTATTGTAATGTGAGTAGGGTTTTAAAATGAGGTTTACTTTTATTTAAATTATATTCTATTGTAAAGGGAATATTCTATTGTAAAGAGAAAGGGACATTAGTGATTTGGGGGGAAGGGAAGGATATGTGCGTGAAGACACGAGATGTTAATAATTCAAAGGGGGAGGGATAATTAATTGCACTTTAATTATATAACAAGCATATGTTCTCACTAACGTATATGACTTACGGCTGGGTTCCCAATAAGTTTCGCTCCTCGTTTTTGCATCCTGTCAAGCATGTGTAGCACGATTTTGATTGAGTCTGACAAAATATTTAAGTTGAATTTCGTTTTAGGACGAATGTACGCCTTATAAATGGTGGCATGGTTGGCTGGAGTGAAATATTTTGTGCATCTCTTAAGAAACTGTAGGAGTAGTGTTTCTGTTAGGTGCCGGCAGGGGAACCGCTTCACACAAACTTTCCTAGCCTGACACCGTTTTACCACGCGTTTGGTGAACTAAAACTGTTCTGACTCCGGATTCTACGAACGAAAGTTCACTTTGAACGAAACACCATAAGTCTTTTCTTCTTTATTTAAACACAAAAGGGAATTCGTTCCGTTCTTTATTTGTACACTATACACAGTGAAATATAATTTTAGATCATAACGTAAACAGGTATACATTCGGTTCTTCATTTACACAATATGTGGTTTGAATATAACACAATGGTTGTTTCCACTACGAAACACAACGCAACTTCATGCTGTACATTAAATACAAATTGGCCGTTCGGATATTGTGGAATAGTTTTGGCTAGGGCACCTACACGGGCGCGGTTTCAGCAAAACACCCACGGATTAAAAGCTGCCGAAACACCAAACACCAGAGAAAGTAGTAGAAATAAAAACACCACCGATGTTAGGACTAAACACTGTTCACCCTGGCGGAGTTGATGGAATGAAACAAGATGGTTTATTCTATTTATAAAACGTCTTTTATTTATGTTCACTTGTTGGCGGGAACGTATAATTTGTTACTTCTTAGCACAGTGTTTTTTTATGATAAAACGTTCTCTTTATTAAGGTTAACTTGATGGTGGTCGAGTATTATTTGTTACTCCTTAGCACAGTGTCTTTTTATAATAAAACGTTCTCTTTATTAATGTTAACTTGATGGTGGTCAAGTATTATTTGTTTTTACACTTTCACGACGGATGTGAAGTTATATTTAGTGGCTTGCACAAAAATCCAGACGATACTCAATTACTAACTCGACACCAAATAGAAACACGCACAAGACTAAAAGCGGCACTCAATTACGAACTCAACATCGAATACATTTTTACCGATCCTAACAAGACTCGTATAGTGCATGTGCACACTTCAGGGGATGAAATCAGACTCATGCAACGTCCCCGGTACGTGTGCTCTGTTTCGTAGTTGCGATCTGACTCGATATTTAATGCCCACAAAAGAAAAGGGACACCCAAAGAAAACCGCAAAAGGGGGGGAGCTGCACGATTAACTCGAGGTAGTTAATCGTGATTGGACCGGGGAATAGGCATACATTATGCATGTGTGTGTATGCCTCGCATACGATCGTCCGGCGACCGAGGATGGATGCCAGCATCGCGACTGCATCTTCCACGAATGCAAACAATGAATGACCTGCGGCTGTGTACAGAATGGATTGTGCTATACATGCCGGCCACAAGGAACATCTCGAGTGAAAACAACACGACCGAAGATCTGGTCATCCTATGGGAGGCCATAAATCAACATTTCGGTTGATGGTGTGAATTCCCTTAGGTCCGCCGACGGGTGGCGGCCGTTAATAGGGAATTGTATATTCCTAACACTCTGTGGTGCAAATGCGATGTTTAGATATTGCAACGAATATAGGGTGCAGCCATTGCCAGATGTTAAAAGTAAACACTTGCTGGCTGCATCCAATTCGTTGCTTGTTTGCGGTCCCTGATCGGTGGGGACCGATAATAGGAAACCAGCTATTGCTGGTAATTAGGGAAATGTTTGGTTTGCCTCAGCCGAAACCTTGTCGGCGGTGGCAAACCAATGGGACCTAATAGCCGCATGCTAGGGGTGCCATGGGCAAACAAGAAAACGAGTAATCAAAGAACTCTTTGTTGATGTTGTTTCCATAGCATAAGGCTATGGAAACGAGATGCCCTGGGTGGAATGTATGCCCGAGGATGAGATTTCAAATGCCACGGCTATGTGATAATCTTTGCCGTGGACTTAATGTTTTTCAGATATCAATGCCTGCCCGAGGATAAATTTTCGATGCCACGGCTAAGTGATAAGCTTTGCCGTGGACTTAATGTTTTCAGGGATGGTGATGGAGAAAAAGGGGTTTGGAAGGAAAACCCCCACAGAATAGGTAAGGTGTCTAACAGATATTCATGACAGTTATCCGATTGGGTAACTGTATTAATTCCAGCGATTTGGCTGGCGGTAAATGCCGTAGCAAGGTTACGCAACCTTGCTGAAGTTCGACTTAGAGGTGAGTCGGTTCGCCTGGAATAGTGGGGATCGAATGATGTATGGCTCTTCGGGCCCTGAAAAGCCCCACATCACTCCCTCCCCAGTGACGTAGTCACGAAACAGGTAAGGCAGGTTAGGAGGAGGTTAGTTGGGTGTGGGCGCGCGCTTGAGCGCGAGTATGGGGAGGTTGTGCTGGTGGAGTAGGAGCTGGGAGTTGTCAGCAGATGGGAGTGGTTCTGGAGCGGAAGCTTCCAGAAAACAGGGCTTAAGCCTTTCGACGCTGACCGTGGATCGCTTGCCTCTGATGTCGATCTCGAAGACGCGGTCACTGATGCGGCGGAAGACTTTGAATGGGCCATCATACGGTGGGTCGAGAGGTTTTTTGACCTTATCCACCCTGACAAAGACGTGCGTGCAGCTGTGCAGTTCAGGGTGGACGAAAAGTTTTTTGGAGCCGTGCCTGGTTACAGGGGTTGCCCTAACCTTACGTAGCAGGTCACGGAGATGTCCCAATTCACGAAGTTGGTCACGCGGTGTTTCGCCATTCAGGAAAAGTTCTCCTGGAAGAAGGAGGTTGGTACCGTAGGTAAGCTCTGCTGCCGAAGCACCCAGGTCCTCCTTAATGCTTGTCCTCAGGCCGAGGAGGACGGTTGGTAGGGCGTCAAACCATTGTGTGTCATTATGACACATGAGTGAGGCTTTAAGAGATCTGTGCCAGCGCTCTATCATCCCATTTGATTGCGGGTGGTAGGCGGTGGTACGACTTCTTTGGCAGCCGAGAAGATTTGTTAGCTGCCTAAAAATGGTCGCCTCAAATTGTGGACCTCGGTCCGAAGTTAAGGTGGTTGGTACACCGAAGCGTGTGACCTAAGTTGAATAAAAGGCCTTGGCGACTGATTCGGCAGTAACTGCCCTGAGAGGTGTCGTCTCTGGCCATCGCGTGCAGCGATCCATCATAGTGAGGATATAAGAAAATCCTCTTGATGGAGTAAGCGGTCCCACTATGTCTATGTGGACATGGGCGAAGCGTGCCGTGGGAAGCTTGAATTGCGCTGGCTCCAGTACATTATGTCGCGCTACCTTGCAGCGCTGACACTGGAGACAAGCACGGGCCCAACCGGTGAGATCTTTGTTCATCCGGGGCCAAATGAATTTGCGACGGACAGCAGCGGCTGTTGCTCGGCCGCTGGGGTGGGCTGGGTTGTGGTAAACCTGGAACACGCCCTTACGAAGTTTCTCGGGAATGTAAGGTCTAGCGGTTCCAGTGGAGACATCACACCAGATTTCGCCCAAAGGGTCGCGAAGGGTAATTTTCTTAAGCTCTAGTGCCGTATCGGCAGTTAGGAGGGACTTGAGCTGTTCGTCCTCCTCTTGAGCTAGGGCAAGGTCAGTGTTATTCAAGGCGGTACGCAAATGAATCGTATCGATTCGAGAAAGTGCGTCCGCCGTGACATTCTGTTTACCGGAGATATGCCTTATCTCCGTAGAATATTGCCCAATGAGGTCTAATTGACGCTCTTGTCGGGGGGAGGCATTTCCCGGAACGCATAGACCAATGGCTTGTGGTCTGTTAAGATGGAGAGTGAGCGACCTTCTATCATATGACGGAAGTACTTAACATCGCTGTAGATCGCGAGCAATTCACGGTCGTAGGCGCTGTAACGTCGCTCAGTGGGACTCAGCTTCCTTGAAAAGAAACCAAGTGGTTCCGGGCGGCCTTCAATGTCCTGTTCAAGGACGGCTCCGATTGCGGTATCCGATGCGTCGCATTGGATAGAAAGTGCCGCTCCCTCGAGAGGGTATCGGAGTAAGGTGGCATTTGCCAATTGTTCTTTGGACAGTTGGAATGCTCTATCAGAGTCTTCTGTCCAATTAATGGGGCGCTTATCATTGCGCTTGGCTCCTTTCAAAAATTCATTTAAGGGAGCTTGAACTTGGGCGGCGTTCTTCAGTGTTGGGCGGTAAAAGTTAAGCATGCCCAGAAATCGACGAAGCTCACTCACGTTAGTAGGTCGAGGATACTTCATGAGGGCCTCCACACGGTCTGGTAGTAGGCGAATGCCCTGGTTGTCAACGACATAACCCAGATAGGTGATTTGCTCCTTGGCGTATTGACACTTATCTGGGTTGATGACAAGACCGAATTCACGGAGGCGCTCTAGGACCTGACGTAAGTGGCGTTTATGTTCGGCGTGGTCTTTGGAGGCGATGAGAATGTCATCTAGGTATGCATGGCAGCAATTAAGACCACGTAAAGCCGTGTCGATATACCGCTGGAATGTCTGTGCGGCATTCCTGAGGCCGAAAGTCATCACTTTGAACTCGAAGAGTCCGAAAGGTGCAATGACTGCGGTCTTGGGGATGTCTTCTGGTGCCACCGGAATTTGATGGTATGCCTTGGTGAGATCCAGGGTGGTGAAGACATTGCACCCTCGTAACTTATTCGAAAAATCGTAGAGGTGTGCAATAGGGTATCTGTCCGGGACAGTTGCTGCATTCAACAGCCTGTAATCGCCACATGGGCGCCACTCTCCAGAACGTTTCTTCACTAAGTGGAGTGGGCTTGCCCAGGGGCTGTCCGACGGTTGGCAGATACCTAATTTGATCATATGTTCGAATTCCGCGCGCGCCGCACGTAATTTTTCAGGAGCCAGTCGACGTGGACGCTGGCTCACCGGGGGACCACGTGTTTCTATATGATGAAACACCGTGGCTTTGTGTCGGCGTTGGTTCGGTAGAGGAATTGTTGTACTAACAAATTCCTGTACCATGATCTGAAACGGGTCTGTGCACTCTGTGGCCCCTGAAGTTGCCGCTGAAGATGCCGTCATGGGCAAGGGGGGTGCGGTTGGAGCCACTAGTCTGTTATGGGTCGAATCGACCAACAGATTATGTGCACCTAATAGGTCGGAACCTATCAGGGGTTCATTCACGTCCGCAATGACGAAACGCCAAGTGATCGGACGACAAAGACCCAATTGAAGTGTCAGCTTTTTACGTCCGTACGTAAGTATCGGCGTATTATTCGCCGCTGACAATTTAAGTGCGGCTGGCACGCGGTTACGCGGAGCAAACGATCGCGGGAGGACTGAAATATCGGCGCCGGTATCGACAGTAAAAGCGATATTCAGTTTAGAATCCCGGATGGTTAGGCGACTTATCGTGTGGGTGCCGGCCGATTGCGCGAGGGGGTCGGTCGGCAAAATTAGTTTAAAGGGCGCCTTTGGGTGGTGGGTGGTTGTGTCCAACCACAAGGCGCCTTGTAGTTAAATGCGCGATCACCATATCGTTGGTGATTGGCGCACCAAGGGAGAGTAACGGCATTATCGGATATATTCTGCCTATTGGTATTGCCGTTACGGGGAGGTCGAGCCGGAGCTCGATGAGAATTGGCCCGGTGAGGGCCATTTTGAGAGGAATTGGCCCTCTGTGGGGCATTTTGAGGGATATTGGCCCTCTGAGGGGCAGTTTGGAAGGAATTCTGCCGATTGAGAGGACGGCTCGGCATGGCACGAGTCTGGGCGCCTCGAGGATTGTTTCTCACCTCCGCGCGAAATTGACTTATCTCGCGGAGGAGTGAGGTTTGGAGCGCCCGAAGGTCAGCAGGAGTTAATTGTGGTGGCGAACTTCTTTGGTTAAATACGTTGGGGCCTGCCTCTGGATTCCCCTGAGCGAAATTGGTTGAGGCGGGCCTTCTATGAGGTAATTGAGTTTGAGGAGGATGGAGAGTTGGGACCAATTGAGGGGCTGTGAAAGGCAGACGAGGGTGCCGTGTAGGCTGGGCGGCGTGTTGAAAAACCGCCGCTACCTGGTACGCAGGAGGCTCAGAATACTGATCTGAGCTTTCCATAATTGCCTCCGCAATTTTGGATAAATAGCCCAAATTCTGATTGGGTTGGGCTATAAGTGCCGAACGGGCATGTTGGGGAAGACACCTCAAAAAGTGAGGCAGTATAAGGTCGTCCCCAATCCTGGTCCCCGCTATAGAGCGTAAATGGGTCAGGAAAAGCGATGGTCGCATCCCAGAAAGGTTGGTTACAGCGGCTAAACGTTGTTGCCGCACACTTCCAGGCTCGTCCAAAGCGTCGGGCAGAGCTTTATGCATGTTGCTATACGGGTTGCGGCCGGCCGACCTTATTATGTGGGCAACATGCGGTCGCTGAGTGCGGTCAAGCACTTTCAACAGCTCGACGGCACGAAGTTGTTCGTCGTGTAAGGCTGAGGCCGGGAAGATGCGGTCTGCCACTGCAAACCAAAGGTCCGGGTCCTCCTCATCGAAGGGGGGAAGTCCTATATTTGAATGGCGAGTCCCATTCCCGAGGCTGGAAGCATCGCGGAACTCCTGGGGCTCTGGTTGCTTATGAGCTTGTTGTGAGGTGCCGGCACGAGATGTGGGCATTATAATGCCAGAATCCACCAATTGGCCGGCACTAGGGGCGTTAGAAGGTTGGGGTCGGTTGACGACACTGGGGGCAACCGGTGGTGCCAGGGGAGTAGATTGTACGGGCAAGTCTAGGTCAGCATCGACTTGCTCAGTGGGGAAATCGACGCTGGAGGCGTCGTGGAATTCAAGGGGCTCGGGTTGTTCCTGGGCCTTTCTGGCCATGGTGTTTCGCGTGTTGACCATTATGGATAGTGACGCGAAACGGGAGTCAAAGGCGTAAGAGGACGCGAAGGAAGGTGAAGGCAGGACAATGGGTCAAAAGGATTGAATAGAGTGGGGTTAAGGGGCCAAATTGTGATGAAAAGAAGCGATCGAAGGTGCGGAGTCAAAGGAGAATTGTGCCAAGTCGAGTGGAGTCGCTATGTGAGTGTGAATGTGAGCGAAAAGGATTGCGTGTTTAATTGCACCCAGAAGGGGTTTATAAATGCTACTATTTGTTTTCCTTTTGTATATAGACAGAAGTATGATTTTTTTGAAAATGATATTATATTTTCTATGTTCTAGGCAGCCAAGATAATTTATATTCAAAATTGCTTTTAATTTCTAAGCTAGTACCACATCAAATAATAGTTATAGAAACAGTTGTTTTGATTTTGTATTAGTAGTGAGTGGCACCGTTTAAATGTGATAACATATGTATGTATACATTCTAAATTTAAGATTAGGATTCTATGAATACCGGAAAGGATTACAATTATTATTTAACAAGAATACCGGGTAAATTGATATAACATATCCATAGAGAGTATTGATATAACGTGTATGAGGTTTCTCGTTGAAAACTTAGCTCATGTGTTTTTAATTTAAATTTGACTTACTAGCTAGTTTTTGATTCAATTCTTAAACGGCAAATATTTCTTAGCAAGGAGATAGTTGTTCCCTTGCTGGATTCTTGGGCTGTCTTATGTTGAAATTAAATTTCTTATTTTCTTTAAGTTTGTGTTTGCGATGGTATCGGTTACTCTCTTAATTTTACATTTAATTAATTGGATACGAAAAGAATTACTCGCCCTTCTGTGGCTGGAATAATTGCCTTTACAGTGAGGTCTAAATACAGTTCAATGTACTTTCAGTATGTGCGTGTTACTGGAATAACATAGTTAAAATGATTATTGGGTACCCGGAATGGTAAGGTTTATAATTAGATCCAAAAAAAAACTTTAAAATATGAATTGAAATTTATGTTTTCATTTATTTAAATGCACCTTAATGAAAAAGGATTGGGTAAATAAATTAAATTCTAGCTAAAGAAATGTAAACAATTGCTTATTGGGATTTTAGATAAATTGCTTGAAAAGTAACGCGAAACTACATATATATGAGGAACAAAATTGAAAATCCTTTAGATGCCTTAAATTATTATTAAATGTTGACTGTATTAAGTATAATATTTTTACCAAACGTCTCTATTTCTGGGATAAGTCGTATAAGTTAAACACAGTAGTACAATTTGATTATCGGTTGGAAACTGGATATGTTTACGTCGTCGACTTACCCATTTCTCAGTTGAGATGTTGAAACGTTGTTTAATTGTTGGTTGAGCTAGACACGCACGTTGAAAGCAGCTACAACCCTCCGTTGATGAAATTGAAGTTGTGGTGATTGTCCTGCTAGGGAATCTAAGTTTACTGCGGCGATGCTGAGTTGTTAAAATGAAGGTCGTCACAGGGTAATCCTCACTGCACTTAGTTCTTCGGGAAGTCACTGGTCACTGGCTCGTACTGTCTTTTTTGCACCACGGTCACTGTTTTCAATTGTCACAGTAGCACAAACGTTAAATTAAGGTGCGTGTTCAACTTTTTTTTTTAAAAAACGCGAACAAAAAACTGTCGCGGTCACCAATGTGGAATAGTTTTGGCTAGGGCACCTACACGGGCGCGGTTTCAGCAAAACACCCACGGATTAAAAGCTGCCGAAACACCAAACACCAGAGAAAGTAGTAGAAATAAAAACACCACCGATGTTAGGACTAAACACTGTTCACCCTGGCGGAGTTGATGGAATGAAACAAGATGGTTTATTCTATTTAAAAACGTCTTTTATTTATGTTCACTTGTTGGCAGGAACGTATAATTTGTTACTTCTTAGCACAGTGTCTTTTTATGATAAAACGTTCTCTTTATTAAGGTTAACTTGATGGTGGTCGAGTATTATTTGTTACTCCTTAGCACAGTGTCTTTTTATGATAAAACGTTCTCTTTATTAATGTTAACCACCATCAAGGTCAAGTATTATTTGTTTTTACACTTTCACGACGGATGTGGAGTTATATTTAGTGGCTTGCACAAAAATCCAGACGATACTCAATTACTAACTCGACACCAAATAGAAACACGCACAAGACTAAAAGCGACACTCAATTACGAACTCAACATCGAATACATTTTTACCGATCCTAACAAGACTCGTATAGTGCATGTGCACACTTCAGGGGATGAAATCAGACTCATGCAACGTCCCCGGTACGTGTGCTCTGTTTCGTAGTTGCGATCTGACTCGATATTTAATGCCCACAAAAGAAAAGGGACACCCAAAGAAAACCGCAAAAGGAGAGGAGCTGCACGATTAACTCGAGGTAGTTAATCGTGATTGGACCGGGGAATAGGCATACATTATGCATGTGTGTGTATGCCTCGCATACGATCGTCCGGCGACCGAGGATGGATGCCAGCATCGCGACTGCATCTTCCACGAATGCAAACAATGAATGTCCTGCGGCTGTGTACACAATGGATTGTGCTATACATGCCGGCCACAAGGAACATCTCGGGTGAAAACAACACGACCGAAGATCTGGTCATCCTATGGGAGGCCATAAATCAACATTTCGGTTGATGGTGTGAATTCCCTTAGGTCCGCCGACGGGTTGCGGCCGTTAATAGGGAATTGTATATTCCTAACACTCTGTGGTGCAAATGCGATGTTTAGGTATTGCAACGAATATAGGGTGCAGCCATTGCCAGATGTTAAAAGTAAACACTTGCTGGCTGCATCCAATTCGTTGCTTGTTTGCGGTCCCTGATCGGTGGGGACCGATAATAGGAAACCAGCTATTGCTGGTAATTAGGGAAATGTTTGGTTTGCCTCAGCCGAAACCTTGTCGGCGGTGGCAAACCAATGGGACCTAATAGCCGCATGCTAGGGGTGCCATGGGCAAACAAGAAAACGAGTAATCAAAGAACTCTTTGTTGATGTTGTTTCCATAGCATAAGGCTATGGAAACGAGATGCCCTGGGTAGAATGTATGCCTGAGGATGAGATTTCAAATGCCACGGCTATGTGATAATCTTTGCCGTGGACTTAATGTTTTTCAGATATCAATGCCTGCCCGAGGATAAATTTTCGATGCCACGGCTAAGTGATAAGCTTTGCCGTGGACTTAATGTTTTCAGGGATGGTGATGGAGAAAAAGGGGTTTGGAAGGAAAACCCCCACAGAATAGGTAAGGTGTCTAACAGATATTCATGACAGTTATCCGATTGGGTAACTGTATTAATTCCAGCGATTTGGCTGGCGGTAAATGCCGTGGCAAGGTTACGCAACCTTGCTGAAGTTCGACTTAGAGGTGAGTCGGTTCGCCTGGAATAGTGGGGATCGAATGATGTATGGCTCTTCGGGCCCTGAAAAGCCCCACAATATCACTTGACACTAGAATGGAAAGATACTCCTTCGGTGACCGCTCGATTTAGACTCTCGATTTCTACTCTTACTTAGAGGGCGCGACTTTCCTCCACGGAATCTAACTTGAGATTTAGATACCAGAAATTTGAATTTCGATTTCTGCTCGTACGACCAATAGGGGAAGATACTCCACACATTGGTGCCAACAAAGGGTGCGAAACACAACGATGTTTGCTTCTGTTGTTCATGGTGTGTGTCCCCGAGTAGACCGTGGATAAACCAAACCAATAGGAGGAACACCATGAGCAATGATTTGCAGCTGGGCAAAACTTTGTATAGACAGGGGTGCATTGTCATTTTGCCCGTATAAGGGGCGACAAATGCCATCAGCAAACAAGACACTCGCACAACGGTGATTGTGCCGTCGTATCGACGCTGGTGACCTAGAATTCTTGTGTGCCTGTTTTAATGCCACAGAATTTGCTCTCGATGTCTGGGCGCGAGATAGGTGAGCAAGTTTCGTTGGTTGGACAACACTTGCTGTGAGTTGGGATAAATATGATGATCGTCGCGCACATGCGTAGCAGGGTAAGTATGTTTAAGTAGCACCGAATGGTTTCCCTTGGTGTATGCTGCATGTTAATAATTTCTTACAAGGAATTCTGATGATGCAACATACAACCGAACCAATTGCTTCCTAGGCACGTGATGCGTTTCGTGCAATCGTGCCCTTGGGGAAAATCTATCTTGTTGCTCGTGCTATGGAATTAGCGAAAATATGGCTTAGGTGGTTAGGAGACATTTTAAGCAGATAACTGAAAGGTGCGTAAATGTCTTTTGTGTTTTAGGTGGAAGTTTTGTAAGCTTAATTGCAAGGTAAGTAATGGCGCTCTAATGTAACTGCCATAATACTTGTATTAAAGGGTTTTCGGATGCTCTAGTGGTGGGAGTTTTCGAATTATTGATGGGAAGGTTAGTAGTGGCGTTCGGAGGAATCGCCACAAAACCATATACATTTGAAGCCGCACTTTTCGCAGCTTCAAATATGTGGCCATTCCAATTAAGAGTCGAATTAATTCGGGTGCCGAGGATTGATACTTCCTTGGCTTCGTCGATGAAAGTGGCGTTCAGCGACAGTATATTTACTTTGGGTTCGCGTTTGTGGACAAGAGCAGCACCGGGTTTTTAAGGCATTGAATACTACTCGGCTGGATAATACTTATTGATATATCTTGTTGAGGTCGGAATTCAATGTATTAAGGATGACCTGCTGATTGGTAATGAGGTTCGAAGAGTTTTAACGGGAATGTTCATAGGAGTATGAGAAATTCAACATGCTATCAAACGAGCGGATTGGGTCATGGGTAATGAACAAGAGGTCATTTATGGTATAAGGATGAAAAAGAGGGTGGGATGGGAGACAGATTTAATACTATGTTTTGCCGTTGTGGGGGTTGTTCCTCAGGAAGCGCGTTTTCTTGTCCTGAAAAGGACGTTGGATCTCTTTATTGATTGCTCCTGGAACAACACACTTCAGCAAGGGTTCGTTGCCGTGCTTTCTCTGACCCAGAGGGAAGAGCAACGTCCTGATTGTTCGTGGGACGTAACCTAGGGGATAGTCTCCTTATACCCTGCAACCTCAGTACCGGTTCCTGTACCGATTTCTTTGGAGTCGTCCTGGTATATATATATAAAAGAATCATCCAACGTTGGGTGCCAGCACAAAATTTCCAAAGTAGTGAAAGAAGTTTTTTATTTTGGATTTAGTTTTATTGATTTAATTTGAATTTGAAAATATCTGCTCTGTGGCAGGAGGATCTAGATACTGCGGCTTCGAGATCGTTTTGCTATCCCTTTAAAAAGGAAAACACTTCGAAAATTGTATCCCAAAGATACACATTTTCGTACAACAATCTCGATTTGATGGGTATTTGTGAGCGAGATGTTGTATTTACACAAGATAAGAATGAATTCTTACGAAACTATTACGCAGATGTGTGAATGTATCTTCTTTTGGTTTTTGTTTGTTTTCCTGAATGAAAAATTTTCAGATAGAGATAGCGATGTCTTTTTTTTTTTTTACATTTCTGTATTTATTGACCATAAATGATTTGTTACAATAAGTAATACAGATAACTTATAATTAGCTTAGCTTTAATCGTTTACACATACTTGCTAGTACATTTTTCAAACATTATTATAAAGTTACATATTTCATGGGTGGACAAGATAGGAGTAGGTGGGGCTTCCTGGAAAAGGTCAGAAAACCAGGATATAATTATTTACTTAACCTATAACTAATTTGCTTAACTTAACTTAACTCAGCTTAGCCTAGCTTATCTAATTATTAAATCTATTATTATTACAATAAGTTAGAGTAGGGTGGGGCGGGAGGTATAGTGGTCGATGGGTAGGATTTGGGTTAGGGTGGGTACTATCAGTCGGGGATATGGGTTGGGGGAACACTTTCCGATTGGTCGTTGAAACGCAAGATATTAGAGAAGGATAACGATCTCTGAATTTTGGATTTTCATGATGACGTGGAGCAAATTTGAACAATAAACGAATATTAGATTCGTTTATTGTGAATTTTAATTTTAATTCGGATTTCGGATTAAACTTCGCCGTGGGGGCAAATGTTATGCGATAAACGAATGTTTGATTCATTTATTGCGAATTTTGGATAATGTTTGGGTTTTTTGGTTTTAGTTTAAAATAGCTAGGATTTGTATGTAGGAATGGGGGAAAAAGGTAGTAGGGCTTTTTGGAGCACTACAACTACACACGACACTTGGATTGAACGGGCAGAAAGATAGTCTCTTATCCATTGGATAAGAAGTGAACTTGACACTGTGCAGATATTGTTGTAATTCCAAATTTACAAGTTGAAGCTGTGATAGATCTCAGATCACTCTCCAATTTTTCGTTGATATCTGAAGCAATCTTGTTCTTCATTCAAATCCTCTTGAGAATTCTCATTTAACTGCGTTTTGTCGCAATTTTCCGGAAGAATTTCCAGACAGTTTTGATATGTCAATATTTTCGAGTTGTAATTGTCTTAACTTCTCTTCGACGTTCAATCTAATTGTATATTTTTATTTTGGGTAAGAACTAACTATTTGAATATTATCATTTAAGCTTGACAGACTTTCGTTGTTTTTTGTCACTTCTTCCAAATTGTGTGATGTCAACGAAAGTATGAATCAAACAATGCTAAACCTGAATCTCCGTTGATCGTTAATTTGCTGGAATCCAGGAACTACCGAATACCTGTGTATACTTTTTTTTGTGCGTGAACAACCAATTAACTTCGAGTCATGTGATACCAGGACAGCTTCCCAGTTGCTCTTGGTTTGGATTAATCCAGTGAGTCTTGTTTAGTAATTATTGCAGTTGAATGAACGATGACGATAAACCAAACAGTACCAATTCAATTGCCTTCTCCTTAAATTTGATAACCGCAACAATAATATTTCACTTTTGATCTTGATTTTTCTTTTCTTGTTTATCGATGAGCTGTCCAAAATAATTTGACTGATTAGTTCGATTAGGATTGTTAAAGATATTTTAACAATTAGTTATTATTTTTCACAAAACTTACACCGGTGGTAAGGACTCGTTCCACTCGGTGGCGATGGCTCGTTCTACCTCGTGTGATGAGATGATCCACAAAGTATCCGCTGGTTATATGCGAATTTGCACTCACTTAATGATATTATAAAACTGTTTATTATTGGTGAGAAACTAAATCAATGCAAACATCAGACGCTTAGCACACAACCTTTTTATTATTGGTATTAACCACTAAATAAATGTAAATTTCTCGTCAACGCTTAGTACACCTTTTTCGTTCCGCTTCCACGATAGTTATTTTGAGGAAGCGGGATTGGCTAATAGGGGGAGACTATGGCTAATACACAGAAAATGGCTATGTATAATAGGATTGAGGTTTTAAAATAGGGGTTTTACTTTATTTAAATTATCCAACTATTGTGTTTGGGGATATTCCATTGTAATGGGAAATTGGTGATTTGGGGGGAAGGATATGCACGTGAAGACACGAGATGATAATTTTTATTGTGGGAGGGGGGGGGGGGGGGGCAATTAATTGAACTTAATTATATTACACAATCATGTCACAATTCATTCCTAACGAAACCTCTGCACCGCACGCGCACACGACTCGATTAACTCTTATTCCAATTTTAATTTTTTTTTCTTTTTTGCTATTTAGAATACTTCTTGTTTTATTTTTTACTTTTAACGTCAGCAACACTACTTTTGTTACTCCGTGGTTTGTTACTCCGTGGTCGTTCTTTCCTCAACCAGGACAGCCAAATTTCATTTAATCAAAAAGGGTTTCCATTTACTCGACCAGGACAGCCAAATTAATCAAAAAAAAGGTTTTGTTGCAGCTATTCTTATATATGTTTATTTACACTTTGTAACAATCGAATTTACAAACTTTCAATTCACTTAATTTAAAAATACATTTCTCAAACTTTACATTTATTTAGTTAATTTGCCACTTCAACGGCCACTTTGCTTAACACAACAAAATTTGATTTTAATTGCACCAAAGCACAACAAAGAACGGAGAAGAATTGTCTCCATGCGCCCGTTAATATACTTCGTACTCCATATTTCCCCGTGACTGTCATCCGATCAAAAGCCCCGTGCTATCGAACAGCAGATCATCGTGAGAAACGGTTGTATCGTACGAGTGCCTTTTTCCGTTGCAGTGTCGATATTAATCATTGAGCAAAGAAACGGAGTATACCCTTCGGCGATGGAGTTGTCGTGTTGAATTTTTGTCGCTTCGATGGTGAGTGACTTGACTTGTTTAAAAATTGTAGTGAATCGGTTCTACTTGAGTGGCATTGCTGAGAGATCGATTCATTCCTTGTTTTTAAATGTTGCTGCTTTGTGCTGCAACATCTTGCCGGGCCGGCGAAGATACTTCGACAAAGGGTTGTTGCCATGGTTCCTGCGATGGAATCAGCACGGAGATGCTCGACCTAGGCTACAACTTTCTGTGTATCAAAACATCATTATCCAAGGTCCCCGCAATCACTTATGCTGTTCATCATTGTGAGCTGATGTGCTGCAACAAATTTTTTATTTTGTTTATGACACAAAACTTACCCCGTTCTGTGTTGATTGTTGAAGTGAAAGCCGCTGGTGTGTCTTCGTATCCTATGCACCTTTATTATGCACATTCTATAGTTTCTTTTTATTTTAATTGCCACAAATAAAACGTTTTTCAAGTTAATTATAAACACACGCAAGTTTTCAATATTTACTAGTAAATAGTTTTTATTCTATTTAACTACAACACACGCATCAAATTTACAAAATAGTTTGAATTATATTCACGATTCCTTTTCAAATAAAGCCACACGCGC
Source organism: Microdon myrmicae (assembly GCA_963931805.1). Classification (NCBI taxonomy): domain Eukaryota; kingdom Metazoa; phylum Arthropoda; class Insecta; order Diptera; family Syrphidae; genus Microdon; species Microdon myrmicae. Next base: position 174,861,572 of record OZ007497.1, on the reverse strand, counting down.
ACACGACTCGATTCAAAAACTCTAATCTCATTTGCATAATTTTCGTTTTTCTTTTATATATTATTTTTGCGGGACCGAAAACTCCAACGAACTATTCGCGTCGACCACACGATGAACAACAAGGAACCATCTCGTGTCTTTCGCCACACACCCTTTTTCGTTCCACTTCCACGGTAGTGATTTCGAGGAAGCGGCCGAGATGGCTAATGGTTAATAGGGGGCGACTATGGCTAATACAAAGAAGATGACTATTGTAATGTGAATGGGGTTTTAAATGGGTTTTACGTTTATTTAAATTATATTCTATTGTAAAGGGGATATTCTATTGTAATGGTAAAGGGAAATTAGTAATTTGGAAGGAAGGGGAGGAGGAGATGTTAATTCTTCAAAGGGGGAGGGATAATTAAATGAGCTTTAATTATATAACAGCTTTCACTATTTAATGAGCAAGAAGCAAATCTCGTGTCGTACCATGTAATATCCTTTTTTGTTCCGCTTCCACGATTGTTATTTTGAGGAAACGGGATTAGGAAGACTATGGCTGTGTGCAGTATGATTGTGGTTTTGAAATAGGGGTTTTCATTTATTTTAATTATTTAACTATTGTATGTGGGAATATTCTATTGTAATGGAAAAGTGATGTTTTGGGTATTGGGAAAGGGAAGGATATACATGTTCAGACACGAGATGTTAATTATTATAGGGGGTAATAATTAAATGAATTTAATTACGTAACACCGTGAACACGTCTGCTTGCGATGTTGTTTCAGTCTGTGTGGGAGTATTTGTGGCTACCAGTGTTGTTGCCTGGTTTGGTGTTCTCCCACCCGACGTAACTTGTGCGTACGACCGCTGCGATGTTTCGGGCCTTGTTGTTGTACTAGCTGGCTCTGTGTTTTTTTGCCGAGTCACACTTCTTGCCATTATTTCTCGGATTTTAGGACATCCTCGATAATTAGCGAGCCACACACACTGCCCACTTTAGAAGGGCTTTGTCTTCTACCCTTTCTTTTCCCAGAGGGCAGTCTTCTGCCTTATGGTCCTTTCCGCATTTTACGCAACGGCGCTGCATTTCACAGTTCGCCGCTGCAAAATGTCTCTGCTTTTTTTAATTTGTCCTATGTGACAATTTGATGATCCAAAACTGTAACTTTCCTTAGACACACAATTATTCTGTTGGGTGTTAATTGGACCAAAAATAAGGGTAGCTTCTCGTTTTCCCTTCTTGCCTTGGTTGTGGTGAACAGTTTTACCGTATTAAACTCGAGATCTTCATGCTTTCAGCTTTTGAAGCATTTTGACCAGAGCGCCCGGGTCGATCTCCGGGTCAACACCCTTTAATAGAACCGTTACGCTCTTCGTTTGTTTCGGCGTGAGCGAGTAGAATTCCGCGGTGGCTCTTTTTAATACCTCTTTTATTTTGTGGTGGTCCGCCACCGCATAGGTTTGAATGACATGCCTGTTACCTGCCAGTCTTTTAACTACAAAATTGTTTCCTATAGCTAGCTTACATAGACTTACCAATTTCTTACACTAAATATCTATGGGGTTGATTGGTGGCATCTTTATTTTTCCGTTGTTATTGTTGCTTTGTTGCTGCTGTTTCGGTGGTCGATTTTGTGTTGGTAGTTGCAGTTGATTTTGCCGTTGATGCTGCTGATGTTGAAGTTGATGTTGCTGTTGATGTTGATATTGTTACTGTTGCCCGACTTTTGGCTGCGGCATTTGTTGTTGTTGGATGTTTTTTTCCTGTTCGAGAGCTGCTACTTTTTTCTTTCGGCGTCTCTCTTCTAATCGGGCTCTTGCCATCGCAAGTTTCGCCTCCAATTCATTTATCTCCTCTTCTTCATCCTCAGACTCTGAGGATGCAAGAGAAGCGAATGAATTGTTTGTCACATACATGTTAAAGTTGGAGGGGGAGGGGAGCTCACTATCCTCCTCCATTTGCTTATCTCTTTTCTCCATTGTTAATTTCGCGGTTTTACTTCGCCTCATAATGGAATTTTTCGGAGCACCTTTTCTTTTGTGTGCTGTCGAATTTTTATCTTCATCTGTGATCATGCTGGTTCTTTTCAGTTTGTTTTTGTTGAGATAATTCAATGTAAAACCATTTTGTTGTGTGCTTAATTGTATTTGAGATCTTGACTTAATAAAGTATGGAACAAGACTGAACTATCTTATACAACAAAATGGCACATAAGCTGTTTACTGTCTAATCTTACGTATGTACAGTGAGTCAATCACAAACTGTTGGTTTATATAATTCAACAGTTTTCATTAAAAAGAAACAAAGGCGACCTGCTATACGAATCAAGAGTTTTCCCGTAAGCTGACTCGAACTCGCCTATCGTCGGTTAGAGTCAGTAACTTTGCAGCCGTGCTAAATGCTGTCTTAAAAACCACTTGCTTAACGAGCAATATATTGTTTGTTTTAATTTTCACACTTGCGACCGAGGTGATATATTTTAATTGATTGTTAATTGTTTGTCGCACCTCACTGACGGGATTTTTTGTATGCACTTTATTTTATTTTATTTAATGCACTGTGTTGAATGTTGGATTTTTACCTTTATTCTTTAATTGAAGCAGCGCACTTTATTATGTCACTGAAAAGAATTTATGCTTAATCAAGTGTTTTACACTATTCAATTAGCACTATTGACAAAAAATTTATTTTCTTTTTCGTTTTACTTATTGTTGTTTTGTTATTCTTTCTTTCGTTTTTTGGCGGTTTTTTATGTGTGATGGTGTCTATGTGTTCCGCCGAACACTAGTTGTGTGGTGATGAAATAACGTTCAAGTAGAACGACACTCACAAAACAAGTCAAATAAAAGTCACTGTGAGCTTGGCCTGGGTTTGGCTCTTTTATTTTCTGGGTATTGACTAACAATCCCAGTAATTAGTAAAACATAAAGGTACACTATATTTTTTATCGAATCTTATTTAATATTTTTACGACTTCATCGGTATACCGCACAACAAAATGATTATTCCACATCGTAAATATGACTTTTAATATATGGCACACCACAACTGTTAACTCTACGTTTCACTGCTTCTCCAAGACTGATTTCTCAATTCATCCCGACTCGCAATGGTTACCTCACACGCAACCCCTTTTCTTATTTTTCCTTCTTTCTATTTTGCACACTCAGCGCCAGGACCGAAAACAGACCACTGCCCCGACCACCATATACGGTGCGCCTTTAGCTTTTTGCTAGGCGAACAAGAAAAAAGGAAAGGGTGAATACACATACACGCTAATCGCGTCGGCTGCTTACGTGCGTGTGTCCCCCAGCATGCAGACACGGGATCATCGCCATCCACATGACCTGCAGGTTTGCACAGGGGTTGAATTGTTTACACGATCACTACTGCTTGAAGCATTATTGTTGATCGTGCAAACTTTGCTAGTGTATCTTCCATAGGAACGACGAATATTCATACGATCGCGATCACAGCCAGGATCGCCACGGATCGCATATCGGTCGTCGTGGAAATGGTGCAGGTGGCTATTCCCTGTGTTTGCTTCTCTTGTAGGCAAGCATGTTATTACTTGCCTGTAGTTGGTTTTTGCCACCGAATTGCCCGCCGTGTTCGCTGATGAAAAAAAGGGGGCAGCTTGCCTGTGTGCGACGGTGCTGGATCGAAGATATTCTTGTCCGAATATCTCGATTGATCCGTTGGTTGAGGATGCGACCGTTTTTCTCCACTCGAGAAAGGGTGCATGTTGGCGGGAACCAATGTTGGAATATTTTCCGTTGACCGTCGGCGCCGGTTGAACTTCCCCGGTGTGTGCTGTATGTTGAGCAAATTCTATCGGATATTCATGTTGTGCTACGCACAAACAAGCTATTCATCCTTGCAGGAAATTTTACTCTTTTTCCCTATAGAACTTGATGCTCTGCGACGACCAGGCTTTTGTTGTTTCTGCCCCCATGGTGCGGCACGAAAACCAAGGTCCATAGCGCATCAACCGCTCGCCCGATAATTTCGGACTATGCACCGTCGCCTGGGTTAATGCCCCTTCTTATTGGTGTTCCCGTTGAAAATGTGAGGCGGGCAGTGGCGTCGGGGGAAACCGCCACAGTTTTATTTTTGGATTTTGTTTTTCGATGTGACTTGACGAGACGCGCGATATGAGAGCCTCTGAGGTGTACTGTTTATTTGTTCGCCTTCGGTCGATATGCCTTTCACTGAATTGGGTGTGTGTACTATAATATTTTCGCACAATCTACCTCGGTTTATATTTTTCTTCGAATGTTGTATAACGTAATTTCGTCGCAATGTATCGCATTCACCCTTTCACGGCTCAGTATTTTTTTAAGCTCAGGTATTAGTTCATTAAGGTTGTTTAATCTGAAGTGGTGTCTTTTATATCCAACGAAGGGTGTCGTGATTTGTGTTCCGTTTTTGTCAGAGAATTCTATGAATATCTGTTTTTTGAAATGGTTAACTGGTTTATTAATGGCTTTAATAATCTATGTTGGTGAGCTTTCCGTGGAGTGAACTGATTCTGCAGAGGAATTGTTTAGTTTATCTCGACTGAGTGCATCTGCCACTAGGTTTTCTTTGTCTGGTTTATAGACAATTTTTCCACCGTATTCTTCAATTTTGTTTTTCCATCGTTGGATCTTTGAATTCGTATTTTTCTCAGAAAGTGCGCATATTAGTGACTGGTGGTCTGTAAAAATTGTTAAGTCTGATACACCTTGTATTTATAGTTAGAGTTTATCCAGTGCGTATATGATTACTAGTAATTAGTTTTCGTTTGTAGCGTAATTCTGTTCCGTACTGGATAATGCTCTAGATACCAATGTTATAGGTTTCTTTCCCTGAGATAGAACTGCTCCAATCGCTATGTTTGATGCGTCTGTCGTAAGTTCGAATGGGTTGTCCTCAGATTGTGTTAATTCTAAACAGACTTCTAAGTGCTGTTTAATTTACTTAAAAGCTTCTTCTTCTTGAAGTTTGAGTTTAATTTCGTATTTACCACTAATGTATTTTGAAACTGCCTCGTCTGTTCTTAGCAAGTTGGTGAGGGGTTTTGCAATGGTAGCATAGCCTTTTACAAATCTCCTATAAATACCTGCTAAGCCTAAAAATTCTCGTAGTTCCTTTAAATTAGTTGGTTTTGGGGCAATTCGTTGCAGTTTCTATCTTCTCTGAATCTGTTTTGTGGCCGATAATATAGTCCAGAAATCTTACGTAGAGTTGGAAAAAATGGGATTTTTCTTCGGAAATTGTGAGATTCGCGTTTGTGAATGCTTCAATTATCTGTGACACGTTTCTTCTCGTTTTTTTGAAAATACTATTACCTCCTCTATTGCTAAATGGTCAGCTTACAGAACAATTGCAGGCTCCACCAATGCAAAATCAAGACCAAATGCTGCCGTCTCCAAATAAAGCCCTCGGAGCTGATCAAACAAGGGGGGACAGCGTTACATCACACAATTCATGAGATCGTGGTGCACGTATGGGAGCAAGAGGAGATGCCGGAAGATTGGCGTCGTGGAATATTTTGCCCCATACATAAGAATGGAGATATCACTATAAGCAGCAACTATAGGGGTATAACATTGATGAGTACCGCCTGTAAGATACTCTCCACTAGCCTACAAGATCGGATAGCCTTGTAGTATTAGTTTTAGTTACTACTGGTCTCGCTCCCAGGCAGCGTGTCTCCTTGTCCTGAAAAGGATGAGGGATCTCTTAAGACCGCTCCTGAGGGGACCTGATGTGGTCGCCGCCGTGCTTCCTCAAACCTTGAGGGAAGAGTAACGACCTACTCGTTCGTGGGACGTCGTTTCAGGAATAGCGTCCCTGCGCCGTGCAACCTGGCGCCTTCTAATGATGCTCGTAATCGTGGAAGCTGTAATGATCTACTTTGTGGGCATGCCACTGTGGGTCGATTTTGCTTGTGCACCTGCACGGGTGCGGAATCAGCAAAACACCACAGACTTCACTCTCGAAAATTGCTCAGCAACCAAACAGGAATGACACTAAAACAAACGCTGTAAGCCCGAGAAATAAAACACACTGTGTGATTTCCGTAACTAAGTGCAGTCCTTTTGCTTCCTCGAACGAATGCTCCAAATTCTTCAAAGCGCGTCGTTCATATGTATTGATTTGGATGTCTGATCCAAAGCCGAATGTGCTTTGTAATCGGCTGTCAATTCGAACGAGACATTTTGTAGGCTATCAATTAAACCTGAAATCTTCGTCTTGCCCATCCTGTCTTGTGGAGACTACAAAGCATACCTGGAAAATTTATGCAATTTACTGCCAACTGCGCAGATGACTCGCGTGGAATGTTGCTGTAAGCTACCTTGTTGACGGTGTACGCTCTTCAAATGTTCGTGAGAATTGCTACAGAACTAATTGCCGGTGTTTGTGGATTAACGCTGAATAAATACACATATATAAAATGTGAATTTTATTTATAATTTATTTGTTGAGAACGCTTGGAAGGCACTATTGTAAATGTGTTGATTGCTGTTATTTATGTTGTAATTTTGGTTTGATTAAACAGCAACTAGTAGATGTTTTGTTTTGTTTAAAAAAGATGATTCGAATGTACTTGCTAAAAGAGTACCTTTAGTGTATAAAATGATATTAAGAAGACACATCGAGATGAGTCGAGTTGGCTGCTGCCGAAGCGCTCCCCTCTTTAAATGCTCTCTGTGAACAGTCGCCCATGTCAGTGAGGATCCCACATAAACTTAAATGCTGCTAAGGAAAGTCACCTCCGTCACAAAGGCAAACAAGTTCCACCAAACTCCTTTAGTGTTTGTAAGAAATACAAAACACACCGATGAGACTGTCTATCGAAGGCACACACACTTCACTACACTCCTTTATTAAGATTTACAAGAATCGCTTAATTAAGTTCTAGAAGTGCTTATAAAAAATGTCACCTACCTTGATTTAGAGCGTTGCTTTCTCGTTGATCAAAGGTTGGTAAAGTTCACCAGTCGGATACACCTCAATCACACACAATTCCAAAGCACTCGTCTTAAGGCAATGTTTCTTCGTCGATCAAGGTCAGGAACAGCTCACCAGTCGGATGCACCTCATTCACACACAGGATGTTCAGCAGGGTAGCTCCGACTCGAAGGACCATGTATTCGTTTTCGGGTTTGGCCGAAGAGAAAAAGCAAAATTATAATTGATTCGTTTATTGTAATTAACTATTACCTTGTAACAAGGAATTTCAGGAACTTAACAAAAAAGAAAAACTGTTTTCTAGCACTGACTTTATATATCCAATCGTCCACCGCAAGGCAACAGCAAAACAGCATTCACCGGTTGTCTAGTTGAATCTTTTAGTTGCGGCAGCGGGGTCATCGCCCGGAACCTGTTTTCGATTATTGCACCGAAAGAAGGTCATTGGCTGGCAACGATTCCAACTGAATGTCATTCCACTGCCGATCCAGTCGCGGTACCCGAAAAGTGAGAATCACGGTTCGTGGAGAATGGCGACCCAATCTTCCTTTACACACACAAATACAAAACAAATAAACCTAGAGAGCAAAAGAAAAGAAAACTCCGAGTCATTTGTTTCACTACAGTTATCACTTATTTATTTACAGATAGACTTTTTACAATTCTGTTTTAGGTGATGATTTTGTTTACACTTCGTTCGCCTTTTTTGTCTGTATTATCTAACAATTACGTTATCTTATTTTAGTCTAATTATATGTTATAACACCAACTTTCGGTTTTTCTTTTTATTCCAAATACAAATCTTTTGCATGTAAAGTTATTAAATTCACTTTTCTGATCCAATTACAAAGTTCTTTATATAATGCTGTGCAATTCACTTTCTTGTTCAAGTTACAAATCTTCTTCAAACAACGGGCTAAAATTCACTTTCTTATTTTCTTCAAGTAATGGTCTACGATTCACTTTCTTACTCCAAACATAAATTATTTTCATATAATAATTTGAAGTTTCACTTTCCTGTTCCAACTACATAACTTCTTCACGTAACAGCCTTAAATTCACCTCCTTACTCCAATCGCCAATTTTCTTTATATACCAATCTAAAATTCACTTCCTTGTCTCAACTACAATATTTTCTTCGCGATCTCTTCACAGACTTTTCGGTAATACTTTATGACTTTGGATTCACCGTTAGAGTTCCATACCCAGCCACAGACTACTTCTCTTTACCACCAAGAACCAACTGCCCCTTAATTACTTCCTGTATCTTCTCGATACCTCGGGGTCAAGACTTCCCGATTACGACAATGCAATTTCATTTCAATTACCCCAATTACCGTTTGTTGGCTTCAGTTCGCAATCACGGTGTTTCGCTTAGCCAATCAATATTTCCTCATTGGCTTGAACTCGGGTTCAACTTCTACGGTTGCGAACTGGCCCAATTAATTGCATTTCTGCCGATTGTGCTGGAACATGCAGTTTAAACGTTTCTGCGATTTAATTGTTCCAGCCTATGTAATCGTTAATTGCTTTAGCAATTTGAAATTGAAATTAATCGTTTTCAATTGAATTGCTTAATGGGCTGATGGACTCGATTGCGTTGTCGTTCTGTGGGGTCAACTGGGTTTAAAATCGGGTAGCGTTTTTCTGTTTGAGTGTGTCAATGATCTCTTCTATGCCATCTTTAGCTATGACATCATCGACACACTTAACACCTGAGAGCACACTCCAGATTTCCTGACCTCAATCTTGTCAGCACCAACTTCCCGTTGCCTACTCTTAGGCGCTGTAATGCGAGTGCGCCTTAAATGCGCTTCAATTGTCAGTTAGTTCGTCGTTTGCAAGCACTAGACTCAAACACAGTGGTAGAAACTATAATTTACTCCCACCATCATTCAAATTTCGTTGCATTTGTTGATTGGTTTGTTGCTTTTGCAACAGTACCCGTACTACCTTTAGTGGACAATGAAAAGGCTTCTTTTTTTTTTTTTTTTTTTTTTTTTGGTGGGCTTAACTTTATTTTATTATTATAGTTAATATTTGAGTATAATATACTTTGTGGCCGTAGGTGTTGCCCTCTGGATTCCGACTGATCACGAAACTGAAATGCGCCCCCCTTTTCTACTCTGTGGCGGCAAAGATTTGTTAAAAACTTTATATAAAAATTCTAGGAAGCACAAGCAAGATTTTGTGTACGCTTTAATTGGAATGGGGTTCTAGGAAGTGAATGGAAATTTGGTTGAACAAATTCCCGGAAGGAAATTGTGAAATGCATTTAGATTTGGGCATTCCATAATGTTAGGGTTAATGAGTAGTGCGACAAATGGTTTTTTGGTTTAATTTGTCGTGCACATGATTCACTTGGGGAATATGATTGGTATTATGGGTAAATGGTAGGGTATTTGGGAATTGAATCAATGTGCGACAAATTAACTTTTGGTTTTATTTGTTGCTCGTATGATTCACTATGGGAACAAGATTGGGATTATAGGTACTAATTGGGATTGGATGGGAGTAGTGATTTAGGATTACTACACCTCTTTCAAGCCATTCGTCGATTTGGTTTTGTACGGCTTCGGCTTCATCGGCTGAAGGCGACTTGGTGTTTGGCGAAATGACCCCACTTGCCCGTCTGGCACAATCGTTAGCTTAACTGGGCATTCCATGCTGACAATGACTGGCTGATAATTCTAGATCATATTTTGACGGCTGCTTTATATTGTGGAGGAGCATCAATGTCGGTACTTGATTCAACTATGTTGTAAATATTTGTTTGGTTGTTTTCTCTATCGACTTCCTCCCGTGACAAGGGAGAAAATTGGTAGTCGGTTCTGGCTGATGCAAAGTAGAACTTTTTTGTGAAAACGTATCCGAGAAGTGCTTGTATTTACACACGCCCTTTCATGATTGTCATATCTGAACCCATGTCGCCCAACCATTTAACTTTGACGTTTCTTACCATTATTTCCTTCAGGCGGAAATTAATCTCAATGAAAACTAGCATTACACTGTTATATATTATATATCACTTACGTTCTTAGTTTGTTTTTGGATTGTATTGTTTTTTTTTTTTTTGTTGCTTCTCAATTATCAAATTAAAAAGGCAAGACAGACTGGTACGATTAAATACACCGTCGTATGGCATATTATGTAGTAAATCACAATCTTTAATCTTTTGATTGGTGAAAATAATTTTTTTGATTGGTGAAAGCTTTCGGTTCCCCGGGAAGAGTGGGTTACCGTTGTTGTCCTTTATTGATGTGTCGAACTCGTGTGTATTTGTCTTTCCGCTCAATGTTGAAGGTTTTGCTGCACGATTCCACTGATTCATAGGCGACGCAATTGTCCTTGCACACGAGATAAATGTGGGTATTATAATTTATTCCACAAAACACGACTTTCATTTTTTCTAAATTTGTTAACAATTTTTTAACAATTATTTCAAGTGTTTGTATTTCTACACAAAACTTACCCCCTGTTGAGGTACACCTTGGAGGAATGTTAGAGCGGGGTGGCTTACCTTTTGGTGACAATGATCTCCCAATTGGCTTTGCAGCGGCCAATGAATCAGTACCCGTGAAATTTATTTAAAAGGCAATTTAAAAAGGGAAAACAAGCCGACGCATGTCCGGGTTTAATTTATTTTAATTAATAATTTAAGTTGGCCAGCGGTTCGGCCTTTGAGATTTACTGATAATTTGGTCGGTCAGCGGTTCGACATCTGGTGATCTACTGATCACGAAATTGAAATTCACTCCCCTTTTATAGATTTTTTAGTTGAGAATTGTCAACTATTTTATGGTCAAAATTCCCAGAAACACACATAAGAGTTTGTGTTTCAATTTGAGTTGTGTTCTGGGAATTTGTTAGAGGCTTTAGTTGGATGGGTTCTAGGAAGGGAAATCATGGAATGCGTTTTGAATTTAGCATTTCATGATTTTTTAGGAATTGAGTCAATGTACGATGAATTAACTTTTGGTTAAATTCGTTGTACATGTGACTCAATCTGGGATTTGAAATGAAGCAGTGGAAAATTTGGGATTTGGGGTTTTTATGTGGAATTGAATCAATGAGTGATAAATTAACTTTGGGTTAATTTATTGCTCATATGATTCAATATGAAATTAGGAAATTTAGGAATTGATAATATTGGGGGTTTGGGAAGGAGTAGCGATTTAGGATCGCTACATCCCTCCCCCCGTTAGAAAAGAAAATTAATCTAGAAGAGATTAATTTTCTAGAATGGGTGAAAAGCAAAGGGTGGTGGCATTTGAATTTCGCGATAGTTTACATTTGTTTTAATTTAGTTTAACATTTCTTGCGTTATTTGGTTGTCTTTATCAACATTTGTTTAGGTATATTTTAAGAATGGGCATATGTGTTATAAAGGTAAGTAGGTGGATTTTAAATTAGTAAAGGTTTTGGTTTAATTTGTGTTTTACAATGTTGTTTTTTTTTTTACATAGGCTTAAGGGTATAAGATGTTGATATTTATAATTTTTTGATTAGGGCGTAACGCTAGATTAATAATTTAATAGGTAAATGTGTATTTATTTTTAATAAGGTCTTATTCTAGTGGTGGATATAGAGCATATTTTATAATGGTAAAGGATATTATTTATCTGATATGTACCTTTTGTGTTTTATTATTTTTTTTGTGAGTTTAAAAGTAGGTGCATATAATTGTAAGGTTTGTTAATGTTAAATAGTTAAGGTTAATAATTAGTGTTAATATAAAAGTTGGTAACAATAATGGGCTAAATTATTTTTGATTTGCCAATAATTTTGTTCAGATACTTTCTTTTTTTTACAATTTAGTTTATAAACTGTCTTCCTCATTGAGAGTTAATGTTTGTTTTGTTTGTTCTTTGGTTTTTTCTTAATATTCATATTTTTCGTACTTTTAAGTTAGGTTTCAGTTAGGGTTTACATACATTTTTGAAATAGTTGCAATTTTGTTTGTTATTTATAAATTGTCTTCCCCTTGAGGGTTAATGTGTCTTTTGTTTTGTTTATATGTTACATTTGTTTTAATATTCTTTTGTATAATATTTATTAGTTTTTATATATTTTTTGACAATTTTTATGTCGTCTGTTATTTCTGTCCATATTGTGTATTTAGGAATGTTTTTAAGTGATGGACTGTGATACACCTTGGGGATAGCATACGTCTAGGGTTAGTAGTGGGAGGGAATTTGGAACTAGGGTGAAGAATCAGAACTAATTGGTCTTGGAATATGGTTTCAGTTTCCTATTGTTTATCTTTACTGATTTTTGGCCAATTTTGATTGTCGTGTTGTTCGGCCCAGTTACTCCTGTAATGAGGAAAGGGCCCTTCCAGATGGGTGTTTCTTTGCCCTTGCGGTTTTTATGCTTTATCAACACTGTTTCCCACTTGAAACAATCGCGGTTTTGTTTCAATTCCGTGGCATGCGGTTGCCTTTGAAGAACGGCATTCTTCGCATTGCTTTCTATATTTCCGAATGTCGGAGAGCATGGACGGCCACCAGTATCTTTGTCGTATTTTGTTGTACGACTTGGTGATGCTCAGATGTTCGCCGGAGGAGGAATTATGATAAACCCTGAGTATTTCCGCCATCTCATTGAGGTTTATTATTTTTTCAGGCGTTGTAGGCATTTGCAATAAATTATTATTTTGAGAGTAGTTAGGGCATGAGTTTGTTAAATTTGCTGATGAAGTGTTTGTTATTTGATTACTACCCTTGATATTATCACTTAGCTCCTTGGGGTTCCTTTTTAACCTGAGGATTTTGCGCTTACCTTGGGCTTGCTCCTGTTTTCCTTTGGCGTATTTGTTTTCAGGCGCCTTTTCCTCGAGGTGTGAGAATTTTATTGGCACGCTAAATACGGTAGGGTTTCTTTTCGTGCGAGGAAAAGTGACGCGTTGTTTGGGGCCCTCCACATTGCAGTTCCTTGACAGGAAGTCATTTCCCAGTAGACCGTCTTCTGGAAGATCGGGCATATTGCTCACTACTTGGAATGTGCATGGGAGTTTGGGCTTACCTTTTAATTGGAAGTTGACCTTGCAGGTTCCCAAGGTCCTAATGCTTCCAAATGGCGTCTCTAGGGTGCAGGCTTCTTGCCGATTTATTTTGCAGTCTGTTTTGCTAAGGCAATTTTGGCTGATCAGACTGATTTCAGCGCCGGTGTCCACTACTAGCGTTGTGTTCTTGTTAACACCTACATCTATAGGTAGTTGGACAGTTGGGGCGCTGGTTAACGGCGCGCATGGGGTCCTGATGTGGTAGCTCGTTTTTGCCACAGAGGGTTTTGACCTTCTTTGTTTGGAAGTAGAGGATTTCTCTGCAGTTTGGCATTGAACTCGCGACTCCCATTTCAGCTTTTGCTGACAGGATCCTAGATTGTGACCTTGTTGGCCACAGAAGTCGCAAGTCTGCCTTACGTGCAGAACTCTTTTTACTTCCCTTAGTTGCCGGCAGTCACGGGTATCGTGGTTTAATTGCTGGCAGTGTGTGCAAAAGGGTGTGTTCTTCCTTTTCACACAATCCTCATAGGCATGCCCCCTTTTGTTGCAGTAACTGCAGGTTATTCTGCTGAGAGGGTCTGCATGTGTCAGGGGTATGCTGAGGGGGTCTGCTTCCATTATTCCTTCGGTTTCCCTGTATGGTTGGCCAGCTGGCGGTATTTGCGTCTCTAGGTGTGGAATTCCCTGTGCAATAGGTTGTATGTGCGGTATTATTTCCACATCTGGGGTATTGGGCATTATTTGTGCCATAGGCTGATCCATTTGGGTATCTAGAATCGGTTTATAGGGAGTTGGAGGTGCTATTGGTGAATAAGGTGAAGGAGAATTAAGTGGAATTTCCGCAGAAGTTAACGGCAGCTGAGGTTGTTGGATTTGTTCCAACTCCAATGTTTTTTCCATTAACGTTTCCATCGGTGCGTCGCCCATTAATAGTAAGAATTGTTGGTGGTAAGCGTTTGTTAACCCCTTCTTGTAGATGCTTTTAGCGAAATCATCTAATTGTGTCTTTACTGCCTCAGACAGTATGGGACCATATTTTAGCTCCGCGGCTTTTTTGCATTCCATTAATAATTTTTTCAGTCGTAGTTGGAAGAGAATAATAGCTTCTGCTGGGTTTTGTCGAATGGCTAAAAGTTTATTTACCAGGTCTTGGTAATTTTCTACCGGTAAATAAACTTTTCTCAACACGTCCTCGGCTTCCTGAAAGGTTGCGAACGGAGTGGACGCGAAGAGGGCAGAAGCTTCTCCCCTCAGTCTAGTGGGGAATATCTGTAGAAAAGCCTCGTGTTCTTCGGTCCTGAGGCAGTTTAAGACCCTCTTGCAGCAATCCAAGAATGTTTCCAGCTCTGTACCTATATGCGGATTTAATTCCCCGGGGAAGATGGGGATTAGCTGTGCTGACAGCTTCGCAACCTATGTATAATCAATAGCCATTGTTTCAAAGGTTACGAGATCCGTTTGGTGCTGAGGAGCTGAAATTTCTGGTAGGTTTGGGCTAAGGTCGCGAGTTTTTATCGGAGGGGTTATTTCGATGATAGTTCCGCTACGGAGTTTTTTGGGTGAAGGATTCAAAGTGTCGTGGGGCGTAGTAGTGTTTGGGGTGGTTCCTAATTCCATAGATCAGGAGGGGGTAAAATGGTAGTGTCAGTGTAAATGGAGGAGAGGGGCTACGGGTATGTATGTTTTAGGTGTCTTCTATCCCAAGGGCGAGTGTCGATATAATTAATTTGTTTGGCAATTTAAATATATGAGTATGAAATATAAATTGTAGGTATGTGCACAATATAGACGGAGATGGAGGCGACCGAGTCTTAGAAGTTGGTTTTGTTTTGTTATAATTTTTGTTTTTGGGGTAAAGCAAGTTAGGATTATATGTTATGTTTTTTTGTAAGAGTAGAAAATAATATCTTTATGGGAAATATGGTTAGAAAGAAAGAATGCTTACTTAGATTTAATTGTTAACTGCTGCTCGTCTTGGTCCGGTGCTGTTGGAGCTGCTACTCGGTGGGGCTGCTGCGTAGCGGTTATTGTTTGGCTATTTTGTTGTTTGTTGTTTTTTTTTTGTGTGTGGGAGTTTCCTTTTTGTTGGTTTATGAATCGTACTTCCAGGGCCAGACTCAGCCTCGGATGGAAGGGGAAGGGTGTCTTGCCCAGTACGTTCGTTCAAGGTTATTGTTTTTTTTGTTTATTTTCCTGGATTTTCTCGTTTATTGTATATATATATATATATGTTTTATATGTAATTTTACTTAATGAATTAAAATCATTAAAGCGAACGTTCGTTTTGTCGCTAGTTTTTTTTCTTTTTCCTCCTTCTGGAATGCTGAATCTAACTTTCTCCTTGTTAGCTAAGATATGAATCCTGCTGCTATTATATCGTTGTTTTGGAAGTACACGAGACATTCGATGGCGAATTATGTTTGTACGATATTTTAGGTAGTAAATATAACTTCTGCTGAATTAAGGAGTCGACGCTATTTGTCTTACGGTTTTTTAAAGCGATGATTGATTTGATGTCCTTAAGTGCTGAGAAAATATTCTTTGCCGCAATATCTGTGCTGCTGATGTCAGGTGAAAATCCTTTTGGTGACAATGATCTCCCAATTGGCTTTGCAGCGGCCAATGAATCAGTACCCGTGAAATTTATTTAAAAGGCAATTTAAAAAGGGAAAACAAGCCGACGCATGTCCGAGTTTAATTTATTTTAATTAATAATTTAAGTTGGCCAGCGGTTCGGCCTTTGAGATTTACTGATAATTTGGTCGGTCAGCGGTTCGACATCTAGTGATCTACTGATCACGAAATTGAAATTCACTCCCCTTTTATAGATTTTTTAGTTGAGAATTGTCAACTATTTTATGGTCAAAATTCCCAGAAACACACATAAGAGTTTGTGTTTCAATTTGAGTTGTGTTCTGGGAATTTGTTAGAGGCTTTAGGTGGATGGGTTCTAGGAAGGGAAATCATGGAATGCGTTTTGAATTTAGCATTTCATGATTTTTTAGGAATTGAGTCAATGTACGATGAATTAACTTTTGGTTAAATTCGTTGTACATGTGACTCAATCTGGGATTTGAAATGAAGCAGTGGAAAATTTGGGATTTGGGTTTTTTATGTGGAATTGAATCAATGAGTGATAAATTAACTTTGGGTTAATTTATTGCTCATATGATTCAATATGAAATTAGGAAATTTAGGAATTGATAATATTGGGGGTTTGGGAAGGAGTAGCGATTTAGGATCGCTACACCCCTTTTTTTTTCCTTGAGTGTTAGCCTGTGTGGGTCTCCCTGCTCTCCAAAAAAATCCGTTCCAGGATTTACAATAGGTTCACTCACTCAGAATTCAAACCACATTTGATTAGTCAATATTTAACACATTTAAAATTATTTATTTATTATTTATAACTATTTAAAGTATTTACAAGTATTTAACTGTATTTATAATTATTTATTCGTATTTAAAAGTATTTACACACAGGTATTCAATATTTAACACATTTAAGGTTACGCAAATTGTTTTGGATTACCATAGCACGAACTTCGCACGCACACGACTCGATTCGAACATTTTTTAATTTACTTTTTTTTCTTCTTCGGAGCGACGACCACACGCTTTCACTGCTAAATCCACAAGAAGGAAATCTCGTGTCGTTCTTTGTAATATACTTTTTTGTTCCCCTTCCACGATTGTTATTTCGAGGAAACGGAATTAGGAAGACTATGGCTAATAGGAGGGCTATGGTTAATAGGGAGACTATGGCTAATAGCGAGAATATGGCTATGAGCAATAATATTGTGGTTTATAAATAGGGGTCTTAATTTATTTTAATTATTTCACTATTGTATATGGGAATATTCTATTGTAATGGGAAAGTGATGTTTTGGGTATTGGGGAAGGGAAGGATATACATGCGCAGACACGAGATTTTAATTATTATAGGGGGTAATAATTAAACGAATTTAATTACATAATAAATTTTTCTTTATTTCAAATAACTTAATATATTTAAAACTAATTTTTTTTTCCTTCGTCAGAGGTGGTCATCCGAATCTGGATACGGTTTGTCTTTGCGTTCCTTTCGATGGGGATGAACTTCTGTCCCTTGGATTGTGTTGTCTCCGTTAGGATTTAACACTTTGTGGTTTCACCTTTGATTTAGTCTACTTCCACTTTTGAGTGGGTCCTCAGGGTGTAGAAACGTTAGAAGTTAGTACACTCCTGGCCGGATCGCCAATTATGATTCCACAAGTTAAAGTTAATAAAAAAATATAACTTTACTCAACAAAACACTTACACACTATTTAACAGTTGTATCTTATTACTTAGTGCCTATAGTATTGATGAATTGGGAATACCGCTCCTATCTCTGCAGCTTGTATTTATAAGACGAGTGTTTGATTGGAATTGATGTTCCTGTGGTTTTTCCTTAGAGATTCTATTAGTTTTCTGGTGGTATTTATTTTGCGGCTGTTAACTTGCGAAACTCGACTACTTGCCCCCGCCTTTCAAGTTTTTTTTTCTCTACGTGGAGTCGATCCTTTTTCCTCTCCCACCAATTCACAATCCTTTTTGATTTCCTTCGTTTCAAATCGACCGTTAACCAACTCTTTGCACTGCCTCTAAGGAGTTGCAATTATCCTTACCCCAGTACAATGAGTCGATGAAAACGGTGAACCTACGAAGCAAACTTTTGGATTGGGGGAAGTGTTGTTGTTTTCACGTGTAAATAATATTTTGGGCCAATCGTACAGACTTGGTAAATTCCTATTCAGTGTTATAATCTCCACCTTATTGTTTATCATTATTCTTCGATTATATTCAATTGGATATTTTATTGAAATCCGACGACCGTGCTTCCTCGTCTCGGCCGAGGGAAGAGCGTGGACTATTTCATTTATAATTATTTAAAAAAAAAAACACTTTTAATTTTACTTTTGTTTCCGTTTTATAAAAGACAAAAACAAAACTGGCACACTCTTTCCATTGGTTAAACAAAAATAAAATTTTAACAATACGAAACTTTCTCCAGAGACTCTTTACATTACTTTTACAAAACGAACGTTAATATTTTTGTAGCGAGCCACCGGGGTGAAACGAGACCCTTTCGCTTTTTGTTACTTCTTAGACTCACGTGGAGGATCAGCTAGCCTTACTCCTTCGGTGGTTATTACTCGACTGACTGCAAAAGTACAAATTCTCTCTTAGTACATTATTCTTTCGTTAAGTTTTTGATGAACGAAGTTGAACCTGGGGAAAAAGGGCCATCTTGCTCTCCAGGTACCTGAAAGCCAGCAACGCGTGAGCGTGTTTTCGCCAATCACAATCGAGCAGCTGCTATGGTTGCTCGATTTTGGTTTAAGGGTTGTGCGACAAGGATTTATTCTTTTTACCAGCTGCTGGTTACTTGATTTGATCTCACAATCGTCACGTCGAGTATTTGTATTTGTTATATTTGCTTGGTAACGTTTCTGGGATCGTTGTATTAGACAACCGATTTTAGGCAATTCGTTTAGGAAAATGGGATAAAGGTGGGATATGTACATTGTATGGGAAAATGGGATAATGGATGCGATATTTCTGAGAAATGGGTTCAGATTGATATGTGTTTATTATATGGGAAATGTATACGTTATATGGGGACATGGATCTTTGCATATTGTTATTAATTACTGATGAAGTTATTAAGTAATGATGAACCATATTTATAATAGAGCTGGGATTTGATTAACATGTAGATAAATCCAATATAGGAAATATATATATAATATGGAAGTGGGTACAGGTTAATATGGGGATACGTCTAATATGTGTAATAGGTATATAATGTGGAAATGGGTATATTGGGATTGTAGGAGGATGGTAGAGCTTCGGGAGCACTACATCAGGTAGGAATTTGAATAATTTGCGATAAAACGAGGGAAATGAAAAGTTCTTGTATGCTATTGCAATGCACAGGTGGCCAACAAAATATTAAGTTATTGGAATAGGCACTATGTATTTCTAGGGATGAAAAATTTATTAAAATGTAGCTATTTATGGTGCGAATACGCTATTGACAGGAATGTGATGCTTGATTCTGTGGATAAGGATATGGATTGGTAAGAGTTTTAAGGATTTACGGGGGGAATGTAGGTGATAAGTAACTTAGGTGAATTATGTAACAAACATTATTTTATTATTTTCACTTTTATTATTTTTATTTTTATTGATAATAGTTTTTTGTCAGTCGTATAAAACAATATGAATCCCCTCCGGGGCACCGCTGCGATTATATTAAACAGCTTTTGTATAATGCTACTATAAACTTTTTTCGTTTTGTTTTTTTGGACTAATACAACGGGGATAATAGTTTAACATTTGACTATTAAGTGAAAATAACAATTACGTTATGGTGTGCAACTGAGCGAATTCCAACTGTAACTGCGTTTAATTAAATTTTAGTGCATGTGCATGCAACTGAACTAGAATCGCCGATTCGTGAACTTATATATGTAGGATACAATTATTCCCCACCTTATCGTTTACCAATTCCTTGGATTTGAGCTGCTCCTCGCTAACCTGACTTCATTCAAAATATCGTCAAGTGTATGGTAAATTGTTGGAATTAGGGTCAGGTGCTAGGAATGTGTGCATTATGTTCAGGGGCCTCGTTAAGGGAATTTTGTAATTCCTAGAGGGTACGGATGACGACACGTGAGTTAGGTTTCCGCGTGTGTTTCTTTTTCTTTCGCACTGGATCACTCCACAATAATAAATTAAACTAGTCTTTTATATTTACTTCCTTTATTTTTTCTTTATTTTGCTATCTCTTTCTTCTTCTCTTTTCTTTATTTATTTTATTTATTTTTACACAGAGTTAAGAGACTCTTTACTTTCACTTAGGTATTTCCTTTTAATTTCTTAACAATAATAATCAGAGTTTACAGACGTTCCTTAACAGTTGTGTATATATAATGTTAGTTCAAATCTTAACGTTCGTCCACTTTTAATTACTTTCTTTACAATCTCTAAGACATTTCTTTTTGATCGCTGAACACTGACAATCAAGCTTCACTTAAGTTCCTTGGTGATCACTTATACTTAAGGTTTGGTTAACTTTTGATGATTATCCACTTTTAGTTATCACTCTTGTAATGATTTAGGTCCCCTGTTTAGATAACGGTCACTTCCAACTACACTGCACTACTCAACTTTTCACATTCACGTTATTTCTTCCGACCGCTCACAGAAAAACAACCTTTACGTTCGCTCTCCCCAACCTTTCCTATTCTCGTTTCACCACCAGACTGCCTCCTATCTTGTTTGTACTTCTTCTCGTTACCTCGGGGTCAACACCTCCCGATGACGATAAAGCAATTTCGATTTCCATCGACCCAATGCGACGTCAGCCGATATACCTCCATCGGTTTGCGGAACAGTTCAACATCCGCAATTGCAAATTGACCTTAAAAATTGTTGTGTGCAATTGCATATTTTTTATGCTTTATCGATTGTAATGAAATGTAGGGCAATTAATTGCATTATCGCTCTGGGGTTTATAGGGGTTCAGAATCGATTGGCGTTTTTTGGTTTGTGCTTTATCGATTGTAACGAAATGTAGGGCAATTAATTGCATTATCGCTCTGGAGGTTATAGGGGTTCAGAATCGGTTGGCGTTTTTTGGTTTAAGTGCATCAATGACCTCATGTACAACATCTTTATCTATGTCGTCACTGATACACTTAACACGTGCGAGATAATGAATGAAAAAGGGTGGAAAGCTTTTGTATGTTACTGGAAAGCTTTGACCATGAATTATCATTGTTGGGATAGGATTGTGTTCTAAGAGATGGTGGAAATATGATTTGAAAATGTGCTATTGAAATGTAGGAGGATGTAGTTTTTGGACACGATGTGTACCGTGTGATGTGTGTAGTGCCGATGATGATGATGATGATGAAGTGTACCAGGTGTACCGGTATGAAGTGAGTTTAAAACAAAACATTAATTTTAAATGGGAAAGTAAAAAACATTTTGTCCGAAGTATTGGCCATTGCTTTCTACACATTTCGACCACCTTTCTGGCAATTTGTGGATATCACGCCAATAAAACCGGTCGTCTTTTGAGGCAAACCATTCGGAGACCCAATTTTCGACTTCTTCGTAGGAATTGAAATGCTGCCCAGCCAATGCGTGTCCCATCGATGAAAACAAATGGCAGTCGGAAGGAGACAAATCTGGTAAATATGGCGGGCGGGGTAGCACTTCCCAGCCGAGAGCTTTTATTGTTTCTTTGACGGGTTTTGCTGTATGACTGGAGCATTGTCATGCAACAAAATTACCTTTCCGTGTCTTGTGGCCCATTCTGGTCGTTTTTCGATCAATATATGGTTCAAATTGATCATTTGTTGTCGGCAGCGTTGCGCATCAATAGTTTCGCCAGGTTTTAGAAGTTCATGATACACCACACCCTTCTGGTCCCACCAAACACAGAGCATTGTCTTTTTTCCGAACCGATCAAGCTTTGCACTCGATGTTGACGCTTCTCCTGGATGTACCCATGATTTTTTGCGTTTAGGAT
Source organism: Microdon myrmicae (assembly GCA_963931805.1). Lineage (NCBI taxonomy): Eukaryota > Metazoa > Arthropoda > Insecta > Diptera > Syrphidae > Microdon > Microdon myrmicae. The sequence continues at coordinate 174,840,056 of OZ007497.1, read as the reverse complement.
TTTTAAAATAAATCCATTTTTCATCACCAGTCACAATTCGATGCAATACTGACTTCCTTTCGTGTCGTAGAAGCAACGTTTCACATGTGGTGTTTCGCTTTTCCATCTGCCTGTCATTCAATTCATGTGGCACCCAGTTTCCATACTTTTGGATCTTTCCCATAGCTTTTAAACGGTCAGAAATTGTTTGTTGTGCAACATTTAACATTTGTGCCATTTGTTTTTGACCTAAAGTGTCATCTTGATCCAATATTGCTTGCAATTCGGCGTCTTCAAACTTTTTTGGTGGTCTTCCACGTTCTTCATTTCGCACATCAAAATCATTAGCTGTGAACCTCTTAAACTGTTTTTGGATATGATGTGTATTTTAAGGGATAAGGACACGCATTTTAGATATTGATTTTTAATGAGGGGGGGGGGGGGGGGGGGGGGTGTTAATTATGTAACAGGGTTGCTTCCATCTGTTTGTCGATAATTTTGCAAACTATCCACTTCAATTTTAGTCTATAATGTATCTGTACGTTTGGTTTATCTTCTGGGTGCTTGGGTTGACTGGTATTGCCTTGGATTGTTACGCCTTTCTTGGTGTTTAATTATTTGTCGAGGGTACATTTGTTTAAGTTTGAATGTAATGCTGTCATGCAAAATGTTACTTGCAATGGCATAGGCGGATTCTAAGGTCTTTGGGGAATGAGTGTATAATGTCGCCCTTGTGTAGTCACAGTTCAATCCTTTGATGAAGGCTCGGACTCCGTCCTTCATAGCGTTCCGTATTAAAGGCGGAGCATTTTCTCCATGTTCCATTTCGATCTTGTTAAGGACTAAATTTTGCGCCTTGCTTACTTCATCAAAATATTCCGTTAAACTGGTCCTTCCTTGGTTTATATCTCGATGGTTGTCTTATAGTACGTATAATAGCCTTCGGTCCTCATATACATAATCAAGACGACTAATGATGGTGTAGCCGTAGAATTAAACGGAGTGTTGAGTGAATTAAACAACGTGCTTGCCACAGCTCCTTGTATTTTGGCTTGAAGTATGGACAGGCACGTAAAATATTTGTTTGATTCCTGAAACTCCCTTATGCTATTCATTGCGCTCCAGGCTATATTTTGCTAAGCTATATAGGTGTCTTGTTTTCCATCAAATAAAGGCAGGGCCTTGAAGATTCCTTTGTCTATTTGGTCGGCACTCTACAATGATAAACTGGCTGATAACAATTCTTTTGTGACTACTTCTAATGCTCCCAATCCTCCTGTTTTCAATGTGGTCACCACTGTTCCCAGCTCCTGGGTTTCATTATGCAATATTTTTTAATTACGTATTAAATGGTCTATTTATGCCTGCAGGTCTGCGTTGTTAGTTCTGTGTTGTTTAGGTTTTTCCTCGCTATCACATTCTTGATCGTAGGTATGTCTACTCAGTATGTTGTCTAATATTCTCTTTTCATGGTTTTAATTTTTATTAATCATGTTGTGTATATATTGTAGCGAGCTTTGGGTTCGCTGGATTAATTATTCACACAAAATAAGCCGTGAAATCAATTTTCTATTCAACCTTTATTTTTCTGCTCTTGACAACCCTGTTGCTCACATCAACCGCGCGTCCGGATTGTAATCGCATGTCTGATTGCGACTTATGAGACCCCACTTCTGACACCAATTGTAGCGAGCTTAGGGTTCGCTGGATTAATTATTCACACAAAATAAGCCGTGAAATCAATTTTCTATTCAACCTTTATTTTTCTGCTCTTGACAACCCTGTTGCTCACATCAACCGCGCTTCCGGATTGTAATCGCATGTCTGATTGCGATATGAGACCCCACTTCTGACACCAATTGTAGCGAGCTTAGGGTTCGCTGGATTAATTATTCACACAAAATAAGCCGTGAAATCAATTTTCTATTCAACCTTTATTTTTCTGCTCTTGACAACCCTGTTGCTCACATCAACCGCGCTTCCGGATTGTAATCGCATGTCTGATTGCGATATGAGACCCCACTTCTGACACCAATTGTAGCGAGCTTAGGGTTCGCTGGATTAATTATTCACACAAAATAAGCCGTGAAATCACTTTTCTATTAAATCTTTATTTTTCTCCTCTCGACAACCGTTCTTTTCTTTTTCGCTCCTCTGTCAAAAGTGACACTTCTGTCACTGGAGACATCGTTTGTCCTAGTGTGCCGAGCTGGCAAGACTCCCAAAACAAAGTACTGTTATATGGTATATTAAGATTGTCAATTTGTTATATATATATTTTTTGTCAGTTTTAATTTTCTTAATTTGTTAGGTAGATAGATACTCACTCGGTTCGTGGAGTTGGTGTCTTCGCTTGCATGGGTAGGGTCTTCGGGTTATGTCTACCTGGGTTATTCGATTTTGAGGTGTAAAGGGTTTTTTTTTTGTTTTGTTTAAATAAATAAAACTATTGTTTTTTGTTTTTTTTTCTTTTAGCTTTGTTTTAACCTTTTCTAACACTAATGTTTTGTATTTTCTTTATTTACTATTGATTTGAAATGTTTTAATTTATTTCTTTAACTTATTTTAAATTTTTCCAACACTATTGTTTCGAATTTTATTTATTTAACTATTGATTTGTAATGTTTTAATTTATGGTTTATTTAACTTTATTTTAAATTTTCCGAACACTATTGTTTTTTATTTTCTTTTGGCAAACTATCCTTTTTGAAATGTTTTAAAATAACTCTCCCAAGACCATCAGCTCTCGATTTCAACTGTCTATTCAATCAAAATTTACTCTCCCCGTGGGCATTCGTCATTCCGGTTTTTTTTTCTTTTTCAACCCCTGCCGTGCAAACCGACTACCTGTTTAGTCCACGGAGTCGACCCTTGATCTGGTTCTCACCAATCCATTATCCTTTTTGGGTTTCCTTTGTTCAATCTACCGTTATGGCTGTCCCCCTGCAATGGCTATGTTGGGTTGTGCGGAGGAGGAGGCGGCGTAGTAATTGTGCCTTGCCTCCTCATAGGAAATCCCCCGATGCTTCTGGCTCCTGACGGAAGTTAATTTAACCAATCCTTATTGCTGACCAATGCGTTATTCCAGCGGCTCATCCGCCCAGTCAGTTCCTTTTAGGTGGTTAATTCGCCTAAGCAGATTCTGCGAGCGCTTCAGGTGATTTTTGGTAGCTGGAGTCTTGTACCCACTTCGGTAGAAAAAGGGGGATTCGTATCGTGCGAATGCTCTTTTACTGTGTGCTTCGTCCCCTTTTTGTGGGGCTGCGGAGTGTTCCAATGTACTGGGTGCGTCGGTTGAATTTATATCGTTTGGCACCACTCGCACTTGGTTGGAGGATTATCCAAATACGTCACTGTAGAAATCGTGAAAACCCCGAGGCCAAGTTAACCCGAGGAACGGCGAACGAATGCCGGAGACACCAAAAACGAAAAAGGCAACTTTTGTTTTGCTACGAAATGTTTATCTTTTATTTTTTGTAATTTGGTTCTGTAGTCATACTAAGCGCGGCCAGGGGTTCGGCCTCTGGAGTCCAACTAATGGCGAAATTGAAATCTACTGCCCTTTTATAATTTTCTTAGTTGAGAATTGTCAACTATTTTTGTCAAAATTCCCAGAAGCACACATAAGACTTTGCGTGTTTCAATTTGAGTTGTCTTCTGGGAATTTGTTAGAAATTTGGTTGGATGGGTTCTGGGAATTTGTTCGAGGTTTGGTTGGATAGGTTCTGGGAAGGGGAATCATGAAATGCGTTTTGAATTAAGCATTTCATGATGTCAACGTTTTGGGAATTGAGTCAATGTTCGACGAATTAACTTTTGGTTAAATTCGTTGTTCATGTGACTCAATATGGAATTTAATGTGGAATTGAATCAATGTGCGATAAATTAACTTTGGGTTAATTTATTGCTCATATGATTCAATATGGAATTGGGATTTGCGTTATTGGTGGTATTGGGGATTGGGATGGGGTTATTTGGTCATATTGGGGATTTGGATAGGAGTAGCGATTTAGGATCGCTACAGCTGCAAGGAATCGCAACTATCCTTATGGCATTACGGAGGGTTGTTCCCCAACGGTACATCCACAAAGGAAACTTTTTGGCGAAAGTGTTGTTGTTTCCTGGCGGCTAATATTTTAGGCCTATCGTAAAGATTCGATAAATGCCTTTTCAGGTAGGCATTTGAATAAATTGCGTATAAACATGAGGAATGAAAAGTTTTTTGCATGATTTTGCAACGGACATGTGGCTAACAAAATATTTAGCTATTTGGATAGGGATCATCTATTTCTAGGGACGTATTTTATTTTTAAATGTGCCTATTGCTTGATGGGAATATGCTAATTAACTAATGTCAATTATATAACAATCACTGGGTTTAGTTGATTTCTCTATATTTTTTTAGGTTAGCGCTGAATTGGTTTCTGTTGTTAGCACTGAATTAATTTATGTTGCTTTCCTGGTTCCTATGTCCAGTAGTTGTATTCGTCTAAAACGAATTTTTTGGTCCGCTCACACAGGGAATATTAAAAATATTTCGAGTAGCAGGATCGTCAGTTAAGTTTGACTTCTTTATTTTGTACAAAAAAGATTTTTTTACCAACCTATGGCCGGTGTTCGATACTTTATTCAATATTTCTTTAGTACAGAGAAGTGCTTAGGCTAGATTTGCTTGCTATTTATACTACATTATTTTCTAAATAAAGAGAGAGTTATCATGTGTAGCATATACAGCCACAGAAAATTGAGTATTTAACTACAAATTGGTTACCTGTTTTCTTTCGCCGTTTTCCGTTGTTTTCTGTGTTGAGCTGAAGGTCCGTGTAGCACCCTTTTTCTGATTCAATATGGGCCGAGCAATAGCACTCTCCGTTTCCTTCTCCAGCTCCACCACCTGTGGTTCTTCTTCCTACACGATCAGGGTGGCCACCGCCAAATGGTGTTTTTAGAGAGAAGTCGACGTGCCTCTGCGAATCCAATCGTACCACAAACGATGAGATGTCCACCTCCTGCTTTCGATCACTAATGTGTCTTTCACAGATCAAAACACGAGCATGATGGGTAGACTGGGCCAATCCAAATTCAAACACTTGTGTTTTTAGTTTTACATTTAATATTTTAACTTTTACTTTTACGTTTACAATTTGAACTTTTACTTTTACACATTTTTAGTTTTACGTTTTCAATTTGAACTTTTACTTTTACACATTTTTAGTTTTACAACCGTCTTTTCTGATCTTGTCCAACCAACGGGGCCTTCCAGTCTTTTTTTCCTTTTTCAGTTAAAAACAAACTGTCTTTCTTCTTTGCAACTGTGTTTCTTGCACCGAACTGTCTTCAACAAATCAACCGTATTTTTCCAAAACAAAATCAAAAACAAACGGAATCGAAAATTCCTCTTGTTGTTTCTTTCTCTCTCTCTCTCCATCGACATCCACTCCGAAAACAGAGTTCGAACTTGCACACGATCCACACTCGAACAGGGGCATGTCCGCACACTCACATGTGGATCGTGCGCTTTTCCCACCACCTTACCATCAAATTATATTAAAACCAAATTATCTAAAATCAACTAAATGATGGGGGTGGTGGAAGTCGCACGTAACACATGATGCTACATCGGTATCTTAATATGAGACAAAGAGAGACTTATCGCCAGATGTGGTTTTAAGCACAGAACAGTGGAAAATTACGTATCATTGGGATGAGTAAGTGTGATACGTTAACTCGTGCATACATTTTCTCCAATTTTCAGATCACCACCATCCTTTTACCTTTGTGTTCAATTTCTGAAGTTGTACCATGTGTAGTAGGGGAGGAAGCGTAGTGCACCGGCGTACGGCGCTGATTATCTTCCTCCTCCATCATAAGTTCTTTAAACGCCCCCGATAATTTCCGCGCAAAATTCTTCGCCAGAGCAAAGGTCACATATTGAGGAAATTATTTGAAACTGACTCAGGAACTGCAGCACAGGAGAAGAGTCAATGAAACACTGATTGCCGGTACATGATGAAAAAGTTTATTGATGTTTATATATATTCTTAGTGTACACCAACTAAACGCGCACTTTCCTTTTGGGTATACTGCACGTAATTAATAATTCTAATAATAAGGGATAACTCTCGACAAATAATAATGGATAACTCTCGACAAATTTGATGCGAGATATATATACACCCCCGCGACGCCACGGGACTGCAGGAGCTAGCACGACCAGTGCGATCGGCAGATGGAAACGAACTCAACGATGTTTTGCTCGTTCAGAGCTCACTCGTTCACCGTGATCATGGTGGTATGTGTGCCTAGAACAAAGAAAGACATGAAGTGCATTCCTAGAATACGGTTTCGGTAAAGCAAATAAAACCGAAATCGTCGGATACCAATGGAATCTTTGTTGGAACACGTGCGGCTAAACAAAGAGACGATGATCCGATGTGAAAATGTGGTAATTGGTTTTAGCGAGGTTACTGGGAAATGGTGTTTATGGCATCGCTAGAAAGGGTACGTATTGAATACCCATTTGCATTGATTATGCTTGGATTTCAATTGATGCCAAGGGACGCGAAATGAGTATTTGCTTTGGGTTGCACATTGTGCTGGGAGAACAACGTCGCCAGCTAAATGTATACATAAAGAAATTTATCGTATACATGAATGAAGCTGGGAATAGGCGACGCCATGATAATTATCTCTGGCTGGAATGGTTACATGATATTTGAACCGGGGTTTTCTTTTCAGGATAATTTATGATAAGGAAAGTAAGAACTCTTACAGGGGATTTGTAAGCGAAGGAATGCTTGAAAAGGTAAGAATTCTCTTGCAGAAGCTTTTCGACCATAGCTTTGCTCCAATTAATGCGTGTAGCGTTTTCAGGTGCCTAATGCGATTTGCATTGGCGAAATTATATGGGAAGATGGGTGTTATGGGGTGTTTAAGGAAAGCGTACCGTGGGATCTGGCGGGACCGCCACAGTACTATTAAATTGTCGTTACGACTGGCCTCACTCCCAGGTAGCGTGTCGCCTTATCCTGAAAAGGATGAGGGATCTCTTTGAGACAGCTCCTGAGGGACCCGTTGCGGTTGCCGCCGTGTTTCCTCAAACCTTGAGGGAAGAGTAGCTACCGATCGTTCTTGGGACGTCGCTTTGAAATTGCGTCCCAGTACCGTGGAACCAGGTGCCTTCTGGTGATGTCCGAAATCGTGGACGCTGTAAGTTTTAGTTTGTGGGCTTGCCACCACTCTACTCACCGGTTCCTTTCTGGTTGGAAGTCGTCTCCTGTTCTAAAGACGCCAACGTTTCACAGCGAATGCACCAAACCAAATTAATGAAAATACTTTTGATTTAGTTATCATAGATTCACTTTTATTTATTTTACTCTGTAAAGGTTGATTATTCTGGAGACACCACTCAAGGTCCTTGCTCTACGTGCTGATCGTGGTCCGCACTTCCGCCGTGGACTGTTCAATAATTGAATGAATGGTGGACCTCCAGCACTTCCACCGGGGACTATGAACAATAATTGAATGCCTCCTCGAGATCGTGATACATCACCCTTTAAACGAATTAAATCGAGATTTGTATCTTGAAAACGAACGTTTCAGATGGAAAATCTCGATTTTCGATACACTTCGTGCGATGCTCAATGTTTGTTTTAGATAAGATTCAGTTTTCTGAATACTCATCAAACTATTTGCATATGAGAATTGGTAATGGAATTTGAGTATTGTTTGCTTGTGGCAAATTCGAACATCTGGTTCGATTTGCCATGGATTTGGTTTGTTTAATTTACTAGGGAAATTACCAGATTGAAATGTATTTCTGGATTTTGAATTGAGATTATGCCGTGGAGCAAATGCAAAGCGATAAACGAATATTTGATTCGTTTATCGCGAATTTTGGATTTAGTTTAGGTTTTTCAGGATTTTGATTAGTTTTAATGTTTTGGTGTAGGATTTCTGGGATTAGGATGTATGGATAGGGAAAAAAGGCGGTAGGGCTTTTTAGAGCACTACACAAGCTTGGGAAGAATCCTCTCCTACACTTCACCATTGTTCAGTCACCTGTTATGTCAGGCACCTTCATATAGACTTCGTCACATAGTATTAGTTTAGTTTTGTGAGGCTGCGCCACATTGCGTAGAACGCAACTTCCACGAACAATGGAGATTGTTGTGGGCAAGGGTGATGACTTCTGACGTCGAGAACTAGGTGGTCTCTCCGCTGGAATTAACTGTTATGTAATAACACGGAAATATCCAATAACACGAGAGAAATGGTGGGCCAAAGTAATGGCATCACCAACTCTGCTGTCTGAAAACAATTGCTAATTAAAGTGGCAAATGGAACCGCAAAAGGAATACCTTCCGTTGACACAAAATGAACATCCAGAACGATTCTTCAGGAAAATTCATGTGATTTAGTTTTACTAACTGTTCACTTTATTTGATGATTATGTAGATTATAATCAGATTAATTTTCTCCAACTCGGTCGCTTGAATGGTTAATGCAGAAGTAATTGATGTTTGTTTTCATGCTTGACAACCAATTATTCCATTATGTCAGCTGGTTGCTGACATTTGTTATTTGGTTGACACGGGTATCATTCAGTTGCGAATTCGCTGATTGTATCCAGTGCGATTCCGGAACAAACACCATCCTGATTGTTTGTGAGAACCAATTGATAACCAACGACATTCGTATGTTGCGAATGTGACATGCCCGATACTACGGGTTCAGCCCAAAAACATGTGGTTGGACCATATTGAAACAACAAACACCTGTTCATATCCAGCAACGTACGATTTATCTTCTCAGCCAATCCATTTTGCTTGGGACTATGAGAAACCATCAACCGACGTGGAATGTACTGATAAACTAGATAGCTAATAACTTCAATGTTACAATTCTCTTTGCCGTTATCTGACTACAGATACTTAATCTTTCTCCAGTTTGTTTTTCAACCATCTTCTTACACACTGAAAAAACATCACTTTTCCCCTTCATAGTAAAAGTATACCTCGCACCATCTGGAACTATCATCAATACATGTTACAAAATATCTTGCTCCTCCTGTACGGATCGACAACACCTGAATGGAGATTTCAGAACACAGAACTCGACCTTTTGCGGAGGGAATGTATGTCATTTTTTCCTTAAGGCAAATTTCACGATTCCTCAACTCTTTCAAATCTGGTGGCTATCAACGAATATTCACAATATTACTTTGAATTAGTCTCATTATGTCCTTGCCATTCAAATGATCAAACCGTTCGTATCATTTTAATAGTTCGGAACACCCAGGTTGCACAATCGCGCATTAAGCAGTCACAAACATTTTTCCTTGTGCGTATGTGTCCTCGTCGGACAGATATGGTCCAGACCGAATCCTCAATAGAAAGCAACGATTTGGTTTGTCTATTAACTAACATTAATTTATTTAACTCAAAGGATTCGTTTGTTCTCGGTGGATCAACTATTGATTTCAAGCGCCTAACAAGAAGAGAAATTATAAAAGTAAAATGGTTGTCATGTGATAACCAACAGAAAATTCACAAATGTCAGCTGATTGCTGACATTGTTTAAGGTGATGCCACATATCTCATTTAGGTGGTGCCACAGGTATTTAATTGCGAATTCGCCGGTTGTGTTAAGGGCGAATCCGCAACAATATGACAGTACTTTGGGGCAGTACATATGATTATTTGAAAGACAAAGTAAATTTGAAAAACTTTGCGTCGAATTTTTTTTTGTTTTTTTCTTAAAATTTAACCTACATAATTTTTTTTTTTTTTTTTTTTTTTAAAGAACTTAACTTAATTTAACTAAAATCTTATACTATCCTAATTCTAGAAAAGCTAGGTCTATGTAAGCTAGCTGATGATAGTGTGATTCTATACCGACTTTGGTATCCAGGTCTTTATATGCCATTCAACCACCAGAACTGTTGACGCTGTCCAATACTATCGTCCCGGTCTCTGTGGGAGATAGCCCTACTGAAGAGCAAGAGATCTTCTTCGGTGCGCGTTACTTCTCGCTCGTAGCACAATCACCCGTCTACGGATGATCTACTAACATGAAAGATCAGCGGAATTCCGGATCTATCCTGTATAAGCCCTTTCATGTCCAAGTCAAGGAACGCCTCTGGTGGAACAAAGCCGTTGCGACGCACGCTCTCATAGTACAGAGTGTTTGGATAATAGGCCCCGAAAATTAGGTCATTGGACGAGCTTATTGCTCTCGCAATATGTCCTCTGATTAATTTAATCATAAAATTAGCCACCCTATTTATGTACGCTTCATTATATAAAGTCTCATTTGAATAATACTTTTTATAGTCCGATTCCGGTGTCCGATATAATCTGAGACAACTTCTGAGACACCTCCTTTCGAACACCCGAATCTTGTCCATCAAATTTGGACCTATGTTGAACCATACTGGACAACCATATATAAGCATTGGCCTGATTAGCGTCATGTAGCATATGACTTTTACCCTGCTGTCAAGTTGGCTACTGTGAAATAGCCTCCTTATCATAGCAAAAGTTTTCCTTGCTTTGAGCAAAGCAGCCTCTACATGTCTGTTGAAATACAGATATTGGTCTAGCCAGATGCCCAGGTATTTAACTAAACTCTTGGTTTCCAGTTTATCTCCATGCGGTCCCACGATAACTAACTTTCGCCAGTTTTTCCTTTTGTCGTTCGTGGCTTTATATAATGGGGTTCTAAATAGGATGGCTTCACATTTCTGGAAGTTGATCTTAAGTTTCCAGTCATCGGAATAGCGCTGTACGTTGTTGAAGTCTCGTTGTATTAAACTATTTATGATCTCAACTTTCGGCGCTGTTCTGTAAATTAGGAGATCGTCTGCGTACGCAATAGCCTGCGGAAGTGAATCTAATAAGTCGCTAATGTAAATGTTAAAAAGAATCGGAGAGAGTACCGCGCCCTGTTGCAAGCCATTCTTGATATTATACGTTTTATTAGAGGTCACATTACAATTTTTGACCACGAACCTCCTATCCTTTAATATATCGTAAAGTACATATAGTAAAGGCTTATGTATGCCATGTCTGACCAGTTTGTAATATAACCCTTCGATCCAGACAGTATCAACGGCTTTTTCGAAGTCGATCAGACAGGCACCCATGCATTGGTTTCTACATTTATTCCATTGTATGTCAGAGACAAGTTTAGCTGCGGCATGTGTTGTTTCATGACCCGCCTTAAAGCCAAATTGGTTCTTTGGAATAATGTTGTTGTCGTCTACCCATTTGAGCAGAGCTTTGTTAATAGTCTTTTCAAACGCTTTACTGATGCTTGGGAGTAAACTTATCGAACGCATGTTCAGTCATGTTTGTACAGTCTTTGCCCTTTTTTTGTGATTGGCTGAATGATAGCCGTTTTCCAACGCGCGAGTAAATCAACTAAACTTTATTTTTTAATATAAAAATGTTTTTATTAATTAATTTCGTGTTCTCGCTTTGTAGAGAGAGCTGCTACTGTTGGGCTCTTCGTAGTATTTATAGCCCTGCCCTGGGGCCACTGTTATCTGCGTCGTGATAAAGATGCGTCTTTATGAAATAGCATAGAGCCAATATCGGTTGTGATAAGGAGGCATTGAGTCTACATTAATCGTGGTTTTGGGTATTCGATGAATAGAGTAAAGATGAATTGTGATATGAATAATGGTCCATTGTGGTTCTTAAGCATTTGATGAATAGGGTAAATATTAATTGTGATATGGATTGTGATAAGGTGGTTAGATGATTGTTTGGGTATTCTTTATATGACAAGGGAGGATGATTGGGTTGTATGCGTGATGCTTTTAGAGGTGGGTAAGGTATTTGTTGTTGTGTTCCCTACAGGTGTTAACAGGGATAATATGCACTATTCAACGCGTTGGCAAACAGGACCGTGTATATATCTATTGCCCTTGGGGGCAGGTTCTTGAGTACGATGTTAGGTACTCTGTTATATATTTTTTAACAATTATTTTTAATAATTTACTTACCCCTCATCTTTTTGTATTGTTGTCGGAGGGGGGGGGGGGGGGGGGGGGCATCGTCGTGGCTTCTGTTGTGACGTCACTCGTTTCGACTTTGATGGTGACTGGATATGCTGCGGTTAGGGTATTAATTGATTTCTATTGGTTCGGCTTTATGTTGTGAAATGTTGAATTGTCACTTTTAATATTCGTTTTGTTTGTTTGTTGTTGTTGTACTTTGTTTTAATTGTCACAACACGTCACGTTACTGTTTTTCCATATCGTGGCTTCGTTCTCTTTTATGAATTAGATGAGTTCATTACATCAATAGGTTGTCCGTTTTTTAAAACGGAAGAAATCGCTTTCCCCTATACCCTAGCACGATTCTACCGTATGCCTCCGATGTGATGTGTCGTATCTGTTTAATCTCCCTCGCGAGGCTGTTACCATCGGTGGTGAGAACCCGCCTTTCAGAAACCTAAAACCAAAGGAATAAGCTTCGAGCACCCCCTACCGCTGGTGGGGAAGGGCTCTGGATACTTGTAAGGTGAGAAAGAAAATGAGCGGATTAAGAGAACAACTTCCCTCTAAAAACAGAGCACTATTTCCAATTTTAAATATAATTTTATATTTCAAAAAGAAGCGTACGCATCCCTTTAGCTCTTGTGTTTCAAACAACGATTTAGAAGTACATCTTGCCTTTTATACAATTTGCACATGACTTTTTTTTTTTATATCATTTTTTATTTCTTCCTATTATTATAATTTACTTACTCGCTAGACAAAAATGATTAAACTCTAGCTTATGTTATCTTATTTCTTAACTTACTGGTCCCTTGCAGATTCTCTAAGTTACACGCTTATAGCATGAAAATTTGTCTTTCGACATTATGATTATTTTGTTTATATGGGGATTTTAAAGAAATTGGATAGAAAGAAAATGAAGAACAGAAAAAACGTTGTTTTTGTTTTTGTTTTTACCTAATATCTAACTTAAATACTAAACTACCAATAGATTTTTTTTTTACCTTAACTCTATTCTAAACCTAACATCAAAACTAAATTTTCGAAATGCTAAATCTATGTAAGCTTTCCGTTATATGTTGGGTTTTTTTTTAAAAACATTATTATTATTGCCTTAGTTTTATTAGGAAACATGTTTTTAATTGGCGCTCAGCCACTCAGTTCTCTGGTGTTGCTTATTCGTGTCTTTTCGGTCTTTCTGTGCTACTGCCCTACTGAACTGCAGGCGCTCTTCATCTGTGTGCGCAATCTCTCGATTATAACGTATTCGTTTATCTATATCCGACCGACGCACGTGATAAATCGACGGTATAGCGGATTCATTTTGTATGAGGCAGTTCATGTCAAGACTAAGGAATGCTTCTGGTGGAATAAAGCCATTGCGGCGTACCCCCTCATAATACATATTGTTTGGGTAATATGCACCAAAAATTAAATCGTTCGGCGAGCTCATTGATGTCGCAAGATGCCCTCGTATCAGCTTGATCATAAAGTTATCCACTCTGTTTATATTGGCCCCACTGTACAACGCTTCATTGGGATAGTATTTTTTGTGATCAGGTTCAGGAGTGCGATGTAAGTTGAGACACGTCCTGAGGCATTGTTGTGGGTTTGTGGTAATGAAGAATGTCTCTCGTCACGTACCGACACGGGTACCGTTTCATGAATGTGACTCCGTGTGATCGATTCACAATCAACGCTGAGCACAACTGTACCACCCGCGGTTAACCCGTATCCAGTCCACAAAAGTTTCACAAAAAATTAAACAAAAACTCTATAGTTCTTAATAAAACTTTGAGATAAATATATACAATGATTCAAACTTAAGTATTTGTTCGTGAACTTAAATGCAAAGAACTACGCGTGTGACACTTCTTTTAGTCCGTAAACTTTGAGATAAATTTATACAATGGTTCGCACTTGTTCTACCGCACGACTGTACACCAGGACGACTGAATATTGACTCTCGTAATCTTCGATCTTCATCCGCTATCCTTGATTCAATCCACCGTATCTGTAAAAATAAATAAAAAAGAAAGGGACATACATGTTCGCGCGCGCATCCAGTCACCCATACCGACATCTCTCAGCAGGCGAACCGGAAAACAACGATACTTCGTGTTTCGTTCGAAAGATACCCCTGCAGCTTGGGCAAACCGTAGAACACGCAGGTGTCCATGTCCTCAAGCACCATTCTCATTGGGGCTCTAAGACCGGACAACCTGCGGACCGTCAAAGTAAACACACAGCGAATGATCGCTAGGGGTTGTTGCTGTGCCAGTCGCATTAAGGTCCATCGAATGTTTATATGATGGCAACAGCGTACAGCGTATATGCTGAACGTAAATCCCTCCTAGCGAATGGTGGGTATTTTCGCTGGTGCTGGTGCTGGTGTTGTTTTTGGTTCTTCCATGGCAGTTAGACATGGTATATACATTGCCTGTGGTTTGGTTTAGTGACCGAGATGCTCGCCGTAGGACAAACCCGAGAACGCAGTCTGCACGTGCGCGATCATATTAGGCAGGACAAATGCGCATTAAACGCATTTCATATTGCATTGGTTGTGTTATGATGCGACCGTTTTCTCTTGGTGAGAGGATGGTACATGTTAATGGGAACCAATGGTTGGGAAGATCGTTGGCTGTTGGCGCCGATTGAATCTCCTTGGTGTGCGCTGCTTGTTGGGCAATCTCTATCGAGAATCAATGTTATGCAACGCACAGTCAAGCAATTCGTTGTTACATGAAAATGTTGATGTTGTTCCCAGTGATACTATGCCGCGCAAAAACCAGGCTTTCGTTTGTTTCTTGGTGCATTGTGATATGCCCTATGAATGTGGCCAATGCCCATTACCCTGGTTATGCTTTTATATTGGGGGTTACCATGCTATAGGTGAAACGGAGCAGTGGCGTTACGTGAAACCGCCACATTGTCTTTCAAAAATCCGAATCTGTTCCATTAAGCTAGGTCCCACATTAAACCATACTGGACATCCATATATGATCATCGGTCTGATGAGAGCCATGTAGCATATAACTTTAACTCTGCTGTCAAGTTGACTATTATGAAACAGTCTTCTTGTCATAGCATAAGCTTTCTTTGCCCTGGCCAGCGCAGCCTCCACATGTTTGTTAAAATATAGATACTGATCCAGCCAGATGCCTAAGTATTTGACTACATTTTTGGTTTCCAGTGTTTGTTGGTGTGGTCTGTGGTGGTGTATTAGTTGTTGCTCCAACACGGGGGCGGGTTCACTAACATTCCACTGGTAGTTGATAAAAATTGTTCCAACGAGCAAAATCAAACACACGGCATTCCTTTTTAAATTCCTTTTTATTTAAAATAAAATTGCTACCCAACAAGCTACTAATACATGGGATAGGTGTTTAGATGTTAATTATTCATTAATGTACAACACAACATAACGATTATCAATTAATTATTAAACATACAGCGCAACATAACGAGTGCCAATTAATTATTACACGTACAGCTCAATATATCGAATGTCACTTACTTATTAAAGTACAGCACAACATAACAATTATCAATTAATTATTAAACATACAGCGCAACATAACGAGTGCCAATTAATTATTACACGTACAGCTCAATATATCGACACCTGAATAACTCTTGAAAACGTACTCCTACGAGGGATGAAATTTGACTCCGCGCTCTGGATGATAAAATCTGACTGCTTCATTCGCTGCCGACGGAAAAAGGCATCGCAAAGAAAACCGCAAAAAGAGGAGGAGCTGCACGATCGACTCGAGGCAGTCAATCGTGATTGGACCGGGGAATACGGCATACATTTCGTATGTATGTGTATGCATCGCATACAATCGTCCGGTGATCGAGGATGGTTGCGCGCATCGCAACTGCATCTCCTGCGTATACAAACAATGCATGGCCTGCGGCTGTGTACACAATCGATTGTATAATACTTGCCGGCAACCGAACCATCTGGGGTAAAAGCAACACGAGCCGAAGATCTGGTCACCCTAGGAGAGGCCATAAATCAACATTTGGGCTGATGGATGTGAAATTTCCCAGGTCCGCCGACGGTTGGCGCCCGTTAATAGGGAATTGTATATACCATAAACAATCTGTGGTGCAAATGATATGTTTTGGTATTGCAACGAATATAGGGTGCAGCCATTGCCAGATGTTAAAAGTAAACACTTGATGGCTGCATCCAATTCGTTGCTTGTTTGCGGTCCCTGATCGGTGGAGACCGATAATAGGAAATCAGCTATTGCTGGTAATTAGTGAAATGTTTGCTTTGCATCAGCCGAAACCTTGTCGGCGGTGGCAAACTGATGGGACCTGGTAGCCGCATGCTAGGGGTGCCATGGACAAACAAAAAAAAACGAGTAATCAAGGAACTCCGTGTTGATTTTGTTTCCATGGCATAAGGCTATGGGAACGAGATGCACTGGGTGCAATGCATGCCCGAGGATGAAATTTTCGATGGCACGGCTAGGTGATAATCTTTGCCGTGGACTTAATGTTTTCAGGTATGGTGGTGGAGAAAAAGGGGTTTGGAGAAAACCCCCAAAGAAAGGTAAGCTGCCTAAAAGGTATTCATGTCAGTTATCCTTTGGGGTAACTGAATTAATTCCAGCAATCTGGCTGGCGGTTAATGCCGTAGCAAGGTTACGTAACCTTGCTGAAAGTTCGACTTCGGGTAAGTCGCATCGCTTGGAATAGTAGGGATCGAGCGATGTATGGCTCTTCGGGCCCTGAATAGCCCCACAGGTCCCATAATAGCTAGCTTTCGCCAGTTTTTCCTGGTGTCTCTGCTAGCTTCAGCCAGTGGTATTCTAAAGAGGATGGTTTCACACTTCTGGATATTGATTTTGAGTTTCCAGTTGTCACAGTATCGCTGAACATCATTGAAATCCCCTTGTAATAATCCGTTAATGATTTCAATTTTTGGTGCTGTTCTATATATTATCAGATCGTCTGCATACGCAATAGCCTGATGAAGAGACCTTATCAGGTCGCTAGTGTAAATATTAAAAAGGATCGGAGATAACACCGCTCCCTGTTGCAGACCGTTTTTTATTTTGTAAGTAATGTTGGAGGTCACATTGCCACTTTTGACGACGAATTTCCTTTCATTCAACATGTCGTGTAGTATATACAGTAGTGGTTTATGAATGCCTAGTCTCATTAGCTTAAATAACCCTTCTAGCCAAACGATGTCGAAGGCCCTCTCCAAGTCAATCAAACAGCCACCTGTGCACTGTTTCAGATTTTATTCCACTTAATGTCTGAAACCAGTTTAGCTGCGGCATGTGTGGTTTCATGACCAGCTTTAAAACCAAACTGGTTATTTGGAATAATATTATTGTCATCAACCCATTTAAGTAGAGCCTTGTTTAGAACCTTTTTCGAATACTTTACTGATACTCGGTAACAAACTGATCGATCGCAGATTTTTTGGGTTTATTCTGTCTTTCCCTTTTTTTGGTAATGGTTGGATGATGGCCGTTTTCCAACGTACTGAATAGTGTGCGTTGTTTAGAGCGGTGTTAAACAAGACTGCATATATATCAATTGCGATTGGAGGAAGATGTTTGAGCACTATATTGGGTACTCCATCGATTCCAACTGATTTTTTGTTTCTTAATGATGCAAAGACGCCATGGATTTCTTCACTAGTGATCAAAAGGCTGTTAGCGCTTTCGACAGTGATCTCGGCGTTTGCCGTATTTTCATTACTGAATTAAAACCATGGTTTTCTGATCGCCACTGTGAAATGTCATTTCGAAGATGACGATAATTTAGTAAAACTATATCTTCCAAGCCATGGTTGCGGCGAATTGCTTCATTTGCCTTGTACAGTTTTTGAAAGACGGCCCACACAACATTCACTTTTTCCAAGGGATCTTCAAACACAAAAAGTTCATCATTTAGGATGGCGTTGTTTGTGTCTATGCCTATATTTGTCAGCATTCGTTGGTTTTCGTCACTTCGTGGTATTTGGAGACACTGAATCTCGATTTATTATTTGCACATGACCATCGATGCCATGTGACGTTGTGCATTGAGCAACTGCTACATGTGCTGCTATTGTGTCGGTCGGGTCTTCCCAGGAATCGAGAAATTATCGGCTCAATGTTGCCTTGGTGCAACCTCTTTCTGAGCATCCGCTCGATACTTTTTTTTTGTTTTTATTACGCAGCGTCTGGTGATAATTGATTTTTAGTTTTCTTATTCTCGACGGGACGTCTTGGGCGACGTTTCTCCTGAGCGACTGATGCGTCGCTAGCACTTAGGTTCGTAGTTTCTTGAAACAGATGTTGTATATTTTTTACCAAGTCTTCCGCCTTGTTAGCCCGTACGTGTCTTCCTTCCGTTGGTTTTGATTTCTTGCTAACTTGGTTGTTAAAGTTGTACTTCTTACCAGGACTGCCGGCTTGTTAGCCCGTATGTGTTTTCCTTCGGTTGGTTTTGATTTCTTGCTTAATGAAACATTGGTTGTAATTTTTGAATCGCGATGCGACCATTTATTGTATTCTCTCTATTTAAAGCAGACTGCCGTGATTCTAATACAGTGCACACTTGTGCTGTCTAATTCTAATTAATTCTTGCCTAAAACGGAACTCCCTATTTATACCCAAAATCGAAGTCGAAATTCACATTCCTTTCCACGATTCATTGCTTACCTTGAGATAGCCACCTGATACTAGCCCCAGTCAAAGGCAATGCCAACGACCATGGGAACTGCAACGTTGCAATTTTGTCGCCATTCACCCTCAGAAGGCAAACTTACGCGTATTCTGGTTGCAGCTCCGCCCCCAGACCATGGGAAAATTTCGATTCAAGGTGATGCGAATCTGATTTGCCCATAGCAAATAGCATGAAGGTGCATGGGGTATCAGCGTTTGGCACATTTTCTTCTTCTTTGTGCGCGCGTTTGTGTAAAAAAAAATTGGGGATGGGTGGAATTTCCTTGAAGGTGATGGGGTGTTGGGGGATCATCAAGGTGATGAGAATTTTTGTTTGCTTGTAGCAAATGGCATGCAATGTTAGAGCATGTGTATGGGCGTGGGTATGGGTGGAACGTGGGAATTACAGAATTGCAATTCTGGTTATGAGAATTGGATATACATGATAGGAATTTCCGTTTAGCAACAGGTAGGCACGTGATAAAGTTTCACAGCTACACCGAACGGATTCCATCAGTTGCAGCAGGAAATTATATTTGATGCTACACCGAAAGAATTCTTTCGGTTTAAAGTTAATGAAAATTGTGTGCCGGCACGGGGGTGGGTTCACCTATGCTCCACAGATTGCTCTACTGGATTCAGTAAAATAAAACACTGGTAATCGTTTTACTTCTATTGTTTATTGTTCTAATGATTGTTGGTTCTTAAGGAAGTTATTTTTGCAGTGTTAATTTTGTTTTAGTATATGTTACACTGTGTATATTTTAGTAATGCAATTGCGAGGAAGATAATGGTTAGACAGATACATGTGAATATGGGACTTAGTTTAAATACGGTTTAATCAAATGTTACTACGGAATACAGTAGTTACACGCTAATAAGATTCTTTCGACTGTTTAACTCCCCAGCGTTAACGTACATTATTACTGAAGATGTAACAAACCACTACTACAACTCCGGCATACAATTCGGACCGCACTCTCACGACTACCCACGACTATGTAATTAAATTCGACTCGTTGTGGGGACACGCTGGTGGTTGATTTCCGACTGCTGAAAAACGACTCGTGCAGAGTCCGTCATCCTCTAAGGGTGGTTTTCACTCTCGAGAAAAACGTGCAGTTTCTTTTCGTGGCGACCAATAGGAGAGGATCTCTCTGCCGATCTTGGTGGGATTATTTCGCTTGCTGGTGTTGCCAGGTCACGGGCAAACGAAAACAAGAAAAAGAGAATGAGCTAAAGGGTCTCTTGGTGGCGCGCATGCAGCTGCGTAAAACAGACTGTTCACCAAAAGTGAAACCTGTGCCACAAGGAAATGAGATACTTGCACAACGATGGTTGCGCACGGAATCCATGACCGTGGAAAGGCTCGAATTCGCTGTGTGCCTGCTCACACTCTGGAGAATTCGATTTTGGGCGGTCAGACGTGAGATGCGTCAACTGCTTTTGTCGGTTGGACAAAAGGCCGCCGAGAATGTGGGTAAGCCAGGAAAGTCTGCTGCGCACGTGTGTGGTAGGAAACCCTGGCTGACAGGGCCGCCGATAAGTTTCCTATGTATGTTGCATGTTTTCAGGGAATTATAGTTATGCATTATCTGCATGTAATGATGAATTCTGGTGACGCATTGTCTGCATGATATGACGTCCTTAGGAAGGGGAATGTTTGCAGGAAACTGCAGCTAAACGTAGGGAGTTGGGGTTACATAGTGGGTAGAATTGTGGGTGGTACCGCGTGCAGGAAACGCGGGTGAAATTGCGGCTGGCAAAAGGAGTTGGGGTTAGAATTCAGGGTGGTTCTTAGTGTAGGTTTAAAGAACCCCCACATATGTTATATGTAAATATATATTATATAATTGGAGTATTGGGTGTTGCATGTATGTGACTATCAGAGTATTGGATTCCTGCGTATAACACAGAGCACTGGATGTACCCATGATTTTTTGCGTTTAGGATTTTAAAAATAAATCCATTTTTCATTACCAGTCACAATTCGATGCAATACTGACTTCCTTTCGTGTCGTAGAAGCAACGTTTCACATGTGGTGTTTCGCTTTTCCATCTGCCTGTCATTCAACTCATGTGGCATCCAGTTTCCACACTTTTGGATCTTTCCCATACCTTTTAAACGGTCAAAAAGTGTTTGCTGTGGATCATTTAACATTTGTGCCATTTGTTTTTGACTTAAAGTGTCATCTTAATCCAATATTGCTTGCAATTCGGCGTCTTCAAACTTTTTTGGTGGTCTTCCACGTTCTTCATTTCGCACATCAAAATCATTATCTCTTTCGGGGCGAAGTAGCTTATTGGCAGGTATATAAGTAGCATTTTCAATGACCATCAGTAAAGGGGCGATATCTTCAAAATTCGGAAAGGCAGTTAAGTGAGGTGGATGCAACTCACTTGTATTCAAAAGAACCTCATCATATAAATACCCCATCTTTATAAATTCTAAGATTACTAAGAGTGGGTAGAAATCTAAAATATTTAAATAGTTGGGTCCCATAATTTCCGCTTTACACTATGAAATCATACCACAATAAATTGATATTTCAGTAACATGTCAAATATCCTTTCACGTTTCACTCACTAGCTAAAAAAGAGTAACTTGAAACACTTTCTATTTTTGACCTCTCTCACTCGTAGTAAAATACTTTTATACAGTTAATTCTAAATGAAATGTGAATATGCAATGCAAAGTTATGTGTTTTAAAACGTTTTCTATGCCGAAGAACAAACAAATATAGATAATTGAAATTTTAATTAAATCAATCTTCCCAAGTCCTAGAAATTTCCAATACTTCTTCACAAAAAAAAAAAAAAAAAAAAAAAAAAAAATTCATATTTAATCAATTGTATTTTATGGCAAAATTGTAATATATTCAAGCGACAATTTGTGATAGAAAAACAATCAATAATAAATAAAAAAATATTGTAAAATAAAACAAATCTTAATTCTTATAATGAAATGAAATTTTAATTAAGAAATTTTACCTAGAAAATGAAACACACAAAATTGTAAAAGAATTCTTAATATTGTTGTTTGGATAAATATTATAGTATTAAAACAAATTTCAAATATAACTTAGACTATTTAGCTAATGGAAAACTTTGTGAAGCAAATAGAAAATATATTTTAGTGAAAAATAAACACCACAAAATGTTATTGTTTTCTCTTATTGTGTTATTAATAACCATCGAGTGTTCGGCGGTATATAGTCGGTAAGTGTTTGATTTTTACTTTATAAGATAAATAACAAATATTTTTACAGCATCATTGCCCAGTGATGGGGTCAAGATAGTGAGGATAAAAGAAATTCCAGAAAATTGTAGAAAAGTATGGGTGTCAAAATGCTATGGTTCTGTATATGTCCCAACTGTTGCTGGGACCCCGATTTTACACTCATCAATAAGAAAAGTGTATCGCAACAAGAAATAGCCATAGAACTAACACCACTGTTTTATTGTTTTTGGATTTATTGAATTTATATTAATTTTTTTTTGTTCTTTTTTGTTGCGGATTCGCAAATAAATACAGCCGGGAGAATTTAGTACGTTCACCCTCTAGTACACCACCGACTAGCATATTCCTCACATGCCTGTCAGCCGCCAGCTGGCAATGCGTCATCACCTAGGGACGCCATCGGACTGTCACCCTTTTCAAATGTGACCAACGGCCCTTTAGTCTTCGCCAGCTCTTCATAGCGCATGCACCGCGCGCTCATCAATACACGAGTCGCCTCCAGAACTATTCGGAGATTTCCCTAGAATATTCCTCCCTCTTTCGACGAAGTTGTAGACGCAATAAACCGATTGAAAAACAACAAGGCTTCTGGAGTCGACTGTATACCGGCAGAGCTTTTGAAGTACGGAGGAGCGGCAACCGCTCGAAAGATCCAGCAACTGATTAAAACAATATGGGATAAGGAAGTCATTCCGGAAGAATGGAAAACCTCAATTGTCGTCCCCATTTTCAAAAAAGGCGACAGATCTGACTGCGAAATCTACAGAGGAATATCATTGCTCCAAACCACATACAAAATACTAACAAATGTCATACTGGCGAGAATCACACCGTACGCAGAAGAAATATTGGGAGACTACCAATGCGGATTCCTTAGGAACCGGTCAACAAGCGACCAAATGTTCACAATAAGGCAACTACTGGAAAAGAAGTGGGAATACGGAGAGACGGTTCACCTACTGTTCGTTGACTTCAAAAAAGCCTACGACTCAGTCGCAATGCAAAGACTCTACCATATTATAGTTGAGCTGGGAATCCCGAAAAAATAGGCCGCATTCCTTCAAATCTGCATGAACGAAAATAAATGGCCAGTTAGAATTGAAAACCACCTCTCAGAACCATTTTAAATCCGGGCGGACTAAAACAGGGCCATAGCGTCTCGCCATGTCTTTTTAACCTTGTCCTCGAGTATATCATCAGAAAGGTACAAATAGACAACATGGCCGGATCATCCCCGAACGGGGTCACACAAGTGGTCGCATATGCGGATGACATCGCTGTTTTGTGCGACAATGTAGAAACTGTAAGTAAAAATAGTGAAATCATCATGCAATCGACAGAAGAGGTGGGGCTAAAAATGAATAAAGACAAAACAAAATATATGATTACTGTTGCAAATGCAACATAAGAAACCCAAACAATTACAACTCATCATAACACCGGCAACGACAGAAATTAAATATAAACGACAAATTGTGGGGGTTTCTCTATTCTATATGAGAAACAACCCACAATTTCAACCACAATTCCTACCTAATTTCGACCGCCTTACAGCGCGTCAAACCAA
Source organism: Microdon myrmicae (assembly GCA_963931805.1). NCBI lineage: Eukaryota > Metazoa > Arthropoda > Insecta > Diptera > Syrphidae > Microdon > Microdon myrmicae. Next base: position 174,816,582 of record OZ007497.1, on the reverse strand, counting down.
CCCCATTTCCCCCTACTTACCTGTTCACCCGCAAAGCATGTTACCACCAAGGATACACAGCTAAACTCATTGTACCATGCAGACAATGCATAAATGAGTTTAGCTTCCCTTTTTTGCCATACGGCAACTCGTGTCCATGTCGATTAGCGACAACCAAATCCAGCTGGACGAAGTTGTCGCATCATTGCAGAACCGCCGGGGAAATTTATGAAAACATTCGATTGAATCACGTGATAATATTTCCCTAGCGTTACTTCGGCTTTTCTCCAGACACTTCATTCGCTGGGGATCAATGCTCTCTTTTTGCAGGTGAATATCATTAGCTTAATTCTCCTCTCTTTCTCAGTTCTGTCTTCGTACAAATCAATGTACTCGGAACTCACCATACTACCGAATCAGGTCAATGGGTTCCGCTCGGAACTACATCGATTCATGCACATACAACCAAATCCACCCCAAGATAATCGTACAGCGTGTTTCTGTTCTCTCATTGTCCCGCTCTCTTCGATCATCAGTTTACCGATGTAACCTACCACACATCGAAGAACGTGGCAGTGGGAGAGCAGAAGTATGTTCTCTTTTGGTTGTATCCAATTTCCTCCCCATTTCGAGTCAGTTGATCAAGAAGCTTATCTGGAGCAGTCGATTAACGAGATTATCAGGAGGAGGTTGTGTCGCTAACCGCCACCGCGTGTGCATGCTTATGTAAACGTTCGTCCGCGAAGATTCACTAACGTAATTAAATTAACTGTCGGAAATCGGATACTTCACAGAGGAAGTGTAAAGTTATAGTGATTTAAATTGTACTTATATTGCGATAAAAATGTATCTTTAACTGTTTTTCGGGTAACAGGCTAACGCACCTCGAGTGCCTAAGAACGTTCTACTTATTAAAATGTTAATTAAAAACTCAGCCGCGATGGCGCAACAAAATCAAATTAAAAAGAAACATTTATCCAACCAACAAACATCAGTGTGTTATTTATTGTTCCTGTTATCCTGGGTGGACTATCCTCACAACAGCGAAACATCGTTGGGAGATATAACGAATCCGTGCCATGCGTTGGCACCACACTTACACCCCCACAAAACAATAATCGATAACATTGTCAACGACATAATTTAAAGAGATCAGTTGACGGCGCAGCTGTTATCCCACACTCAAAGGTATGCAATGGAAGGCTCGCTCTGGTAAAGTTGCGATTAGAGCAGAGCTTTTCATACCAGTTATTCGTTGTGAGACTCAAGAGCGTTCTCAGGCAACGGGTAATACAGCAAGAAGAGGTCAGGAAGGACTGTTGCCACCAGAACAATTCTGATTTCAACTAAAGGCACGGTTGTGACGGTGAAGCTCTGCCGCAAAGGAACGGATGAACAGCCAACCAGACAAGCGGATCTAAAGGGAATTTCAATTATCTATAAAGACCATTTGAATTGTTCTTTTTGGAATCATTGTTAATAATTGCAATCGATTAAGGTGAGATAATCATTGTCCACCATAATTAATAATACAATTTTATAAGAGTTACTAATTTGTGTTTCTCTTTTTGCTAGATCGGAACGAGCACTTTTGCCACTCTGATTGAGGTATCTCCAACACATGCATTCTGAATGCAGGAACCGCTTCTTCAGGTGTCAAAAAACGTTGACCTCTCAGTTTGTTTTTTACGTACGGGAATAAAAAGAAGTCATTCGGTGCCAAGTCAGGACTATACGGCGGATGACCCATCAAATCGATGTTTTGGGTGCCCAAAATGCAGTTGTCGCAGCCGATGTGTGAGAGCTCGCATTGTCGTGGTGAAGAGTGATCGGTCTTCGACGGTTGGTTTTCCTGATTTCTTGGAAGACAACTGGCAAACAAATGGTTGTGTACCACTCAGAATTGACAGTTCGGCGTTGTTCTAGTGGTACGGTTGCGACGTGTCCGGTTCTTCCGAAAAAACAGGCGACCATTTGCTTGGAAGTGCTTCGTGCGCGAACAACTTTTGTTGGATCTGGCTCATCTTGAAACACCCAGACAGTCGACTGCTGTTTACTTTCGGGGTCATACGCGTAAATCCACGATTCATCACCTGTCACGATGTCATAGACGTGTTTCGAAGCACCGCGACCGTATTTTTTGAGCATTTCTTTCGACCAATTGACACGAGCCTTTTTTTGGGCGATTGACAAATTGTGTGGGATCCAACGCGAACAATTTTTTTTGACAGTCAAATGTTTATGCAATATTGAATGTATGCTGGTCCCACTAACGCCTAAGGTTGTCTCAATCTCACGATAGGCCACATGACGATCTTCCAATATCAGTTCGCGCACAGCATCAATGGTTTTCGGAACAACAACTGATTTTGGTCGACCTTCACGAAATTCATCTTGGAGTGAACTACGACCACGATTGAATTCACCATACCATCGATAAACACTGGTCCTTGATGGAGCTTCATCGCCAAAAATTGAATTAAGTTCATCCATGCACTGTTGCTGAGTTAATCCACGCCGAAAGTTGTAAAAAATAATCGCACGAAAATGTTGACGATTTAATTCCATTTTTGGGCCGAGATGAATCTTTTAAGTTACTGTAAACAACACAAATAGCGCTCGTATGTCAAAACGTTCTGAGTGCGTATAACCTCAAAAATGCCCAACTTTACGACAGAGCTGTCAATTGCCGGATTGCAACACTAGGGTTGCCAAATCCCGAAACATAAGAGGCAACCCTCGTAGAATTCTTGACGGTAAGCCAAGGGGAAAGAGACCGACAGGGCGGCCGCGACGGAGATGGACGGACAATGTTAGGTTTGACCTCAAGGAAATCGGATCGTATGGTCGAACGTGGAAGGAGAGCGCTCAGGACAGGGAACAATGGCGGAGTCGAGTCGGTGAGGTCATGAACTTTCGGGTTCCTACAGGCCAATAAATAGATTGCCTTATGGAGCGCTAATAAACCCAATCCCTTGGAATGATATCATAAATCTTCAAGGAACAATCTCAATGGGTTTACATGTTCGATGTGATAGTGATTGTTGTTTGATTGATTAGGTCAATCAATTCAATTCAATTTTTATTAAGTAGATAATACATTTCTATTTTACTAGTATTTTAGAGTTTTGTGACATCAATCCCTTTACAACTATAATCCTTAATCTATATAATGAAAATAGCACAATTTTAATGGATAATAAATAATAAATGATAAAGGGAAAACTACAATAAAAAACCCTTATTTGAATCCTAAGACTAATATTGCACGGGTTCCCGGTTATTTTATGTAATAATGACCTCGATAGTATAGTGGTTAGTATACCCGCCTGTCACATGGGAGACCGGGGTTCGATTCCCCGTCGGGGAGCCTCTGGCGCAAGACTAATGACCTCGCCCGAAAAAAAAAACAAATCATTATGGAAAATTTAACAAGCCTCAGGACTTGCTAAATAAGGCCAAGACCGGTTCCCGGTTGTAGTGCCGATGATGATGATGATGACCTCGATAGAATTTTCATACACAGAGTACATATGTAGTGATTTAGGATAACGCAAGACGGGGAACGAGAACATTGTCAGAAAAGGAACAATTGACGAAGAAGTTTCGATTGATTTTGTCAATAAGAAATTCTACCGGTTTAACGTTAGCGTTTTCATGAAGCTCATGTGTCGAACAATGCCATGGCAAATTCAGAAACATTTCCAGTATTTTATTTTGACACTTTTGCAATTTTATTTTGTGTGTGCGAGCACAATTACACCATACAGGAGAATAGCTTGAAAAATGGTTTTAAAAATTATAATTTTATTTCGAGGCTGTGTTACATATCATAATAACATGGCCATAACATAAGCATAACATTGGTCATAACAGAAACATGGCATGAACATAACATAAGCACAACAGAATGAATACATCTCATCTTTTAGACTAATTGGTCGTATGTATAATGTCGTTATAACGTAATTATATTTTAAGTGCCTAATTACCTATTAACCGGTAGACGTTTTGTAACTACCTGAGGTACATTCTATTATCATTGTTATGTTGGATTTTAAGTAAAAATAGAAATATAAATCAGTCTTAAGATAGATTCCGAAGCGGCAAGTGCCCTCGTAAAATAAATAAATATTATATTAAATAAGAATCTTAAGATAGATTCGAACTGAAGTAGTTATAAGATTGATGCTTCCAAAAATAAAGTGTTATAAATGAAAGATCGTGTCTTTTTATTTATTTTAATTAAGATCGTGTTCTTTTATTTATTTGTAACTGCTAAGCTTTAACTTTCTACACACTAATGGATACAGATCTCTTACGACTTTGTTTATTTTGTCGATTGTGCTAGTGATGTGTTTTTGGAAGATACGTTTTTTATCTAGAATAATACCTAGATATCTACAGTCTTCGGACCAATCAATATCAACGGCACACATACTGAGTTTAGTGCCATTTGGTAGGTAGCTGAGTCTCCTACATCTCGAAAACCAGACAACTTGTGTTTTATTACCATTTATTTCTATTTTCCATTTCCTGTAATATACTGCTAGTTTGTCAAGAGCTGCTTGCAAAGAGTTGTAGACGTTAGTGAATAAGGCATCCGAAGAGAAAATTGCCGTATCATCGGCAAACATAGCTACCCGAATGTTTTCACATAGACACGGCAAATCTGTGACAAACAATGTGAATAAAATGGGACCAAGGACTGTTGGATTTTATTTAATCAATGAAGAGAAGGAATGGATAGTTACAATACTATTAGGTGTCTGCTGTAGAGTTGAATAGAAGTGTTGTATCGATTTGCCGGGGATGGCACGTGGCAGGACGTCCGTACTCCGTGGCGGCTGGTTGAGTAAAGGGACCGATGATGTGCACGTACGTCATCAGGAAAGCTATCGCAACTTGACGAAATACAAAATGGTGGATGTTCGTCGAGTTCGATCAACTTCGTTGTCGCCGGTGTGCGCATCGGATGTACACTCATGAAGAACATTTGATGTCCAATAAGGACCTAGGCTTGGAGTGCACCATAGTGGATTTAGTGAGTAGAGTTTGTCGGGTCCTCTACTCACAACATATTTTCTCGAAGGAAGAAAGCTCTGCATAATTTTGATAAGCGGTATTGGCAGCTTAAGTTTTAGTAGTTTATAAATCGAGGCATCGCGCCATACCGTACAAAGGTTTTTTCCGATGTCTAGAAGAACCAGTCCTGTTGACTCCTTATCGATGAATTTTGTAGCTATGTGGTTTTTAATGCGCAAGACTTGGTAGATTATGTTGTGACCACTACGGAAACCGAACTGAAAGTTTGATAGGATGTTATTGACTTCCACGAAATGATCAATCAGACTAATATGACTGTGGCTTTCGAGGTTGTTCTTCGGTTTGCCGGGTTTCGGGATATGTATTAATTTTGCTGTTTTCCAATAGTCCGGAAAATAGCAGTTCCTAAGACAAGCGTTGAAAATGAACGTTAAATAGTTACTTGCAGCAGGTGGAAATGCTTTAATTACTTTGTTGTTAATATTGTCAAGGCCAGCAGCCTTTTATGATTTCAAGTTTTGATCAATTCTTCAACTTTGCTAATATTACTTGCGTACGTACTTTCAGCTTGTGATTGAGAAAGTACATGGATAGTGTTAGCAACTTCAGCCTCAGTATACGGGTCGCTTAGATGCATAGATATGGAGTGGTTCTTACTAAACGTATTAGCAAGTAGGATCGATTTCTCCACTGAAGAAATAAACAACTTGTCGTGAACTTTAAACGGAGGAATACTTGACCCTCTCTTTTTCATAATTTTTGCTATTTTCCAGAACGGTTTGGTTGCTTTGTCAAGAGAGGAAAGGTGTTTATTCTAACATTTGTTCCTATATGCTGAGATCTCTTTTTTAATGATATTATTTAAGATTTTAACATAACTAGAATACAACTGGTTCTATAACGAATGTAGTGATCCTAAATCATTACTCTCACCCACTTACCTATAATCCCAATCCAAGTGAATCATATGAGCGACAAGTTAAAGCAAAAGTTAGTTTGCTGCACATTGATTCAAATTCCTAATTACTTCACCCATAATCCAATTGAATCATATGCACGACAAAATTAAACCAAAATCCATTTGTCGTACATTGATTCAATTCCTAATAATACTAACATCATGAAATGCTTAACTCTAAATGCATTTCATGATTTGCTCTTCCAAGAATTTATTCAAAGAAATTCTTATACACTTCCGAGAATCCTATTCCAATTGAAGCACACAAAATCTTGCTTGTGCTTCTTGGAATTTTTAAATAAAATCTTTAACAAATCTCTGTTGCCACCGAGTGTAAAAGGGGCAGTACATTTTGGATTCGGGATCACGAACTTTTCACGCCGCTGCAGGCGTACCACAGGGCTCCATTCTAGGCCCCATCTTATTCAATATTTACACCTCCGATATTCCCCGCCCTGTGGACGGGAGAGTAAACCAAATATGCTATGCGGATGACGTCCTGGTGTACACGTCAACCAAAGGCCCTAACCTCGCAACAAATCGACTCAACCGTCACTTGGACGAACTGTATCAGTATTACAGTCGATGGAAAATCTGACTTAATCCATCCAAAGCAGTTGCCATAATTCTGAGTAGTAAACACTCCCAACCTGCTTCTCGATATTCACAGAATATTCGAATAAAAATGGGAGATACTACGATTAGACCACAGGACAAGATGTTTTATCTTGGGGTCATTTATACCCCAAAAATGAATTTCATCAAACATGTGACCCACATTCTCCAAAGTGGCCTCGGTCGGTCTAAGCAACTGCACAACATCTTGAAGTGGAGGAACAAAGTTGACACCAAAGTTAAGCTTCTTTGCTATAAGCAGCTAATCCGATCTGGAATATCGTACGCCTTTCCCATATGGTCCTGCATATCTTCGGCTCAAATGGAAAGACTTCGGGTTTTTGAAAGGAAACTCAGAAGATGCACCAATTATTCTAGAAGGCGTCATTACCCCAACTCTCACCTATACGAAGGCGCCTCCATTACCCCTAACGACGAGTACTTGCTTCAATTAGCATATAAGTACCTCGAAAACATTCAGAACAGCGAGAACATACTTGTACGGGACTCTTGCGTTCTTGACCCTTCTCTCTCTCGATCACTTCGGATCAAACCCCCACAATTTCTTCTTCATTACAAAACTGAAGAAAGCACCCTTCCCAACAACATTCCCCTCTATAATAGAGGATTCCTGGACCCATCCCATAGGGTCTACTATTAACAAACCACACACACGAACGCACAGTACAAGACGGCACAAACATAAACATACACACCGACCAAAGAGCAGATTATCAGACGCCAAAGACGTGATCTGCGTTTACTACCGCACCCAAGACCCACCGGTCTTGTATGATTTCTTTCCCACCATCCCTCTATAAAAGTAGTTAGAGAACACTTGGACTAACACTGTCCACACTATCCTTGGATACCTCCTTTTTTCTTTTCTTTTCAGATATCGCGAGACCGAGCCCAACATCCTCACGGATTTTTTTTTTTTTTTGGATTCGGGATCAGTTGGGATCCAGACGTCGAGGTGTTGTATGTCCGAACGCCGTGCTTCCTCGGTATGAGGGAAGAGCGTGGACTTATTATTTTTTTTGATTGACTGTTATGATTTTCCAAAAACAACTCACTTATAATTCACGTACAACTGGCTTTTAAGATTTCCCAATTGCGACTATTCTGTTTATTTACAAAGTCAATCAAGCCGAAATCTGCTTTAGCGCTAATTATTATTTAAACAACAATAACAAACAATTATTTAAAGTTAATAATTAATAAACTTAATATGTTATTGCGACGCTAGCTGCTCCATAACAAATCATTCTCAACCTTTCTTTACGGCTGACAAATATCAACTGAACTTTTTTTTTTATTCTATTTTCTTCTCTCTGACTTTTCACATTCAATTCGGACGAAAATCCAAGTTGCTATGTTTTCAATAAATAAAAAGGTGCAGGTTATTAAGTGTGCTGTAACTGGTAATATTGTGAATGTTTATGAATGGTATGTATTAAGTGAGAATGTAATATATGTTAAGTGAAGTTTTTAAGGATGTGTTAGGAGATTCAGTGTTAAATTTAATAAGGGTAGTATTCTGGAATACAACATCCCACCCTTCTTCGAGAAAGAAAATTATCCTTGAAGAGAATAATTTTCTAGTAACTATATATTAAATTAAGATTAATTAAAGACTTGGATTTTCGTTCAATTACATTACAATGGTTTTCAAAATTAATCTTTCATCAAAGGTTACAATAATCAAAAAGTTCTTAATACTAGAAAAATAATCTATTTACATTATATATTAACTCTCCTCGATAGTATAGTGGTTAGTACACCCGCCTGTCACCCGGGAGACCGGGGTTCGATTCCCCGTCGGGGAGCCCCTGGCGCAAGACTAATGACCTTGCCCAGACAAAATAAATCATTATGGAAAATTTAACAAGCCTCAGGACTTGCTAAATAAGGCCAAGACCGGTTCCCGGTTGTAGTGCCGATGATGATGATGATGATTATTATATATTAACTAAATTTTTCCAATAATCAAAAAGGTCTTAACACTAGAAAAATAGTCCAAATAGTCTATTTACATTACATATTAACTAACTAAATTTAAATATTTCTCCTTGGAATCTTTTCTTTTCTTATCCAAAAGTTATTATATTAATTATATAATATTAATATTATTGTTTCAAAATTCTCATTTCCGTTCGAATATATATATTAATTCCAAAATTTCCAATACCTATATTACCTCTAAAATTTCCTTTCTTTCCTTTTCCGTTCGAATATATATTAATTCCAAAATTTCCAATATATATATTACCTCTAAAATTTTCTTTCTTTCGTCCCCCTCATTAACTAGTGTCACATGCGGCTCGAATGGACAACTCTCCCAGGTCATATCAATACAATGAAAAACCTACATTCAATCGTATAGTCTGCCAAACCTGTGGTAAGCCAGGGCATTCTCAAGACACATGTTATCGAAACATGCAGTCCACTTTTCCGAATAGACAACCCATAAAAAGGGAATATAACAGTGTATGCAATTTCTGTGGACGGAATAATCACACAGAGAATGAGTGTAGATACAAGATATCTAGGAATGGATCGTCTTCAACAAATTACCAACAAGGTACAACAACGCGTAACCCATTCCGAAATATTCCTACAAACTCTGAAAATCGTTTTGGTGAAAATTCTAGAACCACCAATATACAAAACGATCGGCAAAATGTTCACTTTTCTCGGGTGCAAGAGTCGGAAAACGAGGCCAGACGCCAACAGAATCATGCTGAACGGCACTCTTCAATCTATAGTATTCGGTCGACTCAGATAGAGAGGAAACAAGGCAAATCGGAAGGAGACACACAGCCATTCCTTTCGAACGACTGTAATGATCAATATACACCAAATCTAAGATTTCACGTACCCTTTTGTCCCGAATTAAAAGAACCAGCGATACGTCTTAGAGTTAGTCCCGCAGACAATATGTACACGACTCTTTTAATTGATACCGGCGCCGACCTAAGCCTTCTAAAATCATCGTGCTTAAAGAATCAGAAAAAAGATGACAAGATCTATACAATATCCACACTAGCAGGTGATTCTTTGAAAACCCTGGGGACGGTAAGTGGTAACCTAGAAGTAAAAACCCAGGACCATACCATGCTCATGGATCATCCTTTCCACCTACTCACCGAACAAATAAATCTGCCTTATGACGGAATCATAGGAAACGATTTTTTATTTAAATATAGATGTGTAATCGATTTCAAGGAACACCTCCTGAAGATTCCAATGTCAAAGGGTAATGATAGTGAGCATCGAAGAAAGCCATACGGCTCTACAAATGAATCACGAGCCACCTGTTCAGGCCTTCAGTTCGAATCAAAAGGAAAAAGTAATAGCTCTAAACAGAATAGAAAGCGAAAACAGAGAAGATTGGGCGACAAAGTTTCAGCAGCAAAGACTGAAGTACAAAATGTTCCAGCAGCACATAAGACTGAAAGAGCAACTTTCACTTTAAAACCCAGAAGCCAACAAATTGTAGACTTTCCGTTAACTAGTAAACACCAGGACATGTCCGGCGATATAATCATTCAAAAAAAACGAATCATGCCAGGAATATACGTGGGCGAAACCTTAACCAGCCCCAAGAACTCCAAATTAAAGGTGTTAATGATGAACACTTCGGAAGCAGAACAAACGGTGAATACTAAAGACGTAGACTTCAAATGGGACAAGCTAAGTGATTTCAACCTAATCTCTAGTCAATCCGACGACCTAATCAAAGGCAGGTTAAATAAATTAACATCAATAATCAATCTCAGCCACTGTAATTGTGAAGAAAAACAATCTATCCTTCAAATATGTAGAGAATACAATGATTTATTTTTTCTCGAAGGTGACAACCTCTCATTCACAGAAGCGCTGAAACATAAAATCATTACTGACCCGAACAAGCCGCCCGTATTTACCAAACCGTACAGGCTCCCGGACACACAAAAAACCGAGATACACAAACAGGTGAATGACATGCTACAAAGTGGTATTATCCAACCCAGTGCTAGTCCTTGGAACTCCCCCTTGCTCTTGGTACCAAAAAAGGCTGACAGGGAAGGTAATAAGAGATGGAGAGTTGTGGTTGATTTCCGTAAGTTAAACGAAGTAACTGTTGCCGATGCATATCCGTTACCAAATATCACGGACATACTAGATCAACTAGGGAGGGCAACTTATTTTAGCACCCTCGACCTGGCAAGCGGATTTCATCAAATCCTAATGGACAATGAAGACAAGTGCAAAATCGGCTTCAGTACCCCTTATGGACATTATGAATATAACCGTATGCCGTTTGGTCTACGAAACGCGCCCGCAACTTTTCAACGTTTAATGAACAACGTTTTAATGGGATTACAAGGATTCGACTGCTTTGTATACATCGATGACATAGTCCTTTACGGATATAACCTGCAAGAACACAACGCAAAGCTTATACGAATTTTTAATTGTTTACGTCAGAATAACCTTAAGCTTCAACCAGATAAATGTACTTTTCTGAAGAAGGAGCAAATGTATCTGGGTCACGTAATTTCCGAACACGGTCTTAAACCAGACCCCGATAAGATTAAAGCTGCTAAAACATATCCCACCGCTGCCACCAGTGTTGTATGTCCGAACGCCGTGCTTCCTCGGTATGAGGGAAGAGCGTGGACTTATTATTTTTTTTGATTGACTGTTATGATTTTCCAAAAACAACTCACTTATAATTCACGTACAACTGGCTTTTAAGATTTCCCAATTGCGACTATTCTGTTTATTTACAAAGTCAATCAAGCCGAAATCTGCTTTAGCGCTAATTATTATTTAAACAACAATAACAAACAATTATTTAAAGTTAATAATTAATAAACTTAATATGTTATTGCGACGCTAGCTGCTCCATAACAAATCATTCTCAACCTTTCTTTACGGCTGACAAATATCAACTGAACTTTTTTTTTTATTCTATTTTCTTCTCTCTGACTTTTCACATTCAATTCGGACGAAAATCCAAGTTGCTATGTTTTCAATAAATAAAAAGGTGCAGGTTATTAAGTGTGCTGTAACTGGTAATATTGTGAATGTTTATGAATGGTATGTATTAAGTGAGAATGTAATATATGTTAAGTGAAGTTTTTAAGGATGTGTTAGGAGATTCAGTGTTAAATTTAATAAGGGTAGTATTCTGGAATACAACAGAGGCAACGGCCGAAAATTGAAAAATTAAATAAATAAATAAATTAATTAAATAAAATTAAATGGCATTTGAAATAATTGGCAACCCTAAAGGAAGACACAAAAAGGAGATAAGCCTATAAAAACAAATCAAATAAATTATAACCCTACACGAAGCCATTTTCTTCTGTCAGAGGTTCGTAGCCTAATCAGGTGTAAGATATTTTCAGGAAGCGGTGCCTTATCAACTGGAGCAGTGGAACATTTAGGTATCGGAAGATCGGCCGCTCTATTGATAACAGAAACAAAATTGTTACATAGGATATCAATGTGCTCGCTGCAGGTTATAGAATTTAGGCTGGTATCACCTAGAACCAAGTTCGTGTTTATATATGATTTATAACAATTCCAGTTGGCAGCGGAATAGTTATGGTATAAAGTTGTACGATTTAGAGATACTGTATGGTTCATTGTGAGGCTGATCAGAAGGTGGTCTGAACTTAACGCATTTAGAGTTAATGCTACTGACCAGTAATTTGGAATATTAGTGATATATAGATCGAGAGTTGAGGTGTTCTTGTTAGCAGTCGTTGGGATATAGGTGGGTAGAACTGGATAAAGTATGGAAAAACTTGGGCTGGATTCAGTAATATCTAGTAACATGTTACCCCAGCAGTTTGCCCTAAGACAATTCCACGACTGATGTCTACAATTTAGATCACCACCAATAATTACCGTGTTTCGAGTGTTGAGTTTATACAATTTATGCAGATCCCACTTAAAGTAAGTAGATTTCTTAATGTTTCCATTTCCTTCAGGGAAAAAGACCGAAAATACACTCACCTTGGAGTTATCACTTAATGTTACGTCAACACTAGTGTCTTCAATTAATTTAAGGTGCAATGAAGGACGCAAGGTATGTTCTATACATTTTTTCACAACAATGGCGACACTGTGGCGGTTCTATGGGGAAGGAAGTATTGTGCCAGGCACGGGCACTCGGTTCACTTCCTTCCAGCAGCATCACAAAGACAAAGTTCCAACGTGCGCCAAAGAAAAGCACAAACAGGAGAAATCAAACTGAGCGCCAAGACAACGCGGACAAATTAAACACAGGATTCCTTTAGTTTAGTTTTAATTATTTTACGGTAGCACTGCGTGAAAGGTACAATGTGAAGTCAATAAAAACACAATATTCGAAGACTGCAGCAAAAATAATATTCGACATGGCGGTTGCAAACACTGCACTGTAGACAACCGACTTCCGCATACAACGATATACAGAGACCGAGTGCGGACGTGTTTTCGATTGGGCGATCGAGTTGAATGAAAAAAGTTGCTTCTACGAGGGTTGCCTTTTATATTTCGGGATTAGAGAACAAAAACAAATATTGATCATCGAAAATCACTTTATTGTTTTTCAAAATATTCCCCATGAAGGTCTATACACTTTTGCATGCGTTTGAACCAATTGTCGAAGCACTTTTGCCACTCTGATTGAGGTATCTCCAACACATGCATTCTGAATGCAGCAACCGCTTCTTCAGGTGTCGAAAAACGTTGACCTCTCAGTTTGTTTTTTACGTACGGGAATAAAAAGAAGTCATTCGGTGCCAAGTCAGGACTATACGGCGGATGACCCATCAAATCGATGTTTTGGGTGCTCAAAAATGCAGTTGTCGCAGCCGATGTGTGAGAGCTCGCATTGTCGTGGTGAAGAGTGATCCGTCTTCGGCGGTTGGTTTTCCTGATTTCTTGGAAGACAACTGGCAAACAAATGGTTGTGTACCACTCAGAATTGACTGTTCTGCGTTGTTCTAGTGGTACGGTTGCGACATGTCCAGTTTTTCCGAAAAACAGGCGACCATTTGCTTGGAAGTGCTTCGTGCGCGAACAACTTTTGTTGGATTTGGGTTATCTTGAAACACCCAGACAGTCGACTGCTGTTTACTTTCGGGCTCATACGCGTAAATCCACGATTCATCACCTGTCACGATGTCATAGACGTGTTTCGAAGCACCGCGACCGTATTTTTTGAGCATTTCTTTCGACCAATTGACACGAGCCTTTTTTTGGGCGATTGACACATTGTGTGGGATACAACGCGAACAAATTTTTTTCACAGTCAAATGTTTATGCAATATTGAATGTATGCTGGTCCCACTAACGCCTAATGTTGTCTCAATCTCACGATAGGTCACATGACGATCTTCCAATATCAGTTCGCGCACAGCATCAATGGTTTTCGGAACAACAACTGATTTTGGACGACCTTCACGAAATTCATCGTGGAGTGAACTACGACCACGATTGAATTCACCATACCATCGATAAACACTGGTCCTTGATGGAGCTTCATCGCCAAAAATTGAATTAAGTACATCCATGCACTGTTGCTGAGTTAATCCACGCCGAAAGTTGTAAAAAATAATCGCACGAAAATGTTGACGATTTAATTCCATTTTTGGGCCGAGATGAATCTTTTAAGTTACTGTAAACAACACAAATAGCGCTCGTATGTCAAAACGTTCTGAGTGCGTATAACCTCAAAAATGTCCAACTTTACGACAGAGCTGTCAATTGCCGGATTGCAACACTAGGGTTGCCAAATCCCGAAACATAAGAGGCAACCCTCGTAGGAGTCGCGAGTGGCTGAAGTGTTATAAAAATACTATTTATAAACAAATAAATTAGAGAGATAGAAACGGTCAAGGCAAAGTAAATATAAATAAATAGAATAAATTAAAAGAGCACGAAGACACGTGTTGTGACAGTCAAAACGAAGAACAAGTTTAATACAAAAAGTGTGTGAGTATCACGTTAACGGCGTTTACGTGTGAGTGCGCGAACACTGCGAGTGTGTGCGCGAGGCCACAACCTGTTTGCCCTTCACGTAAAAACAAAAAAGAATATTTTCCATAATACGGACGTAGATCCAAAAACAAAGAAACAATAAAAGAAAGTGAGAACACGCGGTCCATAATATGGACGGAAAACAAATGTATGCCAAAATGGTAAATCGGAGAAGGCAAAATACGGACCTAAACCTAAAGGCTAAACGCGTTAAAACAAATGAAAATAAGAATACAGACACGTCGATTGTAACCAGCGATTACAAAGACAACAGCCAATACTCAGGGGCTGGAAACCAATTCAAAGAACTTGCGGTCAGCGAAACAAATGCAGACGCTAGCAATCAAATCGAGGTCCTCAACAGACTCATCCATGAGATTAGTCGTAAAAAAGAAGAACTGGATAGACAAATGGAGGAAGTTGTTAAACTGAAAAACAACCTGTCCCAGAACGAGCGAAAACCGAAAATGGTAGAACAACAACAGCAAGAACAAAGGCAACAGCAACTCACGAAGGCAAAGAAAACACGACAAGATAAGGAAATCTAACAGCAGGAATCACACCAACAGCAGAACACATCTTGGCAGGAAATATCTCAGCAAGTGCCAGTCAGAAAAAGGGAGAGAGTATTTCCTATATACATCAGCTACATGGAGACAAAGGATCTTATAAAATTGGGTGAGTTGACATGTAAAACTTTTAAAACAAAACGAATAAATAATTTTAAGATAAGTTTAACATGCGAGGATTTAGAAGGGTATAATAAAATTAAATCGGCATTAGGGAAATCGAAAAGCGAGTACTACACGTACACCCCTAAATCGGAGAAAACTGTCTCCATGCTGCTCAAAGGAGTTGACCCTTCCTTTACTCCCGAAGAGGTGCTCGAAGAACTAAAAAGCTTCGAAAACGATACCTTGAAATTGACAGGTGTGAAACCATTTTCTACAGCAAATTCTAGAAATCGCAACCATAGGTTGCCTTTCTTCATTGTGTCGCTAAGCCTCAATAGTAAAATTGATGGACTTAGATATATTAAATACATTAACCACCAAACAATAAGTTGGGAGAGAATAAAGAAGTGCGACCGCGTATTGCAGTGTATGCGCTGTCAACGTTTCTGGCATGTGGCAGCGAATTGCAATATGCATTTCAGATGCGTCAAATGCCTAAACAAACATATCATTGGAGAATGTCCATTGGGCAAAGAACAGCTCCCGGATAGAAGTAAACTATCCTGTGTCCTCTGTAACAACTCAGGTCATCCTGCTAACTTTAGAGGTTGCCCTAAATACTAACAACTAAAATCAAAGTTGGAAGCCAAAAAGAAGCAAGTTGAAGAAGAGAAAAAGATGAAAACTCGCTCTTACAACAACTTCGTGGCACCAAGTGTGTCATACGCCCAAATGGCAGGTGGAGTATAAAATTCACCAATCTTAGAACAATAACGTAATATCATTAAAATGCCTGCTCCAGAGGCACAAACTGATATAACAGCAATATTACTGCCCATACAAGGACAGTTTGCTGCGTTTGATAAAAAATTTGAAAAGATCGAGAAAAAAAAACTGACGGAACAAGTGGCTCGAACGGACATTATCTATTCGACCCTGTTTCCAGACGAACCCACACTCTAATCATAACGTTCACTGCGACTGAATTAACCTTAAAAATTATTGCTGTAAATGTTAATTCACTAATACGCATCGACAGAAGGGATAATCTCAGCAATCTGCTGGAAGCTGAACGCCTAGATGTGCTTTTGGCTAGCGAAACTAAGCTAAATCAAAGGCACAAATTGGGCTACCCAAATTATAAAATTATTAGACGAGATCGTCCAAACTCCACTCAGGGGGGCGGGGTCGCTGTCTTAGTTAAAAATGGTCTACAACACAAAGTCGTGTACAGTAGAGATGCATACAAGGTCCAGGTACTAGAAGCCTGCATATAGATATTCCTTTGAAAAGTCAAAAGCATCTATATGTGATCTCTGCTTATGCCCCGAAGCTCCACAGTGTATACAGTTTATCAATGAACTTGATACCCTTTTTTGAAGTCTCAGGTTAGACTTGGAAAATAATTATTTCTTTATGGCGGGAGATCTCAATTCGAAGCACAATGCTTGGGATAACCTTATCACAAACGCAAGAGGCAATGTGTTGTTCGACTGGTGGCAAACAAACGCTATCGGACATAAACTAGAATTGTACGCTACAAGTACGCCGTCATATCCAAGAGGAAATTCCTTCTTGAATAGACTGTTGCTCGACGAGCGAATACAATTATTAGATACGGATCTACCTACTCGAAATTGTCGTCGTACAATTGAGTACGATAGCGATCATTATGGACTTGGTGCTGTAATACATGTCCCAAACGAACACTCACTACTTGAGCAGTATAAACAGATACATTCTCTTAATTTCGGAAAAGCACACGGGTCGCGCTTTGCTCGGATGATAAAAAAAGAATTACGCTCCAATGGCATAGATCAACCAACTGACGGAAATCTTCATAATGATGAAATTAATCATTATCTTTCGACGATGAACAACATTGTTACTAATACAATGAATCGTTCTATCCCAAAAGTGTCTCACATGGAGAGCCATACAAACCGATACAGAAACGCATCGATCGACGAGCTGTATAGGCAAAAGAGTATTCTGCTCTCTAAGTTAAAACTGCTCTACAGATAATTCAGCGATCCAAACAGCCAGGAAATAAAAACTATTAAGTCATTAATTAAAAATGTTCAAAAACTGATCCGTGACAACTATAGATCAGTAATTAATGAAGACTGGAACAAGAGAATTCAAGCCATTAAAGTTAGTGGACCGAATATGTTCCCACAAATAAATAAAGTCTTTCGAAGGAAGGATTATAATGACATCCCATGTCTGCGAGTTCCGCGGACTCCCGAGAATTGTCAAACGCTGCTGAACGCAGGACTTACCCTGGAACACATCAACTCTAACGAAGAGCTCATAATAGTCGAGGATCCGCAAAAAAAGGCGAACTCAATTGGCGCTTGTCTCGAAGCAGTGTATAGTCGGCTCATTCTAACCTTGACCTGGAAAATGGGGCTCTCCAAAAACATATTTCGTTACGAAATGAACTTAACAATTAGCATCTCTTAAGTCGAAGTTTCACCATCTTTAGTGAAAATAATAGAGCGGATTCCCCGCTTAGAGATGCAAACACTAGGATATTTGTACACAAAGATGAATTGACGGACATTCTTAGATCGATTAAGAACAACAAATCATCTGGACTAGATAGTATTCCAAACATTGTTCTAAAGCATTTACCTCTTGAAGTAGTGAAGGTTTACACTATTTTGTTCAATAACGCTCTAAATAATGCATATTATCCAGCCCAATGGAAATCTGCAGTAGTCCATCCTATCCCCAAAAAGGGCAAGGCCAGGAGCAATCCAGCCAATCTTCGCTCGATTAGTTTGCTTCTGAACATCAGCAAGATATTCGAGAAAATTATAAATAAAGCATTGACTAACTGGTGTGAGGAAAATGGTATTATTCCAAACAATCAGTTTGGTTTCCGTTCGCAACATGACACAGTTCATGCTGCGACAAAACTTGTTTCCGACATACAATGGAACAAGGCGAAGCGACAATGCAGAGAGGCCTGTTCGGTTGGCTTTGAAAAAGCTTTCGACACCGTATGGCTAGAAGGTCTGGTATATAAGTTATCAAATCTAGATATGCCCGAATATTTATTATACATTATTTACGATATGATGATGGATAAACAATTTGTAGTGAAATGTGGAGATATAATCTCTAACAAGACTTTCCACATCAAAAACGGTCTACAACAGGGAACAGTGAATTCTCCCATTTTATGTAACATTTACACTAGTGGTCTAGTGGGTTCTCTCAACCATGCAATTGCATATGCCGACGACATTGTGGTGTATAGCTCTGGAGAAAAGATTGATGTCATCAACAGACTTCTGCAAGATGATTTCAACAAAATCAAACGTTTTTGCTACGACTGGAAATTAAAAATAAATTTCCAGAAACCAGAGACTATCCTTTTCAGAACGCCACTGTCCAGTGCTTCAAGGGATACAAAACGGAATTGGAAAACATTTTCCATTGCAGGAAGTAATAATCTTCCCCTACAAGTAAAAACTGTAGTCAGATACCTTGGAATCTGGCTTGATCAGTATCTTTACTTTAATAAGCATACAGCAGCTGCTCTTACAGCAGGTAAAAACGCATATGCAATGACACGAAGACTCTTCCGTAGTAGTCTGCTGGACCCCAAGGTGAAAATAATTTCATACCCAGCATTCATCCGACCAATATCGGTGTATGGCTGCCCGGCATGGTACAACATATCCCCATTTTACATGGAGAAGTTTCGGGTGTTCGAGAGACAGTGTTTGCGTTCCTGCCTCGGAATGTACGGAACCCCAGAGTCGCAGTATAAGAAATACTATCCCAATGAAGTCCTGTATGACAAATCATGACTAAACAGAATAGATAACTTCATTATTAAGATTATTCGTGGTCATACAACAAGGGCAATGTGCAGTGAAAATGATCTTATAGCGGGAGCATTCTATCTCAATGATATGTATATGAATAGTACTCTCCAGAATGGGTTCATTCCTCCAGAAGCGTTCGCTTTCTTGGATAAAAAAGAACTTATTCAAGACAAACGCGGGGTCCCTATTATTTACCACGCTTTCCGTGGTGCCAGGGATAAACGAATTCTCCACGATAACGATATCTCTAGTTTTCCAGAGCGCCTGCGTTTTAATATGGTCATCGGTGAAAGAGATAAATCAATAAAAGATCGATCCCATCCCAACTGGTGATGGATCAGTGATGAAGAAAGGACTACACGTCCCCAGACATAGTATGCCTCATAGGCGCACCGCTTTCCTTCCCCATATCCCCAATTCCCTATTATTTTTATTTTTTTTTTAATTTTCGTTATTAATTTTTTAATTTTTTATTTTTTTTGTATTCCTTGTTTATGTTTGTCCGTTTTGTTTCATTATTTTATTTTTTATTTTTTGCGTGTCAACTCCCTATCATCATCATCATCATCATCGGCACTACAACCAGGAACCGGTCTTGGCCTTATTTAGCAAGTCCTGAGGCTTGTTAAATTTTCCATAATGATTTGTTTTTTCCGGGCAAGGTCATTAGTCTTGTCAACTCCCTATATATGTAATTAAAACACACAACAAATTAAATAGTACATGGTGTAGAAGAAAAAATAGAATTCATTTAAAAAAGAAAACATATCAATTATTGTGACATGTTATAAAAACAGTTATTGTACGCCGAAAGGCATAAGAAAAATAATAATGTATAATTTAGAGTGCTCGCGAACCAATAAGTTAATGTAAGAGTGATATTTGTAAAATAGAAATTAACATTTAGTCTTAAGTAAAATATGTAATTAATTTGTGGTTAGTCGAAAGCCCTAGCAGCTAGCGCTATTTAGAATTAAGTTATTGTGTAATTAATTACATCGTAATAAATAATAATAATAATAATAATAATTTGTGGATATAAAACAAAAAAAAAAAAAACAACCGACTTCCACGCGTCTAAAACTTTATGACATTAAAATTCGACTTAGGGTATTCTCGCAGCGCTACAGATAGCGGGAGCACCAACGACCATGGTGGCCGGTGGATGGAAATGGACTTAGCGGTAATCATCTCGTGCAGAGAACAAACGATGAGTTGAATCCTATGCATGTTTACATCCGTAGAAATATGGTTTACGGCATCTCTCTAAACATGCTGTCTGACATAGGATTTTAACACAGATAAAGGGTGCCGACTGGCTTGGGATTCATGATGCCATATGTACTTTAAAGAATTATTTCTAGTGTAGCGATCCTAAATCGCTACTCCTATCCAAATCCCCAATATTACCAAATAAACCCACCCCAATCCCCAATACCACCAATAACGCAAATCCCAATTCCATATTGAATCATATGAGCAATAAATTAACCCAAAGTTAATTTATCGCACATTGAATCAATTCCACATTAAATTCCATATTGAGTCACATGAACAACGAATTTAACCAAAGGTTAATTCGTCGAACATTGACTCAATTCCCAAAACTTTGACATCATGAAATGCTTAATTCAAAACGCATTTCATGATCCCCATTCCCAGAACCCATCCAACCTAACTTCTAACAAATTCCCAGAACACAACTCAGATTGAAACACGCAAAGTCTTATGTGTGCTTCTGGGAATTTTGACAAAAAATAGTTGACAATTCTCAACTAAGAAAATTATAAAAGGGCAGTAGATTTCAATTTCGGGATTAGTAAGATTCCAGAGGTCGAACCGCTGACCGAACATCAGTAGATCTCCAAGAGGACAGAGCGCCGATTCCATACATTAAAAATAAAGTCAAAAATATTGAAAAGGTACCTCGGACTGTTTGATTTACTATCAATTTCAATCCAAAACGTTTATAAGCAGTATGCTGTTCGGAGAATTAGAGAACAAAGCAAAGTGTGGGATTTCCCCTGTACAGATTGAGTAAAACAAATTAAGCCAGGTGAGACATTTGAGGCTCCACAACTCGTGAAATTCCAAGAGATCACAAAGCACCCCGGAGGGAATTCACACTGCTTGGTATGACCTTTGAAAGAATATTTGAAACACCAGTATACAAAGGAGCAACGAGTTTCTTTCAACTTGCGAGGCGATACACTCCACACCTGACTGGACAAGTAAAAAACATAACGATGCCCCCCTTCACCCCAACAACCTGGCGCAGCCGGTAGGATTTAGGTAAGGCCACAGAACGGACGGTTCTGGTAAGAGCAAATAAATCCTAAATCCTACGAATCTACAGAATCATTGAATGCTCAACAACACAAAAAAAACGTAAACAACCATCGTTAAAAGCATCCACCCAACGATTAAATGTGAGGTTAACAAACCACCGACAAAATTACTGGGATTGGACCTAGACTAACCTGGGAATTAGTAAAAATCGAGAAGGACTTATTGACAAGAGGACCAAAGAAGAAATTGCGGAAATAAGAAAGAAATTGAGAAGAAACACAAGCGAAAGAAGTACAACAGGGAAATCCAAAAAAATAAATGAAGATAGAAAGAAAAAGGAATCGAATGCTAAATCACGGGGACAAAAACCAACCAAGAAGAAACTCTTTCAAAAACAACAGCAGTTATTAAACAGACAAGAAACAACAACGTCAACAAAACAGCAGTTCAAACTAAACATCCAATGGACTACAGCGGCAACAGAAGCAGAACAACACACCAACAACTAAAATAAATAAACACTTCTTTTCTTTTCCTCTTGATAATTTGTTAGTTAGAACATTATTTAAGTGAACCCCTTTTTAAACAAAAACAGTAAGCTCTTAGTTCCTTTTATTAATAATTCCATAAAGATACTTTTTATAACCTATAACCTAAGCTCGTCCCGAAAATATTGTTTTAAAAAACTCAAACAAACCAGTCCTTAAAACCCTGTCCTGTCTATATTTGTGCATATTGTGTGATCGTCAATCTTTGGGAAGTACTTCCACTTTAACATTTTAAAACATCTTTGGAATAGTGCTTGTCCTTGTCCCAAAACATTCCCTTGTTATTCCCCTATCCTTTTGCAACTGTACTAATCTAACTTCTGGATCTGTAGATTATTATATCACTTTCCATTTCCACTTAAATCAAATCCGTCTACCCTAAAATATGGCCGTGAATTACACAAAGATCGCGAAGCTGTCAGCACAGCTAATTCCCACCTTTTCCGGGGAACCAAATCCGCATATATGTATAGAATTAGAAACATTTTTGGATTGTTGTAAGAGGGTCATAAACTGCCTCAGGACCGAGGAACACGGGGCTTTTCTACAAATATTTCCTACTGCTACTGTGGGGAGAAGCTTCTGCCCTATTCGCGTCCACTCCGTTCGCAACGTTTCAGGAAGCCGAGGACTTGCTAAGGAAAGTTTATTTGCCGCTAAGGGAATGTAGGAAAGCCGCGGAGTTAAACTACGGTCCCATACTGTCCGAGGCGGTAAAGGCACAATTAGATGACTTTGCAAAAAGCATCTACATGAACGGGTTAATAAATCCGTACCATCGGCAATTTCCAGTATTAATGGGCGACGCACCAATGGAAATATTAATGGAAAAAACATTGGAGTTGGAACAAACCCAACAACCTCAGCTGCCGTTAACCTCTTCGCAAATTTCACTCAATTCTCCTTCATCTTATTCATCAATAGCACCTCCAATTCCCTAAAAACCGATTTTATGTACCCAAATGGATCAGCCTATGGCACATATAATGCCCAATACCCCAGATGTGGAAATAATACCACACATACAACTAACAGCACAGGGGATTCCACAACTAGAGGCGCAAATACCGCCAGCTGACCAACCACATAGGGAAACCGAAGGAATAATGGAAGCAGACCCTCTCAGCAGAATAACCTGCAGTTACTGCAACAAAAGGGGGCATGCCTATGAGGATTGTGTGAAAAGGAAGAACACACCCTTTTGCACACACTGCCAGCAATTAAATCACGATATCCGTGATTGCCGGCAATTAAGGGAGGTAAAAAGAGTTCTGCACGTAAGACAGACCAACAAGGACACAACCTAGGATCCTGTCAGCAAAAGCTGAAATGGTAGTCGCGAGTTCAATGCCAACCTGCAAAGAACCCCTCTACTTCAAAACCAAAACAAAAAAGGTCAAAACCCTCGGTGGCAAAAACCTACCACATCAGGACCCCACGCGTGTTACGTCAAAGAATCCTTGACGACACAAAAACCCATCAACCCAAATGTGTAACCTAATTACACATTTTGTCTAGACAGAAATATTATTAAGAACAAAACTCAAAAGGTAACTAACTACAAAAATTCAAAGAAACGTAAAATAGGGAATAACCAAATTAGAATATAATGTATATCACAACATATGTTACCTAATTGCACATTTCATCCAGATGAACAAACTCAAAGATAATTAGCAAGAACTCGTGGAAACACGAAAATGAATATTACACTAATTGCAATATAATATCCATTGTGATAAAGATATTATATTGCAACGTAGAGAAACAAACCTAGATATAAGATTTTATGTTAGAGTAAGTTTAGTTTTACAAAACGGCACTCTGAAGAGCAGACGTTTGTTAAATTCGAAATTGCATAAAATATAAATTTTATTTAAAAGTGTTTTCCTTCATTTCACTCAAGTGGAGTTTAAGAAAACATAATTCGCGCGCCGATAACCAGCACCCCAACTGGCCAACTACCTTTAGATGTAGGTGTTAACAAGAACACAACACTAGTAGTGGTCACCGGCGCTGAAATCAGTCTGATCAGCCAAAATTGCCTTAGCAAAACAGACTGCAAAATAAATCGACAAGAAGCCTGCACCCTAGAGACAAAGCATTAGGACCTTGGGAACCTGCAAGGTCAACTTCCAATTAAAAGGTAAGCCCAAACTCCCATGCACATTCCAAGTAGTGAGCAATATGCCCGATCTTCCAGAAGATGGTCTACTGGGAAATGACTTCCTGTCAAGGAACTGCAATGTGGAGGGCCCCAAACAACGCGTCACTTTTCCTCGCACGAAAAGAAACCCTAGCGTATTTAGCGTGCCAATAAAATTCTCACACCCTGAAAAAAAGGCGGCTGAAAATAAATACGCCAAAGGAAAACAGGAGCAATCCCAAGGTAAGCGCAAAATCCTCAGGTTAAAAAGGAACCCCAAGGAGCTATGTGGTAATGTCAAGGGTATTAACCAAATAACGAACACTTCATCAACAAATTTAACAAACCCGCGCCCTGACTCCTCACAAAATAAAAAATTATTGCAAAAGCCCACAACGCCTGAAAAAATAATAAACCTCAATGAGATCGCGGAAATACTCAGGGTTTATCATAATTCCCCTTCCGGTGAACATCTGAGCATCACCAAGTCGTATAATAAAATACGACAAAGATACTGGTGCCCGTACATGCTCTCCGACATTCGGAAATATAGAAAGCAATGCCTTCTTCAAAGGCAACCGCATGCCCCGGAATTGAAACAAAACCGCGATTGTTTCAAGTGGGAAACATGGTAATGGTAAGGCATTAAAACCGCAAGGGTAAAGAAACATCCATTTGGAACGGACCCTTCCTAGTTACTGCCATAAAAGGACCAGTCAATACGGTCATCAAAATGGGCCGAAGAGCGGTGGTAATCCATAACAATAGACTAAATCCTTACTCCTAATTCCCAATACCTCCAATAATCCCCTTCCACTATTAACCCTAGACATATGCTATCCCCAGGGTGTATCACAGTCCAATAACTTACCACTTAAAGGTATGCCTAAATACCCAATATGGACAGAAATAACAGACGACACGACAATTGTTAAAAAAAGAAAAAAAACTAATAAATATTATACAAAAGAATATTAAAGCAAATGTAACATATAAACAAAACAAAACAGACATTAACCCTCAATGAGGAAGATAATTTATAAATAACAAACAAAATTGTAATTATTTCAAAATATATGTATTACTATTATAAGACCCTCTTAAACATAATTACATTTTTATTAATAAAAAAACCAACAACCAAATAAAATTAATATTAACGGTTTAAATATATATATTAGAAAAAAACAACTTCACTATTAATAAAAAACCAAATTGAAATAAGAACATTTACTTTGACCTTTTATACCTTAATTTAAAACTTATTTACTATAAAATTTACTTTCATTTTAAACAAAACCTGTAAATAACATAAACCAAATTAATTAATACTATACCCAAAAACAAATGAATAATTCACGTACGAACCAACAAACATTAACCCTCAACGAGGAAGACAGTTTATAAACTAAATTGTAAAAAGAAAAAAGTAGCTAAACAAAATTATTGGCAAACCCAAAATAACGTAGCCTATTATTGTCATTAACTTTTGTATTAACATTAATCATTAATTTTAACTAGTTAGCATTAACAAATCTTACTACTATATGAATCTACTTTTAAACTTACTGAAAAACAGTAAAATATAAAAAATACATTACCTAGATAAATAATAATAAAGAAAAAATATACATATCAAATAAATAATATCTTTCATCATTAACAAATTATTACTACCATTATCACCACTATTGTTAAAAGTAAATACCAAAATAAGCAAAATTACTAATACAAAACAAAATAAAAGTGCTACGAGCTATTAAACGCTACAATCTAAACACAAATAAATTTAATGTTAATTCAATAAATCCAACAATCACATCTTGCTAAAATAGACACAGTTACAACAAAATTTAAACAATTAATGTCCAAATACCGACCCAATTATAAATATAAACTATCGCGAAATTGAAATGCCATCGCCCTTTGCTTCTCATCCATCCTAGAAAATTAATCTCTTCTAGATTAATTTTCTTTTCTAAAGGGGGGAGGGATGTAGCGATCCGAAATCGCCACTCCTATCCAAATCCCCAATATTACCAAATAACCCCATCCCAATCCCCAATACCACTAATAACGCAAATCCCAATTCCATATTGAATCATATGAGCAATAAATTAACCCAAAGTTAATTTATCGCACATTGATTCAATTCCACATTAAATTCCATATTGAGTCACATGAACAACGAATTTAACCAAAAATTAATTCGCCGAACATTGACTCAGTTCCCGAAACTTTGACATCATGAAATGCTTAATTCAAAACGCATTTCATGATCCCCATTCCCAGAACCCATCCAACCAAACTTCTAACAAATTCCCAGAACACAACTCAGATTGAAACACGCAAAGTCTTATGTGTGCTTCTGGGAATTTTGACAAAAAATAGTTGACAATTCTGAACTAAGAAAATTATAAAAGGGCAGTAGATTTCAATTTCGGGATTAGTAAGATTCCAGGGGTCGAACCGCTGACCGACGATCAGTAGATCTCCAGAGGCCGAACCTACGTCAGTGATCAGTCGAATTCTAATATATCAAAAACAATCAAAAAAAGGTACAATAAAAACGACAGCCTAACTTAAAGCTTAGCCGGACCTTTTCATTTCCTTGGGATATAATATCGGTGGGAAGCCCAATTTTCAAAGAAACCTTAACACTGTATAGTGGGCCCTGGTACGGGAACCCCCAATTTTACAGAGATGACACCTCAACACTAGGAATTTTATCTAACGAGTTGTATGCATTAAATGTCCATATAAAAGGAAATGTTTCAGGAATGTTGGGTGGAGATTGCGGTGCAGGTGAGGGAATTTGAAATTTGCCTGGGAACCAAAGGTACCGAATAGGTTTTGGGATCCCTGAAAAGGTAGAAAAGAAATCTTACAGGAAATTATATGCGAAGAGTTGCACGAAGGTAAGTTTTCTTTTACAGGGACTTTTTAGATTATACCGTAGTTAATCCTAGATGCGTAAAGCATTTAACGTGCTAATGCGATTGCATTAGCGAAATTATATGATTGGGTGGAAGATACGGGTGTTTTTAAGATAAGCGAACCGTAGGGTTTGGCGGAACCGCCACAGTTCCATTGAAACTGCTTCCTAGAGCGCTAAAAACCCCGGAAAACATTTACTTACCTTTCCATGGTTCGCTCAAACTTTCTCCTGAAGTATCTAAACCCATAATTTGCGCTAATGCAATTCCATTAGCACCAAACAGGTATTTTTCTTAAGGGCATGGTTACATGAAACGCACAATGTTCCTTAAAAGCAATTCGGTTGCACCACCAAGCAACCGACATAACTCGAACCATTACGGTGCACACATCTCCGAGCGAATTCCGCCGCACAGAATGAGGAGATATTCCTTCTTTCATTTTTAACTACAAGAACATCGGTCGGTAAACCGATCGACAAGCAAAGGCATTAGCATCCTATAAGCATTTCCTCCAGGGGCATGCCTGCATACAACGCAGCATGTTCCCGAAATTCAATTCGGTTACGACATTACGTAACCGACATAAATCCTCGAACTTGTCCATGCACACAAGAAGGAAGTATTTTTCCCACACACGTGCATGGCATGTCATATCAGCAGACCCATCGCTCGATCGTTCAATCTGCAATAGCATACCTCTCCATTAGCTGCCGAAGCAAATCGAATTCTCGTCAATGTGAATATACACACGAGAGTTCGACCCTTGCGAGATGCCATCAATATGTGCACGATCAGCGTAAATGATGTACGCAGTTGCTGATCGTGTAAACACACAGATACCCTTTTACCGATGACTTCCCAGCTGCGGGTGCTGTTCTCGGTTGTTTATTCGATTGCATGTCCATGGCTCGCACGCTGGGCGACACACTGCACGAACAACGATTTGGTTATCGTGTGTACGTATCGCGCCCTTTGCTGCTACTAATGTGGAGAATCATCCCCTATTGGTCGACAAGCAGAAATGAAATTCATATTGCACCAGTCTATAGATAGATTTCGAGGAGGCACGTAAACGGTGAAGAAAAAAGAGTCGAATTGGATACCCGATGGAGTACACGTTTCGGTTCATAGCAAATCAATACGCAGTGCGAAAGATTCTCCGTACTTGATTATTTTTTAATTAAACGAGAATCCTTAATCAAATGTGCACTCCATGGAACTTCTAATAAATAAATAAACAGTTTTGTGAATACATAAAAGAAAGGTACAAACTCTGTAAAAAAATTGTAGAATAACAATGAACGACAATTAATAACAAAACAGTGCTCTAGTGTTTATTTTCCTCCTCTTGGTGGATGGTGGCAGGAAGCGCAGTACTGCGGAAGGCAGTGGTAAGGATTGTTTCGTGTGTCAAGTGGAAGATTTAACTTGTAAGTTGGTACTTTGTGTGAAGATCGTAGTTGGCCGTGCACTGTTCACATTCACATAAAGCAATAAATAAAAGCAATTCGAATTCGTTAATCAACGGTGTGCTTGTCCTAGAAACGCTGTCCTGGTATCTATGGTGTACTTTGATTCTTTTGTGGCGTACAGTGAACTCTTAATTGGTGAGGACGAAGAAGAACCCTGCGCCCATGCCGGTGCTACGATTTCGCTTCCCATAACACCTCCACCACTAGCATGTACCCTGTCTTGGCGATAGCATATGTAATTTGGAAGAGAGAAAGAAATGTCTTGTTTCAGCCAGGTTTCTGAAACAAGGGTAATATCAATATTAAAAATTATCAAGAAGTTAAAACTTTCATGATATTTGTTCTTGATGCTTCTCGCATTCCAAGTTATGATGCTACGAGAGTTTCTTAACATGATTTTTCCGAAAATAGGTAATGACGTTAAATTGGTCAGATTTGGTGTGACAAGCGCTAAGCTTGGTTACAACTTCATTAAGAAGAGAGTTAATCCCACTAAAAGAGAACAAGTTATCATTATTTAGAGATACTCACAAACCCACCTGGGTATCATGATGGAGCCACTCGCAACCAAATTGACCACGTGTTGATAGATCGCCGCCACTCCTCGAGCCTGATGACGGAAGATCGTACCGAGGTGCTATCTTGTTGGTACAGTTTTCCGAGCGCGGATTGCCTTACGGAGACGTATTGCATCGGCGGATCAGGTTCGAATCAACACGGCTGCCGTACGCAATGAGAATACGAGTATCACCTTAGGTCATGCGTTAAGACTCGCCCTCGAAGAGCTCAACGCAGGGACAGTAAGTCCTGCGGCCAGACTGCCGGGCGAAAAGGAGAAATGGGCACGCCTTAAAAATACTGTCATTAGTACTGCCAACTCCATCTGAGGCAATAGTCGTAGAAATCGGAGGGATTGGTTTGATGATGAGTACAAATTAGCGGCTGCACGTAAGAATGCTGCATACCGGTCAATGCAGCAGTCTCATAAGACGCGGGTGCGCGAGGAGAACTACAAAGAGTTCAGACGATCTGAAAAAAGACTGCACAGACAAAAGAAAAGTGCCTTGGAAAATAACCTTGCCTGCGAAATAGAGAAAAGTCGAGAGCGATGTCCGCACCAGGCGCGGAAGTTCTACCAAATAATCCGCAGTATGACGCGGTACACACCACGCTGCACTTACTGCAAGGATAAAGAGGGTAATTTGATCACCGATCCTGAAGGCATTCTGGAGGAATGGGAAGTGCACTTCAATGAATTGCTAAATGATCAGGTCACAGAAGAATTGGAGGCTCCACCAATGCAAGACCAAGACCAAATGCTGCCGCCACCAAGCATTGAGGAAACGTTAAAAGCCACGAGACAGCTCAAATCAAATAAAGCCCCCGAGGTGAAGGCATACCAGCTGATCTGTTCAAACAAGGAGGTGCAGCGTTACGTCACGCAATTCATGGGATCGTGGTGCACCTATGGGACCTAGAGGAGATGCCGGAAGATTAGTGTCGTGGAATAATTTGCCCCATACATACGAGGTGAAGAAGTATACCCGCCTGTCACGCGGGAGACCTTGCCCGGAAAAAACAAATCATTATGCAAAAGTTAACAAGCCTCAAGACTTGCTAAATAAGGCCAAGACCGGTTCCCGGTTGTAGTGCCGATGATGATGATGATAAGAAGTGAGATATCACAGTGCACCAACTAATATCAGTGCGGCTTCATCCCAGGCAAATCAGCAATTGATCAGATATTCACCCTTAGGCAGGCGATAGAAAAATGTCTGGAATTTAAGATTCCATTATATCAGCTATTTATAGACTTTAGGGCCGCCTACGACAGCATAGCCAGGGTAGAACTATATAATGCCATGAGAGGGTTCACCATTCCAAACAAATTGATACGAGTTTGTAGGTTGACCATGACCAACGTAACTAGTCAAGTAAAAAGAGCGGGATTCGGGATTGCTGTCCAAACCAATAATCATCTTTAATGGAGTCCGACAAGGGGACGGTCTGGCCTGCCTTCTCTTCAACCTGGCGTTGGAGAAAGCAATCTGTGACTCTGGCGTCACAACTAGAGGGACTATTATCACCAAGTCCAGCCAGATATTTGCCTACGCAGATGACATCGACATCATCGGTAGAACCGAATCGGCTGTACAGGATTCATTCACCCAGATCGAGCAGGCGGCACAAAAACCGGGACTGAACATTAATGAGGGGAAAACTAAGCACATGGTGGCAACTTCTTCGAAGAGAAGACGTAATGTTGGTCAAACTATCAGGGTAGTGGAGCACGAATTTGAAGTAGTGCAATCCTTTAACTACCTTGGGTCAATAGTATCAGCCGATAACAATATGGAAGAAGAAATACGCGAACGGCTGATCAAATCCAAAAAAGCCTACTATGGTCTATCAAGGCTCTTTAAATCCCGGAATTTCTCCGGAACATCCAAGCTACTACTGTACAATACCATGGTCTTACCAGTTCTCATGTATGGATCCGAGACCTGTGTGCTTAATAAAAGGCACTCTGAACTCTTAGCTGCGTTTGGGAGGAAGGTCTTAAGAAGAATTGTTGGCCCGATATGTGAGGGACGACGATTCCGGAGACGCTACAACCATGAGCCTGCCCGGAAAGCCCTTTGTGGCAGGTTGTATGGAAGGAGACAGCGCGGCAGACCTTGTCTGCGATGGACGGATGGCGTTGACCATGACGCCCAGAGCCTGGGAGTGCCAAACTAGATGACATCGGCTCGAAATCGGGACCGGGGGAGAGATTTGTTAAGTAAGGCCAAGACCGGATCCCAGTTGTAGTGCCGATTATGATGATGATGATGATGATGTGTCGTATCACTGTTGGAAGGTTTGATTGAGGCCAGCAGCCCGGGGGATGAAGGAAGTGAATATGTTTTTAATTAAGTAATTGTCGCAAAGCTGTTGGGAAAGTCCATATGAACGAAGTTTGCTCTGCAATGCCCCGTGCCAGACGCGGTCAAAAGCCTTGGAGATATCCAATGCGACCGCCCTTGGCTCACCATGCCGTTCAATTGCAGATGTCCATATATCACTTATAAGTGTCAGAAGGTCTCCCGCCACGGAATCCGTATTGACGATCATTCAGAAGTGCGTTGCACTCCAAATACTTAACTAACTCTGCATTGATGACTTTTTCCATTGCCTTAGATAAAATAGACAGTAATGCTATGGGACGGTAATTTTGTGGGAGACACTTTTTTCCCGTCTTTGGGATTGGCCGAACTCTAGCGATTTTCCAACAGGCAGGAAAGGTCCTCCGTGCATAATATAAGCGCAAGAGTCTGCCAAGAACCGGCGATAGTTCTGGAGCACAGTTCTTAAGGACTATTGCTGGTATTCCGTCCGGGCCGGTTGCCTACCTACAATCCAGTTCACGTAGAATGCGTTGAATAGTGCGCGGACCAAATCTCACATCCCGCATGGAAGACTGTACCGGTGCGATTGCAGGTGGCTCCAAAAGGCCGGGATCGAGGTTTGAAATCGCGGAAAATAAATTCGCGAACTCATTAGCTTTGTCCTTTGAATTCGTGACTAACGTCCCACTGTCTGTCACCAACGGAGGGAATGAGGAGGATCCAAAGTTACTGCTGACAGCTTTTGCCATTGACCAGAAGGAGCGCGAACCAGTTGGGCACCGAAGGAGCTTACTGATCACTCTGTCGTTGTGAGCCTTCTTCGCGGTATCAATCGCCTGGTTGCACGCGTTTCTGATTCTAACAAAATTCGTTCTGCTAACATCGGTTGGATTGGAGCGCCATTGCTTAAAAACTCTATTTTTTGCCGCTATAATCTGCTCGCATTTTTTATCAAACGAAGGTTTATCAGACGAACTTCGTTTGATGGAATGTGGAATATATATCTTCATCCCCAGAAGAATAATCTCTGATACCGGCCAGAGTTAACATCGGAGTTTCCGAAGCACACCTCGGACCATGGAAAGGATGCGAAGAAGACTCGCAAATCGTCCCAGTTAGCAGCCACATAATTCCATACATGTCGAAGCTCCCTAGGCCGGTTGTTCGCTTGATATGCAAGTGCTTGTGCGACAGATACCAAGCAGTGAACTGAGTTTCCCAACGGCGCAGAAACCTCTACGGTATAAATACTCGGTTTGGATGTCAAAAACAGATCCAGGGTGTTCGCATAATCGCCTCGGGCATCCGGCACTCGCGTTGCCTCCCCCCAATTGAGTCAAATTGTGGCTTACAGCAAACATCTCCGCCAGCCTCCCAGCCTCGTCGGTTCTGTTAGAATGTAACAACCAGCCGGAATTGTGTACATTAAAATCGCCAAGGATAACAATTTCAGAAGCTGGGTGGTTGATCTGTATCCAGTCGACGGTATGTGAAAGATGTTCGAAAAATGTCGCTGGTCGATCGTCATTCGGGGAGCGGCAAAGACATCAAAGAAATTTAACGGAATTCCTCAGCAAAACCCTCAACAATATGATGTCCATATTATTGGGTTCCAACGCCTCTATCTTCTGGCAAGCCAGATTGGACCGCGCGAAGACGCAGACTCCGCCCTTAAAACCGAATCTCGAGTGTAAGTCGTATCCTGAGCAATGAAGATATGTCGAATCAGTTGACGAGTCGACATGGGTCTCAGATAGGGCAAGGATATCAGGTTTTGTTGTTTGCAAATATTGGTGGACGGCGTTTACATTCGTATTGGTGAAACCGATGCCCCTGATGTTACAAAATGCCGTCACCAGGCGAGCGTGGGCAGAGCCTCGAGAGCGAGCCCGGTTATGCGATGACGAACCTCATAAAGCTCCATTATTTATCATGATATCTGGATGATGTTCCCCCTGACATAGCCCCCCCGCGGAGATCCGAATGGGAGATTAGTTTACCTCCGGAATTCTTTATATCAGAAGATACCATCATGACTTATCTCCATGTCAGTCCACACACCCGAAACACAGTCGAAGATTTCTCTCGGCGATATCACGGAATGTACAGCGTGACGGGGTGACATCTCACCTTGGGACCGACTACCACCTAACCAACCTTTTCTCGAGCCGGTCCATCTGCCAAGCTCCAAAAGATGGCCAGGGATTCCTCCCGACCATTTCACAGAGCCTAAAGCACACTACGAATCATTACTTGACCAACTGAAGGCAGAAATTGCGGAAAACCGGCCACATTTGGAGAAAAAGAAAATCCTGTTTTACCAAGACAACGCGCCGTCTCACACCTCAGCGGTTGCCATGGCGAAAATCCTCGAATTACGGTTTGAACTGCTTTACCATCCGCCTTACTCACCAGATCTAGCCCCGAGCGACTTCTTTTTGTTCCCTAATCTATAAAATTTTCGTCAAATGAGGGGGCAATCACCTTCGTGAACAGTTATTTTGCAGAGAAAAATGCCGAGTACTATTTGGACGGGTTAGAGAGATGGGAGCATCGCTGGGAAACGTGTGTCGAGTTAGAAGGAGACTATGCAGAAAAATAAAAATACATTTTAAGAATAAATGTCTTGTATCTTTGTTAGGTTGGACACTTTTCACCATACCCTCGTAAATGTTGATTATTAATTCAAATTTGTTTTATTGAGAAATTCCGGGTAGACATTTGACAGAATGTCTAGTCTCGTGCAAAGGTTTTCCTAATTTTCTTGTGGTGTCAGAGCGAAAAAGTAATAAATGGAGGTTGCCGCAATTTACTGTGTTAGAAAGAAATCGTGTTGTGGGATGCCGTGCTGTAGGAATGATACTTGTATTTATTTCTACATTTAACAAGTTTAATCCGCCTTTTTTATTTTTAGTGGATGATACGTGTATCTAGTATCTAGGAGATGGCGCCTCTAAGAGCTCAGCATTCTTACTTTTCCCCTTTGGATGCTCTACGTGTGTATTTAACAAAATACTGATACACAGTTTCCAGGTAAATATCACTTATTCTAAAATGAATCGTTGGTATTGATTAATTAAATATTAGAACATTAGAAGGTAATTAAAAGATAGCAGTGTCATGTAGCTATTTATAAATTAGCTTTACAGTTATTTCACACACTGCAAATGAAATGTGATCCTCCTCGCCCTAACTCGAATAAAATCATCACATCAAAATGTCCGTTGATAAACGATATCATTCACGATTATTTACTTATGGATTTGTACAAAGTCCACCAAACATCTTCAGCTGTAACAGGCAAGCATTGAAAAACTCCCTTACTAGACACAGTTGGTACTTGTATATTGGAATCATAGATTTTCAAAGTCGTTGACTCCAAATATTTGAATTAGAAACTGTTATCAACGGACAATTTGATGATAATAATGAAACGTCCATGTATCAACCTTGCTCTTGCTTTTAGTATCACGTTTTACCCGATTGACTTTGTCTTTGCCTCTAGACGATGATTAGGCGCATATGGGACCCCCTGACCTTGGGGTTCCGCGGCGTAATTTTTTGAACTCACTGGTTTCTTGTGTTGTTTATTGTTTGTTGTTCCTAATGTCAATTTAGTAGCTATGATAGCAGCTTGCAGCCAATACACAATGATATGTCTTTTTGAATACTTTTTATTAATCTCCTATTCGAAGATGTGAGATTCATTATCGTGGGAAAAAATGTAATGAGACTGTATTCTCACAAAAAGCCCGCACTATGAACATCGATCTGAATATTTATTTAGTAGGTTGGTATAATTGTGTAAACAGCAGACAGATATTCCATGACATTGACTTTGTTAGGTTAAAAATAACCGTACCTTTTGTTTTCGTAGAAAATTATTGTGGTATCTTTTTTAATTAATAATTCTGTGGAGCAAAGGGTTTACGGTATTAGAGTAATCATTTAAAATGGTGGTTTTTAACATGCTTACGGCAACTTATCAGCTTATTCCGAACCATCTAAGACAATCTTTTGAATTTAAAAGTGATATGAATTATAAGTTGTAGTACATTGTAAGCATCATTAATTCCATTTAAGGCAGTGGCAACTTGTCTGGATATACCTTAGTGTCTCCGTTCTTCTAAGATTATGACTGATATAGTGACGAATCACATAACTATTTGAAGTTACGAAAAGTCGGTCCAAATGTATGCGGTATTTTAAAAGATGCAATAAATGCTGTCTTTCATTTATTCCGGGCGAAATTTAAAAGGAATATATTCATCCGAAACTCGAATTCATTCTCATATTTTGGTGAGGCGATGCAAAAACGAACAGTTGCCCTAAAACGAAGAGTAGCCCTCAATCGAGGACGCAGATATTATTACTAGTATTTATTGGGCTGTAGAACCCGGAAGTTTATGACCTCGCCGACTCGACCCCGCCATCGTTCCCTGTCCTGTGTACTCTCCTTCCACGTTTGACCATCCGATTCAAACCTAACATAGTCCGACCATCTCCGTCGCGGCCGTACTGTCGGTCTCTTTCCCTTGGTCTACCGACAAGAATTCTACGCACGGTCCTATCGGTACCCATTCGCGCCACATGTCTGGCCCATCTTAATCTTCGCGAGCTGATTACTCTCACTATTGTAGGTTTGCGGTATGGCTCTTCCAATTCGTGGTTGTGGAGTTTCCTCCAATGTTCTGCCTTCTCATCATATTTACCGCCGGAGAATTTCGCGTTGATTTGTGTAACATTCGCGGCTTGAGATGCAATATCTCTTCTGTGTCTGCCCATGTTTCTAGCCAGAATCCAACTATGCTTGCACTTAGCGAAACCCAGGTAATTACTAATACAGATATTTCCGATTTTAATCTACCTGGATATAACTTAGTGCCACTGTTCTTTCCACATCGTGGTATTGCCGCATACATACGAAATGATATTGTTTATCAGCTTCTGCCACAATATGGACTCTGTTCCAACCCAGAATTTAACTTCTCTTGGCTAAAACTACACGTTCGTAAGCATATCATACATTACTGCTTTCTTTACAGAAGCTCAAACTTGGGTCTGTCTGGTTATATCGATAGGATCTTGACCCTATATCCGCACACTGAAATCGTTATTGCGGGTGATTTTAATGTGCATAACTCTCAGTGGCTTCGTCACTCCGGAACAACAATACCCGTAGGTCAATATGTCCAGCTTTTTGCTGATTCCAATAGCTTAACTCAACTTGTCAATGAGCCAATACCAGATATATATGGTCATTTCGCCAACACATTGGACCTGTTTCTCACCTCCCACCCACACAAATATACAATTGAAGTTTCTTCGCCCTTGGGCACTTCAGACCACTGTGTCGTGTCAGCTAAATTTCCTCTAACCAACAGTAACGCTAATGAGAAAGGTCCCAAAAGTACAGTATGGTTCTACGAGAAAGCCAACTGGGAAGGTCTGAACGACTTTTTTGGGAGATTAAATTGGCCGTTAATTTTCCTCCATAACGATGTTGACTCTATAGCGGACACATTGACACATATGATTCTACTTGACATGCGAACCTTTATTCTACACAGAGTAAAGAGTATCAAACCCAAGAGAAATATGTGGTTCGATTCTGGGTGCAGAGAAGCCATTAAGGCCAAAAAGTTGAGCTTCCGGTTATATAAATCAAACAATAATGAGGAAAACCGGTATCGATTTAAAAGAGCTAGAAATGACTCAAATGCGTATATTCAACGCGCCAAATTCTTGCATGTCCAGAGAGTGAGAAAAAAAAATACTACACTCTCCCACAGCTAGTAGAAACTTCTGGGCATTCGTGAAAAACATTCAAAACTCAGTCTCTTCATCCATTCCATCGCTTATAGTCGATGACAAACCAGTCACCACTGCAATAGAGAAGACGAATCTACTTGCTGCATATTTTGCTGCCAACTTTTCGCTGCCTGATACCACATCAGTTCCACCTCAACTTGAGCATAAGCAGCACACTATGAGCCAGATTCTCTTCCGAACTCGTACTGTAGCCCGCGCACTCAAAGAGCTAAACGCACACAAATCCGCTGGTCCGGACGGCATTCCCACAATCCTCTTGAAGAGATGTTCCTCTTCACTCGCCAAACCACTGCGGAAACTCTTCCATTTCTTATTCTACTGGTCGTTTCCCAAATAGATGGAAGTCAGTGAACATTCAGCCAATTCCCAAAAAGGGTGACAAATCATCCCATTCTTCTTATCGACCCTTAGCACTAACTTCTATTCTCTCCAAGGTAATTGAATCTCTTATCAACCGTCAACTTTCGAAATATCTGGAATCAAACGACCTCCTCAATGACCGCCAATAGGGCTTTCGTAGCAGCAGGTCCACTGGAGATCTGATGGCGTACCTTACCGAAAAGTGGAGCAATTCCATGCACTACCTCGGTGAAAGCAAGGTAGTCGCATTGGATATTTCAAAAGCCTTCGACAGAGTTTGGCATCCAGCCCTTTTGTCAAAATTGCATTCATATGGGGTGGACAATTCCCTGATCCAATGGATAAGACACTATCTTCCTGGTAGTTCAATTCAAGTGGTTCTTGATGGTGTCAAATCTGTCTTCCATCAAATTAATGCAGGTGTTCCCCAGGGTTCGGTACTCTCACCCACTCTCTTCCTCATCTTTATAAATGATCTCTTGTCAATTACTCAAAACCCAATTCACTCGTTTGCTGATGATAGCACGTTGAGTTTCTCATACTTATACGAACACTCCCGTCCAAACTCTTCGAACGTCACTACCAACCAGCAACTTATGCTTGATACATTGAATTCAGACCTCAACAAGATATATCAGTGGGGATTATCTAACCGAGTAGAGTTCAATGCCCTAAAAACTCAGTGCTGCCTCTTGTCGTCAAAGGTGAACCCCAAAGTAAATATACTGTCTATGAATGGTATTTGCATCGACGAAGCCAAGAAATTATCAATCCTCGACACCCGAATTAATTCGACACCTAACTGGAATGACCACATACAAAAGTATGGGATTCCTTAAGAGATGCAAAAGATACTTCACTCCATCCAACCTGGCCACTATTTACAAGCCATATATTCGTCCCAAAATGGAGTTCAATTCCCATATTTGGTCAGGCGCATCCAAAACTGCTCTACACGTGCTCGACAGGATGCAAAACGAGCAGTGAAACTTATTGGGGACCCAGCCGTAAGTCGTTCAATTCCGCCCTTAGAACACAGGCGCAACGTATCATGCCTATCTCTTTTCTATAGGTATTACCACGGTCGTTGATCAACTGAACGTGCTGAATGTGTTCCGCCCCTTCAAACATTTTCCCGCGATACCCGTCAATCTGTGAATGCGGATCAGTTCACGTTGAAAGTGGATCTTAGGCTCACAAATAAACATAGAGAGTCATTCTTTAGCGGAACCACACGAATGTGGAATGTTCTGCTCGACCATGTGTATCCTCGTCTTTGTAATGTCCAGGCATTTAAGACCAATGCACTTCGACACCACCTTTCCTTATCCACTTCCTCTCCATCCCCCCGCACTGTGATCTGACATTTAAGGTTACTTCAAAATCTCCTTTGTGCGCGCGTTAGTGTAAAAAAAAAAAAAAACCACCGGAGATACTCTTTAAAACATTATTCTCGAATACGTGGAATTTGTTTTCTTCCCGTTTTGTGAGAGCCCATGTTTCGCATCCGTATAGAACAATCGGCATGATTATGTTTCTATAGACGCGGAGCTTTATATCAAGTGATAGCAGTTTGGATTTCAGCAGTTTACTGACTGCATGCCAACTCGCGTTGCCGGTGTGTAGTCTTTTGTTAATTCCTTTCGTTACTGGCCGTCAGTATCGTTCCCAGTTTCTCTAACTTTTAAATTCTCTAACTTTTTCAAATATCTTGCCTCTGACGTTTATATGTGTTCCCTGAGTTCCACCTGCTCTCGCCGTAATCATATATTTTGTTTTGTCTTTATTTATTTCTAGGCCCACCTCTTCTGCCGCTTGCATGATGACGTTAAAAAGACATGTTGAGAGGCCATCCCCCTGTTTTAGTCCGTCCTGGATTTTAAATGGTTCTGAGAGGTGGTTTTCTATTCTAACTCGCCATTTATTTTCGTTCATGCAGATTTGAATGAGGGCGGGATGAGTTTTCGGGATTCCCAGCTCAACTACAATATGGTAGAGTCTGCCTTGCGACTGAGTTGTAGGCTTTTTTGAAGTCAACGAACAGTTGGCGAACCGTCTCTCCGTATTCCCACTTCTTTTCCAGTAGTTGCTTAATTGTGAACATTTGGTCGCTTGTTGACCGGTTCCTACGGAATCCGCATTGGTAGTCTCCCAATATTTCTCCTGCGTACGGTGTGATTCTCGCCAGTATGACATTTGCTAGTATTTTGTATGTGGTTGGGAACAATGATATTCCTCTGTAGTTTTCGCAGTCAGATCTGTCACCTGTTTTCAAAATAGGGACGACTATTGCGGTTTTCCATTCTTCCGGAATGACTTTCTTATCCCATATTGTTTTAATCAGTTGGTGGGTCTTTCAAGCGATTGCCTCTCCTCCTAGCTTCATAAGCTCTGCCAGTATGCAGTCGACTCCCAGAGCCTTGTTGTTTTTCAATCGATTTATTGCGTCTACAACTTTATTGAAAGAGGGCTCTGGGATATGAGGCTCGGCTGTATGTACGTCTGATACGTTTATTTGTGGTTGATGAGTGCGCACATTGAGCAGGTTTTCAAAGTACTGCTTCCATCTTGTCACGATATTTTTTGTTTCTGTCACCAGACAGCCGTTTGTGTCTCGAATTATTTTGGCTCTCCCTCGGTAGCCACTTCTAATTGAATTTACGCCGGCATACATACCTCTGATGTTCTTTGCTCTGGCATTTCCTAGGATTTTTTCAATCCGAGTCTTCTCCCATTCGCGTTTTTTGCGTTTGAAAAGTCTCATTGTCTCTTTCCGAATTGTCGCGTATCTTTCTGCGTTGACTTCATCATATCTTTCTAAGTGGATCACTCTGATGCGTTTACGTTCTTCGATCTTCGCCATGCACTCATCGTCAAACCAATAGTTTTCTTCAATCCTAATACCTTTTTGGGCTGTTTGTTTGATTGTGTCTCTGATCGGTATCCGTTTAGTGTCCACACTATTGCCTTCCTCTTCCTCACTGCTCCCATTCTCTAGGATGCTATTCGTCAGTTCGTCTTGATATTCAGTCTTTTTGCCCCGGGCTTTTAGTTTATCAATGTCGAAGTTTTTGCTCATCACCCGTGTCTGCCCGTGTGGATTTGCTGTGAGCCGACTCCTAATTTTGCCCA
Source organism: Microdon myrmicae (assembly GCA_963931805.1). Taxonomy (NCBI): domain Eukaryota; kingdom Metazoa; phylum Arthropoda; class Insecta; order Diptera; family Syrphidae; genus Microdon; species Microdon myrmicae. Next base: position 174,775,840 of record OZ007497.1, on the reverse strand, counting down.
TCACTAGAAGGTGATCGGAATGGCAATCTGTTCCTCTATATTATCTTACGTCAGTGATATTCGAGTTGTGTCTTTTGTCTACGAGGAAGTGGTCTATTTGGTTACGCGGTACGCCGTCGGGTGATATCCATGTGGCTTTATGGATTTGCTTGGGCTTGAACATCGTGCTTTTCACTATCAAAACTTTTGACACCGCGAACATGATACTTCGAATTCATTATCATTTGAAATGTCAAAGAACCACCCACAATTCCAACCCCAACTCCCTTGGCAAATCTACAGTTACCTGCATACATTCCTTCCATCAAGGACATTTCCTTCATTAAGGTATCATCCCAAGCCCCTGTAAACAATTCTCTGGCATTCATACATGCAATGCATCATATCAATTTCCTGTAAAGAATTCTTTTGCATACATAACCATAATTAGGAAAACTTATCGGCACCCCTGCTTGCTAAGCAATTCTGCTGCACATGTGCACACCACATTTCCCTGGCTTCCCATGGCCTCGGCAGCCTTTTGTCCAACCGACAAAAGCAAATATACGCATCTAGCGTCTAGCGGCCATAAATCGAATTCTTCAGCATACAAACATGCAAACAAGAATTTAACCCTTGCCGCCTGCAAGATTCGGTGCACATCACCATTGTGTACAGAAATTGCTTTTAGCACCAATTTCCATAATTGCGTTGCAGACTATTTACGCAGCTGCACCAGGCATGTCCTTTGTTCCTTCTACTTTTCAGTTTCGTTTCCCACGACCTTCGTTGCACGAACAAACAATGGATCTATTAGCACACTTGCTAAGATCACCACGGAGAGATCCTCTCCATTTCACCACCACAAAGAGAGCCTTCACGTTTCTTTCAAAGAAAAGAAAACTCACCCTTAGCTGGGAGAGTATTCACCATGGGTTGGATTTCAACCACCAGCGAACGCAAATCGCTGAGTCGTAATCCAACCACCAAAAGAGTCGGTCGTGCCCGCCGTTAAGCTGCGTGCCCACGCTAGCGCAATTGGAAAAAAATTTCTATTTTAGGGAACAGTAATCTCCCACTACAAGTAAAAACTGAAGTCAGATACCTTGGTATCCGGCTCGATCAGTTTTTATACTTTAACAAGCATGTAGAAGGCTCCTTTCTTCCGCTAAAAGCACATACACGATGACAAGAAGTCTATTGCGAAGTAGCCCTCTTGATCACCAAGCGAAACTGATTTCATACTCGGCTTTCATCCGACCAGTGCTAGTGTATGGTTGGCCGATATGGTACAACATATCCCCATCATACGTGGAAAAGTTCCGGGTGTTCGAGAGGCAGTGTTTGCGTGCCTACCTCGGACTTTACAGAACACCAGAGAGAAAAAATTCTATTCCAATAAAATCCTGTATAACAAATCAGAGCTAAACAGGATAGATAATTTCATAATTAAAATCATTCGCGGCCACACTGCAAGAGCAATGGGCAGTGAAAACGATTTTATATCGGGAGCATACTATCCCAATGACATGAATTTGGAGAGTACATGTGGCGGTTTCAATAACGCCACCGGTCGCCTTTTCCAGGTACGACACCAAATTTCCCCCTAGGGCATACAAAAACCATAATAATAGGCAATTGTGGCAGTTCCAAGGAACGCCGCTACTAACCTTTTCCAATAGCTAACATACAAAGGGTTCCTAAGAATCTCAGCTAATGATTTGCGCTAAGGCAATAAGCATATGGACCAAATAATAATTTCCCAAGGGAATGGTTACTTTAAACGTACCATGTTCCCTGAAAGCAATTTGGTCGCACCATCCGCAAGCCAACATTGCCCAATCATATCGGTCGCCAAATCACCCGACCAAGCGAAGCACGGGCACCAACGCAGCATGTTCCTAAGATCCAACTCGGTTACGACATTACGTAACCGACATAAATCCTTGAACTTGTCCATGCACACAAGGAGAAAGAAATTTTCCACACACGTGCATGGCAAGTCACGTTCATAGAGCCATCAGTCGATCGTACGATCCGCATTAGCATACCTCTCCACTGGACGCAAAAATGAAACCAAACAAATGCAGCACCAACGAGATGCTGACTAAGGATGTACACTCGTATAAACATCCAACGTTCCCCTATGCACCATATCGCTCTGCCGTAACACTTTCGGCGGTGATTGCTGGTTCCGGATTATTGGCCTATCTGCGGACATGCACAGCGAAACGGCATAAATGCTGTACGCTGTGTTACATTGCCTGCTGCAGATCCTTGTTTCCCCTTATGGATTTGGTCGATCCACGGTCCGCATAGTTTTGGACACACACACCACGAGCAACAGAGGCAATTATCGTGTATGTTTCGCGCCCTTTGTGCTGATGCAAAGTAAATCATCCCTTGTTGGGCACCGAAGCGATGAATAAAATTTGCTATGCTGTCGTCTCCGGTGACCCAACTAATCGCCATACAGATTCCGTGGAGGCAAGTCGGGCCTCCACGTTAAACACAAAAAGTCAGTCGAGTAACAACTGGTGATCGGTGCGCAAGCCTAGAGTTTTCTATTGTAAACTACAAAATACAAATCCGTTCTGTTTTTCGTTAAATACAAGTGCTCATTATTGTAAAGTACCTACTACAAAACTATTCTGTATTTTCGTCTAAATACAAGTGTTATTTATTTGCTTTTTATTGTAAATTTTCATTTGGACAAGTAATAAAAAAGAAAGATCAGTGAACTGCGGAGTTTTAATTATTAGAGTCCGGACCAGAGACAAACGGGTTGGATAATATTGGTGAACCTGTTCCCCTGTGGCACCTTACTACTGAAACAAATACTTGCCGACTCAGATACGCTCCAGAATGGGTTTATTCCTCCAGAAGCGTTCCCTTTCTTGGATAAAAAAGGTCATATCCAAGACAAACATGGAGTCCCTATTATTTATCACGCTTGGGGAAAAAGTATTGTCCATAGTAGTGAAATCTCTAACGCTCCAGATCCCCTAGGTTTTAGCATGGTGATTGTTGCAATACAGCAACATGAGCAAACACCAATCAATTCAAATGATGTAGTCTTAGATCCAAATCTCTAAAACGCATCTAACAATAAAACAGATGAATTAAGCCGCAAATCGTCATCACGAGATCCTTATAACTTTATTACTGACGACAGAACATTCAATTGTCACAATTTAAAAACAAAAAAGAAAAAAACCAAGTACCGAATACACCACTGAAACATGGTGTACCTTTATTACTGCACCGCAACAGCAACTGTTCCGACTCCATTGTTTGTAGAAAAAACATTCCATGGCAGCAGCGGGTTGATCGTCCAGCAGGTGCTCGTTCGGCTGGCTACGGATCTAACTGAAGGTCGTTTTCATTGTCCTCTCCTGATGCCAAAGAATATACTTCAATTTGCCTCAATTGTGATGACTCTTGAAAGCTCGACTTTGATTTCAAACTTGCCAGAGTCAGCTCACTGTAGCCTACCATGAGGCATTGTCGAGATGTGCGGGTTTTACTTTGGCATGGTTGCTTTGAATTTACTCGTTGAGTTGTTCTTGCAACAATAATTAAATTTAAATTTGCTTTTCTTTCGAGTGAAATTCGTACAGAAACCATTGGTCCTTCGAGCCGGATTTTACATCCGTGAACTGATTTGAGGATTCTTACATCCGGATATTACTGAGACACCTGTTGGCGATTTAAAAAGAAGTATTGACGGATTCCTGAGTGAGCTGTTACGGAGTCGGTTGTCGAGCTAGTGTTGGCGGATTGGATCTTACTCGCTGGCGGATTTGTTGGCGAATATCTTTGTAACAAGATTTTCTGTTGCTGGTCGAATAGACTGATTTTGCTGGCGAACGATAGTGAAAGGAGTCTATTGCTGAAGGACAACGAAGGAGCAACACGCGCAAACAAGGTAGGTGGCACTTCTTCGTAATTTAATATGAATAAATTAACGATCCGAAGTGATTTTAAATAAAGAGTGTTGTGTGGTGTAGTTACGAAGTGACTAACACGTACTTGTGTTATAAATTAGTAACTTCAATGTTAAAGCTGAATCGGATTTAAGAGTAATTACATCAAGTGAACACAACGGATTAGGTCATTGATTTTGCGTATCACCTGGCTGTTACATTTAGGCTGGCCAGTAGAGTGTCCTGCTTGAAATTCGCGCCAGAAATTTGCAGAACTAGGATCTTGACTGCCGATTATACAAAAATACAGTGTTTTCAAATAAATGATGAACTGAAAATTTGTTTTAACGTCTTTTGAATTGGAAAATTATATTGTGTGTTGTACTGAAACTTCAAATACTTTCGTGACAGGTTGATCATTTGGCTTCTGGATTTTGAGAATGAAATGTCAATTGGGTCATATACAGGCGCCATCGGTTTTTTCCGGTGAATATTTGCTGTACAGCGGATTTTTAATAATTCGCTTTGCCTTATTCCCGCGAAATTATACACCAAACGCAATAATCGGTGATCGTCTGATTGAGCTCATTATTTGTACACAAGGGAAAATATAAAAATAAATAAATAATAACAAAATCAGAAATCAACACGAACTTTTAATTCCGCCCTCCAACTTGTTCAGCAAACAGAATAGCAACGTATTGATATTGGATTCGCCCCACGTTTAAATCAGCTCGGTGTGTTCGGTTTATCCACGCACCAGTGCATTCAGTCGGCGAATCTTCCAGTTCCAGCAGGTGCACTCCTCTTATCCGATATTGGATTCGCACCACGTATAAATCAACTCGATGTGTTCGGGTTATCCACGCACCAGTGCATCCAGTTAGCGAATCTTCCAGTTCCACATTCCACATCAGTTGAGTGTACTTGAGTTTAGATATCGAATTCGTACACGCGGTAGTGGCCTGCTGTGTTGAGCATTGGTTGCATTTTTAGTGATTCTAATCGCCATGGCGTCAGTTCAAATCACACTTTCTTCACTATCGTCGCATACGCCATAATTGATGACCCTGGCGTGATATGTACGACATAGCACACATTCCCATACGCACACAGAACTTTACCACTTACAATCACACGACTTCTGCGCAGAGCACCGGCTCACTCGCAATGCTCTGACATTCTCTCGATCGCTCTTTCGCTCGCTCTTCGCTCGGTCGTTTGCATTTTAAAGTTGATCGTAACGAAAGTTACTGGGAAGGGAGTGATGCGGTGTTTCTAGCAAATACACACGGCCAATAGTGAATAATAACACCACCAAAAGCCCATCCATTAAAGCCGTATACCATAGCAATAATATAGCATTTGCACATCAGTCGAATGTACTTGAGTTTAGAAATCGAATTCGTACACGCGGCGGTGGCAGATGCGCTGAGCTTTGGTTCTATATTTCAGTGATTCTAACCGTGATAGCGTCGGCTCGAATCACACGCTCTCCACCATCGTCGCAAACGCTATAACTGGTGACCCCGACGTGATATCTGTGTACACACAGCACACACTTTCCCATAGTAAACAGAACTTCACGACAACGATCACGACTTCCACATAGAGTACCGGCACACTCGTCTGCTCGGACGTTCTCTCCCTCGCCCGTTCCTCGCTCCGTCGTTCGCACGCGAAATTGATCATAATCAAGTTACTGAGGAGGGAGTAGTGTGGCATTTCTAACGGATACACACACAATATACAAGCAAATAGTGGAGGACACAGAAAAGAAATTCGAATACACAAAGCATCAGAGCCATGTACCATAGAGATAACATAACAATTCCACATCAGTTGAGTGGAATTGAGTTTAGAAATCGAATTCGTACACGCGGCAGTGGCCTGGTGTGTTGAGCATTGGCTAAATTGTTAGTGATTCTAACTGTCATAGCGTCAGTTCGAATCACATGTGCTTCACTATCGTCGCAAACGCTATAAAGTGTCAAAAGATCTCTCGCCGTTTCGCCAATATATTGACAAAAAATTACCTATTCCAATATTGGCAAGCCTCTTTGACCCCAATCAGACGCCCCCCCCCCTCGCCCTTTATCAAAAAACTTTCAATACTCGCTACAAAACGTATTCGACTCTGGAAAAGGCACATTCTCTAGTAGTACTAGTATTAATAGTTTAGAACTATTCCCTTCCTCCTTTAACGTTTTTCACGATGACAATGTTCATCGACAAGGTCTCAATCCCCCATGCCGTGGATTGCTGCTTGCCACTCAAAACAGGCTCGCCTCATCTCTAATTTCTATCTTTTCTTCTCCCAATCTCGACCATGTATACAAAACTCGAGCAGCGCCCTAACTCTTTATACGTTATTTCCTTCTATATACCTCCTTCACGACCTACCGTGTCATACGAACTCGCGATAGAAGCGGTAGATCACCTAACCGGGTTAAGCTCCTCCCTAGACGATATCGTCGTTCTTGGCGATTTGAACCTCCCCCATCTCCAGTTCCAAGAAACGAATTTTAATAAACGGCCTCACCGACTCAAGCCTCCGTCAAATAAGCAATGTCCCAAATCATATGGGGAGGCAACTGGACCTCATGTTTACAACGGACCCCTATAATTCCCCAGTTGCCCCTAGTCCACACGCCCTCTCTACCACTGACAACTACCACCCCCCGCTTCTCTTATCCCTATATCAAGATCACCTAGCCCAGCCCTCTCTACCTTATGACTGCTTTTCCTACAACTTCCACAAACCTAACTTTCGCCTTCTAAATGAGCATCTTTGCAAAATCGCATTTCGCTTTGCTCATCTGGGAGTAGAAGAAACTACTGCTACTCTCTATAAGGAGATCTACTACACCATCGCCCTATATGTCCCCTATTCTCGACACAGGTCATCGTTTTCATCGCCCCATGCTACAACCGCACACTCCGCAGTCTTCGGAACAAGAAAAATAACCAGTGGAAAATGTTCCTAAAAAACGCGTCCTCCCAAGACAACTCCAAATATCTTGGTTCCTTTTATAAATTGACCGTGCTCTACAACTCTCTCTACTCCAACCACCTCTCAAAAACACAATCAAACTTGATCAATAACTCTTTTTTCCACTTTATTAATTAATTGAGCCTGCATTAAGCAAAATAAATGAGGGTTCTGCCCTCACTAAACTAACAAACTAAACTAAACTACAAACGGAAATCCAACGCCTATCCTAACTCCCTTCCCTATGATACGATTACTTCAACCGACACCCTAACTATTGCCAATCTATTCGTTTCTTTCTTCGAAAAATCCTTCACGGGAATATTTTTTGAGCCTAACCCGCATTACTTCAAAGACCTGCCTGAATTCTCCATGGCCCCTTCATTTCTCAAATTATTCAGCAACACTTAGTTGAGGAAAAATTAAATTTACTTAAACACGAGTTTGGCCCTGGACCTCATGGACTTCCGGCTGTTGTTCTAAGAAAATGTTCTGCTTCTCTTTATTTCCCGCTATCAAAGATCTTCAGTCTATCCCTTAGACAAGGTGTATTCCCTAGTATTTGGAAAGCCTCCTATGTCACCTCCATACATAAAAAGGAACCAAAAACGATATAAGCAACTACCATCCCATCGCCAAACTGTTTCACATCCCTAAACTGTTTAAAAGAATTCTTTACAACGGGTTATCTTTTCGATGTAAATCCATCATCTCACCCAACGAGCATGGTTTCCTTCAGGTAGGACGACTACCACCAATCTAGTTGAGTTCTCATGCCATACTCTCCGTGCGTTAGAGAGCGGCACCGAAGTCGATGTAATCACCACCGATTTCAACAAAGCCTTTGACAAAATCACCTATAACCTTATCCTTTTTAAGCTGTTCTCTCTTGGTTTCGAACCATTATTGATTAAGTGGTTATCTTCCTATCTGAAAGCTTGAACCTACCGTGTCAGATTCAGATCTTCCCTGTCCAATCCTTTTCTTTCCACGTCAGAGGTTCCCTAGGGAAGTCATTTGTGGCCCATATTATCCTTACCATTAACGATATAGACTACAATATCAAATACTCAACCATCTCTTTCTACGCGGACGACACGAAACTCTAGAAAACTATCCGCTCTCCTCTCGACCCATCACTTCTTCAATTGGATCTCGCCAGCTTCTCAACTTGGTGCTTTAACAACTGCCTTGAACTCAGCATTGTCAAATGTTACTTTATCACCTTCTGCCGTAAACGCCCCCCCCCCCCCCCCCCCGCCCCCCTCCCATTACGCGAACGACACTAAACTCTACAAAACTATCCGCTCTCCTTTCGACTCGTCACTTCTCCAATTGGGTCACGACAGCTTCTCAACTTGGTGCCTTAACAACTGCCTCGAAATCAACGTTGTCAAATGGCACTCTATCACCTTCTCCCGTTAACGTCCCCCTTCCCCACCACGTTCCTATTTCCTACTATACCACTAGATATCATCTGTACCTTCGATACGTGAGCTGGGGATCTCATGTGACAGGGAACTTAACTTCATCCCACATATTGATGACATTATTCTTAAGGCCAACTTTGCCCTTGGATTTGTCAAACAAATTCATGTCGACATCCTTTTCATCCACCGTCTCCTCTCAGGCTCAATCAACTGTCCAGGCATGTTCTCCTCCATCACACGCCACACTAACCCCCGAAACCTGCGAAACCCTCATCTCTTCTATCTGCCCGCTCACCATACAAAGAGCGGGAACGCGACGAGTAGCTAGAATTATATGGGGTGGTAGATAGTTGGATAGAGGTGGGAGAGTAAAAGGACTTGGGACATGACTGTGTGATGGGTAATAGAATGGGTTTCGATGAAATTGGGGTATTTGTTTGATATTTTTGTGGCGGGGGGTGCCATGAGATGAGCATGGCTCATCTATGGCTTAGGGTATTAGGGGGAAGGGTGGGGTTAGGGTTAAAAGACACTGTATTAGGAGGAAGTTTGAAGGAAAACCTCTTTTTACGAGAGAGGTTGTGGTAGCCGTTTTCTGTTTATTGGGGGAATCAGAGTTGTCTTGATTAGGTAGCGAAGGGGGAAGTGTGTGTTTGGGGCGGGCAGTGCGTTCGAAATAGGCGGTTAGCATTGGCCGGTTGATAGATATTTCCGTGTGTGGAGCGGGGGGGGGGGGGGGGGGGGTGATGTGGGAGCAGGTTTGGAGGATCGGCTGCGGCGTGATAAAAATCTATGTTGTGGGGACGTTTTGGGTGGGGTCTTGTTGAATTACAGTGCGGGGGTTGGAATGTTTACGATTGCGGCTATTTTTATGAACAAGAGAAGTGTTGACGTTAGTATCGTTTTTGAAAGCGAAAAATTTACCCATTTTGAGAGCGCCACCTGTCGGGTGAAGGAATAGCCATTCATAGGCAGAGAGGATCTAAAGACACAATGAGTTGGTTTGGGATCTTGTTGACGTTAATGATGCTGATTGGGTAATTCTTTAGGAAGAAGTTGGATCCCCGGAAGGCATCAGCATTTGTGGGAATGCCGGTGATAGTAAAAGCAGAGAAGTTGTTTTCACTTAATTTGGTGATCCTATCATTCCACTTGATCCAAGGCGATGAATAGTGGGGGCGGAGGTGGTCGGCGGCTTAGTGTTCGAAGGACTAGTTTCAACAAAGGCGGGAACCTCACCTATGGAGAGGCTCATCTGTCAGTCTCCAATTGTTATTGATACGGGCGAAGAGTAAATAACCACAACATTCTTAGCAAATCGAGTAGCAGAATTGCTAGTGGTAGCAGAGCCAGTAGCAGTAGCCGAAGTAGAAGTCGTAGTCTTAAGATACTTGTTATTCCCACTGAAACAAACCGCCAGTGCGTAGTACAATGAAATTATACTGTAGAAGACTTCAACTAATTCAGACTTTCCCAGGGAACAGAATACAAACTCAGAAGACCGAACAATTCGTCATCAGTTGTGTTAGTAACTTTATTTCGCCACCCTTTGCACACCACACACACTTTAAATTAAACACTGTTTGTTCTTTATTCATTCTTTCATTAATATTTATTTTAACTTAAATCGAACATATAGTAGTCATTGTTTGAAGTTACTAAGACGACACACTGTAGCACTTTAACTTGTTCCTTCATTAATATTGCTTTTAACTTAAATGAAACATATGCTAGTCATTGTTTGAAGTTACTAAGACGATACACTGCACCACTTGAACTCGAACCTTTATTAATATTTCTTTTAACTTAAATGGAACATATACTGGTCATGTTTTTTTGAATTTACTAACACGACACACTGTATCGCGCCTAATCGAACAATATCCTGACCATCTCGGTCAATAATCAGAAACCCACTCATTCATGACCGTCTCGGCCAAAAATCGAAAACCAACTCCTTTAACGAAGACTTTTTTCTTCAACCCGCAATTTCCGTTCTTTACCTTTCCCGGCTTGGGATCAAAAGAGGAAACACAAAGGGAAAATCAACAGAGGATCGTGCTAATGCACATTTATGATCCTCTATGTTGTTAGGCGCCAAAACGAACGTGCGATTCGATTCATGGCGCAAGTTATTTGTTCTAGGCGAATGGGCAAGGATGTCTTCTGTGGGAAATGGTGAGACATAAAGAAAAAATCAACAGAGGATCGTGATAATGCACATTTATGATCCTCTATTTTGTTGGGCGCTAAGACGAACGTGCGATTCGTTTTATGGCGCAAGTTGTTTGTTCCAGCGAATGGACAAGGATGTTCCTTGTGGGAAATGGTTTGGGTAAACAAACCTTTAAAGGATCATAAAATTGCAGACGTGCAATTTATGATTCCTAACAACTTTACTTGAAAGTTGGTCATCTGGTCCACAGATTTGGATCCAGGGGATTCTGCGTGTTGAATATATGGTTCGTTCTTTTACGTCTTGGATTCAAATTAGATTCAATATGAGCAAATTGAACGTGTAGTTCAATTTGTTTCATATTGAATTGATATCGAGATATTTAAAGTATGCGCAATTAATGATGGAGCTTAGCTCCAAAGAGGTAGGTATTCAGTGGTGGAGGGTTTTGGGCGTAACAGTTGTTATGAATCAAACTAATTCGGAAGTCGCTATGACAGTTAGAATCACCAAAAATTGAACCAATGCGTAACACATCAGGTTACTGGCCGTGCTTAGAATTTGATTTTTAAACTGAAGTATATTCCACTGATGTGAATTGTTATGTTATCGCTATGGTATACGGCTCTGACGCATTTTCTTATTCGATTTTCGTTCGGTGTTTTTCACTATTTGCGTGTGTATTGTGGGTGTATCTGTTAGAGACGCCATAGTCTCTTCAGACTTTACAGCAGCTAGCAAACCAGACGTATGTAATACAACCACGGAACTGAGGTAACTCTTAACAATGTGTGAAAATCAAGCACCTTCGGCCACACAGGCGGCAATGTTCATGCTGGTGTACTCCGCACCTCATCGGAGTGCATAAGGCAGGATGCAAAGACGTCGTGCAGAAAAAGAAAGCAATCTTTATTCAAAAGTAGAAAAAAAATTGGTGGTTGAAAGAAAAGGTAAGATATCGCCGCCTGCTTGAATCGAAATTAGGAGTCGTGTGTGTGCCTTAAAGAAAAGTGAAGATGGCGAGCCGTGAAGAGAGTAAACTAAGTCGATGTAGTTGATTTATTTGTTATATTATTTATATCCGTTAGTAAGAACTTGTAAAAAATTAAAAATCCATTAAAAGGAGAAAACAAAGAAGGAACAAATAGTGGCTTTTATTTTACCTTCGACGGTAACCGCGAAAGGACCTACTAATCCACCATCGAGTTTTTCTATGTGTTGACACGCTTGTCTAGCTGTACTTTATTGTACGTTTATGCATTTCAGGTTTTATGAATTTTTACAGGGTTACCTTGTGGGGATTCTCTATATCACATGGAGAACCAACCCACAATTCCCACCTAACTTTGACCGCTAACAGCGCGCCACCATAATCCAAATCCGTAATCCCTGCCCAAACACGCACAGAACAGATCCCAATATGCAGCAGCATCCGTCCCCAAATCTGCAATTGCAATAAATGCATATTCAAATTTACAACGGAATACTAATCACCTCCATCAACTACATCGATCCGCATACATTTTTCCAAAAACCGCTTCGGTTAATTTCTTATCTAAATTATATTCCTCGCTTGCGCAACCAAGCAATTATAATTTCCCCCGAAAATCATTCCGGCTCACTTCCTGCTTAAACTATTTCCTCGCTTGTAACCAAGCAACATTTAGTTCTCCTGAAAATTATTTCGGCTCTCATCCTACCCAATACCAATGCTCCTTACTGGCAAGCCACCAGCACGATGCGTTGCATTTCCGGGAAACAACCATCGCAACGACCAACACCCACATTCCTTTGTCTAACCGACAACTCATGCCCATACTTGGTCATGTTTCCAAACCAATTTCCTCGTATACATAGCTCCAGAGGAATTTAACCCAGCCTGTACGGCAGCGATTCTCCGGAACCAAATTTTAAAAGTTCCTAGCACGTGGCAGTGAGTTTATCTAGCTATGACTCCACTGCCACGACGCGATGAACCTTTTCTCACTGGTAATGAGTCAGTGGAGTCTCTACATCAGGAGAGTGCGCACGCGTGTTACCGCAAACATCCTTCGATGACAACAAAAAAACCATTAACCGAAATGTATAACCTACTCACACATTTCCTCTAGACGGAAAAATAATTGCAGGTAACAAATAATAAAATTCAATAGAAACATTAAAACATAAAATAAGAAAATTGCAATGTAATGTCTATTGCAATATATTGTGACGCATGTGACAATCAGTACTAGAATATTCGAGAAAGTCCAAAACAAAGTACTAGAATATTCTATAAAGTACTGGAAAACTGGAGACTATGTACAATAGAACATTCAAGGCTATGGAACGGGCGGAAACGAAACACCGAATCAGAATGTGAGGAAACGGTATAAATACGTCCCACACAGATCATGGAGACAAGTAGAAAGGAATAAGTGAGAAGTAAGCAGTCAAAGACGCGATAAGTATGGAAGCGACAAGTCAAGAAATCGTTAAGTGTACGGTAAAAGTAACGGTTGTTATTAACGGACTAATAAAGTGTTATATTAATTCAAAATCAATTTAACGACTGTTATTTATTCAAAATAATTAATCCAGCGAACCCTAAGCTCGCTACAATTGGTGTCAGAAGTGGGATTAATTATTAGTGAAGTAAATAAGTCTGTGAAAGTGTGTTGTAACGATATCAGATCGACATTTGGAGGATTATCGCGTTCCTGAGTTGAAGAAGGAACTTGAGGACTGGAATCTGGATAGCAGAGGACAGAAGCAAATTCTTCGACAGCGTCTGCAAGCAGCAATGGAGGAAGAGGGTATTGATGTCGACACATTTGTTTTTACGATTGGGCCAGACTGTCCGGTTGGAGAAGAAACAGCGAGTCAAGATGGTGCCAATGTAACGGGGAAGAGTTCGCCACAGTTGGACATTTCGGAGATGCTCAGGATGATGATGATAAAATTGGACGCGCAAGCTGCGGATGTTAATGCAAAGTTGGATGCCCAAAATTCAAAACTCGACACACAAGCTGCAAATCTGGATCTAAAAGTCACCGATGAAATAATGCGAATGTAAAAGAGACTTGAGCGTATTGAGAGAAATAAGACATCGCCTAACAATCAACATGACTACAAAGATACAAGGATACAACCGCCAACCTTCGATGGAACGGGACCCTTCTCCGTATTTATACGTCAGTTTGACGCCGCGGCCAATTATAATAAGTGGTCGGATGAGCAAAAGTCAACATCACTAATGTTGTCACTCCGCGGGGCGGCTGCAGAATTGCTACAAACCATATCAGCAGAGAAGCAAACAGATTTCCAAGCGGTAAGAGACGGCCTTGAAGCTAGGTATGGAGACAACCACATGCAGCAGGTCTACCGTACGCAACTGAGGAGCAGAACGCAGAAAGCTGGAGAAACTCTTCAACAGTTGCAGGCAGATGTTGAGCGGTTGACAAACTTGTCTTATTCAAATATGACTAAGGACTTTCTGGACGAGGTAGCAATGGATGCATTTATAAACGCACTCCAAGATCGGGACTTGCAACACGCCGTTCGTTTGGCGGGAAAGAAGGCGACTAATGAAATACTGGCGTTCGCATTGGCATATGAATCTGCTAAACTGGCTACCAGGAGTACAGATAGAGTCCGAGAAACGTCCGTCGAGGAATGTTCTTGCCAAAGAATTGGACATGTACAACGGAGAACTGCGAGACCTGATATGAAGTGTTGGACATGCGGCGAAGTCGGCCACATCTCTGTTGACTGTAGGAAACGTCGACGAATGAATGAAACATCAACGGAGAATTGCTATTCATGCGACAATCACAAGAGAAGCCTTCAGCGTGATTCAGACTTAGACAGCCCCACGACCGAATGTGAATCCTTGCATCAACAGATAATTGCTCTTAAGACCAGCCGAGAAAAGGTCATTGAGGAGAACAATCGTTTATCAACTAATCTAGCAGAGAGGCAAGTTGAAATGTTCACCCTAAAGCGTCGCCTTCAGGATTCGGAAGTAAGAATTGATCGTTTAAGACAAGAGGCGTACGGCCTCCAAAAGGTACAAGTAGAAGTACTAGATGGGTGGACGAGTGACGCTATACGCGCAGCTCAACTTCAGGATGAAGATATGTCGCTAATCCTGGAACACAAAGAAAAGAACGAGCGGCCAACTTGGAACAATATTTCCGACTAGGGTGAAACATTTAAAGCATATTGGGCTCAATGGAATTCCTTGCTGGTGGAAGATGGAATTCTAAAGCGTAAATGGGAAGCCGCGGACGGAAAATCCCATCGAATGCAGATTCTAGTCCCACCATCAAAAGTGAAGGATGTACTAACAGATATGCACAACGGGGCCTCCGGTGGACATCTGGGAGTTAATAACACACTTTCAAAATTACGATCTCGCTTCTATTGGCTTCACATGAGAGATGACGTCGAGTCTTGGTGTAGGAAGTGCACAACTTGCACTGCGACCAAAGGACCAACGGCAAAACCAAGGACCGCTATGAAGCAGTACAATACAAACGAATTGCGATTGATATCTCAGGACCATTCCCAAAAACCAATGACAACAACAAATACATTTTGGTCATCATGGATTACTTCAGCAAGTGGGTGGAAGTCCATCCAATTCCAAACCAAGAAGCAACAACCGTCATTGAGCAGATTATCAATAATTGGATCAGCAGATATGGAGTTCCCTACGAGCTTCATTCCGATCAAGGCCGAAACTTCGAATCACAGATATTTCAAGGCATCTGTGCGGCACTGGGCGTAAGGAAAAGCAGGACCACACCCTTACATCCGCTGTCAGACGGAGTGGTCGAAAGGTTCAACCGAACAATGAAACAGCATTTATCGAAGGTCGTTAGTAATCACCAACGAAATTGGGATAAATATGTACAAACTTTTCTCATGAGCTACAGATCGGCTAATCACGATACGACAGGCCATTCTCCAGCAAGAATTATATTTGGACGAGAGATACGATTACCAGCCGATCTGCGATTCGGAATACCTCCAGACACCATTGATAAGACCGAAGACTACGTAGCCGAATGGAGAAATCGCCTCGATGAGATTCATCATTTGGTTCGTAAGCAAATCCAGGTATCCAGTGACAGGATGAAAACAAGGTACGACGTTCGAGCCAACGCATCCGGATTTAATGCGGGCGATAACGTGCGGCTTTATAACCCTCATCGGCGAAAAGGAAGGTCTCCGAACTTGCAGCAACATTGGGAAGGACCGTATAAGATCACAAGAATTAACGACGTGGTCTATAGGATTCAGCGAAGACCGAACGTGAAGATGAAAGTGGTACATCGTGACCGACTGGCGACTTTTGTTAACCCAGGAGGCTAGTGAACTTAGTTCGGGACTAACTAATCTAGGCGGAGGGTAGTGCGACGCATATGACAATCAGTACTAGAATATTCTAGAAAGTCCAAAACAAAGTACTAGAATATTCTAGAAAGTACTGGAAAACTGGAGAGTATGAACAAGAGAACATTCAAGGCTATGGAACGGACAGTAACGAAACACCGAATCAGAATGTGAGGAAACGGTATAAATACGTCCCACACAGATCATGGAGACAAGTAGAAAGTAATAAGTGAGAAGTAAGCAGTCAAAGACGCGATAAGTATGGAAGCGATAAGTCAAGAAATCGTTAAGTGTACGGTAAAAGTAACGGTTGTTATTAACGTATTAATAAAGTGTTACATTAATTCAAAATCAATTTAACGGCTCTTATTTATTCAAAATCATTAATCCAGCGAACCCTAAGCTCGCTACAATATGTTACGACAATACCTAATTACACATTTTCTCTAGATGGAAATACAACCTATTAAGAACTCATTAAAAGGCAATTAACAAGAATTCGTGGAAACACGAAAATAGGTAATTAAGCATATTGCAATGTAGAAAGATAAGTATTTGATGTTAAAATAAATTGAGTTTAAGAAACGACTCTCCGAAGAGCAGACGGTTCATATCCTTGAAAAAATTAAATAAAAATATACATTTTTATTTGAAAGTGTTTTCTTTATTTCATTTAAGTGCAAATTTAGAAAAACATAACTCGCGGAAGTCAAGTCTTTTGTTTTGCGTTACCGTTGTCATCTACTAAATAAGTAAGCCTAAGAATTTAATGCTGTAATATTCCTTCACTGGTGTTAATGTAATAGATTGGAAAGTGAAAGGGTAACAATGTTCGGTAATTCTTTTGGAAAAATGTGACCGAAAATACATGAAAATAAAAAGAAAGGAAACGGCTTTGGGACAATATTCTGTGTTACAAAAGAAGATAATTATTATACAAACTGGCTATTATAACAATAATTAACAATAAAAAAAAAAAAAAAACAATTTACGACGAATCAAACCACAGTGTGTTTCATTTTTATTCTCGTACAACGGCTCGCTGCGGAACTTTGTTTTTATTTATTCAGTGCACTATCGCGGTTGTGAACAGTAGCAGACGGTGGAATCTTAGTGGACCAGTGACCGTGCTGGCACAAGGCTAAGATATACCCCCCCCCCCCCTATAAATAATTTGATGCGTTGATCAACTGAAAATTGACGAAATCAACTTCACGTTAAGTGAATCACATTATGACATGAATTTCGTTAGTT
Organism: Microdon myrmicae; assembly: GCA_963931805.1. Classification (NCBI taxonomy): domain Eukaryota; kingdom Metazoa; phylum Arthropoda; class Insecta; order Diptera; family Syrphidae; genus Microdon; species Microdon myrmicae. The sequence continues at coordinate 174,758,704 of OZ007497.1, read as the reverse complement.
CACATTAAAAGCAGAGACTCAACATGTGTGGTTATAATAAACTAAAGATTATTAGGACGATGGATTAATCGTCACCCGATAAAAGTGATATTTCAAGCCTCTTTAATGCGGCGTAGGGGCCTACATCCCACAAGTTTATTCATATCTCAAGGTCTACCAATGTTGACCTTAACACTCTTCTATAATTCTCCCTTAGGTCTCCCTCTATCTTGTTTACCGTATTTAATAACTACCAACGTCAATGCATATTTACACGTTAAGGGAGATTGTATTATAGTCTCAGGCAATATCCCTTTGTCAATAGATAATTTCTTATTAGTGATCGTTCTAGGCGACCAATCTAAAATCATTTAGATGTAGTAGACAAATATTTGTGAATCTCTCTGCTTAGTTTTGTTTGAAGAATGTATCTTCCGCAATTCTCTGCAACTCGATTGCACGATACACACAGCCGCGACCCTATCATTCTAGGGGCCGATGATTCAGCTAGCGTTTCCAAAGATAACCGAAGATTATCAATCGCAAGTCATTTACCTCAAAATACAAAGTCGTTGATCCGTGCAACCATAAAATCCACACTCTGCCGTGCACCGTCCAAGTACTTTATACAATCAAGCCTCTAAGTCGGATGGACAAAAGATGCCTTCAATGCCTGGATGGATTTAGTGCGCAAATATGTTAGCTTCCCCTCCAGTCGCGCTAATCGCCTATCCGATATCAGCTAGACCAAAGCTAGATGCCTATCCTTGTCATCGATGCTAGCACGCACACAACCCCACATACACACATCCGCGCCCGTATTCGCACACGCACTCTCCCACCCATACGTGCCGTCGCTCTTAGTGCATATTTTATTTGTAATTTTATGATAATTGTACTGATTCCGCAAAACCACAACAACTTTGTGGCAAGTTCAATGTTTCTCCTACGCACTGCGCGCTACGCGCTTTCCACCTAGAAACGCCTATCTAACTCTGGCGTTTTTGCAATACCCCAACTTTGCTCGAATTATGCTGAAAATAACCTAAAAAAAAAAAACAAAAGAATGACGAAAAAAGTAGGATCCACAAAAATTAAAAAACTTAACAAAAAAAAAAAAACAGAAAAAAAGAAATAATAAATAAAAAAATAATATAAAATAAAAATAAATAAATAAAAACGTAAAAACTAGAAATTAAAAAAGAAAAAAGGAGAACGGGAGTAAAATAAGTGTTGAGCTTCCAGATAATATTTCAGGGCTCTCGGTGCGTTAAGCGGTTGGCGTTACGCGGCGAGAAGTGCGTGTGGCGCAGCTGTTATCAGTGGATGTTTTGGCCATGTGTGCGTTGCAAGAGTGTACGGTGACACAAACAAAGGAGTCATACACGCAAACGGAACGCGTGCTTGTACAGTAGAATGTGAATTCATGAAGTTCGAAAGATTTCGGTTTCAAGGTCTGTTTGAATTTTGAGTTTTTTTTCTGTTATTTTCTTATAAACATCTTTTCCTTTATTTCGAAATTTCCATTGTGTGTGTGTACAACTAGTGTCGAGAACTTGACAACGATTTCTCAATTTCAATTGTTGGGATTAATTTGAGGCGGTTGACAGATGGGATGAGTTGTGACGAGATCATTGAGATGCTAGGGCGAGGGTGGTGTCGGCCGGTGGTGGTGATTACTGGATCTAAATTGATTATTACTACGGTGCGGTCAGAGTCGGTTGTCAACATTACCAACACCACTGCTCAAAACAGCCACTGGCGTTGTGCGGCTTCTCATGCTTTACATTTTGATCGAGTATGGTAGAGAGGGGCAAGGGCGATATGATGCGTTATCTCGTTAACGCATACGAAGTTGAAGGACTTTTATTGAACTTATTAACAATTTTTTCGCTTGCGGGGGCGGCAGCACTCTGAGGTGGCCAAACACGATAGGCATACGTACGGAACGTAAGAGTCACATGAGTGCAGCCTTTGTACGTTCTTTTGATTGATTGTACATTCGTATTTCTCTAAGAGAGATAGAGAAAATGTTGTCGTCAGTTATGTTGTTGTAAGAGCAAAATGTGTTGTGAAGAGTAAAAGCCGAAATATGAGTTGGGGTTTAAATCTTTTTGGGTTTTAGTGGCGGTATTGCCGGAATGTTGTTTTTAAAAGTACTTTTCTCCCATGCTATCTCTGCTTTGTATGCCCATATGCTCGTAAATTGAGAAAAAAAAAATGTAAGCCACGAAATTTACTTTTCTATTCATTCTTTTTAAACGCATTTTCATTCTACTATTTCTGTGAACGATATTCTATTATTTAGTGCATATAGGCCCAACTCCTTCAGAGGCTTTCGCCTAATCATTGTGGACCTCAGTCTACAGACCACTTAGCAGTATTACTGATTTGATACCCCGAGTCGGTCGAAAACTGGTCCTGATCTGCTTGAGATGCAATCGACATCTACCTTGACAGGTATTCTATCTATTTTAATTTTGATTGTTCCTTTCCGGCCTGTTTGAGTACAAATATCATTACTATCGGGTTTTCCAATAGGGACTTGACAACTTTGAATTTAATTTGTGAACGCACCCTTTCACTAACCATCGAACTGTTACTGTCAATTTATTCAGGAAAATCAACATTCACCATGGTTAAGTACAACAAACAACGTCAGAAAATTATAAAAATTTACTACCGGAAAAAAGTTGTCAAGTCCCTATTGGGAAACCCTATATAAACAAATTATATGTTCCATATTTATATTTAATTTTTTTATATTATGTAATTATTATTTTTTACATTTTTGTTATTTGATTTTTTTAGCGTACGTTGAAAATTATCGAATAAAAAGAAGATGTGAAAAAAAGGATAATTAAAAATCAGATAGATATAACAGAAAAAACTAGAAAAATGACGGGGAAAGCGTTCAGCCTAGCGTTAAAGCTGATAGGTACTATATATGATAGCCTTTCCTTTGCTGTTTGCTTCAATGAATTTTGTTAGATATACACATTTTTACTCTGCACCTACTGTTTGTTGGCTCCGCGTGGTAGAAACCTTGACGTGGCGCGGGGGTGTAAATTACAATGAATCAGTCAGGATATGCTAATGGATGTCTACGCTTCTAGTAGGGTCACCCATGTCAGGCAAGCTAGCGAGGAGTAACATACAAATATCTGCCACCCCTAATCCAGGGTGTTATGCGACACGGTGCACATTGGATGGTTTGCAGCCAGGGGTATACCGGTTGTATTATAACGGCGCCGGTCGAATCAGAGGCGGTACTGTCGTGGTTCCGAAAACGCCACTGCCCACTTGCCCAATTTCCCCAAGCTTCTTGTCTGAAAGCCCTTTAAATTCCATTGTTTCATAATTGCTAATTGCTGCTAATTACATTTAGCACCTGTAAAAAGAATTTCACCTACAAGTTCATTTTTCCTTGCATCAAATCATCGGCAAAAATGTCCCCAACAAAAAATTCTTAGCATTCATAATCCAATGTATCACTAGAATTCGCAGGAAAACTATTCCGGCACCATTGTATGCCAAAAAATGTTGTCCCTCATGTGCACCCTAATCTTCCCACATACACATATCTTGCAGACCCTTTGTCCAACGGACAAAAGCAAATACATGCATCTAGCGTCTAGTGCCATAAAATGAATTCCTTCGCATGTAAACATGCATACAAATTCGATCCTTTTCCGTTCAGCAAGATACGGTACACGACCACACATCGTATACCTAAATTGCTTTCGCAACACCAGCATAATAGCAACACGGCAATTTACCCAGCTGCAATAAAGCGACCAGCGATTCGTTTGTTCAATCGACAAACAATCACCGCATCTTAGGCATAATAAACGCAAACCAAATTCTCCAGCATTTCCTAATGCACACATGAACTCGGTTTCTACTGCAGCCAGAGATGCCATAAACATCCAATTTTCTTTTAGCACAATTTCCCGGATGACTGGCGGTTTATTTATTCAACTGCAATGCACACCATAATGCCTTTTGTCCATCTTCCTTTTTTTTGTCCGCTTCGTTTCTCATGACGCTCGCGCATAAGTAAAACAATGCATCTCGTTTTTCCTTTGTTTCACCGCATGAATAGGCACCGTGATATCCACGATCAACTACACGCACACCACCACAGGACCTCACTAGGGAAATCCTTCTCCTTTGTTTTCACCACGAGAGAAACACGTTCTCTCTCGAGGAAACTCACCCCATTAGCGAATGTATATTGCTAAGTCGTATTCCAACACCGATCCGGACGGTTCGTCTTCCGCTCCCCGCAGCGTCGGTGGGGGGAGGGGGGGGGGGGGGGGGGGGTAGATACCCGGAGTCGCGGACCCCCGAGTCGTGTGAGTCTATCGCGCAAATGTTAGCCATGTAATTAATAATCAACAACCCCAAGCTTTAGAACCGCGAGCGAAATACCCTTGAGCGAAGATAAATTAAGCTCTACTGGACATTGAAAAGTGTATTCAGTTAAAGTTGTACTGAGAATTCTAAAGAGCCTTTAAACCATTTTAAATAAATCAAAAACACTAACCAAATAAATTTAAATAAAAACTAATATTAATAAAACAATAACCGTGTGACTTGCTTTTTGTGTTGGTGTTTCCTTTGCTTTGCGTAATCGGTTTGTGACGGAGTTTTGCTGTTTCTGTTGAGAACTATGCATCTTAGTGTTCGGTGGAACTTACGGACTTACTTGTTAGTGAGGACGAAGTACAACCCTGCGCCCATGCCAGAGCCACGACTTCGCCCGCCGCAGTACGTAGACTTTACCATATGAAAACGGGTCTTTTGAATTCCTAAATTTCGTGGGAACAAAAATGAGTGAAAATTTGTAGGTGTCCAAAAGATGGTTCCATCAGAAAATTATGTAGAAATTGTCAGTTTCAACACGTGATAACAACACAACCTGAAAATATTAGTGACTTTGTATCTGCTGGATACGGAGAAGCACACGACTGCCGACTGGTGGACTGAGGATCGGATATTTATACCAATTGCTTACTTTGTTCTGTTATATAATTAACGTGTGTTAATTATCACCTCCCTTTAAATCCCTCAAACCACTACCGATCCATATCCTTATCCACAGATTCAAGCATCATATTCCTGTCAATAGCGTATTCCCACCATACAATAGATACATTTTAATAAACTTTTCATCCCTAGAAATACATTATCCCTATCTCAATAACTTGATATTTTGTTAGCCGGTGCGGGTTCTTTAAGCATTCCCGAAGAACCACACATCGTGCTAATCCAACTCCCCGCCCCCAACCTGCAAATACCTGCACCAACCATAAGCAGCTTACCTGTATACGAGCAGTACAAAGCTCTATTCAACAATTTCATACCTGAAACATAAGTCCACGGCAAGATTACCATCTTGCCATGGCATCAAATAAATAGCATCAATTAAACCATCTCGGTTCATCTGTCATGAACCGATCGGTTACTATGGGCGAACACATGTCCATCAAACACAGGTCAATCCTCCCGGGCGTTCTTATTCCAACAATCCGTTGGTCCAAAAGACATGCCATGGCAAATCGCTTGCTTATACAGCTGCAGCCGATTATCCCTGATCGGTTGCATAAGCGATAAACTAGCATCGAATTGGACATGATCATAATTTGTTTTTCCTAAACTATCTAGCAATTGTTACGTGCGGTTTCCACCACCCCCATCATTGGATTGATTTTACATAATTTAGTTTTAATATAATTTGATGGTAAGGTGGTGCGAAATGCGCACGATCCACATGTGAGTGTGCGGACATGTCCCTGTTCGAGTGTGGATCGTGTGCAAGTTCGAACTCTGTTTTCGGGGTGGATGTCGATGGAGAGAGAGAGAAGAAACAACAAGAGGATTTTTCGATTCCGTTTGTTTTGATGTTGTTTTTTTAAGATACGGTATTAAGGACAGTTGTGATTAGAGTTCGGTTGCAGCCAGCAGTTGGAAGGGAAAAACAGCAATGTCCGGTATTTTTTGATAAGAAGAAAATAGAAAAATTGTAAAAAGGAAAAACGAAGATTTTTGATTCGTAATGTAATAGCACGGTTTTTTTAGTCTAAAAATAAAGGAAGAAACTTCATAACGTACTCGCAATTGTTTTTACCAAAAAGAGAAGACAGTAAATCGAGAAGATTATCGAAACTTTCCGGAAACGACGTGTGCTTAACAATTGGTCCGGGGAACCAGAACAATTTCGAAGGTTTCCTAAGACCTGTGGATCAATTCACCAACTTAATTTTACACCGGACCAAACGAAACACCGGCAGGCAAGGGCACGGGAGACGGGATTGTGTCTGGTTGTTCAACTAGGAGCAGGAACTCAACAGGGCGCAGGATCGGCGGCCCAACCACTATGTAATCCAAAGACTTGGTGAACGAGAAAACAGGTAACCACTGTAAATATACATTGACTATCCAAATTTTTGTGGCTATATACAGCACACAATGGTCACGGGCCATGTTTTGTTCACTAATACAAAGCATAGGACAACTCGCGCCTAACTGCCAAGAGCCGAATTCTTTGCCAGTGTAAATATTCACACTGGAATTCGACCCTTGACAAGCTATGGAAGCAATGCACAATTGACGTGGATAAATACACAACCGTCATTGTGTAATCACCCTGATCACCAGATCAGGTCCCACGGTATCATTCTCCTAAACAACCCTCGTACCATTAGCTACGGCAAATAAACGCGTATCTTAGCGTTTGACCACCGAAATAGTGTTTCTGTGGACATAATACTCAGAAACCTAATTCTGCATCAACGAATCGCTAGTTTAAAGATAGCAACCTTTTTCGGCCGTTATACGAGCGACCATATATTTGCACAGCTGACCTATTTGAATTCAATTATCGTTAGTCAGTTTTTGTTGTCGTTTTTCCTCATTCGACTGCAGCCGATATATGAAATGCTGTTCTCCCCCATGTGCAGGCCCTCTTCCTGTTTGTGTGCAGGTTGAATAGTGCTATCCGCGCGAAACAACATCTAGAATCATCACCAGAGTCAGATAGTAAACTTGGAACCGCGCACACGTACCGGGGACGTTGTGTGAGTCAGATTTCTACACGCAAGGAGGTTAGTGGAGAACCTTAAATGCAAAGTGTCGCCTTATGTAACGTTTTTTTTATACAAATCCTTGCTCCGATAAAGTGTTTTAGTCGAGGCGTAATTTCTGTGCAACTAGTAATGTAATGTTTCGTTGTTGCAATCCATAGCCGCACGCGCAGGCAAATATAATTACATTTTAAAGCTTAAATTAAAAACTTTGAACAATTTAAAGACTAATCGACGTAGCAGTGTTAGACTTAAGAACTATAATCAATAAAGTGAACCATTATATACAATTAAATAACTGTGTTTCTTCATTTTTGAATACATCCGTTTTTTGCTTTTCTGTGTTTTCCTGGAGGATCAATTTAGTGCGCCCAATAGAGTGTGGAGTATTGTTCTGAACCTGCGTCCATGTCGACGCTCTAGCAAATACCGCTGCAAGCCACCTGCCCATTGCAATAGTATAAATGAACTTTTCAATTCCCAAGTTTTATCGAAAATTATTCAATTGCAAAGAAAAAGGGATTCCTATGGTATGAGGGACATGTCCAGGGCTGTGGGATCCCAACATCGTCCAATTGAGAGACAAGTTTCAGCCAAGGATACAACCCAACCATAGACACAACACCAGCCATGTACACCACCCACCCAGGCCACTCAGGGCGTAGCCCACCTCGCCATTCACAGGACAGTACTATAAAGAAGACACCCCCCCCCCCCCCCCCCATTTATAAACAAAATGTATTAGACCGTTCTGTACCCAGTAGACGAAGCATAAATGGCGAAGCCCACCTCGTCATTGACAGTGTTGCTGAAACGAAAGTAAAATAAAAAGGAAAAACACCGAAATCGCGACGACACTTTCTCCAGCGACGTTCCAACAGCTTTCGCCTTTAGCGGACTGTATTGCCGGCACTGGCCGGCCAACGATGATTTTCTAATCTGTAGGATTGTACCTCCAGAGCCGGACTTTTCTCTGGATGAACGGGCGTTGGAGTCTTGTCTAGTACGAATCCCTATCGGACTAACGTCAAAAGTAAAACACGACCATTATTAATTCTTATGATTATTATTTATTTCCTATTAATTTCAGGTTAAAATTTGTCCCCTCGCGGCTGGTCTTGACAAGACCTATTCGTGAGGAGTTCCTGTGATGACTCCTGCTGTTTCACTTTTTTTTTTTAACTGTATTTATTAATTCTAAAACTGAACAACGATGGGAATATCAGCTTCGCTGGTTGTGATAATTTTTGGCCAACGTACTCAACACTACAACAAGACAACGTGTATATATCGCGTCTCCGCAGCGCTACGGAGAGCGGGAGGGGAACCGACCGTCGCGAACGGTGGTTGTAATAAGACTCATCGAGGCTTGGAATCTGGCTCTTGATTCATCCTCGATTCGGTGCTGGTGGATATCCTCTCCGCTAAGGATATGTTTTTACTTACCACAAGAGAGACGTAAAGTTTCTCCATGTGGAACAGAAAACCAGATCTCGTAATGAAGATCATGGTAGTATGTGTGTATGGGTGATCGTGGAGATCATATTGTTCAACTCATGCGCAAAGGCGGTGGAAAAACAAAGCAGGAAAACGGTAAAGACAAAAGGGACGTGAAGATCTTTGTTTATGGTGTGCATTGCGGCTAAATAAATAGACGGCAATGCATCGAGGAAATGTGCTAAACGAAAAGATGGGATGAGGGCATCATAAAAGTCTTAGATGAGTGATACCTTTATGTAAATAGACGAATAGCCATTAGGGAAAGGTGGTAATGGATTACCATACTTTATACAAAGAAAATTGTATATCGTATCTTGGGTCGGTTGCCGAAACGAATCCCTTGCTTGCATTTGTATATGCAGGGTAATTCGTTTGTGGCAAAGAACGAAATTGGTGATTGTTTATTCGTTTAGACGAGGGATCGTGGTCGGGTATATTCCAATTAATTACAAACAAGCTGCCCGACCCTGCTTTGGCCGTTGGACAATGGAATCGCCAGCCAATGTGTATGTAAGATATTGTTGTACACATGTAAGGCTGGGCATAGCCAACTCAAGGTTAAGATTCCCTGATTATGCGGTTACATTATATGTGAACTGATAAGTTTTCTTTTCAGCGATATTGTGTTTGGCCGTGGTGAATTCCTTTCAGAAGATAGTTATGATGCGTAAGTACTTGATAAATTCTTTCAGGGAATTTATGAAATGCATTGGATGCATGGATGAAGGAATTCTTATAGGGAATTTTGAATTCGAAAAATTAATCAATTAACTTTGAAGTGTTGATAAGTGTGTAATGTAATTGTTCTTTCCCTCTCTCGCTGGGAATTTTCCCCCAGGACCTCTCTAATTGTAGAGTGGAATTTCCTAACGTGTGAAATATTTGAATTGAGATCCGTTGTGAAATAAAAAACATTAATAATAACAAACTAAGTCAGTGTGTTTAATTTTCAGCAGTTCCTGGGTATATTTATTTCTTTAGTTTGTGGATAATTTGGGGCGGAACTTTCGTTCAGTGGATAATGGAGGAAGAAAGTGAACCGAGTGCCCGTGTCCGGTACATACTTCTTCCCCACAAAAACATAGAATGTTGGAAAATGGTTGGACGTTACAGTATTTAAACTGGTTGGGGGTAAGTTCAGTGTTGTGGTATATGACCCCGTTTGAATCATTTACCGGTCTGTCTGAGGTGAACATAACTCTTGTATGGAGACAGTTGGGATGGTTAGTCCTGATATCTAGAGGGTTCGCTAAGAGTGAGGTTATTATGGGATTGGGATTATTTCGTAGGTTTTCCATAGATTTGATAGACAGCTCGAGGAATCGTCTATCGAGGCGTTCTGTACCAGCGGTATTGTAGAGTTGAACGTTACTATAGTACTTATAGGAGTTAGGACGACGATGTGTTCTAGAGACATACCTATGGCATTTTCTTTCGAATGCTCACAACTTCTTCATTTGGGAGGGAGTGATATGGTACCACAATGGGCACGCGTACGTGAGTGTGGGTCTGATAATTTGTCTGTAGATGAGCAGTTTGACTTTGAGAGAGAGACTATTAGGTTTCCACATTACTCTTCTACAGAGACTAACCTGAATTGTGGCTTTATAAAGAGAATTTTTAATGTGGGCGGAAAAAGAAAAGTTATTAGAAAAAGTTATTCGCATATATTTTAGGGTTTTGGAGGGTTTTATCAGAGTGTTGTATAGGTTAAGTTTAATTTTGTTGTAGCAGCGTCTGGTGTTGTTTGTACAGCGCTCGTTTTTGCCCTTGAACACTAAGAGCTGCGTTTTTTTTTTTGGGTTAAGGTGATTTTTCCACTTATTAAAGTATGTCGATAGCTTAGGGAGGAAGTTCTTAATGCGGTTTCTTGCAGTCTTAACAAATTTGCTGCTGGAGTAAATTAATGTATCATCAGCATAATTCAGCATTGCAACTGTTGCGGGTTCAACTGAATGCAGTCAGTGGATTCGCAACTGAATGCTGTCAACAGTAGTAAGAACAGTCAATAAATAGTTGTCATGACAACGAATAAACAACTTACAAACAAACTGTCGTCAAATCAATGACAATCTTCAGCTTCTTCGTTAACTGCTTGGCGACTCCAGTTCGCAATTCATTGTAATCGACAAAATTCTAAGGAATCATAAGAAATAAAGACGATATTTCTGATCTCAATAAAGATCCACATTATTTCAATTATCGGGAAGCTAAGAATCAAGGTAATTATTTTAGTTTAACCAATTTATTAGCAGTTGATTCCAGCGGAGACCAATTTGTTCCTGCAAACGACTTGGTGGTTGAATGACGATGTCCGCCGCAGTCTTGGATGTGGTCGGACGGTCGGCGATGAGGGCGTTTCTTGCCTCAATAAACTTGGTGACCTAGTCCAGACAGATCTTCTCGGCTTGACCGATGAATCTGTCCACGAAGTAGCGGTGGCCGCTGGTCATCTCTGGAGTGGCCAGGAGTTTTATCTCCTCATGGTTCAGTCGGATGTCCTCCCATGTGATCTGGAGATTGTGCTGGCGTATGTCCACCGTGAATAATTGAGAAAAGCACAGGACATCCGCTCCTGGGAGGCGAACTGGGCGATGATGAGCTGCTCCGCCAATGTAGCCTTTGTCATGTTTGACTTCGCTCACATTTGTGCCGGGATCACCTTGTAATTTGGATGCCGCGAACTTGGTGATGGTTGGTCTTTGCGTCTGGACTCTGGTGTGTCCCGCGACCTTGATGTCGGTCTGGTCCTTTGCAGTTGCCACGAACTGAGCGGTGGTTGATCCTTACGTCTGCACGTTCTAATATGCCGCGAGATTGGCGGCGGTTGATCCTTACGTCTGGATCCGGTGATTGCCACGAACTTGGCAGCGGTTGATTCTTACATCTGGATCCTTTGCATGGGGCGCCGCGAACTTGGCGACGGTTGCCGATCCACAGGTCTGGATCTTCGATTGTGCCGCGAACTGGTCGCGGTGTGGCGGTACGATGTTGATTCCGTTCGCTGGAATCAATTGCTGTAATGAGTTTTCAATAGAAAGACTTAAATGTGGTTGACGGTGGTGACGTAGCTGCGCTGGAGGCAGATCGGCGATACGCCGCTGGGCTGTGGTGGCTGGTGCGAATGTAGCTGCGCTGGGGGCAGCTCGTTGCCACGCCACTAACGACTGTGGAGCGTCAGGCGGCGGTGAAGTAGCTGTATTTAGGGGCAGCTCGTTGTTGCGCCACTAACCTGGCAGCGGGTCCTTAGGCTGGACCCTCTAGTGTGCCGCGATTGTCGGCGGGCAGTCCTTAGGCTGGACCTTGGGGCTGCGAACTGGGCAGCGAGCTTCTTGTTGCGCCACGAACTTGGCGGCGGTCGGTCTTTAGGTTGGAACTTGGGATTGGGAACTGGGCGGCGGTATCTTGTAGCTGTGGTTGGGGCAGTTTTGGTTACTGCGCCACGAATGTGGCGGCAGTATTGTAACTACCATGTGGGCAGCTCATTGCTGCACCACTGAATTGGCGGCGGTCGGACCATAGGCTGGACCTTGGGGCTGCGTTCTGGGCAGCGGGAACTGATCTGCCATGCTCTTCGGGACAGCTATTTTTTACGCCGCAAACCTGACGGCGGTGCAGTTTATACAGAAGCCCTGCGATCCAGACGCGATCAAACGCCTTTGAAATATCAAGAGATATGCACACGGTAGGGCTTTGGTTTTGGAGACCGGTTGTAACATCGTGTGTAAGTTTTAGTAGAGCATGGCATGTGGATTGTCGCTTACGGAATTCGAACTGAAAGTTAGGGATGAGAGCGTTCTCATTGGCAAATGAGAGAAGATTTTCATAGATCTTGCGTTCAAGTATCTTACTTAGTTTATTTAATAAGGATAATGGACTATAATTGCAAGGGTTATTACTACCACCGGGCTTCTTAATAGGAATTACTACCGCAGTTTTTCAGTTCTCTGGGAAGTGTGATGCATTCATCATATGATTAAGAAGAACGAGGATGGGAAGCAGATTCGGCGGGCGTAGCTTTTTAAATAGAAGGCGTGGGATTCCAACTAATCCAGTTGAGCTTTTGTTATTTCCTGATTTTACGATCTCGGATAATTCGTCTGCAGTTGGGAAAGTTGTGATGTCCAAGGGGTGTGAAGCTATGTTTGTGTTATTAAATTCACCGATGAAAAGAGTAAAAGATGGGAATAATCTGTTTGGGATGTATTCGTTTACGGTGTCCTCGAAGCCAGAAGTTGAGAGGGAATTATTTTGCTGATGAATCTTTGAGAAGTGTTCTGCGAGGCAATTTGCTATGTCTATATCGGATTGGCAATATTATTGCTGATTCGGTTGACTGCTGCTTCACCGTTGCGCTCGCTTTTATAGTCCACTCCCTGTTAATGACGAGCCGGGCTCCGCCATGTTATGCTTCGTCTACTGGGCCCAGGCCGGTCTAATTCATTTTGTCTATTCACGGAGCGGCCCTCTAAATAGTCCTCTTCCTGTAAATGACGAGGTGGGCTCCGCCATGTTAGGCTTCGTTTACTGGACGCGGGACGGTCAAAATCACTTCGTCGATTCACAGGGGGTCTTCTATATCTTCCTCTCCCTGTGATTATTATCACCATAAAATGCCCGTCCAGGTCCGGAACACACAACCCCACCCGACAATTGTCCAGTTTTTGTCATAAAATGGGGGACCTAGGCGACGGGTGCATCACCCACCGAAATATGTCCATATGCACATCGGGTCATAGGTACGGGCACGAGGTCGGGAATTTCCGGGTGCAAAGTGCACAACCAGCGTCACGCAATCCCGGACCACCAGCACCAAGGCCACAAAATGAGCAGAAGGAGTCCCCAAGTCAAACAAACCAGGGACAGGTCCAACCCTCTACGCCCAAACAGCTACCAGCAACATCGAATCGAGAGTGTACAGCTTTCGATATTGCTGTGAGTATTGTGGCCGGAATGGTCACATGTGGGAGCAGTCTCGCCACAAGAAAAATTGGGAACAAACCCACAACACCCCAACTTGTATGCACACTGCAACGGCTAGAATTGTACGTCGCCATAGTAACCTACCCGCCTACACGGTTAACCTCGAATAGGACGAGGGGACAAATGGCCTAAAACGACGCAATAGGCAAAAAAAAAACTGACGAAGGCACGTAGGCGCAAAGTAGACCGAAGCCGCTCTAGAAAATTCGCAATGACAAAGTGACCAACAAACGGCTTCAGTGTCCAAAGGGTTCGTATCAGTTCTGGTCAAAGACTACCAGCCATAACTTCCCCTCCTCCCCTTTGCCCCCGCCAGTGACGGGCTGCGGTGTATGAGTCACCAATTCAAAAAATAAAGCTAATGGGTTCACGAATCTATTTTTCGCGAATTTATGTTCCTAGATGCCGTTTTTTTGTGATCACGCCGGTCTTCAAGGTTGAAGCTGAAGTTCCGCCCTCAAGCTTTTTAATGCATTCTCCGTGGATTGGACTGTAGAAAAGCAAGCGCCTCGAATGAGATACCAGCAATAGTCCTTAAAAGCTGTGCTCCACAACTGTCATCAGTTCTTAGCAAATTCGTTCGCTTATATTATCCTGCTAGGATATCCTTAGAGTTCAAGGAAAAAGGTTACCCAAGGAAAGAGAAAAGGTGCCTCTCATAAAATTATCGATCGATAGCATTATTGTCTATCTTATCCAATGTAGTGTCATCAATGTTGAGTTGAGGAAATAATGCAACGGACTTGTAAGTGATCCTGCATATGAATTCCTTTTGACATTTGTAACTGATATCTGGACATCTGCAATTGAAAAACATACTAAATCAAGGGTGGTCGCATTGGGTAACTCCAAGGCCATTGATCGCGTCTGGCACTGGACGCAGCTAGCAAGCTTGGGGTCTTTCTCAACAGCCTTGCGACTGGACGAGAATATTGTTCGTGCTGCTCGGGTTGTTGTGGATCTTCGGATCTCCATTCTATTAATTTTAACCTAATCTCTATTCGGTTAGCTCTAACCTTGTTTTTGATTCATATTTGTAATTTACTAGAATCAATGGGTGACAATATATCAATTTTTGCAGCTGGTAGTACACTTATTTCCTCGTCTTCGCATAATCATGCGAGTAACAAATTATCGTCGCACCAGCTGAGATGTAGCCAGATCGACTCTGTGAATTGTAATCTGGATAGAGTCATACAGTGGAGGCAGGCCAATAAGTACAACGAAGATATTCTCGGTTTTCTCATGGACCGTCTGTTCACTACACAGAGCTCGAGCTGCACAGCAGCTATCCGATGCCCTGTCCGAATATAAGGCTGACATAACAACAGAACATCACGTTATTCCCATGTCGCAATGGTTAACACAAACAAATGCGCATCCCAGTGTTCGATCCCCGAAATAGGGTTTCTGTTTATTTAAGACACAGAAACCTATTTCTTCCTCCAGCGATCGTCACGATCGTTTACAACAACGATGCCTGCATCCGTAATGCTTGTTCCTTTGTTTGTCTAGTTGCAGGATCGATCGTTGCCCCACTTCCAGCGAAAGGGGCACTGTACTTGACCTATACTATCATATGGGAAACTCTCCCATTAAACTCCAATCCGATCGCCCATTGGTCATCGGCAAAGAAAAGATCGGATTGACTCCTCCCCTATCGATGAAATTTCATCACGATTGCCGCTAGTGGAAGTCGAGTACAACGGTCATGGGGAAGTCAGATTTCATCCCCAGGCGGATACACACGTCGAAGCGCGGCCGCGTCCTTGGTCTTATTTCAGAGTCCTTGTGCGTTTTGAATCAAAGTAGTTAATTGAAATGGTGTAATAAGAAAAACTACGTTACGAGCCGCGTTTGAAAGCTGTTTGCTAGTTGCATCATAGAGTGTTATGATGTACATTACCCTTGGAAATTTTAAATAAAGAACTAATAAACAAAATCTTCCAGTGTCTTTAATTTGTGTCATAATTGTGGAGAAGGATTAACATTTTTATTCGTGGTATGTTGATGATTTGACTTTTCGATGTTGGGAAGGTAGTGAAACGAGTGCCCGTGTCTTGGCACACTACGACAACCCGCAAACTTCCACCACACCTTGGAGCGTATCAATATTTGAACACATCCTTTATTCATACGGCTTATAGCACAAAGTCTTTTATTAAGTGTTTTCGAGACAACTACACAAAGTGGAGAATGACAAATTACACACGTTACGAGCAATTACAAATTGCACACGTTGGGAGGAATTAAAAATCGCACACGTTAGAATTGCTGCGCATTGAAAGTTGAATATACATACGTTGAGAGTATTTTTAGTTTAACTGGCGTATTTTAAGATTTAAAACTGAGGTTCGCCAATTCCTTCTCGATCTATCGTGTTACGCTGCGCAACCTCCTCGTGAGGGTTCTCTGACTGTTTGATTTCTCTATCCATTTCCAATTCTCATCCCCTCATCTATAAAAGAAATTACCCATCTCGATTCATATTTCCATCTTCTTCTCGGTATCTTCTTTCGAAGGATCGGGCGTACCGCCACTTATTACTCGATCCTTTCATGGGGTTTGTTTGCGTTACCCATCTGGCTTAAGAGAACAAGAGTTTTCGTGCGCTTCAGATGGGTAACAAAGGAACCGTGGAAATTGGTTGTCGGTTTCTAGATTGCATTACCAAGTCATAAAACATCTGGTATGAGAAAATATGCGTTAGGATGTTTATGATTGCAAGAATTGTGTGTCGGCGGATCACTATCTTGTTGGTAGAGTGTTCCGAGCGCGGATTGCCTTACGGAGACGTATTGCATCCGCGGATCAGGTTCGAAACAACACGGCTGCCTTACGCTATGAGAATACCAGCAACACCTTTGGGCATGCGTTAAGACTCGCCCTCGAAGAGCTCGACGGAGGAAGAGTAAGTCCTGGGGCCATAATGCCGGGCGTAGAAGAGAAATGGACACGCCTTAAGAATACTGTCATTAGTACTGCCAACTCCATCTTAAGCAGTAGTCGTAGAAATCGGAGCGACTGGTTTGATGATGTATGCAAACTAGCGACTAAACGAAAGAATGCTGCATACCGGGCAATGCAGCAGTCTCATAGGACGTGACTACGCGAGGAGAAATAGAAAGAGCTCAGAATATCCGAAAAAAGACTTCACAGACAAAATAAAAGTGTCTGGGAAAAAATCCTTGTCTGTGCAATAGAGAAATGTAGAGAGCGAGGTGCGCACCAGGCGCGGAAGTTCTACCAAATAATCCGCAGTATGACGCGGTACACACCACGGGTAATCTGATCACCGAAGATGAAGGCATTCCGGAGCGATGGGAAGTGCACTTCAATTAATTACTAAATGGTCAGCTCACAGAAGAATTGGAGGCTCCACCAATGCAAGATCAAGACCCAATGCTGCCGCCACCAAACATTGAGGAAACAATAAGAGGCATAAGACAGCTCAAATCAAATAAAGCCCCGGAGCTGATGGCATACCACCTGAGCTGATCCAACAAGGAAGGACAGCGTTACATCACGCAATTCATGAGATCGTGGTGCACGTATGGGAGCAAGAGGAGATGCCGGAAGAAGCGTATCACACTGTGCAGCAACTATAGGGGTATAACATTGCTGAGTACCGCCTATAAGATACTCTCCACTATCCTACAAGATCGGATAACCCCATACACTATGGTTATCATTGGTCAATATCAGTGTGGTTTCATTCCAGGCAAATCAGCGATTGATCAGATATTCACCTTTAGGCAGGCGTTGGAAAAATGTCAGGAATTTAAGATTCCATTATATCATCTATTTATAGACTTTAAGGCCGCCTACGACAGCATAGTCAGGGTAGAACTATATAATATCACGAGAGAGTTCGGCATTCCAAGCAAATTGATACGAGTTTGTAGGTTAACCATGACCAACGTAACTAGTCAGGTAAAAATAGTGGGGTTGCTGTCCAAACCAATAAACATCTATAATGGACTCCGACAATGGGGCGGTCTGGCCTGCCCCCTCTTCAACCTGGCGTTGGAGAAAGCAATCCGTGACTCTGGTCTCACAACTTGAGGCACTATTGTCACCAAGTCCAGCCAGATACTTGCGTAGGCAGATGACAACGACATCATCGGTAGAACCGAATCGGCTGTACAGGATACATTCGCCCAGATCGAGCAGGCGGCACAAACTGGATGACATCGGCTCGAAAGCAAGACCGGTGGAGAGATTTGTTAAATAAGACCAAGACCCGACCCCGTATGTAGTGCCGATGATGATGTTAGTCACTGGGGATGAAAAATGGATCCACTTGGATAACCCAAAGAAGAGAAAATTATGGGGACCACCTGGCCATGCTTCAACATCGACAGTAAAACCGAATATTCATGGAAGAAAACTCATGCTATGTATTTGGTGGAATCAGATTGGTGTCGTGTATTATGAATTTGTGATACCGAGTGAAACCATCACTGGAGTTCTCTACCGAACACAATTAATGAGATTGAGTCGAGCACTCTGGGAAAAACGCGTACTACTCCAGACAAGACAACATTATTCTTCTCCATGATAATGCTGTTACACGCAACGCCTACCCTCCCCTAATACTCACCCTTTTGGGGGCCATCCCTCACCATTAGGACGATTCACCTTCATGTGAAGCCCCATATGTTGATTAATCCTAATCAACATATCCAACCCAATGAGTACCTGTAAAAGTGCATTAGATACAAAATGCATATACGGGCGAATCATGGAATCCGGATACCACATCTGGGGAAAATCCATGACGGCACAAAGAAAATAATGTGCTACTCAAAACAAAGAACAATTCCATGGTAACGAAGTAATAAGGTATACAAAATATATTTGCCATCGTTGACTATAAATGAACACTTGTGTAAATACAAGTTTCTAATAAAGCGCATCTGCACAATCAGGTCTCGCAGATCATAAACATTTTCAATGCTTCTTGCTGTTGTTGTTGCTCCATTTTCGTTTTCCGCTCATTCTGGCTCAGATTGTTTTTTAGTTTAACAACTTTCTCCATTTGTTTATCTAGTTGTTTTTTTTTTTAGACTAATCTCATCGATGAGTCTGTTGAGGACCTCGATCTGATTGCTGGCGTCTGCATTTGTTTCGCTGACAGCCAGTTCTTGGAATTGGTTTCCAGCCCCTGAGTACTGGGCACCATGGGTGTTGTCTTCGTCGTCGCTGTTGACACTCAACTGTATCCTTGTTTTCATTGGTTCTAAGGCGTTTAGCCTTTAGATTTATGTCTGTATTTTGCTTTCTCCGAAGCCTGACACGGGCGCTCAGTTCACTTCTTCCCCAACGATGTTGCTAAGACGAATATCCTGCTGGAGCCGTGGTCACTTGCCTGGTATGGGTTCATATGATTTTTAATAAAATGTCGAATTACTTGAGATCAAACACTGGTACACAACATTAAAAAGAAGATTCACTTTATTTGTAATGATTAACAAGCCCTAAGTACTTTCATTTGGTATTTTAACAGAGGTGCACTTTACGAAAATCCGACAATACAAACTTGCTGACCGAATGGAATTGGAATTGATGTAATTTAAAATCGAACTGGTTTTAATTCATTCTAACACTCCTTTTCCGCGTCCAGTCATAATTTAATGAAAAAATTTCTTACTAGAAGTGTTTACTGATTGAAAGAATTCAATTGAAAATCACGGACGCAGTCGCGTGCGGAGACGGCGGTGGTGGAAAGACGTTTCGTGGCGGTGTAACCACCCACGATGATAGGTGAGTAAAGACTGATTCGAAAAGGGATGAAATTGGATAATTTAATTTTTGCAATTGACAACCAAAAGAGAACATACTTCTGCTCTCTCATTGCCATGCTCGTCGATGTGTGGTGGATTACATCGGTAAATTGATGATCGAAGAAAGCGGGAGAATGAGAGAACAGAAACTCGATGTATGATTAACTTGGTGTGGATTTGGTTGTATATGCATGAATCAATGTAGTTCTGGGGAAAACCCATTGACCTAATTGGGTAATATTACATATTATTTCAGATGAATAGCATATAAAGGGAATGGGTAGAAATGACGCACTGAAAGCGGTCGAAATGAGATATGGAATTGTGGTTGGAATTGTGGGTTGATTCTCCATGTAGTATAGAGAACCCCCACAGCAACATTTTGGCATCCATTTAATTTAGGTCCATATCATGGACCACGTGTTCTCACTTTTTTTATTGTCTTTTTTTTTTTATTGCGCGAGTGACAGGTAGATAATCACGTTCAGGAGTTTGTTTATTATATTGTGCACATACACAAACAGGAACACTTCGTACGTGGCGTATTGGCCCTAATTGTTTTTCAATTATTTTGGGTGCAGAGATGTCCCAAGCGAACCCGTACTCATTTAAGATGTGCAACGCGGTTTAATTTAAAAATAATAATTTAATAATAGTTTCTTATACACTTGACTTTTAGGCCGTTCCGTTGAACGGTTCATTAACTATCGTTTGTCGACACGTCAACACTGGGCGGTGGTCAATTTGGTACTGTGGTTAATTAGCGTCCTTACACCTCGGACGTCAATCACGACTGAACCTCGAATCTGAAATTCATCATCCTTTTATTTAATATCTTATCGGGATTTTGTGTCCCGAATGCATCAAAATGCGAACAGAATCTAGAAAAAGATACTTGGCTGGAACCAAGTCTTTGTATTTGAGATAAGAATTCGGTTAGGCGCATTCCCGGAATTATGGGCGGGGGGGGGGGGGGGGGGGGGTATAGTAGTTGAATATCTGGTTCAACTTACCATGTGTTTGTTTTTGTTGGGAGGTCATGGGAAATTGAGGTATGGATGATGAGTGAATATTTGATTCCTGGTGAACGAATTTTGTTGGATCGGGATAATGTCTTTGTGGACTTGAGTTAAAGATTATGGGGAGTTGGATACATGGGCGATAAACGAACATTCGATTCGTTTATCGCGAATTTTGAATTTAGATGATTGTTTTTTGAATTGTAGTTAAGGATTATGGGATTTGGATGTATGTGTGGGGCAAGGAGATGCTTTTCAGAGCACTTCACGAGGAACAACTTCATAATCATGCCAACGTGGACCTGATTAAACTTCTGGATATTTCATTAAAAGTGAGAAGGCTAAAATACCTTAAACCACATGAGTTGAGATGAAATGGATACTAAACTCTATCTGGGACACTGGTACAGTACACGTTCTTACTTAGATTTATTTAAATACAATTGAAATATTGTATCAAATTGACATTTCAAGAGTATACTAAGCATTTTCAATAAAGGATGTGTGGGGGTTCTTTAAAATCTTTCCTAAGAACCACCCATTTCCTACCAAGTTATCTGTCTCCTACTTACCTGCAAATGATCAGCGTAAGCCGATTCGCACATCCTCACAGCTGAAAACATAGGTCCACGGCAAGACTATCATCTAACCGTGACATCAGACTTCCACCTCGGGGCATGCGCGAGTTATGGGAACTGGGTACACCCCAGTATTAAAACACCCACAGAAGTCAAAACAATTAAACAAATCCTTTTTTACTTTTTTTTTCTTTTATTTTATTTTCTTTATTTACTTAACGTTATTGTTCTTCACTTTATTCTTGTACTTTATTACACACAGTAATTTACACTATGGTAGATTAACCGTACTCTAACGTGTGTTCGTTTTACAATATTCTTTATATATAACATTACACAAAAATCTTATACATTTGTTGCGGATTGGCAGTTGAATGTGCTGGTATGTACTGGAGAAATCTAGTATATTCGCAGTGTATACCAGTTGCGCGGCAGCTGTCGCGGATCAGCTGGCGGATTGTCACCAACAATGAGGCCAGCAGCGTCCCTTTTTGAATTGGCGGTTATTCGCCGTCATTTACCTAGCCTGAGTCTGCAACCAACCTTCAGCGGACTCGTTACATCGGAGCAAGCATCGTCATCACGAGTAAAATGGAACAAGAAGTTATTCATTGTCGTTGTTGTTAACATAACTTAGGATGTTCAATAAACTAACTCAATCTCTTTAAAAGGTAAATTCCTAGAGACGTTTTCTTCTTCCATCTGCCTTGTTCGTGCAAAGACCAACCGAATTGAAATACGCAATTACTGGTGTAATTGAATTGCATTACACTCAGGACAGTGGTTCGCGAGAATCACCGTTATCGTCCATCGGTGGACGCAGCCTTCATCCTAACGGTTGTATCCCCAACACATTCTTTTTTTTATTGTCACTGGTTCTTTCTTTTTGCTCAACTGCTTTACTATGACAATCTTCTTAAGTGCTAAACTTCGATGAGTTGTATTTGAAACGTACAAATTTTATAATCTTGGTTATCACTTTAGTTTCTTATACATTCTTAGATACTTTCTTTTTGGTCTCTTCTCTTTTAGTCAGTAATATATTTCGATGCTACACATCTATACAAATCTTATCTTCTTTAGTACGGAAAAACTTATTATATCTTTTCAACGGTCCGGGTAAACTACTATTACAAATTCGACTCGAAAATAACGGTTCTTCTATTTTAAGCACCTCTGATCTACACTTTTAACTTTCGATTCCCAAGACAACTCCAATCTTTCGATAACAACGATTCCATCCAAGATCAACTACTCGACTCTCCCGATAACAAAGATTCCATCCAAGACCAACTACTCGACTGCCACTTACTCTGTTCGTACCCCTTCTCGTTACCTCGCCACCCGATGACGATAATGCAATTTCGATTTGCAATGACCTAATTCCCGATTTTCAACTTCAATTCGCAATTGCTTTGGACTGCGGTGTCAGCCGATATTTCGTCATCGATTTGCGCCATAGTTCAATATACGCAATTGCGAATCGACCCAATTAATTCTTTTGTGTTTCGTACGCAATTAATTGCTTTTCCGTGATTTGTTAAACGTTCCGGAATATGCAATTAATTGCTTTTGCATTATTTGGCAATCGTTTTGGCATATGCAATTAAATGCTTTTGTATTATTTGGTTAAGCCGAAATGTGCAATTAATTCCTTTTTGTTAATGGCTGTGAAATATGCAATTAATTGCTTTTGTAATATCTGCTGATTGTTTTGGAATGATCAATTAATTGCATTACCGTTCCGGGGGGTCATTCGAGTTTAGAATCGGATGGCGTTTTTCTGTTTGAGTGTATCAATGACCTCATGTACATCATCTTTGTCTATGAGGTCACTGACACACTTAACACGCGCATCCAACGCATCATGTCCCCGAAAGCTAATTCGGCTACCTCACCAGGTAACTAGCAATAAGGCATGCACATGCCGATGCCATATGAGAAGAAGCATTTTCCCTTACATGTGCATGACATGTTCATTCTCATCACCAAGTCATCGGTTGATTGTACAAACAACAACCTACAGCGCAGCCATTGCTGGCCGCCTATAGAAATTTCCAGTGTTGTTTTAACACAAACAACATACCCGACACACCGACCGCTGGGACGTTGGCAATCTGCGTACAAGCTAATTGATGCTGTACGCAATGGCCAATGAATAAACATCCATTCCTCCTATCCCCTAAGGTTCGCTACAGTTGCGACCAACTTCCTGTTATCGATATTCAACCGAGCATGGGATTTGGACATGGATATGATCGTTGTTTACCCATGTTCATGCCCTATGATGACCCATCACCAAATCCAAACAAAAAGCAATATAGTCACCGTCGCTGAGGCTTCTGTAGACTTGACGTCCATGAACAAGTTTCCCCCATGTGCTACAGAGCCATTCGGCTAAAGCAAACAATAACACAAATCTCTGGTTGGACTATCGTCAACAGTAGATATCACCTACAATGGCATTTCCCTTGTATTCTTAGGTAAATACCATGACGACCCTATGAAACATAGGCAGATCTTGAACGATGTACATCCCATCATTTGACCCTTAAAATAGCGTTTTTGTTTACCTTAAAGCAAAAACCTATTTCGTTCTCAGGCGTGGGTCATCGAGGATTTATGACCACATTGCCTGCAGTCCCTTATACTCGTTCCTTTGTTTATTAAGGTGCAGTATCGTTCGTTGTCGATACTTCGAGCGAAAGGGGCATCACACTTGACCGTACGGTCATACAAAAAAGGGAAAACTCCCACGGAATCCCAATTCGATCACCGATTGGCTACACCGAGATCGGGAAATCCATCGCGATCATCTCTAGTGGACGTCGGCGGCGAAATCAACCAGAGTCAAAATACCATCTTCAAGGAGAGAAGTCGAGTCCCTGCTGTCGCGCTATCCGGTTTTTGTAACCCTAAGATTATTAGAGTCAAAATTTCACCGGCCAAGCTGAGAAGTCCGTGTAGTGTTTTCCGTTTGTTATTGTTCGCCGCGTCATTTTGCGCTGAATTTTCCAATTGATTTAACGTGATTAAAACGCAAATCAGTTGTGACAATAGTAAAAAAATTGTAACAAAATATCTAGCAGAAAAACGAATCTCGCTTTGCTGACAGAACCAACCATAAAACGAGGAAGAGGAGTTACATAAAAGGGAAATTAATGGATAAATAAATATCTAAGTGAATGACAAACAATACCTGTGTGTTTCTATTTGTTCCTGTTTTCTCCGGTGAACTTTGTCTCTTTTTTGCAGCGTGTAGTAGGTGGTGTTTTTAATGAACCCGTGTTGTATTCCAGAATACTACCCATATTAAATTTAACACTGAATCTCCTAACACATCCTTAAAAACTTCACTTAACATATATTACATTCTCACTTAATACATACCATTCATAAACATTCACAATATTACCAGTTACAACACACTTAATAACCTGCACCTTTTTATTTATTCAAAACATAGCAACTTGGATTTTCGTCCAAATTGATTAATGTGAAAAAGCACAAAAAGAAAAAATAGAAATAGAAAAAGTTCAGTTCCGAACGAGAGGAGTTCGGAAAAAAGAGTTTAGAGTTGACTTTAAGTTTGTTTTATCAGTTAATTTGAGTTGAGAATTTATAAAAGTAATTCGAAGAATAAAAGAATTTAAAATGAAATTTGATCAAGAAAATGAAATAAAATTATTTTAATTTAATTAACCTCCATGCTCTTCCCTCAACCGAGGAAGCACGGCACCGGACGTCAACACCCGTATCCTTGCCGATACCAATTAAAACAACCCGCCACAGATGTTTTTCAGGAAAAACAGTTTTTTGTTACTATTGTAATTCACCTCTGTAGAGATATTCCTCTAAAAAGATTTGTAGTCAGCACCAATTACGTTAAATATCCAAACTGGAATCCACGCAAGCGATTTTACCCTAGACAGTAAACCTAAAAAAACTAATTGTTTTACTTACTTTTATGGTCTTATACTGATTTTTAAGAAAAGTCGATAAAACACCACATTTTTGTGGAAAACAACCAGCATATAAAAAAATAGTGGTGTCTTTATTTATTTATTTATTTATTATATTTGTATAATTTTTTTAACGAATGGAATGATTTTTGGACTTTTAATACTGGTCAAGTACATTTCGAAAAAAGGAAAGTACGTGCGAGAATAGAGTCACACGAGTTTAAAAGACATGCTTTCTACAAAAACATATTTGAAGTTTATATACTGTGTTACGATTTGAATAGAAACCGGTTTAAATTCGTATAAAGGTGACGCTATAAATATTCCTATATCTTTTTTTTTCTTTACAAAAGACTTAATAAGATTTCGAGAGCCTAATTCTACGATGTTAGGGAACACTTTTAAGTAAGAACGAAATTGATTATTTATTTAAATTCTAAAAGAGAATGTCACATTAAGGATTCGAGAAAATCTCAGTATCTATTACTATTGCATTCCTTAATCATCGTCAATAATTACTTACGGCTATTGAAGTCATAGCAAAAATGCTTTAAGAAGTCGAAATGGACCCTCCAAAGGAAAGGAATACAACGGGAAAAGCCTCCAGGTAGTACCTTACTTGTTCATATTGTAATGCGTTCTATCTTACCTTAAACTGTATTGTTTTAAGTGAAAATAAAGCAAAACTTAGTGAATACCAAGTCAATCTTATAGCAGGAGCGGGAGGAACCCTATTATCAAAAACAATTTCCCAGCCTTTCGATGTGGCGAAAATTCGAATGCAAATTTTCCCGAAACGCTATAAAAACTTGATTCATACACTAACGGAACTTTATAAGGATGAAGGTGTACGTGGCTTATGGAGAGGAATGTTTATTAATCAAATATATGGGACCTGGCAAGGAGGTATACAATTTTATTTGTTCGGGGCTGTCAATGGATGGCTCGAAAACTACTCATATTTTTGTAACAATCCTGGAAAGAAGCATTTTATCAACGGATATATAACAGGAGTATCCTGTGTTTATTTAAGCATTCCCTTTGAAGTGGTTAAAACACTTGTGGTGACTAGAAGTAAAGACGACGTAAAACATTCACCTTTACAACTGGCTGTAAAGTGTATTCAAAATGAAGGTATAACTCGACTGTATAAAGGTGCGTTTTCTGCCACAATGCAGATAGGGCCATTAATCGGCATCCGGTATTTCGTATATAATTTGGGAATGGACTTTCTACTTGAAAACGTAGGTTCAAAAAAGAAATCTGATTTGCCAGTTGTATTAATACTGTCATTGGGTGCTGGCGCTGGTATGATATCAAATGCAGCAGTGTATCCTTTAGATGTGGTCAAACATCGTATGCAATCCTATGGATTTCATGGAACCATCACACAATCTTGCAACAAATTCATAGAGTGCTTCCTGAAAATAGCCAGAAATGAGGGTTTGCTCAGCTTTTATTCAGGTTTAACTCCAAACTTGATTAAAACTGCAATAAGTACCGCTATAGCGTTTTGTGGGTTCGAAAAAATAAAAGGGTTTTTTCTGTGATATAATCTTTTCGTAAATAAATTCTATGTAATACACATCGTTGTTTAAGTGCACAGTAAACTAGATTTCATATAAGGAGTATGTTGAACTTTTATTTGAAATTATTGTCATGAAATTCACATTTCGAATGCGTACTAAAATGCAATTCGTCATATATGGTAATATATTACAAATACAGGGACAATGCCGGGAGTGTTTCTCCCTCTATACATAAAAGATTCAAAATTGTACTACTTAATTCTTATAGTCTATAGTGATATAGTTCCGATTATTTGTTAGTTATTCGTGTAAAATTGTGATAAGTTGCAGACCTTAATTGTATCTTAATTGTGTTCGTATTTTATTTAAATTTTTATAAATTCAAAACACAACACCTAATAATGAAATAAGTATGAGAAAATTTAAAAATCAAAATAAAATAGGAGGCCATTTTGGTAAGTTTTTTAGATGGCATTGGCAACTTTCAATGCTGCCATCAACTGCAATATATAAATAGACTACTGTCAAAGTTTGAGCAAGCTGCGTCTTTTAGTTTGTGTTTGACAGTCAGTGAAAGCAGACAACCTCGTGAATTTTAACGAAAATAGAAACAAGCGAATTTCGTGTGCTGATAATGCACAATCGAGCAAACTCAACAAATCGGGCGACGAACTGCTAGCCCATCCAGGATATTCTCCAGATTCAGCAGCCTGCGACTATTTCCTATTTCCAAACCTGGGTGGTAAGAGATTTGGGTCAAATGCAGTGGTCATCACAGAAACTAAGGTCTATTTTGAGTGTTTTGAGGAAACCTGTGGGGGTGAAGTAATTATGCCTATCACGGGCACTAGGTTCACATATCACCCACCAACTGCTTCGCCGAAAACTGTTCGCAGAAAATCCAGCACCAAGGAAAAGAAGGAAAATAAAACACACTGGTTGGATAGAAGTTAGTTTTTATTCTTTTTTTTTTTTTGGTTATACGAATTGTTCTTTAACTAGACATTCACACTCAGATTTAATGCATATTTTTCGGTTACACGAATTGGTTCTTTAACTAGACGTTCACACTCAGGTTTAATAAATATTTTCCTCGGTTACACGAATTGGTTCTTTAGCTTTAGTAAATTCGCGACACAATTTATTGCTTTCTTAAACGGTTCTATTTAATGCACGTTTAATAGAAAATTAACGTGGACTTTAAGCTTTAACAAGGAAAGAGAATCTTTCCTACTCGCATAGAGACGGGGTTAGATTTTATAATGTGCACACCTCCCGGGGTAAAATTCGACTCTATTATTTAAAAAATTTAAAAACCGACCGGTAACAACTCGACTCCTCGAGGGATGAAAATCGACTGCTCCCAATCAGGGATGAAAATTCGCATTTAGGATTTGCACAACGATCAACCAATCATCGTCGCACTCTCTCATGTATTCCTCAAATTTCTCGCCCCATCGAGGTGAATAAACACTTGTGCATTCATTCGACCGTCGCTGGGTATAGGAAGAATGGAGAAATCAAAAGGGAGAGCACAATGACCTACGGTTGGTTTGGCTTCTGCGTGAATGCACCAACGCAAAATCTGAGCCTGACCGAGTGACCTAGTTCGGTGACTGTGGTGTGCAATGAACTATGAAAAGGGAAAAATGAAATGAGATGAGAATTTGTTGTTGCTATTCATCTGACAAAAGAGATGGAAGAAGTCAAAGAGACGCTAAATCGGCTAGGGAAATATTACTATTGAACAGGCAGGGTGAACAATAAAAACAAAACGGGATTGTTGTTTAAATTGAGGATATATATTTTATACGTCCGAACGGCACGAAAGCTGGATGCTAAGAAGACAGAAGTGAAAGTTGAAAAATGTGAGTTTGGCGTTTCTTGGTGTGGATGACAGTTGTGTGCCTTAAGGGCCTGAATGCAATGAGAAGAGTGAGTGTTTTCATGAGTGTGACAGTTTAGCTTTGAGTGCGTACAATTTGAATTCAATCTTTTTTAATTTGTTTAACAATTACCGTGGGAAACAAGCTCGAAGAATTTGGAAATTACCCCAGTCGTTACACGATTATGCAACCGCATCGTTTGGTCAGACTTGGTTGTTACTAACCAATATGACATTGAGATTTCTGGTGGAAATATGATTGGGTTAATGCAATAGTGTTACCGTATGGCAAGAAAAGACTAAATGAAATTGTGCATTAAGTGCATAGATCGATGACTTCCGGTCATGCTTCTTTTTGGGATCTATCTTTCACAGGTGAAATAGCAGAACGGGGGGATAGGGCTCGAAATGACGCGCTGTTAGCAGTCGAAATTAGAATGAATTTTGAAGATTTCCACCTGTAGCGATTCTAACAGATACACACAATTCACAAGCAAAAATAGTGAAGAACACCGAACGAAAAAAAATCGAATAAGAAAAATACATCAGAACCGTATACCAAGCGATAAAATAAAAATAATTCATACCAGTCGAATATAGTCGAGTTTGGAAATCAAATTCTAAACACGGTCAGTAGTCTGATGCTTCACTGCTTCGCTTTTCAATCGTTTCATCGTGTGTTCAATTCACCTTCTTCACTATCCTTGCTTAACGCTATACACCTTCCTACCCAAATCAAAAAAAAAAAAAAAAAAAAAAAACCCACACCTACCAAAGCGCAGACTATCAGACGCCAAAGACGTAGCCTGCGTTTACTACGGCATTCAAGACCTGCCAGTCTTTTATGATTTGTAACCCACACATCCCTCCATGGAAGTAGTTAGAGACCTCCGTTAACCAACCATGTAGACACTATACTTAGATATCGCCCCCCCCCCCCCCCCCCCCTTCTTTTTCAGATATCTCGGGACCGACTCCATAATTCTCACGAATGTGGGCGATTCTGGTTGTAGCAGGATGGGCAGAAGCCAAAGGCACCATGAAGGACATATTTCTCCTTGTCTCGTTTAAATCGATCCCCCCTCCGCCACTTTATTTTTTGTTTCGATGTTCAGTGTCTCGATTGGCGTCCGATGCTTGTGGAAGGCAATAAAGTAAAAACTTTCAAATTAAATATTAAAAACGCATCTGTCAAAAGCCGGTAGAAAGTCAAGTCCCCCTTAAATTCCTTTAAAAATTAACATCCCCTCCTTTCTAGTGAGCTCTATCACCCGAGAGGATGATGATACGCCTTCCAGTGGATCATCCCATCCAAAGCGGAAAAGCCCCGCCAATAACCACATTGAAACTTCCCGATCAGCCAGAGTCAACTACATATGCCGAAAGCGCTCTCCTCCCTAAAAAATCGAAACCACAGGCACCAAATACCCCTCACTCAACCAGCAACCGATTCATAACTACAGCCAAAATCGAAACAACAACCGCCAAGTACACTCCGCAGCATCAATACAAAGTATGGTGTCTCCTAAATCGACTCCATCGATACAAGGTACTGGACCTGTAGGGGTTCTCTATACCACATGGAGAACCAACCCACAATGCCAACCAATCTTGACCGCTAACAGCGCGTCACTTAAATCCAGCTCCCCATGCAAAATCTGCATTTGTATACACCCCATACTTACCAGGAACCCATTTCCCAAGCTGAAATAAATGCATATTCCAATTTACAACGGAATATTAATCATTTCTCTCAATTACATCACCCCACATACGTTTTCCCAAAATTGCTTCGGTCGACTTCCTACTTAAGTTATATTTTCTCTTTGTGACCAAGCAATCTTAATTTCCCCGAAATTCATATGCCATAACAAACGCATATCCAAATCCTCAACGGGACATTACCAACTAACTAAGCCGCGCAAATTTCCCCGAAATTATTTCGGTTAACATTTCTATCTAAACGATATCCCTTGCTTGCACCCAAGAAATTTCAATTTCCCGGTATACACAACCAACGAATCCAACTTAGCTTATACGGCAAGGATTCGCTGGAACTAAATTCCTATGCAGGCATAGCAACTCTTCCACTAAATTCTTGGTAAGTGACAATGAGTTTACGACTCCACTGCCACAACGCAATGAATTCTTGACTTCACGAGTTAGTCGTCATTCAACTACCGCCACGCGCGCGTCGAGGTTACCCTGTAACCCCCGCGGCCACACGGGGCACGCCGCCTCCGTGTGCAAGAGTAAGCCGAGTCACGACCACCGCCGAGGGCACATCGCATTTCCATCACCCCGAGTCGAGTAGGGAGTCCGCGCCACTGTATTAAGCAAAGGAAAGGAAGTAAAAAGAACGAATTCAACCTCGGGAGCGTACACGCGAGCGGGAGTTATAAAGTGAATTATCGCGGCCACGGAAAACTTAATGAACAATATAATACGTCGCCGCAGCCTCGTAACTCAGTGGGTAGAGAAAAGTCGGGAATTACCGGAGATCTATGACTCCCTACGCGGAGGCTAGTGTATTAAGTTACTCATTGTACCCCACATGCCTAAGTGCTACTGACTTGTAAAGTGCGGTAATGGCGCAATATATCACGCTGCGTAGAATATTGAACGAATAAGGAAAGTTAACGTGGAAATCATTCGGTGCCTTTCATTCATCCGTTACCTTGGTGCCCCCTCCTCGCGGATGACAGTTTCGCAGCACATCTTCTAGTGGGCGATAGTGAACCAGTGCCATACGTTGGTACATCCACATCCACCACCACAGATCAATAACACCATCAAAGATATTACGATCCTCTGCGCGTAAGCAAATACCCCCGTTAATCCCCATCGAAATAAAACAAAAACTGCAACCAAGCTAGTTACCTATCGAAGCCTTTTCCAATCCACGTCAATGAAATTTGGAGAAAAAATCACCGCCTTTGCTCATTTCCTGTCTCCGCAAGTGCCAGCAATCATCATTCCCATGTAAACCATCAAATATAAACCATCAAATGTAAGCCATCAAATGTAAACCATCAAATGTAAACCATCAAATATAAACCATCAAATATAAACCATCAAATATAAACCATCAAATGTAAACCATCAAATGTAAACCATCAAATGTAAACCATCAAATGTAAACCATCAAATATAAACCATCAAATATAAACCATCAAATATAAACCATCAAATGTAAACCATCAAATGTAAACCATCAAATGTAAACCATCAAATGTAAACCATCAAATGTAAACCATCAAATATAAACCATCAAATGTGAACCACTGGATAGCTCAAATGTGAGCCGTATTACTTCGCGATACTGACACCCGAATGCGACCCCCAGCAACGTGATCTCGTGGCTTCGAACCACCTGTAAACGTTTCGCTGCTTGGTCTGCACATTCGATCGCTCCTCACATTCGATGTGAACATTTTATTTCATAGCCCAGTGGACCCCCGATTTATGAACGGGAAACTTATTACAGCCGCGTTGTTTCTTTTCTAAAATATCTGCAGTTGAATGCAAACAGCGAAGCAAGTAAGACGTGTACGACATTGAGTGCTTGAGACTTTCGTAGCGACCGTTTTTGTTATTAAATCTGATTGTTCAGTTTTTCTATCGGCGAGAATACGATTTCGAATAATTTTTTTTTTTTTTTTTTTTTTTTTTTTTATTAGACTTCTCTCGGGAGAGGCGAACCTATAGCGTCGAGTGGGCGCCCCGAGATGCAATCAAATAACTGTTGCAGTTCTTTTTGAACAGTTGCAGGTTGTAACGCTCCGGGAACACTCGCGTGGGAAGAGAGTTCCACAGCTTCCCCGCTCTGTAACGGAACGAGTTCCGATACAGGGATGTTCGCGCCGTCGGGAGATGAACCACAAACGGGTGCGATCCGTCGGATTGTCTTGTGGAGCGCATATAGGCCGAACTGCGTGGAACAATGCCAAGAATCTCCGAAGAACAGCACCCGTGATAATATCTGTAGAACAGACAGAGGTCGGCCACGCGCCTTCGATGTGATAGCGACTGTAGTCCCGACGTCAGCGCCGAGTCCCCGATCAGGCGGATCGCTCGTCTTTGTACGCTCTCAAGTAGGTCGAGAGTATGTTTAGGAGCCGAGCTCCAAACATGAGAGCAATATTCGAGCGCGGGTCTAATTTGAGATTTATATAGGAGAAGAAGTTGGGCCGGAGTAAAATATTTCTTGGCTCTAAAAAGATAACTCAGTTTTCCTGAGGCTGATCTGGCGATACCCGATACGTGTTTATGCCATGATACATTCCCACAGACCGTGACGCCGAGCAATCTCAAACTTTCCCCAGCCTCGAGGGCCCGGCCATTCATCATCAGCTGTGGATTGTTTAGTGCCAACAAGAAAATGTTTTTTGGTTTTTGTTACAAGTAGAGAAAAATACAATCCGAGGACAAGTGATGAAACACTTGAACATATTTTAAACCACTTTTTTGTTACAATGCAATAAAGGGAGAAGATTTGAATTGGTGATGGTATACATTTGAATTGAACACAAAAGAATACAAGAAAGCAGCAACAAATTATCCGTGCCCTTTTATGTGTCAGGACGAGACGATGGTGGTTTGGTGAGTTCATCATCAAGCCAATCGCCGAATACAATGTCGTCAGCTACCCAAACACCACTCCAGAGTCTTGTCAATCGAGAACATTTGAAGATCGTATGTCCCGTGTATTCAAATTCACCTGGTTAAGTAATACCCGGTCTTAGGAAAGACCTATCTTGAAAGGGTGGACTCTTCAAGAGGAAACACATTTGCGTTGTCAAGTTTATCTGTTTGCTTGCATTTGCTATTGCTATTGTTACGAACGAAGAGCAAACTACGTCATTCTCAGCACATCAAATAGCAGATTTGCTAGTGGTAGTGGGGGCAGTAGCAGTGGCCGAAACAGAAGTCGAGGCCTTAACATGCTTGTTACTTCGACGAAACTCAGGTAACTCTTAACAGCATCAATGATTTCTAGTGGCTTTATTAGTAAGGATCCGCTTCAAACCAAAATCGTGGGAACAAGGCGATTGACCCACGTCTATTTTTGCATCAGCGCCTTCCCGATAACTCCTAAATCTAGTCTAAAACACATGTTGTGCCCCGTCAAACAGCCACACAATCTGGTACAGCCAGGTCAGCAAAATTGTCCGTATGCGTCTAGGATTTTTTTCGTGCGAGTACGCTGACGAGGGCTATGGCAAGTGAGACTTTCTCACGAATCAACAATATTTTGCCGTGTGTCACCGAAATGCCCTGACCAGGCGTACGTATGACTCGGGACCGAGTTTAGGTAACTTAGAAAAGAGGAGATAGCTGAGAAGTTTCCTAATTACAACATCGTCTGGTTCCAGTGGTGATCAAATATGCAAACATTGCCATGCTAATATTTCCTTATACGAAGATTCTGCGCGAATTGAGCAAAGAACAACAACTCGAATGTCAAAACGAATGGCTCCGTACATGTTTCACTTTACCACATGTCACGAGCATTCATGACCGTTACTAGGTAAGCGACCCATTCCACTAAGCTGTTCCTTAGATATTTTTTTTTCTGACAACGGGGTGGTTGGGGATGTGGTATTTAACATTCAAGGAGTTGTACCGTCATTTTACGCCATAATATAATTACGGAATACAATTCCTGACTGTTGCCTACAAGCGCGAGAGTATCAACAACAAAGCCGCGACAATCATTGGAATTCTCTAGACATTTCAATGGCATCGGTTTTTGTTGTAGATTGGTATAGAGGATGAGTTAGTTGGCTTCGGCCACTCAAGAGGGGCGGTGGTCAGTGTGTTGCAGAAAGCGTTCAACTGGTTTTCGTTGAGGGTGTACAGTTAAATAAATTTATACAAATATAAGTCACTTCGGACTTCATAGTCGGGCACAAAGCCACCAAACTAACCGTCTAAAAATGTCTTTTGTGTGGGAGTTTCCTGCAAAATAAAAATGATATCTGTGAAAAATAACTACAGAATAAGTGATTGAGTAGCATCCGTCCTGTGGCGGTTCCGCCAAACTCCACGGCCCACTTACCTGAAAAACCCCCATAACTACATCCCAATCGGCATAAGTTTTCGCTAGTGCAAGCGCATTATACGATACTGGCGTAACAACCGGTATCACAAGAGTCCCATTAAAGCCGTCACTTTTGATCAATAAATACATACAACTATTGGTTCTTTAATGTGAAATACAAAAAGATATATGAACAATTTATAACAACAAATTGCTATATTTAACGGGTCAATTGAAAAGTCCCCGGTCTGACACATTGATGGCGGCACTAGAATTAAATCCGTATGATTTTTAGTTAGCCATAACCTTTAAAAGACGCGTGTATAAATTTGACAGATGTCGGATCATTAGTTTGGGAATTATAGTATTTTGAGTGAAGCAACTTCTGTTATTGTGAAAAAAATGGATAAAAAGGAATTTCGCGTGTTGCTAAAATATTGCTTTTTGAAGGGAAAAAATACAGTTGAAGCGAAAACTTGGCTTGATGACGAGTTTCCAGACGCCGCCCCAGGAAAATCAACCATCAAGGATTGGTATGCTAAGTTTAGACGTGGTGAGATGAGCACCGAAGACGGTGAACGCAGTGGACGCCCAAAAGAGGTTTTTACCGACGAAAACATTAGAAAAATCCACAAAATGATTTTGAATGACCGTAAATTGAAATTGACTGAAATAGCAGGCACTCTAAAGATATCAACTGAACGTGTACATCATATCATTCACGAATATTTGGGTATGAGAAAGCTCTGTGCAAAGTGGGTGCCGCGCGAGCTCACTTTTGACCAAAAACAACGACGAGTTGATGATTCGGAGCAGTGTTTGGAGGTGATCAAGCGTAATAAACCCGAGTTTTTGCGTCGATATGTGACAATGGCTGAAACATGGCTCCATCATTTCACTCCGAAGTCCAATCGACAGTCATCCGAGTGGACTGCACACGATGAACCCGCCCCAAAGCGTGGAAAAACGCAACAGTCGGCTGGCAAGGTTATGGCGTCTGTATTTTGGGATGCGCGCGGAATAATTTTCATTGACTATCTTGAAAAAGGAAGGACCATCAACAGCGACTATTACACAGCGTTATTGGACCGTTTGAAGGACGAAATCGCCGAAAAACGACCGCATTTGAAGAAAAAGAAAGTGCTGCTTCACCAAGACAATGCACCGTGTCACAAGTCAGTGAAAACGATGGCAAAAATCCATGAATTGGGCTTCGAATTGCTTCCGCATCCACCGTATTCTCCAGATCTGGCCCCCAGCGACTATTTCCTGTTCTCAGATCTCAAAAGAATGCTCGCTGGGAGGAAATTTTCGTCGAATGAAGAGGTGATCGCCGAAACTGAGGCCTATTTTGAAGCTCAAAGCTCAAAATACTGTAATTCACAAACTAATGATCCGACATCTGTCAAATTTATACACGCGTCTTTTGAAAGTTAGAGCTAACTAAAAACCATATGGATTTAATTCTAGTGTCGCCATCTATGTGTCAGGCCGGGGACTTTTCAATTGACCTGTTATTTCTCATTTCATCCTTTAGAAACACTTGTTTCATGCAGTAGGCTAGGAATGAGATAGTGTGGTTTATTGAATGTCATAGTAATGTTTAATAAAATATTTTCTATTCACTATTTTTTCTTATATATCACCGTTTATTTTATTTAACATATGTTTCGCCTTTTCATATCCGAAGAAAGTGAAAGCAACTTGTAACGAACACTTCATTGATGTAGGCATCATGCCGACATAAAACCCCATAATGCCTTCTCTTCTGAATATATTCATCATGCACTCTGTTATTTTCTTGCACGAGTCGGCCACTCCTTGACTTCCACTCACATGAATACGGCGCTTTATAACATCCATTGGGTAAACAGTGGCGTTTGATGCAGCTCCTGATGCACCGCCAATGAATAACACCACTAACGATGGTAGTTCTGATTTATGTTTAACTCCCATAATTTCTATTGCGTGTTTGAGCATCCACGTGTAAATGAAAAACCGGCTGGCTATTAAGGGTCCTACTTGCATTGCCGCCGTCAATGATCCTTTATATATTCCACGTACACCCTCTTTTTTCAGGATTTTTTGTGCAATGCGGAAGGCCGATCCACGCTTTTTATCACGAGCTACTAAGTTGGTTTTGAGTAATTCTAAGGGCGAAACAATGTAAATGGAAAGACTACCAGTAAGGAAACCAGCATAGAAAGCTCTCTCCGTTTGGCGAGTTTTTAAATATTCTATTTTTTTTAACATCGTATCTGCTAAACCGAAAATGGCAAATTGGCAAGCACCTTGTGATATCCCATATGCTTGGGTTATTAGAAAACCTTTCCAAAAACCAAGAATTCCATCCGTTTGAAAAACATCTCTCATGGCATGAAACATATTTCTATAACGATTTGGATACACTTGCATGCGAATCTTGGCGATATCTAATGGTTGACAAACTATCCGGGAGAGCGAGGCTCCTATACCGCCAGCCAACACGTTTTTCTGAATTGGGGAAAAATACTTTCCTCCTTTTTGTTTTGTTTCTCTGAAAAATGTTGATTTTAAAAAATGATTTCATTTCAATGACATTGTATACTGACGGCTCCTTGGGCTGGTCCGGACCCTTTGACATATCTTTGTTTGGTTCCAGATACGGTCAAGAACAGAAATGTTTAAATTTTGAAAACTAAATTTAAAAATAAAATAAAACACGGAAATATGTTGCTCATTTTGAAAT
The DNA here is from genome assembly GCA_963931805.1 of Microdon myrmicae. Classification (NCBI taxonomy): domain Eukaryota; kingdom Metazoa; phylum Arthropoda; class Insecta; order Diptera; family Syrphidae; genus Microdon; species Microdon myrmicae. The sequence goes on along the minus strand of OZ007497.1, from coordinate 174,721,624 downwards.
AAAACTTGCCAAACTGTTATTTTCAATGTCAGTTTTCTGACTTATTACTGATTTGAAAAGTATACAAGTAATACATTTTATTTATTTACATTTTTATAATCAGTTCAAACATTAATGTAGTATAATATCTAAATGAATTTTCGTTGACTTTTTGTTATAAATCTGGTATAATTTCATTAATGCTGCATTCGATTGACAAGGTCAAACAGTTTCTAATTCGAGGTTTCTTATCTTAGTCCGACGTTTCCAAATGTCCCCACGAAAAAGATCCAAACGTTTTAAATCACAACTTCTTGAAGGCCAATTAGCAGTTCAATTTCTTGAGATAAAAGACTTACCAACCTTTTCTTCCAATACCTCCATAGTGGCAATGTCAAAATGTTGTATTGCACCATCATGTTGGCGTGAAGGTTATAGTTTTATGGTTTAGGTTTCGCCTTACCTGGAGCGGGTAGATACCTTTCAAATCTCCTGTCACCCGGATTGGGGCGACGGTGGCCCTCTGTATCTCCAATGTCTTCGATGTTTTCAATATCTTCAATGTTTTCGGTGACTTCAATGTCTTCAATGCTTGTCGAACCGTGAGGGAATGAAAGACTAAATAGTGTCTACTGGTCTTTATTTTTAAGGTTGGTCGGTTTATAAAAGTTTCCTTTTTCCTTTTAACACGGATTACTTGTTGGCCGTGGTTCGACCTCCTGGAATTCGACTGATCACGAATCCAAAAAAAAAAAAAAAAAAAAAAAAAATGGCGTGGCGAGAGGCAAACCTTAGCGAGACAAGGACAGATGTGTCCTTTATTTTGTCTCTGGTCTCTGGTCATCTTGCAATAACCAGAATCATCCACATCCATGAGGATGTTGGGCTCGGTCTCAAGATATCTGAAAAAGATGGCAGGTGGGGCGGGGGGGGGGGGGGGGGGTATCTAAGGGTAGTGTGAACAGGGTTTGTTCAAATGTTCTCTAACTACTTGGATGGAGGGATGATGGGAAAGAAATCATACAAGACCGGTAGATCTTGAGTGCGGTGGTAAACGCAGATCACGTTTTTGGCGTCTGATAATTTGCGCTTTGGTCGGTGTGTGTGGAATCTTCACAGATACTAGCAGCCCGTGCTACTAGCATGCGCGATTCGTGCAACTGGAACGACGGTTCTAAGTCGCACGCCTGCGTACTAAACCACACCCTCGCTCCCGTCAACCACTCTCCCCGTGGGACTGCCGTAGGTATTACTTCGCGGGGCTGGTTAGCTTTATGTTTTTTTTTAAGCTGCTCTCTCCATGTCGGCTATTTATGCTTGCCTTACTTTCTCGATTCTTCCAAGTTCGAGTTGCACTTTGGTCACATATGCGCTTATTTCCATCCAGTAATCCTCGGAGCATAGCATCTGCTCTATGAGATCTTGTGGGCCTGGGAGATTGGGTCTTTTTTCGTTGAAGCGTCTACAGTAGAACACCACATGCCCCGTATGTTCCTCTTGGTTTGGACACGCTGGACACAAGGGTGAGGTGCTGTGTCCAAAACGGTGCCGATATTTGCGATATCCACCATGGCCGGTCAGGAACTGGGTAAGATGGTAGTTGCAGGCACCGTGGTCTCTCTTCATCCGGGTGGCGATAGATGGTATTAATTTGTACATCCATCTGCCTTTCGTAATGTTGTCCCACCGAGTTTGCCATATGGTTAATGAGGTTGCTTTCTCTTCCTCCTTGATCTCCTTGACTGCTGTTGGTTCCAGTTGCCTTGAAGTTCTCCTGTTGTAGATTCTTAACATCTCGTCCGCAAGGATATCAGTTGGAACCATTTCGGCTACGACAAAAGCAGCTTCGTCCGAGATGGTTCGGAAACCGCTGATGGTTCTTAAGGCGCAGAGTCTATAGACTGACGTCTGCTTTCTCCTCGCTTCCTTCGTCGTCAGTATACTGGCCCAAACAGGGGCGGCGTATAGTCGGACCAAGGTCACAACTCTAGACATCAACATTCTTCGTGGTCCTCCGATGTTTGGTAGTATTCGAGCAAGTGCTGCTTGCAGCATTGACGCTTTTTCGCTAGAATACTTGACATGCTCTGTGAATTGTAGCCTGTTGTCGATCATAACTCCTAGATATTTTATTGTGTCTTTCGATCTAATAATTTGATCTCCGACCCTTATATTCATATATTCCACCTTTTTTCGGCTAGTTATTAAAATCGCCTCTGTTTTGTGGTCTGTTAGCTCTAGACCGGCGCATACCAGCCATTCTTTGACTTTCACCACTGCCTCGTTAGTAGCTGCCTCTATCTCATGAATATGTTTTGCCACTGTCCCAAGGGCAATGTCGTCCGCAAAACCTATCAACTGGACCTATTGTGGCAACACCAATCGCAAAACGCCATCGTACATGATGTTCCATAAGAGGGGTCCCAGAACTGATCCTTGTGGAACTCCTGCCGAGACGTTGTGGTATTTTACGCCATCGGTTGCATACCTCAGCTTCCTGTTAGTGAGGTAACTAGAAATTATTCTCTGGAGGTAGTGTGTGGTGCCCATTCTGTAGAGCGCTCTATTTCGGTGTTTTTTTGGTTTCGGTAGGAAGGTGGAAATCTTCAAAAGATACCTCTTGACTGATCCAGAGGCATGCTGGGTTTCTACCGACTAAAACCACCTCCCGCCAGGCTCATATTCCCGTTGATGTCCACGGAACTTTCTTTTAGATATTCCATCGCTCGGTGGGACGGAGTTTACCTGTTACTCCGATCGTCGCGTCGCAACTGCTGCATCATTTCACAGAGAATACCATTTGTTACGGACCATGCCTGTTTTGAACGGCGTGTGTGTGTGTGTGTGTGTGTGTGTGTGTGTGTGGTGTTAGCAGTAGACCCTATAGGATGGGTCCAGGAATCCTCTATTATACGGGGGAATGTTGTTGGGAAGTGTGCTTTTTTCAGTTTTGTACCGAAGAAGAAATTGTCGTGGTCTGATCCGAAGCGATCGAAAGAGAGAAGGGTCAAGAACACAGGACCCCTATACAAATAGGTTCTCGCTGTTCTGAATGCTGTCGAGGTACTTGTATGCTAATTGCAGCAAGTACTCGTCGGTGGAGATAATGGAGGCGCCTTCCTATAGGTGAGAGTTTGGGCAATGGCGACCGTCAGGCCTTTTGGAGTAGTTGGTGCATCTTATGAGGAGTTTTCTTTCGAAAACTTAAAGTCTTTCCATTTGTGCTGAAGATATGCAGGACCATATGGGAAATGGGTATGATATACTAGATCGGATTAGCTGCTTATAGCAGAGAAGCTTAACATTGGTGTTAAGTTTGTTGTTCCGCTTCAAGATGTTGGGCAGTTGCTTAGACCGACCGAGGACCCTTTGAAGAATGTGAGTCACATGTTTTATGAAATTCATTTTTGGGGTGTAAATAACCCCAAGATATTTCATCCTGCTCTGTGGTCTAATCGTAGTACCTTCTATTTGTATTCGAATATTCTGTGAATATCGAGAAGTAGGTTGGGAGTGTTTATTACTCAGAAATATGGCTACTACTTAGGATAGATTAAATCGAATTTTCCATCGACTGTAATACTGATACAGTTCATCCAGATGGCGGTTGAATCGGTTTGCTGCGAGTTTTGGGCTTCTGGATGACGTGTACACTAGGACGTCATCCGCATAGCATATCTGCTTTACTCTCCCGCCCACAGGGCGGGGAATATCGGAGAAGTAGATATTAAATAAGATGGGGACTAGATTGGAGCCCTGTGGTACACCCGCAGCGGCGATGAAAGTTCGGGAAAGCTTTCCATTCACTCTAACTTGGAAGGTGCTGTTTAGAACGAACTGGTAGATGGTACTATAGGGGTTGAGAAAGTATCGTTGCCAGCGTATGGCACAGGATTCACTTTTCTCCCCACACTTGTCTACGTACTTACGTCGTCCAAAAGAAATTGTTCACCGGAAGAGGGCAATAAATGAAAAGCACCGATTTCTTTAAAGTTCTTTTTTTATTTTTCTTGAAGCTCAAGGTTGTTTACAGGGGTCCTTATTTATGGTGAATTGGTAACGCACACAATATACTATTTTAAACTCTAAGGAAAGCTTTAAATTAATAACTTTTCGTTTTATTTCGTTAGTTTTTCATTGAATGTATACACGACGCGACCTTTCACTCGAACGATTGAGATGTGACTGCTGTGAATTAGGGTGGAAACGTGATTTCTGCTTTTTACACATTGATCCGCCAATGGTAATCATGCTCTCTTGTGCGTTCCCCAACTCACCACACTCACCGAGGTCGAAACGTACTTGTTATTCGTTCGACGTCGATGGGCGTAGCCAGAATGGAGAAATCAAAAGGGAAAGCACAATAACCCAGGGTTGATCTGGCTTAGTGTGTGTGCGTCAGTGCCGTGTATGCGGCTGGTCTACTGACCTAGTGATGATCTCTTAGGTCATCGCACTATAGCAAGACAGAAATACGAGAGAGAGGAAAACCTAGCTAAGGTTATTCACCAGCAAAAAGAGATCATTGATCCCAAGCGAATGGGTGATCTGAGAAAAGTCAATAGGACGCTGCGTCGGCTGGGGATATAATACCATAGGAGAAACTCTGTGGAATGTTCGGTAAATACCCAAGCCTATGGACGATGATGCAACCGCGTCGCTTGGTTTGACTTGGTTGTTGCTAACCAATACGAATGGAATTTCCGGTGGAAATCCCATGGTTAGAGCAATAGTGTTGCCGTATGGCGAAGATTGTAGCTAAACTCAATTATGCATTATCTGCATAGAATAATGAGCTTAGCTATGCGTCCCTTTGACATGTTTTACAGGGTAATAACTTATAAAGGAAATGGGTAGGTATTGTGGTTGGAATTGTGGGTTGTTTCTCCTATAGGATAGAGAAACCCTTACAGTACTCCCCCGCCAGTGACGTAGTCAAGAAATAATGGTAGGGCGGAAGGAGTAGTTTGATGGGTGTCGGAAGGAAGTTAGATTGGTGGTGGATTGGGAGGATTTTTTGATTGCCTAAGGAGACGTGCTCGGCTTCGGGTGAGTGGAGGTTGGGGTGGTTGGCGAATGTTGGCAGAGTCGGTTGCTGACTGAGGATCTGGAGCTGACGCCTCGAAGAAACAAGGTTTGAGCCTCTCAACACTGACCGTGTGTTGCTGAAACGAAAAGAGAAAACCGAAACAACAAACGGCGCTTCGCTAGCGCTGCCTCAGTCTCTCTCCGAGTGGACTGTATTTCCGGCACTGGCCGGCCAACGATGCTTTCTCCTTAAATTTGAGGGATTGTACCTCCAGAGCCGGACTCTTCTCTGGATTGGCGGGCGTTTGAATCTTGCCCAGTACAAAATCCTGAAATTTACCAAAAGTGGAAACGACCAAACGAAAGAAGACAAAGCCAGAAAACAATACGATTAGAACGAGACTTTTCTAATTCTTTATTTGTTAAAAATTTAAATGGGAATAGCTGTTTCTCTTTATATCTGGTCTTTAACAAGACCTTCTGCTTGGGAGCTCTTTCGACGACTCCCGCCGCTTCAGCGCCGCGCTCGCCTTTTATTGCCAGCAGCTGTCTCCCCGTTCGCTTGGTTTCGATAAATCACTCGTTTCCTGTTGAGTGATTTATCGCGACTGGTATACAGCTGTCTGCCATGCTCCTCCTTCTTGAGTGCTTGTGCGCCGACGTCGAGTGCTTGTGCGCTGGTGCCCAATGGTTGTGTGTCGATGCTGAGTGTTTGTGCGACGGTGTCGAGTGCTTGTGCGCCGGGAAATATGCATCGTCAACAGTCTCCCCCGCAGTGCGAAGCACTTCAACGTGCGGCGGCGATGTTGTCGCTGGAACCATCACTACTACGCGGCGGGTTGGCCTTCGTAGTGTTCCCCATGTCGTCCTCACGTCCAGGACTCTGATCCTTCCATCGGGTCCGGGATATACCGCTTGCACTTCCCCACGGGGCCAGGTACTGCGGGGCAGCGATGAGTCCACTACCAGGACTATATCTCCGACTTGTGGGTCGGTGGTATCTTGGGCGGAGATTCTTCTTGGCCTCAATGTCGGCGGGTATTCTTTTACCCATCTCTGCCAGAAGTGGTCCGTCAGTCGCTGCGCCGTTCTCCAGTTCGTCCAACCGACGAGGTCGTGGTCGTCAAACTCATCGGGTGCCATCGCACCACAAGAGCGCCCTAGCAGGAAATGGTTCGGTCTGAGGCTCTCTTCGTCGTTCGGGTCCGTGCTGACGTGGGTCAGTGGGCGTGAGTTGACGACGTGTTCTGCTTCGGTCATCAGGGTGTACACAACGTCTTCTGGCGGCGTCCTGGAGTGTAGAGTGGCGGTCAAGGCCGTTTTTACAGATCGCACGAGCCTCTCCCATGCTCCCCCCATATTGGGGCATCCTGGTGGTATAAATTTCCATCTGATGATATGTCCGTTATTGGACTTCTCCAGCTCCTTGCTTGCCCCGGTGAAGTTGGTCCCGTTGTCGCTCCAGATGGTCCCCGGAGTCTCTCTTCTTGCGACCATCCGTCGCGGGGCCATGATCATGGAACTGGCGCTGAGAGAGTTGGCCAGCTCCAGGTGTACGGCTCTCGTGGTTAGGCATGTAAACAGCACTCCCCAGCGCTTCTCGATCCTTCTTCCGATAGCGACCTGCATTAGTCTGAAGTAGTCCACCGCGGCGGCAGTGAACTGGTGTTGGTGGTGGTGCAGTCGTTCGATCGGTAGATCTCCCGTGGGTGGCACTTGAGGGGTGCATTTGTGGACTCTGCACCATTCGCATCGATGTATAACTCCTTTTGTGGATGCTCGTAGCCCTAAGATCCAGTATCTCTGCCGAAGCTCGTTCATCACGGTTGCGGTGTTGCCATGGGCGAACCTCTTGTGATAGTGGTCGATCAAGAGGCGGCTCAGACGATGTTTCCCGTCCAGCACAATGGGATTTGTTCTCCAGCCGTCGATCGTTATTTTCCTCGTCCGGGACCTCAGCTTCATCACTCCATTTTCGTCGAGGTAAACATCTATTTTGCGCAGCCGACTCGAGCTTTCTGGTGGTCTTCCTTCTCGCAGGCGGGCCACGTCTCCCGCCAAACTGTCCTGTTGGCTCATTCTGACCAGTTGCTCTTCGGCCCTGTCTAGATGTTTTTGACGCACGGGTGAGAATGTCTTCTTCGCGGCTTTGGAACATGTGGGTGTTTGTTGCCTTCGGGACTTCGATGTTTTGGCTGATATTCGCCACTCTCTCTTCTCTTTTAGCGTGTCCATAAATTGAAACACGCGTGCTGTGGTTCTCAGCAGACGCAGCCAGTCGGAAAATCGTTCCGGGTTCGGTGTGGATGGTTCGACCACTCTCGCCACGGCTACCACTTGGGGGCTCTTTTCTTCTCCAGTGGCTGTCGCCGCGCTCGTCTCGAAGTACCGGTTTGGGCACTTGTCTTCTTCTTCGTACAGAAACGCGGGTCCCTTGAACCTCCTCGCTGTGCTGCTGAACTCATTTGGTATCCCTCTGGTAGCGTCGTCCGCTGGGTTTTCCTTCGTCGGCACCCATCTCCAGTCCCGTGGTCTTGTCAGCTCTTCGATTTCCGCCAATCGATGGGCTACGAAAGTCTTGAACTTGCGTGGCTCCGATTATATCCACTGCAGTACTGTGCTGGAGTCGGTCCAATACCATTTCTCCGATATTTGGAGCCTAAGCTCCTTCTCTATTGTGGCCGCTAATCTGCTTCCCAACAAGGCAGCCTGTAACTCTAGTCGGGGCATGGACACCGGTTTTGTCGGAGTTACCCGCGATTTACCGGCGATCAGGGTTACGCTCACTCTTCCATCGGGTTCCACCGTCCTCCAATAAACTGCGGCTGCGTACGCCTCTTCGCTGGCATCGCTGAAAGTGTGCAGCTGACCTTCTTCCTGACTGCTCGACAGGCACCGAGGAATCCTCAGACCTTTGAGGATGGACGTCTCTTTTAAGTAGGTGGTCCAAGCGGTCCTCTGTTCCTCTGGGATGTCATCATCCCATCCGATCTTGGCGCGCCAGACGTCTTGGATCAGCTTCTTCCCCTGTATGAGCACTGGCGTTGCGAACTCCAGTGGGTCGAAGGTTGACATCACCGCGCTCGTGACTTCCCTCTTGGTAGGCATTCTTCTCCCGGTGAGGACTTGTGGGGGGGTGTTTCGGGACTCTACGTTGAAGGCCAGGATGTCCTCCGTCATCATCCATCTGAGCCCGAGGGTCTTCTCTTCCTTCGATAATTCCACGGCTTCTGACTGGGGCTGCTCCTGAAAACCTGAGAAAATTTGGGGTTTATTACTGCTCCACCCTTTGAGTCGGAATCCCGCCTTAGCATGGATCCTCTCCACCGCCTTTGCTACGTCTCTGGCTTCTTCTACCGTCGCAAAACTCTGTAGGTAGTCGTCCATGTAGTGGTTTTCACGGATGGCTTGCGCCGCTGCCGGATGTTCCTTCTCGAAATCCTTTGCGTTCTTGTTCATCACATAGATTGCGGTCGATGGTGATGAGGTGGCTCCGAACACTACGGACGTCATACGATATTCTTCCGGTTTGCTTCTTGTGTCTCCGTTGCGCCAAAGAAACCTTAGGCAGTCGCGGTCGGCTTCGCGCATCTGGATTTGGAGGAACATTTCCTTGATGTCAGCGACGACGGCGATTGGTGTTTCTCGAAATCTGACCAGCACCCCCACGATCGATTGGAGGAGGTCCGGTCCGGGGAGCAGAGCGTCGTTAAGGCTCTTGCCATCGAACTTGGCTGCTGCGTCGAGTACTATCCACGGTTTTTTCTTCGTCGGGTGTATTACTGCGAAATGCGGGAGATAGAAGGTCCTTCCGGCGATAGAGTTCGCCGGCGCTTTTTCTGCATACCCGTTCTCTAGTAAATTGTCCATTTGCTCCAGATACATCTTCTTCAGGTCCTCGTCTTGGCCCAGTTTCCTCTCGATATTCAGGAGGCGTCGATAGGCCTGGCTATAGTTGTTGGGTAGCGTCTCATCGTCGCTTCTCCATAGAAGGCCCGTTTCGCATCTTCCGTTTGGCAGTCGTCTCGTGGTTTTTTCCAGAACCTCTATAGCCCTTCTGTCGGCGTCGTTCTTGGGGCGTCGTGGTTGCACTCCCAATGCTTCGATTTCGAAATGGCGTCTAACGAGCGATTCGGTCTCGTCTTCCTTAGTCCTGCCATAGTTGACGAATCTCACCGGCGCGCTGCTCCTGGCCTCGTACCCGTGGAGAACCCATCCCAGGCAGGTAAGCGAAGCGACTGGTTCGTTGCGTCTCCCCTTCCTCAGACTCCTTGTGATTATCAGGCCCCAGTTGTCCTCCCCGATGAGCAATTTAGGTTCCTGTTGGGTGTGGGTCAGTTGGTCTCCGAGGTCTCGTAGATGCTCGCATCTCTCAATCGTCTCCTTCTTCACCTCCTGCTTCGAAAGTTTAAAGTTAGGAAGGGTTCTTACCTCGATCGAGTATCCGGTCCGGCCATGGGCTCCTTTGACTCGCACATGGACTCTTAGTGAGTCGTTCCTCCTGATGCCCAGTTCTCCGACTGTCTCCAAAACGAGCGTTTCCCGCCTGCCTTTCGCACCGATCTTCTCAGCGACCGACGAGTCCAGTAACGAAATAGTGGATCCCTCGTCAAGCAGAGCCAATACCCGAGCCGACCCCTTGGGTCCGTAAAGGTCCACTGGAACCATCTTCAGGTAGGCTTTGCTGCTACTGATTGTGCGCATGGAGGTGACCACCTCTCCTCTATTTTGCTCGTGGTCGCGGCCTGATGGCGAGGTGTCCTGGTATGACCTTCTTCCTCTTCTGGGTGCCGTTCCTGGTGGAAGTTCGTCCGGGTGGAGGATGACGTGGTGTTCCCTTGAACATCTATCGCACGGTGGTGCCCTGCAGTCTGCCTTTCGGTGTTTGGAGCAAAGGCATTTAAAACAAAGCTTTGCCGTTTTTGCCAGATTCCATTTTTCCCGATTACTGGCCTTCTTGAACGTGGGGCATCTGGGGATGTCGTGGTCCTTCAGACAAACCGGACACTCTGGTTTGATTCCGTTCGCGGGTGCATCATTCTCTCGAACGGCGTGGATCGATCTCCTTCCTGAATTGCGTCGTCCTTGGGATGATGCTCGTTGATGGTAGCCTCCTCTCGGCTCCCATGATACTTCTGGTGGGGCAAAATTGGCACACATGTCTGCCTCTACCTTCATAAAGTCGCTGAAAACCCTCAGCTCCGGCTGATCCTCCCCTCCATGGCTGTTGTAGTACGCGAACCACCTGCACCTCATGGATGACGGGATCTTTGTCGCCAGTTCTCTTACCGCCTCGGGTGCGTTTAGAAACTGCTGCTTGCCCAGCGCTCTGATGGTGGCCACGGAGTTCATAACCCGGCTGGCGAAGACTCGCATATCGCTCGGGTCTTCGGTGACCCGAGGCAGGGCTCTCAGCTTTGTCAGCTCCGCTACGGCCAACGCTCCCGGCCTTCCAAAGCGAGCCTCTAGTCCTTCCATTACCTCCTGGGGGTCCTCGGCGATAAACAGGAGGCCTCTGACAGCCTCTCTTGCTCTTCCTTTTAGAGCTCTCCGGAGACGCGCCAAGTTCTGCGCTTGGGTGAATCCGACGGAGGTATCTACAAACGATCTCCTGAAAGCCAGCCACTCTTCGCTGGCACCGTTGAAGTCAGGTAGTTCCACCATTTGCCTCGAGGTACTTGCTCCGGAGGGTGTTCGCAAGAGCCTGGCTATGGTCTGGGTCAGATCTTGGATCTCGCTCCTTCCTTGATCGCGATGTGGTGACCTGTCTTCTTGGGCTAGCTCCTCCTGCCTTTCTCCGGGCGGTCTCGCCAGTTCGTCCCATTGATTGAAGGGGTTCCGCTGGTACTCGTCCTCGTCTTCATCAGCCTCGCTCTGGCTCGCCTCGTCCTCGGAGTCTACCCTCCGCAATTCGAGCTTCTCTCGGGCCACCTTCGCTTTCGCCTGGGCCACCTTCGCCTTCGCCTTCGCCTCGGCCGCCTCCAGTTCTCGCATGGAGACTTCTAAACCGGCTGCGGCATCAGCTCGCCTCGACGACTTCATCGAGCTTCCTCTTGAGATAGTGCCTCGCGTTCCGCGCCGCGCTTCGACCTTGGCACGGTTGTCTCGGGCCCTGTCTTCTCCGGCTACGCTGGTCTTCTGGGTTAACGCTTCGTACGTTAACTTGGTCCCCCGCTTGGGGGTGTGGGGTTCGGATTGAGTCCCCCTTGCCTCGGCCGATCTCTGTATCGGCATCTTCATCGTATTTGTCTCTTCGGTCACGTGCGCTGATCCCCTTCTTCTGGCGAGCGCTCCGACAGGTCCGCCATAATCTCCTCCAAGTCGTGTGGGAGATTCTTCTCCTGTGGCGCTTGATCCTTGTCCTCCCGTATGGAACGGCAGCGTCCTCTTTGCCTTAGCCGATCTCGTTATCGGCATCGTCATCTTATCGCCGAGATCCGGCTCAAAGGACCAAAAATGTTGCTGAAACGAAAAGAGAAAACCGAAACAACAAACGGCGCTTCGCTAGCGCTGCCTCAGTCTCTCTCCGAGTGGAGTATATTTCCGGCACTGGCCGGCCAACGATGCTTTCTCCTTAAATTTGAGGGATTGTACCTCCAGAGCCGGACTCTTCTCTGGTTTGGCGGGCGTTTGAGTCTTGCCCAGTACAAAATCCTGAAATTTACCAAAAGTGGAAACGACCAAACGAAAGAAGACAAAGCCAGAAAACAATACGATTAGAACGAGACTTTTCTAATTCTTTATTTGTTGAAAATTTAAATGGGAATATCTGTTTCTCTTTATATCTGGTCTTTAACAAGACCTTCTGCTTGGGAGCTCTTTCGACGACTCCCGCCGCTTCAGCGCCGCGCTCGCCTTTTATTGCCAGCAGCTGTCTCCTCGTTCGTTTGGTTTCGATAAATCACTCGTTTCCTGTTGAGTGATTTATCGCGACTGGTATACAGCTGTCTGCCATGCTCCTCCTTCTTGAGTGCTTGTGCGCCGACGTCGAGTGCTTGTGCGCTGGTGCCCAATGGTTGTGTGTCGATGCTGAGTGTTTGTGCGCCGGTGTCGAGTGCTTGTGCGCCGGGAAATATGCACCCCCAACACCGTGGATCGTTTGCCTCGGATATCGATCTCGAAGACACGGTCGCTGATGCGGTTGGAGACTCTGAAGGGACCGCCATACGGAGGGTCCAAAGGTTTTTCAACCTTACACACCCTGGCAAAGACGTGCGTGCAGCTGTGCAGTTCAGGGTGAACGAAACGTTTTTTAGAACCGTGCCTGGTCACGGGCGATGCTCTAACCTTACGAAGAAGGTCGCGGAGGTGGCCCACATCCTGCAACTGGTTGTGTGGCGTATCACTATCCACGAAAAGTTCGCCTGGTAGTAGGAGGTTGGTGCCATAGGTGAGTTCCGCAGCGGAAGCACCTAGGTCCCCCTTAAAACTAGTCCTCAGACCGAGGAGTACGGTAGGTAGAGCGTCAAACCATTTGGTGTCGTTATGACACATGAGGGAAGCCTTGAGAGACCGATGCCAGCGTTCGATCATCCCGTTGGATTCGGGGTGATAGGCTGTCCTGCGACTTCGTTGGCAGCCGAGGAGATCCGCCAGCTGCCCGAAGATCGTTGCCTCGAATTTCGGCCCTCGATCTGTAGTAATGGTGGCAGGTACGCCGAAACGTGTGACCCAGGTCGAATAGAAGGCTTTGGCGACTGATTCAGCAGTTACTGCTCTGAGACGAGTCGCCTCTGGCCATCGCGTGTAGCGATCCATCATAGTGAGGATGTACGAAAATCCTCTCGATGGAGTAAGTGGTCCCACTATGTCAATATGGACATGGGCGAAGCGTGCCGTGGGTAGCTTAAATTGTGCAGGTTCTAATACATTATGCCGCGCTACTTTGCAGCGCTGGCATTGGAGGCAAGCGCGGGCCCGGGTGGTGAGGTCTTTGCTCATTCGGGGCTAAATGAATTTCTTACGGACGGAAGTCACGGTCGCGCGGTCGCGCGGCCGCTGGGGTGGGCTGGGTCATGGTAGACCTGGAACACGCCCCTACGAAGCTTCTCGGGAATGTAGGGCCTGGCGGTACCAGTTGAAACATCACACCAGATTTCGCCCAAAGGATCGCGGAGGGTGATTTTGCGTAGCTCGAGTGCTGTATCAGCAGTTAGAAGTGATTCGAGCTGGCTGTCCTCCTGTTGGGCCAGGGATAGGTCGGCGTTGTTCAGAGTGGCGCGCAAGTGAATCGAGAAAAGGCGTCCGCCGAGATGTTTTGTGGACCAGAGATATGTTTAATCTCGGTAGTATATTGGCCAATGAGGTCGAGTTGACGTTCTTGTCGGGGCGAAGCATTTCCCGACTTTTTCCGGAACGCAAAGACCAGCGGTTTGTGGTCTGTATACACGGAGAGCGAGCGACCCTCTACCATATGACGGAAATATTTAATGGCGCTATAGATGGCCAGTGGCTCCCGGTCATAGGCGCTGTATCGCCGCTCTGTGGGACTCAGTTTCCTGGAAAAGAAGCCGAGCGGTTCCGGTTGGCCTTCGAAATCCTGTTGTAGGACTGCTCCGATTGCGGAATCCGATGCGTCGCATTGGATAGACAAAACCGCTCCCTCTAAGGGATATCGGAGTAGTGTGGCGTTAGCCAGTTGCTCCTTGGACAGTTGGAACCCACGGTCCGAAGTTTCTGTCCATGGAATTGGGCGCTTGTCATTGCGCTTCGCTCCTTTTAGAAATTCAGTCAGAGGAGCCTGGATTTGGGCGGCGTCTTTAAGGGTTGGTCTGTAAAAATTGAGCATTCCGAGGAAACGTCGGAGCTCGCTTATGTTGGTTGGGCGTGGATATTGGATGAGGGCCTCCACCCGGTCTGGAAGTGGGTGAATGCCCTGATCGTCAACAATGTAGCCCAGATATGTGATTTGCTCTTTGGCATATTGACACTTATCTGGGTTGATGACGAGACCGAATTCGCGGAGGCGCTCGAGGACCTGTCGTAAATGGCGCTTGTGTTCAACGTGGTCTCGTGAGGCGATGAGGATGTCATCGAGATAAGCATAAGACCACGTAAAGCTGAGTCGATGTATCTCTGGAATGTCTGCGCGGCATTCCTGAGACCGAAAGTCATTACATTGAACTCGAAGAGTCCGAAAGGAGTAATGACTGCTGTTTTTGAGATGTCTTCAGGTGCCACCGGAATTGGTGGTAAGCCCTGGTGAGATCCAGGGTGGTGAAAACTCTGCACCCTCGTAATTTATATGAAAAATCATATTGGTGTGCAATAGGGTGTCTGTCGGGGACTGTTGCTGCATTCAGCAGTCTGTAATCCCCGCATGGGCGCCACTCCCCGGAACGTTTCTTAACTAAATGGAGTGGGCTTGCCCAAGAACTGTCTGATGGTTGACAGATACCTTGTGTTATCATTTCGTCGAACTCGGCGCGTGCCGCGCGTAGTTTTTCTGGAGCCAGGCGACGTGCGCGTTGGCTTACTGGAGGGCCCCGTGTCTCGATGTGATGAAACACATTCGCCTTGTGTCGTCGCTGGTTAGGTAGAGGAATTGTCGTATTGACGAATTCCTGTACCATAGCTTGGATAGGGTCTGTACACGGTGTGGCCCGGGGCATTACCGCTGGAGATGCCGACAAGGGCAAGGAAGGAGCGGTGTGGGCTACTAGCCTGTTGTGTGTCGAATCGACCAACAGATTGTGTTTTCCTAATAAGTTGGAACCTATTAGGGGTTCGTTAACATCAGCAATCACAAACTGGTGTGTGATTGGATGTCTGAGACCCAGATGGAGTGTCAGCTTTTTCCTTCGGTACGTGCGTATCGGAGAATTGTTTGCTGCTGACAACTGTAAAGCGGTGGGCATGCGGTTGCGTGGGGCGAACGATCGCGGAAGGACCAAGATATCAGCGCCGGTATCGACGGTAAAATTGATATTCAGTCTCGAGTCCCTGATCGTAAGGCGTCTTATGGATGCGGTGCCGGCCGGTTGCGCAGGGGTGTCGGTCGGCAAAATTAGTTTAAAGACTGACGCCGGTTGTTGGTTGGTCGAGTCCAACCGCAGGGTACCCTACAATTAGTTGTACGGTCTCCGTACCGTTGGTGGTTGGCGCACCAAGCGCGTGTGACGGCATTGTTGGGCGGATTTTGCCTGTTGACAGGTTCGTCACGAGAAGGCCGTGGAGATGGGCGACGAAAAGAAGTCCTCTGGGATGTATATTGTGGAGGTTGCCGCCGGTTCATTGGGCGGTTCTGCGCGTTTCGTTGTGTGTTTTGGAACCTCCCACAAACTTGATCCAATTCACGACGGAATGAGGCCTGAAGCGCGAGTAGGTCAGCCGTAGTGACCTGAGTACGAGGTTGTCTGGCTGAGAATCGCCGATAATACGGTCGAGGGTTTGTTGGGTTGGGTTCGGAATAAGGCCAGTGTGCCTTCTAGAGGATGAGGAGGGTAGCTGAGTCGAAGCTACCAGAGCGGTTCGAGGTGCGTGTTGACTAACCGCCGCGACTTGATATGGTAATGGATCAGACTGTGGGTCCAAAGTTTCCATAATCGAATCAGCCACCTTTGATAAATAGCCCAAACTTTGATTAGGTTGGGCCATTAATGCCGAGCGGGCAAGTTGAGGTAAACTCCTCAGAAAATGTGGCCTGATTAGATCATCCGAGATCCTGGTCCCCGCTATCGAGCGTAAATGGGTCAGGAAAAGGGATGGTCTAATACCTGAAAAATTGGTCTCGCTCGCCAATCGCTGTAGTTTGATGCTGGTGGGTTGGTCCAAAGCGTTAAGGAGACTCTCCCACATGTTGCTATAGGGATCAGAGCCCGGTGACCTGATCGCGTGCGCAATATGCATTCGCTGTGTCCCATTCAGCACCCGCAACAATTCTATAGCACGATTTTCTTCATCGTGGATGTTGGCGAACCGGAAAAACCGGTCGGCTGTGGCGAACCAAAGCTATGGATCCTCCTCGTCGAACGGAGGGAGCTTTACACTCTGGGTAAGGGATGGCAATTCGTCGCTAGAAGCGTCGTGGAAAGCGGGGGATTGAGGTCGCGCTTGCGCCTGTTGGGATGTACCGGCTCGGGTGGTGAGCATTGTGGTGGCGAAGTGTAAGGATAAGCCGGTCGTGAGGGAGTTAGGAAGAGGTCGCGTTGTGTCTGCGTGAGAAAGCAAGAGACGAAAAGTAGACGCGAGAGTCGAAAGGAGCCGCAAGAGATTCGATTGAGTCCACTTTATTTTTGATTATTTTTGATTAATTTTGTTGAAGAATTTTGTTTAATTATTTTTGAATTTTTGTTGAAAAATTTTTCCTTTTCGGCACTTTTCTTTTTGAACTGTTTTTTATTTTTTAATATTGAATTTTTGTTCGTGAGAAGATTTTTAAAAATTTTTTTTAAAACTTTTCACTTTTATTTTGTGTTGAAGGTGCGTGTTCTTTAGTCCGGTCACCAATATGGGGGTTGAGAAAGTGTCGTTGCCAGCGTATGGCACAGGATTCACTTTTCT
This sequence comes from Microdon myrmicae, assembly GCA_963931805.1. Lineage (NCBI taxonomy): Eukaryota > Metazoa > Arthropoda > Insecta > Diptera > Syrphidae > Microdon > Microdon myrmicae. Next base: position 174,705,115 of record OZ007497.1, on the reverse strand, counting down.
CCCCACACTTGTCCACGTACTTACGTCGTCCAAAGGAAATTGCTCACCGGAAGAGGGCAATAAATGAAAAGCACCGAGTTCTTTAAAGTTCTTTTTTTATTTTTCTTGAAGCTCAAGGCTGTTTACAGGGGTCCTTACTTATGATGAATTGGTAACGCACACAATATACTATTTTACACTCTAAGGAAAGCTTTAAATTAATAACTTTTCGTTTTATTTCGTTAGTTTTTCATTGAAGGTATACACGACGCGACCTTTCACTCGAACGATTGAGATGTGACTGCTGTGAATTAGGGTGGAAATCGTGATATCTGCTTTTTACACATTGATCCGCCAATGGTAATCATGCTCTCTTGTACGTTCCCCAACTCACCACACTCACCGAGGTCGAAACGTACTTGTGTATTCGTTCGACGTCGATGGGCGTAGCCAGAATGGAGAATTCAAAAGGTAAAGCACAATAACCCAGGGTTGATCTGGCTTAGTGTGTGTGCGTCAGTGCCGTGTATGCGGCTGGTCTACTGACCTAGTGATGATCTCTTAGGTCATCGCACTATAGCAAGACAGAAATACGAGAGAGAGGAAAACCTAGCTAAGGTTATTCACCAGCAAAAAGAGATCATTGATCCCAAGCGAATGGGTGATCTGAGAAAAGTCAATAGGACGCTGCGTCGGCTGGGGATATAATACCACAGGGGAAACTCTGTGGAATGTTCGGTAAATACCCAAGCCTATGGACGATGATGCAACCGCGTCGCTTGGTTTGACTTGGTTGTTGCTAACCAATACGAATGGAATTTCCGGTGGAAATACCATGGTTAGAGCAATAGTGTTGCCGTATGGCGAAGATTGTAGCTAAACACAATTATGCATTATCTGCATAGAATAATGAGCTTAGCTATGCGTCCCTTTGACATGTTTTACAGGGTAATAACTTATAAAGGAAATGGGTAGGTATTGTGGTTGGAATTGTGGGTTGTTTCTCCTATAGGATAGAGAAACCCCTACAGTACTACACAGCGTTATACTGGGGCCAGTATTCAGTAATTTAATAACAAGACAATCGATCCAGGTTGTTTCAAAAGCCTTTTCAATGTCCAGGCTCACCACAATGGTGGGGTTGTGGTGGTCCCGTGAACCGCACAAACCACTGTGGGGTTAAATACCTTTCACCCAGCTAAAGGAGACATGCATACGGGCGTCCTCGACCGCACGTATCCACAGACACATGGGCCCAATTTCTCGACCGATTCCTCATGCCTGCACGGCTATCGAAGGACACTGCCCAGAAAAGAAATTGTTTGACGACCCATTAGTTGGGCAAACACAAGGTGCAGGCGCGGCAGCGCCAGATGCCGCCAGCCAGAGAAAACCCAGGCGATAAATGTATGGCCAAGGAATAAACAAATGTACGACCTTTCTTTGAGCCAACCGCAATTTGGTTTTCCTTATCGAAAAGGCTATTATGGGAACAAAAGGTTAAACACTAAACCAAACAATCGACACTGTTCCTACAAGGAAATTAAACCATGTAAATATCGCAGCCGAAGATAATGACTTCGGCCGAGGAAATCACCAGGGCCATAAACCACACGCGGGTAATGTACACAAAGGGATACCGCAGATGGGTGAAAATTCTGACGATCCTCGGCATATCTCCGCCCACACGGACAGCAACGTTCGCGTCTGTGTGTGTGGGGGGGTGCATCCACACAGTATACCTACGAACAATACGAAATCGTAGGACAAGTGAGGCTGCGATCTCCTGGAAAGGAGAAATCCCTTGCTAAAGAGAGGACACCAAAGGAACAGAGAATTGAAGAGAAAGGAAGAACAACCGGGTGAGTTTTCCATCCCCTGAAAAGAGCATGTTTTCGATACCGGGTGACTTCTTATGGTTTCGAGATTTAACTAGATTTTGCAGGGTATTTGGCGTGACGAAACCGTTACCATTATCACGTGTGTCATCGAAGTATGCACTGTTAGTTGAGTTAAAGACAACAATTGGCTCGTTGAAGTTGTCTAGTTTATTATGGACCACTGAACTAATGATTGCATTAGTATCCAGGTCGCCATCCTGGAGAGTAATCCTGTGATTATTTTCAAGGGCCTCTCCCGTTGTGTATGATTGGCCCAGTGATACGAGAAGTGCCACATATCTTTTTAACATTTTTTTAAACGTTCTGTTTCATCTGAATACCCCACAGCTTGTTTTCCAATTGTCTGGTACCCTTGTTTTCGATTCTTTGTTTTATTAGTGTGCCAATATTGTGAATGGTTGATTGCAATAATGGTTCTCTTTGGGCAAAGCGATGACGGTATCTCTTTCTGCAGAGCTTTTTACGCTCCCGAGTGAGACGAAAAGTGAAGTCCTAACGGGGAATCTGATAGGTCTTTTCAAATTTGTACCTCGGGATATGAGTCTCCGATGTTTCTACTAGAATCTCGTGACTCATCGAGTTGTAGCGTTATTTATCTCAACCGTCGTTAGGTTCCTGTAAGTGGGAAGAGAGAATTTGTGGAGTTTTTCATTCCATGTAATATTACAATTGCCCTAATTTGTATCTGATTTTTTTTTGTTGTTTGTTTTTTTTTTGTTGATTTTTTTGTTGTTGTTTTATCTCCACATTTATTTAACAAGTCAATTGCAGATTTTACTTAAGACTATATGTTAACTTCGATTTTACAAATATCATTCTTACATTAATTTACTGGCTCGTCGCAAGGACTCTAAATTATACATTGTCATTTTACTTATGCCTTTCTGCGTACAATAACAAAAAAAAATTTGTTGTATTCTTTAATTTTTTTATTTATTTATTTATTTATTTATTTATTTATTTATTTATTTATTTATTTATTTATTTATTTATTTATTTATTTTTTTTTTTTATTTTTTTTTTTTAATCACATATATAGGGGGTTGACAAGGAAACAAAACGTACAAACATAATCCAAATAAAAATTTAAATAAAAAAAAAATTTATATAACAATAAATAAAATTAAAACAATCATTAGGAATTGGGGATAGGGGGAAGGAAATCGCTGCGTCTGAAAGGCATACTATGTTTGGGGACGTATAGTCCTTTCTTCATCACTAATCCACCACCAGTTGGGATGGGATCGATCTAATATTGATTTATCTCTTTCACCGATCACCATACTAAAACGCAGGCGATCTGAAAAATTAGAGATATCGTTATCGTGGTAAATAATATGGACTCCACGTTTGTCTTGGATGAGTCCTTTTTATCCAAGAAAGGGACCTCTTCTTTGAGAATAAACCTATTCTGGAGAGTACTCTCCATATACATATTATTGGGATAGAATTCTCCCGAAATGAGATCATTTTCCCTGCACATTGCCGTTGCAGTGTGACCACGAAAAATCTTGATAATGAAGTTATCTATTCTGTTTAGTCCTGAGTTGTCATACAGTACTTTATTGGAATAGTATTTCTTATACTGCGACTCTGGGGCTCTGTACATTCCAAAGCAGGAACGCAAACACTGCCCCTCGAACACCCGAAACTTCCCCATGTAGAATGGGAATGTGTTTTTTCATACCGGGCAGCCATACAATAATATTGGTCGAATAAATGCCGACTATGAAATTATTGCCACTTCGGGTCCAGAAAACCATTACGGAAGAGACTTCGTGTTATTGCATATGCGTTTTTAGCTGCTGTAAGAGCAAATCGAAGTAAAGATACTGATCAAGCCAGATACCAAGGTATCTGACTACAGTTTTTACTTGTAGAGGAAGATTATTACTTCCTGCAATGGAAATTTTTTTCCAATGAACTGTGTCATGTTGCGGTCGGAAACCAAACAGGTTGTTCGGAATAATACCATAGTAGTAGGGTTTGGGGTGTTCCGGGACAGTTTCTGCCTCAAAGTTCTATTTATAGACATGATGACTCATCTCAGCCGAAAGCTGTATGTCAAGGTTGAGATATGTTTGGTGGGTAGCGAAGGCAGTTTGTGGGAGTGATTCATGGTTGGCGGGGGGTTGTGGGTTCTTATCAAGGTGTAGTAATTGCTGTTGTGTGTGTAGTACGTTTCTTATCAGGGGTAGTAATTGCTGTTCTTATCAAGGTGTAGTAATTGCTGTTGTGTGTAGTACGTTTCTTATCAGGGGTAGTAATTGCTGTTCTTATCAGGTGTAGTAATTGTTGTTCTTATCAGGGGTAGTAATTGCTGTTGTGTGTAGTATGTTTCTTATCAGGTGTAGTAATTGTTGTTCTTATCAGGGGTAGTAATTGATGCTCTTATCAGGTGTAGTAATTGTTGTTCTTATCAGGGGTAGTAATTGATGCTCTTATCAGGTGTAGTAATTGTTGTTCTTATCAGGGGTAGTAATTGATGCTCTTATCAGGTGTAGTAATTGTTGTAGTTTGTAGTATTCTTATTGGCTGTAGTAATTGTTGTTCTTATCAGATGTAGTAATTTGAGTATCGGGGGTTTTTGTTAATGGATTGTCGGGCTTTTTGCTAATGCTCTGTGCTTTTTTTGTTGAGTCATTGGATAGAGTAATATATATGGGAATTTTGTGTTCGTGTATTTGTATGGAAATGGTTCATCATCGTCATGGAAATTTTTGGTGATTCTTTATAGCGATTCTGAGACACTTTTTGTATGGGAAAAAAAAAAATCCATGCCCATATATGGTAATTCCGGAAGTGCTCCCCTAGGAAATGAGGTAATCGGAGGGGGGGCGGATGATTCATGACCGTTGTCTTTGTGTGATCGATATTTTTTTAATTTTGGGTTGTGATTAATGGTTGTTATCAGTAGTTGGCGATTGATATTTTTTCAATTTGAGGTGTGTGATGCATAGTTGTTTTGGTCTGTTGTATATTTGTTATCAGGTGTGTACATCTTCAGTGGGTTGTGGATTTGTACTTGTTATCAATTGTTTTAATTTTGTTCAGATGTGGTTCATGGATGTTTGGCTTGTTGTGTATTTGTTATCAGGTGCGTACATATTCAGTGGGTTGGGGATTTATACTTATTATCAGTATTTTTTCAATTTGAGGTGTGTGGTGCATAGTTGTTTTGGTCTGTTGTATATTTGTTATCAGGTGTATACATCTTCAGTGGGTTGGGGACTTGTACTTGTTATCTCGGTAAGTGAATTATGTATTAGGTTTGGGTGATTAGCGTTCAAGGTTAATTGTGTGACATGAACAGTTGGTAATTTTGAGTTGTGTGTGAATATGTGATAGGTGATTCATGATTGTTTGGTAGTGAATATATTATTATTTAGTCATTGGGTTTGAGTAATATATATGGGAATTTTTAGGATGATTCTATCGTGAAATGGGTGTATGTTTTAGCTGTTTCTTACTATATGGACATTTTTTGTGATTCTATCTGCTTTTGGCTTTTGTTTCGGTTGTCGAAGACTTTTTCAGTAAATCTAAGCTGGTTCTTAATATATAGGAATTTTTTGGATGATTCTATGTTGAAATGGGTGTATGTTTTAGCTGTTTCTTAATATATGAAAATTTTTTGTGATTATATCTGCTTTTGGCTTTTGTCTCGGTTGTCGAGAGCTTTTTCAGTAACTCTAAGCTGTTTCTTAATATATGAGAATTTTTTGGTGATTATAACTGCTTTTGGCTTTTGTCTCAGTTGTTGGGGGCTGTTTTTCTTTTTATGAATATACCACTTGGCAGTAAATCTAATTTTATGAATATATACCACTTGGCATTAAATCTGGGTTGAACTGGTTTGTGATTTTGCTAATGGTTTGTGTCTTTGATCGCTAGACTTTCGGGTGGGCTGTCTCAGTTGTTGGGGTGATGTTTTTCTTTTTATGAATATACCACGAGTCAACGAATGATTATTCAAGTCCATATTGATCAAAAAAAGTGTTGATATAAAAAAAGGGTGTTGTTGTCCAATCCCTTGACCTTGGAATCTATATTAAATTCTTGATTTCTAAGTGTTTTTTAGTGAGTCGCCATTACCCTTATCTTATTTTGCATCCAGTATCACGACCAAATACTGATTTCTATATAATAAGTTGTTGTTCATTATTCTGATCCCTTGACCTTGAGTGCTATATTAAATTCTTGATTTCTAATTCTTATTTTTCCATAGAACAATTTTCTAAGTACAAATGATTATTCAAGTCCATAAAATGCGTTGTTATCAAAAAAGCATGTGGGGGTGCTTGCCCGATCCCATGACCTCAGATGCTATATCAAATTCTTGATGTCTAAGTGTTTTTAATGAGTCTCCATTATTCTTATCTTACCTATATGAATAAAAGCGCTGATCATTGTTCTTTAAACATTAAAATTAATTGAGGCCATTTTTTTTCCATGAGTCTTAGAGAATCAAATATAGTCCACCATAACATCATATGACAAGACCTGCTTACAGCATTGAAGAGTTATCAGAGAGGGATACTTATAATACACCCTGTTTGGAATCGCCCTGTTTAAAGAAACCGCCTGTTTGGAATCGCCCTGTTTAAAGAAACCGCCTGTTTGGAATCGCCCTGTTTAAAGAAACCGCCTGTTTGGAACCGCCCTGTTTGGAATCGCCCTGTTTGAAGAGACAGCCTGTTTGGAATCGCCCTGTTTGAAGAAACCGCCTGTTTGGAATCGCCCTGTTTAAAGAAACCGCCTGTTTGGAATCGACCTGTTTGGAACCGCCCTGTTTGAAGAAACCGCCTGTTTGGAATCGCCCTGTTTGAAGCCACCCTTTTTTGTTATACATCCGATCCATAGAGATCTGTTTACTGATTTGAATTCTCATAGATCTTGGATGAGGAGATGTTTTTCTAAGAATAAATCAAAAAAAAAAATGCTTAAACATTAAAATTAACTGATGTTCTCTTATCAAAAAATATGAATACTTACCCAGTCCAATGACCTCATATTTAACCATAAAAATTTTGAATTCTAAGAAATATTAATTGAATCCCATAGTTCTCTTATCAAAAATATGAATACTTACCCAGTCCAATGACCTCATATTTAACCACAAAAATTGTTTGAGCTCTAAGAAAATATTAATCGAATCCCATAGTTCTCTTATCAAAAAATATGAATACTTACCCAGTCCAATGACCTCATATTTAACCACAAAAATTGTTTGAGCTCTAAGAAAATACATTGTTCTCCATATCATTGTTTGGATTTCATTTTTTAACCATTGACATCAATATTAGTGTTTCCACAGTAATCAGCACGAGGAATAAAGTCCTATTTATAATGATAGACTATCGAATGTATTCAGTTAGTCTAAAACAGTCATTCCATGGACACACAAGCGAATCAATAAAGAAAACAATAATTAATTTTTTTTCTCATAACGTTATAATTTATTACTTTTTTTTATTTTTACTACAAATATCTCTTATATCTAACCTATTAGCTACAAAAAATTATTTACATTATTTAAAAAAATATATAACAATCCTATTATTAAATATAAATATGAGTCATAATTTTTTAACTTAAACATTACTTAATCTATTATGCCCCCAAGCATATGTGCTTACGCGATCTTCACAAATATACCTTTTTGTGTCGCTATCGCTTAATGCTAACTTATTTACAGACTGTGTATAAATATTGTGTAACTTACTTCTAAATATTAACATAGGCTTATATAATAACTTACGTCTTAACAAACAATTTCTATAATCTCTTATATCTAAACTATTGGTAACAGACTTCTTTACCCCCTTGGCCTTTTTTGTTACTTCACTGGTGTCTAAAGCAAAAGAATACATTTTAGCTCTTAACCCAATGAATTCAGTCATGTTTTTACCGTTGTTCTCATCTTTGAATTTTCCGAGAACTTTTCCATTTATTTGAGGGAAATTATGAATGTTATCTATTGGATATTCCGATGTATCAAACCTAGATTTTTCGGGATCAACAATATCGCTATATATATCCGAATAAAAATCATTAGTTGATATTGTATAGATAAAAGAGTCTGTATCCATGTAATTCAGCTGAATCGCCGTATCAAACTTTTTTCTCATGTAATCATAGTGAAAGTCATACATGAGCCATTTTGATAGTTCTAATACTGCGAATCCTAAATAAATGGGTTTATCAAATACTATTCGCGCCTTGCTCAGTTCAATAGCACACATCTGAGGTGTAAATATTGAGAGGCTATGGAAATTGGGACGAGCAATCAGTTTTCTGGCGCTGTGTGAATTTCTTTCTCCTTCCCATTGAGAGACAATTTTTACATCTCGTCGCTTCTCAACATTCTCCATGGTTTTGCCATACACACTATTGTTCATTAATTTAAAAAAGTCTTTTTCAAACTTATTTTTCGCCTTTTTTCTATACTCCGTGTTGAGGGTTATATATTTTTGCAACCACTCAGATTGTGTAAAAGACAACACTCTATGAACTCTAGTGAGAATCAGCCCATGCTTCAGACATTGTTGTAAATTCTTTAGATGAATTATATACTTTGTCTTTGAATGTAGACTAGCGACAAGCTTAGGAGTTTTGCACCCAGGCGTTATCATATTTTCTGGGCAAAATGGAAGATCATTGTGCTGATCGTGAAGATCAATTGGATAAGTTAAATCTACTTCCAATACATAGCCGATTTTATCGTTTCCATCACAATTTAAAATATAATCGGTTGTGAAGATTTGTGGATCACTCCATTGAAAATTTCCATCTGGAAGATGTTGCGACATTGCCCAACCGTACAGGTTATTTGCATCTAAATACATAAGATATTTATTTGGCTTGCTAGCATCGAAATTTTTCAAATATTTATTATTCGCAACGGTATGTCGATGACTACACTGACATAATCCGCCACGGATGCCATTCTTAAAGAAATTAAGCATCTCAACATCTGTTAGAAGTTCCAGATTGATTTCTGTTGTTTTCAACATTGCATCCCAAGATAAGCCGGGAGATGTATAGTAATGACATGGATCTAACTCATATATATCTAGACAAACCTTACGAAAATTCTCAAATACATCTGCCAGCAATAAGACATCGCTCTGCAGATATAAAAGCATGTACTCTTTTAATGTTTTACAATTGAAATGCTTCCACACTTTTTGAGCATGATCGTAATCTTCAACTAAACAATCTTCATTCGTTAGTCTATTATAGAATTCTGTAATTGGAGGAAGAGAACAGTCATCTAAACGAGCCCAACAATTAACATATTCATAGGGAAATACCCCCTTCCTCATCATTAACTTCAAAGAGGAATCGTTTTTGTAAAATCCCCTATTAATTATGAAATCGTCTTCGGATAAATTTTTAGTTAGCGAATCTATGCTAGACTGTAGAAATCGACATGAATCTAAAAACCTAATCTCAAATGAATTGTGCTCATCTAAATATATGCGTTTGGATATTGATATATAATTTTCCTTATTTAGTGGAATTATACGTATTTCCCCCTTAATACAACCCAGACTTTTCATAAATAGATGAGAATCATAACCCGTCAAATTATGGAAAAAGACTGGGAAAAAGGTTGGAACGCGAAAATCTAAATTACACTGAGAATGGGCTGGTCCTCTATAGACACCAGTGAAATGGCAATGGTCCCTTACTCTTACATCTAATTCATTAAATCTAACCTTACAAATACTGCAGACTGGCGATGTTATTTGATGTTGATTCTGTTGTTTTGTTAAAGGAGCCATTGGCTTTGGTCGACCAATGACTTCCTTGTGAATACGAATTAAATCGTTGAATAGCATCTGCACAAACCGGTTTGGTGTGTCTTCTCCTGCAAAAAAGAAAAAAATGTTTTATTAGTTTTATGATTTTTTCTTATTAAACATGTTTTTGACTTACCAACAAATATGCGGTGCTTGCTTAAATCATCATCAAAAGAGCATTTGATATGATATGAAAAAGCACACGGGATATGTTGTTGAACGTCTGTCGTTGAAGAAATTTCCGGATTCGGTGCACATTGGCTAATGGGGCGTAGAATGGATTCAAAATCCGCATACACCACAAAAGGAACAATTAATTTGCGATTATGCTTTTTAAATTTAAGTATTTTATTACCTTCATCAGGCATAACTGTTATTATTTTTTTGCATTCGCTCTTATGCATTTGTAGGGTAGATTCTGAAGCGAATCGCAGCAAGCAGCCGTTGCATAGATGCAGTCGAGTTTGTTTGCTTTTCGTTAATTGGCTTTTCAATAAACGTGAGATGTTTTTAATATACACATAATGCGTTTTATTCACATCATCACTACTTATGCAATAAAGCAAGTTAATATGCTTTGCTTTTTCCTCACGAGTATGATAGTAGGGTCCAATTATCTTATATTGCCCTTTATCATTAATCTCATAACCAAAAACATTTATGCTAATGGTTGGATTATTTGATTCGAATATGCTCGCGTCTTTGACTACCAGAGGAAATTGCATATTCTTGAAACAAAGTACTTGATTATTGTATACTATTGTTTCGCTTGCAATGTTGTCAATTTTATAGTACGATGGTCTTTCTGTATGAACTGGATCATTCGCGAAAGCCGATATAATGGCCCATTTAAAACAATATTCATCGGTGTTTTTCACATTGATGCATGCGTTTTTCTTTAATATTTGTTCGGGCAAATTAAAATGTGGGGTTTTCAATAAACGCGAGATGTTTTTAATGTATACATAATGCGTTTTATTCTCATCATCACTACTTATGCAATAAAGCAAGTTAATATGCTTTGCTTTTTCCTCGCGAGTATGATAGTAGGGTCCAATTATCTGATATTGCCCTTTATCATTAATCTCATAACCAAAAACATTTATGCTAATGGCTGGATTATTTGCTTCGAATATGCTCGTGTCTTCGACTGCCAGAGGAAATTGCATATTCTTGAAACAAAGTACTTGTTCATTGTATACTATTGTTTCGCTCGCTATGTTGGCAATTTTATAATGAGATGGTCTATCAGCATTAGTTGTATCATTCGCGAAAGCCGATATAATGGCCCATTTAAAACAGTAATCATCGTTGTTTTTCACATTGATACAGGCTTTTTTGGTCAATATTTGCTTAGGCAGGATAAAATGGGAAGAAGCTCGAAGTGGCTCGTATTTGTTGATATTAATTTCAATGCTCTGAAATGTTAACAACGTCCATCCGCTCTCTTTTTCTTGAAACTCTTCCAATTTTGCTTTGATATTTTCAATTGCCGTGCTCAAATTTTCTCTTATGTCTTCCTCTTTCTCAATCGTGTGCATTTTAGTTTGCATGCTTTTTATATCTATTTGCATTAACTCATCACATTCTTTGGTGAATTTCGCAAACTTAGCAAAAAGCTCCATGCTAAATTTAAATGTGTTCAAAATTTCCAATTGATTTTTCAATAATTCATTAATCAATGGAATATTTTTTTCAAACAGATTATTCACATTTATCATACTCTCATCTTTGTTGGTGATGGAGAATGTTTTTACACGATTTTTGAATGCGTTTGCTATCAAGGAAACATTTTCATTTAGAGATTGTTGAGCGTTTGCTTTATGGGTATTTTTTCTTTGATGTTGAACCCAAAGCTGCTCTTCAACATTCTCATAGCAAAACAAGCATCTTTTGTATGTCGACTGCTTAGATTTTTTTGCAGGTTGTTCTCCTGACATTGTTGGTGGTTGTTGTTGTTGTCCTGATCGCTTCATATTATTAAATATTTTTGTTATATTATTAAATTAAATTTTTTTGGTTGGTGTTTTTTATCTAAAAAGGAATGAATAAAATTTTATTGTTACTACTACAGTTTTGTTTTTTTGTTTGGAAGAGAGGTTGAGTAGGTATTAGGCGGTATCATTTTAGCAATAAGAACGAACAAAAAAGCAGAAAAAAATCGCTATTACAAAACATCACTACGATAGACCGCGATTGTCTATTAAAAAGTGATAATTCTTTGCTATATATATTTTTTCACTATAAATTTCATATTAATATTTACTTCCTCTCTCTCTAAAACGATAACACCGTATTATTGTTAAGAACAAAACAATTTTCATTAAATATTGCTCTCTACATTTAAAACCCAGAACAAAATAAATACTAACACCGCATCAAAAAAAAGAAATAATAATTAATATATAAGATAACTTACCGTTTTTGGTGATGATTTTTATCACTAATTCCCCCGTCGATTTTTTTTATTTTGTTGTTGTTGAATATCTATATGGATAAAAAACTTCATTAAAACAATATTCAAAAAAGGATAAACAAATTCCAATAGCAAAACACTAGAAACTGCGTAATTGTTAACTAAAAATTTAAACGCGAAACATTATCACCACGTAATTGTTAACTAATAATTTATTCGCAAAAACACTAGAAACCGCGTAATTGTTATCTATATCACCACGTAATTGTTAACTAAAAATTTAATCTAGCACAGCCTAATTGTTAACTAATAATTTATTCGCAAAAACACTAGAAACCGCGTAATTATTAACTAAAATTTAACCACGTAATTGTTAACTAAAAATTTAATCTAGCACCACCTAATGGTTAACTAATAATTTATTCGCAAAAACACTAGAAACAGCGTAATTATTAACTAAAATTTAACCACGTAATTGTTAACTAAAAATTTATCCTCGAAAACACTAGAACCGCCCGCGTAATTGTTATTTATATCACCGCGTAATTGTTAACTAAAAATTTAATCTAGCACCGCCGAATTGTTAACTAATAATTTATTCGCAAAAACACTAGAAACCGCGTAATTGTTATCTATATCACCACGTAATTGTTAACTAAAAATTTAATCTAGCACCACCTAATGGTTAACTAATAATTTATTCGCAAAAACACTAGAAACCGCGTAATTATTAACTAAAATTTAACCACGTAATTGTTAACTAAAAATTTATTCGCAAAAACACTAGAACCGCGTAATTATTAACTAAAATTTAACCGCGAAACATTATCGCCACGTAATTGTTTCTAAAAAATGTTTTCATAATTAATATAAATATAAGATAACTTACCTTTTTTCCTATTTAGTTTGATGTTGATGATGTTGATTTTTTCTTCACACTGTTACGTTGTTTGCAGATTGTAGTTCAAAGTAAAGTGATACGCACTGGCTTAAACACTCGAGCTTTTATACAAGAAATCCCTTCTAATACCGGAAACGAGACATTCTTTGTACAATATGGAAACTATGATAAGAATAATGACCAGCGACATAGAAATCATTATTTAGTCATATCACCGGACCAGTAAAACATTTTTGAACAATATAACGAAAAAAAGAAAAAATAAGATAAGAGAACTATGGGATTCAATTAATATTTCTTAGAATTCAAACAATTTTTTATGGTTAAATATGAGATTATTGGACTGGGTAAGCATTCACATTTTTTGATAAGAGAACTGTGGGACTCGATTAATATTTTCTTAGAGCTCAAACAATTTTTATGATTAAATATGAGGTCATTGGATCGGGTAAGTATTCATATTTTTGATAATAGAACTGTAGGACTCGATTAATATTTCTTAGAGCTCAAACAATTTTTTATGATTAAATATGAGGTCATTGGATCGGGTAAGCATTTATATTTTTGATAAGAGAACTATGGGATTCAATTAATATTTCTTAGAATTCAAACAATTTTTTATGGTTAAATATGAGATTATTGGACTGGGTAAGCATTCATATTTTTTGATAAGAGAACTGTGGGACTCGATTAATATTTTCTTAGAGCTCAAACAATTTTTTATGATTAAATATGAGGTCATTGGATCGGGTAAGTATTCATATTTTTGATAATAGAACTGTAGGACTCGATTAATATTTTCTTAGAATTCAAACAATTTTTTATGGTTAAATATGAGATTATTGGTCTGGGTAAGTATTCATATTTTTGATAAGAGAACTGTGGGACTCGATTAATATTTTCTTAGAGCTCAAACAATTTTTGTGGTTAAATATGAGGTCATTGGACTGGGTAAGTATTCATATTTTTGATAAGTGAACTATGGGATTCAATTAATATTTCTTAGAATTCAAACATTTTTATGGTTAAATATGAGATTATTGGACTGGGTAAGTATTCATATTTTTGATAAGAGACCTGTGGGACTCAATTAATATTTTCTTAGAATTCAAAATTTTTATGGTTAAATATGAGGTCATTGGACTGGGTAAGTATTCATATTTTTTGATAAGAGAACATCAGTTAATTTTAATGTTTAAGCATATTTTTTTTTTGATTTATTCTTAGAAAAACATCTCCTCATCCAAGATCTATGAGAATTCAAATCAGTAAACAGATCTCTATGGATCGGATGTATAACAAAAAAGGGTGGCTTCAAACAGGGCGATTCCAAACAGGCGGTTTCTTCAAACAGGGCGGTTCCAAACAGGTCGATTCCAAACAGGCGGTTTCTTTAAACAGGGCGATTCCAAACAGGCAGTTTCTTCAAACAGGGCGATTCCAAACAGGCTGTCTCTTCAAACAGGGCGATTCCAAACAGGGCGGTTCCAAACAGGCGGTTTCTTTAAACAGGGCGATTACAAACAGGCGGTTTCTTTAAACAGGGCGATTCCAAACAGGGTGTATTATAAGTATCCCTCTCTGATAACTCTTCAATGCTGTAAGCAGGTCTTGTCATATGATGTTATGGTGGACTATATTTGATTCTCTAAGACTCATGGAAAAAAAATGGCCTCAATTAATTTTAATGTTTAAAGAACAATGATCAGCGCTTTTATTCATATAGGTAAGATAAGAATAATGGAGACTCATTAAAAACACTTAGACATCAAGAATTTGATATAGCATCTGAGGTCATGGGATCGGGCAAGCACCCCCACATGCTTTTTTGATAACAACGCATTTTATGGACTTGAATAATCATTTGTACTTAGAAAATTGTTCTATGGAAAAATAAGAATTAGAAATCAAGAATTTAATATAGCACTCAAGGTCAAGGGATCAGAATAATGAACAACAACTTATTATATAGAAATCAGTATTTGGTCGTGATACTGGATGCAAAATAAGATAAGGGTAATGGCGACTCACTAAAAAACACTTAGAAATCAAGAATTTAATATAGATTCCAAGGTCAAGGGATTGGACAACAACACCCTTTTTTTATATCAACACTTTTTTTGATCAATATGGACTTGAATAATCATTCGTTGACTCGTGGTATATTCATAAAAAGAAAAACATCACCCCAACAACTGAGACAGCCCACCCGAAAGTCTAGCGATCAAAGACACAAACCATTAGCAAAATCACAAACCAGTTCAACCCAGATTTAATGCCAAGTGGTATATATTCATAAAATTAGATTTACTGCCAAGTGGTATATTCATAAAAAGAAAAACAGCCCCCAACAACTGAGACAAAAGCCAAAAGCAGTTATAATCACCAAAAAATTCTCATATATTAAGAAACAGCTTAGAGTTACTGAAAAAGCTCTCGACAACCGAGACAAAAGCCAAAAGCAGATATAATCACAAAAAATTTTCATATATTAAGAAACAGCTAAAACATACACCCATTTCAACATAGAATCATCCAAAAAATTCCTATATATTAAGAACCAGCTTAGATTTACTGAAAAAGTCTTCGACAACCGAAACAAAAGCCAAAAGCAGATAGAATCACAAAAAATGTCCATATAGTAAGAAACAGCTAAAACATACACCCATTTCACGATAGAATCATCCTAAAAATTCCCATATATATTACTCAAACCCAATGACTAAATAATAATATATTCACTACCAAACAATCATGAATCACCTATCACATATTCACACACAACTCAAAATTACCAACTGTTCATGTCACACAATTAACCTTGAACGCTAATCACCCAAACCTAATACATAATTCACTTACCGAGATAACAAGTACAAGTCCCCAACCCACTGAAGATGTATACACCTGATAACAAATATACAACAGACCAAAACAACTATGCACCACACACCTCAAATTGAAAAAATACTGATAATAAGTATAAATCCCCAACCCACTGAATATGTACGCACCTGATAACAAATACACAACAAGCCAAACATCCATGAACCACATCTGAACAAAATTAAAACAATTGATAACAAGTACAAATCCACAACCCACTGAAGATGTACACACCTGATAACAAATATACAACAGACCAAAACAACTATGCATCACACACCTCAAATTGAAAAAATATCAATCGCCAACTACTGATAACAACCATTAATCACAACCCAAAATTAAAAAAATATCGATCACACAAAGACAACGGTCATGAATCATCCGCCCCCCCTCCGATTACCTCATTTCCTAGGGGAGCACTTCCGGAATTACCATATATGGGCATGGATTTTTTTTTTTCCCATACAAAAAGTGTCTCAGAATCGCTATAAAGAATCACCAAAAATTTCCATGACGATGATGAACCATTTCCATACAAATACACGAACACAAAATTCCCATATATATTACTCTATCCAATGACTCAACAAAAAAAGCACAGAGCATTAGCAAAAAGCCCGACAATCCATTAACAAAAACCCCCGATACTCAAATTACTACATCTGATAAGAACAACAATTACTACAGCCAATAAGAATACTACAAACTACAACAATTACTACACCTGATAAGAGCATCAATTACTACCCCTGATAAGAACAACAATTACTACACCTGATAAGAGCATCAATTACTACCCCTGATAAGAACAACAATTACTACACCTGATAAGAGCATCAATTACTACCCCTGATAAGAACAACAATTACTACACCTGATAAGAAACATACTACACACAACAGCAATTACTACCCCTGATAAGAACAACAATTACTACACCTGATAAGAACAGCAATTACTACCCCTGATAAGAAACGTACTACACACAACAGCAATTACTACACCTTGATAAGAACAGCAATTACTACCCCTGATAAGAAACGTACTACACACACAACAGCAATTACTACACCTTGATAAGAACCCACAACCCCCCGCCAACCATGAATCACTCCCACAAACTGCCTTCGCCACCCACCAAACATATCTCAACCTTGACATACAGCTTTCGGCTGAGATGAGTCATCATGTCTATAAATAGAACTTTGAGGCAGAAACTGTCCCGGAACACCCCAAACCCTACTACTTACCATCATCCTCACACCAGTTGGTCAATGCTTTATTTATAATTTTCTCGAATATCTTGCTGATGTTCGGAGGCCAACGGAGCGAAGATTGCTGGTTTGCTCCTGTCCTTGCCCTTTTTGTGGATGGGATGGACCACTGCAGATTTCCATTGGGTTGGATAATATGCATTATATAGAGCGTTATTGACCAAAATAGTGTAAACCTTCACTGCTTCAAGAGGTAAATGCTTTAGAACAATGTTTAGAATACTATCTATTCCAGAAGATTTTTTGTTCCTAACGGATTTAAGAATGTCGGTCATCTGTTAAGTGAGTAACTCTTCCATCGTCCTTGTTCTAACGAAAAATAACTCAGGTACATTACAGATAGAAAATTTAAAAATTTAAGTGTATCTGAATAAACACACGATTGAAAGTCGAATTGCATTGGATTATATTTCAATTAAGCTTGGGTTGAAAGCCGAATAAATGTAGCTGAGTTGTAGTTCAAACTAAATGCAGCTGGTGTATAAACCCAGCTTCTCTCCGGCGGTGGTATCTTCGGTTAGTTTCGAAGTTGACCATCGTCGAAAAAACCTTCGTTAGAACGGGAATAAGACAGGAAAATAAAAACAGAAAAAACAAAAACAGAACGGAGTCTGCATGGGAGACCGCTGTGACGGTTTTTGTCAGTTGCGGTTTTTTTGTTCGGAGAAGAAAGAACAAACAGTTGAGTTGTGCTCGGGTCATGCGAGAGTGTAGTAAGTTTTTTCCGGTCGATTTTTGTCCTGTCAAAAAAAAATTCTTTTTTTTTGTCCAAAGAAAAGGAAAGGGAGAAGGAGCGGTAGCGGCCGAATAAAACAAAATTATTATCTATGATAAGAAAAAGATGGACTAATAAAAGTTGTGTTAAACGTGTGGGGGTACGAGAGTACTTGCGCCAGACACGGACGCGCGGTTCAATTCCTTCCCACTAACAACTGCGGCACCGAGGGGAAAAAAAAGCACAAAAACACAAACTGGTACCGATAGAAATTAATTTTATTTTGATTTAAATTTTAATAGTTTTTTTTATTCTTCACAATTGATTTTGAAATTACACTTTAGTAGTATATTTAGGGGTTTTCCAACTCACTTTTTTGCGGATTCTACCTCAGTGACGTCATCAGCGAGTGACGTCATCTTGAAAGCACTCTTGGGAGCTTTGGGGTATGTTTTATTTTTAGGGCAGGATACTTGTAGGCGAGCTGAAAACTCTCTTGTGGGAGCTTTGAATTGTGTGTTTTATTTAGGGCACTATACTTTTAGAGGTGCAACTTTTTGGAGGTATTCAAAGTTTGCTATTTCTATAGTATACAGTTAGGATTATACCTTTTCTCTTGAGGTTACTTCTTCGAAAGCAAATTGCTTGATTATATTACTTGTATTTGCGATTGAATAAATGCGGCGATTTTATTGTATTATCTAACTGTAGCGTTATCATAAAAACTCGATCTTTTGTACGGTTGACATCTTTTTGATTATATTACTTGTTCTTGGTTCGTTGGCTCGATCTATGAAAATATGACGTCTATACACTCGAATGCCTACATCTGCCTTTACACCCTAATGTCTACCTACCTATCGTCCATAATCCCCATCTATCCATGCTCCATAATTCCTACCTAACTATGCCCTATAATCCCTATCTGTCTATACTCCATCTTTCCTAAGTACCTATACTTCATAATTCCTAACTATGTGTACTCCCAAATTCCTAACTACCTATATTCCATAATTCCTAACTATCTATACTACGCAATTGCTTACTATCTATATTCCATAATTCCTAGCTACCACAACTCCATAATTCTTAACTGCCTATACTCCATAATCGCTACATATCTATGCTCGATAATTCCTAACTACCTAAACTCGCTAATCCCTATCTATATATACTCCATAATTCCTATCTACCTATGTTGCAGTTCCGCAACATGTATTATCTTATACCATTCCGGAAAAAACATACCACACGGAACGCCACCTATTGCTGAATAGACAAAAGCAAATTGTCTATTCATGTGACGTTTTCCATGTTACTGTTGTATTCCAGAATACTACCCTTTATTAAATTTAACACTGAATCACCTTACACCTCCTTAAAAACTTCCCTTAACATATATTACATTCTCACTTAATACATACCATTCATAAACATTCACAATATTGCCAGTTACAGCACATTTAATAACATGCCCCTTTTCATAACTTGCCCCTTTTTATTTGCCCCTTTTCATAACTTGCCCCTTTTTATTTCAAAACAGAGCACTTTGATTTTCGTTCAAATTTTATTCAATTTAAAAGTCACAGAAACTAAAGGAATACTTTGAGAAAATTTGTTTTGATCATATTATAATTTACAGTAAATTAGAACACAATGTTCTATAAGTAGAGAAAAAATTCAATTGTAAAGAGGAGTTCAGTTCAGTTAGTTTTGAGGTTTAATTCGGAAGCAGTTAGTTCAGTAGACTTTGAGTATTAGTTTGAGATTGTAAGTTGAGTTGTGAGTTTGGAAAGTTGAGTTAAGAACCCCTAAGTTGATATAAATATATTAAATATATTGATAATATATGAGTTTTAAAATCATCTAAAACCCTTTAAGAGCCGTTGAATTTAATAAAGGGTTTTTCTTGTTAATGGCGCCTCAGCCAGTTGTAACTGGACTTTCACCAAAGGAAGGTCCGCCTGGGACGCGGATCATAATACGGGGAGAATTCTTAGGAACCAGAGCGAGTGACCTAATTGGTTTAACTATTTGCGGATGTGACTTGTCAGCAGAGTGGAAAAGTTCTAATAAGATTGTACAGGACCCGTAAAAGAAGAAAAGGAATAATAAAAGGTCCCCGGTCTTCCCTCGAAAGAGGAAGCACGGCGGGACTGCAACACTGGTGGCAGCGGTAAAGGAAAAAAAAAACAAGTAAACATAAAAATAAAAAGAATTATTTAATCAATATAAAAACAAAAAATAAAACAACACAAAAAAAAATCCAGCAAAAGACCAAGGAAACTCAAAGCAGAAGACAAGAAAGAAAAGAAAAAAAACACAAAGGAAACTTAAAGCAGAAGACAATAAAGAAAAAAGAAAAAAACGCAATAAGACGATAATTGTGGACTTCAATCAGCATCTTTTAGTAGTAGAACATTTCAACAAGTAGTAAGACATTTTTTTATTATCGGCTTTTCTCTCTTCTCTTTTTTAGAAATATTTTACTTGGAATTTTTTCCTTTTTCAAAAAAAAAGAAGTGTTTTCTCGATAGAAATTTTGAAAATTCTCCTTTCAGTTTTTTTTTCGACGACATTTCCGTTTCTTTTCTTTCTCGTCGAAAATTTTCTTTCTTTTCAGTTTTGGGTCCAAACCATATTTTTTCCATATATATATTGAATGATAACATAAAGGCCATTTTTTTATTCATAACCATATTTTAAGAATTGATAACAAATTTTCGCCATACTTTATTTCAAACTTTCACTATTACGAGTCCATATTACACGAGACAGGCGGCTAGGCAGGGGGAAGAACAAATCCACTATCAACCGATATACAATAAACCCCCTGAAATGGCTCTGTCTGTCGGAATTTCTCATGTTTTCAGAATCGTCCCTACCTTCGATGGGAAACCGTGCGACTTAGGTAAATTTATTTCCGGGGGAGACGTTTTATTTAGATCCATAAAGAAGGCAGACCCGGATATATACGAGACATTTTTAGAGCTAGTCAAAAATAGACTAGAGGGTCATGCTTACGATCTGATTACGTATAGCAAAATCGCTAAGTGGGAGGATTTAAAAGAAAAATTAGAATCGGAATATAAGGAGGAGCAATCTCGGTCGACGGCTCACAGTGAGTTGATTTCTCTGAAACAACACTACAGAGAAACCGTTCGGGAATATGGAGATAGAGTTGCGAATGCTCTGTGGACTCTGAACTCTGCCATGTGTGAAATAACAGCAGACGCGGTGGTTGGGGAATACTTAATAGAAGAAAACATAAAATTGGCCGTACAAACATTTGAGGATGGACTAAAGAACGAACGGCTAAAGATACTAGCTAAAGTCAGTGTGGGAAACAATTTAAAACAGTCGATTGCACATGTAGTATCACATGCTGCTCGAATGGACAACTCTCCCAGGCCATATAACTATAATGACAGATTTAATCGAATAGTCTGCAAAACCTGTGGTAAGTCAGGGCATACACAGGACACATGTTATCGGAACATGCAGTCCAACAATTTTCCGAATCGACAACCCATAAAAAGGGAATATAACATTGTATGCAATTTCTGTGGACGGAATAATCACACAGAGAATGAGTGTAGATATAAGATATCTAGGAATGGATCGGCTTCAACAAATTACCAACAAGGTACAACAACGCGTAACCCATTCCGAAACAACCCCACAAACTCTGAAAATCGTTTTGGTGAAAATTCTAGGACCACCAATAGACAAAACGATAGGCAAAATGTTCACTTTTCTCGGGTGCATGAGTCGGAAAACGAAGCCTGACGCCAACCAAAATTGATGGAAGACAGACCAAATTTTTCTATTTACAGCATTAGATCTTTGGAAATAGATAACGACCATTTTAATGAAGCTCCTAGCCAAATTTACCTTGAGCCCACATACTCCTATAAAGCTAGACATATAAACGAATATAACCCAGCCCCTAATATAAAGACTCCGATTCATACTCCAATTCTGGAAAATAATTCAGCAACACAGACTGAAAATCCGAAATTTTCAGCAGTATTAAAGACTGAAATCCCTAATATCTCGGCTATCCCTATTGACAACGCAGACACTTCAGCAACCAAGACTGAAAACTCAGCAGTAGTAAAGACTGAAAATTCGGATCTTGCAGAAAATATACAAACAAAATTCCCTAATATTCCGGCTATCCCAATAGACAACCCCGAAACTTCAGCAACAAAGACTGAAAATTCAGCAGTGTTAAAGACTGAAGACCCAAAAGTTGCAATTAAAATCGAAACCCAAGTCAGTTCAGCACCTAATACTGATGAACAAATCTTTTCTGCAGCAAAGACTGGAGGATTGAATGTTTCTACAGCAAATATAACTGAAGAAATAGTTCAAACAGCAAATAGGACTGGGAACCAAGATGTTCTAACAGCTAATAAGTCTGAAGAACTATACGAATCAGTAAATGAGACTGAGAAACTAAACGATCCATCAGCAGTGAGTAAGACTGAAAAGGTAGACGTTCCGACAGCGGTTAAAGCTATGGACAATGACAACACTAAGCCGAAAACAATAAATATTTTAAACAACGAAAACAAACACAAACACTTACTCAAACACGAAATAATAAATAATGAAAATAATAATTTAACTAAAATAGGTACGGAAAAGGAAAACCATATAAGTACATTACAAATTTTTTTTTACAACAATAAACATTTATTCAAACACAAAATACAAAAAAATAAAAAGATACACAGTCATTTAGGACATTTGAAATCATTTCTTAGAAAGATTTTTGGTATTATGCATTTCTATACAATCATCATAATAATAGGCCCAGAAAGCTTTTGGAAAATTTTCCATAAATTTAAGGAAAAGATAAACACATAACAAATGGCCTTTGTTTTTTTATTCTAACAATTGTAAGAAATGACGGAAATGAAAAAAAAAGTTAAAGAAGGGGACGAAAGAAAGAAAATATAAATATTGGAAATTTTTGAGTTAATAAATATATTAGAAACTTAATATATATATATTCGAAATTGAAATATAAATTCGAACGGAAAAGAGAATTTCGAAACATAATATTAATATTATGTAATTAATATAATAAGTAATAATAATTTTTGGATAAGAAAAGAAAAGGTTCCAAGGAGAAATATTTAAATTTAGTTAGTTAATATGTAATGTAAATAGACTATTTTGACTATTTTTCTAGTGTAAAGAACTTGATTATTGTAAAAATTTAGTTAATATATAATGTAAATAGATTATTTTTCTAGTATTAAGAACTTATTTATTATTGTAACCTTTGATAAAGATTAATTTTGAAAACCATTGTAATGTAATTGAACGAAAATCCAAGTCTTTCTTAATCTAATATATAGTTACTAGAAAATTATTCTCTTCAAGGATAATTTTCTTTCTCGAAGAAGGGTGGGATGTTGTATTCCAGAATACTACCCTTTATTAAATTTAACACTGAATCACCTTACACATCCTTAAAAACTTCCTTTAACATATATTACATTCTCACTTAATACATACCATTCATAAACATTCACAATATTGCCAGTTACAGCACATTTAATAACATGCCCCTTTTCATAACTTGCCCCTTTTTATTTCAAAACAGAGCACTTTGATTTTCGTTCAAATTTTATTCAATTTAAAAGTCACAGAAACTAAAGGAATACTTTGAGAACATTTGTTTTGTTCATATTATAATTTCCAGTAAATTAGAACACAATGTTCCATAAGTAGAGAAAAAATTCAATTGTAAAGAGGAGTTCAGTTCAGTTAGTTTTGAGGTTGAATTCGGAAGCAGTTAGTTCAGTAGACTTTGAGTATTAGTTTGAGATTGTAAGTTGAGTTGTGAGTTTGGAAAGTTGAGTTAAGAACCCCTAAGTTGATATAAATATATTAAATATATTGATAATATATGAGTTTTAAAATCATCTAAAACCATTTAAGAGCCGTTGAATTTAATAAAGGGTTTTTCTTGTTAATGGCGCCTCAGCCAGTTGTAACTGGACTTTCACCAAAGGAAGGTCCACCTGGGACGCGGATCATAATGCGGGGAGAATTCTTAGGAACCAGAGCGAGTGACCTAATTGGTTTAACTATTTGCGGATGTGACTGTCTTCTATCAGCAGAGGGGAAAAGTTCTAATAAGATTGTTGCGCGTACAGGACCCGTAAAAGAAGGAAAGGAAAAATAAAAGGTCCCCGCTCTTACCTCATCCGAGGAAGCACGGCGACGGACTCATTACACTGGTGGCCGCGGTGGGATCATAAGATTACTGTTTACACACAGTGCTAGTTTTTACTGTTTGCTTATACAGTTTGTTTAGAAGTTTGCGGTTCGGTGCAATTTTGTATACGGTGCCTTCAGCACCTGTGCTTTTTAATGTGAAGAGACGTTAGCGAAAAAGGTTTTTGGAAGGTGCTTTTCAGCACCTCTTGCCTGACATTGTCCATTTAATTTAACATAAAATAAAGTTAAATTTTGTGTCGTGTATTACAAAATGTGTTTCTTTTGTGCCCAATGCGGCAATTACTTGTTGTGTCCATGGTGACATCTTATCGTTATTTGCTTTCCTGGTCAAGTGTCAACGACCATGGAACAGATTATTTGCTGGGCTATAACGCCATGAATTTCAGTTTGCTGTCTCGTCGAGAAGGAACTTGACGTGGAAAACAACCTTTGCTGTTTCCCAGTTGGCAAACCATCGGCAACAACGGAGTTGCCGTTCCCAACTGGCGAAACAACCTATATTCCATAATTCCTAACTGCTCATACTCGATAATCCCTAACTACCTATGCTCCATAATCCCTATCTACCTAAACTTCATAATCCCCAACTACCTAAACTCTATATTCCCTAACTACCTATGCTCCATAATCCCTATCTACCTAAACTTCATAATCCCCAACTACCTAAACTCTATATTCCCTAACTACCTAAACTCCATATTCCCTAACTACCTATACTCCATAATTCCTAACTACCTACACCCCATTGTCCCTACCTAGCTATACTACATTATTCCTATCTACCTATACACTCTAATGCCTACCCCTGCCTATACACCCTAATGTCTGCCTACCTATGCTCCATAATGCCCATCTACCTAAACTCCATAATCCCTATCTACCTAAACTCCATAATCCCCAACTACCTAAACTCCTAATTTTCGCTAACTACCTATACTCCATAATTTCTAACTACCTATACTCCATACCCCCTAACTACCTATGCCCCTTAATTCCTAACTACCTAAACTCCATTATCCCTACCTATTTATACTACATTATCCCTATCTACCTAAACTCTATAATCCCTAACTACCTAAACTGCACTTTCCCTAACTACCTAAACTCCATATTCCCTAACTACCTATACTCTATAATTCCTAACTACCTATACCCCATTGTCCCTACCTAGCTATACTACATTATTCCTATCTACCTATGCACTCTAATGCCTACCCCTGATTATACATCCTAATGTCTGCCTACCTATGCTCCATAATCCGCATTTACCTAAACTCCATAATCCCTATCTACCTAAACTCCATAATCCCCAACTACCTAAACTCCATATTCTCTAACTACCTATAATCCATAATTCCTAACTACCTATACTCCATACCCCTAACTACCTACGCCCCTTAATTCCTAACTACCTAAACTCCATTATCCCTACCTATTTATACTACATTATCCTTATCTACCTAAACTCTATAATCCCTAACTACCTAAACTCCACATTCCCTAACTACCTAAACTCCATATTCCCTAAGTGCATATGCTCCATAATTCCTAACTATCTATACTACCCAATTGCTAACTATCTATACTCCCAAATTCCTAACTACCTATACTAATCAATTGCTAGCTATCTATACTCCATAATTCCTAACTAGCTATACTCGAACATTTCTAACTAGCTATACTCCATATTTCCTAACTATCTATACTCAATAATTCCTATCTATATATAGTCCCTTATCCTTACCTACCTATGCGCCCTACCACTTATGTGCCACCTAAACACCATAATTATGCCATACGTAAACTGCTTCATTATTCTATATCAAAAATATCGTGATTATTCTACCTCTAACTCCATAATTGTTTTATTCAATATCAATGCATTGGTATTATTCTACACCTACAAACATCGTAATAATAGATATAACAGACATCCCCCATCTAAATTAATATAAACAAAAGATTTCAACACCACACAAATTGAGTTTTTTTGATGATCCTGCTGAAAGATATAAAAAATACATTCATATACACAATTGATATAAGCAATTAATGATCAAAAGCCCCCGCTGCAAGTTCACATACGATTAATATAACCGCAAACAATGTGCTTTCAAAATAAAAACATACGCCGTCCCTTGAAATGAAAATCATCAAAGTAAAACGCATAAATCTGATGATGTCATATTTTCATAGCTCAAATCATTCTTTCATATGCAATTAATCACACAATTATGTGCTTTCAAAACAAAAAACATATGCCGTCCCTTGAAACCATTCTAAAAAGTCACCAAAACTATTAAATCACCTTAATGAAGATCATTGAAGTAAAACACACAAACCTGATGACGTCATATTTTCATAGATCGAGCCAACGAACCAAGAACAAGTAATATAATCAAAAAGATGTCCACCGTACAAAAGATCGAGTTTTTATTTTTAAAATCGCCGCATTTATTCAATCGCGAATACAAGTAATATAATCAAGCAATTTGCTTTCGACCAAGTAACCTCAAGAGAAAAGGTATAATCCTAACAGTATACAATAGAAATAGCAAACTTAGAAAACCTCCAAAAAGTTGCACCCCTGAAAGTATAGTGCCCTAAATAAAACACACAATTCAAAGCTCCCACAAGAGAGTTTTCAGCTCCCCTACAAGTATACTCCCCTAAAAATAAAACATACCCCAAAGCTCCCAAGAGAGCTTTCAAGATGACGCCACTCGCCGATGACGTCACTGAGTTAGAATCCGCAAAAAAGTTAGTTGGAAGACGCCTAAATATACTACTCACTTTCAAGATGTTCTTTATTTATAATACAATGGTTCCACATGCACCAATAAATTAATAGAATTTAACTGTTGTCTTGGGGATAATTAAATCGACTTTTCATGCCAAATGTAAAACTTTACGCGTAAGATTTAAAACGACGTCCAATTCCTGAGCAGACCAAAACAATCTGTCTGTAGGCGCCTGTGGTTGATTATCGACTCCGGTAAAACCCACACTAAATATAATATTCCAGAGCGGCGGCGTGACTAGCCGCGGTTGTGACTGTGTAACGACTGATTCCAATTAGGGATGAACATTTTGATTTTACATTCGCACGGCTATTAACCAATCTTCATCGCGCTCTCTCATGAATCTGTTCAGTTGCATGCTTGCACATCATTCGACAGTCGATGGACATGCGAAGGATGAAAAGAACAAAAGAGATGTCGCAATAACTTCGGGGTTGGCTTAGCTTGTGCGCTTGTATTAATGCAGCCTCTGAAGACGACCTACTGCCCTAATGCGATGGCTGTGGTGATCTCAGAGTGCATTGAACCCCGGGAAGATAGAAACGGGGAGGAGAGGAATACGTTCTGTGGCTATTTATCTGTGGGGGATCAATCCCGCGAATGTAGGCCTGGGGAAAGTGAGTAGGACTCCGTCTTGGCTACGAAAATCTGATCATGGGAACTAAATTAAATACTTTAATATTTTCTCCAGCGATTGTATGATTATGAAACCGCATCGTTTGATCAGACTATGCCGTTGCTAACCGACACGATGCGATTTCCGGTGGAAATCTCATGGGTTAGCGAAATGGCGTTGCCGTATGGCAAAAAGGTAGCTGTATTCAATTATGCATTACTTGCATAAATTAATGAATTCAGCTATGCGTCCGTTATTGAAATCTTCTTTACAGGTGGAATAGTTTGTAAGGGGAATAAGGGTAGAAATGACGCGCTGACAGCGGTCGAAATAAGGTATGAAATTGTGGGTTGGTTCTCCATGTAGTATAGAGAACCCCCACAAACGGTACTCTTGTTGTCAATCGCGGTAAATGTTTATGAAGGTTCGTCCCAGCCAAAGTGGTTCGTGCTTTTCTTTTTCTTCAGAAACCTTTCAGTTCAGTCATTTGGGAGAGGCGAGCATTCAGCCAGAAACAGGAGAATCAGCATCCGGAGACCGGCCGATCCACGACGACTGCGACCACGGCTGCCCCGGCAGCCCAGAAACAGCGAAGCAGAAAAAGTTTGTAATACACCAAATCAACTAAAAGCAACAAACCGTGAGTACCCTTTGTGGGATTAACCCATTAAAGTTACGAACAAAATTATATCACAAAATACAAACAGTGTCACAATAAAATTAACAACGAATATTTTCACTACCACATATCAATCTCACTACAATATATTGTAACAACGAATCTTGTCGCAACCATATAGTAATCCTACAACAATATCCAA
The DNA here is from genome assembly GCA_963931805.1 of Microdon myrmicae. Taxonomy (NCBI): domain Eukaryota; kingdom Metazoa; phylum Arthropoda; class Insecta; order Diptera; family Syrphidae; genus Microdon; species Microdon myrmicae. The sequence goes on along the minus strand of OZ007497.1, from coordinate 174,676,733 downwards.
TTGTGTTATTATACAAAATTATATCGCGGAAATGGCAAAAAAACAAAATAAAAATCGCATATATACCTTCAAAATATTCACACATTTTTAGAGCACTTTATGCGGCGGTCTGTTTTAAAAATTTTAAGTAGACAATAATACTGTTAAACAATCTTGTTTGTGCAAATTAAGATTGCTTCGATAGAAACCAACAGCAATACAAGAATTAGACCTATAGTATATCACACATCCTTGTGTACAAATATGCTAGTGTGATTTTCAACGATACACACTGACCGAGTGCGGACGTGTCTTCAATTCGCCGATCGAGATAAATGTAAAAGTTACTTTTATGAGCCGCGAGTGAAATTTGAAATAATAAGACTATTTATAAATAAATCAATTCTAGTGACAAGAACAGTCAAAACAAAGTTATTACACATAAATATAAACAAATAAAAGAGAACGAAGCCACGTGGTTTGACTGTCAAAACAAACACCGTTTAATACTAATCAACTGTGAGAGTGTATGTGAGCACATGTTTAGCGAAAAAAAAAATTGAAGTAAGAGAAAAACAAAACAAAAACAATAAATATAAATAACAAAGAAACAAACGGAACTAAAATATACAGTGAAATTACAAAATGAAGCCAACCTAATAACTGGTTTACAACAAAGACTGGCCTGCTATCTTGGATGCAACAAGCTCGGTGTATGGACCCTCAGCATGCAGAATGGCAGACAAAAAACAAAATATTAAAAAATTAAAACCGAAGTCCGCGTTAATAAAACGCCCGGCGAGCTCCCCACTAACACGAGCTGCAACAAAAATAAACAAGCCAAACGAGGCAATAGCAGACTTGCTCGAAAAGGCGCACAAAATGGAAGAGGACAATGTATTCCCCCCGGTTCCATATAATGACGGCCATCTCACCAATAACATGTTTGCATGTTTAGCGACTACCGACACTGAGGACGAAGAAGATGATATCAGCGATCTTGAAACAAGGCTAGCCCGAGCAAGGGCGCAATTAGCAGAGAAGCGTCGCAGGAAAAAGGAATTTGCTGAAAAGGAGCAGCTAATAGCGAAACAACAGCAGAATCAGCAACAATGTGCACAACAGAAGCCAAGCCAACAAAAAGAATGTCCACCACAACAGATGACGCAACAACAACCACAACAAGAGCAACAGGCAGCAAAAAGGAAAACGAAGATGCCACCCATCAACATTACAGATATGGACTGTAACGAACTGGTAAGTCTATGTAAGCTTTCTATTGGGGAAGATTTTTCAATTAAAAGACTGACAGGGAACAGGTTGGCCATACAGACACCCCGAAAGAAATAAAGAATATAACGGTTCTACTAAAAGGCGTTGACCCTGAAACAGAACCAGAAGTTCTATTACAAACGCTGCGAGAGCTTAACTGTAATGATATTGAGTTTATCGCAGTAAAACCTTTCAATACAGCTAGGGCTAGACGGGAGAATAGAAAATTACCATTCTTCCTGGTGCAGCTGGGCCCTGGGAGCAAAATTGGTGGACTTAGGAAAATCACTATCCTGAACCATCAAATTGTCACATGGGACAAATTGAAAAAAAGCAGAGATATAATCCAATGTCTTCGCTGCCAAAGGTTCGGGCACTCAGCAGCAAACTGCGAAATGCAGTATCGATGCGTAAGATGCGGACAGGACCACAGCGCAGAACAATGCACGTTAGGTAAAGAAAGGGTAGACGACAGATCTCTTCTAAAGTGTGCAGTTTGTAAGAGTGAGGGACACCCAGCTAATTATCGAGGCTGTCCTAAGTTCCGCGAACTACAGGAAAAAAAGTTTTCACAGCAACGAAAATCAGAACGCCCGACCAGCAAGGCCGACCAGCACTAAATGTAACACCCCAGTTCTCGTATGCTCAAGTAACAGCTGGCAGGAGAAACACGCCACAACCCACGACACGGGTACCGCCGCAACATACTGTGCCTCCAGAAACAGTAACGCTAGCAGATGTGCTCACAACCTTGCTCGCTATTCAGACGCAGATGACACAAATGCAAAAACAAATAAAAGAACAGGACACTAGACTAGACTGGGTCTATTCGCAGTTGTCTAGCCAGCCGTCAATATAAACCCCCCAACAGAAAGCACAATTAAGGCTTTAGTCGTGAATGTAAATTCACTTATCAGAATCGAGAGAAGAGCCGCTCTCTTTAAACTGTTGCAAGACGAAAGTCCTGACGTGCTTCTGGCTAGCGAAACTAAGCTGAATCAGAGGCATAAACTATGTCACACAAACTACGACATTATACGAAGAGACCGACCCAACTCCACACAAGGAGGAGGGGTGGCAATCTTTATTAAAAAACAACTTCAACATAAGGTAATATATAGTGGTGAGATTCGCAGATTTCAGGTGCTTGAAGCATGCATTATCCGCATACCCCTCCGACAAGGTAGGGGGTTGTATGTGATATCTGCCTACGCACCAGAAGCACATCAACAAAATCAATTTATAGTGGAGCTAGAGACTCTTTTCCAATGCTTACAACTTTACTCGGAAGGGAACTATTACATCGTGGGTGGCGATTTGAATGCTAAACACCCAAATTGGGGAAATAGCATATCCAACACGAGAGGAAATCAACTAGCTAGTTGGCTAGAACAACATCACATTGAATATAAAGTTGACCTGCTAGCTACAGAATATCCTTCTTTCCCCAGAGGGGGCTCGTTCCTCGATATTATGCTTATTGACGCACGCCTTAAACATACACATACTAACAGACAAAATATTAACTGCCTACGTACAATTGAGTATGACAGCGACCATTGTGCATTATCAATAGTGATAAAAACACCAAGCGAAGTTGTGGAACTCGGTGAATGTATGATACCGCAACCCTATAACTATTGGGGTATGCGATGGACGCGTTTCACGAGAACCTTAACAAGAGAAATTCGCTTAAAAGACATTAACCCTCCTACCAACAGAAACATACCCAACGATGCCATCGACAAATACATACAAAAAATGGACGAAACCATAAAACAAACTATGGACAAAACAATACCAAAAACCACACCTACGGACAACATGAACATGTACCGAAACGCCACAATCAACGCACTCCACAGAAAAAAAAGTAGACTTCTGTCTCAACTAAAACTACGGTACAGACGATTTATTGATAGGCACGACCAGGAGATAATATCACTGAAGTCCAGATTAAAAAATCTCCAACAGCTGATAAAAGTCAACTATAGGCTATCAGCAAATTTGTATTGGAACAACAAAGTTCGGGCGGTAAAATCCAACAACCCTAGTATGTTTCCGCAAATTAATAAAATATTTAGACGGAATAATGAAAACGAGATTCAGTGTCTCCAAATACCACGAACTGACGAAAACCAACGAATGCTGGCAAATATAGGCATAGACACAAACAACACCATCCTAAATGACGAAGTTTTTGTGTTTGAAGATCCCTTGGAAAAAGTGAATGTTGTAGGGGCCGGCTTTCAAGAACTGTACAAGGCAAATGAAGTAATTCGTCGCAACCATGGCTTGGAAGATAGAGTTTTACTGAATTATGGTCATCTTCGAAATGATATTTCACAGTGGCGATCAGAAAACCATGGTTTTATCGAATTCAGTAATGAAAATACGGCAAACGCCGAGATTACTGTCGAAAGCGCCAACAGTCTTTTGATCACTAGTGAAGACATCCATGGCGTCTTTGCATCATTAAGAAACAAAAAATCAGTTGGAATGGATGGAGTACCCAATATCGTACTAAAACATCTTCCTCCAATCGCAATGGACATATATGCAGTATTGTTTAACAACGCTCTGAACAACGCACACTATCCAGTACGTTGGAAAACGGCCATCATCCAACCGTTACCAAAAAAAAGGGAAAGATAGAACAAACCCAAAAAATCTGCGATCGATCAGTTTGTTACCGAGTATCAGTAAAGTATTCGAAAAGGTTCTAAACAAGGCTCTACTTAAATGGGTTGAGGACAATAATATTATTCCAAATAACCAGTTTGGTTTTAAAGCTGGTCATGAAACCACACATGCCGCAGCTAAACTGGTTTCAGACATTCAGTGGAATAAAAATCTGAAACAGTGTACAGGTGCCTGTTTGATTGACTTGGAGAGGGCCTTCGACACCGTTTGGATAGAAGGGTTATACTACAAGCTAATGAGACTAGGCATTCATAAACCACTACTGTATATACTATACGACATGTTGAATGAAAGGAAATTCATCGTCAAAAGTGGCAATGTGACCTCCAACATTACTTACAATATAGAAAACGGTCTGCAACAGGGAGCGGTGTTATCTCCGATCCTTTGTAATATTTACACTAGCGACCTGGTAAGGTCTCTTCATCAGGCTATTGCGTATGCAGACGATCTGATAATATATAGAACAGCACCAAAAATTGAAATCATTAACGGATTATTACAAGGGGATTTCAATGATGTTCAGCGATACTGCAACAACTGGAAACTCAAAATCAATATCCAGAAGTGTGAAACCATCCTCTTTAGAACACCACTGGCTCAAGCTACCAGAGACACCAGGATAAACTGGCGAAAGCTAGCTATTATGGGACCACACCAACAAACACTGGAAACCAAAACCGTAGTCAAATACTTAGGCATCTGGCTGGATCAGTATCTATATTTTAACAAACATGTGGAAGCTGCCCTAGCCAGGGCAAAGAAAGCTTACGCTATGACAAGAAGACTGTTTCATAGTAGTCAACTTGACAGCAGAGTTAAAGTTATATGCTACATGGCTCTCATCAGACCGATGATCATATATGGATGCCCAGTGTGGTTTAATGTGGGACCTAGCTTAATGGAAAAGATTCGGATTTTTGAGAGGCAATGCCTCAGGACGTGCCTTAAGTTACATCGGACTCCTGAATCCGATCACAAAAAATATTATCCCAATGAAGCGTTGTACAGTGGGGCCAATATAAACAGAGTGGATAACTTTATGATCAAGCTGATCCGAGGGCATATTGCGAGATCAATGAGCTCACAGAACGATTTGATTTTTGGTGCATATTACCCAAACAATATGTATTATGAGGTGGTACGTCGCAATGGCTTTATTCCACCAGAAGCATTCCTTAGTCTTGACATGAACGGCCTCATACAAAATGAATCCACTATACCGTTGATTTATCACGTGCGTCGGTCGGGTATAGATAAACGAATATGTTTTAATCGAGAGGTTGCGCACACTAATGAAGAGAGCCTGCAGTTCAGTACGGCAGTAGCACAGAGAGACCGAAAAGACACGAATAAGCAACACCAGAGGTTTTGGTGGCTGAGTGGCAACTAAAACCCTGTTTCCTTATAAAACTAAAGAAATAATAATAATAATAATTAAAAAAAAAAAAAAAAAAAAAAAAACCCGACAAACAACGAAAGCTTACATAGATTTAGCATTTCGAAAATTTAGTTTTAATGTTAGGTTTAGAATAGAGTTAAGTTAAACAAAAAAAAAAAAAAAAAAAATCTATAGATAGTTTAGTATTTAAGTTAGATATAAGGTAAAAACAATAACAAGAACAAAGTTTTTTCTTTTCTTCATTTTCTTTGTATCCAATTAAGTTCCCTAAAAATTCATGTAAACAAAATAACCATAATGTCGAAAGACAAATTTTCATGCTTTAAGCGTATGCATGTAACTTAGAGAGTCCGCAAGGGACCAGTAAGTTAAGAAATAAGATAACATAAGCTAGAGTTTAATCATTTTTGTCTAGCAAGTAAGTAAATTATAATAATAGGAAGAAATAAAAAATGATATCTATTAAAAAAAAAAAAAAAAAAAAAAAAAAAAAAAAAAAAAAAAAAAATATGCTAGTGTTTAGGTTTCTAAGTGGGGTATACGCTCTATTATTTTCACTAAAGATAGTGAAAGTTCGACTTAAGAGACGCCAATTGTTAAGTTCATTGCGTAGCGAAATATATTTTTGGAGAGCCCTATTTTCCAGGTCAATATTAGAATGACCCGATTCGTTCAATATATATACTGCTTTGAAACAAGCACCAATTGAGTTTATTTTTTGTGGATCCTCAACTATTATGAACTCTTCGTTAGGGCTGATGTGTTCCAGGGTAAGTCCTGCGTTCAGCAGAGTTTGACAATTCTCGGGAGTCCGCGGAACTCGCAGACATGGGATGTCATTATAATCATTTCTTCGAAAGAATTTATTTATTTGAGGGATTCATCAATTATTGATCTATAATTGTCACGGATCAGTTTTTGAACATTTTTAATTAGTGATTTAATTGTTTTTATTTCCTGGCTATTTGGATCGCTGAACCGTCTGTAGAGCAGTTTTAATTTAGAGAGCAGGATACTCTTTTGCCTATATAGCTCGTCGATCGTTGAGTTACTGTATCGGTTTGTATGCACTTTTGGGATAGAACGATTCATTATATTAGTAACAATGTTGTTCATCGTCGAGAGATAATGATCAATTTAGTCATTATGAAGATTTCTGTCAGTTGGTGGATCTATGCCATATGAGCGTAATTCTTTTTTTATTATCCGAGCAAAGCGCGACCCGTGTGCTTTTTCGAAATTAAAAGAATGTATCTGTTTGTACTGCTCAAGTAGTGAGTGTTCGTTTGGAACATGTATTACAGCACCAAGTCCATAATGATCGCTATCGTACTCAATTGTACGACGACAATTTCGAGTAGGTAGATCCGTATCTAATAATTGTATTCGCTCGTCGAGCAACAGTCTATTCAAGAAGGAATTTCCTCTTGGATATGACGGCGTACATGTAGCGTACAATTCTAGTTTATGTTCGATAGCGTTTGTTTGCCAGCAGTCGAACAATACATTGCCTTGTGTTTGTGATAAGGTTATCCCAAGCATTGTGCTTCGAATTGAGATCTCCCGCCATAAAGAAATAATTATTTTCCAAGTCTAACCTGAGACTTCAAAAAAGGGTATCAAGTTCATTGATAAACTGTATACTCTGTGGAGCTTCGGGGGCATAAGCAGAGATCACATATAGATGCTTTTGACTTTTCAAAGGAATATCTATATGCAGGCTTCTAGCACCTGGAACTTGTATACATCTCTACTGTAAACGACTTTGTGTTGTAGACCATTTTTAACTAAGACAGCGACCCCGCCCCCCCTGAGTGGAATTTGGACGATCTTGTCTAATTACTTTATAATTTGGGTAGCCCAATTTGTGCCTTTGATTTAGCTTAGTTTCGCTAACCAAAAGCACATCTGGGCGTTCAGCTTCCAGCAGATTACTGAGATTATATCTTTTTTCCATGCGGATTAGTGAATTAACATTCACAGCAATAATTTTGAGAGTTAATTCAGCCGCAGTGAACATTATGATTAAAGTGTGTGGTCTTTTGGAAACAGGGTCGAATAGATAATGTCCCTTCGAGCCACTTGTTCCGTCAGTCTTTTCGATCATTTCGAATTTGCTATCAAACGCAGCAAACTGTCCTTGTAATATTGCTGTTATATCGGTTTGTGCCGCTGGAGCAGGAGTTTTAATGATATTACGTGATTGTTCTAAGATTGGTGCATTTTTTACTCCACCTGCCATTTGGGCGTATGACACTCTTGGTGCCACGAAGTTGCTGTAAGAGCGAGTTTTCATCTTTTTCTCTTCTTCAACTTGCTTCTTTCTGGTTTCCAACATTGATTTTAGTTGTTGGTACTTAGGGCAACCTCTAAAGTTAGCAGGGTGACCTGAGTTGTTATAGAGGACACAGGATAATTTATTTCTATCCGGGAGCTGTTCTTTGCCCAATGGACATTCTCGAATGATATGCTTATTTAGGCATTTGACGCTTCTGAAATGCATATTGCAATTCCCTGCCACATGGCCGAAACGTTGACTGCGCATACATTGCAACACGCGTTCGGACTTCTATATTCTCTCCGAACTTATTGTTTGGTGACTAATGTATTTAATATATCTAAGTCCATCAATTTTACCTTTGGGGGCTTAGCGACACAATGAAGAAAGGCAACTTACGGTTGCGATTTCTAGACTTTGCTGTAGAAAATGGTTTCACACCTGTAAATTTCAAGGTATCGTTTTCGAAGCTTTTTAGTTCTGCGAGCACCTCTTTGGGAGTAAAGGAAGGATGAACTCTTTTGAGGAGCATGGAGACAGTTTTCTCCGATTTAGGGCTGTACGTGTAGTACTCTCTTTTCGATTTCCGCAATGCCGATTTAATTTTGCGATAGCCTTCTAAATCATCGCATGTTAAACTTATCTTAAAATTACTTATCCGTTTTGTTTTAAAAATTTTGCATGTCAACTCACCCAATTTTATGAGATCCTTTGGCTCCATGTAACTGATGTAGATAGGGTGTACTTTCTCCTTCTTTTGACTGGTACCTGCTGTTGTTGTTGATGTGATTCCTGTTGCTGAGTTTCCTTAGCTTGTCGTGTTTTCTTTGTCATCGTTGGTTGCTGTTGTCTTTGTTCTTGCTGTTGTTATTGTACCATTTTCGGTTTCCGCTAATTCTGGCTCAAATTACTTTTTAGTTTAAGAACATCCTCCATTTGTTTATCTAGTTCTTGTTTTTTAAGACTAATCTCATGGATGAGTCAGTTGAGGACCTCGAACTGATTGTCGGCGTCTGCATTTGTTTCGATGACAGCTAGTTTTTGGAATTAGTTTCCAGCCCCTGAGTACTGGGCACCATGGGCGTTGTCTTCGTCGTCGCTGTTGACACTCAACGTGTCTGTATCCTCGTTTTTATTGGTTTTAAGACGTTAACCCCTTAAATTTAGGTCTGTACTTTGTTTTCTCCGAAGCACCATTTTGGCATCCATTTGATTTACGTCCATATTATGGACCGCGTGTTCTCACTTTTTTATTGATTTTTTTTTTATTGCGAGAGTGACAGATAGAAAATCACGTTCAAGAGTTTATTTATTATAATGTGCACATACACAAACAGGAACACTTCCTATGTCGCGTATCGGAACTAATCGTTTTTTAATTTTTTTCGGGTTCAGAGAACTCCCAAGCGAACCCGTACTCATTTAAGATGTGCAGCGCGGTTTAATTTAAAAATAATTTTACATACACTTCAGTTTTTAGGACGTTCCGTTGAACTGTTCATCAACTATCGTTTGTGGATTGTCGACACGTCTACACCGGATGGCCGGTGGATACAATTTGGTACTGTGGATACACTATATACTGGTGAGTGGATGTCGCTCAGAACACAGAACAGGCGTACGCCGAAATGCACGAAAAAATTGATATTGTATAATTTAGAGCGCTTCTGAAGAGCCAATAATGTATTTGTATTAGAAATAAATGTGGATTTAAAAAAAAAACAGCTTTAATGATCTCGGGTTTTTATAGCCCTTCGCTGTCGCTCGGCGAGCCCTGGACTGTGGTCGCTCCGCTTCACGACAGTATATTGGTCTGATGTCAAATGCTTGCTTTATTATTCTTTATTTAATAAAGTGTATAATTGCTACTATTTTAAGAAGTACTTTGAGTTTCTGTGCCACAGGGGAAACTCAGATCACTGCTTGGTATCTGTCGCACAAGCACTTGCATATCAAGCGAATAACCGGCCTGGGCAGCTCTGCCATGTATGGAAGTATGGAGCTGCTAACTGGGACGATTTGCGAGATTTCTTCGCATCCTTTCCATGGTCGGAGGTGTGCTTCGAAGACTCTGATGTTAACGCTTGCGCGGAGTCGGTATCAGAGAATATATTTCTGGGGATGGAGATGTATATTCCACATTCCATCAAACGAAGTTCATCTGATAAACCGTGGTTTGACAAAAAATGCGAGCAAATTACAGCGGCAAAAAATCGAACTTTAAGCAATGGCGCTCCAATCCCACCGATGTTAACAGAACGAATTCTGTTAGAATTAGAAACGCGTGCAACCAGGCGATTGATACCGCGAAGAAAGCTCACAACGACAGAGTGATCAATAAACTCCTTCGGTGTCCGACTGGTTCGCGTCCCTTCTGGCCAATGGCAAGGGCTGTCAGCAGTACCTTTGCATCCTCCTCTTTCCCTCTGTTGGTGACAGACAGCGGGACGTTAGTCACGAATTCAAAGAATAAAGGTAATGTGCTCGCGAATTTAATTTCCGCGAATTCAAACCTCGATCCCGGTCTTTTGGAGCCACCTGTGATCGCGTCGGTACGGGCTTTCATGCGGGATATAAGATTTCGTCCGCGCACCATTCAACGCATTCTACGTGAACTGGATTGTTGGAAGGCAACCGGCCCGGACGGAATACCAGCAATAGTCCTTAAGAAATGTGCTCCAGAACTATCGCCGGTTCTTGGTAGTCTCTTTCACTATCTTATGCACGGAGGACCTTTCCTACCTGCTGGAAAATCGCTCGAGATCACCATTCCCAAAGACGGGAAAAATCTGTCTCCCACAAAATTACCGTCCGATAGCATTACAGTCTATTTTATCTAAGGTAATGGAAAAAGTCATCAATACAGAGTTAGTTAAGTATTTGGAGTGCAACGGACTTCTGAATGATCGCCAATACGGATTCCGTGGCAGGCGGTCCACGGGGGACCTTTTGACACTAATAACCGATATATGGAGATCTGCGATTGAGTGGCATGGTGAGTCAAGGGCGGTCGCATTGGATATATCCAAGGCTTTTGACCGTGTCCGGCACGGGGCATTGCTGAGCAAACTTCGTTCATACGGACTCGTGGCAGTTCCACGAACCGCATAAATTACCATAGGCTGAGATACCATCGTTCCACAAAGGAACATACTCACCTATAAATAAACTTCACGTGCCCACAGACACGTGCCCCCAAAGTCCACCTTTTCACCTGACCAAAGGTGACATCCATACTGCATACATCTACAGATACATGGGCCCCAAGTCCCAAACAATTTCCCTACGCCTGAACGGTGATCGAAGGACACGACCTAGTATAGAAATTGTGTATAGATCCATTAGCTGGATAAACACAAGTGGTTGGCACAGCTGAGCCAGATGTCGACAAACATCAAATCCCCGGCGGTAAGCATATTGCCGTAAAACAATCTGTTGGCTAAGTCTTTGACCCTACCGCAATGTACTTCGCCTAAACAAAGGCCATTGCGAAGAAACAGCAATAAACTAAAATGCTGTTCCCATAGGGCAAAGCAAATACAATTATCATAACCAACGACAACAACCACGATCCCAGGATCGCCTAGAATAAACCACACACCCGAATGTTTGCAGATGTTTGCAATGTAACAGAATGTGTGAACATTCTGGCGAACCTCCCTGTGTGTGTGAGTGCATCCACACATCTGGTCCGCGACGAAGCGAAACCGCAGGACCAAACAAAAAAAGAGTGCGATCATCCCTGGTGGAGAGATTCTCGATTAAGAGAAAGAAGAATCTAAAGAAGAGAACGATGAGGTGAGTAGAATCATCCCCAGAAGGAAATTTTAATTTAGTCTACATAGAGAACCCCGACGAGGAGGTTGGATCTGCGCAACGCGATAAAACGAGATGGCTCGACAACAAGTTTTAAACCTTTTAAATACGCGAGTTAACTTGAGTACATGCGCTGAACTGCCACCAAAGGCAAACACCATAAACGTATATATATTCGACGTTCAACGCACAGCAATTCAACGCGCGCAGGGCTGTGAGCCTGACTAAGGACATCGGATATTTATTTAACAGTTAGTTCCTCTTATCTCAAAAATAATTAAATTAGACAGTCATTACGGAGACTGACACGGTTATCCTCGTCCAGACACTTTCGTTGTATCCTAACGTGTGCGGTTTGATATTGTCAATGTTAATTTACAACTTTCTTCTTTGTGTTGATTGTAAAAACGAAAAGACAAAACAAATAAAACAACATTAAAAATAAAAACAAAATTTCCCGTGTTTCCTTTTTGTGGACAGTGTTCGGCGGAATTCCTCAACTATCGACTCTCAAAATCCACAAAAGACTTTCCTAACAGCTTTGTGAATGGACGAAGAGCTTCCTCGAAAATCGATCGATCCGGGTTCTTGTGGACGGCGAGTGTTCGAATCTGTATCCTGTTAATTCGGGGTTGCCCCAAGGTTCTATTTTGGCTCCAACCTTGTTCCTGCTTCACATAAATGATTTGTTGGAGACAACGGATAACAAAGTGTTGCTCGTCAACTTCAATGCAGCGAAGACACAATATACAACATTCACAAAGAAAAGTGGATCATCGGTTCTCCAGCTGATGATGAATGGCTATGGCCTTGAATCTGGGGAAAGCTTGAAATTGGTCTGTGTCACGGTCTGTGGGAATGTATCATAGCGTAAACGCGTGCCGAGCATCACCAAGACAGCCTCAGGAAAGCTGAGCTATCTTTTTAGAGCCAAGAAACATTTTACTCCGGCCCAACTTCTTCTCCTATATAAATCCCAAATTAGACCCGCGCTCGAATATTGCTCTCATGTTTGGAGCTCGGCTCCTAAACATACCCTCGACCTACTTGAGGGCATACAGAGACGAGCGATCCGCCTGATCGGGGACTCGGCGCTGACGTCAGGACTCCAGCCACTATCACATCGAAGGCGCATAGCTGACCTCTGTCTGTTTTACAGATATTACCACGGGTACTGTTCTTCGGAGATTCGTGGTATTGTTCCACGCAATTCGGCTTATATGCGCTCCACAAGACAATTCGGTGAATCGCACCAGTTAGCGGTTCATCTCCCGACGCCGCGAACACCCCTGCAATAGAACACGTTCCGTTACGGAGCGGGGAAGCTGTAGAACTCCCTTCCCACGCGAGTGATCCCGGAGCATTACAACCTGCATATAGCCTTACAGGCACCCCCTCCACAAGATGTGGGAAATTCACAAACATCGACAACCTCAGCTGTTATGCCAGCCTAGACTATCCAGTTATCTGGCATGGTCTCACCAGCAGGCTCCCAGCAACATGGTTCAGTCAGTAACCCCTGAACCGGTTAGAATTTCTACGCCAGTTGGTCTGCGAAATGTAAAGTAAAGTTCCCAACACAGCAATAATGGTAAATTAGCGAGTGTGTTCTACCATCGCAAACAACGACGCATGAGATCCCCATACACGAGGTTACATGGCGGACTCCTAAACAGCGCAAAGGGAAGAGAAAAACAATTCATGCTCCTGTAACAGGAGCAAGCATTTTATCTTCATGATGCCCACAACAACGGTAACGACGGCGTTGCCTCAAACTACAACGTTAGCATACAATGGCCAACTCTGCCTTCACACACACACAAACACACACACACACACACACACACGCACACACACACACTTCCACAAAAAGAAGATGGACTCACGCCATGATACGTGATATAGAAACATGGGTGAAAAGTAAACATGGCGAGCTGAATTACTACTTGACTCAGCTAATATCAGGACATGGGTGGTGAAATGATGCAGCAGTTGCGACGTGACGAGCGGAGTAACAGGTAAACTCCGTCCAGCCCCGCGATGGAATATCTGAAAGAAAGTTCCGCGGGCATCAACGGGAATATGAGCCTGGCGGGAGGTGGTTTTAGTTGGTAAAAACCCGGCATGCCCCTGGATCGGTCCAGAGGTATCTTTTGAAGATTTCCACCTTCCTACCGCAACCAAAAAAAAAAAAAAAAAACAAACACTGATAACTGGAATTATGAGTTAAGTTAAACATAACTAATTATCGATAATAAATTATAATTAACCCAACCAATATAACACTATAACTGCCACCCCTTTGCCCATCCAAAATGCTCGCTCTTATGAGCGGCACAAGTAATGGCGAGAACCTTTGATAGCACTTAATAACGCCTTTTGATTCATAGAGAGATGAAGCCTATGTCAGCATCTCCGTGCTTATCTCATCGTCGGAACCGTAGCAACAAACCACGAGTCCAAGTCTCGTCGCCGGACCGGCAAGTTGCTGCAGGACAACAACAACAACAATAAAGGGAGGAACCGATTCCTTAACAAACCAGCAAAAAAGCGGAATCGATTCATCAATAAACCAAATGGCAATTCACCTACCATCAAAACAGCGAAAACTCACCACTTCAAACTTTTTACAACCAAAAAGTATGCAACAGAGAGCGGCTGCACAGGCTGCCGTTTTAGCTAAATTGTTTGCACTCAACATGGGGTGACCTTGTGGGGGGGGGGGGGGGGTGTCCACGCACGGCACGGTTCCTATCACCCACCAACGTTGCGTCGCCGAGATTGTTCTTAAGAATACCGGGGAGAAAATGAGCGCACACAGAATCAAAAGGACAAACACTGGTATATTGTTGTTGCCATTGATGTTTTGTTTTCTTTATTTTTATTTATTGTTAACATTGATAGGGTACTTCCGGTATTGAGTTTATCTTATCTGTATGTTCAAAAACGTCTATTGACTCTGCTAATTATGAATCCTTACGCGGGATCGCTTTCCTTCTCGATCTTGTTTCACAGAAAGGCTAACTTAATTAACATTGTTGAGTATCACGAATCACGATCACCGACGGCTTTATAATGTCTTTTCAAATTATTTCATATTGCAACGGGGGAACTAAAACTGGATTCAGCGGCTCGGGACAACACTCCGGGTTTGATAAAGGGCGACTTCTCTCCTTTAGGGGGGTGGGATTTGGCTTCCGCAGTACCGGGAATATTTACTCGTTTCTTGGGTATGTTCACGACACAGTTTGTCGCTTTATTAATCGGTTCTGATTTACGTATATTTAATAGAGGACAGATGCGGAATTGAGGATTTAATTGGGTAAGGACTGTTTTCGCGCCCGCGCAGAAACTTGGTTCTGACAGAGGTGTGTAAACTTCCGTGGTTACCACAAGACTGACTTGTGAAAGAAAATAATTCATTCAATGCGTCGTGGCGGTGCGTCATAGCGAAATTAGGCTCGCTGCCAATTATAAGGAATTTTGGAGGAGTTGCTATGCTCGCATAGAACTTAGTTCCAGCGAATTCTGGCCGTACAGGCTGGGTTGAATTCGTTGGTTGGGTGTACCGGGAAATTGGCATGGGGATGCGAGCAAGTATGGGCATGCATTTTCGGGGGAAATTGGTATTGCTTGGGTGCAAGCAAGGAATATTATTTGGGTGAAATATTAACCGAAGTAATTTCGGGGAAATGTGCGCGGCTTGGTTAGTTGTTAATGTTCCGTTGAGGATTGGGATATGCGTTTTGTTATGGCATATGAATTTCGGGGAAATTGGTATTGCTTGGTCACAATGACGACATATAGATAATTGACCGAAGCAATTTTGGGAAAATGAATGTCGGGATGATTAGAATATATTCGGTTGAATTATATTCTGTTGGAGGTTTGGAAAATGTTTTATTGCAGATTGGTGAGATGTATACCATTGCGGATTGGGTTTTTGCATGTTTGCTGGTTAGGGTTGTGGGTTGATTCTCCGTGTGATGTAGAGAACCCCCACAACCTCCTTGGCAACGGCAACTGGCAAAAGCGCTGGTTCCATAGAACAATTTTCCACTGTAATTTCCTGTTCGTTGGAACGGTGCTTTTGTTGGTCGAGATATGCTGATTCTAACGGCTAAAAGAATGAAACCGTGCACGAGTGCATGTAAGAAGGCGCATGAAGGTAGACATTTGTTCAGTTCTTTTGTTGGTGGAGCCAGAGTGGCAGTTTATAAAGTACAATTCAAAGTATTTCAACAAGAAACACTGTGAAATCAATAAACTTAATTATCCTAACTTGGCCAGTTGTTTTTCATTTCAATCGTTTATTTTTCTACTACGGTTGTGAGAATTCGCCAAAAATTGAACCATAGCACGAATAATAACTGTGGTCCGTGAGTGTGTATGGTGTCTCTGCCGAGAATCTGAAACCAGTGGATTTAATATTTCCGAGGCGAAACATCCACTCTCTGGATTTGGATTTGCTGTTTCCAAGGCGAAACACTGCAACTGTTATTTGGTGGCATCTTGTGGTGCCCTCTCGGCGCTATAAGTTCGCCTCTCCCGAGAGAAGTGTAATAAAAAAAAAATTATTAAAAATTATATGTTGTGTGATTGGCGCCTATCCGCTTCGGATGCCAACTGAGACTGATTTTCGAATCCAAACGAATATTTGATTCATTTATCACGAATTTTGTTTGATCGGGAATTTAATTGTTGGAAGGGAGAATGGATTTGTGAATTAGTTGAATTTATGGATGGATTTGTTAATTGGTTTGAATTTAGGTTTAGGTGTAGGGATTATGACGGGGGAGAGAGTTGGTAGGGATTTTCGGCTCACTGTACCCTTTGTGACCTGATCTCTAAACATTACCTTTGCCTGCCCCTTTCTAGAATATGCCAGTCAGGTCTGATCACGTCAATTGAGATCATTGAACGACGCTTCTTTGTTTTGCCCTCCGTCGACTCTGCTTCTTAGCGCCTATATAAACCATTTCAAACTAATTAACTTACAATCAGTAGAAGTACTCCATATTTAAGCCGATATGCTCTTCATCCTCTCCCATCTCTCAGGATCGGTTGACTGTGGGAATCTTCTCCACTGCATCTCCTTCAATATCAACCCGTGTAAATAATTAACAAAATCCTCGCTTATTCTATTTACCCGCACACCACACCTCATAAAGCTCTAATGAGCCTATCTCGAGAATACTACGAAATGTTAACTCTAGGTCAAGGTGTCGGGGTTCTTCTAACCTACCCAAAGAACCACCCATCTATCTTAATCAACTCCCCACCCCTCACCTAGAGATTATTAGCTTACCTGCAATCGGCAGCGTTAAGCTACCTTTCAATCACCACCCATTTCCTGAAAAAAAAAAAAACGAAACAACCCATGGCAAGACCATCATCTTGCCATTGCATCAAGTAACATTGCCTCACCTTACCAGAGTAATCAGTTCCTTCGGTCGGCACCCATGACCACTACGGTTCATTAGAAAATCCACCGGGTCATATTGCCGACATCCATGCTTACCATTACACAGCAATTCCACTGTGTTTGGTCCTCTCCGGCAACCGTTGGTCCCACGATCAAGCCATAGCAAGTCGCTTGCTTCTATAGCTGCATTACCGATTGCATGATCCGTCGCCTTATCGAGGAACGATCATCGCATCGGTCATGTCTAACGATTTGCTGTCTAAGCAACGAACAGCCACGATCCACACGCTGGCTATCAAACAGAACGCTTCTGTATACACGATGTATGAACAGAAGAAGCTATTTTGGCCTGCACGGCATCATTCCCTATCATAAACGAATCGCTAGTATAAACATGGCAACCTTTTCGGTCGCTATTGAGCTACCATTGGTTTGCACAGCTGACCTGGTTGAACTCCCTTCTTTGCATCCAATCTCTGATGCAATTCCGTTGGTCCAAAGACAAGCTGGGTAAGTGTACGCTTGCACATCTACAAGCCAAGTTCCTCATGATCGGTCGCCCAACCGATAAACGATCATCGGATAGGGCATGACCCATAGTTGTTTATCCAAACAATCATATCAATGGTCATTCCCTACGATTCGTTTCCCAAACCAAACATGCACCCATCCATCCTAGCCTTTGCCATCGTAAGCGAAGTTCTGTTGACTTAACATCAACAGAAAAATCTATCCTCTATTGTTTATGATCGCAATGCAGGCAGTCTCCGTGCACGATCATCTATTTGACCAACTGCAGGGTTGGATTCCCTTCTGAGCACCCTTCGCGCTTTCGTTTGTCTGCACTTCCAGTGTAAGGACATCCAACCAGTTCTGCACGCTCGCAATGGAAGTCCTTCCAATCAAATCGAACTGGATTTTCATTGGTCGCCACACGAAAGGGATAGCTGATTCGCTTCCCAACACAGCGTCGGAAATCCCCCCAGTGGCGACCGGTGTTACGACAGACTCAATGTTTCGAGAGTCAGATTTCATTATTCGTGGTGTGCGCACGTGCCATAGAGCAAGTCGAGTCTTACGTTTCAGCTGTGTCATTTCTTCTTCGCTCATTCTAAAAAAAACAAGAGAGCCCAAGTCGCGCAGTTGATGTATTGTAGTCGAATCGGTCGTATATAGGAGTTGAGCACTGTGCAAATGTTCTGTAAATTTTCGTCTATGCACCAGACTGCCGAAAAGTGTATAACTTCAAGCTGCCGAATTAATATCAATGTTAAAATAGACTAAAACAAGAAACAATTAAGTTGAAGAATCGATGTGATAAGTGTCGAAAACTTTTGTTCAATGTAATAATTACATGAAATTGCGCTCTTCAAGCTAACAAAATAATATCGATATTAAAATAGACCAAAACAAACCCAGTGAAAATAAAGAACGATTTTAAAAAAACTGTGTTTTGCATTTACTTATTCCTCATTCGGCGGTAGTTTGTTCCAGTTTTGAATCTTCACTCAGCGACGACCAGTTTTCCTTTTTTACGTAGTGGGTTGGAGGTAGAACCAGCCTCCCTGACGGCCCACGACCAAAACCCCACAAAGCCCTTTCGACTTTAACGTTAACACTTCTGCTTTCAAGCTCCGTTTCCTAATTACGCCCTTCTAACTTCGACTTTCTCCCATCCATACCACACCTAGACTCTCTTAGTTTCTTGTCCTATCCACCGTCTTTCCCCCGCTTGGTAGAAACCTTGACGTGGTGCGGGACTTAAACTACAATGAATCACTCGGGCTATGTTGACGGAAGCATACGCTTCCAGTAGGGCCACCCATGTCAGACAGGTTAGCGAGGAGTAACACACAAAGATCTACCACCCCTAATCCAGGGTGTTACGCGTCACCGGGGCTATTGGATGGTTTACAGCCAGGGTTATACCGGCTGTATTATAACGGCGCCTCTCTGACACCGGGTCGAATCGGAGCGGTAAGCAGACCTTACGACATCAAAACGGGGCTCTGATGTGGCGGACTATTTAAAACCCCAAGTCTCGTGGGATCAAAAATGAATAACCAATATACAAAAAACAAGCCCACGAAAAACCCGGTAGGCGTAGGTGTGATGAGCCGACAGTACCATAAGGGAACACCGACTCGGCAAAAAGAAGACGTAGGGAAAAACTGAAAAAGCGGGATATACGCGTCGGGACGTGGAATGTTCGAACGTTATATAAACCAGGCGCGATACAGACGGTCGTAGAAAACGCGAAACAATATAAAATGGACATCGTCGCGCTTCAGGAAGTTCGACTCCCACATCAAGTAATCGAAACCAACGGGTTTACACTGGTGTGTGGAGGTACCGATACACATAACCTCGGAACTGGCTTCATCATAAGCAAGAAGATTACGCCCCATGTAAAAGATGTGCAATTCATTAATGACCGAATGTCTGTGCTAAAAATACAGGGCCCATAGTATAATTATGTATTTATAAACGTACACGCCCCAACAGAATCTACGGACGAAGAAACGAAGGACACATTCTACGAGACCCTAGAGGAAGTATTTGATGGGATCTCATCATTCGATGTTAAAATCCTCCTCGGCGACCTCAATGCGAAAATTGGAAAGGAAGATATCTTCCAACCAACTATAGGTAAAGAAAGCCTACATGACGTTTCAAATGATAATGGTATTCGAATTATCACGCTCGCAGCGTCAAAAGATCTGGTCGTGAAAAGCACGATGTTCAAGCACAAACAAATCCACAAGGCCACATGGATATCACCCGACGGCGTAACGCGTAACCAAATAGACCACTTCCTCATAGACAAAAGACACCACTCGAACATCCTTGATGTAATATCATATAGAGCAGCAGATTGCGACTCCGATCACTTTCTAAAGATGGGCAAAATTAGAAGTCGGTTTGCAGCAAACCCACATGGACAGTCACGGGAGACGAGCAAAAAGTTCGAGATTGATAAACTAAAAGACTTACGTAAAAGGGCTGAATATCAAGACGAACTAACGAATAGATTTAGCATCCTAGAGAATGACAGTAGTGAGGAAGAGGAAGCCAATAGTGTGGACACTAAATGGGCATCGATCAGACACACAATCAAACAAATAGCCCAAGGGGTATTAGGATTTAAGAAAACAACTAAGTCCAAACATTGGTTTGACGATGAGTGCAGGGCAAAGATTGAAGAACGTAAACGCCTCAGAATGATCCACTTAGAAGCATATGATGAAGTCAACGCAGTACGATATGCGACAATTCGGAAAGAAACAACTAGACTTTTCAAACGCAAAAAACGCGAATGGGAGAAGACTCGGTGCGAAAAAATCATAGAAAATGCCAGAGCAAAGAACAGCAGAGGTATGTATGCCGGCATAAATTCAATTAGAAATGTCTGCCGAGGGAGAGCCAAAATAATGCGAAACACAAACGGCTGTCTGGTGACAGAAACAAAAAATATCGTGAGAAGATGGAAGCAGTACTTTGAAAACCTGCTCAATGTGCGCACCCATCAACCACAAATGAACGCACCTGACGTACATACAGCCGAGCCCCAGATCCCAGAGCCCTCTTTCGACGAAGTTGTAGACGCGATAAATCGACTGAAAAACAACAAGGCTCCCGGAATCGATTGCATACCGGTAGAGCTTGTGAAGCATGGAGGAGGGGCAAACGCCCGAAAGATCCACCAACTGGTTATAATAATATGGGACAAGGAAGTCATTCCGGAAGAATGGAAAACCTCAATAGTCCTCCCCATTTTCAAAAAAGGCGACAGATCTGATGCGAAAATTACATAGGAATATCATTGCTCCCAATCACATACAAAATATTAACAAATGTCATACTGGCAAGAATCACACCGTACGCGGGAGAAATATTGAGAGACTACCAATGCGGATACCGTCGGAACCGGTCAACAAGCGACCAGATGTTCACAATAAGGCAACTGCTGGAAAAGAAGTGGGAATACGGAGAGACGGTTCGCCAACTGTTCGTGGACTTCAAAAAAGCCTACGACTCAGTCGCAAGGTAAAGACTCTACCATATTGTGGTTCACCTGGGGATCCCGAAAAAATATGCTGCCCTCATTCAAATTTGCATGAACGAAAACAAAGGGCGAGATAGAATAGAAAACCACCTCTCAGAACTATTCGAAATCCGGGACGTACTAAAACAAGGGGATGGCCTCTGACCATGCCTATTTAACCTTGTCCTCGAGTATGTTATCAGAAAGATGCAAGACGACAACATTTCCGGAACATCCCTGAACAGGGTCACACAAGTGCTCGCGTATGCGGATGACATCTACGTTCTGGGCGATAATCTCGAAACTATAAGTAAAAACTGTGAAATCATCATGCAAGCAGCAGAAGAGGTGGGCCTAGAAATAAACGAAGACAAAACGAAATACATGATTACGACGAGAGCAGGTGGATCTCAGAGAACACATATAAACATCAGGGGCAAGATATTTGAAAATGTAAAGAATTTAAATATCTGGAAACGATACTGACGACCAGAAACGAAACGTTAAAGGAAATTAACAAAAGATTACATTCCGGCAACGCTAGTTGGCATGCAGTCAGTAAACTATTAAAATCCAAACTGCTATCACGTAATATAAAGCTCCGTGTCTATAGAACCATAATCATGCCGATTGCTCTATACGGATGCGAAACATGGGCTCTCACAAAACGGGAAGAGAACAAATTCCGCGTATTCGAGAATAAAGTTTTAAGGGGTATATTTGGCGGTAAATATGACGAGGAGTCAGGACAACGGAGGAAACTCCACAACCAAGAATTGGAAGAGCTATACCGCAAACCTACAATAGTGAGAGTAATCAAGTCGCGAAGATTAAGATGGGCTGGACACGTAGCGCGAATGGGCGATGATAGGACCGTGCAAATAATTCTTGAGGGTAAACTAACGAGAAAGAAACCGACAGGACGGCCGCGACGGAGATGGGAGGACAATGTTAGATTGGACCTCGAGGAGATCGGAGCGGATGATCGAACGTGGAAGGAGAGCGCACAGGACAGGGAACAATGGCGGAGCCGAGTCGGTGAGGTCATGAACTTCCGGATTCCTACAGGCCAGTAAATAATAATAATAATAATCCACCGTCTTTCCTTCTGTTATCGTTGTTTATCCCTCAACCATCGTAATAAAATTAAAAGCTTTTATTTTTTATTTTATTTTCTCTTCCTTTCTTAGGATAAGTGTAGATGAATTGTTTATAAGTTTTTTTGTAATAAATGTAATTTATTTATATACGCTTATACTAAACTAAATGGCGCACTTACCCCACAAAATTAAATTATTTGTTTTACTTGTCACTAGCCATGGAATAATACACTGCTCACATTGAATGTTAAAAGTAGACTTTCATATTTTAGAGATTCTCGTGGTTTACACTTAGACATTTTGTAAAAGGCTGAGAGTGCTAGGACTCTTATTAAAATTTGATTCATACAACGACGAAAGTAATGACAGTTCAACCCCATTTCTCATTTATATGTATTAGAGTCACGTTGTCTATTCTAAATTTGTAAAGAAATAAATTATGAAAAAAAAATAATATACAATTAGTGAAAAGTTCAATTTTGCCCTTTTAGATCTTTTTAAAAATAAAAATTTTAAATTTACCCTTGGTCCAAATAAGCAAATGTCGAAACCTTTAGACGAGTTCAGTGAGACATTCGTTTCCTATTCACTTGACATTTTTTATCATCTCACTCATGCATCATTAGCAGGCAATCCGATGAAAATAGAAGAAAATATTTTACAAAAACGCAGACCAACTTCGTGGCCGGAGCTGCTGGAGCCTCATTTTCGCGGGCGATTTGTCAACCTTTAGATGTCGCTAAGGTTCGAATGCAAGTATATCCAAATCGCTATGCGCATATGTTCCAGGCTTTACAAGAAGTATTTAGATTGAATGGTATCCGTGGCTTTTGGCGAGGCTTTCTAATAACTCAACTGTGTGGGACGGTCCACGGAGCTTCTCAATTTACCCTTTTCGAGATGGTAAATAAGTCATTATTGAAAGTTAACTTTTTTAAGGAATGGCAATCAGAGAGAGTATTTGTGGCTGGATTCGTAACAGGCTCGACGTCTGTGTATATTGCTTCACCTTTGGAGATGCTTAAAACCCACTTAATGGCCATCGACAGAGCGCCGGACAAGAGAAAATCAGCCGCTCGTATTTTAATAAATGTGTTTAAAAAAGAAGGCATTCGAGGTATTTATAAGGGCTCATTTACGGCAGCTTTGCAAGTGGGCCCGTTACTGGCTAGCCGATTTTTGGTTTACACTTGGATGGTCAGGAATACTAAAAATTTCATGGAACATCAGAAGAATGGTGAGCTACCATCGTTAGTGTTGTTATTTATTGGAGGCGTAGCTGGTCTAATATCAAGTACCTTTGTATATCCAATGGATATTATAAAGCGTCGTATACATTTGAGTGGATCGAAAGGAGTGACAGAAACATGCACAAAAATAACTCATTGCATAAAGTCAATTTATAAAAAGGACGGGTTCTTCGGATTTTATGTTGGTTTAATGCCTAATATTATTAAAAGCGGATTTCAAGTCGCTTTCACATTTTTGGGTTTCGAAAAGGCCAAGCATGCATTGGATCAGATAACTTACGAAATCTAATTGTTGTCTATCTAATTTTTCCAATCCTATACCTAGTGAATTGTAATATAATATTCAATATCATTCTATAAAAGCTATTTGTCATAAATTGCCTTATTGTGTTTTCGGATATGGATCATTTACCAAAACTATTGTTGTTTTGCTATCGTTTGAGGATCAGTACATGTGAATAGGAAAATTGGCAAGAATTCCGAATTCATTGGTGCGCATATTTAAACACCCTTATTACAACGCATCAGGTTCCTCGATAGTATAGTGGTTAGTAT
The DNA here is from genome assembly GCA_963931805.1 of Microdon myrmicae. Taxonomy (NCBI): domain Eukaryota; kingdom Metazoa; phylum Arthropoda; class Insecta; order Diptera; family Syrphidae; genus Microdon; species Microdon myrmicae. Next base: position 174,652,908 of record OZ007497.1, on the reverse strand, counting down.
ACTCGCCTATCACGCGGGAGACCGGGGTTCGGTTCCCCGTCGGGGAGCCTCTGGCGCAAGACTAATGATCTTGTCCGGAAAGATCAGGTCATTATGGAAAATTTGACAAGCCGCAGGAGTTGCTAAATAAGGCCAAGACCGGTTCCCGGTTGTAGTGCCGATGATGATGATGATTACAACGCATCATTGCACCAGAATTTTAACAAAGACGCTTGTATTAGTTGCACATGTCCAGAGATGTTTGTATTGAGTGTACGTATTCAAAAAGGGCATTTATTGGGTCAAACCTGTGCGTTTATAACCAAGAGTTAATTATATATTTTTTATTTTTTATTTATATCAACATTGACAAAACTTGATATTATGACAGCCTTTTATAAAATTCTGTACTTACATTTGGGTCTGTTGGCGTTCACAGACTCGACTTCCAATTCTGCGACTGAGAAATGACCATGAAAAAAACAACAACAACAAAAATGAGGGGATGGGGGAGACTCGTTTCGTGGTATCTGGTCGATGTGTATTTTTTTGATTTTGTGTTTTGGTTTCTGTAGGAAGGTGGAAATCTCTGGACTGATCTGTGGCGGTTCCACGAACCGCACAAAGGAACATACTCACCTCTAACTAAACTTCAGGTGTCCACAGACACGTGCCCCCAAAGTCCACCTTTTCACCTGGCCAAAGGTGACATCCATACCGGTGTCAACAACCCCACGTATCCACAGATACGTGGGCCCTAAGTCCCGATCAATTTCCCGACGTCTGTACGGCAATCGAAGGACACGGCCTAGTATAGAAATTGTGTATCGATCCATTAGCTGGATAAATACAAGTGGTTGGCAATGCATCAAATCCCCGGCGATAAGCAAAGTGCCGTAAAACAATCTGCTGGCTAAACCTTTGACCCTACCGCAATGCACTTCGCCTAAACAAAGGCAATTGCGGAGGAACGGCAATAAACTAGCAAACACTGTCCCCATATGGCAAAATTAAATACAATTATCGAAACCGACGATAATTTCCACGATTCCATGATCGCCAAGAATAATAAACCCACACACCCGAATATATACAGATCGATTTGTGGGTGGTATTTGCTAGGCGTAAACACGGACGCGGGTTCAGTCAAATACCCCACAACACTAAATGGCGCACTAAATCGTTCCGCAAGGAAAACAAAGAAAAACAAGCACACAAGTTGATCCTCGAAGGCAGCAAAGGAAAACAAAATGAAAGACTTAATCTTGGATGTAGTTTGTATATTATGCACAATATTCTATTTTACGTACAGTTCGATGATGAGAAACAGTTATTAAAACAACATGAAACAATGGTGAACTAAACTATGTGGATGTTTGAAGTGACGTTAACTAAGCGACGATTTTCTCTTAACTCTAGTTCAGCACCCGACTGATGATAAAATCTGACTCCGTTTAAAATTAACAACAAAACGCATAGCACGACAGCGTATGTGTTCGCGACGGGGGTTGCAATCTGACTCTACGAAGTTCGTCGAGATCAACCTCCGCCAGCCGCCATAAAGATGGATTCTTCGTATATCCCTTCAGGTTAATGTACTGGTGCACAAGGCGGAAAATCATTTATGATGGTGAGGGATTGATCTGCAGATGTGCAGGTTAAGGTCTTATTCAGGGAAACCATGGACCAGCGATTAGTAAACAAAACAAACGCAGTGAGGTGCTGTGTGTTTGCTTTGGTTTGCTGGTTGGTCATCATAGGGCATGGCGTGGGTAAGATTGTCTAAACAATGATCATATCCATGCCCAAATTCCATGATCGGTTGACAACCGATGAAAGGGAATTGGTATTAGGGGCTGCAGGCGCCGTTGAGATAAGCGATGGCGAAAAATCGCCGAAGGAAGAAATAGGTTGTGTCTTAAATAAACAGAAACGCTATTTCGAGTGCCATAAATCTTTGATGACCTGCGCATGAGAACGAAATAGGTTTTTGATTTAAGATACACAAAAACGCTATTTCAAGGGTCACGATGATATGCACATCGTGTTTGTTTATTTAACAGGCCGGAGCATCGTTAGGCATGATCTCTGGGGTATGATTGTCTAACGTCAATCATATTAGTGCTCAAATCCCATGATCGGTAGATAACCGATAAGGGAAATTGGTCGCAAGTGTTGCGAACCTTGGGATTGGGGCAATATTCACTCATGAACCGTAGCAAGAATACCGGCTACAGCGATGTCAACAATTACGCTGGCCAGCGAGTATTTATCTTTTATAATTGCTGACAAGCTGAGCCGATTGTCTGGCACGGTCCATGTATGAATGAATGAAATAATTTGTTTGATGTGCATGCTTGATAAGGTTTAACTTTCAGGTGTGATGCTGGAGGGGAGCTTACGCTGCCCCTGATTGCAGGTAAGTGCTATGGGTTTGGAAGGTGGTTAATTTAAGAGGATGAGCGGTTCTTTGGGAATGTATTAAAGAACAGCCACGGATTCAACAGAAGGTGGAAATTCTGGCGATCCTAGGAAGATTTCCGGCCACCCAGGCAGCAACACCCGCGTCTGTGTGTCGTTAAGACAGGGAACCGCAGGACCGAAAAAAGAGTACGATCTTCCCTAGTGGAGAGATTCTCGATTAAGGGAGAGTGGAAAAATGAGAAGAGAACTATCGGGTGAGTCGAATCATACCCAAAGGAAAAATTTAACTCAGTCTGCAGGAAGTGGTAACCACTGAAGGTCGCGCAGTGTGTGTTCGAAATTAGCTCCGCAACTTGTGTTTTTCCTCTTAACTTCAAATATAGCCATCGTAGAAAATTCGATGCAGATTAGTACGGACCTGTTTATGTTACTTTTTTTTAAATTTTATTTTAAAAACGGTGGTATGTTTGTCTTTAAGTGATTATTAAATTATTTTTATTACATATACATTATCACGAAATCATTATATTGAGAAACATCAAAACTATTTGTATTATATTATAATTAAACATTTTAAAACAAAAAATCCGTGTTTCAATTTGTGGACAGTGTTCGGTGAAACACCTCAGCCATGCGTTAAAATCCGCCAAAGATCTACAGGTATACCCAATTTTTATCGACTAAAACCACCTCCCACCGGCACATAATCCCGTTAATCCCCATGGAACTTGCTTTTAAATATTTCTGTGCGGGTCCCGCAGCAACTACTGCATTATGGCAGATTGAATATCATTTGTTATATGGACCATGCCTGTTTGGAACTTAGCGTGTATTTCTGTTAACGGCCCATCTTATATGTGTTTCCAAAATCATTTTCATTTCATTTTTAAAACATTTTTTTCTTTTCTTTTTATCTTCTTAGTTTCTAAATTACATGCTAGACAAAAATTGCTTAAATTCTAGCTTAATTATCTTATATTATAACTTACTGGTCCTACGCAGACGTTCTAAGCTAAACATTACTTAACTACTGTACAATTTGCCTTTCGGCGAGAGAATTATGTTTGTGGGAGTACTTATAATTATTTAAATGAGAAAGAAAAATTTTGAAAACTTGGTGTGGAATTTTTTTTTGTTTTTTTTCTTAAAATTTAACCTACTTTTTTTTTTTTTTTTTATATAATTTTATTTAAAAAACTTGACTTAACTTAACTTAACTTAACTTAAATCTTATACTACCCTAATTCTAGAAAAGCTAAGTCTGTGTAAGCTGGCTGATAATACTGTTATTCTTTACCGACTTTGGTATCCAGGTCTTTATATGCCATTCAACCACCAGAACTGTTGACGCTGTCCAATACTTTAGTCCCGGTCTCTGTGGGAGATAGCCGTATTGAAGCGCAAGAGATCTTCTTCGGTGCGCGTTACTTCCGGCTCGTAGCACAATCACCCGTCTACGGATGATCTACTAACATGAAAGATCAGCGGAATTCCGGATCTATCCTGTATAAGCCCTTTCATGTCCAAATCAAGGAACGCCTCTGGTGGAACAAAACGCACGTTCTCATAGTACACGGTATTTGGATAATAAGCCCCGAAAATTAGGTCATTGGGCGAGCTTATTGCTCTTGCAATATATCCTCTGATTAATTTACTCATAAAATTATCCACCCTATTTATGCAGGCTTCATTATAACATATAAAGTCTCATTTGAATAATACTTTTTAGATTCCGGTGTCGAAATATAATCTGCGACAGGTACTCAGACACTTCCTTTCGAACACCCGAATCTGTTCCATCAAATTTGGACCTATGTTAAACTATACTGGACAACCATATATAAGCATTGGCCTGATTAGCGTCATGTAGCATATGACATTTACCATGCTGTCAAGTTGGCTACTGTGAAATAACCTCCTTGTCATAGCAAACGTTTTTCTAGCCTTGACCAAAGCAGCCTCTACAAGTCTGTTGAAATACAGATATTGATCTAGCCAGATGCCAAGGTATTTAACTAAACTCTTGGTTTCCAGTTTATCTCCATGCGGTCCCACGATAACTAGCTTTCGCCAGTTTTTTCTTGTGTCGTTCGTGGCTTTATGTAATGGAGTTCTAAATAGGATGGCTTCACATTTCTGGAAGTTGATCTTAAGTTTCCAGTCATCGCAATAGCGCTGTACTTTGTTGAAGTCTCGCTGTATTAACCTATTTATGATCGCAACTTTCGGAGCTGTTCTGTAAATTATGAGATCGTCTGCGTACGCAATAGCCTGCGAAAGTGCATCTAATAAGTCGCTAATGTAAATGTTAAAAAGAATCGGAGAGAGTACCGCGCCCTGTTGCAAGCCATTCTTGATATTATACGTTTTATTAGAGGTCACATTACCACTTTTAACCACGAGCCTCCTGTCCTTTAACATATCGTAAAGTACATACAGTAAAGGCTTATGTATGCCATGTCTGACCAACTTGTAACACAACCCTTCGATCCAGACGGTATCAAAGGCTTTTTCCAAGTCGATCAGGCGGGCACCTGTGCCATTGTATGTCGGAGACCAGTTTAGCTGCGGCATGTGTGGTTTCATGACCCGCCTTAAAGCCAAACTGGTTATTTGGAATAATCTCGTCGTCTACCCCTTTTACCAGAGCTTTGTTAATAGTCTTTTCAAATGCTTTACTGATGCGTGGGAGTAAACATATGGAACGCATGTTCATTGGATTTGTACAGTCCTTCCCCTTTTTTTGCGATGGGTTGAATGATAGCCGTTTCCCAACGCGCTGGATAATATGCATTATTCAACGCGTTGTTGAACAGGACTGTGTATACATCTATTACAATTGGGGGCAGGTTATTGACTACAATGTTAGGTACTCCATCTATTCCCACTGACTTTTTGCTTCTTAATGAGTCGAAGATACTCTGGATTCCTTCCCTTCCTATGTCGGAAGAACATCCTGCAAATATTATGATAAATAAACAACCTTTAAGAAATTCGTCATCGCATAAGTGGTCTCGCACTCGAGGCTCTGTCGACGCTCGACTGGTAGCGGTATTTTGAAACATCAGGGGCAACGACTTCACCAATACGAATATAAACGTCGTCCGCCAATATTTGCAAACAGCGGAACCTGATACCCAGGTGGATTTGTGGGAGTTCTTTTAAGCTTGCCCAAAGAACACCCCATTATTACAAACCAACTTCCATTGTTTCCCGGCAATGCAATTGCATTGGCACCTGAAAACATTTCCTTTTCCAATGGCATTCATGCATACAGCGCATTACCTGAATTCCTAAAAAGAATTTCACCAACAAGGGCATTTTTCCATGCATCAACGCATCGGCAAAATTTTACCAACAAAGAATTCTTTATGGAACAAACATCATATTCCTGAAAGAAAACATCGGTTACAGTACCATGTAACCATCATAACCAGGGATAATGATCATTGCGTCGCCTATTCCCAGCCTCACAATGTATACAATAAATTTCCCTACATACACATTGGCTGGTGACCTTTTCACCCAACGACAAAGCACCTCCTACCAACTCATTGACGCAGCTGCATACAATTAGCGCAATAGACTCTACAACCAAAATCGTCAGCACGCACCAGTGCAAACAATAGAATTCGGTTTTTTTCGCAGGCATTCTGGCGATGCGATAAACAATCCAACCCAAATGCATCTACCATCTAATGAATTACAACTTGTTTACTTAGCTGAGCTCTCAGCTCATAAATTACTTTGTCTTTCAATATTTTCTGTATCCGTTTCTCATGATCTCGCGGCATGAGCAAACAGAAATCAATTAGCACCCTGTTTGTATCAGGCCTCTTTTGACCTGATGTTTTTGTTTACCTAAACTTTAAGCCCTACTGTACACTAGGATGCAACACCCTTAGTGTGATAGTTTTGGGTCGATGTACGGGCGCAACACCACTAAACATCTAAAAAAGATCCTGCGTATTCGGGCGCAACGCCACTAAATATCTCAAACGAATCAAAATAGCTGAAAATCAAATAAGTAATAAAAAAAAAAATTGAGGATACGTCCGGGGTTACGGTTGGATGCATTCTGATTTTATTTCTCTCTTAAAATTCTATTTACACAAAATATTTAAACTAATATTCTTACATCTACAATATTGAATACAGGATTACATGATTCCTGTTTACATACATACATAAACTCGACTACAGGATTCCTGTTTACTATTACATACATTACTAAACCCAAGCCGAAGGATAATCGACATTTTTAAGATACACACAAATTACTGGGATGCACAGAAAACAAAAGATAAAAGGAACGCACATTCCTGTACAAAGAAAACTGAAATATTATATTTATGGTAGTCCCTTTTGAGTTGGCGGCAATTCAATTATCACCTTCTGCTGTTGAAACTGTTTGCTGTTGGGTTGAGTCTGGTGGTGATGGCGGCATGATGCTGAAATTTGCTTTTATTGCCCAGTCATAAATTGTAACTGGGATGCGGTATTCAAATGCATGGAATGCAAATACGGCGGCAATTGGACAAATGGTTCTCACACACATAACAATGGCTAGGATGTGGCATTCAAAGGACTGGAAACGGCGGCAAATGGCTCCGAATGCTCTCATAAACACACCCAATGAGATACAGTTTGTTTACTTAGCCGAACTCACATCTCATTGATGCCCATTATTACCTTTTGATTTTTCAGCTTCGTTCTCATGGCCTTGTATGAAAATAACCAATGTTCAAACATACATGCATACCACTGTGATCTTCTCTATGAGATCCGGTTACCTACCCCAAAGAGGGACTTCACGTTTCTCTTGTAATAGGAGACGCATCCCTTAATCAAGAGAGCATGCACCACTGGCCGAATTTCCCTCACTAGCGAATTCACATCGCTGAGTCCTTTTCCATCCACCGACCGAGGTGGTCGTTTTGTTCCCGCTGTCCGTGGTGCTGCGGGCACGCGTTCAGTACACCTCATAGTCGGGAGTTTTTCATTCTCAGAGTGCTAGTCGCGAATCGAGTTTTTAGCCTTCCGCCGTTACCATAAAATTCAAATGTAGAACAGTGCGTGGAGTTAGAATTTGGTTAAACGTGAGTTTCCTTGGTCACTCTGATAAGTGCAATCTTTTACGCCCGCGATGATATGGTTTTGTAAACTCTCTTATGTGTAAGCTGTTAAATACACTACAGGATAAAAGAATGGTTTTTGTGTCTTACCAGTGACTAGTATCTAAACATCGGAACTGTACGTAATTGAGAAACTCACCGCGACTACTGTCTACATGTAATAAAACCAATAACAATAAAGTGAATCCGTGTGTTTTATTTCACCTGTTTTACTCCGTGGTGCGTTGCTTGAATATTTTATTGTCTCGAACGGTGCTTATCGGAGACTTATTTGTTGAACAGTTCCCTTTTGTTGGGACGATGGTACAATTATGATGGAGGAAGGACGTGAACCTGAGACGTACGCCGGCACATACTAATTCCCCACAGATTCGTCAACTGACCCAACATACGACGTTGCTCAGAACACGACTTACATTCGAGATACCGTTTTAAGGGCGAAGTCTGCGTTTACACGCGGTCCGATCTGGCTTGCCAGAGGATGGAAGCGTTGGAACCTAGTAACATGGACATCATGTGGTTGAAGGTCGAAGGCGACGATTCACCAGATCGTTAACAAAAAATTACGTTCTAACGATATCGACCTACCAACAAACAGAAACCCGACGAATGACGAAATCGACAAATACATCAACAAATGGACGAAGTTATAAAAGGAACAATAGACAAAACAATTCCTAAAACAACAGAACTGGACAATATGAACTTGTATAGAAACACAACAATAAACGCACTTCACAGGAAAAAAAGCAAACTGCTAACAAAACTAAAGCAATTATACAGGCAGTTTACTGACAGTTTACGGACAGACACGACTAGGAGATAATATCACTGAAATCCCAATTAAAAAACCTCCAACAATTACTAAAAGTTAATTATAGATTAGCAACAGTTTTTTATTGGAACAACAAAATACTGGCTACAAAATCTAACAACCCGAACATGTTCCCATAAATCAATAATATATTCAGGAGAAATAATCAAAATGAGATTCAGTCTCCACCTACCACGTGTTGCGGATTCCCAACTAAATGCAGCGGAGATAATCGAATACGTTCATCGTCTAACAGACCCTCCACCACCATACTCACCACGCCTGTCAACCGCCAGTTGACAATGCGTCATCACCTAGGGACGCTATCGAGCTGTCACCTAGATTTGAATGTGACTAACGTCTTTTAGTCAGTCGACCATAAACTTCCATCACGCGTCCATCTGCCGCCGACCACCAACGCGTATACAACCGCCGACCATAAGATTACCAAGTGATACTTAAGTCATTAAAGTCGTTTTGTTCTTTCATTTGTCTTGTTGTTACAAATATCAATTGAATTGGAATACATGATTACTGGCGTAATTGCATTGAATCATATTAAGGGCGGTGGTTAGCGGGACACCGTTATTACCTCTCGGTGGACGCAACCTTAATCCTAACGGTTGCATCCATCACACCAAGTAATGACGAAAACAAACAAATGTCAATCAACATAGGCATAGATACAAAGGACACTATCTTCAGTAATGAGCACTTCGTGATAGAAGATCCCTTAGAAAAGGCGAACACTGTGGGAGCTGTCTTCCAGGAAATATACAAGGTAAATGAAAGCATCCATCGAAACTACGACTTGGAAAACAGAGTTCTAGTGCATCGCTTGCACCTTGGAAAAGAAAATTGAATTTGGCAATCCGAGAATGTCGGTTTTACCGGATTTAATGACAATAATTTGGCAAATGCTATTAATGCCAGTAATGGGGCTAATAACCTATTAATAACGAAGGAGGAGATCCAGGGTATCCTAGACTCATTGAGAAACAAAACGTCAGCGGAAATAGATGGAGTAGCAAATATCGTACTCAAGCATCACAGCGTATACACAGTTCTATCTAACAATATATTAAATAATGCACACCATCCCACGCGTTGGAAAACAGCAATCATTCAGCCTATACCCAAAAAGAGCAATAACTGTACAAACCCAATGAACATGCGTTCCACAAGCTTACTTTCAAGCATCAGTAAATTATTCGAGAAAGTCAGAAACAAAGCTTTGCTTAAATGGGTTGTTGACAACAACATTATTCCAAATAACCAGTTTGGCTTTAAGTCGAGTCATGAAACCACACATGCCGCAGCTAAACTGGTTTCCGACATACAATGGAATAAATGCAACAACCAATACACGTAGGCCTGTCTGATCGACTTAGAAAAAGCCTTCGACACCGTTTGGGTTGAGGGATTACACTGTGGCGGTTCCGCCAAACCCCACGGTTCACTTACCTAAAAAACCCCTATAACTTCCACCCAATCTCATAATTTCGCGGAGGCAATCGCATTAGCACCTTAAATAGATCCAATTTATATAACCTGTAAAAGAATTCTTACCTTTCATGCATTTCTTCGCATACAATTCCCTGTAAGAATCCTTTCCTAGCTTATCAGGAATCCCAATCTCACGAAGTGTATTTTCCCCCAGACGAAGTCCCGAAAACAAGATGATTTGGTTTACAAATAATGTAACCATCATAACAGGGACCATACACATCGCGTCGCCTATTTCCCGTCCTCACCAAGTGTATCATAAACCACCATACATATACATTGGCTGGCGACCTACACTCAAGAAACCAAAACAAATATACGCATCTCGCGTCTTTTGGCACCAATTAAATCCTACGGGATAAGCAAATGCAAATAGGTATGGTATACTTACCATTGGCAGCGATGCAATAAACACCAATTCACGGTTATCTAGTTAAACCCCATTAGCACATTTCCACATTCCATTGCCGCCTATTTATTTAGCAGCAATGCACAGCTCAGACAAAGATCCAAATGTTCCCTTTGTCTTTTCATATTTCGGGATCTGCTTCTCATCAGCAGCAGTATAAGCAAACACAAACCCAATTAGCATCCAATGAGATTCGGCTTGTTTGCTTAACCGAATTCACTTCTCATGGATGCACATTTTCCCTTTCTTTGCTTAGATCCGTTCTCATGGTGTGCCCCATGAAAGAACCCATGTACACACATACATGTGTACTACCAACTATCTTCATCCCAAACGATTGAATATCGTTGAGTCCATTTCCATCCGCAGACTGCCACGGTCGTTGTCGCTCCCGCTCCTCGCCGCGCGCCAAGGACGCGAATATATCCCTGAGTCGTGTGTGTAGTAAATTAAAATTTATAAAAATCAATTAATAGTCATAACAAGTTTAAGTAAAATATAAAAAACACCATAACGTATTTAATAATGACAGAGAAAAGTGGTCTTCAGCAATAGAAAAAAAACTAAAACAAAATGACAGACAGTGCGTTTAATTTTCCGCAGTTCCTCGGTGCCTTTATTTCTTTTTGTTTGTGGCTTTCTTTCCGCGGAACTTTAGTGACAATAGACGACGGGGATGGAAGTGAACGGAGTGCCCATGCCTGGCACAATACTTCCTCCCCACAACACTTCAAGATTGTCAGACAAAGCATGTATAAACCTTTACTCTATATACTTTATGATATGTTAAATAACAGGGGGTTTATGGTCAAAAGTGACAAAGTGACCTCCAGTATAACGTATAATATTAAGAATGGTTTACGAATGGGAGCGGTACTCTTTCCTATTCTTTTTAACATTTACATTAGCACGACACAATTACGTACGCAGACGATCCTATAATTTATAAAACAGCCCCGAAAATTGAAATCATACACAGTTTACTGCAACGCGACTTCAATAAAGTGCAGCGATATAGCGACGACTGGAAACTTAAGATAAACTTCCAGAAATGTGAAGCTATTCTATTTAGAACCCCGTTGCATAAAACCACGAATGACACAAGGAAAAACTAGCGAAAGTTAGATATCATGGGACCGTATGAATGAATGTGGTTAAATGCCTTGGTATTTAGCTTGATCAGTACCTGTATTTTAATAGACATGTGGAGGCAGCTTGGATCAAGGCCAAGAAAACATGTGCTATGACAAGGAGGCTATTCCACACCAGCCAACTTGATAGTACGGTAAAACTGATCTGCTATATGACTCTAATCAGGCCCGTGATTATATATGGATGCCCAGTGTGGTTCAATATAGGTCCAAATATGAAGGAAAAGATTCGGGTATTCGAAAGAAAATGTCTCAGAACTTGTCTCAGATTATATCGAACAACGGAATGTAACTACAAAGCTAAACTATACTATATATTGGCCTGTAGGAATACGGAAGTTCTTGACCTCACCGACTCGAGTCCGCCATCGTTCCCTGTCCTGTGCAGTCTTCTTACACGCTTGACCAGCCGATCCGATCTCCTCAAGGTCAACACCAGCATTGTCCTCCCAACTCTTTCGCGGCCGTCCTGTCCACCTCTTTCCCGTTGGTCTATCGTCAAGAATTCTACGCACGGCCCTATCGTTCCCATTCGCGCCACATGCCCGATCCATCGTAATCTTCGCAACCTGATCACTGTCACTATTGTAGGTTTGTGATATAGCTCTTCTAATTCGTGGTTGTAGAGTTTCCTCCATTGTCCTGCCTCTCGCGATATTTACCGCCAAAGATACCCCTTCAAACTTTATTCTCGAATACGCGGAATTTGTTTTCTTCCCGTCTTGTGAGAGCCCATGTTTGGCATCCATATAGAACAATCACCATTATCAATTATGGTTCTATAGACACGGAGCTTTATGTTACGCGATAGCAGTTTGGATTTCAGCAGTTTACTGATTGCATGCCAACTAGCGGTGCCGTAATGTAGTCTTTTGTTAATTTCCTTCGACATTTCGTTACTGGCCGTCAGTATCGTTCCGAGATATTTACATTTTTTTAACTTTTTCAAATATCTTGCCCCTGACGTTTATATGTGTTTCCTGAGGTCCACCTACTCTCGCCGTAATTATGTATTTTGTTTCCTCTTCATTTAATTCTAAGCCCACCTCTTCTGCCGCTTGCATGATGATTTCACTGCTTTTATCTACAGTTTCTAGATTATCGGCAATGTCATCCGCTTATGCGAGCACTTGTGTGACCCCATTCAGGGATGATCCGCCCATGTTGTCGTCTTGTACCTTTCTGATGACATACTCGAGCACAAGATTGAAAAGACACGGTGAGATGCCATCTCCCTGTTTTAGTCCGTCCCGGATTTAAAATGGTTCTGAGAGCTGGTTTTCTATTCTAGCTCGCCCTTTGTTTTCGTTCATGCAGATTTGAATGAGGGCGGCATATTTTTTCGGGATTCCCAGCTCAACTACAATATGGTAGAGTCTTGGCCTTACGATGGAGTCGTAGGCTTTTTTGAAGTCAACGAACAGTTGGTGAACCATCTCTCCGTATTCCCACTTCTTTTCCAGTAGTTGCCTTATTGTGACTATTTGGTCGCTTACTGACCGCTTCCTACGGAATCCGCATTGGTAGTCTCCCAGTATTTCTTCTCCGTGCGGTGTGATTCTCGCCAGTATGACATTTGTTAGTATTTTGTATGTGGTTGGGAGCAATGCTATTCGTCTGTGTTTTCGCAATCAGATCTGTCGCCTTTTTTGAAAATGGGGACGACTATTGAGGTTTCCCATTCTTCTTCATTTGGAGGATCTTTCGGGTGGTTGCCTCTCCTCCACGCTTCACAAGCTCCTGCGGTATGCAGTCGACTCCCAGAGCCTTGTTGTTTTTCAATCGATTTATTGCATCTACAACTTCGTTGAAAAAGGGCTCTGGCATCTGAGGCTCGGCTGTATGTACGTCTGATGCGTTTATTTGTGGTTGACGGGTGCGCACATTGAGCAGGTTTTCAAAGTACTGTCCATCTTGTCACGATATTGTTTGTTTCTGTCACCAGACATCCGTTTGTGTCTCGGATTCGTTCGGCTCTCCGTCGGTGGCCATTTCTAGTAGAATTTATGCCGGCATACATGCCTCTGATATTCTTTGCTCTGGCATTTACTAAGATTTTTTCGATCGGAATCGTCTCCCTTTCGCGTTTTTTGCGTTTGAAGAGTCTCATCGTCTCTTTCCGAATTGTCGCGTATCTTTCTGTGTTGACTTCATCATATCTTTCTAAGTGGCTCTGTGGAGAGGAAGTATGTACCAGCATGGGTACTCTGTTCACTTCCATCCCCATCATCTGATTACCGTAGTCCTGCAACTATCCACCAAGAAGAGGAAAATAAGACACTTGTTTTGATTTATATAAAAGGTTCGTTTTTTATTTTTAAGGTGAGTTAATGAAAGTTGTGGTGACTGTTAATACGTTCACTTTATGTTAAATTATTTCCATTTGGTTCAAACCCGGTACAAACATTCGCGGAATACATAATTAGTTGAATAAAAGGGATACGTCCCGCTGGGGTGCAGACTCCGATGCACACCCTACGGGCGATGATAAATAAGAAAAAACTCGATGTGCGCGCACTGAAGGATGGAAGAAGACTCAGCGATTGTCATCTCATGCAGAGATGATTTCGCTAAGGAAAAAAAAGGAAGAGAGAGGAAAACTTTTCCCTTAGGGGTGTAACAAGTGGCGCAGTGGTATATGTGCGCGATCGAACAGATTCAATGTTGTTGCATGTGTTCGAAAACAGGCAGGCGGCAAGGACAATAGGGAAAAATGACCACATGCGCCGCTGGTAACGCGGGTCATTGTTTACACGATGCCTCGTCGCTATTTTCGACGTTAGGAGAAAAAGGTGCTAAAAGCAAATTGGATGTTTATGGCATCTCTGGCTGCAATAGAAACCGGGTTCATATTTGCATTAGGAAATGCTGGAGAATTTGGTTTCAGCGTCTATTGCGCTAATTATATGCAGCTGCTTGGGTTGTTTGTTGGTAAGACAAACAAAAAAGGTTGCCAGGCAATGTGTATGAAAAGGTATATGACGCGGCTGGGAAAATAGACGGCGCGATATTTATGGTCCCTGTCATGACGGTTACATTGAATGCAATCCGAATTATTTTGTTTACAGGAATTTGTCTGGTACCGAATTGGTTTAGAATACCAGATAAGCAAAGAAAGAAATCTTACGGAAATTGTATGCGAAGGGATGCATGAAAAGGTAAGTTTCCTTTATAGGGATTTTAAGATTATAGATAGTGATCTATATAATGCGTGAAGCATTTACAGGTACTAATACCGTTGCATTAGCAAACTTAAGGGAGTTGGGTAGTAGTTATGGGGGTTTTTCAGGTAAGTAGACCGTAGGGTTTGGCGGAAACGCTACAGATCACTCTGAGGCGTTTACGTTCTTCGCCCTGCACTCATCGTCAAACCAAGGTTTGGACTTAATTGTTTTCTTAAATCCTAATACCTTTTCGCCTATTTCTTTGCTTGTGTCTCTGATCGATGCCCGTTTAATGTTCACACTATTGGCTCTCTCTTCCTCACTGCTCCCATTCTCTAGGATGTTAAATCTATTCGTTAGTTCGTCTTGATATTCCGCCCTTTTGGGCAGGTCTTTTAGTTTATCAATGTCAAACTTTTGGCTCGTCTCCCGTGACTGCCCATGGGTTTGCTGCGAGCCGACACTAGAAGATGATCGGAGTCGCAATCTGCTCCTCTATATGATCTTACGTCAAGGATATTCGAGTGGTGTCTTTTGTCTATGACGAAGTGGTCTATTTGGTTACGCGTTACGCCGTCGGTTGATATCCATGTGGCTTTATGAATTTGCTTGTGCTTGAACATCGTGCTTTTCACTACCAGATCTTTTGACCCTGCGAGCGTAATAATTCGAATTCCATTATCATTTGAAACGCCAAGCAGGTTTTCTTTACCTATAGTTGGTTGGAAGATATCTCTCATTCCAAAGTTCGCATTGAGGTCCCCGAAGAGGTTTTTAACATCGCATGATGAGATTCCATCAAATACTTCCTCTAGGATCTCGTAGAATGTTTCCTTCGGTTCTTCGTCAGTAGATTGTGTTGGGCGTGCACGTTTTAAGGTACATAATTGCACTATAGGCGCTGTATTTTTAGCACCGACATTCGGTCATTAATAAATTTCACATCTTTTACATGGGGCGCAATCTTCTTGCTTATGAAGAAGTCGGTTCCGAGATTATGTGTATCGGTACCTCCACACGCCAGTGTAAACCCGTTGGTTTTGATTACTTAATGTGGGAGTCGGACTCCCTGAAGCGCGACGATGTCCATTTTATATTGTTTCGCATTTTCTACGATCGTCTATATCGCGCCTGGTTCATATAACGTTCAAACACTCCCCGTGCCGACGCGTATATCCCGCTTTTTCAGTTTTTCCCTACGTCTTCCTTTTGTCCAGTCGGTGTTTTCTTGATGATTTGTTCCCTTGTGGTAGTGTCGGCTCATCGCACCTACGCCTACCGGGTTTTTCGTGAGATTGTTTTTTGTATATTGGTTATTCATTTTTGTTCCCACGAGTCTTGGGGTTTCAAATAGTCCGCCACATCAGAGCCCCTCTTTGATATGGTAAGGTCTGCTTACTGCTCTGATTCGACCCGGTGTCAGAGAGGCGCCGTTATAATGCGGCCGGTATACCCCTGGCTAGAAACCATCCAATGGGCACGGTGACGCCTAACACCCTGGATTAGGGGCGGTAGATCTTTGTGTGGTACTCCTCGCTAACCTGTCTGACATGGGTGGCCCTCCTGGAAGCGTATGCTTCCGTCAGCACAGCCTGAGTGATTCATTGTAGTTTAAGCCCTCGCACCACGTCAAGGTTTCTACCAAGCGGGGGTGTATATATAAAGATGTAAGCGAATTTTAAGTTTAAAATAAACATAATTAAAAAACACACAATGTTCTGTCGTCGAAAGGCAAATTGTACAATAAACGTAAAGTTTAGCTTAGAGCGTCGCAACAAATGGTATCATCCGGAACCAAACCTTAGGAATTCGGTCGTGGTGCTTCTGAAAGACGAGCAGCTATCTCCAACTTCTTCGCCCACGGGCAAGGTTGTCAAGCTTCATCCTGGCAAAGATGGCACGGTTCGAGTGGGAACTGAGAAGATTGAGGTGGCCGAACTTAAGCGACCCGTTACGAAGTTGGTCCTACTTTCGGTTGCAAAAGATGAGACAGTTCAGCCGATAGTTCAAGGTGGGCGGAATATTGGAGACGGAGCAGAAAACAACTGCCGACTGCCAAAAAAAAAAATGGGTGGCGAGAGGGCCGACTTTAGCGACACAAGGACAGATGTGTCCTTCATCTTGTCTCTGACTCCTGGTCATCTTGCGATAACCAGAATCACCCACATCCGTGAGGATGTTGGGCTCGGTCTCGCGATATCTGAAAAGAAAAGAAAATGGGGGGGGTATCCAAGGATAGTGTGGACAGTGTTACTCCAGGTGTTCTCTAACTACTTGTATAGAGGGATGGTGGGAAAGAAATCATACAAGACCGGTAGGTCTTGGGTGCTGTAGTAAACGCAGATCACGTCTTTGGCGTCTGATAATCTGCTCTTTGGTCGGTGTGTATGTTTGTGTTTGTGCCGTCTTGTACTGTGCGTTCGTGTGTTTGGTTTGTTAATAGTAGACCCTACGGGATCGATCCAGGAATCCTTTATTATAGAGGGGAATGTTGTTGGGAAGGGTGCTTTCTTCAGTTTTGTACTGAAGAAGAAATTGTGGGGGTTTGATCCGAAGAGATCGAGAGAGAGAAGGGTCAAGAACCCAAGAGTCTCGCACAAGTAGGTTCTCGCTGTTCTGAATGTTTTCGAGGTACTTGTATGCTAATTGAAGCAAGTACCTGTCGATACGGGTAATGGAGGCGCCTTCGTATAGGTTAGAGTTGGGGTAATGACGACCGTCAGGCCTTCTAGAATGATTGAGGAGTTTCCTTTCGAAAACCCGAAGTCTTTCCATTTGAGCCGAAGATATGCAGGACCATATGGGAAAGGCGTACGATATTCCAGATCGGATTAGCTGCTTATAGCAGAGAAGCTTAACTTTGGTGTCAACTTTGTTGCTCCACTTCAAGATGTTGTGCAGTTGCTTAGACCGACCGAGGCACCTTTGGAGAATGTGGGTCACGTGTTTGATGAAATTCATTTTTGGGGTATAAGTCATCATCATCATCGGCACTACAACCGGGAACCGGTCTTGGCCTTATTTAGCAAGTCCTGAGGCTTGTTAAATTTTCCATAATGATTTATTTTGTATAAGTAACCCCAAGATATTTCATCCGGTCCTGTGGTCTAATCGTAGTATCTCCCATTTTTATTCGAATATCCTGTGAATATCGAGAAGCAGGTTGGGAGTGTTTACTACTCAGAATTATAGCTACTGCTTTGGATGGATTAAGTCGAATTTTCCATCGACTGTAATACTGATACAGTTCGTCCAGATGACGGTTGAGTCGAATTGTTGTGAGATTATTAGGGCCTTTGGTTGACGTGTACACTAGGACGTCATCCGCATAGCATATCTGCTTTACTCTCCCGTCCACATGGCGGAGAATATCGGAGGTGTAAATATTGAATAAGATGGGGCCTAGAATGGAGCCCTGTGGTACGCCTGCAGCGGCGTGAAAAGTTCGGGAAGTTTTCCATTCACTCGAACTTGGAAGGTTCTGTTTCGAACGAACTGGTAGATGATACTACATAGCGTTCTACTGAGCCCAGTATTCAATAATTTAAAAGCGAGACCTTCGATCCAAGTCGTGTCAAAAGCTTTTTCAATGTCTAGACTCACCGAAACGGTGGATTCCTTATTAAAGAGCCACACTCAGACGTGGTTTTGAAATATGTTGAGAGCCATAGTGGTGCTGTGCGCTCTTCGAAATCCAAATTGAAAATCAGGTATTAGGTGCCTGGCACTGACAAAGTTATTTAGTTTCTCGTATATGAATTTTTCATATATTTTGCTGATGCAAGTGAGAAGCGAGATAGGACGAAAGCTTGAGGGGTGATACGTTGGTTTCCCAACTTTTGCTATTGGACAAATGATAGCGTGCCTCCAAGCTTGGGGAAAGTACCCCATGTTGTAAGCATGGTTCAACAGAATGGAGAGCTTTATAAAGAATAAGGCAGAAAGCCTTCGCAACGAGTGGTATGACATGTTTTCGATACCGGGTGACTTCTTAGGGTTTCGAGATTTAACCAGGCTGTGTGGGGTATTTGGTGCGATGAAACCGTGACGTGTATCATCGAAGTATGCACTGTTATTTGGGTTAGAGACAACAATTGGCTCGTTGAAGTCGTCCAACTTACTGCGGACCTCTGAACTAATGATTGCATTAGTATCCGGGTCGCCATCTTGGAGAGTAAGTTTGTGATTGTTTTCGAAGGTCTCTCCGATGATATTTGCTTTATTGGTGTCGTTATTAACAACAACACCATTGTGCACAGTTGGCCCAGTGATACGGGAAGAGCCACATATCTTTTAAACATTTTTATAAACATTCTGGTCCATCTGAATACCCTTCAGTTTGTCCTCCAATTATCGGGTGCGATTGTTTTGGATTCTCTGTTTTATCAGTGTACCAATATTGTGAATAATGGATCGCAATAATGGCTCCCTTGCGTAAAGCGATATCTCATTCTGCAGAGCTTTTAACGCTCCCGGATGAGACGAAGAGTGAAGTCGTCCTGGGGAATCTGATGTCTTTTCAAGTTTGTACTTCGGACATGAGTCTCCGAAGTTTCAACTAGAATCTGAAATCGTTTTGCAGCGTTGTTTATCTCAAACGTCGTTAGGTCCCCGTCAGTGGGAAGAGAGAATTGGTGGAGTTTATCGTTCAATGTAATATTGAAGTTGTCCCAATTTGTCCGCCCATAATCGGGTATGTATCTGATATGAGCCCGAGATGCTCGATAGCCGCGAATGAATGTGGTCACTGCGTTGTGGTTAGATACACCGCTGAAACTTGAGGAGGAGTGATTTGGGGAAGTAAGTCTTTGGACACATAATATATGTCCAGAATTGAGTCACCTCGGGTGCCAACAGTAGGTGCGACTATTTAGAAGTTGAGGGCATACGTGCTTGCGGTGTACCATTGGTACAGTTTTGTGCCATTTGGGCAAGAGACAGAGTTGTTCCAGTGGGGATGTCTGGAGTTAAAATCGCCGCCTATGATGAAGGGTGTATGCCCCGAGGTCCTTATTAGTTTGCCGATATATTGGGGATTAATGGGGCCATTATTGGTTTTATGCGAGTGGTATACGGAGTATATATTCACTCTACCATTATTAGCCAGATACAGTTCAGCCCCAGATACCTATATGACTCAAAGTGTGGGAGGTCAATGGCTTCATGGCGAACCAGTATACAAGTGCCACCTCCGTTGATGGTGGGACCGCCAGTGAGGGCTCGGTCTCTTCGAATCATGGAGAAGTTTGGGAATACGGGACGGTGTAATGGATGCAACCTAGTTTCGGTTACAAGTACGACCTCCGCCCGGTTTTCCTTTATGAAGTCAGAGCCTATCATACGCTTGGAATGCGAAATAAGGGAGTACTGCCGACTGGCTGACTGAGGATCGGCTATTTATACCGATTGTTCTGTCGATGAACACGCGAACGGGGAGCCAGGGACACAAATGATGGCAATTGGGGAGTTGAGAAGAGTACAATTTAAGAGTACAAGAACTCTGCTAATCAAGAACAGATCTTCTTGAATTGGAAACGGCTTGCTCCACCAATATTTATAAGGAAACAAATAAAACAACTTAATCACTTATTCACGCCTTTTAAATTAAAACCAATTTACTCTTACCGTCTTTGGAAAAGGAAAATCCTTTATAGTAGCGGTAGTGTCGGGCATTCACTATATCCCATTTTGCGAACAACCGTACCCTAGGTAGACTACTTTTTTTCTCTGTAGGAACCTTCACCTCTTTGGTGGGGGTTGGGGGTTGTGGTGTCTCAATTGTTTGAATGTTCTGTGGAGTTTGTCATTACGGTTTTCCAGGTTCCAGTTCACAAAAAGCAGGGATTAAAATAACCATAATTAATGAACTAATCACGGCATAAGTACTGTGACGCATATGACAATCAGTACTAGAATATTCTAGAGAGTCTGAAACAGAGTACTAGAATATTCTATAAAGTAATGGAAAACTGGAGACTAGGAACAGTAGAACATTCAAGGCAATGGAACGGACGGAAACGAAACGCTGAAACAGTATAAATACGCCGCACACAGAGCATAGTGAGGAGTAAGAAGTAGAACGTGAAGCAAGCGATAAGTGTGGTAGTAATAAGTAATAAGTAAGCAGTAAAATACGCGATAATTACGGAAGCGATAAGTAAAGAAAACGTTAAATGTACGGTAAAAAGTAACGATTGTTATTAACGGACTAATAAATGTCACATTAATTTAGAATCGATTTAACGGCTCTTATTTATTTTAAAATAAAATCCAGCGAACCCTAAGCTCGCTACAGTACTTTATTATTTCAACCCGTAGCAGATTAAGTGAGAAACAAATAGATTATAAGTGGTAATTACACCTGTAGTTGCTTAAAAAGAACACCACAGATGTTAAAAAAAAACTATTTCTTGAATCCCTAAACCACGATTTTCCCTCTAACTCGATTGTATGAAAATTATAACAGTACTAACAATACTGTCATGCTTTCAAAAGCCCATTGGCAACATTCGCTAGATATGACCCCTCACAATCTTCCGTAAGTAGATAGAAGAGCCCCAGCTATTGCCTGTTAAGAGCCACAAAAAGATCTCTTCGTAGCAAGAGAAGTACTCTCACTTGTACGTCCCTGCTGTTGGTGGTGATCTCCTCTGGCTTCCACAATCAGCTTGGTAATCTGGGGTACCGAAAAAAAACCGATCAAAAACAATTTCATTTCTCTGCTACAAACACTGATCGTGCAGCACCAGAAGGCGTTGGAATAGCGCCCCATTCCTCATTCGAATTTTCATACGTTCAGCGGTCATCGTGTGCGTCGGACTCTATTGTTCAGTACGTCGAATGTACGGTGTCGATCAGAGGAGAGCATTTAATCCTCGTTTATTTATTTATTATTACTTTTTGATCGTGTGCTCCACAAGTGTTCGGCATTTTCTTTTTCAGTTTTTTTTTTGTATTTTGTTGCTGTTTTGTTTTCTACAACTGTTTTGTTGCTGTTGTTGTTTTGCAATTATTTTTATTAAGGTACCTTTTGTAGCTAAGGGTAGAAGACTGTTAGCGGCATATTTTTATCGGTTAGTGATCTTGCTCGTGATTCACTGAGTGTTAGCCCGTTAGCGCACCTTTTAGTGTGTACATCTTAAGGTTGGACTAGCGCAGATCACATTGGGAAAAGGAAAGCTTGTTTGTAGCTGATTTATACGGGCGCACGCTTTATGCACCACCCACGTATTTCCCACAGCTGGGAAATTCAGATGTGAAGTAATTGAGGAGAAATTGAAATTCAGTTTTTTGAATTACACCTTTTATGCACCGCTTAGTCTAGATAGCTTTGATCAGAAGTTGCAGTAGAAAAATTGTTTTTAGCTAAAACATTGCCGACAAAATAGACTTTAGCTTGAGAGGAGGGCGGAGAGTGAAATAAACTAGGCAGCACTGAGAAAGAGAGCGAAAGAGAAAGACAGAGAAAATGTCTATGAACATTTATTAGAGCGGAAATAATACACAGTGATCTTCGCGATCTTTTTCTCTGGAATAAATTATTCTCGGCACATTCATTACATTTGCCTGGTGCCTGAACGTCGTCGTCTTTCATGCCGTCGTCGCCGTCGTATTTGTCGTCGTCGCTGTCATTGTGACCATCCCCATCGCCATCATCAACATCAACATCACAACCATTGCCAGTCCTAGTGTTGTCACCGTTGTTATTACCATTGTCACCGTAGTCGCCACTAGTAGTTTAGCGCGATCGTTACATTTGGTGTTCCAATATACACATACACCCTCGATAAGGTCCTTCAATAGACAAGTTGCCGCCAAAAAATTGGTGTTTTCGTGCTTTCAAATCGGTATCGGTGAAAATCGTTTGCTTTTATTCAACCAGTGATCTGTGAAGTTTTCCATGAGAAGTGACAAAAGGCAGATGGACCCCGTGTGCGATGATCATATCGAAGGATCTATTCATTTTTGGTGAACAACTTTTGGCAACATTAATTGAGAACGGCAATAGTAGTAATAATAGTAATAGTAGCGTAGCTGCTGCCTGTGATCATATCCTCCAAATTGACAGTGAAACTATCAAAATTTCACCTTCAAGCAATAGGATCATTAAAAACGACACACTGGCGGTCGCAACTGAAGTAGACGATCCAACGAAGCAACAATTGCTGTTGGAAAAAATTACACCGAGGATCCTTACGGCTAAGGAACCTCGACTACCTGAAGGAGCACCGTCACCTCCTCCTCCTCCTCCTCCAACTGGCGGAGCATCGTCTGCAGGCAGAGTCGAAATAAATATGGAAAAGGCGATGTTAGGAGCCAATCCAAGGTTGGTATAATAATATTATTTAAATTATATTTAAGAAACTTCAAAACGGTTTTGAAAAGTTTTCTGTAAATAATTGTGATAAGTTTTTGATTCGAAAATCATTTGTGATTGAGCATTTTGATCCTTGAAATCCATAGTCTACATTTACCAACGATAATTTATTTAGATAAATACTTGTGACAAACAAGCTTTTTAAACATATGTTTTTGGGTCGGGAATTCAATCTTGACCCTGTTTGTCCTTAGTGGATGAACAACATATTTTATGTCCTTGTTGGTAACAGCTTCTGAAGCTGTTCTTCGGTTATATACAGGAAGTTGTTATGTTAAACTTGCCTGTTCTTCTATTTTTCTACTATAAACAGTTTTATTCTTTCTTCATATACAATTAATTAAATATTTTTGTACTAGTAATGTATGCGAACAGGGGAGTATAGGAATGTGTAGATCTGCTATAAATAACACACACCGCAAACATTTTCTTAGTTTGCTTTTCTATTTTTTTTAATAATTAATTCCGTGAAAAAGAGTTTTTTATTTTAGTGCTGTGAATAAAATAAAAAAACAAACACTTCTGGGTGTAAACGTGGTTTAGTCTGTTTTAAATGAATGTCTGAACAAAAAAACAGCAACAAATTGCGTTTAATCAGTTCGTTTACACCTCCGAGTTCTCTAGGAGTATTTACGCTTTCTTCCCATAGTCGCTTATCAGTTGAGTGTTCATATCACAGATATGCCGATTAACTAAAAGGAACAGTTGAATATTGTCCGTCCCCCTAATACAGGTTAAAACTAGAAATCGCAACTTTTTTTTTTACTTGGTATGATCAAAAACTAGCGGACATTTTCGAATTTCGCAAGCTTTATAAATCAGGTTTTCAAAAAGGGACAAAAAATATCTTGTTCGTACATATTTCTTCCCCGTTTTTGGCATTTGAAGCCATTTTGAATATTTGGATAATTTTTGAATCTTTATACGTTATTTCGTGTGGTCGGCAATTTTTTACTTTCACACACTTTCGAAAAGCCAAACCGTCATTTTGCCTTAGCCCCTGTATTCGCCTAAGGTGGCATCCTATGACCTCTGCCTATTGTCGACCCTAAAAAATTTTAGAACCAAATCACCGACCTATCAGACCATAACCGCGTGTTTATAAGTGTTAAGTATCGTCCAGAATAATCTTTTGAAGCTGAAAGAACAAGAATTTAAAACATAGCATAGTGTCGTTCAAACGTCGGCCTTGATCAGGGAGATCGAGGAGCAATAGTTGAACACACGTTGTCGTAGGTCGATTCGATAGGTTCAATGGACCATTTGTTAAGGTATCAAAGAATCTTCCGGTTGGACTTGTCGTTAGTTGATGGCCAGCAATCGTCGAATTGCCGCTGACTAAGTATAACGAGCGGTTTGGTCAGCGTCGGTTGTTCAATCAAACGACGCCATGACCGAGGTATTTTTAGAGGATGTTACATGACTGTTGTCAAAGGTTGTTGATCAGGTTAAACGACCGTTGTCTTGGCGGTCAGAATAGCTGATACACCCCAACGTGCGTGCGAGAACATCTTCAACAGGGATCAATAGTGTGTGCTTGTTGTGTGGGCCATACATTTTTAGACAATGTGCTGATGGATATGCCGATTGCTTTCAGTGGCCATAAAAACTCACAACATTCTACGCAATCAGTGGAGGGATGAGTTAAGGTAGCTATTTCTATATGGAGTATGTGTTAATCGAGTAACAGAAGCCCGTTCTAAAAGTCGAATGGTTCATTAAAAAAAATATTATCTCCACACTTTGTTTACACCGTCTCCAATATTTTCACTATAAGGATGGATGCCATAAGAGAAAAATTAATTTTGACTTTCCCAATCTTTTCCGCACTCCAAGTTCGAGATCCGAGATTCTTCAGTTCGACCCGCCTGTATTACAAATTCACTTTTAGAAAACGATCTAGGGCCACAAGTTCATAAAAGGAATGCCAGTTTATTGATATAAGTATTTTGTAATTGCATACTTTCACAAGTTAGTATATCAACGAAAAGATCACTCGCGTTATCGCATAACAATGATTAGCATTTAAAAAAAGTGTTCTACTGGATTAGCGTATTTGACTCCACGATGTCATTTACGTAGATCGCCACATTTTCACATGACTCGTGTTTACAACCAAGTAAAACTCTGCATTTGGTTTTTGCTTTGTCGTAAATATAATTAACTTCATCCCTGAAGTGGAACGTAGTGTTGGGTCCCTGGAGGGTCCTATTTTCACATTATTTGCTGAGGATAGATGGGATTTAAAAAAAAAAAAAACATTTCATTAGATGTGTTAAAAAATAAATAATAAAAAAAAATCATTTCATGTCATATACACTTTTATATTATTCTTTTTCTTATATTTATCTTTAAAAAAAAATCATTTTTATATTATTCTTTTTCTTATATTTATCTTACTTGCTAGACAAAAAATGCTTAAATTCTAGCTTACCTTAATTATTTTCTAACGTACTGGTCTCCTGCGGACACTCTAAGCTAAACTGGGGGTGACTATTGCCATGTATTGATGCTTTTCGCCTTTGTAATAAATAAACCATATTTGGTTAATGATGTAAACGAATAAAACAAGTTAAAAACTTCAATGTGGTTCTTAAGAAACCACAACAAACGGGTTTCAGCGACCTGAACAAAACTGAGTTGCGTTTTATTTTCGACATTTGTCGCTCGCCTTCGTTGACTTCGCCACCGATATATTCTCCGCCTCGGAAACAAATGGACAAACCTCCACGATTGGTCGTCGGTGGCAGTGGGCTTTAATGCAACAACGTGTTTTAGACCATCCTGACTAGGATGAGTTTGTATGACACTAGCAAGGCAACGTTTAGGTGGAGAGTACCGTTCATCTATGAGCACCATCAGGGGGTTGGTTTTGACCATTTATACACTGTTTAATTGCACTCAAGATGCCCCATAGACCAACCTTTCCAGAAATTTTGCGGAATCTACAGAGATTCAATAATTACCATCGGGTCAACCTAGAACTTTGGATGGCCTGGATAAGCGTCAAAGCAAAAAAATGAGCTTAAGTTAACACATTTAAATCATCTGGATCCAGTGTGAGTGCCATACTGGTCGTGAATTCATGACTCCTTTAATTTGGCACAATACTGTACTTAACTCTTCATAGGTCATTCGAGTTTTTCAAACAATTCGTTTCAGGTGATGCTTCACACAGGAATTTAAGCTTATTCATCAGAATTTAGTTTGTTACCTTCAAAATGACTTCTATTATTTGCAACACAACTGTGATAATGCCGAACTCACTCAAAGAGTGAAAATGATATGGCCTTCAGTACCCACTGTGAATTTCGTTTGATGTCTTCAAGAGAGTCAAGGCGGATGGAAACAGGAACAATCCACACGGGGCTAAATCCGGCTTAAACCTTGGATGGTTAATTGTATTTATTGAGTTTTTGGTCTTGTATTCGATGACTATGGTTGCCCTCTGAGGGGTATTTTCACAAATCTAGTCTTTTACGACCATGCTTCCAGCTCATGCCCCTCAAACCATTCAAATAATACTTCCTACTCACCGTTTGTCCTTTCGGAAGGAAAGAAAACAGTCACCACCACTTTTAGTTTCGAACGGCTTTAGCGCCGTTTTTTACGGGTTTGGCTCGTCTTTCAAGCGTCATTCGGTAGGTTTTTGGCTCTTTAATATGCCGCATTCATAGACCCATGTTTCGTCTGTGGGGGTACGAAATCGTGGTGCCGGCGTACGGCACGGGGTTCCGCTTCGTCAAAGGAATTGTTCGCTGGTCGGTGCACTGCTGAGAGATCGAAACACTGGTCGCATGAGTGAAAAGTATAAAAGAAAACACCCAGGGTACACTGAGTACTGTCTATTTATTAAGAGGTTACTTTATTGTTCTTAATTGGTGTAAAACTATTTGTATTAATTTTAAAACATATAATGAACGTTCACTTAATTAGATTAAGTCTCTGTCGCATTTTACAAGTCAATGTAGAGTTATGCTTAGTTAGGTTTAAAGCGTTCACGACGGATATACACGATTTCGATTATATTTCCGGAACACGTACGCAACACAAAGAGGGCACTCCTACGGTGGTTGAGAATATACTCTGAAACTGACGCGTCCCAGTGGCGCCACGGGGAGCAGGAGAAGAACCGACCAGCGTGGCTGGATGTTAAAATACGACTCAGCGATATTAAATCGCTATCAATAGAACTTCGGCCAATGAAACCGGCTCTCTCAAATTTGGGTACACATGTATGTGTGAGCATTGAACAAAACCATGAGAACGAATCTAAAACAAAGAAAGGGCAAAATGTGCATCCATGCGATGTGAGTTCGGCTAAGCAAACAAGCCGATCCTCATTGGATGTTAATTGTGTCTTTGTTTGCTCATGCCTCGAGGTCACGAGGAACGGGTCCAGGGAAATTAAGAAACAAAGGGACCGTATAGATCGTTGTCTAGGATGGGCATCGCGGCGATGCATCGAATAAATGGTGTTAGGAGAAAAGATGGTACGAGGGTATCATAAAAGTCTTAGATGAGTGATGCCCTTGTGTAAATAGACAAATAGACATTGGGAAAAGGTGCTAATGGGTTGCGCTACTTTATACAATGAAAATTGTATATCGCATCTTGGGTCGGTGGCCGAAACGAATCCCTTGCTTGCATTTGTATATGTGGGGTAATCCGTTGTAAGAAACGGATTCTATATTTGCATTGTTTATGCTTTGAATTCAATCCGGCGGCTATGCGCGAAGTCGATGATTGTTTGGTGATTCAAACAACGGAGTATTTATGGGTAAAGTGCTTGCAGCTGCATCGATAGTTGCAAGTCATTGCGAAGCAATTCAGATTGTTACACAATGACGGTTTGTATAACATCTATGCCAATTGTATATGGCATCTAAAGCGTTTGTTTACACTAAGCGGGAATTCGGTTCTTGGTCGCTAATGCAGAGATGCATTGATGCCTGCATGAATACCCTTGTGGGAGAAATTCTTTACAGGAATTCCTAGGTAATGCGTATGTATGATTGGGGTCTGTCATAAATTTGGATAGAATTCTTGTGGGGAATTTTTGGATTCGAATGAATGAATGAAGGTAAGAACTCTTTTCCAAAAGCTTTTAAATAAATAAATGTGATAAGCTTGCGTGAAGCATTTACAGGTGTTAATGCGATTGCATTAGCAGGAAATTATGAAAGTTGGGTAGCAGTTATGGGGGTTCTTCGGGTAAGTAACGGTGGGGTTTGGCCAACCGCCACACGTCTCCCGTTGCGATTCATCAAATCGACTCCTTGAAAAACCATGTCATCAGAGACCGACTTTCGATGGTCTTTTCGCAGGGCATTGTGCTTCTTCGGAACCAGTCGAATTACGGCAACCCGCCTTGATTAAAAATATTTGTTAAAATTGCACAAAAGGTAATTTTGTAGATTTTCAACACTCCAGCTAATTCCCTTACACTGAAACGATGATTTTCAAGTACTAATTGTCTGATTTTTTGAATGTCACCATCAGTAGTGGACGTTGAAGCCGGACCGGAACGAAACAAATCTTCGACTACTTCTCGCCCTTCTTTGAACGATTTGCACTACTGCCTGTGTTTCCGACCTAGTCGAGTCACACTAACCCTTTTTTGAATTTACCGATTCGGCACAAGAAATTGGGTTCGGGTTTAAAAACTTAAGGCTTAAACATATATTTGTTCAAGTAAATTATCCGTAGAAAGGCTTCCAGAAAGACTCCGTGGTCTACCTTTGGCGGATTTATTGTCGAAGTGTTCCGCCGAACACTTGCCACGCACCAAAAGGAACACCTGGAACGCGGGGCGAATTCAATGACATACAATAAAACACCAAAAGAATTGTCTTTATTTTTGAATTTTGTGTTTATTTTTGAATTTTTTTTTACTTATCTTAGGTCGCGCCGTTTCGAAACTACCTTGAACCACACGTTCGACGTTCTATCTTTCTTTTTTTATTTTCGCGATATTTCAGCGCGGATCGACCTCCTCGGTGGGGTTCTCGGACTCCTGCTCGAAGTAGACTAACTATCTGCCCACACAGATATCCAGATTCAAAACTGGTATCTGTATCTGTACGGAAAAATTTCCCTATTCGATCTGCTAACAAAATTCCCGAAATCTCTGTTAGCAACATGCTATTTCATCCCAGGGGTAATTTCCTATTTTCCAGAAAGGAGAAAGTCATTCCTTGCATACATCATTATCGCCATCCGTGGTGGCGATCGAAATTCAGTTCGACGGTTGTCGATTGTGTGCCGCCTTATTTACATACGACATCTGGCGCGCAGACCGGAGATATTCGGCGACGTACAGTCCGTGGGTCTTATTTGACTTGGTACCCGAAATCGAAAACCATTAGATCGTTCTAAGGGTAGGAACCTTACCTGCGCGGAATTGTGCGTTCGTAGAACGCTACATACTTATTTCGGCAGCTGCTGTAAACAAATTAGTTGACGAAGCGCGCTCAGATTTGGCTTGATCTATCAACTTGACAAAAAAGAATTAACCGATTGCTTTTAAGTGGTTCAGTTAAACGGCAAATTCCGGAAAGTTTGTATACAGAAAGTCTGTCTCAACTCGCTATATAATCAGCGACTGCTAAGTTCATGCTCTGTTATACGGCTCTGTTGAGTTTCTTCGTTATCCTTTTGGTGTTGCTGCGTCTGCGTAATTTAATGGAATCTCCACAATACATGTATCCCAGGTGTATGCATAAGTTTGTTCCACTGTAACTAAGTGATTGCATCAGCGAAAAGTGCGCAGCGTATTAATTTGACACATACGTCATTTTTTTCGTCTGAGATTTAACTACAAACACACAAGTTGAGTCCGCCAAAAACGAGTGTCTTTGTTTTCATGCCAAGTTCAGTTTTGTGCCTGAAAAGGAACATTTCGGGCACACATTGCTTTCTTCCTTATTTAATCAAAAGAAAAAAACTGTTGAAAGTCATCGTTTTCTGGTAGAAACATATGGTAAATACGCTCCATCAATTACAACGTGTGAGACTTGGTTTCGACAATTTAAAAGTGGTGATTTCAATGTGAAAGACAGTGAGCGCGATGGTAGACCACAAAATGTGAAGACGAACAATTGCAGGAGTTACTGGATGAAGACCCAACTCAAACTTAGCGGCAATTGGCAGAAGTATTACATGTGTCACAAGAAACACTCAGCAAACGTTAACGAGCAATGGGGCAGATCAATACCAGGTATATGCATACTTTTTTTTCGGTTTAACTAAGCAATGGCGCCAGCGAAAAGCAAACAGCACACAGCAAAACTACTGAAAGACACCTTGAAATCGCTTGAATGGGACATTCTTCTACACCCGCCTTACTCCCCAGACTTTCCCTAGAATATCACGTTTTTTTTTTTTTACCAATGAAGCCGAAGAAACTTATACAAGCACCTAGTACTTGAAGTACCGGTTAGATTGGTTAGTCCTCCTACTTGATGCCACCAAAACCCCAAAAAGAAACACAATTTCATATTACACGGGCCGAAAAGTCCGGGGATTATTCGATAGGTGGGGCCAATAGAAAATGAACATGACTCATTTCGAGAGGCTCATCTGTTACTAGCTTATGTATGAAGTTTCGTGACATGTCGACCATTCCTTTATAAGCTGCAGTCATTTGAATGACATCTACGTAAAAAAAATGGAGAGACAGGGATATAGCATCTTGATCAAAAATATTTTTTGATCGTGCACGCGGCAGTGACCTGATGTGTTGAGCATTGGTTTCATTTTTAGTGATTTTAACCATCATAGCGTCAGTTCGAATCACACGTTCTTCACTATCGTCGCGATATGCTATAATTAGTGACTCCGATGTGATCTGTACACACAGAGCATACACTTTCCCATAGGTAAAGCAGAATTTGACTACTACGATCATGACTTCCACACAGAGCACTGGCACACTCGCCTGCTCCGACGCCCCCTCGCTCGCTCGTGCCTCGTTCTGTCATTCGCACACGAAGTTGATCGAAACAAATATACAGAGAGGGGGGGGGGGGGGGGTGGCGTTTTTAACAGATGCACACATAATATACACGCAAATAGTGAAGAACACCGAAAGTAAATCTAATAAGAAAATGCATCAGCCATATACCAAGCGATAACATAACAATTCCACATCAGTTGAGTGTACTTGAGTTTAAAAATCGAATTTGTGCACGCGGTAGTGACCTGATGTGTTGAGCATTGGTTCTATTTTTAGTGATTCTAACCATCATAGCGATACGCGATAAGTCCATCGAATAGTTTTGAGTGATCGTATAGTGAAGTTGCGCGAGTTAGCTAGGTCATGGGCATCTCAACAGAATGGGCGGGATACATTTTGCACTATCTTTTGGAGATGAAAAGGATATCGGTGCGATGGGTCCAGCGTTTGCTGATCGTCGACCAAAAACAGCAGCGCGAGTTAGTTGAGGCGTGGGTGTATCAAAAGAATGGGCGGGATACACTTTGTCCGATCTTTTGGGGATGAAAAATATATCGGCGCGTTGGGTTCCGCGTTGATGATTCAACGGCCGGTTGACGTTGTTCCAGCGTAATGAAGCGAACTTTTCACGACAATTTGTGACGATGGATGAAACGTGGGTTTATTAATATACATCATCATCATCATCATCGGCACTACAGCCGGGATCCGGTCTTGGCCTTATTTAACAAATCTCTCCATTGGTCCCAATTTCGAGCCGATGTCATCCAGTTTGGCTGTCCCAGGCTCTGGGCGTCCTGGTCTACGCCATACCTTCACCACAGACAAGGTCTGCCGCGCTGGCTCCTTCCATACATCCTGCCACAAAGAACTTTCCGGGCAGGCTCCTCTTCCCATATTCGAGCTATCTGTTTCGCCCACCGGAGTCTACCGAGCTTGATTTTTCTTACAACATTAGCTTCAAGGTAGATTGCGTACAACTCATGGTTGTAGCGTCTCCGGAATCGTCCTCCCTCGCGTATGGGGCCAACAATTCTCCTTAAGACCTTTCTCTCGAACGCGGCTAAGAGTTTAGAGTGCCTTTTATTGAACACCCAGGGCTCGGATGCATACATGAGTACTGGTAAGTCCATGGTCTTGTACAGTGGTAGCGTGGATATTCTGGACAAATTTCGGGATTTAAACAGCCTTGAGTAGTCTTTGTTGGATTTGATCAGCCGTTCGCGTATTTCTTCTTCCATATTGTTATCGGCTGATATTATTGGCCCAAGGTAGTTAAAGGATTGCACTACTTCAAATTCGTGCTTCACTACCCTGATAGTTTGACCAACGTTAGGTCTTCTCTTCGCAGAAGTTGCCACCATGTACTTAGTTTTCCCCTCATTAATGGGCAGACCCAGTTTTTGTGTCGCCTGCTCGATCTGGGTGAAGGAAACTACCACTGATGTCGACGTCATCTGAGTAGGCAAGTATCTGGGTAGACTTGGTGACAATAGTCCCACGTGTTGTAACGCCAGAGTCACGGATTGCCTTCTCCAACGCCAAGTTGAAGAGGAGGCTGGCCAGACCGTCCCCTTCCCGGAGTCCATTAAAGATGTTTATTGGTTTGGACAGCAATCCCGCTACTTTTACTTGACTAGTTATGTTGGTCATGGTCTACCTACAAAGTTGTATCAATTTGTTTGGAATGCAGAACTCTCACATGGCATTATATAGTTCTACCCTGGCTATGCTGTCGTAGGCGGCCTTAAAGTGTATAAATAGATGATATAATGGAATCTTAAATTCCAGACATTTTTCCATCACCTACCTAAGGGTGAATTTTTGATTAATCGCTGATTTGTTTGGGATGAAGCCACACTGATATTGACCAATGATGGCCTTAGCATATGGGGCTATCCGATCTTGTAGGATGGAGAAGAGTATCTTATAGGCGGTACTCAACAATGTTATACCCCTATAGTTGCTGTACACTGTGATATCTCTCTTCTTATGTATGGGGCAAATTATTCCACGACGCCAATCTTCCGGGATTTCCTCTTGCTCCCATACGTGCACCACGATCTAATGAATTGCGTTATGTAACGCTGTCCCTCCTTCTTTCATCAGCTCAGCTGGTATGCTATCAGGTCCGGGGGCTTTATTTGATTTGAGTTGTCTTAAGGCTTTAAATGATTCCTCAATGCTTGGTTGCGGCAGCATTTGGTCTTGATCTTCTTCTGTAAGCTGACCATTTAGCAATTCATTGAAGTGCACTTCCCATCGCTCCAGAATGCCCTCAGGATCGGTGATCAGATTTCCCTCTTTATCCTTGCAGTAAGTGCAGCGTGGTGTGTACCGCGTCATACTGCGGATTAATTGGTAGAACTTCCGCGCCTGGTGCGGACCTCGTTCTCTCCCTTTCTCTATTTCACAGACTAAATTTTTTCCCAGGCATTTTTTTTTGTCTGTGAAGTCGTTTTTTTAGATCTTTTGAGCTCTTTGTATTTCTCCTCGTGTACCTGCGTCCTATGAAACTGCTGCATTGCCCGGTGTGCAGCATTCTTACGTTCAGTCGCTAGTTTGCACTCATCATCAAACCAGTTGCTCCGATCTCTATGACTACTGCCTAAGATGGAGTTGGCAGTTCTAATGACAGTATTTTTAAGGCGTGTCCATTTTTCTTTTACGGCCGGCATTCTGGCCTCATGACTTACTCACCCTCCGTCGGGCGCTTCGAAGATGAGTCTTAACGCATAACCAAAGATGTTACTGGTGTTCCCATCGCGTGAGGCAGCTTTGCTGATTCGAACCTGATCCGCGGATGCAATACGTCACCGTAAGGCAATCCGCGCTCGGAAAACTATACCAACAAGGTAGTGATCCGAGTCGGCGTTGGCACCTCGGTACGTTCGTACCGTCATCAGGCTAGAGAAGTGTGCGGCGATCTAGCAGCACGTGGGCAATTTGGTTGCGAGTGGCTCCATCAGGTGCATCTTTACGCGGAAACCTGGTACTTTTAACGAATAAGTTTTTTGATGCTGCCAGTTCGATGACACGTAGTCCATTGCCATTAGTGTTCTCATACCAACTGCGGGAAACTGCGTAGTGCCCGAAAACCGGCTCCCGACCTATGTTCGCATTCAAATCCCCATGAACGATTTTCACATCGTATCGTGTGCAGGCATGCATTGAGGGCCCGTTCGACGTTCTCGTAGTATTCTTCCTTTTCGTCGTCAGGGGACTCCTCTGTAGGTCCGTGAACGTTTATGAGGCTTATGTTCTTAAACTTGTATCGCACGCGAAGAGTGCATAGTGTTTCGTATATCGCATTAAAGCCTATAATAGCAGGCTTCAGTTTTTGGCTGACTAGAAAGCCTACTCCGAGCACATGGTGTTTTGCATCACAGTTGTAATAAATGTCGTACTCGTTTCTTTGAATAACACCACTCCCCGTCCATCTGTATCGGTACTACCGGCAGCCATGTAGCCCCATAACGTTACACAATCTCCTCTATGTTTTACCCTCTGAGATTGTTTTTGAAGCTCAGTGTTTGCTTTCTTCCAGATTATTTGCCTGCCATCGGAGCCAAATAAGTACATTTTTGTTTTGGCAGTAAACAAAACAACTTCTCAAATTTAAGAAAAAAATTAAGTCCAAACCTTGGTTTGACGATGAGTGCAGGGCGAAGATCGAAGAACGTAAACGCCTCAGAGTGATCCACTTACAAAGATATGATGAAGTCAACGCAGAAAGATACGCGACGATTCGGAAAGAGACAATGAGACTCTTCAAACGCAAAAAACGCGAATGGCAGAAGACTCGGATCGAAAAAATCTTAGAAAATGCCAGAGCAAAGTACATCAGAGGTATGCCGTATTCAGTTATAAATGGCTACCGAGGGAGATCCAAAATAATTCGAGAGAGAAACAAACAACATCGTGACAAGATGGAAGCAGAACACGGCTCTCGGAGTCGACTGCATACCGGCTGAGCTTGTGAAGCATGGAGGAGAGGCAACCGCTCGAAAGATCCACCAGCTCAACAAAACAGTATGGGATAAGTAAATCACTCCGGAAGAATGGAAAATCTCAATAGTCGTCCCCGTTTTGAAAAAAGGCGACAGTTCTGACTGCGCAAACTACAGAGGAATCCCATTGCTCCCAACCACTTACAAAATACTAACAAATGTCATAATGGCGAGAATGACACCGTACCCAGGAGAAATACTGGGAGACTGTCTGTGCGGATTCCGTCGGAACCTGTCAACAAGCGACCAAATGTTCACAATAAGGCAACTACTGGAAAAGAAGTGGGAATTAGGAAAGACGGTTCACCAACTGTTAGTTGACTTCAAAAAGTCTACGACTCAGTCGCAAGGGAAATACTCTACCATACTGTAGTTGAGCTGGGTATCCCGAAAAAATATGCCGCCCTCATTCAAATCTGCATGAACGAAAACCAAGGGCGAGTTAGAATAGAAAACCACCTCTCAGAACCATTTGAAATCCGAGACGGACTAAAACAGGGGGATGGCATTTCACCGTGTCTTTTTAATGTTGTGATCGAGTATGTCATCAGAAAGGTACAAGGCGACAACACTGCCGGATCATCCCCGAACGGGGTCACATAAGTGCTCGCATATGCGGATGATATCGCCGTTTTGGGCGATAGTCTAGAAACTTTAAGTAAAAACAGTGAAATCATCATGCAAGCGGCAGGAGAGGTGGGCCTAGAAATAAATGAAGACAAAACAAAATACACGATTATGGCGAGAGCAGGTGGACCTCAGGGAATACATATAAACGTCGAGATATTTGAAAATGTCAAAGAATTTAAATACCTGGGAACGATACTGACGGCCAGTAACGAATTGTCGAAGGAAATTAACAGAAGACTACACTCCCGCAACACTAGTTGGCATGCAGTCAGTAAACTGCTGAAATCCAAACTGCTATCACAGAATATAAAGCTCCGTGTCTATATAACCATAATCATGCCGATTGTTCTATACGGATGCGAAACATGGGCTCTCACAAAACGGAAAGAAAACAAATTCCGCGTATTCGAGAATAAAGTCCTAAGGGGTTTCTTTGGAGGCAAATATGACAAGGGGGCAGGACAATGGAGGAAACTCCGCATCCAAGAATTGGAAGAGCTATAACGCAAACCTATAATAGTGAGAGTAATCAAGTCGCGAAGATTAAGATGGGCCGGACACGTAGCGCGAATGGGCAACGATGAGACCGTGCATAGAATTCTTGACGATAAACCAACTGGAACAAGACCGGCAGGGCGGCCGCGACGAAAATGGGAGGACAATGTTAGGTTTGACTTTGAGGAGATCGGATCGGATGGTCAAGCCTCGAAGGAGAGTGCACAGGACAGGGAACGATGGTGGAGTCGAGGCGGTGAGGTCATGAACTTCCGGGTTCCTACAGGCCAATAAATAGTAATAGTAATAGTAACCTCTGACGCTATCTTTGCAGCACTGGTTTTAGGATCCGCTTTGATTTTACGTAGAATAAATCGTTCATCGTGTTCTAATAGGATTGCATTTTCTAGCTCTAGCAGAACTCTAAGTCTACACCCGTACCTGAATTTGTTAATAATTTTTTACACTGTGGAATGCGACCTCGCGACATCTCACCAAGTTCGCGTAGGGATTTTATCTTGCAGTATAAATTTAAGAGCAGTTTTCTGGTAGAAATATATGTTTCTCTTCTCTTTTCTCACATTTGCCACAAAATATAAGGAATGACACAAACTATCTTCAACCACGTCAAACGAACTTATAAACATCTTCAACAACAATCGACATTTCAGGTAATGGTAAAGGGTGGATTATTTTGTTGTTAGCAGTTTTTTTTTACAGGGTGTATGCTCAATGTCGCGTGAAGAAATTAATTTTTTTTTTCTCATTGGATTATGACAATTCTGTTTTCTTTTTTTTTATAACTATATGAAATAAAAAAATTATAAAAATGATTTTTGGCTATAAGAGGTAAAATGCTTTTATTTTTGCATTGTACGGTCAATTGTAAGAGTAACTGTACGTCAATTAGGGCACCAGCAAGACTTAGTATGAAGAAAGGCCTTTTCATCCTGGATTAGTGTTGGCATCCTCCAATTCAATGATGATCTACATTGCCCCTTGTCAGTGAGGACTTCCCATACACCCTCTATTTTATTTGAATGACAGTTAACTGAAAAACTCTTCCCCATTCATTTCGGTTGCCAAGAGCAGGAAACCAAAGTACTCGATCTCTTCGATCGACGCCTGAACTGCTTTCCTTTCGTCTGTTGAATGACATGTTCGTTTTGATTTTATTTTACGACAGAAACTACTGACCGAAAATATTCCGACCAAGTGTTCCAATTCATAGCCAGAAAGTTATCCGTAGCC
This sequence comes from Microdon myrmicae, assembly GCA_963931805.1. Classification (NCBI taxonomy): domain Eukaryota; kingdom Metazoa; phylum Arthropoda; class Insecta; order Diptera; family Syrphidae; genus Microdon; species Microdon myrmicae. The sequence goes on along the minus strand of OZ007497.1, from coordinate 174,615,606 downwards.
AAACAAGGATTAGAGATAGTAGCTGCCGCATGAGAAGCTACAACGACTCTTTCGTCTTTCAAACTTTCTGTTGCTTTAATCCGTTGCGGCGCAATTTCCTTAATCACCGCCTCGCTCTGTAGCTTTCTCTGTCAACCAAATGATCGGTTTTGACACTGCTTCTGCGGCCAATTCTAGTGCGGTCCAAAAGCCGCTGAGGATGGCTGTTGATCAATAGATTCCTTAGCTTTTTTCTTCTCATTATGTGTTATTATTATTATTGTAGTTGCTGTGGTTTTTTTATTGGTTAGTGCGATTCCAATTTCTGACACTTAAATCGAGAGGCAGACAAATTCGGAAGGCGCTCTTTGCCATGTGCATAATCCAGGTTCGTTTCTTCTTCTGGTAAGACTCCTCATCCAGCTGCCGGCTTTTGTGTGAACACCACAAGAGACCTAAATTCCAATTCCAAAGCCTGTTTCCGAGAGATCACTGCGTCGTATGAATATTTTCATTTTTTATTCGTTTTCTTTTTATTTTATTATTATTTGTTTATTTTTTAGCTTCCTCGTTTATTTATTTATTTTTTTGTTGTTGATTTTTTCGTGTGACTGGTTTCGTGGATTTACTTTGTATGTTGTATACGTCGCGCACTCTACTCCGGCTCATGAGGGATAAGACACTTGATGCACCAGTTCCCAGAGAGCTCAACAATGAGCTGCGTTTAAATCGACCCAACAAAAAGTCAATTGAATAATATTCCTTCATAAAAATATTTATTTAGTTTTTGGGGTAGCCGAAATGGAATTGTGGGATAATACAGTGTCTTATGTATTCTTCGTTAGTGTTTATTTGTTTTTATTAGTATTCATGTCCTTTGCGTGGCATTCTTCGACTGTGGGCGACGACATAGTTAGGGTACATGCGCTGCAATTGCCGTAAGTAGGTCAATTCGTGTTTTATGCAACTCTTTTGTTAGAGTTTTGTTTGTTTGCAGTGTGTGCGTGTTTTTTCTTTTTTTTTCTCTACAGTTTCTTTCTTACTTTTTGGGGTAACCCACAAAAATCCCGGGGCACAGACACTGTCAATCATTGTTAGGTGTGGCGGGCTTGACATGGGCGAAGGGAATGTGGCGGGATGAGCTCCGAGGATGAAGTTAATTGCACTGTCATGTGGCACTGATTGAACCGGCGTTTAATGAATGGTTACAAACAGGAAGAGTTAAGGCTTAATCTGGGGGAATCGGCTTAAGGGTATTGTTAATCTTTTTGTTTGGTACCATTTGCGTCGCCAGCCAAATGGGGTGTGGATGTAATTTTGCTTGTGCTCTCCATCATTCTCTTTTAATAGTGGTTTGGCATTTAATGATGTCAAAGCAATGTTTTGAGGCGTGTTTTTAATATGCATGTACTAAAGACGTAATTAAGGAAGCCAACACACATAGCAGCCACAAGATCGCTCGGATTTTTGGCTTATACGGACAAAATTGATTGTCAATCCGTAGTGCAAGCGGAAGCTGATTGGGAATGGTGTCGATGCACATTAAATGCCCGTAGATTGTAACTGCTATAGGACACGAGACCTGACAGAACATATTACCCTGATACTGGCCAATCCACCTTAACGCTATGTAGCGTCGTACCTTATATTATTTATTTAAGAAAAAAAAAACAAAAAAAACAACAATACAGAGAGAGAACTTCGTCTTCTAAAATATGCGGGTAATAGAAAATATATTATTATTATTATTATTTACTGGCCTGTAGGACCCCGGAAGTTCATGACCTCACCGACTCGGCTCCGCCATTGTTCCCTGTCCTGTGCGCTTTCCTTCCACGTTCGATCATCCGATCCGATCTCCTCGAGGTCCAATCTAACATTGTCCTCCCATCTCGGTCGCGGCCGTCCTGTCGGTCTCTTCCCCGTTAGTTTACCATCAAGAATTCTATGCACGGTCCTATCATCGCCCATTCGCGCTACGTGTCCAGCCCATCTTAATCTTCGCGACTTGATCACTCTCACTATTGTAGGTTTGCGGTAAAGCTCTTCCAATTCGTGGTTGTGGAGTTTCCTCCATTGTCCTGACTCCTCGTCATTACCGCCAAATATACCCCTTAAAACTTTATTCTCGAATACGCGGAATTTGTTCTCTTCCCGTTTTGTGAGAGCCCATGTTTCGCATCCGTATAGAGCAATCGGCATGATTATGGTTCTATAGACACGGAGTTTTATATTACGTGATAGCAGTTTGGATTTTAATAGTTTACTGGCTGCATGCCAACTAGCGTTGCCGGAATGTAGTCTTTTGTTAATTTCCTTTGACGTTTCGTTTCTGGTCGTCAGTATCGTTCCCAGATATTTAAATTCTTTGACATTTTCAAATATCTTGCCCCTGATGTTTATATGTGTTCTCTGAGATCCACCTGCTCTCGTCGTAATCATGTATTTCGTTTTGTCTTCGTTTATTTCTAGGCCCACCTCTTCTGCCGCTTGCATGATGATTTCACAGTTTTTACTTATAGTTTCGAGATTATCGCCCAGAACGGCGAGGTCATCCGTATACCGAGTACTTGTGTGACCCCATTCAGGGATGATCCGGCCGTGTTGTCGTCTTGTACCTTTCTGATAACATACTCGAGAACAAGGTTAAAAAGGCATGGTGAGAGGCCATCCCCTTGTTTTAGTCCGTCCTGGATTTCAAATGGTTCTGAGAGGTGGTTTTCTATTCTAACTCGCCCTTTGTTTTCGTTCATGCAAATTTGAATGAGGGTGGCATATTTTTACGGGATCCACAGCTCAACCACAATATGGTATAGTCTTTGCCTTGCGACTGAGTCGTAGGCTTTTTTGAAGTCCACGAACAGTTGGTGAACCGTCTCTCCGTATTCCCACTTCTTTTCCAGCAGTTGCCTTATTGTGAATATCTGGTCCCTTGTTGACCGGTTCCGACGGAATCCGCATTGGTAGTCTCCCAATATTTCTTCTGCGCACGGTGTGATTCTTGCCAGTATGACATTTGTTAATATTTTGTATGTGATTGGGAGCAATGATATTCCTCTGTAATTTTCGCAGTCAGATCTGTCGCCTTTTTTGAACAAGGGGATGACTATTGCGGTTTTCCATTCTTCCGGAATGACTTTCTTGTCCCATATTATTTTAACCAGCTGGTGGATCTTTAGAGCGGTTGCCCCTCCTCCATGCTTCACAAGCTCTGCCGGTATGCAATCGATTCCGGGAGCCTTGTTGTTTTTCAGTCGATTTATCGCGTCTACAACTTCGTCGAAAGAGGGCTCTGGGATCTGGAGCTCGGCTGTATGTACGTCAGGTGTGTTTATTTGTGGTTGATGGGTGCGCACATTGAGCAGGTTTTCAAAGTACTGCTTCCATCTTCTCACGATATTTTTTGTTTCTGTCACCAGACAGCCGTTTGTGTATCGCATTATTTTGGCTCTCCCTCGGTAGCCATTTCTAATTGAATTTATGCCGGCATACATACCTCTGCTGTTCTTTGCTCTGGCATTTTCTATGATTTTTTCGCACCGAGTCTTCTCCCATTCGCGTTTTTTGCGTTTGAAAAGTCTAGTTGTTTCTTTCCGAATTGTCGCGTATCTTACTGCGTTGAGTTCATCATATGCTTCTAAGTGGATCATTCTGAGGCGTTTACGTGGTTCGATCTTTGCCCTGCACTCATCGTCAAACCAAGGTCTGGACTTAGTCGTTTTCTTAAATCCTAATACCTCTTGGGCTGTTTGTTTGATTGTGTCTCTGATCGATGCCCATTTAGTGCCCAGATTATTGGCTTCCTCTCCCTCCCTACTGTCATTCTCTAGGATGCTAAATCTATTCGTTAGTTCGTCTTGATATTCAGCCCTTTTGCGTAGGTCGTTTAGTTTATCAATCTCGAACTTTTTGCTCGTCTCCCGTGATTGTCCATGTGGGTTTGCTGCAAACCGACTTCTAATTTTGCCCATCACTAGAAGGTGATCGGAGTCGCAATCTGCTCCTCTATATGACCTTACATCAAGGATGTTCGAGTGGTGTCTTTTGTCTATGAGGAAGTGGTCTATTTGGTTACGCGTTACGCCGTCGGGTGATATCCATGTGGCCTTGTGGATTTGTTTGTGCTTGAACATCGTGCTTTTCACTACCAGATCTTTTGACGCGGCGAGCGTGATAATTCGAATACCATTATCATTTGAAACGTCATGTAGGCTTTCTTTACCTATAGTTGGTTGGAAGATATCTTCCTTTCCAATTTTCGCATTGAGGTCGCCGAGGAGGATTTTAACATCGAATGATGAGATCCCATCAAATACTTCCTCTAGGGCCTCGTAGAATGTGTCCTTCGTTTCTTCGTCCGTGGATTCTGTTGGGGCGTGTACGTTTATAAATACATAATTATACCATGGGCCCTGTATTTTTAGCACCGACATTCGGTCATTAAAGAATTGCACATCTTTTACATGGGGCGTAATCTTCTTCCTTATCATGAAGCCAGTTCCGAGGTTATGTGTATGGGTACCTCCACACACCAGTGTAAACCCGTTGGTTTCGATTACTCGATGTGGGAGTCGGACTTCCTGAAGCGCGACGATGTCCATTTTATATTGTTTCGCGTTTTCTACGACCGTCTGTATCGCGCCTGGTTTATATAACGTTCGAACGTTCCACGTGCGGACGCGTATATCCCGCTTTTTCCGTTTTTCCTACGTCTTCTTTTTGCCGAGTTGGTGTTTTCTTGATGATTTGTTCCCTTATGGTAGTGTCGGCTCATCACACCTACGCCTACCGGGTTTTTTGTGAGATTGTTTTTTGTATATTGATTATTCATTTTTGTTCCCACGAGTCTTGGGGTTTCAAATAGTCCGCCACATCAGAGCCCCTTTTTGATATGGTAAGGTCTGCTTACTGCTCTGATTCGACCCGGTGTCAGAGAGGCGCCGTTATAATACAGGCGGTATACCCCTGGCTGTAAACCATCCAATGGGCACGGTGACGCGTAACACCCTGGATTAGGGGTGGTAGATCTTTGTGTGTTACTCCTCGCTAACCTGTCTGACATGGGTGGCCCTACTGGAAGCGTATGCTCCCGTTAGCATATCCTGAGTGATTCAGTGTAGTTTAAGCCACCGCACCACGTCAAGGTTTCTACCAAGCGGGGAGAGAGATAGCAGAGGCTATAAAAGTGTAAAAAAAAAAGTATTTCGTCATCATCATCGGCACTACAACCGGGATCCGGTCTTGGCCTTATTTATCAAGTTTCTCCACCGGTATCCGGTCCTTAACCGAGACTTGTTAAATTGTCCATAATAATTTGTTTTTCCGGGCAGGGTTATTAGCCTTGCGCCAACCTTTCTCAGGATGTCGCTGCATGCATTGGTTAACTACTTGGCGGGTCCTAAAGTAGCTATTCAGGGGTGTCAGTGGAGACTGCATGTCAACTTGGCTTGAACAGGGACAAGGATCGTCCTGGCTATCGCCGGGTTGAAAGCAGAGACTTTACCCTGTATGTTCGCTCTCATCCCCCTAAAGAACGCGTTTGTCATATATTAAATCAAAACTGGGGCATGAGAAAGTTGTCCGCGGGTTGGGTGCCGCGTTTGCTCACGTTAGACCAAAACCATGTTCGAATTAACATTTCCAACCCTCTGTTGGCGCAGTTTAGGCGCAATAAATCCGAGTTCTGGCGCCGATTAATTACTGTCGATGAAATTTGGATACACCATTATACGCCCGAAACAAAAATACAGTCAAAACTGTGGACTGCAAAATGGGAATCGGCTCCAAAAAAAAAGCAAAAACTGTATTTTTCGGGTGGGAAAGTGTTGGCGCAGTTTAGGCGCAATAAATCCGAATTTTGGCGCCGATTAATTACTGTCGATGAAACTTGGATACACCGTTATACGCCCGAAACAAAAATACAGTCAAAACAGTAGACTGCAAAGGGGGCATCGGCTCCAAAAAAAAAAAAAAAAAAAAACTGGTTTTTCGCCTGGTAAAGTGATGGCGGCTGTTTTTTGGGATAGTCATGGAATTATCTTCAAAAAGGAAAAACCATTACAGGAGCATACTACGCTTCATTACCTGACCAACTGAAGGCAGAAATTGCGGAAAAACGGCCACATTTGCAGAAAAACAACATACTGTTTCACCAAGACAACGCACCGATTCACACCTCAGCGGTTGCCGTGGCGAAAATCCACGAATTACGGTTTGAATTGCTTGAACATCTGCCTTACTCACCAGATCTAGCCCCAAGCGACTTCTTTTTGTTCCCTAATCTAAAATTTGCGCTCGGACGACAGAGATTTTCATCAAATGAGGAGGCAAGCACCTTCGTGAACAGTTGTTTGCAGAGAAAAATGCCGAGTACTATTTGGACGGATTAGAGAGATGGGAGCATCGCTGGGAAACGTGTGTAGAGTTACAAGGAGACTATGTAGAAAAATAAAAATAAATTTTAAGAAAAAATGCCTTGTGTCTTTCTTACGTCGGACACTTTTCAGGCCACCTTCGTATATTAGGTGTACAAATAAGTGGGCAAAAGATAGTCCCGCCAGAAAATTATGTCAGATGTCAAACGTAATATTGTGAGTTTGAACACGTAATAACAACTTAACCTCAAAATATTAGTGACTTTGTATCAACTTTACATAATTTTTTTCGTGTAAAAATGTCTAGTTTTCTGCGAAATAAACGTCATATGCGGGAACTTTTGATTTACTTTTTTAATTTGAAGAAATCTGCCGCTGAGGCGCGTCGATTGCTTGTAGAAACATATGGTGAGGCTGCTTCTACTGAGAGAAGTTGTCGTGAGTGGTTTCAAAAATTTAAAAACTGTGAGTTTGACGTGGAAGATAAAGAACGAAGTGGAAGGCCGACAGTGTACGAAGACAAGGAATTGCATTGGAGAAAGATCCATACCAAACCCAAAAAGAACCTGCACGTACATTAAATGTAACTCAATACGAGGGTTGCCTTTTATATTTCGGGATTAGAGAACAAAAACAAATATTGATCATCGAAAATCACTTCATTGTTTTTCAAAATATTCCCCATGAAGATCTATACACTTTTGCATGGGTTTGAACCAATTGTCGAAGCACTTTTGCCACTCTGATTGAGGTATCTCCAACACATGCATTCTGAATGCAGCAACCGCTTCTTCAGGTGTCGAAAAACGTTGACCTCTCAGTTTGTTTTTTACGTACGGGAATAAAAAGAAGTCATTCGGTGCCAAGTCAGGACTATACGGCGGATGCCCCATCAAATCGATGTTTTGGGTACTCAAAAATGCAGTTGTCGCAGCCGATGTGTGAGAGCTCGCATTGTCGTGGTGAAGAGTGATCCGTCTTCGCCGGCTGGTTTTCCTGATTTCTTGGAAGACAACTGGCAAGCAAATGGTTGTGTACCACTCAGAATTGACTGTTCTGCGTTGTTCTAGTGGAACGGTTGCGACATGTCCAGTTTTTTCGAAAAAACAGGCGACCATTTGCTTGGAAGTGCTTCGTGCGCGAACAACTTTTGTTGGATCTGGCTCATCTTGAAACACCCAGACAGTCGACTGCTGTTTACTTTCGGGCTCATACGCGTAAATCCACGATTCATCACCTGTCACGATGTCATAGACGTGTTTCGAAGCACCGCGACCGTATTTTTTGAGCATTTCTTTCGACCAATTGACACGAGCCTTTTTTTGGGCGATTGACAAATTGTGTGGGATCCAATCCGAACAAATTTTGTTGACAGTCAAATGTTTATGCAATATTGAATGTATGCTGGTCCCACTAACGCCTAAGGTTGTCTCAATCTCACGATAGGTCACATGACGATCTTCCAATATCAGTTCGCGCACAGCATCAATGGTTTTCGGAACAACAACTGATTTTGGACGACCTTCACGAAATTCATCTTGGAGTGAACTACGACCACGATTGAATTCACCATACCATCGATAAACACTGGTCCTTGATGGAGCTTCATTGCCAAAAATTGAATTAAGTTCATCCATGCACTGTTGCTGAGTTAATCCACGCCGAAAGTTGTAAAAAATAATCGCACGAAAATGTTGACGGTTTAATTCCATTTTTGGGCCGAGATGAATCTTTTAAGTTACTGTAAACAACAGAAATAGCGCTCGTGTGTCAGAACGTTCTGAGTGCGTATAACCTCAAAAATGTCCAACTTTACGACAGAGCTGTCAATTGCCGGATTGCAACACTAGGGCTGCCAAATCCCGAAACATAAGAGGCAACCCTCGTAAGCAATTTCACATCGTTTCAAATCATTAGGAATGATTCAAAAACAATGGATTTGGGTTCCATACCAACTGAAAGCGAGAGATGTTGAACGCCGACTTTGCATAAGTGAAATGTTGTTTGCCAGACAAAAAAAAACCGGTTTTTTGGATCGTGTATTCACTGGGGATGAAAAAAGGATCCACTACGATAACCCAAAGAAGAGAAAATCATAGGGACCACCGGGCCATGCTTCAAAATCGACAAAAAATCGGATATTCATGGGAGAAAAACTCATGCTGTGTATTTGGTGCGATCAGATGGGTGCCGTGTATTAGTGAGTTCTCTACCGAACACAAATAATGATATTGAGCCGAGCACTCAATGAAAAACGCACCCATTACTACTCCAGACATGACAAAATTATTCTTCTACATGGTAATGCTCGTCCGCATGTTGCGGTACCGGTGAAAAACTATTTGGAAGCACTTTATTACGAAATCCTATCCCACCCGCCGTATTCACCGGACCTTGTCCCTTCCAATTATCACTTATTTCGAACCATGGCGCATGGTCTGTCCGAGCAGCATTTTACAACATATGCATATACAAAAAAAAAAAAAAAAAAAATGGGTAGATTCGTGGATATCCTCCTTCTTCCGACGTGGTATCCGGATCCTGCCAGAAAGATGGGAAAAAGTAGTGTCTAGTAATGGACAATACTTTGAATAAAACGTAATGTATAATAATGAAAGGAGGTGTCGATGTATGTTGGTCTTGAATGCCTGGACATCACAACGACCAGGAAACACATGATCAGGCAGAACATTCCACATTTGTGTGGTTCGGTTAAAGAATGACTCTCTATATTTATGTGTGCCCCTGAAGTTGTCCTTCATCGTGAACTGATGCGTATTCACAGATTGACGGGTTTCGCGGGAAAATTTCTGAAGGGGCGGAACACATTCAGTAAGTTCAGCTGAGCAACGATCGTGGTAATACATATAGAAAGGAGACAGGCATTAAACGTTGCGCATATGTTCTAACGACGAAATTCAACAACTTACGGTTGGGCCTGCAATAAGTTTCACTGCTCGGTTTTACATCCTATCGAGGACGTGTAGCGCAGTTTAGGATGCGCCTGACCAAATATGGGAGTTGAACTCCATTTTGGGAAGAAATACGCCTTGTAAATAGTGGCCGGGGTGGATGGAGTGAAGTATCATTTGCATCTCTTAAGGAACCCCATACATTTGACTGCACTTTTCGCAGCTTCAAATATGTGGTCATTCCAATTAAGAGTCGAATTAATTCGAGTGGCGAGGATTGATAGTTCCTGGGCTTGGTCGATGCAAGTGCCATTCATCGACAGTATATTTACTTTTGGGTTCGCTATTGACGAGAGGCAGCACTGAGTTTTTAAGGCATTACTTTCTACTCGGATAGAATCCCCATCAATATATCTTGTTCAGGTCGGAATTCACTGTATCAAGCATAAACTGCCGGTTGGTAAGGTATGGACATTCGAAGAGTTTGCTCGGAAAGGTCGGAAATACACAATAATTATGCAAATCAATACCGATAATTTCGAAATTAATAAACGATGGATTCTGCTCTCCTGTCGTTTCGAAGCCACTTAATGCCCATATCAACACATATCAATCAAATGCGTAAGAAAAAAAAACGCGCCAAAGAGTTCAGAGTGCCTTTTATTGAGCATCCAGGTCGCGGATCCACACATGAGTATTGGTAAGACCATGGTTTTGTACACATAGTAGCTTGGATGTTCTGAATAAATTTCGGGTTTTAAAGAGCCTTGATAGACCATAGTAGGCTTTGTTGAATTTGATCAGCCGTCCGAGTATTTCTTTTTCTATATTGTTATCAGCTGATACTATTGACACAAGATAGTTAAAGTGTTGGGCTACTTCAAATTCGTGCTCCGCTACTCTGATAGTTTGACTAACGCTAGGTCTTCCTTTCGCGGAACTGGCCACTATGTACTTAGTATGTCCCTCATTAGTGTGCAGTCCCAGTTTTTTGGGCCGCCTGTTCAATCTGGGTGAAGGAGTCCTGTACAGTCTAATCGGATCTTCCGATGGAGTCGATGTCATCTACGTAGGTAATCTGGCAGGACTTGGTGACAATAGTCCCTCTAGTTGTAACGACAGAGTCATGGATTACTTTCTCCAACACCAGGTTGAAGAGGAGTCAGGCCAGACCGTCTCCTTCTCGGAGTCCATTAAAGATGTTTATTGGTTTGGACAGCAATCCCGCTATTTTTACTTGACTAGTTATGTTGGTCATGGTCTACCTACAAAGTCGTTTCAATTTGTTTGGAATGCCGAACTCTCACATGGCATTGTATAGTTCTACCCGGGCTATGCTGTCGTAGGCGGCCTTAATGTCTATAAATAGATGATATAATGGAATCTTAAATTCCAGACATTTTTCCAACGCCTGCCTAAGGGTAAATATCTGATCAATCGCTAATTTGCCTGGGATGAGCCACACTGATATTGACCAATGATGGCTTTAGCGTATGGGTCTATCCGATCTTGTAGGATAGAGGAGAGTATCTTATAGGCGGTACTCAGCAATGTTATACCCCTATAGTTGCTGCACAGTGTGATATCTCCCTTCTTATGTATGGGGCAAATTATACCACGACGCCAATCTTCTAACATCTCCCCTAGCTCCCATACGTACACCACGATCTCATGAATTGCGTGATGTAATGCTGTCCCTCCTTGTTTCATCAGCTCAGCTGGTATGCTATCAGGTCCGGGGGCTTTATTTTATTTGAGTTGTCTTATGGCTTTAAATGATTCCTCAATGCTTGGTTGCGGCAGCATTTGGTCCTGATCTTCTGCTGTGAGGTAACCATTTAGCAATTCATTGAAGTGCACTTCCCATCGCTCCAGAATAGCTTCAGGATCGGTGATCAGATTACCTCTTTATCCTTGCAGTAAGTGCAGCGTGGTGTGTACCGCGTCATTACCGCAACAAGATAGTGATTCGAGTCGACGTTGGCACCTCTGTACGTTCGTACCGTCATCAGACTCGAGGAGTGGCGGCGATCTATCAACACGTGTTCAATTTTGTTGCGAGTGGCTCCATCAGATGATACCCAGGTGGCTCTGGGGTAATCTTTACGCGGAAACCTGGTGCTTGCAACGACCAAGTTCTTTGATCCGGCCAGTTCGATGACTCGTAGTCCATTGTCATGAGTGTTCTTATGCAAACTATGGGAACCTGCGTAGTGCCTGAAAACCGGCTTCTTTCGCAATCAAATCAACAAGGAGTTTTTCACATCGTATCTTGGGCAGGCATTGAGACATTCGACGTTCTCGTAGAATTATTCTTTTTCGTCGCCATGGGACTCCTCTATAGGTCCGTGAACATTTGTATATATACACCCGTCACAAAACTTACAACGCGTTTATTCACATGATTCGACTGCATTTCCTTTACATACGGGGGTAAATGCTGGCACCGTTAACGTTGCTGGCCGTGAGGCCGAAGATATGCCGAGGACCATTTAGGGTTTTCATACATTGACGGCACCACTTTTAGACGCCTGAGTTGTCCTCGGACGCGATATTTTTTGGTTGGTTTTCTATGGAAAGATCTAACGTGGGACGTGTGTCCTATTGTAGGTGCAGTGGTGCTGTATGTTGATTATTTTGCCGCTCGTACTGAGATAATTTCTTTAAGGAAACTTTAATATCCACTGGCTCAAGGAGCGATCGTTCATATTGTTTATGTTTACTTGGCCGCATTATTATCGTCTGAGATTTTAATGGCCGGCGTTATCTGGCAATGCTGTGCTTGATCACTTAAGATAACTCAGCAAACGGAACGCCAAGCAGTTGTGGTTTTATGATCCTGCCACATACAATAGCTAGCCTTGGTACACTATTGGAGGAAAACGACCCGCGTATCTGGGGGTAACGTAGGGCGTGGAATATGCAGGTGAAAGGCCCATTTTTTTCTGGGCGAAGAGTACGTCGTGTGATTTAGTGGAGGTTTGTAGAAACGCCAGTCAAAGACTTTTGTCGAGCTATAGCGTGATTGGATAGTTAGAGTACCTGTAACATAGTGTTTTGTTTTCGTTTTTGAGTGATATTTTGATACAGTTATCCCTTCTCTTGTTGAGTTGATATGATAATGCAATGATTATAATACAAACACATGAACATGAACGGGATTTGGTGGAAGTACGTAGAAGCACCAGTCAAAGACTTCTGTCGAGCTATAGCGTGATTGGATAGTTAGAGTATTGTATCTGTAACATTTTTTGTGATATTTTGATATTTTGACACAGTTTTACCTCACTAGTTGAGTTGATATGATAATGCAGGGATTATAATTGTCACACATAAACACGCAACCATACTGAAGAACATAACACCAAACGAGAATTGAAAAAAAGAAATCATCAGAGGCGTATAACAGATCATAAAACATAGCATACGACAGTTTAAGTCATCATCATCATCGGCACTGCAATCGGGATCAGATCTTGGCCTTATTTAGCAAGTCTCTCCACCGGTATCCTGTCCATATCCGAGACTTGTTAAATTGTCCATTATAATTCGTTTTTCCGGGCAAGGTTATTAGACTTGCGCCAACCTTTCTCAGGATGTCGCTGCATGCATTGGTTCACTACTTGGTGGGTGCCAAAGTAGCTATCGAGGGGTGTTACGTGGAGACTGTATGTCAACTTGTATTGAACAGGGACAAGGATCGTCTTGGCCTTCGCCGGGTTGAAAGCAGAGACTTTGCCCTGTATGTTCGCCCCCCCCCCCCCCCCCGCACAGTTTAAGTTGTGAGTTGAAATACGCAGTTGTAGTCTTATGTATTTATGTTTTGGTTCTACTTTTTGATAGCGCGTGTTCGAATTATATTTTAAACTTCTACGCAAAATGCTATAATTGGCGACCTCGACGTGATCTGTACAAATAGCAAAGCACTCTCTGATAACAATCGATAACGTTTTGGATGATAGTGAAGAACGCGTGATTCGAACTGACGCTATGACAGTTAGAATCACCAAAAATTAAACCAAAGCGCAACCCATCAGGCCACGGCCGTGTGTACGAATTCGATTTCTAAGCTCAAGTACATTCGACTGGTGTGGATTTTGTTATGTTATCGCTATGGTATACGGCTCTGATGCATTTTCTTATTCGATTTTCGTTCGGTGTTCTTCACTATTTGCTTGTGTATTGTGTGTGTATCTGTTACAAACGCCACAAATCCACCCCTCTCCAATAAAAAGGCAGGTCTCTACATCACTTTCTTCCTTAGCCCACTGTCTTACTTCCTCGCCAAGGACGGTTTCAGTCTGCCTGGTCTATTATTCCACACACATAGTGATCGGAATATTCCTATATTGGAGGGTGTAGTGCAACGATTCCAACAGATACACACAAACAGGCAACAATAATGAGGAATACAGCACAAAAATTGTGATGTTCGCGATCCGTATTGGTATGTATAAAAAAAAGTCCGAGTTGAAATAGCGATGATGTTTTGTAGTATATAACGTTTTTCCTTATTCTGATTCGGTGTTTCGTTTTCGTCCGTTTGATAGCCTCGAATTTTCTACTGCTCATAGTCTCCAGTTTTCCAGTACTTTCTAGAATATTCTAGTACTTTGTTTTGGACTTTCTAGAATATTCTAGTACTGATTGTCATATGCGTCACAATATACTTCTCTCGGAAGAGGCCAACATATAGCGCCGGCACGGCGCCCAGAGATGCCACCAAATAACAGTTCTTCTTGCTCGCGCGGTGAGGGACTTCCACAGTGTCTCGGCCCTGTAACGGAACGAGTTCTGATGCAGGGATGTTCGGGAGATCAACCGCAAATTGGTGCGATCGAGCGGATTGACTTGTGGAGCGCATATAAACCGAATTGCATGGAACAATAATACGAATCTATGAAGAACAGTACCCGTGATAATATCTGTAAACTGAGGTCGGGTACGCGCCTTCGATGTGATAGCGACTGTAGGCCCGACGTCAGCACCGGGTCCCCGATCAAGGGGACCGCTCGTCTCTGCACGCCCTCAAGTCGGTCAAGACCATGTTTGGGAGCAGTGATCCAAACATGAGAGTAATATTCCAGCGAGGGTATGGCGTTTGGGATGATAGTGAAGAGCGTGTGATTCGAACTGACGATATGACAGTTAGAATCACCAAAAATTGAACCAAAGCGCAACCCATCAAACCACCGCCATGTGTACGAATTTGATTTCTAAACTCAAGTACATTCGACTGATGTGGATTTTGTTATGTTATCGCTATGGTATACGGCTCTGATGCATTTTCTTGTTCGATTTTCGTTCGTTGTTCTTCACTATTTGCTTGTGTATTGTGTGTATCTGTTAGAAACGCCACAAGCGTCTAATGTGAGATTTATATAGGGGAAGAAGTTGAGCCGGAGTAAAATATGGCTTACATTTGGAAACCCTATTCGTATTTTTTATCTTTGATATTTTATCCTGGATACTTGTGACATTCGTCCAGAAGATGTCGCTGTGGTTTTGTGAGAAACCGCGTGCAACGGTGACTTACGTTTTTTTAATTCTCCGTGATCTACAACAGTTGCCTTTTTCTAGTGGTATTTTGATATTTTGACATAATCCAAGCAGATTTGGTGTTGATGTTTTGTAGTATTTGATGTCTGCCTTACATTTGCCCATCTTTTCTTTTTTCAATTGGGCATTGGTTTTTAAGCAATATTTTGACATTCTGTTAGTAGAAGTTGCAGTCGTTTTGCAGGAAAACCGGATCGTAATGTACATTGTTCTTTTTAGAATGTGATCACTCCCTGCATATTTTATCCTCTTGACCTCAGAAGCCGGTTCTTTTATGACCTGTTTGATATGTAGACTTCTTACGGCCCTCCTGCATGTGGCTCCATCGTCTAACTCTTAAGTGGTTCAATAAAATTCCCATCAAATCGAGTGATGTCAATCCTTTGCATCTGCCGAAGTGTTGTGCTTCAGCCATTTCCTTCGCTCATTTGGTTTGTGGTGTTGTGGCATTTGCGTGCTCGCCTTTATGACAGGAAAGCCCTTAAGATGGTCGTTTTTGCCACATTTTACGTGATATCATTTCGTCGGATGAGTTTATTGTCCTCTACATGGGGAAAATGAAAATAAAAACGCGATGTTACATATCTCAGCGGCAACAGTAATGGTAACAGTATTAACAAGGGCAACAGCTGCAGCAACTTCTATAGAGACCTCATTTCCTTTCCATGGTGTCGACGAAAACTGAAACGAATCTCAACGGTCATAATGGTGCGAATGCAATGGATGCAGTCTCAATATCACTCAGCGATGGTAATGATGTTGACGATTATGATCATGGTGAATAAGATGATGTTGCAGTTGATCGCAATGATAATAATGACAATAACATGCCGAGATCGGACGACGAAGGTGTTCTTCCGATATACCTGGTCACATACCTACCTATATACGCTGGTCGTATTGCATCGGCATGTGTGTGTTCCTGTCCAACCTACCAACCTACCTACCTAGATGTGAAAGAAGTCAACAAATTGGCCTGGTCGGCCGCGTGGGGCCGTGGTGCAGGAGACACTGGCGCACACATCCCCAACTGCGTACGTACTCGCACACACTCCGCCCACCTCCGTTGTCAGGCGTTGTTGTCACACTCATCTCGATTCGATGATCTTCGTCATTCGCGCCCTTCTTCCTCTTGGCGGATCTCTTCCTTTAGCATCTTTCTGGTTATTTGTTTTTATCGTGTGTGCACACCTTCATCTTGGCCGCTTGGCCGCTTTGGACCAGCTGCATTTTTTTAAACTTTGTTTTGGTTGTGCTGCTGTTGTTGTTGGTGTATTATCATTCTTTGTTGTTGTATTATCACCACAAATCTTGACCTACATTTGAGTTTATTAACCGGTTCGGGCCAATACACACACTCGCGTCTAATTCTTCTTCTCTTCTCTTCACGCTCCACACTCTCTGGCATGCTGCTACAAAGTACACATGTATCTATCGAACTCCTAGATACTTTGTGCGTCATTCTTTGTTTTATTACATATTCGAAGTTTTCTGTTGCACCAAATGGTTTTGTTATCTTCCTTATAGTATTTTTTTAATATATTCAATTGATCTTTTTGTTTGTTTTTTGTTTTTGTGAAAATATAAGACGCAATTATATTGTTGCAAGGGTGACGCTGACGAGCTACAATTGCACGCACAGGCGACTGATAAACCTCTCTAGGGTAAAGAGAGACCGCGACCGAGAGGCGTGGACACAAAATCAAAGAGAAATTAAATAAAAAACATCCTCCCTGCAGAAAGGTAAAGTGGGGTACACTCCGCGACGAGCGCCTTGAGATAGTAGTCACAGAAATATATATATAAAAAAAACCTAAAAAACAAATGAAAAAGATACAGCAGCAAAAAACAAATAAAAACAATACAAATCGTCTGAATTGAATCTGAACAGCAAAAGGTCGTTAAACTCGGTACGCGAGAGCGTTTTTCTTATCACTCTTTCGAAAGTCTGGAGAAGCGAAAACGCTGACTAGGTAATCACTGAGATCGGGTTAGGGTAGGTTGGGGGGTATAGGTAGCCTTAGCAGCTGTTGCAGTTGTAAGCCCAGTAGTGGTCGGTCCAAAGGTAACCTTGCTTCGATGTTGTTGTTGTTGTTGGTGCTGCTGTTGCCGCGTGCATTTGCTTGCCTGTTCTCTTTGTTTCGATTGTTGCCGAGAGGATGATGATCTTAAATTTCCCAAACAGTATGGTCAAAAAGGAAAGATACAAATTAGGATTTCGCAATCCCAGCAACCGACTTAGATAGATAAGGTCTGTAGATAAATATCTATGCACACATATATCCGACGTTCCCCACAAAGAATTCTTGTTACGCGGAAATGAATAGAAATCGGATGGAATCAAGAACGTGACTAAGCTAAGAAGAAGGTGGGTGTGGTAGGACGGGCGCAGGCTAGGCCAGGCCGGGCAATTTTGTTGCATTGTCTTATTGGAATACATTGTTGTTGCTCCTATTCGTTGGTTTTATTCTGACCTTGTTTGTTTGACTGTCTATTTGTTTGGTGTTTTTCTTTCTTCGTTGTTGTTGTTGTTGCTAGTGTTTGATGCAATTTCTCCAGCTGGCATCATGTTGTATATCGAATTTATCGCCTCTTTAGATAGCGTGGGAGGGACTCCCACGGAAGAATGCCTTTGAAATCCCATCGGATCCATGGTATAACCTACTTTAAATGAATAATCGGCTTTAGTGTGTGTGTGTTCTCTTCCATTTGTTAGCTGAACCTAACCTTAGGATTGTTTCCGCATCATATTGTCACATCGTGACCTATTTTTCATTTTCATCATCATCATCTACCATTCTGCATATGGTTAATAGGGAACCGGACGGTTCTACTTTAGCTTAGATACTTTATCAAGTCGCGTCTTCTGTTTCATGACCTGGGAAACTTGATGATGGTTGATAGTTACACAAATCTTTACTGATTAATGGTGTGTGCTCTATACCTTCTACGAGTGGATTAGAAAGTTCTATGTATAATAGAGGTCACAATGATAAAATTGTGTATCAAATATATCTTGTCTTTTGTCGGCGTATTGTTGCTGTTCTCTCATAAATAGATTTAGGGAAAGGTTTTTGTGGAATTGTTTGTATTCTGTACATTATGTGGCTCGCAGGGTCTTATTGTGCTGAGTTATGGCCAAATATGATGAACATATAAGATTTTACGCATTTTTTTGATTGGTGAGTTTGATGAGCTCCATCCACATTTGTTGAGTATAACAGATCATTCTAAGATGTGAGGAAATTGTCAAGCACCATAAATATCCTTTTTTTTTCTATTTGACAACCATTTTTTATTTTATTACGTTCCAAATTTTCGACTTACTAGATGTACAAAAACGGTGCAAGACTAATAACCTTGCCCGGAAAAACGAATTATTATGGACAATTTAACAAGTCTCGGATATGGACCGGATACCGGTCGAGAGACTTGATAAATAAGGCCAAGACCGGACCCCGGTTGTAGTGCCGATGACGATGATGAGATTTACAAAAAATGTTTAAAATATGGGGTGTTCTATTTCGAAGTATAGATTTTTAAGATGGCAAAACTTTTTTTAGGGGTAGCCGATTTGACAGCTGATAGTTCATTTTTGGTTAGTAGGGTTTACTAACTGACGACCAAGCCTTCTTCGTCTCTAACCCCACTAGCTCGAATGAACGTATTTTTATAAACGGCTTCACCGACTCATGCCTCCATCAAATTAGCAATGTCCCAAATCATATGGGGAGACAGCTGGACCTCGCGTTCACCACCGACCCACTCATGTCCTCAGTTGCCCCCAGGCCCCACACCCTCTCTACCATCGATAATTATCACCCCCCACTGCTCTTATCCTTATATCTCGATCACGAAACCCAGCCCTCTCTATCTCCCGACTGCTTTTCTTACAACTTCCACGATGCTAACTTCCGCCTCCTAAATGAGCATCTTAGCAAAACAGCATTTCGTTTTGATCATTTGGGTGTAGAAGATGCCACGGCCGCTCTCTATAAGGAGATTTACTATGCCGTCGCCCTATATGTCCCCTATTCTCGCCGCAGATCATCGGTTTCTTCGCCACCTTGGTACAACCGCAATCTCCGCAATCTTCGGAACAAAAGGAATAACTTATGGAACATTTTCCCCAAAATGCGATCTATTGAAAACTACTCCAACTATCTCGGTTCCTTTTATAAATTTTGCGAACTCTACAACTCCCTCTACTCCAAATACCTTATTAAAACACAATCCAATCTCATCAATGACCCTAAATCCTTTTTCCACTTTATAAATTATAAACGTAAATCCGACGCCTATCCTAACTCCCTCTCTTATGGCGCGACTACATCAAACGACAACCTAACTATTGCCAACCTGTTCGCGTCGTTTTTCAATAAATCCTTCACTGACGTCTCCTTCGAACCCAATCCGTCGTATTTCAATGACTTGCCCGAATTCTCCCTTGGTCCCTTCACCCCTCAACTTATTCAGCGTCACGTAGTTGAAGAGAAACTAAACTCACTCAAAGACGAGTTCAGCCCTGGACCTGATGGACTCCCGTCTGTATTTTTAAAGAACTGTTCCACTTCTCTTTCTCTCCCGATATCAATGATTTTTAACCTATCCCTTTCACAAGGGATCTTCCCTAGTACGAGGGTTGCCTCTTATGTTTGGGGATTTGGCAACCCTAGCGTTGCAATCCGGCAATTGACAGCTCTGTCGTAAAGTTGGACATTTTTGAGGTTATACGCACTCAGAACGTTTTGACATACGAGCGCTATTTGTGTTGTTTACAGTAACTTAAAAGATTCATCTCGGCCCAAAAATGGAATTAAATCGTCAACATTTTCGTGCGATTATTTTTTACAACTTTCGGCGTGAATTAACTCAGCAACAGTGCATGGATGAACTTAATTCAATTTTTGGCGATGAAGCTCCATCAAGGACCAGTGTTTATCGATGGTATGGTGAATTCAATCGTGGTCGTAGTTCACTCCAAGATGAATTTCGTGAAGGTCGTCCAAAATCAGTTGTTGTTCCGAAAACCATTGATGCTGTGCGCGAACTGATATTGGAAGATCGTCATGTGACCTATCGTGAGATTGAGACAACCTTAGGCGTTAGTGGGACCAGCATACATTCAATATTGCATAAACATTTGACTGTCAAAAAAATTTGTTCTCGTTGGATCCCACACAATTTGTCAATCGCCCAAAAAAAGGCTCGTGTCAATTGGTCGAAAGAAATGCTCAAAAAATACGGTCGCGGTGCTTCGAAACACGTCTATGACATCGTGACAGGTGATGAATCGTGGATTTACGCGTATGAGCCCGAAAGTAAACAGCAGTCGACTGTCTGGGTGTTTCAAGATGAGCCAAATCCAACAAAAGTGCATGTGTTGGAGATACCTCAATCAGAGTGGCAAAAGTGCTTCGACAATTGGTTCAAACGCATGCAAAAGTGTATAGATCTTCATGGGGAATATTTTGAAAAACAATAAAGTGATTTTCGATGATCAATATTTGTTTTTGTTCTCTAATCCCGAAATATAAAAGGCAACCCTCGTATTTGGAAATCCTCCTATGTTACCCCCATACATAAAAAGGGACTTAAAAACGATATAAGCAACTACCGACCCATCGCCAAACTGTCTCATATCCCCAAACTGTTCGAAGGGCTTCTCTACAATGTGTTATCTTTTAGTTGTAAATCCATCATCTCACCCAACCAGCATGGTTTCCTTTCGGGAAGGTCGACCACAACGAATCTTATTGAGTTCTCTTCCCATACTCTCCGTGCTGTAGAGAATGGCAACGAAGTCGATGTTATCACCACTGATTTCAGCAAGGCCTTTGACAAAATCTCCCATAATCTCATCCTTTTCAAGCTGTCCTCCCTAGGATTCGAACCCCTATTGATCAAATGGTTATCTTTTTATCTGAAAGACCGGTCCTACCGAGTCAAATTCAGATCCGCCAAACTCTACAAAACAATCATCTCGCCTCTCGACACCTCACTTCTCCAACAGGACCTCGACAGTTTCTCAACTTGGTGCCGTAATAACTGCCTGGAACTCAATGTTGTCAAAAGTCACTCCATTACCTTTTCCCACCCCCCACGCACTTACTTCCTGCTAAACCAGCAGATTTCATACGTATCCTTAATACGTGACCTCGGAATCTTATTTGACAGGGAGCTCAGCTTCATTCCACATATCGACGATATCATTCTTAAGGCCAACTCCGCCCTAGGGTTTGTGAAAAGCTGGTCTAAGGAATTCTCTAATCCCTACGTTTCCCGTCGCCTCTACATAGCCTTCGTGCGACCCCTTCTTGAATACGCCAGTCAGGTCTGGTCTCCACACTGCTCGTCCCATATCCGCTGAAACGAGAGCGTGCAACGTCGTTTTCTGCGTTTTGCCCTGCGTGGACTGAACTGGGAGGATCCCCGGATTCTTCCTCCATACACAAGCCGGCTCCATCTGATCAACCTCAATACACTTGAGGAGTGCAGAGCTGTTGCCGATATCCTCTTCATCCACCGTCTCCTCTCCGGCACAATCAACTACCCTAGCTTGCTCTCCACCATCACACTAAACACCAACCCCCGTAACCCCCACCACACTTCCTATGGACATAATGAACCCATTTCCCGAATGCTAAGGCGGGCAAACTCTTACCCTACCTCCTTAGATTTCTACCTCAACCCTATTGCACTCAAACGTCGTCTCCCCCCCCCCCCCCCCCCCCCTGACCATGCCCCCCCCCCCAGCACCTACACTCTTATTACCCGTAAACATTCCAATCATCCCACCCATTTATCCTACTTCCCGGTCTTCGCCACCCCATCACGTACACTTCCCACCATATTACCTTCTAAATTAATGTTCGTATTCCGTAGTTTTTAAGTTAGTTCGTAAGTTTTTCCTTTTTAATTTTTTTTATGCTTGTACTAAGTGAAATAAACGGGGGTTCTGCTCTCACTAAACTAAACTAAACTATAATAAAAAGACTTACTATTGTAGCAGGATATGAAATTAACGGGCGACTCCTCGTACGAAAGATATTATTTATTAAAAAGGAACTTAATAATGATTAGTACAAAGATAATTCAAGTGTTACGTCATGTTGAAGCAAACGGCGCGCTCGGTCTGGTACAACTGTCAGAAGTAGAGCGAGCGCATTAAGGTGTGAATTCATTTGCCTTTTACTCGTAACGCCCGGTCCGGCGCTACAATCGCATAGAGCACGCAGCTTAAGGCGGATCCACAACACTCCCCTCGATTGTAGTGCTAGGTCGATCCTCCGACGAACCCCCGACGCCGATCAAATCTAGACACTTCCGATGTTTTTCTTTTGTCAATCCTTTCGTGAGAAAATCCGCGGGGATCTTATCCGAAGGAAGGTGCTTAATATCCAGTCGACCTTCGCGCTATTCGTTAGCTGAACCTAACCTCGCTGAACCTAATCTCTATCACGCGTGAAACGTGTGATTCTGGGTCAGTAGTTGCGCCCAGCGGTTGTCGTTCATCATCAGAACTCTTTCACACTCGAACAGCTTGAGCTCCGATAAGAATCCCTGTATTATAGGGCTTCTCTGGCGGCTTCAGTTAATGTCATGTACTCCACCTCAGTGGACGAAAGCGCGACGGTGCGCTGTTTCCTCGACTCCCAGCTGATGGCGGCACCGCTCAGGTTAAAGACGTATCCGGTATACGACCTTCGATCTACCGGGCACCCAGCCCAAACGGCATCAACAAACCCTTCCAAGGTTTTCATGCTTTTCGTGTACGTCAGCGTGCGTGTCAGCGGTCCCCTTCACGTATCTCAGGACGCGTTTCACGGCCTTCCAGTGTGCCTTGCCGTGACAAGTGTTGAATTGACTGAGACAGCTGACAATATGCGAAACGTTCGGTCTTGTGGCAATCGCCAAGTAATTCAGAGCTCCGACAAGCTCGCGATAAGGCCGATTTCCTCCTGGTGATCCTTCTTCTTCAACGTACTTTTCGAGCCTCGAAGCCGATTCAGCGGGAGTACTGACGGTGTTACAGTCCTCCATCCGAAATCGAGAGAGTAGTTCCCGAACGTAATTTGGTTGAGAAATAGTAATCTGATTTCTGCTCCTGGCGATTTCGATCCCCAAACAATAGCGAGCTGTTCCCAGATCTCTCGCCTCGAATTCCTGCAACAAACCTTTTCGCACGAAATCAAGTTCCTTCTGGTCTCGATAGAATATCAAAATGTCGTCAACGTAGACCAGTATTATCAACGGTTCTCGAGTTTCCCATTCAGTTTCTTATGCCATTGCCGACCGGCCTGTTTAAGGCCGTACAAAGTTCTTTTCAAACGAATTTTCGCCACCCTGAAGCTGTTTCAGCATTTCCTTGGCGCGGTTCTCGATATCGGATTTGCCTTGTGTCGAGACGATTTTCTTCTAACATCCTGCGAGTAAATCGGGCAATTCCATGTATGTTTCCTCTTCGATCGTGCCGTTTAGGTAGGCGGTCGTAATGTCCATCTGATCCATCTTAAGGTCGCGCTTGACCGCCAGTGCAAGTAGCATACGCATGGATCCCAGGCGAGCGACCGGAGCGTAGGTATCGTGAAAATCGACCCCGGGTCGCTGCGCGAACCCCCTCGCCACGAGTCGTGCTTTTCTTCTCTCGACCTTGCCGCCCGAGTCGTACTTGTTCCTGAGAACCATTCGACATCCGACCACGTTGCGATTCTTGGGTCGATTCACGATCAGCCATGTATCGTTCTTGATTAAGCATTTCACTTCTTCGATGATGGCGTCCAGCCATTCTTCTTTGTCCAGTCCGTTCAATGCTTGCCGATACGGGACCTCCGAGTGAAGACTGGCTAAATTTGCCTCCAGGCCGTCCGAGATGCGCGACTCCTCGTCGAGAGTTCGGTCGATCTCATCCCCGCTCGATCTGCGAGGTGAGCGTGGAGGGTTCCGGGGTGGTTGAGGTCGGGCCTCCAATCAAAAAATGTCCGGGTGTAAGGGCGAGAGTTCAGGCATACCCCCGCTTGGGCTAACAGGGTGGACACCTGTGGGGGTTCTCTATACTGCATGGAGAACCAACCCACACTTCAAACCTCATTTCGACCGCTTTCAGCGCGTCATTTCAACCCTTATTCCCCTACAAGCTATTCCACCTGAAAACAATGTTTTCCCAAAAGGACGGATAGATAAACATTATTCTATGCAGATAATGCATAATCGAGTTTAGTTACCTTTTCGCCATACGGCAACTCCATTTCGCTAACCCATGAGATTTCCACCGGAAATCGTATCATGTGGATTAGCAACGGCATAGTCTGTCCAAACGACGCGGTTGCATAATCACGCAATCGCTGGGGAAATTGTCAAAGTATTTAAATTAGTTCCCACGGCCAGAATTTCCTAGCCGATTCGGGGTCCTATTCATTTTCCCCAGACACTCCATTCGCTGGGGATCAAAGATCTCTTTTTACAGGTCAATAGCTACAAAACATTTTTCTCTCCTTCACATTTTTATCTTCCCCGGGTTCATTGCACTCTGAGATCACCACAGTCACCGCACTAGGTCAGTGGGCCATCCTCAGAGTCTGCATTGGTGCAAGCACACAAGCTAAGTAAACCCCGAAGTTATTGCGCTCTCTCTTTTGTTCTTTTCATCCTTCGCATGCCCAGTGACTGTCGAATGATGTGCAAGTATTTATTCACCTCGCTAAGACATGCAACTGACTGGATTCATGAGAGAGCGCGATGATGATTGGCTAATAGCCGTGCAAAGCCCAAATTCCAAATTTCATCCCTAATTGGGATCAGTCGTTTTACAATCACCACCGCGGGCGGTCACGTCGCAATAGAGTCATTCATCACCCTTTTACGAGCGCACACGTGCAACAGTCGAATATCATCCCCGATGAAGTCATACCAGAGTCGCGAATTCACTTCAAATAAAATAAAAAATTAAATTCTCTAGTGTAACTCTTCAAAGCAATGATCACCTGTCCATTGAGACAAAATCGTTGTATAAATCAAAATTAAAAATTCTCGTGTCGTAACATAGGAACAAAATCGTTGTTGTATAATCGAAATTGAAAGTGCGCGTGTTGTAACACCAGTTGTTTCTATTAGAAAAACAAACGACATATCAATAAAAAAATACATAAATATAACCAACAATATCCTGGTGTTTAATTTTTCCTCGTTGTTTTGGTGCTCGGATTTTTGGAGACAATTTCTTAGAACAATCGTTGGGGATTTTAGTGGAATTAGTGCCCGCGTATTGGCACACTAGACTTGAACCCCCACACGGCTCCTCAAAATTCAGGAGTGCGTCGCCGATGACGCGTTTTATGTGAAACTTGGTGGTCTTCACAGCGGCCTCCCAGGTTGGGAGGCCGACGGGGGGTTGAATCGCCACTCGGTGACCTCATTGGCGAGGAGGCGGGCGGTCTCGGCGGTTTGCGTTGTTGCCTGAGTGAAGAGTGTGCGCAACTCACGGGCAGCACCGACGAAGTTGATGCCGCAATCGCTGCTTGATGTTGCGCATATTCCCCTTCGAGCCACAAATCGGCGGTAGACTCGAGGGAAATCCTCGGTAAAGTATCCAGAAGCGGCTTCCAAGTGCACCGCACGGGTGGCGAGGCACACGAATACGGCGATGTATCCCTTGAATGTGCGTGTGGTTCTCCAGCCGGAGCCCCAGATGGCTATGGGGGTGGCGTAGTCAATTCCGCTATGTAGAAATTGCCTCCCAGGCTATACTCAGGTGGCCGAGAGATCCGCCATCTGTGGAAAAGTCGGGAATGATGAGTCTTGTGAGAAGCGGAGGCAGCGGTAGACTAGTCCCTTGACTAGATGTCGTCCGCGTAGGATCCAGAATCGTCGCCTAAGGTGATTGAGTGCCAGCTGCGTCCCACCGTGTAGGGTTTTCTCATGAGCATCTCGGGCGACCAACAGCGAGAGGAACGAACCGGACGGGAGGATGAAGCGATCCAGCGCTTGAGGGCCGAGTCAATCTGCACAGGTGTTAACTCGGCGACGATGCTTGAGTTAAGACTCGTACTCGGCTTCTTGGTCGGTATGTTTCCTTCTCGGAGCCGCCGAGCAAACTCGACACACCTCGCCGTCATGCGGAGGAGCTTGGAAAGCCGGGAGTAACGCAGTAGCTGGTCATTGTCCTCCCGTGGTGTAGTTGTGATGTGGCTGGTCACACGGCAGCATTCCAGGTCCACCTCGGGGACTGTTGTCAATGTACAGGGCCAAGGAGTTGCACTGGTGAGGAACTCGGGGCTATTCATACATAGTGATGGTGCGGGATTCTGAGCGGGAGTCATAAGACTTCTCATGCAAACTATGGGAAACTGCGTAGTAGCACGAAAACCGGCTCCCGACATATTTTCACATTCAAATCACTAAGAACGATTTTCACATCGTATCTTGGGCAGAAATTGAAGGCGCGTTCGACGGTGTCGTAGAATTCTTCTTTTTCGTCGTCACGGGACTCCTCTGTGGGTCCGTGAACGTTTATGAGGCTTATGTTCTTAAACTTGCCTCACACGGGAAAAGTGCATATCCCTTCGTCTATTGCATTAAAGCCGATAATGGCACGCTTCACTTTTTGGGTGACTAGAAAGCCTACCCCGAGCACATGGTGTTTTGCATGACAGCTGTAATAAATGTCGTATGCGTTTCTTTGAATAACACCACTCCCTGACCATCTTATTTCTTGTAATGCTGTTATGTCAGACTTATATTTGGACAGGGCATCGGCTCGCTGCTATGCAGCTCGAGCTCTGTATAGTGAGCGGACGTTCCATGAGAAAATTCTAAAATCGTTTAGCCATTTTCGTTTTCGTGTTCGTCGTCGTGTATCCGGTCCATATCCGAGGATTGTTAAATTTTCCATAATAGTTTGTTTTTCCGGGCAAGGCTGTTAGCCTTGCGCCAACCTTTCTCAGGATGTCGCTGCAGGCACAGGTTCACTACTTGGCGGGTGCCAAAGTAGCTATCCAGAAGTGTCACGTGGAGACTGCATGTCAACTTGAATTGAACAGGGATATGGATCGTCCTGGCCATCACCGGGTTGAAAGAAATCAGTGACTTTGCCCTGTATGTTCGTTCCTATCGCCCCGAAGTACAATCTTACCGCGGTTGTAAAGTCTTTTAATATTTTTTTTATGAATATTATTTGGGGTTTTTTTTTTTTGTTGCTGTGTCCGAGTCGAGATGGCGTTGGTACGTGTTGGCATGTTGATGAGGCCTCAAATCAGTTGTAGAAATGTCGTAAAATATTGTGTAAAAGGGAATGATTTTTCGAACACACCATTAATCTTTGTAATGATACATTTATAATTATGAATATTGGTTTGAGTAGCTATGGCATCGGACGGCGAAGGATGGCGCGGCCAAGTCAGAGCGGTCATGAACTTTCGGGTTCCTATAGCCTAATAAAAAGTAATAGTAGCCCGATTCCAAAGTCAATCAAGGGAATGAATAGGAAAAAATCCAAAGCTGAACTTTCTGATTTACATTCAAAACCGCTTGTTTTATTTTCTCCTATTTTTGCTCTTTTCAAACAGGAATTTATAATTCTTCTGTATAACTGTATTTTCTAAGGTAGGCATACAGCTACTGTGTCCGCTGAACCAAATTAGCATTGATCTTGATTTAATTAATGCAGATAGTTGTATCAATTTTGCAATCAACTAGCGCATGATCAAAATCATTCAACCGATACATTAAATCCGTGGACAGGTCTTGAGAAGTAAAATAACGGATAACTAGTGCATATCTTACCAGTTGAGTGATCGCCTTACGTTTACTACAACTAGATGCACCATTTAAGGGTATATCGTAATCTTAGACGTAAAGCTTTGAACGTCAATAAATTTAAAGGTTTCAACCAGGTTTTCTTTTTTCTTTTATAGTTTATTACAAACTACCACTAAGCGGTTATCCAATTGTTCATCAGGCTGTGAAGGTCGTACTTGTAATACTACTGAAGGGTCATTTAAAGGTTTTCATGTTTTGATAATTCAATGGAAAACGTTTCACATCTAACTAGTTTCAAGATCTGTTTTTCTTTTCATTTTATTCATTTTTCTTGATGAGCGATCCGATTATTATTACAACGTAATACTGCTCCGCGTTTCAATAGCATAAGGTAATACGAATAAGGTCTATGTTGGAGAAGTCGACCCTAACCATGAATAGAAGTAGTTGTGTTTAGTAGTTGGTGATTGGGAAGTTTGTGGATTGCGGAGTGGCCTATCTGTTTGAATTATATAGAAACTGTGCGGTGATGAGAGTTTTTATGATTCTGTTTTTGATGAGAGCTTTTCTTAATACCTCATATGTCTTTAGTGCCATAATCATCATCATCATCGGCACTACAACCTGGAACCGGTCTTGGCCCTATTTAGGAAGTTTGAGGCTTGTTAAATTTTCCATAATGATCTGTTTTTTCCGGGCAAGGTTATTAGTCTTGCGCCAGAGGCTCCCCGACGGGGAATCGAACCCCGGTTTCCCGCGTGACAGGCGGGTATACTAACCAGTATACTATTGAGGAGCCATAATACTCAAAGTATTATTCCTCGACTTCCTTTTGTAAGATAGCATGAAATGGAAAAAAAAATCTCTACCATTATCGAATACCTAGTATAGAATCTCCCAGAGCTAACTCTACACTTTAGGGAAATAATCTATTCATTGCCTAAACTTGGCGAATATAAGTATTGTACTATACATATTTTTTTAATAATTTTTCCACGTTAAAGAGATAATTAAGATCTTTACGATGTTGAAAGATTCACCGAAGATTAAGAAAGTAGTGCCCGGAAGATTTGATTTCGAATTTTTTCAAGCTTCAAGTTTCGTTGATGCGATATGAAATCTAGATACCATCTGTTCCCCGTGGAACATTATCTCACTAACGAAACTGTATCTCAACACCACTAAGCAAAAGCGAAGGTGGAAATCCCATAGGATTGCTAACCCAAATTGTTGCAAGTATTATACCTTTTTTCTGCTTTACACACAAAATGACGCGCTGACAAAAGATTTGGAGGAACCCTTAAATATCAAAATTCAGCGCTGTGGAAGAAAAGGGGGACGATAACGAAAAGTGGTATCGATATGTATTGATATTGAATGGCTTGGCTATTACAATGAAATGAAAATACATGATTATTCAGAGCATTCCACTTTCGTGCAGTTCGACTGAAGAATGACTGCCTTCATTCATATGTCCGAAGTTATCTTATAATAATAATAATAGTAATGTGGTCGGATGTGCATTTTCGGTGGAATAATCGTTATTTCACCGAACGACAATTAAAAGTCACCTTTTTGATTTTAATTCGGTATTTAATGTATTCTTTTATCAGTTGCCACCGAATATGGGTTATTATAAAAACGCTTAATAAGACTTTTCATTAAGAGCGACGCAGTTCGCTTCTCAACAAAGCACACAGGGGCTTCGTGATTGACTAGAAGTGGGGTGAATCGTTGGGGACAAATTGCTTGTTGATCTTGTCATTGTGAACCTTCTTCGTGGTTTTAATCGGCTAGAGTGGTTTCTGATTCTGACGAAGTATTTTATGTTAACATCGAGCGCCACTGCTTAAAAGCCCTATATTTAGGAGTTCGCATTTTTTATTAAACAAAGATTTATCGGACGAGTTCATTTAATGCCATGTGGGAAGCAGTATTTTCGATGATCGACCGTGAGTGACTAGTGTTTAGTGATTAGTGGTGTTATTGCCCCATTTATTAGCTTACAGTAAGCTTATACAAAAAATTCTTACTTAAAATATAACTTACGAATTAGAAATTTAACTATATAGGCAAGAGTGGGGCGGAAGGTGGAGGCAGGTTAGTGGGAAAAGTATAGAAAGCGACGCTAAAGATTAGGGGTGTAATTGAGAGGAACGATTTAGGAGGCGGTGTTCGAGAATGCGAGTAGGGAAGTTAAAATCAAACAAGATGGAGATATTTTTGTAATCTAACTCTCCAATTAGCTTAACTAAATGTAGCCATAATTATTAATTTAAATACGCGGGGGTTATGGGAAAATTATAGAAAGCGGTACTAAAGATTAGGGATGTGATTGAGAGGAACGATTTAAGAGGCGAGGTTTAAAATCAAATATGATGGAGTTAGTGTTGACATTTCTCAACATACGCAATAAAAGTTTATATAGAGAAGGCGGGGAATGTATTGAAGGCAGAGAATGTAGTGAAGGGGGGGAATGTAGTGAAGGGGGGGAATGTAAAGAAAGCGGGGGAATGTAAAAAAAGCGGGGAATGTAAAGAAAGCGGGCAATGTAAAGAAAGCGGGGAATGTAAAGAAAGCGGGGAAGGTAAAGAAAGCGGGGAATGTAAAGAAAGCGGGGAATGTAAAGAAGGCAGGGATATCGTATGCCGTCACATTGACTAGTTAAGGTATTTAAAAATTTTATAAACAAAACTTAAATTTCAAAAAATACATTCAGCAAATGGCAAATTAACTAACCTTTCATTTAAAAAAAAAATCATATGAATTCTTCTATAAAATTATAAGTTATCTTCCACACGCGATAAAAAAACATGGCTTTGGGAAAAATGCATTTGAAGCGGATCCCCAACGGATTTTTATGTACACTGTGCTCGCGCATGCGTACTTTTCGAGCTCATTTTGACCCGCTAAAATACAAATTTATATTTGAGTCTTTGAGAACTTATTCTACAAGTGGTATACCATCGATTAAGGCAACAAGAGAAAATCGATTTCTTGAAGCCGCTACAGCAGGACTGAATTGAAGATCCATTTCAACTTTATTTCCAAACTTATTTTTTCAACGGACACCCAAATTGGCGACTTAATTGGAAACTGATTCCAGCTTTATATTTATATTAACTCTTGGACTGATTGATTTCAAGTTGAACGCTTGAGCTGACGAGTTAGTGAACAACTTAATTGAAGACTAAATTGACGATTGAATTAAAAATTGATTCTAACTTTATTTCCAAACTGAACTCTTCAACTGACGACTTAGTGGACAACATAATTGAATATTGAATTGAGGATTGAATTAAAAATTGATTCTGACTTTATTTCCAAACTGAACTCTTCAACTGACGGCTTAGTGGGCAACATAATTGAAGATTGAATTAAAAATTGATTCTAACTTTTTTTTCAAACTGAACTCTTCAACTGACGACTTAGTGGAGACATAATTGAATATTGATTGAATTAAAAATCGATTCTGACTTTATTTCCAAACTGAACGCTTCAACTGATGACTTATGGGACAACATAATTGAAGATTGAATTAAAAATTGATTCTAACTTTTTTTCAAACTGAACTCTTCATCTGACACCTTAGTGGACAACATAATTGAATATTGAATAGAAGATTGAATTAAAAATTGATTCTAACTTTTTTTTTAAAATGAACTCTTCAACTGGTGACTTAGTGGACAACATAATTGAATATTGAATTGAAGATTGAATTAAAAATGGATTCTGACTTTATTTCCAAACTGAACTCTTCAACTGATGACTTAGTGGACAACATAATTGAAGATTGAATTAAAAATTGATTCTAACTTTTTTTTTCAAACTGAACTCTTCAACTGACGACTTAGGGGATAACATAATTGAATATTGAATTGAGGATTGAATTAAAAAGTGATTCTGACTTTATTTCCAAACTGAACTCTTCAACTGACGGCTTAGTGGGCAACATAATTGAAGATTGAATTAAAAATTGATTCTAACTTTTTTTTCAAACTGAACTCTTCAACTGACGACTTAGTGGAGACATAATTGAATATTGATTGAATTAAAAATCGATTCTGACTTTATTTCCAAACTGAACGCTTCAACTGATGACTTATGGGACAACATAATTGAAGATTGAATTAAAAATTGATTCTAACTTTTTTTCAAACTGAACTCTTCATCTGACACCTTAGTGGACAACATAATTGAATATTGAATAGAAGATTGAATTAAAAATTGATTCTAACTTTTTTTTTAAAATGAACTCTTCAACTGGTGACTTAGTGGACAACATAATTGAATATTGAATAGAAGATTGAATTAAAAATTGATTCTAACTTTTTTTTTAAAATGAACTCTTCAACTGGTGACTTAGTGGACAACATAATTGAATATTGAATTGAAGATTGAATTAAAAATGGATTCTGACTTTATTTCCAAACTGAACTCTTCAACTGATGACTTAGTGGACAACATAATTGAAGATTGAATTAAAAATTGATTCTAACTTTTTTTTTCAAACTGAACTCTTCAACTGACGACTTAGTGGAGACATAATTGAATATTGATTGAATTAAAAATCGATTCTGACTTTATTTCCAAACTGAACGCTTCAACTGATGACTTATGGGACAACATAATTGAAGATTGAATTAAAAATTGATTCTAACTTTTTTTCAAACTGAACTCTTCATCTGACACCTTAGTGGACAACATAATTGAATATTGAATAGAAGATTGAATTAAAAATTGATTCTAACTTTTTTTTTAAAATGAACTCTTCAACTGGTGACTTAGTGGACAACATAATTGAATATTGAATTGAAGATTGAATTAAAAATGGATTCTGACTTTATTTCCAAACTGAACTCTTCAACTGATGACTTATGGGACAACATAATTGAAGATTGAATTAAAAATTGATTCCAACTTTTTTCTAACTGAACTCTTCATCTGACACCTTAGTGGACAACATAATGAATATTGAATAGAAGATTGAATTAAAAATTGATTCTAACTTTTTTTTCAAACTGAACTCTTTAACTGGTGACTTAGTGGACAACATAATTGAAGATTGAATTGAAGATTGAATTAAAAAGTGATTCTGACTTTATTTCCAAACTGAACTCTTCAACTGACGGCTTAGTGGACAACATAATTGAAGATTGAATTAAAAATTGATTCTAACTTTATTTCCAAATTGAACGCTTCAACTAACGACTTAGTGGCCAATTGAAGGCGGAATTGAAGGTTGAATTAAAAATGTATTCTTACTCTATTTCCAGAGTGAACTTTTGGCGGTTTTGTATTGGTTATCGATGTAGGTGTTCCGCCGAACACTAGTTAGGAATAAAAGTCACCTTTATATATATCTTTGTTAATGTTCCGCCGAACATAGTCCACACCGAAATAAAAGCTATCACTTTTTTTATGGCAATTTGCCTTTGTTTATTTATTGAATACTTTTTTTTACATTTTTGTTCGCGTGTACACAATCACCCGTTTTCTTGAATGCTCCGTGTCTTCCTCTCGTTGTGGTTAATATGGGAATAAATGATATTATGGTTATAGCTGGTGTGCCGGCACGCGAATGGGTTCACTTACACCCCAACGCTTCACTGGACTCCACTGGATATTGTTGCAGAAATGGGAAAAGAAACACCGGAATGTTGTTTAGAAATCTGTGCTTTATTGTCTTGACATTTTTCTTAAAGTATTTAATCACTAGGTGAACACTACATCACACTTGTACAACGAGTCGAAGTAATTTCATCATCATCATCAGCACTACAACCGGGAACCGGTCTTGGTCTTATTTCGCAAATCCTGAGGCTTGTTAAATTCTCAATAATGATTTGTTTTTTCCGGGCAAGGTCATTAGTCTTGCGCCAGCGAAGTAATTTAATTTGGGATAATATCGTTGCTAACCGGAATTAATGTTCAAATAAGTTGATTTGTGTATAAAGGTATACTGATTCACTACTTGCACTCCACGGTGATTGAGTTTTGACTCTTGTTATGATCACGACCGATCCCCGCGGTGGTTGAATTTCGACTCTTGTTATGATCACGACTGCTCCCCACGGTGGTTGAATTTCGACTCTTTGAAACTGACTCGTGCAGAGTCGGCCTTTCGCTAAGGGTGGGTTTTCGTTTTCGAAAGAAACGTGAAGTTTCTCTCTGTGGTGACCAATAGGAGATGATTTCTCTGCCGATCTTGACGGGATTATTTCGCTTGCCCATGTTGCCAGGTCATGAGCAAACGAAAACGTGAAAAAGGAAATAAGACGAAGGGCATCATAGTGGTGACCATGCAGCTGCGCAAATAGTCTGTGTGCCTTTACGGCAACTTGTGCCACAAGCAAATAAGATACTTGCACAACGATGATTGTGCACGGTATCGATGCCAATGGCCAGAGTCGAATTCTTTGTGTGCATTTTTACATGCAGGAGAATTCGTTTTTTTTGCGGCAAGACACGCGATGCGTGAACTACTTTTGCGGTTGGAGAAAAGTTAGTGTGACTGTAGACAAGTCGGAAAGATGTGCTACACACGTGTGTGGCAGGGCATGCTGGCTAACAGGGGCGCCGATCGGTTTCCCAATGTATGTTGCATGTATGTTAAAGTTTTGCTTTCAGTGAATTTTGGATAATGCATTGTGGTGCATGAAATGATGAATTCTTTTCAGGAATGTTCAGGACATGCATTGAATGCATGATATGATGCCATTGGGAAGGGGAATGTTTGCAGGTAACTGCAGGTTTGTTGTGATCCTTCTCTCAGTGAGCGTGTCTCCTTGTCCTGAAAAGTATGAGGGATCTCTTTAAGACAGCATCTGAGGGGACCCGTTGCGGTTGCCGCCGTGCTTCCTCAAACCTTGAGGGAAGAGCAGCTACCGATCGTTGAATATGGGTCCTGGGAATCGGCCAGGCCCAATAAAAACTACTTTTTATTTTATGATGTTTGATGATATTTTATTTTATTATATTATGATTAATTTATTGTAATTGATTGGCGACCTTAAACGTCGGGCGCCAACCTAGAGACTGATCCTCTAATCTGAAATTCATCGCCCATTTATACAAATCTTCATTGAGATTTGTATGCGAAAAATTTGAGAAAAGGAATGGAATATCTATTTTTAGAATATACACATCTGGCTGCAATCCAGATGGATATAAGGATTTTAGAATTGTGTCTATGGGAAGGAAATGGATATCTTTTAATGTGTGTTTGTTTGCATATGAAGATATGCATTATGGTGTTTAGTTTTTAGGAAGGATTTGGAAATATGAGTACGGTAATTGAACAATTCAATTTGTCTAACATTGGTTTGAATGTTAGTTTGGGGATATGGATTAATGATAAAGTAGGTGGGTAGAAATGTATGTGGGAGGAAAATGCTAGGGCTTTTTGGAGCACTACAGGTTAACGAAAGGAGTTGGGGTGAACATTGTGGGTGGCATTGTGGGTGAAATTGGGGTGGGAATTGTGGTTGGTTATCAGCGCGATATTGGAGAACCCCCACAATATATATATTGCGATGGCAAAAATTCTCACCGAAAAGATTCGTTAAGTTGATCTCTCCTTCTCCTCGTTCGACCTTTTTGTATCTCCGTACCTGATGACGTTTTCTACCTCGGCGGTATCTTTGGGTTTTCCCTGGTGCTTAATTACCCAAGGTATTTTACCTGGCCGATATCATTATTTTCGTCTGCGATATTTACAGGTAATTTTTTCTACATTAGGGAACATGTTGCAAATAACTGCCGTCTTTGCGCAGGTACCTACGGTGATCTTTTTGCGATGGCAAAACCGAATTGCGGCTGGCTCCAGAGGAGATTACCAGTATTGTCCAATACTTGGCCGCGTGGCGTTTTATTAATGTTTGCCGCGTTGGTTAATGAATTTTTCAGCTAATGCATTTCCAACGAATTCGTTTCAGAAAAATGTGATTTTTCTGTCGCCGTGTAGGCACAAGGAGTTTGGTGAAACACGCAACCCACGTGTAAGAGAGCACGTGCGGTTGAGGACGAAAGTATGAATGGGCGAACTAAGGGATTTACCTTAAAGTGTTTTGTGAGGTTCGTAGAACCGCCGCAAACTCTTCAACTGAGGACTTACTGGACAACTGAATTAAGGGTCGACTGTTCCAATTGTATATTCAATTCGGGCTTTTCAGTCAAAAACTGAATTGACGACTGAATTGAAGACCTGTTCAAACTTTATACGAGAATAGAAACTGAACTATTGAACTGACAACTAAATTGAAGCATGAATTGACGACAAAATTCTGATTGACTTGATGGCTGACATTGTTATTGACAAATTCTTTTCCTCGACTGAATCAATTGAACTTCGATTTCGAACTGAAATCTGTAATGAAACAACGATCGTTTATATATAGGTTCAAACACTTAGTATTCTTGCTGCTGTTTTTCTTCGATGGTTGCCATCTTTTACTTTAGGGCGACCGTCTTTGGTTCGTTTTTGTACTGTTTTTTTAAATTATCATGCAATGCATCGCTAATGCATATCGTCTATAAAAGATTTAATTATATACTGGTTACAGTAAAAGATTTCGTTTTTATGAAGACTAAGAATAGAGTGGGTGAAAGGGTAGAACCTTGAGGAATGCCGGTATTGATTTGAGGGATTATGAACTTAGGACCCTTTTGAGCTTCTTGGAGAAAGTGACTAATATGCATTCTGTGTTCGCAACATAGATAATTTTTTAAACTTTATTTGGAAGCGGACATAGAGATCCATCTCGATTTAATTGTATGTTGAACCTACTACAGAATTATTTGTAGTCGCTTAAATTAAGGTGTGCAAACAATATTAAATCATGCCAAGAAATTAACTGGCTGTGGAAGTGGAACCAACTGAATTTTGTTATGTATTTCTAAATTATTAAAGGCGAAGATCCGAAACACCAATATACCGTACTATAGAATTGCCAGAGGTACGAGTAATCACGACTCATTCATTGAAGTCCTATCTTACAAGTTTGAGTGCGTTTATAGTGCAATGGACTAACCGAGACCTCCGGTTTACGGATTGTTTCTGTCGCTTAATTCTAAAGGCTACCAACAAAAAGAATCTCGATGGATATAACTATAACCCCACAAGTTCAATTCACTTGTCGTCGCTCTTGAACTCGACATGCAGAATACGTGCTCTTGCCGCTGCCGCTCCGCGCGTATTCATCACTCGCCGTAGGCCGCGCACATCAAACTACAATGACGTACAAAACAATGCACCGCAGTCAACAAGCAGCAGTTAGAGCTGGGAGATGTGAGCCGCGGGAGCTGGTAGATGGGGCCAGTAATGCAAAACTATTCGCTCAATGGTTGGTGGGACTGAAGTCGCAACCATTCGCATTGTGACAGCAACATTAGTTTTTATTTATTTATTTTGATTTTGTTTTATTTTTATTTTTATTTTTATTTATTTCAAATCAAATGTCGTTAAGCAGACTTTGGCGAGACGGCGCGGGTCGATT
Source organism: Microdon myrmicae (assembly GCA_963931805.1). Lineage (NCBI taxonomy): Eukaryota > Metazoa > Arthropoda > Insecta > Diptera > Syrphidae > Microdon > Microdon myrmicae. The sequence continues at coordinate 174,578,529 of OZ007497.1, read as the reverse complement.
CCGCGGCATCCATTCATTTAATTTTGCCATGCGTGCATTCCCTTGTATGCGATGTAACTTGCTAGTAGCACGAGTTCATCAGAACGTCAAGTTCAATGAACCAAAACACTTTTAGCCCGGACTTTTGCTGTTTGGTCTGTTTTTGTTGTTGGCGTTCTTATCCGGAGCTGCATTTTAGAATCTAGTTAATATTGAATACAGTGAGAGGTTAAAAAAAGAAAAAAAAATCGACGAATTAATGGATTAGGGGCGAGTAGGAAACAAGGCATAGAATACATTTGAATAAAAATAGAATTTAAGTTTGCACTTGAGATGTGTTAAGGATTGTCGCGCATAGACGCAGGAGGACTAGTCTTAGAGCCATTGATCTAGAGCGTACTTTGCCAACTCAAGTGCGATCTACTTAGAACGAGGCCTTGGATTTATACGACGAAGACACGTTCTTCTATTGTAAGAGGACCAAATGTGAATGAATGTGGAAGCAACGTAAAGTAAGATGGAAGTCTTGTAAGAGTCGTCGACGTCTGGTCATAAAGAAGACGACAGGCGTATTGTTAGTACTTTTAAATTAGATCAAATGGTGCATATGAGGAACAATCATGTAGTAATACATTTACTTCCTGCCTTATTTGTCATGTACTTAGGATGGTTTGAAAAGTTTGCGCAGGAATGAAAATTTTACAAGTTTTCGGGTCATACCGTTCGTTACCTTCGCTCAATACTACTTCAGTTTTTTTAATCCTTCTGAGTAAGGCTGTAATATTATTTCAGAAACGTTTGCTTCAGGTTTCTTTTTAAAATAGCGAGTTTTCAGAAAACTGTTTGCGTTTGGTGGTGTGCGATACTGACACTGGAACTTTATACAACAAAATACAGTACAAACTCGATTTACGCAACTAATAGAAATTGGGGCAGTTGCGATAACCGAGGCACTTACTGGGTTGTATTTTTTTTATACAAATTATAGTTGAAATAGATTATTTTCTTATAGATAACGACAATGTTATGAAAAAACTTTAGTGAACCCAAAACAAACAATTATTTTTGAACATATTTTTATTAAATACGAAAACGAAATGTTCGAAATTTATACAAAAATTAATTAGTGATACATATAGAATATTAAGTTTTTTTCTTACAGAAGTTAGATATTTTAGATCGAATTTTTTGCGATTTAATGTTTTTTAAAACTGCCCTCTCTTTTATTTTTTGTAGCAATAAAATCTCTTCTATTGGAATGTTGTTCTCTTCGGCCCATTGCAAACATATGTTTAAGGATCGAACTGCATCTTCTGATTTAACTTTTGATAAAGTGGGGGCCGACTCAGCTTCACCTTCACCTTCACCGACGTTCTCAATTTCTGCTGGATCGTCACAATTACCAGATGACTCAAGGTTTTCGTTAAACCAATCAATGATATCTTCATTGGAGAGGCTAATGTTGGGAACAATTCCAACCAGCAGACTAGAAACGGATGAGATCAATTCTCTTTCCCTTAAGAAGTTTGCAGATAGTGTAGATAATGGAAGCTCGTCCTTCTCACCCCAATCACCCTTGGTAGGCATTAAAACATTCCAACATTTCGGGATCGTTTAAGGGTCTACTTTTTCCCAGGCATTAGCTAGCAAACAAACTGCATCGGCGCTATAGGTTCGCCTCTCCCGAGAGAGGTCTAATAAAAAAAAATAAAAAAAAGTTTCTAAGTCCATGTCCTCACTTGAAACTAAGTGCGCCAATAAATTTGTTTTGTAGTGGACCTTTGTCATGTTGATAATATTTTGATCCATAGGTTGAATGATGGCAGTGCAATTTGCCGGAAACATCATAACAATTATCAGTCCATCATCGCTTTGCAATTCGTTTTCTTTAGGATGACACGGGGCATTGGCCAAAAGCAGTAGTGCCTTTCTTTCAAGTGTTTTTGATTAAAGAAAATTTCTTACCTGAAAAAAAAACCCATTAATACAAACACAACATTTTGTATTTTTTTTTTACTTCGGGAACAAACACGTTGTGGAACCATTGTTCGAATAATAGGAATGTCATCCATGCATTTTTATTTGCTTTATAAAAAACAGGCTTATTTTCAAAGTTTTTAAATGCTCTTGGATTGGCTGCTTTACCAATGAGGAAAAGTTTTATTGTGCATCCCTGATACATTTGTGCACGCAAGGAATGTTATTATTTCCTTGCTTACTTTTCGTCCTGGCGCTGACGCTTCTTTAAAAGAAACAAGTGTTTTGTTCGACAACATTCTGTAAAATAAGCGAGATTCGTCTGCATTGTAGATCTGATCCGCAGTCATGTTAAGTTCCTCTATTTTTTTTTTAATTTTTGTACGAACGGTTGGACAAGTTCATGTTTATTCGGTAATTTTTCACCACCGATTTTCAAGATTCGAATACCATGTCGCTTTTTAAATTTCGCAATCCATCCATTGCTGGCGTTAAATTATGGTCTTTCCTCTATTTTATTGTGCAATTGAATTGCCTTTGACTTTATAATGTCATTAGAAAGTGTGATGTGTTTAGCTCTTTGCTTTTGAAACCATCCATATAAAGCCTTTTCCATCTGTGGATATTCCGAGGCCTTCAACGTTACCCGTTTCCCTGGTCCAGATTAGCCACAAATTGTCTCAGAGCAGCTGCCTTTCCTTTTATGCGGCTTATTGTTGATTATATTATATTTATCACAAATTGTCTTTTAAAAAACCCTTTTCTAATTCTAATAAAATATTTCTTTTATTAATAGACAATTTTGTAATATTTCTTGTAACATCCATCCTGTACAAATTTTCCGTAGACACTAATGAAATCGCAACCCATTCAAATAAAGGCAGATGCATTTTATGTGTTTGTGTATTATTTTTACAAGGAATTTTGTTCAGACAAATTAGCTGTAAATTAACGGCAGGAATACAGAATCAAAAGGAGAGCATGCAAATAGAAAACAGATGAATAAACACAAGAAGTTGCACAAATCGAGGCAGCAAGACGTGCTACAAATTTAGTGTTGCGAAAATCGAAGAGTTACACGAACCGAGGGTTGCGTTAATCGAGTTCATGTTGTAATGAGTTGCGTTACATTTTCTCAGCTTATAGTATTGTTTCATAACCTTGTGGGGGTTCTCTATATTACATGGGGAACCAACCCACAATTTCAACCACAATTTCCGCCTTAGTTCGACCGCTAACAGCGCGTCACATCAACCCCTATCGCACCGTTCATGCTATTCACCTGGAATACCATATTTCCCAAAGGACGTTTAGCTAAACTCATTATCCTATGCAGATAATGTATAATTGAGTTTAGCTACTCTTGCCATACGGCACCTCCATTCCTCTATCCATGGGATTTCCACCGGAAATTTCATTCATGTTGGTTAGCAACAACCAAGTCGAATCAAACGACGCGGTTGCAGCATCATTCAATGGCTTGGGTAATTACCAACATTCCTTAGCGTTTTTCCTACGGTACCATTTCCCTAGCCGATGTAGCGTCCTATCGATTTTCATCAGGTCATCCATTCGCTTGGGATCAATGATCTCTTTTTGCAGGTGAATAGCACCGGCTACATTTCCTATCCTTCATAATTCTGTTTCCATACAGTTCAATGCACTGTGAGATGACCACAGGCGTAACACTAGGGCAGTAGGTCAACCTCAGAAGCTGCATTTGATACCAGCACACACAACCAAGACACCCCGAGATCACAGTACATCGTGTTTCTGTTCTCTCATTCTACAACGTTCGCCGATTATCAATTAACTGAAGTTACCACACTTCGACGAGCGTGACGATGAGGAAACAGACCCGTGATCTCTTTTTGTTGTCCTGTGTGCAAAATCGAGAACACAGAATTTTACCCGTAACCAAATCAGTCGCATCTCAAACACTGCCACAGGAGGTCACGCCGCTCATCAGTCAGTTATAATGCAATCGCCATCGCGGGCAGACAATCTATTTCATGTAAATCTAGGGATAGTTTATCTTAACGTTAAATAAAAGTAACCCTTATATTAACAAACCCTTCGTGTGTAAATACAAATGTAAATCTAGTGATAGTTTATCTTAACAAAATAAAAAAGGAACTCTTATATCAACAAATAAAAAAGGAATATATAAACAACTATACCAGTGTGTTTTCCATTGTTCCTGTTCTTCCTGGATTTTTGTGGATATTCGACCGAGCAACATCTTTGGGGAAGAAGTGAATTCTGTGCCATGTTAGGCATCATACCATACTTCGCACCCCCACAACCTTAAAACAATGTAAGTGATGTTGTTTCTATAATAAAAACTTACACAAACGGTGTAAGCCATTATGAAGAAATTTTTGCGTGCATCAATTCAGTAGTCGTACCACCCAAAAATAATCCCAAAACTACCATTGAAACTAACATTACAAGCCTAACATACAAGCCATTATATAAGGATGAATCAAATATAAACGGCAATTTTTCAAATAAGGGTTTTTTCTTGTAGTTTTCCCTCAATCATTCATTAATTATTATTCATCGAACTGCTATTTTTCATTATATAGATTATAGATTATAGTTTTAAAGGAATTGCCTTCCTAAAGCTCTAAGATACTAGTTGTAAAATGTTAATTTGTAAACGTATTATCTACTTAATAAAAATGGAATTGAATTGTAAATGGCAATTTTACTTGTGCTTAGCAACAAGCTGCGAGCTAGATAATGTTGTGCGTGGCTGTTATTTGGTTTATGAAGAGTAGGGGAACCGGCTTGGCTAGCGGTCTCGCTCGACTTTGTAGCCAGTACAGGCATGAGCGAGCAAGACGTACATATGCCTGTTGCGAAACGAATTATTATAAAATATTTAACAAATGAAATTGTTAAACCTTCGGAAATTATTTCTCGATTGAAGGCACAGTTTGGTGATGATACACTGTCTCAGAATCGTATTTATACGTGGGGCAGAGGAGTAAAAAGTGGGCTAGGACGTATTGAAAACGAAAGTCATGATTGACGCCTAAGGACAAGTCCTACAGATGACAACATCCGTGCCGTACGAGAGCTTATTCAAATAGCCGCTTAAGGGGGTAACCTCATGTAAAATGAAATTTTTTAGCCATTTTTTGTTTTTGCATAAGTTGATAGGAAATTTCCTCTAAAATACGAGAAAAAAATTTAGAAAGTGGTCCGACACCTCCTTGTACTTTATTTTCAAAAGAAAGTAAACAGCCTAATTGGGCGGATCACTCAAATAGTCGAGCGCACTTTTCGACAACAGGAAAAAACGACTCAATTAGAACAGTTTGAAGAAGAGGAAGGTCTACTCTATGGCCCTGGAATCGCAGATTAGCAAAAACTGCGGTAAGTTAGAACGAATTACGAATTTTTTCACGATTTTTCTATTACTCAAACTTTAAACGCGTTTTTCTCGAAACGCAAAATTTCGCACACCGTGCAACGTAGCTCAAAAACTAATCATTCGATCTTTATGAAGTTTGGTATAGAAATTCTATAGATATTTGGCCTCGGCATGACGAGCTCCGATTTTTTATTTTTTTATTTAAAACATTGTTATTAACAATTGTTTATAAAAGAAAATCCTTTTTTTTTTTTGTCAAAACTTCGCCATTTTTGCAAATTTGCAAAATTTTAATAAAAGGGCAACGTCATGCTGAGCGTTTTTGCATAAACTAAAGAACCCATTTGGTATTTTTTGTTTCAGATCATTCTTGTGATCTGTATGCTGCACGGCGCATTTCAAGCCGCCATTGCATGGTTTTATTGTTAACGATTAGTCTTAAAAAAATATTTTCTTTAAATATTATAACGTAAATAAATTGTGCGTTAAATTGCAAATTATTCTACGCATTACATTTTTCAAAAAAAATTCCTGAAAAACAGGCTATTTACATGAGCTCCCCCCCTTAACTGTTGGTGAAATCTCATCAGAAGTGGGTATCAGCTATGGAATTGTTTAATCTATTATCACCGATGATCTTAGCTTAAAAAAAATCACTCCTCGATGGGTTCCGAGGTTATTGATCATAAATCAAAAACAGGTCGAAGATCAGTGGAAGACTTCTGGATCGATTTCAACAAGAACGGGAGGATTTTTAGAAGCGTGTTGTCGCATGTGCTGAGACATGAGTCTCATACTCCCGAGACGAAAATGGCAAGTAAGGAGTGGCTGTGGAGTGGATGAAGTCTGCCCAATGAAGACCAAAACTCGCCTCTCAGCCGCAAAAATTCTTGCAACGATTTTTTCGACACAAATAAAATTTTAATTATTGATTTTCTTCATGAACAACGAACAGTGAATGTAGCTTATTACTGTCAGTTGTGACAATTGCCAAAAGCCACATATCGAAACAAAAGACGACGTATGCCCATTCGATATGTCATCCTACTTCATGACAACGCCTTGACAAGGAATACATAGGAAGAAATGGGCTGGGAAACTGTGGCGGTTTCCCAGCCCAAACCCCACGGTTCGCCTTCCTAAAAAACACCCATAACTCCATCCAACCATATAAATTCGCTAATGCAATCGATTATCTAAGGTATAATCTAAAAAGTCCCTGTGAAAGGAAACTTACCTTCATGCATCTCTTCGCATATAATTTCCTGTAAGATTTCTTCTCTACCTTTTCAGTAATCCCAAAACCTATTCGGTACCTTTGGTTCCCAGCCAAATTTCGCACACCTGTACCGCAATCTGCACCCAGCATACCTGAAACATTTCCTTTGCAAGGGCATTAATGCATACAACGCGTTCGATAAGGTTCCTGGAAATAAATCTTTAAAGTGCATATAGCATCATCACTCCCAAGCCAGTCGGCACCCTCTGTCTGTGTTAAAATCCTATGTCGGACAGCTTGTTTTTACAGATGCCATAGATCATATTTCTACGCATGTAAACATGCATACGATTCAACTCATTGTTTGTTTTCTCACTAACAAACAATCTTCAATTTCTTTCCCTGCCACAACTAATTACCCGGCATATACAAATGTAAGCAGGGGATTCGTTTTGTCCACCGACCTAAGATCAGTATCTCTTTCGAATGGCTATTCGTATATTTACACAAGGGCACCACTCATCTAAGACTTTTATGATGCCCTCGTCCCATATTTGCTTTTAGCACATCTCTTCGATGCCTTAGGTCGCTTCTCTATTTTTTCTTGTTTTTCTCGTTTCAGGTTTAGTTTATCCTTGGCTAAACGCATCGATAAACACGGTGATGTGTACAAACACACACATACACCACCGCGTCCCAGAGATCGCTTTCGATTGGTCACTGGTCAAAGGAAATTTCATTTCCTTTTCACCACACCACCAAAAACTCACCCCAAACGATAAAATATCGTTGAGTCGTTTTCCATCCACTGACCGCCATGGTCACATGATCTCCCACTCTCCTTAGCGTTGCGGAGATGCGTTAAATTCGAGGTTGCGAGTTTCAGTGCGTTTGATTTTTTTAACAGTGTCGCGTTTTAAAAACTACGTCAGTTAAAGAAACCCTATCGTGGACAATTAATAATGTAACTATAAGTCAACACAACGTACGGTAAATCGCGAATGTGAAACAAACTCGACCAAAAATAAATTAAAATCGGCTGATCAATAAATTAAAACAAATGTTTTATTTTCCTCTTCCTGGACGTTGGATTGTGGAGCTTCACTTGTGCTTTGCTCTCCTGTGCTGCAGTTTCCAGGATGATGTCATTACCCTTCCGCGTTTGATGAACATTTTCCTTTCAGTGTTTGACGGAACAGTTTTTGGGACATTTAGTGGCGATTCGGTTTGGCGGAACCTTGTCTGAACTGCGAATAGTTAGTGGAACGAAGTAGAACTCGCACCCATGCCGGTGCCACGAATTCGTCCGCTACAAAACCATCTGTACAGGAAATGGGATTTGGGCAGCGGCATGCTCTTGTAGCTCGTTGTGAGCATGATGGAGTTGTACTCATTCCTAACAATGAGGTTCAGTTCCTCACAATTAAGGCCCTCAATGAATGGGACCCAGTTAGCAAATGACGTTGAGTGGCGCCTGAAACTCGACACTCAGTGAAGTGCTCGCTAATGAATTACGAAATAATGCTTGCACACTAGCCAAGTGGACTGTGCAAGCTGTTCTTGCCGGTTCAGATCAGATCAAATTTGGTTATGTATCACGTGCCAACATTCGGGATCCTTCGCCTCATATCATTCTCGGTATCCAGCAATTTAAGACCCATGAAGTCGTCACTTAAATAAACTTGAGCATGGACAATGCTTGGGGTATCCTTCGGTGCATCATTATTATTGCACTTTTTAATTTATGTCTCTATGTGATGGATGCAGCTGTTAGGGTGAAGGTTGCGTCCACCGAGAGATGATAACGGTCAGTCTCGAATCACCGTCCTTAGCATGATTCCGTTCAATCACGCCAGTAATCACGTATTTCACTTCAGTTGATATTTGTACTAACAAAGGGGAAACCAAAGACCAAAACGGCTCGAGGGAGTTCACCTTTTATTAGTTGTTACTTGATAATCCTTTGTCTCATTCTCGTAAATGGCGGTTGGCGGTAGACGGACGGACGCCTGACGAGGGTTGATTGACGACGTGTGCGTCCACCAAAAAACCTATCTATCGAAATGTGTAACTTAATTACACATTTCCTAGCAACATTAAAATATAAAAATTGCAACGTAATGTCTATTGCAACATATGATGGAAATAAAACCTATTAAGAAGTAATTAAAAGGTAATTAACAAGACTTCGTGGAATCACGAAATAGGCAATTAAGCAAATTGCAATACAATATCTATTATGTAGAAAGATAAGCCTAAGGAAAAGATTTTGATGTAAAAATAAATTTAGTTTTAGTAGCGGTTCTTTGAAGAGCAGACGATTTCTTGACTCTACTCGAAATTGAAATAAAAATATAAATTTTTATTTAAAAAATGGTTTTTTTATTATTTCACTTAAGTGCAATTTAGAAAAAACATAACTCGCGCGCTCGAAGTTGATGGTCGATTGGCTAAAAGACGTTACTCACATTTAAATCAAGGTGAGAGCTCGATGGCGTCCCTAGGTGATGACGCATTGTCAGCTGGCGGTTGACAGGCGTGGTGATTATGGTGGCCGGTGTTACGTGTGGTTTCCGCCACCCCATCAATTAATTGTATTTAATATAATTTGTTTTAATCTAGTTTGATGGTAAGGTGGTGGAAGAATTGCGCGATCCACAAGTGAGTGTTCGAAGACGCCCCGATTCGAGTGTGGATCGTGGGCGAGTTCGAATTCGGTTTTCGAAATGGATGTCGATGAGCGAGAGAGAGACAGGAGGATGTTTAAATTCGGTTTTTTGGATTCCGTTGTTGACTGTTTTTAAGAATTCAGTTGGAAGATTTTTTCTCGAGTTGAGAGTTCGTTAACGGCAGTTAAAGAAGCAGAAAAAGAGAGGAAAAAGCGCAGATCAGAGAAGAGTTGTTCCGCATAGTGAAAGAAAGAAAGATTGTAAAAAGTAACTTGTTGATTTAAAGATTGAAAAAGAGATAATTGTAAATGGAAGTAAAGTAAAGTGGTGATCAATAAACACGTAAATAAAGTTGTCCTGTTGAATGACGTTCGAAAATTCATCCTTAGTTTTGATCAAAGTATATTGGTTGGAGTTATTGGATATAACAGTATTATAACAGGCCAATTGAAAAGTCCCCGGCCTGACACATAGGTGGCGGCACTAGAATTAAATCCATATGATTTTTAGTTAGCCCTAACCTTCAAAAGACGCGTGTATAAATTTGACAGATGTTGGATCATTATTTTGTGAATTATAGTATTTTGAGTGAAGCAACTTCTGTTATTGTGAAAAAAATGGATAAAAAGGATTTCGCGTGTTGATAAAATATTGCTTTTCGAAGGGAAAAAATACAGTTGAAGTTTAGACGTGGTGAAATGAGCACCGAAGACGGCGAACGCAGCGGACGCCCAATAGAGGTTGTTACCGACGAAAACATTAGAAAAATTCACAAAATGATTTTGAATGACCGTAAATTGAAATTGAATGAAATAGCAGGCACTCTAAACATATCAACTGAACGTGTACATCATATCATTCACGAATATTTGGGGATGAGAAAGCTCTGTGCAAAGTGGGTGCCGCGCGAGCTCACTTTTGACCAAAAACAACGACGAGTTGATGATTCGGAGCAGTGTTTGGAGATGATCAAGCGATATGTGACAATGGATGAAACATGGCTCTATCATTTCACTCCGAAGTCCAATCGACAGCCATCCGAGTGGACTGCACACGATGAACCCGCCCAAAGCGTGGAAAAACGCAACAGTCGGCTGGCAAGGTTACGGCGTCTGTATTTTGGGATGCGCGCGGAATAATTTTCATTGACTATCTTGAAAAAGGAAGGACCATCAACAGCGACTATTACACAGCGTTATTGGGCCGTTTGAAGGACGATTTCGCCGAAAAACGACCGCATTTGAAGAAAAAGAAAGTGCTGCTTTACCAAGACAATGCACCGTGTCACAAGTCAGTGAAAACGATGGCAAAAATCCATGAATTGGGCTTCGAATTGCTTCCGCATCCACCGTATTCTCCAGATCTGGCCCCCAGCGACAATTTCATGTTCTCAGATCTCAAAAGAATGCTCGCTGGGCGGAAATTTTCGTCGAATGAATAGGTGATCGCCGAAACTGAGGCCTATTTTGAGTTGTTTTACTCAAATTACTATAATTCACAAACTAATGGTCCGACATCTGTCAAATTTATACACGCGTCTTTTGAAGGTTAGGGCTAACTAAAAATCATATGGATTTAATTCTAGTGCCGCCATCTATGTGTCAGGCCGGGGACCTTTCAATTGACCTGTTATATATATATTGGATTGAAACCGGACCTGGCCTAATTCAGACTTAACAAAAGGTAACCCCATTTGTATTTAAATCAAAATATTTGTGGTTCTTTATACACCACACCGGGGAGTGTGCTAGACAATGAACGTACTAGATTCTCCCCGCTGCATTTAGTTGCGAATCCGCAACGCTGTACCTTGTAAGATTTTTACCAAGATTTTTTTTTACCAGTTGCAATGAAATAAGGACTCAAGAGTTTTTATGCTCTGCTCTCTACTTGACCTTAACTCAAATCGCTGAAAAACTTTAAACACGCCTTAAAATGTTGAAATGACATGTTTGGAAACTGCAGACGTTTAGTCTCCTCTGGATCGATTTAAAAAAAAAACCTTGCTGGGTTTTTTTATTATTAACGTATCCCACGCGGTAATTCGCGAGTTGGACACTCGATTTTGTTTTGAGCTACTTGTGAACCTTTTTCGCGGTCACGATCCTTTGGTTGCAAGCATTTCTGAATTTAACCAAATTCTATCTGTTAACTTTTTTTCGGATCGGAGCGCCACTGTTGTTGCTGTAATCGATCCCCGGTGATAGTGAATTTTTCCCAACTTGTAGCCGGGCCTTACGCCAATGTCCTAAACATAGTCAAAGATATCGCGGAACCTGTAATGTGTCCCATCTTACCAGATAACCAGAGTTCGAACCGACCTATCGCGCCATCCAGTCTTTTCGACTATATTTCCAAGTTGACCTCCGAAAGTTGGCCAACATTTCTCCGGATCATTTAGCGGAGTCTAACTTAATGGCGTTAAAATCCAACCTACCGTTCAGCCTTTAGACGTCTTTATAACAAGCTGGCCTGCCGGTGAGTATATTTTGAAGCCCCACTCAAAGGACTTGAAGTTGAAGAAAGAGCAGACAAAATACAATCTGTTTGTATGCCGAAACACTGCAGGTCAGTGAGCGCTGTGCTATCTAACAATCAATTCAGAAATAGTGGTCTTATTGTTTCATAGGTTTGAATGACATCTGACTTGAAAAAAAAAAAAAAACTGTTCCCAAAGCAACGGTCGTGTATTGTGAAGAACGATCATGATCTGATGCCTAATATCTCTATTCCAATGGTTCGATAACATAGTCCGAATCCATTCAAGTAGAACCCTAGGGTTAATTAATCGAGAAGTCATTCAAATGTTTTGGGAAACAGGAACATAAATTGGATCAATAAACTCTAAATGTGAATTTTCATTAGCTTGGCAACGAAATAGAGCAGAATTAGCTGACTTCTTCAATTATCTCACATAGGCCTCTTTCTTGAAAATACAAATGACAAGTTCTTATCAAAGATCATTAAAAATCCAGTTATACTGCTTAGCAATTGATTATAGTAATGTCATAAAATCCAACGGTGAATAGAACTCGTTCCATAGGAAATCTGAAATTCAAAACCTTTAGTGAAACATATCTGCAAAAGTTGGTCGTTATGCAAACGACTTTATCTATGTTCTTCAATAATCAATTTCCATGCCTATCATATTTATATGACACTGGGCTAGCCTAGCCTAGCCTACTGCAGTTTGTGGTAAGAAGTTAATGATGGGACAAACCACAAAGAATATTCGGTCTGGGCCAAGTGGTCACGTTATAAATTGATACCAACTGTGGGGGCCAAAATAAAAGGGGGAAGAATGAGGATAGATTGGTGGGTAAAGCTGTACATGTGTTTATACATGCATATGGTAATACTGTTGGTCTGAATGTGTACCAAGTCACGTAGGCACTGGTGGTAGTGAGATGGTTGTTAAGAAGTGTTAATAAAAAGAAGTTGTCTATCGAGGTATATTTCGTTGCGTGTTGTTGTTGCCTTTTTGGCTGGAAATACGGTGACAAATGATGGTCTTTAAGGATTATAGGTCAACCTGTGTTTTGTCAGCAAAAAAGTGGGAGCATGCTGTTATTAGTGTTTTGGTTAATTGCTGCCGGACTGTTGAAACTATTTCATGGCACACTTTTACGACTTGTTTTATATTGACCCATTTTCGTATTATTGCTGAAGACATATGTATGACAAAAGAGGCGTGGTGTGTACTACTGTGGATATAATTTAATTATGTGCTTATGTTAAACTTCTTTCGGAATTTGTTATGGTTACGGGGATATTCTGCCTCGTGGGCGGTGATTATACCCAAATACTAGTAAAATCCTCATCACAAGTATGTATCTTTATATGAATGTGACATTTTGGCGGCTTCGGTTCTTTCGATGGCGGATGTCGTTTGGTATTCAAATATTAGGCTGCTCAATAAGTTTGATAAGAGATGGCGCTGTTAGATTATAGAAAAACAGAAAAGGGTTTGGAAGATCGTCGATTGACTAAGAGAGATTTAGAAGAAGTCTTAGGCATCACATCAATATTTTCGCTGACGTTTTAGTTTCATGAAGCTGTGTACTCAATAGGAAGAGCATTCATAAAAAATGAAACAAAAAACAATTTCGAATTCGACTTTCTCGGCAACATTTGTAGTGTTTTAGAAAGATTTTGCGAGTCGTTTCATCACTATGGATCAAACGTCCGCCATCGCGATTCTAACTCAAAACTAGAGGCTAAGGCTCACTATAACCTGCCCCAACCTTCCGCCCCTTTTCCTGCCTTCTTAATTTGTCCTGGTTACCTTGTTCTGGACCAGGTACTTCGGCCCCGAAGTGAGTTAGGGTTCAGAAATCGCCCAAGAAGGTGTTATTATCAGTTTTTTGAGTTATAAACAAAATTCTGTTTGTGGATTAACTGGTGAAACAATAAACTCGGATTGTTATTGTAATCATTTGGATCAAGTTGATTGTAAAAATTCGTAGGAACAGAACACATTGTCTCACATAGTTCAGAAAACGATCGTGAATATCAATTAATTCAAGTATGTATCTCTAAAATCTGCCAGGTTTAGTTCCCTCTGACCTCTTCCTTATCTCACATCTCAAAAGATGCATGCATGAGAAACGATTTTCAGAGGGAATAACAGCTATGGCTGCATATCTAAATAGGTTTCCGAAGTCTCACTTCAGGGATGGTAACCTTAAATTAGATCACTGGAATAAGTGTTTTGAAAATTGTCTTTTAATTTGTATTAAGTGTTCAGTGCGTGATAGTGGGTTACGTTTATCGTAACATGTTTTTCAATGCTCGAACACTTTCGATAATCGCAGCTGAACGGTTACTTTTTACCTTTGATTCCAAAATTATAGGATATTAAATTGAATAATAAAATGTATTTCAAACCATATTCAAATCATATTTTTCAAAACTTTTGAACAACCTAGAACCTGGAAACACACTCAAGGTTCCTTTTAAGTTCTCAGTCGTTTTAATAATTTTTAAATACATTTTTATGTTGTATGTTTTGCCGATTAAACACAGATCTTTTTAATGACTTTTCAATACATTTTTATGATTGAATGCAGCGGTTTTAACATTATGAATGGAATATGATGTCCTTCAATGTGTCGCCTAGGGTTGTGACGCAAAGACGGACCCTTTTAGGCACACTTTTCATAACAATTTGATAGACTCCTGGACCCATTTCAGCAATCATGAATGGATTGAATGATGCCATTAAGCGTTAAGGTTGTGGCGAGTTTGTTGGGGTATACCTTCAAGTATACCCTCCACGTATATTGATATTTCAGGAATAATGAATGGATCGAATCACGCCATTAAGCATCGAGCTTGTAGCGGGTTTGTTGGTGTATACCTTCAAGTATCATAATCATCATCGGCACTACAACCGGGATTCGGTCTTGACCTTATTTAGCAAGTCCCGTGGCTTGTTAAATTTTCCATAATAAGTTGTTGTTCCAGGAAAAGTTATTAGCCTTGCGCCACATATCTTCAAGTATACCCTCCAAGTAAACTCTTATTTCAGCATCGCATGAATTGGTTGTTGGTATTAATTATATTATTCCCCTACATTTGCAAAACCTCCCTCATCAGACCCATCGAAGAACAAGAAAGGTCCCAAAAATGATGTACCACCCCATCACCAAACTGTCCCACTTACCGAATATTATCGAAAGCATTGTATACGAATCTCTTAGTTTTCGTTGCAAATCCTTTATTTCACCAAGACAACATGGTTATCTCAATGGCCGATCAACCACAACCAATCTCCTTTACTTTCTTTACACTATCAGCACTACAGCACGGTGACGAGGTCGACTTTGTATCAACCGACCTCTGTAAAGCATTTCACAAAATCTCCCCCAATCTAATCCTTTTAAAATTATCCGCCCTCGGCTTCGAACCTGGATTGCTGAAATGTGTGTCTTCCTATCTAAAGGATAGACTTTATTCCGTTCGGTTCAGCTCCATGATATCCAACCCGTTCCTTGCCGACTCTGGGGTCCTCCAAGGTAGCCAATTGGGCCCTCTCTTATTTATACTTGCCACTTATGACATCGATAAGGTCATTAAATATTCCAGCTTGTCCCTATACGCTGATGATACCAAGATATACAAGATCATCGAGTCACCACTTTATTTTGCACTGCTGCAATCAGACCTTGACAATTTTTTGACTTGGTGTGGCAAAAATTGGTTTATACTTAACATCGCCAAATGCAAATCTATAACTTTTCCCATAAACGCATCTACTTATCCTCATGTCCATATTCCCCTCATAACCAACATTATTAAATCTATTCGAGATTTTGCGATCCTTTGCGACAGTGGGCTTAACTTCCTTTCTCACATTGATGAGACTGTACCGTCTCTAACAGATACACACACGGTACACAAGCAAATAGCGAAGAACACCGAACAAAAATCGAATAGGAAAATACATCAGAGCCGTATACCATAGCGATAATATAACAATTCACATCACTGGAATATACTTGAGTTTAAAAATCAAATTTAAAACACGGCCAGTAGCCTGATGTGTTACGCTTTGGTTCAATTTTTGGTGATTCTAACTGTGATAGCGTCAGTTCAAATCACACGTTCTTCACTACTATCTCAAACGCTATAAACGTCTGCCCTCGGGTTCGTGAAACGATGGTCTAAGGAATTCTCCGACCCCTATGTAACTCGATCCCTATACCTTACCTTCGCCCGTCCACTGCTAGAATATGCTAGCCAGGTATGATCTCCTTATCACAAGATCCGTATCCGTAGAATCGAAAGTATTCACCGTCGCTTCCTTCGGTTGGCTCTCCGAGGGCTAGAACGAGAAAACCCTTTAAGCCTTCCCTCGATTCAAATTAATCAACCTTCGAACCTTTGAGGAACGCAGGGTCGTGGCTGATATAATGTGCATTGATCGGGTCCTCTCCGGCTCGATCGACTGCACCTACCTCCTTAACTCAATTCGTTGAACACAAACCCCCGAAATACGCGTAATCCCCGCTTTCTCTACATTCCCCCTCAGAGGACCTCTTGTGGTCTAAACGAACACCTTTTGAGGATGCCGAGAAATGTCAACTCTAATTCCACCATGTTCGACTTCGACCTCTCTGCCCATACTCTAAAGCACCGCCCCCCAAACCATTCTCACCACCAATCTTAAGCGGCGCTTCTCCACTTTAGTATAACCTGCCCCTACCTCCCGCCCCTACTCCTGCCTTTTTAATTTGTCTTTGGTACTTTAGGTTCATTGGCGCAAGACTAATAACCTTGCCCGGAAAAACAAATTATTATGGACAATATAACAAGTCTCGGATATGGACCGGATACCGATGAAGAGACTTGCTAAATAATGCCAAGACCGGATCCCAGTTGTAGTGCCGATGATGATGATGATGATGACTTTAGATTAAGCTTAGTTAAGTTAGTACTTCCGCTCTTTACTTTATAAGTTATTTATACTTTTGTTGTAGGTAATTATGCGCTTGAATTAATCCAATAAAGAGGGTGGTAGCCCCGCTAAACTCTAAACTCTAAATTCTAACCTCTAAACATCAAAGGTTCCTTCAAGTATACCCTCCAAATATATATCACCCTTCAAGTTTCCCATCGAGAGTTGTCAAATCAGCGGGTTGGGAAGATCCCTTGATATCATCAGCTTTTGAAATTTTCCGGTTGGAAAAAATGTCTCGAAAATTTTGCATTGTAGCACGAATTGTGCGTGTGGTGGCATTACCTTGCTGGAACCTAATATTTCATACGCCTACTTGGTTCAATTCAAGTACAAAAAAGTGTCCCGACATATCTCGATAGCGCCCATCAGCTATAGATACAACATTGCCTCTAGAATTTCTGAAGGAAATAGGCCAAATGGCGTAACTTGCTGTTATTGTGCGAAAGCGTGGCCGTCTTTGAGGTATCAGTAGATACAATATTCTGTTTATTAACAAAGACAGTCCATTGGAAATGAATTTTATCGTTCATAATCATTTACTAACCACAACAAAAACGCATTTATATAAAATGTTTTAATGAAATTGCGACCGTACCTATTTACTTTGTAATAAATTGATATCGATCTCCACAGCTGTCAAGTGGCAGCTGATAAAAGATATGCGAACCGAAACGTACTCGACTTGGATCATAAAAACTATCATGCATTAAACCATCATCAGTACACCCACCTGTCACGCGGGAGACCGGGGTTCGATTCCCCGTCGGGGAGCCTCTGGCCCAAGACTAATGACCTTGCCTGGAAAAAACAAATTATTATGGAAAATTTAACAAGCCTCAGGACTTGCTAAATAAGGCCAAGACCGGTTCCCGATTGTAGTGCTGATGATGATGATTAAACCATCATAATTTCGAAAAAGTTATAGTAAACCGTAGATTATCTATTGAAAGTATTCGCAGCACCGAAAACATGTTACGATAAACGTAACCCACTAAAAATAATACTGAGAATAGTCAACTCCAATTCCACCTTGTTAGACTTCGACCTCTCCACCCATACTTTCAAGCACCGCCTCCTAAACCATTGTCACCACCAATCTTAAGCGGCGCTTCTACACTTTACTATAACCTGCTCCCACCCATCACCCGTACTCCTGCCTTTTTAATTTGTCTTGGTTACCTTAGGTTAAGCTTAGTTATGTTAGTTCTTACGTTCTTTAGTTTATAAGTTATATATACTGTTATTGTAGGTAATTATGTTGCTTGGATTAATCCAATAAATTAGGTGGTAGCCCCACTAAACTAACACACACTGAACACTTAATGTAAATTGAAAGACAATTTTCGTTGTAACTTAACAGTATTTTTATATACATGGTCCGAAATCATGTTACGATAAACGTAACCCAGTCCAATACCCTGAACACTCTATGTAAAATAAAAATGTTCGTTTTAACTTTATGAACAGTGTTTGTATATAAGTGTTTCACAATAAGTGTAACGCCCACGTAACAGTGTACAACAGACTCTACACAAAGAGTCATTTCATTTCATTTTACGTACATTTTTATTTTGTGCTTTTTCTTATATTTATCTTACTTGCTAGACAAAACTGCTTAAATTCTAGCTTATTATACACACCGTTTTATGTGTATTACGAGTATAATATACAAATATTTTTCTACTCTGCTCTAAATACCCAACTAAATACTTCACAAGGCTATTATTCCTCTTCCAAAAATAATACACATCTTGCTAGGGGCGTGGCGCAATATATATATAAATAAGGGGTTACAAGTAAGGCAAACGAATTCAATGAACATTATTTAGTACTCCGAGAGTCGAGTTTAGGGTGCTCTTATTAGTTGTGTTGTGTGTAGGTCATTTCTTCCGCCGCCTCAGTGGCTGAGTTGGTAAGGAGGATGGGTCTTGCGTTTGATTGTAAAAATCACGACTCTTGCTTTTCGGCACATTTACTGAGTGGTAGGTAGGGCCACAAGGCCCAGCCGCCCGGTGAAATACCACCTCATTAAACTATGGGCTTCGTGAAATGGTTGGGAAAACCCTTGTGCATCTTACGGAGCTTGGTCGAGAAAAAAAAAATAGCATCTCAAGGCGCTGACTGAGCATTATAGGTTCGCCTTTCTTGGGAGAAGTAAAATAAAAAAAAGGTATTATATAAAATGGCTCCTCGATAGTATAGTGGTTAGTATACCCGCCTGCCACGCGGGAGACCGGGGTTCGATTCCCCGTCGGGGAGCCTCTGGCGCAAGACTAATGACCTTGCCCGGAAAAAACAAATCATTATGGAAAATTTAACAAGCCTCAGGACTTGCTAAATAAGGCCAAGACCGGTTCCCGGTTGTAGTGCCGATGATGATGATGATTATATAAAATGTCAAACTGATTTGGTATAACATTGGATGTCTGTGTAATACTTCGCCACATTTGTTTAAATATACAGTATGTGTCAAATGTTACGAATATCAATCATAAATATATTTGCGTTCAGTTGGTTCTCTACTAATGTGCCATGTGTTATCAAAGCGTTTATACAAACAAACTCAATTCAAAGTTGTTGAATATTCAAGGCGTAAACCGAGAGAGACATTTTTATACAGACACTTATTGTGTGTTTCAAGTAAAGGTATAAAACCCACAAAAAATAAATAAATAAATTGTAGGCTCCTCGATAGTATAGGGGTCAGTATACCCGCCTGTCACGCGGGAGATCGGGAATCGATTTCCCATCGGGGAGCCTCTGGCGGAAGACTAATGACCTTGCCCGAAAAAAAAAACAAATCATTATGGAAAATGTAACAAGCCTCAGGACTTGCTAAATAAGACCAAGACCGGCTCCCGATTGTAGTGCCGATGATGGTGATGAAATAAATTGTAATGTAACAATCGTCGTTTTTTCACTTATTCGAGACTGACTTGCATGATGTCCTCCTAAAATACAGTGAGTACCACAAGTCCACCGGAGATTTTGTCAGATATCATTCTCCAGAATTGAGAATCCTAGACATTCGACAAGAATTGTCGTCGGTACTTGTTATGAATGAGAAAACTATGCCTCGAATCGTCGAGAAGGCACTCCGCCCCAAGTTGACAATTAACTTGGATCACGCGCTTTCCGAAGAATTCTATCGTTAGGTAGTACCCACATTCGCTGGTGCAGAATTCTGGCTTCAATTTCAGATTTTTATACTTTGGACTCCTATAGGGTGATTTTTGGGACCTAAAGAACTGAAAAAAAAAACAACACATTGGATGATATTATCTTTATTGAGAACATATTGTTATGGGATTTATTTAAATATGGTTCATCGCACATGGGCATCGAGTTTAATTTGTGACCAATTTCTTGACCAGATGAGGTCGTACGTAGTAACGTGGGTTTGTGAGTAGTATAAATGCTGTGATTTATTAGCGTGGACTTTTATAATTTACATATAAAATACTGAAGAGGTGTGATATCCCAGACTTGTGCAGGCCAATTCCCAATAATGAGCCCAAGTCTGAACTTGTTTGATCAATACCTTAGGAGATATATACTACTAGACGCATTGGAAAAAAAATAAATTAATAATAACAATAGCAATAATAATATTAGTATTAATAATAATAATAATATTGTAGTGAGCTTAGGGTACGCTGGATTAATTATTTAAAATAAATAAGAGCCGTTAAATCGATATTGAATTAATCTAACACTTCATTAGTCCGTTAATAACAACCGTTACTTTTACCGTACACATAACGATTTCTTGACTTATCGCTTCCTTAGTTATCGCTTGCTTCACTGCTTCCTGCTTACTTCTTACTTTCTACTTATTACTTCTTACTACCGAACTTATCGCTTGCTTCACTTTCTACTTCTTACTCATGCTCCATGATCTGTGTGCGACGTATTTACACCGTATCCTTATTCTGATTCGGCGTTTCGCTTCCGTCCGTTCCGTAGTCTTGAATGTTCTACTGTTCACGGTCTCCAGTTTTCCATTACTTTATAGAATATTTTAGTACTCTGTTTCGGGCTCTCTAGAATATTCTAGTACTGATTGTCATATGCGTCACAATATTAACAATACTATTAATAATAATATTGATAATAATGTTAATAATAATATTAATAATAAATATTAATATTAATATTAATATTAATATTAATATTAATATTAATATTAATATTAATATTAATATTAATATTAATATTAATATTAATATTAATATTAATATTAATATTAATATTAATATTAATATTAATATTAATATTAATATTAATATTAATATTAATATTAATGTTATGTATTTATATTAATATTAATATTAATATTAATATTAATATAAATACTAATATTAATATTAATATTAATATTAATAACAACACCATCCATACGAAAACGAAAATCTTTTATTAACGAAAACGACTTTAATTAACGAAAACGATTGATTCAATAGAATTCACAAAACGAAACAAAATTCTGTATCATTTGCATTTGATAGGGAATTGGAATTCGTTAATTTCACTTATCTTATGCTTTTCGGAGAAAAAGATTTTGCGAATTTGTCTCGAGCGTAATGTATCGGCGATATTTTACTCGATAAAATTCATTTACACGAATTTCATTTCCAATGAACGCAGAACACTAAATTTTCGAGGTTTTTAATCGTTTCCGAACTGCGACCAGACAATCAAAGTTTTATGTAAGGGCCGATTCCCGAGCACGATTTTAAATTGAAATCGATCCGGCTCGAAGGACCATGTTTACTCCCGGTGCGTTTACCGGGAGCGAGCGACGTGCAAAATGTATCTACCTAAAGGAAGCATAACTTAATTCATTCTTCTATGCGGATAATGCATAACTGAATTCAACCCGTTTATGCCATATGGCATCAATATTCATTGATCACATGAGATTTCTGCTGGAAATCAAAAATCTCATGTTTGGTTAGCAACAGCAAAGTCTGGGCAAGCGACGCTGTTGCTATATAGCGAAACCGCTTGGGTAATATCAAATTCTTTTAGCTTTGTTCTCACGTTGATATTATCCCAAGCCATCGCGCGTCCTTCGACTTCCCCCAGATACGGCTGTTCGCTGGGGATCAATAGAGTCTTGAGTCAAGTGAATAGCACGAAAAATATACTTTTCATTCCACCCCATTTCTCCTTCTCGGAGTGCATTGCCCTCTGAGATCAATTCAATATCAAACTGGGTCATGCTGTCACCATGGTTTTGCTTTCGTACCATGCCAAAGCAAACTCAATCCCGAGATCATCACGCTCTCCGTTTCTGTTCTCCATATTCTCTAAGTCAATTGACTGCTGGGTAAATTTACAAGAGTTTATTCACCTCGGTGGTCGGGGAAATGAGAGAATGCGGATGAGAGTGTGATCAAGATTGGTTGACGGTGTGGCTAGAGACAGAAGACAATTTTCATCCCTCGTTTGAGTCAGTCGAATATTAACCACTGGAGTGCGCATACATGCGAGTTTTACGTGAGAGTCTTGAGTCAAGTTTTTCTTCTGTTTTAGGTGAAAAGGTCGGTTTCAATCACAGTGGAGTGCGGATTTAATTTAAAATTGAACAACTGTAAGTGCAATTAATCAGATGTCGCAAATATACCAAAGTTAATGGATAAACGTGTATAATGTTTTTATATTTACCTTCACACCTTGCACATCACACACCCTCATTTATAAATATGAACACACTTGGTTTATTAAAATTAAAATTGATTTTTATTAATAGTCACTTCGTTACTTTCAATCTTCATTAATATCTTAGTCAGTTTACTATTTTCAATCTTTATTAATCTCTCTAACCACGTCACCAGAAACACTTATTTATTAATGACAACACACCTATTTTATTAAAATTAAACTTGAATTTTATTAGTAGTCACTTGGCCACTTTCAATCTTTCTTAATATCTTAGTCAGTTTACTATTTTCAATCTTTATTAATCTCTCTAATTACGTCACCAGAAACACTTATTTATTAATGACAACACACTTAGTTTATTAAAATTAAACTTGAATTTTATTAGTAGTCACTTGGCCACTTTCAATCTTTCTTAATATCTTAGTCAGTTTACTATTTTCAATCTTTATTAATCTCTCTAATTACGTCACCAGAAACCCTTATTTATTAATGACAACACACTTAGTTTATTAAAATTAAACTTGAATTTTATTAGTAGTCACTCGGCTACTTTCATCATCATCATCGGCACTAAAACCGGGAACCGGTCTTGGCCTTATTTAGCAAGTCCTGAGGCTTGCTAAATTTTCCATGATAATTTGTTTTTCCGGGCAAGGTCATTAGTCTTGCGCCAGAGGCTCCCCGGCGGGGAACCACTATACTATCGAGGAGCCAACTCGGCTACTTTCAATCTTTATTAATACTTTAGTCAGTTTACTATCTTCAATCTTCCGACTTTCGACAGACCGTTCCGGTCAAATCTTTAAACCCAACTCCGTGTCTCACCGTCTCGGTGGAGATTCAAAACCAACTCCGTTTCGGACGGTCTCGACCAGCATCTTGAAAACCAGCCATCTCTAGTGGTTTTCTCTTTTTTTTCGTTGGATGGAAATCTTTTCTTTCCTCCGGCAGAAAAAAATATCTTTCCTTTTCCCCGCCTGATCCATTTTTCGATAGATCAAACACAAAAGAAAATTCAATAGTGCATCGTGTTAATGCACATTTCTGATTCCCTTTTTTGTGTTGTTAGCTGCTTGGATGAACGTGTAGTCCGTTTTATTGCGCCTGTTGTTTTCTTTAACCGCATTGGCCAGAATCTCTTCCGTGGGAAATCGGTACAAAGGAAAGGATCAATAGCGCCCAGGTGAATGTGCAGTTCATTTTATGACGCCTGTTTATTTCTTCTAGGCGAATGGGCAAGGATGTCCCTTGTGGGAAATGGTTTGGGTAAACAAACCTTTGAAGGACCATAAAATTGCAGACGTGCAATTGATGATTCTCAACAACTTTACTTAAAGTTGGTCATCTGGTCCACAGATTTGGATCCAGGGGATTCTGCGTGTTGAACATATGGTTCGTTCTCTCACGTCTTGGATTCTACAGTTCAATTTGTTTGATATTGAATTGATATCAGGATATTTCCTGTATGCGCGATTAATGATGAAGCTTAGCTCCAAAGAGGTAGGTTTTATGGGATGGGTGGTTGTGGCCGTAACACGTGTTTCCTGTGTTGCTGGACCATAAATCAAACTCTATGGTGTTTAGAACCAGTAAGAACAATAAAAATATCAGAAAAATTCATTGGAAAAGGTGCCGAAGTGCTCGTAACCAATTTGTAAATCGATTAAATTTTCTTTTCATAGTGTTTCGGAATATTATGACATTTGTGTATTAAATAATAAAAGTTTACAACAATCTGGTGTATTCCTAAAACTAAACAGGAAAACTACAATAAAAAATAATTATCACCAGCAACCACCCAGTGTTTTATTTGTCTTGTGATTGCTTTCCTGCGACGGCTTTCGGCGATCCTATCGATCGTTGGGGATAATAGTGAATCTGTACCCGTGCCGGCACCATCTACTTAAACCCCCATATATTAATAACAATAATGGATTTATTTTTCCCTGACCTATCAATGAATTTAATAACACTTCTTCGTGGTTTCAGCATTCCAGCCTTTTCCTTCTCGACTTCTCTCACAAGCTTGCGCATTCGATTCTATTCAGCCAGATGTCTTTCAAGCGTTGCTCTCATAGCTTTCCCACGGATTCGACTCATGTAAAAGATCTAGATATTACTTCTGTACCCGCCATGCACACAGGATTCTCGTCCACAGATTATCGCTTTTGTTCCTGTGGAAACGACTCTAGTAGTCGCGATAACAATGTAAAAATAGTAGAAATACCATTGTGTGAGTTAGGGATATGGAATAATCGTCTGGGTTCCTGAAGAATTGAAGCTAGGCGGTGCGATAATAGAAAGGAAAAAAACAATGTGTGAATTGTAATTGCGACCTTATCGGATCGGCCTGGTTCCTGGTACACTAGACCTACTCTGTGCTGTGCATCTGCAATGGGAAATGTAACAATGTAAAGATAACTGGTCGACTAGGTTCCTGGGAAATTGATTTGCGTGAGATATTCAACATCTATATATAGAATTCTGGTGGCGATCTTATCGCCTTGATTCCTAGAAGACTGCATCTATGCATCGCGATGCATCTGTCATTAGATATTGAAAAATGTGAAAAAAATTTTGTCTCGTCAGGAATTAGATTTATTCGGGCATGACTTTTCGCCATGTAATCAAAGTTATGACCGTTTAGTATTTAATGGGGCTACCATCCGATTTAGTGGCTTAACTCAAGCACTGTAAGTATATATATAACTTTGTAAACTAAAGAACGTAAGAACTAACTTAACTATACTAAACGTAAGGTAAAAGGGAAAAAGGGAACATCGTTCTTCAAAAATGTGGATGTCATGTGAGGTTGAATCTTTAACAGTGAATCCTGGAATTATCTGTTGGTTAACTTCCTGAACTTGCTGGGGCTCATGGCATCGGAACACGCTTTCTGAAAAAAATGTCCATATTAGCATCTAATATAATTTGCATGAATGGTGTGTCAAACAAATGAGTTCAACTCACAATTGGAAGTTATATTTTTAAAACAAAATATTGATTAAAAGATATTTTATTGGACAGCTCCTTATGCAGTTTTTGTTTGTTTTAGACTGAATAAAAGCCTGTGGTAATAACAGCTTCTTATTATAACATCACCGACTCTTGCTGACTAAACTTGTTCTCGTGAACTTTCCCCAAAATTTTATGATTGGGTAAAGCGTTTTTCCGAAGGTTGTTGATTCGGATTGTTGCAACTAGCATTTCTTTCCATATTTTCATTTCATTTCTGCAACATTTTTTATTTATTTTTTCTAGGATTCTAAATTACATGCTTAAGTGTCTTAGATTTTAACTCACTGATCCTACGTGGACGTTATAAGCCAAACTCAGGATGACTATCTTCATGAACTTTATTTGTCTCATTTATCGTGTTTAGTATGTGTTACAAAAAGCAAATAGAGTATAAAAACACGTTGTTGTTGTTTATGTATATAAAACTTAAATTTAATCTTATTCTACCCTGATCCTAGAAAAGCTAAGACTACGTAAGCTGTGTCATGCTGCAATTAATCTTACCGACTTTATTACGCACGTTTTTATTTGCCATTCAACTACCAGAACTCTTCATCATCATCATCATCGGCACTACAACCGGGATCCGGTCTTGGCCTTATTTAACAAATCTCTCCACCGGTCCCGATTTCGAGCCGATGTCATCCAGTTTGGCACTCCCAGGCTTTGGGCGTCCTGGTCTACGCCATCCCTCCGTCGCAGACAAGGTCTGCCGCGCTGTCTCCTCCCATACATTCTGCCACAAAGGACTTTCCGGGCAGGCTCCTCTTCGCTCATTCGAGCTAGGTGTCCTGCTCACCGGAGTCTACCGAACTTGATTTTTCTTACAACATTAGCTTCAAGGTAGATTGCCTACAACTCATGGTTGTAGCGTCTCCGTAATCGTCCTCCCTCACTTACGGGGCCAACAATTCTCCTTAAGACCTTTCTCTCGAACGCGGCTAAGAGTTCAGTGTGCCTTTTATTCAGCACCCAGGTCTCGGATCCATACATGAGTACTGGTAAAACCATGGTCTTGTACAGTAGTAGCTTGGATGTTCTGGATAAATTTCGGGATTTAAAGAGCCCTGATAGACCATAGTCGGCTTTGTTGGATTTGATCAGCCGTTCGCGTATTTCTTCTTCCATATAGTTATCGCCTGATACTATTGACCCAAGGTAGTTAAAGGATTGCACTACTCCAAATTCGTGCTCCACTACCCTGATAGTTTGACCAACGTTAGGTCTTCTCTTCGCAGAAGTTGCCACCATGTACTTAGTTTTTCCTTCATTAATGTGCAGTCCCAGTTTTTGTGCTGCCTGCTCGATCTGTGTAAAGGTGTCCTGTTCAGCCGAGTCGGTTCTACCGATGATGTCGATGTCATCTGAGTAGGCAAGTATCTGGCAGGACTTGGTGACAATAGTTCCTCTAGTTGTGACGCCAGAGTTACGGATGGCTTTCTCCAACCCCAGGTTGAAGAGGTGGCAGGCCAGACCGTCCCCTTGTCAGAGTCCATTAAAGATGTTTATTGGTTTGGACAGCAATCCCGCTATTTTTATCTGACTAGTTACGTTGGTCATGGTCAAACTACAAAGTCATATCAATTTGTTTGGAATGCAGAACTCTCTCATTGCATTATAAAGTTCTACCCTGGCTATGGTGTCGTAGGCGGTCTTAAGGTCTATAAAGAGAAGATATAATTGAATCTTAAATTCCTGACATTTTTTCATCACCTGCCTAAGGGTGAATATCTGATCAATTGCTGATTTGCCTGGGATGAAGCCACACTTATATTGACCAATGGTGACTTTAGCGTATGGTGCTATCCGATCTTGTAGGATAGAGGAGAGTATTTTATAGGCGGTACTCAGCAATGTTATACCTCTATAGTTGCTGCACAGTACGATATCTCCTTTCTTATGTATGGGGCAAATTATACCACAACGCCAATTTTCCGGCATCTCCACTTGCTCCCATACGTGCACCACGATCTCATGAATTGCGTGATGTAACGCTGTCCCTCCTTGTTTGATCAGCTCAGCTGGTATTCTATCAGCTCCAGGGGCTTTATTTGATTTGAACTGTCTAATGGCTTTTAATGTTTCCTCAATGTTTGGTGGTGGCAGCATTTGGTCTTGATTTTGCATTGGTGGAGCCTCCAATTCTTCTGTGAGCTGACCTTTTAGCAATTCATTGAAGTGCACTTCCCATCGCTCCAGAATGCCTCCAGAATCGGTGATCAGATTACCCTCTTTATCCTTGCAGTAAGTGCAGCGTGGTGTGTACCGCGTCATACTGCGGATTATTTGGTTAAACTTCCGCGCCTGGTGCGGACCTCGTTTTCTACTTTTCTCTATTTCACAGACTAGAGTTTTTTTCTCGAGCACTTTTCTTTTGTCTGTGAAGTCTTTTTTAGATCTTCTGAGCTCTTTGTATTTCTCCTCGCGCACCCGCGTCCTATTAGACTGCTGCATTGCCCGGTATGCAGCATTCTTACGTTCAGTCATCACTCATCATCAAACCAGTCGTTCCGATCTCTGCGACTACTGCTTAAGATGGAGTTGGCAGTACTAATGACAGTATTCTTAAGGCGTGTCCATTTCTCTTCTACGCCCGGCATTCTGGCGCCGTGACTTACTCTCCCTCCGTTGAGCTCTTCGAGGGCGAGTCTTCACGCCTGACCAAATGTGTTACTGGTATTCTCACTGCGTAAGGCAACCGTGTTGATTCGAACCTGATCCGCGGATGCAATATGTCTCCGTAAGGCAATCCGCGTTCGAAAAACTGTACCAACAAGAGAGTGATCCGAGACAACGTTGGTACCTCGGCACGTTCGTACCGCCATGATGCTCGAAACCTGGTACTCGCAACGATCAAGTTTTTCGATGCGGCCAGTTCGATGACTTGTAATCCATTGTCATTAGTGTTCTCATGCAAACTATGGGAACCTGTGTAGTGCCTGAAAACCGGCTCCCGAACTATTTTCGCACTCAAATCACCAAGAACGATTTTCACATCGTATCTTGTGCAGGCAGGCATTGGGGGCCCGTTCGACGTTCTCATAGCATTCTTCTTTTTCGTCGTCAGGGGACTCCTCTGTAGGCCCGTGAACGTTTATGAGGCTTATGTTCTTAAACTTGCCTCGCACGCGAAGAGTGCATAGCCTTTCGTTTATTGCATTAAAGCCGATGATGGCAGGCTTCCGTTTTTGGCTGACTAGAAAGCCTACCCCGAGCACATGATGTTTTGCATGACAGCTGTAATAAATGTCATACTCATTTCTTTGAATAACACCACTCCCCGTCCATCTTATTTCTTGTAATGCTGTTATGTCAGCCTTATATTCGGACAGGCCATCGGCTAGCTGCTGTGCAGCTCGAGCTCCGTATAGTGACCGGACGATCCATGTAAAAATTCTTAAACTTCCAAAGTGATACAAGATCAAAAAAATGGTTATCTGGGCGCAAGGCGCTCGGACATTATATTCGTGACAACGTATCTTAAATATGTAACATTGAATATCATCATCATCGGCACTACGAGCAGGAGCCGGTCTTGGCCGTATTTAGCAAGTCCTGGGGCTTGTTAAATTTTCCATAATGATTTATTTTTTCTGGGTAAGGTCATTAGTCTTGCGCCAGGGGCTCCCCGACGGGGAATCGAACCCCAGTCTCCCGGGTGACAGGCGGGTATAGTAACCACTATACTATCGAGGAGCCCGACATTGAATATACAAGTTATTAAATCAAAATTAAAGTGTTTTTTTCCGAATGCCTCCAAGTGTAGGCATTAATTTTGATTTGCTTAACGAAATTTTACAAGTATTGCAAACTACTGTGTATTCGTTGTCGATTTTCTTTTGTGTGCCAGTCCGAAATTACGTTCATCTGTTTCACTGTGATCGGTTTTAAATCGCGTTCAAACCAAAGTCTATCGCAAACAGAGCAAGCATACCCAAAGTCATTCTCAAGAAACATCAATTTAAATCTTGATATCGATTTGTTCCATTTCATGTCCCATACCTCTTGCGCCGATATAACTGGTTGTATTGTAAAATACACGGGTTCTGCTGCTGAAGGCTGTTGTAGGTTTACAACCTGTAGTTCTTGAACGTTGTTTGAATTTGCCGCTGCGAAATCACTATGAACAGACAATTTTCTCTTAGCTATATCCTATTTATTTAATGCTGCAAAGCGCTGCCTGTATTCGCGTTGTCTCTCTGTATTTTTTGTCTTAACGCTTTCAACCCGTACAGCTGTTCTCGACAGTGCAAGGCGCTGTCTGTATTCCCGTTGTCTCTCTGTATTTGACTTAGGAGCAATTGAGAGTCGCGCTCTCGCTCACTGCGGCTCCTGCGTTATCGGTTATCGTTATCGTAACGCTACAAACTTTTTTCCGAATGCCTCCCAAGGTATACCGATTTATAAGACGTTGTCACGTCAAAATTCCTTTTTCGTAGTGCTGACTTTTTGAGGCAATGAAATCTTCAAAAGCTTTTATGGCTTCTGCTCGGTTCCGGAAGACCTTCTGCCGGCAAAATGAATCCAGATTGCGGAAAAGATGGTAGTCCGTTGGGGAAATGTCAGTAGAGTACGGTGGATGCGGAAGAATTTCAAATCCAAACTGCAACCGTTTTTGCTCCGTTACTTGTGAGGTATGGGGCTTAGCATTGACCAATTTGGAATTCAGTATGTCGATTTCCTCACAATATTTGATACTTCAACTCCCATATTTGGTCAGGCGCATCCAAAACTGCACTACATGTGCCCGATAGGATGCAAAAACGAGCAGTGAAACTTATTGGGGGCCCAGCCGTAAGTCGATCAATTCCGCCCTTAGAACTCAGGCGCAACGTATCATGCCTATCTCTTTTCTATAGGTATTACCACGGTCGTTGCTCAACTGAACTTGCTGAATGTGTTCCGCCCCTTCAGACATTTTCCCGCGATACCCGTCAATCTGTGAATGCGCATCAGTTCACGTTGAAAGTGGAATTTAGGCGCACAAATAAACATAGAGAGTCATTCTTTAGCCGAATCACATGAATGTGGAATGTTCTGCCTGATCATGTGTTTCCTGGCCGTTGTGATGTCCAGACATTCAAGACCAATATAAATCGACACTTTCTTTCCTTACCCACTTCCTCTCCATCGGCTCGCACGGTGCTCTGACATTTAAGGGTACTTCAAAATCACATTTTGTGCGCGCGTTAGTGTAAAAAAAAAGCGTTTATCGTTTCTCCTGGTTGAAGAAATGAAAAGTGGATTGGTCCTTTCGATGTCCACCAAATTGTCACCATAACATTTTTTGTGTGAAGATTGGGCTTGGGGGTGTGTTTTGGTTTTTCGCCTACATCCAACCACTATCTAGGTCTTTACGGTTATCACACAGAATCGACTTTTCATCACAAGTGACTATTTGGTACAAAAACGGTTCAGTTTGGTTTCTTAATCTAAGCGATGCGCTGATTTCCAGACGCCGTCGTTTTTGCCACTCGTTCGGTTCATGGGGTACCCACTTATCGAGTTTCTTATGAGAGAAAGGTGTCGACTTATATACTCCCATTCTTTGTACAATCTCCCACACCGATTTCGTTGAGAGCGCATCCACCCTTGCTCTTAATACATCGTCGTCAATTACTAATTCCGGCTTTCCACGTGGTTCATTTTCGAGGCTGAAATCTCCCAAACGGAATTTTCCAACGTCGTATAGTGCCTTCGTTCGCTACATCCTCACATTATTATTATTATTATTTATTGGCCTGTAGGAACCCGGAAGTTCATGACCTCACCGACTCGGCTTCGCCATCCTTCCCTGTCCTGGGCACTCTCCTTCCACGCTTCACCATTCGATCCGATCTCCTCAAGGTCAAACCTAACATTGTCCTCCCATCTCCGTCGCGGCCGTCCTACCGGTCTCTTTCCCGTTGGTCTACCGTCAAGAATTCTATGCACGGTCCTATCGTTCCCCATTCGCGCCACGTGTCCGGCCCATCTTAATCTTCGCGACTTGATTACTCTCACTATTGTAGGTTTGCGATATAGTTCTTCCAATTCGTGGTTATGGAGTCTCCTCCATTGTCCTGCCTCCTCGTCATATTTACCTCCAAAGATGCCTCTCAAAACTTTATTCTCGAATAGACGGAATTTGTTTTCTTCCCGTTTTGTGAGAGCCCATGTTTCGCATCCATATAGAACAATTGGCATGATTATGGTTCTATAGACACGGAGCTTTATGTTACGTGATAGCAGTCTGGATTTCAGCAGTTTACTGACTGCGTGCCAACTAGCGTTGCCGGCATGCAGTCTCTTGTTAATTTCCTTCGACATTTCGTTACTGGCCGTCAGTATCGTTCCCAGATATTTAAATTCTTTAACTTTTTCAAAGATCTTACCTCTGACGTTTATATGTGTTCTCTGAGACCCACCTGCTCTCGCCGTAATCATGTATTTTGTTTTGTCTTCATTTATTTCTAGGCCCACCTCTTCTGCCGCTTGCATGATGATTTCACAGTTTTTACTAACAGTCTCTAGATTATCGCCCAGAACGGCGATGTCATCCGCATATGCGAGCACTTGTGTGACCCCGTTCAGGGATGATCCGGCCATGTTGTCGTCTTGTACCTTTCTGATGACATACTCGAGCACAAGGTTAAAGAGACACGGTGATAGACCATCTCCCTGCTTTAGTCCGTCCCGGATTTCAAATGGTTCTGAGAGGTGGTTTTCTATTCTAACTCGCCCTTTGTTTTCGTTCATGCAAATTTGAATGAGCGCGGCATATTTTTTTGGGACTCCCAGCTCAACTAGAATATGGTAGAGTCTCTGCCTTGCGACTGAGTCGTAGGCTTTTTTGAAGTCAACGAACAGTTGGTGAACCGTCTCTCCGTATTCCCACTTCTTTTCCAGCAGTTGTCTTATTGTGAACATTTGGTCGCTTGTTGACCGGTTCCTACGGAATCCACATTGGTAGTCTCCCAGTATCTCTTCTGCGTAAGGTGTGATTCCCGTCAGAATGACATTTGTTAATATTTTGTATGCGGTTGGGAGCAATGATATTCCTCTGTAGTTTTCACAGTCAGATCTGTCGCCTTTTTTGAAAATGGGGATGACTATTGAGGTTTTCCATTCTTCCGGAATGACTTCCTTATCCCATATTGTTTGGATGAGCTGGTGGATCTTTCGAGCGGTTGCCTCTCCTCCATGCTTCACAAGCTCTGCCGGTATGCAGTCGACTCCGGGAGCCTTGTTGATTTTCAATCGATTTATTGCGTCTACAACTTCGTTGAGAGACGGCTCTGGGATCTGAGGCTCAGCTGTATGTACGCTTGGTACATTTATCTGTGGTTGATCGGCTACATCCTCACATGCGTCATTAAAGTTTTTCATTGCCAATGATGCATTATGTCCCATTTTAAATTTATAAAAGAAGGGGATTTGAATTTGAACTGGGTACAGCATGGTAAACAATTCCTAGAAAAAAATAACTGTACTTGTCGAACCCTAAAATTCTCACACGTCAAGCTCCCGTACCACTTCACTTTATAAAAAAAGAAAATTTAACGTTCTGGGACAGATGTTCACTCGAGGGCTTCTTATTTCCAACTGAGCGAAATTGGACATTTCATGTGGTACAACCCAATAGTTTGAGTGGAATACTTTAAGAGACACTTCATTAACACAGTTTGGTAGATATACGAAAACATTTCCTCATAATGGTAAAGTCATTCCTCGCTTGTCTACATTTCTATTGTAGAAACAACAGTAGTTACTTTGTTGACCACAAAAGACCATTATGGGGCCATAAAATATATCACAACCCATTACTTTATGGTAGAAACTCCAATGTCAGATTCGCAAACCATCAGTTTCCGACGAACACTTCCGGCTTTACACACTACAACGACCACTGTGAATGTTTTTCCTCAAATTAGAAGCTGCAAGCATTTCTATCGTCGTTTGAAAGCAATACTTTTACCAGGCCTACTTTTTGAATCATGATTTGATGGCAATTTCTTTTCATCCCAGCCTCCAATCTCTGTATGCACATTAACCAGCACAATCTACACCAGGTCATCTGTTTCCTCATTCCCGGTTTGTACTTACCATGGTATGGCGGAGTTAAAAGCATTTCCCGTGCCACATAAACTTGATAGATATGAAAGTTACCTTTCTGCAATTAACAGCGCCCGACTTTTAAACCGGTTCCCAGATTCAAGTAGTTACAGTGAAAGAATCCATTGTTTCCTTCTCCAGTTTGCCCCTTCCAGTGTGAATATTCCCTTTAAAACAAACGTATTACTTTCCTGTAACGCACAGGTAAATCTAATCCCTCCAACAATAAGATGCAATAAACCAAACCAACTACTGCCGTTCAAATGCCCATCTACATGCAGTCCACACCATCGGATGCTGCAACAACAGCATCACCAGCAACACTAACCGAATAACACAGATCGGAACGCTTTTACTTTTCACTTAATAGAGCCGAATCCCATTCGAGTGATCTGCCATCTCCTGCCTCCAACCCAAGCCCCAGCCAAAGCCACATGGAGGCTTTCTGTGTTGGCCCCAAATCGACGCACAAACAAGACAGACATTGTGAAATGCCAGAAAGCGAGAAGGGAACGCGCGGCCTTTCGTGAAGTTCCCGCAGTAGCCAACTAAAATAAACCTCACAAGGAGCATTTGCTATTGGATTAGTAGCTCCACCAGTACCGATGGTTAGCTTTGCTCTATCGGGAGAGCTCGTTGGTCCGGGCACACGAAATTCCACGAATTTCTATATTTATGTGGATTCCTTTTCCCTGGATAATGGAAGTGTGCGAAGGAGGTATGGAGCGGTGCGACTACCATCACATGGCAACCGTCATCAGTGTGGATACCAACTCGTGTGGTGGGCGTTTATTTAGATACTTTAGAGCCCGTTGTGATATCTGGAGGGCATGGAGTGCCGATGTGCCTTGCCATTTCAAACAAACGGCCAGAGTTATTTGTGTGAAGAGGGGTCAATCGGTTTTGCAAGCCGAACATGGGGATAGGTATTCAGGAAAAAGGTTCGTAGTGAAGTTGTGCGAAAGTTATTGAAATGTGTATGGAACAATGAAGTGTTAATTCTGTAGATGTTGTTGGAGCAATGCACATCATGGGTTGGGCCATTAAATTGCGCTCTTTAGCCTTTTTTGGTGCCTTTCTACTTGGAGACGCCACCGAAGACCCGGCCTTTAGCTAAGGCAGTAATATGCAGTCACCGCTTGGATGCTTTCCTTATTTTTTTAATGGTATTTAGTCGATGTGGTGCAGTATGTAGAGAAGTTGTACCGCGAGCGTTTAAGTGTAGGATCAATTGACGGATTTTGTATATAAAATTTCTTAGGGAACGAGTAGCTATAACGCTCTAAGACCGCCTTGGGATATTAGTATAAGATGGTTTGACCAGAAATTTAGAAAATTGTGAGTGGAGATTTCGAAGTTTATTACTTTACTATTTATCCATGAAAAATTGTGTAATTAGGAACAAAGTTCCCTTTCAGTTGTAGGTTAATTGCGCTATGAGTCATAGTTATGAGTTAATTAGAGCTGTAAGTCACAATTTAACTGATAATGCAATGTATGCTCATAAAAATGCTTTGAAAAATACATAAAGTGTTGGCAGCCGTTTAACAATGGGCTTAAGGGAAAAAAACCATTGCACCTTGGTTGTTGTCGGACGGCTATGAAATGATATTTACCCTTAAATAACCTCCGCCAACACTCAAATGGATTATCTACAATTATTCCCTCTTATTAGATCTTATTAGAAAGAGACCACAATATAGAATAGAGGGGAATATTTTGATTCATAAAGAAGCATAACAAAAGAAAAACATTTAATCACATAAAGGTAATGATAGTTTACGTATACAGGCGTCCCTCGAATAACACGATTAATTGGTTCCGTGTAACTCGAAACCATGTACGTGAAAATTTGTGTATG
Source organism: Microdon myrmicae (assembly GCA_963931805.1). Lineage (NCBI taxonomy): Eukaryota > Metazoa > Arthropoda > Insecta > Diptera > Syrphidae > Microdon > Microdon myrmicae. The sequence goes on along the minus strand of OZ007497.1, from coordinate 174,543,201 downwards.
AAGTCAGACATTGCGGACGGTGCAACTTAAAACTTGGTATAAAAACGAAACTTTTAATGAAAAAGAAGCAGGAAGCAAGGGATTCTGCAGATAGCTTGTTTATATTACTAAATATATGAGCATCATCATAATCGGCACTACAACCGGGATCCGATCTTGGCCTTATTTAACAAATCTCTCCACCGGTCCCAATTTCGAGCCGATGTCATCCAGTTTGGCACTCCCAGGCTCTGGGCGTACTGGTCTACGCGATCCCTCCATCGCAGACAAGGTCTGCCGCAGTGTCTCCTTCCGTACATTCTGCCAGAAAGGACGTTCCGAGCAGGCTCCTCTTCGCTCACTCGAGCTAGGTGTCCCGCCCACCGGAGTCTACCGAGCTTGATTTTTCTTACAACATTAGCTTTAAGGTAGATTGCGTACAAGTCATGGTTGTAGCGTCTCTCGAATCGTCCTCCCGCACATAGGGGGCCAACAATTCTCCTTAAGACCTTCCTCTCGAACGCGGCTAAGAGTTCAGAGTGCCTTTTATTCAGCACCCAGGTCTCGGATCCATACATGAGTACTGGTAAAACACCATGGTCTTGTACAGTCGGCTTTGTTGAATTTGATCAGCCGTTCGCGTATTTCTTCTTCCATATAGTTATCGGCTGATACTATTGACCCAAGGTAGTTAAAGGATTGCACTACTTCAAATTCGTGCTCCACTACCCTGATAGTTTGACCAACGTTAGGTCTTCTCTTCGCAGAAGTTGCCACCATGTACTTAGTTTTCCCCTCATTAATTTGCAGTCCCACTTTTTGTGCCGCCTGTCCGATCTGTGTGAAGGAGTCCTGTACAGCCGAGTCGGTTCTACCGATGATGTCGATGTCATCTGCGTAGGCAAGTATCTGGCTGGACTTGGTGACAATAGTCCCTCTCGTTGTAACGCCAGAGTCACCGATTGCTTTCTCCAACGCCAGGCTGAAGAGGAGGCAGGCCAGACCGTCCCCTTGTCGGAGTCCATTAAAGATGTTTATTGGTTTGGACAGCAATCCCGAATCCCGCTATTTTTACTTGACTAGTTACGTTGGTCATGGTCAACCTACAAAGTCGTATCAATTTGTTTGGAATGCCGAATTCTCTCATTGCATTATATAGTCCCACCCTGGCTATGCTGGACACGTCGCCATACATCCCGCTCTTGAAAGACACTGGATGATCGTTCGACCTCTGGTCTGCGCATGAGTATTAAGGGGAAATGTTACTTCCATTTGCCGCCAGATGCGCTTTTGAAAGGCATTTCATTCGCGTTCTCCAAGCACATGTACATTAATTTTCAGCCCGTCCTCGTATATAAAACTTAACATTTCAGAAATTTGAGATGCAGTTATCGGTCTATCCTTGTATTATAGATTAATGTATGAAGAAGTCGTACTCGAAAACGAGCTTAATCGCGAGCTAAATTAAAATTAATGGTTAATGTTTTTGAAAAACTCCGTCAGATTGTCTGAAGTTTTACAAAACTTAATCCCACCGTAAAAAAGCAATATTTAACTGGATATAATAATAGGTACAGGCAGATCAGAATCAAGGTCCGAAATAAGATCCGAAACTCGTCAAATGAATTTCTTAGAGTTCACGAAGAATCCAAATATCGAGCTTGCTTACGTATAAAAGCCTCTTTGATGGAAGTGCACTCGTTTTTGACGTTTTGATGTTCATTGTTTCTGCAATCTCTCGTGTCGTCTAACTTATGCCTGACTTGATCAATGCCGCTATTTTATGGACCACAACCGCGGTGGGGTTTTTTGAGCATCTTCGATATCAAAATTACCAACGTGGGATTTCTTGAACCAGTTTTGATATTAACGTTCTTGTAGGGCATCGTTACTGTAAACTCCATGCAAACTTGACGCGCGTTCTTTCCTTAATGGAAGTAAAACAATAAAATATGTCTTAAATGCATATTTTGGTCTTTAATTTTTAACTTGTTGTAAAACTTCCAAAACTGAACCAAATCGCTCGATTTTTTAAAAAGATAAAGCTTGAATTTCCAGCCGTTTAAAGACATATGAAAAACATACTGTATTGACACAATTTGTTGCAAAAATATTGTATTACCGTAATGTGTTGCACAAATACAGTTCTCACTCAACCCTATTGATGCAAAATTAGATCCAAAACTATAGCAAAAATTGGATCGAAAATTGGATCCAAAATTGGATCCAAAAACTCGATCCAAAAAACGGATCTAAAAAGGGAATCCAAAAATTATATCTAAAATTAGATCTGGTATCAAAACTTGATCCACAAGTAGGGATTAAAGCTTGATCTACAAGTAGGTCCAAAACTAGATCCAAAATCGGAATCGAAACTGGATCCAGAATTCGATTCCCAAGTAGATTCAAAATTATGTATAAAAATGGAATCAAAACTGGACCTAAAATTATATCTATAATTAGATCCACAACTACATCCAAAGTTAGATATAAAACTGGAATCAAAACTTGATCCAAAACTTGATCTACAAGTAGAACCAAAACTAGATCCGAAACTAGATTCAAAACTGGAATTGGAACTTGATCCACATGTAAATGCGAAAGTAGACCCAAAACTAGATCCAAAACCGAGATCAAAACTTGATCCACAACTCGATCTAGATGTTGACCTAATATTTGATATAAAACTGGAATCAAAGATTAAACCAAAACTTGTTCCAAAACTTGATTCAAAATTTGATCCCCAAGCAGAACCAAAACTAGATCCGAAACTAGATTAGAAACTGGAATCAATACTTGATCCAAAATTACATCTAAAATTGGATCCAAAACTGGAATTAAAACTGGTTCCACATTAGCTCCAAAACTAGAATCAAAATTACAAAATGATAACTGAAATCAAAACTTGATCCACTAGTATCGGGCTTTCCAATATGGACTTGACAACTTTGAATTAAATTTGTGAACGCACCCTTCGACTAATCATCGAACTGTTGCTGTCAATTTATTCAGTAAACTGAACATTTTCATCGTGTTAAGTACACGAACGAACAACGTCTGCAAATTATAAAAATTTACTACCGTAATTTAGAGTCGGTGACCGCAACTTTAAGAGCGTTAACTCCAATTTTCGGTCGTAATTCTCGCCCTAGTAGACAGACAATAACAAATTTAGTGCAAACATTTGGGTCTACATATTCGTTGTGTGATGTTGCCGTTCCAATGAGACATCGGGTTGGTCGAAGTGTCGAAAATATCGCTGCCGTTCAGGCGTCCGTAGCAAACGATCCAAATCAGTCAATTCCACGGCGTTCTCAAGAATTGGGCTTCGCCCCGACCACTTTGTGACGAATTTTGCATAAGGATCTTGGTTTACACCCATACAAGATCAAGCTGACTCAAGAATTGAAGCCGATGGACCATTTGAAGCGACGTACGTTCTCCGATTGGGCTCTGGAAAAGATGCGCCAAGATAATGAATTTCATCGCAAAAGCTCATTTTTGGCTCAATGGGTTCGTCAATAAGCAAAACATGCGTTATTGGTCGGGTGAAAATCCACATGTGCTTGATGAATCACCACTTCATCCACAAAAAATAACTGTTTGGTGCGGTTCGTATGCGGGCCATATTTTTTGGTCGACGATAACGATGGGCACGTTACTGTGAATGGCCATCGTTATCGCGCCATGATTACCGATTATTTTTGGTCCGAATTGGAAGATATGAACTTGGGCGACATGTAGTTTCAACAGGACGGTGCCACAAGCCACAAGCCACACAGCACACGATACAATCGATTTATTGAAGAGTAAGTTTGATGAGCGTGTTATCTCAAGAAATGGGCCAGTCGGTTGGCCGCCTCGTTCGTGCGATTTAACGCCTCTAGACTATTTTCTTTGGCGCTTCGTCAAGTCATTGGTCTATGCCAACAAGCCGACGACGTTGGAAGAACTCAGAGCCAATATTGAACGCGAAAATTCGGCCATTTTGGCCAAAATGTGTGGTCGAGTCATCGAAAATTGGGTCCAGCGAATCGACCGCTGCAAACGTGCTCGCGGCCATACGAACGAAGTTGAGTTCCATTCATAAATGTTTTGATTGTACTTCAAGTCGATAAAAAAGTTTTTGAAATATCTCAAATGGTTTGCGTTTTATTTAGAAAAAAAAGTTGTCAAGTCCCTATTGGAAAAGCCGATAGGTGCGAAAGTAGTTCCAAAACTAGATTCAAGACGTGATCCACAAATAGATCCAAAACTGGATCCGAAACTAGATTCAAAACTGGAATCAAAACGTGATTCAAAACTCAATCCATAAGTAGATCCAAAAACTGGAACCAAAAACTGGAACCAAAAACTGAATCCAAAAATTGATTTTAAAATTAGATCCAAAACTGTAATCAAAACTTCATCTAAAACTCGATCCAAAACTTGAATCAAAAGTAGATCCAAAACTAGGTCCGAAACTTGATTCAAAACTTGATCCACAGATAGATTGAAAACTAGATTCAAAATTATGTCCAAAATTATATTTGAAACTGGAATCAAAACTTGATTCAAAACTTGATCCACAAATAAATCCAAAACTATATATAAAATTAGATCCAAAATTGGAACCAAATTTTTTCAAAAGACTCGTTCCACAAGTGAATCCAAAAGTAAATCCTAAACTGGATCTAAAATTGGATCAAAAACCTGGATACAAAACCAGTATCCAAAAACTGGATCCAAAAACTAGATCTAAAACTATATTTAAAATAAGATATAAAGCTGGAATCAAAACTTGATTCAAAGCTTGATCCACAAGTAGATCCAAAATTATATCTCAAATTAGATCCAAAATTGGAACAAAATGTGTGCTCAAAAACTCGTCCCACAAGTAAATCTAAAAATAAATCCAAAACTTGATCCAAAACCGGATCCAAAAACTGGAACCAAATGCTGGATTCAAAAGCAGGATCCAAAACTGGATCCAAAAATTAGATCCAAAACAATATCTAAAATTAGATCCGATGAAAATGTGATCCCAAACCTGTTCCGCAAGTGGTGCCAAATTTGGAACGACAAACGGGATTCAAAAACAGGATCCAAAGCCAGGATCCAAAAACTAGATGCAAAACTATATATAAAATTAGATCCAAAACTGGAATCAAAACTTGATCCAATCATTGATTCACAAGTAGATCCAAAATTAGATCTTAAACTGGAATCAAAACTTGATCCCAAACTCAATCCACAAGTAGATCCAAAATTAGATATAAAACTGGAATCAAAACTTGATCCAAAACTGGCTCCACAAGTAGATCCAAAACTAGATCCGCAACTAGATCCAAAATTAGATTCAAAACCGGAATCAAAACTTGATCCCAAACTTGATCCACAAGTAGATCCAAAACTGTATTTAAAATTAGATCCAAAATTGGAATCAAAATGTGCTCAAAAACTCGTTACACTAGTGAATCCAAAAGTAAATTCAAAACTTGATCCAAAACAGGATCCAAAAACAGGATCCAAAAACAGGATCCAAAAACGGGATCCAAAAATTGGATCCAAAACAGTATCTAAAAATAAATCCAAAACGTGTTCCAAAAGTGCATCCAAAACTGGATCCAAAACTGGATTCAAAATAAATTCCAAACTAAAGCCAAATCTTGATCCGAAACTAAATTCAAATTAGATCCAAATGCCTAAACCAAACCCAAAACGGGATCCAAAAGCAGGTCTAAAACTAAAGCATGTTGAGACATACGCGATGAACACATGGCTAAAACTGCAAGAAATATTATTCGATTAATAATTGATCGATAATAATTAGATGATTTTTCACTACAATTACTCCAAAGAAAAAAATTTAACGGGGTCTCAAATCGCATGATCTTGGTGGCCAGCTGTGATCGCAGTGCCCATCAAAAAACACTTCATGGTAACTGCTTCTTCGGTGGGATTTTTGAAGAAGTATCGACTGTTAATTGGCGCAAAGCTAATGACGTTGCCCGGAAAAACAAATTGTTATGGACAATTTCACAAGTCTTGGATATGGATCGGATAACGGTGGAGAGACCTGCTAAATAAAGCCAAGACCGGATTCCGGTTGTAATGCCGATGATGATGATGATGATGATGATGATCGACTGTTACTGCCACAAGGCCAAAAACCACGTCATACAGTTACTTTGTGAATGCATCGGTTTCTCAGTAAGCAGTGTAGCATTTTCATCTTTCCAGATGCGACAATTCTGCATGTTGACGAATCCACTGAGGTGGAAATAAGCCACATCAATAAAGATGTTTTAGCGCAAAAAGTGACCGCTTGCCACAATTAACTCATGTAAATAGAGGACAGGCTTCAGTTTCTGTGTCAACTTTGTGGAGGTTTAAGTTTTTCGTCAATATCTTGAACATGTATTCGATGGCATGGATCAGACCTTGCGTACGATGATAAATCGATGCTCTTGGATGCTTAATCACACTCTTGTACACAGTCGCGATTTTCTCATTGCTGCATGCTGGACGAAGACGATTTTCGGGTCTAGGTTCACCACAGAGACAGTGTTTTGGATATTTGGGCAATCTTCCAAATCGTGGGTTTGGTACGACTATGATGCCTACCGAAAAAAACTCGTAATGCACGATAGGCGTTGTTTTTTTCTTCTTCGATCATGTACCGATTCAAGTTACCAATGTTTTAACTTCACAAATGTCAAAAATTAAAGTAAATAGCATGTTTGACTTTTCGACGATTATTATTCCCAGTAACCTTGTATACGTGTGTATATATTATATTGTATAAGCAGATACAGCAAAGGCGTTGTATCTTAAGCCATGGATATTTCACTGGTTCATGTGGAACTTTCGTGTTGTTACAACGGCCCAGCGCAGAAGGTCACTACCGCTTAGGATCGAGATATAAGGTGTTACCCGCGAAGGAGCTACTATAAATATTACGCCTTTATAGCAGCTAGCCTCTTAAATCTCTGCAGAAACTTTGGCCACAACTTCTTTGTATCAAGGATTACGAGGGCTGTCTGATAAGTAGGCGGCCTAAGCCAGAGATGCTGATGTTTAAAAAGTGGCATCTTTCGTATCTTTTACAACAACATAGTCAGACTGTTAAGCTGCTGCCTAGTTTAGATTATGATCGACTGCCGTTTAAATATAAATTTCTTCTCTTCATTCACGACTTTGCTTCTTATTGTAGGATATGAAATGCCATTCGTTAAACGTTTAGCTTAGCATCATCCATGTAATGTAATTTCATCTATTAATTCTGGTAGCTTTGGAGGAGATAATCATTAAAACAGGTTCACATATGACATAGCCTCATAATTCGTTAAATTAACTCAAAAGTCAGCACTAGCTTTTTGATTTTGTCCAACCTACACTTCCGAAATACAATTTCTTAATCCTTTTAGCAACATTTTTTACTCAGCGATCGTTTAAGAAAGATTCCACTACATATAGAACTCAAGTGATAACCCAAAATAAAAGTAGAATAAAAACGAGATTCTAGTGACAAGTTCCAAGCTTATGATTATATTTCTGAAGCCAAATCACCCGTGGGCTAGCATCGGCTTGTGTGTGTGTGTGTGTTTGGCTGGAATATTTGCAGTTCTTCTCGTCAAGCGTCTTCTGTTGAATATATTGTCACCATGACCCAAATTTCTTTTGGCCCACAAAATTAGAACCAACAACAACACGAACCGTTTGAGTAGAAGAAAGTTTCTTTCTCGAATTCTTAGTCTCGTCACTAGAATCTCGATTTTATCTGTTGGCTCGTTCCATTCAATCTTCATGACATTTTCAGGTTGAACTCTAAATGTTTTGAATGCTGACTTTACTCCAAAGATTCTCCACTGCAGATACTTTTCTCTGGTTGTCAGTTGACATTTGAAATGCACGTCTCCCATGCACAACATCCCCACCGGCCAAGCTTTCACTATTCCACAGCTGCGCTGGTATCCATGCTCATATGATGTGCACATACGAGTATTCACAACCCCTTCCTTGTCGTGGCATTAAGTAGTTCCAGTCCATGACTCCAAGCTGCAGCTACTTGGAGTGGGTAAGTGCGGACTCTGACCAACTTCTTGGCTATTTTTACTTTTAGTTTCTCGTCTTGTGTTTATGCATTTTAGTACCCTGAGATGCACATCTAGCACACCGAGCAAGTATCTAAATACTTTCCCCTCGCGCTTCTTTAAGAAGTCGGTTCCTGTGTGCTGGACATTCATCAATCATCCGATGTGTGGAGAAACTTCGCCCGCATGAAAATAAATGCTCAATGTTTATGGGGGAACAAAAAAAGATACAGAACTTAAAAACAAAAATGAAATTGCATTTACCCTCCGGGCGGGTGATGTCTCTATTTTCCTTTGGGTTTACTTGTGTTTTGTTTCTTTTTTGTTCTTTTTTTGCTTTTGTTTTGTATTTTTTTTTTATTTTAATCTTAATTTTATTATTTCTGTCGGAAGATTGAGTACATGAACAATGTTTCATGCTTAGTGAATAGAGTAAAATTGAAACCAGACGACGCAGATGAGTTATGATCCAAGGATATCAAAGTGAATAAAGGCAATTAATTAATCTCGCGAGGTAGCTCGTGGCGAAAGAGCCTTTGGACATAACAGATTAAATTAAATCTTAGTGAGTAAAGGAAAGTCTATCGTCATTTCTTGTGTCTGTGGGGTAATGTTATGGTAGATAATAAGCTCTTGTTTTCAGACTATCTATCATATGATAGTGTTCGGATAACATATGAATTATTGCAATTTCGTTAAAGTGGATTCTGTCTAAAAATCGTACTTTACGGGGCATTGTAAGCTTAGTAAACACTTAGCCTCTTACATCTGACAACCGACTAGACTTTTTTTCACAAAACGCCCCCCACAAAATGATTTGTGAGATACACTTAAATGTCGAAAGTATACTGCGAAGATTAGAGAGGGGTTGACTACGAGCTATATGATTTTTGCTCTAATTCCGCTTCCTTGTGATTTTTCGACATTTTGCACCCATCAAGAGAACGTTTTCGGTGCGCGAGTTATGTTTTTTCTTAATTGCACTTAAGTACAAAATAAAGAAAACATTTTTTTAATAAATAATTATATTTTTATTTTAATTTCGATTAGAGTCAAGAAATCGTCTGCCCTTCAGAGAGTCGCTTCTAAAACTGAATTAATTTTTACATCAAATCTTTTCCTTAGGCTTATCTTTCCACGAAGTCTTGTTAATTACCTTTTAATTACTTCTTAATAGGTTTTATTTCCATCATATGTTGCAATAGACATTACATTGCAATTTTTATATTTTAATGTTTCTATTTAGAGGAAATGTGTAATTAAGTTACACATTTCGATAGATAGCTTTTTTGGTATCGTCGAAGGATTCTTTGACGTAACACGCGCAACCGCCATACGTTGTTCGACAGAGAGAACGAACTTCGATCAGATGTGAAAGAAAGAAGCCGTTGGAACGTTGTGGCGTTTTAAGCAGATACACACACAATACACAAGCAGATAGTGAAGAACACCGAACGAAAATCGAATAAGAAAATGCATCAGAGCCGTATACCATAGCGATAACATACCAATTCCACATTAGTTGAGTGTACTTGAGTTTAGAAATCAAATTCTAAACACGGCCAGTGGCCTGATGGGTTCCGCTTTGGTTCAATTTTTGGTGATTCTAACTGTCATAGCGTCAGTTCGAATCACACGTTCTTCACTATCACCCCAAACGCTATAATTGGTGACCCCGACGTGATCTGAATACACACAGCACACACTTTCCCGTAGTAAAACAGTTCTTCACGACACGATCACGACTTCCGCATAGAGCACCGGCACACTCGCCTGCTCCGACGTAAGTTGTCTCGGCTGCTTCGTCGTTCGCACACGAAGCTGCTCGTAACAAAGTTACTGAGGAGGGAGTAGGGTGGCGTTTCTAAGAGATACACACAATACACAACCAAATAGTGAAGAACGCCGAACGAACCTCGAATAAGAAAATACATCAGTGCCGTATACCATAGCGATAACATAACAATTCACATCAGTGGAATATAGTTGAGTTTAAAAATCGAATTCAAAACACGGCCAGTAGCCTGATGGGTTGCGCTTTGGTACAATTTTTGGTAATTCTAACTGTCATAGCCTCAGTTCGAATCACACGTTCTTCACTATCATTCATGTGCAGTTAAGAGTAAAGGCATATCCACTGTACGATCTCCTGTCGTCCGGCCAGTTGGCCCAGTCCGCATCGGCGTATCCGGTGAGACATTTCCCGCTCCTTTTATAGGATAACCCGATGTTCGCCATGCCTTTCAGGTAGCGTAAGACACGTTTGGCGGCTTTCCAGTGATGCTCGTCGAAACAGCTGTTGAATTGGCTCAATCTGCTCACGACAAAGGCTATATCTGGTCTTGTGCATACTGCCAGGTACATGAGAGATCTAATTAACTCTCGAAATGGCAGGTTTCTGTCGGGTTCCTCCTTCCCTTTCTGTAGTATAGTGCCGCTGTCACGGGCTTCGAGTCGGTCATGTTGAAACGGTCTAGGTCTTCGGATATGTATTTGGTTTGAGTCATCCGCAGTTCTTCCTTGTCTCGATGAAATTCGATTCCAAGACAATGCTTTATTTCGCCGAGGTCTTTTGTGTTAAATGTTTTTGAGAGCTGCTTCGATAGTTCCTCGATCTTTGCTGTGCTTTGTGAGGAAACTAAAATGTCGTCCACGTATACACTGACCAGTATCATCATCGGCACTACAACCGGGATCCGGTCTTGGCCATATTTAGCAAGTGCCGAGGCTTGTTAAATTTTCCATAATATTTTGTTTTTCCGGGCAAAGTTATTAGCCTTGCGCCAGACCAGTGGTATGTCCTTTCCTTTTCCTTCAAAGAATATGCAAGGATCGGCAGTGGACTTGTGGCGACTCTAACAGATACACACACAATTCACAAGCAAAATAACAATTCACATCAGTGGAGTATAGCCGAGTTTAAAAATGAAATTAAAAAATCGGCTAGTAGCCTGATGGGTAACGCTTAGGTTCAATTTTTGGTGATTCAAACTGTCATAGCGTCAGTTCGAATCACACGTTCTTCTTCACTATTATTTCAAACGCCTTAGACTGCTTCAGACCAAGGCGTTTGAGCTCGCAGCTCAGCTTCGTGTGCCGCTGTCGTCCTGCTTGGCGACGTCCATATAGAGCTCTGTTTAGCAAGCATACCTTATTCCCCCTTTGCAGTTGCGTTAGCATTTGTTTTGCTTTAATGTCTTCTCTCCTTTTTTCGGATTGAATTAATTTCTCCAGGGCAACGTCGGTGTGTTTGGCGATCTCCATGTAAATTGTCTCGTCGAGCTCGCCGTTTAGATAGGCCGTTGCAACAAGGTGACGGATGCTCATGTTGTGTTGAGCGGCTAGGGCGGTCGTAATTCGAATGGAGTTCATTCAGGCAACTGGAGCGAATGTCTGGTGGTAGGCAATTCCGGGTACTTGGGAGAATCCTTGTGCAACGATGCGTGCCTTTCTTCGTTCTAGGGTGCCGTCGGGATTTCATTTGTTCCGCAAGACAAAACGGCTGCCGATGACTTTGTCTTGTTTCGGTCGATCTACCAGAGTTTAAGTGTCGCTTCTAATGATGGCCTCGATTTCTTGCTCCATGGCATTTATCCACTCCTCGGTCTCTGGACCGCTTGTTGCTTCTTTTATAGGAACTTCGGCTGCTCCTGCGGTCTCCGAAGTGATGTCGCATTCTTGAAATAGTTTTCTAGGTCTTCCCCTGAGTCCAGTCCTTTCTATCCGTGGTCTTCCTGGTCCTCTTCTTGTGATGATTGTGTCAGATCTGCTGGTTGGGGTTGTTGGTTGCCCGGTTGCTTCATTTCTTGTTACTTCGAGTTGTTCATCTCTCGCCGTGGTTTCGTTAAGTGTTGTGTCCGGTGTGATGAATTCGACCGTGGCACTTTCAGTATCAGATTTGTTGTTTGCTGGGCCAAAATCGTTGGAGGCGGGACTCCGGTCGTGATGTTTTACGAAGAACTTCACGTCCCTCGCAATTCAGATTGTTCGTTCGTCGGGGAGCCAAATCCTGTACGCTTTTGATTTGTCAGCGTAGCCGACGAAAATCCCCTTTTTGGACCTGAGGCAGAATTTACCTTTCCTTGGTCCTCGTTCTAGCGAGTAGACAACGCATCCAAATTCACGAAAATGGCCTACGTTTGGAGCGTTTCCAGTCCACACTTCGTATGGGGTTCTTCCGTTGAGTGTGTTGGTCGGACATCTGTTTCTGATGTGGTTTGCTGTGTTGACTGCTTCTCCCCAAAATCTTGTGTCCAGATTTGCTTGTATGAGGAGGCATCTACCCATATCCACCAGGGTCCGGTTTTTTCTTCCCGCTACTCCGTTTTGCTGAGGTGTGTGAGTCACTGATAGCCTGTGGTGGATGCCGTTTTCTCCTTAAGAAGGTATTGAATTCGTTGTTGACGTACTCGATCCCGTTGTCAGACTATAGCGTTTGAAATAATAGTGAAGAAGATCGTGTGATTCGAACTGACGCTATGACAGCTCGAATCATGAAAAAAATTTTACCTAAGCGTTACACATCAGGCTACTGACCGTGTTTAGAATTTGATTTCCAAACTCGACTATACCCCACTGATGTGAATTATTTTTGTTATCGCTTGGTATACGGTTCTGATGTATTTTTCTTATTCGATTTTTCGTTCGTGTTCTTCTCTATTTTTGCTTGTGAATTGTGTGTATCTGTTAGAGTTGCCACAAGACTGTAAGCTCTTGATCTTCCTTCCAGTCTATTTTTCGGCAAACGCTTTAAAATCTCTGAAGGTGTTTAAAACCTTGCTCTTGCTTTTGATCATTTTCACTGTGCACCACCTAGAACAATCGTCGATGAACGTGACGAAGTATAGAGACCCGCCCAATGTTTTGATTCTCATTGGCCCCCAAGTGTCGGTGTGAACCAGGTCCAATATGCCGGTTTTTCGCGCTGATTTCTTCGGAAATGGAAGCCTCGTTGTTTTCCCGAGAGCGCAAATATCGCACTTCATGCCTTGTCTGGGCTGCCTGAAAAACATTCCTCGTATGGTCCCGTTTCTGTGGCTCGAAGTTAAATGCTTAATATTCAAGTGACCCAGTCTCCGGTGCCAGGTTTCCAGTAGTGATACATCCGGGGTAGTTGTAGCGACGGCTGTGTGGGTTTCTTTCAGGCTTGCTGGAACGAAGTACAGGTCGTTTTTCCTTACAGCCTCGAAGATGACCTCGCGTTTTGAGTTCGTTACTTTCGTACCTTTATTATCGAAAGTGATTATGAATCCTTTGTCGGCGATTTTGCTCACAGACATTAGATTCGCCCGCAGATCGGGGACGTGTAGGACGTTATCCACTTTTACGTTTCGATATTTGCCTTTGTACTGGGTGATGATGTTTATGTCGCCTCGTCCGGTGATGTCGGTTGAGGCACTGTTGGCAAGGTTGAGTTTCATCGGATGAATTTCGTTGTATCCTTCGAATGCCTCGGTGTTACTCGACATGTGGGATGTGCTTCCACTGTCCAGGCACCACCCTTTACTGACAGTCGACTTAAAAGCCCGAAATCCGTGTTCCGCTGAGTTGGTGTAAGCTAGTACACTTGTTCCGTGGTTGTACGTCTTGTTTTCCTTTCCTCGATCTTTAGAAGATCTCGGTCTTTCTCTGTTGAGAGAGCGACACTCGGCCACCTTGTGCCCGGCTTTTCCGCAATGGTAGCATTTGTAGGAAGGCTTTTGTCGGTTTCCGAGGTGATTGTGTCCATGGCGTTTATCCTCCGTCCTCGTGTCGCGTTGTTTGGCGGCCATCGCGCCTTCGGCTTCATGTTGTTCGTTGGTGCGCCTGGCGTCGCTTTCCTCGATTATCTTGATTCGTAGCGCCTCCGGGGAAAGTAACTCGTCTCGGGATTCTGTGGCGCATCTGAAGTTCTCGAACTTCGGGGAGAGACTATACAGGTGCATGATGCATAGCAGATCGTCGTTGATTTCGATTTCCATGTCGTTCAATTTATCGACGGTGTCAAAGAAGTCACTTAAGTGTGTTCGCACGTCGTAGTGATCGCTCATTCGATGAAGCGTCAGTCTCTTCAGTAGACTGGCTTTCCTGGCCGGAGCTTTTGACTCGTACACGGAGATGAGTTTCTCCCATACTTCTCGGGAAGTTTAACACCCTTTAATGATCTTAACTTCAGATGGTCCGATCCCTAGTATGATGTCTGTCTTAGCCTTCCTGTCTCCTGTTTTCTACTGCTCGACCTCGCCTGTGCGCGCCTCCGTCGATTCAGGTTTCACGATTTCTCCGGTCACATAGCCCCATGCGTCGTTCTTTACTAGGATCGCCTCCATCTGCAGCTTCCAAGTGTCGAAATTATCCTTTCGCAGTTGTTCGATGCTCGCTGTGGATGGCGCCATTTTGTTGATAGATGAGAATTTAGCTTTCCTCTGTTGTTTGTATATTTTCCACGCGTTTATCTAATCGTGACTCTATTTCGCAGTGGTGGTGAATGCTTGGTCCCATAACATGTTGTAGAGTAGTAGAGACGATGAGAGGATACCGCGTGGTTTGGATGGTCGTGCCCTGAAGCGGCTAGTTGATGAAAGAGAGCGATGATGTGCACGTACATCATCAGGACGCCTTTGTAACTTGACGAAACGCAAAATGGTGTATGTTCGTCAAGTTCACCAATGTAGAACATTAGATGTCCAACAAAACAGAAGACGACCGGATCATATGACTCCAAATATCTTCTTTGATTCTTCACCTTGTAGTTTTTTTTAAACAACCGACGGTCTTGGCCGGCTGACGGTCTCTTTACATTTATACTTTAATTTACATGAAGATTTCAACAATTAGGTGTTGCATCAAGGACCTGTTTTTAGAATCGAATGCCGTATCCGATTCATTTGAGGGTTCTCTAATAACATACTGACGACATACTTTTGAACAAAGTTTTAGCCAGGCAAAGTTGAGTTTGGGGTCGGATTAGGAACCAAACCAAATGTGATTGACAAGAGATATCGATTTGTATATTTAGCGCTATTACACGATGTGGGATGAACAGAGCTGTAAATGATATCAATGCAAGTCTTAAATCTTTGTAACATCGATTTCTTAGGATATGTCAGGTCCTGGAATTACTGGTATGACTAAAATACGATAGCTAAAAAATTCAAATAAGGGAAAACATAAAACCTTTGTGCATTAATAATAAAACAGATGTGTTTCTATTTTGTTTCCTTTAGAAATCATATCGATTCCTTTAGAAAACTAGGACACGATTATTTAAATACCGAACTTCGAACCTTTAAAAATTGTTTTATGACGATTATATCAAAAATGTTACTGAAACAATAACCTATTTTATGATCGTCTCAATTATGGTAAACTTATGGAGGTGACAGATAAATGTTGCCAATTTTTTTTTATTGACTTCCTATGTATTAAATACTTAATATTTAGAGCCGCCTATTAGCTCTTTTATACAATTTTGTGTTAGTTGACAAACCTCACAATTCTAGAACTAAATTAATTATAGTCTTTAATATAAATGATTATTTGTTGCGAATTTAGCAAAATACAACATCAAGGGCTGCGAATGGTAAACGAGTTCTACAAGTTCCTAGCAACCGGCTATCCGACATAACTAAAAACCTAGGCACGGAATGTTTGATCGGATTTTATTACAATTTGTGCTGACTGCGACTGCAGTGTGTTTTAAGGTTATTGCCTTTGAAAAGGAAGTGCAACCTGTTGGTAATTACAGGGTTGGCTTCGATAACTGAACTGAAAGTCTAGGTGAACGAAATTGAACTACAAGAGCTATGTTAATAGCCAACAACTCGGTTAAAGCGGAGTTTATGAAGTTTTATTTTGTGTAATATCGCTATGGTAAAAAGTTTAACAGGGCAAATGCCTATAGAGTATTTTCGTGGGTAGATAGGAAAGATTTAAGAACCGTTGTTTTATGGCAATATGAAGTAACAAATTCCAGGATAATTTTATGCTTCGGTGGTAATTCAATATTTTTACTAAACGGTGAACTGTAGGTAATTACTAAATATTATTAAAATATGTTGTAGTGTGTAGTGAAGTTGTTCGGGTGTTGCGGAAATGACTTTTGGTACATTGATGAACAAAATAGTCCATAGTATAATAGTAGTGTAAGACTTAGTAAACATACTTTACATTGTGTCTTTTTTAACTTATGTGATTGGGATTAATGGCATCGGATTAAAGTGGTGTTGTGCTGCGTAGTCTCTGTCTTGATGTCGTTAGATAACATCAGTTGATTATTTCTGAGTCAGTAACCCGCTTCGGGGACGTAATAGCTGTCCTTGGGCCATTATAGATCTATCTGTAAACATGCCTACTATCATCGTCATCATCATCATCTTCGGCACGACAACCGGGAAACGGTCTTGGCCTTATTTAGCAAGTCGTGAGGCTTATTAAATTTTCCATAATGATTTGTTTTTTTTTCCGGGCAAGGTCATTAGTCTTGCGCCAAAACATGCCTACTAGTACTCGAAATTCCTAAAAATCCTTTAGAATTTTTTTTTGTGGCGAATTGATGAATATTATTAAGCAAATCAAAGCAAAAGTTAGAACTTCAAGTTCAAAATCCCACACCACGACCACGTTTAGAAGGTGACGTATTTTTCTCCCTACTATTTGAGCTGTGTAATTATTATCTTAGTTGCCACGGTACACGATTCTGATTCTATTTTTTGATTTTCTTACTACGCTGCGTTTCTTTATTATCTTTGCGCGGTCGTGTAGTACGGTTCGCTCGATCAACGAGGAAGACAAGATCCTGAATGGATTTTTTTTATTAGATTTCTCTCGGGAGAGGCGAATCTATAGCGTCGAGTGGGCGCCCCGATATGCCACCAAATAACTGTTGCAGTTCTTTTTGAACAGTTGCAGGTTGTAATGCTGCGGGAACACTCGCGTGGGAAAGGAGTTCCACAGCTTCCCGGCTCTGTAACGGAACGAGTTCTGATGCAGGGATGTTCGCGCCGTCGGGAGATGAACCGCAAACTGGTGCGATCCGTCGAATTGTCTTGTGGATCGCACATAAGCCGAATTGCGTGGAACAATGCCAAGAATCTCCGAAGAACAGTACCCGTGATAATATCTGTAAAACAGACAGAGGTCGGCTACGCGCCGTCGATGTGATAGGGACTGTAGTCGTCAGCGTTGAGTGACCGATCAGGGGGATCGCTCGTCTCTGTATGCTCTCAAGTAGGTCGAGGGTATGTTTAGGAGCCGAGCTACAAACATGAGAGCAATATTCAAGCGCGGGTCTAATTTGGGATTTATATAGGAGAAGAAGTTGGGTCGGAGTAAAATATTGCTTGGCTCTAAAAAGATAGCTCAGTTTTCCCGAGGCTGACCTGGCGATACTCGACACGTGTTTATGCCATGATATATTCCCACAGACCGTGACGCCGACCAATTTCAAGCTTTCCCCAGCTTCCAGGGCCCGGCCATTCATCATCAGCTGTGAAACCGATGATCCACTTTTCTTTGTGAATGTTATATGTTGTGTCTTCGCTGCATTGAAGTCGACAAGATTGGCCTTTTCCCACTGCAGGACCCTATCTAGATCCTGATTCAGAGAGTCAATCTGTCTACATCTCAGCTGATGTGACGCAGATGCACCAATCGGCCGAACACTTGAAAAGGGGGAAACAAGCGTACTATTATCCGCAAAACTGAACACTTTGTTATCCGTTGTCTCCAACAAATCATTTATGTGAAGCAAAAACAAGCTTGGAGCCAAAATAGAGCCTTGGGGCACCCCCGAATCAACAGGATACAGATCCGAAAACTCGCCGTCCACATCAACCCGGATCGATCGATTTTCAATGAAGCTCTTCGCCCATCCGTAAAGCAGTTGGGACAGTCCATATAAACGAAGTTTGCTCAGCAATGCCCCGTGCCCGACGCGGTCAAAAGCCTTGGAGATATCCAATGTGACCGCTCTTGACTCACCATGCCGTTCAATCCTAGATGTCCAAATATCGGTGACAAGTGTCAAAAGGTCTTCCGTGGACCGCTTGCCACGGAATCCGTGTTGATGATCATTCAGAAGTCCGTTGCACTCCAAATACTTAACCAACTCTGTATTGATGACTTTTTCCATCACCTTAGATAAAATAGACAGGGCTGCTATCAGACGGTAATTTTGTGGGAGACACTTTTTTCCTTCTTTGGGATTGGCTGAACTCGAGCGATTTTCCAGCAGCCAGGAAAGGCCCTCCGTGCATAAGATAAGTGGAAGAGTCTGCCAAGAACCGGCGATAGTTCTGGAGCACAGTTCTTAAGGACTATTGCTGGTATTCCGTCCGGGCCGGTTGCCTTCCTACAATCCAGTTCACGTAGAATGCGTTGAATAGTGCACGGACGTAATCTCACATCCCGCATGGAAGACTGTAGCGGCGCGATCACAGATGGCTCCAAAAGGCCGGAATCGAGGTTTGAATTCGCGGAAAATAAATTCGCGAACACATTAGCTTTATCCTTTGAATATGTGACTAACGTCCCGCTGTTTGTCAGCAACGGAGGGAAAGAGGACGATGCGAAGTTACCGCTGACAGCTTTTGCCATTGACCAGAATGGACGCGAACCTGTGGGTCACCGAAGGAGCTTATTGATCACCCTGTCGTTGTGAGTCTTCTTCGCGGTATCAATCGCCTGGTTGCATGCGTTTCTGATTCTAACAAAATTCGTTCTGTTAACATTGGTGGGATTGGAACGCCATTGCTTAAAAGATCTATTTTTTGCCGTTGTAATCTGCTCGCATTCTTTATCAAACCAAGGTTTATCAGACGAACTTCGTTTGATGGGATGGACAATATACATCTCCATCCCCAGAAGAATAATCTCTGATACCGACTCCGCGCAAGCGTTAACAACGGAGTCCCCGAAGCACACCTCCGACCATGGAAAGTATGCGAAGAAATCTCGCGAATCGTCCCAGTTAGCAGCCCCATACTTCTATACATGTCGAAGATGCCTAGGCCGGAAAGTCCTTGCGGGACAGATACCAAGCAGTGATCTGAGTTTCCCAATGGCGCAGAAACCTCTACGGTATAAATACTCGGTTCGGATGTCAAAAACAGATCCAGGGTGTTCGCATAATCGCCCCAGGCATC
This sequence comes from Microdon myrmicae, assembly GCA_963931805.1. Taxonomy (NCBI): domain Eukaryota; kingdom Metazoa; phylum Arthropoda; class Insecta; order Diptera; family Syrphidae; genus Microdon; species Microdon myrmicae. The sequence goes on along the minus strand of OZ007497.1, from coordinate 174,524,024 downwards.
CGGCACTCGCGTCGGCTCCCCCACTAGTTGAGTCAAGTTGTGGCTTACAGCAAACATCTCCGCCAGCCTCCCAGCATCGTCGATTCTGTTAGAATGTAACAACCAGCCGGAATTGTGCACATTAAAATCGCCAAGGACAACAAATTCAGAAGCTGGGTGGTTGATCTGTATCCAGTTGACGGTATTTGAAAGATGTTCGAAAAATGTCGCCGGTCGATCGTTATTCGGGGAGTGGTAAAGCCCACAAAGAAAATTAACAGAAATCTTCAGCACAGCCCCCAACCATATGATGTCCATATTATTGGGTTGCAACGTCTCCATCCTCTGGCAAGCCAGATCGGAACGCGCGAAAACGCAGACTCCGCCCTTAAAACGGAATCTCGAATGCAAGTCGTATCCTGAGCAACGAAGATATGTCGAATCAGTTGACGAATCGACCTGGGTCTCAGTTAGGGCAAGAATATCAGGTTTCGTTGTTTGCAAATATTGGTGGACGGCGTTTACATTCGTATTGGTGAAAGCGATGCCCGTGATGTTACAAAATGCCGTCACCAGTCGAGCGTGGGCATAGCATCGAGAGCGAGCCCGGTTCTGCAATGACGAACCCCTTAAAGTTCCATCATTTATCATGATATCTGCATGATGTTCCCCCTGCCATTTAGTCGCCTCTTATGACAAGCCGGCCTAGCTGTGAGTATATTCTAACTCCCTCTTCACAGAGCCAGCATAAGAAGGGAGATATCACATTGTGCAGCAACTATAGAGGTATAACATTGCTGAGTACCGCCTGCAAGATACTCTCCACTATCCTACAAGATCGGATCAGTGTTGCTTCATCCCAGGTAAATCAACGATTGATCAGATATTCACCCTTAGGCAGGCGGTGGAAAAATGTCAGGAATTTAAGATTCCATTATATCATCTATTTATAGGCTTTAAGACCGCCTACGACAGCATAGCCAGCGTAGAACTTTATAATGCCATGAGAGAGTTCGGTATTCCAAACAAATTGATACAACTTTGTAGGCTTACCATGACCAACGTAACTAGTCAAGTAAAAATAGCGGGATTCGGGATTGCTGTCCAAACCAATAAACATCTTTAATGGACTCCGACAAGTGGACGGTCTGTGGCGACTCTAACAGATACACACACAATTCACAAGCAAAATAGTGAAGAGCACCGAACGAAAAATCGAATAAGAAAATACATCAGAGCCGTATACCTTAGCGATAACATAACAATTCACATCAGTGGAGTATAGTCGACTTTAAAAATCAAATTCTAGAATCGGCCAATAGCCTGATGGGTAACGCTTAGATACAATTTTTGGTGATTCAAACTGTCATAGCGTCAGTTCGAATCACACGTTCTTCTTCACTATTATTTCAAACTGTTTCGCCAGTTGGGAACCGCAACTCCAATTGTTGCAGATGGTTCACCAACTGGGAAAAGCCAATAATGTGTTCTGCACCGATCAGAACACCAAATTCACCGATTGCCGCATTGGGTACATATCGTACAACAAACAAAAAAAAAACGCGTTGAATTATACACAATTTCTACATTTATTAAAGAACTAGAATAAAACTTAGTTCACAAACGTTACACAGAGACGTAAAAAACTGTCTATAACAATCAAAAAAGCTAAGGTCTTCTTTGTAAGAAACCAGTTTAGAAGCAATATACTGTTTCTAAAAAACAGTAAAAAACAGTCACAACTGTTCGTGAACGGTCACCGGTTCACTTTCTCCATTCAATGCCAATATTGTTTGCTGCAACCGCAAGTTGGATTTTCTGCGGCATACATCCAGGGGCTTAATACTGTGAAGAAAGTGTATGACAGTTCCGATTCACCAGAGGCTGTCTTAAATTCAATGTTTGTTGCTTGTGCAGCAACATCTTGCCGGGCCGACGACGATGCACCAGTAGTTGTCCTTCCCTTTGGTGCTGTCAATGAAGGGGCATGTCAGCACCCACTGGGAACAGCAAGACCAACTCCACTAGTCGGTTTGATAAGACAGCCAACAGCAAGGTCAACTCCACTAGTTGGTTTGATGAGACAGCCAACAGCAAGACCAACTCCACTAGTTGGTTTGAAAGACAGCCAACAGCAAGACCAACTCCACTAGTTGGTTTGATGAGACAGCCAACAGCAAGACCAACTCCACTAGTTGGTTTAAAAGACAGCCAACAGCAAGACCAACTCCACTAGTTGGTTTGATAAATAGTCGCCCACTGGGAACACCTAGACCAACTCCACTAGTTGGTGCTCGTTGAGACATGTCCGCGACGTGGGAAGTCGCGATTGATAGTTGTAGTTGAGCACAGAGGCTTTCGTGCTCATGTTGCTCATGTACCGGTATAGTGCAGAGGTAGGGTGGCAATAATTACTTATATTGACTAGATCTAACCATTAATTGGGTTAATTTGTTATCAAATATAGTTAGTTATTGTTTCAATTCGTATTCAATTATCAGGGTTAGTGTGTGTGCGTGTGTGTGTGTGTGACAGAAGGTCCAGTTGGCCATTAATTGCTAACGTTGTAGCGTGTGATAAGGCTGTCGTTGTTTTTTGTTGATTTTCTCCGACCTGTTGGAAGGGGTTGCCTGAGAGGAGATATTTGCCGCATCAGCAGCGGCAATAATTTGAATAAGCACTTACGTTATTCAATTGGTTGAGGTCTTTAGGGTTGAATTGATAACTATATTGTGGAGAAGTCGCCAATCGTCTTCTCTGTATTGTTGAGTAGTCTGCTCTGTTGTCGAAAGGTAGTACCATGTTGAGCAGTTCTGAATCGTCTCGGAGGTTGTTGCTCTCCTTTGTTGGGAGTGATATAAGGTTGAGAATTTGTCAATCATCTCCTTTGTTGTACAGATTTCTACTCGAATTTGAGTAGTAATAAATGTCGAAAGGTCGTCAATCATCTCGTTTGTCGTTGAAATGATTTCTCGAAGGGTGTCCGGCAGCCTTCCTGTTCATCATCTTCTATATCCTCTACTCTTGTTAACGAAAGTCCAACTTAGACACCGACTTTGTTGAAGTGGTGCCCCCAGACACGTGGTTCGCGGTGCCTGGGCGGTGTTAAGAGGGTGCCCCCAGAGCGTTGCGTCCAGGCGGCGAGAAGTGATGAAACCCAGACACGTGACAGCGGTGTGTCTGGGTGATTGTAACGTAACTCCGTACATAGCGTCAAAATAGGTTGGACGTAGTCCCATGTCGGATCGTAAATCCGTACGTAGAATATAAGTATGTTGGACGTAGTCCCCATTGGATCGTAAATCCATTAATAGAATATAAGTGTATCTTAGACGTAGTCCCCATTTGGATCTTAAATCCATAAGTAGAATTAAGCGATGTGGTCGTCAATATGTTGAAGGTGATGGGTTGTAATTCCACCATCTTCTCAGTATGTCCAGCCTGCGTCGCCACTGGGTGCTCAATAAAAGACACTCTGAACTCTTAGCCGCGTTCGAGAGGAAGGTCTTAAGGAGAAATGTTGACCCCGTATGTGAGGAAGGACGTTTCGGGAGACGCTACAACTATGAATTGTAAAATCAAGCTCGGTAGACTCCGGTGGGCGGGACACCTAGCTCGAGTGAACGAAGAGGAGCCTGCCCGGAAAGTCTTTTGTGGCAGGAAGGAGACAGCGCGGCAGACCTTGCCTGCGATGGAGGGATGGCGTATACCAGGACGCCCAGAGCCTGGGAGTGCCAAACTGGATGACATCGGCTCGAAATCGGGACCGGTGAAGAGATTTGTTAAATAAGGCCAAGACCGGATCCCGGTTGTAGTGCCGATGATGATGATGATGAATAAAATATAAACGGTAATTTCTTTTTATACATTTATTGAATAATGTTACACACTAACTATACTATTAACCTTTTTCAATATAGTCTCTTGTGTGATCTATAGACTTTTGCCACCGATTTGAAAGTTTTAGTATCCCTTGGTCGTAGAAAGGTTTAGGGCGAGTTGTTAGCCAATTGCGTACGTGCTCGTCGATTTCTTCATTACTTTCGAAGTTTTTTTCTCCTAGTGCTTCCTTCAAGGGTGCGAATAAAAAATAGCCACAGGGACACAAGTCTGGGCTATAACGAGGGTGTTCGAGGATTTCTCAGCCCATTTCTCCCAATGTATCCCTTGTCAAGGACGCGGTGTGAGACCTGGCGGTGTCATGGCGAAGGATGACATCTCGAATGGGCTTTTGTAGCTGATACCCACTTCTGATGATCCAACAGTTAAGCGGCGATCACTTTCAATAAGGATTTACGTCATAATTAATCGATCGTACAAGGTTTTTTAAGCAATAAGTTTCCCAATAGGGACGACAGGTTGCACTTTTCCAATAGGGGCAATGCGTTTTTAAAATTAAATAAAATACTAAATACATTTTTTTTTAAAGCACCGCGTTTTTTAACTGAACACAAATAATAGCTAATGACATTTCTACCTATTAAATATGGCTGCTCGGTTTTTTTAAAAACGGTTCATCCCTATTGGGAAACCCTTTCCTGTAATTTAACTTATTTGCATACCATTGCTTATGATTAGACTAGGTATGATTTTGTCGATGCCCTTTTGTATTCCCATTTTTTTGAAAAATGCGTATTTCCAAAACGCAGTATTTATGAGTAGGCTTAGCATAGGCTGTCTAGTCAGTTTTGTTTTGGATGATCAACACACATTTTGTGATATTTCTCACTTCCTTTCCTGTATAAATATGATGACACCCACGGCACACTATTGCATTTCCATTTTTAAGAATAGGCCTGAAACGTCAAATAATCGATGGCTAGGTTTGTTATAATCTTTCAGGTCAGTTTTTTTCTGAATGATCAACACGCATTTTAGGATTTCTCTCACTTCCTTTCTTATATAACTTTTATTGCATTTCCATTTTTAAGAATAGATCAGAAAAATGTCTATAACAACGTCAAGAAATCGATGACTAGGTTTGTTATAAGCTTCCAAGCCAATGAAATCCTATGTGCAAGTACAAGAGGATGTTTCTTGTTTCCTTTCCACAACAAATCGCGGCCTTTACCCCAATCCTGTTCGTGATAGTATTACCCGTCGCAACAGTTTCTCCCTGCTGTCATTCTCGAAAAGACAAAACAATAAAAGCAAAACGGTATTTGACCCCTCATGCAAAATCTGACTTCCTTCTTGAAATGCATGCCACGATTCTGGTTCGTGACAGTCTGCTGTCCCCTTTAACTTTCCTTTAACTTCCCCAAAAAACTAGGTCATGATATCTGGTCTCGGATTAGTTGTAATCCAAGCTTGCTCCTTAGAAAGACAAAGATCTTCTTCCCACAAGCGTTTGTCAGCATCCAGTTCCTCAGCGTGGTGTCGTTAGCGGTGTCTGCTCAGCATATTCATTCTAGCGAATCAGCTTACTGTGGAATCTGGAGCAAATGGTACTTCGCATCCAGAGCCTCTACGGTTACAACCAAAAGAGTCACGTATACTTGAATATCTGTCTGGGCCATCTCAGCTTCGCGTCATCAATGTTGTCGCCTTCATAATGAGCCATCAAGCATCTTCTCCGTTTCGAAAGTTCATTAACCATTTAAACACTTGATCTCCATTCGGATACTATTTCTCTGTTCTTTCTGTTTTGGCCTTTTTTGTAATTTTTTTTCTCTTGAGTTTTTTCGTCTGTTGGTTTTTGTCTACGTTTCATAGACAGCTATGGGAATTCGTGATGTAATCATAGGTTCTTCATACAGAGAGTGCATACTGTTCGGTGTTAGCTTTCCCGTGGCCAATGTGTGGACTTGGGGCAAGAGATATGCTCTATTCAAATGCAATGGATCTAAGTGCGGTCAGTGAGGCATTCGGCACTGTTCAGCATGGAATGGTGGGTTCTCCAATTCAATCAAAGAGCCCCTCTTATAAGCCACTAGAGATGCCGACGTGGGATTCCTTTAAAAAGATTGCCTCATCTAATGGATTCGCCTTTAAAAGCAACAAGTAAAACAAGACCTAATAAAAAGTGGGAAAAACAAAGCCCCCACGAAAAAAAAGCCAGAAACAAATAAGTAAGACACAGAAGAGGTTCAGCGCGCTTTAATGGGCGACAGGGCAGATTGTGAAGGAGATCATGGGGTAGACCAAAGGGGGCAGGTTAGTCACGGGCTACGACAGAACGGCTAAAAAGCTCGTTTGTTCTTTTTACGGCCATATACAGTTGAGGAACCTACATACCTACATTTTAAACAATTTGCGTTTTTGTGCGCTTTTTTGTGGTGGCGCACGGATTGAGCGGGTCGAATGGACTGACCGTGCGCCAGCGTGCTGTTGGCTGCTTGACGTGCTTAAGCTGTTATTTCCATCACTTTCCCCAGTGCGCGATATTACGAAGTATCACTGTTGCTGGTAATATTGTTGTTGGCGGTGTTGGTGGTGTTGCTGTCGTCGAGACTTGGATGGAGATTGCTGTGAAGTTGGACGATGTTGAGAGCACGGAAGGTGCCGGTAACAGCAGCAAAATGTTGCGGTGATAGTGATGGTGTTGACGACATGCAGTTCAATGCCCCTTAAAGAACTTTTGTGTTGTTTTAGCTTGTTGCTACAATTGTTGTAGGAATATATGTGAATGCGTATCGGATTGTGTATATTTATAATCGTTTTGCATGTGCCTTACTTGCGCTTTAATGGCACTCAGGAGATGGAAGCGAACAATGGGAATGAGCCCGAGATATGCTTATTACTTGAGACCGCTGCGACGCCAACTATAGCCTTTCGTGCATAGCTTACAAACGATTACCGATTATTTTATATGCGGCCACCGTGTGTATGTCAACAAGATGTTCACTGAGATACTGGATGACGGGGTGGACTTCAATATTTTTTTTATTTATGAGTTTTTTTTTCACTTGATTGTGAATACATTTTTAAGTGAATTGAACATTGGCATTTAGATTAACCTAGAGCAGGCAATTTCAAAAAGCAGGCGAATTTACTGAAACGAGTTAAAACATTATCAGTGATAGATCAGATCGCTAATGATCAAATTAAAGGAGGGCCTTTTATTTTTTATATTATATTACTCGCCGGTATTTTGATACATTGCACTGAAAAGCGAACAGCAATATAGGTATGCGATCTAGGTGTAATGATTGTTATTCCGCATCTTAAGGGGAGATAACTAGTTAAAGTAGGCAAAACGACGACTTTTTCTCGATTTTTTTTTTCGACAGCATAGTGAATATTTATTTCATAACTGATTATAACATCGATTAGTACATATTTTCATGTATTTGTCGGATTTTTTTTATTAAAAAATATTTAAAAATAATCGAACTACAGCTGTCTTTCAGCAGCGCCTTTTTTCGGACAAGATAATTCGAGAATGGCTTATCTGAAACAGGATTCCAAAAAGATTACATTAATATATTACATTATCTAGGGTTTGAATGAAAGATTAATAAAAATTTTAATCCAAAAAAAAATGACGACAGTTTCAACGAAAAAATTATTTTTAAAGGTGCTAGATATTCAGTTATCTTGCTCTAAAATAAAAAAAAATCAACAAAATTGAAAATCCTTCGTTCAGACCACCTATTATCATAATAAATAAGTACCACACATTTGGGATTGATCCGATAAATAGTTTTTTAGTAATCGTCTCCACCACAATGGTGTTTTTCAAAAAACACGGTTCTGACATAACCGCGTTTAAATATTTAAGTTTTTTTCTTTCATATTTAAAATGGATTTTTTTAAACTTACACCGTGTCGTCGATTCCAGGACCATATAGTAGCCCTTCTGCATCTGCTGCAATCTCTAAAACATTGATTTGATGCTGCCTTTTTCGGGACGCACTAAAACTAGGCTGGTCTGCGGTTTTCGGGTTAAAATACTGTTCTTTTTTTTTTTTTTTTTTTTTTGATTTGTCCTTGCGGAATCCTGTAGATGATCTTGTTTGGCACGTAGTTTTATGATGTTGTGGCGTTTCTAACAGGTTGTAATATTTATTATTGTTATAACAATTGTTTTTACGGAGTTACTGTCTGCCGCAGAACTTACCCCTGATTTATTTTGTCCTGGATGAAGTATGCTGTCGATGGATTGATCTATACATCGCAGGTCCTTGAATTTGTCTTCAGTGTATCTGTCACTGTTGCTCCAGAGGTTGTCTGTTGTCTCTGCTCCTTGAAGTGGGTCTTGGCCTTTTTATTTATAATGTTAGTTAATACATTTCTTGTCTATTTCTATTTCTATTATACGGTTCATTAACGGTTGGTTTAATAATTTAATTAACACTGTATTTCTCTATTTCTTTTCTGTTTTAAAACGGTTGTTCTTTATTTTAATATACTTAATGTTGTAAAGGAATTGCTATCCTAAATCTCTTAAGTACTAGTTGTAAAATATACCATAAATGTAATTATCTACCAAATAAAATTGAATTGAATACTTAATGCTTTACTGAACGAATTTAATTATGTAACAAGGTACACACACAATATACAAGCAAATAGTGAAGAACACCGAACGAAAATAGAATAAGAATATGCACCAGCCATATACCAAGCAATAACATAGCAATTCCACATCAGTTGAGCGTACTTGAGTTTAGAAATCGAATTCGTACACGCGGCAGTCGTCGGATGTGTTGAGCATTGGTTACATTTTTTGTGATTCTAACCGTCATAGCGTCAGTTCGAATCACACGTTCTTCACTATCGTCGGAATACGCGATAATGTGAACTGGGCATATTTATAATACAAAAAGTTCGGTGTATTACGAGTAACTGTAAATAAACTGAAAGTATTCGATTTTTAACGTTCGAATGCCTACACGTAAGTGTCCCAAGATTTAAAAATTCAAACAGATGTTTCCAAATATACTAATATAAACGTATTTCAAGATTTATAAGGCCACCCATTTTAAGCAATACAATAGAGCGATGAAAGTATATCTTATTTCACCGAGCGGCAGCTGTGCGTGATTCATAGTTCCAAGTAGCGCGCTTTAAATACCTACAAATTTGGATCTAATTATTATATTCTTATAAAATTTGGTGAGAGTATTCTTGAGATAATGCATTCAAATAATATGCAATAAAAAATCGATTTTTCTGACCAACACAACTAGTACTCACCCCTTAAATGTTGACATATTCCTATTGTACTCTTTCGCCTATCCTACTGAGAATTTAGGCTCTTACAATGTGGATAAAGTTCCCTGGTAAAAGCAAAAATGTGTGCTTAATCGTCAGTCGAGGGTCACGTAGGTAGAGGTGTGGGGATTCCTTTAAGCTTACCCAAAGAACCCCCCATAATTGCAACCCAACTCCCATTGTTTTTCGCCAATGCAATTGCATTGGCACCTGAAAACATTTCCTTTTCCAAGGCCATTTAATGCATACAACGCATTATCTAAAATTCCTAAAAAGAATTTATAGCGTTTGAAATAATAGTGAAGAAGAACGTGTGATTCAAACTGGCGCTATGACAACCTTAGCGTTACCCATCAGGCTACTGGCCGACTTTTTAGAATTTGATTTTTAAACTCGACTATACTCCACTGATGTGAATTGTTCTGTTATCGCTAAGGTATACGGCTCTGATGTATTTTCTTATTCGATTTTTCGTTCGGTGCTGTTCACAATTTTGCTTGTGAATTGTGTGTGTATCTGTTAGAGCCGCCATACCACTCCCTCCGCAGTAACTTCGTTACGATCAGATTCGTATGCGAACGAGAGAACGTCGGAGGCTGTGCTCTATGCGGAAGTCGTGATCGTGTGTGAAGTTCTGTTTACTATTGGAAAGTGTATGCTGTGTGTACAGATCACGTCGGGGTCACCAATTATAGCGTTTGAAATAATAGTGGAGAAGAACGTGTGATTCGAACTGACGCTATGACAGTTTGTATCACCAAAAATTGAACCTTAGCGTTACCCATCAGGCTACTGGCCGATTTTTTAGAATTTGAATTTTAAACTCGGGTGGGGCTCCTCGATAGTATAGTGGTTAGTATACCCGCCTTGTCACCCGGGAGACCGGGGTTCGATTCCCCGTCGGGGAGCCCCTGGCGCAAGACTAATGACCTTGCCCAGACAAAATAAATCATTATGGAAAATTTAACAAGCCTCAGGACTTGCTAAATAAGGCCAAGACCGGATCCCGGTTGTAGTGCCGATGATGATGATGATGAATTTTAAACTCGACTATACTCCACTGATGTGAATTGTTATGTTATCGCTAAGGTTTTCATGTTTTCATTCGGTGCTCTTCACTATTTTGCTTGTGAATTGTGTGTGTATCTGTAAGAGTCGCCACAAATTCTTTAAGGTGCATATGCATCATAAATCCCAAACCAATCGGCACCCTTTGCCATCATTAAAATGCTATGTCGGACAGCTTGCTTTTACAGCTGCAACAAACCGACCAGCGATTCGTTTGTTCAATCGACAAACAATTACCGCATCTCCAGCATTTCCTAAATATAAACAATCACCAATTTCGTGCTTTGCCACAAACCATTTACCCTGCATATACAAATGCAGACAGGGGATCCGTTTCTGCCACCGACTCAAGATACGATATACAATTTTCATTGTATAAAGTATCCCAATCCATTAGCACCTTTTTATAATGGTTATGCATGTATTTACGCAAGGGCAGCACTCATCCAAGATTTTTATGATGCCCTTGTTCCATCTTTCCTTCTAGAAACATTTCCTCGACGCATCGGCGTCTATTTATTTACCCGCAATGCACATCATAAACAATGATCTTCACGCTCTTTTTGTCTTTACCATCTTTTTGGTTTATTTTTCCATGGCCTTATTTCATGAGAAAGCCAATGTGATCTTCACGACCACACATACACCCATACACCATGATCTTCATTACGAGATCTGGTTTTCTATTCCACAAAGAGAAACTTTACGTTTCTCTTGTGGTAAGAAAACACACCACCATTAATTCAGGATTGAATTCAGGTCAGAGTTCTATCCTCGAAGAGGCTTATTCCAACTACCTCCCCGTGTCGGTCGGTTCTCCTGCCGCTCCCCGTATCACCTCGGGGATGCGTATGTCCCAGTCGAGTGTTTGTGTCGAATGCCGTTCGAAGTCGGTGTCGTTTTTCCTCCGCGGTCGTGAGATTTAAGTTTGTGAAATAAGTTCCGACTAAAACAAAATTATAGTGTACACTAACTGGAAATTTCCAAAACGCTTGACACACATGTATATACTAAATATAAAAATCATTGAACATTAAAACGGTGCGTTTCATTTGCCTTCGCTGTGGTGTCCTGGGTGTGTTTATGCTTTTCATTTGGCGTTAGGGGGTGGAACATTCACTGACGATGGCGGTTAGGAGTGAACCCAGTGCCGTACTCCGGCACACCCTTCTTCAAACCCCACAGAGGCTCACATCATCTATCTTCTTCTTCTTCTTCTATCTTCTTCTTCTTCTTCTTCTTCTTCTTCTTCTTCTTCTTCTTCTTCTTCTTCTTCTTCTTCTTCTTCTTCTTCTTCTTCTTCTTCTATCTTCTATCTTCTTCTTCTTCTATCTTCTTCTATCTTCTATCTTCTTCTTCTTCTTCTTCTATATATATAAAATTCTCTTGTCACAGTGTTTGTCCTCGAACTTCTCCAAAACGGCTCAACCGAATTTAATGATGTTTTGTATATATATATTCGGTAGGTCTGAGAATAGGTTTTTATCTATTTTTTATGCTCATAAGTGCAATTGTTTAATAAATATTAATAATTTATTAATTTTCAACCTCGGTCGATAACTGTGTAAGTGATAATTGATTAGTTATCCCCACCAGCTGATATCATAATCATTCAAATGTAAATAACATATGAGATAGAAAAGAATATTCTACCAGTGTTTGGCCCACGGTCCGCATAGTAACAGGCGGCCCACCAGCCCTGGCCAATGGGAGCGCTTCCTACCCAAGCCCCGCCAACGTTACTGACGGGAGAAACTGACGAGTCTCCTGAAAGCGTTCTATGGATATCTTGCCAACCGGTGTAAATGAGAAGAAATAATAGTATTGTTTACTTAACTTACATACATTATAGTATTCTGTAAATATTATAACATTATGTAATTTTACCATTTCAGTGTAATCTTCAAGTGAATTTATTAATTTGGATTTGAATTTTAGCTGTGATTATTTTTTCCTGTCTTATTGAAAAGTAAGTGAAATTATTATTTCTGAGATTTCCTCCTTTGGTAATTTAAGCTGCCGACGCGTGCGGTTGTGTTCGTGTTATTAATTGATTCAAAGAGAATAAAACGACACGAACACAACCGCACGCGTCGACAGCTTAAATCACCAAAGGAGGAAATCTCGTGTCCTTCTTTTTCGTATCCTTTTTTGTCCCCCTTCCACGATTGTTATTTCTAGGAAACGGAATTGGCAAATAGGGGGCTGGACTATGGTTGATAGGGAGACTATGGCTAATAGAGAGAATATGGCTATGTGCAATGTGAATGTGGTTTTTAAATAGGGGTTTTACTTTATTTAAATTATTTAACTATTGTATTTGGGAATATTCTATTGTAAATGGAAATTGATGATTTGGAGGGAAGGGAAGGATATGCATGTGAAGACACGAGATGTTAATTTTTCATGGGGGGGGGGGGAGTGATAATTAAATGAACTTAATTATATAACACGTTCTTGGCAAGGGATACATTGGACGAAATCCAAAGTGAGTATCATAAATAAGCCTGAAGGAAGTAGGTATCATAAATAAACCCAAAGGAATTCACGTTAAGTGAGTTCAAGACTGTTGTGGCTCGGCGCCAGTTCACAAATGTGTTGGGGTGAGTAATTCTAGTATCATTTGAATAGGATATTGGCACTATCAAGTGTCAATAGATTGTTTGCAAATCAGAATTTAAATGGCGATTAGCAGAGAGAGGTGGCTTCCTTGAAGCACTGCAGATTGTTCCCCGAATTTATTAGAAATATTGGCACGGTGGGTATCATATCTGCTTCATTTTCTGCCTCTTATGATCGTATCGATTTGAAGACGATCCTCTATATTGGATTTCGTACACCTTCGTTTGTTGTAGCCATGCTGCCCAGGCAAGAGTATGGACTTCTGAAAAACGAACATGGGGTTGAACACGATACTCTCCAACAGCTTGGTGTGGCAGATCATTTGCGGAAAGAATACTATACAGTCTAATGAAAGCTGAAAAAAACGGGTCAGTGAGTAGTTGGGTTAGGTGTGAGAAGTTTTTTAATAACAATTTCTTGGAACTCGTCAGGTCGGCCCTTAAGACCAGCACTGGTTAAATTAATAAAGAGGAGACTAACGGCGATAAGACAAAGAATGCTAAGACTAATGATAGTAACCATATAAAGGTGTTAGGCCAGTGATGTCAAGACTAATAATGGTAAACCATTAATCCTATAATCAGTTATGGCGCAACTAATTATGGTAAGATCATTAGCGAAAGGCCATAATCAGTACATAACTCACACACGGAAGTTTCCATATCCCCAAATTATCAATGTGGACTGTAAGAAAATCAACTTTTAACATAGAAGGATGACTTCGGGTACACAATTATAATTCTTCTCGAGACAATTTACTACCACCTAGACTATCCTACGATTACCTGGAGAATCTCAATAATGTACAGAAAATTGGTTCAGTACATTTATCTTCTCGGGGGAATGTATCTGCCTGGGAATTACTTTTCTCTAGGCGAGGTAATAGCATCTCCGCCTACATAGTCAACATAATCGTTATCAGTTCACGTACAGCTGTGACAATGGCAGCTGTTGGAGCTGAGGCGTACAATAATAAATTCCTCTGCGGTGTTGACCCAGAATTGCTCCAAGAATGATTTCGATTGTACCGCTCAGCAATCTCCTTTGAATAGTCACTTCTGCATATGTAAGGGGTTTTGTTGACTTTAGTTCTTTGCGCAGCAAATTGGAAAGTGGGATTGGTAAACTGGTTGTAATGTAGCTTTCGCCGGCAATTTCCTGTGTATCTCGATCGGAAAAGCAGCCAAATGTGTTGCCGTGTACCACATTTACCTGAGATGTAGCGGTCGGGTTTGATACATTTCACCGTAATTACCTTGTTTTTTTTTTGTTTTGTATTGTTGTTGTTGTTTTTTTTTTAAATCACGATCTTGGAAATGATCTGCGAAAGGTTCAATAAACTTTTCATATATATGTCGACCATGTTTAGTAATTAATTATATTGTATAAATGTTAATACAATCCACAAATGAATTTGGGCGGTGTGGGATTGCCGTTACATCGAAGTGAAACCCTGACAAGCGGTTCGACGCGATGCAGTACACGTACTGAAATCAATTTCCTCAGTACATACCACTTTACACCAATAGAACCAGCGGAATGAGTTGACGGTGTTAATTGTATCATATCGTGTTGAATTTTCTGTGTGTGGCTGTTTGGTTATAAAGTGAGATAAGATTCGAGCGGCGGCTATTGACTCCTAGTGCAGCTGCAATTTCTGTTGGCATACTTAAAGCTTTATGGTCAATTCTGTTACGTATTCGTATATTTGAGATAACATTGGTTCCTTGACTTAGAGATTTCGAACTGCATTTCAGTATTTCAATGACGCCCAGCATTGAGTCAACCCTTGGAAAAAAAAATCATTTTAATGATGCGAGAACTTTTTATCTCAAATTGGTCAGTAACAAAGATGCATTTGGTAATGCGGCTGACACGGTCACGCTATTGTATATAGAAGTTGGTGACTGGTACAGCTGAATCGGGGAAAATTTTACTTAGGTGGTGCTGTGACAAGAGGTAGAATGGAGACCTAATTAACAACATCGTCCAATTAGTCGACCGACCTTTCAAAAAACTTACTTCTACTACAGGGCGCGTCATAAAAATTTGGACGTTTATATTTTACAGCTGCTTTCACCATATAAAAAAAAAAGAAGTTATTACCTCTTCATGTAACATTGAGATATCGTACGCCATGCGGGATAAAATACAACCACTGCGTTTGTTGTATTGATGGTGTTTCTTTTCGATTTATTTCAGAGTGGTAAAGCTTTCGAAAGACGTAAAAATTATGAAACTAACTTTATAGTAGTATATTCCCTTTGTCCAGAACGAACTGGTTGATAGTAGGGGGACTGTTACGATTCATACGTAACATATCATACATACGTTTAATTAATTAAACGCACATCTCTTAAATTTTAATTGCTGTTTTTATTTAAACCTCAATTGTATTATAAATAGTATACAATCGGTTCAGATGGATCCTGATGACTCTATTGCTCTTTAATTACTACTAGCACTCTATTACTTTCGCAAATGTGAATAGCAATTATATTTACATTGTTGTATAATGTTCGCTTTTCTCAAAACACAGTTAATTCGTTGAAAGTGACATCAAAATATTGACAACAAACGTAATTAATATTTATGGATTGTGTACGGTAATACACGCACTTCCGACATGCGCAAGTTTCATTTCTGTTTAAAAATGACACGACCGTCTTTTTGTTGGATTTATTCGGACTCTTATTCTTATATATGTACATCGATACCTCCTTTTCTTATCCACGTCCTCTCCTTCCGCTCGCACTGTGCTTTGACATTTAAGGGTACTCCAAAATCCGCTTTGTGCGCGCGTTAGTGTAAAGAAAGGAAGAAAAAAAAAGTATATATTTGTATATGTATATATGTATATATATATATATATATATATATATATATATATATATATGTATATATATATATGCCACTGCAG
Source organism: Microdon myrmicae (assembly GCA_963931805.1). Taxonomy (NCBI): domain Eukaryota; kingdom Metazoa; phylum Arthropoda; class Insecta; order Diptera; family Syrphidae; genus Microdon; species Microdon myrmicae. Next base: position 174,508,276 of record OZ007497.1, on the reverse strand, counting down.
TGTGTACGAATTCGATTTCTAAAGTCAAGTACACTCAACTGATGTGGAATTGCTATGTTATTGCTTGGTATACGGCAGATGTTTCTGTTTATTCGATTTTCTTTCTGTGTTGTTCTTCACTATTTACTTGTGTACTGTGTGTGTATCTGTTAGAAACGCTGCGGGCTCATTAGACTCTTATAAAGTTTGGTGTGTGGGTAAATATTTAGATATAAGCGATTAGGGGATTACTGCGGAGATATGGGTGAAGGAGATATAGGAGAAGATCCGCGTACTCAACCGATCCTGAGAGTAGACGCAGGATGAAGAGAATACCGACTTGAATATGACGTTCTTCTAGTGTTTGTAAATTAATTAGTTTGAGGCGGTTTGTATAGGCATCTCAGTCCACGCAGGGCAAAACGTAAGAAGCGTCGTTGAATGTTAATGGTAGGGCTTTCTGGAGCACTACCAATATGAAGAAATCCGCTTAGTTAATGGCGGTTCGAAGCCCAGGGAGGATAATTTTAAAAAAAATAAGCTTGTGCGAAATATTGTAAAAGGTCTTACTGAAATCGGTTGTTATAATGTCGTCTTTGTTTTAGTTCCCTAGGTTAGGAGTGTGTGGGAACTAAATTCAACAAAATTGGTGGTACTAGATCCACTAGCAATAAAGCCGTGTTGCTTAGGTGAGATAAGACCCTTACAGGGATGACACTTCATATATACTGTTTCAAAAAGTTTGGGAATGTAGGAAAGTGTGGCGATAGGGCGATAGTTCGAGATATCGCCTTTAGGCCCCTTACTATGTATAGGGGAGACGAAAGAAGTTTTTCAAATGTTATTGAATACGTCCTGAGAAAGTGACAGATCGATGATTAACGAAATGGATCATGAAAAAACGGAGGCACGTTTTTTAGGAAAATAGCAGGGAGACCATCTGGGCTGGGAGTGAATTCATCTTTAAGTTGAGTTAGTTTCTTTTCAATCGAGGGTGTATCAATAAAATGAGCCAAGGTAGAAATTAGGTAAGTATTGGAAATAAGAGTCGGGAACAAAAGATTCGTCAGTGAAGGATTGCTTCAAGAAGAAGGCAAAGAAGTTTGCAATAACATCTGGATCCGATGAGGTTTCCGTATTATAGGAAAGGTAAGTGCGGTTTGATCTCTGGATTGTGAATATTCCAACGAAACTCCAAGTTTGTTCTCTTTTTCTGAACAGATTTATTGTATTTTCACTTATTATATTGACATTTAATATCCGCTGTCAGTTTGCTTACTGATGTATCTCGTGCAACGTTCTATGTTCGAACTAACCGAGAGACACGATTATTCGAGTGTAAATTCCACACAATATAAATGTATATATATATATATATATATATATATATATATATATATATACCCGGCCGTCACGCGGGAGACCGGGGTTCGATTCCCCATCGAGGAGCCTGTGGTACAAGACTTACTGACTTACTAAAAAAAACCAATCATTATGGAAAATTTAACAAGCCTCAGGACCTGCTAAATAAGGCCAAGACCGGCTCCCGGTTGTAGTGCCGATGATATATATATATATATATATATATATATATATATATATATATATATATATATTTATATATATATATATATATATATATATATATATATATATATATGTGTGTGTATATATATCGTCCCGGTAGGACGGCCGCAACGGAAATGGGAGGACATGAAATTCCGAGTTCGTATGTGCCAATAAATAGTATATATATATACATATATATATATATATATATATACATATATATATATATATATACATATATATATATGTACATATATGACGCAAGACTAATGACTTTGCCCGGAAAAAAACAGATCATTATGGAAAATTTAACAAGCCTCAGGACTTGGTAAATAAGGCCAAGACCGGTTCCAGGTTGTAGTGCCGATGATGATGATATATGTACATATATATATTTTATTTGTTTTCGTTTTTTTTTTGTATTACACTTTTCTCGAGAGGGGCGAACATATAGCGCCGACTAGGCGCCCCGAGATGACACCAAATAACCATTGCAGTTCTTCTTGAACAGCTGCAGGTTGTCGTCATCATCATCGGCACTACAACCGGGGACCGGTCTTGGCCTTATTTAGCAAGACCTGAGGCTTGTTAAATTTTTCATAATGATTTCTTTTTTCTGTGCAAGGTCATTAGTCTTGCGCCAGAGGCTCCCCGACGGCGAATCGAACCCCGGTCTCATGCGTGACAGGCGGGTATACTAACCACTATACTATCGAGGAGCTGCACCTTGTAACCCACCGGAAATACTCGTGCGAGGAGGGAATTCCACAGTTTTCCCGGTCTGTAGAGGAACGAGTCCTGATGCAGAGGTGTTCGCGGCGTCGGGAGATGAACCACCACAATTGGTGCGATTTGTCGGATTGTCTCGTGGAGCGCATATAAACAAAATTGCGCGTGACAGTACCACGAATCTCCGAACAAGAGTACCCGTGATAATATCTATAAAACAGATCAAGGTCAGCTACCCACCTTCGATGTGGTAGCGACTGTAGTCCCGACGTCAGCGCCGTGTCCCCGATCTGACGGGTCAGTGTTCTCTATATGCTCTCAAGTAGGTTGAGACTATGCTTAGGAATGGAGCACCAAACATTAGAGCGGCGGTCTAATTTGGGATTTATACAGAAGAAAAAGTTGGGCCGACGTAAAATATTTCATGGCTCTAAAAAGATAACACCGTTTTCCAGAGAAGGACCTGGCGATGTTCGAAATGTGTTTATGCAACGATACATTCTCACAGACAGTGATACCGATGTAAAGAAAAATGTACGTAGTGTAGAAAAGGATGGGCCTACGTCGAAGACCAGACGTCCTCATTGTTTCTGTAGGAACCGCAGCACTCTAAAAGAGGGTACCAAGAATACCGCAATGGGTTTGTCTAAGGTTGATTTTACATCGAGCAATTTCATGCCTTTGCCAGATTCGAGAGCCCGGCCATTCATCGTCAGCTGTGGAACTGATGATCTACTTTTCAGTGTGAATGTTGTATATTGTGTTTTCGTTGCATTGAAGTCGATGAGATTGGCCTTTCCCCACTGCGGGACCTTATTCCGATCCCGATTCAGAGAGTCGATCTGGCTACATCTCAGCTGATGCGACGTTGATCCACGATTCTACCGGGGACTTCGGAAAGCACCCCTCTCTCTGTAATTGTGGCGAAATGCTTTCATAGCAAGGATCGTCAGTTGAACTTGCGTATACCAAACAAGTGCGTGATACAATCTTTCTACCGACTCAGCAATTAAAGGAGGAATTGCTTAATAATCTATGAAATTTAATAGATTTTGGCAGCTTAGTTTTCGAGGGTGCGCAAAGAAAGCACTTTCAACTTTTAATGTATTTTTTTTTTGTTTTATACTTTGGTTGAATTTATTTCAACAATCCAACTTTATTTGCACGTTTATTCATTTACGTCAAGGTGATGATATTATTAATTGCTCTCACTTCTTAAAATTGTTCTACTCTACGGTTGCGTGTTCGTGTATGTCCGCTGGAAGCACCAAAGTATAACTATACAAAATACATACTCTTTTTTTTGCCAGGAATTTTGTCCGTTTTCGAGTCCTCTTTAAGAACTCTTACAATTGTCTGGTCGGTTTAAATACTTTTGTTGAGGTACCATCGGTATAACTGTAGAACGGAATGGCTTACCTACTGGGGAGGACGTCTTACTGGTTTCTTTGGACGTTTCTGGGCAGGAGGGCCGTTTACCGCTTAATTGGGCGGCGCAAGACATGTGTCCTCGTAGCTCCCTCCGGTGGGCGTGGGGGCTTTTTTTTAACGGGACAAACTGCTGTTGCGGGTTCCTTGTTGTAGGGGGTGGTCCTTGAATCGTTCCCTCTGGTCCTCTTATCCCTTATATGTTTTTGTTTATTTGCTCTGCGTCAAGTAGAAGTTTACCGCCACACAAATCCAATGAAACTTTTTCTCTTTGATTTTTAATAATTTTGGTTTTATTTGTTATTTTTTAAATTAAACGGTTGGATGTAAAATGTTGGACTTGGATTTCTAAGTCTGGACTCTGGTTGGTCGTTCGACCAGCGCTCTGCCCTTCGGAACTTGACTGAAGGTTTAGTTGGGTAGGTTCCTGGAAGGGAAATCATGAAATGCGTTTTGAATTAAGCATTTCATGATGTCAGTATTTTAGGAATCGAATCAATGTGTAACGAATTAAGTTTTGCTTTAATTCGTCGCTCATATGATTCAATATGGAATTTGGCTGTAAGTTAATGGGAAGTATTGGAGATTTGGGTGGGATTATTGGTAATGTTGGGGATTTGGATGGAAGTGGCGATTTAGGATCGCTACACTTTTAAACTTACCCGATGCGATGTATTTTTAAGGATCATGCTTGATCTTAATTTTGTTGTTATGATAGTGTAAAGTATTTTTTTCTTTATCTGGAATTTCACTTAAATTCAAGTCGGAACTGTTTTTGACTGTATTATAAAACATCAGCAGCGTTATTATAAAGTTAAATTGTCAATTATTGCCTATGGAATTGTGATGAGTTTTATCAGCTAGAGTGTACATTTTTGTAGATATAATTTCAATATGCAGATCGACGAAAACGGTGAATACTTTTCAAAAGGATTCGTTTCAGGAACGTGTTCATACATTCTAAGGCCGCTCAATAATTTAGAAGAAATCAACTGTTTAAATTTGTGAAATGAAGTTTCTGCACAAACATAAGGTATAAAGATAAGCAGTACGTCAAGGCACCAGCGTTTGTTCTGGAGATTGTAGGAGGACAACTCTAAGCGTGCCTTGTAAGCATTGTATAATTAACCATTTCTGGTCATAGGCACACCACTCGCTTCTAGCATTGGTCATGCCTAGATTTTTTAGGCTCTTTTTAGGTCATGTAAAACTATTTTTTAGCTTTACTGTCGCTCCCCGTTTGTTCAGTGTGAACCCAAAATGGGTTAATGGGTTATTTTGGAACTGGTTGCGTTTTGCCCTAAGCAAACAGTAGAATACAAAGAATAACATCAAAGCAAAGGTTTATTCTTTACTAAGTAATCTTCTGTAGATATAAATATTGTAATTGTAAACCTCCGTGCTGTATTCCTCTCGTGTAATGTCAACCTCACCACAGATAGTGGCTTGTCGTCGTACGTAGTGGGTTTATTTATTTTCTGTTTTGTTTTTCCCATATCGCTGGCGTAAAGTTTTGTATTCATACTCTTCATGTCTCTTGTTATGTGTTAACAAATTAAAAGAAATAATTTATGTAAGCAAAAATACAATAAAAGAAAAGTTAAAAAAAGTAGAAAATATAAAACTAAACAGAATAAGAGTTAAAATAAGAATAATAAAAATTATACGACAAAACAAAAACAATGTAAACACTTTACACGATCGCGTTGTTGGCCTGTTCGTTGTTGTTGATGGTAAAGTTTGTTGTGTTTGGATTGCGTTGCAATGCGCATTGACGCCGATGACTAAATACGCTCAGACGTAGAAGCAGCACTTTTATCTGAGTGGAGGCGCGTTTGGTTATTGGTACGTTGATTATCGTGGGGGCAGTGGCTCTTGGTGATTTACTCCGGTTCGGGATGTGTGAACGTTGACGATGATTATGATGGCTTCGATGACAGCACACAGACTGAAGAGTTGAGGGATATTTACTGAGGCTTAGATGGAAGATATTTTCAGAAACTTTACGACTAAATGACTCACTAAAGATGACAAATGTGTTGCTGCCCAAAAAAAAAAAAAAAAAAAAAATGCGTTGTAATTACCATGAACTGACATATTGAAATGTGTGGTGTAGAAAAACTGATGGATCTTTTAAGGAATTCGAAAACCCTCAGAATTGCATCGTTAATAATGGTAGGAAAAAATTCCGTCAAATTATAACCGGTCTGTCAATTTATAACCGGGACTGAGTCAATAAAGATGACACAAATAAATTAATACTCGATCGATTCGACTCGATTTGAAGAGGTACGTTTTTCCTAACGAACAATCAAGTCACTCACATTTCTTGTCGGCTGTCTCGACCTCGGTAGGGCTTTGAGTAAAAAAGTCGCTGGTATAAAATTCTCTTCTGCCACTATTCTGGTCTTTTTTGGTGGATATTCTCTTCCAAACGCTTCATAAGGCCCAAATAATATTGTTTACTCACTGTTTGACACTCGGGAAGAAATTCTAAGTGGGCAACACCACGAATATCGAAGACTCATCAAAACCGTGGTTTTTTTGTTTCGGCTGATTTAACCCTTTCGACCTTGTTGGGCTACATACATACTAGGTGTTACGGTTTTTTTAAAATAAAACACTAATTGTAAATGGGAAAGTAAAAAAAATTTTTTTCGAAGTATTGCCCATTGCTTTCTACGCATTTCGATCACCTTTCTGGCAATTTGTGTATATCACGCCAATAAAACCGGTCGTCTTTTGAGGCAAACCATTCGGAGACCCAATTTTTGACTTCTTCGTAGGAATTGAAATGCTCCTGAGCCAATGCGTCTCCCATCAATGAAAACAAATGGTAGTCGGAAGGAACCAAGTCTGGTGAATACGGCGGGTGGGGCAACACTTCCCAGCCGAGAGCTCTTATTGTTTCTTTGACGGGTTTTACTGTATGACTCGGAGCATTACCATGCAACAGAATTACCTTTCCGTGCCTTGTGGCCCATTCTGGTCGTTTTTCGATCAATACATGGTTAAAATTGATAATTTGTTGTCGGTAGCGTTGCGCATCAACAGTTTCGCCAGGTTTTAGAAGTTCATGACACACCACCCCCTTCTGGTCCCACCAAACACAGAGCATTGTCTTTTTTTCCGAACCGATCGGGCTTTGCAGTCGATGTTGACGCTTCTCCTGGATGCACCCATGATTTTGCGTTTAGGATTTTCAAAATAAATCCATTTTTCATCACCGGTCACAATTCGATGCAATACTGACTTTCTTTCGTGCCGTAGAAGCAACGTCTCACATGTCGTGTTTCGCTTTTCCATCTGCCTGTCATTCAATTCTTGTGGCACCCAGTTTCCACGCTTTTGGATCTCTCCCATAGCTTTTAAACATTCAGAAATTGTTTGATGTGCAACATTTAACATTTGTGCCATTTGTCTTTGACTTAAAGTGTCATCTTGATCCAATATTGCTTGCAATTCGGCGTCTTCAAACTATTTTGGTGGTCTTCCACGTTCTTAATTTCGCACATCAATGTCATTATCTCTGAACCGCTTAAATCATCTTTTGCATGTTGCTTCCGATAGAGCATGATCACCATAAGCCTCGACAAGCATTCTATACGACTCTGCAGGACTTTTCTTCAAATGAAAATAAAAAATTAATGCTTTTCGCAAATCATCATTTTCTGGTACAAAATTCGACATTTTTAACAGGATTAAAAAAATTAGGTTGTTTGTACAATGACTTCATGCATACTAACTGTGTTTGACAGATGTTATAGCAACCAAATAAAAACTATATAAGGGCGCGTTCACAACAAACGTTCCCCATCGATACATTTGTATCTTGACGCTCACTTCAGACCGGTACACCTGGCATATTCCAGCAATAAGGTTAATAACGGGATTCTGGGTTGAAAGGGTTAAATGACACCACTTCGATAGCTGTTAGTTTGATTACCTGTCGTACTCATACACCCAAGTCCCGGCATCTGGGATGAAGCAATTTCTTGAAAGGGCACTGAATTGGTTCATTTTACAGCACGTCTTCAGCAAGTATTTTACGATGCCCCATTTAAAAAATAAATGCAGCTGTTTGTTTTTTTAAACCACGCTGTGATGAGTTCTTTGCACAAAAAATGAGCTAAAACATAGAAAATTGATTCATGCTAGATGAATAGTTCTCCTGAAAGCTCATCCAAAAACTATCTCCTCCAAAGTCTTTTTTTTCCATACCTACCGTTGCAGGCCTTATCGGATGATATAAGTTTTCTCTTCCACTTGTCACCCGGGAGACCGGGGTTCGATTCCCCGTCGGGGAGCCTCTTGCGCAAGACTAATAACCTTGCCCGTAAAAACGTCTTCTTCAGTCGCTAAACCGCAGAGGAAACTCTACCATCTGTCCTATTCTACTGGCTGTTTCCCAAGTAGATGGAGGTCAGTGACCATTCAACCAAATCCCAAAAATGAAAAAAGCCGACAAATCGTCCCTCCATTCCTATCGACCCACAGCACTAACTTGTACTCTCACAAAGATGATGGAATCACTGATACACTGTGAACTTTCGAAATGTCTGGAATCAAATGACCTTTTTAATGGACGCCAACATGGCTTTCGTAGTAACAGTTCCACAGGAGATCTGATGGAATATCTTACCGTAATTTTTTTTCCTTTTTTTTTAGAGGCGATCGTATAGCGCTGAGTCGGCGACCCGAGACACGACTACGTAACTGTTGCAGTTCTTCTTGAACAGTTGCAGGTTGTAACGCTCCTGAAACATTCGCGTGGAGAGGGAATTCCACTGCCTTCCGGCTCTGTAACGCAACGATTCTGCTGCAGAGATGTGCGCGCCGTTGAGAGATGATCCACAAAGGCGTGATCTGTTGGATTGTCTTGTGGAACGCAAATAAACTGAGTTGCGCGGAACCATACCAAAAATCTCCGAAGAACGGTCTCCGTGGTAATATTTGTAAAACGGACAAAGATCGGTGGCGGTTCTACGAACCACACAATCCATTATAGGTCGAGAATTCGTCGTCCCATCAAGGAACATACTCACCTATATCCAAACTACACCTGCCCACAGACACGTGCCCTCAAAAGTCCTCCTTCCACCTGAAATAAAAGGTAACATGCATCTTGGAGTCAACAACCCTACGTATCTACCGATATATGAGCCACAAGTCCGAACAATTTTTCCTACGCCTGCACGGCGATCGAAGGACATGACCGAGCATAGAAGTTGTGTATTGATCCACTAACTGGATGTACACAAACGGTTGGCACAGCTGCGCCAGATGTTGACAAACATCACATCTCCGGCGATAATCTAATTGCTGGAAAACCAATCCGTCGACAAAACGTTTGTCCCTGCCGCAATGTACTTCACCTACACAAAGGCCATTGCGGATCAACAGCAATAAACGAAAATGCTGTTACCATAGGGCAAAGTTGGTGAAAGCACGATGAATTTTTGAATCGCGTCTCTGACTGCTTACTTCTTACTTCTCATTCTTGCACGATCTGCGTGCGACGTATTTATAACGTTTCCTCATTCTGATTCGGCGTTTCGTTTCCGTCTGTTCCATAACCTCGAATTTTCTACTGTTCATAGTCTCCAGTTTTCCAGTACTTTCTAGAATATTCTAGTACTTTGTTTTGGACTTTCTAGAATATTCTAGTACTGATTACCATATGCGTCACACTACCTGTCGCGTCAGGCTCGAACAAAGCAGTTCGCTCGAACTAAGCAGTTCAAGCGACCATCTTTTGTTTTTATTGTTATTATGTCATTAATTAGTGTAGTCTTTTTTTCAGATAAGTAGTTTGTTAGTCATTGTTATAATCTGTAATTAATTTGCATGTTTGGCAGCACTTGCCTTTTTCGTTATTCATTTGTCATTAGTTTGTTGTGTTGTCGTAGTTTATAGTTTTGTTTTGTCATTATTATTATGTAAATGAGTAGAGTTTTTTCGTTTTTTGGGAAATACAATCGTCTTGTCGTTGAATAAAAGTTCGTTTGGTTTTGTATTATTCTGTCGCTCGCCTTTTTCGACAAACGAGTCGGAAAGTAAACACTACCCTCCTCCTAGATTAGTTCGTCCCGAACTAAGTTCACTGGTCTTCTGAGTTAACAAAAGTCGCCAGTCGGTCACGATGTACCACTTTCATCTTGGCCTTCGGTCTTCGCTGAATCCTGTAGACAACGTCGTTAATTCTTGTGAGAACCTTATACGGACCTTCGGAACGTTGCTGCAACTTCGGGGATCTTCCTATTTGCCGATGAGGGTTATAAAGCCACACGTTATCGCGTGCATTAAATCCGGATGCGGTGGCTCGAACGTCGTACCTAGTTTGCATCATGTCACTTGATACCTTGATTTGCTTTCGAACCAAATGATGAATCTGATCGAGGCGATTTCTCCGTTCGGCTACGTAGTCTTCGGTCTTATCTATGGCGTCTGGAGGTATTCCGAATTGCAGATCGGCTGGTAATCGTATGTCTCGTCCAAATATAATTCTTGCTGGAGAATGGTCTGCCGTATGGTGATTAGCCGATCTATAACTCAGGTGAAAGGTTTGTACATATTTGTCCCAATCTCGTTGGTGATCACTAACGACCTTAGATAAATGCTCTTTTATTGTTCGATTGAACCTTTCGACCATTCCGTCTGACTGTGGATGTAAGGGTGTAGTCCTGGTTTTCCTTACGTCCAGTGCCACACAGATGCCTTGAAATATCTGTGATTCGAAGTTTCGGCCCTGATCGGAATGCAGCTCACGGGGAACTCCATATCTGCTAATCCAATTATTGATAAGCTGCTCAATGATAGTTGTTGCTTCTTAGTTTGGAATTGGAAGGACTTCCACCCACTTGCTGAAGTAATCCATGATGACCAGCATGTATTTGTTGTTCTCGTTGGTTTTTGGAAATGGTCTTGAGATATCAATCGCAAATCCGCTCGGAAGAGGGACCCACGTTGTACTACTTCAGAGCGCTCCTTGGTTTTGCTGTTGGTCCTTTGGTCGCAGTGCAAGTTGTGCACTTCCTACACCAAGACTCTACGTCATCTCTCATGTGAAGCCAGTAAAAGCGAGATCGTAATTGTGAAAGTGTCTTATTAACTCCCAGATGTCCACCGGAGACCCCGTCGTGCTTTTCTGCTAGTACATCCTTCACTTTTGATGGTGGGACTAGAATCTGCATTCGATGGGATTTTCCATCCGCGGCTTCCCATTTACGCTTTAGAATTCCATCTTCCACCAGCAAGGAATTCCATTGTGCCCAATATGCTTTAAATGTTTCACCCTTGTCGGAAATATTGTTCCAAGTTGGCCGCTCGTTCTTTTCTTTGTGTTCCAGGATTAGCGACATATCTTCATCCCGAAGTTGAGCTGCGCGTATAGCATCACTCGTCCACCCATCTAGTACTTCTACTTGTACCTTTCGGAGGTCGTACGCCTCTTGTCTTAAACGATCAATTTTTACTTCCGAATCCTGAAGGCGATGCTTTAGGGTGAACATTTCAGCTTGCCTCTCTGCTAGATTAGTTGATAAACGATTGTTCTCCTCAATGACCTTTTCTCGGCTGGTCTTAAGAGCAATTATCTGTTGATGCAAGGATTCACATTCGGTCGTGGTGCTGTCCGAGGTCTGAATCACGCTGAAGGCTTCTCTTGTGATTGTCGCATGAATAACAATTTTCCCTTGATGTTTCATTCATTCGTCGACGTTTCCTACAGTCAACAGAGATGTGGCCGACTTCGACGCATGTCCAACACTTCATATCAGGTCTCCGAGTTCTCCGTTGTACATGTCCGATTCTTTGGCAGCAACATTCCTCGACGGACGTTTTTCGGACTCTATCTGTACTCCTGGTAGCCAGTTTAGCAGATACATATGCCAATGCGAACGGCAGTATTTCATTAGTCGTCTTCTTTCCCGCCAAACGAACGGCCTGTTGCAAGTCTCGATCTTGGAGTGCGTTTATAAATGCATCCATTGCTACCTCGTTCAGAAATTCCATAGTCATATTTGAATAAGACAAGTTTGCCAATCGCTCAATATCTGCCTGCAACTGTTGAAGATTTTCTCCAGGTTTCTGCGTTCTGCTCCGCAGTTGCATGCGGTAGACCTCCTGCATGTGGTTGTCCCCATACCTAGCTTCAAGGCCGTCTCTTATCGCTTGGAAATCTGTTTGCTTCTCTGCTGGTATGGTTTGTAGCAATTCTGCAGCCGCCCCGCGGAGTGACAGGATTAGTGATGTTGACTTTTGTTCATCCGACCACTTATTATAATTGGCCGGGGGGTCAAACTGACGTATAAATACGGAGAATGGTCCCGTTCCATCGAAGGTTGGCGGTTGTATCCTTGTATCTTTGTAATCATGTTGATTGCTAGGCGATGTCTTATTTCTCTCAACACACTCGTCTCTTTTCGATTCGCGTTATTTCATCGGTGACTTTCTTAAATTCAGCTTCGTTTTTTAGATCCAGATTTTCTACTTCGTTTGGAAATTCTTCCTTAAAGTGTTGAAAATTACATTTCATCCACTGCGTTTGGACATCCAACTTTGCATTAACATCTGCAGATTGTGCGTCCAATTTTATCGGCATCAACCTGAATATCTCCAAAATGTCCAACTGTGGCGAACTCTCCTTCGCGCCTAATTTTGAGTTAATATCTGTAGCTGCGCGTCCAATTTTGAATTTTGGGCGTCGAATTTTGAATGTCGGGCATCCAACTTTGCATTAACATCTGCAGATTGCGCGTCCAATTTTGTCATCATCATCCTGAACATCTCCGAAATGACTAACTGTGGCGAACTCTTCTCCGTCACATTGGCACCATCTTGACTCGCTGTTTCTTCTCCATCCGGACAGTCTGGCCCAATCGTAAAAGCGTATGTGTCGACATCAATACCCACTTCCTCCATTGTTGCTTGCAGACGCTGTCGAAGAATTTGCTTCTGTCCTCTGCTATCCAGATTCCGGTCCTCAAGTTCCTTCTTCAACTCAGGAACGCGAAGATCCTCCAAATGTCGATCTGACATCGTCACAACACACTTTCACAGACTTATTCACTTCACCAATAATTAATCCCACTTCTGACACCAATTGTAGCGAACTTAGGGTTCGCTGGATTAATTATTTTTAATAATTAAGAGCCCACTCGGCACTATAGGTTCGCCTCTCCCGAGAGAAGTCTAATAACAAAAAAAAAACAAAAAAAAAATTAAATTGGACACGTTATTAGTCCGTTAATAACAACCGTCACTTTTACCGTACACTTAACGATTTCTTGACTTATCGCTTCGCTACTTATCGCGTCTTTGACTGCTTACTTCTTACTTCTTGTTCTTGCTCGATCTACGTGCGACGTATTTATAACGTTTCCTCATTCTGATTCGGCGTTTCGTTTCCGTCCGTTCCATAACCTCGAATTTTCTACTGTTCATAGTCTCCAGTTTTCCAGTACTTTCTAGAATATCCTAGTACTTTGTTTTGGACTTTCTAGAATATTATAGTACTGATTGCCATATGCGTCACAATATATATAACAGATGGTAGCCTCGCTAAACTACTTTTTTCTGGCCTGTAGGAATCTGGAAGGTCATGACCTCACTGACTCGGCTGCGCCATTGTTCTCTGTGCTGTGCACTTTCCTTCCACGCTTCGCTCTACGATCCGACCACCCCAGGGTCGCGCCGTACATTGTCCACTGATCTACGTCCCGGACTTCCCACCTGTCTCTATCCGGTCGGTATCCCGTCTCACTTTAGCACCTTGAATAATATTAAGAAGAGTGTCACTGCCGAACCGATAGGTATTCTAGAAGATATCGAAGAGTGAAAAAAAATGCCCCCGTCTCAATGCAACTGTAGAAGGGGACAATCGTGATATGTAAAAAAGCTAAATTCATGATTTACAAAGAAAAATCAGTTTCAGTAGATCCTAGTAGAAACTTAGGTGACAGGTCTCAGCGTAATGAATATCAAGTCACAATGCACCATATAGTATTCAAAAGAGACATAACAATTTTCTAGTTTAATACAAACGCACACCTCTTAAACTTCTTCAGAATCTGTCAATGTCCAAACGCCCGTCAAGTTTTTTATCATAGTGAATCTCGCGAACGAGCAACGTTTGGAAATTATTAAAAATTACTACCAAAATGCTGGGTTGGTGGTCGAAATCTAAAGAGTGGTTATTATTTCGCTTGTAATAACCCTCCCACCAGACAGGGTCTGCATGCTATAGTAAATAAATTTGAGTCAAAGTATTCACGATTGAAGGTTTCTGTGACTGTGAGATAACACATCTGTCGAAGTACCAAAAATGTCGTACTCGTAAGTTCTTCAGTGCAAAAAACCAGTGGAATCCCCTCACAGGAATTTGGAATTACACAATGTGGTTTTGTGGTGAAATTTGCGCAAAAGTCTTGGCTTACACACTGACAATGTCAACTCTAGAACTGAAGCTTCTCGATTAACTGAAGCACCGAAACTTCTTCGTCTGCCAAAATCGTGTCCCTATTGAAAATCCAGACATTACATGACGTTATAGAAATTAATTTATGAACGATGACTACACGACGATGTAGCATTGATTTTTTTAACAATCGCTCAAGCCTTAAAAAAAATGCACTTTTATCACGAATGTCTAAAAATTAAAGTCGGGGGGAATGCGCTACCAAGCTATGACAAGTGACCATAAATATGTCAGAATCCTCAATTAGCCAGCTAATTTTAATGCATTGGCATCCATCTTATCTGACGTAAGTTTGAAGTCTAAGCCAGAGTAACACATTCGGACAGTGTTTAGGATAAAACTCAAATTTCAAAAGTCTAAGACGAGTAAGTTTATTATTTCATTATGTGATTGCTTCTGACGTCAGCTGCGTCGATTTCTGAGCAGATTTCGTCGAACTTCGTTAAAGATTTCGTCTTTCGTCGACCGTGACATCTATAGACCTTATGCAAGACTTACGAATTGAAAGCAGATGCATGTGATAAATTTTAATAGCCTTGTGAAACTGGTCGCTTCTCGGTTGCAAAAATTGCGCTAAGATATCAGGGAGCAGAAGTATCTAAATTTTAACTTACACTATTCCGACATTTCGATGGTTCGGCGCCTGAGATCCATAGCCGCTGTAGAGTCCCTAGTCCACAATAGGACTATCAGCTTGTCCGCCACTTGTGGCAATCGAACCAATTAAGCAATTTAATTCAATTAAATTGTAATAAATTTATAAATCGTCGTTTTGTTTTGCTTTTCCTATTTAATTTCAGTTAGAAACTCGAAGGTCATGTGATTGATATAGTGTCTAGGATCTGAAATCGAGAAGTATATAATATATAGGACGTCATAGGAGTGACAACTAGCAACAGTCATTTTGAAATATGGACATTCAGTATTTCCACAGAGCAGACACGGATCTCCGTTGTACATTATTAAGAATTCCTTTTATTTTCCAATGTTTTTTTACGTCTATAAATTTCCAAACAAAGGAGTTGCACAAATATCGCAGCCGTAAAACGTAAACAAAAGGCGCCCGCCAAAATGCCGCCCCACGGCGAACACGAATTGTCCAGTCGCTAATTCTGTGTACGAGTATCTGAGTATCTATGACCATATTTAAAGGTAGGGCGACATTTTCGCATGTTGCCGCCGAATGCCACACGCGGAATTAGCTCCAGAAGTGCGGAAATGGACGTTACGACATTTTTGAAATTTCCTTAGAGTCGCTTACACGAACTGTTTCGGCGTCAACGGATGATTGACAATCGTGCAATGATGACGATCATATTTGCAAGCAAACAGACAGACTGTGGGGCCTTTTAGTTTTCTTAAATCACTTTCCGCCATTCGGGTTGCGGTTTGATGCTCTGATGACGATAGGTTGGTTCATAGATACCAAGGTATGGGACATGATCGCACACTTTCGCTGCGATCTCGGGGCCGTTGCGTAACGAAGTGATTTTGTTTAATTTCGTGATTTATACGTTTTTCGTGTTCCCGACCGTTTATTGTCCGTGGTCACCTCTCCGTTTTGCTTTTCTTTTGTGTTATACTGCGCTTGTGGCGTTTTATCTAATCTCTATAGTTGGCTCTTCGACTGTTGTTTTTCTTGTGACCTTTACACGGGTCGTTGACTTTGTATCTACGCTTGTGGTCGTTACTGCAGTTTTGAGTATTGTTTTCTTAGTTAGACACAATTTGTCATGTGTGGGGAAAGAAGGACTACTATTTATTTCTCATAACAAGGAAAAGATGATCCGGTTTCAACACCTTAGTCATTTGTTTCGTTGCCTTATGTATTTATTCACCAGGCTTGCAAGCTGACCCAGATGAGCACACAATACTCACATGCAGTATTATAAATTCACAAGTAGCGTAGTAAAGAGCCCCCTGACAGTAGATAGGTAGGGTTGTAAGGAGATAGAGGGAGAAGGAAATGGATAAATAGGGAAAGACCAGGCATGCGAACGAGGACGAAAACGAGAGAGCTAAGATGAACGAAAGGGATGGAGAGGTATATCGAGTGATTGAGGGTTTGACAAGGTGAATAGAAAATAAAGAGATAGATAGGTACGAGGGTTGCCTCTTATGTTTCGGGATTTGGTGACCCTAGTGTTGCAATCTGGCAATTTACAGCTCTGTCGTAAAATTGGAAATTTTTGAGGTTATACGCACTCAGAACGTTTTGACATACGAGCGCTATTTGTGTTGTTTACAGTAACTTAAAAGATTCATCTCGGCCCAAAAATGGAATTAAATCGTCAACATTTTCGTGCGATTATTTTTTACAACGTTCGGCGTGGATTAACTCAGCAACAGTGCATGGATGAACTTAATTCAATTTTTGGCGATGAAGCTTCATCAAGGACCAGTGTTTATCGATGGTATGGTGAATTCAATCGTGGTCGTAGTTCACTTCAAGATGAATTTCGTGAAGGTCGTCCAAAATCAGTTGTTGTTCCGAAAACCATTGATGCTGTGCGCGAACTGATATTGGAAGATCGTCATGTGACCTATCTTGAGATTGAGACAACCTTAGGCGTTAGTGGGACCAGCATACATTCAATATTGCATAAACATTTGACTGTCAACAAAATTTGTTCGCGTTTGATCCCACACAATTTGTCAATCGCCCAAAAAAAGGCTCGTGTCAATTGGTCGAAAGAAATGCTCAAAAAATACGGTCGCGGTACTTCGAAACACGTCTATGACATCGTGACAGGTCGTGAATCGTGGATTTACGCGTATGAGCCCGAAAGTAAACAGCAGTCGACTGTCTGGGTGTTTCAAGATGAGACAAATCCAACAAATGTTGTTCGCGCACGAAGCACTTCCAAGCAAATGGTCGCCTGTTTTTTCGGAAAAACTGGACATGTCGCAACCGTACCACTAGAACAACGCAGAACAGTCTATTCTGAGTGGTACACAACCATTTGTTTGCCAGTTGTCTTCCAAGAAATCAGGAAATCCAACCGCCGAAGACGGATCACTCTTCACCACGACAATGCGAGCTCTCACACATCGGCGGCGACAACTGCATTTTTGAGCACCCAAAACATCGATTTGATGGGTCATCCGCCGTATAGTCCTGACTTGGCACCGAATGACTTCTTTTTATTCCCGTACGTAAAAAACAAACTGAGAGGTCAACGTTTTTCGACGCCTGAAGAAGCGGTTGCTGCATTCAGAATGCATGTGTTGGAGATACCTCAATCAGAGTGGCAAAAGTGCTTCGACAATTGGTTCAAACGCATGCAAAAGTGTATAGATCTTCATGGGGAATATTTTGAAAAACAATAAAGTGATTTTCGATGATCAATATTTGTTTTTGTTCTCTAATCCCGAAATATAAAAGGCAACCCTCGTAGACAGAGGGGTAAACAGATAGCTTTTATGTCATGCCTGAACGTGAACAAAAGTAAATTTCGATGTATCATTAAATTTCAAAGTCCGGTGTAAGCGGAAGATGAGGGAGATGATCCGCAGAGAGGGTATCAGTGCATGGGTATTATACTAATGAGAACGCGCATGATCATACAGAGCATTCCACATTCGTGTAGTTCGGCTAAAGAATGATTTTCTGTGTTTAATGGTTATTGTTATCTGATGTTGGCTCTCGAAGTGAAATTGATTCACCGAACTCCATTGATAGATAGGATACGTTGCACCTGTTGTAGTTTTTTTTACACTGACGCACACACAAAAGCGGATTTTGGAGTACCCTTATATGCCAGAGCTCAACGCGAGCGGAAGGAGAGGAAGTGGACAAGGGAAAGATGTATCAATGTATATCGGTCTTAAATGCTTGGACATTACAATGACGAGGAAACACATGATCACGTAGAGCATTCCACATTTGTGTGGTTCGGCTAAAGAATGACTCTCTATGTTTATTTGTGCGCCTGAACTTGACTTTCAACCTGAACTGATGCGCATTCATAGATTGACGGGTATCGCGGCAAAATTTCTGACAGGGTGGAACACATTCAGCAAGTTCATTTGAGCAACGACCGTGATACTACCTATAGAAGAGAGATAAGCACGATACGTTGCGCCTATGTTCTAACGACGGAATTGATCGACTCACAGCAGGGTCCCCAATGAGTTTCACTGCTCGTTTTTGCATTCTATCGAGCACGTGAAGTGCAGTTGTGGATGCGCCTGACCAAATATGGGAGTTGAGCTCGATTTTGTGATGAATGTACGCCTTGTAGTATAGTGGTTAGTATCCCTGCCTGTCACGCGGGAGACCGCGGTTCGTTTCCCCATCGGGGAGCCTCTGGCGCAAGACTAATGACTTTACCCGGAAAAACAAATTATCATGGAAAATTTAACAAGCCTCAGGACTTGCTAAATAAAGCCAAGGCCAGTTCCCCGTTATAGTCCCGATGATGAACGCCTTGTAAATAGTGGCCAGGTTGGATGGAGTGAAGTATCTTTTGCATCTATTAAGGAACCCCATACATTTGGCTACACTTTTTGCAGCTTCAAATATGTGGTAGCTCGAATGAAAAGTCGAATTATTTTGAGTACTGCGGATTGATAGTTTCTTGGCAAGTTCCGTTAATCGCCAGTATCTTTACTTTGGGGTTCGCCTTCGGCGACAGGACGCAGCACTGAGTTTTTAAGGCATTGAATTCAATCGAGTAGAATACATAATCATCATTGATATAAATTGTTGAGGTTGGAATTCAATGTCTCAAGCATAACCTGCTGATTGGTAATAAGGTTCGTCGAGTTTGGCCGGGAATGTTCGTATGAGTATGAGAAACTCAGCGTGCTATCATCGGCAAATGAGTGACTTGGGTTGTGGGCAACGGGCAAGAAGTTATTTATAAAAATGAGGAAGAGAGAGAGAGAGAGAGAGAGAGAGAGAGAGAGAGAGAATGCATGACATACCACACCGTCTTGTTGGAACCAATATTTTTTTAATTTTTTTTACACTACCGCACACAAAGCGCGGTTTGGAGTACCCTTAAATGTCAGAGCACAATGCGAGTGGAAGAAGTGAAAGTGGAGAGGGAAAGGTGGTATCGATCGAAAGTCGGTGAATCGGAGACGTCTACGGTGGCGAAGAGTAGGATTGGGAACGTGTGGGTTCCATATCTCTTATGTATGGTGCCTCAAGGGCACAGGTTCACCAAGTTTTCCAACGAATTGTTTGGATTGCAAGGCCTACTACGTCGCACTGTTGCTATCCACCGGCACGCCCCGTACTTGCCTCAAAATAATGCGATTTTTTTTACACCAATTAAAATGCAATAGTCATTCAAAGTCAATGGTTGTTTATTGGTAGTATGTCTGTTCAACAAATGACATAACTTAAATTACACTAACATAAAGGCTTGCTTTCAAATGCCGATAGAAACAAATAAACTGATTATAAAACTTATTTTTATCATAAGGTTCAGGATTTAATTTCACAAGGCTTTAACTTTGACAATATGTGCAGAGTTTAATTTTACACGGATTTGCTTTTATTTTACTGTCAATCGAAGTTGAAGCTAAGAATTATACACTTGATTTACACTGCGTGTACAGGATGTAATTTTACACGGATTTACTTTCAACGTTTGTACAGTGTTTAATTGCAACCAAATAAACTGACTTTACTTTAAAGAATTTAATTTCCAACAACTAAACTGATTTAATTTTTATGTTAACCGAAACACTCCGGGAGCTCGTCCACCGACTGTTGATAATATTCGACTCGAATTATTTAACGTTGAGGCACGACTTGCCTCCACGGAATCCGTATAGCGATTGATTATTCATTCACCGAAGACGACAGCACAGCGAATTTCGTACATTGCTTCGGTGCCCGACAAGGGATGATTTTCCTTGCATTGGTCCAGCAAAAAGGGGTGAAACACACACACGATGATCGTTTCTGCTGATCATGGCGTGTGTCCATGAGTATGCGGACCGTGGATCACCGAATCCACAAGGGGAACATTAGCTGGCATGGTTGCAGCTGGTGCAAATATCTCGACGTAGATATTTTGTGTTTACACGATCAGCAACTGCGTACAGCATTTATGCTGATCGTGCACATATTGGCGGTATCTCCAAACAGTCGAATTCTCGCTGGTAATTTTCCATTTTTGAGGACTCGACTTTCTTGGGCTGCCACCCGTATGCCGTAATGTATTTGTCGATCGGATGACCGACCGATGTGGGCATGGATAAAAAGGAAAAGAAGAAACATCTCCTGCGCCTGTGCGGCAGACTCGTTAGGAGATATCTCATTGATGTGGTTTGGTTAATGTTGGTTGCTTGATGGTGCGACCAAATTGCTTTTAAGGCGCATGATATGTTTAATGCGACCAAGCCCTTGTGGAAAAACACCTATTTGTTGCTGATGGATTTTGCATCAGGGCAATTATTGTTCTAAAGCATTTCTGAAGATATTGCTACAACTGTGGAAGGTAAGTACATGTTTTTATGTGTTTTAGAAAGACTGTTTCTTCATCATAGGTTGTAAGGTAAGTAGTGACGTCGAATGGAACTGCCGCAATACTTGTTTTATATCCTTTTTGAATGCCCTCAGGAGAAGTTAGGTGTTGTACTTGGAAGTGGTGGCGTTATTGAAACCGCCATAAACGCATAAAACATCTTCATATATCGGGCAGTGTTCACATTTCCGTCAAGGAAATAAGGACCACTAATACGATGAAACACTTACCCATACAGTTACTCGCTGGCATTGTAGCGGCTTCTCTTCGGTGGTCTCACGAAAGTTTTTTTTTCCCAAAATTGTTTCACGCACAGAAATTGGATATCGGAGCTGAATCTTAAAATGTTCACAGATTTCACGTTGTACGTGCACAACAGACTCGCCAACGGGGAAGCGGCACTTTAGAGCAAACGCACGGAGTGATTTCTACCAATTACCCACGCAATTCTAACCAATATAGGATGGTAGTTGAAAGCAAATAGATTAGTGTGCATGATTTCGTTGAAGCCTCTGTTAATTAACTGAAGTTTAGTTTACAGGATTATTTTTTTTTCGAACTTTGGCCTCAATTTCTCTACCATAGTTTATTCTGAGATTCCATTCTTCCAAGACTCTGTTCGAGAATTTCGAGTAATATGTGGCAAATAATGCGGGTACTGTTCCTCATTTCTCCTCTATTGCTGTTCGTTCCTCCTAGCTCCAAAGTTTGATTGTGCAAACCTAGGTTCAAGTGACGAAAAAGTCTAGAGGTGTAATATCACCCGATCTAACCGGCCAATCCACCAGCTTTAAGTATGCAATTCACCGAATTGTTTTCATATTAATGCTATGTTCTCGCGGGATTGTGTGGCAAGTAGCATGATCTTGTTGGAACCAAATGTCGTCATGGACTTCAATCATCATGACGGGATAATGGCAGTCGCTCACATTTACGTTCCGCTCGTCATCATTTTTGACAAAATATGTACCAATGATTCCACCAGCCCCTAAACCAAATCAAACCATTTTTTTTTTCTGGATATAATGACAGATTTTGAATCTCCTCGGGCTTCACTTCAACATAAATGCGGAAATTTTGCTTACTGACATAATTTTAACCGAAAGCAATGGATCTTCTTCGAGCTTTTTAAAAACCCAAAGACTGTAATTGTGACGATTCGGGAGATCGACCGTCTTCAATTCTTCCACAAATTGAATTGTGTATACCTTTTTGTACCGAAGTCCTTACGTTAAATATGGGAAGTTGTTACATAGCACAAGTCAAGTTTTATCTCCTTCACTACAGCTGTTGATGTGACCTTTTGGGTTGACAAGAATGTACCAGGTGTACCGGTATGAAGTGAGCTTTTTTTTTTTAAATAAAACACTAATTTTAAATGGGAAAAAAAAACATTTTATTCGAAGTATTGGCCATTGCTTTCTACACATTTCGACCACCTTTCTGGCAATTTGTGGACACCACGCCAATAAAACCGGTCGTCTTTTGAGGCAAACCATTCGAAGACCCAATTTTCGACTTATTCGTAGGAATTGAAATGCTGCTCAGCCAATGGGTGTCCCTTCGATGAAACAAAAATGGTAGTGGGAGGAGCCAAGTCTGGTGAATACGGCGGGTGGGGTAACACTTCCCAGCCGAGAGCTTTTATTGTTTCTTTGAACGGTTTTGCTGTATGACTCGGAACATTGTCATGCAAGAGGTATCAGAGGTATGTATGCCGGTCTACACTCAATTAGAAATGGCTACCGAGGGAGAGGCAAAATAATTCCAGACAGCAAACAGCTGTCTGGTGACAGAAACAAACAATATCGCCGCAAGATGGAAGAAGTAGTTTGAAAACCCACTTAATGTGCGCACCCATCAACCACAAATAATCGCACCAGACGTACATACAGCAGAGGCTCAGATTCCAGAGCCCCTTTCACCGAAGTTGTAGACGCAATAAATCGATTGAAAAACAACAAAGCTCCCAGAGTCGATTGCATACCGGCAGAGCTTATGAAGCAACCCCTCGAAAGATCCACCAACTGACTAAAACAATATGGGATAAGGAAGTCATTCCAGAGGAATGGAAAACCTCATTAGTCGTCGCCATCTTCAAAGAAAGGAGACAGGTCTGACTTCGAGAACGACAGAGGAAAATCATTGCTCCCAACCACATACAAAATACTAACAAACGTCATACTGGCGAGAACCAAACCGTACGCAAAAGAAATATTGGGAGGCTACCAATGCGAATTCCGTAGGAACCGGTCAATGAGTGACCAAATGTTCACAGTAAGGCTTTGGCGGAAATTTGTCTATATTTGTTATACGTTGACGCAGTGCTCCGCTCGAACACTGTTCGCTAAAGCAACACACGAAGAGAATACAACCACAAAGTAAAACGCTGTTAAATTGTTTTGAGATAAACTTATTTATTTTCCTCAATTTTTAGTTTATGACACCGGTCTGGCGTCACTGTTTTAAGGTTTCGACTCTTTTCTTTTATTCTCCGTTTCACGTTTTATCACAGTAAACCAAAAGAGGGTGAAGCAAAAATGTCACACGTTTGAGTCCCGCGATAATTCCACGGTGAGAACACTGTGTCAATCTCCGCATTGACTGTCAGCTTTGGTTTGATGGTTTTTCGAACACTGTAATTAATCGTAAGCAATATCCTTGCTGAGGATCACAAGCCTGCGCGCGTTGAAAGTTGTATGTGAACGCCGAATATATGCATTTACGGTGTTTGCCCTTTGGTGGCAATTCAAAAGAGATATTCGAGTTAACTCGCGTATTTAGTAAATTGAAACCTCTGATCGAGCAGTTTCTCTCTAGTGTGTTCGTGTCGCTCAGTTCAACCCTCGTCGAGTTCTCTATGTCGTCTCCTCGGATGCTCGAAAGAGACTAACTGTCTCCCGACACAGATATCCAGATTCAAAACTGGTATCTGTATCTGTATAGAAAAATGTCCCTATTCGATCTGCTAACAGAATTCCCGAAATCTCTGTTAGCAGCATGCTATTTCATCCCAGGGGTAATTTCCTATTTTCCAGAAAGGAGAAAGTCATTCCTTGCATACATCATTATCGCCATCCGTGGTGGCGATCGAAATTCAGTTCGACGGTTGTCGATTATGTGCCGCCTTAGTAACATACGACATCTGGCGCGCAGACCGGAGATATTCGGCGATTGTTTGGACGTACAGTCCGTAGGTCTTCTTTGACGTAGTACCCGAAATCGAAATCCATTAGATCTTTCTAATGGTGTGAAATTCTAGCGTGACCGTGGGACTGGAGTATTGCCTTTGTTGGCTTAACTCCTCATAAACAATCAGATATCTCGTTGAGATATTATTGATTGCGATAGGTCGTGGCTGCCTTCTGTTGTTCAACGGATTTCGGTGGTCCTTGCATTAGATTACCCGCACGTGCATCCGTTGTTCGGCTCATTCTTTGGTGATAGCAATTCTTTTGTACCGATACTCGAAGTTGCCGGTTCGATGAGATGATCCTGGGCGCAGGCAGAATGTATGGCATTTTTTGGGAATTGCTTTTAGGGATAGGATGCATGGATGTTTATACCTTTGCTTCAGGCATGATGAATCGCAAATCGCTGAGCTTGGCATCAAAAGCTTTGAGACGTTCAGTTCCTTGCCTTTTAGTGTCGGGCTCAACGTTGGCTAAATGTTTCAGGTAGGTATGTTCCTTGAAGGGTAGGAACCTTACCTGCGCGGAAACTGCGTTCGTAGAACGCTACAAGGCAACTACTGGAAAAAAGTGGGAATATAGAGAGACGGTTCACGAACTGTTCGTTGAATTTAAAAAGCTTACGACTCAGTCGTATAGCAAACACTTTACCATATTGTGGTTGAGCTGGGAATCCCGAAAACATATGCCGCCCTCATTCAAATTTGTATGAACGAAAACAAAGGGCGAGTTAGAATAGAAAACCACCTCTCAGAACTATTTGAAATCCGGGACGGACTAAAACAGGGCGATGGCCTCTCACCATGTCTCTTTAACCTTGTCCTTGAGTATGTCATCAGAAAGGTACAAGTCGACAACATGGCCGGATCATCTCTGAACGGGCTCACCCAAGTGATCGCATATGCGGATGACACCGCCGTTTTGGGCAATAATCTAGAAACCGTAAGTAAAAACAGTAAGATAATCATGCATGCGGCAGAAGAGGCGTGCCTAGAAATAAATGAAGACAAAACAGAATATATGATTACGGCGAGAGCATGTGGACGCCAGGGAACACACATAACCGTCAGAGGCAATATTTTTGAAAAAGTCAAAGAATTTTAATATCTGGGAACGATACTGACGGCCAGTAATGAAATGTCGAAGGAAATTAACAGAAGACTGCATTCCGGCGACGCCAGTTGGTGTGCAGTCAGTAAAATGCTGAAATCGAAACTGCTATCACGTAATATAGAGCCCCGTGTCTATGGAACTTTGGCGGATTTGAATGTCATTTTCAAATGTTTGTTGATGGAGTGATCCGCCGAACACTGCCCATGCAAGAGAAACACCACGGAGCGAACACAACGAAAAAAATGAGACACAAAAATGTTTTTCTCTATAAATCTGTTTTTATTTTTACTTTGCTTTTGTTTTACTGCACGAACTATTCCTAATTGACAAAGCGGAATGGCTGTGACACGATTACAATACGAATGTTCAGGTTCTGTTTATAAGAGAAACAAAGAACTTGCACACACTTCACGAATTGTTCTTGCACTCCCGGGTTATGTATATAATGGATAATACGACGCAAAGATTTGACTATTTTCTATCGGTTCCGTTGGTTACGCTTTACTCTTTCAAAGCTCGCGCGACCTTCGATGGTTGGTCTTCATACGTCAAACCTCCTACTTTTGAATCTCTAAATCGACTCCTCGATTCGACTATCTTTTCTCGACCCACTCCTTAGACTAATTCACTTCCCCATCGGCAAGGGAAATCTTCCCAGCGCATCTCTGTGCAGAACTTCCCATCATATCTGCTAACAGACTTTCCCATAGTAGCTGTTAACAGCATAGAATTTCCCATAGGATCTGAAAAGGAGAAATCTTACCTCATAATCATCAACACCATTTTCTGTTGGTTATCGGAATTTTGTTCCTTTTGTTTAAAGATCGGATGCCGCCGTTTATTCTCCGATGTTTCCGTGGGATATGTTTAGGTCAGCCATCTGGCTTAACCTAACAATGTTCTTGTGCGTTTCAGATAGGTAATAAATGGAACCGTGGGATTGGTATAGTTCCTTTGTTAGGATTTTCGAACCATAAACACCTAGCGAGCGATCTACGTTAAGATGTTTATGATTGAATGACTATTGGACGGCAGCGAAACGATATGCCTTGTTTGCTAAAGTGTGTCTTTTGTGTTAGGACCATGCAAGGGATTTAGGTGCTAATTGCTATTAGCTACCAGAGTATGCATCCGTTGTTCGGTTTATTTACCGACAATGGTATTTCAAGGGAAACATCGCGTTGATGCTTAGGATGGGTGAGTGATTTTCATGCGACGCTTTCCTGCATGGCGAATTCGCTTAGATGCGATGCTTTTCTGCCTTTTGGAATTGGGGTAGAATACAATGTATAGATGCGTTGAACTCGATATTGGGAGCTTTTGAACGTTTAGTTCCTTGCTTTCTGATATCGGGTTCAACGTCGTTGGATGTCCTATAACCTTTTGTTTCAGGTATGACTATTGGGACACGTGTCCGTGGAAAAAGGTGAGTAAAGTTCCTTGGCGGAAAGGATACTTCAACCTGTAGTGAGTTGTATGGTTCGTAGAACCGCTACAGAACCATAATCATTCCGATTGTTCTATACGAACGCGAAACATAGGCTCTCACAAAACGGGAAGAACACAAATTCCGCGTATTCGAGAATAAAGTTTTAAGGGGCACCTTTGGCGGTAAATATGATGAGGAGGCATGACAATGGAGGAAACTTCACAACCACGAATTGGAAGAACTATACCGCAAACCTACAATAGTGAGAGTAATCAGGTCGCGAAGATTAAGATGGACCGAATATGTGCCACGAATGGGCAACAATAGGACCGTGCGTAGAAATCTTGACGGTAGACCAACGGGAAAGAGACCGACAGGATGGCAGCGACGGAGATGGAAGGACGATGTTAGGTTTGACCTTGAGGCGATCGATTCGGGTGGTCAAGCGTGGATGGAGTGAATACAGGACAGAGAACGATGGCGGAGTCGAGTCGGCGAGGTCAGGATCTCCCGGGTTCCTATAGGCCAATAAATATTAATAGTAAATAGTAAATAGAATAAAACTGAAAATTGTTTTTCTTACGCATTTGATTGATATATGTTGATATGGGCATTAATAGTATTATTTCAGACAATAGTAGTACTATTTCAGATGTTTTGTCTTTATGTTCAGCTAGCACTCGAATCTCGTTCTCGTCCACTGGAAGGGTTTGTGGCCACTCTACCATATAGGTTGACAGGTTGATATGATATAAAATTGCCTTTGGAAAATGTACCTCCAAATTCAGCAGTCGATATATGACAGACCAATTTGTAATAATTAAATAGCGCAGATATAGAGTTTTCTATGTCGTATATAAGATGACTTTTATGAAGCAATCCCCTTTTTGTTAGAGGTTATAAATGGTCTAGCTGTCGAAAATTGAGATTTAAGTTTATATGGGGTATGCACGACAAGTTAGATATGCTGATCCCATTTGTGTTTCCGTGGATGAAGCTTTTACATTAAACAACTTTCAAATAGCGCTTGCCTGTAAACCGTAAGTTGTTAATTTACAGCTGTAGAATTGCAGAATAGTTCGTTTCAGTGCATTCACATTATTAAAGAGTCCCACAAGGCTGTCATGTTTTTCGAACTCGTTTCTTAATCGACCATGTACATGTGTTATTTATAATTGTTTTTTTTTAATAGTTTCATTTGTCAAAATGAGTGTCCTGCAACAGGAATCGGAATAAACTAATCTAAAAAAAATTAATCTCCATTCGTACGCACCTAACGAGAGGGTATCAAAAATTAGTAAGCAACAATTCATACTGGTAACTCTATTATGGTAAATCAAAATGTAATGAAACGACTTCAATCCAGAGCAGGAATAACATCTTTAGGGTAGGGGACGGATTTGGCTACCTAAGCGAATAATTTAATAATTTTGTTTTTTGACAATGCCAGATATTTATGCAACCAGGTGAAAATCGGTTATTTTGAATGGCCTAGCGAAACGAGTTTGTTTGTTTCTTGTTTAGAAAATCCATTCTTCAAAACTCTTACGAATTCGGTTGGACAATATGAATGTGTTTCTCCTTCAAGTTCAAAGATCCGTCGTCGCCGATGTATCAAAAATTTACATATATTCACGTGCCGGTCTAGAAGCAGCTGCCTCATCCAAAGGCACAGATGTGCGTTCGGCCAGGTAACATTCTCCCAGTGGGCTTGCAGATTTATTTTATTCGGTTACTTTTGTTTTGGTTTTGTTGCCGTTATTGTTGTACTTTTTTTCTTCTATTCAACACCAGAGAAATCTAGCGGACTTTAATTTCATTGGCCCTTCCACCGCGTGTCAGATATGCAAATGTAAGCAATTGAACACATTGTATACCCCCGAATATTTTTCGCCAGCCTATTTTTGACCGAAGAAATCAAATTTCACATCCGCTAGATCCACTCAGAGGTTCGGGGCTGAATCTCTATGACGGCGTAGAAAGCGGCATTTTGAGAAAGGCAGGGCGGCGATATTGTTAGGGAAAGGGAGACGGAGAGGGAGAGAGCGTCAGTTGTCGCGTGGCTCATAAAGAGCGACAGATGGGAAGGCAGGGGGGGGGGGGGGGGGGGACAGACGGCAAAACAACTGATCATATTTAATTCTTGCCAATGAACTTGTTCTTGATAATGTTTCTCTATTGCAATTGATGATTGCATTTATTTTATATTTTTCTTTTGTTATAAATTGTCGCCGAATTATTTCGACCGAGAAACAATGGAAGTCACCTTCAGCTTGGAGCCGAAGGCTGTCAGAGACTAAAGGAGGAGACGAAAATTATGAACAATAACAATAAGAAGAACAAGCATGTAACCTCGCTCATGATTAAGGTAATGGGCATTCGGGTTGAATTTATCAATGCCGTTATCTGCACACGTGTCGCATTTCTAGATGTGGGTCAGTTCTAAGTTTACTTCTCAAGGATTCATTAATTATCGAGACAAACCAGCGAATTCGTTGGCGACAAATGAAAATTGGGGCAACTCGCCGATGCGTTGCTTATGGGCGTCCTAGATCTATTTTGCAATTCATAGGTCTCGTTCGACCTATGTGTTTGTGATTAGAGATACATTTGTAGAGGGCACTTGAGGTACGAGACGTTTGGTATACCACCTGAAATATATCGCCACTCGCGGGGGGCGGCAAGCAGGGTTAAATTGACGTGTGTGATTCGACTACTCGTGCAGGTTTGACCTGGAATACTTAATCACATACAAAAGTTTTAATTGCATAATTTACACAAATATTTTGGTATTGTATCGATGGCAAATTGTTGCTAAATTCCCAACGGAATCAGGTGGCTAAGGCGGTGTATTTGTGCGCCGGGTCGCCGTTGGGCTCAGATTATTTGCTTAAAGATTTTGTTGGTTTCATTTCGTGCCTCTGGATGTGTGTTTTTATTTCATGGATCGTTATTTTCTTGTTTCTCTTCTCTGTGCTTTTTTTCTCATCTTAATTGTTGGTCTTTTATTTTTATTTTATTTTTTGTAAGTTGCTTCTATTTTTGGGAATCTCAATTTGATATGCCGGAATATGTCGATACTGGCAAGTCTTCTGTTAGCTGCTGCCTTATGTGTTCCAGCAGTAACTTTCACAGATCACATCAGAGATCTTTTTTGGCTGTTGTGAGGGGTCTTTGTCTTGGACTACGATTCAATTAATTCGGCGACAGAGAGAAAAACACTTTCGCTGTTTTCGGTCAAATTAATGTATGTATCTCATGAGTGGCTTGAGCTTAGAAATGTTAAACATTTGCAATTTATTTCGTAGCCGGGTCATTGACCTCGCGCGGAACTCTAGAGATTTAAATGTGTTTTGGGGTTTTGTTATTGTTGTTTTTACTTCTTTCTTTCTGTTTTTGGAAAGTTGGCGTCGTTCCGTCGTTGCAACGAGCTCAGACTTTTGGCTTACACAATTTATATTTTTCCAAAAATGTTTGAGTGAAATCTGATTTAAATTCTTGATATTATAGACCAAAAAAATTAGACAAATTCGCGGGAAAGATGCGATGGGGCCTTATGTGGATTCACGAAAAGCAGATGATTTCAAAAATGAATATTTATATGAGATAAGGAAGTATTTTGGTGGTTTTACAATATGAAATGTAGTGGTTTGATTTTATTGAAATTTCACTTGAGTTCCGGATGTAATCACAGAAGAAGAGAATTTGAGGGAAGAAATAGCTTTCGAAATAAACGAAGTAAAACGAAAGTCCTGTTTTCTGATCTTCATTCAATTTTTCTTTTTCTTTTGGTTTTTACGGGGCAAATTTATAAGGTTTCCCTTAAGAGTGCTGGAATATTTTTTTAAATATCCAATTTCTACTACTAATCGAAAAGGATTTAATTGAAAATGGGGTTAACCTACAAGCATCCAAGAAAGGCAAATAAATGACCACGATATTTCGATGTAATTTTATCTCCTGATTACCAATATGACACTAAAATTTGGCGCTCGGACATATTGACACAACCATATTCTAAAAGAAATCGTTTTTTTTAATAGTTTTACGCATTAATGAAAAAAAAGTTATTTTAATAAAATTTTAACAAAAATGTAATGATTTAAAATTCGCCCCTCTTCACTTTTGTTTGAAACGAAAAATGAAGAGGAGCGAATTCTACAGCAAAAAAGTTTAATTTTTAATTTTAAATTAATTTAATTTAGTGGGGTAAGTGCCCCATTTATTAGCTTACTACAAGCTTATTTAGATAACTTATATAATCAAACGGCGCAAGACTAATGACCTTGCCCGAAAAAAAAAACAAATCATTAAGGAAAATTTAACAGTCCTCAGGACTTGCTAAATAAGGCCAAGACCGGTTCCCGGTTGCAGCGCCGATGATGATGATGATGATGATATAATCAAACATATAAATACTTTAGCTACACTTGACCTAATAAAAAAAATAAGAAAAGGGAAAAAAGCTTTAATTTTGTTACGATTGTTGGGGTATACTATATATATTGTGTGGTAAGGTTTTTCGATATACACCCAGTGAATAACGCTGGATAACAAGAAGAAGAAAATGTCAAAAATACTTCTTTTTTTTAGTTTTTAAACCACATTTATTTTCCTAATTGTTTTTACATGTATAATATTAGGGGTAAAACTCCCCAACAATTTAGAATTTATCAGTCGAACTTTTGAAAATATTCTCTCAGATATTAGAATGTGTCATTATTCCGGAGCCAAAATCTCAAACAAGAAAACCAAAATATTACACATATGTAAAAAACACAGTTGTAATAAATTGTTAACAGTTAACTTTGAAAACTCCACCATCAGCAATGTTAATACACTAAAAATTCTAGGTCTACAACTTGACAGTAAATACAACTTCAAAAATCAATGTCTAGCTCTTAAGAGAAACTTAGATCTAAGGTTAAATATCATTAAATACTTAGGATCAAAAAAGAGTTTTGTTCATACTAATACACTAACAAACATCACCAGAGCAATTATATTATCGAAAATAGATTACGGCCTACCAATATACGGGAAATGCAGCAAAACTAACCTACAACTAGTGAAATCCCCCTATCACGCAGCAGCCCGAATAAGTACAGGTGCATTCAGAACCACCCCAATAACAAACATTCTAGCAGAAAGTGGACTCCCGACGATTGAAAATCGAATGAAGTACCATTCAGCCAAGCTAGTTGTCAAACTTACCGCCACACCGGAGACACCCATAGTGGAGGATATTAAACACATCCTTAGGAGGAAACGGCCCCAAAGGTACTTGTCGGCCCTAGGACAGGCAATATTACTTGCGCACCAATTCCGAATAAACATTAAGACACAAAAGGCAAGGACAATTCAGCCCCCATGGTTATTATCACCTAAGATATTCAACACCGATTTAAGCCTACTCCCAAAAACTAGAACAAACCACCTAGAATACCAACAACATTATCAACATATCAAAAACCAACACCGCCAGTGGAACCTACTTTTCACCGACGGATCCAAAACAGAGGACGGCACGTCATTTGCGATAGTCAACAGCGCAAAAATAGTAATCAGAAAGGGACTTATACCCGAATTCTGTTCCATATTTTCGTCCGAAGCAACCGCTGTACTGGAAGCAATTAAGTTAGTAAAAAAGGACAAGACACTTATTTGTACAGACCCAAACAATGGAAACCGAATCATTCACTTGATCCAGCATAGATTATATCTAGAAACAAAACAAAATAAAGCTTCTCTGGGTGCCAAGCCATAGTGGGATAGCAGGCAACGAAGCAGCAGGTGCTGCTGCAAAACTGGCCATCAAGGAACCCCTAATAACCTTTTTCGTTGAAAACAGCAAGGACTTACATAGATACTTTAATAGTGAGCTCCACAATTTAGAACAAAAGGACTGGGCAGACTACAGGCATATGTATGCAGTAGTAAACCCCAGAAGAGAACCCATCACATATCCACAAACAGCCGCAAAACATAAAATCAGGTGCTTCCTCCGGCTGCGCCTTAGGCACACATTTATCACCAACCAACATCTCATCAACAGGAATAATCCCCCTACCTGCCACATCTGTACATCCAACTCCAACCTATCCTCCAAACACATACTATTTGAATGTGCAGGGGTAAAAGACCTTGTACGCCAACATTACAACGACGACTTCATCAACATCATATCCCAACCATCATCATCTAATATCGATAAGCTCTACAAACTACTAACCTTAGTTAAGCTACAAAATCGATTGTAAACAATATTTAATATTTATATTCTAGCCGAAAGCCTTAGTCGCTAAGACTTCAACAAAGTGCAGCGCTATTGCAATGACTGGAAACTTAAGATCAACTTCCAGAAATGTGAAGCCATCCTATTTAGAACTCCATTATATAAAGCCACGTACGACACAAGGAAAAACTGGCGAAAGCTAGTTATCGTGGGACCGCACGGAGATAAACTGGAAACCAAGAGTTTAGTTAAATACCTGGGCATCTGGCTAGACCAATATCTGTATTTCAACAGACATGTAGAGGCTGCTTTGCTCAAAGCGAGGAAAACTTTTGCTATGACAAGGAGGCTATTTCACAGTAGCCAACTTGACAGCAAGGTAAAAGTCATATGCTACATGACGCTAATCAGGGCAATGCTCATATATGGTTGCCCAGTATGGTTCAACATAGGTCCAAATTTGATGGAAAAGATTCGGGTGTTCGAAAGAAAGTGTCTCAGAAGTTGTCTCAGATTATATCGGACACCGGAATCGGACTATAAAAAGTATTACTCAAAGAAGACTTTATATAATGAAGCGTACATAAATAGGGTGGATAATTTTATGATTAAATTAATCAGAGGACATATTGCGAGAGCAATAAGCTCGTCCAATGACCTAATTTTCGGGGCCTATTATCCAAACACCTTGTACTATGAGAGCGTGCGTCGCAACGGCTTTGTTCCACCAGAGGCGTTCCTTGACTTGGATATGAAAGGGCTTATACAGGATAGATCCGGAATTCCACTGATCTATCATGTAAGTAGATCATCTGTAGACGGGCGATTGTGCTACGACCGGGAAGTAACGCGCACCGAAGAAGAGCTCCTGCGCTTCAGTAGGGCTATCTCCCACAGAGACCGGGACGATAGTATTAGACAGCGTCAGAAGTTCTGGTGGTTGAATGGCATATAAAGACCTGGATACCAAAGTCGGTATAGAATCATAGTATCATCAGCTAGCTTACATAGACTTAGCTTTTCTAGAATTAGGGTAGTATACGATTTAAGTTAAGTTAGGTTAAGTGCTTTTACATAAAAAAAAAAAAAAAGTAGGTAAATTAAGTAAGTTAAATTTTAAGAAAAAAAAACAACAAAAAAATTGACAAAGTTTTTCAAATTTTTCTTTGTATTTCAACTAATTATCAGTACTGCCACAAAGTTCTGTCGCCGAAAGGCAAATTATACAAATGTTAAGTAATGTTTAGCTTAGAGCGTCTGCGAAGGACCAGTAAGTTATTATATAAGATAATTAAGCTAGAATTTAAGCATTTTTTGTCTAGCCTTTAAATTAGAAATTAAGAATATAAAAAGAAAAATAAAAAAATGTTTTAAAAATGAAAAATGAAATGAGCCTTAGTCGCTAGTGCTATTAGTCTTAAGTTACCATGTAATTTACTTGCATTGTAATAAATAATAATAATAATAATAATAAACCCTTTTCTACAATCACAGTCCTTAAATTAACTTACTGGCTCTATGCGAGCTCTCTAAATTACACATTACAACTTGATTTTTATATATGCCTCTCGGCGTACATCTTTTTTTTGTTTGTTTCTTATACTCGTATATATACATATATATATATATATGTATGAAATAAGTCATATATTAGAGGGACTCTTCGTTTACATCTCTATGTATACATTATTATTACAATTTTTTTTTTATTATATCAAACAAAAACTTCAAAACGAAACGAATAAAAAATAAAATAAGAAATAAAAAATAACATAGAATAGCTACAAAAAAATAATAGGGAAAGGGGTGCGGGGGGAGGAGAGACAAGAGAAAAGAGCACGTTGCTCTTGAGAGGCATACTATATCTGAGGAAGTGAAGTCCTTTCCTCGTTGAGAAGCCACCACCATTTGGGAGATGTTCGATCTTTGGCTGATTTATCGCTTTCACTGATCGCCGTGCTAAAACGCATGTGGTCTGGGGCGTTGGAGATATCACTATCATGGAGAATTCGTTTGTCCCTGGCACCACGGAGAGCGTGGTAAATAATCGGGACTCCGTGCACGTCTTGGATAAGGCCTTTTTGATCCAAGAAAGGGGACGCTTCTGGGGGAATAAACCCATTCTGGAGGGTATTCTCCAGATACATATCGTTGGGATAGAATGCTCCCGAGATAAGATTATTGCCACTGCGCATTGCCCATGCTGTGTGACCACGAATAATTTTAATTATGAAATTGTCTATCCTATTTAACCCTGTTTTGTTATACAGGATTTTGTTGGGATAGAATTTTTTGTATTACGACTCTGGTCTTCTATAAAGTCCGAGGCAGGAACGCAAACACTGCCGTTCGAATACACGAAACTTCTCCATATAAAGTGGAGATATATTATACCACACTGGACAGCCATAAATCAAAATTGGTTGGATGAATGCCGAGTACGAAATTATTTTGACTCTGGGGTCAAGAAGACTACTCCGGAAGAGACTTCTTGTCATAGAATATGCGCTTTTAGCTGGGGAGAGGCACGCTGCTACGTGCTTGTCCAAATATAAATACTGGTCTAGCCAGATACCAAGGTATCTAACTACAGTTTTCACTTGCAGTGGAAGGTTATTGTTACCTACAATAGAAAAGTGTTTCCAGTTGTATTTTGTATCCCTTGAGGCCCTGGATAGGGGCGTCCTGAAAAGGATAGTCTCGGTTTTCTGGAAATTAATATTTAATTTTCAGTCGTCGCAAAATTGTTTTATTTTGTTGAAGTCATCTTGAAGGTGCCTATTGATGACGTTTATTTTTCCTCCTGTTCTGTACACCACTATGTCATCGGCGTACGCAATGGCGTTTTCGAGAGAACTCACCAGATCACTAGTGTAAATATTGAATAGAATGGGAGAATTCACAGCTCCCTGCTGTAAGCCATTTTTAATTAGGAAGGTCTTGTTGGAGAGTATGTCCCCCCATTTCACCACAAAATGTTTGTCCATTATCATATCATAAATGATGTATAACAGATATTGCGGCATACCCAGGTTTGTTAACTTATAGACAAGTCCTTCTAACCATACGGTGTCGAAAGCATTTTCAAAGTCAACCAAGCAGGCGCCTGTACATTGTCGCTTTGCCTTATTCCACTGTATATCGGAAACAAGTTTCGTCGCTGCATGAACTGTATCATGTCGCGCTCGAAACCCAAACTGGTTGTTGGGGATGATATCGTTTTCATCACACCAACCTATAAGTGCTTTGTTTATAATTTTTTCGAATACCTTGCTATTGTTGGGAGGCAGACTGATCGAGCACAGACTAGCTGGATTGCCTTATCCTTACCCTTTTTGAGGATAGGGTGGACTACTGCAGTCTTCCAATGGGTTGGATAGTGTGCATTGTTTAGAGCGTTGTTAAACAAAGTAGTGTATATGTTCACTGCTTCGCGAGGCAAATGCCTTAGAACCATATTTGGAATGCTATCTATTCCAGATGATTTCTTATTTTTTATTGAGCTAAGTATGTTTCTAAGTTCATCCCTGCGCACAAACATATTTGTATTTTCATTTCTGACGGAAGAATCCGCCCTATTATTTTCGCCGAATGTGATGAAACTATGGTTTTCGGATCGCCAGTTGTGAAGTTGATTGCGCAGCGAGCAATGTCTTTGACGGGCATTGCTTTCAATTTCAGTGTTAGCATGAACTGATTCGTTAACTCTGTACACTGCTTCGAAATAGGCTCCAATTGAATTCGCTTTCTTTTGTGGATCTTCGACTACTATCACTTCATCTTTGGAGTTGATGTGCTCTAAGGTGAGTCCTGCGTTCAGCATTATCTGACAATTCTCGGGAGATTGTGATCTTTTCTTCGACATATTTTCTTGATTTGTGAAAACATATTCGGTCCGTTTGCTTGAACAGCTCGAATTCTGTTGCTCCACTCCTCACTTATTACTGCTCGGTAATTATCCTGGATTAGTTTTTGAAGATTTTTAATCCAGGACTTGATTGTTTTGATTCCATCGCTATTTGGGTCACTGAACTGCCTATAGCACAATTTCAGCTTTGAGAGCAGGGTGCTCTTTTGCCTATACAAAGCATCGATAGTTGCATTTCTGTATCGGTGGGAATAGCCATCCATATGAGCTACTTTGGGGATGGAACGATTCATTGTGTTAGTAACAATATCGTTCATAGTTAGGAGGTAATGATCGATTTCATCATTACGGAGGTTTCTATTAGTTGGTGGGTCTATGCCAATCTTGCGTATTTCTCTTTTTACTATGCGATCGAAACGCGACCAATGTGCTTTTCGGAAATCGAAAGAGTGTACCTGGTCGTACTGCTCAAGTAGATGGTACTCGTTTGGCACGTGTATTACGGCTCCAAGTCCGTAATGATCGCTATCCTATTCAATTTTGCGAAGACAATTTCGAATAGTTACCTCGGTATCTGGTAGCTGAATTCGATCAGCTGTCATAAGTAAATCCAGGAAGGAGTTACCTCTTGGATAAGACGGTGTACTTGTAGCGTACAATTCTAGTTTATGCTCGATCGCATTTGTTTGCCACCAATCAAACAAGGCATTGCCTCTGGTGTTCGAGGTCAGATTGCCCCAGGCACTGTGCTTGGCGTTAAAATCACCTGCCATTAAAAAGTAATTGTTTTCCGATTCTAGGTTGAGACTTCGGAATAGCGTATCGATTTCACAGATAAATTGGGTTCCTTGAACAGATTCAGGAGCGTAAGCAGCGATATATATATAGATGCCTTTGACTTTTTAGCGGAATGTCTATAATGCATGCCTCTAGTACTCGATATAGAATCATAGTATCATCAGCTAGCTTACATAGACTTAGTTTTTCTAGAATTGGGGTAGTATAAGATTTAAGTTAAGTTAGGTTAAGTGCTTTTTCATATTAAAAAAAAAAAAAAAAAAATTTGGTAAGTTAAGTGTTAAATTTTAAGAATAAAAAACAACAAAAAAAATTGACAAAGTTTTTCAAATTTTTCTTTGTATTTCAACTAATTATCAGTACTGCCACAAAGTTCTGTCGCCGAAAGGCAAATTATACAAATGTTAAGTAATGTTTAGCTTAGAGCGTCTGCGAAGGACCAATAAGTTATTATATAAGATAATTAAGCTAGAATTTAAGCATTTTTTGTCTAGCCTTTAATTTAGAAATTAAGAATATAAAAATAAAAATAAAAAATGTTTTAAAAATGAATGGAATTTGTGTACTTCCGTGCTGTAAACGACGTTATGGTGAAGACCTTTCTTAACTAAGATAGCGACCCCACCCCCTCGAATAGAGTGTGGTCGATCTCGTCTAATTATGTTTTAATTTTTGTAGCCCATTTTGTGTCTTTGGTTTAGTTTAGTTTCGCTAGCCAAGAGCACATCTGGGCATTCGGTTTGGACCATTTTGCCTAAATTATCCCTTCTTTCGATGTGGATTAGTGAATTTACATTCACAGCTATAATTTTTAGGTTAAGTTCAGACGGAGGGTTGAAGATTTTGATGTGGAGAGTTATTTGAGAACAGGGTTGAATAGAGAGTATCTTATTCGTGCTCTTTGTTCAGTCAGTGTTTTTTTGAAATTCGGCAAATTGTCCTTGCATGGTTAATAACATTGTTATTATTTCTGAATGTGCCTCTGGCGCAGGGATTCTTCCATTACTATATGTGTGTTCCATGGATGCTGCTTGCTTAGGAGCACCGGCCATTTGTGCATATGACACACAAGGAGCCACGAATTTGTTGTAAGAACGAGTTTTCATTTTTTTTCTCTTCTTCAACTTGTTTCTTTTTGGATTCCAATTTTAATTTCATTTGTTGAAATTTAGGACATCCTCTAAAATTAGCAGTGTGACCTGTATTTTTACAGAGGACGCAGGACAGTGTTTTCCTATCTGAAAGCTGTTCCTTGCCCAAGGGGCATTCACCAATGATATGGTCGGAGAGGCACTTTACGCAACTGAATTGCATGTGGCAGTTTGATGCCGCGTGCCCGCAGCGTTGACAACGCATACACTGCAATACGCGATCGATTTTTCTTATTTTTTCCCTACTTATTGTTTGGTGGTTGAGGTGTTTGATGTATCGGAGAGCATCAACTTTACTGTTGGGACTCAGTGATACAATAAAGAAAGGCAATTTGTAATTGCGTTTTCTGGAGTTGGCGGTAGAGAAGGGTTTCACACCAGTAAATTTTAAATTGTCGGTTTCGACATTTTTTAATTCCTCTAATACCTCTTCAGGGGAAAAACATGGGTCAACTCCTTTTAGGAGCATGGAGATTATTTTCTCCGATTTCGGGGTGTACGTGTAGTATTCGCTTTTTGTCCTACCCAAAACAGTAATTACTTTGCGATAACCTTCAATATCATCGCACATTAATTTTATTTTAGAATTATTAATTTTTTTCGTTTTGAAGTTTTTGCAAGTTAACTCACCTAATTTTATAACGTCCTTTGTTTCCATGGACGTAAGTATTATAGGCGGCGCCTTTTCCTTTTTGTTGGTTACTATGTGGTGGTTCTTTTGGTGCTTCCGCATCTCCTTTGTTTGCTGCCTTTTGTTTGATTCCTCATGTTGTTGTTCCTGATTTTTCCGTTGTGCTGTTGTATTTTCCTGGTATTGTTGTTGCTGCACCCGGTCTTTTAATTTGAGGATTGCTTCTCTTTGTTTATTGAGTTCCTCTTTGTTTGTGTCTACATCCGCAAGGAGTTTTTCTAGTTCCGCCGGATCTTTTGCAGTACCTGTGATATTGTTGTCGTCATCAGCAGGTAATTCGATTTCACTTAGTTCAAGGTCAACCAATTCGTTGAATTGGTTGCCCGCTCCTGTGTATTCGTAATTTGTTATTTTCGAAGTTTTGCAATATTAAAGAATGTTTTTAATCGCTGGATACTAGATCCCGTTTAAGAGGTGATTGCATCCAAGCTTCCGTAATAAAACACCAGACTTTCTGGTGAGTCATTATAGACATTTGTGCCCTGATGGTTCCTGTTAGAATACCATACCTCTTTTCTTTTTTACACCAACGCGCTCACAAAAGGCGATTTGGAAGTACTATAGCGTTTGAAATGATAGTGAAGAACGTGTGATTCGAACTGTCGCTATGACAGTTAGAATCGCCAAAAATTGAACCTAAGCGTTACCCATCAGGCTACTGGCCGTGTTTAGAATTTGATTTTTAAACTCGACTTTACTCCACTGATGTGAATTGTTATATTATCGGTATGGTATACGGCTCTGATGTATTTTCTTATTCGATTTTCGTTCGGTGTTCTTCACTATTTTGCTTGTGAATTGTATTTGTATCTGTTAGAAATGCCACAGTACCCTTAATGTCAGAGCACAGTGCGGTCGGACGGAGAGGTAGTGGATAAGGAAAGGAGGTGTCGATGTGTATTGGTCTTGAATGCCTGGACATTACAACGACGAGGAAAAACATGATCAGGTACAGCAGTCCACATTCGTGTCGTTCGGCTAAAGAATGACTCTCTATGTTTATTTGTGCTTCTGACTTTCAGTGTGAACTGATGCGCATTCACAAATTGAGGTATCGCGGGAAATTGTCTGAAGGTCAGCCAATTCTAGCCGCTGGCTTTAAACAGTTCAATAATCTTGATAGTAGAGGTCTGAATTCGGTGTTTGACCATACGGATGAAGGATATAACAGATTCCTACCAGTCCCGCGAAAACCAGACCAATCTCATTAATTGGTTTAACCCCCGTTTGGGTCGCCTCTAGTTGGTTTGATTCCGATCGTTTCGCACAAATTGTGCACCGGATGCTTGAACTAAAATTATATACGTTTCATCCCAATTTGGAGAAGGCAAAGAAATATGTAGGATTTACTATTCAGACCGTTTGATGTATGTAGACCTGTGGATGTAATCCACACTAACGGCGACTGGCCCTTCTCTTCATTGATTTCCGCGGTTTCATTTTCCTAAATGCTGTAACTAATTTGACTTGTGTCTCCATCGCATTATGTTAGGTTATGTCGATATGTTGCTCTAGTGGTGATTTCAATGCCATCTACTGTGAGCGTCAAAAGAAAGTGTACACCTATGAACTGCATCTTTGCAACCCTGTTAAAGCAAGGCGGTTCGATCTTTAAGTAAAATACTTATGTTATTTTTTAAGGTAGTTTATTTTCAATGAATTGCCATATAAAACTTAACAGAAAATAATGAAGTAAAAATACAATAAAAAAATATAAACAAATAATTCAGTTTTTAAGCGTCAAAAAAAAAAAAATGTACAACTTGCCACACATCCTGTGCAACTTTCCGCTTATCGGGAATACAGCCGTTAAATTTATTTTGTTTTCTTTACAACTCATAACTAATTGATTAAAAGTGTTATTGAGTTCATTTCTGGACATTTTCTATAGTGACGAGAGCGAATTTGAGATTTTTGGTTCAATAAAACTGTGGCGGTTCCGCCAGATCCCACGGCTCGCCTTCCTGAAAAAATCCCCATAACCACAACCCGGTCTGCACCAGCTTTCGCTAATGCAATTCGCATTAGCATCTTAAATGCTTCACGCATCAAACAGATCCAATTATTATAACCCAAAAGTACCTGCAAAAGAATTCTTACCTTTTCAAGCATTCCTTCACTTACAAATCCCCTGTAAGAGTTCTTAATTTCCTCATCATAAATTTCCTGAAAAGAAAAACCCCGGTTCACATATCATGTAACCATTCCAGCCAGGAATAATTAGCATTGCGTCGCCTATTCCCAGCTTCATTCATGTATACGATAAACTTCCTTATGTATACATTTAGCTGGCGACGTTTT
Organism: Microdon myrmicae; assembly: GCA_963931805.1. NCBI lineage: Eukaryota > Metazoa > Arthropoda > Insecta > Diptera > Syrphidae > Microdon > Microdon myrmicae. The sequence goes on along the minus strand of OZ007497.1, from coordinate 174,466,832 downwards.
TCTTCCAGCAATAAAATTCTCTGACTCGCACAATGTGCAAACCAAAGCAAATACTCATCTCGCGTCTTAAACCTATTAGCACCATGTGCATCGGCATTGCGGCTATCGTAACAGCTGCAATGCATACCATAGACAATTCATATAGTTTAGGTTTTCGAATCACATTTTCTATTTAATGAGCGGCTGCTATTTATCTAGCCAACCCTCATTACCGAACTATGCATTAGGTCATATTTCCCTTGTCCTTTGATTCGCCGAATCTTGTCCCTTACGAACTAGATGCATAAACAATACAAAGCCATTAGCATCCGACGAGATGCGATTCGTTTGTTTCAACAAACACACATCTCTTGGATGCCCATTATGCCCCGTCCTTGAGTTTCAGGATTATTCCTATGGCCTTGTGTATGTAAAATAAACCAATGTGATCTTCACTCACACATACACACTGATTGCCAAGTCTGTCTTCCTTGTTTCCACCACAGAGAAACATTTTCGTCTTGGGCAAACTCACCTCAAAACGAGATATATATCGGTGAGTCGAATTTCATCCAGCGATCGAGACGGTCGCTCCGCCATCCACCGTGCCGGCGCCGGTACGGTGTGACACAAAAGTCGGAGAGTTAGAGTCGAGCGCGTCGAAAATAAAAAAATAATTTTTCTTGTGCCCCCCAGTATAAGGCAGTTTTAAGTTAAACAATTGTGAACCAGTTAAATTACAATATATTAAATAAAATAATAGAACTTTTAGACAGACAACCAAACCGCGTTACATTTTATTTGTTTCCCGAGTGTTTATGTGTTCTTCCGTTTTATCGACGAACAGTTTAGTTTACGGCGACGAAATGGACAACGATAATCAGATGTTGGCGGAGGAAGGGAACGGAGTACCCATGCTGGTACATACTTCCTCCCCACAAAACCACCAAAAATATGCAGAACGAAAAAAACTGAATTTGAACAAAAAAATTTAAATTCAACAATTAAGCACGGAGGCGGTTCGGTAATGGTCTGGGGGTGTATGGCGTCATCTGGAGTTGGGAACCTCGTCTTTATTGACAGTACAATGAGAAAAGAAGAATATCTTAATATTTTAAGAGACAATTTATGTTGCGAAACTGGGTTTAAGTGATTCATGGGTCTTCCAACAAGACAACGACCCCAAGCACACATCGAAAATAGTCAAGGAATGGTGACTTTACCGTACACCTAAGCAACTGGATCACCCTCCGCAATCCCCAGACTTAAACCCCATCAAGCATTTGTGGGAGTATCTGGATAAGCAGATCCGAAAGGGGAACATTTCAGACAGAGAGTCACTAAAGTCAATTCTAGTTAAAGAGTGGCAAAAAATCCCAACCGAACAAGGAACTTTCGATGGAAATGAACTCAATAACACTTTTAATCAATTAGTTATGAGTTATAAAGAAAACAAAATAAATTTAACGGTTGTGTTCCCGATAAGCGGAAAGTTGCACAGGATGTGTGGCAAGTTGTACACTTTTTTTTGACGCTTAAAAACTGAACAATTTTTTAATATTTTTTTATTGTATTTTTACTTCATTATTTTCTGTTAAGTTTTATATGGCAATTCATTGAAAATAAACTACCTTAAAAAATAACATAAGTATTTTACTAAGAGATCGAACCCCCTTGCTTTAACAGGGTTGCAAAGATGCAGTTCATAGGTGTACACTTTCTTTTGACGCGCACTGTATGTCATCCATTTCACATCACCATCCGTTTAAAAAATGGATTGAAATGGAATGATTTCCATAAGAGTTCGTAGAAGACAGTTCGATTCATGTTTTTTTTTTTTTTTTGTTTTGCGTTGTATATGGTAAAAATAGCTCCATTCTTATTTAAGACCTTTGATCGCTTTGTAATTAATAATTTTATAGGTAGACCCACTGTTTGTACATTACAAAAACAAAATAGGGTCGAAACATCGTTAATTGATCAATGCTTGAACAATCCCAATCAATAGTACTAACTTTTCGACCATTTTTACCCATACCGGAGATGGTGCTAGCGAAGTGGGGTTGGTAAATAAATTATAGATAAACCAAAGTGATTAAATATCATATAATTATAAGGAACAAAAGAAAGATGTAACAAATTACGTATTCGAGATAGTTGTTACACTAGGGATAGACTCCGTGAACAAAACAAAACACGGGAGTTCCGACATCAGATAAAATGCGTGCTATCCATACAAATCGGGCATGAACAAATGTAATTATATAATATATGCCATGGCCATGTAAATCATGTGCTTATTTCATAACTTTCCGTCGTATCGTCGCACATTCTCAACAATATTCAGAGGGCATTGTAACCATAAGTAGAAAACCTTCTAAAACAAACTTTTATCTATACCTCGTCTTTGTTCTAGCGGCTAACTCTACAACAACAAGCTTGACAAAGCTGATTTACGACTCTGAAGGCAACACAGATTTTACGATCGATAAAATGCCGCAATTTTATGGATTCCTGTTAGTCACACCTTCATAAATGCAAACAGTTTCCTGTCCCAAATAAGATGAAACTCCCTGTTAACCGGGGCTTTCACCGAAGGCCAACCTTAACCTCATTTTCCGGAGCGCCTCATCGGGAAGCTATGACTATTAATAGTCTAGCGACACCACAAAAGTAAAAGTAAACAGCTAACGCGCTGCCATCGCAGTTCGCAGTTGTATTGTATGGCTGCGTTTACTTAATATAACCACTAAGGGCCCTAATCACGTTCTTCCATTGTTACGTGTTTGAAAGTAATTAAGATGCACTCGGGTCTGTCTAGGCATCAAAACTCCGACGTTTAGGGCAATAAAAACTTACAGAGCTCATAGACGAGCGGATACTAAGCATTTGCACACACTGTCTATAATAGGGACTGAATTACCAAAAGGGCTACGTGCCTTAGCGTTACAACAAAGCGAAATATTCGTGTATATATAACATAAAAAGGAAGCCCATGGGGAGATTTCGACTTTGGAAAGTGTCAGTGGTTTCGTTAACTTCGTGGTAAACGGCACGTCCCCATGGCGATTTGTAAATACAATAGAAACTACAGACGAAGTTTTGAATTGTGCAACGGATGCGTGACCTAAAATAATATACGTTCCATCCCAATTTGGAGAAGGCAAAGAAATATGTAGGATTCACTATTCAGATTGTTTGATGTATGTAGACCTGTGGATGTAATCCACACTAACGACGACTGGCCCTTCTCTTCAGTGATTTCCGCGGTTTCATTTCCATAAATTCTGTAACTAATTTGACTTGTGTCATAGATAATCTTCATCGCATTATGTTAGGTTATGTCGATATGTTGCCCTAGGGGAGATTTCAACGCCATCTTCAGATTATTAAGATAATTAAATTGTTTTTCCTCCTCAATCAAATGGAGGTTTGGAGTAGCTAAGCGGGTGGCCTTCATAAATTAAGGGAATGGGGATGAAAAGTTTGGGCAGATTATATAAATTCCAAAGTCAATAAACAAGAGGCCAAATATTTCCAATTTAAAAGGTTTTCTAAAGAGGATGCCATGTTTTTAAAACATCATGACTTTTAAGAGGTAAAAGGCGAAAGATTTATCCGCACATACGTACCACGGATACACACCACCTGAAACATTTTTATATTTGGATCATCATAGCTACCAATCAGATCCCACAAACGTACCAATTATATATCATGTTGCAAGACGAGCAACTGACAAAACAATTAAGGATGTGCCAACAAGCATAGGAGATGGAAATACCATCCTAAGATACTGCGTGAGAATACCCGAAAAAGACAAAACTAATTTTGAAAGGCTCAATAGAAAAAAATACTGGTGGCTCAACTGGGCTGAGACTGGCTGATAAACATTCGAGAGCGGGTTATGCTGTATGGAACCCGTTCGCCCGACTGGCGGCCAAAGCACTGGGGACTGGTCGGGCGGAGGACGTGTGACAGGACCCGATCCACAGCGCCTTAGTCTTAATTGGTCTTAGGTAGAGTTAAGCTGGGCTTAGTTAGAGTTAATTTAGTCTTAGTTAGATGTAAGTTCTACCAGGTTTAAGTAATATAATAAGTTTAAAATATAATATAATAAGTAAAAAATATATCTGACAATTAAGAAGGGTTTTATGTTACTTTGTCTTCAAATAATATTAAAAAACAATTATTCAGTACATTGTATCAACAACAAGATTTGATAAATATATTAAGGGGGTATTCTGGTCTAGACGCAGGAATTTAACGCAATTTTTGAAGTGCTGTAAAAAAAGCAATCAATATTTCTACTATTCAAATTTTTGTAGGATGTTTATTAATATTTCAAGAATACAGGGAAAAAAGTTGAAAGTAAAAAATTCGAAATTCAAAAAGTTAGCGGCTGATGAAGTGGGGGATCTCCAAAAGTTGGCACGCGACCATACCCACGATTCAACCCTCGTAGCAATCTGAAAAAAAGTTATAATTTACAGAAATGCCTCTATCGTTGGAACTAAAAAAATTTGAAAATTTTTTTAACCAAATGGCGACTGCTTGAAAAAAAAATTTATTTTCGTATCACTTTTTTTTAGTTTTTCGAATTTTTTAAAAATAGTTAACATTGAATTTTGGGGATGAGGATAGTTAATGCAATACAAAAGCCTATAAAGAAGACATACTAAATTTGAGGTGAATCGGTTCAGTAGAACTTGAAAAATCGTGCGCATTGTTTTAAAAAAGACAGTTTCGAGAAAAACGCGTTTAAAGTTTCACGTTCCGGCGGAGCCGGTTTAGACGGCACGTCAGCAAAACAGCCATACCTCCGAAAATAATTTGAATTTTCTACAATCCTCTTAAAGACATATTCTTATAGGGTTAAGCTTTAAAAATATGAAAAAAAAAAAAAAGATTTTTCAAATTTCTAGACCAGAATACCCCCTTAACACAACGGCCTTATATATTAAAACAGCAACAAAAACGATTATAGTTTTATGTTTATTTAGACCAAGAAAAGAAAATTTAATAGTATTTAAATTAAATAAATAAACGTTTAAAAAAAAGCACTTAAAGAGGTAGAAACGCCACTAGTGTCGGTTGTCGTTAAGGGGAGAAGTCCCTGTAAACGACGTGTTTTTCAATAATTTTTTTACAAAAAACTGAAAGCATTTATTGCATTTTCTGAAGTTACATATTACGATAGACGGTAAAATATGTACGAAAAAGAAAGTCTTATGCATGAAAAAAAAATGGCGACGCTAAGCCTGAGCAAACTGACTCCTCAGATTTGCCCGTGCAACACCCAGGTGCTGTAGGTACGAGGGTTGCCTTTTATATTTCGGGATTAGAGAACAAAAACAAATATTGATCATCGAAAATCACTTTATTGTTTTTCAAAATATTCCCCATGAAGATCTATACACTTTTGCATGCGTTTGAACCAATTGTCGAAGCACTTTTGCCACTCTGATTGAGGTATCTCCAACACATGCATTCTGAATGCAGCAACCGCTTCTTCAGGTGTCGAAAAACGTTGACCTCTCAGTTTGTTTTTTACGTACGGGAATCCAAAGAAGTCATTCGGTGCCAAGTGAGGAATATACGGCGGATGATGTTTTGGGTGCTCAAAAATGCAGTTGTCGCAACCGATGTGTGAGAGCTCGCATTGTCGTGGTGAAGAGTGATCCGTCTCCGGCGGTTGGTTTTCCTGATTTCTTGGAAGACAAACGGCAAACAAATGGTTGTGTACCACTCAGAATTGACTGTTCTGCGTTGTTCTAGTGGTACGGTTGCGACATGTCCAGTTTTTCCGAAAAAACAGGCGACCATTTGCTTGGAAGTGCTTCGTGCGCGAACAACTTTTGTTGGATTTGGCTCATCTTGAAACACCCAGACAGTCGACTGCTGTTTACTTTCGGGCTCATACGCGTAAATCCACGATTCATCACCTGTCACGATGTCATAGACGTGTTTCGAAGCACCGCGACCGTATTTTTTGAGCATTTTTTTCGACCAATTGACACGAGCCTTTTTTTGGGCGATTGACAAATTGTGTGGGATCCAACGCGAACAAATTTTTTTGACAGTCAAATGTTTATGCAATATTGAATGTATGCTGGTCCCACTAACGCCTAAGGTTGTCTCAATCTCACGATAGGTCACATGACGATCTTCCAATATCAGTTCGCGCACAGCATCAATGGAACAACAACTGATTTTGGACGACCTTCACGAAATTCATCTTGGAGTGAACTACGACCACGATTGAATTCACCATACCATCGATAAACACTGGTCCTTGATGGAGCTTCATCGCCAAAAATTGAATTAAGTTCATCCATGCACTGTTGCTGAGTTAATCCACGCCGAAAGTTGTAAAAAATAATCGCACGAAAATGTTGACGGTTTAATTCCATTCTTGGGCCGAGATGAATCTTTTAAGTTACTGTAAACAACACAAATAGCGCTCGTATGTCAAAACGTTCTGAGTGCGTATAACCTCAAAAATGTCCAACTTTACGACAGAGCTGTCAATTGCCGGATTGCAACACTAGGGTTGCCAAATCCCTAAACAGAAGAGGCAACCCTCGTATCTGAAATCAACGAACATACTTGTTTACATTAAAATATAGAATTCTTCTTTGCATGAATCTAAAATTAACAAAAAAAAAAGTGAAAAAGTAATATTTTAGAACAAAAACAAAAAATAAACTTTTTTTTTCATAAACAATTTGTTAAAAACAGTACTCAATATTACAATTTTTATAAAAAGCTAGATTCATGCCAATAAGTTAAAGAATATCTGTGTGAAATTTCAAGTCAATCGGTTCAAAATTTCGTGAGTTACGCTGCAGGGTGCGGAAAAAACGTGTTTCGAGAGAAACGCCATTTACCAGGTATGAAGCGAGCGTTTTTTTTTTAAAGTAAAAAACATTTTTTTTTAAAAGTAAAAAACTTTTTTTTTTAAAAGTAAAAAACTTTTTTTTTTAAAAGTAAAAAACATTTTATTCGAAGTATTGGCCATTGCTTTCTACACATTTCGATCACCTTTCTGGCAATTTGTGAATACCAGGCCAATAAAACCGGTCGTCTTTTGAGGCAAACCATTGGGAGCCCCAATTTTTGACTTCTTCGTAGGAATTGAAATGCTGCTCAGCCAATGCGTGTCCCATCGATGAAAACAAATGGTAGTCGGAAAGGGCCAAGTCTGGCGAATGCGGCGGGTGGGGCAACACTTCCCAGCCGAGAGCTTTTATTGTTTCTTTGAACGGTTTTGCTGTATGACTCGGAGCATTACCATGCAACAGAATTACCTTTCCGTGTCTTGTGGGCCATTCTGGTCGTTTTTCAATCAACACGTGGTTCAAATTGATCATTTGTTGTCGATAGCGTTGCGCATCAACAGTTTCGCCAGGTTTTAGAAGTTCATGACACACCACCCCCTTCTGGTCCCACCAAACACAGAGCATTGTCTTTTTTCCGAACCGATCGGGCTTTGCAGTCGAGGTTGACGCTTCTCCTGGGGTACCCATGATATTTTGCGTTAAGGATTTTTAAAATAAATCCATTTTTCATCACCGGTCACAATTCGATGCAATACTGACTTCCTTTTGTGTCATAGAAGCAACATTTCACATGTGGTGTTTCGCTTTTCCATCTGCCTGTCATTCATTGGATTTTTCCCATAGCTTTTAAACGGTCAGAAATTGATTGTTGTGCAACATTTAACATTTGTGCCAATTGTTTTTGCAATTCGGTGTCTTCAAACTTTTTTGATGGTCTTCCACGTTCTTCATTTCGCACATCAAAATCAATATCTCTGAACCGCTTAAATCATCTTTTGCATGTTGCTTCCGATACAACATGATCACCATAAGTCTTGACAAGCATTCGATGCTACTCTGTAGCAATTTTCTTCAAATGAAAACAAAAAATTAATGCTTTCCGCAAATCATCATTTTCTGGTACAAAATTCGACATTTTTAACAGGATTAAATGATGTTGTTTGTATACTGACTTGATGCATACTAAATATGTTTGACAAAAAATATATGGGCTCGTTCACAACAAACGTTCCCTATCGATACATTTGTATGTTGACGCTCACTTCACACCGGTACACCGCAAGTTTTCATTTTTGAAGCGTTTCAGTGAAGCCACCAATGCAGTAGATCGTCTCGTGATAAATATTCGTAGAACGAAGATTATTCTTTTGTATTTCTGGGCGTAGAATCTGGATGTTTCCCAACTTTTCAAAAAAGAAACTAGCAAACTGGTTTGGCTTCGAAATTAAACGGTAGAAACTTAACTCGTATCGGTACTTTTGCGCATCACTTTGGTGACTTTGTAGGGACATTAAGGACTTTCTGTTGACCTCCCAAACTTCGAAAATACATTCTCCAATTTTTAAATTAATTTTTAAAGCAAAAAAAAAATGCAAATACCATTTTTTTACACGATTACCTCCCCTTAATATAGTTTAAGAATTTATAATAAAAATACATGATTAAAGAACGTGTAGTTATTGTCCAAAAATATTTTGTATTTTATTTAATTTTGATGACATATCGTCCTTATTGGGAATCCTAACACATTGTTCCTATTGGGAAACTGTATCCAAAAACCACCACTAATTAAACATATGTATGAAAGTGGACGAATTTTTTTACAGTAAATCACATATAATGAATGAGAATTATTCAACTATCAGCAATCAACAAAAACATATAACCCAAACAAACTGGGATACTCACCACCATGCTTATAAAATGGTAATTCAAAACTCACGCTACTTACCCAACTAACTTGACCAAATCCAAAATAATAAACTCTGTGGGGCTGTGATTCGGCCATACAGCTGCTACCCACCTCCACCTGCTCCACCGAGCTACAGCCTCAATCTGCCCAAAATGCAACACAACACTCACAATCACTCACATTTTGAGAGACTATCCTCACCTAAAACCTTTGAAAGATCAACTATTTCGCATTACAGATATTTATACAATTCTAGCAGATCCCACTACCGACAAGATAGAAATTGTAAATAAATTTGTAAATAGCACTACGATTAAATTGTAAATTAAAAGTACAGAGCCAATACTCCCCGCTGCTGGGCTCATTATGTTAAATTATTGATATGTAATTTACATTACTAGTTCATAATAAATAAATAAATATTATAGCTGTTTTTTTCCTCGACTATTTTTCAATTTTAGCTGTCAAAAATTATTCTGGCTTTTTTTATCCAAAATGTGGAAGCCGTTAACCAATTAAAAACAACGACATAAAAGCATATGCAGCATATCGAATAACTTTTCACAGCAAAAAATTATTAATATAATGTGTCGCAGCGCTGTTGCAGCTGTTTATTGCTGCAACTGTCATTTGCTACTGTCATTTGCATTGTGGGTCACAAGATCACTTCTTGTTTTTTTGACCTAATTAAGTAGACATTCCCACATCATCATCATCATCGGCACTACAACCAGGATGCGGTTTTGGCCGTATTTAGCAAGTCCCTCCACCGGTATCCGGTCCTTATCCGAGACTTGTTAAATTGTCAAACCTAACATTGTGCTTCCATCTACGTCGCGACCGTACTACCGGTCTCTTTGATCTGCCATCAAGAATTGTACGCACAGTCGTATCGTTCCCCGTTCGCGCCACATGTCCGGCCCATCTTAAACTGTTTGATCGAAAATACGGGAGAGATTATGTTTGATTTCCCACTATGTTGGTGTTTCATTCACGATTTTTCGGTTTGATTTACAATCCAATGATAACTCTTTTAGTTGAGATTGTTATCGTATCATGGGTTGTATGCCACCATATAGGAACATTGTTATTAATATACTATTACTATACTATTTATTGGCCTGTAGGAACCCGGAAGTTCATGACCTCACCGACTCGACTCCGCCATTGTTCCCTATCCTGTGCTCTCTCCTTCCACGTTTGACTAGCCGATCCGATCTCCTCAAGGTCAAAACTAACATTGTGCTCCCATCTCCGTGGCGGCCGTCCTGCCGGTCTCTTTCCCGTTGGTCTACCGTCAAGAATTCTACGCACGGTCCTACGGTTGCCTATTCGCGCCACATGCCCTACCCGTCTTAATATTCACGACCTGATTACTCTCACTATTGTCCTGCCTCCTCGTCATATTTACCGCCAAAGTTACCCCTTAAAACTTTGTTCTGGAATACTCGAAATTTGTTTTCTTCCCGTTATATGAGAGCCTATGTTTCGCATCCGTATAGAGCAGTCGGCATGATTATGGTTCTATAGACACGGAGCTTTATGTTACGTGATAGCAGTTTGGATTTGAGAAGTTTACTGACTGCGTGCCAACTAGCGTTGCCGGAGTGTAGTCTTTTATTAATTTACTTAGACATTTCGTTACTGGCCGTCAGTATAGTTTCCAGATATTTAAATTCTTTAACTTTTTCAAATATTTAGCCTCTGCCGTTTATATGTGTTCCCTGAATTCCACCTGCTCTCGCCGTAATCATTTATTTCGTTTTGTCTTCATTTATTTCTAGGCCCACCTCTTCTATGACTTGCATGATGATTTCACTGTTTTTATCTACAGTTTCTAGATTATGGCCCAAAACGGCGACGTCATGCTCATATGCGAGAACTTATGTGAAGCCGTTAGGGGATGATCCGGCCATGTTGTCGTCTTGTACCTTTCTGATGACATACTCGAGCACAACATTAAAAAGACATAGTGAGAGGCCATCCCCCTGTTTTAGTCCGTCGCGGATTTCAAATGGTTCTGAGAGGCGGTTTTCTATTATAACTAGCCCTTTGTTTTCGTTGATGCAAATTTGAATGAGGGCGGCATATTTTTTCGGGATTCCCAGCTCAACTACAATATGGTAGAGTGTTTGATTTGCAACTGAGTCGTGGGCTTTTTTGAAGTCAACGAACAGTTCGTGAACCGTCTCTCTGTATTCCCACTTCTTTTCCAACAGTTGCCTTACTGTGAACATTTGGTCGCTTATTGACCAGTTCCTACGGAATCCGCACTGATAGTCTCCCGGTATTTCTTCTCCGTATGGTGTGATTCTCGCCAGTATGACATTTGTTAGTATTTTCTATGTGGTTGTGAGCAATGACATTCCTCTGTCGTTTTCGAAGTCAGCCCTGTCTCCTTTTTTTGAAGATGGCGGCGACTACTAAAGTTTTCCATTCTTCTGGAATGACTTCCTTATCCCATATTGTTTTAGTCAGTTGGTGGATCTTTCCAGTGGTTGCTTCATAAGCTCTGCCGGTATGCAATATACTCCGGGAGCTTTGTTGTTTTTCAATCGATTTATTGCGTCTACAACTTCGTTGAAAGAGGGCTCTGGGATCTGAGGCTCTGCTGTATGTACGTCTGGTGCGATTATTTGTGGTTGATGGGTGCGCACATTAAGTGGGTTTTCAAAGTACTTCTTCCATCTTGTGGCGATATTATTTGTTTCTGTGACCAGACAGCCTTTTGCGTCTCGAATTATTTGGCTTCCTTTGGTGGCACTTGGCAGAATCATGTTGATCTAGGAGAAACCCTCCGGAGTCTCCCTCGTCAAAAGAGAGACTTCGATTCTACGGAATAGCTTCTGGTGGTACCGTTTCTGTTGATGGTTTGTAATCAATTAATGATCTGCCTGTGATTAAATGTGTGGCTGTTTGAGGCCGCCTTGATACCGTTATGCATCACGTGCCGTGAAGACAATGACGCGAAAGAAAACACGGAAAAGTCTCGTATGGTATCTTGTGCAGGACTTATTCTAGTTGCGGGCTGGTCCTTACAAAAAGTTGGGTGAGAAATTCGATCGTACGAAATTACAAAAGTTTGGTGAAAGTTGGCGGAAAGAAAGGGGAACTAAAACAAAACGGTCCTCGCCTTCTTACTCAAGATTTATGCTCCAAACCTCAATATTCGCATATACAGGAAAGGCTCATGGGCAATTCCACCGGTACTTGCATTGCCTGGTATTTAGACTATAAAGGTGCGATAACGCTCTATTGTGAATACACCTATCTTCTCGTACTTATGGTATGTCGTACAGAAGAATGTACCGCCGTTGCTTTCGACGGATAACGCTGTATTCTGTAAAAACACTATAAAGATGCCACATTCAATGAGCGGGTGGAGGTCCGTCCTTGTGCTCCGGTGAGTTATAGCAAATATAGAGACGACGCCTCGTAGATATATAAAAACGGACCCAGTTTGAAACCGATCGGAGGTTAGCGTAGTAAGGCTCATGCACGTACTTTAAAAATAAGTTTAGTGAAGTACCATTGGTCAACCTGCTACGTTAAGAAAAGCAGGACGTAATGATTGTTGCAACGCGACGATGACCGAAGGATGATTAGGGGTTTGTTCAGATATAAACGTGCAGTTGAAGAGAATTTTCGCTGGAAAGGAGCTCACCCAAATTATTGTCGTGGTAGTTTAAAAGGAGCTTATGAATGTGTAATTCGAAGACATAGTAATATGTGATAAGACAAGTCTATAGCGTTTGAAATAATAGTGAAGAAGAACGTGTGATTCGAACTGACGCTATGACAGTTAGAATCACCAAAAATGGAACCAAAGCGCAGCCCATCAGGCCCCCGCCGTGTGTACGAATTCGATTTCTAAACTCAAGTATATTCCACTGATGTGAATTGTTATGTTATCGCTATGGTGTACGGCTCTGATGCATTTTCTTATTCGATTTTCGTTCGGTGTTCTTCACTATTTGCTTGTGTATTGTGTGTGTATCTGTCAGAGACGCTACAAGTCTATTTTGGATTGGTAGGACCATACCATGGCACGTGGAATCACCTTTTAGAGCGAAGTCCTCTAACATTTTGGAAATAGATAGTTAGAGGAAGTAGAGAAGCTTAGAGGGGAATAGGCTGGGCGATAAATTAGGGTCGAAACAACCTGTCATGGTTGGCTTTACAACCTTGAAGATATGTGGTCATTTTCATGTATATGTATTGTCCGAAAGCCGAAAGATTCGTTGATACTTTTTGGGGTTGTATGTTGAAATTCGTGTTGAATTTCATAATGGGGTTAAGGAGACTGGGAAAGTCGGAGGGTGGACCTTCGTGCTGAATGGAGACCATGACGCCCGTTTTAGTTTTGCCTCCAAAGCAGACTGAATCGCATTTGTCATGTGTGCATGCAACATAGGTGCGAACTTTTTCGTAGGTCAGTATATTTCTCAATTTAGACAAGGGGTTAAAGAGACTGGGAACGTCGGGAGGTAGACCCTTCAGCTGATTGCAGACCATGACGTTCGTTTTCGTTTTGCTTTCAAAGCAGACTGAAACGGATTTGCCATGTATGTATGTAAGATAGGTGCCAACATTTTCGTAGGTCAGCTTATTTCTCAGTTTAGACAAGGCGAAGCGATATTCTATAGAGTTAATGGTTTGCTGTATGGTTTTAACAGCAGTAGGTAAGAAGCGGATCAATTGCAGGTTCCGAGGAAAGGCATGTTGGTCTGGAACGAGTTGAGGATATTGGAATAGGGGATGTAAAATTCAATCTAGTGTTAGGTACAGAGGACGGGTAGAATGGGGAGATTTTTTTAGTATGGAGAATATACTAGCTAGGGGGGGGGGGGGGGGGTGCAGTGGACGGTTTGTAGTAAGGGTCAGATTAAGGGAAAGGTTGTATGATTACATCTCGGCTTGGATTGGGTTTTTATGGAATCAATTATAATTGAAACATGAAGTACCTCGGAAGGTTTAAGGGGCTTTCCCATTGTAATTTTTTTTATTGGCTTGATTGATGGATATGCTAAACTAAAATGTGAAAAAAAATGTTTTATACCATTTCATTTAAACCATTTTATTGAACAAGTCACGACATATGACCTACCTTGTACAATAATAAATATAGCAAGTCAAGCCTACCGGCAAATTCAGGACCTTCAGTACCTTCATATACCTTCGTATACGGAAAAATCCCTCCATCCAATCCAGTTTTAAGTTTTGTTTAATTCCATACGAGGGTGAAGTGAAGTTTTCCGGTCTTGCTATTAAAAAAATTTGCGACACTATTCTCATAATTTTGTTTTTTTATTTGATTAATTATTTGTTCCTAAAGTGGTTTGTTGCCTTCACGCTGCATGAGAATCACACCACATGACCATTGTTCTTAGGAAAGATGCGCGTTGGGGATAGATTCCGACTCTAAGTATTGTCCTTGCTTATGTGAGTTGGAACACTGTGTGCTGTCAAAAAAATGTGCGTGGCTTTTGAATTGTTGGGAGTCCCCCTATATTGAATACTTTGCCATTATTTTTTAACGATTTACTAACTATTTGAAACACAATCTCTTTTGATACAATTTGAATTTCTTCTTTTCGATCAATTTTCTTATCCGTTATCTGATATTCGATTGATTTCAAACAGGTGTGAAATCTATAACGGTTTTGATGTTAATAACTATTGTTAAATTTTAGATGTGTTTTTCTACACGTTGCATGTTTTTCCGCTTCTTCCGATCACTTCGGACTCACCATTCTGACGGTCTGCGGTGATTGCCCCTGAACTTGAATATAAATATATTAAAGTAGGATGATGTGTGTGTGCCTATAGAACCATAATCATGCCGATTGTTCTATACGGGTGCGAAACATGGGCTCTCACAAAACGGGAAGAAAACAAATTCCGTGTATTCGAGAATAAAGTTTTAAGGGGTATCTTTGGCGGTAAATATGACGAGGAGTCAGGACAACGGAGGAAACTCCACAACCACGAATTGGAAGAACTATACCGCAAACCTACAATAGTGAGAGTAGTCAGGGTGCGAAGATTAAGATGGGCCGGACATGTGGCGAGAAGGGGCAACGATAGGACTGTGCGTAGAATTCTTGACGGTAGACCAACGGGAAAGAGACCGACAGGGCGGCCGGATGGAAGGACAATATTAGGTTTGACTTTGAGGAGATCGGATTGGATGGTCAAGCGTAGATGGAGAGAGCACAGGACAGGGAACGATGGCGGAGTCGGGTCGGTGAGGTCATGAACTTCTGGGTTCCTACAGGCCAATAAATAGTATAGTAATAGTATAGTAATAACAATGTTCCTATATGGTGGCATACAACCCATGATACGATAACAATCTCAACTAAAAGAGTTATCATTGGATTGTAAATCAAACCGAAAAATCGTTCCTAAAATGAAACATTTGATGATATTTGTCATCAAGTAGGACATGATTTCTTAGCCCACAGATCGTTTTATTGTTTCACGTTTAGTGAAATAAATTTCGCTATTTGTGTACTCATTTAAAAGACAAATAAGAGTTGTACAAGTTACTATAAGTTACTAGAAATTCAAATGGAAAAATTGTTTTCTGGACACCTCGCACAGAAATTTAAACCTAAGTCGACTAAAACTAAAACGAAAACAAGTCTTATTCTAAAATCGTTTAATCCCCTAAATTTCTTTGTTTTCTTTCAGGGGCGATCATGCAACTGTCACATTTCCTTTTATATCAGAACAGCACCGCACACTCCAGCTAACATTTCAAAACATAAGCATCCTACACAATGATAAGAAGATCCTAACCGATGTCAGTGGGATCGTGAGGTGAGTACTCCCCGTCAACGTTACTTTCCATCATCAGCTAACAGTAAACGCTTTTTAAAGTCCTGGTGAGGTTCTAGCTATCATGGGTCCATCGGGCTCTGGCAAGACAACACTTCTAGATTGTCTTAGTGGACAACGGCGTGTTGACAACGGATCAATATATTTGAATCGGGAACCAATTTCGAAAAAATGGCGTCGCAAAGTTTGTTATGTCCTGCAAGAGGAAGTATTCTTTGCCGGCCTGACATTGCGAGAAACTATTATATACACCGCGCTGCTGCGTTTACCTGAAAAAATGCCTTCCGAAGAGAAGATCAAGTTAGTTGATAGGATACTGGAAGCTCTTGAGTTAACAAATTGCCAACAAACCAAATTTGGAGATTATTTGAAGCGAGGTTTATCCGGCGGAGAGAAGAAACGTGCTAACATTGCATGTGAACTGCTAACAAATCCTCTGCTAATGCTATTAGATGTGAGTTCATTTATATTCACTATGTAACGTGGTTATTTTTGAATTTTTGTTTTAGGAACCAACCTCAGGCTTGGATAGCCATTCGGCGATTTCCCTCATGAAAGTCCTGAAACGGTATGCAATACAAGAACAAAAAACAGTCGTCGTTACAGTCCACCAGCCGTCGTCCCAAATGTTCCATATGTTCGACAAACTCCTCCTGCTCTACAACGGCCGAACGGCCTATTTCGGTGAAGTGAAAAACATCTATTCGTATTTCGAAAATATCGGCGTCGCTATCAAGCCTCACTATAATCCAGCTGATTTCGTTCGTAAGCTTTTGTATATTTGGTATTTTGTTCTTGAATATGAATATCAACCGATTGGTGTTATTTTGCAGTGGAACAAATCAAATCATATCCGGATATTAGGGAGAAATTGTTTGTAGCCGCTGGAGAATCTCATGGAAACTTTCTAAATCGCAATTGCATCACTGCCAATGCGGAATATACAGACAAATCTCATGATACTCTGATTAATAATATCTACAACGACTATTACAAAGACATCAGCAACAACATTGAATTGAATCCTGAAGATGCTCAACAACTGTGGGGTGGTGATTCGCAGTCGAACTTCAGCTCAGCTTCGAGTGAATACCACGAAATGATGCACGATTGGTTGGATTATCCAACTAGCTTCCACACACAGTTCCGGGTGTTGTCTCGGAGGAATTTCAAAGAGGCACGGCCACGTATGCTTTCCAAGTTGAATTGGCTACAAACGTTTGGTCTAGGATTGATGGCTGGAGCAATTTGGTATGAGATACCAAGAACCGAGGAGTTCCTGCACGACCTGCAGGGATGGATGTTCTTCTCACAAACATATTGGATGCTGTTTGCCCTATTCGGTGCGCTTAATTCATGTGAGTAAGAAAGATATTATACGCTTGATAAAAGGGGATATAACAGACAATTGGGAGTTTAGCATTTAAAGGGGTATCCTGGTGTAGCGGCTTCAAAAAATCGATTTTGTTTTGTGTCTTCTACACCAGGATACCCCCTTAAAAACTGTAGGCGTGTGGCAACTTTTAAATTAATAAGAGAAAGCAATTTATTTATTATGAACCTATTGTAACTTGAAAGATTATAACCTTATTGACTTTAGTCGATGTCATATCGGGTATGACCTTCCTCGCTTGTTTACCATCCTATCGTAAAGAGCATTCGCCAATATAAGCTAGGTTCCTTCCCGCTGGGACATTAGTGTCATGAGGTATAGGCTTTTCAGAGCGTCATTTGGATCCCTATGTGATGAGTGGCAGAACTAAAATTTCAGATATCAACAATTAAGAACTTCTGGACGGGATTCGGGATTTCGAAAAGTTAGGTACTTGATCAGTTAATTCTACGCTACAAACATTGTATTTTTTTATACATTCCCAGTAGTATCCTACTCTGGAATTCGTCTTGATTGATCGGAATAAATCCCGGTACGAAAATTAGTTATAATGAGCTCTACTTTTGCGAACCTATATTCTTAATAATAAACAATTAGTTCCACCGTTTCCACGGTAGATTACCTTCCATCTTGACTCCTCAGTAACGAACTTTTCTTCTCTCGTTTAGGTCCTACCATATCTCAGCTGATAGGGTGCGGATACATCATTACCGCCTGTTCGATCGAAAATACGTAAGAGATTATGTTTCATTTCCCACTATGTTGGTGTTACATTTTAGGGACGATTTTTCGGCTTGATTTGCAATCCAATGATAACTCTTTTAGTTGAGATTGTTATCGTATCATGGATTGTATGCCACCATATAGGGACATTGTTATTGCTATACTATTACTATACTATTTATTGGCCTGTAGGAACCCGGAAGTTTGTGGCGTTTCCGCCAAACCCCACTGACTATTTACCTAAAGAACCTCATCCCTACAACCTAGTCTGCATAAGCTTAGTTTTCATTTAATGAGTGGCTGCTATTTATCCAGCTGACCCTCATTATCGAACGATGCATAGATCGCTTTTCCCTTTGTATTATAATTGTCCTGAATCTATCTCTCATGACCTCGATGCATAATCAAATACAAACCCATTAGCATCCCACCAAATTCGATTTGTTTGTTTCAACGATCACACATCTCCTGGGTGCACATCAGGCCCCTTCTTGGTGTTTCAGATTCGTTGTCACGGTGTGTTCCATGAAACAACCCATGTACACACATACATGTGTACTACCAACGATCTTCACCCCAAACGATTGAATATCGTGGAGTCGTTTTCCACCCGCTGACCACAGTGGTCATGCCGCTCCCGCTCGCCGTCACTGTGGGGACGCGAAAATACCTGAAGTCGGGTCGTGCAAAGAAGTGTTCGCCTTGTTCAAAGTTAATACCAATCAATTTAATATTAACACTAAGTCTAAGTGAGAGAATAAAACGTAATAAACAAAATCAGTGTGTTTCCTTTTCCTGCCGTGTACGTTTTATCCTGGGTGTGTTTCTTCTTTTCGTTGTGGACAATGCGCGGATGAACTTATAGTGACGGTGGGACGAAGTAGAGCCCCGTGTCGTACGCCGGCCCACGACTTAATCCCCACAAGTTCATGACCTCACCGACTCGACTCCGCCATCGTTCCCTATCCTGTGCACTCTCCTACCACGCGTGACCATCCAATCCGATTTCCTCAAGGCCAAACCTAACATTGTCCTCCAATCTCCATCGCGGCCGACCTGCTGGGCGCT
This sequence comes from Microdon myrmicae, assembly GCA_963931805.1. NCBI lineage: Eukaryota > Metazoa > Arthropoda > Insecta > Diptera > Syrphidae > Microdon > Microdon myrmicae. The sequence goes on along the minus strand of OZ007497.1, from coordinate 174,448,072 downwards.
TTTCCGTTGGTTTACAGTCAAGAATTCTACGCACAGTCCTATCGTTGCCTATTCGCGCCACATGTCCGGCCCATCTTAATTTTCGCGATTTGTATACTCTCACTATTGTAGGTTTGCGGTATAGCTCTTCTAATTCGTGGTGGCGGAGTTTCCTCCATTGTCCTGCCTCCTCGTCATATTTACCTCCAACGATACCCCTTAAAACTTTATTCTCGAATACGCGGAATTTGTTTTATACCCGTTTTGTGAGAGCCCATGTTTCGCATCCGCATAGAGCAATCGACATGATTATGGCTCTACAGGCACGGAGCTTTATGTTAAGTGGTAGCAGTTCGGATTTCAGCAGTTTACTGACTGGGTGCCAACTAGCGTTGCCGGAGTGTAGCCTTTTGTTAATTTCCTTCGACATTTCGTTACTGGCCGTCAGTATTGTTCCCAGATATTTAAATTCTTTAACTTCATCAAATATCTTGCCTCTGACGTTTATATGTGTCCCCGAGTTCCACCCGCTCTCACCGTAATAATGTATTTTATTTTGTCTTCATTTATTTCCACCTCTCCTGCCGCTTGCATGATGATTTCACTCTGTTTTTGATTGTCGCCCAAAACGGCGATGTCATCCGCATATGCGAGCACTTGTGTCGCCCCGTTCAAGCATGATCCGGTCATGCTGTTGTCGTGTACCTTTCTGATGACATACTCGAGCACAACATTAAAAAGACATAGTGAGAGGCCATCCCCCTGTTTTAGTCCGTCGCGGATTTCAAATGATTCTGAAAGCGGGTTTTCTATTCTAAGTCGCCCTTTGTTTTCGTTCATGCAGATTTGAATGAGGACATTTTTTTGGGATTCCCAGCTCAACCACAATATGGTAGAGTTTTTGCCTTGCGACTAAGTCGTAGGCTTTTTTGAAATGAACGAACAGTTCGTGAACCGTCTCTCCGTCTTCCCACTTCTTTTCCAGCAGTTGCCTTACAGTGAACATTTGGTCGCTCTTTGATCGGTTCGTACGAAATCCGCACTGGTAGCCTCCCAGTATTTCTTCTGGGTACGGTGTGATTCTCGTCATTATGCTATTTGTTAGTATTTGGTATTCCTCTGCAGTTTTCGAAGTCAGGTCTGTCTCCTTTTTTGAAAATGAGCGCGACTATTGAGGTTTTCCATTCTTCCGGAGTGACTTCCTTATCCCATATTGTTTTGTTGAGTTGATGGATCTTTCGAGCGGTTGCCTCTCCGCCATGCTTCACAAGCTCTACGGGTATGCAATCGACTCCGGGGAGCCTTGTCCTTTTTCAATCGATTTATTGCGTCTACAACTTCGTTGAAAGAGGGCTCTGGGATCTGAGGCTCGGATGTATGTAGGTCCGGTGTGTTTATTTGTGGTTGATGGGTGCGCGCATTGATCAGGGCTCCTCGATAGTATAGTGGTTAGTATACCCGCCTGTCACCCGGGAGACCGGGGTTCGATTCCCCGTCGGGGAGCCCCTGGCGCAAGACTAATGACCTTGCCCAGAAAAAATAAATCATTATGGAAAATTTAACAAGCCTCAGGACTTGCTAAATAAGGCCAAGACCGGTTCCCGGCTGTAGAGCCGATGATGATGATGATGATGATGGGTGCGCATATTAAGTGGGTTTTCAAAGTATATCTTCCATCTTGACGCGATATTGTTTGTTTCTGTAACCAGACAGCTATTTGCCTCTCGAATTATTTTGGCTCTCCTCGGTACCCATTTCTAATTGATTTTATGCCGACATACATACCTCTGATGTTCTTTGCTCTGGCGGTTTCTAGGATTTTTTCGATCCGCGTTTTCTCCCATTCGCGTTTTCTCGTCTCATTGTCTCTTTCCGAATTGTCGCGTATCTTTCTGCGTTGACTTCATCATATCTTTCTAAGTGGATTGCTCTGAGGCGTTTTCGTTGTTCGATCTTCGCCCTGAACTCATCGTCAAACCAAGGTTTGGACTTAATTGTGTTCTTAAATCCTAATACCGTTTTCGGTGTTAGTTTGATTGTGTCTCTGATCGATATTGGCTTCCTCTTCCTCACTGCTCCCGTTCTCTAGAATGCTAAATCTATTCGTTAGTTCGTCGTGATATTCAGTCCTTTTGCGCAAATCTTTCAGTTTATCAGTGTCGAACTTTCTGCTCGTCTCTCGTGACTGCCCATGTGGGTTTGCTGCGAGCCGATTCCTGTGTTTGCCCATCACTAGAAGATGATCGGAGTCGCAATCTGCTCCTCTATATGATCTTACGTCAAGGATATTCGAGTGGTGTCTTTTGTCTAGGAGGAAGTGGTCTATTTGGTTACGCGTTACGCCGTCGGGTGATATCCATGTGGCTTTATTTTATTTTTTTACTTTTTTTATTTTTTTATTAGACTTCTCTCGGGAAAGGCGAACCTATAGCGTCGAGTGGGCGCCCCGAGATGCCATCAAATAACTGTTGCAGTTCTTTTTGAACAGTTGCAGGTTGTAACGCTCCGGGAACACTCGCGTGGGAAGGGAGCACCACAGCCTCCCCGCTCTGTAACGGAACGAGTTCTGATACAGGGATGTTCGCGCCGTCGGGAGATGAACCACAAACGGGTGCGATCCGTCGGATTGTCTTGTGGAGCGCATATAAACCGAATTGCGTGGAACAATGCCAAGAATCTCCGAAGAACAGCACCCGTGATAATATTTGTAAAACAGACAGAGGTCGGCCACGCGCCTTCGATGTGATAGCGACTGTAGTCCCGACGTCAGCACCGAGTCCCCGATCAGGCGGATCGCTCGTCTTTGTACGCTCTCAAGTAGGTCGAGGGTATGTTTAGGAGCCGAGCTCCAAACATGAGAGCAATATTCGATCGCGGGTCTAATTTGAGATTTATATAGGAGAAGAAGTTGGGCCGGAGTAAAATATTTCTTGGCTCTAAAAAGATAACTCAGTTTTCCTGAGGCTGATCTGGCGATACCCGATACGTGTTTCTGCCATGATACATTCCCACAGACCGTGACGGCGAGCAATTTCAAACTTTCCCCAGCCTCGAGGGCCCGGCCATTCATCATCAGCCGTGGAACCGATGATCCAGTTTTCTTTGTGAATGTTGTATACTGGGTCTTCGTTGCGTTGAAGTCGACAAGATTGGCCTTTCCCCACTGCAAGACTTTATCTAGATCCTGATTCAGAGACTCAATCTGTCTACATATCAGCTGGTGCGACGTAGATCCACCAATCGGCCGATCACTCGAAAAGGAGGAAACAAGCGTACTATCATCCGCAAAACTGAACACTTTGTTATCCGTTGTCTCCAACAAATCATTTATGTGAAGCAAGAACAAGGTTGGAGCCAAAATAGAACCTTGGGGCACCCCCGAATTAACAGGATACAGATCCGAACACTCGCCGTCCACAACACCCCGGATCGATCGATTCTCGAGGAAGCTCCTCGTCCAGTCGCAAAGCTGTTGGGAAAGTCCATATGAACGAAGTTTGCTCAGCAATGCCGCGTGCCAGACGCGGTCAAAAGCCTTGGAGATATCTAATGCGACCGCCCTTGACTCACCATGCCGTTCAATCGCAGATGTCCATATATCGGTTATGAGTGTCAAAAGGTCTCCTGTGGACCGCCTGCCACGGAATCCGCATTGACGATCATTTAGAAGACCGTTGCACTCCAAATACTTAACCAACTCTGTATTGATGACTTTTTCCATTACCTTAGATAAAATAGACAGTAATGCTATCGGACGGTAATTTTGTGGGAGACACTTTTTTCCCGTCTTTGGGATTGGCTGAACTCGAGCGATTTTCCAGCAGGCAGGAAAGGTCCTCCGTGCATAAGATAAGCGGAAGAGTCTGCCAAGAACCGGCGATAGTTCTGGAGCACAGTTCTTAAGTATTATTGCTGGTATTCCGTCCGGGCCGGTTGCCTTCCTACAATCCAGTTCACGTAGAAATCGTTGGATAGTGCGCGGACAAAATCCCACATCCCGCATGGAGGAGCGTACCGGCGAGATCACAGGTGGGTCCAAAAGGCCGGGATCGAGGTTTGAGTTCGCGGAAAATAAATTCGCGAACACATTAGCTTTATCCTTTGGATTCGTGACCAACGTCCCGCTGTCTGTCACCAACGGAGGGAAAGAGGAGGAAGCAAAGTTACTGCTGACAGCCTTTGCCATTGACCAGAAGTAGCGCGAACCAGTTGGGCACCGAAGGAGCTTATTGATCACCCTGTCGTTGTGAGCCTTCTTCGCGGTATCAATCGCCTGGTTGCACGCGTTTCTGGTTCTAACAAAATTCGTTCTGTTAACATCGGTGGGATTGGAGCGCCATTGCTTAAAAGCTCTATTTTTTGCCGCTGTAATCAGCTCGCATTTTTTGTCGAACCAAGGTTTATCAGACGAACATCGTTTGATGGAATGCGGAATATACATCTCCATCCCCAGGAGAATAATCTCTGATACCGACTGCGCGCAAGCGTTAACATCGGAATTTCCGAAGCACACCTCCGACCATGGAAAGGATGCGAAGAAATCTCGCATATCGTCCCAGTTAGCAGCCCCATACTTCCATACATGTCGAAGCTGCCTAGGCCGGTTATTCGCTTGGTATGCAAGTGCTTGCGCGACAGATAGCAAGCAGTGATCTGAGTTTCCCAGTGGCGCAGAAACCTCTACGGTATAAATACTCGGTTCGGATGTCAAAAACAGATCCAGGGTGTTCGCATAATCGCCTCGGGCATCCGGTACTCGCATTGGCTCCCCCACGAGTTGAGTCAAGTTGTGGCTTACAGCAAACATCTCCGCCAGCCTCCCAGCCTCGTCGGTTCTGTTAGAATGTAACAACCAGTCGGAATTGTGCACATTAAAATCGCCAAGGACAATAATTTCAGAAGCTGGGTGGTTGATCTGTATCCAGTCGACGGTATGTGAAAGATGTTCGAAAAATGTCGCCGGTCGATCGTCATTCGGGGAGCGGTAAAGACAACAAAGAAATTTAACGGAATTCCTCAGCACGACCCTCAACCATACGATGTCCATATTATTGGGTTCCAACGCCTCCATCCTCTGGCAAGCCAGATCAGACTGTGCGAAGACGCAGACTCCGCCCTTAAAACGGAATCTCGAATGTAATTCGTATCCTGAGCAACGAAGATATGTCGAATCAGTTGACGAATCGACCTGGGTCTCAGTTAGGGCAAGGATATCAGGTTTCGTTGTTTGCAAATATTGGTGGACGGCGTTTACATTAGTATTGGCGAAACCGATGCCCCTGATGTTACAAAATGCCGTCACCAGTCGAGCGTGGGCCGAGCCTCGAGAGCTAGAATTCGAATTCCATTATCATTTGAAACGTCGTGCAGACTTTCTTTACCTATAGTTGGTTGGAAGATATCTTCCTTTCCAATTTTCGCATTGAAGTCCCCGAGGAGGATTTTAACATCTAATGATGAGATCCCACTGCGAAAATTACAGAGGAATATCATTGCTCCCAATCACATACAAAATATTAACAAATGTCATACTGGCAAGAATCACACCGTACGCAGAAGAAATATTGGGAGACTACTAATGCGGATTTCGTCGGAACCGGTCAACAAGCGACCAGATGTTCACAATAAGGCAACTGCTGGAAAAGAAGTGGGAATACGGGGAGACGGTTCACCAACTGTTCGTGGACTTCAAAAAAGCCTACGACTCAGTCCCAAGGCAAAGACTTTACCATATCGCGGTTGAGCTGGGGATCCCGAAAGAATATGCCGCCCTCATTCAAATTTGCACGAACGAAAACAAAGGGCGAGTTAGAATAGAAAACCACCTCTCAGAACCATTTGAAATCCGGGACAGACTAAAACAAGGGGATGGCCTCTCCCAAGTGCTCGCGTATGCGGATGACCTCGCCGTTTTGGGCGATAATCTCGAAACTATAAGTAAAAACAGTGAAATCATCATGCAAGCAGCAGGAGAGGTGGGCCGAGAATAAACGAAGACAAAATGAAATACATGATTACGACGAGAGCAGGTGGACCTCAGAGAACACATATAAACGTCAGTGGCATGATATTTGAAAATGTCAAAGAATTAAAATATCTGGGAACGATACTGACGACCAGAAACGAAACATCAAAGGAAATTAACAAAAGACTACATTCCGGCAACGCTAGTTGGCATGCAGCCAGTAAACTATTAAAATCCAAACTGCTATCACATAATATAAAACTCCGTGTCTATAGAACCATAATCATGCCGATTGCTCTAGACGGATGCGAAACATGGGCTCTCACAAAACGGGAAGAGAACAAATTCCGCGAATTCGAGAATAAAGTTTTAAGGGGTATATTTGGCGGTAAATATGACGAGGAGTCAGGACAATGGAGGAAACTCCACAACCACGAATTGGAAGAGCTATACCGCAAACTTACAATAGTGAGAGTAATCAAGTCGCGAAGATTAAGATGGGCCGAAGACGTAACGCGAATGGGAGATGATAAGACCGTGCATAGAATTCTTGATGGTAAACTAACGGGGAAGAGACCGACAGGACGGCCGCGACGGAGATGGGAGGACAATGTTAGGTTTGACCTCGAGGAGATCGGATCGAATGAACGAACATGGAATGAGAGCGCACAGGACAGGGATCAATGGCGGAGCCGAGTCGGTGAGGTCATGAACTTCCGGGTTCCTACAGGTTACTGGCTATAACCAATAATGATAATGATGAGATTCCATCAAATACTTCTTCTAGGGTCTCGTAGAACGTGTCCTTCGTTTCTTCGTCCGTAGATTCTGTTGAGGCGTGTACGTTTATAAATACATAATTGTACCATGGTCCCTGTATTTTTAGCACCGACATTCGGTCATTAATAAATTTCACATCTTTTACATGGTGCGCAATCTTCTTGCTTATGATGAAGCCGGTTCCGAAATTATGTATATCGGTTCCTCCGCGCGCCAGTGTAAACCCGTTGGTTTCTATTACTTGATGTGGGAGTCGGACTTCCTGAAGCGCGACAATGTCCATTTTATATTGTTTCGTGTTTTCTACGACCGTCTGTATCGCGCCTGGTTTATATAACGTTCGAACATTCCACGTGCCGACGCGTATATCCCGCTTTTTCCGTTTTTCCCTACGTCTTCTTTTTACCGAGTCCGTGTTTTCTTGATGATTTGTTCCCTTATGGAAGCGTCGGCTCATCACACCTACGCCTACCGGGTTTTTTTGTGTATTGATCATTCATTTCATTGGATCACTCTGGGTTTTCAAATGGCCCGCAATATCAAAGCCCCTCTTTGATATGGTAAGGTCTGCTTACTGCTCTGATTCGACGCGGTGTCAGAGAGGCGCCGTTATAATCCAGCCGGTATACCCCTGGCTGCAAACAATCCAATGGGCACGGTGACGCGTAACACCCTGGATTAGGGTCGGTAGATCTTTGTGTGTTACTCCTCGCTAGCCTGTCTGACATGGGTGGCCCTTTTGGAAGCGTATGCTTCCGCCAGCATAGCCTGAGTGATTCATCGTAGTTTAAGCGCCCGCACCACGTCAAGGTTTCTACCAAGCGGGGGAGAGAAGGGTTTCACACCTGTAAATTTTAAATTGTCATCGACATTTTTTAAATCCTCGAATAACTCTTCAGGGGAAAAACATGGGTCAACGCCTTTTAGGAGCATGGAGATTATTTTCTCCGATTTCGGGGTGAACGTGTAGTACTCGCTTTTGGTCCTACCCTACTTTGCGATAACCTTCAATATCATCGCACATTATTTTTATTGCAGAATTATTTATGTTATTTTTTTCGTTTTGAAATCTTTGCAAGTTAACTCACCTAATTTAATAACGTCCTATGTTTCCATGGACGTAAGTATTATAGGCGGTGCCTTTTCCTTTTTGTTGGTTACGATGTCCTGGTTCTTTTGCTGCTGCTGCATCTCCTTTGTTTGCTTCCTGATGTTGTTGTTCCTGATTTTTCCTTTGTGTTGTTGTATTTTCTTGCCTTTGTTGTTGCTGTATTCGGTCTTTTAATTCGAGGATTGATTCTTTTTGTTTCTTCACTTCCTCTTTTTTGGTTACCGACGTTATGCGTCTGAATGGCATGCCTGTTGGCTGCCATGAAAAATTATTATTTCCTACAGCTGTGGGTTCCGAATCTCTTAGGTATGGTGCCTCAAGGGCACAGGTTCACCAAATTTCCCAACAAATTGTTTGGATTGCAACGCCTACTACGTCACACTGTTGCTATCCACCGGCACGCTCCGTAATTGCTTCAAAATAATGCGATTTTTTTCACCAATTAAAATGCAATAGACATTCAAAGCTCCTCAATAGTATACTGGTTAGTATACCCGCCTGTCACGCGGGAGACCGGGGTTCGTTTCCCCGTCGGGGAGCTTCTGGCGCAAGACTAATGACCTCGCCCGGAAAAAACAAATCATTATGGAAAATTTAACAAGCCTCAGGACTTGCTAAATAAGGCCAAGACCGGTCCCAGGTTGTAGTGCCGATGATGATGATGATGATGATGATGACATTCAAAGTCAATGGTTGTTTATTGGTAGTATGTCTGTTCAACAAATGACATAACTTAAATTACACTAACTTAAAGGCTTGCTTTCAAATGCCGATAGAAACAAATAAACTGATTATAAAACTTATTTTTATCATAAGGTTCAGGATTTAATTTCACAAGGCTTTAACTTTGACAATATGTGCAGAGTTTAATTTTACACGGATTTGCTTTTATTTTACTGTCAATCGAAGTTGAAGTTAAGAATTATACACTTGATTTACACTGCGTGCAGAGGTTGTAATTTTACACAGATTTACTTTCAACTTTTGTACAGTGTTTAATTGCAACCAAATAAACTGACTTTACTTTAAAGAATCTAATTTCCAACAACTAAACTGATTTAATTTTTATGTTAACCGAAACACTCCGGGAGCTCGTCCACCGACTGTTGATAATATTCGACTCGAATTATTTAACGTTGAGACACGACTTGCCTCCACGGATTCCGTATAGCGATTGATTATTCATTCACCGAAGACGACAGCACAGCAAATTTCGTGCATTGCTTCGGTGCCCGACAAGGGATGATTTTCCTTGCATTGGTCCGGCAAAAAGGGGTGAAACACACACACGATGATCGTTTCTGCTGATCATGGCGTGTGTCCACGAGTATGCGGACCGTGGGTCCCCGAATCCACAAGGGGAACATTAGCTGGCATGGTTGCAGCTGGTGTACATATCCCGACGTATATATTTTGTGTTTACACGATCAGCCACTGCGTACAGCTTTTATGCTGATCGTGCACATCTTGGCGGTATCTCCAAGCAGTCGAATTCTCGCTGGTAATTTTCCATTTTTGAGGACTCGACTTTCTTGGGCGGTCAGCCGTATGCCGTAATGTATTTGTTGATCGGATGCCCGACCGATGTGGGCATGGATAAAAAGGAAAAGAAGAAACATCTCCTGCTCCTGTGCGGCAGACTCGTTAGGAGATATCTCATGATGTGGTTTGGTTAATGTTGGTTGCTTGATGGTGCGACCAAATTGCTTTTAAGGCGCTTGATACGTTTAATGCGACCAAGTCCTTGTGGAAAAACACATATTTGTTGCTGATGGATTTTGCATCAGGGCAATTATAGTTCTAGAGCATTTCTGAAGATATTGCTACAACTATGGAAGGTAAGTATATGCTTTCCAGGTTTTGGTGCTCTGGAGAGCAGTTACCTGGATGGTTAATGGGAAGGTAAGCAGTGGCGTTCAAAGGAACCGCCACACAGCTAACTTATCAGTTCTTTGCAATCGATGCCTGTCATGTTGATTGGGGGCATTTTATTTTTTTCCTGGTTTGTGTCTGTTGTGATGTTGGTTGATGTGCTGTCTTTGGTTGATTTGGATTTTGTTCTGAGTTTTGTTTCTGCTCTTGCCCTTCTTCTGGCTTCGGTTATTTTTTTTTTTGTTTCAGCGCTTCAATTTTTGTTTCTTCTTTTTTCTTCTTATCACGCTATTGCTATAACTAGCTTCCCGTCTAGCTCATTTATTTCTTCTTCTTCGTCCTCAGATTTAAAAGTCAGACACTCGTATATTTTTCTCACGTATGAACAAGTGTTTTAGGTCGTACTGCCGATGTTAGATATTATTACAGTACACTTTTCAGATTGTTTTTGTTCCGCTTGATTGTCTTGTTTCACTATTTAATCGTTAAATTAAAAAGGTAAGACTCTCTCGCGTTCTAGTTTGTACTGTTGAACTGTGGGGGTGAGGAAGTATGTGTGCCAAGACACGGGCGCCTGGTTCACTTCCTTCCCATCTTTCTATTTCCGGTACCTATAAAATCGTCTGCGTCACCGCGTTCTTTGGGACCGAATAAGATTAACTGTCTCTAGAGTCGTAGAAAAGTGTGTCTCTGCAAATACAGTTTTCCCTTGTCTCCCCACCTTCTGCTGACGATGTTAATACGAGTGAAAGGGAACAATGGGCGCAGATGCGTCATCCACGAACAATGGACTACGGCGATACACCACCGACGAAGGGAAGAAGGAATAAAACATGCCGGGTAATCGGATATAGGTTTTCTTTTATTTTGTTTAACACATATAGTTCTTAATGGTTCGTTCATTTAACTTAACACAAATACTTTGGTTTTAATGATTACTTTAATTAGGTTAACGCGCGTAGTCTTTTTAATTTTCGTAAGGCAACCGATGTACTCAAGCGACAACCACTAACCCCTTTCGCAGATTACATTCGACTTTTTATGTCCGGACTCGGTGGCGGTTGAATCTCGACTGACTAATGAATGGAAAGAAGATCGCGTCGTGGCGGTTGAGTCATAGCAGAAATAAACTCACCGCCACTTCCTAGGAACTCGAAGGGGATTGCTATGCTTGCATAGGGAATTCAGTTCCAGCGAATCCTCGCCGTATAAGCTGAGTTGGATTCGTTGGTTGTGTATACCGGGAAATTGGCATAGTCAAGTATGATCAAGGGTCTTGATCGTTGTGGTTGATTCGTGGAAAATTAGCTGTCGCTTGGTTGCGGACAAGAAGTATGATTTAAGGAGGAAATGAACCGAAATGGTTTTCGGGGGAAATTGGAATTGCTTGGGTGCAAGCAAGGAATTTAGATAAGATATTAACCGAAGTAATTTCGGGGAAATGTATGCGGCTCGGTATGGCTGGTGGTGATGGTTAAAGCTCGTTGTAGGTTTGAATATGCATTTTATTACAACGTAGGAATTTCGGGGAAATTGAGATTGCTTGGTCGCAAGGAGGGAATATGAATTAATTAGAGAATTGACCGAAGCAATTTTGGGAAAATGTATGCGGGGATGATTAGAATGTATTCGGTTGGGAGTCTTGGAATGTGTTTTATTGCAAGGTTTGGAATGTGTGCTATTGCGGATTTTGCATGGGGAGTTGGGTTGAGTTGACGCGCTGTTAGCGGTCACGGTTGGTTAGAATTGTGGGTTGGTTCTCCATGTGATATAGAGAACCCTCACAGAACCATTGGGAAAATGAACGCATTAAACCCCATTAAGTGTCTTCCGGTTGGGCACTTTTAAATGTTTACATTAAGTTTTGATATTTTTTATTGGATTTCACTTCACACACCTTACATGTGTTTGCCGAGTAACTGCACAACACTGCAATTTATACAATGACAGTTATAAAGATCTCAGGTCAGGAATGTAGGTGTTGCCTCGTCGACGAGTAAGTTGACACTATCCACTCCTGTGACACAAACTACGTATTCACAGGTAGTATCAAACGGTATAGTATGGTGGCGTTTCAGAATATCGACTTTCATCAACAACGCCACCTGTCGCCAAGCACGCGTACTTGTTTAACTACCCTCGTATATAGGTCATAGTCGAAGAGGGCCTAAAATATGATATATATATATATTTTAATTGAATTATTGCAAAGATATTTATAAACTTTTTACTCATTTCAGTCCCTTCTGAGAGAGAAGTTATTAATAAGGAGCGACGATCGGGAGCCTATCGCTTGTCCGCGTACTATCTTGCCAAAATGTTTGGTGAGCTACCACTAGTAATAACACTGCCCTCAGTGTATCTAATGATTTGCTATCCAATGCTTGGTTGTTCCAGGTGAGGTAGTCAGTGATTAACTATTAAAAATCAGTTTGTCAGTTGTAAGTTTTCCTTTCTCTTCCTCAGTTACAAGCTGTTCTTCTTGATGCTGGTGTTCCTGTTGCTTAACACAGTTGTTGCCCAAAGTGTTGGATTCTTCATTGGTGCTAGCTGCATGGACATGAACGTTAGCATAACGTTAAGTGCTCTGTATACATTAGCAACACAACTGTTTGGTGGTTACTTATCGACACGAATACCACCAGGACTTATATGGATACGATATATATCCATGATTCATTATGCATATCAAAATATGCAGATCCTTGAATTCAGTGAAGGTCCAGCGATAAGGTAAATCAATTCAATTAGTCACATCCCTTTTTACTAAGCTCAAAACGTACTTTTCAGTTGTGGCAACCCAAGCAGCTATGATGTGTGCAAACACAACAATACCGAATTCATTCCATACGAAGAAGTGCTCAAGGCCCAGAATCCCAATTGCCCTCTATGGCTGAACACGATGATTTTAATTGTTTTCCTAGTTGTATTCCGAACCCTAGGATACCTTGTTCTGCGCTACATACGATGCCCAAAAACGTGATAACAAATCGACCTGTTCAGAAAAGGGGTTTCTTCCCTTGTGTGTTCAATACAAAATAAATCCAATGAAGCCCACAATTAAAATTAAATTTAAACTTCTTTAAAAAAAGAATAAAAAACAAAGAAAAAGAAAGAAGAAGTGATGAGAAGGCGAAACTGGAAAATTAAGAGAAGAGAAAACCAAGAGAAATATGAACAGAAACATTTTAGCGCCATAATGTCTAAATTGTTGTTGTAACTGTTTTATGTTTTAAATTTATTTTCTTTTATTTAGATTAATTTTTATCCTGTAGTGTTCTTAATATTCTTTTTCGGCGTAAGCTAAACCTCTGTTATAGTGTATCAAAACTTATGCCAAAATGTTTTAATTGTTTCTTCTTGTTTTTTTATTGTAAAGAGAAAAAAAAAACACTTATTTGTTCTTAATGTAGTATATTTGTTTATTTTTTTTTCGAACAACTAAATTGCGTCTCATTTTTGTATATGTTGAACTCCAAACTACAAGTTTTATAACTCTGTTTTTAATGAGAAGAACGTGTAGAAATGCGATGCAAAGCAGTAATAAATTTTCACATATAATTATAATCCAACAAAGAGAATTAAAGCAATCGCAAAAATATAAAAGTTAAGAGCAAACAATTCATTCTTCTGTATAAACCAATTTAAATTAAAACAAACAAAAAAACAATGAAACAAAGGATATGTAATTAATATAAAAATCATAAAAATTATTACATTTATAAAGTTCTGTGATGTAGTATGCTAGTTTTTTTTTTAAATTTACTATTATCGTTAATTCAAAGATTATATTAGTTATGCTATCATATATACGTGTAAATCATTAAGCGGTTTAAGAAAATAACAAAAATGTACTTCGTGTTATAAAGAGAAAGAGTGTTTTTGTGTTTTCATAATAGGCATGGCAAGGGCGTTTGTTTTTCTATTGTTTTAGATGACCGTTGAGGGTCAACAATGGCGACACCGTCGATATGCATCAAAGCCTTTTGAAATTAACTTCAGGCTTTGTAAATTGAGATCATTTTATAGGTACGAGGGTTGCCTTTTATATTTCGGGATTAGAGAACAAAAACAAATATTGATCATCGAAAATCACTTTATTGTTTTTCAAAATATTCCCCATGCAGATCTATACACTTTTGCATGCGTTTGAACCAATTGTCGAAGCACTTTTGCCACTCTGATTGAGGTATCTCCTACACATGCATTCTGAATGCAGCAACCGCTTCTTCAGGTGTCGAAAAACGTTGACCTCTCAGTTTGTTTTTTACGTACGGGAATAAAAAGAAGTCATTCGGTGCCAAGTCAGGACTATACGGCGGATGACCCATCAAATCGATGTTTTGGGTGCTCAAAAATGCAGTTGTCGCAGCCGATGTGTGAGAGCTCGCATTGTCGTGGTGAAGAGTGATCCGTCTTCGGCGGTTGGTTTTCCTGCGTTGTTCTAGTGGTACGGTTGCGACATGTCCAGTTTTTCCGAAAAAACAGGCGACCATTTGCTTGGAAGTACTTCGTGCGCGAACAACTTTTGTTGGATTTGGCTCATCTTGAAACACCCAGACAGTCGACTGCTGTTTACTTTCGGGCTCATACGCGTAAATGCACGATTCATCACCTGTCACGATGTCATAGACGTGTTTCGAAGCACCGCGACCGTATTTTTTGAGCATTTCTTTCGACCAATTGACACGAGCCTTTTTTTGGGCGATTGACAAATTGTGTGGGATCCAACGAGAACAAATTTTTTTGACAGTCAAATTACATTATGCAATATTGAATGTATGCTGGTCCCACTAACGCCTAAGGTTGTCTCAATCTCACGATAGGTCACATGACGATCTTCCAATATCAGTTCGCGCACAGCATCAATGGTTTTCGGAACAAGAACTGATTTTGGACGACTATCACGAAATTCATCTTGGAGTGAACTACGACCACGATTGAATTCACCATACCATCGATAAACACTGGTCCTTGATGGAGCTTCATCGCCAAAAATTGAATTAAGTTCATCCATGCACTGTTGCTGACTTAATCCACGCCGAAAGTTGTAAAAAATAATCGCACGAAAATGTTGACGATTTAATTCCATTTTTGGGCCGAGATGAATCTTTTAAGTTACTGTAAACAACACAAATAGCGCTCGTATGTCAAAACGTTCTGAGTGCGTATAACCTCAAAAATGTCCAACTTTACGACAGAGCTGTCAATTGCCGGATTGCAACACTAGGGTTGCCAAATCCCGAAACATAAGAGGCAACCCTCGTATAACCACGAAGTTTATTAAAAAATTATCAAAACAACACAGAATCCTTACATTTGATTTGAAATCTGCATTTATTTCATTTACAATCAAATTACACATGTTTCTTTATGTAGGACTAAATGCAAGTCCTGTTTTACAACTGTCGTTCTTATGTTAACTTTGCAAGCACTGTGAATTATACATTATCTAATGGGGGGGAGCAAACATGCAGGGCAAATTCACTGATTGTTTAACCCGGCGAAGGCCAGGACGATCCTTGTCCCTGTTCAATCCAAGTTGACATGCAGTCTCCATGTGACACTACTAGATAGCTACGTTGGCACCCGCCAAGTAGTGAGCAATGCATGCAGCGACATTCTGGGAAAGATTGGCGGAAGACTAATAACCTTCCCCGTAAAAACAAATGATGGAAAATTTAACAAACGAATATGGACCGGATACACGACGATGATCACGGAAACGAAAACGACTAAACGATTTGAGAATTTTCTCATTGAACGTTCGCTCACTACGCTCGAGCGGCATATTTGCTAGCCGATACCTTGACCTGGAGTGGACGGGGAGTGGTGTTATTCAAAGAAACTAGTATGACATTTATTACAGCTGTCATGCAAAACATCATCATCGGCTTTAATGCAATAAACGAAAGGCTATGAACTCTTCGCGTGCGAGGCAAGTTCAAGAACATAAGCCTCATAAACGTTCACGGACCTACAGAGGAGTCTCCTGACGAAGAAAAGGAAGAATACTACGAGAACATCGAACCCCTCTATGCCTCCCCCATCTCCAATGGACATTGACTTTTGGCGGATGTTCCGAATCTCGTAGTCGATTGCTGATGGCTGCGGTTTAGGTGTTCCGCCGAACATTGTCCACAAATCTCACGCGGAGCGAATTTTGTCCCAAATGAAACACAACGAACTGTTTTGTTTTAATCTTGTTTAATTTTTGAAATTACTTGGTATAACGATTTAAGCATTTAATACACTTGAACCCCGGTGGCTATTCTATACAAACTATTTCAATGTCAACCAAAATACACTTGAACGCAGGTGGCGATGTTACAAAGACAATTTAGGTGTCAATCACTAATGGCAAATTCACAGATTCTACTTTTATTTTATTATAGTTGTTTGCTTAATGTTCGCTGCACAAAAATCGACAATATAGATTGGCGCAGAGATATTCAAGTTGACTCGCGAACTAAACTTTTTATTTACTTTAGTTTACAGTTTCGAATCACTCCGCGGAACCAAACGTTCGTTAGACACTCGACGTTACTTTTTCTATTTTTCAAACTTCCTCTGCGCGGACCGACCTCCTTGTTAAGTTTCTCTGTGACGACTCACTTTTCTCCACCATTCGATATAGACTAATTGTATCTCCTAACTAAAATATCCCGTTTACATTAATCAACCCGCATCTGCAAAGGAAAATTTCCCCATCCAATCTGCTAACAGAATTGCCCACAGTATCTGTTAGCGGCATTTCTCATAGTCTGTGTAAAAAAAGGAGAAATCTTCCTGATGATCATTATCATCATCATTACCATTAGTTGTTGGTGGTTGTACGTGCAACGTCGTTTTCTGCGATTCCATTATATCATCTGTTTATAGACTTCAAGGCAGCCTACGACAGCATAGCCAGGGTAGAACTATATAATGCCATGAGAGAATTCGGCATTCCAAACAAATTGATACGACTTTGTAGGTTGACCATGACCCACGTAACTAGTCAAGTAAAAGTAGCGGGATTGCTGTCCAAACCAATAAACATCTTTAATGGACTTCCACAAGTGGACGGTCTGGCCTGCCTCCTCTTAAACCTGGTTTTGGAGAAAGTAATCCGTGACTCTGGCGTTACAACTAGAGGGACTATTGTCAACAAGTCCAGCCAGATACTTGCCTACATACATGAGATAGAAGATCCGATTCGGCTGTATAGGACTACATCCCCAGATCGAACAGGCGCCACAAAAATTGGGACTGCACATTAATGAGGGAAAAACTAAGTACATGGCGGCAACTTCTGCGAAGAGAAGAACTCACGTTGGTCAAACTATCAGGGTAGTGGAGCATGAATTTGAAGTAGTGCAATCCTTTAACTACCTTGGGTCAATAGTATCAGCCGATAACAATACGAAAGAAGAAATACGCGAACGACTGATCAAATCCAACAATTGTCCATAACATCCAAGCTAGTACTGTACAACATCATGGGCTGATCAGTACTTATCTAAGGATCCGAGACCTGGATGCTCAATGAAAGACACTCTGAACTCTTAGCCGCGTTCGATAGAAAGGTCTTAAGGAGAATTGTTGGCCCCGTATATGAGTACGGACGATTCCGGAGACGCCACAAACATGAGTTGTACGCAATCTTCCTTGAAGCTAATGTTGCAAGAAAAATTAAGCTCGGTAAACTCCGGTGGCCGGGACACCGACCCCAAATGAGCGAACAGGAGCCTGCCCCGAAAGTCCTTTGTGGCAGTATGTTTGGGAGGAAACAGTGTAGCAGACCTTGTCTGCGATGGAGTGATGGCGTAGACTAGGACGCCCAAAGCCTGGTAGTGCCAAACTGGATGACATCGGCTCGAAATCGGGTCCGATCAAGAGACTTGCTACATAAGGGCAAGACAGGATCCCGGTTGTAGTGCCGATGATGATGATGATGATCAAGAGAATATCGAACTGACGAATAGGTTTAGCATCCCAGTGAATGGCAGTAGTGAGGAAGAGGAAACCATTAATGGGCATCAATCAGAGACGTAATCACACAAACAGCCCAAAAGCTATTAGGATTTAAGGAAACAATTAAGTCCAAACCTTGGTTTGACGATGAGTGCAAGGCGAAGATCCAAGAACGTAAACCAGTTAGAGGGATCCACTTAGAAAGATATGATGAACTCAACACAGAAAGATACGCGACAATTCGGAAAGACACAATGAGACTCTTCAAACACAAAAAAAAAAAGAATGGAAGAAGGCTCGGATCGAAAAAATCCTAGAAAATGTCAGAGCAAAGAACATCAGAGGTATGTATGCCGGCATAAATTCAATTATAAATAACTATCAAGGGAGAGCCAAAATAATTCGAGACGCAAACGGCTGTCTGGTCACAGAAACAAACAATATCGCCACAAGATGGAAGAAGTATTTTGAAAACCTGCTCAATGTACGCACCCATCAACCACAAATAATCGCACCAGACCTACATACATCGAAGCCTCAGATCCCACAGCCGTCTTTCAACGAAGTTGTAGACGCAATAAATCGATTGAAAAACAACAAGGGTCCCGGAGTCGATTGCATACCCGCAGAGCTTGTGAAGCATGGAGGAGAGGCAACCGCTCGAAAGACCCACCAACTCATCACAACAATATGGGATAAGGAAGTCACTCCGGAAGAACGGAAATCTCAATAGTCGTCCCTATCTTCAAAATAGGCGACACATCTACAGCGAAAGCTACGGATGTAAATGTTAGAATAGAAAACCACCTCTCAGAACCATTTGAAATCCGGGACGGACTAAAACAGGTGGATGGCCTTTCACCATGTCTTTTTAACCTTGTGCTCGAGTATGTCATCAGAAAGGTACAAGACGACAACATGGCCGGATCATCCCTGCACATAGTCACACAAGTGCCCGCATATGCGGATGACATCGCCGTTCTAAGCGATAATCTAGAAACTGTAAGTAAAAACAGTGAAATCATCATGCAAGCGACAGAAGAGGTGGGCCTAGAAATAATTGAAGACAAAACAAAATACATGATTATGGCGAGAGCAGGTGGAACTCAGGGAACACATATAAACGTCAGGGCAAGATATTTGAAAAAGTTAAAGAATTTAAATATCTGAGAACGATAGTGACGGCAGTAGTGTATTATATGGGGTTCTGGGCCGCTTTTTTGCCGGGTTCTGGACCAGGAAGTGACGTCATCAAAATAACTCAATTTTTAATTGTATTAATGAATGAATGAGTGAATGTGAGAATTTCATCATATTGTGTAACTTTAATGATGGAATTATCACACTCACTCATTCATTCATTAATACAATTAAAAATTGATTTATTTTGATGACGTTGTTATACTCCGAGCTGTGCTTTCCCGAACGGTGGGAGAAGAGCCCGGAGCGTCGTCGAGAAGAGTGAAAAGAGAAAACGACGCGAAAGGTTCAGTTAAGACAATTGTAGTAAATTTTATTTATTTGTTTGAATCCAAAGGTACGGTTGGTTTTTACTGTTTATAATTGGCCAGAGGTTCGGCCTCTGGTGATCTATTGATGCATTCGGCCAACGGTTCGGCCTCTGGAATGCTACTGATAGCGAAGTTGAAAAACACTCCCCTTTTATAATTTTTGGAGTTGACTTTTGTCAACTATTTTAGTGTCAAAATTCCAAGAAGCGTACGCAACGCTTGGCGTGCTTCGATTGGAATTTTGTTCCGGGAATTGTTTAAAGGGTTTTGTTGGATAGATTCTGGGAAGGGAATCATGAAATGCGTTTCGAATTTAGCATTTCATGATATTAGGATTTTTAGGAATTGAGTCAATGTATGATGAATTAACTTTTGGTTAAATTCGTTGTACATGTGACTCAATGTGGGATTTGGATGTGTTATGTGGAATTTGAATCAATGTGCGATAATTAACTTTTGTTTAATTTATCGCTCATTGATTTGATATGAAATTTGGGTTTTTCGGTATGGGGTTGTGGATAGGATTTTTGATGTTATTGGGGATTTAGTTAGGAGTAGCGATTTAGGATCGCTACAACGTTACAGTTACACAATATGATGAAATTCGCACATTTACTCATTCATTCATTAATAAAATTAAACATTAAGTTATTTTGATGACGTTACAGTTACACAATATGATGAAATTCTCACATTCACTCATTCATTCATTAATACAATTAAACATTAAGTTACTTTAATGACGTTACAGTTACACAATATGATTAAATTCTTGCATTCAGCTTACATGTATACTCTAAAATAAAACCCAACCCAAAGCTCGATTAAATTCTCGCATTCAGCCTGCATGTATACCCTAAAAAATAAAACACATCCCAAAGATTGATTAAATTCTCGCATTCAGTATCCCAAATCTCTCAAGAGAGCTTTCAAGATGACGTCACTTATTGATGGCGTCACTTTCTGGTCCAGAACAAAAAAGTGGCCCAGAACCCCCTATAACACACTACTGACGGCCAGTAACGAAATGTCGAAGGAAATTAACAAAAGACTACCCTCCGGCAACGCTAGTTGGCACCCAGTCAGTAAACTGCTGAAATCCAAAATGCTATCACGTAACATAAAGCTCTGTGTCTATAGAACCATAATCATGCCGATTGCTCTATACGGATGCGAAACATGGGGTCTCACAAAATTGGAAGAAAACCAATTCCGCGTATTCGAGAATAGAGCTTTACGGGGTATCTTTGGCGATAAATATGACGAGGAGGCAGGACAATGCTGGAAACTCCACAACCACGAATTGGAAGAGCTATACCACAAACCTACAATAGTGAGAGTAATCAGGGCGCGAAGATTAAGATGGGCCGGACATGTAGCGCAAATGGTTAACGATAGGACCGTGCGTAGAATTCTTGACGGTAGACCTGTGGAGCTTTTCAGGGCCCGAAGAGCCATGCATCGCTCGATCCCCACCATTTCCAGCAATGCGATTTACCTTGAAGTCGAATCTTCAGCAAGATTATACAACCTTGCTACGGCATTAACCGCCAACCAATTCGCTGGAATTAATTCGGTTATCCCCAAGGATAACCGACATAAATATATATTAGGCAGCTTACCTTTTTTGGGAGCTTTTCCAAACCTCTTCCCCACGGTCATTCCTGAAAGCATAATCCATGGCAAGATTATCATCTTGCCACGACATCATTTCATCAACCGAGCTTCCGCGACCGAACAATGGATGGCACATACCCACCAACACACGCTGATCTTTCCGTGTGTTATCTTCGTACCCATTCATTGACCTAGCATTATTTCGGGTTGCTTGCACATCTGCAAGCCAGATTTCCAACGGCATGTCTACGATCTATCTTTCCTAAAGTAGAGAAGATCAAATTAAACATTGGCCTTTCAGGCGCGCATATTTGCTTGGATCTCAGCATGACCGATTTTATGATCCGTTGCCGTTTCATGGAACGATCACCAGCATCGGTCATGGCCACCAATTTTAGTTTACACAAAGTAAACACTCAAGCGGGTACTTTCGCCTGACAGTACCTTCAACGGGATTAACATATCCCTAACATAACATGCATCGAATCATACGACCGAAATTTGTTTATTTTAGATGATCTAACAACGGCCATACCCAATGTTTGATTCATTTTTCCAAAATAGATTCCTGCCTTCGGCAAGGGTTTTATTGACTCACGTCAATCAAAGAATCTATCCCTTGCGTCTGGCGGCAGTTTATCTTGCCCAAACATGTAGCAGCGGATTCGATCTGCTACATGAGTTTTTCCCTTTTCCTTTTGTTTGGACCTTCGTCATTGGCGGCGAATCCTTTAGGTTCGTTTTCGTTGGATGTCTGTAAAGAGACATCCAATAAGCAGTCAGAAATTTTACGCCAAGGCATACGCTCGCGCAGTAGGGAGTCTGTTTTGAATCGCGAAATCTACAATCACGGAGTCGTCGCAATTATACCGATAACTTCCTTTTCGAGTTTGTGTTTTTCTTAAAATTAGCCATCCCGTTTATCTTGGCACTTGGAACTATAGTGTATAAAAAACGTGGATTTTTCTCCGGTACGGCTGGAGGTGTGAATAGAGATAAACTTAAGTTCTAGTGGAGATAAAATGACCAAATATACCATTGACCGAAATGGTTAATTGATATTGTTTTAACCTTTATAAAAAACCGTAAAAGACATATTGTCGATCAAATAAATTACAGAATACGTGAATCAGTGTGTGTTTGTTATTTTGATGTTCGCTCCGTTTGGGAAGTGTTTTTCGTGACACCCTTTGGCCGGAGTTCCTCAATTATAAGTGGCGGTGTTGCTGAACCCCATGCCCGTGAAGGCGTATTAGCAAGACCTTACCACAGACCAAGGGGAAAGAGACCAGCAGGACGGCCGCGACGTAGATGGGAGGACAATGTGAGGTTTGACCTTGAGAAGATCGGATGAGATGGTTAAGCGTTGAAGGAGAGTGCACGGGACAGGGAACGATGGCGGAGTCGAGTCGGTGAGGTCATGAACTTACGGGTTCCTACAGGCCAATAAATAGTAAATAATAAAAATTTACTTTACTATAATTACTATAGCGTTTGTATAAACATGAAGTCCAACATGTGGAACTGTCAAAGACATGCTTTCTCTACTTTATTACCTTTTTTTAATTATATATTCTATACTCGTATTCGTATACTAGTTATATGATTGTAAAGTACAATTATATAATAACAGTAATAAACAGTCTCAAGATAAATTCTTAAGGACAAATAAATTCGTGTATAAGACAAGCGTGTTTTATTTTATATTTTTAAAGTTCAATTTGCTAATTTCTGGCAAATAAAGAAGTATATATGGCTGTGCTTTTGTTCTTAAACAGGTGAGATAGTTATAGAAGTGCCACAAGTTAAAGTACAGTGTTACAAAAATTAAAGCAAAGGGAAAGGAACCAGTAGAGCTCTTGGAAGTTTCAGTTTGGTAGATATGAGATCACCTAGCCTCACTTAAATTCTCAAATCTTAAAAACGCCAGTTAGTAAGTTCCTCTTTTCTATTAGATTTCCATGTGTGTTCTATCTTATAAGCCATCCACTTGCGTTTTCTTGGGTTGTAATCTGAATTAAAGAGATTGTACGTAATACAGTATTTCTGGCCCAATAAAGGGAAACAAAAACAATGGAAGATGGTCCTTGTAAATATAGTCAAGTCAAATAATGAATGAAAAACTACTGCATCATCGTAACATTGAAAGATCTCTAAAGTTGATAAACCTAAAACTGAGATAACTCTAATCTAAGGTAAGTGCACAACTGAAAAAATTTCATATCCAGTTAACGAGTTGAGGTGAATCTAATTTGAAACTTAGAGTGAACTTGTGCTTTTGAAAAAGGAGTTTTTTTTTTTGTTGCCTTCTGATAAGTCAATTATGCTTGGAATTCAATTTAATAATCCAAATAGTTTGTTTTATGTACGCTATCGAAAGCAACTGGCGGCAACTTTAACCGGTGAGGATGTTCATGTATTTCAAATCCAAATCTGTACCTTGAAAAAATATTTAGTGAACTTATTGATCGTTAGCCATGGAATAGCTGCAGGTTGGATAGCGCCTATGCTCGTCTTACTACAATCATCCGAATCACCTTTATCATTTGATGTATCGATGCAGGAATTGTCTTGGATTACGTCTATTATGAGCGTTGGTTCGATAGCTGGAAATCTTTTATTTGGAGCATTGCTAGGAAGACTTGGACGTAAGATATGTCTTTACCTGTTGGCGCTACCTCAAATCGTAAGTTGACACACTATATTCAACATATCGTGAAATTTAGTGATTTGCAACTGTATGCTTAGCGTCTCGAATGTCGAAATGTAATTCAGTTATATGTATTTTGGGTTTTTTTCTTTTTTTTTTTGGTATCGGAGCATATATGATAACTAAGCTAAGCATTTCCCCAAGTCTGCAGTTCATTATCTATAAACCCTTCACGTAGACACTTTCGTATCTCTCTGTGGGATGTAACTGATTAATGGTGTATGGTAAAAATCAATGTTTAAATAATAGTATCAAAACATAATGTGAAATAGATACAAGAAAAAGTAAATAGTTATTACCTGAGGTTAATATTGAAGTTAATACGTCAAACTTCATAATAGAATTCTTTATTACGGCCGGTTTCAATGTGAACTATTATCAGTAGTCGCAGACTGAATAGTCGAAGGACAAGGTCAAATAACTTAAGAAACTATGTAGTATGAGTTAGAAGGTCAATAAAAGCCAGTTTTCAAGAACTTTCTTTTGTTATTTTATTAGATAATCCACGACAGTTATTTAAAAATATTTTTTATATACTACAAGAGTAGAATCTCTGATTTTTAAATCGGTTTCTTGTGCAGTGTATAAAGATGCGTTCCCGAAAGTTTAAATTGCTGTGAACAGTTAACAAATACAAATTTACGCAGAACATAATCTTTGTTCTTAAACAGGGGAGTTAGTTATAAAAGTGCCACAGTTTGAAGTACAGTGTTATCAAAATGAAAGCAAATGGAAAGGAATTAAAAATGTTTTTTGAACTTTCAGTTCGGTGCATATTATAATATCGTGGTTACTTTAATTATATTGTAGGTGCACCTTTGTATACCCGTCGAAATGTCGAACGCTTGTGAATCCGGTCAATATAATTCACTTAATAAATTCAACCAAAATAACGCGAAGCCTTCTTCAGGTAAAGACCAATGACCTCCAACCAAATACTGGACAAATTTATCGAAAAATTCAAATAAAGCCTTTATAATTAGATATAGTAAAATTGGCTATTGTCTTCTGCTGTACCTTCACATTTTGTAGCAGAAGAATAATAATGGTAGCATCGCGAATAGTACGAGGGTAGGTCGATAAGTCCTTAGAAACGTCTACGATGGCGCTCCTAGCATCGCTAATGGTCTGTTTTTAGTAAGCATCATTCCTCACTGCGTATCTGTCAATATTCAATTTGTCCATGTTTCAACTTTGCATGATAAATTGGGTATGAAAAAAATATCTGCGAGATGGGTGTCGCATTTGCTCTCAGATGAGAACTTGTGGAGGGCATGCGTCGCAATCCAGATGAGTTTCTGCGCAGATTAGTAACTGTAGATGAAACATAGATACACCACTACACTGCCGAGACGAAAGAACAGTCAAAACAGTGGATTGTTGAAGGCGAACGGGCTCCAAAGAAAGCAAAGACGGTGAAATGACCTGGAAAGGTTATGGCTACTGTGTTTTGGGATGCACGCGGGATTATCTTCATTGACTATTTGGAAAAGGCGATAACTGGATAGTATTATGCGTTATTATTAGGTAAGCTAAACGAGAATGACCTCCCTTCGTAATCTATCAAGAACAACTAATGCCACATATAATCCTTAATTGTGTTCCTTTTTGGAAATTCTATCAACATTCTTAGTACTAAAAAGCCCCGAAACGCAGCCGGTTTGCAGAAAAATTACGAAAACACTTATCTAAATCCTGCATTGTTACCAGAAGTAATAACCAAAAATGATCAAGGGGCAGTTATACTGAGTTGGTGCACTCAGTAATCAATCCCAAGCAGTTGTCTTGGAGAGCAAATCTACTTGTATTCATATTTAATTTCCTTTATTAACAGCAAAGTCCACCTCAAATCCACTTCGGTAGAGGTAAAAAAGGGTGCTCTCTTCCTTAGAGGTACAAAAAAAAACAACAGTGTACTAAGGTTAGATGAACTTAGTACTAAGTAACCAGAGGAAGTATTTTACACTTTTAACATTTTATATAAATATTGATATTTCACACAAATTATTCCTTATACAATAATGTAGTAATACAAAGAAGAACGAATAAATAAAACGAATTGAAAACAATTGCGAAAACGGTGTTGACCACAACTGACGGTAACTGCTGACCTTCTGCCGGTAAAAACAACAGCATTGTGGCAAGTGGAGAGCAACATATGTGTTCGGCACGGTGCCTTTACCGTGCAATACGAATACAAGTCACGAAAAGTTTATTTATGCAAACGATACTTTTATTAACGATACAAACAACGAACGACTCGATGCAAAACGAAAAATCTAATAACATATAACAAAACAAATGACAAACGATAACAAAAAAGACAAGTGCTGCCAGACATGCAAATTAATTATGAATAAATTATAAATTATAACAACAAGAAATAACTAACAAATAAATTATAATAACAAGAAATAACCAACAATATGAATAAATATAATTATGCTAATTAACTAATTAAAAACATAATAACAATGAAAAACAAAACAACTATGATGATTTGAACTGCTTTGTTCGCGCCTGACGCGACATACAGCCCGCTTTGAAGCATCAGGTTCAAGTTGATCGTGTAGCCTTGTCTTCCGCAGGATATTCAATGGGACGAGGGCACAGTGACTTAGCGCATCTGTCGAGACAACCACCCCTTGTGCGGAGGGTGACTACTCGTACGACTCCATCCTTGCCAGGATGTATGGTCAAAACTCGACCAAGGGCCCATCTTAAAGGCGGTAACTTTTCATCCAGCACGAGTACCAATGCCCCTTCCTTCAATTGAACCTCGGGTCGTCGCGCGCGCGAAAATTGCATGAGCTGCTGCAAATACTCCTTGTGCCAACGCTTCCAGAAATGTTGCTTCAGTTGCTGAGCGTGCTGCCAGGCGGATAGCCGTTTAACGGCCGTGTCCGTGACGTCGACCTGTGGGAAAGAAGTCAAAGTGCCACCCACGAGAAAATGGGCAGGAGTCAAAGGTTCAAGATCATTTGGATCAGAGGGCATGGGTGAAATGGGACGGGAATTCAAGATGGCTTCTATTTCAATAACATACGTCTCTAACTGCTCATAAGTAAGCAATGCGTCACCTACAGTTCTTTTTAAGTGGTGCTTAAATGATTTGACGGCCGCTTCCCATATTCCTTCAAAGTGAGGAGCTCTTGGTGGTATAAAGTGCCAATCAATTCTCTGACCACTACAAAAGCTGACCACGGCAATTTGATGTTCTTTCGAATTGAGCAAATGGTAAAGGTTATGGATCTCGTTTTTGGCTCCTACGAAGTTTGATCCATTATCAGAATGTATTTCGACTGATTTTCCACTTCTCGAAAAGAAGCGTTTTAGGCTCGCGATAAAATCCCCGGTAGACAATCCCCCAACCAGCTCCAAATGAACAGCCTTCGTGCACAGACAAACGTACACTGCTACATAAACCTTCACGCGACCCTTATTACGATGTCGCTTTTCTTTAATGTAGAAGGGTTCACAATAATCTACTCCTACACGCAGAAAAGGGCGATTGAAAGTTACTCATTGCTTGGGCAAAACACCCATCGGATAGTCGGCCAGGAGCGGTTTGGCTCTAAAACGAGGCAGGCTCCTGTGAATGGTACGGCGAGTTATTCTGCTGCCATTTAACGGCCAATACTGTTGGCGTATCGAATACAACGTGGTTTGGATGCCGGCATGCTTCAGTCTAATATTCTCAGTCTGTATCATTATATTTGTTATGTGATGATGAGCTGGCAATAAGATGGGATGACGTTGTTCCTCCGATATGGAAGAGTTAGCAAGCCGGCCTCCGACCCGCAGTATGCCCGCAGAATCCAGCACGGGCTTCAATGGTCTCAACTTGCTCGATGCTGAAATGGGCTGGCCAGCTTCAAGCGCCGCAAGCTCATTCCGGAAGGACTCTCTTTGAACCAGTCTTATGATGGTGTCGTGTGAATACAAAAGCTCATCAACGCGCAGTGGCCCCTCGCTTCAAGGAAGCTTGACCTTGGCATTGTTTACGAAGCGGATCACATAGCCAACCACGCGTTGCAATTTGTCGAACGAACTGTACTTTTCCAGTATATTCCAATTTTGAATTTCGAGAGTCATGTAATAAGCATAAGCCGTCGCAGGTATCGCTGGTTTAAGCTCAGGGATGTCTACCCTTGCGAGAGGTGAGCTTGGCCACTCTGAATGGGGCTCTCGCAACCACGAAGGGCCCTCAAACCAGAGGCTGCTTTCTACAAACTCCGACGGATGTTGCCCACGAGAAATGAGATCTGCAGGATTATCCCGCGATGGGATGTGATTCCAATAGCACTCGGGTACCGTCGATTGTATCTCTGATACAGGTGCAACGTGAATACGCAACGTTTCTAGAAGAGTACTTGTCCTTAGAACACATGTCGCTGGCAGCAAATCAAGAGGCCAAGGGTTTTTTTTCTACCACATCGCTCGGTGGTGAAGGAGGGCAGCCTAACAACTAAAATTCGTGTGGTTTTTGGTGGGTCCGCAAAAACAACGACAGGAATATCATTAAATGATACCTTAATGGTCGGTCCCAAGTTGCAAGATGACTTGTATGAAATCATTCTACGATTACGGTTCCACATCTACGTTTTCACTGCTGACATTGAAAAGATGTACCGACAAGTTCGGGCACACAGTTCTGATTCCGAATACCAAAAAATTGTATATAGGTGAAGCCCTCATGAACCCATTCAGGCTTATGAGCTCAATACCGCAACCTATGGGACGGCTCGCGCATCGTACTTATCAATAAAAACTCTTTTTCGATTGGCGGATGACGAAATGGATAAGTTTCTTAATGCCGCTCAAATACTGCGCAAGAACTTCTACGTAGACGACTTGCTCACAGGAGCGCCAACCATTACCGAGACCATTGTGATACGTGATGAACTCCTCGCTCTGCTCAAGAGAGGAGGATTCTGCTTAAGAAAATGGGCCTCAAATCATCCAGCATTACTCATCAAAGACCAAGAGCACCCTGATAGCTCACACATGTCGTTAGATCCGGCTCGAAGGACCATGTTCGGCACGGTGCCTTTACCGTGCAATACGAATACAAGACACGAAAAGTTTATTTATGCAAACGATACTTTTATTAACGATACAAACAACGAACGACTCGATGCAAAACGAAAAATCTAATAACATATAACAAAACAAATGACAAACGCCAACAAAACTAATGACAAACGATAACAAAAAAGACAAGTGCTGCCAGACATGCAAATTAATTATGAATAAATTATAAATTATAACAGCTCCTCAATAGTATACTGGTTAGTATACCCGCCTGTCACGCGGGAGACCGGGGTTCGATTCCTCGTCGGGGAGCCTCTGGCGCAAGACTAATGACCGTGCCCGGAAAAAAAAACAAATCATTATGGAAAATTTAACAAGCCTCAGGACTTGCTAAATAAGGCCAAGACCGGTTCTAGGTTGTAGTGCCGATGATGATGATGATAAATTATAACAACAAGAAATAACTAACAAATAAATTATAACAACAAGAAATAACTAACAATATGAATAAATATAATTATGCTAATTAACTAATTAACAACATAATAACAATGAAAAACAAAACAACTATGATGATTTGAACTGCTTTGTTCGCGCCTGACGCGAAAATATGCTATTCGGAATTGTCTCTCGCTAACAACTGCTTTTACATGTAAGGTGCTTCATCATCATAGGCATTACAACCGGGATCCGGTCTTGGCCTCATTTAACAAATCTCTCCACCGGTCCCGATTTCGAGCCGATGTCATCCAGTTTAGCACTCCCAGGCTCTGGGCGTCCTGGTCTACGCCATCCCTCCATCGCAGACAAGGTCTGCCGCGCTGTCTCCTTCCATACATCCTGCCACAAAGGACTTTCCGGGCAGGCTCCTTTTCGCTCATTCGAGCTAGGTGTCCCGCCCACCGGAGTCTACCGAGCTTGATTTTTCTTACAATATGAGCTTCAAGGTAGATTGCGTACAACTCATGGTTGTAGCGTCTCCGGAATCGTCCTCCCTCACATACGGGGCCAACAATTCTCCTTAAGACCTTTCTCTCGAACGCGGGTAAGATTTCAGAGTGCCTTTTATTAAGCACCCAGGTCTCGGATCCATACATGAGTACTGGTAAGACCATGGTCTTGTACAGTAGTAGCTTGGATGTTCTGGATAAATTTTGGGATTTAAAGAGCCTTGATAGACCATAGTCGGCTTTGTTGGATTTAATCAGCTGTTCGCTTATTTTTTCTTCCATATTGTTATCGGCTGATACTATTGACCCAATGTAGTTAAAGGATTGCACTACTTCAAATTCGTGTTCCGCTACTCTGATAGTTTGACGAACGTTAGATCTTCTCGTCGCAGAAGTTGTCACCACGTACTTAGTTTTCTCCTCATTAATGTGTAGGCCCAGTTTTGTGCCGCCTGCTCGATCTGCGTGAAGGAGTCCTGTATAGCTGAATCGGATCTACCGATGATGTCGATGTCATCTGCGTAGGCAAGAATCTGGCTGGACTTGGTGACAATAGTCCCGTGTTGTAACGCCAGAGTCACGGATTGCTTTCTCCAACCCCAGGTTGAGAAGGAGGTGTTACATAGTAACCTCCCCTACCGCCCTTGTCACAGCGCAAAAATATTAAACGCATAAAAAATGCATAACATATAAAACTTTTATATATATATATATATATATATTATTGATTGTTTCCTTCTCTGTTATTGCTGCGTCCTCTTCATTGATCGTTACCCTTTCCCTCTCGCACTGTTCATATCCATGCCCAAATTCATGATCGGCTGATAGCCGATAACGGGGAAATGTCGCAACTGTCGCGGACCTAAGGGTATAGGCGCGATATACAATTGTGACTTTGGAAAGAATATCGGCTACAGCTATGTCAACAATGCGCTGGCCAGCGTTTGTTTATCGTAATTGAAGACAGGGTGAGCCGATAGGAGATGAACTGGTTCATGGAATATGAACCCGGGAAATTTAGAATGTGTGGATGCCGTCGGGTAAGTTTTCCTTTCGGGTATGATGCTGTAGGGGAGCTTACGCTGCCCCTAATTGCAGGTAAGTACTATGGCTTAGTATGGTAAGAGGAAGTGATTAATTTAAAGAGGATGGGCGGTTCTTTGGGAATGTATTAAAGAACCGCCACAGATCTATCAATCGTGCTGAAACACACAATTCGTTAGTGTCGATAACCAGCTCCAATTAGGTTAAGCTCAGCTGCGGCCAGAAGGAAAAGGCGGTAGCCTGCAGGTGAGTCGTTTCTCATTGATTAAGAATTTAAATCGGCTACCCTTCCATATTCATCCTTTCCATTTCGCCATACCTTTTACACTTATTCACGATATCGCTTCCTTTCGGTTGATATACGCTTCACTGAATTTTCGTGTTTTAATATTGTCGCGGTTGTTGAATACCCAGAATGGCCGAAGAGCAAACCAGATCATTGACCAGCAAGCGGGCTGGTGCTAAACGTTCGTTGGCCAATTATGTCAAGTTTTTAAATAATTTCGATCCCGTGATTGATTTTATCGTTCTTGAAAAGAGGTTTTCTGAAATAGAAACGGTTCGCGATAGGTTTAGTTCCTTTCAGGAAGCTCTGGAGTGTTTATTAGAACCATTTGATGAACTTTTTGAACGTAGGACCGTCTTTGACGAGGTATATTACAAGACTTATGGCATCGCTGCGGGACTTTTAAGAGATAGTGCCAAAAAACCAGTTTCGGCATCTCCTAATACAATTGAACCAAAAAATGTTGGCGAGGTTGAAGGTAAGGTGAACAATCTTGACATCGACCATAGTCTCCCATCTAGCCCGTCACCGTCAACTAAATTATCTTCGTCCCTTCACGGAGCTTCTAAGCAGCAGTCTGAAAATAGGAATTCACAAAATGCTGAGATTTTGAGCCAGCAAATACTTTCGCAATTGTCGCAAAACCTACTCGATAATTTTCAGTCGTCCCAGTTGCCCACCATTTCTTTGCCGTCTTTTGATGGTTCGTATGAGTCCTGGCTAGGATTCTATGGTTTATTCAATGCCTTGGTGCACCAAGATTTGAAGATTGCACCAATCAAAAAACTGTTTTACTTGAAAGGCTGTCTGAAAGGTGCAGCAGCGGAAGTTATTTCGTCCATCGAATCATCCGATGTAAACTATCAAGTCGCTTGGGATCTCTTGAAAGAGAGTTATGATAATCGTAAAGACATACGTGATTGTCACATTTAAGGCTATTATCGACATGCCTTCAATAGCCAAAGATTTCTCATTTCGGTCGTTTGTAGACACTTTACAGAAGCATCTGCGCGCGCTCCAAGCCTTAAAGGAGCCCATAGAATCTTGGGATTCCATATTAATTGTAGTGCTGTGGGAAAAGCTAAATTCCTCATCTCGTCAGCGGTGGGAGGATTGTAGTAGTAATATAGCGCAGCCCACCATCAAAAACTTTACTGATTTCCTGAAAAAGCGTGCCCAAGTAGAAAGTACCCGAGCCCAACCCATTTCCAATACACCTTCGCAAGAGCCCTTTACACGTCGCGACCATCAGTCACAACAGGCATTCATGGCTTCCACTCAAACTTGTGTTGTTTTGCGAGGACACTAGTCACCAGGTGTATTCCTGTGACAAGTTCGCGTCCTTATCTCCTCAAGCTCGATTTGAGGAAAGCAAGGTTGGCCGTTGGTGCATTCAATTCTTAAGGAAAGGGCAACAAGTTTCGAGTTGTAAAGCACAACCATGTAATAGATGTAAACAACGTCATCATACCCTATTACATTTCGAAAGAGTAAATAGTTTGAATTCGGTTACGTCGCACTTCGCGACCAACATTACGAGCATGCAAGCTTAAACCACATCCCACGGGGTGTTAGCCACTGCCTTGGTTGATATTGTCAACTGTCAAGGTAGGAGCAAGCTGTGCCGCATATTTTTTTTTTTTAGTTTTTAAACCACATTTATTTTCCTAATTCTTTTTACATGTATAACATTAGGGGTAAATGTTAATCCCTTTTCTACAATCACAGTCCTTAAATTAACTTACTGGCTCTATGCGAGCTCTCTAAATTACACATTACAACTTGATTTTTATATATGCCTTTCGGCGTACATCTTTTTTTTTTGTGTTTCTTATATATATTGTTGGCGACGTTACATACGAAGCCAAGGATGGAGCAGCACACGACTGCTGACTGGCACACCGTAGATCGGCAATTTATACCATTCGCTCTTTGGTTCTCATGACAATACGCAAACAAGGGAACGGGGACAAAAAAGAGGATAAAAGCAGCGGCAGTTGGAGAGTTCAGTTCAGTACCACAGGGCTCCATTCTAGGCCCCATCTTATTCAATATTTACACCGCCGATATTCCCCGCCCCGCGGACGGGAGAGTAAACCAAATATGCTATGCGGATGACGTCCTGGTGTACACGTCAACCAAAGGCCCTAACCTCGCAACAAATCGACTCAACCGTCACTTGGACGAACTGTATCAGTATTACAGTCGATGGAAAATCCGACTTAATCCATCCAAAGCAGTAGCCATAATTCTGAGTAGTAAACACTCCCAACCTACTTCTCGATATTCACAGAATATTCGAATAAAAATGGGAGATACTACGATTAGACCACAGGACAAGATGAAATATCTCGGGGTCACTTATACCCCAAAAATGAATTTCATCAAACATGTGACCCACATTCTCCAAAGGGGCCTTGGTCGGTCTAAGCAACTGCACAACATCCTGAAGTGGAGGAACAAAGTTGACACCAAAGTTAAGCTTCTCTGCTATAAGCAGCTAATCCGATCTGGAATATCGTACGCCTTTCCCATATGGTCCTGCATATCTTCGGCTCAAATGGAAAGACTTCGGGTTTTCGAAAGGAAACTCCTCAGAAGATGCACCAATCATTCTAGAAGGCCTGACGGTCGTCATTACCCCAACTCTCACCTATACGAAGGCGCCTCCATTACCCCTATCGACGAGTACTTGCTTCAATTAGCATATAAGTACCTCGAAAACATTCAGAACAGCGAGAACCTACTTGTACGGGACTCTTGCGCTCTTGACCCCTCTCTCTCTCGATCTCTTCGGATCAAACCCCCACAATTTCTTCTTCAGTATAAAACTGAAGAAAGCACCCTTCCCAACAACATTCCCCTCTATAATAGAGGATTTCTGGACCCATCCCATAGGGTCTACAATTAACAAACCAACACACGAACGCACAGTACAAGACGGCACAAATACAAACATACACACCGACCAAAGCGCAGATTATCAGACGCCAAAGACGTGATCTGCGTTTACTACCGCACCCAAGACCCACCGGTCTTGTAAGATTTCTTTCCCACCATCCCGCTATAAAAGTAGTTAGAGAACACTTGGACTAACACTGTCCACACTATCCTTGGATACCCCCCCCTTTTTTCTTCTCTTTTCAGATGCTGCGAGACCGAGCCCAACATCCTCACGGATGTGGGTGATTCTGGTTATCGCAAGGTGACCAGAAGTCAGAGACAAGATGAAGGACACATATGTCCTGTCTCGCCAAATTCGGCCTTCTCGCCACATTTTTTTTTTTTTTTTTTTTTGAGTTCAGTTCAGTTCAGTTCAGTTCAGTGCAGAGGTAATAAGAGATCTTAACAGATTCTGGTTCTACCAAAACAATAAAGTAAACAATAAAAAACAAAATAATACAGTCCACTGATTGAATAAGGCGATCCGTGCTCGCAACATAATCGAGACGCCGCCTACCAGTAAATATATATATATATATATATATATATATATATATATATATGAAATAGGTCATATATTAGAGGGATTCCTCGTTTACATCTCTATGTATACATTATTATTACAATTTTTTTTTTTTTTTTTTTATTATTATTATAACAAACAAAAACTTCAAAACGAAACGAATAAAAAATAAAATAAGAAATAAAAAATAAAATAGAAAGGAATTGGGAAAGCTGGACAGGGGGAGGGGGGACAAGAGGAAGGACAGCGTTGCTCTTGAGACGCATACTATATCTGAGGAAGTGAAGTCCTTTCCTCGTTGAGAAGCCACCACCATTTGGGAGATGTTCGATCTTTGGCTGATTTATCGCTTTCACTGATCGCCGTGCTAAAACGCATGCGGCCTGGGGCATTGGAGATATCACTATCATGGAGAATTCGTTTGTCCCTGGCACCACGGAGAGCGTGGTAAATAATCGGGACTCCATGCACGTCTTGGATAAGGCCTTTTTGATCCAAGAAAGGGGACGCTTTTGGGGGAATAAACCCATTCTGGAGGGTATTCTCCAGATACATATCGTTGGGATAGAATGCTCCCGAGATAAGATTATTGCCACTGCGCATTGCCCTTGCTGTGTGACCACGAATAATTTTAATTATGAAATTGTCTATCCTATTTAACCCTGATTTGTTATACAGGATTTTGTTGGGATAGAATTTTTTGTATTGCGACTCCGGTGTTCTATAAAGTCCGAGGCAGGAACGCAAACACCGCCGTTCGAACACACGAAACTTCTCCATATAAAGTGGAGATATATTATACCACACTGGACAGCCGTAAATCAAAATTGGTCGGATGAATGCCGAGTACGAAATTATTTTGACTCTGGGGTCAAGAAGACTACTCTGGAAGAGACTTCTTGTCATAGAATATGCGCTTTTAGCTGCGGAGAGGTACGCTGCTACGTGCTTGTCAAAATATAAATACTGGTCTAGCCAGATACCAAGGTATCTAACTACAGTTTTCACTTGCAGTGGAAGGTTATTGTTACCTACAATAGAAAAGTGTTTCCAGTTGTATTTTGTATCCCTTGAGGCCCTGGATAGGGGCGTCCTAAAAAGGATAGTCTCGGTTTTCTGGAAATTAATATTTAATTTTCAGTCGTCGCAAAATTGTTTTATTTTGTTGAAGTCATCTTGAAGGTGCCTATTGATGACGTTTATTTTTCCTCCTGTTCTGTACACCACTATGTCATCGGCGTACGCAATGGCGTTTTCGAGAGAACTCACCAGATCACTAGTGTAAATATTGAATAGAATGGGAGAATTCACAGCTCCCTGCTGTAAGCCATTTTTAATTTGGAAGGTCTTGTTGGAGAGTATGTCCCCGCATTTCACCACAAAATGTTTGTCCATTATCATATCATAAATGATGTATAACAGATATTGCGGCATACCCAGGTTTGTTAACTTATAGACAAGTCCTTCTAAGCATACGGTGTCGAAAGCCTTTTCAAAGTCAACCAAGCAGGCGCCTGTACATTGTCGCTTTGCCTTGTTCCACTGTATATCGGAAACAAGTTTCGTCGCTGCGTGAACTGTATCATGTCGCACTCGAAAGCCAACTAGTTGTTGAGGATTATATCGTTTTCATCACATCAACCTATCAGTGCTTTGTTTATAATTTTTTCGAATACCTTGCTGATGTTGGGAGGCAGACTGATCGAGCACAGACTAGCTGGATTGCCTTATCCTTACCCTTTTTGGGGATAGGGTGGACTACTGCAGTCTTCCAATGGGTTGGATAGTGTGCATTGTTTAGAGCGTTGTTAAACAAAGTAGTGTATATGTTCACTGCTTCGCGAGGCAAATGCCTTAGAACCATATTTGGAATGCTATCTATTCCAGATGATTTCTTATTTTTTATTGAGCTAAGTGTGTTTCTAAGTTCATCCTTGCGCACAAACATATTTGTATTTTCATTTCTGACGGAAGAATCCGCCCTATTATTTTCGCCGATTGTGATGAAACTATGGTTTTCGGATCGCCAGCTGTGAAGTTGATTGCGCAGCGAGCAATGTCTTTGACGGGCATTGCTTTCAATTTCAGTGTTAGCATGAACTGATTCGTTAACTCTGTACACTGCTTCGAAATAGGCTCCAATTGAATTCGCTTTCTTTTGCGGATCTTCGACTACTATCACTTCATCTTTGGAGTTGATGTGCTCTAAGGTGAGTCCTGCGTTCAGCATTATCTGACAATTCTCGGGAGTCCGTGGAATTCGTAGACAGGGAATGTGATTGTGATCTTTTCTTCGACATATTTTCTTGATTTGTGAAAACATATTCGTTCCGTTTGCTTGAACAGCTCGAATTCTGTTGCTCCACTCCTCACTTATTACTGCTCGGTAATTATCCTGGATCAGTTTTTGAAGATTTTTAATCAAGGACTTGATTGTTTTGATTCCATCGCTATTTGGGTCACTGAACTGCCTATCGGCCCTCGGCGGGCGATAGCCAATCCAGCTCTGTCAGTTCAGAGCCCATAGATGCTCAAGGCAGAGCCAAGCCTGAAGGCACTCCACCCGAGACATGGCTTGGATGTGCATAAATCCGCAACGCTCCAAGCGCTGTTTGGCAAAGGCAAGTCGAGGGGATGCTGCCATGGGAATTTCATGCTGCACCAAAAGATTCCCTGCAGTTTCCAAATAGTGGACTCCGTTGGGTTTAATTGAAGACGGGTTGTTGGGATACGACTTCCTGACGAAAAATTGTATTGTCGATGAACCTGGTGGTTGTTTGGTGTTTCTCCGAACCGCAGTAAATGCGAAATCTTTCTCCATTGGCTTTGCACATAATAAGACGGGAATTGTCGATCATAAGGTAGCCGAACGGGGAAACGCACCGAGACCCCGGAGACGCTACAACCATGAGTTGTACGCGGTCTACCTTGAGGGTAATGTTGTAGGAAAAATCAAGTTCGGTAGATTGCGGTGGGCGGAACACCTAGCTCGAATGAGCAAAGGGAGCCAGCCTGGAAAGTCCGTTGTGGCAGGATGTATGGAAGGAGACAGCGCGGCAGACCTTGTCTGTGTAATGATTTGTATTTCTCTGTAAATTTCCCGTGAAATCAAACACATATCTTTATTTCTACACCACCCACTTTGCACACCATACCCCCAATTTCCGGGAATTGAAACACACTTCGTTTTTTGATAATTAACTAATGACTTTAATGTTACATTGTCTTTTTATCTTTGGGCACAAGCTGAACTTATTAATTTCTAGTCAAGATTTGAACTTATTAATTATATACGTAGGCAGAATGTTAACTAATTAGTTTCTGCTATATATAAATGTCACTTAAACACTTGAACACCTTTGTACATCACCTCCAACAACTCACACGTCTGTGCACTCGAACTCACTCTACTCCCGCTGACCGTCTCTGTCAATTTTCAAAATCCAACTCTTTCGCCGTCTCCGCGAATCGTCTAGAACCAACTCGTTTCACGAAGACCTTTTTTTCCATCCTGCAGATCGAAGGATATGTCATTTTTTCTGCTTGGCCCTTTTGCCAGCCGCTATTTCCTTTCTTTATCTTCCCCGGCTTGGGATCAAAAGAGCAAACACAAAGGAAAAATCAACGGACGATCGTGCTAATGCACATTTATAATCCTCTATGTTATTAGGTGGTAAACGAATGTGCAATTCCAATCCAAGGGATCATGAAATTGCTGGTGCGTATTTTATGATTCTCAACGATTTCGTTTGAAGAAAGGCATCTGGTCTACACATTTGGCTCTTAGGGGATTTTTGTTGCGAACTTTTAGTTCGATTATCCTGTCTAAGTATTTTAATGTGAGCAAATTGAACGTTTAGTTCGACTTGCTTGGTATCAATTGATGTGGGGCCATTTGCGGTATGGGATAATGCTCTGGCTTGGGTAGGGTCTCATCCTTTAAGTGGATGTTTTTGGAGTGTATCGCAATTAGTGGTCGAGACTGGCTCCAAAGGGGTAAATATTATGGGGTGGGTGGTTGTGTCCGTAACATCTGCGATAGAGGGATGACGTAGACTAGGACCCCCAGAACCTACGAGTGCTAAACTGGATGACATCTACTCGAAATCGGGATCGGTGGAGAACCTTGCTAAATAAGGCCAAGACCAGATCCCGGTTGTGGTGGCGATGATAATGACGATGATGTGGGGTCACTATCGGATTTACGTTTATGATTGGCGAACTAAAAGAAGGTTTGGGGTCATTTTTAAGATTGGCCTGAGTTTTGGTGAGATAGTTGCGACGAAGGGTGAATTGGAAGTTACAGCAAAAAAAGTTGAAGTAGTCGGGAATAGTTGGATTCCGAGAGAAAATGACCCGTGACTTATCCCTTTCGTTATGTAGGAAACGAAGCTTGTGTTTGTACCATGGGGGGGAAGAGGTTGATATTATTTGTCTAGACGAGAAAACGAACAGGAAATAGAGTAAAGGATTTCGCTATATAAGTGGTTGGTGGCACCTTCGACGGATAGATGATCCTAGTTGAACGAAAGCGACCTAGGTGATCAGTCGAAATTTAGTTTTATGGCAATGGTAGGCGTAGTGGGTTGTAGGGGCGGAAGCGGAGGGGGGGTGGGGGCAGACGGTGGCGAGTTGACTCGATAGAAGGCCACGAGAAGAGCGGCGTGGTGGTAGTATTGTACCAAACACGGGCACTAGGTTCTACTTCGTCCCCACCAATCATCACAAAGTTCCAACACGTATTGTCCACCAGAAAAACTGGTCTTTTCTCTCAGGAACAGCAGCTCGGAAATTAAACACACTAATTCTTGATTTATTTTTACCATTGTTTTTTTTAATTTTTATTTTATTTTACTATTACTATTGTTTTTTATTTCACAACGGATGTACTACGATACAAGACAGTGTACTCTACTTGACAACAAAATTATCGGTGACACAAGAAAGAATTACTTAATTAATCACGCGCTAGGAATAAAACTATTAAATTAAAGGTGCGCGCTTACTCCACTCGACTTAGAATCGCATTCCCGTGCCCACCGGGGAGCGGGAGACTGAACGAAGGGTGGTCGATGGGTGTAAAAAGACTCAATCGAGGGTTGGAATCTGGTTCTTGATTCACCCTCGATTTGGTGGTGGTGGATATCCTCTCCACTAAGGATATGTTTCTACTTACCACAAGAGAGACGTAAAGTCTCTCTCTGTGAAACAGAAAACCAGTTCTCGTAATAAGAATCATTGTGGTACACATGTATGTGTGTACATTGGTTCATTCATGGGACGAAACCATGAGAACGAATCTAAAACAAAGAAAGGGCATATGTGCATCCATGCGGTGTGCGTTCGGCTAAGTAAATAAGCCAAATCTCATCGGATGCTAATTGGGTCTTTATTTGCTCATGCCTCGAGGTCATGAGGAACGGATCCAAGGAAATTAAAAGACAAAGGGACCGTATAGATCGTGCCTAGGATGTGCATCGCGGCTAAATAAATAGACGACGATGCATGGAAGAAATGGCGTTAAAAGCAAAGATGGGACCAGGGCATCATAAAAATCTTAGCTGAGTGATGGCCTTGTGTAAATAGCGAATAGCCACTCGAAAGAGGTGCTAATGTATCACAATACTTTATACAATGAGAATTATAAAGGATGGTTAAATTTTAAGGGCCGATGTTGATTTGGAATAAAACACAAATTATTTAGGAAATTATTGTCATTTCTTTTTATTATGATAATATTGGTATGGTTCAATTATGTATTGAACAAAATAACGGCCAAATGGCCGCCGCGACCTCGGCGGCACACCTCCATCCGATGGTCCAAATTTTCGATGACGCTGAGGCATAATTGAGGTTCTATGCCGTTAATGTGCCGAATTATCTCATCCTTTAGCTCTTGAATTGTTGCTGGTTTATCGACGTACACCTTTTCTTTCAAATAACCCCAAAGAAAGAAGTCCAACGGTGTCAAATCACATGATCTTGGCGGCCAATTGACATCGCCACCACGTGAGATAACGGCCATTGAATTTGTCGCGCAAAAGAGCCATTGTTTCGTTAGCTGTGTGGCAAGTGGCACCGTCCTGTTGAAACCACATATCGTCCGCATCCATATCTTCCAATTCGGGCCATAAAAAGTTCGTTATCATCTCACGGTAACTGCCTGACCGGCCTCATTTTGGAAAAAATACGGCCCGATGATGCCGCCAGCCCATAAACCGCACCAAACAGTCACTCTTTGTGGGTGCATTGGTTTTTCGACAATCACTCTTGAATTATCATTCGCCCAAATGCGCCAATTCTACTTATTGACGAATCCCCTGAGGTGAAAATGTGCCTCATCACTAAAAATGATTTTCTTCGAAAATTGATCATCCGCTGCTGCCATTTCTTGCCACCATTCTGACCATTGACGACGCTTGAAATGGTCAAGAGGCTTTAGTTCTTGAGTCAATTGCACCTTGTAAGCGTGTAAATTCAAGTCTTTATGCATAATGTTCATCAACGACGAGCGTGAGAGGTGCAATTGTTGGGCACAACGACGAGTTGAGGTGGACGGCTCTTCAGCCACACTATCGCGAACAGCAGCAATATTTTCTGCAGTACGAGCTGTACGAGCATGCACTGGTGTTTTCACATCTCCTGCAGACCCGGTTTGCTCAAATTTTGCACGATTTTTGCGATTGTACGCACATTTGGACGATTAAATTGACCGAAAAAATCACGAAGTGCATAATATGCATTTTGATTTGAACGCCCATTTTCATAATAAGCCTGAATAACGTTAACGCGTTGCTCGATTGTGTATATTTCCATGGTTCAAATTGAGTCTGAAATTGAGAAATGTCAAATGAAATGCAGAAAAAACTTGACGTTTAGGTGTGGTTCACATTCAACATCGGCCCTTAAAATTTAACCACCCTTTATATTGTATATTGGGTCGATAGCCGAAACGAATCCCCCGCTCGCATTTGTATATGCGGGGTTATTCATTGTAAGAAACGGATTATATATTTGCATTGTTTATGCTTTGAATTCAATCCGGCGGCTATGCGCGAAGTGGATGATTGTTTGGAGATTCAAACAACGGAACATTTCGGGGTAAAGTGCTTGCAGCTGTATCAATAGCTGCAAGTCATTTCGAAGCAAATTAAGTTATTATTAAATGCAATGACGGTTTGTATAACATCTATGCCAATTGTATATGGCATTCAAGTGTGGAATCTAGTGTGAGTGTTTACACTAAACGAGAGTTCGGTTCTTGGTCGCTAATGCAGAGATGCATTGATGTCTGCATGTGGAAGAAATTCTCTACAGGAATTCCTAGGAATACGTATGTATGATTGGGACCTGTGATAAATTTGGACATAATTCTTCTGGGGAATTTTTGAATTCGAATGAATGAATGAAGGTAACAATTCTTTTCCAAAAGCTTTTAAATATTTAAATTTGATAAGCTTGATGCGTGAAGCATTTACAGGTGCTAATGCGATTGCATTAGCAGGAAATTATGAAAGTTGGTTAGCAGCTATGGGGGTTCTTCGGCTAAGTAACAGTGGGGTTTGGCGGAACCGCCAAAAGTCTATAAATGTAAGCACGAAGTTGCTGGGTGAGAATGATGCCTTGATAGGGTCTGTTGTAAAGATAACCTCTAGCTGCCTACCCAAGAGGATTTGAATCTAGCTGACTGGACAGAGGCTAGAATCATCAAGTCGATCAATTCCTTCGCTGAGGTGGGGTGGGAGGTGAAGTACGATTGATCGTCAGATAAAACCCAATCGAGTTGTGGAAGATTAAAATCTCCTAAGATGATGATTTTGTCTTCGCAATTACTTAGCTCTAATAACTGGTCGATGGCACTAAGAGCTAGCTCGCAAACTTCAATAGGCTTAGAAATAGAAGAAAGAAGGATAGGGGGAGAAAGTAAGAGTGGTAGACAGAGAGAAAGAGCGAGACGACGACAGAAAAAACGAGAGGAAAAGGTAGATACAAACAAGGATAAGGAGAGGGATGGATAGAGAAAAAGAGAGTGAATGAAAAATATGGAATAAAAAATGTGTATCTTTTATCCCTTTTTCACTTGGTGGTGTTATAATAGTGTTTTTTGTGCCTGTTTGTCCTTGTGATGAAATTTCCCGATTTTACCTTTTGACACATATCTCTTCCTTACTTGCCTTAGTATTCTCAATATTATTTTCTCTTTTATTACTCGAAGAATTAATTCGTACTATTTTCATATTATTTAAAAAACGTAACCAAACTCGTAAAATCGATGTTTGTGTTATTTACGATATTTACTTTTACGCGTTGTAGGTAATTCTTCATCTTTAATATTTGACTATTCCCTATCAGTCATAAACAGTGTATGAAGCCGGATGTATTTGTTTTTTTATTGTTTCTATTTATAAAACTGTTTGCGAATGATAAAAAGCTCAAACTTGTGTTTTCCTTTCTTTAAGATCTCTAATGACGCGTTTTCTACGTATGCCAATTGCCACAAAGCCAGTTGGAATGGCTAATCCCCGCAAAATAAAGAAGAATTTATTGCTGTATCTTTGCACTTAAACAGGTGAATTAGTAATAGAAGTGA
This sequence comes from Microdon myrmicae, assembly GCA_963931805.1. Taxonomy (NCBI): domain Eukaryota; kingdom Metazoa; phylum Arthropoda; class Insecta; order Diptera; family Syrphidae; genus Microdon; species Microdon myrmicae. Next base: position 174,405,201 of record OZ007497.1, on the reverse strand, counting down.
CACAAGTACAATCTTGCAAAAAGCAAAGGGAAAGGATCTTTCTATTTGGTTGATGTGAGATCACCTGGTCTTACTTTAATTCCCACATCTTGAAAACAACTGTTGGTGATAGTTCCTTTTTTGATTACGTTTCGATGTATGCTGCAGTTTATAAGCTATATATTTGAATTTTTTTTTTGTTATAATCTTGATTAATGGGATTTTCGCAATATTAACTTTCTGGTCCAACAAAGGGATAGAAGGTGATCGTCGTAAATATAGGAGACTTGTGTCAAGTCTAATAATGAAGAAAAACTACTGCATCATCGTTACTTGGAAACCTCAAACAGATTTATAAATTTGATAAACAGAGAAATGAGATAACTGTAATCTAAGGTAAGTGCACCACTGAATACATTTTATTTCCAGCTAACGAGTTGAGGTGAATGTAACGTCGAACTAGAAGTGAAGTTGTGCTTTTCATAAAGGGTTTTTTTTTCGTCGCCTTCGGTCAAACCAAATATGTTTGGAGTTCAATTCAATAATCCTAATAGTGTCTTCTGTATAAATCATCGAAAGCAATTGGCGGCAACTTTAACCGGTGAGGCTGTTCATGAATTTCAAATCAAAATATGTGACTTGTTTTAAAAAAATATTTAGTGAACATATTGACCGTTAGCCATGGAATAGCTTTGGGTTGGGTAGCACCTATGCTGCCCCTGTTTCAATCCATCGAAACACCTTTATCATTTGATATATCGCTGCAGGAATTGTCATGGATTGCATCTATTGTGAGCCTTGGTGGGATAGCTGGAAATCTTTTATTTGGTACATTGTTGGAAAGACTTGGACGTAAGAAATGCCTTTTCCTGCTGGCGCTGCCTCAAATCGTAAGTTGACACACTGTATTCGACATATTGTGAAAATTAGTGAATTGCAACTGTATGCACTGACTACCGTCGCGGAGGTCGAAATGTAATTCAGCTAAAATATATGTATTTCGCGTTGTTTACTATCGGAGGACACGTGACTAAATATTGAAATTAAATAAAGTATGACCTCAAGATTTCAGTACATTATCTATAACTCCTTTAATGTGGACCCTTCCGTATCTCTCTGTGGTATGTAACTGATTAATGTGAACTAGATACAAGAAATAGTAAATCGATAACTTATTTGAGGTTAATATTCAAGTTCATGCTTCATACTTCATATTTCATAATTCAATTCTTTATTGCGACCGGTTTCAATGTGAACTATTATCAATAGTCGGACACTCTCCAAGCAGAAGGGCAAATAACTTAGGGAAACATTAGCAGTATGAGTTAGAAGGTCAATAAAAGCCTATTTTCAAGAGTTTTTTTTTAAAGATAACCCACGACATTAATTTAAAAGTAATTTCCACATTCTACGAAAGTAGATATTTTTTATTTAAGTTTTTTTTGTGTAGTGTGCAGAGTCGAGTTCCTGAAAAAGTTAATGTGGCATTTTGGACATTCAGTAATTACAAATTTTCTAAAACATGGAGGTTTTTGTTTTTTTTTAGACCTCTCTCGGGAGAGGCGAACCAATAGCCCCGAGATGCCATCAAAAAACGGTTGCAGGTTGTAACGCTCCGGGAACACTCGCGTGGGAAGGGAGATCCACATCTTCCCGCTCTGTAACAGAACGAGTTCTGAGCAGGGATGCTCGCGCCGTCGGGAGATGAACCACAAACGGGTGCGATCCGTCGGATTGACTTGTGGAGCGCATATAAGCCGAATTACGTGGAACAATACCACGAATCTCCGAAGAACAGTACCCGTGATGATATCTGTAAAACAAACAGAGGTCGGCTACGCGCCTTCGATGTGATAGTGACTGTCGTCCCGACGTCAGCGTTGAGTGTCCGATCAGGGGGATCGCTCGTCTCTGTATGCTCTCAAGTAGGTCGAGGATATGTTTAGGAGCCGAACTCCACACATGAGAGCAATATTCCAGCGTGGGTCTAATTTGGGATTTATATAGGAGAAGATGTTGGGCTGTTCATTATGGAAAATTTAACAAGCCTTAGGACTTGCTAAATAAGGCCAAGACCGGTCCCCGGTTGTAGTGGCCGATGATGATGATGATGTTGGGCCGGAGTGAAATATTTCTTGGCTCTAAAAAGATAACTCAGTTTTCCTGAGGCTGACCTGGCGATACTCGACACGTGTTTATGCCATTATACATTCCCACAGACTGTGACGCCGAGTAATTTCAGACTTTGCCCAGCCTCGAGGGCCCGGCCATTCATCATCAGCTGTGGAACCGATGATCCACTTTTCTTTGTGAATGTTGTATATTGTGTCTTCGCTGCATTGAAGTCGACGAGATTCGCCCTTCCCCACTGCAGGACCCTATCTAGATCCTGATTCAGAGAGTCAAACTCTCTACATCTCAGCTGATACCACATAGAAGCACCAATCGGCCGAACACTCGAAAAGGAGGAAACAAGCGTACTATCATCCGCAAAACTGAACAGTTTGTTATCCGTTGTCTCCAACAAATCATTTATGTGAAGCAAGAACAAGGTTGGAGCCAAAATAGAACATCGGGGCACCCCCGAATTAAGAGGATACAGATCCGAACACTTGCCGTCCACAACAACCCGGATCGATCGATTTTCGAGGAAGCTCTTCGTCCAGTCACAAAGCTGTTGAGAAAGTCCATATGAACGAATGTTGCTCAGCAATGCCCCGTGCCAGACGCGGCCAAAAGCCTTGGAGATATCCAATGCGACCGCCCTTGACTCACCATGACGTTCAATCGCAGACGTCCATATATCGGTTATAAGTGTCAAAAGATCTCCCGTGGACCGCCTGCCACGGAACCCGTATTGTCGGTCATTGAGAAGTCCGTTGCACTCCAAATACTTAACTAACTCTGTATTGATGACCTTTTCCATCACCTTAGATAATAGCAGTAATGCTATCGGACGGTAATTTTGTGGGAGACACTTTTTTCCCGTCTTAGGGGTTGACTGAATGCGAGCGATTTTCCAGCAGGTAGGAAAGGTCTCCGTGCATAAGATAAGTGGAAGAGTCTGCCAAGAACCGGCGATAGTTCTGGAGCACTGTTCTTAAGGACTATTGCTGGTATTCCGTCCGGGCCTGTTGCCTTCCTGCAATCCAGTTCACGTAGAATGCGTTGAATAGTGCACGGACAAAATCCCACATCCAGCATGGAGGAGCGTACCGGCGCGATCACAGGTGGCTTCAAAAAGCCAGGATCGAGGTTTGAATTCGCGAACACATTAGCTCTAGCCTTTGAATTCGTAACTAACGTCCCGCTGTCTGTCACCAACGGAGGCAAAGAGGAGGATGCGAAGTTACGAGCTGACAGCTTTTGTCATTGACCAGAAGTAGCGCGAACCAGTTGGACACCGAAAGAGCTTATTGATCACTCTGCCGTTGTGAGCTTTCTTCACGGTATCAATGGTCTGGTTGCACGCGTTTCTGATTCTAACAAAACTTGTTCTGTTAACATCGATGGGATTGCAGCGCCATTGCTTAAAAGCTCTATTTTCTGCCGCTGTAATCTGCTCGCATTTTTTAACAAACCAAGGTTTATCAGACGAACTTCGTTTGATGGAATGTGGAATATACATCTCCATCCCCAGAAGAATAATCTCTGACACCGACTCCGCGCAAGCGCTAACATCGGAGTCTCGGAAGCACACCTCCGGTCATGAAAAGGATGGGAAGAAATCTCGCAAATCGTCCCAGTTAGCAGCCGCATTCTTCCATACATGGCCAAGCTGCCTAGGCCGGTTATTTGCTTGACACGCAAGTGCTTGCGCGAGTTAAGGAAAACAACTTGGTGTTTTTTTTTAACTTATTTTATTTAAATTACTTATTAATGACGCTGAGTTCGCTCCTTCACGGCTGGGAAATCAATCGTGACGGTTCCTCTTCGGTGGCGGTATTTATGCCTCGAATTGCGATAAGGTTGAGTGTGTAGTTCGGTATATTTGTTGATGTGTCCGTCATGGGCATTCGTTGATTGTTTGTCTTGAGATAGATTGGATTGATTTGCTATACTGGGCCATGTGTTGATTATTTGTCTTACGATTAGAGATGTCTTGGCGGCATCGATTGGTTTTATTATCGTCGGTATCCTTTGACTATGTTTTGATAATGCGAGTTCGGGTGAGTATGGTATTTGTACAATATTTATGCAGTATTTAGTTTGCAATATGGAAAAGATTAAATTGGATTGTATGTATATTGGTATCATAATGTAACTGTACAAAGGTTGGTAGAGATTAATAATAAAGATATTTGGGGTTTAAAATACAAGGGTTATTATGTACAGAGATTTGTTTGGGGTTTGAACTACAGTAATGCATAGGTATATCTAATACATTATGTGGGAGGTGTTAACTCTCCCCCCCTTAAGTTAAAACGTCCTCGTTTTTTTTATATTTTCGGTTTTTTGGACTAGTCGTGTCATTTCTTGTTTAGATAGTACATTACATTTTTCTAAGTTTCTTTTCTTTTTATATATTAATATTATTTTTATAATATAAAGTATTAATGTGATGATTACAATAATTGCCAGTACGCAGCAGAATGTTCTTATAGGGTGGTCTTTTAAGGGTGTGAAGAATGTAGATATTTCTTGTAAGTTTGTGAATTTATAAGTTGTATCTGAGGACAATAATTCAATTATTATGTTCAATTCTTCATTATGTCTTAGTGCTACAGCTTTTTTGATTACATTTTTTCGAAACTTATAAGGTTAGGACTTTTAATAGTTTTGCCGTCTACGACATGACTTTTATCTATAAAAATATATCCGTTTTCTATTTCTTTAATCTCTACATTGTTTTCTTTTATAAAGTTAGAAGCGGCTGGTTCATTGGTTATTAATGGTAATGTACAGTTATCTTTGTAATTTCGAATAAGTTTACAGATATATGTCCCTACAAAGTTTTTACAATTGGTAATATGTGTATATTTAGATGCTATCAGACATTATAGGTTTACCATATATAGTTGATAATGCATGTATTATATATGAAAAAGTTGACATTTTTTATTATATGTTATTAAAGTCGTATCAATATAGTAGCAAATAAATATACTGGAATATTCCATTACATGAATTTAGAGGTTTGCTGGGTCCGTTTTCACTAAAACATATTTCCTATTTTTTTAGATCATTGATCTTGATTGGCTGGATTAGGCCTGTCATTGTTATAACCAGAAGAATGGTTAGATTTTTCATCCTGGGAAAGTTTGATTCTCGATCGTATATTATCTTTGTGGATTTTTTTGTTGCGTGTTGTGATTACAATGTCGCCTTTGTCTTCCTTTACCGTGTGTTCGCTGAATCGATCGGTATTTTTATTTCTGCGTGAAGACCTAACAAAGATTTTATCCCCGGGTAGGTATTTGATGTTTACGCGTTTTGTATTAACATGATCCAAGAGGTTTTGTTGATTGTTTTTTAATTTCGCCTCTATATCAGGATAGTCTCGTCTGTTAAAAAATACGTCTTCAGGTTTGTATCCAGTCGACGAGTGGATTGTTCGGTTGTATTGAGTGACTGCATCAAATAGGAAGTCCTTGCATTCACCTCCTTCTTGTTTAGCGAGGGCTCTGACGATTTCGATGAGTGTGGAATGTGCTCTTTCTACTTGGCTGTTGCTGGTAGAGTGGTCGACAGGTGTAGTAGTGTGGTTAACGTGATGCCGGTTGAACACAGCTTTTGCCTGTTGACTAATAAAAATAGACTCGTTATCTGTCATAACACTTTGTTGGCCCGGATAAACAAATATTTGGGATAGGAGTTCGTTTAATGTAATGTGGGTATTAATTTTATTAGATATATAACGTAAGTGCAGATACTTTGAGTACCTATCTATAGTACTAATGTATATTTCATTGTTCATGTGGAATACATCCATTTGTAGATATTGGGAGCATTTGCTTGGTATAGGTGTTCGTCCTATGGGTTGATGGTTGGGTTTCCGATCGTACTTGGTGACATGGCATATTTTACAGTTTATTGCATATTTTTTGCAGTCCTTTGACAGAGTTGGCCAATAGCTGGTTTCCCAAATTTCTTTTGAGTTATTTCTGTGGTTACGATGAGCTCGAATGTGCACATCTTCCAAAATCTGTAATTGTTTTTCTCTATCTGTTATGTCTTCTAATAGCTTGTCGGTTAAGGCAATCTTGTATCTCCCGAATACCTTTTTAATTTTATCGCAGTATTTCATCATTATTTCTGCTTCCATTTTTAAAGCGTTCAATTTATTTGGATTTAAAGTTTTCTTCATGAAGTCTATAAGTTTTTCTTCGTTAGTGAAGTGTATTATGTGTCGAAAATTATTGAATATGTTGGTCGATTCAAGATTATTTTTGTTGGATTCTTTCAATATTAGTTGGTTTCTATAGGCGTTTAATGGTCTTTTTAGTATCTTGAAATTCTCTGTAGGTATGTTGTCATCCGTTGTTGCGTTTATCTGTTGTCTGGATAATGCATCGGCCACAATATTTTGGCTGCCTGGTTTGTAAACTAGTTTTGCTCCGTACTCTTCAATGATGCTCTTCCATCTCTTGAGTTTCGTATTAGGATTTTTTTCGGAAATAGCAAAAGTTAGGGATTGATGATCCGTGTATATAGTTAAGTCTGTGATACCATACAGAAGGTTGCGTAGTTTCTGGAGGGCCCAGATAATTGCTAATAGCTCCTTTTCGTTGGTGGAGTAGTTAATTTCTGCGGAGTTTAGTGTTCTAGAAATGAAAGTTAGAGGGTGTCTTCCCTGGCTTAATACTGCTCCTATTGCAAAGTTGCTGGCGTCGGTAGTTAATTCGAAAGGCTTCCCATAGTCGGGCTGGAACAGCACGATTTTTTCTTGAAGTTTAATTTTTATATTATTGAAAGATTCTTTAGCTGGCTCGTCAAATTTAATCTTTATATTTTTGCTTTTGTTTTTCGATACTTGTCCTTCTCCTTGAAGAAACAAAGTCATTGGCTTTGTAATTTTGGCGTAATCCTTAATAAATTTCCTATAATATCCTGCTAATCCTAGAAATGATCTTAATTCCTTCAAGTTTGATGGTTCGGGATAATTTTTTATAGTATTGATCTTCTCAGGGTCTACAGTTATAACTCCTTGTGAGATTATATGCCCTAGGTAGTTGATCGATTTCTTAAAGAAATGCGACTTCTCCGATGAAATCTTCATGTTTGCTTTCTGTAGAGCTGCAATTATTATTTTCAAATGTTCCATATGTTCGTCCTCGTTACCAGAATATATTAGGACGTCGTCAATGTAGACATAAGCGAATTTTCCAATATAGGGTCGTAGAATATCGTCTATTGTCCTCTGAAAAATGCTAGGTGCGTTTTTGAGTCCGAAGGGCATGCGAACAAATTCGTATTTAGCTCCGTTTATGGAGAAGCTAGTTTTCGCCCGATCAGATTCCTTTATTTTTATTTGGTGAAATCCAGATTCCAGATCGAGTGTTGAAAATACTTTAGCCTTGCCTAGGTTTTGTATAGTAAGGTTTATGTCAGGGATAGGGTATCGGTCTGTTACTGTCTCATTATTGAGTTTTTGATAGTCGATCACCAATCTTCTTTTAGGCCTGTTCTGATCATCTGTACCTTTTTTTGGTACGATCCACACTGGTGAGTTATAGGGGCTGTAACTTTTTTGAATAATCCCCTCATTCAGCAATCTGTTTATTTCTTCGTTTACGAAGTTATTGTCTGTGACTGGGTATGGGTATTGTTTAGAATAGACTGGGTTTTCGTTTCTAGTCTTTATTGTGGCTTCTATATTGGTTACAAATGGTAGAGTTGGATTCATTTTTTCATTAATATTCATGATTTCTTCTATTACTTCTTTAAATCTTTTGTTTTCCATGGTAAAGTTTATTTTTAGCTCAGGTTTTTCTTCTGGTTTCTTTTCCGTTTTGAATTTGTACTTCATTTCATAGGTTTCGAGACTGATCTCGGCTTTTAGTTGCTTAAGGCCTTGCTCGCCTAGGATCATGTCGAAGTCTTTCAAGTCGTTAGTCTCGTAGAAGGTTATGTTATGGCCAAATAGACCGATTTGTTTTTTTGTTTCTATTAGGGATGTTCCATGTAGGGTATTTACTTTAATAGGTGCAATGGGTATAGATCTGCCATATGGGTATAGTGTTGAAACGTAGTTCATTGTTGCTCCAGTGTCGATCAAAACGTTGACCTTGACTGTTGGTCTCCCTATATCCTTAGATTCTAAGACTAAACACGGGAGGCCGTGTACTTTCCTAAAAAAGTACTTTCAGAGATTAGATTTTCTGGAGTAATTGAAGCAGGGATGGGGATAGTGTTCTCCGCTATCTGATTGAGTCTTTGCGGGTTAGTCTGTCGGGTATTAGGGGTAGGGTTTTGGTATTGATTTTGGTTCCAATGATTGTTAAATGGTTGCCCTGGTCTTTGCTGAGTATTATCATGGTTTCTTGGGGGATAGTGGTTATATCTTTGGGGTTTATTAAAACTGGATCTTTGTTGATATTGGTTATGTCTTTGTTCCACAGGTATATAGTGATTTCTTCTATATGGTAGTGAATAATCTCTATCTTGCTGGCTAAGTTTAAAGGTTTCGTTATCGTGTAGAATAGTACTGGCTATAGCGTACGCTGTTTCTATATCTTTGGGCCTACTATTGTATAGGGTACTCCGAGTAAAATCGCATTTTAAGCCTTGGATGAAAGTTCTAACCCCGTCTTGTATAGCATGTCTACATAGTGGAGCGGCATCTTCGCCCTCTTCTAGTTCTATTTTGTTGAGCACTAGGTTCAAGGATTTATTAACTTTATTAAAATAATCTCGCAGAGAAAGTTTTCCTTGTATTAATTTACGGAGTTTTCCTTGTAACGCGTATAAAGGTCTTTGGTCGGCATACACGTCGTCCAATCGTTTGATTATAGCGTAGAAATTAAAAGCTGTGCAGTTCGTTACTAAAAGATTGGCAGCTTCTCTTCGAATTTTAGACCTTAATAGTGTTAGACATGTATAGTATTTGCATGTATTTTGGAATTCTTTTATATCTTCCATAGCCTTCCAAGCCATACTACGCCACGCTCTATATTCTTCGTGGTTACCATCGAATGTAGGTAAACTTTTAAATATTTCTATGTCTATCTGTTCTGCGTTTTGTGTCGGGGATTTGATTGATTCTTGTTGTTCCTTAGCTATATCTTCGCTACAATCCTGTATGTTCTGTGATTGTAATTTGGTTATCATTTCGTTTAGTCTTTGATTCTCGCTATTAATTTTTTTGTTCTCAGTTCTTAATGTCTCAAAATTAGTTGCTAGGTGAGCAATCTGGGCTTGTAACTCAGGTAAAGTAGCCATAGTTGGGTTTTCTTTAGATGAACTAAGGTAGGTTTTTCCACTTCTCAAACTCATAGACAACTCCTAGTTCTTATTATTGTTTTTCTGCCTAACAATTTTTTTATATAAGGGTTTCTGTATGTATATAGACACTAGTAATTAAGTTGTACTTACGGTTTCCTAATGGAGAAAGTGTCATATGGAGCTTTAATGTTTGCCTATGTGGTTGCTTCGCTTCCAAGTGGTGATCTCTGGATGGTTCTCCCTGCTGTACGAATGCGATTTTAAAGTTGGGTCGTCTTCAGGGATTGAGTAGAGGTTGATTTTCTTTGAATTCTCGGTGCTTTCGCTTGAATAATTTTTATGTGATGTATCTATTGCACTAGTTTGAATTGGATTATGGCTTTTCACATTCAGCCGGTTGTTAATTTGCTTTAGTTTGAATAATTTTTATGTGATGTATCTATTGCACTAGTTTGAATTGGATTATGGCTTTTCACATTCAGCCGGTTGTTAATTTTGTGGGGTTTTTTCTGCACTGAACTATTATTTGGTGCCACCTCTCTCACAGTATTTTTCTTACCAAATCGATGAACTGCTGCGACAATCCGTTGAAAGTTTATACTGGTCCTCTGGTCGGCACGACTTCTATTTCGTGGATTTTAGTTTTATTAAACTAAGCTCGACAGCTGAAAATTAATTTGGTGGTCCTTTTGGATCGCCGGGCCTTTACCAATATCCAACTACACCCTCATATGGTGGGGAATTACAAGTTTGGAATAATGATAAAAGGTTAATGGTCCGTTCAAACAAGCAGTATACTTGTATGAATGGCAGGATCGCCAGTTAAGGAAAACAACTTGGTGTTTTTTTTTAACTTATTTTATTTAAATTACTTATTAATGACGCTGAGTTCGCTCCTTCACGGCTGGGAAATCAATCGTGACGGTTCCTCTTCGGTGGCGGTATTTATGCCTCGAATTGCGATAAGGTTGAGTGTGTAGTTCGGTATATTTGTTGATGTGTCCGTCATGGGCATTCGTTGATTGTTTGTCTTGAGATAGATTGGATTGATTTGCTATACTGGGCCATGTGTTGATTATTTGTCTTACGATTAGAGATGTCTTGGCGGCATCGATTGGTTTTATTATCGTCGGTATCCTTTGACTATGTTTTGATAATGCGAGTTCGGGTGAGTATGGTATTTGTACAATATTTATGCAGTATTTAGTTTGCAATATGGAAAAGATTAAATTGGATTGTATGTATATTGGTATCATAATGTAACTGTACAAAGGTTGGTAGAGATTAATAATAAAGATATTTGGGGTTTAAAATACAAGGGTTATTATGTACAGAGATTTGTTTGGGGTTTGAACTACAGTAATGCATAGGTATATCTAATACATTATGTGGGAGGTGTTAACTCGCGACAGATACCAAGCAGTGATCTGAGTTTCCCAGTAGCGCAGGAACCTCTACGGTATAAATACTTTGGGTCAGATGTCAAAACCAGATCCAGGGTGTTCGCACAATCGCCTCGGGCATCCGGCACCCGCGTCGGCTCCTCCACGAGTTAGGTCAAGTTGTGGCTTACAGCAAACATCTCTCACAGCCTCCCAGCCTCGTCGGTTCTGTTAGAATGTAACAACCAACCGGAATTGTACACATCAAAATCGCCAAGGGCAACGTATGTGAAAGATGTTCGAAAAATGTCGCCGGTCGATAGTCATTCGGGGAGCGGTAAAGACAACAAAGAAATTTAACGGGATTCCTCAGCACGACCCTCAACCATATGATGTCCATATTATTGGGTTCCAAAGCCTCCATCCTCTGGCAAGCCAGATCGGACCGCGCGAAGACACAGAGTCCACCCTCAAAACGGAATCTCAAATGTAAGTCGTATCCCGAGCAACGAAGATATGTCGAATCAGTGGACGGATCGACCTGGATCTCGGTTGGGGCAAGGATATAAGGTTTCGTTGTTCGCAAATATTGGTGGACGGCGTTTACATTCATATTGGTGAAACCGATGCCCCTGATGTTACAAAATACCGCCACCAGTCGAGCGTGGGCAGAGCCGCGAGAGCGAGCCCGGTTATGCGGTTATGATGAACCTCTTAAAGTTCCGTTATTTATCATGATATCTGCATTATGTTCCCCTTGACATAGTCCCCTCGGAGATCCGAGTGCGAGACTAGTTTCCCCCCGGAATTGTTTATATCAGAAGGCACCATCATGACTTATCTCCGTGTCAGTCCGGGCCATCAGCCACACATCCGAAACACTGTCGAAGATTTCTCTCGGCGATATCGGGGAATGTACAGCGTGACGGGGTGGTATCTCACCTTTGGACCGACTACCACCTAACCAACCTTTTCTCGCACCGGTCCATCAGCCAAGCTCCGAAATATGGCCAGGGATTTCTCCCGACCATTTCACGGAGCCTAAAGCTTAATGGGGTGGTATTTCACCGGGCGACAGGGCGTTGGGACTCCGGCTGCCACTCGGCCTTTACTCGCCTCTTACGACAAGCCGGCCTAGCTGTGAGTATATTCGAACGCCCTACTCACGGGGCAAGGTTCATATTAAGGTGAAAAAAAAGGATAGGTTGTGGGTTGTAGGTAAAATGGGTAGGTAGTGATGCACATCATAATATCATCACCTCGTTAACTATATTGTACGTGTCATGGCCTTATTTAGCAAGTAAAATTTGTTAAATTTTCCATAACAATTTGTTTTTCCCGGCAAGGTTATTAACTGTTGAGTAATACGGGTAGGTTAGGTTCCAAAGCTCAGCTACCCGATGAAATACCAACCCATTGAGCTATAGTTTCCGTGAAATAGTTGGGAGATCTTTAGGAGAACGCTTTTGAGCTCTTTTTTGTGCTCCAAAATGCGTAAATGTTCTTTTTAATTTAATTTTTAATATATTTTCGTAATCATTATCATCATCGGCACTACAACCGGGAACCGATCTTCGCCTTATTTAGCAAGTCCTGAGGCTTGATAAATTTTCCATAATGATTTGTTTTTTTTTTCGGGCAAAGTCATTAGTCTTGCGCCAGATATTTTCGTAGTAATCTTAGATAATTGCTTAAACATTAGCTTGTTCCTGAATTTTTTAACTACGGTTAAGATTTTCCTAATCCCGGAAGAGAATTCTAAATTTATTACGATTCCGTGCGAAGTTTAAAATCGACTGTCTTCATTTTTAATTGTTCACTCGCCAAGTAAACTTTAATGGCACAAATTAATATAGGAACCGAACGCTAGGATTTGCTATAAACATTTAAAGCAAGGTGTTTCGAAAGTGTGAACTATGCAACAGTGAAATTTGACTAAGGCTTTACATACGGGACAGTTCCACCTTTATCATTAGAGTTCGATATTGTGAAATCAAGTCAAGTTAGTTCAGTTTAGTTGCTTGATAGAATTCATTTAAAGGATTTCAAGTGACTGTTTAAACAGTATATTTTTCAATGCACTCCATTTTGATTTGAAACGATAATCGTCTGGACAGCTAGCGTTGGAGTGCCCAATACATAAAAAGAAATCAGACGAGGGCATAATCCAAACGTGGAACGCCCAAACAACAATTTGTACTTCAATCCTGACTCTATTAATTTGTGTTTCCATTCATGTTGTTCAGACGTCTCACGCTGTGTTGTTGGCCCGTGCAGGATATGATTATTGTTTTCGTTGTAGGTCTTACCTCAAGTGGCTGTAGCCGGGTTGGCTGCTTCAGGTATCGAGAGGTCTGTTAGATCCTACCGGGGGTGTGTCGGTACTGGCTGCCCAGGCGAAAGCGGCGTAGATGGGGTATGCCGTTTTTGCTTCCTCGGCGGAAGCCTTCCTGAGGACCTTACATCCCCTTAGGACTCGTTTTGCCTGTTTTAATTACTTTGCTTTATTAAAGCACGAGGAGTTACGAAAATAAATGAGCCTTTCTTTTGGTGATATATTTATATATTAGGTGCGCAACTAAGTTTGTCAATAGTTGGCGATGCTGCTCTAAGTGATACAACGTGCCGGGATTGGTTTTTTTTCATTTTTAAAACATTTTTTTTATTTTCTCTTTATATTCTTAGTTTCTAAATTAAAGGCTAGACAAAAAATGCTTAAATTCTAGCTTAATTATCTTATATAATAACTTACTGGTCCTTCGCAGACGCTCTAAGCTAAACATTACTTAACATTTGTATAATTTGCCTTTCGGCGACAGAACTTTGTGGCAGTACTGATAATTAGTTGAAATACAAAGAAAAATCTGAAAAACTTTGTCAATTTTTTTGTTTTTTTTTCTTAAAATTTAACTTACTTAACTTACCTAATATATTTTTTTTTTGTTTTTAATGTAAAAGCTCTTAACCTAACTTAACTTAAATCTTATACTACCCTAATTCTAGAAAAGCTAAGTCTATGTAAGCTAGCTGATGATACTATGATTCTATACCGACTTTGGTACCCAGGTCTTTATATGCCATTCAACCACCAGAACTGTTGACGCTGTCTAATACTAACGGTCTCTGTGGGAGATAGCCCTACTGAAGCGCAGGAGCTCTTCTTCGGTGCGCGTTACTTCCCGGTCGTAGCACAATCGCCCGTCTACAGATGATCTACTTACATGATAGATCAGCGGAATTCCGGATCTATCCTGTATAAGCCCTTTCATATCCAAGTCAAGGAACGCCTCTGGTGGAACAAAGCCGTTGCGACGCACGCTCTCATAGTACAAGGTGTTTGGATAATAGGCCCCGAAAATTAGGTCACTGGACGAGCTTATTGCTCTCGCAATATGCCCTCTGATTAATTTAATCATAAAATTATCCACCCTATTTATGTACGCTTCATTATATAAAGTCTCATTTGAGTAATACTTTTTATAGTCCGATTCCGGTGTCCGATATAATCTGAGACAATTTCTGAGACACTTTCTCTCGAACACCCGAATCTTTTCCAACAAATTTGGACCTATCTTGAACCATACTGGGCAACCATATATGAGCATTGGCCTGATTAGCGTCATGTAGCATATGACTTTTACCTTGCTGTCAAGTTGGCTAGTGTGAAATAGCCTCCTTGTCATAGCAAAAGTTTTCCTCGCTGCAAAGCAGCCTCTACATGTCTGTTGAAATACAGATATTGGTCTAGCCAGATGCCCAGGTATTTAACTAAACTCTTGGTTTCCAGTTTATCTCCATGCGGTCCCACGATAACTACCTTTCGCCAGTTTTTCCTTGTGTCGTACGTGGCTTTATATAATGGAGTTCTGAATAGGATGGCTTCACATTTCTGGAAGTTGATCTTAAGTTTCCAGTCATTGCAATAGCGCTGCACTTTGTTGAAGTCTCGCTGTATTAACCTATTTATAATCTCAACTTTCGGAGCTGTTCTGTAAATTATGAGATCGTCTGCGTACGCAATAGCCTGCGGAAGTGCTTCTAATAAGTCGCTAATATAAATGTTAAAAAGAATCGGAGAGAGTACCGCGCCCTGTTGCAAGCCATTCTTGATATTATACGTTTTATTAGAGGTCACATTACCACTTTTGACCACGAACCTCCTCTCCTTTAACATATCGTAAAGTACATATAGTAAAGGCTTATGTATGCCATGTCTGACCAGTTTGTAATACAACCCTTCGATACAGACGGTATCAAAGGCTTTCTCCAAGTCGATCAGACAGGCCCCTGTGCATTCGTTCCTACATTTATTCCATTGTATGTCGGAGACCAGTTTAGCTGCGGCATGTGTGGTTTCATGACCCGCCCTAAAGCCAAACTGGTTATTTGGAATAATGCTGTTGTCGTCTACCCATTTTAGCAGAGCTTTGTTAATGGTTTTTTCAAATGCTTTACTGATGCTTGGGAGTAAACTTATCGAACGCATGTTCATTGGGTTTGTGCAGTCTTTGCCCTTTTTTGCGATGGGCTGAATGATAGCCGTTTTCCAACGCGCGGGATAATATGCATTATTCAACGCGTTGTTAAACAGGACCGTGTATATATCTATTGCCTTTGGGGGCAGGTTCTTGAGTACGATGTTAGGTACTCCATCTATTCCCACTGACTTTTTGCTTCTTAATGAGTCGAAGATACTCTGGATTCCTTCCCTTGTTATTAGAAGGCTATTAGCCACTACACCATTGGCATTAATGTCAATTGACAGATTATCTTCACTGAATTCGGTAAAACCCGGATTCTCCGATTGCCAAAGTGAAATTTCATTCCGGAGGTGCAGGTGATTGAGTAGAACTCTGTCCTCCAGGTCGTGATTTCGGTGAATGCTTTCATTCACCTTGTACATTTCCTGAAAGACAGCTCCCAAAGCGTTCACCTTTTCCAAAGGATCTTCGATCACGAAGAGCTCACCATTGAGGATAGCGTTCTCTGCATCTATGCCAATGTTGGTTAGCAGCAGCTTGTTTACCTCAGTACGTGGGATTTGGAGACACTGAATCTCATTTTGATTATTTCTCCTGAATATTTTATTTATTTGTGGGAACATATTCGGGTTATTAGGTTTATAGCTCGAATTCTGTTGTTCCAATACAAATTTGTTGCTAATCTATAATTAGCTTTAAGTAATTGTTGGAGGTTTTTTAATCGGGATTTCAGTGATATTATCTCCTGGTCTTGTCTGTCTGTAAACTGTCTGTGTAATTGTTTTAATTTCGATAGCAGTCTGCTCTTTTGCCTGTGGAGTGCGTTTATTGTTGCGTTTCTGTACATGTTAGTGTGACTGTAACTGTTGTTTTGGGAATTGTTTTGCCCATTGTTCGTTTTACGGTTTCGTCCATTTGTTGAATGTATTTGTCGATTTCGACATTAGTCAGGTTTCTGTTTACTGGCAGATTAAAGTCAATCGAACGAAGTTCTTTTGTTAATGATCTGGTGAACCGCGGCCAGCGCATTGCCCCGTAGTTATAGGGTTGCGGGATCACGAATTCCTCCAGATCTGCGAGCTCGTTCGGGAGCTCTATTACTGCCGTGAATGCACAGTGGTCACTATCGTATTCAATTGTCCGTAAACAGTTTGTGTTTCGTCTATTGGTGTTAAGTAATCTCAGTCGTGAGTCGATTAGCAAGATATCTAAGAACGATCTACCTCTAGGGAACGATGGATATTCGGTAGCTAGCAGGTCAGTTCTATATTCAATATGAAACTGATCTAACCAGTCAACTGATTTCCTCTGGCATTAGATATATAATTTCCCCAATTTCTATGCTTGGCGTTCATATCTCCCCCTAGAATAAAGTAATTTTTGCCCAGGTGCAATTGTAAGCATCGGAAGAGAGTCTCGAGCTCTGCTATAAATAGATTATGTTGGTGCTCCTCAGGTGCGTAGACCGCAATCGCATACAAACCCCTTCCTTGCTGAAGGGGTATGCGTACGATACAGGCTTCCAGCACCCGGAACCAGCGCACTTCTCCACTATATATAACTTTATGAGGGATCCCTTTTCTAATAAAGATTGCGACACCCCCCCCTTGAGAGGAGTTAGGTCGGTCTCTTCGTATAATATCGTAGTTTTTATGCCATATCTTGTGTCTCTGGTTTAACTTTGTTTCCCCCGCCAGAAGCAATCAGGCCGTTCAACTTGCAACAGGTTGAAAAGATTGGCTCTTCTCTCAGTTCTTATTAGTGAATTTACATTCACGACAAGAGCTTTTATTGATGTTGGGGTTAGAGGGTTTATATTGACTTTTTGTTTAGATTGGGCAAGTACGAGTAGATCTCGTTTATTTGGTTTTGCAGCTGTGTCATCTGTCTCTGCAGATTAAGCAGAACCGTGACCACGTCTGCTGGCGATGTTGTTTCAGTCTGTGTGGGAGTATTTGTGGCTACCAATGTTGTAGCCTGGTTTGATGGTCTCCCACCCGACGCAACTTGTGCGTACGACCGCTGCGATGTTACGGGCATTGTTGTAGTACGAGCTGGCTCTGTGTTTTTTTGCCGGGTCACACTTCTTGCCATTATTTCTCGGAATTTAGGACATCCTCGATAATTAGCGGGGTGTCCCTTATTCCGGCACACTGCGCAATTTAGAAGGGCTTTGTCTTCTACCCTTTCTTTTCCCAGAGGGCATTCTTCTGCCTTATGGTCTTTTCCGCATTTTACGCAACGGTGCTGCATTTCACAGTTCGCCGCCGCGTGACCAAACCTTTGGCAGCGGACACATTGCAGGATGTCTCTGCCTTTTTTAAACTTGTCCCATGTGACACTTTGATGATCCAAGACTGTAATCTTTCTTAGACCACCAATTCTGCTGCTGGGCGTTAGTTGAACCAAAAAGAAGGGTAGCTTGCGGTTTTCCCTTCTTGCCTTGGTTGTAGTGAACGGTTTTACGGAGATAAACTCGAGATCGTCGTGCCTCAACTTTTGAAGCATCTCGAGCAGAGCCTCCGGTTCCACCTCAGGGTCGACACCCTTTAATAGAACCGTTACCCTCTTTGTTTGCTTCGGCGTGAACGAGTAGAATTCCGCGGTGGCCCTTTTTAAGACCTCTTTAATTTTTTCGTGGTCTGCCAGTGCCGGGATTGGTTCCGTTGCTTCAAAGACGACGATTTCGATGTTGGCGACCGTCCGCGTGAAGGAAGACCAAAAACCTTCGAAGACGCTGTATTAGAGGCATTGCTCGAAGAGGATCCATACCAAACGCAACACGAGCTTTCATCAGTAGTAGGAGACACCCGCCAAGCCCTTTCCAAGGGATTGCACGCGTTGGGAATGAGTCAAAAGCAAGGAACTTGGGTTCCTTATGACTTGAAGCCAAGGGACGTTGAGCGTTTTTTTTTTTTTTTTTTTTTGCCTGTGAACAACTGCTCCGGCAGCAAAAAGGGAAGGGTTTTCTTCATCGCATCATGACGAGTAATGAAAAATGAATTCATTACAGCAGCTCAAAAAAAGTCGTAGGGACTTGCCCGGTTATGGTTCTACGTCGTCGACTCGGGCGAATATTTCCACTGCGAAGGTTATGCTGTACATTTGGTGGGACCAGGTCGGTGTTATTTATTACGAGCTGTTGAAATCGAACGAAACCATCACTGGGGAATGGTGTCGACTTCAATTGATGCGACTGATCCGAGCACTGCGCGAAAAACGGCCATGTAACATTAGAGTTTGACCTCTGATGTAGACATTTAATATTTATTTATCGGAAATTAATTTGGTTCATTTTATTTATAGTTTTTTCGGTTATGTCCTTGTTCGGGCGCCAAAATGTAACATTAAAGTTTGACCTCTAATGTTGACATTTGATATTTATTTATCGGGCAGCTTAATGGCCAAGATGTTGTACTAGTTATTAGTATTTTATTATTATTACAATGTAACACCTGAGCGTAACCCCAGATATTAACATTCATTATTTAATTATTAAAATGTAACACCTGAGCGTAACCCCAGGTATTAACATTTATTATTTAATTATCTAAGAGTTATCTTCTGTTAAGTCCCACGTTGGGCGCCAAAATGGAACATCAGAGTTGTGTACTCCGATATTAACGTTTAATATTAGGTTATCAGTATTAGTGTTTCGTGATTACTTACAGGCTCTTACTGCGACTTCCTTATGCTTCCGTCTTTTTCAATGCGGCCTCGTCTCACTGATTTGCCTTCCTCAGTTGTGGAAACAAAGTCTCTTCACTTGGTTTTTTGTGTGACTTCTGATTTTTATTTTATTATACAACACAATACAACTTTTCGGTAGAGTTTGGGTATTTGACTGTATACTTAACGATTATTAATATTTGAAAGAGTAATTTACTGTTATTATACTGTACTGTACTTAACTAAACTTCACTGCAATACACTGTTCTGCTAAAAAAAACACTGTTAACGGTAATCTAATCAAGGCAAGAGGTCCGCTGTACACACGCTAAGGCCGCAACCTCTTGTCCGATAGATCAGATCACTATACACTGCACTGCAACTTGCAACTTATTTGCAACCACTTTATATACCATTTTAATTTGCTAAATATGCAGATGATGCATTTTCTCACCCAGAACGTGTAACCTATTCTGAGGTTATTCGTTTGGATGGATAATTATCGCAAGATATGCGATATGAATTAATTGTCCGTGGAGAAGGCTTTGCTTTTGAATGAACGCGAGTATTGCATTGTATGCAGAATACTTTGATTAATGTTCACTTAGATGGAATCATATGAATTGATGATTGGATTTCTGCGAAGATTTATTATTTGAGGATGGAAACTTAATTGTATTATGTATGTTGAGAGGGGGTGTAAAGCGAGGTGTAACAGCCACAATACGAGCAGAGACACGAAAAAGTGATTCTACTGCATGACGACGCTCGACCTCATGTTGACAAACCCGTTAAAACCTACCTGGAACCGTTCAAATGTGAAGTCCTACCCCGCCCGCCATATTCCCCAGATATTGCGCCGTCCGATTATTACATGTTCCGTTCGATGGCACATGGTCTGGTTGATCAGCAATCCCGCTTGGCTTGATTCGTGGATAGTCTCATGTTCTGCGTCGATCTCATCCTCGACGAGAACAGCAAACATAAGAGCACCAATATTATTGGTGTTCCAAAATAGCGTACAGGCAATCAACGAAAAATACAAATGAAAATCAACCAAAACAACTCATCGAACAAAATAAAACACGGAAGTTAACGCGTGGATCGTCTTCATGAGATCCTTGTTTCTTTATTTCTTGGTCGACTTTATCACAAACGTAAAAGAGAACTGAACAAGCAAAAAGGCACCGAATGCACCTAAATAAAAGTCTTCTGTTCGAGACGGCGTTACAAAAACATGCTGCCTCTAAAACAGTAACAACAAAACCAAAACTGTGTTAAACAGTAACAATGAAACTGTGAATGAATAGACAATTTTTCCTTCTCCTCTATTCAGCAACTACCAGCATTCAGTGCCACCACAGAATTTTCTGTTGTAACCTCATAGTTTGATTTTTATTGAGGTATAAGCTTAGGCGCTAAATGCTTGAGTGTATTGTCGAATAGACGACGTGTGTTGCTGGTAGCAGCTTTCATTGATATCGCAGGATAACATTCTTCGTCCATATCATCCATCTTTAAGTGTAGATTTTTCGGTGAGTTTGGCATTGAGTCACCATCTTCATGCTTTGTTGCTGTACTGCAACACCTCAAAAGATGAACACTTTTATCGTAACGGCATTCGGGCTCTGCCACAAAGATGGGAAAAATATAAACTTCGAATGATTTATTTGTAACCATTTTTTCATAATAAAGTTACATTTTCATAAAAAACAGCGAGAACCTAGTTGGGAACCTATTATATCAAAGAATATAATATAAAAATTCTCTGCCGTAGGATCGGGCTATGAATTGGAAGTGATCTGTTGGCCGTAGCCTCGGCCTCTGGGCACTGACTGATCCGAAATCAAAAGTGTGACCCCTTTTTATGCTTTCTATCTACAGAGTTTTGTTAAAAAGTGTATACAAATTCCAAGACGCAGAAACAAGATTTTGAGTACGCTTGAATTGGATTGGGGTTCCCGGAAGGATATGGGAATTTGTTTGAAAAAATTCTCGCAACTTCAAATCATGAAAAGCAATTGAAAATGGATATTTTTTGATGTTGACATTATTGGGAATTGAATGAAGGTGAGACAAATGAACATTTGGTTTAATTTGTCGCGCATATGTTTTAATTCAGGGTAATGATTGGAGTTTTGGATAAGGGTAGGATAATAGGGTTTTTCTATTATAATGGGGGATTGGATGAGAGTAGTGATTTAGGATCCCTACACTTGATTGTAGTAAACGAAATTACTAGCTCTGTTGTAGCGGGTGTGCGAATAGTTGCCTCTATTGTCTGTATTGGGTTATAGCATATGACATGTCCGATTTTCGCTCAGTTGGAAATAAGATGTTCTCGAGTGAACATCTGTGCCAGAACGTTAAATGTTCTCCTTTTATAAAGTAAAGTGGTACGTGTGCTTGACCGGTGAACATTTTAGGGTTCGTTACACGTATAGTTTTTTTTTTTAAAGGAATTGTTTATCATGCTGTCGGCAGTTCGAATTCGAATTCTCTTCCTTTATGGAATTAAAATGGGACATAATGCGTCATTGGCAATGAAATACATTAATGATTTGAGGATGTAGCGGTAAATGAACGCGCCATACGACGTTGGTTTGGAAAGTTCCGTTCGGGAGTTTTCAGCCTCGAAAATGAACCACGTGGGAAGCCGGAAACGTTAGTTGACGACAATGTTTTAACAGCAACGGCGGATGCGGACCCAACAGAAACCGGAGATTGTATAAAAGCTTGGGAGTATCCCCAATGACAATAACCCGACACTTTTGGATCATAGGAAAAGTAAAAAAACCTGGATAAGTGGGTACCACATGAACTGAACATGTCCCAAAAACTACGGCGCCTGGAAATCTGCGCACCGCTTAGATTAAGAAACCAAACTGAACCGTTTTTGCAGCGGATAGTCACGTGTAATGAAAAGTGGATTCTGTATGATAACCGTAAAAGACATGGGCAGTGGTTGGATGCAGGTAAAAAACCACAACACATCCCTAACCCCGATCTTCATCCAAATAAGGTTATGGTCACAATTTTCTGGACATCGTAAGGACCAATCCATTTTTCATTTCTTCAACCAGGAGAAACGATAAACGCTATCAAATATTGTGAGGAAATCGTCGTATTGCATGCCAAATTGGCTGAAAAGCAACCTGCGTTGGTCAATAGAGACGGCCCGATCCTTTTGCATGACAATGGTAGACCTCATACCTCACAAGTAACGGTACAAAAACGGTCGCAGTTGGGATTTGAAATGTTTCGCATTCACCGCACTCTCCTGACATTTCCCCAACGAACTACCATCTTTTCCGCAATTTGAATTCCTTTTGCCGGCAGCAGGTCTTCCGGAACCGAGCAGAGGTCATAAAAGCCTTTGAAAATTTCATTGCCTCAAAAAGTCAGCATTTCTACGAAAAAGGAATATTTGACCTTGTGTCAGGTTGGAAGAATGTCATAGATGCCAACGGATCCTATTTTGATTGAATACAACTTTAGGGAAAAATAATATTACTATAAAATCATTTCATGTGGTACAACCCAATATTAGCAAGAAAAATTCCCGATTCGTTCCATTGAAGACTAGAGAGCTCGCTTCATATGTGTGCGGGTTGACGAACGCACCACAACTCCTGAATTAAACATCCGGCGAAATCGGGGCACGGTCCGTTCGATCGCGCCAACTACTACTTATTGGCCTGTAGGAACCCGGTAGTTCACGACCTCACCGACTCGACTCTGTCCCCTGTCCTGTGCACTCTCCTTCCATGCTTGATCATCCGATCCGAACTCCGCATGGTCAAACCTTACATTGCCCTCCCATCTCCGTCTCGGCCGTCCTATTGGTCTGTTTCCCGTTGGTCTACCGTCAAGAATTCTACGCACGGTCCTATCGTTACCCGTTCGCGCCACATGTCCGGCCCATCTTAACCTTCGCGACCTGTTTACTCTCACTTGCGGTATAGCTCTTCCAAATCATGGTTGTGGAGTTTCCTCCATTGCCCTGCCTCTTCGTCATATTTGCCAACAAAGATACTCCTTAGAACTTTATTCTCGAATACGCGCAATTTGTTTTCTTCCCGTTTTGTGAGAGGCCATGTTTCGCATCCGTATAGAGCAATCGCCATGATTATGGTTCTATAGACACGAAGCTGTATGCTACGTGACAGCAGTTTGGATTTCAGCAGTTTACTGACAGGGTGCCAACTAGCGTTGGCGGAATGCAGTCTTTTGTTAATTTACTTCGACATTCCGTTACTGGGCGTTACTGGCGATCGTGCTAAGACATAGACAAAATGAATAGTTTCCAAGGGAGATCTGGAATTCGCCGAGATGAAAGCGAGTGTAGCGCTAGCAGAACTCGAATTGTTGTAACCGAATTCGGAAGCGGAAGACAAAGGCCGGTGGGGAAGAATTTCACTACAGCCAACTTGAATCGTAGCTCAGCCAGGCGAGGTCAGTTGGGGACAGGAAGAAGTTGTGGCATCAGGAGGACAAAAGGACATTCAGGAGTTAGCTCAAACAGTGCCAAA
Source organism: Microdon myrmicae (assembly GCA_963931805.1). Classification (NCBI taxonomy): domain Eukaryota; kingdom Metazoa; phylum Arthropoda; class Insecta; order Diptera; family Syrphidae; genus Microdon; species Microdon myrmicae. The sequence goes on along the minus strand of OZ007497.1, from coordinate 174,381,774 downwards.
GCTTTCTCAAAGGTTAGACCGGCCTACTTCAAGGTATGACTCCGAACTTCAACGGCGCCAGTGAAGAACGGCTGGCAGTCCAGAGCACGTTCGATGATACGGTGTCCACAAAACTTCAACAGGAAAGAAGAGGAAGAAGATTGCCTCAAAAATACTGATAGGCAAATCGGGGGCTGTCATTAGAAGGCTAAAGAAAGAATCAAGCCTCGAACCGGTCATCTCGCGCCCAATTTAGGTTGAATTTTGTATGCATACGATGCCAACGATAGCGTATCACGAACGTTCGTCAACTACAGTAGATTGAAAGAATATCGTTGAGGAGTGTAGGAAAGACGAAGACATAAAATGGCAACTAAAGGCAGATAAATTAATCAACGCTTTTAATACTGAAATCTCAAATGGGCAAAGTCATGAGGGTGTTAAAGATGTTTATGATTTTTTTACACTAACGTGCGCACAAAAGGGGATTTTGAAGTATCCTTAAATGTCTAAGCCCAGTGCGAATGGACGGAGAGGAAGTGGATAAGGAAAGGACGTATCGGTATATATTGGTCTTTAATAGACATTACAACAACGAGGAAGCACATGATCGGATAGAGCATTCCACTTTCGTGAGGTTCGATACAGAATGGCTCTCTATGTTTATTTGTGCGCCTGAAGTTGACTTTTAACGTGAACTGATGCGCATACCCAGATTGACAGGTATCGCGGGAAAATGTCGAAAGGGGCAGAACAAATTCAGCAAGTTCAGTAGAGCAACGATCTTGGTAATACATATAGAGAAGAGATAGGCATGATGTTGATTATGTTGATGAAGTAAGTATGCTTGGGACAAAGGTTGACTTCAATCAGAGGATAACGTAAAAGCATCTACGAATCCGCGAAAAAAACGGCTCAGAAACTTGGACTGGTTATGATCCAAAAATTAGATCAATAAGAGACCATCCAAATCCTTACCGAAAACCAGATAAAGTAAAATTTGGGGAAGGGAATAGTGCCCGGTATACGTGTGATACTTGTAAACATTCACCCCTCAACTCTTTGCCTGAGAGGACCTCGGAAAAGGTGTAGAGATCCCCTACTTGCCAGAATACCGAAGCGCCAGCTACTGCAAAGGCTTGTAACTTAAAAAAAGATGTTCCAGGGTCATAGGCTCTTTTGGAAGACTCATTGAGAATGGAGTAGCGGCTAAGGGGCACAGGTTGGACAAGATGGGTCAGAAAAGACAGGTCATAAGTGATTGTTTCTTTGCTAAATTGTATATTTATCTATTATGTATGAACATTAGTGAAAAAATGTGCGGTTTATTGAGATCAATGAGTGGATCAGAAGGTTGGCTGCCTACAGTTTTGGAAGACGTTATTTTGTAAAAAAATTAATGTACGACGTCTTTTTGTGTGTTTTATTTTTCGGCCGTTAAGTCCAAAACAAATCACTTAAACTTTCCAATTATCTAATCCAATGCTACTATTCACATTTCATTTCAAAGATAAAGGGCTTTTTATTAAAAGTATCTTTCACTTAACAAAGAAGAGGTTTTTTGCATTTATCTCGGTTTTATCGCTAATTTATGACCACAATCTTCAAAATCTTATCTTAAACTGTCAACTCTATTATTGCACATGAAATATATTACGAAGTAGCATTTCATAATCATTTTCTTTTTATTATGAATCAAATATATTTTTTATTTCTTTTAATTAATCGCATGGACAGCCACCTCAGGAAATATTTTTCCTCCTCTTCTGACAAGCAGTTTAGCGTCCTGTCACAGCTTTCGAGGAAATTATGCTGTTCCCTAGCTGCGTTAGGTCCTTTCTGGCCACTGAAGACTGCCACATTGTTTTGGGCGGCAATGGGTTCCTCCCTTATACTTTCCGCGGATAGTCTCCTTGAGTGGCTCCTAGTTTGCATCAAGTAAGTAGGCGCGTTTATTCAATTTGCGTACCGACCTACCCGGATTTATCTAACCGTGGTTCGCTATTAAGCCGTAGCGAACAAAAACACGATTCCGGAACAAACGACCAGCGATGAGGGACTAGAACCAATCCAGTTACCAGTGGAAAGCAAGAAAGAAAGAAAAGACAAAGGCCTGAAAATAGACACGAGAAACAACGGAAAATATTTGGGTATAATCTATTCTAAATTTTCCACCCAACGTTGATTTCGTCCTCTCTCCTGTAAATTGAAAAAAGAAAAAGGGAAAAGGAGAAACAATATTTTTATTTATCTGGCTTATTTTTATACGGCCTAATCTTATTTGCATCCTAGCCGCTAGTTTCGCTAGTCGGCGTAGGGACGTTAGAGCCTCAGGGCTCTTCCCACCACTGGATTTCTATCCCCGTAGGATCCAATACAAATCTCAGCTGGTGGACACCGGCTGCGCCAAAATTGTTGTGGAATGTTTTACAATTTAATTTAAATGATATATATTTTATTTATATATTTATTATTATTATCATTATTATTATTATTTATTACGATGTAATTAATTACACAATAACTTCATTCTAAATAGCGCTAGCTGCTAGGGCTTTCGGCTAATATCGAGTTACTTTAAATTTTGTTATGAAGGTTAGTAAGTGTTAGTAATTCGTATATGTAGTTGATATTCTGTTCTGATGGTTTTGCCAGAATGTTGCTGAAGGGGTCGTTTCCATTTGGAATAGTTGGTTTGCGATGGTTTGGACTTTTGGGCAGTCGAATATGATGTGATGTGGAGTAAGTGGGACTTGGTTGTTCCAGTTACTGCATTGTGGGGGGCTGGTTTTTGTAAGGATGTGTTGGTGTGTGATTTTGTTGTGTCCTAGCCGGAGTCGTAGGAAGCATTTTATTTTTCTGTTTGAGACTGTTGTTGGGTAAGTAACGGGTTTGGTGTCCTGTTTAATAGTGCTGTACAGGTGGGTGTAGTGGTGCCATTCTTCTTCCTCCACGTTCTTAAGGGCATTTTTTACCTGTCTTCTTATGTCCGTTTGGTTAGGATAATAGAAGGAGACGAGAGGCGACTTTGTCCCTAGTTTTGCGGCCGCGTCGGCCGCTTCATTTCCACTAATGTTACAGTGCCCGGGGGTCCAAAGTAGCTTTATTTTATTAGCTTTCTTAATAATGTTATCTTGGATTTGACGAATGACAGCATTTGTGGAGTTTACGTTGGTTATTGCTTTTAGAGTTGAAAGGCTATCAGTACAGATAATCGTTGGGATTTTCTGGATCAGTTTTGTTGCTTCCGAAATTGCCGTTGCTTCCGCTGATAGGATGGAACAAAAGGTGGGAAGTGATCCCATTCTGATTATTTCTTTGCGATTGTTGACTATAGCAAATGACACATTTGATTCGTTTTTGGAACCATCTGTGAAAAACAGGTTCCAGTTTTGATGTTTGTCGATGGTATCCTTGAAAAGTTTTTGATAGATTATCTGATTTGTTGAATGTTTTGGATAATGGGACAGGTCATCTAAGATTGTATTTCTCGGAATTAACCATGGAGGGTGTTGTGTATGGTGGGGTTTTGAAATATTTATAGGGATATGTAAGTCCTTGGCTATATCGATGGCCCTTTCCAGTCCTGAGCGGTATCTCGACCTTCGTTTTTATTTATAAATTTTTCGGATGTCCTGCACTATAGGGGTTGCTATAGACATTGTAAATTTGTAAGCAAGTGTAGCTGATATATATTTTAGTCTGTTTTCTATAGATGGGAGACCGCATTCGACGAGGATGTTTTTAATTGGTGTAGTACGGAATGCTCTGGTACTTGCTCGAGCTGCGGCGTGTTAGGGAGATTTTATTGTTTGCAGGGTCGTTTTGCTACATTTTCCGTATATCTTTAGTCCGTAGTCGATTTTAGATAGGATGATGGCTTTAGTTATGTTAATAAGCGTGTTAGTATGTGCAGATCCATTCTTATATGCTAGGTATTTTACAATATTTAATCTTGCAGCTAGGCTTTTCTTAAGTGCTAAACAATGTTCTTTAAAATTGTATTTACTGTCAAAGAGGATACCGAGGATTTTCATGGATTGGATTGTAGGGATTGTGTGATTCTGAAAGGGAAGTGTGAGGTTTTTGCTGCAGCTGGTTTTTCTACAAATGTTGTTTATGAGATCATGCGGCACCATTTGTGCGGTGCCGTCGTTCGTCTCATTCATCACACGTTTGAATGCCACATCTCAGCCATTGTTATGTGTGTGAGAACCATTTGCCCAATTGCCGCCGTATTTGCATTCCATGCATTTGAATACCGCACGCCAACTACAATTTATGACTGGGCAATAAAAGCAAATGTCAGCATCATGCCGCCATCACCACCAACATGATCGGAATTTTCCCGCAATCGGAAATTTCCAATTTACCATCAGCAAACATCTCTAACACCAGAAGGTGCGAATTGAATTGCCGCCAACTCAAAAAGGGACCACCATCAATGCAATGTTTCTAATTTTTTGTGCGAGAATGTGCGTCCCTTTTTTCTTTGTTTTCTGTGTACACCAGTAATTGGTGTGTATCATAGGAACTCTCCTTCCTATTGTCTTTGTTTCGAACTCATGTCTATTGTAAACAGGAATCTTGCAATCCTGTAGTCAAAATTAGAGATACGATCTATCGATATCCTATGTATGTATTAGTAATACTCTGCTGCGAGCATGATTTTTTGTATCGTTTAGATGTAAGAGTAGTAGTATAAGAAAATTGTATATATAGTTTAAGGATTGGAAAATAAAATCAGAATGCATCCGACCGTAACCCCGGAAGTATCCTCAATTCTTATTGGATTTTCAGCTATTTTTGATCTACTTTGAGATATTTAGTGGCGTTGCGCCCGAATGTTCAAAGATAGAATTTTTAGATACTTAGTGGCGTTGCGTCCGAGTATCACCTGAAAATATCGCACTAAGGGTGTTGCACCCTAGTGTACATTAGGGTTTAAAAGTTAGGTGCTTTAACAGGCACAAATACATCAGGTCAAAAGAGGCCTGATACAAACATTTGGTGACCCCGACGTGATAGTTTCACATTGGTTGCTGCCCCCTCACCGGAGGTAAGGAGCAATATCAGTGAAGACTATTCACGAAATACGCATCCTAGGCTATCGACAGCCTAGTCAACTACCGCCAGTAGACGACATCCGGGGGAGTGTTTGCGAAGCACACCCATTGAAGAACAGCGCGTCCGTAAGCGATCCACATTCGCCACAACAAACTACCAACGAGGTAGAAGACATCTGTGGACGTGTTTGCGAACATACCCACTTAACAGTACCACGTCTTTTCAGCAGAAAAGAAGGTAGTGGAACGGAGCATGGACGCCCGTGAAATAACCAAGGTCCTAGCCAGGCAAAAGGCCTTACAACGCGAGCTGACCAAGCTCCAGGCAGCCAGTGGCAAGAAATGGACCGACGCGTTAATGAATAAAGCCAGGACGGCATGGACGCAATTCAACGATAATCATTTAGAGATTATCGAGAGTATTAAGGAGGATCACGACTATATCCGCCTTAATACATTCGAACAGGTACAATCGATGTACCAACAATTGGTGGCGACGGCGCCAATAAAACGGCAGTCCGAAGGTGCAAATGACTCGGTGTGCAGCCCACGAACAGACGGCCAGGATATGGAGGACGACAGCACTGCCCAGGAGGCCATTAGAAGTATCCGACGATACAAGCTGAAGAAGGAGACGCTCATTCGGACGCTTGACAGAGCGCGAACAATGAGAGGAACAGCACAAATGAGCTTCCATCAGGAACTCCAATTCTCGACCATCACAAGGCTCTGGGCAGATCTAGAAGAGTTACATCTACGGATTGGAGAGCTGGTCGACGATCCTGAGACGATAGGATACGATAGCCTCACCCATCAAGAGCTAGAAGAACAAGTCGAGTTCTCATTGGTCAGTTTGCGCAGCTCCCAACAGGAGACGAGCCAACAACAACAGAGACAGATCCCCTCGGTACCCAGCGGCCAATTGCCGAAGATCACCATCCCAAAATTTGATGGGGATTATTCAACGTGGAGACAGTTTGCCGATCTGTTCGGAGAAATGGTGCACAAGCAGCCATTAAGTAATTGTCAAAAGATGTGGTATTTGAAAACCAATCTGACCGGAGAAGCCGAAAGATTGGTCCGACATTTTACCACATCAAACGACCAGTATGATGCGGCATGGCAGATGCTGCAGAATCGCTTTGAGAACCATCGACTACTGGTTGGTTCACTTATTAATAAACTCTTGTCCCAGCCATCACAGTCAACGACTGGGTCGAATTGCGCGCACATAAAGGCCCTGCATGACACTACGCAGGAATGTCTTCTAGGTTTGAAGAACCTCAACGTCGACACCAGCAGTTGGGATGCTCTCTTAGGGAACATATTGTTGCAAAAATTGGACCGCAACACCCATTCCCTGTTCGAGCAAGGCCTGGCAAAACCGAAAGAGATCCCATCCATCAAGGAGCTGTTGGCATTTCTGGAAGTGCGTTTCCAATCTCTGGAAGCAATCGGGTCCAAGGATCATAAGAAGGATGACCACAAATCCCGAACAACTTTGACGTCTTCAGTATCCCAGGCCACATTCAAGAAGGAACAACAGTGTGCTGCCTGTGAAAAGGCACATGCCCTCTATCAATGTCAGCAATTCCAACAACTGGCAACGGAAAAGAAGATGGACATCGTGCGCAATGCAAGGTTATGTCGTAATTGTCTCCAGAAGGGACATTTTGCAGACAGATGTGTAAAAACTAGATGCAAGGAGTGCAATCAAAAGCACAACACGTTGCTGCATCCTCCAAACAATACACATCGAGCTCCGACCTCGGAGTCGAGTCCCCAACCTCAGCTCAAGGACCAAACACAATCGGTGTCTTTGGGAGCATCGACAGTGAGCTCATCCGTCAAGAAACTAACACTCCTCGGTACAGCTCGGGTAAAGCTGTCAAGCAGCAATGGCCGAACAATCGAATGCCGCGCCATTTTGGACTCAGGGTCACAAGTCAACCTCATCAGTGAACGAGTCATCAAGAGACTATCATTAGTCACAAAATCGACAAATTTGACGATACACGGCATCGGGGACGTACCCCAAAGATCCCAGCGACGCGTGAATGTGGAGCTCATTTCTACAACAACGAAGTTCTCCACGCGACTCGAAGCGTATGTCATCAGCACCATCAGTTCGCCACAGCCAAGTCAGGAAATCGACATTTCGGCTTGGAAACTCCCAAGGAATGTGCAGCTAGCAGATCCGAACTTCCAACACCCAGGCAAGATCGATGTCCTGCTGGGAGCCGAGCACTTCTTCTCATTGTTATCCGTTGGTCAAATTAAACTAGGACCAACACTTCCGGTGCTCCAGAATACCCGCCTCGGTTGGATTGTCGCCGGACCAACCCATCAACATCCAGTGGCAGCAGCAACTTGTGGGGTGTGTACTACCGACGATGAGGAAGGCATCAAAAGGGCCATCCAACAATTTTGGGAACTGGATAATCCGGCGGACGGTCAGGAACGACGACTCTCACTTAAAGAACAACAATGTGAGACATTATTTCGCCAGCATCGCATCAGAGATTCCGTAGGCCGCTTTACTGTTGGGCTACCATTTGCCAGCGACCCACAAACGCTAGGAGATTCCAAGGAACTAGCACGCAATCGGTTCCTGTCTCTAGAACGACGTTTGGAAAGGAACTCTGAGATCTACGACCATTATAGGACCTTTATGAAGGAATACCTCGAGTTGGGACATATGGAACCAGTAGATGCGATGAAGATTCCGTCGCCGCATTATTACATTCCCCATCATCACGTGTTGAAGCCAGACAGCACCACTACACGATTACGAGTGGTATTTGATGCATCGGCAAAGACAACTACTAATACGTCGTTGAACGACATTTTGCATCCCGGACCAGCTTTACAGGAGGACTTGTTTGCCGTGCTGCTCCGATTTAGACTCCCACGATACGTGTTCACAGCAGACATCGAGAAGATGTATCGGCAGATCAGCATCAGGCCCGCTGATAAGCAATACCAACTGATTTGGTGGCGAGCTAATCGCGAGCAACCATTGAAATGTTACCAGCTCAATACGGTAACTTATGGCACGACTTCAGCACCATACCTGGCCATCAAGTGCCTACGTCAGTTAGGTGAGGAGGCCTCACCACAGTTCCCACATGCAGCAGAAGCTATCAACAACAACTTCTACGTGGACGATGTCATGACTGGCTCCAACAGCCTGATCACAACAGGTGTGATGCAAAAGGAATTGACGGCGCTATTGAGCCAAGGAGGCTTTAAATTGCGAAAGTGGTGTGCGAATCATCCAAAACTCCTGGAACATATTCCAACCACAGACCAGGAAGTCGAACTGGACTTTAGCAATAATGAAGATACCACCATCAAAACATTAGGGTTAATATGGCTCCCAAAAGTAGACGAATTTAGAGTCCGAGTTAACCTGCCACCCAGAATACGTTCATCAAAACGCACCGTAGCCTCCGACATTGCTCGAATATTCGACCCACTAGGACTGATAGCGCCAGTAACAGTCATCGCCAAGAGATTCCTCCAAGAGTTGTGGGGATTACAACAAGATTGGGATGCAGCACTCCCAATGGAATTTCAAACCAGGTGGCTTCAATTCCGCGAGAATCTTAAGACGATCGAGAGTCTAAAGGTTCGACGACATGTGTGCGGTGGAGCAATTACCAAGGATCCTCAATTACATGTGTTTGCAGACGCTAGCGAGAAGGCGTACGGAGCTGCCGTATACTTACGATCAACGGGATCGGATGGACTAATTCACGTTCATCTATTATGCTCAAAAACGAGGTTGGCCCCACCTCCACCTAAGCGAGTGACCATTCCTCGCCTGGAACTCTGTGCGGCAGAGTTGGCGGCCACCCTGTGTGGAAAGGTGCAACGGCACCTGCGACAAGACAACATTCCGACCTATCTGTGGACAGACTCAGAGATCGTATTAGCATGGATCCATTCAACAGCGGCTGAGTTCCAAACATTCGTAGCCAATCGGATAGCTACCATACACCAACATAGTGTACCTGCACAATGGCGGCATGTAAGATCAAAGGACAACCCAGCCGATCCGCTATCAAGGGGGGTGGATCCGGATAAACTAAGTGCATGTGCTATCTGGTTCCACGGCCCATTCTTCCTACATGGGGACGAGAAACATTGGCCACCCGCATATATCAGGAAGAAGGACTGCGACGTGGAGCGCAAACGTACGGCCACAGTCGCTTTGTCAATTGAAGCAGAGGATCAGACGATCGACCGCATCAACCATAGGAACTCGTTCCAGCGACTTCAACGTATAGTGGCATACATGTTGCGTTTTGGAACCCCGACCCACCGACGAAGCCGTGTCTTCGGGTCTTTACAACCAACGGAACTTGCCAACGCTCGGGTTAAGATCCTGCGCGCAATACAGAGGAAGGAATTGGAAGGGGAAAGGAAACACATCCACCAGCACGGCGAGCCAGCTCGATCGAGTCCCCTCAGTGCCATGAACCCATTCCTCGACTCTGACGGATTGCTGAGAGTAGGCGGGCGACTTGGATCATCTAACATATCCTATGATTCCAAGCACCCCATTATTCTACCGCATACGCACGCCATCACAACAATCATCATACGAGAATTGCACGTGGAACATAGGCATATCGGCCCACAAGGCTTACTCGCAGTGACGCGGCAAAATTATTGGCCAACCAAGGGAAAGAACCTCACACGCACCATCGTCCAGCACTGTGTATTTTGCGCAAAAACCCGCCCAAAATTATTGACACAGATCATGGGGAACCTACCCGTCACTCGAGTACAACCCGCTCGTCCATTCTCAAACGCAGGAGTCGATTTTTGTGGACCGTTCCAGACCCACTTTCACATCAGGGGTAAGCGACCCCAAAAGAGCTACATAGCTCTGTTCTGCTGCTTTGCGACAAAGGCGGTCCATCTGGAGTTGGTAACGGACCTTTCAGCAGAAGGGTTCATCGGCGCTCTCAAGCGCTTTTCATCTAGACGTGGAAACTGCTCTCACCTATATTGTGACAACGCTACTAATTTTGTAGGAGCGCGTAATCAACTGAGAGAGGTCGGAGAGTTGTTAGCGTCAGAAGGAGCTATCAACAAAGTGACCTCATCTCTCAGCACCAGGGGAACACAATTTCATCTGATACCGGCCCGAGCCCCGCATTTTGGAGGACTGTGGGAGGCGGCGGTCAAATCAGCAAAACACTTGATGCGATCATCACTGCATGCAGCATCCCTCACATACGAGGAGTTGCAAACCATCATCACGGAAGTCGAAGCCATTTTGAATTCCCGGCCTCTTACACCAGTATCCGACGACCCAAGCGATTTATCGGCACTCACTCCGGGGCATTTTCGCATTGGAGAGCCTCTGACCGCACATGTGGATGCTCACGCTGTTCCGCTAAACGTGAAATTACCCACACGCTGGAAATTGGTCACACAGTTGAAACACCAATTTTGGAGACGATGGCATGTGGAATATTTACACCAACTACAGGACAGAAGTAAGTGGAAGCAGCGAGTCCACAACATTAACACAGGGACAATGGTCATCATCCAGGAAGATAATACCCCACCCTTGCGTTGGAAGCTCGGCCGAGTACTTGGCACACACCCAGGGGATGACGGCCTAATTCGAGTAGTGGACGTGCGAACATCTTCCGGAGTGGTTCAGAGACCCATTCACCGCCTAGCGCCACTGCCAATCGAGTGCGACAACACCAGCGACTTCTCTCGCCCAGCATCTACAACGGATGAATCGCCCAAACACGAGGATTTCCCTTACAAACGACGCCGAATGGTCAACGATCAGGATCTTCGGCCGACCAGTCACGCTTCAGGGTTGAATTGTTATTCAACGGGGGGAGTATGTTTATGAGATCATGCGGCGCCATTTGTGCGGTGCCGTCGTTCGTCTCATTCATCACACGTTTGAATGCCACATCTCAGCCATTGTTATGTGTGTGAGAACCATTTGCCCAATTGCCGCCGTATTTGCATTCCATGCATTTGAATACCGCACGCCAACTACAATTTATGACTGGGCAATAAAAGCAAATGTCAGCATCATGCCGCCATCACCACCAACATGATCGGAATTTTCCCGCAATCGGAAATTTCCAATTTACCATCAGCAAACATCTCTAACACCAGAAGGTGCGAATTGAATTGCCGCCAACTCAAAAAGGGACCACCATCAATGCAATGTTTCTAATTTTTTGTGCGAGAATGTGCGTCCCTTTTTTCTTTGTTTTCTGTGTACACCAGTAATTGGTGTGTATCATAGGAACTCTCCTTCCTATTGTCTTTGTTTCGAACTCATGTCTATTGTAAACAGGAATCTTGCAATCCTGTAGTCAAAATTAGAGATACGATCTATCGATATCCTATGTATGTATTAGTAATACTCTGCTGCGAGCATGATTTTTTGTATCGTTTAGATGTAAGAGTAGTAGTATAAGAAAATTGTATATATAGTTTAAGGATTGGAAAATAAAATCAGAATGCATCCGACCGTAACCCCGGAAGTATCCTCAATTCTTATTGGATTTTCAGCTATTTTTGATCTATTTTGAGATATTTAGTGGCGTTGCGCCCGAATGTTCAAAGATAGAATTTTTAGATACTTAGTGGCGTTGCGTCCGAGTATCACCTCAAAATATCGCACTAAGGGTGTTGCACCCTAGTGTACATTAGGGTTTAAAAGTTAGGTGCTTTAACAGGCACAAATACATCAGCTCAAAAGAGGCCTGATACAAACAAATGTGTAACATTTTAGTTTTTTCGAGGGAGATCTTTGCGCCTGAGGTTTTACACCAGTTAGTGATGTCATGTAGTATTTCTGAATAGGTAGATTGTACTTCGTTGAGATCGTTTACGTTTGTTAGAATAACTAGGTCGTCAGCGTATAGGCAGTGTTTCATGTTTTTATATTTTACGAGAATGTCGTTTATTCCGTCAAAGGCTATAGCGAATAATAGGACTGATAGTGGAGAACCCTGTGGAATACCGTTTTTTATGTTGTATATTTGTGAGAATGCACCACCTGTTTTGACTCTAAACTTCCTGTTGGAAAGAAAGGACTTGATTATGTAGAACATATTGTTACCAATTCTCCATTGCGCTAATTTATTCAAAATCACATGAGGACCGATCCGGTCGAACGCTTTTTAAAAATCTATGGAGAGAATTGTTGTATGCTTTTTGGTTGACAAAGAAGATGTGATGAAATTGTCGATATGGAGTAGCGCATCAGTCGTTCCACGTCCTTGCTTGAAACCAACCTGTTCAATGCTTATTAGATTGTTTTTCTCCATGAACCAGTTGAGTCGTCTAGCTACAATTTTTTCAAATGTTTTTCCTAGACATGGGAGTAACGATATTGGGCGATATCCTTTTGCCGAAGTCAGTTCGCCCTTGGGTTTTGGTGTGGGTACAATTGTGGCTATTTTCCACACTTGTGGAATTACACCTGTTTGGAGTATGTTATTGAAGAGATGGAGTATTCGGTGTCTCAGGAGTGGTGGACTGTTCTTTAACATTATGTAATCGACTCGATCATATCCTGGTGTTTTACCTGTGGCGCCGTGTAGGGTTGACTCTAATTCAATTTTATTGATCGGGAGATCTATTAATTTAGAGGATGGGCTTGTGTGAGGGGACGGGCTAATTGTGTCTCTTTTGGCAGAGAGAAATGAAGGATGAAAGTTTACGTCTTCTGCGTAGTTTGACCATGTTTTTCCGATATGGTCTGCAATTTGCTGGGGAGATGTGAGAGTGCCTGAGTCGGTGTTCATGCATTTTATTGAGAGGGGGCGATACTGCCCAGTTAGCGTTTTTATATCCGCCCAGATTTTTCTGGGAGTAGAGTTCGAATTTAACTTTTCGGTAAATGTTTGGAAGGCTTTTCTTTTTTCTTCCTTGGCATTTTTGCGAAAAAGAGCATTTAACTTTTTATAATTGATTAGGTTAAAATCGGAGGGGAATCTTTTGAAAATTCTCCAGGCTTCTTGTTTTTTCTTCCTTAGGTTGTCCAATACTGAATTCCACCAGGGAACTACTGCCTTATGAAGTTTTCGACTTGTTTGTGGTATCGAGGCATTTGCTCCTATTCGGATTGCTTTAGTGATTATGGCTGTTTCTTGATTAATATTTTGACTCTCGACATGTTGACTTAGTGCCAGGGTAGTTATATTTTGAAATTTACTCCAATTAGCAAGTTCGGTTTGGAATTTAGGAAGAAGTTTGGAGGGTTTGGGACACATGCTGGTGTTAATGTTTATTATTATTGGAAAGTGGTCGCTCCCGTGCAGGTTGGGTAAAGTATTCCAAGTGCACATTGGGGCCAGTTGAGGTTAGGCTAGTGATAAGTCTACATGTGTGAAGGATTTGTGAGTGGAAAAATGTGTGTGGCTACCGCTATTGAGTAGTGCTAGATTTGCGGTCAGTATGTATTTCTCTACGGTTTTTCCCCTTTTATTAGTGGACGAAGATCCCCAGATGGGACTCCGCGCATTAAAATCTCCGAGGAGAAGTATCGGTGTTTGGATGCTATCTGTGATAGTGGTAAGATCGTGTATCGTTATTGGTTGGGATGTGGGGGTGTATGCTGATATTATCGTGAGGTTTCTGCCGATATTTATTTCTAGTGCTACGACCGAGATTACAGAGTGTACTACTATAAGTTTATGTGGGATTGATCTATGTATAAGTATACCTGTACCATGTTTAGAAGCAACATTTTCCGTAGGTTGTGAAAGAATGCCGCGTATTCTTTGGGTCCTGTGGCCCGAGAGTCGTGGCGGATGTGCGTTTCTTGTAGAGCTATGATGGATGGTTTCAGATCTTTGATGAGTATTTGGAGCTCATGCATATTGTTTTTGAGTCCGTTCAGATTCCACTGTAGTATTGTGAGTTTATGGACATGAATGCTATTGTGTATATTAAACCTGCTGCTGTTGGGGATTTTGTTGTTTTAAGGGTTCAGTCTCCGTGTCTCGAGTGTTGATCCATTCAAGCCGAAGCCCTGTCTGCTTCGGCCCGAGTTGGGATTTTCTCGAGACACAGAGACTGTGCTTTCGTTGGGAGTGTTAGGGTTATATGTGGTTATTGTGAGGGAGTGGGGAGTTTAATAATTCTTGAATGGTGGGTTCATTTATTTTTATGTTAGTGTTTTTTTTAATAGTATAGGTTCGTTGTTAGCGTTAGTTGTTGTGGGTTTTATGATTAGAGGTGATTGGTTTTGTATGGCTTTACGGTATTCTGCAGATGTAGAAGCGCAGTTTGAAATGAATGAAGTGTTTGTCGATGTTGGTTGGAGTGTAGTTTTTGTTGGGTTTTGTTTTGTAGTTTCTTTTATTGGTGGTGTTATATGTGTGGCTGTTGTTTTGAGGAGTGCGGCATAGGATTCCTTTGGTTTGTTTGATGGCGTGGGATTTCGTTCCCTATATATCCGTTTCGCTTCGGATAGAGAAATTTTATTTCTTGTCTGTATTTCAAGAATGGACTGGCTTTCTATATATTGGGGGCATGATGGTGATGAATCAGGGTGAGGGCCTTGACAGTTGGCACAGTGGGTTCGGGCGCATTCTAAGTCGGGGTGTGGAGGAAGGTTGCAGCTGTTGCACGCTGGGTTTCGTTTGCACCATTTGGCTGTATGTCCGAGTAGTTGGCATTGGGGGCAGCGCATTGGTCTTGGGATATACTCATTTACTTCGGCTTTGTGCCATCCGATTTCTATGTTACTCGGTGGATTGAAGCGGTCAAATGAAAACAACATTAGTCCGGAGGCCCTGATTTCGCCATTTTGCGGTTTTTTAAATTTATGGACACTTACCACTCCTTGAGGTTTCATTTCTTGGACGATGTCTTCTTCCGGAACATTAATTAGGTATGGTGCGTAAACAATGCCTTTCGAGAGGTTTAATTTCGGATGCAACTTTATTGTTACCGGACATAGTTGATCGAACCGTTTGGTATTTACAAAACGTAGAGCTGTTTGTTCATCTTTCACTAGTAAGAGAATTGAACCGTCTCTTAGCATGGACACTTTTTCATATCGTGTACTAATTGAGTCTATAGCTCTTTTTAACACGAATACGTTCACTCCGGTCAGAGGTTTTGTCGCGTCATTAGGAACAATTTGTATAAATTTCGGGTTTTTTTCACTTGTCTTTGTTGGTAATTCCGGGAAGTTCGATTCAATAGGACTAAATGCCTGCCGTTTTTTTTTATTGACGGGGACGTCACCCAAGGACGTTTCCTGCAACATACCGAATCTGTTGCCGGTGTGCTGCTTTGGCCCTAAGGCCATTTTTTATTTATTTCTCTTTTACTTTTGCTTTACTTTGGAACCGGTTAATTTAAAGTACACAAAAGCAATACACTTACAACACGCACAGTACCGCAATAAAATATTCACACGCGGTTTTGTGTTCACAATTCTTTCATTGCACAATACGGTTAAAATTTGCGTCCTTACTGTTCGAGAGTTCGTCTGGCAATGATTTATATATTTAAATATATTTAAATGGTGTTGTAAGTGAAGGGAATTGACTTCTGTAACCGTGGAGCGGACGCTGTAGCTACTGCTGGCAGGTTGCAGGGGGCGTAGAGACTCGTGCTCCCCTGTTCCGCTTCAGTTGTGCTTTTATTGGTAACTTTTTCGGATTCGTCCGATGTAAGGAACTTTTCGTTAATCGTCCGTCTTATTTCGGAGTTTTACGTCGAATGTCATTTTTATTATTATTGCCCTTGACGTTTTATTTTTTATTCGGTGCCAACGCCGTTTTTATTTTGTTTCTTCCAAGTAGAATTTGCACAAAGTAGTTTATGCAAATTAGCTACTTGGCGATTTGTTTTCCTTGTACAGGTAGAGAGGGAAAACTTGCGAAAGGGGATTAGTAGGTGTTAGGGGAGGACCCGGACGCGAGGTAGGTCCGTAACATCTCCAACAAATCATTTATGGGTAGCAAAAACAAGGTTGGAGCGAAAATAGAACCTTGAGGCACCCCCGAATTGACAGGATACAGATCCGAACACCCTCCGTCCACAACAAGACGGATCGATAGATTTTCGAGGAAGCTCTTCGTCCAGTCGCAAAGCAGCTGCGAAAGTCCGTATGACCGACGTTTGTAGCGGTTCTACGAACCATACAACTCCTTACAGGTGAGTTATCCTTTCCGCCAAGGAACTCTACTCACCTTTCGCAGCACAACGTGTCCACAGACACGGGGCCAATAGTCATTACCATACCAGTAATAAAGGCTATATGAAATTGCAACAACGTTGAACCCGATAGCAAAAACCAAGGAACTTAACGTTCAAAAGCTTCCAAGATCGAGTTCAACGCATCCATACATGGTATTCTACCCCAATTTAAAAGGGCAACTAAAGCATCGCATCTAAGCAATGCGTCAAATGCAGCAAGCATCGCATACAGGTCATCAATCTCCCATCCTAAACATCAACGCGATGTTACCAAAGAAATACCATTTTCGGTAAATAGACCGAACAAGGGATGCATACGCTGGTAGCTAAATGCAATTAGCACCTAAACCAGGCACACTTGCGCAAACAAGCGATTCGTTGCGCCAGTGATTAGCAGCCATAGAGCCATAAGCTCATAACACTATCCCGGATAGAGGTTTATGATGGGAAGGCAAACAAAGCCTTACATCCTATAGGCCGCGTACACATCCGAAATGCAGGCGATCCTTTGCCGAATGCCAGATGTGCAGAGCAAATAAACTACGGAATGCTCGGAGAATAAGCGGCGGCATCCGATCAACACACAAAGGGACGAGATGCCGACCATCAGCAATTAATGGTAATGATGATGATGGTGATCACCAGGCAGATTTCTCCTTTTTACAGAGACTATGGATAATGCAGCTAACAGATACTTTGGGAAATTCTGTTAGCAGACAGGATGGAAATTCGATGCTGAGATGCACTGGGAAAATTTCCCTTACGATGGAGGATGCGAATACAGAGTCGACTTAGAGCTTAGTCTTTTATCGAACAGCGAGAAGTTAGAGCCTATATTGAAGAGTCGCGGAAGAAGGCCGAACGATGGAGTGCCAACGAAGCTGATCGCACTGCGAGGATCTCTAACGAAGAGAACCTAATAAAGATAATCGAATCGGGCCGTGAATGAAATTATTCGAGAAAGTCGAGTTAACGTGTGTTTCGTTCGGTGGCTACCTGCGTTCGTATAAAATATTGTTAAGACCATGTATAACACCAGTGTGATTAAATAAAAAGCAAAATCCAGAAACGTTCTTCATGTTTAATTTGTGCTGTTCGCCCGATGGATTCTTTGTGTGCTAGCAGTGTCCGGCGGAACGCTGCAACCAAAACTTTCAACCGAAGGACAACAAACTTCCGCCAAAGGTTTGCTTAGCAATGCCCCGTGCCAGATGCGGTCAAAAGCCTTGGAGATATCCAATGCGACCGCTCTTGACCCACCATGCCGCTCAATCGCAGATCCCCATATATCAGTTATAAGGGTCAAAAGGTCTTCCGTGGACCGTCCGCCACGGAATCCGCATTGACGATCATTCAGAAAACCGTTGCACTCCAAATACTTAATTTACTTGGCGTTGATGACTTTTTCCATCACCTTAGATAACATAGACAGTAATGCTATCGACCGGTAATTTTGTGGGAGACACTTTCTCCCCCCTTTGGGGTTGGCTGAATTCGAGCGATTTTTCAGTAGGCAGGGAAGGTTCTTCGTTCACAAGATACGCGAAATAGACTGCCAAGAACAGGCAACAGATCTAGAGCACAGTTCTTAAGGACTATTACTGGCATTCTGTCGGGGCTGGTTGACTTCCTACAGTCCAGTCCGCGTAGAATGCTTTGAACAGTATCCGGGCAAAACCTCAAATCCCGCATCAGAGACGGTATCAGCGCGTTCACAGGTGGCTCCAAAAGGACGGCATCGAGGTTTGAATTCGCAGAAAATAAATTCGCGAACACATTAGCTTTATCCTTTGAATTTGTGACTAACGTCCCGCTCCCCATCACTAACGGAGGAAAAGAGGAGGAAGCGAAGTTATTGCTTACAGCCCTTCCTGTAGCGTTTCTAACAGATACACACACAATACACAAGCAAATAGTGAAGAACACCAAACGAACCTCGAATAAGAAAATACATCAGAGCCGTATACCATAGCGATAACATAACAAATCCACATCAGTCGAATGTACTTGAGTTTAGAAATCGAATTCCTACATACGGCGGTGGCCTGATGGGTTGCGCTTTGGTTCAATTTTTGGTGATTCTAACGTTCACACGTTCTTCACTATCATCTCAAACGCTATATTCCAATTGACCAGAAAGAACGCGAACCAGTTGGGCACTCAAGGAGTCTATTAGTCACTCTATCGTTGTAGATCTTCTTCGCGGTATCAATCGTCTGGTTGCACACGTTTGTTCTGTTAACCTCGGTGATATTGGATCGCCATTGCTTAAAAGCTCTATTTTTTCCCGCTGTAATCTGCTCGCATTTTTTATCAAACCAAGGTTTATCAGATGAACTTCGTTTGATGGAATACGGAATGTAGATCTCCATCCCGAGAAAAATAATCTCTGTGATCGACTCCGCGCATGCTTTAACATCACAGTCTTCAAAGTATACCTCCGAACACGGAAAGGATGCGAAGAAACCTCTCCAATCGTTCCAGTGAACAGTCCCATACTTCCATAGGCGGCAAAGCTGCTTAAATCGGTTATTCGTTTGAGATGCAAGTGGTTGCACGACAGATACCAAGCAGTGATCTGACTTTCTCAGTGGCGCCGCAAATTCCAGGGTATAAATGCTGGGAAGCACACCTCCGACCACGGATCTGTATCCAGTCGACGGTACATGAAAGATGTTTGAAAAATGTTGCCGGTCGGTCGTCATTCGAGGAGCAGTAAAGACAACAAAGAAATTTAACAGAATTCCTCAGCACGACCCTCAACCGCATTACGCTCATATTATTGAGCTACAAGGCCTCCATCCCATGGAAAGACAGATTGGACCGCGCGAAGACGCAGACTCCGCCCATAAAACGGACTCTAGTATGTTAGTCGTTTGTGTTAATGTTTATTTATTTACTAGCTTTTCCACAATTTACTTAATAGTTCATATTTACTTAATAGTTTAACTCAATGTTCAACTTTATTTAATATGTTTTATACACTGGGAGACAGGAGCGATCTTTCTTGCACTGCGACGTAATAACTTCTCCTCTTGATCAAGAAGTTTTCCTGGCTGCCCACCTATTTCGACCTATTAAAACTCCAATGTTCGTCTCGTTACGTTTTGTCGCAGGCATATGACACCCGTTCAAAGGGATTTATGATTGTGGGGTAGGTAGTCGTGGCGCCACCATGGACGCGAGTTCTACTACCAACCCACCGCTTGTTCACAGTCACCCATCGATTGTTCCGTCGAATTCCGCTGCAAAAACGATCACCATAGCAAAAGAGAAAACATCACACACCGGAGAAATGAAACACACTATTTTTGTAATTTATTCCTTTTTTATTGTCATTTAATTTAGTTACACTATCCAGGAATTTATGTTTAGTAAGGACAGATCGTTTTACGTTAATAACTACGTAGAACACACGAGCACTGAATATTGTTTTTAGGTTCATACAACAACGCATTTGAACACACGGAGAATTTAATACAAGTCACATTCGTTTAGTCATCAATAAACTCGATGTATCAAAATAAAGTCAAAGGTACCAACGGAATTACGCCAGTTGGAAATAATTTAAGTTGGGTAAACAATATTACTGGTTTATCCACATCCGACTCTGACTCTGGGGTGCACTCCGATGCGCACCCCATACGCACTCTACTAAGGGGAAAACGCGACCGACTCCGCCGATGGATGAATTACGACTCAATGAGACAACCCTCATTTGGGGTGAGTTTGGTGGTGTGGTGAAAAGGAAATGAAATATTCCTTTTGAGACCGACCAATCAGAGTGGAACTCTGGTACATAGATCCTAACGAGGGTGTGTCCACTTACGCGCGGATCACTTTGTTTGCTCGTCTGATGAGAAACGTTTTTTATTTAAAATCGTCTTAAGGTTATGCCATTAATTAGTTGATTTTTATTAAAAGGTGCCCTGGATGCACATTTCACAAAGAATTCACTCGGTATTAAGATTCGACACGTAAGGGGACTCTTATTGACTCGCGCAGCGACTTCTTATTTAAAACGGTATGTATGACGTATGACGACTCCTCGATAGTATAGTGGTTAGTATACGAGGGTTGCCTTTTATATTTCGGGATTAGAGAACAAAAACAAATATTGATCATCGAAAATCACTTTATTGTTTTTCAAAATATTCCCCATGAAGATCTATACACTTTTGCATGCGTTTGAACCAATTGTCGAAGCACTTTTGCCACTCTGATTGAGGTATCTCCAACACATGCATTCTGAATGCAGCAACCGCTTCTTCAGGTGTCGAAAAACGTTGACCTCTCAGTTTGTTTTTTACGTACGGGAATAAAAAGAAGTCATTCGGTGCCAAGTCAGGACTATACGGCGGATGACCCATCAAATCGATGTTTTGGGTGCTCAAAAATGCAGTTGTCGCAGCCGATGTGTGAGAGCTCGCATTGTCGTGGTGAAGAGTGATCCGTCTTCGGCGGTTGGTTTTCCTGATTTCTTGGAAGACAACTGGCAAACAAATGGTTGTGTACCACTCAGAATTGACTGTTATGCGTTGTTCTAGTGGTACGGTTGCGACATGTCTAGTTTTTCCGAAAAAAGGAGGCGGCCATTTGCTTGGAAGTGCTTCGTGCGCGAACAACTTTTGTTGGATTTGGCTCATCTTGAAACACCCAGACAGTCGACTGCTGTTTACTTTCGGGCTCATACGCGTAAATCCACGATGTCATAGACGTGTTTCGAAGCACCGCGACCGTATTTTTTGAGCATTTCTTTCGACCAATTGACACGAGCCTTTTTTTGGGCGATTGACAAATTGTGTGGGATCCAACGCGAACAAATTTTTTTGACAGTCAAATGTTTATGCAATATTGAATGTATGCTGGTCCCACTAACGCCGAAGGTTGTCTCAATCTCACGATAGGTCACATGACGATCTTCCAATATCAGTTCGCGCACAGCATCAATGGTTTTCGGAACAACAACTGATTTTGGACGACCTTCACGAAATTCATCTTGGAGTGAACTCCGACCACGATTGAATTCACCATACCATCGATAAACACTGGTCCTTGATGGAGCTTCATCGCCAAAAATTGAATTAAGTTCATCCATGCACTGTTGCTGAGTTAATCCACGCCGAAAGTTGTAAAAAATAATCGCACGAAAATGTTGACGATTTAATTCCATTTTTGGGCCGAGATGAATCTTTTAAGTTACTGTAAACAACACAAATAGTGCTCGTATGTCAAAACGTTCTGAGTGCGTATAACCTCAAAAATGTCCAACTTTACGACAGAGCTGTCAATTGCCGGATTGCGACGCTAGGGTTGCCAACTCCCGAAACATAAGAGGCAACCCTCGTACCCGCCTGTCACGCGGGAGACTGGGGTTCGATTCCCCGTCGGGGAGCCTTTGGCGCAAGACTAATGGCCTTGCCCGGAAAAAAAAAACAAATCAATATGGAAAATTTAACAAGCCTCAGGACTTGCTAAATAAGGCCAAGACCGGTTCCAGGTTGTAGAGCCGATGATGATGATGATGTATGACGTAGCGTAACAAAACTCGACTCCTCGAATGCGTGTATTCCCGACAGGGGATGAAATTTGACTCCCTGGTATTAGGGGTTGCAGGCATTGTTGAGATAAGCGATATCGAAAAGTCGCCGAAGGAAGAAATAGGTTTCTGGGTGTTCTGTAAGTAGAAACGCTATTTCGAAGGGTCATACGCTGAGATCCGCATTTGTTTGGTTTAACCAATGCTGCATGGGAACGTCGGCTGTTTTCATAATCACCCAGAATCATACCGTTGCAAGCAATAGATTTCTCTGTGGCGATAAGCCTACCGCGGAGTTTTTCGCATATGGCAAAGGCTAGGGGGGCTATTGTTTGGTTAAGAAAACTGTACGTGGGACACGATCATTGGCATGATTGTTTAAATAGCAATCATGATCGTGTCCGATTCAATGTATGTTAGTTTTCGGATAACTGTATCATAGGGCATGATCATTAGGATGATTATTTGAACAACGATCGCGGGCTTGTCCTATTAGATGATCGGGTGTCGCTTCGGCGACCAATGGTCGGAAAAACCCGCTGCAGCTGTGTCAACAGATTCGCTGGCCAGTGTGTGTTTGTCGATTATAATTGCTGACAATTATTAAATTGGGTTGGTATGGTTCATGTAATATGAACGAAATGATTTGATGATGTGCATGCTTGCTGGGGTTTTACTTTCAGGTGGAAGCGACTGAAAGGTAGCTTACGCTGCTCTATTGCGGGTAAGTAAAGGGGCTTGCGGAGTGAGGAAAAGGCAGGTTGATTTAAGGAAATGGGTGGTTCTTTGGGAATGCTTTAAAGAACCCCCACAAATCAACGCTCTGGGTGTTTCTTTTGTGTTTGTCGATTAACTCAGCGCTGTAACAAGGAAAGTCAATTTGTCACTTACATTACAAAAAAATATTATAACGTAAACTACATTGGACGAGTCGTTGTTCTACTGGAGTGTGCATCGGGTTATCAAACAATTTCCACTGGGGATAACTGAGTGGAGTCACGTGAGTACCTAGGGGGTACTACCCAGGTACGTCGTTCATAAAATTATTTATACATAATAAGAATAAACTAAAAACCGTTTTGCAAGAGAATAAGTTAAGCGCCCCCTTTTTCAAGTCAACCTCAATCTATTTAAAAAAAGAAAAAACTCATCGTCCACCCAAACGTATACGACAGCTCATTCTGCAGGTGACAACGAATCAAATATTAAGCCTCTGCGAATTTGTAAAGCAGATAAAGACTGAACTCCTCTTCAAACCATTCTACAGTTACAGCCACCAGAACTACACTTCATCTGTTAATTATTCATTTTCTGTGACACAAAACATTAGTCTTTTATACACAAAACGTCACTCTAGTGCTGGAAAATTATACAGTTATGCACCTTATTTTCTTACATTATTTTATTTTTCATTGCAGATTGTTTGGCTACTAGTGCTGTTCGCACAGAATGTCTACTTCCTGTATTTTGCACGGTTGGCCACTGGAATTACGGGTGGAGGAATATTTGTGGTGATGCCCATTTTCATCTCAGAAATCTCCGACTGCTTGTAAGTTGCCTTATTTGTCCTCACTGGGAATTCACTCGACTTCATATGATTTTAGAATCCGTGGAAGACTATCGTCACTGTTTTCCTTCTCGGTGAACCTTGGTATTTTATTAGGATTCATATTATCTTCCTACGTGCCCTACTACGTTATCCCCTACTGTATAATAGTGCTACCCATTACATTCTGTTTGTTCCTGACGCAATTTCCTGAAACTCCGCAGTTTCTCTTTCGCCGGGGTTGCCCTAAATCTGCAGCAGATTCGCTCAAGTTTTATAAAAATTACAAGAATGAAACAAAAGAGGAGTTTATTAATTTTTCCAAAGAACTTGAAGAATTACAGCAGTCGATTGAAATGGTCAGCGGGAAGAATTCAGCAACCACAAAGGATTTCTGTACGCTAAGTGGAATTTCTAGATGTACATATCTTTAATGTAATATCGGTAATTTGCAGTTACTAAACGATCCTTAAAGCCCATCGGAATCGGAATAGTTTTGATGTTTTTGAATATAACGACTGGGACATTCCCAATAATGAATTATTCGTCCCTGATATTCGCGGAAACTGGAGCAACAATGAATCCTAATACAGGGACCATCATAATTGGAGTCGTACAACTATTTGGCTCCTCCGTGGGTACAACTCTCGTGGACAATTATGGACGAAAAATATTATGTCTCCTGTCTTTAAGTGGCATGTGCCTAGGACTAACAGCAATCGGAGTGTACATCTACTTATTTCAGCATGCTTGTATCGCTGGCTGGAATTGGCTCCCGCCCTTGATTTTGTCATTCGTGATATTTTCAGCTAATATCGGAATTATTGCGGTCAGTTTGGTGGTACTTATTGAAATTCTTCCACCAAAGGTACGTTGATGGGCATATAACATGTAAATGATCTTGTTAACTGATTGGTTTTTTTTTATCATCTAGGTTCGATCTGGTGGCACATCATTCTGCTTGCTGGTCCTAAGTGTGTTTTCCTTCGCGACTCTTAAAGTCTTTCCGTTGTTAATGGCAAATATAGGATTGGCTGCTGTGATGTGGACATGCGCTTTAATCTCAGCATTCGGATTCTGCTTCACTCTCCTTTGCATAAAGGAAACGAAAGGACGGGATCTGACCGATGACAGTGCTTACGATTGATCGCCAGTTAAAGGCTAGCCTGTCATCTACTCAAAATGTTATTAAGACTTTATTCATACTTTTTTATATTATAGACAGATCATTAGATTTATTATAACATTGCATCGAACTATATTTAAGTTCAAGATAATTAATAATTCAACGAACTTAATTTAATTTTTAAGTATATTGATGGTTTTAAACATCATCGGAAACACATTTAAAAGGGTTTTATTTTTTCAATTATATTATTATTCTTCTTCTCCGCCGCCATGATCGATTTCTAGCAACCAATAGAGGTTTTTTTTCTACTTCCATCTTCCGTCTTCTTTGACGGATAAATTTCACATCATGTATATCATGTTTAATTTTGTACTTCTTTTTCGACCCTGTCGATCGAAAGGTTATTTTTCAATTTTTTTTTACCTTCATTTATGACCTGTACCAATCAGGGCTCCTTATCGGAGGATTTAATTTAAACATCCTCTAGAATACAAGCCTCGTATATGGAACATCTCTTGTTTGATTTTTAAAGCTCAAGACCCTTTTATCTAGCAAAGAAGCCGCATTTTTCGTGTTACATTCCTGTCCGGGTAAATCTTGATATGTCCGTATCAAGTTGACCACCATCCGGTGTAGACGTGTCGACAACCGACAACCGATTGTAAATCGCTACCCCTATCCAAATCCCCAATAACATCAAATCATAACCCAAATCCCAAATTTTCTATTGCCTCATATCCAAATTCCATATTGAGTCACATGTACAACGAATTTAACCAAAAGTTAATTCATCATACATTGACTCAATTCCCAAAACCTTGACATCATGAAATGCTAAATTCAAAGCGCATTTCATGATTCCCCTTCCCAGAATCTATCCAACAAAATCCTCAAACAATTCTCAGAACAAAATTCCAATCGAAGCACGCCAAGTCTTGCGTGTGCTTCTTGGAATTTTGACAATAAAATAGTTTACAAAAGTCAACTACAAAAACTATAAAAGGGCAGTGCTTTTCAATTTCGGGATCAGTAGAAGTACAGAGGCCAAACCGCTGGCCGTTCGATGTCAGAATAATTTCGGAGGCCGTATCGCTGGCCTATCGTCAGTCAATAAAAATCACCCTTGTACCTTTTATAAAATAGAAAAGAATACAATCCCCTGAAATTGTTTTAACTCCATTTTTTCACTTTTTCACTTTTCACTATCGACACTCCGGGCTCATCTCCCGCCGTTTTGGGAAAGCACGACACGGATTATAACAAACGATAGTAGTCGGATCGTCCAACGGAACGACATCAAAAGTGAAGTGTATGTAAAACTATTACTATAAACTGGGTTGCACATCTGAAATGAGTACGGGTCGCAAGCAAACTCTCTGCACCCAAAATAATTATAAAATAATTAGCGCCGATACGCGACATACGAAGTGTTTCTATGGGTGTTTTTATATGCATATTATAATGAACTAAATAGTTGAACGTAAATACTTGCGAGAATTATATTTATATAAATAAACAAACTGACGAGGTGTACTGCCTACCATGGACGATGATCAGGCTGAATTTGGAATGGTGCTACGGAGAAGATCCAAACCACAACCGAATCTTCAAGCCAAGCGCCTAAAGTCCGATGCGAAGGACGAAGATTTAATTATTCCCAATAATGCTCATTATAGTGGAGCAGGGATCAAGTTTAAAGAACTGGCGACAGAAGGAACAAACATTTCCAACACAGAAGACAGCAATGAGATTCCTTGCACTCCCTCCGAGCCTCTTCATCCAGAGGGTCGTCCCAATTGACACCTTTAAGCCACAGTTTCTGCAATGCCAGCTTGGTAATGCCGTTACCCGAACGCAGGTTTCTCCTACCCGGCCTTTCAGCAGCAAAACGATTTTCCTCGGCTGACCTGTGGATTCCCTTCGCCTATGCCACTTATCTATACCTTCACCTTGGTGCGTCGCAGGCTCAGCTGCTGAATAGAATGTTTCTAGGACTAAGGATGTGGTTGAACCGGAGTCCAGACGTACCCCACAAGCAACCAACTGGTTTCTGTCGCCCATCACAGTTACAATTGCCGTAGCCAGTACCGAATCCTCGGCTTCTGCCACCGCGCAGGATCCTTCCGATGGTCTACCCTCTGCTTATTACCTCCGAACGTCCACCGATTGATGAAATAAAGAATTGTGCCATTCGTTACACACTCGGCAGTTACCTCTCTCACATTTGTCAATGCCGTCATCTACGCTGAAGCAGTTCCTAGATAACGTATCTCGGTGGACAAAATGGTCACGCTGCGGAATTGAGAGACTCCTGAATGCGCTACATCGGAACAATGAACGCGGTTGCGCGCATTTTGGACCCTTGGCCGGCACTGGTGATGTGATTGCCGAATATGTCTTCTTGGGCGGGCCGGCCGCTATACTTCCGCCCCGAAATGGCCCTTGGAACTGTTTTTCGCTGTTGGCATGCTCCCTAGTTCAGTAAGTTGGGCTTCCAGGAATTCGGTTAGGTCCTCGAAGTTCGGAATTTCGTCCCTGCTGGTTTCTTGAGTCCACAACTCTCACGACTCACTCTCGAGCTTCTTAACTGTAGTGAAAACCAGCCAACAACCTTAGTGCTTCACTGGCAGCTCCAATGCACGCAAAGCCCGAACCTTGTCGAAAAGGCCGTTGATAAATCTACGGAATTCCGCTGCACCTCACGTATGGATAGCTGGATCAGAGGTGCGCCTCCACGATGATCTTCCATTCGTCTTCTTTACGCCGTAGGGCCCAAGCCTTCTGATAGTTGCGTCCGTGCTCAAGGAAGCCCGGTGAAATCCGAATTTCTTTACCGCTGATAACCGGGGGTTATCGTGGATGAGCTGTTTGCACATATCCTGGAACATTATCCACTGTTTGTAGTCTCTATTGAAGGTAGGCACGTCGATGTTCCTTAGCTTGGTCGGTCGGGTTGCCGTTGTTTGGCTGGAGTTATCCGTATTAAGCAACCTCTCCATTCCTGGTTCCTCCGCTGTTAACGTTGGAGTAGTTGCTGGTCCCAGGATGTCTCCAGAAACATCCAATGCGGTGGCACCTGTGCCTGTTGATGCGTGTAACCGCTGGGTGAGTCTGCCTTGTAGCGAAAAGTATCGGTCGTCAAAGGCTGCTCGTTCCTCATTCCCCTTGTCAACTTCCAGGTCCCTGTTCATCTCCTCGATGCATTCCTGGAGGCGCTCAAACGATTTCAATCCTCCAGTTTGAGCAATCTGCTTTCGACTTCATCTCGTGAAGCCAACTCATTCGCCCTGGTTGCGAATTCCTCCAACCGCCTCAGGAATCCGACGACTCCTCGTCTCCTCTTTAGTGCCGGAACAGTCTGATCTGCCATTGGCGAGTTGTTTGTCGAATCGCTGGCAGCCATTCCGAATTAGTTTGTTCCTTTTCAATACCTGTGAATCGAAAATTGCGCCACTACCTACTTGAATCTGATGTTTGCGGATCAGGTGTTGCTTGCACAATTGAGTGCGCTGATGTTCCATCGATGGCTTTGATCGCCTGCACGACGGTATTTCTTGCTGCTTGGTCGGAGCGGGTGCGCTTCAATGCGTTGCGACTGAAACGCTTGAATCCCACGTTGCACAGCGGGAGTCGTCGGGTTATACAGTCGGCACCTGCTGTCTTTCCTCGATGACTTGACCCGGCTCGAAGGACAAGTTTGTAAATTAGTGTTAATTTAAAGACTGTGAACAAGTGATTAAGTTGTTTTATTTATTTCCTTATAAATATTGGTGGAGCAAGCCCTTTCCAATCCGTCAAGATCTCTTCTTGATTAGCAGCGTTCACCTGTTGCTGCTTAAATTGTACTCTCTTCAACTCCCTAATTGCCGCAGGTTATGTTCTCTTTTGTGTGCCCATTTGCCCGTTCGCATGTTCATAAAAGGAACAAAGAGAACACTCGGTATAAATAGCCGATCCTCAGTCAGGCACTCGGCAGTTGTGTCCTGCTCCATCTCCAACAGTAAGATACGTCCAATCATTTCTGGGCGTGTGGTGGTGTTCCAAACTTACTAAAGATAATACGCCTCTACCCTACAGAACCTAGTTAAATATCGAAACTCTAAGAAGCCACCCGGTATAGTCAACAGGTCGTACCACTTGTTGCGAAGGTTTTCTGCCTTATTCTTTATAAAGCTCTCCATTCTGTTCAACCGGCTCCTCGATAGTATAGTGATTAGTATACCCGCCTCTCACGCGGGAGACCGGGGTTTCGATTCCCCGTCGGGAGCGTCTGGCGCAAGACTAATGACGTTGCCCGGAAAAAACAAATCATTATGGAAAATTTAACAAGCCTCAGGACTTGCTACATAAGGCCAAGACCGGTTCCCGGTTGTAGTGCTGATGATGATGAATATTCTGTTCAACCATGTCTACAACTTGGGGTACTTTCCTCAAGCCTGGAAGTATGCTATTATTTCTTCAATAGCAAAAGTTGTGAAACCAACGTACACCCTTTCGCCCCACCTCCCCCCCTCACTTGAATCAGCAAAATATATGAAAAATGCATATACGAGAAGCTAAATAACTTTATCGGTGTCAGGAACCTAATATTTGATTTCCAATTTGGATTTAGAAGAGCGCACAGCACCACGATGACTCTCAACATATTTCAAAACCACATTTGCGTGCGCCCCTTTATTAAGGAGCCCACCATTGCGGTGGGCCTGGACATTGAAAAGGCTTCTGGCACGAAGTGGATGGAAGGTCTCATTTTTAAATTACTAAACACTGACCACAGTAGAGCGCTGTGTAGTGTTATCTACCAGTTCGTTCTAAACAGAACCTTCCAAGTTGGAGTTAATGGAAAGCTTTCCCGAACTTTCAATGCCGCTGTAGGTGTACCACAGGGCCCAATCCTAGGCCCCATCTTATTTAATATCTACTACGATTAGACCACAGGACAGGATAAAATATCATTGGGGTCATTTATACTCCAAAAATGAATTTCATCAAACACCCACATTCTTCAAAGGGGCCTAGGTCGGTCTAAGCAACTGCACAACATTTTGAAATGGAGCAACAAAGGTCACATCAAAACTAAAGTTCTCTGCTATAAGCAGCTACCCCGACCTGGAATATCATACGGCCTTCCCATATAGTCCAATATATCTTCAACCCAAATGGAAAGACCTCGAGTTTTCAAAAGGAAACTAGTCAGAAGATGCACTAACCACTCTAGTAGGCCTGACGGTCGCCATTACCCCAACTCTTATCTATACGAAGTCGCCTCCATTAGGATTCATGTAGCAGAGCAACAACACAGCCACACCTACTCAAGAACTATTGACTCACTCACACAAAGCAAAGCACAGTTGATTTCATCAGGGCCGAAAGGTATGCTGGCTTTATATGGTTGCGGCCCAGACTGAGTTGCTTATGCCAACTTTCCAATGCACTCGACATGATGTGTGCTCTTATGCAACGGAGAATAATGAAGTGCTGATTCGGCTGAGACCATTTGTCAGCTCAGTAATTCATCTTCGATGGCACGATGTATCCGTCGCTGCAACGGCTGGTTAAAAAAGATGTTCTTCAAGGGAGTATACATTTAAGGTGAGACTAACTTTTTTTAAGTTCAACTCTTTCTTGCATAATATTAGGTGAAGGTTTAATGTAATCAAAAGGAAATAAAATAAATGTTATCACACCAAACATCAAGACACCATTCGTTTATTTGAGCTGGTTTCACCTCAAAATAAATTGATCGAAACAATACAAGTAGCTCGAAAGGATTCAAAACAGCGAGAACGTACTTTGAACAGGAGTCTTGCGTTCTTGACCTTTCTCTCTGTCGATCTCTTCGGATCAGACCACCTCAATTTCTTCTTCAGTACAAAACTGAATAAAGCACCCTTCCCAAGAGCATTACCCTCTATATTAGAGGATTCCTGGACCCATCCCATAGGGTCTACAGCTAACACACCACACACTCGCACACACAGTACAGGGCGCCACAAACATACACACACCGACCAAAATGCACATTATCAGACGCCGAAGACGTGATCTGCGTTTATTACCACACTAGAGATCTACCGGTCTTGTATAATTTCTTTCCCACCATCCAAGTAGTTAGATAACATTTGAACTAATTCTGTCCACACTACCCTTAGATACCTGCCCCCTTTTCTTTTTCAGATATCATGAGACCGCGCCCAACATCCTCGCGGATGTGGGTGATTCTGGGTATCGCAAGATGATGGCTTTTGAGTTAATCCGACCTTTTCCCCTGAGGAATTGCTCGGGGAATTGAAATCCATCGAAATCGAAAATTTAAAATTTACAGGTGGTAAACCGTTCCCCACCGACCTGTTCCGAAGTCGCAACCGCAAGTTGCCGTTCTTCATCCATCAATATTTCCCCATATGCACTCTCACAATCTTATATAATCATACCCCAT
Source organism: Microdon myrmicae (assembly GCA_963931805.1). Lineage (NCBI taxonomy): Eukaryota > Metazoa > Arthropoda > Insecta > Diptera > Syrphidae > Microdon > Microdon myrmicae. The sequence goes on along the minus strand of OZ007497.1, from coordinate 174,350,859 downwards.
CATATTCTAATAATAATTCAGATCGATATAACCGTTTCTCGCGGGCCGAAACCATGGCAGCTGTTAGGTAGCAAACTAAAACACCATCAGCAAAAGCAATATCAAAGAAGGGAAACATGACAAGCAACCGTAGTTGCTGCTCAAATATGAATGGGTTAAAATAACTTACATGTGCTTCAAACATTTTAGTATTTAAGGAAAAACAAAGATGAGATTAGAAGAAGTATTGCGAGGAACGTCCGAGCGTGTCCGTACTAATGTAATAATAAAATAAGATAATACTAGTCGTTTTCAGTTTTTTTTTTTTAAACTCTCAACGCACAATGCCCTTCCCTCAATCGTGAGGACGCACGGCGTTTGTAAATATTAAGTACAACACAAGCAGAATTTTCCACGCATGAAAATTTTTTTGACATATTCTAAAAAAAATCCGACTGAGCAAGCGACCCGAGTGGATACTATCTATTCGACACAATGCTATGTTCGGCTGAGTTAACCCTTTAAACGATTACTGTGAATGACAATTCGCTAATCCGAATGGAAAGGAGAGATAATCTGACAATCTCCTGGAAGCCGAACGCCCAGATTTACTTTTGGCTAGTAGAACTAACATAAAGCAAAGGCACAAATTGTGCGACAAAAATTATAAAGTAATCAGGCGAAATCGTCCAAACTCCACTCAAGGAGGTGGAGTCGCCGTCTTAATTAACAAAGATCTGCAACACAAAGTCGTTTACAGCACAAATATACACAAGTTTCCAGTGCTAGAAGCCTGCATTATAGATATTCCTTTGCAAAATCAAAGACAGCTATACGTCATCATGATCATCATCATCGGCACTACAACCGGGATCCGATTTTGGCCTTATTTAACTAGTCTAGGTCTAGGTTCCGATTTCGAGCCCATGTCATCCTGTTTGGCACTCCCAGGCCCTGGGCGATCTGGTCTATGCCATACCGCCTTCGCTAACAAGGTCTCTTTCCATACATCCTGCCACAAAGGTCCTTCCGGCAGCCTCCTCTTAGATCATTCGAGCTAGGTGTCCCGCCCACCAGGGTCTACCGAGGTTGATTTTTCTTACAACGTCAGCTTCAAGGAAGATCGCGTACAACTCATGGTTGTAGCGTCTCCGAAAGCGTCCTCCCTCACATGCGGGGCCAACAATTCTCCTTAATACCTTCCTTTTGAAGGCGGCTAAGAGTTCAGAGCGCCTTTTATTAAGCATCCAGGTCTCGGATCCATACATGTAAGACCATGGTCTTATACAGTAGTAACTTGGATGTTCTGGATAACTAAGTAGTAACTTGGACGTTCTGGATAAATTTCGAGATTTAAAAGGCCTTTTTTGACAATAGTTGGTTTTGCTGGATATGGTCAGCCGTCCGTGTATTTCTTGTTCCATATTGTTACCGGCTGCTACAATAGACTCAAGGTAGTCAAAGGATTGCACTACTTCAAATTCTTACTCCGCTAGCCCGATAGTTTGACCAACGTTAGGTCTTCTCTTCGCAGAAGTTGCCACTATGAGCCTGTTCCTCCCCCATTAATGTGCAGCCCAGTTTTTGTGCCGCCTACTCGATATTGGGGAAGGAGTCCTGTACAGCCGAATCGGAACTTCCCATGGTGTGGATGTCAACTGCGTATCTGGCTGGACTTGGTGACAAAAGTCCCTCTACTTGTAACGCCAGAGTCGCGGATTGCTTTCCCCAACGCCAGGTTAAAGAGGGGACAGGCGAGACCGTCCCGTTGTTGGAGCCCATTAAAGATGTTTATTGGTTTGAACAGCAATTCCGCTATTTTTACTTGACTAGTTACGTTGGTCATGGTGAACATACAAAGTCGTATCAATTTGTTTGGAACGCCGAACTCTCTCATGGGATTATATAGTTTATTTTTTTTTTTTTTTAAACGCATTTATTTACAACAATACTTACAGTTCGTTTTTACAGTTTTTTGATTAAATGCTAACTCAACTTCCACACTAATAATTTGTATTCTATTTTACTGGCTCTACGCGAGCACTCTAAATTATACTAATAAAAAATTTTAAGACTACCTTTCGGTCAACAATTATATATTAATTACTTATACAGCTTTCAAATAGTAAATTAATTTTCAAGTAAAAAGATTGAGAATAAAAAAAACTTGAAACTAAAATCATATAAATTTTTGATTTTATGTTTTTTTTTTTTTTTTTAACATATACATACACATACACACACACCCATATATAAATATATATACACATATGCATATATATATATATATATATATATATATATATATATATATATATTTTTTTTTTTTTTTTTTTTTTTTTTTATAGATATCATTTTTTATTTTTTCCTATTATTATAATTTACTTACTTGCTAGACAAAAATGATTAAACTCTAGCTTATGTTATCTTATTTCTTAACTTACTGGTCCCTTGCGGACTCTCTAAGTTACATGCATACGCTTAAAGCATGAAAATTTGTCTTTCGACATTATGGTTTATTTTGTTTACATGAATTTTTAGGGAACTTAATTGGATACAAAGAAAATGAAGAAAAGAAAAAACTTTGTTCGTGTTATTGTTTTTACCTTATATCTAACTTAAATACTAAACTATCTATAGATTTTTTTTTTTTTTTTTTTTTTTTTAATATTTTTATAACTTAACTCTATTCTAAACCTAACATCAAAACTAAATTTTCGAAATGCTAAATCTATGTAAGCTTTCCGTTTGTCGGGTTTTTTTTTTTTTAATTATTATTATTATTATTTCTTTAGTTTTATAAGGAAACAGGGTTTTATGTGCCACTCAGCCACCAAAATCTCTGGTGTTGCTTATTCGCGTCTTTTCGGTCTCTCTGTGCTACTGCCGTACTGAACTGCAGGCTCTCTTCATTAGTGTGCGCAACATCTCGATTAAAACATATTCGTTTATCTATACCCGACCGACGCACGTGATAAATCAACGGTATAGCGGATTCATTTTGTATGAGGCCGTTCATGTCAAGACTAAGGAATGCTTCTGGTGGAATAAAGCCATTGTTTGGGTAATATGCACCAAAAATCAAATCGTTCTGTGAGCTCATTGATCTCGCAATATGCCCTCGGATCAGCTTGATCATAAAGTTATCCACTCTGTTTATATTGGCCCCACTGTACAACGCTTCATTGGGATAATATTTTTTGTGATCGGATTCAGGAGTCCGATGTAACTTAAGGCACGTCCTGAGGCATTGCTTCTCAAAAATCCGAATCTTTTCCATTAAGCTAGGTCCCACATTAAACCACACTGGGCATCCATATATGATCATCGGTCTGATGAGAGCCATGTAGCATATAACTTTAACTCTGCTGTCAAGTTGACTACTATGAAACAGTCTTCTTGTCATAGCGTAAGCTTTCTTTGCCCTGGCTAGGGCAGCTTCCACATGTTTGTTAAAATATAGATACTGATCCAGCCAGATGCCTAAGTATTTGACTACGGTTTTGGTTTCCAGTGTTTGTTGGTGTGGTCCCATAATAGCTAGCTTTCGCCAGTTTATCCTGGTGTCTCTGGTAGCTTGATCCAGTGGTGTTCTAAAGAGGATGGTTTCACACTTCTGGATATTGATTTTGAGTTTCCAGTTGTTGCAGTATCGCTGAACATCATTGAAATCCCCTTGTAATAATCCGTTAATGATTTCAATTTTTGGTGCTGTTCTATATATTATCAGATCGTCTGCATACGCAATAGCCTGATGAAGAGACCTTACCAGGTCGCTAGTGTAAATATTAAAAAGGATCGGAGATAACACCGCTCCCTGTTGCAGACCGTTTTCTATATTATAAGTAATGTTGGAGGTCACATTGCCACTTTTGACGATGAATTTCTTTTCATTCAACATGTCGTATAGTATATACAGTAGTGGTCTATGAATGCCTAGTCTCATTAGCTTGTAATATAACCCCTCTAACCAAACGGTGTCGAAGGCCCTCTCCAAGTCAATCAAACAGGCACCTGTACACTGTTTCAGATTTTTATTCCACTGAATGTCTGAAACCAGTTTAGCTGCGGCATGTGTGGTTTCATGACCAGCTTTAAAACCAAACTGGTTATTTGGAATAATATTATTGTCCTCAACCCATTTAAGTAGAGCCTTGTTTAGAACCTTTTCGAATACTTTACTGATACTCGGTAACAAACTGATCGATCGTAGGTTTTTTGGGTTTGTTCCATCTTTCCCTTTTTTTGGTAACGGTTGGATGATGGCCGTTTTCCAACGTACTGGATAGTGTGCGTTGTTCAGAGCGTTGTTAAACAATACTGCATATATGTCCATTGCGATTGGAGGAAGATGTTTTAGTACGATATTGGGTACTCCATCGATTCCAACTGATTTTTTGTTTCTTAATGATGCAAAGACGCCATGGATGTCTTCACTATTGATCAAAAGACTGTTGGCGCTTTCGACAGTAATCTCGGCGTTTGCCGTATTTTCATTACTGAATTCGTTAAAACCATGGTTTTCTGATCGCCACTGTGAAATATCATTTCGAAGATGACCATAATTCAGTAAAACTCTATCTTCCAAGTCATGGTTGCGACGAATTACTTCATTTGCCCCGTACAGTTCTTGAAAGACGGCCCCTACAACATTCACTTTTTCCAAGGGATCTTCAAACACAAAAACTTCGTCATTTAGGATGGCGTTGTTTGTGTCTATGCCTATATTTGCCAGCATTCGTTGGTTTTCGTCAGTTCGTGGTATTTGGAGACACTGAATCTCGTTTTCATTACTCCGTCTAAATATTTTATTAATTTGCGGAAACATACTAGGGTTGTTGGATTTTACCGCCCGAACTTTGTTGTTCCAATACAAATTTGCTGATAGCCTATAGTTGGCTTTTATCAGCTGTTGGATATTTTTTAATCTGGACTTCAGTGATATTATCTCCTGGTCGTGCCTATCAATAAATCGTCTGTACCGTAGTTTTAGTTGCGACAGAAGTCTACTTTTTTTTCTGTGCAGCGCGTTGATTGTGGCGTTTCGGTACATGTTCATGTTGTCCGTAGGTGTGGTTTTTGGTATTGTTTTGTCCATAGTTTGTTTTATGGTTTCGTCCATTTTTTGTATGTATTTGTCGATGGCATCGTTGGGTATGTTTCTGTTGGTAGGAGGGTTAATGTCTTTTAAGCGAATTTCTCTTGTTAAGGTTCTCGTGAAACGCGTCCATCGCATACCCCAATAGTTATAGGGTTGCGGTATCATACATTCACCGAGTTCCACAACTTCGCTTGGTGTTTTTATCAATATTGATAATGCACAATGGTCGCTGTCATACTCAATTGTGCGTAGGCAGTTTATATTTTGTCTGTTAGTATGTGTATGTTTAAGGCGTGTGTCAATAAGCATAATATCGAGGAACGAGCCCCCTCTGGGGAAAGAAGGATATTCTGTAGCTAGCAGGTCAACTTTATATTCAATGTGATGTTGATCTAGCCAACTAGCTAGTTGATTCCCTCTCGTGTTGGATATGCTATTTCCCCAATTTGGGTGTTTAGCATTCAAATCGCCACCCACGATGTAATAGTTCCCTTCCGAGTAAAGTTGTAAGCATTGGAAAAGAGTCTCTAGCTCCACTATAAATTGATTTTGTTGATGTGCTTCTGGTGCGTAGGCAGATATCACATACATCCCCCTATCTTGTCGGAGGGGTATGCGGATAATGCACGCTTCAAGCACCTGAAATCTGCGAATCTCACCACTATATATTACCTTATGTTGAAGTTGTTTTTTAATAAGGATTGCCACCCCTCCTCCTTGTGTGGAGTTGGGTCGGTCTCTTCGTATAATGTCGTAGTTTGTGTGACATAGTTTATGCCTCTGATTCAGCTTAGTTTCGCTAGCCAGAAGCACGTCAGGACTTTCGTCTTGCAACAGTTTAAAGAGAGCGGCTCTTCTCTCGATTCTGATAAGTGAATTTACATTCACGACTAAAGCCTTAATTGTGCTTTCTGTTGGGGGGTTTATATTGACGGCTGGCTAGACAACTGCGAATAGACCCAGTCTAGTCTAGTGTCCTGTTCTTTTATTTGTTTTTGCATTTGTGTCATCTGCGTCTGAATAGCGAGCAAGGTTGTGAGAACATCTGCTAGTGTTACTGTTTCTGGAGGCACAGTATGTTGCGGCGGTACCCGTGTCGTGGGTTGTGGCGTGTTTCTCCTGCCAGCTGTTACTTGAGCATACGAGAACTGGGGTGTTACATTTAGTCCTGGTCGGCCTTGAACTATCGGGCGTTCTGATTTTCGTTGCTGTGAAAACTTTTTTTCCTGTAGTTCGCGGAACTTAGGACAGCCTCGATAATTAGCGGGGTGTCCCTCACTCTTACAAACTGCACACTTTAGAAGAGATCTGTCGTCTACCCTTTCTTTACCTAACGTGCATTGTTCTGCGCTGTGGTCCTGTCCGCATCTTACGCATCGACACTGCATTTCGCAGTTTGCTGCTGAGTGCCCGAACCTTTGGCAGCGAAGACATTGGATTATATCTCTGCTTTTTTTCAATTTGTCCCATGTGACAATTTGATGGTTCAGGATAGTGATTTTCCTAAGTCCACCAATTTTGCTCCCAGGGCCCACCTGCACCAGGAAGAATGGTAATTTTCTATTCTCCCGTCTAGCCCTAGCTGTATTGAAAGGTTTTACTGCGATAAACTCAATATCATTACAGTTAAGCTCTCGCAGCGTTTGTAATAGAACTTCTGGTTCTGTTTCAGGGTCAACGCCTTTTAGTAGAACCGTTATATTCTTTATTTCTTTCGGGGTGTACGTGTAAAATTCCGCGGTGGCCCGTTTTAGCACATTTTTCATTTTTTCGAAATCCTTAACCGAATTTGTCTGTATGGCCAACCTGTTCCCTGTCAGTCTTTTAATTGAAAAATCTTCCCCAATAGAAAGCTTACATAGACTTACCAGTTCGTTACACTCCATATCTGTAATGTTGATGGGTGGCATCTTCGTTTTCCTTTTTGCTGCCTGTTGCTCTTGTTGTGGTTGTTGTTGCGTCATCTGTTGTGGTGGACATTCTTTTTGTTGGCTTGGCTTCTGTTGTGCACATTGTTGCTGATTCTGCTGTTGTTTCGTTATTAGCTCCTCCTTTTCAGCAAATTCCTTTTTCCTGCGACGCTTCTCTGCTAATTGCGCCCTTGCTCGGGCTAGCCTTATTTCAAGATCGCTGATTTCATCTTCTTCGTCCTCAGTGTCGGTAGTCGCTAAACATGCAAACATGTTATTGGTGAGATGGCCGTCATTATATGGAACCGCGGGGAATAGATTGTCCTCTTTCATTTTGTGCGCCTTTTCGAGCAAGTCTGCTATTGCCTCGTTTGGCTTGTTTATTTTTGTTGCAGCTCGTGTTAGTGGGGAGCTCGCCGGGCGTTTTATTAACGCGGACTTCGGTTTTAATTTTCTAATATTTTGTTTTTTGTCTGCCATTCTGCATGCTGAGGGCCCATACACCGAGCTTGTTGCATCCAAGATAGCAGGCCAGTCTTTGTTTGAAACCAGTTCTTAGGTTGGCTTCACTTTGTTATTTCACTGTATATTTTAGTTCCTTTTGTTTCTTTTTTATTTATATTTATTGTTTTTGTTTTGTTTTTCTCTTACTTCAATTTTTTTTTTTCGCTAAACATGTGCTCACATACACTCTCACAGTTGATTAGTATTAAACGGTGTTTGTTTTGACTGTCAAACCACGTGGCTTCGTTCTCTTTTATTTGTTTATATTTATGTATAATAACTTTGTTTTGAGTGTTCTTGTCACTAGAATTGATTTATTTATAAATAGTCTTATTATTTCAAATTTCACTCGCGACTCATAAAAGTAACTTTTACATTTATCTCGATCGGCGAATTTAAAACACGTCCGCACTCGGTCAGTGTGTATCGTTATGATATATATATATATATATATATATATATAATGTGCACACACATTGGATACAAAGAAAATGAAGAAAAGAAAAAACTTTGTTCGTGTTATTGTTTTTACCTTATATCTAACTTAAATACTAAACTATCTATAGATTTTTTTTTTTTTTTTTTTTTTTTAATATTTTTATAACTTAACTCTATTCTAAACCTAACATCAAAACTAAATTTTCGAAATGCTAAATCTATGTAAGCTTTCCGTTTGTCGGGTTTTTTTTTTTTTAATTATTATTATTATTATTTCTTTAGTTTTATAAGGAAACAGGGTTTTATGTGCCACTCAGCCACCAAAATCTCTGGTGTTGCTTATTCGCGTCTTTTCGGTCTCTCTGTGCTACTGCCGTACTGAACTGCAGGCTCTCTTCATTAGTGTGCGCAACATCTCGATTAAAACATATTCGTTTATCTATACCCGACCGACGCACGTGATAAATCAACGGTATAGCGGATTCATTTTGTATGAGGCCGTTCATGTCAAGACTAAGGAATGCTTCTGGTGGAATAAAGCCATTGTTTGGGTAATATGCACCAAAAATCAAATCGTTCTGTGAGCTCATTGATCTCGCAATATGCCCTCGGATCAGCTTGATCATAAAGTTATCCACTCTGTTTATATTGGCCCCACTGTACAACGCTTCATTGGGATAATATTTTTTGTGATCGGATTCAGGAGTCCGATGTAACTTAAGGCACGTCCTGAGGCATTGCTTCTCAAAAATCCGAATCTTTTCCATTAAGCTAGGTCCCACATTAAACCACACTGGGCATCCATATATGATCATCGGTCTGATGAGAGCCATGTAGCATATAACTTTAACTCTGCTGTCAAGTTGACTACTATGAAACAGTCTTCTTGTCATAGCGTAAGCTTTCTTTGCCCTGGCTAGGGCAGCTTCCACATGTTTGTTAAAATATAGATACTGATCCAGCCAGATGCCTAAGTATTTGACTACGGTTTTGGTTTCCAGTGTTTGTTGGTGTGGTCCCATAATAGCTAGCTTTCGCCAGTTTATCCTGGTGTCTCTGGTAGCTTGATCCAGTGGTGTTCTAAAGAGGATGGTTTCACACTTCTGGATATTGATTTTGAGTTTCCAGTTGTTGCAGTATCGCTGAACATCATTGAAATCCCCTTGTAATAATCCGTTAATGATTTCAATTTTTGGTGCTGTTCTATATATTATCAGATCGTCTGCATACGCAATAGCCTGATGAAGAGACCTTACCAGGTCGCTAGTGTAAATATTAAAAAGGATCGGAGATAACACCGCTCCCTGTTGCAGACCGTTTTCTATATTATAAGTAATGTTGGAGGTCACATTGCCACTTTTGACGATGAATTTCTTTTCATTCAACATGTCGTATAGTATATACAGTAGTGGTCTATGAATGCCTAGTCTCATTAGCTTGTAATATAACCCCTCTAACCAAACGGTGTCGAAGGCCCTCTCCAAGTCAATCAAACAGGCACCTGTACACTGTTTCAGATTTTTATTCCACTGAATGTCTGAAACCAGTTTAGCTGCGGCATGTGTGGTTTCATGACCAGCTTTAAAACCAAACTGGTTATTTGGAATAATATTATTGTCCTCAACCCATTTAAGTAGAGCCTTGTTTAGAACCTTTTCGAATACTTTACTGATACTCGGTAACAAACTGATCGATCGTAGGTTTTTTGGGTTTGTTCCATCTTTCCCTTTTTTTGGTAACGGTTGGATGATGGCCGTTTTCCAACGTACTGGATAGTGTGCGTTGTTCAGAGCGTTGTTAAACAATACTGCATATATGTCCATTGCGATTGGAGGAAGATGTTTTAGTACGATATTGGGTACTCCATCGATTCCAACTGATTTTTTGTTTCTTAATGATGCAAAGACGCCATGGATGTCTTCACTATTGATCAAAAGACTGTTGGCGCTTTCGACAGTAATCTCGGCGTTTGCCGTATTTTCATTACTGAATTCGTTAAAACCATGGTTTTCTGATCGCCACTGTGAAATATCATTTCGAAGATGACCATAATTCAGTAAAACTCTATCTTCCAAGTCATGGTTGCGACGAATTACTTCATTTGCCCCGTACAGTTCTTGAAAGACGGCCCCTACAACATTCAATTTTTCCAAGGGATCTTCAAACACAAAAACTTCGTCATTTAGGATGGCGTTGTTTGTGTCTATGCCTATATTTGCCAGCATTCGTTGGTTTTCGTCAGTTCGTGGTATTTGGAGACACTGAATCTCGTTTTCATTACTCCGTCTAAATATTTTATTAATTTGCGGAAACATACTAGGGTTGTTGGATTTTACCGCCCGAACTTTGTTGTTCCAATACAAATTTGCTGATAGCCTATAGTTGGCTTTTATCAGCTGTTGGATATTTTTTAATCTGGACTTCAGTGATATTATCTCCTGGTCGTGCCTATCAATAAATCGTCTGTACCGTAGTTTTAGTTGCGACAGAAGTCTACTTTTTTTTCTGTGCAGCGCGTTGATTGTGGCGTTTCGGTACATGTTCATGTTGTCCGTAGGTGTGGTTTTTGGTATTGTTTTGTCCATAGTTTGTTTTATGGTTTCGTCCATTTTTTGTATGTATTTGTCGATGGCATCGTTGGGTATGTTTCTGTTGGTAGGAGGGTTAATGTCTTTTAAGCGAATTTCTCTTGTTAAGGTTCTCGTGAAACGCGTCCATCGCATACCCCAATAGTTATAGGGTTGCGGTATCATACATTCACCGAGTTCCACAACTTCGCTTGGTGTTTTTATCAATATTGATAATGCACAATGGTCGCTGTCATACTCAATTGTGCGTAGGCAGTTTATATTTTGTCTGTTAGTATGTGTATGTTTAAGGCGTGTGTCAATAAGCATAATATCGAGGAACGAGCCCCCTCTGGGGAAAGAAGGATATTCTGTAGCTAGCAGGTCAACTTTATATTCAATGTGATGTTGATCTAGCCAACTAGCTAGTTGATTCCCTCTCGTGTTGGATATGCTATTTCCCCAATTTGGGTGTTTAGCATTCAAATCGCCACCCACGATGTAATAGTTCCCTTCCGAGTAAAGTTGTAAGCATTGGAAAAGAGTCTCTAGCTCCACTATAAATTGATTTTGTTGATGTGCTTCTGGTGCGTAGGCAGATATCACATACATCCCCCTATCTTGTCGGAGGGGTATGCGGATAATGCACGCTTCAAGCACCTGAAATCTGCGAATCTCACCACTATATATTACCTTATGTTGAAGTTGTTTTTTAATAAGGATTGCCACCCCTCCTCCTTGTGTGGAGTTGGGTCGGTCTCTTCGTATAATGTCGTAGTTTGTGTGACATAGTTTATGCCTCTGATTCAGCTTAGTTTCGCTAGCCAGAAGCACGTCAGGACTTTCGTCTTGCAACAGTTTAAAGAGAGCGGCTCTTCTCTCGATTCTGATAAGTGAATTTACATTCACGACTAAAGCCTTAATTGTGCTTTCTGTTGGGGGGTTTATATTGACGGCTGGCTAGACAACTGCGAATAGACCCAGTCTAGTCTAGTGTCCTGTTCTTTTATTTGTTTTTGCATTTGTGTCATCTGCGTCTGAATAGCGAGCAAGGTTGTGAGAACATCTGCTAGTGTTACTGTTTCTGGAGGCACAGTATGTTGCGGCGGTACCCGTGTCGTGGGTTGTGGCGTGTTTCTCCTGCCAGCTGTTACTTGAGCATACGAGAACTGGGGTGTTACATTTAGTCCTGGTCGGCCTTGAACTATCGGGCGTTCTGATTTTCGTTGCTGTGAAAACTTTTTTTCCTGTAGTTCGCGGAACTTAGGACAGCCTCGATAATTAGCGGGGTGTCCCTCACTCTTACAAACTGCACACTTTAGAAGAGATCTGTCGTCTACCCTTTCTTTACCTAACGTGCATTGTTCTGCGCTGTGGTCCTGTCCGCATCTTACGCATCGACACTGCATTTCGCAGTTTGCTGCTGAGTGCCCGAACCTTTGGCAGCGAAGACATTGGATTATATCTCTGCTTTTTTTCAATTTGTCCCATGTGACAATTTGATGGTTCAGGATAGTGATTTTCCTAAGTCCACCAATTTTGCTCCCAGGGCCCACCTGCACCAGGAAGAATGGTAATTTTCTATTCTCCCGTCTAGCCCTAGCTGTATTGAAAGGTTTTACTGCGATAAACTCAATATCATTACAGTTAAGCTCTCGCAGCGTTTGTAATAGAACTTCTGGTTCTGTTTCAGGGTCAACGCCTTTTAGTAGAACCGTTATATTCTTTATTTCTTTCGGGGTGTACGTGTAAAATTCCGCGGTGGCCCGTTTTAGCACATTTTTCATTTTTTCGAAATCCTTAACCGAATTTGTCTGTATGGCCAACCTGTTCCCTGTCAGTCTTTTAATTGAAAAATCTTCCCCAATAGAAAGCTTACATAGACTTACCAGTTCGTTACACTCCATATCTGTAATGTTGATGGGTGGCATCTTCGTTTTCCTTTTTGCTGCCTGTTGCTCTTGTTGTGGTTGTTGTTGCGTCATCTGTTGTGGTGGACATTCTTTTTGTTGGCTTGGCTTCTGTTGTGCACATTGTTGCTGATTCTGCTGTTGTTTCGTTATTAGCTGCTCCTTTTCAGCAAATTCCTTTTTCCTGCGACGCTTCTCTGCTAATTGCGCCCTTGCTCGGGCTAGCCTTATTTCAAGATCGCTGATTTCATCTTCTTCGTCCTCAGTGTCGGTAGTCGCTAAACATGCAAAGATGTTATTGGTGAGATGGCCGTCATTATATGGAACCGCGGGGAATAGATTGTCCTCTTTCATTTTGTGCGCCTTTTCGAGCAAGTCTGCTATTGCCTCGTTTGGCTTGTTTATTTTTGTTGCAGCTCGTGTTAGTGGGGAGCTCGCCGGGCGTTTTATTAACGCGGACTTCGGTTTTAATTTTCTAATATTTTGTTTTTTGTCTGCCATTCTGCATGCTGAGGGCCCATACACCGAGCTTGTTGCATCCAAGATAGCAGGCCAGTCTTTGTTTGAAACCAGTTCTTAGGTTGGCTTCACTTTGTTATTTCACTGTATATTTTAGTTCCTTTTGTTTCTTTTTTATTTATATTTATTGTTTTTGTTTTGTTTTTCTCTTACTTCAATTTTTTTTTTTCGCTAAACATGTGCTCACATACACTCTCACAGTTGATTAGTATTAAACGGTGTTTGTTTTGACTGTCAAACCACGTGGCTTCGTTCTCTTTTATTTGTTTATATTTATGTATAATAACTTTGTTTTGAGTGTTCTTGTCACTAGAATTGATTTATTTATAAATAGTCTTATTATTTCAAATTTCACTCGCGACTCATAAAAGTAACTTTTACATTTATCTCGATCGGCGAATTTAAAACACGTCCGCACTCGGTCAGTGTGTATCGTTATGATATATATATATATATATATATATATATATAAATGTGCACACACATACATATGTTGTTTTGTTGGCCCATTATATTTAAAATCAAAAGAATTTGGTTAATAAATGAGTAAAAATAGTGAGGAAGCGGAATGTGAAGAGGGATAACCGGGCGAGGGAGCTAAGGGGTAAGAGAAGACATTTAGCCTATACGGCCTACTAAGTGTCGGGACGTGCAGTCCTTTCTTCGGTATTTAACCACCACCAGGCTGTTTGAAGCTTAAGTGCACATTGTTTATCTCGGTCTCCAACGGCCATGTTGTACCATAGACGAATTGAGCTATTAGGGTGAGCATTATTATAATTAATTCTTTTATCCCTAGTTCCCCGAAACACATGGTAGATAATGGAGATTCCTGAACTATTTTGTATTAGACCTCTACTGTCTAATAAGAGGAATGCTTCTGGGGGGATAAAGCCACTCTGCAGAGTGCCGTCCAGATACCTAAAGTTAGGATAGAAAGCTCCTGCGATTAAATTATTTCCATTCGCGGCCACTCGTGCAACGTGGGTTCGAATTATTTTGATTATAAAATTATCTATTCTGTTAAGACCTGCTTTATTATAGAGGTCCTCATTTCGATAGTATTTCGTATACTGAGACTCTGGCGTTCTGTACATTTGGAGACAAGAACGCAGACATTGTCTCTCGAATACCCGTAATTTCTCCATGTAGTAAGGGGCAATGTTAAACCATACTGGGCTACCGTACACGAGTATAGGTCGTATTAGTACTGTATATGAGATGACTTTAACTTTCGAGTCCAGGGCTCGATTGCGAAATAATCTGCTAGCCATAGCATAGGAACTTCGATCTCGGGAGAGCGATGTTGCTATATGTTTATCGAAATAAAGAAACTGGTCTAGCACGACACCAAGGTACCTAACAACCGTTTTGACTACCAGAGGTATTCCGTTTTGACCGATAACGGAAAATTGTTTCCAGTTCTTTTTTGTGTCACCCGAGGCCTTGCTTAAAGGTGTCCTAAAAAGAATAGTTTCAGTCTTGAGGAAGTTTATTTTTATCTTCCACTTATCACAGTAGTATTTTATTCTATTGAGATCATCTTGTAAATGTCTGTTGATGCTCTCAATTTTACTACCTGATCTGTAGATTTCTATGTCATCGGCATATGCAATGGCATGCGTAGGCGAATTTACGAGATCGCTCGTATATATGTTAAATAGAACAGGCGAGTTGACTGCCCCCTGCTGCAAGCCGTTTTTTATATTGAAAGTCTTGTTGGAGAATGTGTCTCCGCATTTAACGATGAACTGTTTGTTCATTAGCATATCATATACAATGTACAGCAAATTTGCGGGCATGCCAAGGGTGGTTAGCTTATAGAAAAGTCCTTCTAACCATATGGTATCAAAAGCCTTTTCAAAATCAACCAAACATGCGCCAGTGCACTGCCGTTTAGCTCTATTCCATTGAATATCGGAGACAAGTTTGGACGCCGCATGCACAGTGCTGTGTTCGGCTCTAAAACCAAATTGATTATCTGGAATCACTGTGTTGTCCTCAGTCCATTCTATTAGCACCTTGTTTATCACTTTTTCGAAAACCTTGCTGATGTTGGGGAGTATACTGATCGAGCGGAGATTATTTGGTCTACTATTGTCTTTACACGGCTTTGGCAAGGGATGGACTATTGCTGTTTTCCAACGCTGTAGATAATATGAATTATTCAACGCATTATTGAACAGAGTGGTGTAAATATTTACTGCCTCAGGTGGCAAGTGTTTGAGGGGAACGTTGGAATTTGGTCAATTCCAGCAGACTTCTTATTTTTGAGTGAATTAAAAATACTGAGGAGTTCTTCTTTATTTACAAACAAGTTGTTGTCTGAATTTGTAACGGGATCGTTCGGGCTGTTATTTTCATTAAAAACTGTGAAGTTTCTACCTTCGGAACGCCGCCTACTAATCGTGTTGCGAAGTGAAATGTGGTTTTGAAGTACCCGTTCCTCCAGTATATCATTGGAGTAAGAGGGTTCGTTCACTTTGTGTATTGCCTCAAAACATGCACCGATAGCATTCGATTTCTCTTCAGGATCCTCTATAATATAACAGTCATCATCGGCAATAATGTTTTCGAGATTAAAACCTGCGTTTAGCAGTGTTCGGCCGTTATCTGGAGTTTGTGGTATTTTCAGACACGGAATATCATTATAGTTTTTCCTTCGGAGCAGTTTGTTTATTTGTTGGAACATATTCGAGCCATTTGTTTTAATAGCTCGAATTTTCTTTTCCCAATCTGCGTTTATGTTTACTCTGTAATTTTCCCTTATCAATTTTTTTATATTTCAAATCAGAGACTTTAGTGTTGTTATTTCTGCGTTTTGGCGGTCAGTGAATTGCCGGTACAGGGTTTTCAACCTGGATAGGAGAGAACTTTTCTGTGTATTCAGAGCGTCTATGGTTGAGTTTCTGTATTGACTTGTGTAACCCCCATCCTTATTTATTTTTGGAATAGAGAGATCCATTGGTTTCCGAATAATATTTTCCATCGTTTGGAGATAGTGATCTATTTCTGTGTTTTGAAGGTTCCTATAAGTGGGTGGGTCTGCAGCATTTGAGCGAATTTCTCTTCTCATAGTGCGTTCAAAACGTGACCAGTGAGCTTTGTGGAAATTGTAGGAGTCTTTTTGTTCCCTCGTTTCGAGCAACATTTCTTCATTAGGGACTTTAATAGTTGCGGCTAGTCCATAGTGATCACTGTCATAATCGACTGTTCGAAGGCAATTTCTGATATTTGTATTTGTATTTAGGAGTTGTATACGGCTGTCTATTAGGAGGAGGTCCAAAAAGGAGTCCCCTCTTGGGTAAGATGGTGTAGCAGTGGCATAGATTTCTACATTGTATTCGATTATGTTTGTTTGCCACCAATCGAATAGGGTATTACCTCTGATATTGGAGGTCGAGTTACCCCAACTAGAATGTTTTGCATTGATGTCTCCTGCCAAAAGGAAATAGTTGTTTCCTGACTGTAATCTGAGGCTCTCGAAGAGCGTGTTCAGTTCGCTTATAAAACGTGGGTTTTGGACTGTTTCAGGGACATATAGGGATACGACGTATATACGTTTCTGACTTTGGAGAGGTATTTCTACAATACATGCTTCTAGCACTTGAAACCTGTACACATCTTTACTGTGCAAAGTTTTATATCGGACACCTTTTTTTAATTAGAAGTGCAACACCGCCTCCTTGTGTGGAGTTTGGTCTGTCTCTTCTTACGATATTGTATTTTTTGAAGCCTAATTTATGCTTTGGGTTTAGCTTAGTTTAGCTTAGTTTCGCTGATTAAAAGAATATCCGGGCATTCTGCTTCCAACAGTGTAGCTAAGTTGTCTCTTCTCTCTGTTCTGATGAGTGAATTAACATTCACGGCGATAATTTTAAGTGCTGATTCAATTTGGAGTTCCGTGGTTATGGCAAGGGTTCTCCTAACAGCGACGAATAGACGAAATCCATTCGAGCAATTTTTTCATCTAATTTCTTTTCTAACTCAGTGATCCTTCCAAGTGAGACCTGTACTAAATTTTTTAGCTCTGCATTTTCTTCACTAGCAGGTCTGTGGGGGTATAAGAGTAGATGTGCCGACGTACGGCACGTATTCCTTATATCTCCCATCGATCCGTGGGAAGGATTTGTTCGGGTAATCACGTCCGAAACGAGTTGCTCGTAACCCCAGGTTTGTCGTATAGCCATTCGTCTCTCAAAATGCGGCATCGATTTACGTTCACCTTTATTGAGGAATGTGTAATTGTAAACATTTATGGGACGCACGTCCACTTCCTGGTTGTACCGAATCCGATGCGCATATTGGGCGACATCTCCTTCGAGTGGATAGATAAATAAACGATTGAAGTCTAATTCGAATAAGTGAGTTAAGACACCAAAGTAATCAATAAAAAAAAAGATAACAGATAGCACTGCCAGCAAGCGTTTTAATTTATTGAAAATATTCACTAGTGACAACATTCCGATGCGGTCACACAACACATAACTCAGATAATATTTCTAATAATTACAATTACAACGTACTGGTTGAAACGACTTATTTCACAGTGTAGGATGTCCGCGGACGAGCGTGTGCATGAGCATGCACACGCGGTGGCAATTCGCGACACCACCTCCCTTGATTAAACACGTTAATCGACTGACTTGAAAAGGGAAGAAATTGGATACAACCAAAAGAGAACATACTTCTGCTCTCTCATTGCCACGTTCTTCGATGTGTGGTAGGTTACATCGGTAATCTGATGATCGAAGAGAGCGGGACAATAAGAGAACAGAAACACGATGTACGATTATCCTAGGGGTGGATTTGGTTGTATGTGCATGAATCAATGTAGTTCTGAGCGGAACCCGTTGACCTGATTCGGTAGTATGGTGAGTTCAGTGTACATTGATCCATACGAAGACAGAACTGAGAAAGAGAGGGGAATTGAGCTGATGATATTCACCTGCAAAAAGAGAACATTGATCCCCAGCGAATGAAGTGTCTGGAGAAAAGCCGAAGTAACGCTAGGGAAATATTTTCACGTGATTCAATCGAATGTGGTGATAAATTTCCCAAGCGGATCTGCAATGATGCGACAACTTCGTCCGTCTGGATTTGGTTGTCGCTAATCGACATGGACACGAGTTGCCGTATGGCAAAAAAGGTAAGCTAAACTCATTTATGCATTGTCTGCGTGGTACAATGAGTTTAGCTATGTGTCCTTGGTGGAAACATGCTTTGCAGGTGAACAGGTAAGTAGGGGGAAATGGGGTTGATTTGACGCGCTGAAAGGCTGTCGAAATTAGGTAGGAAATGTTGGTTGGAATTGTGGGTTGTTTCTCATGTAGGATAGAGAAACCCCCCACAGATCCTTTCTGCTCGGTTTGAGCCCTTGGTGCTGCATTAGTTGGTTTGTTCGATCCAGAAGCCATTTGAGCGTATGATATAGTGGGCGCAACGAAGTTGTTATATGAGCGAACTTTCGCTCGTTTTTGCTCTTCAATTTGATGCTTTCGTGCATCCATTTTTGCCCTCAGTGTTTGAGCTACTGGGCAACCCCTAAAATTGGCTGTATGTCCTGTATTTTGGCACAACACACAGGCTAACTTGCTTCTATCTTCAAGCTTTTCTGTTCCCAGATGGCATTCTTCGACCGGATGAATGTTTAGACACTTTACGCATCTATACTGCATATTGAAGTTTGATGCTACATGTCCAAAGCGTTGGCAACGCATGCACTGTAGTACGCGATTAGACCTACGAATCTTTTCCCAACTAACAATGTGCTGGTGGAGGTATTTAATTTGTCTTAATCCATCAATTTTACTATCAGGACTTATTGAGACAATGAAAAACGGTAATCTGCGATTCGTGTTTCTAGAATACGAAGTCGAAAATGGTTTTACCCCTGTAAATTTCAAACTGTCCGTTTCAACATTTTTGAGTTCCTCTAGAATTTCTTCGGGGAAAATGATGGATCTACTCCTTTGAGTAACATGGCCATGTTTTTTTTCTGTTTTCGGTGTGTACGTGAAGTACTGGCTTTCCGATTCCCCTAATGCCGCTTTTAATTTTCGATAGTCTTCAATACTATCACATGTTACACTAGTTTTTACCTGGTTTATTCTTTTATTTTTTAAATGCAATTTTGCCAACTTACCTAATTTAATGATGTCCTTAGCTTCCATACCGCTAATGACAATTGGTGGCACTTTTATTTTCTTTTCTTTTGTTTGATTTTCTTGTTGTGATTGCTGCTTCTCAGGTAGTCGTTGATCTTCAATGAAAGATCAACGTTTGCTGTTTTTCTTGGTTTTTCTCTTTGCTGGTTCTTTTCGGGGTCCTTGTTTTTGGTATTTGTGTTTTTTTGCTTCATTGCAGCAATAAAATGTTTGTATTCACTGTCCTCGTGGTCTGTTATTAGGTCCTTAAATTTGTTTCCTAATCCGCTGTAGGAGCATTCACTGTTTATGGCTTCAGTGTTTTGCACTTCACTTACATTTGACATTTTGTTTAGTTTAGCTCGTTTATTTTGTTTTTGTGTTTGGGAAATTTTTGTCTTTCCCATTATCTTTGATTGTTTGTTTTTTTTATATTTTGTCTTCTGAATTTTTATCGCGTTTGCATGCTGTGCGGATAATGCACTCAACTTAGTTTCCAGTTTTTTTATTTTTTTTTTTGTTTGGAATATTATTTTCGATTACCTCGTGCTCATAGGCACACACACTTTTACTTCCGTCGCGAAAAACTTGTTTTCCTCCGATTCAGCTGGTGTTGAGTCAAAAACCGTTCTTAGTAACGGCCACAAATTTATTGTTCACACGCCGGTACGTGTTTTTTTATTTATTTTTTTTTCCTTTCCTGCCCTTTTGTCTTCTTCTCTGAAGCGACGAGCGATTGCAAAACGCGTCATTTCGCTTTGACGATAACAGTACGAGTGGGATTATATAGTTCTACCCTAGCTATGCTGTCGTAGGCTGCCTTAAAGTCTATAAATAAATGATATAATGAAATCTTAAATTCCAGACATTTTTCCATCGCCTGCCTAGATATCTGATTAATGGCTGATTTGAGATAAATCCACACTGATATTGACCAATGATGACTTTGGCGTGTGGGGGTTCTCTATATCACATGAAGAACCAGCGCGTCATTTCTACTCTTATTCCCCTTATAAGCTATTCCACCTGTAAATCATGTTAAACGGACGCATAGCTCAACTCATTATCCTATGCAGATAATGCATAATTGAGTTTAGCTATCTTTTCGCAATACGGCAACCCCATTTCGCTAAACCATGAGATTTCCACCGGAAATCGCATCATGTCGGTTAGCCTCGGCATAGTCTGATCAAACGACGCAGTTCCATAATCATGCAACCGCTGGGGAAATTATCAAAGCATTTAATTTAGTTCCCATGATCACATTTCCCTAGCCGATTCAGTGTCACTTCGACTTTCCCCAGACACTCTACCTGGGGATCAATGATCTCTTTTCGCAGGTGAATAGCACCAGCTAAATTTTCCCCCCCTTCACAGTTCTGTCTTCCTACAGTTCAATGCACCCCGGGATCACCACAGACATCGCACGGGGTCAGTGAAACACCTCCGAGACTGCATTAATACACGCACACTAAGCCAGATCAACCCTGTGTTATTGTGCTTTCCGTTTTGATTTCTTCATCCTTTCTACGCCCATCAACGTGGGATGAATACACAACTACTTATCCACCTCGATGAGCGTGGGGAATTGAGGGATGGACAAGAGAGCACGATTACCATTGGTTGATCGTTGTGCGAAAGCAGAAATTACCTATCTTCATCCCTAATTCAAGCGAGTCGTTATTCAACTACCGTAGCGTGTGCATCCTGGTGCACTCCAGAATTTTTACATCGTATATTGGGCAGGCATTTTGTTCTCGTATAATTCTTCGTTTTCGTCGTCAGGGGACTTCTCTATAGTCCGTGAATGTTTATGGGGCTTATGTTCTTAAACTTGCCTCGCACGAGAAGAGTGCATAGCCTTTCGTTTACTGCATTAAAGCCGATAATGGCAGGCTTTAGTTCTTGCCTGACTAGAAAGCCTATCCCGAGCACATGGTGTTTTGCATGACAGCTATAATAAATGTCATACTTGTTTCTTTGAATAACACGGCACCTCGTCAATCTTATTTCTTGTAATGCTGTTATGTCAGTCTTACCCCCGTATTCCGTTTAACACGAATTAAAGTCCACTACCGAACGCACACTTAACCTTTCCACCATTAACAAAAACTAAAAGAAAAAGAAAAGAAAAGAAAATCTAATCGTCCCGGTCATTAATTGCAACTCCACTCGCGGACGACCGCCTCGGTCAACAACTAAATATCAACTCTTCGAACGAAGACTTTTTTTTTCTTCCATGCTGCAGATCGAAGGTTATGTCCTCTTTTCTGCCTGGCCCTTTTGCCAGCCGCTATTTCCTTTCTTTATCTTTCCCGCCTTGGGATCAAAAGAGGAAATACAAAGGAAAAATCAACAGAGGATCGTGCTAATGCACATTTATGATCCTCTATGTTGGTGGGCGCTAAAACGAACGTGCGATTCGTTTTATGGCGCAAGTTATTTTTTCTAGGATGTTCCCTGTGGGAAATGGGTTGGGTAAACAAACCTTTAAAGGATCATAAAATTGCAGACGTGCATTTTGTGATTCTCAACAGCTTTACTTGAAAGTTGGTCATCTGGTCCACAGATTTGGATCCAGGGGATTTTGCGTGTTGAACATATGGTTCGTTCTTTCACGTCTTGGATTCAAGTTAAATTCAATATGGGCAAATTGGACGTATAGTTCAATTTGTTTGATATTGAATTGATATCGCGATATTTAATGTATGCATGTTGTATACTTTTCACAGTTTAAATAAATTATTATATTAATGGATAATTAATATATTTTTCACAATTTAAATATATTATTATATTAAGGGATACGTAATATATTTTTCACAATTTAAATATATTATTATATTAAGGGATAAGTAATTTGAATTACTTGCTCAGCCCATGGAGCGGTCGCCGTAGCTGCTCCCTGGTGTGCAGGTTGCAGGGGTGTTGAGTCTTGTGCTCCCCTGTTCAGCTGGCTGTTGGTTGTTGATGTGAGTTGCTCTCGTTTCGTCGTTTCTTTTTTATTCTTTAAATTATTTAATTTACGGTTCTAATGTCCTTTTTTGCTTTTATGTGTGATTTGTAGGAAAACACAATACTCGAGTATTTCTATGATTCAAGAGTGTTTTTTTTTTTGTTTTTGCTCGTTCAATAGTTTAACGACGACTGACTCTATTTTTATTTTTGCCGTTGATGTTTCTATTTTATCTAGCGCCAAGGCATTTTTTATTACTTTTTACTGCCAAGTAGAATTTGCATAAAGGAGTTTAGGCAAATTAGCTACTTGACGATCTTTCTTCCTTTTACAGGCAGAAAGGGGAAATTTGCGGAAATTAGTGGGTGTTGGGGGAGGACATGGACGCGAAGTCCATAACATGCGCGATTAATGATGGAGCTTAGCTCTAAAGAGGTAGGCATTCAGAGGTGGAGGATTTTGTGCGTAGTAATGTCAATTTGGATTGAACAGGGATCGTCCTGGCCTTCGCCGAGTTGAAAGCAATCAGTGACTTTTCCCTGTATGTTCGCTCCCATCCCCAAAAAAACTATACGTATTCCTTGTTTATGTTCCTGAAGCTCTGCAATGTACGCAATTTATCTATGAACATTATACCCTTTTCCGAAGTCTCAAGTTAAACTCGGAAAATAATTATTTCTTTATGGCGGAAGATTTAAATTCCAAGCACAGTGTTTGGGGTAACGTTATCTCCAATACAAAAGGCAATGCGTTGTTTGACTGGTGGCAAACAAATGCCATCGAACATAATCTAGAATAGTACTCTACAAGTTCGTCGTGTCATCCAAGATGAAGTTCCTTCTTGGACGAGCGAATACAAATACTAGACACCGATCTTACTATTCGAATTTGCCTCCGTACAATTGAGTACGATGGTGACCATTGCGGATTCGGCGTCGTAATTCATGCTCCCAAAGAACTCTTGCTACTTGAGCAGTATGACCAGACACATTCTTTTAGTTTCCGATAATCACACTGGTTGCGAATTACGATCCAATAGAGTAGATCCACCAAATGACAGAAATCTTCATAATGATGAACAATGATGACCACTATCTTTTGACGATGAACAACATTGTTACTAATACAATGAATCCTTCTATCCCGAAATTGGCTCCTATGGAGGGACATACAAACCGATACAGAAACCAAACACTCTCCAAGCTGAAACTGCTTTACAGACAGTCAGCGATCCAAATTTCCAGAAAATAAAAGTCAAAATTGCCAGCTCAGATTATGCTTTTTAACACTGCTCTATGGAGATCAGCGGTAAACCCAGGAATTCGGTTTATTTACGCCCATCTAAGCCAACGATAAATATAATAAAACCTTGCAAATATTTTTACGAACACGTAAACATTAAACCACAATTGCCTATTTAGTCAGTCGTTATCTCAGGACGCTGTCTCTGTGTGATGAGTTCGCCTGCTCCGGTTGAAGTATATGAAAAAAAAAATGTTTAAGCACCAAGAACATTGGCATATTGAGAGTTTGTGACAGAAATAGTCGTAAAATTAAAAACCAGCTATTTTATGGGACTTATTTATCTTCATTATTACTATAAGAAATTTATTATAGAAGCTTCATAATAGCTTCAATACTCTTGCCTTTAGTTTCAGGTACAAAAACAATTACAAAAATTGCACCGGCTATGCAACAGGCAGAAAACACAAACATAGCACCATGCAGTCCTATAGATGAAACCATTACAGGGTAATACTAAAAAGGAAAAAAATTAAATAAAATCTGTTATACTTGTATTATAATTTTATACTTACCTTTAATACACCGAACGAAGAAAGCCACAATATGCATGTACATATCATGCACCCGATGCCACGAATTTTCGGCGGCATTACCTCGGAGATAACAACCCAAGGGAGAGGTAGGATACCAATCCCTGCGACGCACATAGCAAGTGAAAAGCTTGCTACAGGAATCCATTTAAAAGCCGACACATTAAAGCCGGCTTCATTGCATGCTGTGTAAACTCCTAAACACAGAAGACACATGCTAGTTGAAAATGCTGATATTATTAAGAGAAGCTGGAGTAGGGAAAATATTTAAGTCACGTTAGTTAGGTTCAGTTAGGGATAAACTTACTTTACGCCCAGCTTTTTCAACGAATAATGTGGCCAAATAGGACCCTAGGAGTTGAATAATACCGACCACAATTGAAGACATGTTAGGTGATAAGTTCGATCCGGATTGCTTAAAAATGGCTGATGTATAATTAATCATTGCAAAGCATCCGCTGAGTTGGTTCAAAGCCACAAGTCCAATTCCGATTACAAGTGCCTTTATATAGATTCGATTGGCTGTAACGAAGATCAGCAAAAGGTAATTAATTTTACAATTAAAACTTTAGCAACCCAAAATCCGAACGATCCTACTTAAAGAGATTGCTTCTCTCATATCAATGCTAATGGTTTCTCCACCAGTGTTTTGCTATCCAATAGCAGCACAGGGTCAGGGTCTTAAATCAATATAGATAGTGTCGCATCTCGCTTCACAAATTAGCGTAGCCAACGTCAAAATTGTATTGACACCTTAACTGTCAAAAGTACGTCATATCATTCGTCCAGTATCGTTCAGTTATCGTTCTGCAAGGCATAGCCCCGCTTAGTTCCGTTCATCAAAGGACTTTCGTTAAGATGGCGGCCATTAAGGATTTCAATGGTGAAGATCCTTTCACAACTCGTTCACTTCTTCGTTCGTCGTACCAAAGCGCAGCAGTCGCTTCTCGTAATTTTAATCGTTCTAAAACAGCTTTAAAAGGCAATCGTTTGTTTTTTAGATATTATCGGTATTTCGTCAATTATACAAACATAATCGTGTATTTTACATACAAAAACAAATAAAGTTTCATTTGTCATTATAATTTAACACAAAGATTTCGTGTCGTTATTTATCGTTTATCGTAAACGAATCGTGCCCAAAACATTGGTCCTTCGAGCCGGATCGGTTAAGATAAAATCAGTGCCTTTAATAATCGGTCCTTTAAACAATAGCGATTTTATTCATTTTCAAAAGAAAGACAAACCAATGAATCACACTTTCGTGAATTGTGTTCATTCGGAAAACATTTAAATAAACATTCACATGTGAAACAGTGCGTGCTCATATAATTTAAAAAAAAAAAAAATAAATAAAACTGATTGTGTGGATACTATCGTGCGGTTTATTCGAAAACCATTTAAATAGAACATTGGCATTCCCCACCTGATTAAAAAACAACGTTGGAAACAGTCCTGAGCAGCAGCACCAAGCCCAGGAGCGTCGAAATCCAGGAGAAGACAACCAACGTGGAAACACCAACGTGGTAAGAATTGCGACACCAGAGCGTTTGACCAGAACCAAGAACGCCAATAACTTCAGGTGAGTCAATTAGTGCTAAGGTTTTTAAAGAGCTACCTGCGAATAATCATAAAAAAATAAAGAGTTTTTCCGTATTGTTCCTCTATTATTGCATAACTTGCGTCCACAAATTAGTGTCAGTGTCTTATTTCCCCTTCTTGTGCATTCCTCTTCTTTAACTTTCGAAAAAATTCGTTCTACTTGCGTATAAATTGTGTTTAGATCATCTTGTCGTGATATCAATTTTACAAAATGGCCGCAGCTCAAATTAAGGCACCAATCAGCAAACGGGGTGGTGCCAAACGATCCCTTACCAACTGCTTGAACTTCTTAAACAAGTTCAAGCCCGAAACCGATTTTCCCGCGCTCGAGAAGCGTTTCTCGGACATGGAAGAGATTCGCGAGAAGTTTTTATCGTGCCAGGAAGCTCTGGAAGGCTTGCTAGAACCTTCTGACGAACTTTTGGAGCATAGCGACGCCTTTGAAAATTCATACTACAAGCGGTATGGTATTGCAACAGAACTTTTAGCCGATCGCGCAAGAAAAACTGTTCCGGAATCAATTGTATTGATTGAGCCAACAGATGCGGCCGAGGTTGATAACAAGGATATCACACACGACCGCAACACTCTCGGTCCTCCACCGGGTCCATCAAATTCCTGATTTTCATCCAGTTCCGGTGCCCCTGGCTTACCAGAAAGCCCAAAACCAACGGTGGATAAGGCCCAAGACATGGAAAGCCTAAGTCAGCAATTAATCTCGAAATTGTCCCACAACCTTATCGAAAACTTTCAATCCTCCCAGTTGCCAACCATATCGTTGCTGTCGTTTAAAGGCTCGTATGAATCCTGGCTAGGATTCTATGATCTGTTCAATGCGTTGGTCCACCAGGACATCAAAATCGCGCCGGTCAAAAAATTATTTTATCTCAAAGGCTGCCTGAAGGGGGAAGCGGCTAAGGTTATCGCATCCATCGAGTCCTCCGATTCTAACTATCAGGTCGCTTGATAAACTTGCCAGGCACAGATCTAACTACGCGAAACTGTCTTCGCACAATCGATTACGATAGCGATCACTACGGATTTGGAGCCATAATTGGAGTCCCAAATGAACAATATTCACTAGAGCAGTTCGAACAGATCCACTCTTTCAATTTTCGAAAAGCTCACTGGTCACGCTTTGATCGATTAATAAAAAAATAACTTCGTAACAGTGCCATAGACCCACCGACTATTAGAAACCTTCATAACGACGAAATCGATCATTACTTAACAACATTGGACGATATTATTACCAATGCAATGAATCGTTCTATACCTAAAGTTCCCCATACCGACGGTTATACTAATAAGTACAGGACATCAGCAATTGACGCTTTGTATAAGCAAAAGAGCATTATGCTCTCAAAGCTGAAAAGACTCTATAGACAGTTCAGCGACCCAAATAGTCAGAAAATAAGAACACTTAAGTCCCTAATCAAAAATCTCCAAAAATTGGTCCGTGATAATTACCGTTCAAGTATAAATGAAGAGTGGAAGAACAAAATTCAAGCCATTCAAGCTAGCGGATCGAATATGTTCCAACAAATCAATAAAATTTTTCGAAAGAAAGATCACAATGACATTCCATATTTGCGAGTCCCACGGACTCCTGAGAATTGTCAAGCAATGCTGAAGTCAGGACTCAATCTGGAGCATATCAACTCCAACGAAGAAGTAATATTAGTCGAAGACCCGCAAGACAAAGTGAACTCAATTGGTGCATGTTTCGAGGCAGTATACAGAGTGAACGAATCCACTCACTCCAATACGATCCTCGAAAACAACGCATTCCAGACCTACAGCGCACTGAGAAACCAAATTTGTACCTGGCGGAACCAAAACCGTAGTTTTACCACATTCAGTGAAAATAACAGAGCGGACTCCCCCAGGAGTAATCAGCATATGAATATGTTTGTGAGTAAGGATGAACTTACGAACATCCTAAAGTCAATAAAAAGCAAAAAGTCTTCTGGGATAGATAGCATCCCAAATGTAGTTTTACAACATTTGCCTCCTGAAGCAGTAAAAATCTACACTACGCTATTCAACAACGCCTTAAATAAGGCATACTATACAACCCACTGGAAAACTGCAATAGTCCACCCCATCCCTAAATAGGGCAAAGACAGGACCAATCCAACCAATCTTCGCGCGATTAGTTTACTGCCAAATATCAGCAAGGTTTTCGAGAAGATCATAAACAAAGCACTGATGAACTGGTGTGATGAAAATGAAATCATCCCCAACAACCAGTTTGGCTTTAAAGCGGGACATAGTACGGTGCATGCCGCGTCAAAGCTTGATTCCGACATACAATGGAACAAGACAAAGGGCCAATGCACAGGTGCCTGCTTAGTTGACTTTGAAAAGGCTTTCGACACCGTGTGGTTAGAAGGACTTATTCATAAGTTAGAAAACCTGAGAATGCCTCATTATCTATTGTACAACATTTACGAAATGATAACGGACAAGCAGTTTGTGGTAAAATGCGGAGATATATTCTCAAGCAAGACCTTCAAAATTACAAACGGTTTACAACAAGGGGCGGTGAATTCTCCCATTCTGTTCAATATTTACACCAGTGATCTAGTGGGTACACTTAACAATGCCATTGCATACGCAGACGACATTGTGGTATACAGAACAGGAGAGAAAATAGATGTCATCAATAGACTTCTCCAGGACGACTTCAATAAAATAAAACGTTTTTGTAATGACTGGAAACTAAAAATTAATTTCCACAAAACCGAGACTATCCTTTTCAGAACACCGCTCTCCAGGGCCCCTCAGGACACAAAGCACAATTGGAAAAACTTCTCTATCGTAGGGAATAATAATCTCCCACTACAAGTGAAAACTGTAGTCAGATATCTCGGTATTTGGCTTGATCAGTATTTATACTTTGACAAGCATATAGCAGTCACTCTCTCTGCAGCAAGAAACGCATTTGCTGCCACAAAAAGTCTATTCCGAAGCAGCATTCTCAATCCAAAAGTTAAAATAATTTCATATTCGGCATTCATCCGACCAGTGTTGGTCTATGGCTGTCCAATATGGTACAATATATCCCCATTCCGCATGGATAAGATTCGCGTGTTCGAGAGACAGTGTTTGCGTTCCTGCCTCGGACTTAATAGAACACCAGAGTCACGATACCAGAAAATTTACCCTAATAAAACCCTGTATGATAAATCAGGACTAACTAGGATAGACAACTTCATTATAAAAATTATTCGTGGCCACATTGCAAGGGCAATGTGCAGTGTAAATAATCTTATCGCGGGAGCATATTACCCGAAAGATATGTATCTGGAGAGTACCCTCCAGAACGGGTTCATTCCCTCAGAGGCGTTTCTCTTCTTGGACGGAAAAGGTCTTATCCAAGATGAGGGTGGAATACCTATTATATACCACGCTTTCCGTGGTGCTAGGGATAAACGAATTGTCCACAATAGCGATATCTCTAATAGGCCAGACCGACTTCGATTCAGTAGGGTGATCAGTGAAAGAGATATATCAATAAAAGACCGAGCCAACCCCAACTGGTGGTGGCTCCAAATCAAAGAAAGGACTTCACGTCATTTTTTTATATTCTTAATTTCTAAATTAAAGGCTAGACAAAAAATGCTTAAATTCTAGCTTAATTATCTTATATAATAACTTACTGGTCCTTCGCAGACGCTCTAAGCTAAACATTACTTAACATTTGTATAATTTGCCTTTCGGCGACAGAACTTTGTGGCAGTACTGATATTTAGTTGAAATACAAAGAAAAATTTGAAAAACTTTGTCAATTTTTTGTTTTGTTTTTTTTTTTCTTAAAATTTAACTTACTTAACTTACCTACTTTTTTTTTTTTTTTTTTTTTTTATGTACAAGCACTTAACCTAACTTAACTTAAATCTTATACTACCCTAATTCTAGAAAAGCTAAGCCTATGTAAGCTAGCTGATGATAGTATGATTTTTTACCGACTTTGGTACCCAGGTCTTTATATGCCATTCAACCACCAGAACTGTTGACGCTGTCTAATACTATCGTCCCGGTCTCTGCGGGAGATAGCCCTACTGAAGCGCAGGAGCTCTTCTTCGGTGCGCGCTACTTCCCGGTCGTAGCACAATCGCCCGTCTACAGATGATCTACTTACATGATAGATCAGCGGAATTCCGGATCTATCCTGTATAAGCCCTTTCATATCCAAGTCAAGGAACGCCTCTGGTGGAACAAAGCCGTTGCGACGCACGCTCTCATAGTACAAGGTGTTTGGATAATAAGCCCCGAAAATTAGGTCATTGGACGAGCTTATTGCTCTCGCAATATGTCCTCTGATTAATTTAATCATAAAATTATCCACCCTATTTATGTACGCTTCATTATATAAAGTCTCATTTGAGTAATACTTTTTATAGTCCGATTCCGGTGTCCGATATAATCTGAGACAACTTCTGAGACACTTTCTTTCGAACACCCGAATCTTTTCTATCAAATTTGGACCTATGTTGAACCATACTGGGCAACCATATATGAGCATTGGCCTGATTAGCGTCATGTAGCATATGACTTTTACCCTGCTGTCAAGTTGGCTACTATGAAATAGCCTCCTTGTCATAGCAAAAGTTTTCCTCGCTTTGAGCAAAGCAGCCTCTACATGTCTGTTGAAATACAGATATTGGTCTAGCCAGATGCCCAGGTATTTAACTAAACTCTTGGTTTCCAGTTTATCTCCATGCGGTCCCACGATAACTAGCTTTCGCCAGTTTTTCCTTGTATCGTACGTGGCTTTATATAATGGAGTTCTAAATAGGATGGCTTCACATTTCTGGAAGTTGATCTTAAGTTTCCAGTCATCGCAATAGCGCTGCACTTTGTTGAAATCTCGCTGTATTAACCTATTTATGATCGCAACTTTCGGAGCTGTTCTGTAAATTATCAGATCGTCTGCGTACGCAATAGCCTGCGGAAGTGCATCTAATAAGTCGCTAATATAAATGTTAAAAAGAATCGGAGAGAGTACCGCGACCTGTTGCAAGCCATTCTTGATATTATATGTTTTATTAGAGGTCGCATTACCACTTTTGACCACGAACCTCCTGTCCTTTAACATATCGTAAAATACATATAGTAAAGGCTTATGTATGCCATGTCTGACCAGTTTGTAATACAACCCTTCGATCCAGACGGTATCAAAGGCTTTCTCCAAGTCGATCAGACAGGCCCCTGTGCATTGGTTCCTACATTTATTCCATTGTATGTCGGAGACCAGTTTAGCTGCGGCATGTGTGGTTTCATGACCCGCCTTAAAGCCAAACTGGTTATTTGGAATAATGCTGTTGTCGTCTACCCATTTTACCAGAGTTTTGTTAATGGTTTTTTCAAATACTTTACTGATGCTTGGGAGTAAACTTATCGAACGCATGTTCATTGGGTTTGTGCAGTCTTTGCCCTTTTTTGCGATGGGCTGAATGATAGCCCTTTTTTCAACGCGCGGGATAATATGCATTATTCAACGCGTTGTTAAACAGGACCGTGTATATATCTATTGCCATTGGGGGCAGGTTCTTGAGTACGATGTTAGGTACTCCATCTATTCCCACTGAGTTTTTGCTTCTTAATGAGTCGAAGATACTCTGGATTCCTTCCCTTGTTATTAAAAGGCTATTAGCCACTACACCATTGGCATTACCGTCAATTGACAGATTATCGTCACTGAATTCGGTAAAACCCGGATTCTCCGATTGCCAAAGTGAAATTTTATTCCGGAGGTGCAGGTGATTGAGTAGAACTCTGTCCTCCAGGTCGTGATTTCGGTGAATGGTTTCATTCACCTTGTACATTTCCTGAAAGACAGCTCCCACAGCGTTCACCTTTTCCAAAGGATCTTCGATCACGAAGAGCTCACTATTGAGGATAGCGTTCTCTGTATCTATGCCAATGTTGGTTAGCAGCTGCTTGTTTACCTCGGTACGTGGAATTTGGAGACACTGAATCTCGTTTTGATTATTTCTCCTGAATATTTTATTTATTTGTGGGAACATATTCGGGTTATTCGTTTTTATAGCTCGAATTCTGTTGTTCCAATACAAATTTGTTGCTAATCTATAATTAGCTTTAAGTAATTGTTGGAGGTTTTTTAATTGAGATTTCAGTGATATTATCTCCTGGTCTTGTCTGTCTGTAAACTGTCTGTGTAATTGTTTTAATTTCGATAGCAGTCTGCTCTTTTTCTTGTGGAGTGCGTTTATTGTTGCGTTTCTGTACATGTTAATGTGATCTGTAACTGTTGTTTTGGGAATTGTTTTGTCCATTGTTCGTTTTACGGTTTCGTCCATTTGTTGAATGTATTTGTCGATTTCGTCATTTGTCAGGTTTCTGTTTACTGGCAGATTCAAGTCATTCGAACAAAGTTCTCTTGTTAATGATCTGGTGAACCGCGGCCATCGCATTGCCCTGTAGTTATAGGGTTGCGGAATCACGAATTCCTCCAGATCTGCGAGCCAGGACTTCACGTCCTCAGATATAATATTCAGCTTTGGCGCAGCTTCCTCCCTTCCTTTCCTTTGCCCTCCTTCCCGTTAACTTCTGTTATTTTATCTTTTTTATTTTCATTAAGCACTTATTATTTTGTTTTTAAAATGTTTGCATCCTCAAAAAAAAAAAAAAAAAATCTTTATTTTTTTGTCATAATGCCTCTAAAAGAAGAAGAGGTAGACCTCTAAGATAATAGTCTATTTTTTTTATAAAGTATGTGTATTATATTAAGAATAAATACAAGAAAATGTAAGCTGAAAGGCATAAATTAAGCATATAATATTGTATAATTTAGAGTGCTTGTGAAGAGCCAGTAACACATTATGTAGTAAAAATTATTAAGATAGGTTTAGCATTTAGACTAAAATTGTAGAACATAAAAAAGACTTTGTGAATAAATGCGTCTGCAAACAAACAAAACAAATAAAAAGTAACACCTAACAAAAACAAAAACGAGAAAGAGGCGGTGAACGGAAGGAGTTGTGGTTCGATTTATCGATTGTATATTGTACACCAAATGAAAGAGGGTAAAAACAAAATGAATTTAAAACAAAAATCAGACAAAGAAAAGATTTTGAAAGAGGATTTTGAAAAGCCTGTTTGTGAAAGACACTTGAACGAAAAAAGTTTTGCCGAAAACGAGTACAGGTAGTGGTGACTCGTAAATGAACATTTACAAAAATTTGTTATTTTGTATTCGTAATAAGAATTAAAACAAATAAAAAGAATTACTAGTGTTTTCTGTTTACATTTAGCCGGCTTCTTGGACGTTCTGAAATATTTCCTTTATTTATAAAGATAAGTTATCGCCCACCAACGTTGCCCCCACGGTTAACCTCCCCTAAACAATGTACTGATTTATTCAGAGTGTTTAGTATGGTGGAATGCTACCCCGTGACGGAACTAATATTGACACAGTCGGTAGTATTCGTGGAAGCCCGAGTGTCTCATAGTCATTAGTGCTTGAAAATCCGTAAAGATCCGTTTAAAATAATTCATCATCATCATCATCATCATCTACAACCGAGAACCGATCTTGGCCTTGTTTCACAAATCCTAAAAAGTAAGCCTTAAATTACAGACAAATCTAAGTGAACAAGTTTCATGTAAAACAACTACTATTCATTGGCCTGTAGGAGCCCGGAAGTTCATGACCTCACCGACTCGACTCTGTCCCCTGTCCTGTGCACTCTCCTTCTACGCTTGACCATCTGATGCGATCTCCTCAAGGTAAAACCTTACATTGTCCTCCCATCTCCGCCGCGGCCGTCCTGTCGGTCTCTTTCCCGTTGGTCTACCGTCAAGAATTCTACGCACGGTCCTATTGTTACCCATTCGCGGCACATATTCGGTCCATCTTAATCTTCGCGACCTGATGACCCTCACTATTGTAGGTTTGTGGTATAGCTCTTCCAATTCGTGGTTATGTAGTTTCCTCCATTGTCCTGCCTCCTCGTCGTATTTGCCGCCAAAGATACCCCTTAGAACTTTATTCTCGAGTACGCGGAGTTTGTTTTCTTCCCGTTTTGTGAGATCCCATGTTTCGCATCCGTATAGAACAATCGGCATGATTATTGGTAAACTGTTTAATTTAGTTGGTAGGTTTACGAATCGTATCTCCGAAACCAGACTCAGCTCCGGACGTAGGGTAAGGGAGTCTTGCCAAGTACGTTCGCAGTAGGTTATTGTAAAGACCAAGGTTTTTAAAGTGCTTACAAGTATTGAACTCGGGCTTCCTTGTCTTGTATATTTCGCCACAGAAAATTGAGGGTAATTTAAAATGAACGGGTTACCTCGTTTTGTGTGCCGGAAGCCTCTTTAAGTCCCTTTTCCTCGTAGCGATCTTTCTGTGACGATTGCGTATTCCAGATCATTTGTTAAACCCCTTCACTGCCAGCACTGTATTACTAATAGCCTTCACTTAAGAGTCGCCATATTTCATTACTTTTCCCGATCTCAAGTCCTGTAATCGCTGGTAAATGTTCAAATAGCTGTAGGGGATACCACGTTCCCTCTTCACGTTAACAGGGGGATACAACCGAAGCAAAAACCCGGACTTTCTTTCCTTGTTTACAGAATAAACAATACTCTTTTATTTATTATTCATTACAAAAAATCGAAAATTGCTTTTTAAGTTTTATCTTTTCTTCTTCGCAACGGGGACGTAACTCTTTTTCCTTCCTTTCCGGCCACACTCAACTCTAACTCTTTTTCAATTTTCAAACGGAAAAACTCGACTTGCAAAAACTCTATATATCAAGAACAGTGAACAACGGAACCAAAACCAACCGAATTTTGCAATCCATTCCCCCGTTCCCACTCTCTCGCTCTCCCTCAACGTCCACTCCGAAAATCGAATTCGAACTCGAAGAGCTGCACGATCCACACCCGAATCGGGGCGTGTTCGAAAACTCACTTGTGGATCGTGCAACTCCTCCACCACCTTACCATCATACTATTTTAAAACAAATTATATTACATAGAAATTATCAAATGATGGTGGTGGCGGAAACCGCACGTAACACTTGATCCTACCGGCTGCGCCAATTTGTAGGGTTATATTTATGTAAAATTATGTTGTATTATTTGTTTTTAGTTAGAATTATTTCATTGCACGTATTACCTCATGAATGGGGTGGGGCGGTTGGGCCTTGTTGTCGGCTATAGAGGATTATTTTCACAGCCGGAAACGAATCTCTCAAATTCCACTTACCGGTTGGTAACTGAGAGGAAGGTTTCACCATTCACACAACTTGAATTAAAAATCGCTCGTCATTCTTAGGTGTGAGTGTATGGTTTTTATTTTGTTTGATGTTACAGCCACAACCACCCATCCCATAAAACCTACCTCTTTGGAGCTAAGCTCCATCATTAATCGCGCATACGGTAAATATCGCGATATAAATTCAGTATCAAACAAATTGAACTGCACATTCAATTTGCCCATATTGAATTTAAGTTGAATCCAAGACGTGACAGAACGAACCACATGTTAAAAACGCAGAATCCCCTGGATCCAAATCTGTGGACCAGATGACCAACTTTCAAGTAAAGTTGTTGAGAATCATAAATTGCACGTCTGCAATTTTATGATCTTTCAAGGGTTTGTGTACCCAAACCATTTCCCACAAGGAACATCCTTGCCCATTCGCCTAGAAGAACCAAACAGGTACCATAAAACGAACTGCACGTTCACCTAGGCGCTATTGATCTTTTCCTTTTTACCGATTCCCCATGGAAGAGATTCTGGCCCATGCGGTTAAAGGAAACAACAGGCGCAATAATTCGAACTACATGTACCTTTAACGCCGACTGACACAAAGGATCGTAAATACTCATCGGCAAGATCCTTTGTTGATTGTTCTTTTGTGTTTCCTCTTTCGATCCCAAATTTGGGAAAGACGAAGAAAGGAAAATCCTTTTATCTGGAGGATAAGAAAAGTTTTCGTCCGATGAAAAAACGGACATTGAGAGTTGGTTTTGGAATCTCGACCGAGACGGTGAGATAATAGAGTTGGTTGGTGACTAGTGACCGATACGGTCAAAAAAAAAAAAAAGAATAAAATAGTACAGTGCACAGTTCGTGTTTGCTTCCATTAATGATAATTATTACTAAATGTTTAAATAAAATAGTACAGTGCACAATTCGTGTTTGCTTCCATTAATGATAATTATTACTAAATGTTTAAATAAAATAGTATAGTGCACAATTAGTATTTGCGGCCATCGATGATAAGGATTATTTTGTAACAAAAACAAAAGTGTGTGACTCCAAAAGAATATAAATATATTCTTTAATAACTAAAGTACAAAACAACAAAACAGTATTTTATTTTAAAATGGTGTTTCAATTCACATAAAGTGTGTGTATGGTGTGCAAAGTGGGTGGTGTGGATAAAAGCTATATATCTCAACATTTTGGCGCAGCCGGTAGGATCAAGGAAGCCCGAGTTCAATACTTGTAAGCGCTTGAAAAGCCTTGGTCTCTACGATAAAAAAGAAACGAACGCACTGGGCAAGACACCTTGCCCCTGCGTCCGGAGCTGAGTCTGGCTTCGGAGGTACGATTCATAAACCTGCGTTCTGCAACATCGTATAAAATAAAATAAAACAAATGTTTTTTTATTTTTTT
This sequence comes from Microdon myrmicae, assembly GCA_963931805.1. Lineage (NCBI taxonomy): Eukaryota > Metazoa > Arthropoda > Insecta > Diptera > Syrphidae > Microdon > Microdon myrmicae. Next base: position 174,314,732 of record OZ007497.1, on the reverse strand, counting down.
CGCTGACCTCACATAAAATTCTTTGTATTCGGATCTGTATTGTGGGTTAGCGATACTTTGTTTGATCCATTGGTAATTTACCTAGGATCAACAATTACCATAAACCATTAAACATTACTTGGGATTTTCAGTAATGTTTAGGATTGGTATTTACCACGGGTGTTTTTGGTAATTATATTTTAATGGACAACGGTGCCAAAGATATTTTGTATACCTTAATGGTATTGCAGTCCAGCAAATTTATTCACAGCCACCGCCCTTTGTTCCGTTTAGGAAACGTATCCTTACAAGGGATTAAGAGAAACGGTCCCGCCAGGGTTTTCTTCTCAGACGTACGTCTAGACTCTATAGTTTTATTCTCTAGCGATGTCGGCAAAGGGGGGGATAGGAGCGAAGATATAGGGCAACGTTACTGATTGCTTTCAACCCGGCGAAGCCCACGACGATCCTTGTCCTTGTTCAATCCAAGTTGCCATGCAGTCTCCACGTGACACGCCTGGATAGCTACTTTGGCACCTGCCAAGTAGTGAACCAATGCATGTAGCGACATCCTGAGAAATGTTGACGGAAGGCTAATAACCTTGCCCGTAAAAACGAATTATTATGACAAATTTAACAACCCTCGGATATGGACCGGATACACGACGACGACCACGGAAACGAAAATTGCTAAACGAATTTTCTCATGGAACGTCCGCTCACTATACAGAGCTCGAGCTGCACAGCAACTAGCCAATGCCCTGACTGAGTATAAGGCTGACGACGAAAAAGAAGAATACTACGAGAACGTCGAACGGGCCCTCAATGCCTGCCTGCACAAGATACGATGTGAACATCGTTCTTGGTGATTTGAGTGCGAAAATAGTTCGGGAGCCGGTTTTCAGGCACTACACAGGCTCCCATAGTTTGCATGAGAGCACTAATGACAATGGACTACGAGTCATCGAACTGGCAGCACCAAAAAACTTGGTCGTTGCAAGTACCAGGTCTCCGCGTAAAGATATCCACAAAGGCGCCTGGGTATCACCTGATGGAGCCACTCGCAACCAAATTTACCACGTGTTGATAGATCGCCGCCACTCCTCGAGCCTGATGACGGTACGAACGTACCGAGGTGCCAACGTCGACTCGCATCACTATCTTGTTCGTACAGTTTTCCGATCGCAGATTGCCTTACGGAGATGTATTGCATCAGCAGTACAGATTCGAATCAACACGGCTGCCTTACGCAATGAGAATACCAGTAACACCGTTAGCCATGCCCTAAAACTCGTCCTGGAAGAGGTCGACGGAGGGAGAGTAAATCCTGGGGCCAGACTGCCAGGCGCAGAAGAGAAATGGAAACGCCTTAAGAATACTTGTCAGTCTCATAGGACGCGGGTACGCGAGGAGAAATACAAAGAGCTCAGAAGATCTGAAAAGAGGCTTCACCAACAAAGTGCCTGGGAAAAAAAAAACCTTGTCTGTGAAATAGAGAAAAGTAGAGAGCGCGGTCCGCACCAGGCGCGGAAGTTGTACCAAATAATCCGCAGTATGACGCGGTACACATCACGCTGCACTTACTGCAAGGATAAAGAGGGTAATCTGATCACCCATCCTGAAGGCATTTTGGAGCGATCGGAAGTGCACTTCAATGAATGAATGCTAAATGGTTAGGTCACAGAAGAATTGGAGACTCCACCACTGCAAGATCAAAACCAAATGCTGCCGCCACCAAGCATTGAGGAAACATTAAAAGCCATAAGACAGCTCAAATCAAATAAAGCCCCCGGAGCTGATAGCATACCAGCTGAGCTGATCAAACAAGCAGGAACAGCGTTACATCACGCAATTCATGAGATCGTGGTGCACGTATAAGAGCAAGAGGAAATGCCGGCAGATTGGCGTCGTGGTATAATTAGCCCTATACACAAGAACGGAGATATCAGACTGTGCAGCAACTATAGGAGTATAACATTGCTGAGTGCCGCCTATAAGATACTCTGCACTATCTAACAAGATCGGATAGCCCCGTACGCTAAAGCCATCATTGGTCAATATCAGTGTGGCTTCATCCCAGGCAAATCAGCGATTGATCAGATATTCACCTTTAGGCAGGCGATGGAAAAATGCCTGGAACTTAAGAATTCATTATAGCATCTATTTATACACGTTAAGGCAGCGTACGACAGCATTGCCTGGGTAGAACTATATAATGCCATGAGAGCGTTCGACGTTACAAACAAATTCATACGACTTTGTAGGTTGACCATGACCAACGTAACTAGTCAAGTAAAAATAGCGCGATTGCTGTCCAAACCAATAAACATCTTTAATGGACTCCGATAAAGGGACGGTCTGGCCTGCCTCCTCTCCAACCTGGCCTTGGAGAAAGCAATCCGCGACTCTGGCGTTACAACAAGAGGGACCAGTGTCACCAAGTCCAGCCAGATACTTGCCTACGCACATGACATCGAGATCATCGGTAGAACCGAATCGGCTGTACAGGAATCCTTCACCCAGATCGAGCAGGCGGCGCAAAAACTGGGACTGCACATTAATGAGGGAAAAACGAAGCACATGGTGGTAACTTCTGCGCGGAGAAGACCTAACGTTCGTCAAACTATCAGGGTAGCGGAACACGAATTTGAGTAGTGCAATCCTTTACCTACCTTGGGTCAATGGTATCAGCCGATAAGAATATGGAAGAAAAAAATACGCGAACGCCTGATCAAATTCGAATGAGCGAAGAGGAGCCTGCCCAGAAAGTCCTTTGTGGCAGGATGTATGGAAGGAGACCTTGTTAGCGATGGCGGTATGGCATAGACCAGGTCGCCCAGAGCCTGGGAGTGCCAAACAGGATGATATCGGCTCGAAATCGGGACCGGTGGAGAGACTAGTGAAATAAGGCCAAAACCGGATCCCGGTTGTAGTGCCGATGATGATGATGATGATGATATCGGGAAAGAATTTTTCTTAGCGGATTGATACATTATCAATTCGCATAGGATTCACCTTATGTGATCCGAAATTGAATGGGACTCCACCCGGTATGTATGTTCGGGTGGGTAGTCTTGGTACGTAACTTTTGGAACCGCCCCCCCCCCCCCCCCTTTTTTTTTCTTCTACCACTATCGCGCACTGATATATTCCTACTTGTGTGCTTATACGAGGGTTGCCTCTTATGTTTCGGGATTTGGCAACCCTAGTGTTGCAATCCGGCAATTGACAGCACTGTCGTAAAGTTGGACATTTTTGAGGTTATACGCACTCAGAACGTTTTGACATACGAGCGCTATTTGTGTTGTTTACAGTAACTTAAAAGATTCAACTCGGCCCAAAAATGGAATTAAATCGTCAACATTTTCGTGCGATTATTTTTTACAACTTTCGGCGTGGATTAACTCAGCAACAGTGCATGGATGAACTTAATTCAATTTTTGGCGATGAAGCTCCATCAAGGACCAGTGTTTATCGATGGTATGGTGAATTCAATCGTGGTTGTAGTTCACTCCAAGATGAATTTCGTGAAGGTCGTCCAAAATCAGTTGTTGTTCCGAAAACCATTGATGCTGTGCGCGAACCGATATTGGAAGATCGTCATGTGACCTATCGTGAGATTGAGACAACCTTAGGCGTTAGTGGGACCAGCATACATTCAATATTGCATAAACATTTGACTTTCAAAAAAATTTGTTCGCGTTGGATCCCACACAATTTGTCAATCGCCCAAAAAAAGGCTCGTGTCAATTGGTCGAAAGAAATGCTCAAAAAATACGGTCGCGGTGCGTTGAAACACGTCTATGACATCGTGACAGGTGATGAATCGTGAATTTACGCGTATGAGCCCGAAAGTAAACAGCAGTCGACTGTCTGGGTGTTTCAAGATGAGCCAAATCCAACAAAAGTTGTTCGCGCACGAAGCACTTCCAAGCAAATGGTCGCCTGTTTTTTCGGAAAAACTGGACATGTCGCAACCGTACCACTAGAACAACGCAGAACAGTCAATTCTGAGTGGTACACAACCATTTGTTTGCCAGTTGTCTTCCAAGAAATCAGGAAAACCAACCGCCGAAGACGGATCACTCCTCACCACGACAATGCGAGCTCTCACATATCGGCTGCGACAACTGCATTTTTGAGCACCCAAAACATCGATTTGATGGGTCATCCGCCGTATAGTCCTGACTTGGCACCGAATGACTTCTTTTTATTCACGTACGTATAAAACAAACTGAGAGGTCGACGTTTTTCGACACCTGAAGAAGCGGTTGCTGCATTCAGAATGCATGTGTTGGAGATACCTCAATCAGAGTGGCAAAAGTGCTTCGACAATTGGTTCAAACGCATGCAAAAGTGTATAGATCTTCATGGGGAATATTTTGAAAAACAATAAAGTGATTTTCGATGATCAATATTTGTTTTTGTTCTCTAATCCCGAAATATAAAAGGCAACCCTCGTATCATAACAAGATGTCCATAAGAGCCATCAGCTGACTCTGCATTTGCACAGTTACATTATCCCCAATATGGATGAGATGTTGGGTTTTCTAATAACGTATATATGCTTTTATAAACAAATAAAATCAAATTAAATTAAATTAAATTTTAAAAAGTCAAAGCAAAACTACAATAATTTTAAATTAAAACTATACTGAAGGCAAATGACAACTGAAAATATTTCGACAATCCTAAATATGGATGCCATCATGTTTTAAACACCGATCGTGCCAATTGGAAAACCATTTAGCGCGGCGGTAATTCAGTTCAAAATACTTACAAAAGTCTTTCCAAGAGAGCGTTGTCTCGTTAACTTGCTTCTCAGCATTTTCCCTATCTGGAAAATCTGCCTTGAGTTTTTCCAGTTCAGCAATGACGTTTTCTGGTAATGCCATAGACCCACGACGATAGTTACGATAAAACCGTAAAGATTTCTCGGATTCCTTTAAAAAGCATTAATTTATCCACAGAGATTAAACAAACACTTGTGGTCCTTACACACCTGAACTTTATTCCTTGCTAAAAGATAGTGAGGTGTTTCGGGCAAAAAGGAGAAAAAAAGTAGAAACGCAAAACACGGAGCAATGTAAATGTAAGGCAAAACGGAATAGGGTAAAAAGTTATTGATTATAAATGCCACAAGTATTCCAAAATTGGTGGTTAAAACCAGAAGTGATCCCGTTACCCCTCGAATACTAAAAATAAGAAAAAGTATTTAAGTGTGGTTTTAATTTTTTAATAGTATGTTTACCGATCTTCTGCTATTTCTGTGATGTAAATGGGTATTAGTACAAAAAACCCACCACCAGCGAACCCGGACAAAAATCGGGATATTACTAGGTAACGAACACTCTTAGCAGTCATTATAAAGATCCAGCTCATCTGTAAGGTTTGAAAAAGATCTATTCTAAGGTTGCCCGGCATTTAAGTGTGTAAACTGAATTACAATTAGAGGGAGTGTAGCTGTCAATAAGGCTGGCTTTCTGCCAAATTTCTCCGCTAACCACGATGAGAATACCGTTCCGAAGAGCGCACCAATACAAAGTATGGACCCCACCCATGATATATCCTCGTCTGTCATGGGGCCATCTTCGAGCGGTGTCTCAGTTTCTGACTGAAGAACCGGAAACCCCACTGAAGTCCATCCGATTATTATTCCGTATTCCATTGACGCGATGTTAACTGTAAAAATATTAATTATTATTTGTAAATGTTTATAATTAAAATTATAAGCCGTAAGCCATTGACGCAATGTTAACTGAAAATAAAAATATCAATTATTATTTTTACAAGTTTACAATTAAAGATATAAGCCAAACATAATTAGCAATATTGTGACGAAGTAGTTATCAAAAGGTTAGAATCAAAGGTCTAACCCATCAAACCACGGCCGCGTCTGCATGAGGTCGTTTCTATATATAGTGTGTGATTGCTACGTTGGATGGTATATGGCGGTAGTAATTTATATTTCTGCTTTCCTTTAGTGATATACTTTTCCTTACGGCTATGTTTAATCATCTCTGATATCTTCGGATTTAATGTTTCCAGAAGCCTACTTTTGCCCGGATATATACACTATACCATGTGTATTTGTTTGGGATAACAAATGACTACATCACATTAACGTCTAAGGATTTGAAGGCCGCCGTTGCGAAGGGCGTGCAAACATATTACATAAGGAGGAAAACCACGATTGCGCATCGAATTTAATATAATCTTGTTTTGAGCCATAATGTGGCGACGCACGTACGTTTCACCTTTGTGATTGACATCTGCACATTTACAATTTAAAAGCGGTCAATGGTGTTTACTCATTTATCGTGCACTTATTTCGGTTTTGTACACATTTAATACACTTTTTCATTGACAAACATACAATTACATTACTAATTAAACTGCTGTTTGTCACATAACCAATGTGCTTTAATATCACGAAAACATCGGCTTTCACTCAGTGATTACTCAGTTTCAAAACGTGTGTTTATAAAACGATATAATTAATCTAATTCATAAACAAGAACGTGCTCACAAAATCACTTCAGTGAGGTGCAAAAACAACGTAAGACAATTTAAATATATCACCTCAGTCGTAAAAGTGAAAACCAAAACACACAATATATTGCTAGTTACGCACAGAGTTTTCAAAGCATCATTTGGCGCGAGTGCAAGTCCACTGACTCTTAGCCGATGATAGGCGAGTTCGAGTCGGCGTACGGCGGAAATCGACTGCATGGTTCGTATTGCAGGTCGCCTTTGTTTTTTTTTAATGAAAACAAACTGGAAAGAACCAGCATGAACACGGAGGAAGACAAAAACGTGACAAACAAACGAAAAGGTACACCGAAAATCTCCATTGTGACGCGAAGTTAAACCGCGAAATTAACAATGGAGAAAAAGGGTTAGCAAATGGAGGAGGACAGTGAGCGCCCCTCCCCCTACAATTTTAATATGTATGGGGCAAACAATTCGTTCGCTTCTCTTGCATCCTCAGAGTCTGAGGATGAAGAAGAGGAAATAACTGAATTGGAGGCGAAACTTGCGATGGCAAGAGCCCGTCTAGAAGAGAGACGCCGAAAGAAAAAAATAACGGCACTCGAAAAAGAAAAAGACACCGAACAACAACAAAAGCCGAAGCCAAAAGTCGGCCAACAGCAACAGCAACAGCAACAGCAACAGCAACAGCAACAGCAACAGCAACAGCAACAGCAACAGCAACAGCAACAGCAACAGCAACAGCAACAGCAACAGCAACAGCAACATCAAAATCAACATTAACAGCAACAATCAACACAAAATCGACCACAGCAAGCAACACAACAGTGGCAAAGCAACAATAACAACCAAAACATAAAGATGCCACCAATCAACACCATAGATATTGAGTGTAAGGAATTGGTAAGTCTCTGTAAGCTAGCTATAGGAAACAATTTTGTAGTTAAAAGACTGGCTGGTAATAGGCATGCCATTCAAACCTATGCGGTGGCAGAGCACGATAAAATTAAAGAGGTCTTAAAAGGGGCCACCGCGGAATTCTACTCGTTCACGCCGAAGCAAACAAAGAGGGTAACGGTTCTATTAAAGGGTGTCGACCCTGAGGTGGAACCAGAGGCTCTGCTCGAGATGCTTCAAAAGTTGAGGCACGACGATCTCGAGTTTATCTCCATAAAACCGTTCGCCACAACCAAGGCAAGAAGGGAAAACCGCAAGCTACCCTTCTTTTTGGTTCAACTAACGCCCAGCAGCAGAATTGGTGGTCTAAGAAAGATTACAGTCTTGGATCATCAAAGTGTCACATGGGACAAATTAAAAAAAGGCAGAGACATCCTGCAATGTGTCCGCTGCCAAAGGTTTGGTCACGCGGCGGCGAACTGTGAAATGCGGCACCGTTGCGTAAAATGCGGAATAGACCATAAGGCAGAAGAATGCCCTCTGGGAAAATATAGGGTAGAAGACAAAGCCCTTCTAAAGTGCGCAGTGTGCCGGAATGAGGGACACCCCGCTAATTATCGAGGATGTCCTAAATTCCGAGAAATAATGGCAAGAAGTGTGACCCGGCAAAAAAACATCGCAGCGGTCGTACGCACAAGTTGCGTCGGGTGGGAGACCACCAAACGAGACTACAACATTGGTAGCTACAAATACTCCCACACAGACTGAAACAACATCGCAAGCAGACGTGGTCACGGTTCTGCTTAATCTGCAGAGACAGATGACACAGCTGCAAAATCAAATAAACGAGATCTACTCGTACTTGCCCAATCTAAACAAAAATTCAATATAAACCCTCTAACCACAACATCAATAAAAGCTCTTGTCGCGAATGTAAATTCACTAATAAGAACTGAGAGAACAGTCAATCTTTTCAACCTGTTGCAAGTTGAACAGCCTGATGTACTTCTGGCGGGCGAAACAAAGTTAAACCAGAGACACAAGATATGGCATAAAAACTACGATATTATACGAAGAGACCGACCTAACTCCTCTCAAGGTGGGTGGGGGGGTGGGGGGTGGGGGGGTGTCGCAATCTTTATTAAAAAAAGGGTTCAATCATAAAGTAATATATAGTGGAGAAGTGCGCAGGTTCCGGGTGCTGGAAGCCTGTATCGTACGCATACCCCTTCAGCAAGGAAGGGGTTTGTATGCGATTGGGGTCTACGCACCTGAGGAGCACCAACATAATCTATTTATAGCAGAGCTCGAGACACTCTTTCGATGCTTACAATTGCACCTGGGCAAAAACTACTTTATCCTAGGGAGAGATATGAACGCCAAGCATAGAAATTGGCGAAATTACATATCTAATGCCAGAGGAAATCAGTTGGCTGGTTGGTAAGATCAGTTTCATATTGAATATAGAACTGACCTGCTAGCTACGGAATATCCATCGTTCCCCAGAGGTAGATCGTTCTTAGATATCTTGCTAATCGACTCACGACTGAGATTACTTAACACCATCAGACGAAACAGAAACTGTTTACGGATAATTGAATACGACAGTGTCCACTGTGCATTCACGGCAGTAATAGAGCTTCCGAACGAGCTCGCAGATCTGGAGGAATTCGTGATCCCGCAACCTTATAACTACGGGGCAATGCGATGGCCGCGGTTCACCAGATCATTAACAAGAGAACTGCGTTCGAATGACTTTAATCTGCCAGTATACAGAAACCTGAGTAATGTCGAAATCGACAAATACATTCAACAAATGGACGAAACCGTAAAACGAACAATGGACAAAACAATTCCCAAAACAACAGTAACAGATAACATAAACATGTACAGAAACACAACAATAAACGCACTCCACAAGAAAAAGAGCAGACTCCTATCGAAACTAAAACAATTACACAGACAGTTTAGAGACAGACAAGACCAGGAGATAATATCACTGAAATCCAGATTAAAAACCCTCCAACAATTACTTAAAGCTAATTATAGATTATCAACAAATTTGTATTGGAACAACAGAATTCGAGCTATAAAAACTAATAACCCGAATATGTTCCCACAAATAAATAAAATATTCTGTCTTTCAGGAAATGTACAAGGTGAATGAAACCATTCAGAGTTCTACTCAATCACCTGCACCTCCGGAATGAAATTTCACTTTGGCAATCGGAGAATCCGGGTTTTACCGAATTCAGTGACGATAATCTGTCAATTGACGTTAATGCCAATGGTGTAGTGGCTAATAGCCTTTTAATAACAAGGGAAGGAATCCAGAGTATCTTCGACTCATTAAGAAGCAAAAACTCAGTGGGAATAGATGGAGTACCTAACATCGTACTCAAGAACCTGCCCCCAATGGCAATAGATATATACACGGTCCTGTTTAACAACGCGTTGAATAATGCATATTATCCCGCGCGTTGAAAAAAGGGCTATCATTCAGCCCATCGCAAAAAAGGGCAAAGACTGCACAAACCCAATGAACATGCGTTCGATAAGTTTACTCCCAAGCATCAGTAAAGTATTTGAAAAAACCATTAACAAAGCTCTGGTAAAATGGGTAGACGACAACAGCATTATTCCAAATAACCAGTTTGGCTTTAAGGCGGGTCATGAAACCACACATGCCGCAGCTAAACTGGTCTCCGACATACAATGGAATAAATGTAGGAACCAATGCACAGGGGCCTGTCTGATCGACTTGGAGAAAGCCTTTGATACCGTCTGGATCGAAGGGTTGTATTACAAACTGGTCAGACATGGCATACATAAGCCTTTACTATATGTATTTTACGATATGTTAAAGGACAGGAGGTTCGTGGTCAAAAGTGGTAATGCGACCTCTAATAAAACGTATAATATCAAGAATGGCTTGCAACAGGTCGCGGTACTCTCTCCGATTCTTTTTAACATTTATATTAGCGACTTATTAGATGCACTTCCGCAGGCTATTGCGTACGCAGACGATCTCATAATTTTCAGAACAGCGCCGAAAGTTGAGATCATAAATAGTTTAATACAGCGAGACTTCAACAACGTACAGCGCTATTGCGAGGACTGGAAACTTAAGATCAACTTCCAGAAATGTGAAGCCATCCTATTTAGAACTCCATTATATAAAGCCACGTACGACACAAGGAAAAACTGGCGAAAGCTAGTTATCGTGGGACCGCATGGAGATAAACTGGAAACCAAGAGTTTAGTTAAATACCTGGGCATCTGGCTAGACCAATATCTGTATTTCAACAGACATGTAGAGGCTGCTTTGCTCAAATCGAGGAAAACTTTTGCTATGACAGGGAGGCTATTTCACAGTAGCCAACTTGACAGCAAGGTAAAAGTCATATGCTACATGACACTAATCAGGCCAATGCTCATATATGGGTGTCCAGTATGGTTCAACATAGGTCCAAATTTGATGGAAAAGATTCGGGTGTTCGAAAGAAAGTGTCTCAGAAGTTGTCTCAGATTGTATCGGACACCGGAATCGGACTATAAAAAGTATTATTCAAATGAGACTTTATATAATGGAGCGTACATAAATAGGGTGGATAATTTTATGATTAAATTAATCAGAGGACATATTGCGAGAGCAATAAGCTCGTCCAATGACCTAATTTTCGGGGCCTATTATCCAAACACTCTGTACTATGAGAGCATGCGTCGCAACGGCTTTGTTCCACCAGAGGCGTTCCTTGACTTGGACATGAAAGGGCTTATACAGGATAGATCCGGAATTCCGCTGATCTATCATGTAAGTAGATCAACCGTAGACGGGCGATTGTGCTAAGACCGGGAAGTAACGCGCACCGAAGAAGAGCTCCTGCGCTTCAGTAGGGCTATCTCCCACAGAGACCGAGACGATAGCATTAGACAGCGTCAACAGTTCTGGTGGTTGAATGGCATATAAAGACCTGGATACCAATAGCGGTATAGAATCCTACTATCATCAGCTAGCTTATATAGACTTAGCTTTTCTAGAATTAGGGTAGTATAAGATTTAAGGTAAGTTAGGTTAAGTGCTTTTACATAAAATTAAATTTAAAAAAAAAAAAAAAAAAAAGTAGGTAAGTTTACGTAAGCTAAGTAAGTTAAATTTTAAGAAAAAAAAAAAAAAAATGACAACGTTTTTCAAATTTTTCTTTGTCTTTCAAATAATTATAAGCACTGCCACAAAATTCTGTCGCCGAAAGGCAAATTATACAAATGTTTAGTAATGTTTAGCTTAGAGCGTCTGCGAAGGACGAGTAAGTTATTATATAAGATAATTAAGCTAGAATTTAAGCATTTTTTGTCTAGCCTTTAATTAAGAAATTAAGAATATAAATAGAAAATAAAAATAAAATGTTTTAAAAATGAAATGAAAATGACAAATGACTACATCGGGTTTTCCAATAGGGATTTGACAACTTTGAATTTAATTTGTGAACGCCCCCTTGCCATATAAACGAAGTCGAGTTCCATTCATAAATGTTTTGATTGTACTTCAAGCCGATAATAAAGTTTTTGAAAGATCTCAAATGGTTTGCGTTTTATTTTTAAAAAAAATTGTCAAGTCGCTATTGGAAAACCCGATACTTCTCTTGGGAGTGGTGAATTTGAAGCGCCGAGTCGGCGACCCGAGATGCCACCAAATAACCATTGCAGTTTTTCTTGAAGAGTTGCAGGTTGCGATGCTCTGGAAATAATCGTACGCGGAGGGAAGTCTGCAGCTTCCCCCGTCTGTAAACGGAACGAGTTATGATTCAGAGATGTTCGCGCCGTCGGGGGAAGAACCGCAAAGTGGTGCGATCCGTCAGATTGTCTCGCGGAGCGCATATAAACCGAATTGCGCCGAACAATACCACGAATCTCCGAAGAACATTACCCGTGCTAATATCTGTAAAACAGACAGAGGCCAGTTACCCGCCTTCGATGTGATAGCGACTGTAGTCACGACTTCAGTGCCGTATCCCCGATCTGGTGGCTCAGTTCCGTTTGTATGATCTAAAGTAGGTCGAGGGTATATTTGGGAGTAGAGCTCCAAAGATGAGATCAAATTCGAGCCCGGGTCCAATTTAAGATTTATACAGGAGAAAAATTTTGGTCCGAATAAAATATTTATTGGCTTTAAACAGAAAACCGGCGATGTTCGAGAGGTATTTGTGTCACTATACATTCTCACAGACCGTGGCACAGCTGTTATATAATTAAGTTCATTTAATTATCACCCCCCCTATTGCAATCTCGTGTCGGCACTTGAATATCCTTTACCAATATCAACACGTCACATACAAATACAATAGAATATTCCCACATACAATACATGGAATGCAGAAGTGTCCAGCGGCTGGAAGCAATTTCCTATGCTAAGATCAGAGGACTTCATTTCTACTGTTGTTACGCTCCGCCAAGGTGGGAAATAGAAGAATTCAAATGCTTTTTGGACAGAATAACACAAGGAGCTAGAGATAAGAGTCCTCTTATAGTTGCTGGAGATTTCAACGCTTGGGCAGTAGAAAGGGGAAGCACAAGGACCAACAGTAGAGGCCAGGCACTACTTAAAGCCTTCGCAGTCCTAGATGTGGTGTTACTTAATGATGGTATCGATGACACCTTCATAAACGAGAGACGCCGGTCCAAAATCGACATCACATTTACCAGCTATATGTAGGCAAGAAGTATGAAGTGGCGAGTTTTGGACACATACACCCATAGTGACAACCAAGCCATGATGTACGAAATATTACCGCACAGGGGATTCATCACTGGAAAATTGGCGAAGAAAGCCCAAAAAAGTGGGGGGAAAGAGAACGACCTCGATGCGGAACGGCTCGATTATATACTGGAAGACCAAAACGCACAATTTGACGCAGAGGCCGATACGAACAGGCAGGCTGGAAAAGTCATGAAGTGGCTAACTACCGCATGTGATGCTTCTATGCCACGAAAAAGACAAACAGCAGGGGCTATCAAACCAGTGTATTGGTGGAACTCAGAAATCGCCCATGTGCGATCGGAGTGCAACAGACGCTTGTAACAAAGAGCAAGAAACCGTAACACCTACCCACAGTTGCATGCGGAATTCGTCAACAAACAGAAATAGTTGAGGAATGTGATCCGCAAAAGTAAATATGACGCGTTCTGCTCCCTAAGGTATGAATTAAATAACAACCCATGGGGCAGCGCTTACAGGATAGTCATGAAAAGACTACAGAGCAACAGTAGCCAAATGCAAAAAAGGAAAAGTGACATGGCCAGAATCGTTGAGAGTGCAAGAGCAGTGGAGGATCACTGAAGGAGAGATACCTCCCGTGACCACCGAAGAGGTACTCTTGGCTGCAAGGGTTATCAGAAAAAACAAGACCCCGGGACTCGATGGTATCCCTAACGCTGTAGTGAAGACTGCTTTAACAAAAAAGCCGGAAGTCTTCAGCAGTCTCTTCGCAACCTGCTTTCAAACAGGACAATTTCCTAAACGATGGAAAAAACAGCGGCTTGTGCTTATACCAAAAGGTGTCAAGGATCCAGAAGAGCCGTTGTCTTATCGCCCGTTATGCATGCTGGACACAACAGGAAAACTCCTTGAGCGAGTAATTGCCACTCGCCTGGAAGAATTCAATGCGGGAGTATCGGGGCTCTCTGAATTGCAGTATGGGTTCCGGAAAGGTAGATCAACCGGAAAAGCACTATCTGTGGTGTGCGATATCGTTCGCAGTGCGATAGCTGAGACACGATAGCTAGGAGGTACGAAAAAATATTACGCGGTGGTGATACTAGATGTTAAAAATGTATTTAACTCGGTAAACTGGAATCGGTTTGTTCAAGCGTTGTGCGATATACAAGTCTCACCCTACTTGGTGTGTATACTAGAAAACTATCTCTCTGATAGAAGACCGCTCTATGACACAGATGCGGGACCACAGGAGTATAAAATAACAGCGGATGTACCTCAGGGATCTCTATTAGGTTCGCTGTTATGGAATATCATGTATGATGGTGTGCTCATGGTCAATGTACCAGAGGGGGTGAGAATCATTGCGTACGCAGATGATTTAGCAATAATGGCCGTTAATAAACACCTAGATGACCTGGGGAATATTTGCTCCCAAGCAATCCAGAGCATTAAATGCTGGCTATATATAGCCAGACTGAAACTGTAATATAAGATGGAGGCGGATTAAATAAGCAGCCGCAAGAATGTTGAACCCCTTGATTTGGAAATAGAAGGACAAATAATCAGATCCAGTCCCTATATTAAATATCTTGGTGTTATACTCGACAACAGGTTGAGCTTCAAGGAACACCTGAGGAAAATGAGTGAAAAAATGGCAAGAGTATGCAAAGTTTTGGCGAGACTGCTACCCAATGTTGGAAGACCCCGGACCCACAAAAAGAAACTCATAACCAGTGTCAATACCTCCACTATAATGTATGCAGCTCACATATGGGCAGGAGCCGCACAGTATAAGTGATACATGAGGGGAATTGATTTGGACTTCCGCGCCGAAACATATTCATTCCGGAACTCACGTAATTGAAATTGCTTCGTTTATTGCTGTTTGCATATTCAATGACGGCTACATTCCTCTTTTAAAAAAAATGATGCTTATGGGAGTCAAAATTGGTCCAGAAGTTTATTCATTCACTGGGAAACGAGAAAATGCCCGGCTTGACCGCTCAGAGATACGAGCGTCTAACGCATCAAAGGAGGCGAGAACTGCTCGGTTGGAAGAGAGAACCGTGAAAGATGCTTATTTCGAAGTAGAGGAAGATCCAATGTATGCAGCAAGAATGGCAAATTGATAAACGTAAGCCTAAAATATCATTTCATGACTTAGACCGCAAGAAACCTTACGTGAAACTTTAAACGCGTTTTTCTCGAAAGTGTCTTTTTTAAAACAATACCCAAGATTTTTCAAGTTCTACTGAACCGATTTACTTCAAATTTAGTACATGTCTTCTTTATAGGCTTTTCTATTGCATGAACTATCCTCATCCCCAAATTTCAATGTTAACTATTTTTAAAAAAATCGAAAAACTAAAAAAAAGTGATACAAAACTAAATTAAAAAAAAAAAAGTTCAACTTTTTTTAGTTCCAACGATAGAGGCATTTCTGTAAATTAATAATCGTTTTTTTTTCAGATTGCTAGGAGGGTTGCATCGTGGGTATGGTCGCGTGCCAACTTTTTGCGATCCCCCACTTCATCAGCTGCTAACTTTTTCAATTTTGAATTCTTTACTTTCAATTTTTTTTACTGTATTCTTGAAATATTAATAAACATCCTATAAAGAAATGAATAGTAAAAATATTGATTGCTTTTTTTACAGCACTTTAAAACTTGCGTTAAATTCGTGCGTCTAGCCCAGAATACCCCCTTAAGTTTTAACTAAGAGATGGCGCCAGCGCAAACACGCAGCGTATTAATTTGATACATACGTCATTTTGTTCGTCTGAGATTTAACTAGAAACACACACAAGTTGAGTCCGCCAAAAACTAGCGCCTTTGTTTTATCGTTCAGTAATCATGTTGAATTTTGTGTCTGAAAAAGAACATTTGCGCACGCATTGCTTTTCTTATTTAATTAAAAGAAAAAGGATGTTGAAAGTCATCGTTTGCTGTTAGAAACATATGGCGAACACGCTCCATCAATTAGAACATATGAGACAATGGTTTCCACAATTTAGAAGTGATGATTTCAATGTGAAAGACGCCGAGCGCTCTGGTAGACCGCAACAATGTGAAGACGAGCAATTGCAGGAGTTAATAGCTGATGACCTAACTCACACTCAACGGCAGCTAGCAGAAGCATTACATGTGTCGCAAGAAACAATCAGCAGACGTTTACGAGTAATGGGGAAGTTCAATACCAGGTATATGTATAACTTTTTTCCGGTTTAACTAAGAGATAGCGCCAGCAAAAAGTACGCGACGTACAGCAAAACTGGTGAAAGGCCCCCTTGAAATCGGTTGGATGGGACACTCTTCTGCACCCGCCGTACTCCCCAGACTTGGCGGTACCTGACTATTGCCTCTTCGCATCAATGGGGCACGCGCTCGCAGAGCAGCACTTCCGCGAGTGGCCAATATTTTGAATAAAAAAAATAAATTTCCTTAGAAAAAATACGTATTTTTTTTACGAAAGAAACCGGAAAAAACATATGCATACACCCGATAAATTCGTGAACGCACTGGTTTTACCTATTGAATTTATGACTAGTGTCCCGCTGCCGTTCACCAACGATGGGGGGAGAGTAACCCCCCCCCCCCCCCCCCCCCTACTGTTGACAGCCCTTGCCTTTGACCAGAAGCGACGAGAGCCAGTTGGGCGCTCAAGGATTTTATTGGTCACCCTGCCGTTCTAAGACTTCTTCGCGGTATCCAATCGCCTGGTTACACGCGTTTCTGATTCTCAAAAACATCGTTCTGTTAGCCTCGGTCGGATTGGAGCACCATTGCTTAAAATCTCCATTTTTTGCCGCTTTAATCTGCTCGCATTTTTTATCAAACCAAGGTTTATCAGATGAACTTCGTTTGATGGAATGCGGAATGTAGATCTCCATCCCAAGAAGAATAATCTCTACGACCGACTCCGCGCATGAGTTAACATATTAGTCTGGAAAGCACACCTCCGACCACGGAAAGGTTGTGAAGAAATCTCGCAAATCGTCCCAGTTAACAGCACCATGCCTCCATACACGCCCAAGTTTCTTAGGTCGGGTTGAAATGCACGTGGATGCGCGACTGGTACCAAACAGTGATCTGAGTTTCCCAGTGGCGCAGCAACCTCCACGGTTAAATGCTCGACTCGAATGTTAAAAATAGATCCAGGGTGTTTCGCATAACCACCTTGGCATCTGGCAATCGCATAGGTTCCTTCACGAGTTGAGTCAAATTTCGGCTAACAGCGAACATCTCCGTTGACCTCTCAGCCTCGTCGGTTCTCTTAGAATGTATCAATCAGTCGGAGTTACGGTATTAAAATCGTCAAGGACGACAATTTCAGAACCCGGGTGGTTGATCTGTATCCAGTCGACGGTACGTAAAAGATGTTCGAAAAATGGCGCTGGCCGTTTGTCATTCGGCGACCGGTAAAAATAACAAAGAAATTTAACATGATTCCTAAACATGACCTTCAACCACATGATGTCCAGGTTATTGGGTTCCAATACTTCCTACCTCTGGCAAGCCAGATCGGGCCGCGACGACGCAGACTCCACCCTTCAAACGGAATGTAGCGATCCTAAATCGCTACTCCTATCCAAATCCCCAATAACATCAAAAATCCTATCCATAATCCCATAACGAAAAACCCAAATTTCATATCGAATCAATGAGCGATAAATTAAACAAAAGTCAATTATCGCACATTGATTCAAATTCCACATAATAAACCCAAATCCCAAATTTTCCATTGCTTCATATCCAAATTCTATATTGAGCCACATGTACAACGAATTTAACCAAAAGTTAATTCATCATACATTGACTCAATTCCTAAAAACCTTGACATCATGAAATGCTTAATTCAAAACGCCTTTCCATGATTCCCTTCCCAGAATCTATCCAACAAAAACCTTTAAACAATTCTCGAAACAAAATTCCAATCGAAGCACGCCAAGCCTTGCGTACGCTTCTTGGAATTTTGACATTAAAATAGTTGACAAAAGTCAACTGCAAAAACTATAAAAGGGGAGTGCTTTTCAATTTCGCCATCAGTAGCATATCAGAGGCCGAACCTCTGGCCGTATGCAACATCAGTCTCTTTTCAAAGCCCGAACCGCTGGCCAAATGACCGGTCATAATTATGTCACAAATTTAAGAACAAAATAAACATCAATCCATATCCTTATATACGCCAAATCTTTTCCGGCCTTTATTTTACACACTCTCGGCACTCCGGGCTCTTCTCCCACCGTTTGGGAAAGCACGGCACGGAGTATAACAGGAATCTCAAACGTAAGTCGTATCCTGAGCAACAAAAATATGTCAAATCAGATGACGAATCGACCTGTGTCTCAGTTAGGGCAAGGATATCAGGTTTCGGTGTTTGGAAATATTGGTGGACAGCGTTTCCATTCGTATTGGTTAAACCGATGCTCCTGATGATACAAAATGCCGTTATTAGTCGAACGCCTCGAAAACGAGCCCGATTACGCGATGACGAATTTCTTAAAGTTGGGTTATTTATCAAAATATTTGCATGATGTTCCCCATGACATAGTCGCTGCCAATAGAATAGGAGAAATGAAAGTGTTTCCCCAGTGGTTTAGCTAGTGAAGAGGAACATCTCTTCAAGAGAAATGGGGGAATGCCATCCGGATCAGCGGATTTGTTTGCGTTCAGTTCCTGGAGTGCACGGGCAACAGTACGCGTTCGAGAGTGAATCGGACTCATGATGTGCTGCTTATGGTTAATTTGAGCCGGAACTTATATGGTATCAGGCTGTAGTGTAACAGCATGCCCACGAAATGACCATGAACAATTATATCAAATAAATCAATTGCCCTTGTCACAATTCGCAAGTTTCAAGTAACCAGGATTTGTTGCCGACAATAATTCAAAGGTCGACTCTTTTCATTGAGTAAAAGAAAGGAATTGCTCCAGTTACGATTTGAAAGAATCAAATGACACCCGCTTGCTGCTAGCGGTGATTCACAATTGATTGGGTCAACTCGTGCCATTGTTCTTACACTATGCGCTAAGCTGGTGATAGGAAATAGAACAGCACAATAAGCAAATTGTATTGAGTAAATTATGAATTAAGAATGAAATAGCTTGTTAAGCAAAAATTGTATGAGTGGATTAAGATCGCAGTGGAAGCTAGTGCCGCAAACTTTCCAGGGCAACAGCCAGCGCCCTCTGCTGGCTTCCGGGGGGCAAGTGATGCGCAGCAGCAGCGAGAATCTGTAAAAGGACGTGCTACAGCTCTACTCACCAGTCTAAATCAAACTAACTTGTTAAGCTTTTTTTCCTTTGACTTTATTTTTTCAATGAGTCTCCTGGGGTACTTCCTCCAGGAACAATGAACATCAATCTACTGGGCCCGGAGATCACGATGCGATGGAAACAAATCGAGATTTGTATCTTGTAACGGACGATTCATGGGTGTCTGTATAAGATAAGAATTCAGTTTTATGAATTCTCATGAAATTATAGTGCATATGAGGATATGCACTGGAATTGGGTTTTGTTTTTTTTTTATGGCAAATTGAACATCTGGTTCGATTTGCCATGGGTTTGGTTTGTTTAAATTATGCGGGATTGGGTGTATATGATAAACGAATATTCGATTCGTTTATCAGGGATTTTATTTTATTGGTAGAATGTATTTGCGAATTTTGAATTTAGATTATGCCGTGGGGCAAGTGCAAAGCGATAAACGAATATTTGATTCGTTTATAGCGATTTTTTGAATTTAGATTAATGTTTTGTATTAATCTAAGTTTAGGTGTAGGGATTTGGATGTATATGTGGGGGAAGGAGATGGTAGAGCTTTCAGAGAATCGGCTCGAAATTGGGCCCGGTGGAGAGATTTGATAAGGCCAGGACTAGATCCCGGTTGCAGCGCCGATGATGATGATGAAACCTAGTAGAACTTAAACCTAACTAAGACTTAATTAACTCTAACTAAGCCTAGCTTAAGTCAACCTAATACTAATTAAGATTATGGGCCTGTGGACCAGGTCCTGCCACACATCCTCCACCTTGCCGATCACCGGTGCTTTGACTGTCAGTCGACCGAACGGGTTCCATGCAGGAGGACCCACTCTCAAACGTTTATCAGCCAGTCTCCCAGTCCAGCCACCAGTATTTTTTTCTACTGAGTCTTTCGAAATAAGTTTTGTCTTTTTCAGGTATACTTACGCAATATCTAAAGATGGTATTGCCATCTACTATCCTTGTTGGCGCATATTGAATTTGTTTATCAGTTGCTCGTCTTGCCATATGATATGTAATTGGTACGTTTGTGGAATCTGATAGGTAGCTTCATGTGGTATGTATACACTTTCCAATGTATTTCGGAAATACTCAGGGTTAGGATAGAACAATCCTGAGATTAGATCGTTGTCTTCCGCATTCGCCGAGCGGACGAAATGATTTCTCACAAGGGTCTGAATTGTATTATCAATTCTGAACACTCCGGATGCATCATACAGTCTCTTATTGGATATGTAGTGACGAAAGCTGGAATGTTCCTTCCACGACGCACCGAAAACTACTGCAATATCAGACGACGAAATTTTACAGCAACTCTTTGTAGTACCAAACAGTTTCAGATTGGCCTTGATTTCGGCCACTGACCTGCAATCTCTATAATGACCCTCCATCCCACATCTCTCTCATTGACCTAAATTCAAGCCGCCTTTTCTATTGCTTGTGGAAGTCATGTGAATATTTTGGTTCATAATTTCTCCATTGCTTCACACGTTCATTCGGTCTCCGCCTTAGTTGACATTGCAAGTATAATGCCGGCGGCAGTTGGGTAGTCGAAGGACTGTCCTAAGGTCTTCCTCCAAGGGGATGCTTGATCGTAATTTTACGTGACCACGTAAATTGAATTTGAAATGCAATTTACGTGATACATCTTGTAAATGATGATTTGCGTAGTCATGTCGCATTTTGTTCCCAAAACAACAGTATGGTTTTATGAGAAAGCCAACTGGGAAGGTCTGAACGAGTTTTTTGGAAAGTTAAATTGGTCGTTACTTTTCCTCAATAATGATGTTGTCTCTATAGCGGACACATTGATGGATACGATTCTGTTTGGTATGCGAACCTTTATTCCACACAGAGGAAAGAGTATAAAACCCAAGAGAAATATGTAGTTCGATGCCAAGTGTAGAGAAGCCATTAAGGTTAAACAGTTGAGCTTCCGGTTGTATAAATCAAGCAATAGAGAGGAAAACCGGAAAATATTTAAGAGAGCTAGAAATGACTGCAATGCGTATATTCAATGCGCAAAGTTCTTGTATGACCAGAGAGTGAGACAAAAAATATTACACTCTCCCACAGGTAGTAGAAAGATCTGGGCTTTTGTGAAGAACATCCAAAACTTGGTCTCCTCATCCATTCCTTCACTAATAGTCTATGACAGATCAGTCACCAGTGCAGTAGAGAAGGCGATCCTACTTCCTGCACATTTTGAGCCAGATTCACTTCCGAACGCGTCATATTGCCCAGGCACTCAAAGAGCGAAACGCACATAAATCCGCTAGTCCTAATGGCATTCCCCCAATTGTCTTGGAGATGTTCCTCTTCACTCTCTAAACCACCCCGGAAACTCTTCCATTTGTCTTATTCTACTGGCCGTTTCCCAAATAGATGGAAGTCAGCGAACATTCAGCGAATTCCCCAAAAGGGCAACAGATCATCCTTCTCTTCTTATCGCCCCATAACACTAACTTCTATTTTCTCCAAGGTTATGGAATCACTGATTAACCGTCCACTTTCGAAATATCTGAAATCAAATGACTGCCAATATGGCTTTCGTAGCAATAGGTCCACAGGAGATTTGATGGCGTACCTTACCGAAAAGTGGAGCCATTCCATCCACTACCTCGGTGAAAGCAAGGTTGTTGCCCTGGATATCTCGAAAGGCTTCGACAGAGTTTGGCATCCAGCCCTTTTATCAAAATTACATTCATATGGAGTGGACAATTCCCTGATCCAATGGATAAGAGAATATCTTTCTGGCCATTCAATCCAAGTGGTTCTTGATGGTGTCAAATCTGCCTCCCATCAAATTAATGCAGGCGTTCCCCAAGGTTCAGTACTCTCACCCACTCTCTTCTTTATCTTTATAAATGATCTCTTGTCCATTACCCACAACCCAATCCACTCGTTTGCCGATGATAGCACATGGAGTTCCTCATACTCATACGTACATTCCCGGCCAACTAGATGCGCCTCGACATGAATAAACATCATCATCATCATCATCATCATCATCGGCACTACAACCTGGAACCGGTCTTGGCCTTATTTAGCAAGTCCTGAGGCTTGTTAAATTTTCCATAATGATTTGTTTTTTCCGGGCAAGGTCTTTAGTCTTGCGCCAGAGGCTCCCCGACGGGGAATCGAACCCCGGTCTCCCGCATGACAGGCGGGTATACTAACCAGTATACTATTGAGGAGCTGACATGAATAAACACCTCGGGGAAAAAAACTTGACTTTTGGTCTACAACGAGTGACAATTTTTCTAACTCCACCAGCATCGACCTCGAAACGTGCGTCAACTGCTGTTGCACTCCATATCCCACCAGATGCAACGGTGTTGGATTTCCACTGCTGTGGGAGGCTGCAGGAATCGTTGTTGTAAACGATAGTGGCGATCGCCGGATAACGAAATAGGTTTCTGTGTGTATTATGTAAATAGAAACGCTATTTCGGGGGCCATACGCTGAGATGCGCATTTGTTTGCCTTAACGAATGGGACATGGGATCATCGGTTGTTTACATGATCGATCAAAATCATGCCGTTGCAGGCAATAGATTTACTGTGACGATAAGTAAACAGAGATTTGTTCGCCATGGCAATGGCTAAGGTTGCGATTGTTTGGGTTAGGAAAACTGTACGTGGGGCACGATCATTGGTGTGATTGTTTGAATAACAATCATGATCGTGTCCGATTCGAGGCTCGGTTGTCGCTTGGGCGATCGACCGTCTAAAATTTGGCTGCAGCTGTGTAAGCAAGTAAGTTGCCCGACGTGTCTTTTTGAACCAACGGATTGTTGGAACAAGAACATACAGAAAGATTGGCATGTGTTTACTGTTCATGGTTGCAGACAAGCTGAGCCGATCGGGTTCCTACATGGTTCATGTAAGGGAACCGAAATGGTTTGGTCGTATGCATTGATTGAGGCTGTGGGTGGTATTTACCAGGAGCGTCAGCACGGACTCAGGTTAAGCGAAATACCCCACAGCGATAGACGGTGCACTAAATTGTTCCGCGAGGAAAAGGAGCGAAACCAAACACACTGCATTAATCCTTCACAACGATTACCAGGAAAATAAAACGCACGAGTTTCCTTATTAAATATTTGAAATTTTCTTTATTAGTTCCGTTAATCATAACAACCAGTATGCTTTTACATTAACCCGCGGTACATTTAGCCTATCTGATCTTAACACTTGCTGGTGATAGGAAGTTATATTTAACGACTCGCACCAAAAAAACAAAAAAACGAAGATACTCCAATACTGGTGAAACATTGGAAAGAAAACACGTACCGGGCTAAAAGGTGTACTCGATTACAAACTCGACTTTGTATATTGTGGAAAACCTGAATAGGCGCGTATAGTGCGTGTGCACTCTCGTGACGATGATATCTGACTCCAATATAATTTACATTTATCAGTTCGATGCCCGCGAATTTCATCGATAGGGGAGGATTGTGTATGTGTGCGTATAGCACAAGTACGTCGCCCTTCAGCCTGGATATCGGCAACGACGAAAAAGACCTGAATACACATGGAATGAATAGCAGGCAATATGAGGTACGCGATAGCGAAGTCGCCGAAGGGAGAAATAGGTTCCTGTGTCCTAAATAAACATGGGCTGGTGTAATGAATTGGTATTGGGAGGTGCAGGCGTCGTTGAGATAAGCGATGGCGAAAAATCGCCGAAGGAAGAAATAGATTGTGTCTTAAATAAACAGAAACGCTATTTCGAGGGCCATGAATCTTTGATGACCTGCGCCTGAGAACGAAATAGGGTTTTGCTTTAAGATACACAAAAACGCTATTTCAATGGTCACGATGATATGCACATCGTGTTTGTTTATTTAACAGGCCGGAGCATCGTTAGGCATGATCTGGGGTATGATTGTCTAACGTCAATCATATTAGTGCCCAAATCCCATGATCGGTAGATACCTGACAAAGGAAATTGGTCGTAAGTGTTGCGAACCTTGGGACTGGGGCAATAAATGGATATGAACCGTACTAAGAAACCATCGGCTAGAGCTATGTCAACAAATACGCTGGCCAGCTAGTATTTACTATTATAATTGCTGACAAGCCGAGCCGATGGAGATATGGTACGGATCATAAACGGAAAAATTCAATGTGATGCATGCCTTAAGATTTAACTTTCAGGTGAAAGAGAATGAAAGGTAGCTTACGCTGCCCCAAAATTGCAGGTAGGAATGGTGGGTTGGAAAGTAGTTAATTTAAGAGGATGGGCGGTTCCTTGGGAATGTATTAAAGAACCGCTACAAGGCCATGGCAAGATAATAATCTTGCCGTGGGGTTATTTTTCAGGTCAAACTGATGAAGGAGAGCTTTGAACAGCTCATATACAGGTAAACTGCTTATGATCGGTACTGGTATTTGCAGGTTGGGAACGGGGAGATGGGTTAGGACGATGGGTGGTTCTTCGGGTGCCTTAAAGAACCCCCACAGAGCGACCACATTTTTGAAGCTGCGAAAAGTGCGGCTAAATCCAAGGAGTTCCTTAAAATATGCAAAAGATACTTCACTCTATCCAACCTGGCCACTATTTACTAGGCGTATATTCGTCCCAAAATGGAGTTCAACTCCCATATTTGGTCAGGCGCATTCAAAACCGCACTACATGTGCTCGATAGGATGCAAAAACGAGCAGTGAAACTTATTGGGGACCCAGCTGTGAGTCGATCAATTCAGTCGTTAGAACAGAGGCGCAACGTACCATGCCTATCTCTCTTCTATAGGTATTACCACGGTCGTTGCTCAACTGAACTTGCTGAATGTGTTCCGCCTCTTCAGACATTTTCCCGCGATACACGCCAATCTGAGAATGCACATCAGTTCACGTTGAAAGTCAACTTCACGCGAACAATCAAACTTAGCGAGTCATTCTTAAGCCGAACCACACGAATGTGGAATACGCTACCTGATCATGTGTTTCCTCGTCATTGTAATGTCCAGGCATTTAAGACCAATGTACATCGACACCTGCTTTCCTTATCTACTTCCTCTTCTATCGCTCGCATTGTGCTCTGACATTTAAGGGTACTCCAAAATCCCTTTTTGTGCTCGCGTTTGTGTAAAAAAAACAGAAACGAAAACGGGCTTCTATTAACAATATTATACAAAAACGATTTTTGCGGTAAGGTTGTTCAAAGGGCAAATGCGTCAGAACTACCAGCCAGAAAGGGTTGAATGGCATAATATACTATATTTACAATGAGCTATTTCACCAGTTTAGTTTAGTTTTAATTAAAAGTTTACAAAAAATCCTTCGATATAACTTACGAACTAACTTAATTGATAACTTATCTACGATGGTGAACGGTAGGCCAGAAGATGAAAAGAAGTTAAAGGGTTTTAAAGTGAGGGCGTTACTATTGAAGTCAAAAATGAATCTCTTGGAGTTGACATTTCACAGCACTCGGTAGATAGATTCGTTTGAGCTGTATGCGTGTATTTTGGTGGGGTTGGGGGGGGGGGGGGGGGGGGGGGGTACAACCGGGTGAGAATTACGCATGTTGTGTGGGTTTTTGTTGAAAAAAGGTAAGATGAGAAGACTGGAACAGTCGATTGAGCAGGACAGAAGTTGGTGAACCAATAGAATATCGTTCTTCCGGGGTTTTCAGGTTAATTAATTTGAGGCGGTTGGTGCAAGGGGCAGTATCAAAGGGTTTTCCCATCCTAATCCGCGGAGAGTGAAACGTAAGAAACGACGTTGAATACTCTCGATTCTGTGAATGTGCGTCTGCAGTTAGGGGGAGCATATCTGACAAACATGTTCGAGCAAACATTGAATCTGATGCTCTGTTGACAACAATTGAATTGTTTAAAGCGAGAGATTGACCGGAAGCGGCCAGAATTGGCGCCGGGAGAAGTGTTGGATTGTATTACGAGAACACCAGGTCACAGGTATCTACTCGGCAGTAACTTCGGCAGGTAATTGTGAAGTTTGCATGCATCCACCTTGTAGTTCGAATCTATCAACAAGTGGTTATCACCTTTTCGTAATTGCAAGACTTACTTAGTGATAGGGAATTTGTACTAGAAGAATATCGTGAAAATAACTTAGTCGGGTTTTTTACCTATCTACCTTGTTTTAGCAATCAAAGCTTTTTATGGGAGTGGCATATTGAATATACCCTTAAATTGATAACGGATTGTAAAGCAAAATGGTACATATTTGACACGAATCGGACAAACGGAACTATGTTAAATATGGTTTTGAATAAAATAAAATATATATAGATATATATAATCGATTTCTTTTTATCCAAACAAATATTTACTTACAGTCGTTATGTATGCACTTTTTACTTTATATGACACTGAGAAATTCTTATTATGAACCACCATAGTTCAGGTTTATGGTCATTCATTGCATAAACAAGTTTATCTTTTTAAGTTCACAATGCATTTAAAATTATCAAACTAAAGGATTCCTTATTTGAATTAGTTTCAAAGAATTCTTTTGTTTAAGAGATTTGAGAATGTCAAAGCCGGAGAGCACCAGATCATCACACACGCACACGCACACGCCTCATTTAAGTCTTCGGCTCTTCACATTCACGGGTGAATTTGGCCCCTTTCTTACATGTTAGAGGTCGATTGGGCATTTTTTTTTCAATTTCTTTCGCCCTTAATTTATAGCCTGTTGCAATCATATCACCAAATCTAAGTATGTGATCAATACAACTTTTAAGAAGCCTACATCGGAAAAATGTTTACATGCGATCTTAGATCGCAGTCACTGTATATATATAAATATATATATATATATGTATGGCGCAAGGATAATAACCTTGCCTGGAATATGGACTGGATAACGGTGGAGAGACTTGCTAAATAAGGCCAAGACTGGAATCCGCCTTCAGTGCCGATAATAATAAGATATATATATGTATTAGGTGTACAACTTTGCTTCCGCCGTGTTTTTTTCCGAAATTCGAGGCTTTATTGTAAAAAACTGGTTATACACTTATGATTCAAAGTATTGTCCATCGCTGGCCACTACTTTCCCCCATCTTTCGGGCAGCATATGAATCCCGCGTTGAAAAAACTGGTCATCTTTTGATTCGATCCACGAATCGATCCAATTTTTTACTTCTTCATAAATCCGGAAGTGCTGGTCAGCCAGGCCGTGTGCCATTGATCGAAACAAGTGATAGTCCGAGGGAGCAACGTTTGGAGAGTACGGCGGGTGGGGTAGGACTTCCCATTTCAAAGTTTCCAAGTATGTCTTGACCACTTTCGCAACATGGGGTCGAGCATTGTCATGCTGTAAAATCACTTTGTCATGTCTCTCGTTGTATTGCGGCCGTTTGTCTTTCAATGCTCGGCTCAAACGCATTAATTGCGTTCGATAACGATTGTTTCAGTCGGTTTTAACAACTCATAATACACTACACCGAGCCGGTCCCACCAAATACTGAGCATGACCTTGGAACCGTGGATATTCGGTTTGGCCGGCGACGTGGAAGCATGGCCGGGATATCCCCATGATTTTCTGCGCTTGGGATTATCGTAATGAACCCATTTTTCGTCCCCAGCCACAATGCGATGTGGAAATCCCTTCCGTCTTTGCCTTGCAAGCAGCTGTTCACAAACACACAAACGCCGTTCAACATCTCTCGGCTTCAACTCGTACGGCACCCAATTTCCTTGTTTCTGAATCATTCCCATGACTTTCAGGCATTTTGAAATGGCTTGTTGCGTCACTCCCAATGATCCTGCCAATTCTTGTTGCGTTTGACACGGATCTTGATCAACTAATGCCTCCAATTCTGCATCTTCGAAAACCTTCTCTCTTCCACCGCCATGGGTCTTCGGCGTTAAAATCCCCGCTTTTGAACCGTTGAAATCACTCTCGGCACGTTCTTTCACTAATAGCGGCCTCACCATAGGTATTTGAGAGCATTCGATGAGCCTCAGCCGCAGATTTCTTCATATTAAAGCAGAAAATTAAAACCTCCCGCAAATGACGAGAATTTGGCTCGTAAGCTGACATGTTTAATCGAGAATAACTTTATGATGCAGACACAAATCGACTAATATTTCGATGGCGTTATGTTTACAAATACCTAAGCTTATTGTATGACATCTATGATCTATTCATTTCAACTACCACTTACCGCTACACCCAACTATTGCAAAACGGCGGAAGCAAAGTTGTACACCTAATATATATATATATTTATATATATATTCATTGAATTATTTATTTATTTATAAATATATATTTGTGTATATATATGTATATATGTATATATATATATATATGTATATATATATATATATATATATATATATATACATATATATATATATGTAGTGGTTGTAGTGCCGATGATGATGATGATGATGATACATATATATATACATATATATATACACGAATATATATCTATATATAAACACAAATATATATCTATACTCGTAAATAAATAAATAAATCAATGAATAAATATATATACATATATATATATATATATATATATATATATATATATATATATATATATATATATATATTATTGATTATCATCGCCACTGCAACCGGGTTCCAGTCTTGGCCTTATTTAGCAAGTCTGTCCACCCGTATATATATATGTATATATATATATATATATATATATATATATATATATATATATATATATATATATATATATATATTGTAAGGTAATTTCGATTTTACGTTGATCGACTTCCTCGGTTCGATCTCTGGATTGTGAATAATCCAAATAAAATTCCAAAGTTTGTTCTTTTTACTTCTTTAGCTTCATTTTCTGTATTACTTTTCACGCTTGTTAGTTTTTCCAAATCCCATTATTGACTAACACTTATTATTCCGCTGTCAGTTTGCTTGCTTCTCTATGTCGTCTATCTCGCGCTAGATGTCGCGTTTAAATCCTTACCTGCTATTCACTTCGGTTGTAAATTCGTCACACTACCCTCCACCTAGATTAGTTCGTCCCGAACTAAGTTCACTGATCCTCTGGGTTAACAAAAGTTGCCAGTCGGTCACGATGTGCCACTTTCATCTTGGCGTTCGGTGGTGGAAGTCCTTGCCTTCTTCCAAATTTTGTAATGCTCTCCTTCTCGCGTCAGCTCTAGCCTGCCGGAATTCTTCCTTTTCCGGACGACGGAATTCCTCTTGCATTTTAAGGATCTTATGCGAATAGTATAAGAGAAAATGCATGTGCACATCCTTAAGATCTTCTCCAGTTTGCACATCACGTAAGCGATCTAGATCTTCATCTTTAATTACTCGCATATCATTTGGTATTGGAGTATGTGTCGATTTCATAAGTGTATCCAACTGGTAGTTCCGCATCTTTTCAAATAACTGGAGAAGTAGTGCGTCGTAGTAATAGATTTTCGATAGATCGTCGCACGTTAATTCTGGTTTCACGTATTCTTTTCTATAGAACGCAATCAACGGCACCTCTAGCTGTTGATTACGCATAAAATCTAGAGCTTGCTTGATCTTTCCCACCATATGTGGTGGCTTACGATAGCGGTCTCGATCTCCAGCATCAGTTGATTGCTCCTGTTCGGAAACAGTTGATTTACAAAACGCCTGTTTGTAAATCCATTCAGCTTCATCTTGTAGTTCATTGGATCCCTCTGGAACAGGCGTAACCGGAACTTCACGCAATTGCATTCGCTCAGGAATATCCGTTTTACGCATGTCATTGTCCAAATCCGTAAAGTGACCTCTTTTCAATTCCCTATGTTCGTATATGGGTGTATAAAGTACGTGTGCCGGCGTACGGCACGGGTTCACTATCACCACTGTGTTACCCCGGAGATTGTCACCAATCGATTTCGGCTTTGTTGCTTATAGAGCTGAAGATCAATTTGTGATATGCAACTACCGTGGATGCTGTTCTACAGTTTGAAACATTTTACCTCCGTAACCAATCGCTGCTTCGAGACACACTGATTTTCCTGGGCATCTTGTCGATGAGCTTTTCTATATCACTATAATCGCGTCTATCGTAATGCAATGAAACGACACGTCATTAATAAAGGCGGATCAACTGACGAAGAGGTAGAAAAACGATAGAAGTCAAGGAATTTCAATGGCGAGCAACGCACTTCCCGATTGTGGTCAGTCCAAAACTAGTCGAAGGATATTAAAACACACTTTTCATTCCCTTTAACATAACACATCGTTTCAATACTTGTTTTATTTCATGATAATTAACAGCCATTAAAATAAATTCACAATGAAAATAATAAAAAAACAATACACAGTGAAGACGTTATCAAACGCATAACACTACGCGTCGCCACTCAACCCTCAACTCGACGTTTATCGTGGAAGATACGACCTGCCTCCACGGAATCTGTTTTAAGATTAATTTATACAGAAAATTGCATTTCGATTTTCGCTCGTCGACCAATAGGGGAAGATTCTTCACACATCGGTCCCAGCAAAGGGCGCGAAACACACACACGATGACCCTTTTGGTCGTTCGTGATGTGTGTCCAGGTGTTTGCGAAACGAGAATCATACCATTGGCTAGGGAGAAATAAAAAGAAGTGGTTCCAGCCGGGCAACTATCATGAAGATGATATTTGGGGTGTTTACACGATCAGCAACTGCGTACAGCATATACGCTGATCGTGCACATATCGGTAGCGTCTAGCAAGGGTCGAACACTCGTGTGTGCCTTTACATTAACGAGCATTCGATTCCCTTCGGCAGCCAGTGGCGACATATGCTATTGCAGATTGAACGATCGATCGATGAGTCTGCTGATATGACTTGCCATGCCCCTGAGGGAAATGCTTATGGGATGCTAAAGCCTTTGTTTGTCGATCGGTTTACCGACCGAATGCTTGTAGGCAAAAATGAAAGAAGGAATATCTCCTGCATGTGAGCGGCTGAATTCGGTCGGAGATGTGTGCACCGAAATGGTTCGAGTCATGTTGGTTGCTTGCTTGGTGGCGTAACCAAATTGCTTTTTAGAAAAATGGTGCTACCTGTTTGGTACCGATGGAATTGCATCAGCAAAAATTGTAGATTTAAGGCATTTCAGGCGATAGTGTAGCGTTCTACGAACGCACAATTCCGCGCAGGTAAGGTTCCTACCTTCAAAGAACGTTCTTACCTGATAACGCAGCGCACGTGCTCACAGACACGCGGCCAATAGTCATTACAATACCTGTAACAAAGGTCATAGAAGGCTGCAAAATGCGAACCGATATAAAAAGAAGCAAGGAACTGAACGTCCCAAAGCTTTCAATATCAAGCAACAAGTCGATTGTAACATACCTGAAACAAAGGTAAAAGCGTTCATTCATCATGTTAGTAAAGATTGAAATGCGCCGCACTCCAGCACTGCACAATCCGAAATCCTGAACATCTACACGATGTTACAAGGATTTGTTATCGCCAGCAAATTAGCCTACCAACGATGCACGTGCGGGTAGCTGCCATAAAGACCACCAAATCTATCGGCAAACAAAAGAAACGGCAACCGTAATTATCTCAACGAGATAATTCAAATTGTATGAGGTTGAAAACCTACAAGGAAACTACTCCGATCCCACGGTGTCTGTTTGTATTTCACACCCATTAGAAAGATCTAATGGATTTCGGGTGTATTGACAAAAGTCAAACAAAACCCATGAACCATGCATCCATGCAAATTGCAGGATATCTTTCGGCCTTCGCGCCAGATGTGTTATGTAAATAAGGCGGCATACAATCGACAACCGTCGAACTGAATTTCGACCACCACCACGGATGGTGATAATGATGTTCGATGATGAGCGAGTTTCTTCTTTCAGGAATGAAAAATCACCCCTGGGACGTGATAACATGCTGCTAAGAGAAATTCGGAAGTTCTGTTAGCAGAGCAATTAGGGAAATTTTTCCGTGTAGATACAGATACCAGTTTTGAATCTGGATATCTGTGTGGGCAGATAGTTAGTCAGATTTTGATAGCCATCGAGGCGAGAAGTCTCTTTCGAAGGAGTCTATATCGAGGAGTCGCAGAGATTAGTCGAGGACTTAACGAATATCTCACGCGAAACAATTAAACGTAATAAAAAAAACTTTCCGTGTCGCCGAAAGGAAATGTGTGTCGGTTGGCGCGTGAAGCGAACTTTTGCGCTGTAATTATGTGTGATTAAAGTAAAAAAGATGTTACCCAATAAAATAGAAAATAAAAATAACTATCCGTGTTGATTTAATTTGACAACGTCTCCGTGGTTGTTTCCCCCATCGTGAACAGTGTTCGGCGAACACTTCGGTGACATACTCGACATCAACATATAAATCCGCCAAAATAGTTTGCGCGAACGATGGAAAGGTGAGTAAATGCTTTGCAGGTTGTTGGTGCTCTAGGAAGCTGTTCCTTATGATTGATGGGAAGGTAAGTAGTGGCGTTCAATGGAACCGCAACACGTATACTTCAAAAATAGTCTTTTGGGTAGATTTCTTTTTGGTTGATTTTTTGGGTCGTTTTTCACGTTCCCCAATACCGTCTTCCTCTTCGTAGTCATCACCGTCCGATTCTATTTAGTGATAGTGAAATCTTCATAGTCAAAATCTACACCGAAAATGTCCTGATCTTCTTGCAATGACGCATCATCGAATAGAAGTCGTCTTTTCTTCTTCGTCTCAGCACTTGGCCTTCCTTCGTCGTCTTCAATAAAATCATCAGCATCAGATTCCGATTCCTCATCATCATCGAAATGTTCTGCAGCCTCAGTTTCCCTGCGACTACGTTCAGAGCGGCGTTCAACATCGTCTTCGTCGTCGAATAGCTGTTGGACTATAGCCTCCCGTGCTAAACCTTCATCGAGGTGCTGTTCCTCTGCCATTTCATCCTGCCTCGCCTGCACCCTGGCAGAATTCCCTTCGATGCGCGATAGTTTTTCCTGCAGTTGTGAAGCTCCTGAAGCAGCATGACAAAACTCGTGTCCATCAAGATCGATGCCCCCACTCTCCATTGTTTTACGCAATCGTGCTTGTAGATTTGCCTTATTCCCTGTCACAGGCAATCCTCGAGACTCCAATTCTTCCCTTAAATGGGGCATTCTCCGGTCAGCAAACTTCACCATGATTTAGGATTATTCCAGGTTCACAGCTATACTTGCCGATGATATAGGATTATTCAGCAATCCAACTTGTGACACGGTGGTGGGCAAGGTCGCGACGCCAGCATGGGCGAGAGTTCTACCTCGTCCCCATCATTATTATCGGTTCGTTGGACACCACACGGAGAGAAGCAAAACTGTTCGAAGCACGATCACCAAGAACAAGAGGGAAAACACTATCAGGAACAGCAGCTCGACAAATTAAAACACTGGTTTCATTTTGTTTAGTTTTATTTCTTAACACTTTCTTTTGGATTTGTCTTATTTGATACAACAACTACACTTATTTTTAATTTAAAAACGGTGTAAACGCCGCGGCGATGAACGTTTATGAAACACGACTCCGGTTTGATAGAGACTCCGGGTATATAAGAGGGTGTATATTTACGCGTCTCCGCAGCCGGTGGAGAGCGGGAGTGAAGCGTGATGTAAAAGGACTCCACGATATTCATTCGTTATTAAGGAAATTCAGCCAGTGAATTTGGCTCTCTTAAATTAAGGGTGCAATTCCTGTTCCGAGAGAGACGTAAGGTCTCTCTTTTGGGTAACCAAGAGATCTCATACAGAAGATCGCCACAGTACACT
This sequence comes from Microdon myrmicae, assembly GCA_963931805.1. Lineage (NCBI taxonomy): Eukaryota > Metazoa > Arthropoda > Insecta > Diptera > Syrphidae > Microdon > Microdon myrmicae. The sequence continues at coordinate 174,280,665 of OZ007497.1, read as the reverse complement.
TGTGTGTGTGTGTACGTCGGTTCTTTTCATACATCGAAGCTATGAGGCAGAACCTGATACACAAAGAAAGGGAGAGGGATCGTCAGATCTTTGTTTATGTGGAAAGGTTACTGGGAAACGGATCCAGAACTAAGTAGGATAAAAGAGATTGATGACCTGTGAGTTCAACTGAGTAATCAAGTTGCAACTCATTAAATGGTAAACGTATTTGCGTTACGTTTTGGTGATTGAATTGTTTGTGTATCGCCAGAATGCCTGTTGTTAGCCAGCGATCTTTTGTTCGCGCTTTGGTGCATTGGTAAGGGATTAGTCTCAATGCAGATGGTGCTAATTACATGCATCTGCGTTAGACCGTTTATCGCTGGCTGAAAGGGGTCGCCAGCCGATGTGTGTGTAGATAGTTTTTTGTACACCATCGAGGCTGGGAAAATAGACGGCGCAATATTTATGATCCCTGTCATGATGGTTTCATTATATGTAAACGAAATCATCTTATTTTCAAGTTCTTGGTTTGAGATTCCTGATAAGGTAAGAAAGAAATCTTACAGAGAATTGGTATGCTAAGAGAATGCATGAAAGGTAAGTTTTCTTTACAGGGACTTAAGGATCATAGATTTGATCTCTTAAATGCGTGAAGCATTTTCAGGTACCTAATGAGATTGCATTGGCGAAAAATTATTCGTCTTGGGGTGAGGTAATGGGGGTTTTTAGGTAAGTGTACCGTGGGATGCTCGAATGGGTGGTGCATGGTGAGAGGGGGGCCGATCGCTTGGAAAACAAGGTGGCCCTGCGTACTTTGGGAGGCGCTGTGATTAAATCGGGGGAACTGTCGTGGTGACTAGTTCCAGGTTATAGTATGGGCCTTTATCGATAAATAAAGTGGACACGGATGTTACCGCTTGATACCATCAAGGGCAAAGGTGTGCGGCGTGTACCATAGGCCTGTTGTGGGTCGCATGGACCAACAGGCTTTTGGTGGATGTTTGTAGATTGTCCTTAGGTCGGGTATTGATGACTGCGGTGTTCCGCCGAACAACGTTCGCAGTAAAAGGAATTAAAACAACCGGAACACAGGGGCATTGGCACAAATACAACGCTGAGAGTTATTTTCACTTTCTATTTTATTGTAAATGTTTTATCATCTTTTCGTCACACATAAACTTCAACGTATAAATCCGAATTACACGACAACCGACACATTTCCTTTTTACGACACGGAAGGTTTACTATTGCCTTTAATTGTTTCGCGGTGAGATACTGTAGCGCAAGTGCGAAGTGACGGATACCTCCTCGTCGAGTTCTCCCTGGTTCGACTACACGATGACTCCTTCTCCTAACTGTTCGATGAAGACTAACTGTCTGCCCACACAGATATCCAGATTCAAAAAAGGTATCTGTATCTGAACAGAAAAATTTCCCCATTCGATCTGCTAACAGAATTTCCGAAATCTTTGTTAGCAGCATGATATTTCATCCCAGGGGTAATTTCCTATATTCCTGAAAGGAGAAAGTCATTCCTTGTATAGATCATAATCATTGCTGATAGAATTTCATTTCCACGGCCTTCTGTTTGCACAGAACATCTGGCGCCAAGACCGGAGATATTCGGCGATTGTTTGGACGTACAGTCCGTGGGTCTTATTTGACTTGGTACCCGAAATCGAAATCCATTAGATCTTTCTAATGCTGTGAGATTCTATCGTGGCCGTGGGACCGAAGTATTGCCTTTGTTCGCTTAACTCCTCATAAACAATCGGATATCTCGTTGAGATATTATTGATTGCGATAGGTCGTGGCTGCCTTCTGTTGTTTAACGGATTTGGGTGGTCCTTGCATTAGATTACCCGCACGTGTATCCGTTGATCGGCTCATTCTTTGGTGATAGCAATTTTTTTGTATCGATACTCGAAATTGCCGGTTCGATGAGATGTTCCTGGGCGCCGGCAGAATGTATGGCATTTTTTGGGAATTGCTTTTAGGAATAGGATGCATGGATGTTTATACCTTTGTTTCAGGCATGATGAATCGCATATTGTTGAGCTTGGCATCAAAAGCTTTGAGACGTTCAGTTCCTTGCTTTTTAGTGTCGGGCTCTGTTTCCGGTAGGTATGTCCCTGGAAAGGTAGGAACCTTACCCGCGCGGAATTGTGCGTTCGTAGAACACTACAGGCTTATCGTCCGAGTAGATCGGAACCTATCGGAAATCCGCTCGCATCTGCAGTGACGAAATGGCGTGTGCGAGATGGAGGGGAACTTATCCCAGGGTAATTCCCATCCGCACCGACGGGTTACCGTGTGCGAGGTGGAGAAGAGACCCGAGTCCAGAGTCGGTGTCCTTCGTCCATACGTTTGTATGGCGAATTGATTGCCGGTCGGACTGGTGAAGGGGGGCGGGCACTCAGTTGCGCGCCTCCCCGATCGAGGGGGCACCGGTACATCGGCGCCTATGTTGCGGTAGCTGCGACCTCGACCGAACGGCAACTTATGGTGAGGTACCGGCCAGTCGCGCTGGGTTTAAGCTAGGCGACTTAACTTAGGGGGCTCCTGGCGTGTGGGTGGTTGTGTCCAACCGCAGGGCGTCCTAGGGTAATGGTGCGCGCTCCGAAGTGTGATGATGCACCTGAGATGTGTGAGGCGGCGTAGAGGGGCGTGTATTACCTTTGGTTGCCGCTAAAGGTAAGCCATGGTGGCTTGGGGGACATTAAGAGTCCCTAAGAAGAAAGATCCTTACGTGGAAGTAAGGTGGTAGGGCCTGGCGTCCTACTGGGTGAATACTACGCGTAGTAGCTGTAGTGGTGAGGAGCCGAAGCTGTGAACGAAGGGTGTCGAACAGAGGCAGGCAGAGTCACATAAAACTACCTTTGGCGGCTTTCAGCGCCAATAGTTGAGGAAGGGCCTAAAGGGGTGATTAGAGGCGGGTTGTGCCTGTACCTAAAGAAGGCCAGAAAGGGTTAAAATGTTTCGAGCGAGACGAAACCGGGCGTCCTATTGATTATGCGCTACGCGTAGTAGCTGTTGTTACATAAGGAGCCGGTTTGGAAGAAGTTAAAGTAAGGACAAGCATTGCCGAGCGGGGTCACGTGAAGGCTGTGGTTGGCGAGCATGAGCGCCAACCTCCAGAAAAAGGGACAGAACAAGTCGATTTATGACGAAACCGGGCGTCCTATTGAGTGTGTGCTACGCGGGGTAGCTATTGTTACATAAGGAGCCGGTTTGGAAGGAGTTAGAGTGCTTATGGGACATTGTGTGCCAAGGTACAAGTCGGGCCGGACAAAAAGCAGTCGAGTGTAGATGAATGGAGTCAAAAGGTTGGTCGTGTCGAAAGGAAGTCGAGAGAAGTGGTGAGCGGAGTCGTGTGGAGTCGTGTGGTGATCTGTACCCAGAAGGGGTTTACAATAGGTAATTTTTATAAAATACTTTTACAGGTTTCTGAAATAATAATTATTCGGTCATGCGTATTTTCGGTCATTTTACGCTTGTATACTAGTCATTATGTGAGATTTTGCTTAATTTTAACAATTTACTCTTATTGCTTTATTTATGTATATTCTTTTAAGAAGGAAAAATCGAAATTCGTAACGGTTAAAAAGTTATGAGCCTCCGAGCCGACTGAGTCAAAGCAGGCTTATAGCTATATTATTGATGGCACTTTTATTTCTCTGGCCGGATAGCATGAATATGGGATAGTCTAATGTACGAGTATTTCCTTATCATTATAAAGTCCACGTATTCAAGACTAATACAGGTGTAGATCACGCAGGAGACTATATTGTAAAATGTTGACAGTATAGTTAGTTTGTAACATTATTCAATAAACGTATAAAAATAAATTACCGTTTACACGATATTCATATTCGTGATTCACCCTCGTACATCGATACGCCCTTTCCTTATCCACCCTCTCCTATCACGCTTTCACTGGACTTCGACATTTAAAGGAATCTGTTTGAACAGATAGCTTTGTGTAAAAAAAAAAAACCAAGCCTGTGTTGTCAGCAATCTAATCTTCAACCGATGAAAAAGGTGATACTCCGTTCAAGTATGTCAACGAGCTACACGCTTGTATAAGTTTACCATAGTATACACACTGATAAAACATCAAGGAATGTAAAAGAAGTTTTAACAACAGATCAAACTCGTAGCGTCTAAACTGGAAGTTTTATTTAATGAAAACTAAACCGAGTACATGTTGACGCTGTCTGCGCAAAGAAGTGACCTTAACCTTTACTTACCTCGATCAGATTATGGTAATCACGAACTCTGAGGACGAGGACCGAGGACACCCACATGGTTGTTAAAGTGCAACAAAGTCTAGAATAGACACTCGAATCTCTTAGACATATCCGACATGAAATTCTTCGGAACATTGTTCTAAGCATACGTGAGAAAAATAATTCCACGGTGACTGTGACGACCTTGACGATGTGAAAAAATTGCGTTCCACAAATCCAGTTGACAGGATTAATTAAGCTATTCAAAAAATGGTAGCATCCATGGTAAGACCACACCTTCGCTCCCTGAATCGCCTTGTCTACCACGCGAAAAGCATTAGAAATCCAAATTGAATCAAATCAATTCAAGTTCAGGACCTGTCGAATATACTGCCAGCAAATCTTAAGGCTCGGTCTACCGTGAAGTTATATGACAGTGAGATTGACGCAACCGTAATTTCAAAATAAATTATAATTATTTGACTAGAAGGTAATGATGAGTTACATAAATCACCCTTAGAAAACACTCGCACTGTAATCTACGACTGCCCTTTATTTGAAACAATTATCACATGAAGGTAAACATCACTTACATCACTAAAAGAGTTAGTTTTCATCGTCCAAGGATAAACACTGGCCACAAGAATTTTCTTTGACTTACGAGTTTCCTTGTAATAAATCACCATCACATACTGTAATAGATACTAACCACAGATGGCTGCATAGTACTGATACTTCAGTGTATTTGCCTCCATATTACATATTATAATTAAACTGTACTTCCACTGTTCTAAATATCTAACTTAAATTATGGGTAGATGCGGATATATTGTGCTGAGGTTGAGTCGATCCTGCACGTTCGCGTATAATGAATAAGAGCAATGTTGCGCGATCGGTTAAAACCAGACGACAGCGTCATGTTTTAGATGGTAGTAGTATTTAAATTTGAATTAGGTATTAGTTAAATACGGTAGATTTATAACACGAAAAAATCTACTGCGATAACAGAAGTATACGACATGGATTTGGAGTGAATAGTTGCTCTGGAACCAGAGATAAGGAGCAACCGAATAATGGTGCTTTTGATGAGCTTCACGTGGGGGAACAGAGAAATAAATTGTATTTCACGTTTTCTCAGATAATCTTCTAGGAAGACAGGCGAAGCATTTAAGTATGTATACTTATTATGCCGTACTTAAAGGCCACTGTACCTAATATAGTTTATATACACAACTAGCACAATTTGGCGTTTTAAATATAAACGTCTCAAATATAAAAATAAAATGGTAATGATATTATAAGACTTGGCTAAGTGTTTTCGTCCGTAATTTTCACACTAAATTTTAGATTATATTTGAACAACTATTGTGGATCAGTCGGAGTGTTTACCCCCTTTATTAAGTACCTTAAATGGATATTATGTGTTTATGATTTGTGCTATTTCTATTATACTACATGAACACATTCCTTTTTCACGCTTCGAATGGCTTATGGAAATGATTAGTAAGTCAGAATAATACCACATCAGGGGCGAGATTATATTATGAAGTGGGGCAATAATCCAATTTACCAAATCTGGCTAACTTGAAAAATTACACGTATTATATTTACGGTAAGCAAGAAAGTTCGTGCGGTTTCACTAAAGAAAAGAAAAGTACCAAAAACAATGAACTTACGCAATGTTTATTCTGAAATATCTCCTTCTACATTCTTCTCTCTTGATGATGATGATGAATAACGCATTTATTGTACAATAATTTAACAAATGTTTACTTAGGACTAAATGCTAAATCCTATTTTACAAACTTTTCTTATTCTTAAAATAAATTACACGACATAGGTTTGTGTAACGACTTTCAGCATACAATAATATTTTTATATTTTTATATATTTTCTGTTAGCTGAATATTTTAGGAAGAAGCTCTCTCTCTCTCTCTCTGTTTTTTTTTTTTTTAACCCGCCATTGGCGACGCGAATTTGACTTTGATCAATGGTGACGCCGGTCTCAAGGGCCGGGTTTTTCAAATGAAGATTTTTTGAAAAGTTTCACTAATAGTTTGTGTTTTTTTTTTAAATATATACTCCTTGACAACAAAACAAAGATATTAAATCAACATAAGCTCTTTTTTTCAATATAAAAATTCACAAAATTGTTTTCTTAGAGCATTAAAATTAACAAGTTTTTTTAAAATACATTTTTTCAAATTAAGTAAAAAATAAAAAAATCACATATTCAAATGAAAATTAAGTTTTTTAACTTTAATAAAATAAACAAAAATTGGTATCCTTCCAAACAAAAAATAAAAAAAAAATACATCTAAAAAAAGTAAAATTCTGTGGGCAAACAGCTGCTGCAATACGGCACTACGTGTTCAATGCACAAATATTGTTGGCATTTTTGGTTTTCCTATTTTTTTTTTCCATCCGCATTCATAGCACCGGCCTTTTCTGAAGGAGCCGAGGTCCCAGGTACACCATCTTCATATAAAATCTCCGACAATCTAAGTTTCATTGATCGTGGCAAGTTCAAATGCGTTTGCCGATCTTTTATGTGGGGTTCAATTAGTTTCATAGCCAAATTCTCGATAAAGTTTCGGCATAGCAATTTCGTAGCTTGATTGTTGGCTGTGTGTATCACTTGGCTGTTTATGGTACTGACATTTAGCATAGCATAAAATACTATCATAGGCCAGCGCCTTGTTGCTCGAGCACAATTATAATTTGCACATAAGCGATCCACGACATCGACGCCACCCTTGGTGTCATTGTAACTCAAAATTATGTCGGGCTTTTGAGTGTCGTCATCGACTTTAGCATCATTGTGCATTGTACTAATAAGAAGAACATTTTTTCCTTTCTTTGGAACATGTGACACCAAAACCATGTTGTCACGAAAACCAAACAATCTGAAAGGAGCAATCCTATCAGGCAATATATTTCCTTGAAATCAGTCTCTTTGCCATATGTTTCTCTGCAAAATTTATCCTTCACTGTAGCGATATATTGGTTGGTATATTTGATAATTGTATGGATAATAGAATCATCAAAAAAGTGTGTCCAAATTTGAAAAGGGTCTTTTTCATTCACTATTATTCGCTTGGGTGCTGGTAACTGTGAAACTATGTTTACACTTCTATTACGAACAGATTGGCGCGCAGGTACCTTACTCCATTTCGTACTTTTGTCTTTTCCAATATAAAATAAAGAGTTGTTGTCACCTGAAGGCTCTAAACGAAAACGAGTGTTAAGATATCCACTCAGCAGGAAGGTCTCCCCACCGATTTTCCTAGCCTTCATAATTTGTTCATAAAATTCCATGAAAACTTCAATACTCCCCCCCCAAAAAGTAACAAGAGACCTCTCGGCTTTTCGACAATACATTTGCACGAAATTGGCATCTGGTCCCCTACGCAGGGAACCCACAAATAAGAAGTTTTTTCGGCACTAAACGGCTGCCCAACCCACTTTCAACAGGCTCTCCCAATACTCTTCCCCTAACCATTTACTACCAGAATGTCAGAGGACTACGGTCCAAAACGCATTCGATCTTACAAAATACTCACTCCTTTCCCTTTGATATATACGCACTGACCGAAAGTAACTTGACCCCCAGTATCAACAGCCTGCAACTGCCCCCCCCCCCCCCCCCCCTCATCGCAGTTTTTTCGGGGCGACGAGGTCCATCATTCCGGTCCTGACACCCCCTGCCGAGGCGTGCTGCTTGCCATCCACAACGGACTTAGATCTTCTCTTATCACCATCTCTTCTTCTCCCATGCTCGACTATGTCGCAATAAAAATTGAACACCGCTCAAAGTCCGTGTTCATCATATGCTTTTACATACCTCCATCGCAAGCTATCGAGTCATATTCACTCGCTATTGCGGCAATCGACCGCATAACTGAGGCTAGTTCTTCCCAAGACGACATTGTAGTCCTTGGCGATTTTAATCTCCCCAATCTCCAATGGATGCTGTCTGGCGACCATTCCCACTACATCTCAAACCCCACTACTACCAAGGAATGTCTCTTTATAGACAGCCTCAGCGACTCTGGCCTTTGGCAAGTAAGCAATGTCCTAAACCATCTGGGCAGACAACTTGACCTTGTGTTCACGACAGTCCCCTTAATTCCTCAGTTGTCTCTAGTCCCCACACCCTCTCAACTATTGACAACCACCACCCCCCGCTTCTCGTATCCTAATACCACGACTACTCAGCCCACAGCAATCCGCCCCCCTATCAATTTTCTTTCAACTTCCGAAAAGGCAATTTCCGCCTCATAAACGAGTACCTCAGCAATATCACACTCTGCGTAAATGAAATAAGTGTAGAGGACGCTACAGCCTCGCTCTACATACAAATCCACAACGCCATATCCCTATGTGTCCCATACTGCCGACACAGGTTATCATTCTCATCGCCCCGATGGTATAACCACAAACTACGCACCCTTCGTAACAAAAGGAGTAAGTTGTGGAACACTTCCCTAAACACGCGTTCTCCCCTTGACTATTCCAACTATCTGGGTTACTTTTACCAATTCACCGAGCTTTACAGCTCTCTCTACCACAATCACCTTGCCAAAGCCCAATTCAACCCGATCAACGACTCCAAATCTTTCTTCCACTTCATCAACCACAAACGGAAATCTGATGCCTATCCCATATCCCTTTTCTACGGCTCAACTACTACAACGGACTCCCAAACTATATCCAATCTTTTCGCGTCCTTCTTCAAACTATCCTTCACGGACGACTCGTTCAAGCCTAACCCCTCCCACTTTACTGGCATGTCTGAATTCTCCCTCGGCCCTCTCATCCCTCTACACATACAACAACACCAAGTCACAAAGAAACTTGAAGAACTGAAAGATGATTTCAGTCCCGGCCCAGACGGACTCCCTGCTATCCTCTTATAAAAATGTTCCCCTTCTCTCTCTCTCCGGCTCGCGTCAATTTTCATTCTATCGCTTGCTCAAGGTCTATTTCCTAACTTTTGGAAATCCTCTTACATAACCCCCATACATAAAAAGGGAAAAAAGCGTTATATCCAATTATCGTCCCATTGCTAAGCTTTCGCACATTCCTAAACTGTTCTAAGGCCTACTATATGAGGCGTTAAGTTTTCGCTGCGCACCCATCACCTCTACGAACCAGGACGGCTTCCTCTCAGGCAGGTCCATTACTACTAACCTTGTCGAATTCACATCCCACACACTCCTTGCCCTATAAAACGGCGATGAGGTCGACGTAGTCGCTACCGACTTTAGCAAGGCCTTCGACAAAATCTCCCATAACCTCATTCTCTTCCAGCTGTCCTCCCTCGGTTTCGAACCCCTGTTGATTAAGTGGGTCTCATCCTATCTTAGTTATCGAACCTGCCGCGTGCGATTTAGATCCACCCTCTCCGATCCTTTTTTCCCAACCTCAGGTGTCCCCCGGGGCAGTCACCTCGGCCCACTCCTATTTATCCTAGCCATAAACGACATAGGCTCCTGCATTAATTACTCCTCCATCTCGCTTTACGCGGATGATTCCAAAATTTTTAAGGTAATCCGCTCTCCCCTGGACTCCTCACTTCTCCAAGCAGATCTTGACAGCTTTTCGAGTTGGTGTCAAAATAATTGTCTTGAAATTAATATCGCCAAATGTCACACAATCACCTTCTCTCGGAAGAGTTCCCCCATTCACCCACGCTCCTATCTCTTACTGAACCAACCGATGACATCGGTTGAATTGATTAGCGATCTGGGCGTCCTATGCGACAAGGAGCTCAAATTTACTGCACATTTTGATTACATAATCCTCAAGGCTAACACCACCCTTGGGTTTGTCAAACGCTGGTCGAAGGAATTCCTTAACCCATACGTCACCCGATCACTCTACACAACTTTTGTCCGGCCACTACTCGAATACGCTAGTCAGGTCTGGTCCCCGTATCAAGTGACTCACATTCGCAGGATTGAGGGAGTTCAACGTCGTTTCTTGCGCTTCGCCCTCCGCGGACTAAACTGGGAAAATCGGCTGCTTCTACCACCATACACAAGCCGGCTCCGTCTAATAAATCTAAACACACTTGAAGAGCGCAGAATCCATGCCGATATCATCTTTGTCCTTCGCCTTCTGTCTGGCTCAATCAATTGCCCAAGCTTGCTCTCCACTTTAACATTGCATACAAACCCCCGTAACGTACGTAACCCACGACTGTTTTACGTGCCTGCTCATCAAACTTATTACGGCGCTAACGAACCCATCTCGCGTATGCTACGACAGGCCAACTCTTTCCCCACCTCCTTCGATTTCAACATCTCCACCCCCACTCTTAAACGACGTCTCAGAATAAACCCGTCCTAAATCCGCCCCCTCCCTCCAATAATCCCTGCTACCCTGCAATCCTACCTCTACTCTCCTACCCTCAAAATAGTTCCCCCAGCCCCACCCACCATTTCAACCTCTTCCCCCAGCTCACCAACCCCGCCTCCTACCAGTACGCAGACATGCCCCGCACTGTCACTGTCTCACAAATGCTGAATATACCACCCCCACATGCACTCGCTCCTCCCTAGCCTCCTACCCCTCCCCATCACACAGTCACCTTCACCTTCCTGGTTTTTTTCTTTTTTTCTCCTTCTTACTCTAATTTTAAGATAGTCTGTAAGACTTCTTATATTAATTTAATTTAAGTTAATGGAAGCTTGCATTAAGCTAAATAAATGAGGGTTCTGCCCTCACACTAAACACTAAACTAAACTCTCGGTCACTCAAATCCTCTTCCCTGTCTGAGTTTTGTATTTCCTCGGGTTCGTATTCATTCTCGAATTCACTATCTGTAGAACTTGGTGGTCTGTCCTCATCGAGTGATGTTTCATGAAGAAGGACTTCAAGATGACGCCGTTTGCTTTCATATGGATGTACAGACATGCTGTAACAAGTTTAATAATATAGAACACATTCACATACACACATATAAATGCACAAATTTACATATATTATGCATAAAACACAATAAAATAATAAATAAAATAATAAACTAGCGAAAGTACGCGATTAATAAAAAAATAATACTTGATTATTTTACTTGCATAAACGGTGACGCATGGTCTCATGGACCAGGCTAGCATATAAACTACACAACGTGTACTCACTACAAAGTTTCGACGAAAACTGATGGTGGGGGACGTGCAATGTGGCAGCTACTCGAAACGGCAACAAAAAATAATAACGGAGAATAAAGTTATTCGCATTTTCTTGCACACCCGGTCTCGCAGACCAGTAGGTCACCATTGGCGGGTTAATAACATAAGATAAAAAAAATATTAACAAAAATGTTATCATGCAGAGATTTTAAAATGAAAAGAAAAAGGAATCCAAATGAAAAATGGAAACGAAAAGGAAGAATAAACATATATAAAAAGGGAAATAGGGAATGGGAAGGGATAACATCGGATCACATTCGTGTGGGCATAAAACTTACAACAACATTCAATACTGTACTATGTATGATGTTGTTTGTTTTGACGTAGATTGGGCTTGTCCCTGATTTGATGTATCTGCTGGTACTGTAACCTTTGTCGTGGAGGTCTTTTTTTTTTTTTATGCGCCAACGGATGTGGAATCTTCATAGATACTAGCAGCCCGTGCTACTATCATGCACGATTCGTGTACCTGGAACGACGGTTCCAAGTCGCACGCCTGCGTACTAAACCACATCCTCGCTCCCGTCAACCACTCTCCCCGTGGGACTGCTGTTAGGTATTACTTCGCGGGGCTGGTTAGCTTTGTGCATTTTAAGCTGCTCTCTCCATGTCGGCTATTTGAGCTTGTCTTACTTTCTCGGTTCTTCTAAGTTCGAGTTCCACTTTGGTCACATAAGTGCTTATCTAAATCCAGTTATCCTCGGAGCATAGCATCTGCTCTATGAGGTCTTGCGGGCCTGGGAAATTGGGTCTTCCTTCGTTGAAACGTCTGTAGTGGAACACCACATGCTCCGTATGTTCCTCTTGGTTTGGACACGCTGGACACAACGGTGGGCTGCTGTGTCCAAAACGGTGCAGATATTTGCGATATTCACCATGGCCGGTCAGGAACTGGGTAAGATGGTAGTTGCAGGCACCGTGGTCTCTCTTCATCCAGGTGGCGATAGATGGGATTAATTTGTACGTCCATCTGCCTTTCGTAGTGTTGTCCCACCGAGTTTGCCATATGGTTAATCAGGTTGCTTTCTCTTCCTCCTTGATCTTCTTGACTGCTGTTGGTTCCAGTTGCCTGGACGTTCTCCTGTTAGAGATTCTTAACATCTCGTCCGCCAGGATATCAATTGGAACCATTTAGACTACGACAAAAGCAGCTTCGTCCGAGATGGTTCGGAAACCGCTGATGGTTCTTAAGGCGCAGAGTCTATAGACTGACGTCGGCTTTCTCCTCGTTTCCTTCGTCGTCAGTATACTGGCCCAAACAGGGGCGGTGTATAGTCGGACCAAGGTCACAACTCTAGACATCAACATTCTTCGTGGTCCTCCGATGTTTGGTAGTATTCGAGCAAGTGCTGCTTGCAGCATTGACGCTTTTTTGCTAGAATACTTGACATGCTCTTTGAATTGTAGCCTGTTATCGATCATAACTCCTAGATATTTTATTGTGTCTTTCGATCTAATAATTTGATCTCCGACCCTTATATTCATATATTCCATCCCTTATATTCATATTTTTCGGCTAGTTATTAAAATCGCCTCTGTTTTGTGGTCTGCTAGCTCTAGACCGGCGCATACCAGCCATTCTTTGACTTTCACCACTGCCTCGTTAGTAGCTGCCTCTATCTCATGAATATGTTTTGCCACTGTCACAAGGCCAATGTCGTCCGCAAAACCTATCAACTGGACCTGTTGTGGCAACACCAATCGCAAAACGCCACCGTACATGATGTTCCATAAGAGGGGTCCCAGAACTGATCCTTGTGGAACTCCTGCTGAGACGTTGTGGTATTTTACACCATCGTCTGTTGCATACCTCAGCTTCCTGTGAGTGAGGTAGCTGGAAATTATTCTCTGGAGGTAGTGTGGGGTGCCCATTCTGTGAAGCGCTCTATTTATGATTGGCCATTTTGCTGAGTTAATGGCATTCTTTATGTCCAGTGTTACAACTGCACAATATTCATTTGTGCCCCAGCGCCATCCCTCTCCACTTATTGCTTCCGTCGCAATGTCAACTACTCTCTTTATGGCGTCGACGGTGGAGGACGATTTTCTAAACCCGTATTGTTGGTTCGATAGGGCTGCTTTTTCTTCTGCTACGGTTAGCAGTCTTTCGTATATCACTCTTTCCAATATCTTTCCCATAGTGTCTAGAAGGCATATTGGGCGATATGATGAGGACTCTCCAGGTGGTTTTTTACTTTTTGGTAGGAGCACCAAGTGTTGCAGTTTCCAAGTTTTTGGAAAGACACCTTCCTCTAGACACGTTTTGCATGTCCGGTCGACTTTCAGCTGCCGCTTTCACCGCCTTGTTTGGAATTCCGTCAGGACCCGACGCTTTTCCGTCCTGTATCCTTCTGCATGCTGACTGTAGCTCGTCTGTCGTGACTCTCGGGATGTCCTCCACCACTGTCTCGCTTATTAAGTCGTAGTGTGGGGATGTGCCCTGTGGGAATAGTTGGTTTACTATTGACCTCAGCATTTTTGGACATGATATCTGCGGGGACCTGGAACCCTTCAGCTTACTCGTTACCATCTTGTACGCCGTACTCCATGGATTTATATCGGCTCCTTCGCCTACGCTTTTGAAGGACCTCGTTTTGCTGTCCTTGACCGCCTTTTGTAGATTGCGCCGTGCTGACCGGAACTCGTCCAAGTGCTCTTGGAAGTGCGTGGAGGTCTGGGATTGCGTGTATGTGGTTGTGCAACTTGTGCATGGCAGTCTTTGATATCGTGCCCATATTGTCTGCAATCCCTACAAAATGGTGTGTTCCGGCGCCTTAGACACTCGTCATATAGATGACCCTTTTATTACTAAAGCTGCTCGTCATGCGTGCAATTAAATGGTGTGGCGTACATGAGTCTCGACCTGGGTGGGCGAATCATCGTGGTAATAATCTCCACCGTCGTCGTAAGGTTGTGATGTCCCAGGTACCCTAGGTGTAGACCCTGTTGGTCCTTTGAATGAACGTGATGACGTTCTTCAAGGGGGTGGGGGAGGGGGGGGGGGGGGTAAGAGGCTGTGGTTGTTCTGTGAAAGTAGAAGCGAATCTATTATTATTTATTAGCTCCAGCTAACTGTGACGCATCGTTCACAGATATGTGTTGCCTGTGGAATAAAAAGTTCTCGAGTGAACACCTGTACCAGACCGTTAAATTTACTTTTTTTTTATGAAGTAAAGTTGTACGTGTGCTTGATGTGTGAGTATTTTAGGGTTCGCAATAATTGCAGTAATTTTTTTTTTAAGAATTGTTTATCATGCTGTCAACAGTTCAAATTCGAACCCTCTCCTTTATGAATTTAAAATGGGACATAATGCGTCATTGGCAATGAAAAACATTAATGATACACATATACAACGTTGGTTTGGAAAGTTCCGTTCAGGAGATTTCAGCTTCGAATATGAAACACGTGGGAAGCCGGAAACGTTAGTTCACGACGATGTTTTAAGAGCAACGGCGGATGCGGACCCAACGAAATCGGTGCGGAAGATTGCACAAAGCATGGGAGTATGCCCAATAACAATAAGTCGACACCTTTCTCTCATAGGAATGGTAAAGAAACTCGGTAAGTGAACTGAACGAGTCCCAAAAACGACGGCGCCTGGAAAACTGCTCACCGCTTAGATTAAGAAACCAACTGAACCGTTTTTGGCACCGGATGGTCACCTGTGATGAAAAGTGGATTCTGTATGATAACCGTAAAAGACCTGCGCAGTGGTTGGATGCAGGTAAAAAACCAAAACACACCCAAAAACCCAATCTTCACCCCAATGACAATTTGGTGGACATTGTAAGGACCAGTCCATTTTTCCATTTCTTCAACCAGGAGAAACGATAAACGCTATCAAATATTGTGAGGAAATCGACATATTGCATGCTAAATTGGCTGAAAAGCAGCCTGCGTTGATCAATAGGCACGGCTCGCTCCTTTTGCATGACATAACTCACAAGTAACGGGGCAAAAACGGTTGCAGTTGGGATTTGAAATTTACCCGCATGCACCGTACTGTCCTGACATTTCCCCAACGGACTACCATCTTTTCCGCAATTTGGATTCATTTTGCGGGCAGAAGGTGTTGCGGAACCGAGCAGAGGTCATAAAAACCTTTAAAGATTTCATTGCCTCAAAAGGTCAGCACTTCTACGAAAAGGAATATTTGACCTTGTATCACGTTGGAAGAATGTCATAGATGCCAAGGGGTTGTGGGGGCCGAGATGTATGGTGCACCGGCGTACGGCGCTGATTCACTTCACTCCCCACGAACTAAAAGTTCCGCCGAGAAATGTTCACAACAGTAAAAGCGACTCCGGCACTATCTGTTTACGTAGTGAAAAGAAAAGGAAACACTAGAATGTTGTTTGTGGTAGTTGTTTTTATTGTTTTTCTGTTATTTTATTTTACTATCGCAACCACTATAAATTGGAATTAACATTTAACACAGTTGACAAATTACTTTTGTTCAAATTATGAAGACATTAATTTATTTTAATATCGCAACCACAATAAATTTCGTTTAAACGATGAAGGCACCACGCGCTGAAACACAACCGGTTAAAATTAGGAATTAAAAATTAGGACACATTCGACTGGAGCTGAAAACTCGACTACGTGATGTACGCGACCCCGGGGTACCACGGAGAGCGGGAGGTGAGCCGACCGGATCGGCGGTTGCAATATGACTCAGCGTTGCTCTGCTGGATGCAGAGCCACTTCACAACTGGGGTGAGTTTCCTCGAGAGATAAAGTGTTTTTTCTCGTGATGAAAACAAGGAAGTAGGACTTGGTAATGTATGTATATGTGTGATCATACACACCACCGTGTTTGTCGATGCATTTAGCAAAGGATAAACGAAACCTGAAACGAGGGAAAAGGAACAAAGGGAAAAGCGACCTAAGGCATCGGCATGTAATGAGGGTCGGCTAAATATATAAGCTGAATCTCATTGGGTGCTAATTGGGGTTTCTGTTTGTTCATGCCGCTAGTCATGAGAATCAAATCCAGAAATATGGGAAGGCAAAGAGATCGGGTGGATCATTGTCTAGGCTATGTATTGCAGCTGTAACGTAAACTGCAATGCGCCATGCACATGGTGCTAATTGATTCTAGCTTATTTACAGGGAATTGGTGTTTATTGCATCGCTGCTGTTGGGTTATATTTGTATTTAAATCGTTTTTCTTACCTCGGTTCCGGGTCTTTTGGCCTTGTGTCCAAGATGAAAATAGGAGATTTAATTCTTTAATTAATTTGCTTAGTTTTTATTTTATTTCATTATTTATTCATTGTTGTGGCCGTTTTGGCCTCCGGGTCCCAACTGGTCTCGAATACAAAAAAAAAAAAAAATGGGTGGCGAGAGGGCCGACTTTGGCGAGACAAGGACAGATGTGTCCTTCATCTTGTCTCTGGCTTCTGGTCATCTTGCGATAACCAGAATCACCCACATCAGTGAGGGTGTTGGGCTCGGTCTCGCGATATCTGGAAAGAAGAGCAAAAAAGTGGGGGTATCCAAGGATAGTGCGGACAGTGTTAGTTCAGGTGTTCTCTAACTACTTGTATAGAGGGATGGTGGGAAAGCAATCGTACAAGACCGGTAGGTTGACGTGTACACCAGGACGTTATCCGCGTAGCATATCTGGTTTACTCTCCCGTCCACAGGGCAGGAATGTCGGAGGTGTAAATATTGAATAAGCTGGGGCCTAGAATGGAGCCCTGTGGTACGCCTGCAGCGGCGTGAAAAGTTCGGGAAAGCTTTTCATTCACTCTAACTTGGAAGGTTCTGTTTCGAACGAACTGGTAGACGATACTACATAACGTTCTACTGAGCCCAGTATTCAATAATTTAAAAGCGAGACCTTCGATCCAGGTCGTGTCAAAAGCTTTTTCAATGTCCAGGCTCACCGCAGCGGTGGGTTCCTTATTAAAGAGCCGCACGCAGACGTGGTTTTGAAATATGTTGAGAGCCATAGTGGTGCTGTGCGCTCTCCGAAATCCAAATTGGAAATCAGGTATTAGGTTCCTGGCATTGATAAATTTATTTAGCTTCTCGTATATGAACTGTTCATATATTTTGCTGATGCAGGTGGGGAGCGAAATGGGACGAAAGCTTGAAGGGTGATAATTTGGTTTCCCAACTTTTGCTATTGGGCAGACGACAGTATGCCTCCAAGCTTGGGGAAAATACCCCATGCTGTAGGCATGGTTGAACAGAATGGAGAGCTTTATAAAGAATAAAGCAGAAAGCCTTCGCAGCGAGTGGTAGGACATATTGTCGATACCGGGTGACTTTTTGGGGTTTTGAGATTTAACTAGGTTCTGTAGGGTATTTGGTGTGACGAAGCCGTGACTATTATCGCGTGTGTCGTCAAAGTATGCACTGTTAGCTGAGTTAAAGACAACTATTGGCTCGTTAAAATTGCCTAGTTTATTGTGAACCTCTGAACTAATTATTGCATTCGTTTCCGGGTCGCCATCCTCGAGAGTGAGCTTGTGATTATTTTCAAGGGGGTCTCCGATGATGTTTGCTTTATTGGTGTCATTATTGACAACAAGACCGTTGTGCATGATTGGTCCAGTGATACGAGAGGTGCCACATATCTTTTTAACATTTTTATAAATGTTCTGGTCCATCTGAATACCATTCAGTTTGTCCTCCAATTGTCGGGTACGATTGTTTTGGATTCTTTGTTTTACCAGTGTGCCAATATTGTGAATAATGGATCGCAATAATGGCTCCCTTTGCGTAAAGCTGTGACGGTATCTCATTCTGCAGAGCTTTTTACGCTCCCGGATGAGACGAAGAGTGAGGTCGTCAAGGGGAATCTGATAAGTCTTTTCAACTTTGTACTTCGGGACATGAGTCTCAGAAGTTTCAACTAGAATCTCGTGAAGTCGAGTTGCAGCGTTATTTATCTCAACCGTCGTTAAGTTCCTGTCAGTGGGGAGAGAGAGAGTTGGTGGAGTTTTTCGTTCAATGTAATATTGAAGTTGTCCCAATTTGTGCGTCCATAATCGGGTATGTATCTGACATGAGCCCGGGATGCTCGATAGCCGCGAATGAACATGGTCACAGCGTTGTGGTCAGATACACCCGGCGATACTAGGGGAGGATTGATTTGGGGAAGTAAGTCTTTGGACACAATAAAGATGTCCAGGATGGAGTTACCTCGGGTACCATCCGTAGGTGCGACTATTTCGAAGTTGAGGGCATGACAGTTTTTGCTGTACCATTGGAACAACTTTGTGCCGTTTGGGCAAGAGACGGAGTTGTTCCAGTGGCGATGCCTGGAGTTGAAATCGCCGCCTATGATGAAGGGTCTATGCCCCAAGGACGTTATTAATTGGCCGATATCTTCGGGATTAATGGGGCCATTATAGGTTTTATGTGAGTGGTAGACGGAGTATATGTTCACTCTACCATTATTAGCTAGATGCAGTTCAACCCCGGAGACCTCTATGGACTCGAAATGTGGGAGGTCAATAGCTTCATGGCGAAGTTCGCTATTAACTAGAATACAGGTGCCACCTCCGTTGATGGTGGGGCCGCCAATGAGGGTGCGATCTCTTCGAATCATTGAAAAGTTTGGGAAATTGGGACGGTGACATGGATGCAACCTAGTTTCGGTTACAAGAACCACGTCCGCCCGGTTATCCTTTATGAAGTCAGAGACTATCGCACGCTTTGATAGCGAAACAAGGGAGTTGACATTTATAAGGATAACTTTAATTTTGGGATCCATTTTGAAGCGTATGTCTTACATATGCCGTGAAAAGGAGTGCATCCCTCTCAGCCTCAGTTGTTAGTTTTTCATATCGGGGTCGAATATCCTCAATCACGGGAGAGAGACTAAGTAGTTTCTCCAGCATTGTGGGTTGCCCCTTTGGAGGGTTTTGTGCCGCCGCTTGGATTTGTGGCATTGTGTTGGCCTGTATAGCGGATCGCTTAGGAACTTGAATATGTTTTTAGAGGGGAGGTGGTGGGGTTTTCATATTCTTTGTTTGGTTCCCTTTAACCTTATCAGCGAATGTAAATCCATTTTGGATGAAATTTTGTGTGGCCTGTTTTCCGAAGTTTGACTTGGCTACTTGTTTAGCTCGAGTCTCCTTGGTTCTGTGGACTATCTCTTTATATTTGGGACAGTTCCTGTAGCTGGCCGGATGTCCTTTATTACCGCAGTTGCAGCAAATTGGCAACGT
The DNA here is from genome assembly GCA_963931805.1 of Microdon myrmicae. Classification (NCBI taxonomy): domain Eukaryota; kingdom Metazoa; phylum Arthropoda; class Insecta; order Diptera; family Syrphidae; genus Microdon; species Microdon myrmicae. The sequence continues at coordinate 174,261,068 of OZ007497.1, read as the reverse complement.
AATTTCATCCTGCACATTTGTTGGGATCGTATTGTGCTGGCGGGAGTTCGCACTTGCCAATGTCGTGGGATTTTCCACAACGGACGCAACGGCGGGCCATGTTGCAGTTCCGGGAGACATGCTCGAAACGTTGGCAACGTCGGCATTGAGGTATTTCATTGTTATGAAATACTTCGAACACAACTTGTTGATGAAGAGTTGGAAGCGACTTTGTCCGTATTATGGAGTCTATGTCGGTTCCTGGGGCAAGGTTGTAAACTCGATTTATTAATTCAAGTTTATTTAAATATAACCATCTATCCGTTAATTTTCTTATCTATGTTGATGTGCAGCGTCTGACTGCTTGACTTGTACTGATACTAACTCCACAACTGCCGCTGCTTATATCCGCTTTTTTGTCTCCTTTCCCTCGTTCGCATGTTGTCACAGGAACAAGGAGCCAGAGTATAAAATGTGCGATGCTCAGTCTGCCAGTCGGCAGTCGTGTGCTGCTAGTCGGCCGTCGTGTGCTGCTCCGTCTCCAACATTCCGCCCACCTTGAACTGTCGGTTCAACCGTCTTATCTCCCGGAACCGGGAGTAGGACCAACTTCGTGACGGGTCGCTTAAGGGTTCCCCCCTGAATCTTTACAGTTGCCACCCGCACCTTGCCATCTCTGCCAGGATGAAGCTCGATGACCCTTCCCATGGCCCAATAGGTCGGAGATAGTTGCTCGTCCTCCAGAAGCACCACGACCGGATTTCCTAGGTTTGGTTCCGGATGATACCATTTGGTGCGGGCCTGCAACGTGTGGAGGTAATTCGTTCTTCCACCGGTACCAAAATGCTCGATGCAACGCCTGCAAGTACTTCCATCTGGACCGCCAAGTGATTGTTGTCTGTCCCGGATCGACTTCCGGGACGCTCATAGCCGGTCCTCCAACTAAGAAATGACTGGGGGTCAACACCTCGGGGTCGCCAGGCTCTGTTGGCAGGACGACCAGCGGTCGGGAATTCAGACAAGCCTCGATCTGGGCCAACACGGTAGTGAGCTCCTCGAACGTCAGAAACGCATTTCCAATAGCTGGCTTCAGGTGATGCTTCACGGACTTGATTCCTGCCTCCCACAAGCCACCAAAGTGGGGGGCTGCCGGGGGAATGAATCTCCAAGTGATGCCGTTGGTGGCCAACTCCGTCATGATCCGGTCCTGGGTAACCTTCCGGTTTATGTGCTCGTAAACTTCTCGCAGTTCTCGGCATGCCCCAACAAAATTGGTACCATTATCACTCCATAAAGTGTGACAAAAACCCCTACGCGCGAGAAATCTCCTTAATGCTGCCAGGAAAGCCTCGCTGGACAGCTCGCTAACCGCTTCGAGATGTATTGCCTTGGTTGCCAAGCATACGAAGAAACAGATGTAGCCTTTGACTCGCTTCGCGCCGCGTCCTTTCCATGTCCGAAGAGTGATAGGACCTCCATAATCGACGCCGGTGTTACTAAATGGCCGTGCGGGATTTATCCGACTGGCTGGCAATGCGGCCATTTGTTGAGATGGCACCCGTCCCTTGTGACGAACGCAAACCGTGCATTCAGCGATGACCCTCCGGACAAGTTCTCGACTCCCTATGATCCAGTACCGGGAGTTAACTGCGGATAGCAGTAACCGGCTTCCAGCGTGCATCAGTCTCAAGTGCAAATCTCTCACGATAATCCTTGCCAGGTGATGTTGCCGATGTAAGATTGGTGGATGTCGGCGTTCGTATTCCATCTTTGCTGCTTCTAGTCTTCCGCCCACCCTGAGGGTACCTTGGTCATCGATGAATGGGTTGAGCGCAATCAGTTCGCTTTGTCTTGATACTTGCATTCCGGCTCTCATGGCCGTTAGGTCCGCCTTCCGCCACGCTAATGTTCGTACCGTTCGAGTGAAGCTGGAGACTCTTCTTGTTATAGACAGCTCCTCTTGCTGTATTACGAAATACGATGCCCTTCGTTCCTGGAGGTCTACCGGTGTTCCGGTGTCCGCCTCTCGGACTTGATGAGCGGGCGTCCGGGGCAACTTCAGCTCCTTGTCTCGCAAAAAAGCGGGTCCTCGCCACCACAGCTCTGCTCCGGTGAGCTCCTTTGCTTTAAGGCCCCTTGATAAGCAATTTTGATGGCCTTTAGATTGGTGTGGTGTAGATTGCTGCCCCATAGGCGGTGGGGGCAAAGACTGTTGCGGAACAGATTGCTGCTGCATACTTTGCTGTGTCATATGCTGTTGTGGCACCGATTGCTGAGTCATAGGCTGTGGCAAGGTTTGATGAGAGACATGCCGCTGTGCCATAAATTGTTGTGGCATGGATTGTTGCGGTACAGACTGTTGTGCCATTGATTGCGGCGGTATAGACTGCTGTGGCACAGACTGCCGTGGTACAGACTGTTGTGGTACAGACTGTTGTTGAATAATTTGTGGTTGCAACGATTGTGGCTGTTGCAAAGTTTGATGCTGTTGCAGTGGTGGTGGTTGTTGTTGAATTTGCATTTGCCCATTCGGCGGAGTCCCTGAATTTGAATAAGGTTGTGAAGATATCTGATAAGAACTCTGTGGTTCATTTGTTACTTGAGAGGTTATGTACGTAGTGTTTGTGGCGCCAGAGGAATAGGATTGCTGAGTTATATTAGAAGTAGGTGGTGAATTATAATTTTGGAATTTTTGTTGCTGTGGTTGTGTGGAAGATGATGGAGAAACACCGAGTTCATTTCCACCTTGATACACCGATGTCGGAACATAAGGAGCTTGCTGATAATTCGTATTCGCAGCTTTACCGTTGCCGACATCGTTATATGTAGGCATATTTATTGGCAGTGTACCCTCTAATGGGTCGACTTGTTGGGTGACAGTGCAGCAATGTTGTTCCTGATCGAGCAGAGCTGGTCCACTCCCTGCGATTACCCAGCCGAATATGGTGTTCTGCGCCATCATTTTACTATCGGGATCCATCAGTCGTCCATCGCGCAGGATCTGGAAGATAGTGTCCGAACCCAGCAACAAGTCAATGGGTCTTGATTTGTGGAATAGCGGGTCGGCCAACGCCAGGGATGAAAAGCTTCTCCAGTCATGTTTCAGTGACCTTGACGGCAGATCCGAAGTCAATCGTCCCATCACCAATGCCGTTATCCGAATACTTGTTTCCCCTGTTCGGGCTTTCAGCAGCATCTCGACCTTTCCTCGGCTGAGTTGTGGATTCGCTTCCCCTATGCCACTTATCTTCACCTTCGCCTGCGTGCGTCGCAGGCCCAACTGCTGAATGAATGATTCTCGGACTAAGGATGTGGTCGAGCCTGAGTCCAGCAGCACCCGGCAAGGAACCAACTGGTTTCTGTCGTCCATCACCGTTACTATTGCTGTAGGTAGTAGTGAATCCTGGGTTTGTACTGTCGCGCAAGATCCCTCTGATGGTCCAACCTTTGGTGATAACGTCGGAACGTCTACGGGTTGATGCAGCAGAGAGTTGTGCCGTCCGTTACACTCTCGACAGTTACCTCTCTCACATTTGTCAATGCTGTGGTCGGGGCTGAGGCAATTTCTGCATAGCTTGTGGCCGCGGACAAACTGATCTCGCTGTAGAGCTGAGAGATTCCTGAATGCACTGCATCGGAACAATGGATGGGGCTGCGCGCATCTGGGGCACTTAGCCGTCCCTGGTGATGTGATTGCCGAGTACGCCTTCCTGGGTGGGCCGGCTGCTATACCTCTGTCCCGAACAAAGTGACCCTTTGAATAGTTCTTCGCTGTCGGGAGGCTCTCTAGCTCAGTGAGGCGGGCTTCCAGGAATTCAGTCAGCTCCTCGAATGTCGGCATCTCGTTCCTGCTTGTTTCTCGAGCCCATAACTGCCTAGTCTCACTATCGAGCTTCTCGACTGTGGTGAAAACTAGCCAACAACTCCAGTGCTCCACTGGTAGCTCCAAGGCTCGCAAAGCCCGAACCTGCTCGAAGAGGCCGTTGATGAATCTGCGGAACTCCGTAGCACCTGGTGATTGCATAGCTGGAATCGTCATTAGTGCTCGTAGATGTGCATCCACGATGAGCTTCTTCTTGTCATAGCGCGTGACCAGTGCAGCCCAGGCCTCCAGATAGTTTGCCGCCGTGACCGGAACATTGCGAACCACTGATAGTGCGTCCGCTCTTAACGAAGTCCGGAGAAATTGGAATTTCTCGACTGCTGATAACTGGGGGCTGTCGTGGATGAGTGGTTGGTACAGGTCACGGAACGTTACCCACTGCTGGTAATCCCCATCGAAGGTAGGCACGTCGATATGCTTCAATTTGACCGCTCGGGTGGTCGCTCCACTCGTAGAATCCGTTGCTGTCGGTTCCGTGGATCGCGTACCCAATTGTTCCACCAAGCTGTTTATGAGCCTCTGGCTGGCATTCATGGTGTCAAGCAGCCTCTCCATTCCTGGTTGCTCCGCTGTTAACGTTGTAGTAGGTGCCGTTCCCAGGGTGTCTCCTGAAGTATCCAATGCGGTGGCGTCCGTGCTTGTTGTTGACACGTTCAAACGCTGGGTGAGTCTGCCTTGCAGCGAAAAGTATCGTTCCTCGAAGGCTGCTCGCTCCTCGTTCTCCCTGTCGATGTCCAGGTCCGGATCGTTCTCCTCGATGCTTTCCTGGAAGCGCTCAAAGGATTTAAACGCGTCTTCCAGCTTGCTTAGTCTGCATGCGACTTCCTCTCTGGTCACTTCATTCGCCTTGGTCGCGAACTCCTCCAAACGCGTGAGGAATCCCTTAAGGACTCCTCGTCTTCGTTTGCTTGCCGGAACAGTCTGATCCGCCATTGCCTTGCTTGGCGAATCACTGGTAGCCATTGTGGTTCAGCTGCCTTCCTTTCGATGCTTGTGGATCGAAATTGCCACTAGCTACTTGAATCCGATGCTTGTGGATCGGCTGTAGCTTACGCAACTGAGTGCGCTGCTGTTTGCTACTGGCTGGTTAGGCTGCACGACCGTCTGTCTGCTTGGTCGCAGAGGGTGTGCTTCAATGCGTTGTAGTTGAAACGCTTGGATCCCACGTTGCACAGCTTGTGTTGTCCAGTCGGCAGCTGCTGTGTTTACCTCGGATCGTGAATCCTCTAATATGCCGTGATGTAAGAAACTGCAACTCGTTTGTGCACTGCGAACTGGCAGCAGTGGATTGGATCCACAGACTGGATCCGGTTCAAAGGACCAATTTGTAAACTCGATTTATTAATTCAAGTTTATTTAAATATAACCATCTATCCGTTAATTTTCTTATCTATGTTGATGTGCAGCGTCTGACTGCTTGACTTGTACTGATACTAACTCCACAACTGCCGCTGCTTATATCCGCTTTTTTGTCTCCTTTCCCTCGTTCGCATGTTGTCACAGGAACAAGGAGCCAGAGTATAAAATGTGCGATGCTCAGTCTGCCAGTCGGCAGTCGTGTGCTGCTAGTCGGCCGTCGTGTGCTGCTCCGTCTCCAACAAAGGTGAAGCTGCCATATGTTTACTTTGCTGTATTTTTGCGGTCTGATGTTCACAAACCGTTGTGGGGGAAAGAATTTTTTAACGTCAGTGAATTTGACGTGGGGGAACGTTGCTTCAAGGGCAGTTACGATGTCGTCCTTTTTCCAGCAGTCAGCGACTCATTTTAAGAGGATGATCCTCGACTTTTCGTCTGCCGGGGTGAATGTGTAATAGTTCACCTCCTTGGCCTTCAGGGTATCGTTAACCTTGGAGAACGTTTGTCGATCGTAGATTACGATTTTATTGAGACTTGGACTCAAGGTTTTTGCCTTAAAGTTGGATATTCCTTATCGGTTCATATCACCGACGAACTCCTTTAGGTTGAGGTCTCGTGCAAAGACCCCAGGTTGCTGCTTCTTTTTTAAAGCAAGTACGTCTGCCCCGACCGATGTTTGGTTGGCCTTTTGAGTTGGAGTGGTCTTTAGTTTCGGGGCTGTGGAGGATGGTACCTTCGATGTGCACGATTTTTCCAGCGGAATGACTTTTTGTGCAGTGGGGTGTACCGAAAGGTTTGCCACGATTTCATTAGCCGAAGCTGGGGATATTATTGGCATACAGCCAGGTCGAGGTGTTTTCTGCTTTTCCGCGCGGAGAGAGGTGGGCGTGGAGCGGCAAGTATTAGGAGTAGGGACATGGAGACCATTCTCGTCGGCAGAGACATCAAAGTCACTGTCGAGGCTTATCATTTCAGGTTCGACCTATGAATGACGGGTTTCCAGGTTTTTGTTGGAGGGGATCGGGGATGGTGTAGCTTTCAATGTTGCGTTCTCCCTCTCGAGAGCAGCGATCCTGGCTACCGCGGTCGCGAGTTCGCTTCTCAATCTCTCAAGAAGAGTCATCAAATCCTGATTGGGTTGATGCCCCAAGCTCTGAGGAGAAGACAGGTCCATTTTTGGAACGGATAATTGAAAGGAAAAAGATGGACACGGGCAATTACAAAGACCGAGGACCAGGCAGATAAGAAGCAGGTGAATAAAAACAAGTAGGAGTGCAGGAAACAAGGAAAAGAAGATAGGAACAAGAACCGGGAAAGTAAAAAATCCAATGAGACCTAAATGAAAACCAAAATTTCAGCGCAAACCTGGAATATAGGAATCCTGGAATATAGAAATGTGGTATGTAAATGAAAATAAAAATGTTTGAGAAAGTGTGAAAATTTAAAATCAATTTTATGGTTTTTAAAACACTAGATGCGATCTTGGAAATTTAAAGGAAAGGGGAGAAAATTCAATGAGATTGAAATTGCGAATAGGATGAAGTTTAAATAAAGAGAAAAGATATTTTGAATACAATTTAAATTAGAATTGTAATAAGTAAAATACTTTAAATTTGGATTATAATAAATAAATAATAAATAAAATAATATACTTCCTGTGTATGAAGGAGCTCAATCCTGTCTTTTTTTTTGAGCTTCCTGGTGATGACTGATGGTGGTGTTTCCTTTAAAAACCACTTAAAATGAAAAGGCACTGATGTGCACACAGTTTGGTTTCCCCATATTTTTTATATTATAATATATAATCTTCGTTTCTTTTTTTTTTTTTTTTTTCACCACTGTATTATAGCAGGCTGATCTCGAATCCAAAATGTCCTCCCCTTTTTTGTTTTTATACTCTGTGGCAACAGAGATTTGTTAAAAATATTATATAAAAATTCTAAGAAGCCCAAACAAAATTTTGTGTGCTTCTATTGGAATAGGATTCCCGGAAGTGTATACGAATTTTACTGGAACAAATTCCCGGAAGGAGAAATCATGAAATGCATTTAGTATTACGCATTTCATAATTTCAATAGTTATAGGAAAATAGAATGTAGGAATTAATATATGGTTTAAGACGCGAGATGCGTATATTTGCTTTTGTCCCTTCGGTATAGGTCGCCAGCCAATGTATATGGTGAGGCTGGGAATAGGCGACGCAATGTTTATGATCCCTGTTATGATGGTTACATCATATGTAAACCAAATTATTTCGTTTTCAGACATTTTACTAGGGAAAATGCGTATGTAAAATTGGGATTTGTCTGGCAACCAAAGGTGCCGAGTTGGGCTTGGGAATTATGATATTTGGAACAGAATCCTTAAAGGGAATTTTGAATTCGAATAAATGAATGAAAGGTAAGAATTCTCTTCCAAGAGCTTTTAGCTAAATATGTTTGATAAACTTGATGCGTGAAGCATTTAGATGTGCTAATGCGATTGCATTAGCAGAAACTAATGAAAGGTGGGTTGTAGTTATGGGGGTTCTTCGGGTAAGTAGACAGTGGGGTTTGGCGGAACCGCCACAGGAACCTATTTTGATTGAATAAAATTTTTCGGAAAAATAATATTGGCTTTTAAATTTTTACTATAAAATCGGACATTTCATGAGGTTGAACCCAATAGTAAATCTAAATAAACTACTTCGCAATAATTTAAATAAAAAGTTGGCGACGAGAAAAACAAATTACGGCGAAAAACGTTGACGGAAGTTTTTCAGTAGATCGCCAATCAACAACGAGAGCGAAACATAGTGAATTTAGAAGCGCTACCGATAGTCGGTCCGTTCTTCAAAATAACAAATTTTAATAAATAAACGTCTAATTTTCGCCGCGAGAGAACTGCAATATTAATAAACAAAAGCTTAATATTCGCCGCGAGTGAAACACCAACCGCGTGTGAGAACCGCGTATGCATTATAATCCGACATTATAAAAAGAAAGAAAACATACACAAGGGGCTCAAGAAGCCAACAACCCCCTGCAACCTGAATAGCAGGAACGTCAACCGAGAAGCGATTCGAGGGCGACAAGTAAATCCATTTAATAGATTAATTGTTAATATAGCACATAACACTTCTACGATGTGATCAATTTGGGTATAGTGAAATGTTGTTGCAACCTTTAAGTGGAATTTCGCTGAATTTTTAATTTAGTTCTAATTTATTTTAAGCTTCATAATTTACCAAACTGTACAACGTCCAATTTATAGGGACGTATTTTCCTTTTCCGATTTTGCCTGCATTAGGAAATCTTGCTCAGCTCGTTCATCAATATATGTTTTAGAAGCATATGAATCTGGAATCACGTTACATCCACCAGCAGAAATTCGGTATGTCGTGGTTTATATGTATAAAATATCACCAACCGAAGGTCTCTATTATTATTATAAATCTTATTGTGTTGCTTTGTACCTTACGTTGAATGTAATTATACCTCTTGGGGACGTTAGAAGGAAACTAATCGATTTGTCGAAAATAATAGCAATTTACAGAATATTCCTGTAACACTAGTGACAATTATCATTTTGTTGCAGCTGAACTTGAACACTTTTCGTTGCCATTGTCAGAAAATAAATTACAATAATGCGCCTAAGAAAAGCATACAACATCGTGGGAACTTTATCACCTGACACCGCCATTACCACCGTCTATTTAATAAGTATTCCTAGCCCAACATTAGACAGTGTCCAGTCGTTTTAAGATGCGTTTGAGTCGAATATTGCGGGAGTATATGAAAAACTCCACCATACATGGTGTTCGGTATGTAGTGGATGAAAATGCTTCACGGTGCGAACAGTGTTTTTGGATTTTATGCGTTGTAGCATCCTGGCTAGGATCCTGGCTACTAATATCAGCTTCATTGGGTAAGATTTGTAAATTGAATAAAATTATTTTTACATTTTAAAACACTTCACCGCCCACAACTACAATTAAAATCGATGTAACCGTAAAAATAAAGACGAAAAATTATACTTCATACTACAATACAACAACACAATAGTTAATATTCAATAGTTTTAATATTATATTATATTATCTTATACTGGCAAGGAAATTGTGATAATGTTTACTTTTATAAAATAGATAGAAAACAAAAACTATTTCATTTGAATTTTTGTTTCAATTAAAGTAATATTTTATTTATTCATTTAAGTAATATTTTATTCAATGTTCATTAAAAATGTTTGCAATTTTCGCTGGTGAGGACTCCATCAAATTTCTTTGTTATCTTTACCGCTCTTTCATAATGTTGATCGATCAGCGACACTCTTCGAACTTCTTTCACTCACCTTCGAGTGAATAGGAATCGACAATCCATTTTTTGAAAGTAGTCTTTTTTTTTAAATATTTTATATTATTTTTTATTTCTTCCTCTTATTATAATTTACTTACTCGCTAAACAAAAACGATTAAACTCTAGCTTGTGGTATCTTATTTTCTAACTTACTGGTCCCCTGGGGACTCTCTAAGTTACATGAGTTATGTTTGGTATATACCAGTGGTTTCCAACCTGGGAGGCCCGCCTCCCTGGGGAGGCGCGGACTATTACCAGGGGAGCTGCCAACATTTTTTAATAAATTAATTTTTATACCATAATATCTACATATAAATAAAACTTCATATCTTAACGTAACAGTGAAAATTCAGTGCATGTTTATTTTTATTTTTTTTACATTTTACATTTTTATTTTTTACATACATATATTTAATTCCTATTAAAAAAAGTTATCTGGAGCCGAGAAATTTAAAAATGGCGCGTTTGCAAACGCTCTGTTTCGGTAATGCACAAAACGACCGCTAGTTGCATGAAAACAATAACCTCAAATTTAAATGTCACTCGTAGCTAAAGTGTGAACTCAAGCGTGTCGGCAGGGTTTAATATTGTTTTTTTAAATTGTTTTTGACGTGATTTCTTTCTGAAAATAATCGTTAGTATATTTTAAACTTTATTTTTTTTAATTAAACTATTATTTATTTTAATTTATATCAATAAAATATTTTTTAGACGAATGGATAAATTTTTGAGTGGTTGCAGAATGAGTTGGACAATTTTTCACTGTCAAAAGATTTCTGGGCCACAGCCAATATTGAATCAAGTAAAATCTTTTTATTGAACACTTGGATGGTTTAGTGCTACATTTTTCAAATTATTTTAAAGACCTTGATTTCTCAAAGTTTTTGTGGGTATAGACTCCATTTATCGACAATGAAGATGACGAATTTGAGCTGACAACCATTGAAAAGGAAAAACTGATAGAATTATCATGCGATAGCCTACTAAAACAAAAGTTTCAAAATGAAACCTTAATTCAATTTTGGATGAATCTTAGCGGAGACTCTGAATCTTTGTATTGCAAAGCAATGCAAGTGCATCTGTGGCGGTTCCACTACTTACCTTTTCAATCACCCCAATAACTTCCTCCCAAAGCTCCAGCAATCTCATAGTTTTTCGCCTATGCAATCGCATTAGCACCCTCATGCATTCCTCCTATCAGGGGCATTCACGCATTTAACGCGTTATTCACTTTCCCTGAAAGAAATCGGTAAACCATTCTCGCATGCATCAAGGCATCTCGGCATTTTTCTGAAAAGAAAAACATTTCGGTTGCCGTACTAGATAACTGCAATGAACTATGGAAACAATCAACGGTACCCTGCCTGCCTACGTTTTCTGTCTCTCACGTACGCGGCAGATTTTCCTAGTTTATCTGTATCCACGGCGGGTTTTATCCAACCAACAAAGCATAGCACATCTTGCGCCTAGCTGCCAAGAACCGAATTCTCTAGTACTGTAAATATTCACACTGGAATCTGACCCTTGAGTCGCCATAGATGCCATATACAATCGGCATAGATGATATACACAACCGTCATTGTGTAACCATCTAAATTGCTTCTTAATGACTTGCAACTATTGATTCAGCTGCAGGCACTTGTCCCAGAAATGCTCCTTTGTTTGAATCTCCAAACAATCACGAACTTCGCGCTTAACCGCCGGATTCGAATTCAATAGCATAAACAAATGCAATAAAGAATCCGTTTCTAACAACGTCCAAAGATACGATATACAAATTGTATGGTATTTCCCAAACCTATTAGCACCTAATGAGTGGCAGCGTATGTATTTAGCTGAACCCTCATTACAGAACGATGCCTTAGGTCGCTTCTCCCTTTTTTCTTTTTCCCAGGTGCCAACGTCGACTCGGATTTCCTTACGGAGACGTATTACATCTGCGGATCAGGTTCAAGTCAACACGGCTGCCTTACGCAATGAGAATACCAGTAACACCTTTGGTCATGCGTTAAGACTCGCCCTCGAAGAGCTCGATGGAGAGAGAGTAAGTCCTAGGGCCAGAACGCCGGGCGTAGAAGAGAAATGGACACGCCTTAAGAAAACGGTCATTAATACTGCCAACTCCATCTTAGGCAGTAGTCGTCGAGATTGGAGCGACGGGTTTGATGATGAGTGAAAACTAGCGAGTGAACGTACGAATGCTGCATATGGGGCAATGCAGCAGTCTCATAGGACGCGGGTACGCGAGGACAAGTACAAAGAGCTCAGAAGATCTTCAAAGAGACTTCACAGACAAAAGAAAAGCGCCTGGGAAAAAAATCTTGTCTGTGAAATAGAGAAAAGAAGAGAGCGAGGTCTGCGCCATCCGCGGAAGTTCTACCAAATAATCCGCAGTATCATGCAGTACACATCACACTGCACTTATTGCAAGGATAAAGGCGGTACTCTAATCAACGATCCTGAAGGTATTCTGGAGCGATGGGAAGTGCACTTCAATGAATTGCTAAATGGTCAGCTCACAGAAGAATTGGAGGCTCCAACAATGCAAGATCAAATGCTACCGCCACCAAGCATTGAGGAAACAGTAAAAGCCATTAGACAGCTCAAATCAAATAAAGCACCTGGAGCTGATGGCATACCAGCTGAGATGATCAAACAAGGAGGGACATCGTTACATCACGCAATTCATGAGATCGTGGTGCAGGTATGGGAGCAAAGCAGATGCCGGAATATTGGCGTCGTGGTATAATATGCCCCATACATAAGAAGGGAGATATCACACTGTCCAGCAACTATAGGGGTATAACATTGCTGAGTACCGTCTATAAGATACTCTCCACTATCCCACAAGATCAGATAGCCCCATACGCTATAGTCATCATTGGTCAATATCAGTATGGATTCATCCCTGGCAAATCAACAATTGACCAGATATTCACCCTAAGGCAGACGATGGAAAAATGTCTGGAATTTAAGATTCCATTATATCATCTATTTATAGACTTTAGGGCCGCCTACGACAGCATAGCCATGAGAGGGTTCGGCATTACAAACATATTGATACGACTTTGTAGGTTGACCATGACCAACGTAACTAGTCAAGTGAAAATAGCGGGATTGCTGTCCAAACCAATAAACATCTATAATGGAATCCGACAAGGGAATGGTCTGGCCTGCCTCCTCTTCAACCTGGCATTGGAAGAAGCAATCCGTGACTCTGTCGTTACAACTACAGCGACAATTGTCACCAAGTCCACCCAGATATTTGCCTACGCAGATGACATCGACATCATCGGTAGATCCGATTCGGCTGTACATGATTCCTTCACCCAGATCGAGCAGACGGCACAGAAACTGGGACGGCACATTAATGAGGGGAAAACTAAGAACATGGTGGCAACGTCTGCGAAGAGAAGACCTAACGTTGGTGAAACTATCAGGGTAGTGGAACACGAATTTGAAGTAGTGCAATCTTTTAACTACCTTGGGTCAATAGTATTACCCGATAACAATATGGAAGAAGAAATACGCGAATGGCTGATCAAATCCAACAAAGCCTGCTATGGTCTATCAAGGCTCTTTAAATCTCGAAATTTATCCAGAGCATCCAGGGTGCTACTGAACAAGACCATGGTCTTACCAGTACTCATGTATGGATCCGAGACCTGTGTGCTCAATAAAAGGCACTCTGAACTCTTAGCCGCGTTCGAGAGGAAAGTGTTAAGGGAAATTGTTGGCCCCGTATGTGAGGGAGGACGATTCCGGGGACGCTACAACCATGAGTTGTACGCGATCTACCTTGAAGCTAATGTTGTAAGAAAAATCAAGCTCGGTAGACTCCGGTGGGCGGACACCTATCTCGAATGAGCCTGCCCGGAAAGTCCTTTGTGGCAGGATGTATGGAAAGAGACAGCGCGGCAGACGTTGTCTGCGATGGAGGAATGGCGTAGATCAGGACGCACAGAGCCTGGGAGTGCCAAACTGGATGACATCGTCTCGAAATCGGGGCCGGTGGAGAGATTTGTTAAATAAGGCCAAGACCGGTTCCCGGTTGTAGTGCCGATGATAATGATGATGACATGGCACGTTTTTATATCCGTATTTGACCACCACGCTGATGCGTTTGCTATTGTTGCCGATTTTCGCCAAACAGAGCTACAGCCTTCCATTTCTGCAACTAGTCTTTAGTTCTTAATGTGTGTCATATATCACTATAACTCTCTCACATTTTTTAGGCATAGGCTGTTTGTTAAGTCAAAAGCTCCCAACATTTATGGCTCTATCCAGAGTAATGGCAATCTTTGCTTTTGTCCCTCACGGAGACATCAAAACCGACAGTCATGTCTCAAAGAAATGCGTAAGAAGCCTATACCAATTCGTGTCTTGCCATAAATGGCTTTGATAGAAAAACCAGTGGAAGATTAAACTGTTGGGAGATGTGTGGCGGTTCCGCCAAATTCCACGGTTCGCCTTCTTGAAAAACCCCCATAATCATCACCCAAGACGCATAAGTCTTTGCCAATGCATTCGCATTAGGCACCTAAAAATGCTTCACGCATTATATGGATCAAATCTATGATCATTAAGTCCCTGTAAAGAAAACATACCTTCATGCATTCTCTTCGCATACCCCTGCTCCTTAAGATTTCTTTATTAGCTTACCAGGAATTCCCAATCAATTTCGGCATCTACGTCGCCAGTCAAATTTCCTTAGATGAATTCCTGTAAACAAAATAATTTGATTTACATGCATTGTAACCTTCATGACAGGGATCATAAATACTGCGCCGTCTATTTTTCCAGCCGCGCCATGTGTACAACATACACAATGGCTGGCGACTTACACCCTAGGGACCAAAGCAAATACCCATTCCGCGTCTCTTGCATCAACTAAATCCTACAGCATATTTAAATGCAAATAGGAACTTAATACGTACCCTTACTAGCAATGCCATAAACACCATTTCACAGTAACCTAGCTAAAACCAATTAGCACATTTCCACATCGATCGTTGTCTCTTTGTTTAGCCGCGACGCACTTGTATTCGACGATTTCGGTTTTGTTTGCTTTACCGAAATCGTATCCCATGAATGCTCTTTATTCCCTTTCCTTCTTCTAGGTTCGTTTGTCATCCATGAAAGGACCATGCACACATACCACCATGATCAAGATTGGCGAGTGATCTCTGTACGAGATAATTATCGCTGATTCTTAATCCAACCATCCCAGGAGTCGGTCGGGTCGTCTCCACCTCCGCCGTACCGTGCAGACGGTACGGCGCTCTACACACGCGATGTTATACGTGCGCCCGTTAGTGAAAGTCGTTTTTAAATTGTAACAGTTTTTTTTCTTTTTTTAAAGTTTTGATTAAATTACAATTATTACTTCTCTCGCCGAATTAAAAAGAACATTTGTGACAAAATGACGAAGGGTGTTTAATTTTCCGGCTGCAGTTCCTGGGTGTTTTTAATGTGTTTCTGTTTCGTGCCTTGATGTTCGACTTGTTGCCTTTACAGCGGAATTGATAGTGACGATGGCGGAAGGACATGAATCAGCGTCGTACGCCAGCGCACCATACTTCCCCGCCACAGATGAACTAAAGGAGAAGTCGTGATGACGAAAGGCCATATGCTTGCGAGTGTCAAATATGTTTAATTGGGATTACATCGGATTGAATCATTTGAATTGTGATTAATTTCATTAAAATGAGTGTATTGATTAATTGAATTAAACGGAATGAATCGAACAAATTGAATGAATTAAATGAATTGAACAAATTAACTAAGTCGAATGAATCAAATGGAATTGAACCTAGTTGAATTAAATTGAATATAATAGAACAAAATTGAATTGAATTGATTTGATTGATTTACATGTGTAGTATGCGCTACAATTTCACACTAAAATGTATGCACCACGATTTAATTACAAATGATTTGTTATGATGTCAGATAATTATAACAGTTAATTGATGTTAATATTTTAATTATTTTGTTGAATGATTTTCAGATCGCTTTCAAAACAATGCAATTAGTTTTGTCGTAGATACATCGTATCGAGATTGGAAAACAAATTTCCCTGCAATCGTCGTTTGTGAAGTTATTAACATGGATAATGTCCAAAATGTATCTGAAAGGTAATACTTTTTATTGAAAAACATTATTAAAAAATTATGTAGACACAGATTAGTCATATTAATGTAATCCTTTATTGAAGGTTGTGGGGCGTAGAACACGAGTTTTTCCTGGAAGAATCTCTCAATGAGATCGCATACTTTCGTGGAGAATCATATCACACTCTTCACGAATGCAAGGACAGTTCAAAAGTCAAATGCATCAAAGAAAATTATTTTTATTACGCTAATTTGGTGCGAAGTACTTGTGAGAAAACGTTTTTAAATTGCAGTTGGAAGGGCGTTGAATTCAAATGCTGTGAATATTTTCTTACGTTGGTGACAGAACTTGGAACTTGTTACGCAATTAATTCGTTGCAGACTGGGTAGGTTAGAATCATCCAAATTATTTCATGTATGTTATATATTTTTGAACGTAGCAGTTATGTGAGGAAGAAATTGGATATGTATTCAGATCATGAAAGCGGACATGGAAATCTCTATTTACAAATTTCCACCGACGTCGATGTGAGTAGAACTTGAATTGACAAATTTATTAGGAGTTCAATTTTTTAATGCGAATCTATAAAGTGTTTTGCGTAATCCTCACTATTTTTGTCTGTTTATTTTACAAAGACCACCGCTTTTGCAAACTATTTTTTCCATATGGAACGCCCACACAAAAGCTATTTTGAAGTACACCGTACTGTTAAACTAAATAGCAGGTATCAAAGATAGCGAAATTGGGAGAAGTTTGTATCAAGGTCAAGATCCTGAATGCCTGTAGGTTATAATGACGGAGAAACAGATGATTGACGGAGTATTCCACTTTTGTGTGATTCGGCTGAAGTTTGATTCTTTTAAACTGAGCTGATACATACACTGTGTTTGACGACTATCATGGGAAAATGACAGTGGTATTCGCCAAGTTCAGTTAAATAACATTTGTAATAACACCCATCAAAACTGGCATGATATGTTTCACATACAGCGGTATTGAAGTACTTTCTAGTTTTTGCATCACATCGAATGCATACAACGTTACAGATGCGCTTCAGACTACTACATTTAAGACGGTCGATCATCTTAAACACATACATGCTCCTTTTCGATGAATTTAGCGGTTCCGCCATGTCGTTGTGGAGCGTAGTGTGGCGTTTCTAACAGATACACACACAATATACAAGCAAATAGTGAAGAACACCGAAAGGAAATTCGAATAAGCAAAGCATCAGAGCCGTAATAGCAATAACATAGCAATTCCATATCAGTTGAGTATACTTGAGTTTAGAATTCGAATTCGTACAGGCGACAGTGAGGTGATGTGTTGAGCATTGGTTAAATTTTTAGTGATTCGAACCGTCATAGCGTCAGTTCGAATCACACGTTCTTCACTATCGTCGCAAACGCGATAGTGGCATACTCCGGGGAGCTTAAATTGTACCGATTACAATACCGTGTAACATTTTTCAATATAACAATGAAGTTTCTGGCATGCGTGCTACATTAGGTTTTGAAAAATTCATTCTAGAATCATCTAATTTTGGGTCTAGGGGTTTCGTCAATAACCAGCGTTAGAAAGCTGAACACAAAACGATACCGCTGTCATGTACGAACAGATTAATGTCTTTTTTATTTGTGTAAGCAGCATATATGTATCAGATATTTAAATAAATACATATCCATCTTTTCTAAAAAATAATTTTCCTCGGGCGTCAAGAAACTCTTTGCTCAATTCGGAAATTTAAAAAAAAAAACTCTAGTGGATAAAATAATGTTTGCATTTCGCACAGAGGTTCCAACAAATTTTCCAGGCAACAAAAAGCAGTACTCGGCAAATTTTCCGAGATACTTTTTCTGATGCTCCCAACAGATGTACTTACGTGTCAGTTGGAACTCATCACATTCGTCATAAGATGCATCAAATATTTTTTTAGACCAACGCGAGTATCGTTGCGACCAAATGTTCATAAAAAAGCAAGTGCTGGAGAAGAAGTGGGAATACGGAGAGACCGTTCACCAACTGTTCGTTTACTTCGAAAAAGCCTACGACTCAGTCGCAAGATAAAGACTACCATATTATAGTTGAGCTGGGAATCCCGAAAAAATATGCCACCCTCATTCAAATCTGAATGAACGAAAATAAAGGTCGAGTTAGTATAGAAAACCACCTCTCAGAACCATTTGAAATCCTGGACTGACTAAAACAGGGAGATGGCCTCTCACTTTGTCTTTTTAACCTTGTGCGCGAGTATGTCATTAGAAGGGTACAAGACGACAACATGACCGGATCATCCCTGAACGGGTTCACACAAGTGATCGCATATGCGGATGACTTCGCCGTTTTGAGCGATGATCTAAAAGCTGTAAGTAAAAACTCCGAAATCATCATGCAAGCGACAGAAGAGGTGGGCCTAGAAATAAATGATGACAAAACCAAATACATGATTACGGCGAGAGCAGGTGGAACTCAGAGAACACATATAAACATCCGGGGCAAGATATTTGAAAATGTCACAGAATTGAAATATCTGGGAACGATACTGACGGCCATTAACGAAATGTCGGAGGAAATTACAAAAGACTCCGCCAACGCTAGTTGGCACGGAGTCAGTAAACTGCGGAAATCAAAACTGCTGTCACGTAACATATGGCTCCGTGTCTATAGAACCATAATCATGCCGATTGTTCTGTACGGATGCGAAACATGGGCTCTCACAAAGCGGGAAGAAAATAAATTCCTCATATTCGAGAATAAAGTTTTAAGGGGTATCTTTGGCGGCAAATATGACGAGGAGGCAGGACAATGGAGGAAACTCCACAATCACGAATCGGAAGAGCTATACCGCAAACCCACAATAGTGAGAGTAATCAGGTCGCGAAGATTAAGAAGAGCCGGACAGGTGGCGCGAATGGGCAACGATAGGACCGTGCATAGTATTCTTGACGGTATGCCAATGGGGAAGAGATCGACAGGAAGGCCGCGACGGAGATGGGAGGACAATATTAGGTTGGACCTCGAGGAGATCGGATCGGATGGTCGAACGTGGAGGGAGAGTGCACAGGACAGGGAACAATGGCGGAGTCGAGTCGGTGAGGTCATGAACTTTCGGGTTCCTAAAGGCCAATAAATAATAATAATGAAATTTTAAAATAAGGCGTATCGTTATTTATGCGGACCGAAAAAAAAGAAGAAACAACTGCGTCCACTGCGACCATGTATTATTTCTTATTGTTAAGTATATACAATCGTTGTGACTACAACCGATATATTGCTCCCCTTTGGTTTATTGCATATTGCATTATATATGACGATATTGGCGAATCAGCTATTTGAGTTTTGCCCGCATTCATTGCTGTATGGGAATTGACCATTGCTGCTGATGACTCAATTCTTGGAGGATTAGGAGGACTGACCTTGGGCTGTAGCGTTCCAGTAACATATGTTACTCCCGCGCACAAAAAATGATTTTGAAGTACCCTTAAATGCCAGAGCACAGTCCGAGCGGAAGGAGAGGAATTGGATAAGGAAAGGAAGTATTACTTTTCTCAGGAGAACGAATCTATAGCGCCGAGTCGGGCGCCCGAGATGCCACCAAAAGACGGTTGCAGTTCTTTTCCAACTGTTGCAGGTTGTAACACTTCGGGAATACTCGCGCGGGAAGGGAAATACACAGCGTTCCCGCACTGTAACGGAACGAGTTCTGATGCAGAGATGTTCGCATCCCCGCCTGGAGATGAGTGGCAAATTGGTGCGATCCGTTGTATTGTCTCGTAGAGCGCATATAGACCGAATTGTGCGGAACAATACCACGAATCTCCGAAGAACAGTACTCGTGATAATAACTGTAAAACAGACAGAGGTCAGGTACGCCCCTTCGATGTGATAGAGACGGTAGTCCCGACGTCAGCGCCGTGTCTCCGATCAGACGGATCGCTCGTCTCTGTATACTCTCTAGTAAGTTGAGGGTATGCTTAGGACTAAAGCTCTAAACTTGAGAGCAATATTCAAACGCGGGTCTAATTTGAGATTTATACAGGAGACAAAGTTGGGCCAGAGAAAATATCTCTTGGCTCTAAAAAGATAGCTCAGCTTTCCAAAGGAGAACCTGGCGATGCTCGACACGTATTTATACCACGGTACATTCCCACAGACCGTAACGCCGAACAATTTCATGCCTTCCCCAGATTCGACGGCCTGGCCATTCATCATCAGCTGTGGAGCCAATGATCCACTTTTCTTTGTGAATGTTGTATATTGTATCTTCGTTGCATTGAAGTCGACGAGATTGGCCTTTCCCCACTGCAGGACCTTATCCAGATTGCGATTCAGATTGTCTGCCGATCGCTAGAAAAGCGAGATCAACTGTAG
The DNA here is from genome assembly GCA_963931805.1 of Microdon myrmicae. Taxonomy (NCBI): domain Eukaryota; kingdom Metazoa; phylum Arthropoda; class Insecta; order Diptera; family Syrphidae; genus Microdon; species Microdon myrmicae. The sequence continues at coordinate 174,241,028 of OZ007497.1, read as the reverse complement.
AACTCAACAGTCGGTTATCCTCTGATTCTAAGAAATCATAAATGTGAAGGAAAAACAATGTTGGAGCGAAAATAGGCACCCAGAAAAATGAGATACAGATCCAACCACTCGCCGTCTACAACAATCCGTATCGATCAATTTTCGAGGAAGCTCCTCGTCTAGTCGCACAGCTGCTTCGAAAGTCCGTACGAACGAAGTTTGCTCAGCAATGCCACATGCCAGACGCGGACAAGAGCCTTGGAGATATCCAATGCGGCCGCTCTTGACTCACCATGCCCCTCAATTGCAGATCTCCATATACCGGCTATAAGGGTCAAAATGTCTCCCAGGGACCGCCTGCCACAGAATACGTATTGACGATCATTTAGAACTTGGGTGGTTGATCTGTATCCAGTCGATGACACGTAAAATATGTTTGTAAAGTGTCATCGGTCGGTAATCATTCGGGGGGCGGTAAAGACAACAAGGAAATTTAACAGAATTCATCAGCACGACAATCAACCACTTGATTTCTAAGTTATTAAGTACTGTAGCGATCCCAAATCACTACTCCCATCCAAATCCCCAATATTAGCAATAATCCCACCCAAACCCCCAATACCTCCCATAATCCAAATCCAAATTACATATTGAATCATATGAGGGATAAATTAAACCAAAAGTTAATTTGTCGCACATTGATTCAATTTCACATCAACTTACACCCCAATCCAATTGAATCATATGCACGATAAATATAAACCAAAGTCCATTTGTCGTGCATTGATCCAATTCCCAAAAATCCTGACATCATGAAGTGCTTAACTCAAAATGCATTTCATGATTTCCCTTCCAGGAACTTATTCAAATAAACCCTTAGTCAATTCCCAGAACACAATTCCAATTGAAGCACACAAAATCTTGTGTGTGCTTCTTGGAATTCTTACATTAAAACGTTGACAAATCTCAACGACAAAAAGAATAAAAGGGCAGTAATTTTCAATTTCACGATCAGTCAAGATTCCGAAGGGCGAACCGCTGGTCATCCTCACATCAACCTAAAGTAAATCAATAGAATCCAGGAGCTACGGCAGATAGCCAAGCAATTTATCTAAACTTTGAAGATTGAAAATAAAACAATAAAACTAAGCAAAGAGTTAGTGGTTTCATTCCAGAACCAATGTACCAGGGGAAACCCCATGGACCCTTGAAGGTTGAAAACAAAACAATAAAACTAAGCAAAGAGTTGGTGGTTTCATATCAAAACGAGGTGTACCGGGGGAAACTACTGGGGCGCACCTTTGCCACCGATGCACTCGCAGGAATAGAGCGACCCATTCGGAGGTTCCGTCGATCATTGCCACAAGAGAGATAACCGGATTCTGAAATCAGCGGACCAGAGGGAACTGTCAAGAACCACCCTCGCTGTCAAGAAGCCCACAACAGCAGAGTGCCCCGTCCGGAAGCCCCCACGCCCCCGGAGGAAGTTGCAAGGGTACTTTTCTTACGCCGTCCACTCCAGCGGTAAACGCCCCCCCAACAGGATCGTCCACAGGGACGACTAAACAACCACAAACGGAGGTAGGCCATCTAATCCACAAATTTAGAAAGATAGCACCTCAACATATCTATACGGACTGTCCATTACAGCCAACATATATCTCCAATACTACTAAATCAACAATAGATTTTTTCCTAACCTCCCTACAGTATCCTTCGAATTCCCTTCCGATCATGGGTCCGTCCACACCACTGTATCCCAGCCCTCGAACCATGTTACTCATTCAATCCGATCCCGAAAGGACAAACTGGAAAAGAGTCAATAGGGACATTGCTGCCAGTTTTACAGACTATACTTTGCCAGAGACTTCAAATCTACTCCCTGCTGAAATCGATCAAGCAGTCTTAAGAATAGAGCAAATACTAAAAAATGCTCTCTTCAGCCACACACCTACATCCACCCCTCATAATCATCTAGGAACACCTTTACCCAACGTCCTTACAAAACGGTTACGCGTAAAAAAAACAGCTTAGACGAAAACTACATAGCAGTTACTCCCCCTTTATTAAAAATCAAATCCAAATCTTGACTACCCTGATAAATGGACAACTAAAACAATTTTCCGACCAGGCTTACACGTCTATACTTAAAAATATTAAACCCAATCGTGATTTATTCAAAAATATCAACAGACTAAAGGATCGAAAATACAAACCCCGAATCGATTATATTATCAATCCTACTAACAATCGACCAGTCCAATCAGATATTGACATAGCAAACTGTCTAGCTAATCACTTTCATAAAATCCATCAACAAAACGACTCCCTCTCAGTCTCCAATTTTCAAGGTACTGTAAACGACTACATTTCACGCACAATGATCCCATCCTTCACTCCTTTCATCGCGAAATTCAACGAAACAAACAAAGCGTCTCGTCCTCTGGATAATGGGACCTTCCTTACAGCAGGCGAATTATCTGAATTTATAACGTCACGCAACAACAAGAAGTCGACAGGCTTAGATGGAATTCCAAACCTTCTTTACAAAAGACTTCTCCCGTCAAATCTAGTCCCTATTCACGTTCTTCTCAAACGTATAATTAACGCATCCCATTTCCCAGATAACACGAAAACAACGGTTATAGTCCCTATCAATAAGCCCAGTCCTTCCAACAACCCCAGCAACTATCGTCCGATATCGCTATTAAACACATTAAACAATATACTGGAATGCAAGATATATCGAAATCTCCTTTCATTTGCTAATGACAACACTATTATCCCAAATTCCCAGTTTCGCTTTCGCTCACAACACTTCACCTGTCACGCTCTGTTAAAACTAACGCGCTATGTCACAACTAATCTTCAAAACCAAAGCCCAATGGTCTGTATCTCTCTCGACATATCTAAAGCATTCGACTGTGTTCGGATCTCAGGACTGCTTTACAAGCTGCACTACATATTTGGATTAAACACCCATACCACCAAAATTCTTACTTCCTACCTCTCTGGTAGAACATTCATGGTCAAAATAAATTCTTCTATCTCCCAATCGTATAATATAACCGCGGGGGTTCCGCAGGGTTCAATTCTTAGACCACTATTATACCTCCTCTATACTTCAGACATACCGCAGCCTCAATTACCCAATACCGTAATGTTGAATTACGCTGATGACACCATAGTCTACTCCAGCAGCAAGTTTGTAAAAGAGGCAAGAAACCGCATTAATAACTTCCTCCAAAATCTATCAACATACTTCAATAAATGGAAAATTCGCCTAAATTCTGATAAAACCCAACTTATAGTGTTTAAGGGTAAAAATGAGCACTGCACAAACAACACAAGGCGCACCCACAACAAAATTAGACTCAAACTAAATAACACCCATATGAAACCTTCTAAAACTTCATATATATCATATAACACCACCTCAAATGGAGAAGCTACGCACTTTCGAAAGGAAATGCTTCAGGCTGGTCAGTGGCCTCAACCGACAACCCAACTCTTACAAGTATTACAATAACAGCTTGCTATACAATGCCGCTAATATTGACCGTCTCGATAGACGCTTCCTAGAGCTGTCTATCAAATTTATTAAAAACCTCCCAAATAATCCCAACCCCATAATAACTTCACTACTGCCAACTCCTCTAGATAACAGGGCTCACTATCTGAATTGTCTCCACACCAGAAGTCTCTTCACCTCTGGAAGATTGGTTAATGACTCCAACGAGGTAGTGTACCATAACACCGAGCTGGCACCCAATCAGTTCAAATACCATAACATACAACCATTCACCACCATTCTGCGTTTTAACGAACAACCGGAAAGTGTTGCCGCACCCGAGACCACTAACTGACCATATCCCACGCCAACCTACTTCCTTAACCATCAATCCCTATATACCCCAATTCACATTACATATTTAACTTATTATAATATAAATTAGGTTAAATATAAATTAAAAAATAAAAATCCTGGTTTTCTGACTTTTCTAGGAAGACTGTTGATATTAAAACCTATAATACTCGAATAGTTATTCCCGCATTCAGTTATGTTTGAAAAATGGGTAATGTATGCATGTAAACAATTGTACCACTAGGCTTATAAGTTAGCTGTAGTACTTAATGTGAACATTGATTATTGGTCAAATAAAGACAGTATGCCAAAAAAAAAAATTAAATAAACACAATTCTACCTTCACTGCTCGGCAAGTGAACATCAACACAGTTGTGTGTCATTGGATCACCAATCTATCTTTTTCAGCATCAACCACAACTTTTGTATATTGATTGTTGTTGGATCACCAACTGATCTTTTTCAGGACGCATAGGTTAAAGAGCCTAGGCGCCAATTAAAAAATCACATCACGGGTTTATGTGCCCTGACGAATTCTCAACTTTAGATATCGACATTTAACAGAGGAAGATCAAAAGAGGCCTTTCCTCTATACCATAAATCAAAACAGATATGTAATTTTAAATTACTTGTTAACAATAAATAAATAAAACAAATAATGATTCGTATACCAGTTTTTTTTTTGTTTTTTTTTTTTTGGTAGGAAGGTGGAAATGTTCAAAAGATACCTCTGGGCCGATACAGAGGCATGCCAGGTTTTTACCGACTAAAACCACCTCCTGCCAGGCACATATTCCCGTCGATCCCCGCGGAACTTTCTTTTAGATATTCCATCGCGAGGCGGGACAAAGTTTACCTGTTACTCCGCTCGTCGCGTCGCAACTGCTGCATCATGTCACATAGAATACCATTTGTTACGCACCATGCCTGTTTTGAACTCAGCATGTATTCTATTACTCCTGCCGGAGGAACTGTCCGTCTCATATGTCTCTCCAAAATCGTTTGTGTGGTTTCGAATCTCACGCACTCTGTAAGTACGTGTTCCGCATTTTCTATTTTGCCATCGCAATACAACCAGTATGAGTGATTCACATGCTTATACTTGTGCAAGTATTTCCGAAAGCATCCGTGTCCTGATATTAGCTGAGTCAGGTGGTGATTCAGCTCGCCATGTTTTCTTTCTACCCATGTTTCTATATCAGGTATCATGGTGTGGGTCCATCTTCCTTTGGTGGAAGAATCCCACCTTCATTGCAATTCTCTTAGGCTTGATAGTTCCAATTGTGATCGCATTCTCCGACGATTCTCTTAGAAAACCTCACGCAACGCAGCGTTTTCTTTAGCTGCAATGTCAGGTGGCGTCCTCCCGGCCAAAATATTTATAGCACCTTTGGATACCGTTCGGAATACACAGCATACTCTTAGTGATGCCAGCCTATGTGCTGAGTTCACTCCCCTCATGTACAACGTAAGGTGTTCTGTGGGGGTATAAGATGAGATGTGCCGACGTACGGCACGTATTCCTTATATCTCCCATCGATCCGTGGGAAGAATTTGTTCGGGTAATCACGTCCGAAAAGAGTTGCTCGTAACCCCAGATTTGTCGTATAGCCATTCGTCCCTCAAAATGCGGCATCGATTTATGTTCACCTTTATTGAGGAATGTGTAATTGTAAACATTTATGGGACGCACGTCCACTTCCTGGTTGTACCGAATCCGATGCGCATATTGGACGACATCTCCTTCGAGTGGATAGATAAATAAACGATTGAAGTCTAATTCGAATAAGTGAGTTAAGACACCAAAGTAATCAATAAAAAAGATAACAGATAGCACTGCCAGCAAGCGTTTTAATTTATTGAAAATATTCACTAGTGAGAACATTCCGATGCGGTCACACAACACATAACTCAGATAATGTTTCTAATAATTACAATTACAACGTACTGGTTGAAACGACTTATTTCGCAGTGTAGGATGTCCGCGGACGAGCGTGTGCATGAGCATGCACACGCGGTGGCAATTGGCGACACCACTTCCCTTGATTAAACACGTTAATCGACTGACTTGAAAAGGGAAGAAATTGGATATAACCAAAAGAGAACATACTTCTGCTCTCTCATTGCCACGTTCTTCGATGTGTGGTAGGTTACATCGGTAATCTGATGATCGAAGAGAGCGGGACAATTAGAGAACAGAAACACGATGTACGATTATCCTAGGGGTGGATTTGGTTGTACGTGCATGAATCAATGTAGTTCTGAGCGGAACCCGTTGACCTGATTCGGTAGTATGGTGAGTTCAGTGTACATTGATCCATACGAAGACAGAACTGAGAAAGAGAGGGGAATTGAGCTGATGATATTCACCTGCAAAAAGAGAATATTGATCCCCAGCGAATGAAGTGTCTGGAGAAAAGCCGAAGTAACGCTAGGGAAATATTATCACGTGATTCAATCGAATGTGGTGATAAATTTCCCAAGCGGATCTGCAATGATGCGACAACTTCGTCCGGCTGGATTTGGTTGTCGCTAATCGACATGGGCACGAGTTGCCGTATGGCAAAAAAGGTAAGCTAAACTCATTTATGCATTGTCTGCGTGGTACAATGAGTTTAGATATGTGTCCTTGGTGGAAACATGCTTTGCAGGTGAACAGGTAAGTAGGGGGAAATGGGGTTGATTTGACGCGCTGAAAGGCGGTCGAAATTAGGTAGGAAATGTTGGTTGGAATTGTGGTTTGTTTCTCATGTAGGATAGAGAAACCCCCCACAGTTCAACTTTCTTGCGGCTGTTTATTAAAACGGGCTCCGTCTTATGCCCAGATAGTTTCAGTCCGGCCATGTCTAGCCAGCATTTAATGCTCTGGATTGCTTGGGAGCAAATATTCTCCGGGTCATCTAGATGTTGAGCTACGGCCACTATTGCTAAATCATCTGCGTACCCAATGATTTTCACCTCTTCTGGTACATTGATCATGAGCACACCATCATACATGATAACAGCGGACCTAATAGAGGTCCCTGAGGTACATCCGCTGTTATTTTATATTCCTGTGGTCCCGCATCTGTGTCATAGAGCAGTCTTCTATCAGAGAGATAGTTTTCTAGTATACACACCAAGTAGGGTGAGACTTGTAGATCGCCCAACGCTTCAACAAAGCGATTCCAGTTTAGAGAGTAAAATGCATTTTTAACATATAGTGCAACCACCGCGTAATATTTTTTCGTACCTCCTAGGTATCGTGTCCCAGCTATCGCACTGCGAACGATGTCGCACAACACAGATAGTGCCTTATCGGTTGATCTACTTTTCCGGAACCCATACTGCCATTCAGAGACCCCGATGTCCCCTCAGTGAATTGGTCTAGGCGAGTGGCAATTAAGGGCGATAAGACGACGGCGCTTCTGGATTCTTGACTCCTTTTGGTATAGCCACAAGCCGGTGTTTTTTCCATCGTTTGAAATTGACTACTGTTGTTGTGTAGTATTTTCATGACTATCCTGTAGGTGCTGCAACTTTGGGTAGGTATGTTTCTGGCTCCTTGTTGTAAGCGCCTTAACCTGTTGCACTCCGATCGCGCATGGGCGTTTTCTGAGTTCCACCAATACACTGATTTGATAGCCCCTGCTGGTTGTATTTTTCGTGGCATAGAAGCATCGCATGCGGCAGTTAGTCACCTCATGGCTTTTCCAGCCTGTCTGTTCGCATCTGTCTCTGCGTCAAACTGTTCGATTTGGTATTCCAGTATATAATCGAGTAGTTCCGCATCGAGGTCGTTCTCTTTCCCCCCACTTTTTTTGGCTTTCTTCGCCAATTTGCCAGTGATGAATCCCCTATGCGGTAATATTTCGTACATCATGTCTTGGTGGTCACTATGGGTGTAGGTGTCCAAAGCTCGCCACTCCATACTTCTTGCCAACATGGAGCTGTTAAATGTGATGTCGATATTGGACCGGCCTCTCTCGTTTATGAAGGTGTCATCAGCACCATCATTAAGTAACACCACATATAAGAGTGCGAAGGCTTCGAGTAGTGCCTGGCCTCTAATGTTGGTCTTTGTGCTTCCCCATTCTACTGCCCAAACGTTGAAATCTTCAGCAGCTATAAGGGGGCTCTTATTTATGTGTTACCCTGTCCAAAAAGCATTTGAATTCTTCTATTTCCCACTTTCGCGGAGTGTAACAAGAGTAGAAATAAATTCCTCTGATCTTCGCAAAGGAAATTCCTTCCAGCCGCTGGACACTTCTATGTTCTATGGGGAAATTTACAGTTGTCCGGATGGCTGCTGTTCCCCTGCTGTCCTCCTACCATGTAATAGTACTGTAGGTGTTGGTTAGTACATGGGCACTAGTTCAACTCAACACCCAAACACTCACCATTGGTTTTACTGTAAATTGTCCACAAATAAAACGCACTCCAAGCAAGCAGAAAAATAAAAATGCACGCAAGTTACTTACTTTATTGATGTTCTTTATTTTTATCTTTAATATGGCATATGCGCTTAAAACTGCGAGTTCACAATCACTTAATCCTTTGCGATGACGCCTGCACTCCTTCAGGATAGTCGAAAGATTTTATGCAAAGTTCACTTAAAAAGAACAACGGATTTCTTGACTTGGTGACCGGAAGGAAAAACACCACTCCAACTCGAGTATTTTAACGGTGGAAAACGAAACTGGCTACTTAGTAGCGGGCTGGTAAAAAGGGGAATTCTAAGCGGGTGCGACTGTCCGCTGCGGTAATAAGAATCTGACTCGCCGATCCAATCCATATCCGTCAGATTCAACGGTGGTGGATGACATCGGTGTGGGGGGATTCCATATGTGTCCGTATAGAACAAGTACGATGACCTTCAGCCCGCATATAGGCAACGACGAAAATGCACCTGAATAAACATGGGCTGGTGTAATGAATTGCAGGCATTATGAGATACGCGATAGCGAAGATCGCCGAAGGAAGAAAGAGGTTTCTGTGTCCTAAATAAACAGAAACGATATTTCAAGGTTCAAACGATGTGATGCACATTATTTGTGATTTAGGCGATTCTATATGGGAACATCAGCTGTTTACATAACCGCCCCAGACTTATGCCATTGCAGGCAATCGATTTTTTTCGTGGCGATAAGCAAACCGAAGGTTGCTCGCCTATGGCCAAGTCTATGGTGGCCTTTGTTTGCTCTAATTAAAATGGAACATGAGTATGATGGTGAGGAATTTGACTTGCAGATGTGCAAGCGTACGTCTCACCCTGGGGAAACATGGACAGCGGTTGCATAAACACAGTGATGCTAGGGTGTTTGTTTGTTTTACAGGCCGGAGCATCGTTAGGCATGATCTAGGGTATGATTGTCTAATGTCAATCATATTCGTGCCCAAATCCCATGATCGGTAGATAACCGATAAAGGAAATTGGTCGCAACTGTAGCGAACCTTGGGATTGGGGCAATATTCACTCATGAACCGTAGCAAGAATACCGGCTACAGCTGTGTCAACAATTACGGTGGCCAGCGAGTATTTATCTTTTATAATTGATGACAAGCCGAGCCGATTGTCTGGCACGGTTCATGTAATATGAATGAAATAACTTGTTTGATGTGCATGTCTGCTGGGGTTTTACTTTCAGGTGAAAGTTATTTCAAAGAAACCTTACACTGCTCGAATGCAGGTAAGTGTAGTGGTTTATGGAGTAAGGGAAAAGTAGGTTATTTTAAAGAAATGGATGGTTCTTTAGGAAGGCTTTAAAGAACCGCCACAGTACCAGTGCCAGGCATCCTGTACTGCTCATTGATGAGTACCACGTCGGCACCATATTCCTTAACCGTTTAGGAAAGGAAATCTTGTGGGGCTCCACAATGGTTAAGTTAACTTGAATGCACTTAAACCTGTCCATTTTTATTCAGGAGATTGGACATCGCGTTTTTAAATGCTCGGCATTTGTAAGTTCCCGTTGAGTGGTGGTTACCGCCTTCGCATCCTGATTCGCAGAACATGCATTTGGGTTCAGTTTTCCGGACGATCTTCTTCGGATTTGCAGGATTTCGCCACATGACCGTATTGCCAACATCTGATACATGATGTGTTCTCGAAGTCTGCATCTCACCCATCCAACCCGTAGGAAACCTGTAGCCAGCAACATGCAAGCCGTTTATCTTGGTAAGCGGATCATGGCAGCCTGTGTGCCATCTGGTTTCCTTCTTACACTCTTTACCACTTCCTTTGGGATCGCGTTCAGTGCAGGATTTTTTTTTGCTCTCGTGTGTCGGATACAGGGTGTGTCGATGGCTTTGTAAGATATCGCAGGATACAGCGAAACCTATCTATGAATATTTCTAAATCATCCCAAAAGACAAAAAATGATTAAAATTCATTAAAATATGTTAGTCGTTGGTCGAAACCTATCTAAAATCCAAAATTAGATTTATATTATAGGTGAAGAGGAAGTCCCAAGCTTAGCGACGCCAAAAATAGATATCATACGTACGACGCCGTTCAGCTTTCACGAGTAAGTTGCATGATTGAGATGAAACCCAAATTGTTATTAAATATTGTGCACTGCAGGCGCCACATATTGAAGAATGACATTACAAATGATGACCAAATCCGGGCTACTAGCGTTCGACAAAGGAATTGTCTCTTTTACGATGAAAACCATTTGGATGTTCATAAATACTACAGTTACACTGCTTGCATTGTGCAATGTCGAAAAGATATGCAACTAAAGCTCTGTAACTGCACCAGCCACTTCATGCCAAATACGCCGGTGGGACTGCATTGTAACATCACGGGATTGGAATGCTTGAATAACTACTTCGAGATATTGTCTACGGTTCTGGCCAAGTGGTCATATGGTCGTAAGGGTATGGTATGCGACTGTTTACCGTCATGCACTGAGGTTGACATAGCTGTGGTTTTCGATGCGTCTAAAAGGTGAGTTGGAATGCTTGACTTCACTTGTTTTCAAGTATCTGTATTTCCAGTCTTAAGGAAGAAGAAAGTACAATTACGAAGGTTCAAATACAACTCGTACATTTGCCGACAGAACGATATAAGCGAAATGTAGTTCGAGGAACTCTGGATTTAGTGGTGTCGATGGGTGGGACAGCGGGACTGTTCATCGGTGCTAGCTTACTGAGCATTGTCGAAATCATTTACTACTTCTTTGTGAGGACATGCGCAGGGATGCCTGAGAATAGAACAAACTGAATGTGAGGTATTGAAACATATTCCAAATAGTTTCTTGTTATTAACATTTTTTTAATACAAACCTTTCTATTTTATTTCTTGCTAGGTTCTGAAGTACGAGCTAGACAAAAAAAATGCTTAAACCATAGTTTGAATATCTTATATCTTAACTTAGTACTTAGGCGGGCGCTCTAGTCTAAACACGGCATAACTAACATCATAAATTATTGACGGTATTAGTATGTTACTTTACTATTTTACACACCACTTTATAGAAATCGATGTTCACACAACAAAGAGGAATTTTTAATTCAGTGACTCACCTACACGGAAATAGTAGACTACTTATTTTACACGATTTACACAGAAATAAAGTTTTATTACCTTATACAACTTCTATTTGTTTAAATGCCGAACTTAGGGTATATGTAATGAGTTAATCACAAACAACAATTTAAATTTCAATCCTCTCCCAATTTTCTGAAATTAAGGGCATATTGCTAAAAGATCTACAGCTTTGCCACCAATATCTATCTTTACCCCTATTGGAATTGGTTATAACTCTTTCGTATATAACGACGCAGTATCTTAATCAGCAATGCATAGGACCTGCGTTTCCGTAGCGAAACAGTAAATAATGGATGTGGTTAATATTAGCTGTACAAATATATTAACACCTAGTCCATCTGACTTTCAATTTTCAATTGCCTGTCTTCGTCAATTCATGAACTTATATATGAGGATACAATTACACCCCACTTTATCGTCCATTGATTCGTTGAATTTGGGGTTGGAGTTCGCAAAATTCAACACCATATAAAAAAAAATCTTTAAGTGTACGGTAAAATGTTGCGGCAAATGTTGGTGTTGAACGATGCAACAAGTTATGATGAGGGTGCATGACAAATAAATATATTTAAATAACTCTTCACCTTCTACACCAGAGGTGTTAGCGTGTATCACAACCAAGTAGCTCAGCTTTGACTACATCGAGCTGTGACACAAGAGCTAATGGGATGAATTCAGGAGAACAATGCAACAGTACTGCTCTTGAATGAAGAACTCGTAAAAGCCCTACAGAGAAAAGGAACGAGAAGGTGGTTGAGGAAATGACGAAGATCTGATGTGCGATAAGATCGAACAAAGGAATGAATAACATGAAGAACATGGAAGAAGAAGAATCAAACTAGACGTCAACGAAGACGCGAAATTAAATCGAGTGAGTTAACACCCAAAACCCACCCAAAAGGAAAAAATAAAATTACCGTCAAGGAAGAACTAAACCTCTTCTTGGCAAAGAAAAAATATTGTTTTCCGTTCTGTAGCGACAGTAAGAATAACTGGCGATCCTGCCCATCGTGTTTGAAGATCCAGCAAGAAGAGGAATTACAGCGAAAGGCTCCAAAATTGTCGCAGCAGTTTAAAAGGAGGATTGGAAACCAATAAGGATCTCTCACACAGACGGACCAAAAACAAAAACCAAGACGAACCTCAGGAGCAGCAAAAGCAGCGATATATCTAGGTGAGTCAGAGTAGTGTCAGTGCAGAAAAAATCACATATTGGTGAAAGTGACTGAGCTATACAAGCAACGAGCTCCATAGGAACTCCACATCAACCGACGCATGAAAGACCGGAAGGACAGAAAACATCGTTGGAATCTAATAAAAACCAAAATCAGTGAAAGTGAAAGTGAAAGTGAATGCGAAAACAACAAATATAGTGGAAATCAAACAACCAGGAACATGGCACAACTCACAGAATTACAAGCCCAGATGACGGTAATTCTGAACAATCAGAAAGCGCTAGACGAGCAGAACAAAATATTGGAAGCCCAAAACAAAGAACTAAAGGACGAAATGATGATGCTAAAAACAGGAATCCGAACACCGATCATAGCAAAAAAACTAGAACCAATCAAACTAACGATCACGAGACCAGAACAGATAGACATCAAAGTATTCGAAGGACTACCGACATTCCAAGGAAAGCACGAGGAATATAGAGCCTGGAGAAGTATAGCATGGCGAGCTATGGAAAACATAAAACAATTCCAAACCACAACACAATACTACACATGCCTTTCGCTACTCAGAGGGAAAATCCAAGGAGCAGCCTCAAACCTCTTGGTCACATACAACACAGTATTCAACTTCTATGCAATAGTAAACCGATTAGACTACGCATATGCTGACAGAAGACCATTATATGTCCTACAGGAACAGCTTAAGAGAATCAGGCAAGGAAGACAAAATCTACCAGAATACTACAACGAAATCAACAAATCCCTGAACTTAGTGTGAAGGAGTAAGAACTTTTATACAAGGACTACGGTGCGAATATACCCGAGGGACACTATATGCACACCGCCCCGAAGATCTAGAGAATGCCTACGCCATAGCAAGCACAATAACCCACGACAACGAAGGCTACCGAATTGGCCAACAACAACAGTACAGGTACAACGAACAAAATACCTACCAAAGAAGATGGCCACAACACCAAACGGGAAACTATAACAGACCCTTACAACTACAAGGAAACTACACCAACCAGCATTTTACACCAAGATACCCTGAAAATAGAAATTGGGAACGAAACGAAAACTTCAGGAACTACAACAACACCAGATCCCAACCAAATGTCCAAGTACAACACTTGCAACAACAGAGTGGAAATTTCCAAACCAACCCCAGTTACCAAACAAATGGCCAACAACATTCAAAAATTGAACCAGATCCAGAACCGATGGACATAGATGCATCAACAACTTCCAGGCAAAGAGTGAACCCCCTCAGAAAACCTCGTGGAAACCAGCACTTCAACAACCTAGCTGAAGAAAACAAGGAATCCATGGAATATAATGTAAGTGAAACCAAACATTTTATCCTAAAGGATTTTTTAGGATAGAGAGTGGGTTGCCTATAATTTTACTAAAAAACTTAAGAAATAATAAAGAACATAAAATTTTATTAGACACTGGGGCAACTCACAATTACTGTAAAAAAAACATTGAGTTAAATACAAGAATACCTATAAAACAAAAAAAAAAAACAAATACCATTCATGGGTCTAGTGCTATACAATACAAACGCGAAATTTTCATATTTAATAAGGAACTCGAATTTTTTGAATTAGAAGAATTAAGAGATTATGATCTCATATTAGGTATGCAAGGCTTAGAAAAATTAGGAGCAGTTATAGATATAAGCAGGAAGAAATTGACTATAGGAACACAAAAACAAAAATTAAACTACATAGTAGGTAATAGCACATATCAGGAGGGAATTGAAGAATTAGTTAGGGAAAATGAAAAAACCAATAAAAATTTACCTTATACCACAAATATCCAAGCTACGATACGGACGAAAAACAATGACCCTGTATGCTCAAAACGGTATCCTTATCGTATCGCTGATCATGAGTTTGTAAACTCAGAAATTGGACACCTGCTGGATAAAGGAATAATACGACCCTCGCAGTCGCCCTATTGCAGCCCAATTTGGATAGTAGCAAATAAAGGTATAGACGAAAATGGGAAACCCAAACGACGATTAGTAATAGACTTTAGGAAATTAAAAAATAATACGATCCCAGATAGATATCTAATGCCAAACATACAACATACGATACAGAATTTAGGAGAAGCGAAATTTTTTTCGACGATAGATTTAGAATCCGGATTTCATCAAATTTTAATGAACGAAAAAGATAGGGAAAAAACACCATTCACTGTTAACGGTGCTATCTATGAATTTAATAGAATGCCATTCGGATTAAAAAATGCTCCCGCGATCTTCCAACGGTGTGTGGACGATATACTACGCCCCTACATAACAAAATTTGCATACGTCTATATAGACGATGTAATCGTGTTTTCCAAAACGGAAGAAGAGCATATCGAACATTTAAAGACTATAATGAAAGCACTAACAGACGCTAGACTAACAATCTCAGACGAAAAATCACATTTTTTTAAAACATATGTTAGATTCATAGGATACATAATAAGTCATAAAACAATAAAAACAGACCCTGAGAAAGTAGAGATTATAAGAAAATACCCAGAACCAAGCAATTTAAAAGAATTACGCGCATTTTTAGGATTAGAACTAGTAACAAAACGAAATAGTGAGAAATACAAAATAACCCTAAATAAAGAACAAAAAGAGAGTTTTGAGATATTAAAAAGAAATTTAGAAGAATGCATGGAATTAACACAACCTGACTACAGTAAACCCTTTGAATTAACAACCGACGCTTCAAACATAGCAATTGTCGCAGTCGTGTCACAGGAAAATAAGCCCGTTTAACAGCTACAGAACAAAACTACGCCACGAATGAAAGGGAATTACTCGCGATTATATTTGCACTACAGAAACTTAGACTGTATATCCAAGGAGTCTCTGAATTAACGATCTATACAGATCATCAGTCATTAATTTATGCACTATCAGAAAAAAACACAAATAGCAAAATTCAAAGATGGAAAAACACTATAGAAGAATATAGGGCACAAATTAAATATAAACCTGACAAACAAAATATGGTCGCCGATGCTCTTAGTCGCCAAAAATTCAATACATCTACTTTAGAAAGTGCACACTCAATTAGTAGCCTCCCAGAAGACAAAATAAAAAGCGTAACTAAAGCAGTCAATTGGTACATAAATCAAATCTACATAGAATTTTCAACCGAAACAAGTTTAACTACAGAAACAATTTTTCCTAACTATAAAAGACACCACATAAAAACAAATAATTTGTAAGACATTACCCCTATATTAAAAAAAATCATGAATCCAAAAAACCTTAAATGCCATACATTGTGACGAGATCACCCTCTACAATATCAGACCCCAAATCGAACAAACATTCCAATGCGAAAAGATAATCCACACCCCAAACTCAGTAAAAGACATCCAAGATAAAGAAAAACAATTAGAAATAACACTGAAAACCCATCAAAGGGCACATAGATTCTGGAAAAACAATTTTAAAGAAATAACAGAGAACTACTTTTGGCCAAAAATGGAAAAAGAGATAAAGAAAATAGCTCTGAAATTTCAAAACTGCCTTACGAACAAATATGAAAAACAACCCAAAGAACAAATCATTAATCCACATAATCTACCGAATCTACCCGGAAAAGAAATTCAAATGGATGCATTTTTCTGCGAAAAAAGAAAGTATATCACAGCAATTGGTATGTACAGTAAATATTTATATATACGAGAAATAACTAACGAAACCCAATGCTACAGAATCATAGACGAAATCTTATCACTAATATTCCCATTCGTAGAAACATTACTTACTGATAACGAACGTATACTCGGGATTAGAGAACAAAAACAAATATTGATCATCGAAAATTACTTTATTGTTTTTCAAAATATTCCCCGTGAAGATCTATACACTTTTGCATGCGTTTGAACCAATTGTCGAAGCACTTTTGCCACTCTGATTGAGGTATCTCCAACACATGCATTCTGAATGCAGCAACCGGATTTGGCTCATTTTGAAACACCCAGACAGTCGACTGCAGTTTACTTTCGGGTTCATACGCGTAAATCCACGATTCATCACCTGTCACGATGTCATAGACGTGTTTCGAAGCACCGCGACCGTATTTTTTGAGCATTTCTTTCGACCAATTGACACGAGCCTTTTTTTGGGTGATTGACAAATTGTGTGGGATCAAACGCGAACAAATTTTTTTGACAGTCAAATGTTTATGCAATATTGAATGTATGCTGGTCCCACTAACGCCTAAGGTTGTCTCAATCTCACGATAGGTCACATGACGATCTTCCAATATCAGTTCGCGCACAGCATCAATGATTTTCGGAACAACAACTGATTTTGGACGACCTTCACGAGATTCATCTTGGAGTGAACTACGACCACGATTGAATTCACCATACCATCGATAAACACTGGTCCTTGATGGAGCTTCATCGCCAAAAATTGAATTAAGTTCATCCATGCACTGTTGCTGAGTTAATCCACGCCGAAAGTTGTAAAAAATAATCGCACGAAAATGTTGACGATTTAATTCCATTTTTGGGCCGAGATGAATCTTTTAAGTTACTGTAAACAACACAAATAGCGCTCGTATGTCAAAACGTTCTGAGTGCGTATAACCTCAAAAATGTCCAACTTTACGACAGAGCTGTCAATTGCCGGATTGCAACACTAGGGTTGCCAAATCCCGAAACATAAGAGGCAACCCTCGTATTTACAAGTACCCGCACAGAATACATATTAAGCTCTAGAAATATAGAACATATCTCAACACCAACCCAACACTCGACTACAAACGGAAATGTGGAACGAACACATTCGACATTATTAGAAATTAGTCGAACTTTAGCAAGTGACCATGCAAGTACTTTAACAGACGAAGTATTTAAAGCCGAGAAAGAATACAATAAGACAATCCATTCAAGCATTAACGAAAAACCAGTGGAAATATTTTTCGGAATAAAAATTACAAATATAAAAAAACGGTTGGAAGAAACACAAAGTAAACAAAACAAATTCCAAAACAATACTCGAGTGGACAAACGGTTTAAAAAAGGTGACATCATATTTATAAAAAACGACAGAAGAGGAAAAGAAACTCCAAGATATATCAAACATATCGTAAAAGAAGGTAACGGCACCACTGTAACAACAAATAAAAATGCCAGAATTCACAAAGATAAAATACGTAACATTCCTAATTTTAACAACAGTGATAACAATAATAAAGAGCACTCATGTGATAACACCACTTAATAATAAGAGAATAATAACAATCCGGACATCCGACAGCTACACATTCAATTCTACAGATATACTGATACACGAATTCAACATAACAAGGATTATGGAACCCTACAGGAAAATTATGGAGATATCAGAGGTAAATATGGCGACAAAACACACTATACTTCAACGTAAAACTGAAAACTTATATTCACACTTAGAAGACAGGCATTATAGAAATAAAAGAGGTATAAAATTCTTAGGGACAATTATTAAATTCATTACTGAAATGCGAGATAATGACGACTTAGTACAAATTCAAGAAAAATTAAATCAATTAACAGACAATAACAATAAACAAAAGGTTATAAACGAAAACATGTACAAAATCTTGGAAAATATAGAACTTGAAAAAGACCATAAGACATTCATTCTAGAAGAAACCTCTCACATGCTAGAGATTATTATAGATACAATCGCAGCAGGGAAATTAGGAACATTTCACACAGGAGCTTTAAACTTAAACGAAGTCCGAGAAATTATATTACACGAGAAAATAGATATACCTATCATAAGCATCTTAACTAAGTCAGAAATCCATATTTGTAGGAATAAAGAAAGCATTTTTATAATTTATCAATACCCCATAATCATTCATAAATGTGAAACCTACGAAAATATAGCACTGGACATCGAAAATGGACTAGTACAAATAGAAAGAAATATTTTAAAATATAATAAAACAAAATATAATGCTCTGAAACACTAAATATAAATATCTGTAAAATAACACATATTGATTAAAAAAAAAATAAATAAATAAATAAATAAATAAATAAATAAATAAATAAAAAAAAATAAAAAAAAAAACCTAATCGAAAACAAAAAAGCATTTTGTAACATAATAAAAGTAAAAAACCCAGACATTATGAGGATACCCGATGATACAAATATACTATCCGGAGAACATAGACTAAATAATGAAAAGATAAAAAGAATAAATTTAATAAATATAATGTAAACATGGGAAAGTTAATATTAGAATATGTAATTCATAAGAAAGAAGAAGAAATGGAAATAAACAAAATAACATATAAAGATAACGACTTTAAGAACATAGATTTAATTAATAAATATGTACCCCCAATAAAATACCAAACAATTATATATAGTACTATAAGTGGAACTAGTGTAACCATCCTAATCTTATTGATGTATATACTCAGAATTATATATAAACATAAAAAATACGAGTCATCATATCAAATTAAACTGTTAGAATTAAGAGAACTAGGTCTTTTGGTAGGAACCAAAAATTTAACGGAGGGGGAGTTAACACCCTAAAACCCTAATTATCTATAATGAGTCAATCCACAATATACATTACAATCTACATTACGGATGACTCAAATCTACATTACGGATGACTCAACATACAATCTACATTACGGATACATTTATTATCTATAGAATACTCATTAGCATTTCTTTATCTTCACTAGCATCCTTATCAACTGAAAATGTATAAAAACGAAACATTCACAACTAAAATGGCAATTTATTACACCTTCACTCCGGCCGACAAAAAGTCGAGGACAATCCTCTTAAAACGAGTCGCTGCCTCTTGGGAAAAGGACGACATCGTAACTGCTCTTGAGGCAACATTTCCTAACGTCAAATTCATTGACGTCAAAAAATTCTCTCCCCCACAGCGGTTTGTGAACATCAGACCGCAAAGATACACCAAGCTGAACATATGGCAGCTTCTCCTTGCCCCAGGAACCGACATAGATTCCATAATACGGACAAAGTCGCTTCCAACTTTGCATCAGCAAGTTGTCTTCGAGGTATTTCATAACAGAGAAATACCTCAATGCAGACGTTGCCAACGTTTCGGGCATGTCTCCCGAAACTGCAACATGAGTCGCCGTTGCGTTCGTTGCGGAGAATCCCACGATATTGGCAAGTGCGAACTTCCGCTAGCGAAATACGATCCGGCAACAAATGTGCAGGATGAAATAACACTGCCAACTTGCTGCAACTGCGGCAACAAAGGGCATCCGGCCAGTTATAGAAATTGTCCTAAATATAAGGAAATTAAACTAAGATCCAAGGAGACTCGAGCTAAGCAAACAGCCAAGTCAGACTTCGGAAAACAGGCCACACAAAACCTCATCCAAAATGGATTCACATTTGCCGACATGCTTAGGGGCCAGCAGGCAAGGAATACAAAAACCCTTTCAACTCCTACCCCCCAAAAACATATTCAAGTCCCTAAGCGAGCCCCGGTAAAGCCCAACACGACGCCTCAAATTCAAGCGGTGGTGCAAAAGCCTCCGAGGGGGCAATCTTCAATGCTCGAGAAACTACTTAGTTTCTCCCGCTTAATTGAGGATATCCGACCCCGATATGAGAAACTATCAACCGAGGCAGAGAGGGAGGCCCTCCTTTTCACTGCATATGCAAGACATACCCTCCACAATGGATTCCAAAATTAAAGTTATCCTCTTAAATGTCAACTCCCTTGTTTCGCATTCCAAGCGTATGATAGTTTCTGACTTCATAAAGGAAAGCCGGGCGGACGTGGTACTTGTAACCGAAACTAGGTTGCATCCATGTCACCGTCCCAATTTCCCAAACTTCTCCATGATTCGAAGAGATCGAACCCTCACTGGCGGTCCCACCATCAACGGAGGTGGAACTTGTATACTGGTTAATAGCGGACTTCGCCATGAAGCTATTGACCTCCCACACCTAGAGCCCATAGAGGTATCTGGAGTTGAACTGCATCTGGCTAGTAATGGTAGAGTGAATATATACTCCGTATACCACTCGAATAAAACCAATAATGGCCCCATTAATCCCGAGGATATCGGCAAACTAATAAGGACCTCGGGGCATACACCCTTCATCATAGGCGGCGATTTTAACTTCAGACATCCCCACTGGAACAACTCTGTCTCTTGCCCAAATGGCACAAAACTGTACCAATGGTACACCGCAAACAGGTATGCCCTCAACTTCGAAATAGTTGCACCTACGGTTGGTACTCGAGGTAACTCAATTCTGGACATATTTATTGTGTCCAAAGACTTACTTCCACAAATCACTCCTCCTCAAGTTTCAGCGGGTGTATCTGACCACAATGCTGTGACCACATTCATTCGCGGCTATCGAGCATCCCGGGCTCATATCAGATACATACCCGATTATGGGCGGACAAACTGGGACAACTTCAATATTACATTGAACGATAAACTCCACCATTTCTCTCTTCCCACTGACAGGAATCTAACGACGGTTGAGATAAACAACGTTGCAAAACGACTTCACGAGATTCTAGTTGAAACTTCGGAGACTCATGTCCCGAAGTATAAACTTGAAAAGACCTATCAGATTCCCCATGACAACATCACTCTTCGTCTCATCCGGGAGCGTAAAAAGCTCTGCAGAATGAGATATCGTCACCGGTTTACGCAAAGGGAGCCATTATTGCGATCCATTATTCACAATATTGGTACACTGATAAAACAGAGAATCCAAAACAATCGTACCCGACAATTGGAAGACAAGCTGAAGGGTATCCAGATGGACCAGAACGTTTATAAAAATGTTAAAAAGATATGTGGCGCTTCCCGCATCACTGGGCCAATTATGCACAATGGTGTTGTTGTCAATAACGACACCAATAAAGCAAATATCATCGGAGAGACCTTCGAAAACAATCACAAACTCACTCTCCAAGATGGCGACCCGGAAACTAATGCAATCGTTAGTTCAGAGGTCCACAGTAAGTTGGACGACTCCAACGAGCCAATTGTTGTCTTTAACCCAACTAACAGTGCATACTTCGATGACACACGTGATAATGGTCACGGTTTCATCACACCAAATACCCTACAGAGTCTGGTTAAATCTCGACACCCTAAGAAGCCACCTGGTATCGACAACATGTCATACCACTCGTTGCGAAGGCTTTCTGCCTTATTCTTTATAAAGCTCTCCATTCTGTTCAACCATGCTTACAACATGGGGTACTTTCCCCAAGCTTGGAGGCACGCTATTATTTGTCCAATAGCAAAAGTTGGGAAACCAACGTATCACCCCTCAAGCTTTCGCCCTATCTCGCTTCTCACTTGCATCAGCAAAATATATGAAAAATTCATATACGAGAAGCTAAATAACTTTGTCAGTGCCAGGCACCTAATACCTGATTTCCAATTCGGATTTCGAAGAGCGCACAGCACCACTATGGCTCTCAATTTATTTCAAAACCACGTCTGCGAGCGGCCCTTTAATAAGGAACCCACCGTTGCGGTAAGCCTAGACATTGAAAAAGCTTTTGATACGACTTGGATCGAAGGTTTCGCTTTTAAACTACTGAATACTGGCCTCAGTAGAACGCTATGTAGCATCATCTACCAGTTCGTTCTAAACAGAACCTTCCAAGTTAGAATGAATGGAAAGCTTTCCCGAACTTTTTACGCCGCTGCAGGCGTACCACAGGGCTCCATTCTAGGCCCCATCTTATTCAATATTTACACCTCCGATATTCCCCGCCCTGTGGACGGGAGAGTAAACCAAATATGCTATGCGGATGACGTCCTGGTGTACACGTCAACCAAAGGCCCTAACCTCGCAACAAATCGACTCAACCGTCACTTGGACGAACTGTATCAGTATTACGGTCGATGGAAAATACGACTTAATCCATCCAAAGCAGTAGCCATAATTCTGAGTAGTAAACACTCCCAACCTACTTCTCGATATTCACAGAATATTCGAATAAAAATGGGAGATACTACGATTAGACCACAGGACAAGATGAAATATCTCGGGGTCACTTATACCCCAAAAATGAATTTCATCAAACATGTGACCCACATTCTCCAAAGGGGCCTTGGTCGGTCTAAGCAACTGCACAACATCCTGAAGTGGAGGAACAAAGTTGACACCAAAGTTAAGCTTCTCTGCTATAAGCAGCTAATCCGATCTGGAATATCGTACGCCTTTCCCATATGGTCCTGCATATCTTCGGCTCAAATGGAAAGACTTCGGGTTTTCGAAAGGAAACTCCTCAGAAGATGCACCAATCATTCTAGAAGGCCTGACGGTCGTCATTACCCCAACTCTCACCTATACGAAGGCGCCTCCATTACCCCTATCGACGAGTACTTGCTTCAATTAGCATATAAGTACCTCGAAAACATTCAGAACAGCGAGAACCTACTTGTACGGGACTCTTGCGTTCTTGACCCTTCTCTCTCTCGATCTCTTCGGATCAAACCCCCACAATTTCTTCTTCAGTACAAAACTGAAGAAAGCACCCTTCCCAACAACATTCCCCTCCATAATAGAGGATTCCTGGACCCATCCCATAGGGTCTACAATTAACAAACCAAACACACGAACGCACAGTACAAGACGGCACAAACACAAACATACACACCGACCAAAGAGCAGATTATCAGACGCCAAAGACGTGATCTGCGTTTACTACCGCACCCAAGACCCACCGGTCTTGTAAGATTTCTTTCCCACCATCCCTCTATAAAAGTAGTTAGAGAACACTTGGACTAACACTGTCCACACTATCCTTGGATACCCCCCGTTTTTCTTCTCTTTTCAGATGCCGCGAGACCGAGCCCAATATCCTCACGGATGTGGGTGATTCTGGTTATCGCAAGATGACCAGAAGTCAGAGACAAGATGAAGGACACATATGTCCTGTCTCGCCAAATTCGGCCTTCTCGCCACATTTTTTTTTTTTTTTTTTTTTTTTTTCTAGAATGGCAATTACTCTAAGCCACGAACATAGTTCGGACATTGTTTTTTGAAGTTTTTCTGTAAATAGTTACATAAGCAAAGGAAAAAATAAAATTACCGTCAAGGAAGAACTAAACCTCTTCTTGGCAAAGAAAAAATATTGTTTTCCTTTCTGTAGCGACAGTAAGAATAACTAGTGCAAAGTATTTATCGGATATAAAAAGAAAACGTAACGAGCGAAAACAATCGATAATCGTGAGTTCTCGTGCGATGAGTTATTAAAGGAATCAACAACATACAGAAGGAAAACGGACGCGATAAGAAAGGAGGACGAACTGAAATCGAGGGCGAGGTAATTTCGGTTATCCAACAACATTACAAGTGATTGGTGCGTTAATATTAAAGGAAAAACGAAGACGAACTGAAACCGAGTACGAAGCATTTTTCGGTTATTCAAAGCACGAGTTAACACAATCCTAACCCATGACGCATACAAAACATAAAAACCCACAGATAACATATCAATGTAAGAAAATGTACATAGTAACATAATCCTAGCCTATGGTTCACATCCTACAGATACAAGTCAAACACAATATCAATCAGATAAGAATACCAGCATAACAAACAATACATATACGTAAATAGCAGATGTCGACTCAGTCAGGCATCCAGTCAGAGAGTCAGTGGATCGAACGGTGTTCTGAGTAACATTGTACTTATGAAGTAGCTTAAGTGAATATTTAAAATAAAGGAGCTAGAATCCCAAAAAAAAAAAAAATCTTTTTTTTTACAACAACAATCCAACAACATTAACTCACGCGTAAAATTACCTTGAAGTAACTATTTGGTATTCCATAACCATTACTGATCTGTCGGAGCGTTGTAATGAGTTTCAAGCGTTTGCTCGCATCTGCGATTGAACGGCATGGTGAGTCAAGGGCGGTCGCATTGGGTGTGTGTGCGTCTGGCACAGGGCATTGCTGAGCAAAGTTCGTTCATATGGACTTTCTCAACAGCTTTGCGACTGGACGAAAAGGCTCCTTGAAAATCGATCAATCCGGGTTGTTGTGGACGGCGAGTGTTCGGATCTGTATCCTGTTAATTTGGAGGTGCCCCAAGGTTCTATTTTGGCTCCAACCTTGATTTTGCTTTACATAAATGGTGTGTTGGAGACAAGGGATAACAAAGTGTTCAGTTTTGCGGATGATAGTACGCTTGTTTCCTCCTTTTCGCGTGTTCGGCCGATCGGTGCATCTGCGTCGCATCAACTGAGATGTAGACAAATTGACTCTCTGAATCAGGATCTAAATAGGGTCATGCAGTGGGGAAGGGTCAGTCTCATCGGAGCGAAGACACAATATACAACATTCACAAAGAAAAGTGGATCATCGGTTCCACAGCTGATGATGAATGGCCGGGCCCTCGAGGCTGGGGAAAGTTTGGAACTGCTCGGCGTCACGATCTGTGGGAATGTATCATGGCATAAACACGTGTCGAGTATCGCCAGGTCAGCCTCAGGAAAACTGAGCTATCTTTTTAGAGCCAAGAAATGTTTTACTCCGGCCCAACTTCTTCTCCTATATAAACCCCAAATTAGACCTGCGCTCGAATATTGCTCTCATGTTTGGAGCTCGGCTCCTAAACATACCCTCGACCTACTAGAGAGTATACAGAGACGAGCGATCCGTCTGATCGGAGACACGGCGCTGACATCGGGACTACAGTCGCTATCACATCGAAGGCGCATAGCTGACCTCTGCCTGTTTTACAGATATCACGGGTACTGTTCTTCGGAAATTCATGGTATTGTTCCACGCAATTCGGCTTATATGCGCTCCACAAGACAATCCGACGGATCGCACCCGTTTGCGGTTCATCTCCCGACGGCGCGAACATCCCTGCATCAGAACTCGTTCCGTTACGGAGCGGGGAAGCTGTGGAACTCCCTTCCCACGCGAGTGTTCCCGGAGCGTTACAACCTGCAACTGTTCAAAAGGAACTGCAACAGTTATTTGATGGCATCTCGGGGCGCCCACTCGGCGCTATAGGTCCGCCTATAGCGGTATTTAATGTTGCTCTAATTAATTATAGATTCCGTTTTTCCGTTGTTCCGTTTGGTTTCACTTTAGTCATTTTTCCACTGTAGCTTTTAGATCTAATCGTCTTGATGGTATTAACATTTCTTTCCGTCGAAAGAAACATTTTATTGCCATCCCCACTATGGTGCTCAGTTAGGTTCTCTTTTTACCGCAAGCTCCTTTTAAATGAAAACGAAGCAGCATAAAAAGAAAACCAGATCCCATCCGCCCCCGAAACTTCGCTCGAAGATATACACTCTTCGACCGAAATACCAGTCACTATGAAAGAAAGAAACGAATCTTCTTCCAAATCAGCCCAGCCCACTAACACCATGTTGGGAACTCATAAAGTTCTGGAATTAGTCAAAAAAACGGTGCCGGTATATAATGGACACCAGGGCCCTACAGCAGCTATGGAACTACAAATGGTCATAGACATCTGTACTAAGACCCTAAGATGTTTGCCCCAGGAGGAGGAACAATGCTTCCTGAAGGGGTTGCCCATGTGGTTAGACGGAGAAGTTGCCGGATTTTCAATGAGGAAATTCCAAGGTCTTTCTGTTAGTTTTAACAGCAACTACAGAGCACCTTGTTACCGCAGCCGCCGTACGAGGATTTATACGAACAACTCTCCGAAATGCGACAATTCAAGACAGAAGACGTCACAGGTTTCGTTTCCCGGGTGAAACAACCTATGGCGCTCTGCAAGGAAGCGGCAACACGGTCATACGGGCAGGCATATACTGCTTCATTCGCCACGCAAATCGAGAGGTTGGCGAAAATCGTACTGATGCGCGGTATCCGAGAGAAACCATTCCGAAATCAGTTACTGACGGTCGATGAAGAGACTCTCGACGGTATCATAGCGCAGTTCCTCAGAAAGGTAAAAAGACGAAAGGAGGTGTTGCAAAAACGGATTACTATGGTATGGGAGATTTGACCAGGGCTGACGACTACCAAACATCGTCTCATAATGAAACAGTTTTTAGCCCAGGACACAACTCCACAATGGCCACAACACCGGCCATGCACAGTACCAACCCTTTTTCGACATTTCTAAGTAAGGAAACTCTGTCAAAAGAAGGCAGTATGCCAGCGCAAAGCTTGTTAAGTCCACATCCGTTTGGTCATCCTGAAGACAGTAAACGGAACCAAACATGGCGAAGCCCACTCCATCATTCACAGGGAGAGTCTTATATTCCTAACCATCCTGTAAATGCACTAAACCCTTTTTGTCGTCCAGAGGACGCACAGAAGTCGTTCAGCAGGCAACATCAACCTATGAACGACGCATCTCAGGTAGCTGGGAAGAATTATAATAGGTCGGTCGACACTAATCGGACCTTCACAGGTCAACCCCACTCCGTTAGACGCCCCTAACCTATGAGAAACCCATTTAAGCGTTTGGAGGGTAGTTGCCTTCTGGGCATCCACTGCATATTTTCGGTGGACTGCTTTTATCTCCAAGAGGCTGATCTCAGTGCCTGTGTCCACAATTAGGCTCGTAGTTGCTTTACGGCCAATGTCCAAGGGGAGTTGAAAAACTGGTACTTTTGTTGGAAACTGAGACCAGTTTTTAGGAGATTGCGAGTTTCATTCGGCCGGGTTGGGGGTGTCCGAACCGACCGCTTGGCGTCTCTCGACTTGTTTTTGTTTCTTGTGGACACCCTGCCGCCGTGGGGTTGTGTCGACTGCGTTTTTGGCACCGTTTATCGTCCTCATCTTGGGCAATGTCACTTTGTCGGCGCTTTGTTCTGCACTGTCAGAACTAGAGCGGTTGCGGCCTGCCTTGCGCCTACGGTGCCGCTGTCGGTTTCTCATGCGTTTTGTGTCCTTGTCGCTTTTAATGGTTTCGCGTTTTCAACCATTTGTGACCTTCCTCCGTTCGAGGGTGCAGGTCGGTGGGGTATTATGGCAACGTACAGTCCTAGCGTGGGTGTACAGGTTGATGATTTGTGGGTTTTCTCCATTTAATACTGTAACCGCACTTCTCCCCCATGTGACCATTTCGGCCACAAAACTCACAGTAACATCAAATGCTGTACACTCTTCGATTCGATGTAGCTGGTGGTTTGGAAGTAGAGGGTTGGACCGGTCCCTGATTTGTTTGATTCGGGGACTCCCTCTGCTGATATCGTGGCCTATTTTTAAATGGTCCTAGTTGTACATCCTGTGCCCGCCAATCCTCAATATCGTGCCCAACACTGTCATACAGGTGCCCGCTTTTGTTGCAGAAACTGCACGTCATGCGTGCAATTAAAGGGTGTGGCATGCGACTGTCTTGGACCTGGGTGGGCGTATTATTATGATTATAATAACCACCGCCCTGTTGAGGTACTGATACCCCGGCCGGGTGTATAGCCGCTTGGTGGTTGAAATTCCTGTGGTAGTGAAAAGCTTTTCGACAAGGGCAAATCTAGGAGATGCTGTCAGTGGAAGTTCAAACTACATCAAGAAATCCCTTATAGCTTCCAGGTATTATACCCCTTGTCGGGGTTGTCGGAAGACGCCCTGTTGGGTAACGACTTTCTGTCGCATAATTGCAAGGTTAATGGGCCGGGAGGTTGTTTGGAATTTCCCCAAACAGTCATTAATCTTGAAAGTTTTGCCATTGACTTTGCAAATAAATGCACAGGAAGGTTTCGGCATAAGGCAGCCGAAAGGGAAAACGTACCAAAGCGACCTGTGGAGGTTGAAATTGCGGTCGGTAAAAATTTGAAGATAGAAATGATTAAAGAAACAAAAGTGATTCAAAAACCGTTCACTTCAATTAAAATATAAACTTTTGATTCAAGTAACAAACTTGTGAAAATCTAATCAAACAAAAACCTTTAGTTTAATTAAAACAGAAATGCCAATCTCGTGTTTTAATTTGGAAAATAATTCATTCAGGTTCAGGATACATAAAACGCGTTCAGTCTTTTTGAGGCGCATATCCAAAAGAACAAGGGACAAGGAAAGTAACTAGTCGACCGGGAATCCCCAGAGAACAACTCAAAAATGGAAAACAGTAAGTGCCCCTTTTTCCTTTCTACAAAACCTATTGTAATTGTTTGCCAAAGAAATAATGCAACACGTTATCCACCGCAAGCTCTAGAGCTCGCAACCTCAAGTTGCCTTTCTGTATTGTGTCGCTAAGTCCTGACAGTAAAGTTGATGGGCTTAGCTATATTAAATGTCTAAACCACCAAACAATAAGGTGGGAAAAATAAATAAATCCAAACACGTATTATAATGTATATTTTATTATTTATTTTATTATAATATTATAATTTTATAATTATAATTATTTTATAATAATATTATTTATTATATTATAATGTCAACGCTTCCGCCATGTGGCATCGTTCAAATGTGTAACGTGCCTAAACGAACAACCTGTTGGGAATGCCCGTTGGGCAAAGAACAGCCACCGGATAACAATTAGTTATCCTGCAACCATTCATCAGCTAACATTCAGACGGTACGGTTCGTCCTGCCTTCCATACGTTTTACATTCTAATTGTCTTCCCACATTACGTGACCTAGCAGGTATACCAAATACCTGAACAATACAGTACAGTTTTGTTTTCGCGCCGTGTTTTGTTGTGTGAAAAGTGACAGCGACAGTGAAGATACAAAGACCAATTAAATAAATAAATTCTCTTGATAAAAACAGTCAAAACAAAGTTATTATATATAAAGATAATGAAATAAAAGATGACGAAGCCACGCGTTTTGACAGTCAAAATAAACACAGATTAATACTAACCCACTGTGAGAGTGTATGTGAGCACGTGCTTGGCAAAACAGAAAAAAAAAAAAAAAACAAAAAATAAAATAAGGAAATCAAAGAAGTAAAAGAAAAACAAAACAGAAATAACAAATAAAAATAAAAAAGAAACAAAAGGAACTAAAATATACAGAAATTACAAAGTAAAGCCAACCTAATAAGAGGTTTAAAACAAAGACTGGCCTGCTATCTTGGATGCAACAAGGTCGGTGTATTAACCTTCAGCATGCAGAATGGCAGACAAAAAACAAAAAATTTAAAAATTGAAACCGGAGTCCGTGTTAATAAAACGCCCGGCGAGCTCCCCACTAACACGAACGACAACAAAAATAAACAAGCCAAACGAGGCAATAGCAGACTTGCTCGAAAAGGCGCAAAAAATGGAAGAGGACAATACATTCCTCCCGGTTACATATAATGACGGCCATGTCACCAATAACATGTTTGCATGTTTAGCGACTACCGAGACTGAGGACGAGGAAGAGGAAATCAGCGATCTTGAAACAAGGCTAGCCCGAGCAAGGGCGCAATTAGCAGAGAAGCGTCGCAGGAAAAAGGAATCTGCTGAAAAGGAGCAGCTAATAGTGAAACAACAGCAGCAGAAAAATCAGCAACAATGTACACAACAGAAGCCTACCCAACAAAAAGGATATCCACCGCAAGAGATTACAAAACAACAACCACAACAAGAGCAACAGGCAGCAAAAAGGAAAGCGAAGATGCCACCCATCAACATTACAGATATGGACTGTAACGAACTGGTAAGTCTATGTAAGCTTTCTATTGGGGAGGCTTTTCAATTAAAAGACTGACAGGAAACAGGTTTGCCATACAGACAAATTCGGTTGAGGACTTCGAAAAAATGAAAAATATGCTAAAAAGGGCCACCGCTGAATTTTACACCTACACCCCGAAAGAAGTAAAGAATATAACGGTTCTACTAAAAGGCGTCGACCCTGAAACAGAACCATAAGTTCTATTACAAACGCTACTAGAGCTTAACTGTAATGATATTGAGTTTATTGCGGTAAAACCTTTCAATACAGCTAGGGCCAGACGGGAGAATCGAAAATTACCATTCTTCCAGGTGCAGGTGGGCCCTGGGAGCAAAATTGGTGGACTTAGGAAAATCACCATCCTGAACCATCAAGTTGTCACATGGGACAAATTGAAAGAAGGCAGAGATATAATCCAATGTCTTCGCTGCCAAAGGTTCGGGCACTCAGCAGCAAACTGCGAGATGCAGTATCGATGCGTAAGATGCGGACAGGACCACAGCGCAGAACAATGCACGTTAGGTAAAGAAAGGGTAGACGACAGATCTCTCCTAAAGTGTGCAGTTTGTAAGAGTGAGTTCCGCGAACTACAGGAAAAAAAGTTTTCACAGCAACGAACATTAGAACGCCCGATAGTTCAAGCCCGACCAGCACTAAATGTTACACCCCAGTTCTCGTATGCTCAAGTAAGAGCTGGTAGGAGAAACACTCCACAACCCACCACACGGGTACCGCCGTAACATGCTGGGCCTCCAGAAACAGTAACACTAGCAGATGTGCTCACAACCTTGGTCGCTATTCAGACGCAGATGACACAAATGCTAAAACAAATAAAGGACCAGGACACTAGACTAGACTGGGTCTATTCGCAGTCGTCTAGCCAGCCGTCAATATAAATCCCCCAACAGAAAGCACAATTAAGGCTCTAGTCGTGAATGTAAATCGTAAATCAGAATCGGGAGAAGAGCCGCTCTCTTTAAAGTGTTGCAAGATGAAAATTCTGACGTGCTTCTGGCTAGCGAAACTAAGCTGAATCAGAGGCATAAACTATGTCACACAAACTACGACATTATAGGAAGAGACCGACCCAACTCCACGCAAGGAGGAGGGGTGGCAATCTTTGTTAAAAAAAAACTTCAACATAAGGTAATATATAGTGGTGAGATGTGCAGATTTCAAGTGCTTCAAGCGTGCATTATACGCATACCCCTCCGACAAGATAGGGGGATGTATGTGATATCTGCCTACGCACCAGAAGCACATCAACAAAATCAATTTATAGTGGAGCTAGAGACTCTTTTCCAATGCTTACAACTTTACTCGGAAGGGAACTATTACATAGTAGGTGGCGATTTGAATGCTAAACACCCAAATTGGGGAAATAGCATATACAACACGAGAGGAAATCAACTAGCTGGTTGGCTAGATCAACATCACATTGAATATAAGGCTGACCTGATAGCTACAGAATATCCTTCTTTCCCCAGAGGAGGATCGTTCCTAGATATTATGCTTATTGACACACAACTTAAACATGCACATACTAACAGACAAAATATAACCTGCCTACGCACAATTGAGTATGACAGCGACCATTGTGCATTATCAATGGTGATAAAAACACCAAGCGAAGTTGTGGAACTCGGTGAATGTATGATACCGCAACCCTATAACTATGGGAGTATGCGATGGACGCGTTTCACGAGAACCTTAACAAGAGAAATTCGCTTAAAAGATATTAACCCTCCTACCAACAGAAACATATCCAACGATGACATCGACAAATACATACAAAAAATGAACGAAACCATAAAACAAACTATGGACAAAACAATACCAAAAACCACACCTAAGGACAACATGAACATGTACCGAAACGCCACAATCAACGCACTCCACAGAAAAAAAAGTAGACTTCTGTCGCAACTAAAACTACGGTGCAGACGATTTATTGATAGGCACGACCAGGAGATAATATCACTGAAGTCCAGATTAAAAAATCTCCAACAGCTGATAAAAGCCAACTATAGGCTATCAGCAAATTTGTATTGGAACAACAAAGTTCGGGCGGTAAAATCCAACAACCCCAGTATGTTCCCGCAAATTAATAAAATATTTAGACGGAGTAATGAAAACGAGATTCAGTGTCTCCAAATACCACGAACTGACGAAAACCAACGAATGCTGACAAATATAGGGATAGACACAAAGAACGCCATCCTAAATGACGAAGTTTTTGTGTTTGAAGATCCCTTGGAAGAAGTGAATGTTGTAGGGGCCGTCTTTCAAGAACTGTACAAGACAAATGATGTAATTCGCCGCAACCATGGCTTGGAAGATAGAGTTTTACTGAATTTTCGTCATCGTCATCATCGTCGAAATGACATTTCACAGTGGCGATCAGAAAACCAAGGTTTTATCGAATTCAATAATGAAAATACGGCAAACGCCGAGATGACTGTCGGAAGCGTCAACAGCCTTTTGATCACTAGTGAAGACATCCATGGCGGCTTTGCATCATTAAGAAACAAAAAATCTGTTGGAATCGATGGAGTACCCAATATAGTACTCAAACATCTTCCCCCAATCGCAATTGACATATATGCAGCCTTGTTTAACAACGCTCTGAACAACGCACAATATCCAGTACGTTAGAAAACGGCCATCATCCAACCGTTACCAAAAAAAGGGGAAGGCAGAACAAACCCAAAAAATCTGCGATCGATCAGTTTGTTACCGAGTATCAGTAAAGTATTCGAAAAGGTTCTAAACAAGGCTCTACTTAAACGGGTTGAGGACAATAATATTATTCCAAATAACCAGTTTGGTTTTAAAGCTGGTCATGAAACCACACATGCCGCAGCTAAACTGGTTTCAGACATTCAGTGGCATAAAAATCTAAAACAGTGCACAGGTGCCCGTTTGATTGACCTGGAGAGG
The DNA here is from genome assembly GCA_963931805.1 of Microdon myrmicae. Lineage (NCBI taxonomy): Eukaryota > Metazoa > Arthropoda > Insecta > Diptera > Syrphidae > Microdon > Microdon myrmicae. Next base: position 174,207,913 of record OZ007497.1, on the reverse strand, counting down.
GCCTTCGACACCGTTTGGATAGAAGGGTTATACTTCAAGCTAATGAGACTAGGCATTCATAAACCACTACTGTATATACTATACGACATGTTGAATGAAAGGAAATTCGTCGTCAAAAGTGGCAATGTGACCTCCAACATTACTTACCAAATAAAAAACGGTCTGCAACAGGGAGCGGTGTCATCTACGATCCTTTTTAATATTTACACTAGTGACCTAATAAGGTCTCTTCATCAGGCTATTGCGTATGCAGACGATCTGATAATATATAGAACAGCTCCAAAAATTGAAGTCATTAACAGATTATTACAAGGGGATTTCAATGATGTTCAGCGATACTGCGACAACTGGAAACTCAAAATCAGTATCCAGAAGTGTGAAACCATCCTCTTTAGAACACCACTGGCTGAAGCTACCAGAGACACCAGGAAAAACTGGCGAAAGCTAGCTATTATGGGACCACACAAACAAACACTAGAAACCAAAACTGTAGTCAAATACTTAGGCATCTGGCTGGATCAGTATCTATATTTTAACAAACATGTGGAAGCTGCCCTGTCCAGGGCAAAGAAAGCTTACGCTATGACAAGAAGACTGTTTCATAGTAGTCAACTTGACAGCAGAGTTAAAGTTATATGCTACATGGCTCTCATCAGACCGATGATCATATATGGATGCCCAGTGTGGTTTAATGTGGGACCTAGCTTAATGGAAAAGATTCGGATTTTTGAGAGACAATGCCTCAGGACGTGTCTCAACTTACATCGGACTCCTGAATCCGATCACAAAAAATACTATCCCAATGAAGCGTTGTACAGTGGGGTCAATATAAACAGAGTGGATAACTTTATGGTCAAGCCGATCCGAGGGCATATTGCGAGATCAATGAGCTCCCCGAACGATTTAATTTTCGGTGCATATTACCCAAACAATAGGTATTATGAGGGGGTACGCCGCAACGGCTTTATTCCACCAGAAGCATTCCTTAGTCTTGACATGAACGGCCTCATACAAAATGAATCCGCTATACCGTTGATTTATCACGTGCGTCAGTCGGGTATAGATAAACGAATATGTTTTAATCGAGAGGTTGCGCACACTAATGAAGAGAGCCGTGCAGTTCAGTACGGCAGTAGCACAGAAAGACCGAAAAGACACGAATAAGCAACACCAGAGATTTTGGTGGCTGAGTGGCAATTAAAAACCTGTTTCCTTATAAAACTGGCAAAAAAAGGGAAGTAATAATAATAATAATAATAAAGCCCAACAAACAACGGAAAGCTTACATAGATTTAGCATTTCGAAGTCTTGATATTAGATTAAGGATAGAGTTAAGGTTAAAAAAAAAAAAAAAAAAAAATTATAATAATAATAATTAGTTTAGTATTTAAGTTAGATATAAGGTAAAAAAAAAAATAACAAAAACAAAGTTTTTTTCTGTTCTTCATTTTCTTTGTATCCAATTAAGTTCCCTAAAAATTCATGTAAACAAAATAACCATAATGTCGAAAGACAAATTTTCATGCTTTAAGCGTATGCATGTAACTTAGAGAGTCCGCAAGGGATCAGTAGTTAAGAAATAGGATAACATAAGCTAGAGTTTAATAATTTTTGTCTAGCGAGTAAGTAAATTATAATAATAGGAAGAAATAAAAAATGATATTAACCAAAAAAAAAAAAAGTTATCCTGCAAGAATACAGGTCATCCTGCTAGGTGGTGTAAAGAATACACCAATCGCGGAACAACCACGAAATATCATTAAAGCGCCTAAACCGGAGACACGAGCAACCATAACAGCTTTTTTTTTTTTTACATTTCTGTATTTATTGACCATAAATAATTTTTACAATAAGCAATACAGATAACTGATGATACCTTAGCTATAATTGTTTACATATACTTACTAGTACATTTTTCAAACAATATGATAGGAGTTACATATTGATTATGGATTAAGATTGTAGTGGGTAGAGCTTCCTGGAAAACGTCAGAAAACCAGGATATGGTTATTTACTTAACCTATGCTAATTTACTTAACTTAACTTAACTTATCTTAACTTAGTCTAGTTACCTAATTATTACTGAAATAAGTTAGTGTGGTGTGGAAGGGGGTAGCATAGTGATCTATGGGTTAGTGAGGATATTGTCAGTCAGGGATGTGGGTTGGGGAACTACTTTCCGTTTGTTCGTTGAAACGCAAAATATTGGAGACGGGTTGAATATTACTATATTTAAATTGGTGAGGTGAAAGCTCTGTATTGTGGTATACAACATCATTAGAGTTATTAACCAACCTGCCAGAGGTGAAGGACGATCTGATGTGGAGACAGTTCGGGTAGGCAGTTCGGTTATCTGACGGAGTCGATGTCAGCGCATTTATTATCGGGTTGGGATTATTGGGAAGATTTCCGATAAATTTGATGGACAGTTCGAGGAAGCGTCGATCTATACGTTCAATATTAGCGGCATAGTAGAGCAAACAACTGTTGTAATATTTGTGGGAGTTGGGATGACGGTTGAGGCCAGTGATAAGTCTGAAGCATTTCCTTTCGAATATGCGTAGCTTCTCCATTTGGGCGGGTGTGATATGGTACCACATCGGGGATGCATATGTGAGAGTGGGTCTGATTATCTGCTTGTAGATAAGTGATTTAACTTTGGGAGAGAGACCATTCGGCTTGTACATCACTTTTCTGCAGAGATTAAGTTGAATTGCGGCTGTGCGAATCGAGTTTTTGGTGTGGGCGGAGAAGGACAGATTGTTGGTGAAGGTTATTCCCAGGTACTTTAAGGTTTTGGGGGGTTTAATTATATTGTTATTTAACTTGATTCTGACTTTTTTATGGCAGCGTATGGTGTGGTTAGTACAATTCGCATTTCTGCCTTTAAACACTATGAGTTGAGTTTTGGCTAGGTTGAGTCGGATTTTCCAATTAGTAAAATATGCTGAGAGATTCGGGAGATAGCTGTTAATACAGTTTCTTGCCTCCTTGACAAACTTGTTGCTTGAATAAATTAAAGTGTCATCGGCATAGTTCAGCATTACTGTATTAGGTGACAGTGGCTGCGGGGTGTCTGAAGTATAAAGGAGGTATAATAATGGTCCGAGAATGGAACCTTGAGGAACACCCGCGGTTATACTGTATGGTGTCGAAAGAGTTGAATTTATTTTCACCATGAACTTTCTATCAGAAAGGTAGGAAGCGAGACGGTTTATAGTGTGGGTGTTTAATCCGAACATTGAATGTAGCTTATAGAGCAGTCCTGCAATCCAAACGCAATCGAATGCTTTTGCTATGTCGAGAGAGACGCATATTGTAGGGAATTGGTTTTGGAGATTCATTGTCACATCATGTGTCAGTTTTAGCAGAGCATGACAACTTGAGTGTTGTGGACGAAAGCCAAATTGAGAATTCGGGATAAGGGAGTTGTCTCTAGCAAATGAGAGAAGATTTTTGTATATCTTATATTCCAAAACCTTACTGAGCGAATTTAGCTGTGATATGGGACGGAAGTTAGCCGGTTTGTTGGAAGAACCGGATTTACTAATAGGGACTATCACCGCCTTTTTCCAACATTTTGGGAAATGTGAAGCGTTTATTATGTGGTTGAGAATAACGAGAATGGGGAGTAAGTTTTCCGGGTGAAGCCTTTTAAATAGAAGGTTAGGGATTCTATCCAAGCCTGCAGATTTTTTATTGTTACGCGAAGTAATCAATTCAGATAATTCTGTAAAGCTTAGGAATGTGTCGGTTCCCATGGGATGTGACGCTTTATTGGTTTCGTTGAATTCAGTAATGAATGGTGGGAAGGATGGCTCCAGTGTGCCTGAGATGAATTCATTCACGGTGTCGTGGAAATTAGTGACTGAGAGGGAATCGTTTTGTTTATGAGTTTTACAGAAGTGTTCAGCGAGACAGTTTGCTATATCAGTGTCCGATTGGGCGATGTTACTGTTAGTTGGTTGGATGAGATAGTCTATTCGAGGCTTGAATTTACGACCAGTTAGTCGATTTATATTTTTAAAAAGGTCACGGTTTGGTTTGATACTGTTTAGAGTAGACGTGTAGGTCTGATCGGTGAAATTTTTAAGTTGTCCATTTATCAGGGTGTTCAAAAGCTGTGTCTGTTGTTTAATAAAGGGTGAGTAATTTACGTCGGAGTTGTTTTTTTATGCGCAATAATTTTGTGAGGAGGTTGGGTAATGGTTTTCCTAAGTGGTTATGAGGGACGGTTGTAGCGGTATGCCTGAAGAGAGCATTTCCCAGTATTTGCTCTATTTTTACAGCTGCCTGGTGAATTCCAGTAAGGGATAGGTTTGAAGATTCCGGTAAATTATAATTTGAAAAACTGGCAGCAATATCGTTATTGACTTTTTTCCAGTTTGTTTTGGAAAAATTTGGGATAGGATTCACTGTGTAGAGTGGTTCGAGCGAAAGGACTTGAACCGTGGAGTAGACGGACCCATGATCGAATGGGAATGTAAAGGACACTGTAGGGGGGTTAGATGAATAGATATCTGTGGGTTTTAGGAAGAAATCGATTGTTGATTTGGTTGTACTACTAATTCGAGTAGGTTGCAATGGACAGTCTGCGTAAACATATGGATGAAGTGGGAGGAGATCTAGGAGTTGGTAGCCATATTTGTTGTACTTGATGTCATTAAATGATGTATGTCGAGCATTCCAGTCTCCCCCTATGATGAAAGGTGCCGGCAGAGACTGCTGGATTATTTGAGAAATGTCTGCACTAGGGAAGTTAGGTTCACGAGAAGGGTGAATGTATATAGACGCCAAAAGCAGTACTTTATTACTTCTGCAGAAGAGTTTAACTGTGGTGTATTCGACATTAGTTATGTTAGTGAACCTGATTTCAGTAAATTTGAATTTCTTGTCTATTAGAATTCCAGTACCTCCATGAGGGCCAGTGGTTCGCGGGTTGGACACAAATGTGTAATTAGGTATGTATACTCGAGAGTTTGATTTAAGCCAAGTTTCTGAGAGAAGAAAAACATCTGGGGAGAACTTTTCAACAAACAAACGGAGGTGTTGTCTACGAGTGTGGAAATATATCGATTCTGTGTTGAGGGAGACTAGGGTTAAACTATTCATTAAGGGAAAGAATGTGGGAAGTTATTAAATCTAAGATCTGACCTTTTTTTCTATTTCCGAGCTGTGTTTCAGGGTGGGTAACAGCGTATGCAGGCTTCTAATATAACCCATGATGTCCAGGTTGAGAACGTTGGAATTAGGTTGATGAGGTTTAGTCCAGTTTCGGGAATCTTTCGTAACATCTGCATAGGATATTCCTGATCCTGTGAGATGAGATGGTTGAGGTGATGAGGGTTTAGTTGCTGTTGCTATGGTTGGTGCTGGTTTATTTGTTGTCGTGTGTGCCGTTCGTCTCTCGAGGATTCGTAGCTTTTCGGGGCATTGGGAAAAGTTCGCTGGATGTGTGCCTCCGCAGTTACAGCACGTTACTGTGGTTTTATTTGTGGTTGTTGATCCATCAGCGTTTGTTTTTTGAATTGTTGTTGGTTCTGTACCAAGCGGGCTTACCTTGAATTCTCCAGGTGTATGCTGTTCGGCACATTTCCCGCATCGTGCACTTAAATGGCACGCAGCTGCTAAGTGACCTGATCCTTGACATCTTTTGCAATGGAGAACGTCCTGTTTGTGTGGTTCCTCAATCGCAATTTTATGCGTAAACAAATATTTTATTTGTTTAAGCCGGCTAACATCTTCGTTCGGTGGAATCTGTACGATTCGTAAACTCCGAATATTGTTTTCTCTCATATGAGGAGCTTGGAAGTAGTCCAATCTGTGTATACTCACTTCCAGACAGATCCTCGATATTTCGAGTAGAAGTTCCTCATTCGTCCATGCTGGGTCAATGTGCCTTATGATGAATGTCTTTGGTTTCATCTGGGCATGTTGAAAAGTGAAGAACTCATGTTTTTTTTCTGTGAGTTTTTTTACTGCCGCGTCGTGGTCCGTCAAAGCTGTTGTCATGATCGAGATCGAGGAGCCTTTGGAATTTGTGGTAAAGTTTCGATGTCCTAGGGCATTCTCGAACATCTTGATTACTTCCTTGATGCTAGTTGCATTTTTGATGTAAATTGGTGGTGGCCTCACCTTATTTGTAATTTTGTGTCTAACTGTTTGCCACTGGTCCTCTATTTTGTTGGTATATTGGGATGTTGACGGTTTATGTGATGACGATGGTTTGATGTTGGTTGTTAAGAAGATGCCTGATCTTTGGGGATGTACTTCCTTCATGCAGATATCGTCGTAGGTTTTGGTCGGTGATTGAAGAGAGCGTATTTTGTCGTGCTGTTGGTTCATTTGGGCTGTAAGCAGCCTTATTTGTTCCATGGCGTCATTGTATTTCTTATGGTAGTCGATGGTTGGTTGAGTAGTCATTGTGGCGATTTCCTTTGGGGCGTTTATGCTACTGTGGATGGTTTTTTTTCCGTTTTATAGTTAATTGTTGGGCAGCACTGAGACCGTTGCCCGGCATATGCGAACGCAAAGTCCGGATACGGTCGTTTATTTTTTGTTTTGGTTTACCAATTTTGGGATAGTTTTCACAAGGTATCGCCGAGATTTAAGAAATTTTCACTATCACTTTGCACACTAGAACATATTCTGTCACAAACCGTTCTTAATAACGGTACCACATTTATAGTCCACACGCGCACACGTGTTTTTCTTTTTTTTTTCTTCTCTTTCTGTCAAGCAGTAGCAGTGGCAAAACGCGTCTACTCACTAAGACGATCAGAGTGGGAATCAAACATAACAGCAATTTTACTGTCCATACAAGGACAGTTTACTGCATTTGAGAAAAAAATCGAAATAATTGAAAAAAGGTGACGGAACAGGTGGGCCGATTAGATATTATCTTCACTTCGGCTGAGTAAACCCTAAACATATTTGTTGTGAATATAAATGAGAAGTAGATTATGCTTTATAATATTTATTATATATGTAAATCACAACACACGTTGTGTTTTGTATTTATTTAATTTTAGTTTAATTGTATTTAAATTTAATTTGAAAACGTGGTTTGAAATTGTTTAACGTTTACATGTTAGGTATGTCTGTTCATGCTTAATGTTTCCTCGCTGGGACAAGCGCGGTGGGGAAGTTGACACGTAATAGCATTTGTAACTTCCGGTTGTGGGGTGGTTACCGCCTTCGCATCCCGATTCGCAGAACATACGTTTTGGGTTGTGCTTTACAGCCCATCGCTTTGTAGCCAGTTTTCCGAACGATCTTCTCCGGATTTGCAGGATTTCGCCACATCACCGTATTGCCATCGTGTGGGTGCGATGTGTTTTCGCAGTCTGCCTCTCACCCATCCAACCCGTAAGAAACCTGTAGCCAGCAGCATGCTAGCCTTTTCTCTTGGTAAGCGGATCATGGCAGCCTGCCTGGCATCTGGTTTTCTTCTTAAACTCTTTACCGCTTCCTTTGGGATTGCGTTCAGTGCAGGGAACTCTATAGCGATCGCTGTCAGTATTTCGTCCCCAGTGGTAACCTCATCTAAATCACCACACTCAACCGTGATTTCCTGTGACACTGTTTTGAGATTAGCATCTTCCTTTAGTACTTGTTATACCTTTGCTTTCAGTGTCTCGGTGGTGGCCTCTGGACGGCATTTTAGTTCCCGCAGCAATTCCCCTTTGGCTGCCTTCCGAACTTTATTCACGCTATTTGCGAGTTCATTTAGTTCGGGCTTGGCCTTCATGACGTTCAATATATCCGCATATGTTTTTCCCCGGTTTTGGATATTATTATAGTGTCCTGACGTGGCCTCTTTGTTTTATAATGTTGCCTTTAGTGGTATCATTTTTGAAGCCTCTTGACCCTCCAATCTCAAATCCCTCTTCCTTCCCATCTCGGCGATTGTAAACCAATTGCAATTGTGTGAATCATCAATTATCTGTCCCGGGACCTTGCGAGTTTTGTTTTGATTGGATTAGCAATTTTTCACCGCTTGCTTCTTCCGACGCAGATGGCTTCTTTAAACGAGTTTCCACTTCCTTATCATAAAAGCAACCAATGATCTCGACCTACTCTCGCACGGCATTAGTAACATGCCTTTGTTTTTTAAATCTTATCGTCTTTGTCAGTTTTGCGATCTGCTCCCCGAGTTGTCCGAACACCAAAGAATCATCATCACTTTCATTACGGTTTTGATCCGCGCTCATCTCTATACCACCACTGCTAGTTGCCGCCGTAAGTTATTCAAAAAAAAACCTTCCTTTGACCTACTGCGAAAGAAAACCCCCCCTGTTGCCGTCGGGAGAGTACAGCTATTGTGAACTTCTATCGGACCAGTCTCTGAAAATCGAATTTATTAAGACAAAACTGACCACGTATTGAAACAATCACTAACGGGGCACGTTCGCGCAAGAGAATGGGATCCACTTTGACTCTTGTCAATCTTATACGAGGGTGGGCTGAAAAGTTTCCGACCTAACAAAGGTACAAGACATGTTTTCTTAAAATGTATTTCTATTTTTCTACATAGTGTCCTTGTAACTCTACACACTTCTGCCAGCGATCCTCCCATCTCTCTAACCCAACAGAGCGCTTTGGAAATGTTCATTCGAACACGTTTTTGGTCTAACGTGAGCAAACGCGGCACCCAACCCAGGGACAGCTTTCTCATGCCTAAATCTTGATTTAATATGTCACAAACATGTTCTTTGGACATTTTCATAGCCTCTGTTATCTCTCTCATTTTAATTCGGTAGTCGTCTAGCACCATTTAATGAACTATAGCGATCTTATCGTCAGTTTTTCTAGTTTTTGGACGTCCCGAACGTTCATCGTCTCCCAAGCTCTCACGGCCACGTTTAAATTCAGCTGCCCAAAATTTCGCTACGGTGAATGATGGCCCAGAGTCCCCATACACAGAGTCCAATTGATTTGGGTAGACGTATTGCCTTTCAAAAACAAAAATTTAATGACAGCTCGATACTCAATTTTGTCTATTTTCACAAAAACACTCACATCGACTCACTCCAACAATTGTCAAATAAAAACTACGAGTCCAAAATAGCTGAAATTTTGGTGAGTAACTGTTAAAATATGCATAACTACATTTACTAGCTTTTATTGACGAGTGCTGCTTTCTTCACGTTGAGGCCGGAAACTTTTCAGTACATCCATGTAATATCGTTTTTTTTTTTTTTTTGTTCACTGATCCACTACTTTTTTTTTCCATTGCTTGTTACTGAATTTTTTTAATTCGATTTTCTCTTTTTTTTGACTCACTTTTTTAGTTATATTTTCTTTATAGGCCTTTAATAAACTTGTAATTTGTGTTTTTTCTTCTGTCCTCACTTTGCCTCACTATAAACCGCACTGCACCACCACCACAGTTGTGTATCAATTATTTTCGCAATATCAGAAAATAAAATAAAATAATCGGGCGCGTGTGCGGAGATCTGTTCTAATAGGTCGGTGTGAGGGGTGTCTTCAAATAAATGTGGGATTTGTTGCTTGTGAATCAATTCCGTAAAGAGATGACGAAATTGACGCCATTCAAGATAATTGTCGTTAAATTTCGGCAAAGTAAATATTGGCAGATTAAGATTGGAGCTCGCTACTATCGGCAGTGTAGCCGGCTAAACACTCAATTCGTTCTTCTTCCTGGACAATTCGATTTAGCATTCTTGGTTCCGTTTCTACAATTCTATGTATTGCGTCATTTTGTACCCCAATGCGATGGAGTTCCCTTCTGATTCTACTATCTGATAGTGAAGATCTTCCTACTGGAACCAATAATTGTGTATGATCCTTATTTTCAGTTCATAAAATGCGCTTAAGCGATCTGCGGTTATATCGTCTAAGGTAGTAAGTAGACGTTGAAGAGTGCAGGCAATGATTGTCTGCCTTCTGATTAGCTTATGAACCTCTGATTCAGTCGTTGACTGTGAAATGTTCCGGGCCTGTGGTGCAGACTTCGCGTTTGAATTGTTACCAGTGGTCGTCAATCAACTTCCTGACCTTGTATCATCGTCTTCTACCCGGATATCCTTAACTTTAACATTTTCAGGATTTTCAAGCGTCCCTTGTAGATCAGTTCTAGCTTCTTGAAGGTAGTTCCGCCATATAGGGAGTGTCATGCTTAACCGCGTTATGTATGGGCTCATGGTTATCTTTAAGTTGCTTCCAAATGAGTTTAATCCGTTCTAGCCTCTCTTGTTGATAGCGCCTCGATTTTTTTTAAGAGCTATCCTTTGAGATATATATCTTGAGCTTCGCTAGCTCATTTCCTAAGGCCTTCTTGCTAGCAGTGATGATGACAACGTCTACTTGGCCCATTTCGGCTTTTGATGCCTATTGTTGTGTCTGAACCTTGCTGATGTCCTGGCTGTATTAGTACAAAAACCTCCAAAACCCAAACCTGTTAATGTGCCAAAACCTCCAATGTCGGATCAGTTGAAGTCATTCGATGATTGTTACAGTTATAGCCGATATTGCCAGTGTAAGCCCTGACAAACGCTATGTTTTTTATCAGCTGAAATTGAATTCGTGACGGCAATCACGTCGGGGTCACAAAAAAATGTAAACCATTGACTCACCGTTTAGTTGACCACATCACGGTTCTTGTACCGTGACCGGAGGCAGTATTCACGCAGAGTCACCTCAAGCAAAGAAAGAAGTCTTAATTGGTTGATGGTTGATTATATCTGAACTTTATTCGGGATTGATATTGGTATTTGTACAGAAAATATTGCTTATTCTACGAAAATAACAGTATGCAAACCAGAATTGTAATTCCTGCAAATGTGGACAATTAATGTTTAATGTTAATAATTGCTGACAAGAGAATTTGTTTCAATTGGAGTCTGGGTAGCCATAAAATACTATTAATTAACCTAAAGCTGCAGTGAGATTCAAACGTTGGATAATGTTTTCTTAAAAGTAAACACCATCTCCAACACGCAGTTGTGGTCTGATAAGCTTCGATCTTATAGTGATTCTATATTTTAGTGATTCTAATCATTATTGTTTTCGTTCGAATCCCATTCTTTAAGTGAATCGCATGTCGTAAAGTGCTATAAGTCGGTGGCGGTTCCGCCAAACCCCACTGTCTACCTACCCGAAGAACCCCCATAACTACAACCCAGCCTTCATAAGTTTCTGCTAATGCAATCACATTACCACCTGTAAACGCTTCACGCATCAAGTCTATCAAATGTATTTAGCAAAAAGCTCTTCGAAGAGAATTCTTACCTTCATTCATTTATTCGAATTCAAAATTCTCTATAAGAATTCTGTTCCAAACATCATAAATCCCAAGCCAATTCGGCACCTTCGCTTGCCAGGCAAATCTCAATCTTACATCCACATTTTCCCTAGTCGAATTCCTGAAAACAAAACAATTTGGTTTACATATGATGTAACCATCATAACAGGGATCATAAACATTGCGTCGCCTATTCCCAGCCTCACCATGTGTATAATAAGTTCCTTTACATACACATTGGCTGGCGAGCTATACCCAAGGGACAAAAGCAAATATACGCATATTGCGTCTTAAGGCATAAATTAAATCCTACAGCATAGACAAATGCAAATAGGTATGGTATCATTACAGCTGCAATGCACATCTTAGACAATGATCTGCACGAGCTCTTTGTCCTTCATATTTCTGGATCTGCTTCTCAGGACCTGGCGGCATGAACAAGCAGAAACCCAATTAGCACTCAATGAGATTCGACCTGTTTACTTAGCCGAACTCACATCTCATTGATGCACATTATTTCCTTTCCTTTGTTTTCAGATTCGTTCTCATGACTTTGTCCCATGAAATAACCAATGTGCACACATACATGTGTATCTCTATGATCTTCTCTATGAGATCAGGTTACCAACCCCCAAAGAGAAACTTCACGTTTCTCTTGGGATGGAAAATGCATCCTTTAATTAAGAGAGCCAGTACCACTGGCCGAATTTCCTTTGCCAGGGAATTAATATCGCTGAGTCGTCTTCCATCCTTCAGTGCGCCCACATCGTGTCTGATTATAACCACCACAATGGGTCGGTCGGGTTTTCTACCCTCCGCCGCACCGGCCACACGGTACGGTGAGATACGGAGTTTTTAACTAATGGCCATCTTTATGTTTATACGTGTTTCGTGAATATTATTAAAATGACCTAATATCTATGTGAAAATGATAACTAACGAATACTCAACAATACCTTTGAAATATAACAAAAACATTGCCGCGGCAGAGTACCGAGTTGTAAAAATAATTATAAATATAGTTTTTTTACGTAAAATAAAACAAATCACAATAGACAATCAGTGCGTTTTACTTCTTTTATTGGTGCGTGTCTTGTGGCGGAGTTTTACTCCTTGTGTTGGTGACAATTTGCCGAAGGATCAATGGAGTCCCATTGTTCCTCATTCTTCGATCCACGGATGAACTTTATTTCTTGTTGGTGCCCGGAGAACTCTGATTTATAATGGAGGAAAGAAGAGAATCAGCGCCGTACGCCGGTGCACAATGCTTCTTCCCCATAAGTCCAGATCGCCCACAGCCATAACCAGCCACTTAACCGACCTCTTATTCCATTTATGTGGGATAGGGCCAACCACCCTAGTCCCTACAATACAACCCCATAGCGCAGGAACGCTATAGAAAACGATACAATAACATACGACAGAACGAACGAGACATACAGACATCTCGCACCCGTAGAGTTTTGAAATAAGTTAGTTAGAGTAGCATCAACTGAATGTGTACACATCGTCTTCCAAGACAAAAATAAAATCGGAAATAAATCACTTATATCAATCCTTGTTTTCTTATTTCGTGTATTATCGAACCCACATTTATGAGGTTAAGGAACACGTATTTGACTAGTAATAGATAAATTATAAAATTGTATGCCCTTATTAAAAGAGAAAAAAGAAACCGTGACTTGGAAAATAAAAAGCTGTACTTGGAATGAGAATATTTATTAAAAATTAAATTTTATATATATCTACTCTCGGTTCTTCGAGTCGCACAGTTTTCTTATTTGGAGCTTCTCTAAAACCCATTTCGGGCATGCGTCACACAAAAAAAGGGTTGAATGCTTACATTACTACACATTTCATTTCTTCATAAATTTAGTTAGCAACTTAATATTTTAAAATGGACTTATTATTCTACATATTCATGTCCTTAGAAGCAATATTCAGGCTATCAACTCACGAAGAGACTTCAGAGGTTGGTTCCTTACACTTTGTTGGTAGGAAGAATATTGCAAATAAAAATTCCAGGAGGCAGACACTTCCAAATATCCAAAGCAAGCCGGAAAATTCGATGAGTTGTATTGCCACATAGAAGAACTGAAAACAAAATACAATTATGAATCAAATATTAACAAACAAAACAAAATATAATATGAACAATAAAAAACGGTTGGTAGCCTATGGTTGTATATTCCACGAGGGCAATTTGATAAGTCAAAGATAAGATAAGGATTACAATCGAATGATGAAGTCATCTTAGAAACTAACGCCTGTTTTGAGGCAACCTATCATTTGGAAGGAATAAAAAAAAATGGAAAAACGCTGGACTAAATATATCGAGCGAAAGGGAGAATATGTTAAATAACATTTTTATTTGCCGAAAAAACTATCTTTTATTCAAAATTACTAATGTATCAAACTGCCCTCGTTTAAGTTCAATAAGTAATGAGTCAAATGCCTATAACAAATAAAAGTACTCATGGCATCCGTTTTTTTTTTTTTTTTGTTATTAGACTTCTCTCGGGAGAGGCGGACCTATAGCGCCGAGTGGGCCCCCCGAGATTCCATCAAATAACTGTTGTGGTTCTTTTTGAACAGTTGCAGGTTGTAACGCTCCGGGAACACTCGCGTGGGAAGGGAGTTCCACAGTTTCCCCGCTCTGTAACCGAACGAATTCTGGTGCAGGGATGTTCGCGCCGTCGGGAGATGAACCACAAACGGGTGCGATCTGTCGGATTGTCTTGTGGAGCGCATATAAGCCGAATTGTGTGAAACAATACCAAGAATCTCCGAAGAACAGTACCCGTGATAACATATGTAAAACAGACAGAGGTCGGCTATGCGCCTTCGATGTGATAGCGACTGCAGTTCCGACGTCAGCGCCGAGTCCCCGATCAGGCGGATCGCTCGTCTCTGTATGCTCTCAAGTAGGTCGAGGGTATGTTTAGGAGCCGAGCTCCAAACATGAGAGCAATATTCGAGCGCGGATCTAATTTAGGATTTATATAGGAGAAGAAGTTGGGCCGGAGTAAAATATTTCTTGGCTCTAAAAAGATAGCTCAGTTTTCCTGAAGCTGGCCTGGCGATGTTCGTAACATTTTTATGCCACGATACATTCCCACAGACCGTGACGCCGAGCAATTTCAAACTTTCCCCAGTCCCGAGGGCCCGGTCATTCATCATCAGCTGTGGAACCGATGATCCACTTTTCTTTGTGAATGTTGTATATTGTGTCTTCGCTGCATTAAGGTCGACGAGATTCGCCCTTCCCCACTGCAGGACCCTATCTATATCCCGATTCAGAGAGTCAATCTGTCTACATCTCAGCTGATGCGACGCAGATGCACCAATCGGCCGAACACTCGAAAAAGAGGAAACAACCGTACTATCATCCGCAAAACTGAACACTTTGTTACCCGCTGTCTCCAACAAATCATTTATGTGAAGCAAGAACAAGGTTGGAGCCAAAATAGAACCCTGGGGCACCCCCGTATTAACAGGATATAGATCTGAACACTCGCCGTCCACAACAACCCGGATCGATCGATTCTCGAGGAAGCTCCTCGTCCAGTAGCAAATCTGTTGGGAAAGTCCATATGAATGAAATTTGCTCAGCAATGCCCCGTGCCAGGCGCGGTCAAAAGCATTCAGTCGCAGATGTCCGTATATCGGTTATAAGTGTCAAAAGGTCTCCCGTGGACCGCCTGCCACGGAATCCGTATTGACGATCATTCAGAAGTCCGTTACACTCCAAATACTTAACTAACTCTGTATTGATGACTTTTTCCATTACCTTAGATAAAATAGACAGTAATACTATCGGACCGTAATTTTGTGGGAGACACTTTTTTCTCGTCTTTGGGATTGGCTGAACTCGATCGAATTTCCAGCAGGCAGGAAAGGTCCCCCGTGCATAAGATAAGCGGAAGGGTCTGCCAAGAACCGGCGATAGTTCTGGAGCACACTTCTTAAGAACTATTGCTGGTATTCCGTCCAGGCCGGTTGCCTTCCTACAATCCAGTTCACGTAGAATGCGTTGAATAATGCGCGGACGAAAGCCCACATCCCACATGGAAGACCGTACCGGCGCGATCACAGGTGGCTCCAAAAGGCCGGGATCGAGGTTTGAATTCGCCGAAAATAAATTCGCGAAAACATTAGCTTTATCCTTTGAATTCGTGACTAACGTCCCGCTGTCTGTCACCAACGGAGGGAACGAGGAAGATGCGAAGTTACTGCTGACAGCTCTTGCCATTGACCAGAAGGAGCGCGAACCAGTTGGGCATCGGAGGAGCTTATTGATCACCCTGTCGTTGTGAGCTTTCTTCGCGGTATCAATCGCCTGGTTGCACGCGTTTCTGACTCTAACAAAATTCGTTCTGTTAACATCGGTGGGATTGGAACGCCATTGCTTAAAAGATCTATTTTTTGCCGTTGGAATCTGCTCGCATTCTTTATCAAACCAAGGTTTATCAGACGAACTTCGT
This sequence comes from Microdon myrmicae, assembly GCA_963931805.1. NCBI lineage: Eukaryota > Metazoa > Arthropoda > Insecta > Diptera > Syrphidae > Microdon > Microdon myrmicae. Next base: position 174,192,163 of record OZ007497.1, on the reverse strand, counting down.
TTGATGGAATGGACAATATACATCTCCATCCCCAGAAGAATAATCTCTGATACTTTGAAGAACTACCCCAATCATATTTTTCTGAACGCTTAAACAAGTTGAACGGGCGTCTGTTAAAGTGCATTGAACTAGAAGGAGATTATGTTGAAAAATAAAAAAGAATTTAACCAAAAAAATTGTTTTTCTATGTTTTTCTAAAAACTTATTGACCTGCCCTCGTAGAACAACAAACCATTTTCTTTAATCTAATTAATATAGAAAATGCCTTGTTTTCCTTGTTTTAGTAAGCATCATTACTCAATAGACATCTGCACGAAAAATTAACTGATAATGAAATCCCGGAAAGATAAGCGCTACTTTTACTGTCAATGGAGAATAAACGCAATCGTGTTACCAACTCTGAGGCTATTTTAGTGCTTTTTCGTCGGATCCTGACTGTTGCAGTGCAACAAGACAAGTCATCCTTGCTGAAGAATCATTCATTCACCAACGCAAAACAATTCACACTTGCTGAAAAACCCTTAATTCACCAGCGCCGGAAAGTATGCAATGGAGAGCTGGGTTTGTCAAGGTTGAACTCTAAACTGAGCTTCGCCTGCCCATGTTGCAGCTCGCTTTACACCCCCTCTCAAACAATTAATATTCCATCATCCTATAATTCCATCTATATGATCAATCCTCAAAATATTCTGCATACAATGCAATACTCGCCTTTCCCACAAGCAATACAATGCATAGAATTAAATCTCGCATTCATTCAGAAGCAAAGCCTTCTCCGCGGGCAATTAATTCATATCGCATACGTTGCGATAATTACCCATCCATGCCCACCTTCCAAAGCCAATTATCATATATCAGTCATACACTTGGCCCACTTCCCAAGGCCACTGCATTCTGCTACGGTCTCATATTTCAAATACATATGTTTACAAGTGTGATACACGATATACGATCACAAGTGGTCCCTTCAAAGGTCACCAACGACGGAACAATTGAACGTCAGAAAAGTGCTGAGTTCGACGAAGTAGGGAGCACAGCAGTGAGTCGCAATTAATCGTATGATACGATTGGCACACGCGGGCAATGGCCTATAATTGGTTCTTCGTATGCAAGCAATTTTTGCAGAACAATTAAATGAGTATTGAATATTGTGAATGGTTGATGACAGGCGAATAACCTCAGAATAGGTTACACGTTCTGAGTGAAGAAAATGCATCGTCTGCATTAACTTACCAATAATTGGGTATAAAAGAGGTGTGCAAATGAGTTGCGGCGCAGTGTAAAGTAATAAACAAGAAGACTGCAGCCATCGAAACTGTACAGCGGGTCTTCTTGCTTTTGATTGAAGTAGAGTTTTAAAGTAGTAAAAGTAAAAGTGTTAGTCCTAACTAAGTAATCTACAAATAAAAACCAACAAAAACCACTCCAGCTTACTTATTTCGTCTGGGAACCCGAATAGAAAAGGCGGACCGCCCCACAACTTACACTCTACCACTGCGAAACCGCCTCCAGGAGACGAGAAATTAACAGGTGAATATCCTTAAATTAATAACCTCGGAAGAGTTTCCCCCGAGAGATAATATAAATATTAAGTGTTAATACCGGAGTTTACCTTTGGTGTTATACCCACATCACACTGGACTACACATGAGGTGTGCTCTTAGGCAACGGCAAAACAGCGATGTGATGGTTTAGTTGGGTCAGTTTTCCTGCCCAATAATTCCTCTTCGGTGTCATCAGGCGCGGCTTTTTTCGCAGCTAGAACCCTTCCCGATAGCAATTTAGAAGTTTCTAATCGAATCAGCGAAAATAAAATTGATCGAAACCAACATGAACTTGTCATTTCTTTTAGCTAGTTTCTAATCGAAACAAATTTGGTCCTTCGAGCCGGATTTTAAAATTTTAATCTACCAATTAGAGGGTTTTTCAAGCAAGTCTTGAGTTCCAAAGTTAAGTGCAGCCGGATTTTCAACTTTTTATCTTCATACTGGAGGCTAGATTCGTGCAAGTGTTGCGGCGTAGTTATACAATCGACGAGGGAACATCGTTCTGAAACAAGATGAGTGGCATTTCATATATTTTTTATAATTGAATTGAACGATCCATGTGGATCGTAACCAAAAAGGGGTTGTGGAGTTGTCTGTGCCTCCAATAAAGTAGCTTTCCAGCAATAGTCTGCGTGAGTCATCTCGGTTTTTTTTTCTTTTAACATGAGCAAATTGCTTGCAAAACGTCGCGATCAAGTTAACCGCTGATTATGAGGCTTATTTGGGTTTGGATCAATCAACTAAATCCATTCATTTGAATGAATGTTAAGTGTGTCATGGAGAAAGATGATGTACATGAGGTCATTGATGCACTCAAATCAAAAAAACGCTATCCAATTCTAAACTCGAATAACCCCCAGAACGACAATGCAATTGATTGCACATTTCGGTATAACCAAATAATACAAAACCAATTAATTGCATATTTCAGAGCCATTAACAAAACGCAATTAACGGCATATTTCGGAACGATTAATAAATCGCAAAAAAAGTAATTGCACAAAATTAATTGGGTCAGTTCGCAATTGCGGATATTGAACTGTGCTGCAAATCGATGAAGAAATATCGGCTGACGCCACAGTACAAAGCAATTGCGAATTGAAATTAAAATGCGGAAGTTAGGTCATTGCGAAATGGAATTGCATTATCATAATCGGGAGGTATTGACCCCGATGTAACGTAATGAAGTACGAACAAGATAGGAAGGTAGTCTGTCGTTGGTCAGGAAGTCTGGTGGTTAATCGAGAAGAGAAAAAATTGTGAAGTTGGGTTGGGTAGGTGTTTTGTGAGCGATCGGTGGAAGTATCGGAGAAGTAAAGAGTTCGGTAGTGTCGACGAGTCTAGAAAAGTTAATTTGTAATACAGAAAAGAAGAAGTGTCTAGTTAATATTAACAATATTAATTAAAGTGAACAAACGAGATTGAATGCATGTAACTAGCGAAACACAGTGAACCCTGGCAAAAGAAAAGTACTATCACTTAGAGCAAAGTTGAAGTGTAAAGAATAAAGAGAAGTTGGTGAAGAGATAATAAAGATAAGGAGAAGTGCATAAACAAGATTGGATGTATGTAAGTTGTTTTTGGACACGATGCGTTTACCGTGCAATACGAACAAATCTTTAGCGAAACTACTGACGACAATAAATACGACTGATCGAAATGTTTATCATTTATAACTTTAATTGAGATGCGAAAAAACACGATTACAAATTTGTTGGAATCGTACGAAAATTACGATTGAAGCGACTGTTACGTTTTGGAACGACGAAAGAAGTGAAAGAATTGTGAAGAGATCTTCACCGTTGAAATCCTTAATGGCCGCCATCTTAACGAAAGTCCTTTGATGAACGGAAGTGGGCGGGCTATGCCTTGCAGAACGATAACTGGACGAAACTGGACGAATGATGTGACGTACGGCTTATGACAGTTAAGGTGTCAATACAATTTTGACGGTATTGTCTTTCGAATGTTGTTGGCAGTCAATGTTGGCTATGCTACTTTGTGAAGCGAGATGCGACATAACTAGTGATAAGAGACACTGTAAACTCTAGATGAAGAAAAGTACTGTCACATAGAGCTATATTAAAGTGTAAAGTATAAAGAGAAATTAGTGAAGGGATAATAAAGATAAGGAGAAATGCCTAATCAATATTAACAATAACAATTGAAGTGAATAAACAGGATTGAATATATGTAACTAGCGGTAAGAAACACTGTGAACCCTGGCAAAAGAAAAGTACTGTCACATAGAGTTAAGTTAAAGTGTAAAGAATAAAAAGAAAGCGGTGAAGAGATAATAAAGAAAAGAAGAATGACCGTTTATGTAATTGTTTCATTTTATTGCTGAGAGTGCACTAGTGCGAAGTAAGAACTCCCGGAAACCATAACTCGCGGTTGAAGAATTAGGAACAATCGCTTGACGAAGCAAGAGGACAGCATCAACAAATTATAGCAACTCTGGGTGATGGAGCAAAGACTAAATATATGGAAGAATTGGCCTTCCATAAGCTAATAGAACTTATTATAAGTATTCGTCCGAACTCAAGGCACAGTTACAGCACACCGAGATCCAATCGCAATTACACAGTTCTTTTAATAGCTCGGTGGGGGGAGCAAGGACGCCAACGGCGAGAGCTCAAAAGCTTATTCGGAAGTCTCATCATAAGAAATTCCTCCATATCCAATGTTCAAAAGCTTCATTATCTGAAGGTTAATTTGTGTGGAGAAACTGAACATCTGCTGAGGAACACCGCAATTATCGATGGCAATTTCGGGTCAGCATGGGCAACCCTGGTAAAACGTAATCAAAACCTGCGGTTGCTCAATTATAACCAGTACAGTCTACACTTCAATCAACCGTCACTGTCACAATAGGTGGCTGATGGGATCAGAGCACAAACGAAGCCGAGCAGTCATTGCAGAATCTCGGAGTCCCGGTCACTTCAAGAGATGTTTTAATTTACCACACTATCCAGAAACTTCCCCTTAATACGCGCGATTTGTGGGAATCTCATGTGTCATCATACGTGGATTATCCAATTTATGACATAGTGTAAGATTTCCTGCTTATGAGGGTAAGAACTTTGGATGCCATGGGTCAAACAACCTCCAGTATTCCCCACGGGAAGTCCAAGGAAGCGCCTTCCGCAGTTCGCGTACATAATGTCACCACCCATAATTGTTCAATGTGTTCAGGGTTGCATTCAATACGTAATTCTTTCAAATTCAAGGCACTTAGTCCTAACAAGGGACGGGACATTGTAACCAAGCGCCTGTTGTGTGTCAATTGCATTTCAAATGCTCACGGAACTAAAGAGTGCACAAGCAAGTTTACCTGTACGCTCTGTAAGCGGAAGTATCATTTGTTGCTGCATTCAAACGGAACACATCCTCCCATGCGCAGGGGTCACTCTACTTTGGTGGCGACTGTCCCATCATTTTCTCCAGCTGGCGCATCTACTGCCCAAATTCATCAAGCACATACAACGGAGGAATCAACAATCTCCACCAGAAGAGCCTCAGCACTCAACGCCTATATTACCGAAAACAGTAATGTCCAAACTGTTCTTCTGGCTACAGCTCTCGTCAGGTCTATACAACCACGGGTCAGCCTTTGATGCTGCGAGCTTTGCTGAACCCTGTATCGGAAGCCTCTTTCATAACTGAGTCGGCATAACAAATTTGGAAGCTCCAAAGAGAGAAAGGCCTCGTGCCTGTCTATGGCGTCGGAGAAACAAGGATGAGTGTATCAAGGCATAAGGTATCAAACATCATCGAAACTTTTAAATTGCATGTTCAAGCCTTGGTCTTACCCAAACTTACCGCGGTACTTCCCATGCGCAATCTCCCCTACTCTAACTGGAACCACCAAAGGATATGGAGCTGGCCGCACCACCGTATTACCGGCCAGGCAAAATTAATATCCTTCTTGATTGCGATGTCGATTCATCAATTCTTCTGGAGGGAATGGTCAAGGGAGCACCCGGCACCCCCATGGCGCAACGAACCGAAGTGGGATGGGTACTCTCCGATAGCATCTTTAACAACCTATCATCGATAACATCCCTTCACATGAGCACGGCGGATTATAAACTGGATTCTCTTTTAACAAGGTCCTGGGAAATATAAGAGACGGAAGAAAGAAAAATGCAGTAAGTGGTTCCCACCTTATTCAATACGCATGGGATAGGTGGGTATTCGCCTATTTCGCCTTGAGATAATACGTCTCCGAGTGCTTCTTGGCTTGCACCTGTGGTCAGACTTAAGGGGTTTGGTATGGTTTGGGTTGGCCCATTTTGGCGGCAAAACACTTCCCTTTTCTGTCTCAAATGGCAACTGGTATATGCCTGACCACGTTAATTTTTAAGGTATGCCATGCGAGCTAGCACTGCTGCACGTCAGGTAGTCGCCTTTAATATCTGTAGATTTATCTAACGACTTTCAATCCGAGAACAGAGGTTTAATGTGTTGGAGGTGTTTCCTCCGAAGGTTTGTTCTCGGATACGGAATCACTCGATTCATTATCAGGTGTGAGTCCCGTTGACGTGTTAACTCGCAACTCAAGGGGAGTTACGGAATATTCCTTTGTTGGAGACAACTCCCCAGCCTAATTACCCTTCGTGGGCGCCTTGATTTGCCCCTATAGTATGCGGCTATGATTTCGCACTTATGGTTTGAGGCCTAAAGTTTCGCGCCTACAGTTTTGAGCTTATAGTTTTAGACCCGGCCTTAAAAAAGTTTCATTTAGACTCATTTAATCGCTCCTCTCGACGGAAGTCTTGAGTAAAAAGCGAAGATTTATTGGATACCGAAGAGAATCCTGAGTGTGATTGGTCTGCTCCGAACGATCTCAATATCAGAAGGGTTGATTGGTGAGTTCTCTACCAACGCTTTTCTTTCTTTGACGCCTTTTGAACTTTCAATGTACGGGTTGGTTGGAACAACGGGGTCCGGCAATTTTTTGCACCTCTCCCCTGGGTGGGTTGGGTTTCCAGGTGAATACTGACCGCGGTCTGGACCTTGCCAGGTCCCCGTTTGACTGCCTTATGTCCAACCTTTCGTGTCTTATTATTTGCAAAGTCAACGGAACAACTTTGGGGATTTATGGTTGTTTGTGGCAATTCCAAACAACCACCTGAGCCATTGACCTTACAATTATTCGACAGAAAGTCGAAATGTCCGACACTAGAACTACCCACTCCAATACATTTAACTACCGGCGAGTCCCATCTTTCTTGGAATCACTTAACTTGAAGTCCCTTGGATTATTTAACGCAAAATTGATCAATCCTCTAAATAGAAACTCGATGGTGGCGCAGGTGCTAATAAAGCCATAGAGCTCAGGCGGACATATGAAAGGAAACTCTGTAATGACGCCGCATTAAATAAAACCTGCTCCAAGAAAAATGGCCTACATGGAATCTGGTGCCATTCATGAATCAACAAACATGTGACAACAAGACAATTCAATTATATAAAAATATCTTCAGCACTGTTGTCGATTATATTATAATTACCCAAAAAAAAAAAGCCCACAGTAGTACGTATGAACCTTACTGGTACTTGGGGTTGCGATAATTTATAATAATTAACGACCCAGGCCCAAGAAATGAATGAAAGGATTAAACATTTTCGTGGAGTAGAAGTTGGCCAGGAACTGAAGGGGTCAAATCGGAGACCTGCCCAGGGAGTGTTGCAAAAGATTGTAATGATAGGATAAGTTACTCGTTAGACATAAGAATCTAAGTATAGATTACATTCGCACTATTAAAAATATGTATCCTAAAAAAATAAACGGAAGTATAAAAAACTTCTAACAAACTAGAACCCAATGAACTGTTAAAAATACGGGGGTTCACCTAGGTCGAGTGGTAATCCCTGGAGTATCATTTCTCTACTGATTGTAACTCTTATTACACGCAGAATTCCAATACCCTAATATTCAAAAACTCCCAGACTGTAATATTCGCGTACACATGACATGTATACGCATGTATGCTGTACGCAAAATTCCAATAATCTTAATTCCAATAATCAATAATACCTACATACATATAACATGTATCATATACGCATATGTTCAAAACATATAGCATTCCATGCAAATTGCACATTCCAACTTGAAACATGTCTGAAATTGCAACGCATCTGATATTACACGTCATTTTCCCTAGACAAACCCAATTCCCATCACCTTGAAATGCATGCATTTCCCACTCGCATACCTAAAATTGCAATTCTGTAATTCCCACGTCCCAGCCATGCCCATACCCATGTTCTAACATGCGGATTGCAGCTACGCTGATAATCGCCTAACACCCCCATCACCTTCAAGGTAATTTTACCCAGGTACATGCATGCTATTTGCTATGGGCAAATCAGATTTGCGTCACCGTGTATCGAAATTTACCCATAGCCTTGGGGTGTAACTACAGCCAGAGTGAGTCTAAGGTTGCCACCTTAGGATGACTGGGGGCAAAAATTGCGACGTTGCAGTTCCCATCGTCGTTGGCATGGCCTTCCACTGGAACTCTGCCTGGAAGTCAGCAATGACGCGTGGGATAGTATGAAAATCTTGATTTGGATTTTGGGTATAAATAGGGAGTTCCGTTAGAGGTAAAATTTAATTAGAATCCGACAGCCAAAGTGTGGCATCGAATATTAAGGCAGTTTTAAATTGATCAAATTTAAACTGATCAATATAAATTAAAATAAAAGAAGTGAAATAAAGTAACCCTTAATCTAAAACCAAAAACAAGGTACTCTTATTGAAAAGCATCAAATCATCGGGGTCCCACCGTGGTGAGTGGTCACACCCCTTTACAAAAAACAACAACGCTCTCACACCTCCCCCTGAACTGGAAAATTAGACGGCCCGCAGGAACACTAGGCACCGAAGGAACACCATGGTGCCGAAGGAACACAAGGTGCCGGAAGACAAAAAGGTAAGAGGGTATTGTGACCACTTGACACAGCTGGGATCTACAAAGAGTTAGGACGATAATAGAGACAAAAATACTAACTTCTACTTTTACTCGTGTAAATAGAAAGATAGTCCAGAAAAATATTGAAATTCAAATTTCTACAGATAACCCCAGAATTGCAGAAAGTAAATATGGTAATTTAAAAGCTTAACTAACTAAATGCATATGTAATATGGAAATGCCTTACCTTCAAAGCTATTGACGCCAAACTCCACATGAATGCCATTGCCAACACCGCAACTACTAATCTGATCTGAATATCAAATTGAGATACTACCGTATTATTATTTCTTACTTCAAATACCATACATACCTTGGGAGGAGACATTTCCGAAATAAAATCGTTCGTGAGTGAATAGAAGCCAATACTGGCTATTGTCATGTGTCCAGTTAAAATAACCAAAGGTACCCATTCCATTTTACCGACATTTCTTATAAAAAGATCCTCAAATGTTAAAATGGAGGCCAATGCCATCAATAGCAATCCAGACAATAAAGAAGTAACACAGAAAAGCACCTAAAATCAATAAAAGCATTAAACGATTTGGGAACTGAACCCCACTGATTTAACACCCTTACCTTTTTATTAATTCGAGGATGAACAATGCTCCCAACAACTGAGCCGCCCCATAGCCCACATGCCAATATAACACAACACCATGTAGATGATACAGGTGCACTAACACTTCGAAATATCACCTCGCCGTAGTTTATAATCACATATATCCCGCAAAGTTGTGATGTAAATACAACGACTGTGGTAGTAAAAAACAGACGAACTTTGGAGAGTTTAGATACAAACTCATCGACCTTTTTCGTTTCGCCAAATCTCTTCACCTCTTCAATGAAATCTGGCTTACATCGATCCTCGAACCGTCGAATGCCACGGAGCCACCTCAAAGATTTTTCCATCATGGCCGGATCACTCCTGCGCTTAAAGTAATGTGGACTTTCAGGCATGAACGGAAAACACATGGTGAATATGAAAGATATCACTATACCAATGAATGGCAAATAGTCATAGGGAATATGTGAGCCTATCAAGAACCCTAGTGCAATACCAAGATTGTTTGCTGGCTCAATCGTGGACAATAGAGAATGTTGATGAATTTCTTCACAAATATCTCGAATGTAGATTGGAAGTACTGTGAAGGCTCCTCCGACAGCCAAACCCCCGGCCACGCGGGAGCTGTAGATGTGATCGATGCTGTATCCGAAAAGAATGCAGAACCAGGAGCCCTGGAATGAAAAGGTTGTAGAACTTTTTGTCAGTCAACAGTTTAAGCAAGACGTCAGTTTTATTCTAAGAGAGAGGCATTCCAATATCAAGTGCTTACGATAAGCATTATAGTATACAAACATCAATGTTAATGAACCTGTGGGGGTTTGTGACGGTTCCTTTGAACGCCACCAATCATCTTCCCATTACCTAGGTAAAAACCCCCATCTAGGGCATACAAAATGAATAAAAACCAAGTATTGTGGCAGTTCCTTTGAACGCCACTACTTACCTTACAGCCATGATAAAGAAATAGTTCCCTAAAACACATAAAAAGCGTGTACTTACCTTCCATAGTCATACCTATAATATCAGAAATACCTTGAAGCATTAATTCTAGCTGACATAAAATTTCTTCAGCAACAAATGTTAATTTCCCTGAAAGCAGTTTGGTCGCACTATCACGCAACCAACATGAACCGAACCAAATACGTTGTACATGTCTCGGTTCGATTTTCATCATTTGACACGCATCCTCCACACGTAAGCGCAATTTGGTTGCACTTTCTAGCAACCAGCATTGCCCGTACAATATCCATGCGATATTCCCTTACGCGCCAGCCGTACACATGCATATATTGCTCACGTCGATCGGTCACCCGACCGACCAATACATGAGGGCATCCGGCCGACCGCCCAAGCAAGTCGAGTTTTCAAAATGGAAATTTACCATCGAGAACTTGACTACGTGGAGATGCCAGCAAAATGTACACGGTCAGCAATAATGCTTTACGCAGTCGCTGATCGTGTAAATCTTTCAACCCCTTTGATGGGATGCTTGCACCAGCTGCAACCTAGTCGATTCGATCGATTCTATGTTCGCATACTTGTGGACACACGCGAGGAGCAGCAGAGGTAATCATCGTGTGTGTGTTTCAACCCTTTTTTGTAGGCCAAATGCAAAAGGGAATCTTGCTATATATGGTCATCGAGGCGATGAATGAATTTTTGGTAATTCTGTCGCTTCTGTGGCAGTAGTAATCGCGATACGGATTCCGTGGATGCAAGTCGGACCTCCACGTTAAATAATCTACAGTCAATCGAGATTCAACTGGTGACCGGGAAAAAGCCAAGGGCTTCCTATCTCAAACTAAAGAATTCTGTTTATCAAGAAATATCTAGTGCTATACAGTTAAAGTAAAGAACCATAACACCTTTCGGTTTCCAAGAAATACATAGTGCCGTACAGTTAAAGTAAAGAACCATAACTCCTTTCTGTTTTCAAGAAATACATAGTGCCACTCAAGTAAATTAAGGAACTACAAAACTATTTTGTATTTTTTGTGCAAATACAAGTATTGTTTTTATTTGTTGTTTTTGTCTTATTGTAAATGTTTATTTGGACCAATAATAAAAGTGAAAGAGTAATTGAACCGCGGAGTTTTAATTAATATTCGTTCAGACCTTTCAAAACCGGGATGTTGTTAAGGTTTTATCGTTAATAAAACCCACATTGGTGACAATCTCCAGGCAACCCCATCGTGGGATGGAAGTAGAACCAGTACCAACGACGTAGACCATACATTTTACCCCATAGGTTCTCTATACCACACGAACATTAATCATCTCCCTCAACTACATCAAGCCGCATACATTTTTCCCAAAACCTACTTCGGTCAACTTCCTAGTTAAACTATATTTCTCGATTGCAACCAAGCAGCTCTAATTTCCCCGGAAAATCATTCCGGCTCACTTCCTGCTTAAGCCATTTTTTCGAAAACCATTTCGGCTCGCATCCCAACTAAACCAGTGGAAACAACATCAATGCACCTTACTGGCAAGCCACCGGCACTATGCGTTGCATTTCCGCGAAACAACCATCACAACGACCAAGACCCACATTCCCTTGTTTAACCGACAACTCATGTCCATATTTGGTCGTGTTTCCAAAACCGATTTCCCAGTACACATAGCAACCGAGGAATCTAATTCAGCCTGTACGGCAGTAATTCACTGGAACTAAATTCCCTATGCACCCACGGCAACCCTTTTCAACTTCCCAGTAAGCGACAGTGAGCTTACTTCGCTATGACTCAACCGCCACGACACGATGAACGAATTCTTGCCCTTAATGAGTCAGTGGAGTTTGGTACGCCCCGGAGCACGCACACATCGGATCACCCAGGAAACCTGGAAAGAGAATAAAAAGAACGAACTCAACCTCGGTAGTGTACACGCGGGCCGTAGTTATAAAATAAATTATCGCGACCTCAGAAAACTTAATAAATAATATAATGCGTCGCTGCAGCCTCATAACTCAGTGGATAAAGTAAAGTCGGGAATTCGCGGAGATCGATAAGTTCCCCCGCGGAAGCTTGTGCATAAAACTACTCTTTGTACCCCATGTGCCTAAGTGCTACTGAATTGTAAATAGCGGTAATGGCGCAATATTTCGTACTGTATAAAATATTGAAGAAATAAAGAACATTAACGTGGAAATCGTTCAGTGTCTTCCATTCATCTTTTACCTTGTGTGTCTCCTCCTCTCGGATGACAGTTTCGCATCAGATCTTCAAGTGCTTGCAATGTGCCCGAAGTGCGATCTTCTAATGAACGGCTACCGGCGAATAACTACAAGGTATGATCAGATTAATCGAACCTTTAAAATAGTTGCAAACGATGTAGACTGACTCAGTGGTGACTGTTCCTTGGCTGTGAGTTCCGGATGAGAAAAGAAAAATAAAAATAAAAAACACGAAGTGGGAACGAGCTTACCATTACCGGTGCTATTACCCGCAACTAGTTGCCGTTCCCCGGATTTCTGTCGGTGGGCGAGAGTGAACCCGTGCCGTACGTCGGCACCCATACTTTCAACCCCCACAAACCCATCGGACCATTCATTTCATTTTAATGTTTGCAACTTTATTTTCTTTTTTTTTCTAATATTCTAAATTATAGGCTAGATAAAAATTGCTTAAATTCTAGCTTAATTATCTTATCATGATCATCATCGGCACTACAACCGGGATCCGGTCTTAGCCTTATTTAGCAAATCTCTCCACCGGTATCCGGTCCTTATCTGAGACTTGTTAAATTGTCCATAAAAAGTAGTTTTTCCGGGCAAGGTAATTAGCCTTGCGCCAATTAATTATCTTATATGTTGCAATAATTTTTATACACGAGTTAACGTCTGACTCATGTAACAAATAAACATACAAAAACATCTGATTCCTGCAACAGATAAAGATACATCCCTAGATAAGAACATGTGAGATAACGTCTGATTCATGTAACATTCCTAGATACGAAAACATTAGATTACTCAGACTCCTTATCTTCCCCGCCGCGATAAAGTAAGTTTAAAAAGTATAAATAGGAATAAAACCATTTTGTAAGTGTGTATTATTATTATAACAACGATGAAAATAAAGTCGATGGCCCTCGAGCAGAAGAAAACGTTTTTTTTTTAAAACAATAGTATATACCAAACACAACTGGCGATCCTGCCACTCGAATAGATATACTTTCCATTCGAACGGACCACGAAATTGCTAACAAGCAATCAACAAATCGCTGAGGAGCGAAAAATAAAAACTCTCCATCGGATGAAACATATCCTGAAACTGCAGCAACAACCTGGATGAAGATACCTAGGCTAAGGAAGGTAAGAAGGAAAAAACTTTTAAGTGAAAAACCACGAAGTGAAAGTGAAAGTGAAGGTGAAAGTGGAGGAGCAAACAATTACACTACGAAAATGGCGACAGATACGGATTTACAAGCCCAAATCTATCTATTAATAATTAACCAAAAAATCATAAACGACGAGCAGAAGGCTCTGAGGGACGAAAACCAACAATTGAGGAAGTTATTAACAGAAGTACAAGTCAAAGGCCCGAAAAGATTAGAGACCCTAACAATAAGAGTATTAAAACCAATTAACCTCTCACTAGAAAGTGCGGATCAAATCGATACGGAAATCTTTAAAGCACTACCCACATTATATGGCCACCAAGCCAACTATAGAGCCTGGTGAAAATTAGTATGGAACTGCATGGAAAACATGAAAAACTTCCAAAACTCTAACAAAAACTTCACGCGTCTAGCAATAGTACAAGTAAAAATCCAAGGAGCCGCAGCTAATATGCTAGTCTCGCATAACACACCATTCAACTTTTATGCTGCAATAATAAACGGACTAGACTATGTATACGCTGACCAACGACCCCTATATGTCCTTCGGGGCAACTTAAGAATCCTATACCAAGGCAGAAAAGGACTAACAGAATATTTCGACGAAGTCAACAGGGAACTGAATTTAGTATTGAGCAAAATAGAAATTGAAAACGGAGAAGACGCGCCCCACCCCTGTTGAAAAACGCAATAAAAGACGGCGTACGAGCATTCATAAAGGGAATAAACTGTGACCACAATAGAACTACATTATACACCCATGACCCTAAAGATTTAAAATTTGCTTTCGCCGTAGCCAGGACAATACTCCACGATAGCGCAACATTTAGATTCCAACAAACCGCATCCAGAGAAAACACTAACAATTATAACCATTGGCAACCAAGACAACAGAGGGAGTACAGACCAAGGCGATGGGAACAAAACAATCACGAAGTGAGAGTATACAGACCAAACGTCCAAATACAGTACCAAGCATCGCCAGAACTCATGGATGTAGATAGCTCACAAAGGTATAGAGACTGGAAAAAAACCCGACGAACAACCAAGGACCAAGGACCAATTTCCAAACAGGATGACAATTCAACAACCAACCCAGAGCCAATAGAAGTGGATCACTCAACGACCAGCCGATTTAACTAGTACAGTGAACCCAGAAACCAACAGCATCGGAAAATCAACAACAAGGAAACAGACGAAGACGAATTATCCTTGAAGAATATTTATTTATTTATTTATTTATTATCAATTAGTAATGTAAAAATTACATATCAATAACTTAACCTAATGAGCCTAGCAGCGGGGACTATTGGCTCTGTATTTCTAATTTACAATTTAATCTTAATGCTATTTACAAATTTATTTACAATTTCTATGTTGTCGGTAGTGGGATCTGCTAGAATTGTATAAATATCTGTATTGCGAAATAGTTTGTCTTTTAAGGGTTTCAGGTGAGGACAGTCTTTTAATATGTGAGTGATTGTAAGTGTTGTGTTGCATTTTGGACAGATTGGGGCTGTAGCTCGGTGGAGCAGGTGGAGGTGGGTAGCAGCTGTATGGCCTAATCGCAGCCTCACAAAGTTTGTGATTTTGGATTTGGACAAGTTAGTTGGGTAAGAAGGGTGAGTTTTGAAACGGTTTACCATTTTATAGGCATGGTGGTGAGTATCCCAGTTTGTTTGGTTTATTTGTTTTTGTTGATTGCTGATAATTGACAGTAGATCGGCTCTTGTGTAGATGTTGAATTTATGGACTGGAGCTCTTTTGGCTGAGTTGGCTGCGGCGTCTGCATTCTCGTTACCGCTGATGGCGACGTGACTGGGAGTCCACATTAGTTTTATTTTATTGCAGTGTGTAATGATATTATTCCGAATATTGGAAATAATATCATCAGTGTTGTTGGTGTTTTTTATTGAGTTGAGTACCGACAGGCTGTCGGTGCAGATGACATATTTTTCTCTGTGGTTGGTGGCGAATGTTACGGCTTGTAAAATCGCGAAGGCTTCCGCCGTGAAAATGGAGCAAAATTCGGGTAATAGTCCGATTTTCTTTACTGCACCTTCTTCGGATGTGACCGCAAAGGAAGTATAGTTGGTTGTTTTGGATCCATCTGTGTACAGAAAGCGCCATCCGTTGGATTTATATTTTGAGGCGACTGACCAGAATAGTGCACCGTATATTTCTTTATTTGTGTTTGGTTTTTTAAATATTGAGAGTGTTGTTATGATATTATTATTATTTAGAAGCCATGGCGGGTAAGTTGCGGAGTATTTGAAAGTTTGTTTAATATCCAATTCCAATTGCTTGGCTTTATCTAAAATGCGACTGATTGCAGATGGGATTCGGTTGGTGTTTTTGTATCCTATTGTTAGTTTGATGTCTTTGTCAATTATGGAATTTCGCGAAAACGCTAATTTAGCTATTAGTTTTAATGATATGATTTCCATCCGGTCCTCAATTGTTGGAAGCCCAGCTTCAGCCAGTATATTTTTTATTGGTGTCGTTCTGAATGCAAAGGTGCTTCTTCTAGCGGCTTGGTGATAGATGGGCTTTATTATATTTAGAGTCGTTTTTGGACTATTGCCATAGATATAGATCCCGTAGTCTATTTTACTTAAAATTAGAGCTTTAGTAATTTTACATAGAGTGTTAATGTGTACGTTACTTTTCATGTTGCTTAAGTATTTGATGATATTGAGCCTCGCTGCTAATGATACTTTGAGTTCTGAACAATGTTGTTTCCAGGTATACTTATTGTTAAATGTTAATCCTAGGATTTTGAGGTTGGGGACATTTTGGATTGTTTTGTTGTTTATGTTGAGGTGTATTTGGGGACAAAGTCGTCGTCGGCACACATGAAATAATTTACATTTATCTACTGAGAGTTTGGCACCTGAAGAATTTGACCATTCTAAGATATCTTTCACTGTTTCAGTTAAAATGTTTTTGCAGAAAGTTAGATCGCTGGATTTACTTAAGATGTATATATCATCGGCGTAAATGCAATGATCTAGATGTTTCTGTTTGTGTATTATTGTACTTATGTCGTCAAAGGCGATCATAAATAGTACAACTGACAGTGGGGATCCTTGAGGGATTCCGTTGTGTAATGGAAATGTATTGGAGTAAACGTGGTTGACTTTACATTGGAATTTTCTATTGCTTAGAAATGATTTAACGTACCTATATATATTGTTGCCAATTCTCCATTTTAACAATTTATTAAGTACGGTATGAGCGCCTATTCTGTCGAATGCTTTCTCAAAATCAAGAGAGAGTATTGTGACGTGATTTTTGGCGGATAGAGCCTTTGAGGTGTAGTGGTCAATGTGGAGTAAGGCGTCTGTGCAACCTCTGTTGGATTTGAAAGCTACTTGGTTGATGGATGTCAATTTCTTTGTTTCCATAAGCCAGAGTAGACGTTTGGCTACGATTTTTTCTAATACCTTTGCGGGACAAGGAATTAAGGATATAGGGCGGTAGCCATCCACCGTATCTTTATCTTTGTTCGGTTTGGGAATAGGTATTAGGACCGCGGTTTTCCATATTTGTGGAATGTGTGATGTTTCAAGTATTTTATTGTATAACTTTATAATTCTTTGTTTTGCATAATGCGAAAGGTTTTTTAACATTGGGTAAGATATTCGATCTCTCCCTGGAGTTTTTCCCTTAGTTATACTAAGTGCTGACTCGAATTCGATAAATGAGATGCGTTGTTCTATGCGTAGAGCTGCAGAGTTAGGAGTTTGCAAAGATAGTGGATTGTTAACGGATTCAATTTTTTTGCGATTGAATTCGGGGTGAAAACTATTGTTGTCTGAGAATTGCGACCAGGTTTTGGCGAAGAGTTGGCTTATTTCCACTGTGTCTGAGATTGTAGTATTTCCGGAATTAAGGGATGAGATAATTGTCGGATTGTGATTACCACTTAAGCTGCGTATTTTATGCCATATTGTGGTTGTGGAGGATGTTGGATTGATTGAGGAAGTGAATTGAAGAAAGCTTTTTGCTTTGCTTTCTTTCATCTTCCTACGAAATTGTGCATTCGCTTTTTTGTATGCAACAAAATTAACCTGCGTTGGTCTTTTTTTAAATTCAGAGAGGGCTGACATTTTGCTTTTTCTGAGAAGCGTTAGGTCGGAGTTCCACCAAGGTACATGTTGCCTTGTTTCTGATTTGGTTGTGATATTTGTTTGGGGTATTGAGAGATTGGCAGCGGATCTAATTGCTTTACTGATTAGCGCCGCTTCGTGATTCGTGTCAGGTGCGGGGGAATTGCTTGAAAGAAATTCGTCAACTTTTCTTTCAAAAAGTGCCCAGTTGGCGGAATCGGTTTTGTATTTTGGAGATCTGTTGTGATGGGTTATCGGTTGCTGATTATTTATTATGCTTAAAACGGGGAAATGGTCACTATTGTAGAGGTCGTTTAGAACTTGCCATGAAGTTTTCGGAACCAATTCTGAGGAGCAACAAGTGATGTCTATATGAGTGAGGGTATTGTGTGTAGAAAGGTGAGTAGGGGAACCGTCATTCAGTAGGATCAGATTGGAGGTGAGGAGGAGGTTTTCAATTACTTCCCCTCTTTTGTTTGTGGAAGGTGAACCCCAGAGTGTACTCCAAGCATTTATGTCGCCTCCAAGTATTCTGGGCTCATTTGTTTGGTTGAGTATAGCCTGAAGATCATTTTTATTTAATGGTTGATTTGGGGGGAGATATAAGGCAATGTAGGTAAAATTTAAAGGGTGTTGTATTTCTACAACGAGAGCTTGGATATTTGTAATGATGGGGAGGATTTTGTGGGAAGTACCTTTCTTGATTAGTAATCCTACTCCTTGCTTGTGTGATGTGTTTGCAGGTGAATTGTAGAAGTAGCCTACATAGGATTTAGGGATGAATGGTGTGGTGTTGACTGGGCAATGCGTTTCTTGCAGTGATATTATATGTGGGTTATGGTCCTTAATTAGAATGTTTAGTTCGTCAAAGTTATTGGTATAACCGTTCATGTTCCATTGTAGAATGGTGAATGGGGTTTGTTTTGGAGTGAGTTTTGGGCGTTCAGCCGTGCTAGTGTGCTTAGATCTTGATTTTGCAGAGGGATGGGGTTGTATATTCTTAAATGTTTTAAGGTGTTGGAAGGTATGGTGGGCGGGATGTATGTTGTTAGGATCAAGACTCCGCTGTTCCGGATGTTGGGCACTTGAACTCTGGATTGAGTTCAAGTGTCCAACTTCAGGAACAGCAGAGTCAGGGGCTTGGTTGTTAGTTTTATAGTTACATTGTAATATCATCATCTACTAAGGTGTGTACATTTTTATTAATATTTATATTAGTGAGAGACGGTTTACTTTTTACCTTTGATTTGGGTGAAGGGGTGCGTTGCGGATGGCTATTAGCAGAGCAGCTTGTCGTGGTTTGTGGAATGGTTTCAGTTTGGTTGTTTGTTGGCGAACTTGTTTGTAGTTGTGAGAGTTCGAATGTGGTTAGTTGAGTTGATGATGTTTGTTGAGTTGATGGCGTTAATTGAATTGATGGTTTTCGTTGGATTAGTGGTGTTATAGACGAAATTGGTTTGGTTGGGTTATGTGTTATTGACTTTTTTGGCTTGTGGGGCAATGCAATTTGAATACTGTTGATTGTAGCAGATGAGGAGGAGCTGGTTGGAAGGGGTTCCTTGGGTGTAGTTTTTTGTTTGTTTTGTTCCGTTGAGGGTCCTTGTAATTGGCTCGATTTTAGTGTATCTGCAAAGCTTCCTGAAAGTTGATCAGGTTTGTGGATATTTTTTTCCTTATAAATTCGTTTGGCTTCTCCCATTGAACATTTGTTTGTGGTTTTTATTGTTAAAACTTCTTTCGCTTGGATATACAAGGGACAGGTTTTATCGGCGGCCGAGTGAGGGAGCGAGCAGTTTGCGCACATAGTGCGACTGCAATTTACGGGGCTATGAGGTGGCAGATTACACTTTTCGCACATTGTGGTATTGGTGCAGCGTTTTGTGGTATGGCCGAGTCGTTGGCAGTTGCGACATCTCATGGGGTTGGGGATATATTCGCTGACCTTAGCTTTATAAAAACCGATGTCAACCGACTTCGGTGGTTGGAATAGGTTGAAAGTAAATAACATAAGTCCGGAGGGTCTTCGCACTTTACAGTCATCTACTTTGGTAAATTTGTACACATCTGTGACTTTTTGTTGACCCATTTCGGCTATTATTTCCGCTTCCGAGATGTTTATGAGACAAGGAGCGTACACTATGCCTTTGCATTCATTTAATTTTTCGTGTAATTTTACAGAAACGGGACACACGTTGCCAAAGTTTGTTATTTTAAGAAAACGGTCTGCGATTTTCTGAGAATTAGCTTTTACTAATAATTGTCCGTCTCGTAGAACCGTGATTTGTTCATACTCTTTGCTAACATCGTCTATCACTTTTTTAATTAAAAATGGGCTAAGAGATGAAATAGGCTTACCATTCTCCTTGGATGATATAATTAGAAATTTTGGATCTCTTGTATTGTTCATTGTTGGTAAGCTAGGAAAAAATTCCTCTGTTTTCATAAGTGTCCTTTTCATTTTGTTTGGTCGAATATCGCTATTTGTATCTTCCGTAAGATCGCTAAACCGGTTACTATTCACATTTGGCCCGCAGGCCATTTCGTTGCAATTGTTTTACACTACTCTTTTGTTTTATAAACACAGCACACTGCACAAGGGTCTGGTCTGTTTTTTTTTTTTTTTTGTTTTTTGTTTTTTTTTCACTGCACTATTACACAAAGGGGATGTAATATAGTTTTGTAACGTATGACTGATGTTACACGTACGGAACACTATTCGCGGCGATGTAAACTCGACGACGGTTGGAAAGGGAATGTGTCCCTTGAAGAATAATGTAAGTGAAACCTCAAACATTAAATAATCTTTTTTATTGAAAAGAACGGGTTGCCTACTTGTGGGTGGGCTTGACAGGTGACAATTTTAGGGTTCGTTACAAGTACAGTTTGTTCTTTCTAGGAATTGTTTACCATGCTGTCGGAAGTTAGAATTCGGAATTCGGATTTCTAACCCTCTTCCTTTATGCATTTTAATTGGGACATAATGCGTAATTGGCAATGAAAAACATTAATCACGCATGTGAGGATGTAGTGGTAAACAAACGCAGTAAGCACACCCCCAAGCCCGATCTTCATCCAAAAAAGGTTATGGTGACAATTTGGAGGACATCGGAAAGACTAATCCACTTTTCATTTCTTCAACCAGGAGAAACGATAAACGCTATCAAATATTGTGAGAAAATCAACATATTGCATGCCAAATTGTTTGAAAAGCAACCTGCGTTGGTCAATAGCCACGGCCCGATCCTTTTGGATGACATTGCTAGACCCCATACCTCACAAGTAACGGTGCAAAAACTGTTGCAGTTGGGATTTGAAATTCTTCCTCATCCACCGTACTCTGCTGACATTTCCCCAACGGGCCATCATCTTTTTCATTTTTCCGGCAGAAGGTTTTCCGGAACCGAGCGGAGGTCATAAAAGCCTTTGAGGATATCATTGCCTCAAAACGTCAGCACGTCTACGAAAAAGGAATATTTGACCTTGTATCACGTTGGAAGAATGCCATAGATGCAGAAAAATAATATTGGCTTTTACATGTTTACTATAAAATAGGACATTTCATGTGGTACAACCCAAAATAACATATCCCCCACGCGGATACTAACGTTTTAGTACAGCAATTGACGAACGAGATATATTAAAGAGACATGCTTTTCATCTCTCTTGGTGGCGGCTTAATCCCGATGATAGGACTAAACGTCGCCCTCACACATTTTCATTCCCTCTTCTTTCTGTTTTTACTTCTATAATAATTTTTGTTTTTATTCATACTCCTTTTTACTTGTATTAATTCTCTTAATTTTAATTTTAATTTAAAATATAGTTTAAGAAAATACACCCACACAGACACTCACTCCACACAAACGCGATGGAATATCTGAAAGAAAGTTCCACGGGGATCAACGGGAATATGAGCCTGGCGGGGGGTGGTTTTAGTCGGTAAAAACCCGGCATGCCCCTGGGTCGGTCTAGAGGTATCTTTTGAAGATTTCCACTTTCCTACGGAAACCAAAAAAAAACACACACACACACACACATATATAAATATATTGTGACGCATATGACAATCAGTACTAGAATATTCGAGAAAGTCCGAAACAAGTACTAGAAAATTCTATAAAGTACTGGAAAATTGGAGACTAGGAACAGTAGAACATTCAAAGCTATGGAACGGACGGAAACGAAACGCCGAATTAGAATGGGGGAACGTTATAAATACGTCGCACACAGATCATGGAGACGAGTAAGTTATAAGAAAAGAGAAAGCGAAGCAAGCGATAAGAAAGGAAATCGATGAGTGTACGAGATAAGTACGAATTAATAAAGTGTTATATTCATTAAAAATCGATTTAACGGCTCTTAGGCTCTTATTCACTAAAAACAATTAATCCAGCGAACCCTAAGCTCGCTACAATATATATATATATATATATATATATATATATATATATATATATATATATATATAGGGCTCCTCGATAGTATAGTGGTTAGTATACCCGCCTGTCACCCGGGAGACCGGGGTTCGATTCCCCGTCGGGGAGCCCCTGGCGCAAGACTAATGACCTTGCCCAGACAAAATAAATCATTATGGAAAATTTAACAAGCCTCAGGACTTGCTAAATAAGGCCAAGACCGGTTCCAGGTTGTAGTGCCGATGATGATGATGATGATGATGATATATATATATATATATATATATATATATATATATATATATATATATATATACAAAACAATCCCAAGAAACACCCGGTAGGCGTAGGCATGAAAACACGGGATATACGCGTCGTCACGTGGAACGTTCGAACGTTATATAAACCAGGTGCGATACAGATGGTCGTAGAAAACGCGAATCAATATAAAATGGACATCGCCGCGCTTCAGGAAATCAGACTCTCACATCAAGTAATCGAAACCAACGGGCTCACACTGTCGCGGTACCAACACACATAACCCCGGAACTGGCCTTATCATAAGCAAGAAGATTCGGCCTAATTTTTTTTTTTTTTTAAATATTATTTTTTATTTCTTCCTATTATTATACGTTACTTACTTGCTAGACAAAAATTATTAAACTCTAGCTTATGTTATCTTATTTCTTAACATACTGGTCCCTTGCGGACTCTCTAAGTTACATGCATACGCTTAAAGCATGAAAATTTGTCTTTCGACATTATGGTTATTTTGTTTACATGAATTTTTAGGGAACTTAATTGGGTACAAAGAAAATGAAGAAAAGAAAAAACTTTGTTTTTGTTATTGTTTTTACCTTATATCTAACTTAAATACTAAACTATCTATAGATTTTTTTTTTTTAAACTTAACTTAACTCTATTCTAAACCTAACATCAAAACTAAATTTTCGAAATGCTAAATCTATGTAAGCTTTCCGTTGTTTGTCGGTTTTTTTTTTTAATTATTATTATTATTATTGCTTTAGTTTTATAAGGAAACAGGTTTTTAATTGCCACTCAGCCACCAAAATCTCTGGTGTTGCTTATTCGTGTCTTTTCGGTCTTTCTGTGCTACTGCTGTACTGAACTGTAGGCGCTCTTCATTAGTGTGCGCAACCTCTAGATTAAAACATATTCGTTTATCTATACCCGACCGACGCACGTGATAAATCAACGGTATAGCGGATTCATTTTGTATGAGGCCGTTCATGTCAAGACTAAGGAATGCTTCTGGTGGAATAAAGCCGTTGCGGCGTACCCCCTCATAATACCTATTGTTTGGGTAATATGCACCAAAAATTAAATCGTTCGGGGAGCTCATTGATCTCGCAAGATGCCCTCGGATCAGCTTGATCACAAAGTTACCCACTCTGTTTATATTGGCCCCATTGTACAACGCTTCATTGGGATAGTATTTTTTGTGATCGGATTCAGGAGTCCGATGTAAGTTGAGACACGTCCTGAGGCATTGTCTCTCAAAAATCCGAATCTTTTCCATTAAGCTAGGTCCCACATTAAACCACACTGGGCATCCATATATGATCATCGGTCTGATGAGAGCCATGTAGCATATAACTTTAACTCTGCTGTCAAGTTGACTACTATGAAACAGTCTTCTTGTCATAGCATAAGGCTGGCCAGCGCAGCCTCCACTTGTTTGTTAAAATATAGATACTGATCCAACCAGATGCCTAAGTATTTGACTACAGTTTTGGTTTCCAGTGTTTGTTGGTGTGGTCCCATAATAGCTAGCTTTCGCCAGTTTTTCCTGGTGCCTCTGGTAGCTTCAGCCAGTGGTGTTCTAAAGAGGATGGTTTCACACTTCTGGATATTGATTTTGAGTTTCCAGTTGTCGCAGTATCGCTGAACATCATTGAAATCCCCTTGTAATAATCTGTTAATGACTTCAATTTTTGGAGCTGTTCTATATATTATCAGATCGCCTGCATACGCAATAGCCTGATGAAGAGACCTTATTAGGTCGCTAGTGTAAATATTAAAAAGGATCGGAGATGACACCGCTCCCTGTTGCAGACCGTTTTTTATTTGGTAAGTAATGTTGGAGGTCACATTGCCACTTTTGACGACGAATTTCCTTTCATTCAACATGTCGTATAGTATATACAGTAGTGGTTTATGAATGCCTAGTCTCATTAGCTTGTAGTATAACCCTTCTATCCAAACGGTGTCGAAGGCCCTCTCCAAGTCAATCAAACAGGCACCTGTACACTGTTTCAGATTTTTATGCCACTGAATGTCTGAAACCAGTTTAACTGCGGCATGTGTGGTTTCATGACCAGCATTAAAACCAAACTGGTTATTTGGAATAATATTATTGTCCTCAACCCATTTAAGTAGAGCCTTGTTTAGAACCTTTTCGAATACTTTACTGATACTCGGTAACAAACTGATCGATCGCAGATTTTTTGGGTTTGTTCTGTCTTTCCCTTTTTTTGGTAATGGTTGGATGATGGCCGTTTTCCAACGTACTGGATAGTGTGCGTTGTTCAGAGCGTTTTTAAACAAGACTGTATATATGTCCATTGCGATTGGAGGAAGAAGTTTGAGTACTATATTGGGTACTCCATCGATTCCAACTGATTTTTTGTTTCTTAATGATGCAAAGCCGCCATGGATGTCTTCACTAGTGATCAAAAGGCTCTTGGCGCTTCCGACAGTCATCTCGGCGTTTGCCGTATTTTCATTATTGAATTCGGTAAAGCCTTGGTTTTCTGATCGCCACTGTGAAATGTCATTTCGACGATGATGACGATGACGAAAATTCAGTAAAACTCTATCTTCCAAGCCATGGTTGCGGCGAATTACTTCATTTGTCTTGTACAGTTCTTGAAAGACGGCCCCTACAACATTCACTTCTTCCAAGGGATCTTCAAACACAAAAACTTCGTCATTTAGGATGGCGTTGTTTGTGTCTATGCCTATATTTGTCAGCATTCATTGGTTTTCGTCAGTTCGTGGTATTTGGAGACACTGAATATCGTTTTCATTACTCCGTCTAAATATTTTATTAATTTGTGGAAACATGCTAGTCTCTTCGTATAATGTTGTTCCAATACAAATTTGCTGATAGCCTATAGTTGGCTTTTATCAGCTGTTGGAGATTTTTTAATCTGGACTTCAGTGATATTATCTCCTGGTCGTGCCTATCAATAAATCGCCTGTACCGTAGTTTTAGTTGCGACAGAAGTCTACTTTTTTTTTCTGTGGAGTACGTTGATTGTGGCGTTTCGGTACATGTTCATGTTGTCCGTAGGTGTGGTTTTTGGTATTGTTTTGTCCCTAGTATGTTTTATGGTTTCGTCCATTTTTTGTATGTATTTGTCGATGTCATCGTTGGATATGTTTCTGTTGGTAGGAGGGTTAATATCTTTTAAGCGAATTTCTCTTGTTAAGGTTCTCGTGAAACGCGTCCATCGCATACCCCCATAGTTATAGGGTTGCGGTATCATACATTCACCGAGTTCCACAACTTCGCTTGGTGTTTTTATCACCATTGATAATGCACAATGGTCGCTGTCATACTCAATTGTGCGTAGGCAGGTTATATTTTGTCTGTTAGTATGTGTATGTTTAAGTCGTGTGTCAATAAGCATAATATCTAGGAACGATCCCCCTCTGGGGAAAGAAGGATATTCTGTAGCTAGCAGGTCAGCCTTATATTCAATGTGATCTTGATCTAGCCAACCAGCTAGTTGATTTCCTCTCGTGTTGTATATGCTATTTCCCCACTTTGGGTGTTTAGCATTCAAATCGCCACCTACGATGTAATAGTTCCCTTCCGAGTAAAGTTGTAAGCATTGGAAAAGAGTCTCTAGCTCCACTATAAATTGATTTTGTTGATGTGCTTCTGGTGGGTAGGCAGATATCACATACATCCCCCTACCTTGTCGGAGGGGTATGCGTATAATGCATATCAAGCACCTGAAATCTGCGCATCTCACCACTATATATTACCTTATGTTGAAGTTATTTTTTAACAATCTTACGCATCGATACTGCATCTCGCAGTTTGCTGCTGAGTGCCCGAACCTTTGACAGCGAAGACATTGGATTATATCTCTGCCTTTTTTCAATTTGTCCCATGTGATAATTTGATGGTTCAGGATAGTGATTTTCCTAAGTCCACCAATGTTGCTACCGGGGCTCAGCTGCACCAGGAAGAATGGTAATTTACGATTCTCCCGTCTAGCCCTAGCTGTATTGAAAGGTTTTACCGCGATAAACTCAATATCATTACAGTTAAGCTCTCGTAGCGTTTGTAATAGAACTTCTGGTTCTGTTTCAGGGTCGAGGCCTTTTAGTAGAACCGTCATATTCTTTACTTCTTTCGGGGTGTAGGTGTAAAATTCAGCGGTGGCCCTTTTTAGCATATTTTTCATTTTTTCGAAGTCCTCAACCGAATTTGTCTGTATGGAAAACCTGTTTCCTGTCAGTCTTTTAATTGAAAAACCTCCCCAATAGAAAGCTTTCATAGACTTACCAGTTCGTTACAGTCCATATCTGTAATGTTGATGGGTGGCATCTTCGCTTTCACTTTTGCTGCCTGGTGCTCTTGTTGTGGTTGTTGTTTTGTAATCTCTTGCGGTGGACATCCTTTTTGTTGGCTTGGCTTCTGTTGTGCACATTGTTGCTGATTTTTCTGCTGCTGTTGTTTCACTATTAGCTGCTCCTTTTCAGCAGATTCCTTTTTCCTGCGACGCTTCTCTGCTAATTGCGCCCTTGCTCGGGCTAGCCTTGTTATAAGATCGCTGATTTCCTCTTCCTCGTCCTCAGTCTCGGTAGTCGCTAAACATGCAAACATGTTATTGGTGACATGGCCGTCATTATATGTAACCGGGAGGAATGTATTGTCCTCTTCCATTTTTTGCGCCTTTTCGAGCAAGTCTGCTATTGCCTCGTTTGGCTTATTTATTTTTGTTGGCGTTCGTGTTAGTGGGGAGCTCGCCGGGCGTTTTATTAACGCGGACTTTGGTTTCAATTTTTTAATATTTTGTTTTTTGTTTGCCATTCTGCATGCTGAGGGTCAGTACACCGAGCTTTTTGCATCCAAGATAGCAGGCCAGTCTTTGTTGTAAACCAGTTATTAGGTTGGCTTCATTTTGTAATTTTACTATATATTTTAGTTCCTTTTGTTTCTTTTTTATTTATATTTATTGTTTTTGTTTTGTTTTTCTTTTACTTTAATTTTTTTTTCCGCTAAACACGTGCACACATACACTCTCACAGTTGATTAGTATTAAACGGTGTTTGTTTTGACTGTCAAAACACGTGGCTTCGTTCTCTTTTATTTGTTTATATTTATGTATAATAACTTTGTTTTGACTGTTCTTGTCACTAGAATTGATTTATTTATAATTAGTCTTATTATTTCAAATTTCACTCGCGACTCATAAAAGTAACTTTTACATTTATCTCGATCGGCGAATTGAAAACACGTCCGCACTCGGTCAGTGTGTATCGTTGTGTGAGATTCGGCCTAATTACAATTAAAGGATGTGAGTTATTAATGACACAATGTCGGTGCTGGCTCCTCGATAGTATAGTGGTTAGTATACCGGCCTGTCACGCGGGAGACCGGGGTTCGATTCCCCGTCGGGGAGCATCTGGCGCAAGACTAATGACCGTGCCCGGAAAAAACAAATCATTATGGGACTTGCTAAATAAGGCCAAGACCGATCCGCGGTTGTAGTGCCGATGATGATGATGATGAATGTCGGTACTCAAAATACAGGGTCCATGGCACAATTATGTATTTATAAACGTACGCGCCCCAACAGAATCTCCCGACGAAAAAACGAGGGCACGTTCTACGATCAATCGATGATAAAATTTTCCTCGGAGACCTCAACGCAAAATAGAAAGGAGGACATCTCCCAACCAACTATAGGTAAAGAAAGCCTACACGACGTTTCAAATGATAATGGAATTCGAATTATCACGTTGCCAGCGTTAAAAGATTGTGTAGTGAAAAGTACTGTATTCAGCCACAAGCAAATTCATAAAGCCACATGGATATCACCCGACGGCTTAACACGTAACTAAATAGACCACTTTCTCATAGACAAAAGACGCCACTCGAACATCCTTAACGAGCGACCAAAACGTTCAGAGTAAGGCAATTGCTGGAAAAGAAGTGGGACGGTTACCATTTGGTTGACTTAAAAAAAAAACAAAAAACGACTCAGTCGCAAGGCAAAGACTATACCATATTGTAATTGAGCGGGAGTCGCGAAAATATATACCGCTCTCATTCAAATCTATATGAACGAAAATAAAGAGCGAGTTTGGAATATAAAACCACCTCTCACAGCCATTGGGAATCCGCGACGGACGAAAACAGGGGCATGGCCTCTCACCATGCCTTTTTGAGCTTGTGCTCAAATGCGTCATTATAAGCGTACAATACGACAAGATGCCCGGATCATCCCTGCTCGCATATGCGGATGACATCGCCGTTTTGGGCGGTAATCTAGAAACTGAAAGTAAAAACAGCGAAATAATCATGCAAGTGACAGAAGTGGTGAGCCTAGAAATAAATAGAGACAAAACAAAATACATGATAACGGCGAGAGGTCCACCTCTCAGAGAACACATAAACGTTGGGCCCAAGATATTTGAAAAAGTTAAAAAATTTAAATATTTGGGAACAATACTGACGGCCAGTAACGAAATATCAAAGGAAATTAACAAAAGTATGGGAAAAGATAGAACCATCGTAGAATTCTTGACGCTAGACCAACGGGAAAGAGACTGTGGGGGTTCTTTATCTTTACGCAAGAACCACCCACATTTTCGACCCCAAACTCCCTTGGAAAATTCGCAGTTACCTGCAAATATTCCCTTCACATTCCCTACATTAAGGTTTTATCCCATGTCCCTGTGAAAGAATTTTTACCTTTCAGGCATTCAATGCACATCCAAAATTCCTGAAAGCATTCTCTTACATCATCATCATCATCATCATCATCATCGGCACTACAACCTGGAACCGGTCTTGGCCTTATTTAGCAAGTCCTGAGGCTTGTTAAATTTTCCATAATGATTTGTTTTTTCCGGGCAAGGTCATTAGTCTTGCGCCAATTCTCTTACATACATATCATAAATTAGGGAAACTATTCGGCACCAGACAATCAGGCAAATCCCAGCCTTACATGTGCAGAACAATTGTCTCTACATGCACATTGGTTGGCGACCTATTTGTCTACCGACACAAAGCAACACCAAGCAGCTTGTTGACGCAGCTGCAAACAATTAGCGCAATAGCCGCTAAAACCGAATTCGTCAGCATTTACAAATGCAAACAATTACCGCATCTCGCGCATTATCGCCGAAACTGAATTCTTCAGCATACATCACGTCCAAATAAAAGGATTCGGCTCTGCCGCAGACATTCTAGCGATACGATATACAATCTCTATTGTGTAAAGTATCCCATTAGCTTTTAGCATCTTATGCTTCCTTAAGAGATACAGCTCGTTTACTCGGCTGAACTTCATTACACACGGTGCACTTTGTTCTTTCAATGTTTCAGAATTCGTTTCTCATGACCTTGTTGCATGAGCAAACAGTGATCCATTAGCACATTGCTAAGATCACCACACGCACACCACTGCGTACCAGAGATCGCCTTCCATTGGTCGCTGGAAGAAGGGAAAAATGTCATTCCATTTCTACCACACCATAGAGAGAAATTTTCTCTTTTCCCGCAAACTCAACATCGAACTGGGGGTTGAATCAAGACTCGGATTCCAACCCTCGGTTGAGTCGTTTTCCAACCACCGCCCGAATCAGTCGGTTCTACTTCCTCTCCCCGTAGCGCGCCGGAGATGCGTACATCCCGGAGTCGTAGTTCGATCGTGCGAGTTGGCAACATTTAAAACAGTAGGATGGCCGCGGCGGAGATGGGAGGACAATGTTAGGTTGGACCTAGAGGAGGCCGGATCAGGTGATTAAGCATGGAAGATGAATACAGAAAACAGGGAGTGATGGCGCAGCCGAGTCAGTGAGGTCATGAACTTCTGGGTTTCAAAAAACCAATAAATGGAAATAAAAAAATAAAAAAAACCATTATATATAACATATATATATATATATATATATATATATATATATATATATATATATATATATATATATAAATGGCTAAACGATTTGAGAATTTTTACATGGAAAGTCCGCTCACTATACAGAGCTCGAGCTGCACAGCAGCTAGTCAATACCCTGACTGAATATAATGCTGACATAACAGCATTACAAGAAATAAGATGAACTGGGAGTGGTGTTATTCAAAGAAACATGTATGACATTTATTACAGCTGTCATGCAAAACACCATGTGCTCGGGGTAGGCTTTCTAGTCAGCCAAAAACTGAAGCCTACCTTTATCGCCTCTAATGCAATAAACGAATCAGGTTTCCGCGTAAAGATATCCACAAAGCCACCTGGTTTTTAATTGATGGAGCCACTCGCAACCAAATTGACCACGTGTTGATAGATCGCCGCCACTCTTCGAGCCTGATGACGGTACGAACGTACCGAGATGCCAAAGTCGAGTCTGATCACCTTCTTGTTGGTACAGTTTTCCGAGCGCGGATTGCCTTACCAAGACGTATTGCATCCGCAGATCAGATTCGGATCAACACGGCTGCCTTACGCAATGAGAATACCAATAACACCGTTGGTCATGCGTTTAGACTCGCCCTCGAAGAGCTTGACGGGGGTGAGTAAGTCCTGGGGCCAGAATGCCGGGCGTAGAAGAAAAATGGACACGCCTTAAGAATAGTCATTAGTACTGTCAACTCCATCTTATGCAGTAGTCGCAGAGATCGGAACGACTGGTTTGATGATGAGTGAAAACTAGCGAGTGAACGTAAGAATGCTGCATATGGGGCAATGCAGCAGTCTCACAGGACGCGGGTGCGCGAGGAGAAATACAAAGAGCTCAGAAGATATGAAAAAGGCTTCACAGACAAAAGAAAAGTTTCTGGGGAAAAAACCTTGTCTGTGAAATAGAGAAAAGTAGAGAGCGAGGTCCGCACCAGGCACGGAAGTTCTACCAAATAATCCGCAGTATGACGCGGTTCACACCAAGCTGCACCTACTGCAAGGATAAAGAGGGTAATCTAATCAACGATCCTGAAGGCATTCTGGAGCGATGGGAAGTGCACTTCAATGATTTGCTAAATGGTAAGCCCACAGAAGAATTGGAGGCTCTACCAATGTAAGATCAAGACCAAATGCTGCCGCCGCCAAGCATTGAAGAAACATTAAAAGCCATTAGACAGCTCAAATCAAATAAAGCCCCGGGACCTGATAGCATACCAGCTGAGCTGATCAAACAAGGAGGGACAGCGTTGCGTCACGCAACTCATGAGATAGTGGTGCACGTATGGGAGCAAGGGGAGATGCCGGAAGATTGGCGTCGTGGAATAATTTGCCCCGTACATAAAAAGGGAGATTTAACACTGTGCAGCAACTATGGGGGTATAGCATTGCTGAGTACCGCCTATAAGATACTCTTCACTATCCTACAAGATCGGATAGCCCCATACGCTAAAGCCATCATTGGTTAATATCAATGTCGCTTCATCCCAGACAAATCGGCGATTGTTCAGATATTCGCCCTTATGCAGGCGAGGGAAAAATGTCAGGAATTTAAGATTAAGGATTCCATTATATCATCTATTTATAGCCTACGACAGCATAGCCAGGGCAGAACTATATAATGCCATGAGAGAGTTCGGCATTACAAACAAACTGATTCGACTTTTTAGGTTGACCATGACCAACGTAACTAGTCAAGTTAAAATAGCGGGACTGCTGTCCAAAGCAATAAACATCTTTAATGGACGCCGACAGGGGGACGGTCTGGTCTGCCTCCTCTTCAACCTGGCATTGGAGAAAGCAATCCGTGACTCTGGCGTCACAACTAGAGGGACTATTTTCAACAAGTCCAGCCAGATACCTGCCTACGCAGATGACAGGCATCCTTCACCCAGATCGAGCAGGCGTCACAAAAACTGGGGCTGCACATTAATGAGGGGAAAACTACGTGCATGATGACAACTCCTGCGAAGGGAAGACCAAACGTTGATCAAACTATCAGGGTAGTGGAGCTCAAATTTGAAGTGGTGCAATCCTATATCCACCTTGGGCCAGTAGTATCAGCCGATAACAATATGGAAGAAGAAATACGCGAACGGCTAATAGCCGCGTTCGAGAGGAAGATCTTAAGGAGAATTGTTGGCCCTGTATGTGAGGGGGGACGATTCCGGAGACGCTACAACCATGAGATACCTTGAAGCTAATGTTGTAAGAAAAGTCAAGCTCGGTAGACTCTGGTGAGCGGGACACCTAGCTCGAATGAGCGAAGAGGAGCCTGCCCGCAAAGTCCTTTGTGGTAGTATGTGTGGAAGGAGACAGCGCGGCAGACCTTGTCTGCGATAGGGGGGTGGCATAGACCAGAACGCCCAGAGCCTGGAAGTGCCAAACTGGATGACAGGGGCTCTAAATCGGGACCGGGGGAGAGATTTGTTAAATAAGGCCAAGACCGGATACCGGTTGTAGTGCCGATGATGATGATGATATATATATATATATATATATATATATATATATATATATATATCATATGTAAATATATATACATATATATACCATATATATGGTATATATACATATATATGTATATATATATACACAAAAAAGACAATAAAAAACCTAAAAATCATGATAATGTAACCAGATTTAAGCGTTCCTTTTTCTTTCTCTGATATAATCTATAAATTTTGTTTAAAGTAAAAACAATAAAAAATTAATATACTGTACACCGAAAGGTAACTTATTTGTATAGAAAACAAAATAAATGTACGTAGAATTATTTAGAGTGCTCGCACAGAGCCAGTAAATTACATCAGAATGTAATATGTTAAAATAGGCTTAGCATTTATTCTTATATTGTTAAAAAAAACCTTATCTGCACTTGTTTTTTTTTTGCAAATATATTCGTTAAAAATATGGTTATACTGTGGCGGTTCCACGAACCGCACAAATCACCATCGGCTGAGATACCATCGTTCCACAAAGGAACATACTCACCTATAACTAAACTTCACGTGCCCACAGACATGTGCCCCCAAAGTCCGCCCTTTCACCTGACCAAAGGTGACATCCATACTGATGTCAACAACACCACGTATCCACAGATCCCTACGCCTGCACGGCGATCGAAGAACACGACCCAGTATAGAAATTGTTTATCGATCCATTAGCTGGATAAACACAAGTGGTTGGCACAGCTGTGCCAGATGTCGACAAACATCAAATCACCGGTGATAATCCGATGGCTAAGCCTTTGAACCTACCGCAATGCACTTCGCCTAAACTAAGGCCACTGCGGAGAAACAGCAATAAACTAAAATGTTGTTCCCATAGGACAAAATACAATTATCATAACCAACGATAATTACCACGATCCCAGGATCGCCATGAATAAACCACACACCCGAATGTACACAAAAGCAATTCGACAGAAAGTGTGAAAATGCTGGCGATCCCAAGAGGATCTACGGGCACACAGGCAGCTACCTCCGCGTCTGTATGTGTGTGAGTGCGATCTTCCCCGTGGAGAGATTCTCGATTAAGAGAGAATCACCAGGACAAGGGAAACGAAAGGGAAAGAGAACTATGGGGTGAATAGAATTATCCCCAAAAGAAAGTTGTAATTCAGTCGACACAGAGAATTACAACGAGGAGGATGATCTGCGCAACGCGATAAAACGACAAAGAGACTGCTCGACGTGAAGTTTTAAACCTTTTAAATACGCGAGTTAACTTGAGGGCATTCTCTGAACTGCCACCAAAGGCAAACACCATAAACGTTTATATTCGGTGTTCAACGCACAGCAATCCAACGCGCGCAGGCCTGTGATCCTCACTAAGGACATCGCATATTTATTTAACGGTTAATTCCACTGTTCTCTAAAATAATTAAATTAAGTGCGGACAGTCAATACTGACACGGTTATCCTCGTCGTGACACTTTCGTTGTATCCTAACGTGTGGAGTTTGATATGGTCAATTTTAATTCACAATTTTTTCTTTGTGCTGAATGTAAAAACGAAAAGACAAAAAAATAAAAACAATAAAAAAAGTTAAAAAAAAAACTCAGCTCATTGTTTCATTTGTGACTGTATTCGCTCCGTGTTTGATTTGTGGACAGTGTTCGGCGAAACACTTCAGCCAGAGACATAAACGAAAATCCGCCTAAATACTTTCTATTTGTTTACTTCATTTCGTGTTGACCTCTAAACATATTAAAATTTAGGAATATATTTTAGTTTTCGCCAAAATTACAATTTAAATATTAAATGGTAAAAAGATGTTACGCACGTTGGATATAGTCGTAAAACACACTTAATTGCCATTTCTCAAAAATAAACTTCACTGGTTTATTTAAGTATCCAGGCGCGTTATCAAAGTCTACGTGTAAATAGTCAAAAACCAAAAAAAAAAAAAACCAACACCCACAATGTCCTTTAGGTACTCCAACGATTAGTGCACATAATTTCATATGTATCATCATCATCATCATCATCATCGGCACTACAACCGGGAACCGGTCTTGGCCTTATTTAGCAAGTCCTGAGGCTTGTTAAATTTTCCATAATGATTTATTTTGTCTGGGCAAGGTGATTAGTCTTGCGCCAGGGGCTCCCCGACGGGGCATCGAACCCCGGTCTCCCGGGTGACAGGCGGGTGTACTACCCACTATACTATCGAGGAGCATATATTTCATATGTATATATAAAAAACAATCCTATCCTATCTGAACATCCATACAATCAACGCCTCTGTCATGAGTTAAACCGGAGTAGCCTGCATTTTGCTTCTTTGGCTTGGCACCAAATGCTGGCATATTGGGAATATATCTGAATTTGTTTACAATCTGTCTGCTACAAACTTGTACATCTTAGGATTCGAATGTTTGGTACTTCCGATATGACCAGTTAAGCCAAAATTCTTACCATTGAACATATTTTTGTTAAGCAATGATTCAAATTGTTAACTCAAATCGAAAACAGTTGTAGGAAAATGAAATATTGGTATCATATCACTTACCGTCTGAAGAAGTCCACAAAGGAGCAGAGTCGACCTAGGTCCGATCTTGTGAGAGGCATATCCAAATGCTACCGATCCGAAAACTGCTCCCAAACACAGATAAGCGCTAAATAAAGAAGCAGCTTCCTCGTCGATTCTTTCATTGAGAGGTGTCTCTGCAGATTGATAAAGTAAAATCTGCGATGATGACAAGCCAAACAGTAGACCAAAATTAAGGCACAGCAAATCACCTATTCAAAAATCACCAAAAAATACTGGCAAAAAAATTTGATTCACTAAAACGCCGTCGATTAACTTTTTGTTACCAATTCTAGTGGCGATTTGCTGAAACAAATATCCGTCCGTTGCTTTTGTGAAGCACATTTCTCGACAGTACAACTTAGAGGTGTTAATTCACTGGAGCGCGAGCCGGAAGAGTTGAGGTCTTTTATTAGAGACTCTGGTTACTGATAACACTAACGTCTGATGTGAAATAAGAAGACAGGAGAGATTAGCATGGTTGTCAGTAGTCGTATTTCAAAAGAAAGTAAACTTACGTGATGCGTATGAGGATTCATGAGGGTCGTATAAATGCCAGTTTATATTAGTCAAATGCTATGCTGTTCGTGCAGTGAGCTATGAATGACTTAAGATAATATTAACTTCTGGAGAATTTACTTTGTAATTACACGACAGACTAATTGCACAAGAGTACTCGTATGAGTTAGAGAGTTGTTTCCCCTTGAAATGTATAGATGTTCAAATCTTTAATGAATATGGATGCCGTAGGAAAATCAGAATTGTATACAGTAGATGTACATTAAATGTTACTATTTAACTAATCTAGTTACAGTCAACTCCCTATAAAACGTATTCCAAAGGCTTAAACAAAACGGTTACCTATGATTCTCAAATCTAGTGGTATTTAAGCTACTTTGGAAAAAATAATACTAAATCTATTATGTAGAGTGCACACGAAGACCCATTAATTTATAAATTTTAAAACTTAGTTGTAGGATGTTTGATGTGGTGTGAAACTATAAAACGAAATCGAACCAATGGCAAATTTGAGAAATACTTACGTTTGACGGAAATTTCAACTATTAAACTCTGCAGATTCACCCCAATAAACGTGTAGCGAATGAATTGAAAGAAAGCCGCGCAACCCAAATGTAATTTTCAATAATGTTAACTATACTTGATTATCACCTTTCATAAAAAAGAAATTCAGTAATAATAATATAAAAAAATGCTCTGCATATTATTCTTACATAATGCAACAACCATCACTCATAAAATCCTTCTTTGACTAAAAAGCAATAGTTGAAAAATCGTTACTGTTACGTATCAATTTGAAGTGGCACACAATCGTTTTTGAAAAGTGTTATGAATACAATAAATTATTCACAAAACCTCGTCACACTTTACATAGAAACCCAGCAGTGGTTATCGTGTGGAACGTCAGCAGATCTTCGTATCAGAGTATCGACTGATCAGTTCACCAAGAGTAGGATCAAGAATGGTGTAATATCTACAACAACAAAAAAGAGATTTTCCAAGTTCAATTTATTTGACACTTGAATGAGAATGTTCGTTCTTTGATTACACTGTTTGAGGCACAATTGCAACAATCCCAAGTATTAAATTAAAGATTAAATGACACTCAATAAAATAAACGGTGTTGGTGAGATCCAAGATCATATTTTCAGATGATTGTAGCTTTTCTTCCGAACATATTTTGCATTTTATTCGTTAGAGGTTTGGCCATATGTGGACGCCTGTAACAGTCGCCCATCTACATGGATGGGAATGGCCGTGGTAAGTATCAAAAATTACCTTTTGAATATTCGTGTTGAGAAATCATACCAAATACCGCATTGTCAGTCGTTAAAGGGGAGTTTCTGTGAGTCTAAGCTGATCCGCTTTTATAAAGTCTTCCCGAAATAGGGTTGAAGACAAAATAGAACCATAGGACACTCCTGAACTAATAGAATAGACATTAAAACACCTGCCGTCTATATCACACCGAATCCATCGATTTTTGAGGAAACTTTTTACCTAGTCGCAAAGTTGTTGGGCAAGGCCGTGCGGACGAAACTAACTTAGTAACCTTCCATCCCAGACGCGATCAGAGGCCTAAGAGATATCTCTAAGGCGCTTTATTCACCATGATTTTCAATTCCATACATCCAGATGCCACTTACAAAGCTTAGAAGATCTTCGTCGATCGCTAGCTGCGGATTCCGTATTGACGATTATGTAGAAGGTTGTTGCATTCCAAGTATTAAATCAACTCGGCATTATGGCTTGACTTTTTCCATCACCTTGGATATCATAGATAGATACTATCGGTCGATAGTTCTGTGGAAGACATCTTTTCCCTTTCGTGCGGATTGATTGACCGTTCTCTAGTAGCGAAAGAATTTTCCAAGTACCGGGGACAGTTTTAAAGCACAACTTTTAAGGATTATTGCTGGTATTTCATCCGAGTCGGTTACTTTTTTGGACAGAATTTCACATCTGGCATTGATAGTAGGCTCCTCTATAGTATAGTGGTTAGTATACCCGCCTGTCACGCGGGAGACCGGGGTTCGATTACCCGTCCGGGAACCCCTGGCGCAAGGCTAATGCCATTTCCCGGAAAAAACAAATCATTATGGAATATTTAACAAGCCTCGGGACTTGTTAAATAAGGCCAAGACCGGATCCCGGCTATAGTGCCGATGACGATGATGATAAATTTTTTGCAAATGGCGACACTTGATTTCTTAAAAAATGTTTGGGGGGGGGGGGGGGGGGTGCTCGGGGGCGAGTGGTGGCGACGATGTCATTTTTAAAACATAAAAATCACTAAACGTTTATTACGTTAAATAAATGATCAACAAAATAACATTTGTTGGCGCAAGGCTAATAACCTTGCCCGGAAAAACAAATTATTATGGAAAATTTGACAAGCCTCGGGACTTATTAAATGAGGCCAAGACCGGATCCCGGTTGTAGTGCCGATGATGATGATGATGAAAATAACATTTGTAGTTTTATTTCTATTCATGTTTCAAATGTGCAAAAATGTGTGCCCAACCCTATAGAGTGAATTTCGCTGAATGAAATGTGGAATGTGAAGTTTGATACCAATCAATTTTGTGACTGGCTCTGGGCTTGCGTTAACTGCCGAACTCTAACCGCCGGTGACTCAGCACGTGCGCTTCTGCCTCGTAGTTCATACCATCGGATCGATTGCGCAATTCGTTTTGGGCATCTTAAGGGGACATTCCGGTTTCTCGGGTCAAAAAATAGGTTATTTTCATGATTTTTTTTAAGAGGAGGTATTAAAGATATAACAACAATTTTATTCATCTTTTGACTACGTTTGTAAATTTTGTCGAGTCGCTCCGGAACCGGAAACCCCCCCCCCCCCCCTTCCAGGTGTTCAAAGTTAGCCATCGGTTCTGCTCGTGTAAGGGTTATTTTCGTCCCCGGTGAAAAAAATACAAAAAATGCAAAGAGTTTATTGAACTTAAATACATTTAGCG
Organism: Microdon myrmicae; assembly: GCA_963931805.1. NCBI lineage: Eukaryota > Metazoa > Arthropoda > Insecta > Diptera > Syrphidae > Microdon > Microdon myrmicae. Next base: position 174,153,504 of record OZ007497.1, on the reverse strand, counting down.
TGAGTAAACAAAATTTTAAAATTGATAAAAAACAACAAAATTGCGTACTATTGAAAAAAAATTGATTTTTCGGCCCTTTTTACTCTATTTTTTAGTTATAACTAAAAAAATAAATAAATAAATAAATAAGTAATTCACTCACAATTTGCGTGTGCTTATTAAAAATATGTGTGCGAACTTTCATAAGAATCACATGCACCGTTTTCATATTATCGCTTACACCGCAATTAAAAAAAATCGTTTCGAGAAAAACACATTCAAAGTTTGGAGATAAATTAGACAAAAGATAAAAGTGATTTTTTTCATGAAATCATCGGGATTTTTTATACTAACAGCTAGACATCTATTCCTAGGCCTTATACAATTCCTTCCACGACTTCGAATTGGTCCTCCAGTTGCATTTTCGCCTTTTTCCTCGCTGTTCGTGCCTCGTGCGAGTTGTATACTAGGCTGCGGTCAGCGTCTTGCAGCCGATCTCTGTCCCTCTCGTTCGCAAACGCTCTCGCAGCGTACCCAATTTTGATGCCCATGACTTGCATTATTAGCAATACGGGTAAAAACCCCTCATTAAACATACAAGCTGCGGTAAAAGCCGCAACTTCAATGATTTTCTTACCACTGTATGTGTGTTTTGTCGCCGTTTGCCAGATAGTAGCATTGAAACTCTCGTTGTTATTTTGTGTGAAACCTCCCTCGCATTTTTTTAACAAATAGGGGTCTGTCCGTTTTACGTAAACTGGGTAAATAGCTGTTCGTACTTAAGGATCCAAGAGTGGCAGTTGGCCCAAGCCAACTACGAAGCAAATTAATGCCTATAAATGGATAGTCTGCATCTTTCTCAATACACGGTAGTTGCCACCTGTGATACGAATTTGTATCCGCGGGAGACCCGACCCTTTAATGACCTATAATTTTGGAACCGCCCAAGGTTTCGTTTCCAAATTTTAACATATTATTTTTGAAAGATAAAACTATCGATTAAGCAAAAAAAATTGATTTTTTGAACCGAACAAACCGGAATGTCCCCAAGATACCCAATTGCAATATCGGTTCGCGAGAGTTAACGTAAAGCAAAGAAATAGAGAAGCTGACATTATCAGACGTAACCTTATCACTCAAGGAATAGATGACCCCACTTTTATCTTATTATTGTATATGAAGGATAATACGAAGGTGAACTGAAAAGTTTCCGACCTCAACGTGAGGATTGTAGCACTTGTCGATAAATACTAGTGAATGTAGCTGTGCATCCTTTGACAGTTACTCGGCAAAATTTCAGCCATTTTGGATGCGAAGTTTTTATTTGACAACCGTTTGAGTGAGTCGATGTGAGTGCGAGATGAAATTGAGTATCGACCTGCCAACAAATTTTTATTTTTGAAAGGCAATACGCCTACGCAAATCAAAGATGACTTGGACTCTGTGTATGAGGACTCTGCACCACCATTTACCACAGTGAAATTTTGGGGAGCAGAATTTAAAGGTGGCTGTGAGAGCCTGGGACACGATGAAAAGGGGCACTTGTGTAACCCCGTTCGGGGATGATCCGGCCATGTTGTCGTCTTGTACCTTTCTAATAACATACTCGAGCACAAGGTGAGGCCATCCCCTTGTTTTACTCCGTCGCAGATTTCAACGGGTCTGAGAGGTGGGTTTCTATTCTAACTCGTCCTTTATTTTCTTGAATGAGGCGGTATATTTTTTTGGGACTACCAGTTCAACTACAATATGGTAAAGTCTTTGCCTTCCGACTGTCGCTTTTTTTTTTTTTTTTTTTGAGGTCAACGAACAGTTGGCGAACCGTTCTCTGTATACCCACTTCTTTTCCAGCAATGGCCTTACTGTGAACATTAGGTCGCTTGCTGAACGGTTTCTAGGGAATACGCATTGGTAATCTTCCAGTATTTCTTTTGCGTACGGTGTGATTCTCGCCAATATGACATTTGTTAGTATTTTGTATGTGGTTGGGGGCAATGATATTTCTCTGTAGTTTTCGCACTCAGATCTGTCGCCTTTACTGACGATGGGATCGACTATTGTGGTTTTCCATTCCATCAGAGTGACTTCCTTATCCCATATTGTTTTGATGAGTTGGTGGATATTTTGAGTGGTTGCCTCTCCTCCATGCTTCATAAGGTCTGCCAATATGCAGTCGACTCCGGAAAGCTTGTTGTTTTTCAACCGATTTATTGCGTCTACCACTTCGTTAAAAGAGGGCTCTGGGAAATGGGGCTCGGCTGTATGTACGTGTGTTTATTTGTGCTTGATGGGTGCGCACAGTCAGCAAAGTACTGCTTCCATCTTGTGACGATGTTATTTGTTTCACCAGACAGCCGTTTATGTCTCGAATTATATTGGTTCTCTCTCTGTTTATACCGTCATACGTATCTCTGATGTTCTTTGCTCTGGCATTTTCTAGGAATTTTTCGATCCGAGTCTTCTCCCATTCGCGTTTTTTGCGTTTGAAGAGTCTCATTGTCTCCTTCCAAATTGTCGTGTATCTCTCTGCGTTGACTTCATCATATGCTTCTAAGTGGATCACTCTGAGGCGTTTACGTTGTTCAATTTTCGCCCGGCACCCATCGTCAAGCCAAGGTTTGGACTTAATTGTTTTCTTAAATCCTAAAATCTTTTGGGCTGTTTGTTTGATTGTCTCTGATCGATGTCCATTTACTGTCCACATTATTGGTTTCCTCTTCTTCACTACTCCCATGCTCTAGGATGCTAAATCTAATCGATAGTTCCTCTTGATATTCCGCCCTTTTGCGCAGGTCTATTAGTTTATCAATGTCCAACTTTTTGCTCGTCTCCCGTGACGTCCCATGTGGGTTTGCAGTGAGCCGACTCCTAATTTTGGCTATCACTAGAAGATGGTCGGAGTCGCAATCTGCTCCTCTATATGATCGTTCAAGGATGTTCGAGTGGTGCCTTGAGGAAGTGGTCTATTTGGTGACGTGTTACGCCGGGTGATATCCATGTGACTTTATGAATTTGCTTGTGGTTGATGATCGTGCGTTTCACTTCCAGATTTTGTACGCTGCGAACATCATAATTTGTCGTGTAGGCTATCTTTACATATAGTTGGTTGGAAGATATTTTCCTTTCCAATTTTTGCTTTGAGGTCCCGAGGAGGATTTTAACATCGAATGATGAGATCCCATGAAATACTTCCTCTAGAGTCTCGTAGAATGTGTCCTTCGTTTCTTTGTCCATAAATTCTGTTGGGGCGTGTGCGTTTATAAGCACGTAATTGTACCATGGGTCCTGTATTTTTAGCACCGACATTTGGTCATTAATAAATCTCACATCTTTTACATAGGATGTAATCTTCTTGCTTATGATGAACCTAGTTCCGAGGTTATGTGTATCGATACCTCCACACGGCAATGTAAAGCCGTTGGTTTCGAATATTTGCTGTGGGAGTCAGACTTCCTGAGGGCAACGATGGCCATTTTAAGTTGTTTTCCGTTCTCTACGACCGTCTGTATGGCGCCTGGTTTATATAACGTTCGACCAATCCACGTGCCGACGCGTATATCCCGCTTTTTCCGTTTTTCCCTATGTCTTCGTTTTGCCAAGTCGGTGTTTTCTTGATGATTTGTTCCCTTATAGTAGTGTCGGCTCATCGCACCTACGCCTACCGGGTTTTTCGTTGGATTCATTTGTGTATAGTGGTTATTCATTTTTGTTCCCACGAGTCTTTGGGATTTCAAATAGTCTACCGTATCAAAGCCCCATTTTGATATGGTAAGGTCTGCTTACTGCTCTGATTCGACCCGGTGTCAGAGAGGCGCCATTATAATACAGCCAGTATACCCCTGGCTGCAAACCATCCAATGGACACGGTGACGCGTAACACCCTGGGTTAGGGATGGTAGATCTTTGTGTGTACTCCTCCTTTGTTCTCCTCGCTAGCCTGTCTGACATGGGTGGCCCTATTCCGTGAGCATAGCCTGAGTGATTCAATGTAATTTACGCCCACGCACCACGTCAAGGTTTCTACCAAGCGAGAGGAGGACGTTTTCAAACCTATAAGTTTTCGACTGTCAGTTTCAACAGGTTTTAATTCTTCTGAGCGAAAAGAAGGAACAATTCCTTTTATGAGCATGGAGGCACTTTTGTTCGCTTGTGGACTGCACATATAGTACTTGCTAGTCGCCCTATCCAAAGCAGAGTTAATTTGATGATAGTCCTCTAAATCACTAGACATAATACTAATTTTTGCATTATTGATGCATTTGGTTTTAAAGTTCTTGCATGTTAACTTACCGAGTTTTACCTTTTCCGACCTTAGTTTCCATATGGCTCACAATGATGGGAAGTACTTTCTCTTTCCTATTGCTTCGTTGCTTCTGTTGTGGGTTTTCCTGCTGCTGCTGTTGTTGTTGTTATTGCCGTGGTTGTAAACGCCGCATATTCCTTAATTTCATATGTGACAAACACGTTCTTCGGACATTTTTATAGCCTCTACTATCTTTCTCACTTTAATTCGGCGGTTGTCTAGCACAATTTGGTGAACTTTAGCCATGTTATCGTCAGTTGTTGCAGTTTTTGGATGTCCCGAATGTTCATCGTCTCCCAAGATCTCACGGCCACGTTTAAATTCAGCTGCCCAAAATTTCACTGTGGTAAATAATGGTCCAGAGTCCCCATGCACAGAGTCCAACTCATCCTTGATTTACGTAGGCGTATTGCCTTTCAAAAACAAAAATTTAATAACAGCTCTATACTCAATTTTGTCCATTTTCACAAAAACACACATCGACTCACTCAAACGACTGTCAAATAAAAACTACCCGTCCAAAATGGCTGATATTTTGGTGAATAACTGTCAAAAGATGCACAAATACGTCTGTGGCGGTCCTATGAACCACACAACCCACTATAGGTTGAGATGTCCTTTCCGCCAAGGAACATACTCACCTTTATCCATCACACGTGCCCACAGATGTTCCAAAGTCCTTACTCCCACCTGAAACAGAAGGTAACATTTCACACACCAACATTGAATGCAATAGCAAAAATCAATCGAGCTAAACGTTCAAAAGTCTCTAATATTGAATTCAACGCATCCATGCTAGGCATCCAATCCAACGCATTCAATTCGAAGCGCCAATTCAACGCATCCAAGCCTACGCACCCATTCAAGGCATCAATGCATTGCACCCATTAAACGCAATTTTCGGTAAACAAACCGAACAACCAATATCGCCTTTTGTAGCTAATAGCAATTAGCACCTAAATTCCTAGCATGACCCTTGTGCAAACAAAGGATAGCGATTCGCCGCCGATCAACAGTCCATGCAATCATAAACATCTTAACGTAGATCTCACGCTAAATGTTTATGATTTGGAAATGCAATTAGAAACGAACCAAATCCCACGGTTCCTTTGTTACCCATCGGAAGCACACAAAAACTCTGTTGGCAGAAGCCAAATGGGTAACGTAAACAAAGCCCATGATAGGATCGAGAAAGAAGTGGCGGTACGCTCGATCCTTCAGAAAAGATTTCGAAAAGAAGACAGAAATGAGAATGCTAATTATAATGGGAAATTTTCTTTACAGATATGATGGGAAATTTTCTTTTGCAGATAAAGGGATGATAATTAGAATTGGAAATGGATGGGGAGAAACGAAGAGACAGTCAGAGAACCGCGCCGAGGAGGTCGATCTGCGCCGCGCCATGGTTCACTACCAATATAGTCTTACAGTTACAGAAACCGAACAAAGAGGTGATCCGCGATGATGATGATCTTGATTCTTTCTTTTTATTAATCAAAGCCTGCATGTGCGAAACCAACTTAAAGGGAGAAATATAGTTAACAACTACATACATTTCGGCTTGATACGAAATGTTCTAAGAACAATAAATTTCTGATTACCATAAAATCTAGTACAGTGTGGATTAAAAAGTCAAGCTACTTAGGAGTAGATGGTCAATTGCTGCCGACCCTACCCAACTCTGGATGTAGATTTAGAATTCAAGAATACCTAAATCTTTCTAAGGTAGACTACAAATTCATCAAGGACATCACACAACTAATATTTTTATTAATTACTTCGTATACCAATTAATCAAACGCTTACTTAGCTATTTTACATTAGAAATCTTTTTGAACACAGGAGTCATAAAAAATACACGGATTTAGCTGAATTCATAGTATTAAGAGGTGTGTAACAATTTCCTTATAGACTAACTCTTTTCCTGAATCGGAGGAAAAACGTAGTCATCACTGATGCTGTTTATATCTACGTACGCACTCTTCGGGTGAAGCCTCGCGTAGACATCAGCAAAAGACGGCCTTTCCAATGGGTCGTCATGCCAACACTCTAGCATTAATTGGTAGACCTGATCTGTACAGATTTCTGGTTTATCGAGACGTCGGCCAGATACCAGAAAAGGTATAATTTCACTGTTACTTAAGGTTGGATACGGTGAAGCTCCTGGAATGAAGAGATACATAATATTTGAGTAAAACATTGTATTAAACCTTACCTAGTGTGCCGATCTCCCATAATACCACTCCAAATGCCCACACGTCACTCTTACTGGAATAAAGGTTGTCACATATTGCTTCGATAGAAAGCCACCGCAAAGGAAGCTGCAACGTTGGAAATTCATTAATGATCGAATAGACAGTAATTAACATAATGTAGCGAGCTTAGGGTTCGCTGGATTAATTATTTTAAAATAAATAAGAGCCGTTAAATCGATTTTTGAATTAATGTGACATTTTATTAGCCCGTAATAACAATCGTTACTTTTCACCGTACACTTAACGTTTTCTTTATTATCGCTTCCGTAATTATCGCGTATTTTACTGCTTACTTCTCGCTCGAGACTTATCGCTTGTTTCACGTTCTACTTCTTACTCATCAGCAATCGCTTGTTTCACTTCCTACTTCATACTCATCACTATGCTCTGTGTGCGACGTATTTATACTGTTTCAGCGTTTCGTTTCCATCCGTTCCACTGCCTTGAATGTTCTACTGTTCCTAGTCTCCAGTTTTCCATTACTTTATAGAATATTCTAGTACTCTGTTTCGGACTCTCTAGAATATTCTAGTACTGATTGTCATATGCGTCACACTACCCTCCGCCTAGATTAGTTCGTCCCGAACTAAGTTCACTGGTCTCCCGGGCCAACAAAAACCGCCAGTCGGTCGCGATGCACCACTTTCATCTTGGCGTTCGGCAGTGGAAGTTCTTGACCTTCATCCAAATTTTCTACTGCTCTCCTTTTCGCGTCAGCCCTAGCCTGTCGCCCTTCTTTCTTTTCTTGACGACGGAATTCCTCTTGCATTTTAGGGATCTCATGCGAATAGTATAAGAGAAAATGCATCTGCACACCCTTAAGCTCTTCTGGAGTTTGCACATCACGTAAGCGGTCTAGATTTTCATCTTTAATTACACGCAAATCATCTGGTATTGGAGCATCTGTCGATTTCATAACCGTATCCAACTGGTAGTTCCGCATCTTTTCAAATAACTGGAGCGGTTTGTTCTTTGGAGCTGACAGTAAACACAAACGTCAGTCGTAGTAATAGACTTTCCATAGATCGTCGCACGTTAATCCTGGTTTCACGTGTTCTTTTCCGTAGAACGCAATGAACGGCACCTCTAGCCGTTGATTACGCCTACAATCTAGGGCTTACTTGGTCTTTCCCCCCGTATGTGGTGGCTTACAATAGCGGTCTCGACTTCCAACATCCGTTGATCTGTCTTGGTCGGAATCAGTTGATTTACAAAACGCATGTTTGTAAATCCATTCAGCTTCATCTTGTAGTTCATTGGGTCCCTCTGGAACAGGCGTAACCGGAACTTCGCGCAATTGCATTCGCTCAGGAATATCTGTTTTACGGAATTCATTGTCCAAATCAGTAAAGTGACCCCTTTCCAATTCATGATTGAAATGTTTTGCCGCCTCAGTTTCCCTGTGACTACGTTCAGAGCGGCGTTCAACATCGTCTTCGTCGTCGAATAGCTGTTCGTCTATAGCCTCACGTGCTGAACCTTCATCGACGTGCTGTCCCTCTCCATCACTTTCTTCATCCTGTGTACGACGCAGACGCTTGGAACGCGTTCTGCCTTCGACTTTCAAACCAAGATTCTCTTTAATAAGGTCACAGTCGTCGTCTTCCTCTCCATCACTTTCTTCGTCCTGTGTACGACGCAGACGCTTGGAACGCTTTCTGCCTTCGACTTTCCAACCAAGATTCTCTTCAATAAGGTCACAGACGTCGTCTTCCAGTCGGTCGTCCAACTCGTCATCATCATTGTAAATCCGTTTCAGGGAACGCCCTGAAGCATCAGTGTCTTCATCATCACTGCCGTCCTCTTCAATCGGGTTATCATCGATGAAATCCTTCAGTTCTTCACGTAACACATCATCGTCATTTTCCTCCTCTTCCTCACTGCTGTCGGCCATAGCTTTGCTCTTCCTGAGTTTCTTCATTTCATGTGGCTCCAATTCCTCCTCATCCTCAGCTTCTTCCGCTTCCGAGTCCCAGAATTCTTTCATACACTGCCTTTGGGCATCCAATTTTGCATTAACCTCTGCAGCTCGCGCATCTAATTTTGCCTTAAACTCTGCAGCTCGCGCGTCTAATTTTACAGCTCGCGCATCCAATTTTGCAGCTTGCGCATCCAATTTTGAATTAACGTCTGCAGCCCACGCATCCAATTTTGCAGTTCGCGCGTACAATTTTGAGTTAATATCGATAGCTTGCGCGTCCAATTTTGCCATCATAATCCTGAACATCTCCGAAATGTCCAACGGTTGCGAACTCTTCTCCGAATGTCGATCTGCCATCGTCACAATACACTTTCACAGACTTATTTACTTCACTAATAATTAATCCCACTTCTGACACCAATTGTAGCGAGCTTAGGGTTCGCTGGATTAATTATTTTAAAATAAATAAGAGCCGTTAAATCGATTTTTGAATTAATGTGACATTTTATTAGCCCGTAATAACAATCGTTACTTTTCACCGTACACTTAGCGTTTTCTTTATTATCGCTTCCGTAATTATCGCGTAAAACTGGCGGCACAAAACTGGGCCTACACATTAATGAGGAGAAAACTAAGTACGTGGTGGCAACTTCTGCGAAGAGAAGACCTAACGTTGGTCAAACTATCAGGGTAGTGGAGCACGAATTCGAAGTAGTGTAATCCTTTAACTACCTTGGGTCAATAGTATCAGCCGATAACAATATGGAAGAAGAAAAACGCGAACAGCTGATTAAATCCAACAAAGTCTATCAAGGCTCTTTAAATCCCGAAACTTATCCAGAACATCCAAGCTACTACTGTACAAGACCATGGTCTTACCAGTACTCATGTATGGATCCGAAACCTGGGTACTCAATAAAAGGCACTCTGAACTCTTAGCCGCGTTCGAGAGAAAGGTCTTAAGGAGAATTGTTGGCCCCGTATGTGAGGGAGGACGATTCCGGAGACGCTACAACCATGAGTTGTACGCAATCTACCTTGAAGATAATATTGTAAGAAAAATCAAGCTCGGTAGACTCCGGTGGCCGGGACACCTAGCTCGAATGAGCGAAGAGGAGCCTGCCCGGAAAGTCCTTTGGGCAGGATGCATGGAAGGAGACAGCGCGGCAGACGTTGTCTGCGATGGAGGGATGGCGTAGACCAGGACGCCCAGAGCCTGAGAGTGCCAAACTGGATGACATCGGCTCGAAATCGGGACCGGTTTTTTTTGTTAAATAAGGCCAAGACCGGATCCCGGTTGTAGTGCCGATGATGATGAAGAGGGCACTTTGATAATAAGGATTTTAATACTCAACATACATGGGTGGGCTGAAAAGTTTCCGATCTCAACATGAAGATGGCAGCACTCGTCAATAAAAGTGCTGATTGTAGTTGTGCATCTTTGTAGTTGGACGCGTGGCTTTTATTTGACAGTCGTTTGAGTGAGCCGAGGTTTTTTGATTTTTTGGGAGCCGATTCACCCTTTGCAGTCTACTGTTTTGACTGTACTTTTGTTTCGGGCGTATAATGGTGGTATGGTATAATGGCTTTTCACCCTCGTATTCAAATTACTCTCTACCTTCTACATTAGATGTGTAGCTCAGTTTTGATTACATCGAGCTGTGACACAAGAGCTAATTGGGCGAATTCAAGAGAACAGTGCAACAGTACTGCCCCTGAACGAAGAACACCATAAAAGCCCGAGAGAGAGGAGGAGCGTTGATAACGTTGTGGCGAAAAACGAGGAACAAAGGAGATAATCGGCGAGTAACGAGATCGGATCGAATGTGCCGATAAGGATCAAACAAAGAATCGAAGAGAAATCAATAACGGACGGAAGAACGAAATATATATTGAACGAGGACGCGTTTTTGAATTTGAGTGCGGATATTTTTCGAACGCAAAAGAAAGGAAAAACAACAAAGTTTTATGCGCTCAACGATTTGAGCCCTCAAGCTACAGCACGAGCTGGAAAATGAAAATAAGAATATAAGAGGGCACTTTGGGGGGATAGGTGCGAACATACAGGGCAAATTCTCTGATTGCCTTCAACCCGGCGAAGGCCACGACGATCCTTGTCCCTGTTCAATCCAAGTTGACATGCAGTCTCCACGTGACACCCCTGGATAGCTACCTTGACACCCGCCAAGTAGTGAACCAATGCATGCAGCGACATCCTGAGAAAGGTTGGCGCAAGGCTAATAACCAGGCCCGTAAAAATGAATTATTATGGCAAATTTAATAAGCCTCGGATATGGACCGCATACACGATGACGACCACGGAAACGAAAATGGCTAAATGATTTAAAAATTATTTCATGGAACGTACGATCACTATACAGAGCTCGAGCTGCACAGCAGCTAGCTGATGCCCTGTCCGAATATAAGACTGACGTAACAGCATCACAAGAAATAAGATGGACAGGGAGTGGTGTTTTTCAAAGAAAAGAGTATGACATTTATTACGGCTGTCACGCAAAACACCATGTGCCCGGGGTAGGCTTTCTAGTCAGCCAAAAACCGAAGCCTGCCATCATCGGCTTTAATGCAATAAATAAAAGGCTATGCAGTCTTCGCGTGCGAGGCAAGTTTAAGAACATAAGCCTAATAAACGTTCACGGACCTACAGAGGAGTCCCCTGACGACGAAAAAGAAGAATACTATGAGAACGTCGAACGGGCCCTCAATGCCTGCCCAAGATGCGATGTGAAAATCGTTCTTAGTGACTTGAATGCGAAAATAGGTCGGGGGCAGGCTTTCAGGCACTACACAGGTTCCCATAGTTTGCATGAGAACACTAATGACAATGGACTACGAGTCATCAAATTGGCAGCATCGAAAAACTTGGTCGTTTCTAGTACCAGGTTTTCCGCGTAAAGATATCCACAAAGCCATCTGGGTATCACCTGATGGAGCTACTCGCAACCAAATTGACCACGTGTTGATAGATCGCCTCCACTTCTCGAGCCTGATGACGGTACGAACGTACCGAGGTCCCAACGTCGACTCGGATCACTATCTTGTTGGTACAGTTTTCCGAGCGCGGATTTCCTTACGGAGACGTATTGCATCCGCGGATCAGGTTCGAATCAACACGGCTGCCTTACGCAATGAGAACACCAGTAACACCTTTGGTCATGCGTTAAGACTCGCCCTCGAAGAGCTCAACGGAGGAAGAGTAAGTCCTGGGGCCATAATGCCGGGCGTAGAAGAGAAATGGGCATGCCTTAAGAATACTGTCATTAGTACTGCCAACTCCATCTTAGGCAGTAGTCGTACAGATCGGAAGGACTGGTTTGATGATGAGTGCCAACTAGCGACTGAACGTAAGAATGCTGCATACCGGGCAATGCAGCAGTCTCATAGGACGCGGGTATGCGAAGAGAAATACAAAGAGCTCAAAAGATCTGAAAAAAACCTTCACAGACAAAAGAAAAGTTTCTGGGGACAAAAGAAAAGTAGAAAGCGAGGTCCGCACCAGGCGCGGAAGTTCTACCAAATAATCCGCAGTATGATGCGGCACACCACACTGCACTTACTCCAAGGATAAAGAGGGTAATCTGATCACCGATTCTGGAGGCATTCTGGAGCGATGGGAAGTGCACTTCAATGAATTGCTCACAGAAGAATTGGAGGCTCCACCAATGCAAGACCAAGACTAAATGCTGGCGCCACCAAGCATTGAGGAAACAGTAAAAGCCATTAGACAGCTAAAATCAAATAAAGCCCCTGGAGCTGATGGCATACCAGCTGAGCTGATCAAACAAGGAGGGACAGCGTTACATCACGCAATTCATGAGATCGTGGTGCACGTATGGGAGCAAGAGGAGGTGCCGGAAGATTGGCGTCGCGGTATAATTTGCCCCATACATAAGAAAGGAGATATCACACAGTGCAGCAACAGGGGTATAACATTGCTGAGTACCGGCTATAAGATACTCTCCACTATCCTACAAGACCGGATAGCCCCATACGCTAAAGCCATCATTGGTCAATATCAGTGTGGCTTCATCCCAGGCAAATCAGCAATTGATCAGATATTCACCCTTAGGCAGGCGATGGAAAAATATCAGGAATTTAAGATTCCATTATATCATCTGTTTATAGACTTTAAGGCCGCCTACGACAGCATAGCCAGGGTAGAACTATATAATGCCATGAGAGAATTCGACATTCCAAACAAATTGATACGACTTTGTAGGTTGACCATGACCAACGTAACTAGTCAAGTAAAAGTAGCGGGATTGCTGTCCAAACCAATAAACATCTATAATGGACTCCGACAAGGGGGCGGTCTAGCCTGCCTCCTCTTCAACCTGGCGTTGGAGAAAGCAATCCGTGACTCTGGCGTTACAACAAGAGGGACTATTGTCACCAAGTCCAGCCAGATACTTGCCTACGCAGATGACATCGACATCATCGGTAGAACCGAATCGGCGGTACAGGAATCCTTCACCCAGATCGAGCAGGCGGCACAAAACTGGGCCTACACATTAATGAGGAGAAAACTAAGTACGTGGTGGCAACTTCTGCGAAGAGAAGACCTAACGTTGGTCAAACTATCAGGGTAGTGGAGCACGAATTCGAAGTAGTGCAATCCTTTAACTACCTTGGGTCAATAGTATCAGCCGATAACAATATGGAAGAAGACAAACGCGAACGGCTGATTAAATCCAACAAAGTCTATCAAGGCTCTTTAAATCCCGAAACTTATCCAGAATATCCAAGCTACTACTGTACAAGACCATGGTCTTACCAGTACTCATGTATGGATCCGAAACCTGGGTACTCAATAAAAGGCACTCTGAACTCTTAGCCGCGTTCGAGAGAAAGGTCTTAAGGAGAATTGTTGGCCCCGTATGTGAGGGAGGACGATTCCGGAGACGCTACAACCATGAGTTGTACGCAATCTACCTTGAAGATAATATTGTAAGAAAAATCAAGCTCGGTAGACTCCGGTGGCCGGGACACCTAGCTCGAATGAGCGAAGAGGAGCCTGCCCGGAAAGTCCTTTGGGCAGGATGCATGGAAGGAGACAGCGCGGCAGACGTTGTCTGCGATGGAGGGATGGCGTAGACCAGGACGCCCAGAGCCTGAGAGTGCCAAACTGGATGACATCGGCTCGAAATCGGGACCGGTTTTTTTTGTTAAATAAGGCCAAGACCGGATCCCGGTTGTAGTGCCGATGATGATGAAGAGGGCACTTTGATAATAAGGATTTTAATACTCAACATACATGGGTGGGGTGAAAAGTTTCCGATCTCAACATGAAGATGGCAGCACTCGTCAATAAAAGTGCTGATTGTAGTTGTGCATCTTTGTAGTTGGACGCGTGGCTTTTATTTGACAGTCGTTTGAGTGAGTCGGTTTTTTGCTTTTTTTGGAGCCGATTCCCCCTTTGCAGTGCACCGTTTTGACTGTATTATTGTTGCGGGCGTATAATGGTGTATCCAAGTGTCATTGACAGTAATTAATCGGCGCCAAAACTCGGATTTATTGCGTCTAAACTGCGCAAACAAAGCGCCTTCACTAGCTTTTATTGACGAGTACCGCTATCTTCACGTTGAGGTCAGAAACTTTTTAGTCCACCCTCGTAGTTTCCTTTTAGCTCGATACGTTCGCCCAGCGTTTTTCCATTTTGTTTTTATTCCTTCCAAGTAGTAGGTTTCCTCAAGGTCCTCAAAATAGGCGTTAGTTGTTGTGATGAACTCTTCGTCCGACCCAAATCTTTTACCACCCAACCATTTCTTCAGGTTTGGATACACGAAATAGTCGCAGGGGTCTAAATCTGGAGAATATGCTGGATGGGGCAGCAGTTCGTAGTCCAATTTATGGATTTTGCATGATTATGCTTAATCAGCACACGAAATTCATTTATTTATTTTTTTTTCATTTTCGTTAAAATTCACGAGGTTGTAAGCTTTCAATAGCTTTCAAACATAAACTAAGTGACGCAGCTTGGTCAAATTTTGACAGTGGTCTATTTGTAGATGGTAGTTGGTTCAAAAAGTCACTGCCTTATCAAACTGCCCTCGTATTGTAAATAATTTGGTTTTCACATAAACCTGTAATTAAACAAAGGGCAATAAGTGTTGCACCTCTACATTGTGTGGGTATTGACTGTGTGCGTGAGTGCTCAGAACGATGTCCGTAAAAACAAATGGTTTTCTTTTGCTGCTTAAGCACGCTGTTGCACTAATATACTTAAGGAACCTGCTCGGTACCTGGAAAACAGCAACCAAGCTATATTCTCTTTTTCTCTATCCGCTTTGTTAGCAGGGTGTGAATTTAGTATAATTTTTAAGGAGTAATCTTATATTCCCTCTTACTATTACTTTAAAATGGTTGTTGAATAAAGTCCAGCATACCTTTCTGGTTTTTGTATTTGTGTAGATTCCGTGCCTCGAAAGTCCAAAGTCAGATATCTTCAGAGTTTTTCTGTCATCTATTAGGACATTTCGTGCAGCCAGGTCTCTGAAAAATAATTCAAATTTAATTATCAATAAAAAAATCAAAAATTTCATATAATTTATTAACAGTAACATAACATAATAATGCATCATTTGTAAATAGTATAAAACAATGTCGCTTTTCATGTTTGCTCGATTGTCCACTTCATTAACATTTAGAGAATTTCTTCTGTATGATAAGAGGTTGGAAAAAAAATTGCGGGTTGGTTCTCAGAGTAATGTAGAGAACGCTCACAGACTCATTTCGAGAGACTCACCTGTCATTAGTTTATATATGAAGTTTTGTGGCATTTGCTTACAACCTACAGTCGTTTGAGTGACGCTACTTTCGCTTTCGTAAAAAAATGGAAAAACAGGAATATCGCATCTTGATCAAACATTGGTTTTTGATGAGAAAAACTTCTGAACACTCAGTACAATGGTTGTAGAAATGTTATCTCACATCTGCTCCTTCAAGAACAACACTTTACCGGTGGTGTAGTGAATTTAAAATGGGTTGTACAAGCACCGAAGACACACCTCGCTCTGGAAGACCAAAAGAGGCCACGAATGCGGAAATCATAAAACAAGTTCATCGAATCGTTTTAAGTGACTATAAAGTGAAGTTGCGCGAGTTGGCTGAGGCCATGGGCATCTCAAACGAGCGGGCGGGATACTTTTTCGCGATCTTTTGGAAATGAAGAAGCGGTGGGTGCTGCGTTTGCTGACTGTCGACCAAAAACAGCAGCGCGATGATGATTCTATGTAGTATATCTCGCCCATCTGCAAACTGCATTTGCAGATTGTTGCATTTTTCTATGAGGAATTTAGGGTAAATGATGGTAATCGGATTCCATGTGTTGTAGCATTACTCCGATGTGGTATATTGAAATGGTTTTCGTTTGATCCCTTGTGGGTGTTGATATTGTATTGGGCTTAGTTATGTGCCTTCTGGTGCACGGGTTCATTAAGCCTTCCCAGCACACTGGTCAGTGATCGCTGGCGCGGAAACTATGACACCAAGGTTGGTCCCTGCTCGAACCATTTAGATGTACACGAACAAAATAAAATGACTCAAATTCCTTTTTTCTAGTTCAAGACTCCGTACAATGTCCAAATCCATATATGTTACGTTACGATAAGTTATAACTTAAAATACATATCAGGTTCGTTTATGTTTAAATAAATGGTACAATTTGAACTTTCTTCGAGTTCGTTTGTGTTAAAATAGAATATACTTTCAACAACACATAGAGTTCGTTTTAGTTAAAATAGAATATGATTGGGTACAACACTTAGGACACAGACTCCGTGTGCACTCAGCGCGTGCGTACGTTCCGATGGATGCAACTCGACTCTACTCCATTTCCGTTAATTTTACGTTTTACGTGGAGGGCCCGACTTGCCTCCATGGGATCTAAACCGAGATTGAAGAAATTCCTTCGAAACGACAGAATACCAATTTTCATCCATCGTTTCGGTGACCAATAGGGGATGATCTTCTACATTGGTCACGGTGAGGATGTGCACGCACACGGATATGATTGCTTCGCACGCTCATGCTGTGTGTCCATAAGCATGCGAACCGTGGATATTCTAATTCCATAAAAGGAAATGTTACACGACGTGTTTGCAGCTGAGCAAGCATCATGAAGAAGATAGTAGACCCGATCAGTAACTGCGTACAGCATTTACGCTGATCGTGCACATGTTACGTGCGGCTTGCGCCATCCCCCATCGTTTGTTTTATTTTAAAATATAATG
Source organism: Microdon myrmicae (assembly GCA_963931805.1). Taxonomy (NCBI): domain Eukaryota; kingdom Metazoa; phylum Arthropoda; class Insecta; order Diptera; family Syrphidae; genus Microdon; species Microdon myrmicae. The sequence goes on along the minus strand of OZ007497.1, from coordinate 174,136,794 downwards.
TGATAATAGATGGTAAGGTAGTGAAAAAACACGCGATCCACATGTTGAATGTACGAACATACTTTTGTTCGATTGTGGATCGTGTGGAAGCTGGATTCCTTTTCGGAGTGGGTGGAGGGTGAGAGGGAGAGAGTGGCGCAGTAGTCTTGTTCTAGAAGTAGAAAGGAGCAGTCGTTGTCGAGAAGAAGAAAAAACAAGAACACAGAACTGGTGCGCGTTGCGATTAAAAAGAAAAATAACGGTCTATAAAAAAGAAACGGAAAAACTAGCACGATGCGAGAATAACGAAGAAAATATCTGTAAAAGTAAAACAGTTGTAAATTCGTGGTTGGGCCACAAGAGGCAAAATAAAATTGATGTACATTTGGATGTTCTGTTTTTGTTGGCTGTTTCCCGTCGAGCTGCCAAGGATCTAATTTTATTACCGGACGCTGCAGTTACCATTAACGTTATACCCAGGTAAACTGTGCATTCTTTAACGCTTGATTCTCAGGTGCTAGAGGGCCGCAACGATGCCTCGTAACCACGCAAGCGTATAAGAAAAGCGGTAGCAGAGGATATAAAAAAAGTGAGTACAAGCTTCAATTCGGACTCGACTCCAGAAGACATAGTCCAGCAGAGGATATTCGAACACAGTGGTAAAGAAGAAAAAAATACCACACATATCGCTGGCGTCTTCAAAGGGTTGGTTTATTATGTGCGCATTTCCATTATGCAACACTCGATTCCTTTCGGTACCCAATGGTGTGGTATGCTGTGCATTGTCGTTCGAAAGATCAACCGATGGGTCTGTGGAGTAAAACAAGGGTGAACATGCCATGCAGGTGTGCGGCCAAATACTTTGTTCGTTATGTGCATTGGCATGTTCGGGGACTTATGTCGGTTACGTGATGTCGTAACCGAATTGGATTTCAGGAACATGATGCGTTGAATGCAAGCATGCCCCTGGGGGAAATGTTTGTTGATGCTAATGCAATTGCATTAGCGAATGGTAATTGTTTTAGGTGGTTAGAAGACACCTTAGGGTAGACAATGGAAAGGTGAGTAAATGTTTTCCAGGGTTTATGTGTTTTAGGTAGCCGTCTTTGTCTCGTACCTGGAAAAGGCAAGCAGTGGCGTTAATGGGAAACGCCACACCCTCAATTGGGCTACGGAGACGGAATCAATAAAGAGGGGATGATGAGTTTTGGTTCATAACATAATTTCGTAGTTTCCATAGCTAAGGGATATGTGTGAGAGCTTGTGCGAAGGTTCAATCGATGACTGTCTGATATTAGCTATTATCCTGCCTTACCGAATGTTATGTATGGTATGTTATGTGATGATTGGTTTTACATTACATGATGAGCCGACACTACCATAAGCAAAGGATTCATCAAAAACACGCCGACTCGACGAACGGAGGCCGTAGACGAGTCAGTGAGGTCATTAACTCTCGGGTTCCTACAGACCAATAAATAGTAATAGTAGCGTTCTTCTTTCTCTTGTCTGATTTAGATTCCAGTTATAGTTATTTAGAACCATTAAAATACATTTCATATTAGGATAAATATTGCAGTATATTTAACAAGGGGTCGTTTCTTAATATTAAGCATTTACTATTTACTTTTAATTATTTTCACTATATTTATGAAAACTTAAGTACCTGTGTGTAATCTGCTGTTCTTCAAGGAACTTCATTCCATTTGCAATTTGTAAGGCGAAATTATGCAGTTCCTTGTGATCTAAAACATATTCAAAAACAAACGATTCATCTTCGGCCTGTGAGTTGTGGTTTCCACTTAAAGTTGTGTACATTGCTGCAAAATATCGGATTAGATCATTCAGCAGAAGGTATTGTTTTCAAATCTTACTCTCAGTAACAGATGGACGTAAATTGTCTTCATTTGTATTGTCTTCTGATGTGAAGGACAAATCAGAATTTCTAAGAAAGATTTATGAGAATTCCACTTTTTTAGAAGTACGAAAATAAAGTTAAATAAAACTCACGTTGCTATTTTTAATTCGATGTATTTTACATTTTTCTGAATAAGATTTCTTTCTTTTGTCTTCGACTGGCGGTTTGTCGAATACTTTTGATTGAGTAAATTTAATGAAAGTCGCTGCCGCACTGTTCGAAGGTAATCCAACTGCAGGGAGAAAAGTGAGAGACATTAAGTGATCAATTACATTTATGTGAGTTTTTTTGTATTTGTATTTCAGACGAATAAGCAGAACGTCGTGAAGTCGAGTTGATTATTATCGGTCGACTTACCACTGAATTCTTCTAGCAATTAACTAATTTAAAAGTTTTCCCTCCATTGCGATAACCAACACCACCGCGTCCTTTACTCTTCTAACAATAAACGTACAATTAAGATTCGCAACTGTCCACAAATCATTCAACTCTGCTGAAGCAACTAAAATTGCGACTTTGTTTACAATGGAAGCTTTCAACGCGATAGATAAATTTTATGCGTACACTGGTTTGTTCAATAAGTTTTATTATGACACAAAACACAAAGAATAATTAATTGTTTTTTTTTTCACAATTTAATTGAAGATTAACTCGTTTTACGACATGTAGAAATATATTGTGATGCATATGACAATCAGTACTAGAATATTCTAGAAAGTCCAAAACAAAGTACTAGAATATTCTAGAAAGTACTGGAAAGCTGGAGACTATGAGCAGTAGAAAATTCGAGGCTATGGAACGGACGGAAACGAAACGCCGAACCAGAATGAGGAAACGGTATAAATACGTCGCACGCAGATCAGGAAGATAAGTGAGAAGTAAGCAGTAAGCAGTAAAGAAGCGAAATATAAAGTAACGGTTGTTATTAACAGACTAATGAAGTGTTTGCAAAGAGAATCGATTTAACGTCTCTTATTTATTAAAATATTTAATCCAGCGAACCCTAAGCTCGCTACAATATTTAAGAATAGTTAAATATTATTACGAAATTCGTTTTTTTTTTCTTAATTTAGTTAAAGATTAACTCGTTTTACATGTAGAAATATATTTAATAATAGTTAAATATTGTTACGAAATTCGTTTTTTTCATAATTTAGTTGAAGATTAACTCGTTTTACGGCATATAGAAATATATTTATTCCTTTTTTTTTAATGATGTGCTTAGGCGACCACCGACGACGATCGAACTCAACTCATTTTTCTTTCGTACTGGTGTTTCAACGGTTTTCGATTCCAATTTGTTCCAAATTCATCGTTAATTGACTACCTGCATGTGTGTGGAAATCAATCGCATGCGCTATTTTCCATACTATTGTAGGGTCAATGCTAACGGTAAACCAAAAACAAATTGGGGGAAGTGTTGTTGCTTTTACTTGTAAATGGTATTTTGGGCAAATCGTACAGATTAGGGTTGTTTGACAGGTGCGATTTAATGTAGGAAATTGAGAAGTTTTTGGATCGAAGTTTTAGTCAAAATATCAAGTATTTGGGATGGGATATTGTATTTTAAGTGGCTAATCATTTTCTAAAATGTGTCTATTTCATAGTGGGAATGTTATTTTCGGGTTTAAAATGTGCTGTGTAGAGGATATGAACTAGTAAGAGTTTCAGGCGGATCTTATCAGTTCACCCGGAGCTTTCGACTGCGTTTGACGTGTTCATCTCGGTCGCGAGTTCTCATTACAACCATTCCCAAACGCGATAGATCGCCTGATACCGGGGACAATTGCTTGTCCTCGGATAAAAAACTTCGTTCCACTATGCATCCAACAAGTGGGCTTGGTAAAAACCCCTACCGTAATAAATTCACTCCCCTACAATGCCATCCAGATACAGATAATTCTGAAATGGACGAAACTGATTCGCCAATAATCAGAAAAGTGTATGTGCCACCAATAAAAGTGCTGCAAAAATCACCAGAATATGTGCATAGCCTCATGAAAAAGCTTAAAATATCCAGTTATTCAATAAAAAAATTAACAATTGGTATAAAAATAATGTTCGGAACTATTGAATCATATAATATTGTGTTAGAAAAACTAAAAGAGGATAACTGTCAATATTTTTCTCATGATATTAAAAGTGCTAAAACTTTCAAAGTTATTTTGTATGGACTGGATGATATAAAAACTAATGAACTCAAAGCTGAACTCATTTCGCTTGGCTTAATTGTTCTGATGTTAAAAAAATTGAAAAAAAAACATGATAAATTTACTGACTTTTTTTATCTCATTCACTTTGAAAATGGAACAATTAAATTAAGTGAACTTAAAAAAAATTATCGCTCAATTTTTCATACCCAAGTGAGCTGGAACTTCCAAAGGAAAATCTAAGGTAAGGTGACACAATGCTTTAATTGTCAAATGTTTGGACATGGTGAGAGAAATTGTCACATAAAAACATATTGTGCTACTTGCGCTGGTTCACACAAAACAAGCGAATGTAATAACGCTTCGGTAAATAAATGTGCCAACTGCAACGGCAATCATAAAGCTACTGACGTCACATGCACCAGTAGATCTAAATACTTAGAAATAAAAGAAAGATCATCTGGGAGATCCAAGATCCATCCAAGAACTCATTTCGCTGCATCAACTCAAATTTCAAATCATCAAGCTTGCCAAAAACCGATTTCGTTTGCCTCTATGAGTGATTTTCCTACGCTTCCACAGCCACAGCGACGACTGGGACTGACCAATGCTCCGAGCAAAAGCTTTCCAAATTCAAGCCCGCGAATTCAAAGTTTACCACCAACAATTAATGCATGGGAAAATGACTCACGCGGCGCTTCTTCATCAAACAATAACAATAATTTACCCAACAACAATTCAGCACTCTTCACAATCGATGAACTAAATTCCTTGTGCATGGAAATGATCTCAAATTTATCAGTTTGTAAAACGAAAATAGAACAATTTAATGTGATCGCGCATTTAGCCACTAAGTTTTTATACACTAATAATGTTAAGTAAAATGGCAGATACACATATAAAAATAATTACTTGGAATGCTAAAGGCATACGTAATAAATTTCATGACTTTTTAAACTTTTTGAATAGCTATAAAGTTGATGTTGCTCTAGTAACAGAAACTTGGCTTAATTTTGATATAAGACTCCCATCATCTGACTTTAACTGCTATCGCATTGATAGAGTAGACCAAAGGGGTGGGGGAGTGGCGATTCTTATCAGGAAGTCAATTCAACATTCGCTTTTACCTGTAATTCCAACTAGGCTTGTGGAGAATGTAGGTGTAATGATTAAGTTAAGAAACCATAAGACAGTAAAAATCTATTCTGTTTATTTCCCTGGTGGATCTTCGTCGGATATTAAAAGAAAATGGCTCAAGCAGGATTTAAAAAAGTTATTCACAATGAATGGTGAATTTCTATTAGGTGGTGATTTTAACTGCCGGCATAGAGATTGGGGGTGTGTAAGAGCAAATGCTTGGGGCAATATATTGGCTGCCCTTCCATTGGCACTACCAATTAATATTTTTTATCCACCTTGTCCAACTTATTTTCCCGCAGGTTCTCGTGGCATCCCCTCTGTCCTTGACTTGTTTGTGTCAAATGTCCCTGGTCTTATAACAGAACCCGTTTCGTTAAGTGCTCTCAGTTCAGATCATAATCCTGTTTTTTGTAACCTTTCTTGGTTGGGTGAAAGAAAGATTCAATATTTCCTGGACATGAAGAATGCTAATTGGAATTCATTCAAATCAAAGATTAAAATGAGCCTTCAAAATAGTACTACAAATCTTGAAAGAGTGTCTTGTAAAGATGATGTTGACCTTATTGTACAAAACTTTACACAAGCTATAATTTCTTCGGTTGATGAAAGTATTCCCAAAAGAGTAAAAAAAGATATTTTTAAAAAACTTCCAATCCATATCTTAGAGCTTATTAAAGTGAGAAACATTCATCGAAGAAACTGGCAGAATTACCGTCAGCCCTTTTCTCGATCAATGGTTTCCCATTTTAATGAGCGCATTACTGACCAGATACAAATCCATCGTAATAGAGAATGGAACAAAAAACTGAGCGTTATGGATAAAAATGCTAAACCGTTCTGGAATGTAGTGAAGTTAATCAAGAATAAAAACCGTAAAATACCATTTCTGAAGGATTCTTCTACTACTTTTTTTACAGGTTTTGAACAAACAAACCTATTTGGAACAAGTTTTTCAAAAAATCACTTGGTCACTCAGCATTTGGGTGAATTTGTAACTAATGAACTTGTCGGTAACAGAATCGAAAGATTCGACACCACAAACGAATTAACTCCTCTAAATGCATTTGTAGAAGAAGAAAACGTAAGAAATGTAATCAAGTGCTTGCAAACACGAAAAATAGGAGGACTAGACAAAGTTAAGAATGCCTATCTAAAACAATTGCCTCATATTGGAATTAAATACTTAACATTTATAATCAATGCATGCCTTAAATGTCAATACTTTCCTCAATGTTGGAAAAAAGCAATGGTTGTACCTATCCTTAAGGCTGGAAAAGCCCCAGATAAACCTGAAAGTTACAGGCCAATTAGTTTACTTAGCAACATAAGTAAAGTTTTTGAAAAAATCCTGAAACAACATATTTTAAAAGTTGTTTCAGATAAAGATATTTTCCCCGATATCCAATTTGGATTTCGACGCTTTCACAGCACCTCGCACCAGGTTAAACGAATTTGCAGCCATGTTCTAGACCATCGTTCACGTGGTCAATCAACGGGCATGATATTGTTAGACATTGAAAAAGCTTTTGATTCCGTATGGCACAATGGGATAATATATAAAATGATACAGTTCGGCTTTCCTTTGTATTTGTGTAAGGTCGTCCAGAGTTTCTTATCCAATAGATGTTTTCAGGTTCATGTCAATTGTGATGTTTCTAGATTGATATTTTTTGATTGTGGCGTCCCCCAAGGCTCAGTACTTGGTCCAGCTTTGTACAATATCTACACTTCGGATTTTCCAAATCTACCGCAGTGTGAATCAGCTATCTTCGCTGACGACACTGCAGTATTTGCGTCGCATGAATTTTCTCTCAACGTTGAGACAAATCTAAAGTATGCGATCGAGATACTTGAAAAATATTATATGAAATGGAAAATCAAGCTAAATGTTGGGAAGACACAAGCCATCTTTTTTACCCGAAAGAGAAAAGCTTGCTATCTTCCCAGCAGTCAGCTGCAAATAAATGGTACCACGATTGCATGGGAGCAATCCGTAAAGTATCTCGGAGTTCATCTCGATACAAGACTCACATTTAAACAAGATATTCAAAGTACTCTTAATAAAATGAGTATTGCTATTAAGATGCTTTACCCTTTTATTAATCGCAAGTCTTTACTCACAAATGAAAATAAGATTATTATTCATAAAGTTATTTTCCAAGCTATACTGTTATATGGGTGTCCAGTATGGGGTAACGCTGCAAGGTGCCATTTAAAGAAGTTACAGGTATCACAAAACAAAGTTTTGAAAATGATGCTAAACCTCCCTTGGCACTATTCAACCTTAAGTCTCCACGGAAGGGCGGATGTTGAATTGATTTCTGAAAGAATTCGTAAACTAGTATATAACTTTAACATCAGCTGTGAAAGTTCTGAAAATCCTCTCATAACCCAGCTTCTTGCTTAATTTATCATAATTTCATGTAAATATTTACATTTTATATTATTTATTATTGGTTTTTTTTTTTTTTTTTTTTTTTTTAATGAAGGTTTTTCTTTTTCGTATTTTCCTTCGATTTATCCTTTTAATTATTAATTATACATATTTTTCTTTTCTTTATCCAAGATAATGTTTCAGTTGTAAGATATAACTTATCAAATCTCTGAATTGTAAAATGTGCGGTCACAGACTTTTTTTTTGAAAATATTATTACGAAATAAAAGATCTCTCAAGATCTCTCAAGGCGGATCTTATGTGCGGTTTTATGGTGTTCTGAAAAGTTACAGACCTCAATGTGAAGATAGCAGCACTCGTCTAGAAAAGCTCGTGAATGTAGTTTTTCATCTCTTGGCAATTACTCACCAAAATTTCAGCCATTTTGGATGGGTAGTTTTTATTTGACAGTCGTTTGAGTGAGTCGATGTGTGTGTTTTTGTGAAAATGGACAAAATTAAGTATCGAGCTGTCACTTAATTTTTGTTTGTGAAAGACAATACGCCCACGCAAATCAAAGTTGAGTTGGCCTCGGTACATGGAGATCCTGCACCATCATTTGCCACGGTGAAATTTTGGGCAGCTGAATTTAAACGTGGCCGTGAGAGCCGACGATAACATCGGTAAAGTTCACCAAATTGTGAGAGACGACCGCCAAATTAAAATGAGCGAGATAGCAGAGACAACGAAAATGTCCAAAGAACGTATTTGTCACATATTAAATCAAGATTTAGCCATGAGAAAGCTGTCGTGCGTTTGGAGCCGCGTTTGCTCACGCTAGACCAAAATGGTGTTCGAATGAACATTTCCAACGCTCGGTTGGCCCAGTTTAGGCGCAATAAATCCGAGTTTTGGCGCCGATTAATTACTGTCGATGAAACTTGGATACACTATTATACGACCGAAACAAAAATACAGTCAAAACAGTGGACTGCAAACGGGGAATCGGCTCCAAAAAAAGCAAAAACTGTTTTCGGCTGGTAAAGTGATGGCGACGGTTTTTTGGGATAGTCATGGAGTTATCTTAATCGATTATTTCAAAAGGAAAAACCATTACGGGAGCATACTACGCATCATTACTTGACCAACTGAAGGCAGAAATTGCGAAAAAACGGCCCCATTTGCAGAATAAGAAAACCAAGTTTCACCAAGACAACACGCCTCACACCTCAGCCGTCGCCATGGAGAAAATCCACGAACTACGGTTTGAACTGCTTGACCATCCACCTTACTCACCAGATCTAGCGCCAAGCGACTTAGCTTTGTTCCCTTATCTAAAAATTGCGCCCGGAGGACAGAGATATTCGTCAAATGAGGAGGCGATCACCTTCGTGAACAGTTATTTTGCAGAGAAAAACGCCGAGTACTATTTGGACGGGTTAGAGAGATGGGAGTATCGCTGGGAGCAGGCAGACAATGTAGAAAAATAAAAATAAATTAAAAAAAAAATGTCGTATCTCTGTTAGGTCGGAAACTTTTCAGTCCAACCATAAAAGTTTTTCATTTGGTGATTTATGTGTTCCCCCTGATATCACTAACTCGCTAACTTTCCTTTATTAACTTAATTAACTAAACTTTTCCAACACATGGAATCGAGAAAATAGTTGGTATGCACTTGGCAGCTTTACGAGCCTACGAAAAGTGACGTCATTTCTCAATTCCATATCGATTAACGAGCGGAATCGAAGTTAGCACCAGCAACAGTCGTTTAGCGAATATCACCAGTTGGCGTAAGAACTTTCAGAGTGTGTGTTGTTATATCGTGAGGCCGGTTTTCTAATTATAGCTCTTATAAATATAATTAATAGTTGAATTATAAGACACATCAGGTATATCTATGATAAACAACAAATAAGCACCGGAATTGTAAAACATGAGCGATTACGTAATCAATAAAGAATTATTAATTTAGATTATATTATTAAACACATATAATACAAGAACGGGGTTCCATTCCCTGTCGGAGAGCCTCTGGTGGAAGACTTAATGACCTTGTCCGGAAAAACAAATTATCATGGAAAATTTAACAAGCCTAGGGACTTGCTAAATAAGGCCAAGACCGGCTCCCGGTTGTAGTGCCGATGATGATGATGAATACAAGGTTTACTTGGTCTTGATACAATTTAGTAAAATTTGAACAAACAAACAAAAAAAAACAAAAAAAACAGATTTGTTTGTTGCTAGCAAATCGCGTCCGCATTTATCAACGAAGGTCCAAGTGGGCCATCGTTCGCAGTGTTTAAGCGGCAGACTTGAAAATATTCCTATAAATTGGACTTAACATACTATTAGATATAATCTTTGATAATCGAAAACAATAGTGGTATGTGACATCGTTCGCAACGCGATAGCTGCACAATGGCTAAGAGCTTTCAAAAAATACAGGACCGTGGTGAGACTAAACGTTAAAAATGCATTTAACTCGGGGAACTGGAATCGGACACTAGACGCGTTGGGCAATCTACAAGTCTCACCCTGCTTGGTTCCCCTAATAGCAAGCTATCGCTCGGATAGAAGACTCTATGACAGCAATGAGACACAACAGGAATATAAAATAGCAGCAGGCGTGTCCCAGTAGTCTGTGTTGCGTCCGCTGTTGTGTTATGAAATATCATGTATGACTGTGTGCTCAGGGTCAACGTACCAGAAGGAGTAAGTATCATCGGGTATGCAGATGATTTGGCAATATTGGCCGGAGCTAAACCTCTAGATGACCTGGCGAATAATTGTACCAACACAATTGTTGTATACCACTACATAAACCCCATTCCACGATCAATTAACATAATTCATTTCAATCCAATTAACATATGACGCACTATCACTTCCCAACCTATACGCTATCCCATTTCAGATACATTTTTTGCATTGTATCCAAAACCGAACGCCACACCTAGCATGGGACACTGCCGGTGTCTTCAAAGACAGTTGTCTGACGCCAGGTGTCATGATACCGCTTAACGTAGTTTCCGTCAAAATGCTGAGGCCTGCGAAAGGCAGTCACACCTAAAACACCGAAACGTCACTGGCAATATCAATTAAGCAATACTATTTGGTTGAACGGGGGCAACTGCACTTTAAGTGGATCGATCAAGTCCGAATATCAATTAAACAAAGCGAATGACTCGTGCCAGGGAGTTGCACTTAATATGAGTCAAACTCGAAACTGCGGCTGAGTAATTACCTTCGCTTGGGGTCAGAAGAATTAGTTGCATCGTTTGCATATCTGCCCCAATACTTTTAATATAAAAGGAGTGGTTACAAAGCGATTCGATTCAGAGTTAAGTAGTCAAACAAGGGGTTTCGCTCAGTCAGAAATAAGAGGTTCTCGAGTGAACATATGTTCCAGAAGGTTAAAATTTCTTTTTTTATAAAGTAAAGTGGTACTTCTGCCTGATGCGTGAGAATTTTAGGGTTCGTGAAAAGAACAGTTTTTTTTCTGGGAATTGTTTAGAATGCTGATGGCAGTTCAAGTTCGAACCCTCTTCCTTTATGAATTTAAAATAATACTTAATGCGTCATTGGCAATGGCGCATTTCAGGGTATAGCGGTAAACGAACGCACTATACGACGTTGGTTTGGAAAGTTCCGTTCGGGAGATTTCAGTCTCGAAAATGAACCACGTGGGAAGCCGAAAACGTTAGTTGACGAGGATGTTTAAGAGCAACGGTGGACGCGGACCCAGCGAAATCGGCGTGGGAGATTGGACAAAGCAAGGGAGTATCCCCAATAACCTTTCTCTCATAGGTAAATAAACTCGATAAGTGGGTACCCTATGATATGAACGTATCCCAAAAACGACCACGCATGAAAATCAGCGCATCGCTTAGATTAAGAAACCAAACTGAATCGTTTTTGCACCGGATAGTCACCTGTGATGAAAAGTGGATTCTGTATGATAACCGTAAAAGACATGGACAGTGGTTGGATGCAGGTGAAAAACCAAAACACGCCCCCGAGCCCGATCTTCATCCAAAAAAGGTGATGGTGACAATTTGGAGGACATCGAAAGGACCAATCCACTTTTCATCCCTTCAACCAGGAGAAACGACAATGGCTATCAAATATTGTAAGGAAATCGAATTTGCATGTCAAATTAGCTAAAAAGCAACCTGCGTTGGTCAATGGGCACGGCCCGATCCTTTTTGCATGGCAATGCTAGACCCCATACCTCACAAGTAACGATGCAAAAGCTGTTGCAGTTAGGATTTGAAATTCATCCGCATCCACCATACTCTCCTGACATTTCCCCAGCGGGCCACCATCTTTTCCGCAATATGAATTCATTTTGCCGGCAGCTTCCGGAACCGAGCAGAGGTCATAAAAGCCTTCGAAAATATCATTGCCTCAAAGAGTCAGCACTTCTACGAAAAAGGAATATTTGACCTTATATCACGTTGGATGAATATCATAGATGCCAACGGATTCTATTTTCACTAAATAAAAATTTACGGAAAAAAAAATTTGGCTTTTAAATTGTTACTATAAAATCGGACATTTAACGTGGTACAACTCAATACTCGAACGAGAGCTGTGGGGGTTCATTTAAGCTTACCTGAAGAACCATCCATATTCTCAACCCAACTCCCCATCACCAAACCTGCAACATAATCCACCCCAAGGCCATCATCATTCCCCTGCAATCAAGTAGCATTAAGTTTCCTTGGAAACATTTCGGTTCACACCCAATGTGAACCATTAAGAATCTTATCGATTCTCCTTGCCGGCAATTCCTGTCCCACATGTGCACTTTAATCTCCGCGCATACACATATCTAGCCGACCTTTTTGTCCAACGACAAAGCAACGCCAAGTAGCTTGTTTACTCAGCTGCAATATACCCGACCCATGATCTGTTTGTCCACTGACAAACAATCACCAATCTCGCGCTTAGTCGCCAAATCCAAATTCTACAGCATAAACAAATGCAAACAAAGAATCCGATTCTGTCCGCTGATGTTGTGGTCCTTCTCTCAGGGAGCGTGTCTGGTCCTGAAAAGGACGAGGGATCTCTTTAAGATAGCTCCTGAGGGGACCCGTTGCGGTGCCGCCGTGCTTCCTCAAACCTTGAGGGAAGAGCAGCTACCGATCGAATATGGTCCTGGGAATCGGCCAAGATCAATTAAAAATACTTTTCATTTTATTTTAGCCTCAGGACTTGCTAAATAAGGCCAAGACCGGTTCCAGGTTGTAGTGCCGATGATGATGATACTGCATTTATTTGACCAGCTCCTCAATAGTATACTGGTTAGGATACCCGCCTGTCACGCGGGAGACCGGGGTTCGATTCCCCGTCGGGGAGCCTCTGGCGCAAGACTAATGACCTTGCCCGGAAAAAACAAAGCATTATGGAAAATTTAACAAGCCTCAGGAATTGCTTAATAAGGCCAAGACCGGTTCCAGGTTGTAGTGCCGATGATGATGATGATGATACTGCATTTATTTGACCAAAAATATTTACAATTTTTAGTTATGGATGTGGGATTTCTCGTTGGGATTGAGGATACTAAGGGATAGGATCAGGTAAGTTCTTGAAGCAGGGGAGAGCCATTCGGTTCTGTGTTAAAGGTAAGGATCTTGGAGAATGGTTGGATGTTGCTGTATTTGAAATGATTGGGTGCCAGTTCGGTGTTGCGGTACACGATCTCGTTTAGATCGTTAACCAGTCTGCCTGTGGCAAAGAGGGTCCTGATTTGGAGACAATTACGGTAGTGAGCTCCCGTATTGGAGGAGGGTGATGGTAGGCCCGTTATTATCGGGTTGGGATTGTTAGGAAGGTTTTCTATGAAATTTATCGACAGTTCTAGGATCCGTCTATCCAGTCGTTCGATGCCTGCGGTGTTGTAAAGGTCGTTGTTACAATGGTATCTATATGAGTTGGTTTTGCGGTGTAAGCCAGTGATAAACCGGAAACATTTTCGTTCAAACACTCGTAATTTCTCCATTTGGGAGGGTGAGATGTGGTACCATAATGGGCAGGCGTATGTAAGAGTAGGTCTGATTATCTGTTTGTAGATGAGCTGTTTGCCCTTAAGAGAGAGGCCTTTAGGCTTCCATAACACTCGCCTGCACAGGTTAAGCTGTATTAAGGCTTTTTAAGGAGAATTTTTGATGTGGGTTGAGAATGACCAGTTGTTGGAAAGGGTTACTCCCAAATATTTTAGGGTTTTGGAAGGTTTTATGAGGGTGTTATTAAGATTTAGTTTAATTTTGTTGTGGCAACGTTTAGTGTTGTTTGTGCAGTGAGCGTTTTTGTCCTTAAACACTGTTAGCTGGGTTTTGGTTGGGTTGAGGCGAATTTTCCATTTGTTAAAGTATGCTGAGATGAGCGGGAGGAAGTTGTTAACGCGGTTTCTTGCCGCTTTGACAAATCTACTGCTAGAGTAGATTAAAGTATCGTCAGCATAATTTAGCATTACAACACTAGGTGAAGGTTGGGGGATATCGGATGTGTATAGAAGATATAAAAGTGGTCCAAGAATGGATCCTTGGGGAACTCCTGCGGTTATGTTGTGAGTTTGTGAGAGGGAAGAATTTATTCTGACCATAAATTTCCTCCCAGAATGATAAGATGCTAGGAGCCTTGTGATATTGGAATTCAGACCAAATAAGCAGTGCAGCTTATAAAGAAGTCCTGAGATCCAGACACAATCAAATGCTTTGGAGATATCGAGAGATATGCATACGGTAGGGCATTGGTTTTCTAGACCAGTTGTGACATCGTGTGTAAGTTTTAGTAGCGCATGGCAAGTAGAGTGTCGCTCACGAAAGCCAAACTGAGAATTAGGGATGAGAGCGTTATCACTGGCAAAGGAGAGAAGGTTTTGGTAGATCTTACATTCCAATATTTTGCTTAGGGTGTTCAATAAAGATATCGGACGATAGTTGGAGGTGTTATTGGAACTGCTGGACTTTTTAACGGGAATTACTACCACAATTTTCCAGTTCTCTGGGAAATGTGAAGCATTTATGATATGGTTAAGAAGGACTAAAATGGGAAGTAGATTTGGCGGGTGAAGTCTTTTAAATAGAAGGTGTGGTATTCCATCTATACCGGTAGATTTTTTGTTGGGTCGTGATTTTATGAACTTTATGAGTTCATCTGTGGTTAGAAATGTGCTGGTGTCTGAAGGATGTGACGCCTTGTTTGTGTCGTTAAATTCTCCGATGAAAGGAGTATAAGATGCGGGTAACCTGTGTGAAATATATTCGTTGACAGTATTTCGAAAATTAGGGACTGAGAGGGAATCATTTTTTTCATGGATTTTTGAGAAGTGATCAGCCAGGCAATTGGCTATGTCCGTGTCGGATTGGATAAGATTGTTGTTGAATAGGTTGATGAGGTGATCGATTCGCGGTTTAAACTTCCGACCAGTTAGTCGGTTGATGTTTTTGAAGAGATCACGATTGGGTTTAATATTGTTAAGTGTTGAGGTATAAGTCTGATCCGCGAACTTTTTTAAATGTTCATTTATCAGGAGTTGGATCTGACTTTTAATAAAGGGGCAGAATCTTATATGAAGTTTTCGGCGGAGTTGTTTTTTGAGACGCAGCAATTTAGTTAAGAAGCTGGGTAATGGTTTTCCTAAATGATTATGGGGGATGGTGGTGGGTGTATTGCTGGTGAGGGCATCCTTGAGGGTCTGCTCAATTGTTAGGGCTGCTCGATCGATATCAGCAGGGATTAGGTTAGAAGATTCGGCGATTTGCAAGTTAGAAAACCTTTCGGGGATATCTCTATTGACCTTTTTCCAATTAGTCTTGGAGAAGTTCAGGACAGGACTGTGTGAGTAGAGCAGTTCGAAGGAGGGAACTTTGATCGAGGTGTGAACGGAACCATGGTCAGAGGGAAAGAGGAAGGATACAGTGGGGGGCCCGTTGAGTAGACATCAGCCGACTTGAGAAAGAAATCAATTGTTGACCGCGTCGAGTTGGTGACACGAGTTGACTGCAGTGGACTGTCGATATACGTATATGGGTGAGATGAGAGGAGGTCCAGATTTGGTTGGTGCGGATTTGTTGGTTGTTGCTGGTTTTGTTCTTCTTTGGAGAATTCTCAATTTATGCGGGCACTGGGAGAAATTGGCTGGATGTGGACCTCCGCAGTTACAGCATGTCACAGCGATTTCCTTAGTAGTAATGGATCCATCGGGGTTTGTGGTTTGGATTTTTCCTGGTTCCATACCTTGTGGATTGACCTTACAGTCTCCTGGTTGATGTTCATCGGCACATCTGCCGCATCGTATATTTGGGTGGCAAGCCACCGCCAAGTGTCCCGAGCCTTGGCATCTCTTGCAATGAAGGATACTTTGTTTATGAGGCTCCTCGATGCTGATTTTGTGCGTGAACAAGTACTTAATTTGTTTGAGCTTGTTGGTGTCTTCATTTGGAGCGATTTGGATAAACCGTAGGTTCCTTAAGTTATTTTCCCGCATGTACGGAGTTTGAAAATAGTCCAGTCTGTGGATTTTCAGCTCTGGGCAAATCCTGATGATCTCCGACGCTAGCTCTTCGTTGGTCCAAGTTGGTTCAATGTGCCTAATGATGAACGTTGTTGGTTTGAGCTGATGGTGTTGGAAGGTAAAAAATTGGTGTTGTAGTTCCGCAAGTTTTCTAACGGTTTTCTCGTGGTCAACCAGAGTTGTTGTTGCAATGGAGACAGAGGAGCCTTTAGTGTTTGTGGTGAAGTTGCGGTGCATTTTCTGCTATTAGAATTATTCCCTTTATACTGGTCACATTTTTTATGTATATTGGCGGTGGTCTAACATTTTTGTGCTGGGCTGGCAGGGGACTCGGTGCTGGCTTGGCTTGTTTGGTGGCTTCCTTATGGGCTGATGATAGTTGCTTGGTTTGAGATGTTTTTTGGATTAAGCTGGGAGAAGGCGTCATCTCCATACTGCCATCGTCGCTGTTTTGGCTGGGTTCCTTTAGAGAGTGAATTTCCTCCCGGAGTTGTTTCACCTCTGTTGTAAGCTGTTGGATGTATTCCACGGCTTCGTGGAATTTTTTTTCGTAGTCAATGTGGTTTTTTGCTTGATTTTCCATTTTTGTAGTCTTCTTTGATGAGTTTTGAAGAGTTTCAATGGCTCTTCTCTTCCTTTCCAATAAATATTCCCGGGTATCGCTCGGATCGTTGTCTGGCATCTGTGAAGACAGATTTCGACTACGGCATCCAGCGAAAATTACACGTGTTTGCGAGTGTTATATGAGTCGCAATTTATCACACAAGATTCGGGGTGAACGCGATCGATCGTCGACGACTTAACGTCTACGGAATCAATTTTTTTTTTTCTTTCAATTTTATTCATCAACGAGCACACGACGAATACGTCTGTCCGCATGAACGATCGGCGAGTGAATGCCTCCTCGAATACTTTTTTTTTTCAAAACTGTATTTATTAACCATAATTAGAATTCGTACATTTAAGTAATACAGTGACTTAAAATTAATTTCGTAACAATTGCTTACATGTAATTATTATAATAATATATACATTTTCCAAACAATATTTTATGAGATACAAGATAGATGCGTGTTTATAAATTTAGTGGTATTATAGCGTTTTAAATAATAGTGAAGAAGACCGTGTGATTCGAACTGACGCTATGACAGCTCGAATCACGAAAAAAATGTTGCCTAAGCGTTACACACCAGGCTACTGACCCCGTTTAGAATTTGATTTCCAAACTCGACTATATTCCACTGGTGTGAATTATTTTAATTTATCGCTTGGTATACGGTTCTGATGTATTTTTCTTATTCGATTTTTCGTTCGGTGTTCTTCACTATTTTTGCTTGTGAATTGTGTGTGTATCTGTTAGAATCCCTATAGTATTATCTTTCTGGAAAAGGTCAGAAAACCGGGAATTTGTTTTTTCAACTTTACTTAGTCTAAACTTAATCCTAATTATATAAATAACTTAACCTAATTTAGCCTGATTACAGTATGATTTTCATAAAGCCATAAAACAAAGTTTTATAATTAATGGGATATATGTTATGAATTAAAGGATGTGGAATGAGGTCAGTTATGGGTTAGAGGTAGAGTATTTTTCTCCGGTTGTTCGTTGGAAAAGAGTAGGATGTTGGAAAATGGTTGGACGTTACAGTATTTGAACTGGTTAGGGGTAACTTCGGTGTTGTGGTATATGATCTCATTTGAATCATTTACCAGTCTGCCTGAGGCGAAGATAGCTCTGGTGTGGAGACACTTGGGGTAGTTAGTTCGGATATCTAGAGGGTTCTCTAAGAGCGAGGTTATTATAGGATTGGGATTATTTTGTAGGTTTTCGATAAATTTAATAGACAGTTCGAGGAATCGTCTATCGAGGCGCTCGATACTAGCGGTATTGTAGAGTTCGACATTACTATAGTACTTATAGGAATTAGGACGACGATGTAAGCCAGAGACATACCTAAAGCATTTTCTTTCGAATACTCGTAATTTCTCCATTTGGGAGGGAGTGATATGGTACTATAATGGGCATGCGTACGTGAGTGTGGGCCTGATAATTTGTTTGTAAATGAGCAGTTTGACTTTGTGAGAGAGACTATTAGGTTTCCACATTACTCTTCTACAGAGATTAAGCTGAATTGTGGCTTTTTGAAGGGAATTTTTAATGTGGGAGGAAAAAGACCAGTTATTAGAAAAAGTGATTCCCAGATATTTTAGGGTTTTGGAGGGTTTTATCAGAGTGTTGTTCAGTTGAATTTTAATTTTGTTGTGGCAGCGTCTAGTGTTGTTTGTACAGTGCTCGTGTTTGCCCTTGAACACTATGAGCTGCGTTTTATTTGGATTAAGGTGGATTTTTCACTTATTAAAGTATGTTGATATGTTAGGGAGGAAGTTGTTAATGCGGTTTCTTGCAGCCTTAACAAATTTGCTGCTAGAGTAAATTAATGTATCATCAGCATAATTCAGCATCACAACATTAGGAGATTCGGGTTGAGGAATACCTGAGGTATATAACAGATATAAAATTGGCCCTAAAATGGAGCCTTGGGGAACACCCGCGGTTATGGTGTGGGTTCCTAAGACAGAAGAATTTATTCTCACAACGAATTTTCTGGCAGAAAGATATGAGGCTAAGAGCTTTGTTGTCTGAGAGTTTAGATTAAATATGGAGTGCAGTTTGTACAGAAGCCCTGAGATCCAGACGCAATCAAACGCCTTAGAAATATCGAGAGATATACACACAGTAGGGCTTTGGTTTTGGAGACCAGTTGTAACATAGTGTGTGAGTTTTAGTAGAGCATGACATGTGGATTGTCGCTTACGAAATCCGAACTGACAGTTAGGGATGAGGGCATTCTCATTGGCAAATGAGAGAAGATTTTGGTAGATCTTCCGTTCCAGTATCTTACTTAATGTACTTAATAGGGATATTGGACGATAATTGCAAGGGCTATTACTACTACCGGGCCTCTTAATAGGAATTACTACCGCAGTTTTCCAGTTCTCTGGGAAGTGCGATGCATTAATTATATGATTAAAAAGAATGAGGATGGGAAGTAGATTCGGTGGGCGTAGCCTTTTAAATAGAAGACGTGGGATTCCGTCTAATCCAGTTGACTTTTTATTATTATTATTTATTACAATGTAAGTAAATTACATGGTAACTTAAAACTAATAGCACTAGCGACTAAGGCTTTCGGCTAGAGACTTTTTGTTATTTCCTGATCTTACGATCTCGGATAATTCGTCCGCAGTTAGAAAATTTGTAGTGTCTAAGGGGTGTGAAGCTATGTTCGTGTTGTTAAATTCACCGATGAAAGGAGTAAAAGATGGGAATAATTTGTTTGAAATGTATTCGTTTACTGTGTCCTCGAAGCCAGGAGTTGAGAGAGAATTATTTTGCTCATGAATCTTTGCAAAGTGTTCTGCGAGGCAATTTGCTATGTCCGAATCGGACTGGGCAATATTATTGCTGATCGGGTTAATGAGATGGTCAATTCGGGGTTTATATTTACGACCAGTTAATTGGTTGATGTTTTTGAAAATATCCCGATTTGGTTTGATTTTTTTAAGTGTGGAGATGTAGTTTTCATCTGCGAATTTTTTCAACTGCTCATTTTTCAGAGTGGATAGGAGTTGGGTTTGGCTTTTAATAAAGGGGCAGTATCTTGCATGAAGTTTACGGGGGAGCTGCTTTTTAAGGCGCAATAATTTGGTTAGGATGCTGGGCAAAGGCTTTCCTAAATAGTTATGAGGAATGGTTGTCGGGGTGTTTTTGCTGAGAGCCTCCTTAAGAATTTGCTCTATTCTTAAAGATGCTTGATCGATTTCAGTAGGGAGTAAGTTAGATGCTTCAGGGATATACAAGTCAGAGAAACTTATCGCTATGTCCCTATTGACTTCTCTCCAATTTGTTTTGGTGAAGTTTGGGACAGAGTTTGATGAGTATAGTGGATCGAGAGAGGGGATTTGGATCGTGGTGTGAACGGAACCATGATCAGAAGGAAATATAAAGGAGACTGTAGGTGGACCCGCTGAATAAACATCGTCGGACTTGAGGAAGAAGTCGATTGTTAACCTGGCTGAGCTAGAGACACGAGTTGGCTGTAATGGGGAGTCAATGTAAGTATATGGATAAGACTGCAGGAGGACTAGCAATTGGCGACCATATTTGTTATATTTATTATTATTGAATGCTGTGTGACGAGCATTCCAGTCTCCTCCGATTATAAATGGAGCGGGAACGGACTGTTGGATAATCTGCGAAATGTCAGTATCTGGGAAATCTGGTTGTCGTGAAGGGTGAATATAAATGGATGCTAAGACGAGCACTTTATTGTTCTCACAGAAAAGTTTTACTGCTGTGTATTCAATGCTGGATACACAGGTGAATCTAATTTCACTGAATTGTAATTTTTTGTGAATTAATATGCCGGTACCTCCATGAGATCCATTAGTTCTGGGGTTAGAAACTAAAGTATAATTGGGAATTGAAACTCGGGAATTGGGTTTGAGCCAGGTCTCTGAAAGGAAGAGGATATCTGGGGAAAACTTTTCAACAAACAACCGGAGGTGTTGCTTACGTATGTTAGAGTAAATGGATTCTGTGTTGAGGGAGATAATGGTTAGTTTAGAGAGAGCTAGAAAGAATATGGGAAGTTATTAGTGAAAGAATCTGACCTTTTTTTCCTATTTCTGACATCTTCCTCAGCGAAGGTAGCATGGCTTGTAAGCTTTGGATGTATCCCATGATGTCCAGATTGAAGTTTTCAGTATTGTTGTTAGGGGGAGTGGTAGTGTTGAGGTTTCCTCTTGCTGCATCCGCGTACGATATTCCGGGTCGGGTTGACTTCGTTTCCTGCAATACTGTTGGTTTCGTTGTCGTTGTTGTTGTTGTTGTTGTTGATTTAATAGTTGTTGCTAATTTCCGTCTTTCCAGAAGTTTTAGCTTCTGAGGGCATTGGGAAAAATTTGCCGGATGAGGGCCTCCGCAGTTACAGCATTTAACTGTGATCTTTTTGTTGGTAATGGATCCATCGGCGTTGACGGTTTGTATTGTTTCAGGTTCCAGGCCTTGTGGATTTACCTTGCATTCCTCGAGCTCGTGTTCCTCTGCGCATCTGCCGCAACGTCTTTGCTGGTGGCATGAGACCGCCAAGTGTCCTGATTCTTGGCATCGCTTACAATGAAGAATTTCTTGTTTGTGGGGCTCTTCGATTGCGATTTTTTGGGTAAACAAATATTTAATTTGTTTAAGTTGCTTGATGTCCTGATTAGGTGGGATTTGTATGATCCGGAGGTTTTTTACGTTGTTTGTCCTCATGTACGGTGTTTGGAAGTAGTCCAGCTTATTGATCTTTATTTGTGGACATATCCTAGCGATTTCCAGGCCCACTTCTTCGTTGGTCCATTCGGGATCAATGTGCCTTATAATAAAGGTAGCTGGTTTGCTGTTCGGATGCTGGAAGGTGAAGAACTGATATTGCTCCTCCAACCATTTTTTAACTGCCCTATCATGATCGAGTAATGATCTAACTGTTATTGAAGTCCTAGATCCTTTTGCATTGGTGCTAAAATTCCGGTGACCCAGGGCATTTTGCAGTGGTCTTTCGTTTTTGTGCTGGGCAGGCAGGGGGCTCGGTGCTGGCTTGGCTTGTTTGGTGGATTCCTTATAGGCTGATGATTGTTGTTTGGGTGGAGATGTTTTATGGTTTAAGCTGGGAGAAGGCGTCATCTCCATACAGACATCGTCGCTGTTTAGGGTGGGTCCTCGAATACGAATTTCATCACCCTTATATACAAAATTTTATCGGGATTTTGTATCGCGGATGCATCGAAATGCAAGCAGAATTTCGAAATGTACTTCGACTGGAGTCCAGTACTGGAGAAAAGGAATGTGATATCTATTTTTAGATTATACACATCTGGCAAGAATGGAGATAAAGATAAGGATTTGTAGGAACATGAGTTTGTTTTCATACGAAGATATGAATTGTGGTGTTTTGTTTTTAAGAAGTTCTGGAAATATGAGTATGGATGATAAACGAATATTTTATTCGTTTATCGGGATTTTGTATTGGATCGGGGTAATGGATTTTGTAAAAATGAGTTTGGGTATAGGGATTTGGATATGAGTGGGGAAAGGAGATGGTAGGGCTTTTCAGAGCACTACACTGGCAGATATCCGATACACAATTCCCATTGTGTAAAGCACGCAATGCTGCTCTAATGAGAAGCAGAGTATTTACTTAGCTGAACCCTCATTACCAATTATGCCCTTGTTATATTTCTTCTTTGTTCTTTGTCTCTGGTGCAATCTCGTTTATCCTTTGTTTCATCGCATGGATAGACAGTGTGATCTTTACGATTAACTACACGCACACCACCACAGGACCTCACAAATGAGATCCTCTTCCCTAGTTTTCACCACGAGAGAAAAACTTTCTCTCTCGAGGAAACTCACCCCATTAGCGAGTTGGCTCTGCACGAACCGTGTAACCAGGGGTCCGATTTCAAGCACCGTAGGTGTCAGGTCGAGGTCGTGCGTCGTTAGAGTCGGAAGAATACGGTTCGATTTAAGTGTAAATACACCTGTTGCTATATTAAGAATCTCTAGCAGAATGTATCTGTGAATTGTTGACTTTTGTGTTTCAATTGATAAAAGACCACCATTTGTAAAAGTTGATTTGGAGAATAAACAAAAATAAAGAGAACACTTAACACTTAAAACAACACCAGTGAGTTTTATTTTCTTCATTCCTTTTTCTTGGCGAACTTTGTGGAGTATATGTGAACCTGGGCCCGTGCTGGCCCCACGACATATACACCCCCACAGAGCCATTGCACTTTAAGTGGATCGATCAAGTCCGAATATCAATTAAGCAAGACGAATGACTTGTGGCGAGTAGTTGCATTCAATAATAGTCAAACCCGAAACTGTGGCATGGCAAATGACTTGCGCATGGGGAATTAGTTGCATCGTTTATGATTCTGCCCCAATACTTTAGCTATAATAGGAGTGGTTGCAAAGGGATTAGATTCAGAGTTATGGTAAGTAACCAAACAAAGGATTGCAACCTTGCCACGGAACATCGGGCCCTCTGCTTTAGAGTAAAATAGGAAACAAACAAAAAAAAACATAAAAAACAAAAGAAAAACGCGTTTAAGTTTCTGCCTATTCGCTCCTCCCTAGGACTCGTTATAACACAATCCAGAGTATTAAATGCTGGCTAGAGGTGGCCGGATAGAAACTAGCCCCACAGAAACTAGGCAGCTTTAATAAGTATACGCAAGAAAGTTGAACAACCTGATTTGGAAATAGAAGGACAAACAATCAAATCCAATCCTTATATGAAATATCTTGGTGTTACCCTCGACAATAGACTGACCTTCAAAGAGCACGTGCAAAAAACAAGTGAAAAACGGGAAAGAGTGTGCAATGATTTGGCGAGACTGCTACCCAACGTTGGAGGATCCATGCCCCACATAAGGAAGCTGATAACCAGCGTCAGTACTTGCATTATAATGTATGCAGGTCTCATATAAGTCGTTCATGAGAGGAGTGAACTCAGCACATGGGCTGGCAACATTAAGAGTATACTGTGCCTTCTGTACTGTATCCGAAAATGGCATAAATGTTTTGGCCGGGAAAAAACCACTTGACTTGGAGCTAAGGAAACTGTGGCTTTGCATGAGGTATCGCAAAAGAATCGCCGGCGAATGCTTTTACAAATAGGAACCTCAAGCCAAAACGAACGGTAACGAAGGTGGGATTTTTCTACCAAAAGAAAATGGACCCACACCATGATACTTGGTATAGGAACTTGGGTGTAAAGAAAACGTGGCGGGCTTAATTACCACCTGACTCAGCGGATATCAGGACATTTCAATCACCTATACTGCTTGTACTGCGAATGCAAAATAGAAAATGCCGAACACGTACTCACAGAGTGCGAGACCTCATGTATGATTTTGGAAAAACATGTGAGACGGACTGTTACTCTGATTGGAGTAATACGAGGGTAGATCAATAAGTCTTTAGAAAATGAAGATGATTTTCTTTTATTTTCTCATTTAGCTGATTTAATAATGATGCATAATATAGTCCAGTTGTCATCTGACACTTTTCCAAATAGTCACTGAAGATAATACCACGTGCATCCCAAAACACATTTGCTGTAACCTTTCAACTGATTTCACCGTCTTTGCCCTCTTTGAAGCCCGTTCGCCTTTAGCAACCCACCGCTTTGAGTGTTCTTTCGTCTCGCGAGTGTAGTGGTGTATCAATGTTTCAACTACAGTTACCAATCTGCGTAGAAATTCATCTGGGCTGTGACGCATACGCTGGAAAAGTTATCAGTTGAGGGCAAATGCGGCACTCATCTCGCAAATATTTTTTTCATACCCAATTTATCATGCAAAATTGGAACATGAAACAAATTGAAAATTAACAGACACCTAGTGAGGAATGATGCTTACTAAAAACAGACCATTAGCGATGCTACGGCCGCCATCGCAGGCGTTTCTAAGGATTTATTGACCTACCCTCGTAGAATACATGCACGCAACAAATGATATCCTATTGTAAATATATTTATAAATCTTTTGTATATTTTCGATCAACTCACCAAGTCACCGCGCCCCACGAATTCCATGATCATCATATATGGAGCTCGAATTGTGCAACATCCCAGAAAAGAAACGATGTTGTGGTGACGTCCGACTCCTTTCAGCATATTAATCTCTGATAAGAATTCTTCAGTTTCCTCGGATGTTGGATTTCCTATAATTAAAAATTTGTACATATAGTCAAATCAATTCAATTAAGTGAGTTTTTGATGTTAGAATAGTTTAGTTTAGTTAAGTTTAGTTTGGAAGAAGTGGCAGTTTGAATTTTTGAAGGGGTTCAATGGGGTAGCTGCTGTAAGGACTTAACTTTCACAGTGAAAGTATTTCCTCATCCCTTGCGGATTCCGGTTTACATCCCAGTTTAAGGTGGCATTGGTCCTTCGCGACGAGTCGTTGCAATCACATGTCAGTTTCTCATCGATCAGTGCAACATTTGTGGTTTAAGATGCAATTTAATTTCTATATCGGCCCATAAATGTAATCACAAAGGAGCACTAATTGAAACCCAGGTAATAACTAACACTCATATTCCGGGATTGGTTATAATTGGATGAAATCATAGGATCCGGCCACCCACATCGAGAAAAACTCAATGATGGCACAAGATTAAATACGTGTATGCCAATGTGACAGACATTCCGCCAACAAAATATCGAGAATTGTCGATTTAAACTACCGATGTTGATCGAAGATTTGAATGAAGTTAGATGACTGCAGTTCTGATCCCGCGCTCGTAGAGCATCTCTTTCCTCGGAAACCCCACGGAGTAGAACGTTGTAATATATTCTGACATCGAAACCTTACCACCTGAATCGACAGAAGAGGTGCAGATGGCATGCAAAAGGTTACATGATAACAAGATCGCGAACAAAAGTATCAAAGCAGCACGAAACCAGGGGTATTCCAATCCGCGATGAAAAAACGCATAGAAGAAGCGACATTTCTCGATGCGTGGAAAATTCGATACCTAGTACTTGCCAAAAAGAGAGAATAAGCCACCAGGAAGTCACGAACGACCTTCAACTCCATCAAAGCAGTCGTTGATATGGCAGCCAAGACAAGAAAAGGTAAAAGGTAAAAAGGAGGAACAAAGAAGTACTGTACCGTGTTAACATCATCATCATGGGCACTACAACCGGGAGCCGGTCTTGGCCTTATTTAGCAAGTCCTGAGGCTTGTTAAATTTTCCATAATGATATGTTTTTTCCGGGCAAGGTCATTAGTCTTGCACCAGAGGCTCCCCGACGGGGAATCGAACCCCGGTCTCCCGCGTGACAGGCGGGTATACTAACAACTATACTATCGAGGAGTACCGTGTTAACATTAGACATGAAAAACGGCCTTTAACTCGGCCAACTGGTTTTCCGTCAGAAGAGCGCTTTCTCGAATGCGTACTCCGTCCTATCTCCTAAAATGGTCATAAACTACTTCACCAATAGATGTACGATATGGAAGAGGGCGGAAAAATCTTAAATGATATCTCGCCAGGAGTTCAAGGGACTGTGGTTGATCCGCATCTGTATAATATTATGTACGACACGATTTTACAAATAAATTCGCCACAGGGAGTGCAAAATATTGACTTCGTAGACGAATTTGCACTCTCTAAATATATACGCGGAGTAAAAACGGCCACAAAAGAAAAGCCGGACTAGAGCTAGCCTACCACAAAGCGGGGGCAATACTAATAACTAGTCGAAAGTCGGTGGAATATGCTGACTTCTAGATCGTAAATCAGAACATACGATTAAAGTGGTTAACTACATAGAAACATGCTCGACAATAGACTAAGATTATATCTCACGTAGAGTATGCGAGTAAGAAAGCCTCAGGTGTACAGGCAACTCTATCCGGTATATTTCCAAACATCGATAGACAAGAATATAGAAAGAGGATTATCATATCAAGCCTGGTCGCCAGTATAGGCAGAAGGTCTACAAACAAAACAACTGAAAAGAATGATGTAAACAACAGCTTTGTGCTTTAAGGATTATATGGTGTTTCAGGACGGTATCCGACGAAGCAGCATTTATTATAGCCGGACTACTCCCCCTAGACATCCTAGCTGAACAGATGCTTCGGATGTATAAAAGAAGAGCCACACGGAATGAAGTGTCTGGCGGAATGGCAACGATAAGGCTAGAATAAAGAGAAGTTTCTATTGCTATATGACAGGCTAGATGGAACACAAACTTAAAAGACAGATAGATATTTAAGCTTATCCCATCCGTGGAAGTTTAGATAAAGTGCCCACACGAGAACTCCAACTACCACCTTACGCAGTTCTTGTCAGGGCGCGATATCGAAAATACTTAAACCGTTTTTGACACAATAGTTCATCGTTCTGCCCACAATGCGGAGAACGAGAAGAGGACATTGAACATGCAACTTTTGCATGCAGCCGATTCACTTCCCGGGGCAAAATCAAAGGGGTGTTGGAGAGAAATCTGTAGTCTAATAACCCTAGTACAGAATATGCTGCGCGAACTCAAAAGGGCAACTCGTGAAGTCACAGAAAGGAGTAGGAGACCAGCCTAAAAAGCAAACCACGCCCGCGAAGGAAAACTCAAAGCCAGTCCCACGGGCAGAGTGATAGAATATGTCAAGGGCTCGGGCCCACGGTGTCTTACACGTCCATTACTGCAAAAATAAAAAACTGCTCAAAGAATGTTTAGATTATATCTACAGAATATGTACTCGGATTTAAATGCGCCACAAATCGTGGATAAGGATAATTTATCGACCATCGACCTGCACGATCGAAGATAAAGAGAGTCCATCATAAGCTGTCGACAAATATTGTTTATCATATTATTTTTTTTAATTATTTTTTTGAATGTTTTTATTTGATAGCTTTTAATAGCTCGGTAGCCTTTCCCAATTAAATGCCATGCGTCGCCCCTCCGAAGCCAAATTTAGTTCCAGGTGAGAGTTAAGTGGTATTACAGCATTTTGCAAAGTAGTAAAACGTGTGATGTCCACGCTACAAAAAGTTAAAACCAATTCCAGCCGTATATACACTAGGATATATCAACTTGCTTCATTCATCGTCCTTCTTCGAAGATGAACGTGATCAAACAGCAACCGATAATCAAGTGCATTATAGAGATCTAATAATTAAGTTTTTGATTCTGAACCTTTGGGAAGGTGGTGTGGATCACTTCTGGTGTCAATAAAGCGGTGGACCGGCATATACAGATAAAACTAAAATAAACTTTTTGAAACCATTGTTATCGCCAGACTTCTTCCTATGGGGATAATTGAAGTCAAAGGTTTGTATCAAGAAGCCAAGGAAGCTGGGCGAATTTAAGGCCTCCCTTGTTCGCGAAGACCCAGGCAGAACCTACGACCAAACCATCTGTAGTGATCCGAAATCATTACTCTTACCCAATCACCCATTATTACATTAAAAATTTGATAACCATACGAAATTACCAACTATTTATCCACCCCAATCATCTTCTCCAAGTGAATAACATGCGCGACAAATTATACCAAAAATCCATTTGTCGGACATTGATCAATTCCCAATAAGCCTTACATCATAAAATGCCTAATTCCCAATGCATTTCGTGATTTTACCTTCCGGGTATTCGTTCAAACAAATTCCCATATCCTTCTTGGAACCTCATTCCAATTGAAGCACACACAAAATCTTGTTCGTGATTCTTGGAATTTTTATGTACAATTTTTAAGCAAATCTCTGTAGATGCAGAGTATAAAAGCTTGGCGAATGTTGGATTCGAGATCAGTCAAGTTCCGGAGGGCTAGACCACGGCCAGTAATTATAAGTCAGCATAAAATAAAATCCAAAATCTAAGTCAAAACGCATTGCTTCTTTTTCATTGTCTTATTTATCGTAAAAACAAAATCCGGAAAAGGCTCTAAGCAGCCGCCCTCACTTGGACCCTCACCCTCCAGCTAGGACAGACCCCCGCGATAGCAGGTAATTAAAGACAATCCCAGCCTAGCAATAACCTTACACATCTCTCATTATGCATTCCTCCTGAATGCTCATTTTTATCATTACTAATGGATCCCTTCCATTCTACCACCGATCGCTAATGGAATACGTATTCACCGCGCTCGACTTTTTTTCGCCTCGCGAGTCTTCTCACATATCTTAGAAATTTCTAGCGTTTCCACTTTCCTCTTGTCATCGTCGTTCTGTTTCATTATTAGACCTGACGTATAGATGCTAGTAACACCGCGACAAACTTGCTGATCTCCTCCTCTTCTCAAATATCAACGTAAGTGACAGTAATTGTATTTTAATAGCCGAAGTGTATGGACATGAAATATGCCGCAAGGCTAATAACCTTGCCCGGAAAAACAAATTATTATGGACAAATTAACAAGTCCCGGATGTGGACCGGATGCCGGTGGAGAGACTTGCTAAATAAGGCCAAGACCTGATCCCGGTTGAAGTGCCGATGATGATGATGATGATGGACATGAAATAAAAGTTACATGTACAATATAATGTGCAAGGTACGAGGGTTACCTTTTATATTTCGGGATTAGAGAACAAAAACAAATATTGATCATCGAAAATCACTTCATTGTTTTTCAAAATATTCCCCATGAAGATCTATACACTTTTGTATGCGTTTGAACCAATTTTCGAAGCACTTTTGCCACTCTGATTGAGGTATGTCCAACATATGCATTCTGAATGCAGCAACCGCTTCTTCAGGTGTCGAAAAACGTTGACCTCTCAGTTTGTTTTTTACGTACGGGAATAAAAAGAAGTCATTCGGTGCCAAGTCAGGACTATACGGCGGATGACCCATCAAATCGATGTTTTGGGTGCTCAAAAATGCAATTGTCGCAGCCGATGTGTGAGAGCTCGCATTGTCGTGGTGGAGAGTGATCCGTCTTCGGCGGTTGGTTTTCCTGATTTCTTGGAAGACAACTGGCAAACAAATGGTTGTGTACCACTCAGAATTGACTGTTCTGCGTTGTTCTAGTGGTACGGTTGCGACATGTCCAGTTTTTCCGAAAAAAACAGGCGACCATTTGGTTGGAAGTGCTTCGTGCGCGAACAACTTTTGTTGGATTTGGCTCATCTTGAAACACCCAGACAGTCGACTGCTGTTTACTTTCGGGCTCATACGCGTAAATCCACGAGTCATCACCTGTCACGATGTCATAGACGTGTTTCGAAGCACCGCGACCGTATTTTTTGAGCATTTCTTTCGACCAATTGACACGAGCCTTTTTTTGGGCGATTGACAAATTGTGTGGGATCCAACGGGAACAAATTTTTTTGACAGTCAAATGTTTATGCAATATTGAATGTATGCTGGTCCCACTAACGCCTTAGGTTGTCTCAATCTCACGATAGGTCACATGACGATCTTCCAATATCAGTTCGCGCACAGCATCAATGGTTTTCGGAACAACAACTGATTTTGGACGACCTTCTCGAAATTCATCTTGGAGTGAACTACGACCACGATTGAATTCAACATACCATCGATAAACACTGGTCCTTGATGGAGCTTCATCGCCAAAACTTGAATTAAGTTCATCCATGCACTGTTGCTGAGTTAATCCACGCCGAAAGTTGTAAAAAATAATCGCACGAAAATGTTGATGATTTAATTTCATTTTTGGGCCGAGATGAATCTTTTAAGTTACTTTAAACAACACAAATAGCGCTCGTATGTCAAAACGTTCTGAGTGCGTATAACCTCAAAAATGTCCAACTTTACGACAGAGCTGTCAATTGCCGGATTGCAACACTAGGGTTGCCAAATCCCGAAACATAAGAGGCAACCCTCGTACAAATTAAATAGTAAATACAACCAGCCCTAATCCCTACATTCTTCTTTACTGTACAGAACAAGTCGATCTGTCGTGCTCCACTGACCTCATTTTTGGGTTCCTGCAAATACTGTACGATTCTTCCCCACATTTTCAACTTCACGAAACTTCGACATGCTTCAAACATGGTCCAGTTTTATAGGCGATGGGCTGTTTCAACATTTGCTCCAACTCCTTAGAGCAGAAGGACTCGTTACAGCATAAATGCCAGGAGACGCAGGCAACTGTTTACTCGGCCAAAAGCTTCTTCTAAAGGGTGGTTAAATTTTAAGGGCCGATGTTGATTTTGAATAAAACACAAATTATTCAGGAAATTATTGTCATTTCTTTTTATTATGATAATATTGGTATGGTTCAATTATGTATGGAACAAAATATCGGCCAAATGGCCGCCGTGACCTCGGCGGCACACCTCCATCCGATGGTCCAAATTTTCGATGACGCTGAGGCATAATTGAGGTTCTATGCCGTTAATGTGCCGAATTATCTCATCCTTTAGCTCTTGAATTGTTGCTGGCTTATCGACGTACACCTTTTCTTTCAAATAACCCCAAAGAAAGAAGTCCAACGGTGTCAAATCACATGATCTTTGGCGGCCAATTGACATCGCCACCACGTGAGATAACACGGCCATTGAATTTGTCGCGCAAAAGAGCCATTGTTTCGTTAGCTGTGTGGCAAGTGGCACCGTGCTGTTGAAACCACATATCGTCCGCATCCATATCTTCCAATTCGGGCCATAAAAAGTTCGTTATCATCTCACGATAGCGAACACCATTTACAGTAACTGCCTGACCGGCCTCATTTTGGAAAAAATACGCCCCGATGATGCCGCCAGCCCATAAACCGCACCAAACGGTCACTCTTTGTGGGTGCATTGGTTTTTCGACAATCACTCTTGGATTATCATTCGCCCAAATGCGGCAATTCTGCTTATTGACGAATCCATTGAGGTGAAAATGTGCCTCATCACTGAAAATGATCTTCTTCGAAAATTGATCATCCGCTGCTGCCATTTCTTGCCACCATTCTGACCATTGACGACGCTTGAAATGGTCAAGAGGCTTTAGTTCTTGAGTCAATTGCTCCTTGTAAGCGTGTAAATTCAAGTCTTTATGCATAATGTTCATCAACGACGAGCGTGAGGTGCAATTGTTGGGCACGACGACGAGTTGAGGTGGACGGCTCTTCAGCCACACTATCGCGAACAGCAGCAATATTTTCTGCAGTACGAGCTGTACGAGCATGCACTGTTTTCACATCTCCTACAGACCCGTTTTGCTCAAATTTTTGACGATTTTTTCGATTGTACGCACATTTGAACGATTAAATTGACCGAAAAAATCACGAAGTGCACGATATGCATTTTAATTTGAACACCCATTTTCATAATAAGCCTGAATAACTTTAACGCGTTGCTCGATTGTGTATCTTTCCATGGGTTCAAATTGAGTTAGTCTGAAATTGAGAAATGTCAAATGAAATGAAAAAAACTTGACGTTTAGGTGTGGTTCACATTCAACATCGGCCCTTAGTTTTTAACCACCCTTTACATGTGCGAATCTTGTGATTTGCCACGCAAATCTTTAGTATGAACACACCGACGATTTTATTTCGGGACATTTTACCCTTCCCCACTGGCATCGAGCCGTTTTCCTTAACTACTAATGAGCTTCTTATCAGAGATTTCCGTAAGGGCCTAGTACTAGTATTATGGGAACGGATCCGCGTAAGTGTGACTACGGCACTTGCCTGGCGACGAACGAACCACATATATCATCATTCATCCAAACACCTCACCACAGTCAGTCCCTGGCCAGAAATCGTTCCCCAGGATCAATAAGATTATGTTGCGTGGAAACCGGAGGCTCTCTTTGTTGTTTATAAATTATGCTACCTGTAAATTTCAAATTATCATAAAATAATTTTACGCAGCTGTAAAATTACAGACTACACTCCAATGGTGTCACGCGTAGTTGAACATTCTCGAGTAAACGACAAAAGTGAGAGGAGAAACCAATAAAGCCATATCAACCATTTACATTTTTTTTGGAAATTTCGATTGCGTCGGTTTTAATTGTTTTTCCCTGGATTTTGGCTTCGGGGACTCATAAGAAATGTTAGATTCGGTGTGTGTACGCTTTATAGAATGTAGTTATCATTTGAATCAATGACAAATGTTATGTGATGTGGGAATCCTTTGCTGTAAAATTAAAATAAAACAATATATAGCATCCTAAAATTAAATAAATGAGTTCTCGTTCGTGTTCTATGGGGACCACGGTTAAAATCGCCAAAGTTCATCTTAAGTGATTCCGTACGTGTCAGAGGAAGGTGTGAGATAGTTTTCAAGCGATACCTCTAAGAAAATAAATAGGAACCTTCCCGGTTTTCAAAAGTAAAATAACATAATATTGCACATCTTAAATGCTTATCCGAACTAAAAATCACTGTTGTGCATTCCTCCCTAGAGAATCTCTGTCAAATGACACCCGCCTATTAATCCTGTATAATCCACACACTATCAATGCTGTGGCACCGACCATCCTTAACCCTCCATTAACAACATAACTTTATAAGAAATGAATCCGTATCTTACGTTTGAGTTGCTTTACTGCCACTATAGTCGTGCCTTTCATTCGAAGCAGATTTTTCGCCGTTGCTTTGAAAACACGTCCAAATGCTCCAACCCCGATTTCCGTGCCAATGGATAAAGCGCTGTGTGGAACTTCAAATATGTCCGCTAAGCCTTTGAGTTGAGCATCCTTAAGGTCGTACAAAAAAATGTTTCAAAAACTTTCCATTTCTGAAGTTTTTAGGTTTTCCTCACCTCAATATCTTTGTCCACATACAAAATGTTGTCTTCCATTGCACTACAAGAATTGTTGTTTTTGAAGCAGCATTATTTTTTACAACTTAGTTTACTTACTGTGGAGACATACTAATCTCAAAATTCGAGAAGACTCGCGGGAGTGTTGTTGACTTAATCTGCCATCGGCATTTGTATCTAATGCATATCGTGGCAGAGATAATTGCACCGCAAACGAATAAAGATGTTACTACAAAAATTACAATTATCTAAGGAGAGAAAAAGTTTCATAGCTATACCGTTTTAGACCTTAGACTAAGATTCCACTACGTCAGGAATATGATACAGATAGACTTACCATACTATGACTGTAATTATCCAGGTGTACTTTTTCTACAGGGTTTTGCACTAAAATTAAAATTAATTAAACTTGATAAATTGATGAAATCGAGTTCTTATGGTTGAGCGTACTCTGCAGAATGAGATGTGTGTCTGGACCTGGACATTTCTTGTTATCAATAACGTGCGTCCTCAACTGATATCGAGATTCGGGATAAAGTTGCTGTTCGGTCTGAAATCTCGCATATCCTTGTAAGAAGCCCATAGCGAGTGTTGTACTATTATCACTGGTAAGAGAATACACCTTTGCCTCAATGGGACGGTGTTTACCACCCCATGTTAATAGAGGATTTGTCTGTTGCCCAATACTGTCAAGGTCTTCATTAACACATCTGTACTGTTTACTCTATATTCAGGACTTTACAAACCTGATGTATATCCCCTTTAACTGTAGTGCGTCGTAAACTTCGGAAATAGTTTTACTGCCTTCGGGTGTCACGTTATTTTCCGCAAGGGCAGATATTGTCCAATTTAACCGAACAGTGTGGTTTGAGATAATCTCAGCGGACATGTTTACTTTGGGTAGATTTTGGGCATGACGACAGGAACAGACATCGCCAACGCAATCTGTGCAACAAATAGAATACGTGTAACCTTAGACAGACGAAGGACGAGATTTAATTACATGGAATGTCGAGTATTTCATAACCTGAGGCCTTTCCGTTTGAGGACTCTATTTTAATGTTGTAAGTACAGCCGGGCATGATGATGCAGTCTTTATGTTCTAAATATGGGGTAAGCTCCCTTGGCACTACTACTTCACGGATTGTCTGCAGGGAAATAAAAAACGGTGATGAAGTAGTATAAAAGAATTTAATTGTATACGTAGTGTAAATGTATACAATTTAGTAAGAAGTTTACGAACAAAAACGTTGAGTACAATATGTGAAATGATAACATAAAACAAGTAATAGAATCATTAAGCACTACGCCCTGCTTTAAATCGGCTATCTTATCATTTAGTCGTAAAAACCAAATTAATCAATGATTAAATCATTTTGTTAGCAATTTAATACAGTATGTCCCAAAAGTCGTTTCAAAATTGTATGCTCACTACACGAACGCAACTACTAGAAGGATGCATAGCGGTAACTAACACATGGTCGGGAATTAAGTTGTTGTGGAACGTGTCGTGAGAGCGGAGCGTGCGTGGCGTTAGTGTGTGAGTTAAAAAAAAAGAATTTCTCCATTTCTCCATTATTCATCATATTAGAGAGACAGCATACTAAACTTATTAAAACACAGGCACAGAAGTTTAAGGGAGACTGATTCGACCAGTTCATGTTAGATAACCATTGAAAGCAGACAACCTCGTGAATTTTCGTTTTTTTTTTACATCGTACGAGCGTACTGGGAAACCGATGAGTGAATCGAAAACAATTTATAAATAAATTCCAGTGATAAAAACAATCAAACCAAAATTAAAATATATGAAAATAATCAAATAAAAGAGAACGAAACCACGAAAAGGAAAAACAGTAACATAAGGTGTCCATGGAGGGGCTGAAAAGTTTCCGACCTAACAAATATACAAGACATTTTTTCTTAAAGTTTATTTTTATTTTACTACATAGTCTCCTTGTAACTCTACACACTTCTCCCAGCGATGCTCCCATCTCACTAACCCGTCTAAATAGTACTCGGAGTTTTTCTCTGCAAAATAACTGTTCACGAAGGTGATTGCCTCCTCTTTTGACGATAATCTGTGTCCTCCGAGCGCAAGTTTTAGATTAGGGAACAACAAAAAGTCATTTGGAGCTAGATCTGGTGAGTAAGGCGGATGGTCAAGCAGTTCAAACCGTAATTCGTGGATTTTCGCCATGGCAACTGCTGAGGCGTGAGACAGCGCGTTGTCTTGGTGAAACAGGGTTTTCTTTTTCTGCAAATGTGGCCGTTTTTCTGCACTTTCTGTCTTCAGTTGGTCAAGTACTGATGCGTAGTATGCTCCTGTAATGGTTTTTCATTTTTGACTCCATGGCTTTCCCAAAGAACAGTCGCCATTACTTTCCCAGCCGAAAAAACAGTTTTTGCTTTTTTGGAGCCGATTCCCCCTTTGCAGTCCACTGTTTTGACTGTATCTTTGTTTCGGGCGTATAATCGACAGTAATGAATCGGTGCCAAAACTCGGATTTATTGTGTCTAAACTTGGCCAACAGAGCGTTGGAAATGTTCATACGAACACGTTTTGGTCTAACGTGCGCAAACGCGGCACCCAACCCACGGACAGCTTTTTCATGCCTAAATCTTGATTTAATATGTGACAAATACGTTCTTTTGGCATTTTCAAAGCCTCTGCTATCTGTCTCACTTTAATTCGGCGGTCGTCTAGCACCATTGGGTGACCTTTAGCGATATTGTCGTCAGTCGTTGCAGTTTTTGGACCTCCCGAACGTTCAACGTCTCCCAAGCTCTCACGGCCACATTTAAATTCAGCTGCTCAAAATTTCACTATGGAAAATGATGGCGCAGAGTCCCCATGGGCAGAGTCCAAGGAAACTTTTCAGCCCACACATGTAATTCTTATCCGGTGGCTGTTCTTTGCCCATCGGGTATTCCCCAATAGTGTGTTCGTTTAGACACGTTACACATCTGAACTGAATATTGCAATTCTATCCCACATGGCCGAAGCGTTGACAGCGCATACAATGTAATACGTGTTTGGGCTTCTTTCTTTATACTCACCTTATTGTTTGGTGGTTTAGATATTTAATATACCTAAGCCCATCAACTTTACTGTCGCGACTTAGAGACACAATAAAGAAAGGCAACTTATGGTTGCGAGTTCTAGAACTTTCGGTGGAGAACGGTTTCGCACATACAAACTTTAGACTGTCGGTTTCAGGAGTTTTGAATTACAATTTTAGTAATTCGTCTGGGGAAAAAGAAGGATAAACTCGTGTTACGTACAAGCCTTCCCACCCGAACATTTGTACCTGGCCAAGACTCATTAACTTTCGGATCACAGAATGTGAATCCTCTTCGGATTGATCAATGTTAAATTAATCAATCCACTAAGAAAAATTCGTTCGCGTCATCGCTAAGGAATAAAAGCGTAGCTTGCAGACGTACGTCTGAGAACAAAATTCTATAACGGCTCCGTTTCCTTTATCTTACTTAAGGAAACATTTCCTAAACCGAACATAGAACGACGGCTATGAATGAATTTTCCGGACAATAAACCATTGAGATATACAAAAATATATTTGTCACCGTTATCCAGTAAAATATCATCATCATCATCGGCACTACAACCGGGAACCGGTCTTGGCCTTATTTAAGCAAGTCCTGAGGCTTATTAAATTTGCCATAATGATTTGTTTTTTCCGGGCAAGGTCATTAGTCTTGTGCCAAAGGCTCCCCGACGGGGAATCGAACCCCGGTCTCCCGCGTGACAGGTGGGTATAATTACCTAAAAAAACCATGGTTATTACTAATCCTAAACATTACGGAAAATCCCTAGTAATATTTAATGGGTCATGATAGTTTTCGATCCTAGGTAAATTACCGAAGGATTAACGAAAAGACAAGCTGGTTCACAACAGAGATGCAAATACAAAGGATTTTATGTGAGGTCAGCGAAAAAAAGAAATAACACGCCGCCTGGCAAAAGCGTGGAAAAAGTTTCCTTCGATCGAACGATCGAAAAAGAAACAGAGTTGGTTGTCAGTCACTGGCCGAGACGCTCATAAAGACGGGAGTACGATATTCTAACCAGAGCGGGCGGCTATCTGTGATGTCAATTGAGTGCGGTCTTGCAAACGGATTATAACTTTCCTCTGTATCTACAACTCTTCGCGGTAAATCAAGGTGGTGTTAAATCCGTAAATTGTTCCTATATATTAATTTCTGTTAACTTTTCGTTACAAATAATAATTTACTCCTCAAGTTGCTTCTTATAAATTGTGTACTCCCAAATTTATTTGACTAATAGAATATTAAATAAGCCAATAAATGTATGCGAAACCCCAAGACAAGTGAAAGACTTTTCATTAACTAGTTAATAAATTATTATTATTACTATTTAGTGGCCTATAGGAACCCGGAAGTTCATGACTTCACCAACTCGGCTGCGCTATCGTTTCCTGTCCTGTGCACTGCCCTTCCACGCTTCACTACCTGATTCGATCTCCTCAAGGTCAAACCTTACATTCTCCTCCCATCTCCGCCGCGGCCGCCCTACCGGTCTCTCTCCCGTTGGTCTTCCGTCAAGAATTCTACGCACGGTCCTATCATTGCCCATTCTCGCAACGTCTCCGGCCTATCTAAATCGTCGCGACCTGATTACTCTCATTATTGTTGGTTTGCGGTATAGCTCTTCCAATTCGTAGTTGTGGAGTTTTCTCCATTGTCCTGCCTCGTCATATTTACCGCCAAATATACCCCTTAAAACTTTATTCTCGAATACGTGGAATTTGTTCTCTTCCCGTTTTGTGAGAGTCCATGTTTCGCATCCGTATAGAGCAATCGGCATGATTATGGTTCTATAGACACGGAGCTAACAATTGTCATACTGGCGAGAATCACACCGTACATAGAAATACTGATTTAATTAAGTTAATAAATAATATAAGAAAACATATTATAACAATAAAGTGCGTTTCTTTTCTCTTTCCTCTCCAGAAGTGAACAGACATATGGTAGTTATAGTTAGTTACATAGTAATCACAAACAAAGTTAGAGAAAACATTTCAATCATAAGCACGTATTTCAACAGTGCTGTTTGGAAAGTTGAATAAGGCAGCAGTAGACTCCAGTTTCAATTGCGGCATCCCAAGCAACAGCACTACATCTTCACCACGAACTGTTAGTACAATCAATTATAAATATAAATATAATACTCCTCTTAGGAGCATGCTTGGAGAAACATTGACATGGTGCGTGGGCTTAAAGTACAATGAATCACTCAGGCTATGCTGACGGAGGCATATGCTTCCAGTAGGGCCACCCAGGTCAGACAGGCTATCGAGGAGTAACACACAGATCTACCACCCCTAATCCAGGGTGTTACGCGACACCGTGCCCGTTGGATGGTTTGCAGCCAGGGGTATACCGGCTGTATTATAACGGCTCCTCTCTGACACCGGGTCGAATTAGAGCAGTAAGCAGACCTTACCATATCAAAGAGGAGCTCTGATATGGCGGACTATCTGAAACCCCAAGACTCGTGGGAACAAAAATGAATAATCAATATACAAAAAACAATCTCACGAAAAAACCGGTAGGCGTACGTGTGATGAGCCGACACTACCATAAGGGAACAAATCATCAAGAAAACACTGACTCGGCAAAAAAAAGACGTAGGGAAAAACGAAAATAGCGGGATATACGCATCGGCACGTAAGTTGTTCGAACCTTATATAAACCAGGCGCGATAAAGACGGTCGTAGAAAACGCGAAACAATATAAAATGGACATCGTCGTGCTTCAGGAGGTCCGACTCTCACATCAGGTAATCGAAACCAACGGGCTTACGCTGGCGTGTGGAGGTACCGATACACATAACCTCGAAACCGGCTTCATCATAAGCAAGAAGATTACGCCCCATGTAAAAGATGTGAGAGTTATTAATGATCGAAAGTCGGTGCTAAAAATACAGGGCCCAAGCTACAATTATGTATTTATAAACGTACATGCCCCAACAGAATCTACGGGCGAAGAACCGAAGGACACGTTCTACAACACCCTAGAGGAAGTGTTTGATGGGATCTCATCATTCGATGTTAAAATCCTACTCGGGGACCTCAACGCGAAAATTGGAAAGGAGGATATCTTCCAACCAACTATAGGTAAAGAAAGATTACCCGACTTTTCAAATGATAATGGAATTCGAATTATCACCTTCGCAGCGTCCAAAGATCTGGTAGTGAAAAGCACGATGTTCAAGCACAAGCAAATCCATAAAGCCACATGGATATCAACCGACGGCGTAACGCATAACCAAATAGAACACTTCCCCATAGACAAAAGACACATTCGAATATCCTTGACGTAAGATCATATAGAGGAGCAGATTGCGACTCCGATGATCTCCTAGTGATGGGCAAAGTGGGGAGTCGGCTCACAGCAAACCCACATGGGCAGTCACGGGAGACGAGCAAAAAGTTCGACATTGATAAACTAAAAGACCTGCCCAAGAGGACTGAATTTCAAGACGAACTAACGAATAGATTTAGCATTCTAGAGAATGGGAGCAGTGAGAAAGAGGAAACCAATAATCCGGACACTAAATGGGTATCGATCAGAGACACAATCAAACAAAGAGCCCAAAAGGTATTAGGATTTAAGAAAACAATTAAGTCCAAACCTTGGTTTGACGAGGCAAAGATCGAATAACTTAAACGCCTCACAGTGATCCACTTGGAAGGATATGATTAAGTCAACGCAGAAAGATACGCGACTTAGAAGGATATGATGAAGTCAACGCATAAAGATACGCGACAATTCGGAAAGAGACAATGAAAGTTTGCAAAGGCAAAAACGCGAATGGGAGAAGACTCAGATCGAAAAAAACCTAGAAAATGCAAGAGCAAAGAACATCAGAGGTATGTATGCCGGCATAAATTCAATTAGAAGTGGTTACCGAGGGAGAGCCACAAATAGACGCACCAAACGTACATACAGCCAAACTTCAGATCCCAGAGCCCTCTTTCAACGAAGTTGTAGACGCAATAACTCGATTGAAAAACAACAGCTCCCGGAGTCGACTGCATACCGGCAGAGCTTGTGAACCATGGAGGAGAGGCAACCGCTCGAAAGATTCACCAACTCATCAAAACAATATGGGATAAGGAAGTCACTCCGGAAGAATGGAAAACCTCAATAGTCGTCCTCATCGTCAGAAAAGGTGACAGACCTGACTGCGAAAACTACAGTGGAATAGCATTGCTCCCAATCACATACAAATTACTAACAAATGTCATACTGACGAGAATCACACCGTACGCAGAAGAAATACTGGGAGACTACTAATGCGGATTCCGTAGGAACCGGTCAACAAGCGACCAAATGTTCACAGTAAGGCAATTGCTGGAAAAGAAGTGGGAATATGGAGAGACGGTTCACTGACTGACTCTACCATATTGTAGTTGAGCTGGGAATCCCGAAAAAATATGCCGCCCTCATTCAAATTTACATGAACGAAAACAAAGGACGAGTTAGTATAGAAAACCACCTCTCAGAACCATTTGAAATCCGGGACTGACTAAAACAGGTGGATGGCCTATGACCGTGTCTTTTTAACCTTGTGCTCGAGTATGTCATCAGAAAGGTACAAGACGACTACATGGCCGGGTCATCTCTGAACGGGGTCACACAAGTGCTCGCATATGCAGATGACATCGCCGTTCTGGGCGATAATCTAGAAACTGTAAGTAAAAACTGTGAAATTATCATGCAAGCGATAGAAGAAGTGGGCCTAGAAATAAATGAAGACAAAACAAAATACATGATTACGGCGAGAGCAGGTGGACCTCAGGGAACACATATAAACGTCAGATGCAAGATATTTGAAAAAGTTAAAGAATTTAAATATCTGGGAACGATACTGACGGCCAGTAACGAAAAATCGAAGGGAATAAACAAAAGACTGTATTCTGGCAACGCTAGTTGGCACGCAGTCAGTAAACTGCTGAAATCCAAAATGCTATCACGTAACATAAAGCTCCGTGTCTATAGAACCATAATGATGCCGACTACTCTATACGGATGCGAAACATGGGCTCTCACAAAACGGGAAGAAAACAAATTCCGCGTATTCGAAAATAAAGTTTTAAGGGGTATCTTTGAGGGTTAATATGAGGAGGAGGCAGGACAATGGAGGAAACTGCATAACCACGAATTGGAAGAGCTATACCGCGAACCTATTATAGAATAATGAAAGTAATCAAGTCGCAATTACTATTGGATTAAGATGGGCCGAACATGTGGCGCGAATGGGCAACGTATGGGAAATGGGAAGACAATGTTAGGTTTGCCCTTGAAGAAATCGGATCGGATGGTCAACTGTGGAAGGAGAGTCCACAGGACAGGGAGCGATGGCGGAGTCAAGTCGGTGAGGTTATGAACTTCCGGGTTCCTACAGGCCAATAAATAGTAGTTTTAGGAGCATGCAGACAATTTTTTACGATTTGGGAGTGTACGTGTAGTACTCGCTAGTCGCTCTACCAAAAGCAGGTTTAAATTTATTTTAATTGTCTAAATCACTGAATATTATACTAATTTTCGCATTATTGATGCGTTTGGTTTTAAAGTTCTTTCATGTTGATTTACCGAGTTTTATTATGCCCTTAGTTTCCATATAGTTCACAATGATGGGAGGTACTTTCTCCTTTCTATTGATTCGTTGTTTCTGTCGCTGTTTTTCCTGCTGCTGCTATTGTCGCTGTTGCTGTTACACATAATTGTAAACGCTGCATATTCCCTTTTTTTCAGAGCTGCTTTTACTTCTCTGCACAGCTCATCTAATTTTTTGATAAGCTCGGCGATAATGTTGTCGAACTTTTCATCAGATTTAACAAAATGACTCATGACTACACTCATAGTTTGTAATCTCGTCTTTGAGTTGCATTAGCTTGGATTCAATTAAGGATCAAAGGAGTTATGGAAAAGGGGCACGAGGGAAAAGTTAGGTAGATAGTTGAAATATAACGGGTCAGGAACAAAGGATACATTAGTGAATGAGTGATTGTAGTGAGTGGTGAAGAAGTTAGCAATAATAACAGGATCAGATGAGGTATGCGAGTTTAAGGTAAGCGATATGGGGTAACCATCGGATCTACGTTTATGAACTGGAAGAACTGGAAGAAGGTTTTGCGGTCATTTTTGAGATTGGCCTGAGTTTTGGTAAGATTGTTGCGATAAAGGGTGTTGAAAAGTTCCGTGAATTAGAAATAACAGCCAAGAAAGTTGGAGCGAGATTTTGTGTGTGTGTGGCCAAAATTGCCCGTATCAAATCCCACCGCTGCCACCATTTTTTGTTGTGGTCCTTCTCTCAGGGAACGTGTCTGGTCCTGAAAACGACGAGGGATCTCTTTAGGACAGCTCCTGAGGGGACCCGTTGCGGTTGCTGCCGTGCTTCCTCAAACCTTGAGGGAAGAGCAGCTACCGATTGTTTACTATGGCCTGGAAATCGGCCAGGTTTTAATTAAAAATGCAATTTTTGTCTGTCGAGTTTAAATTTATTTGCTTTAATTTTATTTATTGGCGTCCTACCGCTTCGGACGCCAATCGAGACTGATCCTCGAATACAAAATCCATCGCCCTTATAAAGAGAAACAAATCGAAATTTGTATCTCGAAAATACACAATTTCCTACAAAAATCCCGATTTTGGAATCCTGAGTGAGATGCTCAGTGTTTATTTAAGATAAGAATTCAATTTCTTGAATTCTTACGAAACTATTTCGCAGATGTCGATATGCATCTGGTTTTGGGTTTTTGTTTGTTCAATTTATTAAGAATTTTTCCAAATAAGATAATGATCTCTGGATTTTGAGTTTTGATGATGGCGTGGAGCAAATGTAGAACAATAAACGAATATTAGATTCATTTATTGTGAATTTGATTATAATTTGGGATTTTGGTTATAATTATGCCGTGGGGGCAAATGTTGGGCGATAAACGAATGTTTGATTTATTGCGAATTTTGGATCATGTTTGGGTTAATTCGGGTTTTGATAGGATTTCGGATGTAGGAAGGGGGGAAAAAGGTGGTAGGGCTTTTTAGAGCACTACATGTGCTTCAATTGGAATGGGGTTCCAGGAAGGATATTGGAATTTGTTTGGACAAATTCCCAGAAGGTAAAATCATGAAATGCATTTGGAATTAGTCATTTCATGATGTTAGGGTTAATGGGAATTGAATCAATGTGCGACAAATGGATTTTTGGTTTAATTTGTCTCGCATAGGATTCATTTGGGGAACATGATTGGGAGTATGGATAAATTGTAGGATACTTGGGAATTGAATCAATGTGTGGGCAAATTAATTTTTGGTTTAATTTGTTGCTCATATGAGATTCACTTGGGAAAGGAGATTGGAATTATAGATAATAACAAGGATTAGATGTGGGTAGTGATTAGGATTACTACAGAAGATTGTGATTATACCATGGAGGGGAAGAGGTTGATGTTCTTTGTCTAGAGTAGGGAACGAACAGGGAAACAGAGTAAAGGATTTCGGTATATAAGTGGGTGATGGT
The DNA here is from genome assembly GCA_963931805.1 of Microdon myrmicae. Lineage (NCBI taxonomy): Eukaryota > Metazoa > Arthropoda > Insecta > Diptera > Syrphidae > Microdon > Microdon myrmicae. The sequence goes on along the minus strand of OZ007497.1, from coordinate 174,092,855 downwards.
ATAGTGTTAAGCAAGGATAGTGAAGACGGTGAATTGAACACACGGTGTAACGCGTGAGAAGTGAAGCATTGCAGCATCAGGCTACTGCCGCGTGTACGAAATCGAATACTAATACTAAACTCAAGTGTGGAATTGCTATGTTATTGCTTGGTATACGGCTGATGCATTTTCTTATTCGATTTTCGTTCAGTGTTCTTCACTATTTGTTTGTATATTGCGTGTGTATCTGTTAGAAACGCAACAGTACTCCCTCCTCAGTAACTTAGCTACGATCAACTTCGTGTGCGATCGAGTAGTAAAGTCCTGTTTACCAATGGGAGATTGTGTGCTGTGTGTATACAGATCACGTCGGGGTCACCAATTATAGCGTTAAGCAAGGATAGTGAAGACAGTGATTTGAACATACGATTTCTTGTTCGATTTTCTTTCGGTGTTCTTCACCATTGGCCTTTATACTGTGTGTGTATCTGCTAGAAATCCCACAATGGCATTTTCAATGGATAGGTGATCATAGTGCAACGAAAGGCGATCTAGGTAGTCGTTGATGAGGCAAAAATTAATAGTAATTGTGGCGGCGGGGGGCGGGGGGGTGTCTAGTGGACTCGGAAGAAGGTCACGAGAAGAGGAGGATTGTGGTGGTCGGAGGACGAAGGGGCTGGGTGAGACTGGTGTATTGATAGGCTCTGTTGTAAAGATGAGGTTAAGTTGCCTACCAAAAAGATTTCCATCTAGTCGATCAATGGGGAGACATTCCTCGGCAGGGGTGGGGTGGGGGGTGAAGTGTGAATGATCGTCAGATAAAGCCCAATTGAGTTGTGGAAGATTAAAATCTCCGAAGATGATGATGTCGTCCTCTCAATTACTCAACTCGATATATGGTCGATAATATGAAGTGCTAGCTCATAACTTTCAATAAGGTGAGATGACAAGATATAGGAAGCATATAACAAAAATTGATTTCCGAGGAAGAGTGATTTTGACATTCACGAAGTCCAGTTTGAAGGAGGTAGAGAAAGTGACAAGTGGCGACTCGGGGCTGTTGTGGACAGCCATGAGCACTCCTCGGCTGGAGGAAAGGTCAGTATTATATTTGAGGAGATCATTGCGGGAAACTTCTCCAGGTTATGAATGTCGGTGATTATGTACGTTTCGCCTAAAGCGAAAAACAGGTAGGGCATTGGAGTTTTTCAGAATGGATTGGGTCTTTGAGCGAAGACCTCTTACGTTCTGATAATAGAGGGTAAGGGGCGTTGTGGCGTCGCTAACAGATACACACAATACACAATCAAATAGTGAAGAACACCAAACGAAAATCGAATAAGAAAATACATCAGAGCCGTATACCATAGCGATAACAAAAATAATCCACATCAGTCGAATGTACTTGAGTTTAGAAATCGAATTCGTATACACGGCGGTGGCCTGATGGGTTGCGCTTAGGTTCAATTTTTGGTGATTCTAACTGTCATAGCGTCAGTTCGAATCACACGTTCTTTACTATCATTTCCAAACTCTATAGCGTTATACTGTCGGTTTTAGGGGGTGTATGGGGGGTAGGAGTTTAGGAACGAAAAAACTTGTTGAGGATGGCCTTACTAGATTGAAGATCTGATAACGTTCTGAAGTGAACGAAGTCGCCGAAACCTTTTAGATCATTCGACACTTTATGAGGGGATAAATTGAAAATTACGTGGAATTTTACGAATAATTTGTAGAGACTGGAAACGTCAGTGGGCAAACCTGCCTGTTGAATAAAGAGTTTGACACTGATATTGGTTTGGCCGTCGTAGCAGATAGAATCAGATTTGTCGTGGAGATACGCTAGAAAGAAACGAATAATTTCATATGTCTTTCGATCTCTCTTCGTTTGGAGAGTGCGTAGCGGGAATCATATGTTTGGGACGTAAGCTGTGTGATTTTTACTGCGGGAGGGAAGACAGGATCAAAAACGAATTGAGAACGAGGGCTAGGGATGGCAGAGAAGGGCGGGGGTGGTTCCAAAGAGGGGGAACGCGATGGGTGGCTGGAATTATACGGGGCGGTAGATAGTTAGTCTGGACTGCTTTGATGGGTTAATAGAATGCGCTTTGATTAAATTGAGGTATTTGTTTGGTGTCATTGCGGCGAAGCGTGATATGGGATGGGCAGGGAGAGTGAGGCTTAGGGATTTTGAGGGGGTGGAAAGGGTGGGGTTAGGGTTAAAAAATACTCTTTTAGAGAGAAGTTTGAAGGAAAACTTCTTTTTACGAGAGAGATTGTGGTTATCGGTTTTCCGTTTATTGAGGGAATCAAAGTTGTGTTGATTACGCCGGGAGGGGGCTAGTGTGGGTTTGGGGAGGGCAATACGACGAGTACCGTCGAGATTGGGAGTGGAAGACACACACACACGTGCGTGTATCCGAACAATACTTTAATTTTTTTTTTCTTTTTTTGTTGACCAGGGACGATCGATGTAGTTCTTTCAACGACTTTTCAGGTACTTTTGCGTTTTTCCCTCCGTGTGCTGAGATGGATAACACCCCTTGCGTCTGCTCGTCTATACAAACCGCATCATACTAATTAACTTACAAACACCAAAAAACGCCGCTTCAAACTGATATTCTCTTTATCCTCCGTCTACTCTTAGGATCGATTGAGTGTGCGAATCTTCTCCACCGTATCCCCTTCAACACCGTCCTCTGAAATTTACGCAATCATTGCATATTCTATTTACCCGCACACCACACCTCAGACAGATCTAATGCGCCTATCTCCAGGATTCTGCGAAGTACTAACTCAAGATCAACCTCTTTCGACTTTAATCTTAGCACTTCCACTCACAAGCTGCGTCTCCTAACTCCTTATTCGTCCCTTGAACACCTCTGCCAGATTCTCTTATAAATCTTTCCTCGTCTTATGCACGGTCTTTCCCTATCTCATCGCTATTTATACTTCAACCATCACGTTAATTTGAAATTTTAAAAATTGAAAGCTTTCACTTTTTCTTTTCCTTTCTTTCCCTCTCTTGGTCTAAGTTAGTCGTTATTTATATATTTTTTTTAATTTTATAAATTTGAATCTAGGGTTTGTACTAAGGTAACAAATTAAAATAAATTACCTTCTACCTCCGCACCAAATTTTGTCCACCTAGTTAAGTTTAAATTAAGTTTTTTCCCCCTCTTCATTATATGTTTGCTTTAAATTAGTTGTTTAGTTTATTTATCGTTTGTATTAAGCTAAATATATGAGGGTGCTGCTCTCACCAAATTAAAAAATGAATTAAATCATTAACGTAGACGCGAAAACATTCCCATGAATGGGTTGTAACTCTCAGAAGTTGAGACCAAGAGCATTGGACTGCGGTTATTTCACAATTTTCTATGGTTTTTAGTAAACACAACTCATATATTGTATATATTTATAAATATCATTTGACTTTTAATCGGTTTGTCGAGTTTCATTACCATTCCTTTATACAAGGCATTTATTCCTTCATCAGTAGCAATTATAACTCACCCTTGGAATGCCGTACTCGGCGCAAGATGTACTTTGGCACCCACTACCATTAACTGGTGTGACTATTACGTTATAACTTGATCCTGCTACATAAATAAATTGTTATCGAATTTCTTCGAAATTACACTTTATGGAGCTTACTATCTCGAGTGGTGTCGTTCCATTTAATTCGCAGCTGAATTTCATTGTCAATAGCACTTACGGTTATTGATGTAACTGGAAAAAGAGTGTTTTGAAAGAGATACATAATTGGTTTCATTTACAAAAGTTATATAAATTTCATAGAAACATTAGAGAGATCAACAGCAGGTAACTGATATTTTTGCTCCATCTATTGTTTAATGTGTTTACTTGACATACTTACGCCTAATGGCTTCCAAGAATTTTCTCTGAAAAGAGGAAAATAATTATTACTTTTAACGGCGAACAATGATATTAAATTCACCCACCTGAGTAGCTGTGGCACCAATTCCAAGAACAAAAATCCAAACAATGAACAAGATTTGGCAACGCATTATTCACTCATTGCACAAATGAGTTCTTAACCGATTGGAACCCATACCATTTAAAGTCCTAAAAATAAAATATAAGGACATTAGTAGAGATTTTGTCGACTTGCAAAGTATGTATGTGAATAGAAAGAAAATTTCCGCGGTGACCAAACTTTCGAGTTCAATACTAGACATTAGATACATAAAAAAAGTATATTGTCACCTCCCTGCTTTTTTTTTTTTTTTTACATTTCTGTATTTATTGACCATAAATGATTTGTTACAATAAGTAATACAGATAACTTATAATTATCTCAGCTTTAATCGTTTACACATACTTGCTAGTACATTTTTCAAACATTATTATAAAGTTATATATTTCATGGGTGGACAAGATAGGAGTAGGTGGGGCTTCCTGGAAAAGGTCAGAAAACCAGGATATAATTATTTACTTAACCTATAACTAATTTGCTTAACTTAACTTAACTTAGCTTAGCCTAGCTTATCTAATTATTAAATCTATTATTATTACAATAAGTTAGAATAGGGTGGGGCGGGAGGTATAGTGGTTGATGGGTGGAATTTGGGTTAGGGTGGGTACTATGAGTCGGGGATATGGGTTGGGGGAACACTTTCCGATTGGTCGTTGAAACGCAAGATATTAGAGAAGGGTTGTATATTGCAATATTTAAACTGGTGAGGTGAGAGTTCAGTATTGTGGTATACGATCTCATTGGAGTTGTTGACCAACCTGCCAGAGGTGAAGAGGGTTCTGGTGTGGAGACAGTTCGGGTAGGCAGTTCGGTTGTCTGACGGAGTCGATGTGAGCGCATTTATTATCGGATTGGGATTATTGGGAACATTTTCGATAAATTTGATGGACAGCTCGAGGAAGCGTCGATCTATACGTTCAATATTAGCGGCATAGTAGAGCGAACTACTGTTGTAATATTTGTGGGAGTTAGGATGTCGGTTGAGGCCAGTGATAAGTCTGAAGCATTTCCTTTCGAAAATGCGTAGCTTCTGCATTTGGGCGGGTGTGATATGGTACCATATCGGGCATGCATATGTGAGAGTGGGTCTGATTATTTGTTTGTAGATAAGTGATTTGACTTTGGGAGAGAGACCATTCGGTTTGTACATGACTTTTCTGCAGAGGTTCAGTTGGGTTGTGGCTTTACGAATCGTATTTTTAATGTGGGCGGAGAATGACAGATTGTTGGTAAAGGTTATACCTAGATACTTTAAGATTTTGGAGGGTTTAATTATATTGTTATTTATTTTAATTCTGATTTTATTATGGCAGCGAATAGTGTTGTTTGTACAACTCGCGTTTCTGCCTTTAAAAACTATGAGCTGAGTTTTGGTTGGATTTAGTTGAATTCTCCACTTGGTAAAGTAGGCTGACAGGATTGGGAGATATCTGTTAATACAGTTTCTTGCCTCCTTGACAAGCTTGTTGCTTGAATAAATTAAGGTGTCGTCGGCATAGTTGAGCATTGTTGTATTGGGTAACAGTGGCTGCGGTGCGTCTGATGTATAAAGAAGGTATAGTAGTGGGCCGAGGATGGATCCTTGAGGAACTCCTGCGGTTATGCTATAAGGTGTCGAGAGAGTTGAGTCTATTTTCACCATGAACTTTCTATCAGAGAGGTAAGAAGCGAGAAGTTTTGTGGAGTGGATGTTTAATCCATACATTGAATGAAGTTTGTATAACAGTCCTGCGATCCAGACACAGTCGAATGCTTTAGCTATGTCTAGGGAGACACATACCGTTGGGGATTGGTTTTGGAGGTGGGTCGTCACATCATGTGTCAGTTTTAAGAGAGCATGACAAGTGTAGTGTTGTGAGCGGAAGCCAAATTGAGAGTTCTGAATGAGGGAGTTATCCCTAGCAAATGAGAGAAGATTTTTGTAGATTTTACATTCAAGAATCTTGCTAAGCGAGTTTAGCTGCGATATCGGACGGAAGTTATCCGGGTACTTGGAGGGCCCAGATTTGCTAATAGGGACGATCACCGCTGTTTTCCAACTTTTAGGGAAATGTGAAGCGTTTATTATGTGGTTGAGAAGAACGAGAATCGGGAGCAAGTTGCCTGGGTGGAGTCTTTTGAATAGGAGGTTAGGGATTCCATCTAGGCCAGTCGATTTTTTATTGTTACGTGAAGTAATGACTTCGGATAGTTCTTCAAGGCTTAGGAATGTGTCGATTCCTACGGGGTGTGATGCTTTATTGCTTTCGGTGAATTCAGTAATAAATGGTGTGAGGGATGGCTCCAGTGAGCGTGGAATGTAATCATTCACGGTATCGTGGAAATTTGTTACTGGGAGGGTATCGTTTTGCTTATGGACTTTGCAGAAATGTTCAGCGAGACAGTTTGCTATATCAGTGTCCGACTGGACGATGTTATTATTAGTTGGGTGAATAAGATAATCTGTTCGAGGCTTGAGTTTGCGACCCGTTAGTCTGTTTATGTTTTTAAATAGATCGCGATTTGGTTTGATACTGTTTAAGGTGGATGTGTAGGTCTGATTAGTGAAAACTTTTAGTTGTCCATTTATCAGGGAGGTCAATAGCTGAATCTGTTGTTTAATAAAAGGTGAGTAGCTAGTGTGCAATTTTCGTCGGAGTTGTTTTTTTATACGTAATAATTTTGTGAGTAGGTTGGGTAGCGGTTTTCCTAAGTGATTATGAGGAACGATAGTGGGAGTATGGCTGAAGAGAGCATTTCCCAGTATTTGCTCTATTTGGGCCGCTGCTTGGTCAATTTGTGTAGGGGGCAGGTTAGAAGATTCCGGTAAAGAAAATTTTGAAAAGCTATCAGCAATATCCTTATTGACTTTTTTCCAGTTTGTTTTCGTGAAATTTGGAATAGGATTCAGAGTGTAGAGTGGTTCAAGCGAGGGGATTTGAACCGAGGTGTGGACAGAGCCATGATCCGAAGGGAATGTGAGTGACACTGTGGGAGGATTAGATGAATAGCTATCTGTAGACTTTAGGAAGAAATCGATTGTTGACTTGGTTGAGCTGCAAATTCGAGTAGGTTGCAACGGGCAGTCTGCGTAGACATATGGATGAAGTCGGAGGAGATCAAGGAGTTGACAGCCGTATTTGTTGCATTTGATGTCATTAAATGCAGTATGTCGTGCGTTCCAGTCTCCTCCTATTATGAAAGGTGCTGGCAGAGAGTGTTGGATTATTTGTGAGATGTCTGCACTAGGGAAGTTTGGTTCACGAGAAGGGTGAATGTATATGGAGGACAAGACCAGTACTTTATTATTTCGGCAGAAAAGTTTAACAGCCGTGTATTCGACACTAGTTATATTAGCAAATCTAATCTCAGCAAATTGGAATTTTTTATGTATTAGGATTCCCGTACCTCCATGAGGGCCAGAGGTTCGTGGGTTGGACACGAATGTGTAATTAGGTATGTAGACTCGAGAACACCTCCCTGCAGCTACAGTTTTTCTACGGTGCCGTCTGTTGTGAACATTCCCACTTATCCATCTCATGCGTGGCAATGAAGTGTTGTACACAACGGTGGGAACCTTCATCTCTATCTCTTACGTTATTTTTCTGTTTTTTTTTTTTTTACATTTCTGTATTTATTGACCATAAATAATTTTTACAATAAGCAATACAGATAACTTATGATACTTTAGCTATAATTGTTTACATATGATTAGTAGTACATTTTTCAAACAATATGATAGGAGTTACATATTGATTATGGATTAAGATTGTAGTGGGTAGAGCTTCCTGGAAAAGGTCAGAAAACCAGGATATAGTTATTTACTTAACCTATGCTAATTTACTTAACTTAACTTAACTTATCTTAACTTAGTCTAGTTACCTAATTATTACTGAAATAAGTTAGTGTGGTGTGGAAGGGGGTAGCATAGTGATCAATGGGTTAGTGAGGATATTGTCAGTCAGGGATGTGGGTTGGGGAACTACTTTCCGTTTGTTCGTTGAAACGCAAAATATTGGAGAAGGGTTGAATATTACTATATTTAAATTGGTGAGGTGAAAGCACTGTATTGAACGTTATATAAACCAGGCGCGATACAGACGGTCGTAGAAAACACGAAACAATATAAAATGGACATCATCGCGCTTCAGGAAGTCCGACTCTCACATCAAGTAATCGAAACCAACGGATTTACACTGGTGTGTGGAGGTACCGATACACATGACCTCGGAACCGGCTTCATCATAAGCAAGAAGATTACGCCCCATGTAAAAGATGTGAAATTTATTAATGACCGAATGTCTGTGCTAAAAATACAGGGCCGATGGTACAATTTTGTATTTATAAACGTACACGCCCCAACAGAATATGCGGACACGTTCTACGAGACCCTAGAGGATGTATTTCATGGGATCTCAGCATTCGATGTTAAAATCCTCTTCGGGGACCTCAATGCGAAAATTGGAAAGGAAGATATCTTCCAACCAACTATAGGTAAATAAAGTCTACACGACGTTTCAAATGATAATGGAATTCGAATTATCACCTTCGCAGCGTCCAAAGATCTGGTAGTGAAAAGCACGATGTTCAAGCACAAGCAAAACCATAAAGCCACATGGATACCAACCGACGGCGTAACGCATAACCAAATAGAACACTTCCTCATAGACAAAAGACACCATTCGAATATCCTTGACGTAAGATCATATAGAGGAGCAGATTGCGACTCCAATGATCTCCTAGTGATGGGCAAAGTGAGGAGTCGCCTCGCAGCAATCCCACATGGGCAGTCACGGGAGACAAGCAAAAAGTTCGACACTGATAAACTGAAAGACCTACGCAAAAGGGCTGAATATCAAGACGAACTAACGAATAGATTTAGCATTCTAGAGAATGTGAGCAGTGAGGAAGAGGAAGCTAATAGTGTGAACACTAAATGGACATTGATCAGAGACACAATCAAACTAACAGCCCAAAAGGTATTAGGATTTAAGAAAACAATTAAGTCCAAACCTTGGTTTGACGATGAGTGCAGGGCGAAGATCGAAGAACGTAAACGCCTCAGAGTGATCCACTTAGAAAGATATGATGAAGTCAACGCAGAAAGATACGCGACAATTCGGAGAGAGACAATGAGGCTCTTCAAACGCAAAAAACGCGAATGGGAGAAGACTCGGATCGAAAAAATCCTAGAAAATTCTAGGGCAAAGAACATCAGGGGTATGTATGTCGGCATAAATTCAATTAGAAATGGCTACCGAGGAATAGCCAAAATAATTCGAGACGCAAACGGCTGTCTGGTCACAGAAACAAACAATGTCGTGACAACATGGAAGCAGTACTTTGAAAACCTCAGATAAATGCACCAAGCGTACATACAGCCGAGCCTCAGATCCCACACCCCTCTTTCAACGAAGTTGTAGACGCAATAAATCGATTGAAAAACAACAAGGCTCCCGGAGTCAACTGCATACCGGCAGAGCTTGTGAAGCATGGAGGAGAGGCAACCGCTCGAAAGATCCCCCAGCTCATCAAAACAATATGGGATAAGGAAGTCACTCCGGAAGAATGGAAAACCTCAATAGTCATCCCCATTATCAAAAAAGGCGGCAGATCTGACTGCGAAAACTACAGAGGAATATCATTGCTCCCAACCACATACAGAATATTAACAAATGTCATTCTAGAATCACACCGTACGCAGAAGAGATATTGGGAGTCGACCAATGTGGATTCGGTAGGAACCGGTCAACAAGCGACCAAATGTTCACAATAAGACAACTGCTGGAAAAGAAGTGGGAATACGGAGAGACGGTTCACCAACTGTTCGTTGACTTCAAAAAAGCCTACGACTCAGTCGCAAGGCAAAGACTCTACCATATTCTAGTTGAGCTGGGAGTCCCAAAAAAATATGCCGCCTTCATTCAAATTTGCATGAACGAAAACAAAGGGCGAGTTAGAATAGAAAACCACCTCTCAGAACCATTTGAAATCCGGGACTAAAACAGGGAGATGGCCTCTCATCGTATCTTTTTAACCTTCTGCTCGAGTATGTCATCAGAAAGGTACAAGGCGACAACATGGCCGGGTCATCTCTGAACGCGGTCACACAAGTGCTCGCATATGCAAATGACATCGCCGTTCTGGGCGATAATCTAGAAACTGTAAGTAAAAACTGTGAAATTATCGTGCAAGCGACAGAAGAGGTGGGCCTAGAAATAAATTAAGACAAAACAAAATACATGATTACGGCGAGAGCAGGTGGACCTCAGGGAACACATATAAACGTCAGATGCAAGATATTTGAAAAAGTTAAAGAATTTAAAGATCTGGGGACGATACTGACGGCCAGTAACGAAAAATCGAAGGGAATAAACAAAAGACTGTATTCTGGCAACGCTAGTTGGCACGCAGTCAGTAAACTGCTGAAATCCAAAAGTTTTTTTTTTTTAGTTTTTAAACCACTTTTATTTTCCTAATTCTTTTTACATGTATAATATTAGAGGTAAATGTTAAACCCTTTTCTACAATCACAGTCCTTAAATTAACGTACTGGCTCTATGCGAGCTCTCTAAATTACACATTACAACTTGATTTTTATATATGCCTTTCGGCGTACATCTTTTTTTTTTTTTGTTTCTTATATATATATATATATATATATATATATATATATATATATATATATATATACATATATATATATATATATATATATATATGAAATAAGTCATATATTAGAGGGACTCCTCGTTTACATCTATATGTATACATTATTATTACAATTTTTTTTTTTTTTTTTTTTATTATAACAAACAAAAACTTCAAAACGAAACGAATAAAACATAAAATAAGAAATAAAAAATAAAATAAAAATAAAAGCAATGGGGAAAGGCGGACAGGGGGGGGGGGGGGGCAAGAGGAAGGAGAGGGTTGCTCTTGAGAGGCATACTATACCTGAGGAAGTGAAGTCCTCTCCTCGTTGAGAAGCCACCACCATTTGGGAGATGTTCGATCTTTGGCTGATTTATCTCTTTCACTGATCGCCGTGCTAAAACGCATGCGGTCTGGGGCATTGGAGATATCACTATCATGGAGAATTCGTTTGTCCCTGGCACCACGGAAAGCGTGGTAAATAATCGGGACTCCATGCACGTCTTGGATAAGGCCTTTTTGATCCAAGAAAGGGAACGCTTCTGGGGGAATAAAGCCATTCTGGAGGGTATTCTCTAGATACATATCATTGGGATAGAATGATCCCGCGATAAGATTATTGTCACTGCACATTGCCCTTGCTGTGTGACCACGAATCATTTTAATTATGAAATTGTCTATCCTATTTAACCCTGATTTGTTATACAGGATTTTGTTGGGATAGAATTTTTTGTATTGCGACTCTGGTGTTCTATAAAGTCCGAGGCAGGAACGCAAACACTGCCGTTCGAACACACGAAACTTCTCCATATAAAGTGGAGATATATTATACCATACTGGACAGCCATAAATCAAAACTGGTCGGATGAATGCCGAGTACGAAATTGTTTTGACTCTGGGGTCAAGAAGACTACTCCGGAATAGACTTCTTGTCATAGAATATGCGCTTTTAGCTGCGGAGAGGGACGCTGCTACGTGCTTGTCAAAATATAAATACTGGTCTAGCCAGATACCAAGGTATCTAACTACAGTTTTCACTTGCAGTGGAAGGTTATTGTTACCTACAATAGAAAAGTGTTTCCAGTTGTATTTTGTATCCCTCGAGGCCCTGGATAGGGGCGTTCTGAAAAGAATAGTCTCGGTTTTCTGGAAATTAATTTTTAGTTTCCAGTCGTCGCAAAATTGTTTTATTTTGTTGAAGTCATCTTGAATGCCTATTGATGTCTATTTTTCCTCCTGTTCTGTACACCACTATGTCATCGGCGTACGCAATGGCGTTTTCGAGAGAACTCACTAGATCACTAGTGTAAATATTGAATAGAATGGGAGAATTCACAGCTCCCTGCTGTAAGCCATTTTTAATTTGGAAGGTCGTGTTGGAGAGTATGTCCCCGCATTTCACCATAAAATGTTTGTATAGCAGATATTGCGGCATACCCAGGTTTGTTAACTTATAGACAAGTCCTTCTAAACATACGGTGTTGCGGCTTTGCGAATCGAGTTTTTGCTGTGGGCGGAGAAGGACAGATGGTTGGTGAAGGTTATTCCAGGTACTTTAAGGTTTTGGAGGGTTTAATTATATTGTTATTGAACTTGATTCTGATTTTGTTATGGCAGCGTATGGTGTTGTTAGTACAATTCGCATTTCTGCCTTTAAACACTATGAGTTGAGTTTTGGCTGGGTTGAGTCGGATTTTCCACTTAGTAAAATATGCTGAGAGATTCGGGAGATAGCTGTTAATACAGTTTCTTGCCTCCTTGACAAACTTGTTGCTTGAATAAATTAAAGTGTCATCGGCATAATTCAGCATTACTGTATTAGGTGACAGTGGCTGCGGGGTGTCTGAAGTATAAAGGAGGTATAATAATGGTCCGAGAATGGAACCTTGAGGAACACCCGCGGTTATACTGTATGGTGTCGAAAGAGTTGAATTTATTTTCACCATGAACTTTTTATCAGAAAGGTAGGAAGCGAGAAGTTTTATGGTGTTGGTGTTTAATCCGAACATTGAATGTAGCTTATAGAGCAGTCCTGCAATCCAAACGCAATCGAATGCTTTTGCTATGTCGAGAGAGACGCATATTGTAGGGAATTGGTTTTGGAGATTCATTGTCACATCATGTGTCAGTTTTAGCAGAGCATGACAACTTGAGTGTTGTGGACGAAAGCCAAATTGAGAATTCGGGATAAGGGAGTTGTCTCTAGCAAATGAGAGAAGATTTTTGTATATCTTATATTCCAAAACCTTACTAAGCGAATTTAGCTGTGATATGGGACGGAAGTTAGCCGGTTTGTTGGAAGAACCGGATTTACTAATAGGGACTATCACCGCCTTTTTCCAACATTTTGGGAAATGTGAAGCGTTTATTATGTGGTTGAGAATAACGAGAATGGGGAGTAAGTTTTCCGGGTGAAGCCTTTTAAATAGAAGGTTAGGGATTCTATCCAAGCCTGCAGATTTTTTATTGTTACGCGAAGTAATCAATTCAGATAATTCTGTAAAGCTTAGGAATGTGTCGGTTCCCATGGGATGTGACGCTTTATTGGTTTCGTTGAATTCAGTAATGAATGGTGGGAAGGATGGCTCCAGTGTGCGTGAGATGAATGCATTCACGGTGTCGTGGAAATTAGTGACTGGGAGGGAATCGTTTTGTTTATGAGTTTTACAGAAGTGTTCAGCGAGACAGTTTGCTATATCAGTGTCCGATTGGGCGATATTACTGTTAGTTGGTTGGATGAGATAGTCTATTCGAGGCTCGAATTTACGAACAGTTAGTCGATTTATATTTTTGAATAGGTCACGGTTTGGTTTGATACTGTTTAGAGTAGACGTGTAGGTCTGATCGGTGAAATTTTTAAGTTGTCCATTTATCGGGGTGGTCAAAAGCTGTATCTGTTGTTTAATTAAGGGTGAGTAGCTAATATGCAATTTACGTCGGAGTTGTTTTTTTATGCGCAATAATTTTGTGAGGAGGTTGGGTAATGGTTTTCCTAAGTGGTTATGAGGGACGGTCGTAGGGGTATGGCTGAAGAGAGCATTTCCCAGTATTTGCTCTATTTTTACAGCTGCCTGGTCAATTTCAGTAGGGAATAGGTTTGAAGATTCCGGTAAATTATAATTTGAAAAACTAGCAGCAATATCGTTATTGACTTTTTTCCAGTTTGTTTTGGAAAAATTTGGAATAGGATTCACTGTGTAGAGTGGTTCGAGCGAAGGGATTTGAACCGTGGAGTAGACGGACCCATGATCGGATGGGAATGTAAAGAACACTGTAGGGGGTTTAGATGAATAGATATCTGTGGATTTTAGGAAGAAACCGATTGTTGATTTGGTTGTACTACTAATTCGAGTAGGTTGCAACGGACAGTCTGCGTAAACATATGGGTGAAGTGGGAGGAGATCTAGGAGTTGGTAGCCATATTTGTTGCACTTGATGTCATTAAATGATGTATGTCGAGCATTCCAGTCTCCCCCTATGATGAAAGGTGCCGGCAGAGACTGCTGGATTATTTGAGAAAAGTCTGCACTAGGGAAGTTAGGTTCACGAGAAGGGTGAATGTATATAGACGACAAAACCAGTACTTTATTACTTCTGCAGAAGAGTTTAACTGCCGTGTATTCGACATTAGTTATGTTAGTGAACCTGATTTCAGTAAATTGGAATTTCTTGTGTATTAGAATTCCAGTACCACCATGAGGGCCAGCGGTTCGCGGGTTGGACACAAATATGTAATTAGGAATGTATACTCGAGAGTTTGATTTAAGCCAAGTTTCTGAGAGAAGAAGAACATCTGGTTTTTTTTTCTGGTTTAATCAATTAAAACCAAATCTAAAAATTCATTGAATTCACTTCTTGTATCTCAAACAAATTCGTTCTGTTACTTTTCTTCTTGGTTTATGGCATTACACGCGATTTAGAAAAGGTGACCCTTCTTTTTTTATTGAAGACGTATCATACGATGGCCGTGTAGGCGTGGGAGGTGTGGAGTTTTCTAATATGTGTTCCTCACTTTCCGGCCTTCTAGGGACAGAAGCTTGCTGTAATTTCCAATCGAAAAAAGTGAATCTCAGGAAACTTCTGTCAATTAATCACAACAGTCATACTAACTTACCAAATAATTTTTACATTTTCTAATCATTTCTTATTCTTTCTGTTCTTAGATTGTTGATTTATGTGGTAGACAAAAAATTCCTGAACTCTAGCTTATATGGGGTTTCCCGTAAATATCGTGCAAAGATTGGGCGAGTGGTATATTAACTACCCTTTCAAATATGCACCATTTTGACCTATATTTGGAGGACCAATTGAAACAGGCAACTTTTCAAAACGGTGCAACATTTTTATAACAATATATGCTCCTTTGCCGTGGATTATGGTCGAAATTTTGGAAAAACTCAAATAATTCAAAAATAATGCGATCGTTACTAGGGTAATGTTTTGTATTTCTAATAGTTTATGAGGTAAGGTATCATTCCCATAACACCTTGATAACTTAAAAAAATCAAGCCGGGACTTGACGATAGCTATAAAAATAGCATCGCGTGATCCTTCAGAAACATCTGAGCAGATACTGAACCTGCGGCACTGCCGGTAGGATAGTTATGGCAAGACTAGAGGGTTACAAAAACCCCCTTCATATCTTGTCTCAGTATGTTGGGTTTAATAGTACAGGATCTCCTTGAGAAGAAGCCGCACGGAGTGAAACGCTGTAATAAACTCTGACATCGAGGTCATACCATTTGTGCCAACAGAAGAGATGCAGAGCATGCAAAGAGAATACGTGACAGAAAAGCTCCTGGGCCTAACAGGATCCCAAACAAAGCTACCAAAGCGGCACTTAAAACGAGACCAGAGGCATTTCAATCCGCAATGCAAAAATTCCTCGAAGAAGGGAAAATGGAAATGGATTCGTGGACAACTAAATACCTAATACTCTTGATATAATTAAAAAATAAACCACAAAGAAGTCACGATCGACCATCGACGCCATCAAAACAGTGGCCGATGTGGCAGCCGAAACCATTACTATTAATTGGGCTGTAGGAACCCGGAAGTTCATGACCTCGCCGACTCGACTCCCTTATCGTCCCTGTTATGTGCGCTCTCCTTCCACGTTTGACCAGCCGATTCGAACTCTTTAAGGTCAAACCTAACATTGTCCTCCCATCTCCGTCGCGGCCGTCCTGCCGGTCTCTTTCCCGTTGGTTTACCGTAAATAATTCTACGCACGGTCCTTTTGTTCCCCATTCACGCCACATGTCCCGCCCATCTTAATCTTCACGACTTGATTACTCTCATTATTGTATGTTTGTGGTTAAGCCCTTCCAATTCGTGGTTATGGAGTTACCTCCATTGTCCTGCTTCCTCGTCATATTTACCCTCAAAGATACCCCTGAAAACTTTATTCGCGAATACGCGGAATTTGTTTTCTTCCCATTTTCTGAGAGCCCATGTTTCGCATCCGTATAGAGCAATCGGCATCATTATGGTTCTATAGACACGGAGTTTTATGTTACGTGATAGCAGTTTGGATTTCAGCAGTTTACTGACTGCGTGCCAGCTAGCGTTGCCAGAATACAGTCTTTTGTTTATTCCCTTCGATTTTTCGTTACTGGCCGTCAGTATCGTTCCCAGATATTTAAATTCTTTAACTTTTTCAAATATCTTGCATCTGACGTTTATATGTGTTCCCTGTGGTCCACCTGCTCTCGCCGTAATCATATATTTTGTTTTGTCTTAATTTATTTCTAGGCCCACTTCTTCTGTCGCTTGCATGATAATTTCACAGTTTTTACTTACAGTTTCTAGATTATCGCCCAGAACGGCGATGTCATTTGCATATGCGAGCACTTGTGTGACCACGTTCAGAGATGACCCGGCCATGTAGTCGTCTTGTAC
The DNA here is from genome assembly GCA_963931805.1 of Microdon myrmicae. Lineage (NCBI taxonomy): Eukaryota > Metazoa > Arthropoda > Insecta > Diptera > Syrphidae > Microdon > Microdon myrmicae. The sequence continues at coordinate 174,076,342 of OZ007497.1, read as the reverse complement.
CTTTCTGATGACATACTCGAGCACAAGGTTAAAAAGACACGGTCATAGGCCATCCACCTGTTTTAGTAGTCCCGGATTTCAAATGGTTCTGAGAGGTGGTTTTCTATACTAACTCGTCCTTTGTTTTCGTTCATGTAAATTTGAATGAGGACGGCATACTTTTTCGGGATTCCCAGCTCAACTACAATACGGTAGAGTCGTTGCCTTGCGACTGAGTTGTAGGCTTTTTTGAAGTCAACGAACAGTTCGTGAACCGTCTCTCCGTATTCCCTCTTCTTTTCCAGTAGTTGCCTTATTGTGAACATTTGGTCGCTTGTTGACCGGTTCCTACGGAATCCGCACTGGTAGTCTCCCAGTATTTCTTCTGCGTACGGTGTGATTCTCGCCAGTATGACATTTGTTAGTAATTTGTATGTGGTTGGGAGCAATGATATTCCTCTGTAGTTTTTGCAATCTGATCTGTTGCCTTTTCTGACGATGAGGACGACTATTGAGGTTTTCCATTATTCCGGAGTGACTTCCTTATCCCATATTGTTTTGATGAGTTGGTGAATCTTTCGAGCGGTTGCCTCTCCCCCATCCTTGACAAGCTCTGCCGGTATGTACTCGACTCCGGGAGCTGTTGTTTTTCAATCGATTTATTGCGTCCACAACTTCGTTGAAAGAGGGCTCTGGGATCTGAAGTTTGGCTGTATGTACGTCTGGCGCGTTTATTTGTGGTTGATGGGTGCGCACATTAAGCAGGTTTTCAAAGTACTGCTTCCATCTTGTCACGATATTGTTTGTTTCTGTGACCAGACAGCCGTGGCGTCTCGAATTATTTTGGTTCTCTCTCGATAACGATTTCTAATTGAATTTATGCCGCCATACGTACCTCTGATGTTCCTTGCTCTGGCATTTTCTAGGATTTTTTCGATCCGAGTCTTCTCCCATTCGCGTTTTTCTGCGTTGACTACATCATATCTCTCTAAGTGGGTCACTCTGAGGCGTTTACGTTCTTCAATCTTTACCCTGCATTCATCGTCAAACTTAAACTAAAATGAATCGCTCAGGCTATACCGGCGGAGGCATACGCTTCCAGTAAGGCCACCCAGGTCAGACAGGCTATCGAGGAGTAAAACATAAAGATCTACCACCCCTAATCCAGGGTGTTACGCGTCACCGTGCACATTGGATAGTTTCCAGCCAGGGGTATACTGGCTGTATTATAACGACGCCACTCTGACACCGGGCCGAATCAAAGCAGTAAGCAGACCTTACCATATCAAAGAGGGACTCTGACTATTTGAAACCACAAAACTCGTGGGACCAAAAATGAATAATCAATATACAAAAAAAAATCCCACGAAAAAACCGGTAGGCGTAGGTGTGATGAGCCGACACTACCATAAGGGAAAAATCATCAAGAAAACACCGACTCGGCAAAAAGAAAACGGAGAGAAAAACGGAAAAAGTGGGATATACGCGTCGGGACGTGGAATGTTCGAACGTTATATAAACCAGGCGCGATAAAGACGGTCGTAGAAAACGCGAAACAATATAAAATGGACATCGTCGCGCTTCAGGAACTCCGACTCCCACATCAAGTAATCGAAACCAATGAGTTTACACTGGGGTGTGGAGGTACCGATACACATAACCTCGGAACCGGCTTCATCATAAGCAAGAAGATTACGCCCCATGTAAAGAGCCGAAACCATAGAAGCTAAAATATGGAAAGGAGGCACAAAAAAACACTGTACCGCTAATAGATGGAACATGCGGGAGACTACAGAAAAATCTATGATATCTAGGCAGGAGTTCCACAAACGTCTGTGTATGCTCCGATTCTGTAGAATATTATGTACGATGGAATTCTACAAATAAAACTACCACAGGGAATGAAAATTATCGGCTGTGGAGATGGCATTGCGGTTGTAACAATCGGTTAACGTATAAACGAACTAAAAACCGCCACTAATGAGGAAATTAGAATAATTAAAGGTTGGCTACAATCCGTCGGACTAGAACTAGTCGACCACATAACGGAGGCAGCCCTAATAACTACTCGAAAGCGTGTAAAATATGCTACCTTCCAGATCAGAAAGCAGAACATACGATTAAAAGAAACGATTAAGTACTTGAGACACATGCTCGACAATAAGATTTAAGTTTCACGTAGGATATGCAAGTAAGAAAGCTACATGCGTACAAGCAACCCTATCCGGTATGTCGCCAAACATTGGACCTGGACATTGTAACAGAATTATCTTATCAAGGGTGGTAGATGAGTACTACGAGGGTTGCCTTTTATATTTCGGGATTAGAGAACAAAAACAAATATTGATCATCGAAAATCACTTTATTGTTTTTCAAAATATTCCCCATGAAGATCTATACACTTTTGCATGCGTTTGAACCAATTGTCGAAGCACTTTTGCCACTCTGATTGAGGTATTTCCAACACATGCATTCTGAATGCAGCAACCGCTTCTTCAGGTGTCGAAAAACGTTGACCTCTCAGTTTGTTTTTTACGTACGGGAATAAAAAGAAGTCATTCGGTGCCAAGTCAGGACTATACGGCGGATGACCCATCAAATCGATGTTTTGGGTGCTCAAAAATGCAGTTGTCGCAGCCGATGTGTGAGAGCTCGCATTGTCGTGGTGAAGAGTGATCCGTCTTCGGCGGTTGGTTTTCCTGATTTCTTGGAAGACAACTGGCAAACAAATGGTTGTGTAGCACTCAGAATTGACTGTTCTGCATTGTTCTAGTGGTACGGTTGCGACATGTCCAGTTTTTTCGAAAAAACAGGCGACCATTTGCTTGGAAGTGCTTCGTGCGCGAACAACTTTTGTTGGATTTGGCTCATCTTGAAACACCCAGACAGTCGACTGCTGTTTACTTTCGGGCTCATACGCGTAAATCCACGATTCATCACCTGTCACGATGTCATAGACGTGTTTCGAAGCACCGCGACCGTATTTGTTGAGCGTTTCTTTCGACCAATTGACACGAGCCTTTTTTTGGGCGATTGACAAATTGTGTGGGATCCACCGCGAACAAATTTTTTTGACAGTCAAATGTTTATGCAATATTGAATGTATGCTGGTCCCACTAACGCCTAAGGTTGTCTCAATCTCACGATAGGTCACATGACGATCTTCCAATATCAGTTCGCGCACAGCATCAATGGTTTTCGGAACAACAACTGATTTTGGACGACCTTCACGAAATTCATCTTGGAGTGAACTACGACCACGATTGAATTCAACATACCATCGATAAACACTGGTCCTTGATGGAGCTTCATCGCCAAAAATTGAATTAAGTTCATCCATGCACTGTTGCTGAGTTAATCCACGCCGAAAGTTGTAAAAAATAATCGCACGAAAATGTTGACGATTTAATTCCATTTTTGGGCCGAGATGAATCTTTTGAGTTACTGTAAACAACACAAATAGCGCTCGTATGTCAAAACGTTCTGAGTGCGTATAACCTCAAAAATGTCCAACTTTACGACAGAGCTGTCAATTGCCGGATTGCAACGCTAGGGTTGCCAAATCCCGAAACATAAGAGGCAACCCTCGCAGTCTATACCTCGTTAGTGCGAGGTACATGGGATGAAGTGGCTAGCGCAATGAAAACTATAAGGCTAGAAGAAAGAGAAGCTTCTATTGCCATGTGGCAGGCCAGACGGAACATGAGCTTAAAAGGCAGGTAGATCCTTAAGCTTATCCCATCCGTGGAAGTTCAGATAAAGCAACTAACTGCACCTACCACCTTACGCAGTTCTTGTCAGGCGCGATGGTTCTATAGACACGGGGCTTTATATTACGTGATAGCAGTTTGGATTTCAGCAGTTTACTGACTCCGTGTCAACTAGTGTTGCCGGAAGAGATAATTTAATTCACAATAGACCACCAAAGAGGTAATAACAATCCAAAAATAACACATATAACAAGTGTGTCGTCAGTTCCGAGGTGAAGTGCGCGAAGAAACGTTTGTGATAACGTAATGATCCGGTAATAATAAAAAAAAGAAACGAATCCAACACAAAGACGACTTTTAGTGTGAAGTGTGGTTGGCAATACCACACACAGAAATCCGCCAAAAGACCTCTGAGCTCACCCCATCCGTTGAAATTTGGGAAAAGCGGTCATATCACCTAACGTAGTTCTTGTCAGGGCATGATACAGGGACGGATATGTGAACATCTGTGAAATTTTTTTCATATTTACAAACTCGTTGAGAGCGTTCCCTGTTGATGGCTGTCAAACAAGTAATAAGCATCGTAACTTATTCAAACTTGAAACTTAATCTTCGTAAGGGTCGTACTATCTAGTCGTTATATTTTAATAACTACCGCCATCTATGTCTCAGGCCGATTAATTCTAGAGCTGTCCTCGTAGGTATCGGAAATATCTAAACCTCGACAGTTCACATCTCTTTCCACAATACGAAGAGCGAGAAGAGAATGCTGAGCAAGCAATTTTTGTGTGCGGTCGCTTTGAAAACCTTCCTCGTTGACTAAATGGTGCGGTCAGAGGGGTGTTGGGCCGAAATCTGTACTCTAGTAAACCTAGTACAGAATAAGCTAGGCGAACACGAAACAGTAAGACAAGAAGTTGCAGAAAACAATGGGAGACCAGCTTAAAGTGTTAACCAGCTCCGCGAAGGAAAACACAAAGTCGCGCAGGAAGAGTGGTAGAAAATGCAAGGGTGTGTTTTAGTACGTAGTCACAATAGTGAGACATACTGTAAAATTCTGTGAATCGTGTATGCCAAGGGCTCGCGTCCGCCATATCATTAGAAGATTACATATCCTTTGGCGCAACCATAAAAAAACACAAATGTCTCCGTTGATAGGCTAATGTCAACAATTTTCATTTGAGGTGTTGTATTCCAGAATACTACCCTTTATTAAATTTAACACTGAATCACCTTACACATCCTTAAAAACTTCCCTTAACATATATTACATTCTCACTTAATACATACCATTCATAAACATTCACAATATTGCCAGTTACAGCACATTTAATAACATGCCCCTTTTCATAACTTGCCCCTTTTTATTTCAAAACAGAGCACTTTGATTTTCGTTCAAATTTTATTCAATTTAAAAGTCACAGAAACTAAAGGAATACTTTGAGAAAATTTGTTTTGATCATATTATAATTTACAGTAAATTAGAACACAATGTTCTATAAGTAGAGAAAAAATTCAATTGTAAAATCAGTTCAGTTCAGTTAGTTTGACATTGAAAGCGAGTCAGTGGAGAAGAAACAGATTTGAAATTAAATAGCTGAGTAAACAGTCAGCTGAGTTTTGAAAGTTAGTTTTGAGTTTGGATTCGGAAGCAGTTAAAATGGCTGTTAATATGAGCTCAGTGGAAAATACTTATTAAGAACAACCACTTAATCGGAAACAACGCTTTCAAATATCAAAGACCGATATTTTTGATTTGGAAAAGGCCTTCTGGATATGCGTTATCTGATTCCAAAGACATCACAACAAATCTAGAATCAAGATATCTAATAAGATTGTTGCGCGTACAGAAGTTCCTTAAAAGAAGTAAAAGAAATAAATAAAAGGTCCCCGCTCTTCCCTCGAAAGAGGAAGCACGGCGCCGGACGTCAACAGAGGCAATTCCTATCAATCCCTTACCCAGAAGTGAGTCGTCCTTTATGTCTGACTTCGATCATTTGCAAGTGGTATTGCCTTAAGGCATTGCATGTTGGTCTTATCACAAGAGCCCAAATAACTAGCATACGATGGATATGTAGGGAGCGAGGTCGGGGCGCCTGCATGGACGCTGGGTTCTACCACGTCCCCACAAATTGTTCACTAGATGCCCCACAGAGAAGACGGTAAGGCGGATGATCAACAAGCGAAGCGGACAGAGTACAAGAATAAAATACACTGATATGGTTATTTGTTACTGACTTTATTGTTTGAGAATTTAGTTTACACGACGTTATTTATTTTATTTCGATTCGATACAATTAACAATAAACTACACCGTTGAATTTGTCGTAACGAAATGTTCTTTAATTTCATGTTCTATTTTAAATAAAATTGTTTTTAAGTATTCTAAAACACTCCACTAACTTTGACTTCGACTATTATTCGCGTCACCGTGCGCACCGGTGAGCGGGAGATCGCATGACCGTTCTGGTCTGCTGATGTAAAACGACTCAGCGATAATCATCTCGTGCAGAAATGACGTGTGTGAGTGAGTGGTGTCGTGGTAGATATCCTCTCCACTAAGGATATCGTTTTTACCTACCACCAGAGAATCGTAAAGTCTCTTTTGGCGGAATAGGAAACCAGATCTTGTAATGAAGGTCGTGGTGGTATGTGTGCGATCGTTCAGATCTGTGTGGTTTACACGTGCTCGAGGGCAATGGGTAAATGAAGCAGACATGCGGTAAAGACAAAAGGATCGAAAAGATCGTTGTCTATGGAGTGCATCGCGTCTAAATAAATAGACGACGATACAGCGAAGAAATGTGGTAAAAGAAAAGATGAGACGAGGGCATCACAAAAGTCTTAGATGAGTGATGCCGTTGTGTAAATATACGAATAGCCATTGGGAAAGGTGCTAATGGGTTGGTGCACGAAACAAATCCCTTGCTTGCATTTGTATATGCAGGGAAATTCGGTTGTGGGAAACGGATTCTATATTTGCAATGTTTATGCTTTGAATTCAATCCGGCGGCTATGCGCGAAGTCGATGCTTGTTTGGAGATTCAAACAAAGAAGCAATTCTGGGTAAAGTGCTTGCAGCTGTATCGATAGTTGCAAGTCATTGCAAGGCAGATTAGATGGTTATACAATGACGGTTTGTATATACCATCTGTTACGTCTCCAGCGCCGTGCTTCCTCTTTCGAGGGAAGAGCATGGGGGTTATTAAAATAATTAAAGTTTTCTCTATTAAAATAATTATTAGTTTTATTTTTATTTTATTGAACTCAGCTATCTCAAGCTGAGCTCTAACTTGAACTACTTTTACAATGTAAATGTTCCTGTTTTTATAGAACATTTTGTTCCAACTAACTGTGTCGTATAAAATGAACAAAACAATCCAGAAGTCTCTGTTTATAATTTTGAATAAACTTTGAACGAAAAACAAAGTGGCTATGTTTTGAAATGAAAAATGTGCTTGTTATGAAAAGGGGCATGTTTTTAAATGTGCTGTAAGTGACTGGATATAGAATATTGTGTCTGTTTATTTATGTATTGTATTAAATGAGAATGTAAGATATGTGAGGATGTAGTTTTAAAGGTTGTGTTAGAAAGGACATGAGATTAGTGTTAAAGCGAATAAGGGTAGTATTCTGGAATACAACACATCTGTGTCAATGGAACATGATATCTATGGCGACGCAAGTGAAAATATACACTAATTGGAAATTCGGTTTTTGGTCGCATATTCAACCCTTATGTCAATGACCGGGTACCCGGGTACCCATTTCGATTTTTTAAAATGTCAATTTGAAAGTAAAAAAAAAAATTTTTTTCATTGAAATTTCGTAGTTATCATTCAGAAACGTTTGAATGGAGATGATCTAAGACATGGGACCGAAATTCATCTACTAGGCCGAGCAATCGTGAAATTGCGACGAAATGATTACTGTCCGTAAAGTTGGTCATTGACATAAGGGTGAAAGACGCATTGATACATGTATGAATGCCCTTGTAGAAAAAAAATTCTTTTTAGGAATTTTAGGTAATGCTTGTATGCATTAATTGTCCTTGGAAAAGGAAATATTTCCAGGTGCCCATGCGATTGCATTGGCGGGGGACAATGGGAGTTGGGTTGCGGATATGGGGGGTTTTTCAGGTAAGTGGGCCGTGGGGTTTGGTGGAACCGCCACAGATAGGCTATTAGGTAACAAACACAAAGACATGAGGCTGCTCTTGGTAAACAATGTGCACTCTTTTGATGTATGTCAACGTTGATGCTCCAAAGACAAGGACCCTAAACAACACTGTGCGGGGTCAAATAACAAGAGCGAAGATTCGACTACCCGAAGAAATATGTAAAAAAAATAGTGGTCTGGGTAAAATTGAATCCAAGAAAGTCGTTTTCTTAAGCACAACGTAACTTGCGCGTATATTTAAAAAAAAAAAAAACGGTCTAGTTACGCGCAAAACTCTCCGTCCCTTAAAATCTACCACTTTGGAGCCAGTCTCCACCATTAATGGCGGTACACGCTAAACTATCCACTTACAGAATGAAGGACTCTGCAAGCCCTAGCATTGCCCGAGTTATTGTTGTTGGGATGTTGAGGAAAATAAAAAAATTATTTTTTTGGAGGATATACCTCTTTATTCCGTATCCTAACACTTACGGGTTTACTATGAACACTGTTCACATGTTTCTTAAGCTATTTATACTGAGATACATTTCTTATCTGACTTTTAGATGATTTCCTTTTTTTATGATTACAGTTTCTAATGAGTCATAACTACATTGTTTGGATGAGTACATTTCTTCTTGATTACATATCTTATCTTATGGGTGGCATACATTAGATATCCTCATATCAATTCAGTGTCACACAATTTGAACTAAACGTTCAATTTTCTCACATTGAATTCAACTTAAAAATCCGATACGTGATAAACGAACCATATGCCCATCAAGCAAAATTCCCTGGACGCAAATGTGCGGATCAGATGACCAACTTTCAAACAAAATTGTTGAGAATCATGAAATGCGTGTCTGCAATTTTATGATCCTTTAAAAATTTGTTTACCCAAATCTATTCCAACAATCAACATATTTTTCCATTTTCTCAAGCCAATTTCCTAAACAAACAACTTGCGCTATAAAGCAAACGACATGTTCGTTTTATCGCCCACCAACATTAAGGATCTTAAATGCTCATCATGTTATAGGTCCTTATATAGGTGTATATGAAGGGGCATGTTATGAAAAAAGGGGCATGTATGAAGTGTATTGAAACTGCTTTGATATATAATATAGTGGATGTTTATTTATGATATATATTAAATGAGAATGTTAGATATGTTAGGAGAAGGTTTTAAGGATGTGTTAGATAAATAATGAGATTCAGTATTAAACTTAATAGTTATAAGGACAGTAGTATTCTGGAATACTACAATCAGCAAGATCCTTGGTTGATTGTTCCTTTGTTTGTTCCTCTTTTGATCCCAAAGCGGGAAAGATAAAGAAAGTGAATGGCGGGTGGCAACAGAGCCATGCAGACAAAAGGACGTATCCATCGATCTGCACAATAAAAAAAAAGTCTTCGTTAGGAGAGACGACGAAGAAAACAGCGGAGTTGGCTGTGAGATACGTTTCCGAACGCACATCGAGTCAGTGGTTGTTGGAGTCAGTGGTTGTTCGTGTCAGTGGTTGTTCGATTAATCTTTCCACGTAAATTTATCCGTGTATCTATAAAATACCACAGCATAGTTAATCGTTTTTGTAAAACAGACTTAACAAATTTGTTTAAAAAAAGAAATGTATTAAGAAAGAATAAAAGAAAAGCTGAATTAACCAAAGAAAAACATCTGACTTTTTTATAGAAGTGGAAACTAATGTTCGTTGGCTCATAGTGGAGTGTTCTTGTGGGAGACTCCAGTAACACATATTTGAAGGAGGAGAAGAACCAGCGGCGAAAATAATGGGACACACCAGACGACAATTCAACATTAAACCCCTCACTTGGACCCTCACCCTCCAGTTGGGACAGGAACCCTTTTGACGGATGTTGTGTTGTTCGAATACCACTGAAGTGTTCCGCCGAACACTGGTCACACAAAAGCGAAATTAATCACCGGAACACGGAGCGAATATATCCACAAATGAAAACACTGCGAAAACGTTCTTTTGAATTTTAATTTTAATTTTTATTGTTTTGTGTTTTAACGTTGCATTTAGGAGGTTAACATATACATAGTCTGTCACTTAACTTAATTAATCGGGAGCACAAGGTAATTAATAATTAATTACACTCAATTCTCGTGTTGCCTCTATTGTTACTGTACATAATCGAACACGAATACCTTTCAATTTTGTTCGTATACACGCGCGCAGTTCGTCCTTGCCTCTGCCTATCCAACTCCCCCGTTGAGATTCTCAATGTCGACTTTCATTAATTCGCGTATTTAAACGTTACGTGACTTCGGGCCTGTTTCCCAATTTCGGTTATTTAAAAAAAAATAATGCGCCACGCGGATACCTCCTCGTCGGGTTCTCTGACAGTTCTATCTCTATTAGACCGATGCTCGAAATTTCCTGAAAAATTCTCATCCCCATTTCGACTTTTTCATCCCCTCATCTGTAAAAGAAAATTTCCCATCCAATCTGCAAAGAAAATTTCCCATCATAATGTTCACTCTCCTTTCCGTCTTCTTTATCGGAATCTTGTTCCTTTGTTTGAACGATCGAGGGTACCGCCACTCATTTTCCGATCTTTTCGTGGGATTTGTTTGTGTTACCCATCTGGCTTAAGATAACAATGTTCCTGTGCGTTTCAGATGGGTAATAAAGGAACCGTGGGATTGGTTTTGGTATTGGTTTCTAATTGCTTTTCGAAATCATAAACATCTAGCGTGAGATCTACGTTAGGATGTTTATGATTGTATGGACTGTTGTCGCTATCCTTTGTTTGCACAAGTGTGCCTTTTAGGTTTTGGGTCATGCCAGGAATTTAGGTGATAATTGCTATTACCTACAAGAGGAGATATTCGTTGTTCAGTTTGTTTACCGAAGAACGCGTTTAATGGATGTATTGCATTGATACCCTGAATTGGATGCGTTGAATTCAATATTAGAAACTTTTGAACGTTCAGTTCGATTGATTTTTGCTACTGAATTCAACGTTGGCGTCTGAAATGTTACCTTTTGTTTCAGGTGGGAGTAAGGACTTTTGGGACACGTGTCTTTGGGCACGTGTAATGGATAAAGGTAAGTATGTTCCTTGGAGGAAAGGACATCTCACCCTATAATGGGTTGTGTGGTTCGTAGAACCGCCGCATCCTCATCAGGACCAATCCGGCCATTAAGGACCAACGAGGCAGTGGTAAGCCGTAACTTAAGCAAAAATATAACCTTTACAATTGGCGCAGCCGGTAGGATAAAGGAAGACCGAGTTCAATACTCGTAACCGCTTGAAAAACCTCGAGCGCTACAATAACAATAAACAAACGTACTGGCCTAGACTCCCTTATCCTACAGAGCTGAGTCTGGCTTCGAAAGTACGATTCGTAAATTGATTGGAGTAGAAACTAATGTTCGTTGGCTCGTGGCGAAGTGTTCTTGTGGGAGACTCCAGCAAAACATAATTGCAGGAAGAGAATAACCAATGGTGAGAATAGAAGGAGACACCAGAGGATAATTCAACATTAAATCCCTGACTCTCACCCTCCAGCTGGGATAGACACCCTCATAAGGACCAACGAGACAGAGTTAAACCGTAACTTAACCAAATATATAACCTCTAGTCTCTTTATGTTTTGTCGACAGAAATATTAAACGTAAAGTACTCTGGCATGATTCATTACGTTTTTATTACTTTTTTATTTGTTTTGGTTAACCTAGCGACAAAATGGGCCATTTATTCCATCATAATCTTCCACCCATGTACGATTGCTACAAGCTTGATTTTTATACTGTAAATTACTCGTATAAATTAATATTGTTTACGCAAACTCAATTAATTTACGGTGGTGATTGATGAGAGCTTATACGCTGACACTCCGTAACTTCAAATTCCCGTGCCTTTGAAACCGTTCCTCATAGTGTGGATCCTTTTTATTCTATTAACAGTTCCGAATTAAGTGTGAGAATGTTTACCTAACTAGCCACGAACTTCACATCTCCTTTCTCAATAGACGAGAAACGACTAAGCCTACGCGTATTACGTAATTCTCTGCTCCACCTCTGTTTACCTTACATCGTTTCGATTGCTTCGTCTATTCGTTTGCTGCAAATTAACTTTACAGCGACGTGGAATGGTGGAGTGCAAAAGCCATCTACACAGGTGGGCAATTTTAGTGTAACATGTCTGACGACACTTGAACAAACAGTTATAACTAGGACTATACTATATTAGTTTGTTTTCAAAGTGGTGTTCAGAGAAAAAGGGATGAAGTCAAAGAATGAATGGTTAGCGGGGATAGAAAAAATGGTCCTTACTTTATTTTATATATTATGACAGATATTTTGCAGAACCTGGGAACAGATAAATCCATGCAATGGAGGTAAAATTATGTAAAAGTCCGGTGAAATAATTTACTGTGTTAGTAAATAGAAATGCTAATTTATAAAAGGTTTACAAAAAACGCGATAACAATTTATCTCTGCTGTATTTTTTTATTTCAGTTTTATCTTTAATATAAAAAAAAAAAGTTTGCTGCCGGCTTTTAATAATAAGTTCGCTCCCTCTGTATTTTATACTGTGTCTATCGGAGGCCAGTTTTCATTCGTTTGGAAGAGCTGACCATATTTGATAAATCCATATCATTTTAAGGTTCTTCTATCTTCCAGGTAACTTGAGCTTGGCATCGTGCAGTTCTTCAAACTGTATCTCACGGAACACCTGAACCCATATAATACGGAATTGATAGGTCAATCTCTAGACGAACAGCAGTGCTCTAAGGTATTCCAAAAGCACCTCTCACCACGGGTTAAACTCCGGCACACGACAACTGCTTTTATATTTCGGATGAAAAGCATGCAAGCACGTGTTAATATGGAACCTTTCCCCAATGTTTAATAAGGATTTTTTAGCACAGATACGACCGACTTTCGTTTTGATTTTGATCTTTAATTTTGGTGGGACAATGCTCCCATTACCTATGGTATGTTTAATTAACAGGTTAACACCACCTTAAGCTTTTTTTCTACTTCTCTCAGTAGAAGTGAACCTATAGCGCCCCGAGATGCCACTAAATAACTGTTGCAATATTTTTAAACAGTTGCAGGTTGTAAGACTCCAGAAAAACTCACGCGAGGAGGAATTCCACAGCTTCCCACTCTGTAACGGAACGAGTTCTGATGCAGAGATATTCGCGCCGTCGGGATACGTACCGCAATTTTATTTTTTTACACTAACTACTATTTACTCTTTATTGGCCTGTAGGAACCCGGAAGTTCATGACCTCACCGACTCGGCTGCGGCATCACTCCCTGCCCTGTGCGCTCGCCTTCCACGTTCGAGCATCCGATCCGATCTCCTCAAGGTCAAACCTAACATTGTCCCTCCATCTCCGTCGCGACCATCCTGTCGGTCTTTTTCCCGTTGGTCTACCGTCAAGAACTCTACGCACGGTCCTATCGTTGCCCATTCGCGCCACATGTCCAGCCCATCTTAATCTTCGCGACTTGATTACTTTCACTATTGTAGGTTTGCGGTATAGCTCTTCCAATTCGTGATTGTGGAGTTTCCTCCATTGTCCTGCGTCCTCGTCATATTTACCGTCAAAGATACCCCTTAAAACTTTATTCTCAAATACGCGGAATTCGTTTTCTTCCCGTTTCGTGAGAATCCATGTTTCCCATCCGTATAGAACAATCGGCATGATTATGATCCTATACACACGGAGCTTTATATTACGTGATTGCAGTTTGGATTTCAGCAGTTTACTGACTGCGCGTCAACTAGCGTTGCCGGAGTGTAGTCTTTTGTTAATTTCCTTCGACATTTCGTTACTAGCCGTCAGTATCGTTCCCAGATATTTAAATTCTTCAACCTTTTCAAATCCCCCGCTTGGTAGAAACCTTGACGTGGTATGGGGGCTTAAACTACAATGAATCACTCAGGCTATGCTGGCGGAAGCATGCGCTTCCAGTAGGGCCGCCCATGTCATCCAGGCTAGCGAGGAGTAACACACAAAGACCTACCACCCCTAATCCAGAGTGTTACGCGACACCGTGCCCATTGGATGGTTTGCAACCAGGGGTATACTGGCAGTATTATAACGGTGCCTCTCTGATACCGGGTCGAATCAGAGTAGTAAGCAGACCTTACCATATCAAATCGCGTCGGCACGTGGGATGTTCGAACGTTATATAAACCAGGCACGATACCGACGGTCGTAAAAAAACGCGAAACAATATAAAATGAACATCGTCGCCCTTCAGGAACTCCGACTCCCACATCAAGTAATCGAAACCAACGGGTTTACACTGGCGTGTGGAGGTACCGATACACATAACCTCCGGACTGACTTCATCATAAGCAAGAAGATTATGCCCCATTTAAAAGATGTGAGAGTTATTAATGACCGAATGTCGGTGCTAAAAATACAAGGACCATGGTATAATTATGTGTTTATAAACGTACACGCCCCAACAGAATCTACGGACGAAGAAACGAAGGACACATTCTACGAGACCCTAGAGGAAGTATTTAATGGGATCTCATCATTCGATGTAAAAATCCTCCTCGAGGACTTCAATGCGAAAATTGGAGAAGAAGACATCTTCCAACCAACTATAGGTAAAGAGAGCCTACACGATGTTTCAAATGATAATGGAATTCGAATTATCACGTTCGCAGCGTCAAAAGATCTGGTAGTGAAAAGCACGATGTTCAAGCACAAGCAAATTCATAAAGCCACATGGATATCACCCGACGGCGTAACGCGTAACCAAATAGAACACTTCCTCATAGACAAAAGACACCACTCGAATATCCTTGACGTAAGATCATATAGAGGAGCAGATTGCGACTCCGATCATCTTCTAGTGATTGGCAAAATCAGGAGTCGCCTCGCAGCAATCCCACATGGGCAGTCACGGGAGACGAGCAAAAAGTTCGACACTGATAAACTGAAAGACTTGCGCAAAAGGGCTGAATATCAAGACGAACTAACGAATAGATTTAGCATTCTAGAGAATGGGAGCAGTGGGGAAGAGGAAGCTAATAGTGCGGACGCTAAATGGACATCGATCAGAGACACAATCAAACTAACAGCCTGTGCAGGGATGTTCGAAATTGTTCACTGTTCCCTTGTTGGAGATCCGTTGCTCGTTTGGTTGCACAACACAACGCGTATCGAAGGCAGGATGCCGGTAATGTGAGCTACGAGAGGAACCCGATGAAAAAGCAGCAAAACGGAAGCACAAAAAACCAAAACTCTGAATTCGAGGTGTATCTTTATTTCCTTATTGTTTAAATCGGAGGTGACTTGCGATGAAGGTTGGTTGCAAATTGGCGACTGGGCATAACTGCCAATTCAAAAAAGGGACGCTGCTGACCTCATCATTGGTGACAACACGCCAGCTGGTCCGTGACAGTTGCCGCGCAACTGGTATACTGCGGAGGTACTAGATTTCTCCAGCACATCCCAGCACATTGAACTGCCAATCCGCAACACGGCCCAAACGGTATTAGGATTTAAGAAAACAATTAAGTCCAAA
This sequence comes from Microdon myrmicae, assembly GCA_963931805.1. Lineage (NCBI taxonomy): Eukaryota > Metazoa > Arthropoda > Insecta > Diptera > Syrphidae > Microdon > Microdon myrmicae. The sequence goes on along the minus strand of OZ007497.1, from coordinate 174,060,957 downwards.
CCTTGGTTTGACGACGAGTGCAGGGCGAAGATCGGAGAACGAAAACGCCTCAGAGCAATCCACTTAGAAAGATATGGAGAGTCAAAACAACTCGAGATGCAAACGGCTGTCTGGTCACAGAAACAAACAATATCGTGACAAGATGGAAGCAGTACTTTGAAAACCTGCTCAATGTACGCACCCATCAACCACAAATAAACGGATCAGACGTACATACAGCCGAGCCTCAGATCCCAGAGCCCTCTCTCAACGAAGTTGTAGACGCAATAAATCGATTGAAAAACAACAAAGCTCCCGGAGTCGACTGCATACCGGCAGAGCTTGTGAAGCATCGAGGAGAGGCAACCGCTCGAAAGATCTGTGGGTTGTTAGGTACTTGCGTCAACACGGACGCGGATTCAGTACTAACACCACGTACAACGCGCCGCGAAAAGGAAACAAAGTTTAACAGAGAAACACATTTGGTTTGTTTTAACGAAACTGTTTTTATTAATATCTGCTATCACGATTAGTTTTACAATATGAATTATGTATTTACTATTGTTCTCACTACTTTAATATACAAAAACAACACAAAACAACAAACTAAACCGCATTCCCAAGTTCTTCTGACTGTTTCTGTTTTTTTTTCTTTTTCGTTGGTGTGCTTTTATTGAAGTCGATCCTGACTGCACTTCGACTCCCGACTCTGAGTAACGCGATAGTTGGGCACGTGTGCCCCGTTGCCCGGTAAAAATCTGACTGTTCCATAGGAAGTCATCAAAAGGCAAGGAACCCCGAAAGAAACTGGAAAGGAGGCGGAGTTACACGATTAACTTGAAGTAGTTAATCGTGATTGGACCGGACGGGGTAGTCATACATTATGCATGTGTGGGTATGCCATGCATACGATCGTTCGGCGACCGTGGTGGATGGAGGTACATCGCTAGTGCATTTTCTAAGAAAGTAAACACTAGCATGTGGGGTGTGAAAAACCGAAACCGATGATTTGGTCATCCTAATGGAAGGCCATAAATCATCATTTCGGTTGCCGATGATTAAACATTGCAACGAACATAGGGTGCAGCCATTGCCAGATGTTGAAAGTAAACATTTTCTGGCTGCATCTTGATCGTTGCTTGATTACTGTCTCTGGACGTGGGGATCGATAATTGGAAGCCAGCGATTGCTGGTAATCAGGGACATGTTTGGTTTGCGTCAGCAGAAACCTTGTCGGCGGTAGCAAATCAATAGGGGCAAATAGCCGCATGCATGTTATGCCGAGGGTAAACAAATACAACGAGTCACAAGGAACTCTTGTTGATTGTTGTTTCCATAGCTTAAGGCTATGGAAACGAGATGCCCTGGCAGAATGTATGCCTAAAGATAGGATTTCAGATGCCATGGCAATGTGATGATTTTGCCGTGGACTTATGCTTTTTATTTAGGAGATAATATGCGCCTCGGGGGTGAATTTTCGATGCCACGGTAAGGTGATAAGCTTTGCCGTGGGCTTAATGTTTCTTAGGGAATATGGACTGGCCGAGGGTAAGTTTTCGATGCCACGGCAAGGTGATAAGCTTTGCCGTGGATTTAATGTTTTCAGTGGTGGTGATGGAGAAAAAGGGGTTTGGAAGGAAATCCCCTACAGAATAGGTAAGCTGCCTAACAGAACTTCAAAACAGTTATCCGATTGGGTAACCGTAATAATTCCGGCGATTTGGCTGGGGGTAAATGCCGTAGCAAGGTTACGCAACCTTGCTGAGTTTCGACCGAGAGGTAAGTCGTTCGCCTGGAAAAGTGGGGATCGAGCGATGCCTGGCTCTTCGGGCCCTGAAAAGCCCCACATCACTCCCTCCCCAGTGACGTAGTCACGAAACAGGTAAGGCAGGTTAGGGGGTGGTTAGTTGGTTATGGGCGCGCGTATGAGCGCGAGTACGGGGAGGTTGTGCTGGTGGAGTAGGAGTGGTGTCAGTAGGTAGAGGTGATTCTGGAGCGGAAGCTTCCAGAAAACAGGGCTTAAGCCTTTCGACGCTGACCGTGGATCGCTTGCCTCTAATGTCGATCTCGAAGACGCGGTCACTGATGCGGCGGAAGACTTTGAATGGGCCATCATAAGGTGGGTCGAGGGGTTTTTTGACCTTATCCACCCTGACAAAGACGTGCGTGCAGCTGTGCAGTTCAGGGTGGACGAAAAGTTTTTTGGAGCCGTGCCTGGTTACGGGGGTTGCCCTAACCTTACGTAGCAGGTCACGGAGATGTCCCAATTCACGAAGTTGGTCACGCGGTGTTTCGCCGTTCAGGAAAAGTTCTCCTGGAAGAAGGAGGTTGGTACCATAGGTAAGCTCTGCTGCCGAAGCACCCAGGTCCTCCTTAATGCTTGTCCTCAGGCCGAGGAGGACAGTTGGAAGGGCGTCAAACCATTGTGTGTCATTATGACACATGAGTGAGGCTTTAAGAGATCTGTGCCAGCGCTCTATCATCCCATTTGATTGCGGGTGGTAGGCGGTGGTACGACTCCTTTGGCAGCCGAGAAGATTTGTTAGCTGCCTAAAAATCGTCGCCTCAAATTGTGGACCTCGGTCCGAAGTTATGGTGGTTGGTACACCGAAACGTGTGACCCAAGTTGAGTAAAAGGCCTTGGCGACTGATTCGGCAGTAACTGCCCGGAGAGGTGTCGCCTCTGGCCATCGCGTGCAGCGATCCATCATAGTGAGGATATAAGAAAATCCTCTTGATGGAGTAAGCGGTCCCACTATGTCTATGTGGACATGGGCGAAGCGTGCCGTGGGAAGCTTGAATTGCGCTGGCTCCAGTACATTATGTCGCGCTACCTTGCAGCGCTGGCACTGGAGACAAGCACGGGCCCAACCGGTGAGATCTTTGTTCATCCGGGGCCAAATGAATTTGCGACGGACAGCAGCGGCTGTTGCTCGGCCGCTGGGGTGGGCTGGGTTGTGGTAAACCTGGAACACGCCCTTACGAAGTTTCTCGGGAATGTAAGGTCTAGCGGTTCCAGTGGAGACATCACACCAGATTTCGCCCAAAGGGTCGCGAAGGGTAATTTTCTTAAGCTCTAGTGCCGTATCGGCAGTTAGGAGGGACTTGAGCTGTTCGTCCTCCTCTTGAGCTAGGGCAAGGTCAGTGTTATTCAAGGCGGTACGCAAATGAATCGTATCGATTCGAGAAAGGGCGTCCGCCGTGACGTTCTGTTTACCGGAGATATGCCTGATCTCCGTAGAATATTGCCCAATGAGGTCTAATTGACGCTCTTGTCGGGGGGAGGCATTTCCCGACTTCTTCCGGAACGCATAGACCAATGGCTTATGGTCTGTTAAGATGGAGAGTGAGCGACCTTCTATCATATGACGGAAGTACTTAACAGCGCTGTAGATCGCGAGCAATTCACGGTCGTAGGCGCTGTAACGTCGCTCAGTGGGACTCAGTTTCCTTGAAAAGAAACCAAGTGGTTCCGGGCGGCCTTCAATGTCCTGTTCAAGGACGGCTCCGATTGCGGTATCCGATGCGTCGCATTGGATAGAAAGTGCCGCTCCCTCGAGAGGGTATCGGAGTAAGGTGGCATTTGCCAATTGTTCTTTGGACAGTTGGAATGCTCTATCAGAGTCTTCTGTCCAATTAATGGGGCGCTTATCGTTGCGCTTGGCTCCTTTTAAAAACTCATTTAGGGGAGCTTGAACTTGGGCAGCGTTCTTCAGTGTTGGACGATAGAAGTTAAGCATGCCCAGAAATCGACGAAGCTCACTCACGTTAGTAGGACGAGGATACTTCATGAGGGCCTCCACACGGTCTGGTAGTGGGCGAATGCCCTGGTTGTCAACAACATAACCCAGATAGGTGATTTGCTCCTTGGCGTATTGACACTTATCTGGGTTGATGACAAGACCGAATTCACGGAGGCGCTCTAGGACCTGACGTAAGTGGCGTTTATGTTCGGCGTGGTCTCTGGAGGCGATGAGAATGTCATCTAGATATGCATGGCAGCAATTAAGACCACGTAAAGCCGTGTCGATATAACGCTGGAATGTCTGTGCGGCATTCCTGAGGCCGAAAGTCATCACTTTGAACTCGAAGAGTCCGAAAGGTGTAATGACTGCGGTCTTGGGGATGTCTTCAGGTGCCACCGGAATTTGGTGGTATGCCCTGGTGAGATCCAGGGTTGTGAAGACATTGCACCCTCGTAACTTGTACGAAAAATCGTAGAGGTGTGCAATTGGGTATCTGTCCGGGACAGTTGCTGCGTTCAACAGCCTATAATCGCCACATGGGCGCCACTCACCAGAACGTTTCTTCACTAAGTGGAGTGGGCTTGCCCAGGGACTGTCCGACGGTTGGCAGATACCTAGTTCGATCATATGCTCGAACTCCGCGCGCGCCGCACGTAATTTTTCCGGAGCCAGTCGACGTGGACGCTGGCTCACCGGGGGACCACGTGTTTCTATATGATGAAACACCGTGGCTTTATGTCGGCGCTGGTTAGGCGGAGGAATTGTTGTACTCACAAATTCCTGTACCAAAACCTGGAATGGGTCTATGCACTCTGTGGCCCCTGAAGTTGCCGCTGGTGATGCCGTCATGGGCAAGGGGGGTGCGGTTGGAGCCACAAGTCTGTTATGGGTCGAATCGACCAACAGATTATGTGCGCCTAATAGGTCGGAACCTATCAGGGGTTCGTTTACGTCCGCAATGACGAAACGCCAAGTGATCGGACGACAAAGACCCAATTGGAGTGTCAGCTTTTTACGTCCGTACGTAAATATCGGCGTATTATTTGCTGCTGACAATTTAAGTGCGGCTGGCACGCGGTTACGCGGAGCAAACGATCGCGGGAGGACTGAAATATCGGCGCCGGTGTCGACAGTAAAAGCGATATTCAGTTTCGAATCCCGGATGGTTAAGCGACTTATCGTAGGGGTGCCGGCCGATTGCGCGAGGGTGTCGGTCGGCAAAATTAGTTTAAAGAGCGCCTCTGGTTGGTGGAAGGTTGCGTCCAACCACAAGGCGCTTTGCAATTGAATGCGCGATCACCATATCGCTGGTGATTGGCGCACCAAGGCAGAGTAACGGCATTATCAGGTATGTTCTGCCTATTAGTATTGCCGTTACGGGGAGGTCGAGCCGGAGCTCGCTGGGGATTGGCCCGGTGAGGGCCATTTTGGGTGGGATTGGCCCTCCGTGGGGCATTTTGGGAGAAATTTTGCCGATTAATAGGACGGCTCGGCATGGCTCGATTCTGGGCGCCTCGAGGATTGTTCCTCACCTCCGCGCGCAATTGCGTTATCTCGCGGAGGAGTGAGGTTTGGAGCGCCCGAAGGTCAGCAGGAGTTAGTTGTGTGGGTGGACTTCTTTGGTTGAATGCGTTGGGGCCTGCCTCTGGATTCCCCTGAGGGAAATTGGTTGAGGCGGGCCTTCTAAGAGGTAATTGGGTTTGAGGAGGATCGAGGGTTGGGACCAATTGAGGGGCTGGGAAAGGCAGACGAGGGTGCCGTGCAGGCCGGGCGGCGTGTTGAGAAACCGCCGCTACCCGGTACGCTGGAGGCTCAGAATACTGATCTGAGCTTTCCATAATTGCGTCCGCAATTTTGGATAAATAGCCCAAACTCTGATTGGGTTGGGCTATAAGTGCCGAACGGGCATGCTGGGGAAGACACCTCAAAAAGTGAGGCTTTATTAGGTCGTCCCCAATCCTGGTCCCCGCTATAGAGCGTAAATGGGTCAGGAAAAGAGATGGTCTCATCCCAGAAAGGTTGGATACAGCGGCTAAACGTTGTTGCCGCACACTTCCTGGCTCGTCCAATGCGTCGAGCAGAGCTTCACGCATGTTGCTATATGGGTTGCGGCCGGCCGACCTTATTATGTGTGCAACATGCGGTCGTTGAGTGCGGTCAAGCACTTTTAACAGCTCAACTGCACGAAGTTGTTCGTCGTGCAAGGCTGAGGCCTGGAAGATGCGGTCTGCCACTGCAAACCAAAGGTCTGGGTCCTCCTCATCGAAGGGGGGAAGTCCTATATTAGGGTGACGAGTCCCATTCCCGAGGCTGGAAGCATCGTGGAATTCTTGGGACTCTGAAGGTCTTTGGGGTTGTTGTGAGGTGCTGGCACCAGTTGTGGGCATTAAAATGCCGGAATTTGCCAAAGGGCAGATACCAGGGGCGTTGGAAGAGGTTGGGAGAGCGTTAGAAGATTGGGGTCGGTTCACGACGCTGGGGGCAACCGGGGGTGCCAGGGGGGTAGATGGTACGGGCAAGTCTAGGTCGTCACCGACTTGCTCAGTGGGGAAATCGACGCTGGAGGCGTCGTGGAATTCGAGGGGCTCGGATTGTTCCTGAGCCTTTCTGGCCATGGTGTTTCGGGTGTTGACCATTGTGGATAGTAACACGAAACTGAAATAAAAGGCGTAAGAGGACGCGAAGAAAGGTGAAAGGAGGCCAAGTAAAAGAGTCAAAAGAGGACGCGAGGAGTTGGGGAAAGGTCGCCAAAGGATGCTGCGAATTTAAGAGAGTCGAGTGTCACCTAAGGGAGTCGCTGAGAGTCGAGTGCAGTCGTTAACAAGGACAGGCAGGGCTGTAATGTTGCTTTAGTTAATTTAAAAATGATGAAAACTTTAATTTAATAATCAAAACAGAATTAAATTGGGAAGGGTTTAAGTTAGTTTGGCGTGTGTGTGTCCCAAGGCGCTGAGAAACGTTGAAGTCGTGTCTTAAGTACTGCCGAACGAGATTATATGTTATTCAATACCCTGAAGGGGTTTACAAATGTATGGAAACGATAAATTATTAAGTATGCTATTGGTTGTTTACAGTGATTGTACCCAGAAGGGGTTTGCAGTAGGCAACAAGGCAAATACCAATTCCTGAATAACTAACTGTTATAGAATATGATTGATTAACATATTTTTATTGGTTTAAGTTTTCCTTCCGCTTCTAATTTACGTAATCTTATTTTAAAAACGAGTAAGATGGTTTTTTATATGTATTTGTAAAATAAAAAGACAATGAAATATTTCTGTGTTGCGCTGTACCCTCTAGGGGCTTGCAAATGATAACCCAGCAAGGGTCAGCGGAAAAAAAAAAATTTCGAAAAAAATGTTTCCTTAACTTATATTTTGTGTTGTTTCTATGTTACAACTTATGTTCGTGTAATTGTTTCATGTATATATATATCAACCACTAGATATCGTTAGTCTCTGTTTTAGTTACACGAATTCAAAAACACTTGAATTTTTGCTTTTATGAGTTAGTTAGTAGTAAGAAATTATTTGTTAACTAATGCAATTTAATTCAAATCAACTTCTTGCCCTCCTATTGGTTATTATGTGCTAACATATATTAAAGGTATTGTGGTACTTGCAACTGATTATATAAAATTTGTTCCCGGTAATTGCTAAATAGCAAAAAAAAAATTGTGCTTGCGTCGGATCGGTAAACCGTTTACTTAATGTGTTAATATTTTCTCTGTTATAAAATAAAAAAAAATGTTGATGGTAGGTTTAATTGTTCACTTGGGATAATAACACAAACAGAATTACATATATTTTTAACATTAGGTTTAGTATGCCTTATTGCTCTTAGTTAATTAGTTTTTGTTTTAAACGTTTGTATTTCCATTCTGTTTTTCTATTTTTTGATTAGATGATTTAATTGTAATTATAAATTTGTCAGATAATAGCTACAATAAACTATAACTTCAACAAGGAAACGCAACATGTAGTAAATCATCAGGAACAATTTAAGCGATTTGAATAACAATTAAAAGTGAAGTGATCTTAGGAAAAGGGTTCTCAAACAAATTTAGAAAGAGCAAATACAAAAATGAAAAATGTACTCTTTACTTCGTTTCGTTATAAATTCGTATAATTTTCCTCTAAATTAACGTGCATACCTGTTGAATTATTTTTGAGTTGTCTGTTGCTGGTACGATGATGCTGTTCTGGATGCTGAGGCAGCGTCTGTCCAGCGATGGCGGCAGGTGACTACAGGTGAGGTGAGGTTGCTTGGATGTTGTTGTTCGTCGGGCTAAAGTTGGGTTGGGGTTCTTCTCACCCTTAAAATGTCTTTAATGGCACTGTTTCCACCGTCAAGTCACGGCGATTTTAAACTTGCCGAGAATGTCAATTGTTCCCAGTGCAAAAGGTTGCGATTGAACTGCTCGCTATTGGGTTATTACGGAAGGTGCGTGTTCACTTTTTTAACTCAATAAAAAAAAACCGTCGCGGTCACCAATGTGGGGTAGTTAGGTACTTGCGTCAACACGGACGCGGATTCAGTACTAACACCACGTACAACGCGCCGCGAAAAGGAAACAAAGTTTAACAGAGAAACACATTTGGTTTGTTTTAACGAAACTGTTTTTATTAATATCTGCTATCACGATTAGTTTTACAATATGAATTATGTATTTACTATTGTTCTCACTACTTTAATATACAAAAACAACACAAAACAACAAACTAAACCGCATTCCCAAGTTCTTCTGACTGTTTCTGTTTTTTTTTCTTTTTCGTTGGTGTGCTTTTATTGAAGTCGATCCTGACTGCACTTCGACTCCCGACTCTGAGTAACGCGATAGTTGGGCACGTGTGCCCCGTTGCCCGGTAAAAATCTGACTGTTCCATAGGAAGTCATCAAAAGGCAAGGAACCCCGAAAGAAACTGGAAAGGAGGCGGAGTTACACGATTAACTTGAAGTAGTTAATCGTGATTGGACCGGACGGGGTAGTCATACATTATGCATGTGTGGGTATGCCATGCATACGATCGTTCGGCGACCGTGGTGGATGGAGGTACATCGCTAGTGCATTTTCTAAGAAAGTAAACACTAGCATGTGGGGTGTGAAAAACCGAAACCGATGATTTGGTCATCCTAATGGAAGGCCATAAATCATCATTTCGGTTGCCGATGATTAAACATTGCAACGAACATAGGGTGCAGCCATTGCCAGATGTTGAAAGTAAACATTTTCTGGCTGCATCTTGATCGTTGCTTGATTACTGTCTCTGGACGTGGGGATCGATAATTGGAAACCAGCGATTGCTGGTAATCAGGGACATGTTTGGTTTGCGTCAGCAGAAACCTTGTCGGCGGTAGCAAATCAATAGGGGCAAATAGCCGCATGCATGTTATGCCGAGGGTAAACAAATACAACGAGTCACAAGGAACTCTTGTTGATTGTTGTTTCCATAGCTTAAGGCTATGGAAACGAGATGCCCTGGCAGAATGTATGCCTAAAGATAGGATTTCAGATGCCATGGCAATGTGATGATTTTGCCGTGGACTTATGCTTTTTATTTAGGAGATAATATGCGCCTCGGGGGTGAATTTTCGATGCCACGGTAAGGTGATAAGCTTTGCCGTGGGCTTAATGTTTCTTAGGGAATATGGACTGGCCGAGGGTAAGTTTTCGATGCCACGGCAAGGTGATAAGCTTTGCCGTGGATTTAATGTTTTCAGTGGTGGTGATGGAGAAAAAGGGGTTTGGAAGGAAATCCCCTACAGAATAGGTAAGCTGCCTAACAGAACTTCAAAACAGTTATCCGATTGGGTAACCGTAATAATTCCGGCGATTTGGCTGGGGGTAAATGCCGTAGCAAGGTTACGCAACCTTGCTGAGTTTCGACCGAGAGGTAAGTCGTTCGCCTGGAAAAGTGGGGATCGAGCGATGCCTGGCTCTTCGGGCCCTGAAAAGCCCCACAGATCCACCAGCTCATCAAAACAATATGGGATAAGGAAGTCACTCCGGAATAATGGAAAACCTCAATAGTCGTCCTCATCGTCAGAAAAGGTGACAGATCTGACTGCGAAAACTACACAGGAATAGCATTGCTCCCAATCACATACAAATTACTAACAAATGTCATACTGACGAGAATCACACCGTACGCAGAAGAAATACTGGGAGACTACCAATGCGGATTCCGTAGGAACCGGTCAACAAGCGACCAAATGTTCACAGTAAGGCAATTGCTGGAAAAGAAGTGGGAATACGGAGAGACGGTTCACGAACTGTTCGTTGACTTCAAAAAAGCCTACGACTCGGTCGCAAGGCAAAGACACCACCATATTGTAGTTGAGCTGGGAGTCCCGATAAATTATGCCGCCCTCATTCAAATTTGCATGAACGAATATAAAGAGCGAGTCCAGAACCAGGGTAATGAGAGAACAGAAACTCGATGTATGATTATCTTAGGGTGGATTTGGTTGTATGTGCATGAATCAATGTAGTTCTGAGCGAAACCAATTGACCTAATTCGGTAATATGATGGACTCAGAGTACATTGATCTGTACGAAGACAGAACTGTGAAGGAGGGGAAAATTAAGCTGATGCTATTCACCTGCGAAAAGAAAGCATTGATCCCCAGCGAATGAAGTGTCTGGAGAAAAGCTGAAGTGACGCCAAATTGGCTAGGGTATTTTATCATGAAAACTAATTAGATATTTTGATAAATTCCCCAGCAGTTTCGCTATGATGCGACGACGTCGTTTGCTTCGACTTGTTGTTGCTACCCGACATGATATGATTTCCGATGGAAATCTCATGGGCTACCAAAAATGGAGTTGCCGTATGGCAAAAGGTAGCTGAATTCAATTCTGCATTATCTGCATAGAATAATGAATTCAGCTATGCTCTTTTACAGGTAAAATACCCGAACGGTGGGATAAGGGATAATGTGACGCGCTGTTAGCGGTCAAAATTAGGTTAGGATTGTGGGATGGTTCTCCATGTGATATAGAGATACCCCACACTGTCACCAAGCATTGAGGAAGCATTAAAAGCCATAAGACAGCTGAAATAAAAAAAAAAGCCCCCGGAGCAGATGGCACACCAGCTGAGCTGATCAAACAAGGATGAGACAGCGTTACATCACGCAATTCATGAGATCGCGGTGCACGTATGGGCGCAAGAGGAGATGCCGGAAAATTGACGCCGTGGCCTAATTTGCCACATACATAAGAAAGGAGATATCACACTGTGCAGCAACTATAGGGGTATAACATTGCTGAGTACCGCCTATAAGATACTCTCCACTATCCTACAAGATCGGATAGCCCCATTCGCTAAAGCCGTCATTGTTCAATATCAGTGTAGTTTCATCCCAGGCAAATCAGCGATTCATTGATCAGATATTCACTCTTAGGCAGGCGATGGAAAAATGTCTGGAATTAAAGACTCGATTATATCATCTATTTATAGAATTTTAGGTCGCCTACGACAGCATAGCCAGGGTAGAACTATATAATGCCATGAGAGAATTCGACATTCCAAACAAATTGATACGACTTTGTAGGTTGACCATGACCAACGTAACTAGTCAAGTAAATGTAGCGGGATTGCTGTCCAAACCAATAAACATCTATAATGGACTCCGACAAGGGGACGGTCTGATCTGCCTCCTCTTCAACCTGGCGTTGGAGAAAGCAATCCATGACTCTGGCGTTACAACTAGAGGAATCATTGTCACCAATTCCTGCCAGATACTTGCCTACATAGATGACATAGCCTGCATCAGAAGATCTGATTCGGCTGTACAGGACTCCTTCAGCCAGAACGAACAGGCGGCACAAAAACTGGGATTGCACATTAATGAGGGAAAAACTAAGTACATGGTGGCAACTTCTGCAAAGAGAAGAAGTAACGTTGGTCAAACTATCAGGATAGAGGAGCACGAATTTGAAACAGTGCAATCGTTCAACTACCTGGGGTCAATAGTATCAGCCGATAATAATATGTAAAAAGAAATACGCGAACGGCTGATCAAATCCAACAAACCCTACCATGGTCTATCAAGGCTCTTTAACTCCCGGAATCTATCCAGAACATCCAAGCTACTGCTGTACAAGACCATGGTCTTACCAGTACTCATGTATGGATCCTAGACCTGAGTGCTCAATAAAAGGCACTCTGAACTCTTAGCCGCGTTCGAGAGAAAGGTCTTAAGGAGAATTGTGGGCCCCGTATGTGAGAGAGGACAATTCCGGAGACGCTACAACCATGAGTTGCACGCGATATACCCCGAAGCTAACGTTGCGAGAAAAATTAAGCCCGGTAGATTCCGGTGGGTGGGACACCTAGCTCGAATGAGCGAAGAGGAGACTGACCCGGAAGTCCTTTGTGGCCGGATGTGTGGAAGGAGACAGCACGACAGACCTTGTCTGCGATGGAGGGATGGCGTAGAGCAGGACGCCTAGAACCTGGAAATGCCAAACTGGATGACATCGGCTCGAAATCGGGTCCAATGGAGAGACTTTCTAAATAAGGCCAAGACCGGACCCCGGTTGTAGTGCCGATGATGATAATCATATAATAATAAATTTCACAGGTTTTACTGTTGTGGCATCTCTAAAATTAACCTTATTCACATGAAGGCCCAATAATTGGTCGTATTATTTTTCTTTGAATGAATGTATACATATTCTGTCAAAAAGTACAGGAAATTGATCATTTAAAGTGTCGGCTTAAACTGTATGTATATTTGGTACGCGCAATACCAAACGACTGATTGGTATTTACTGTATATGTAACGAAAATCATGGCACCCAAATTAGTGTCGAATTAAGCAAGTTTTAATGAAAAAAAAAATAATTAATCGACCATCAACTTTTGCACACTTTCAGGAGAATGTTTTTGTTTTTCAATTTTGGATTTATTTGCTTGATTTAAAGATTTTAAGGGGGCGACAAATTTTCATAATCCTTCATCCAAACCAATTAAAAAACCAAATTATTTTACTAAATTTGAAATAGCTTGTTTTAGACCTACTTTTTACTTATAGTTGTAAGATGAGTTTATTATTAAATTTTTGCTTTCAAGCTGTAACACAAAACTTTTCGTCACACTCGTTTCGTTGTTATATAAAGTACCAGCTCTGTGCTTTTGGAACGCTATTGATTGCCATTAAAATAAATACAATGAAGAAAGTGTATGAATATGGTAGATTTTGCGAAATCAATGGCTCATTGACTTGATTTCAATCACTGTCCAGACATTGAACTCGTATTAAAATCACAGTCTGTTAGTTTTATCAATTTTTAGAGAGACTTATCTTATCAACCAAAAATTAGCAGGGGATTTTCAAAAAACAACATCAACATCTTCCAAGAATTGACCGAAAGCCGTTCAAACTGTCGGCACTGCCGACACTCCCGGCACGAGGTCCCGCCGTCAATCACAACTAATTCGATATTAAATATTTCCAATCTCAGGCGTGTTTATAAACAAATAGAAGCGATTAAATCTGATAAATGGGATAAAAAAATGTTGAACCGATTAAATCGTCAGTATCATATTTATGGTGTTTGAGTCATTGCGCTTGAGGGCTTCGTTACCATCAAATGTTTTTTAACAACTCGATTTTAATTTAGAAACTAAAGAACATAAACATTTGAAGCTTTATAAATGTATTTGCACTATTTTACGTGTCATAGAGTCTCTATTGTGTAAAGCATTTCGTTTTTAATTTAAAAAATGGATTTAGAGAGCAAAATAAGTATGGGTGGAAGTACTTCGTAAAACAGCTCACACATGTATTCCATTTAATTTACCTCATGATGTATAAGTTAAAAGAATATTTAGAATAGCTTGCATTATATTTGCAGTAGACACCGGACGACTGTAGAATATTATAGTTCATTGTAGTTATTGTGGAAATTTCTATCACACAAATTCCAGAGGTGGATAAATAACACAAAATAAAGATCGTTCGTATGAGTACTATAATTGGGGAAAACATCGCATCGAACATTGAATTTTTCGGACTTGAATAATTAGGTATGGAAGGGGATATCTGACAAATGTTTGCCAAAGCTCCGCCTTTCCGTTATCCGAGAGTGGGCTGAAAAGTAATGCACACGTGTTTGCAGAACGCGAATGAAAGATATAACCTTCAGAAACGCACTCGGCAGCAAATGGAGTAGCATTCCCTCTTAATACGCATGCCCACCCCACGGTCGACCGTAAATCCAATATCTTCCGAAAGCGGGAAGTAAGGCGGTGTGTTCTAGTGATACGTCAACGCAACTTACACAGCGTGCGGTTATCGAATTTTTAACTCCTATAAAAGTAACTCGTACTGACATTCATCAACGTTTAAAGGTTGTTTATGATAACGATACTGTTGATAGGTCCACTGTAAATCGGTGGCGAATAAAATTTCGTGGTTGCGAGCCTGGAAAAGTCATAATTGTTGATGGAACACGCAGCGTACACCCGATCATTGCTACAGACGATAATCATCTCAAACCCCTCAACGATTTTATTGAAATTCACCGGCGAATCACTCAGAATCCTATTATAAACCATATTGGAATATCCAAAGAGTACCCCTAATCACACGCTGTGAAATCTGTTCAAGATGGGTTCCACACCGTCCCTCAGACGAGAACAAACGATGTCGATTGGAATTCAGCGAGCAACTGTTGCAGCGCTATCGTAACGAGAAGACGACTTCTTTTTGAAACTTGTGACATGGTATGAGTCATGTATCATCGTCGATACGATCCGGAAAAGAAAAATGAGAGCCCTGAATATCGATATTCATCTTCTCAACAGTCGATAATTGCTACAGACGATAATCATCTCAAACCCCTCAACGATTTTATTGAAATTCACCGGCGAATCACTCAGAATCCTATTATAAACCATATTGGAATATCCAAAGAGTACCCCTAATCACACGCTGTGAAATCTGTTCAAGATGGGTTCCACACCGTCCCTCAGACGAGAACAAACGATGTCGATTGGAATTCAGCGAGCAACTGTTGCAGCGCTATCGTAACGAGAAGACGACTTCTTTTTGAAACTTGTGACATGGTATGAGTCATGTATCATCGTCGATACGATCCGGAAAAGAAAAATGAGGGCCCTGAATATCGATATTCATCTTCTCAACAGTCGATAAATTTCAAAACATAATCATCCGCTGTTGAGTTACTGTTATGTGGCGCTGTTTGTGGAATGTATTGATCGGTTAGGTTAAACTGCCAATTGCTTAAATCAACGGTAGAGTGCTGTGGGGGTTCTCTATATTGCGCTGAGAACCAATCCATAATTCCAACTACAATTTCACCCGCATACCGCGCACAACGCCAACCCCAACTCCTTTCGTTTGCCTAAGCCACCTGTAAATGGTACCCTTCCCAAGGGCGTCATATCATCCAGATAATGCATCACCTGAATTCATCATTCCATGCAGATAATGCATCACAGGATTCATCTTTTTATGCAGATAAGGCATCATTATGAATTCCCTGAAAACTAAAACATCGTTCATGCATTTGTTGCATAACCATAGTTCACTGAAAAGAACTCCTAACATGCAACATAAATCGGAAACTTATCGACGTCCCGCCAGCTAGGGTTCACTGCCACACACGTGCGCAGCACGTTTCCGTGACTTATCTACAGTCACACCAGCGTTTGTCCAACCGACAAAGCCGACTGGAGTCCCGACGTCAGCGCCGAGCTCCCGATCAGGCGGATCGCTTATCTCTGTATGCTCTCAAGTAGGTCGAGGTTATGCTTAGAAGCCGAGCTCCAAACATGAGAGCAATATTCGAGCGCGGGTCTAATTTGAGATTTATATAGGAGAAAAAGTTGAGCCGGAGTAAAATATTTCTTGGCTTTAAAAGGATAACTCAGTTTTGATGAGGCTGACCTGGCTATGCTCGACACGTGTTTATGCCACGATACATTCCCACAGTCCGTGACGCCGATAAATTTCAAGCTTTCCTCAGATTTGAGGGCCTGGCCATTCACCATCAGCTCTGGAACCGATGATTCACTTTTTTGAATGTTGTATATTGTGTCTTCGCTGCATTGAAGTCGACGAGATTGGCCCTTCCCACTGCAGAACCTTATCCAGATCCTGATTCAGAGAGTCAATCTGTCTACATCTCAGGTGGTGCGACGTTGATGCACCAATCGGCCGAACACTCGAAAAGGAGGAAACATGCGTACTATCATCCGCAAAACTGAACACTTAGTTATCCGTTATCGCCAACAAATCATTTATGTGAAGCAAAAACAAGGTTGGAGCCAAAATAGAACATTGAGGCTCCGTCGAGTTTCGAGGAAGCTCTTCATCCACTCGCAAAGCTGCTGGGAAAGTCCATATGAACGAAGTTTGCTGAGCAATGCCCCATTCCAGACGCGGTCAAAAGCCTTGGAGATATCCAATGCGACCGCCCTTAACTCACAATACCCCTCAATCGCAGATGTCCATATATCGGTTATAAGTGTCAAAAGGTCTCCCGTGGACCACCTGCCACGGAATCCGTATTGACGATCATTCAGAAGTCCGTTGGACTCCAAATACCTAATTAACTCAGTATTGATGACTTTTTCCATCACCTTAGATAACATAGACAGTAATGTTATCGGACGGTAATTTTGTGGGAGACACTTCTTTCCCGTCTTTGGGATTGGCTGAACTCGAGCGATTTTCCAGCAGGTAGGAAAGGTCGCCCGTGCATAAGATAAGCGAAAGAGTCTAGCAAGACCCGGCGATAGATCTGGAGCACAGTTCTTAAAGACTCTTGCTGGTATTCCGGGCCGGTTGCCTTCGTACACTCCAGTTCACGTAGAATGCGTTGAATAGTACGCGGGCGAAACCTCACATCCCGCATCGAACACCGTGGCAGCGCGATCATAGGTGGCTCCAATACACCAGCATCGATGTTTGAATTCGCGGAAAATAAATTCGCGAACACATTTGTTTTATCCTTTGAATACGTGACTAACGTCCCGCTGTCTGTCACCAACGGAGGAAAAGAGGAGGAAGCGAAGTTACCGCCCTTGCAATTGAACAGAAGGGACGCGAACCAGTTAAGCACTCAAGGAGTTTATTAGTCACTCTGTCGTTGTAGGCAGGTATCAATCGCGTGGTTGCACGCGTTTCTGATTATAAAAAAATTCGTACTATTAACATCGGTGGGATTGTATCGCCATTACTTAAAAAAATTTTTTTGTCGCTGTAATCTGCTCGCATTTTTTATCAAACCAAGGCTTATCAGATGAACTTCGTTTGATGAAATGTGGAATATACATCTCCATCCCCAGAAGAATAATCTGTCATACTGACTCCGCGCAAGCGTTAACATCGGAGTCTCCTAAGCACACCTCCGACCATGGAAAGGATGCGAAGAAATCTCGCAAATTGTTAGCATCCCCCATACCTACACACATGGCGAAGCCGTCTAGGCCGGTCACTCGCTTGAAATGCAAGTGGTTGCGCGACCGATATCGAGCAGTGATCTGAGTTTCCCAGTGGCACAGAAACCTCTACAGTATAAATACTCGATTCGGATGTCAAAAACAGATCCTGGGTATTCGCATAATCACCTCGGGCATCCGACACTCGCGTGGGTTCCTCCACGAGTTGTATCAAGTTGTGGCTAACAGCAAACATATCCGCCAGCCTCCCAGCCTCGTCGGTTCTGTTAGAATGTACCAACCAGTCGGAATTGTGTACAATAAAACTGCCAAGGAAAATAATTTCAGAAGCCGGGTGGTTGATCTGTATCCAGTCGACGGTACGTGAAAGATGTTCGAAAAATGTCGCCGGTCTATCGTCATTCGGGGAGCGGTAAAGACAACAAAAAACTTTAACAGAATTCCTCAGCACGACCCTCAACCATATGATGTCCACGTTATTGGGTTCCAATGCCTCCATCCTCTGGCAAGCTATATCGGAACGCGCCAAGTCGCAGACTCCGCCCTTAAAACGGAATCTCGAATATAAGTCGTATCCTAAGTAACGAAGATAAGTCGTATAAGCTAACGAATCGACCTGGGTCTCAGTCAGAACAAGAATATCAGGTTTCGCCGTTTGCAAATACATTCGTATTGGTGAAACCGATGCCCCTGATGTTACAAAATGACGTTACCAGTCGAGCGTCGACAATGACTCGAGAGCGAACCCGATTATGCGATGACGAATTTCTTAAAGATCGGTTATTTATCATAATATCTGCATGATCCGGAGATCCGAATGGGAAACTATGTTATTTCTCTGTGTCGTTAATTTATCTGTTCATTTTTATGTGTCATATGGAAAATTCTTTCTTTGCCTTGTTCCCCGTTATCAATCTTGTCTAACAGCTGACCTTCTCGATCGCTTCCGCTAATCTGTCTTTTTGTTGTTCTCGAAACAGCTTTTGTGCTGTTTACGATCAAGAGCAGCCCTGTTGTACTGTTCTCTTGAATTCTCCCCATTATTCCTTGTGTCACAGCTCAACATAATCGAAAGTAATCGGTTGTGACACAAGCTAACATCTCGAGTGTAGAGGGTGGAGAGTTATTTTTAAATAGGGTATTAACCGAAGCAGGGGGATGGGAGCGAACATACAGGATAATGTCTCTGTTTTCAACTCGGCGAAGGCTAGGACGATCCTTGTCCCTGTTCAATCCAACTTGACATGCAGCCTCCATGTGACACCCCTGGATAGCTACTTTGGCACCCGCCAGGTAGTAAATCAATGCATGCAGCGACATCATGACAAAGGTTGGCGCTAGGCTAATAACCTTGCCCGGAAAAACAAATTATTAAGGACAATTTAACAAGTCTCGGATAAAGACCGGATACCGGTGGAGAGACTTGCTAAATAAAGCCAAGACCGGATCCCGGTTGTGTTGCCGATGATGATGATGATGTTTTTATCCACTTAGTTTCAAGAGTTGTATTTTCAGGTTTATTATTTGTTTTGTTTGTTTGTTGTTGGTGTTCTTTTTTTTAACCGTCACAACACATCATGTTACTGTTACACCTCGCTTTACACCCCCTCTCAAACAATTAAGATTCCATCATCTTATGATCCATCATCCTATGATTCCATCTATATAAACAATCATCAAAGTATTCTACATATAATGCAATACTCGCCTTTACAGCAATTGAAATTCGCATTTTGCATACAATGCAAACAATTGAAATTCGCATTCATTCGGAAGCAAAGCCTTCCCCACGGGCAATTAATTCATATCGCATACGTTGCGATAATTGCCCACCCATGCCAAAGCCAAACACTTGACCCATTTCCCAAGGCCACTGTATTCTGCTTCATATTACGAAGATCCTACACGGTCTCAGTTTACGAGTACACATGTTTACAAGTGTGATACACGATATGCGAGCACAAGCGGCATTATCAAAGGCCACCGACTGCGAAGTAGTTGAACGTCAGTGAAATGGTGAGCTCGGCGAAAGTAGCGAACACAGCAGTGACTCGCAATTAATCGTATGATACGATTTGTACGTAGGGGAATGTACTGTAATTGGTTCGGTCATTGCCACTGCAAGTCGAATAAGTGTTTAATCAATACCGTTGCATTTTGTGCAAGGAAAATTAAACGATTATCGAAAATTGCAAATTGCGAGTGACAGGCAAATAATCCCCAAATAGGCTACACGCGCTGGGTGAGAAAAATGCTCGATCTGCATTAACTCCCCAATTAAAATGGTATTTAAAGGGTAGTGCAAGTGAGTTTCTTTGCAGTGTAAAGTAATAATCCAAGCAAAAGACTGCGACCTAGCATAAGAACAGCGGGTCTTCTTGCTATGGAATAAAAGTAAATCACTCTTGTTTTGACTAGTGAACTGTTGTAAAGACTAGAGTTAAAAAGTGTTGGTTTTAAACAATAAAATTTAAGTGCAAGTAAAAGAAAAGGTTCTGTTTTAATTGCTACAAACAACCCAACGCAGAAGGAAGCCCGCTGACCTAAGACGCAAGACGACAATCAAAGAAGTCGCAACAAAGGAAGAAAAGTCCCCGGTTGAGTAACAATCCAAACCAGAAGGAAGCCCGCTAACCAAAGACACAAGTAAGCAACCCTTAATTCTCATGAATAAATATTAAAATTAAATGTTGTATGACCAATAAAAAATTATACAACATCTTGGCGCCCAACGTGGGGCCTAATAAAAGAAAATTTAACTAACTTAAACATTACTGTTTTTCCTTTTCATGGCGTCGGTCTCTTTTATTTGATTATTTTCATATATATTAATTTTGTTTTGATTGTCTTTATCACTGGAATTTCTTTATAAATAGTCTTTATATTGTGACGCATATGACAGTCAGTACTGGAATATTCGGGAAAGTCCAAAACAAGTACTGGAATATTCTATAAAGTACTGGAAAACTGGAGACTAGAACATTCAAGATTATGGAACGAACAGAAACGAAATACCGGAATGAGAATGTGACAAACGATAAAAAAGACGTGGAGACAGCTGATGGTGACAGATAAGAAGAGAAAAAGCGAAGCAATTAATAAAGTATGATATTAGTTAGAAATCAATTTAACAGCTCTTATTTATTCAAAATAATTAATCCAGCGAACCCTAAGCTCGCTACAATATATTAAACAGTTGCGACTCACAAAAGCAACATTTTACTTTAACTTTTTAATTTAACTTAATCGCCGAAGTGAAAACACGTCCGCGCTGGGTCACTGTGTATCTAACTGAGAATCATGCACATCGATCTTCTGGATAGTATGGACCAGACCAAGACGCATTTTCGAGGCTACATTTAGCATAGAGCCACAGTTTTGAGCTCGATAGCGTGATGACGGCAACTGAAAGAATAACGTATTGTGGAAGGCGGTCTTTTACTCTCTTTGAACGCCTATTTTTGTAAAATGTTTGCGCTTTTTAACGCTATCCTTAGCCTTGTATAGCTTCTTGTTCTATTTGCCAATTCTCCAACTTCCCAAATGACAAAATACGTCAAAAATATTTGATTTTCCAACATCGCCTCCAATACGTCCAGCGGCTGCGACGGTTCCAACAGAATACGTTCATGTAAAATTTTTAAGGGGACCTTGTGGGGGTTCTCTATATCACACGGAGAACCAACCCACAATTCCTACCTAACTCCGACCGCTAACAGCGCATCACCATAACCCAAACCTGCAATAAAACACATTCGCAAACATGCCAAGAACACACTTCCCAATCTGCAACAGCATCCATTCCCAAACCTGCAATCGCATACATCCCCAAACTTGCAAAGAATCCATTTCCCAATTTGCAATAGCATATATTTCCCAATCTGTAATTGAATGCATCTGTAAAACATACAACAGAATATACCCCGAATCCCACTCCCGAATGTTGGAGGACCCCGGCTCCACACAAGGAAACTCATAACCAGTGTCAACACCTCCATCATAATGTATGCAGCTCACATATGGGCAGGAGCCGCACAGTATAAGTTGTACATGAGGGGAGTGAACTCCGCCCATAGACTGGCGTCACTAAGAGTATGTTGTGCATTCCGAACGGTATCCGAAGAAGCTATAAATATTCTGGCCGGGAGGACGCCACCTGACATTGCAGCTAAAGAAAACGCTGCATTGCATAAGGTCTCTCAAGAGAATCGTCGGAGAATGCGGTCACAATTGAATTGAATTAATTTGAGAATGGCAACGAAGGTGGGAATCTACCACCAAAGGAAGATGGACTCACAGCATGATACCTGATATAGAGACGTGGGTGAAGAGAAAACATGGCGAGCTGAATTACCACCTAACTCAGCTAATATCAGGACATGGATGCTTTCGGCAATACTTGCACAAGTATAAGCATGTGAATCACCCGTACTGCTTGTATTGCGAAGGCAAAATAGAAAATGCGGAACACGTACTCACAGAGTGCGTGAGATTCGAGACCGCACGAACGATTTTGGAGAGACATATGACACGGACAGTTACTCCGGGAGGAGTAATAGAATACATGCTTAGTTCAAAACAGGCATGGTCCGTTACAAATGGTATTCTCTGTGAAATGATGCAGCAGTTGCGACGCGACGAGCGGAGTAACAGGTAAACTCCGTCCCGCCCAGCGATGGAATATCTAAAAGAAAGTTCCGCGGGGATCAACGGGAATATGAGCCTGGCGGGAGGTGGTTTTAGTCGGTAAAAACCCGGCATGCCTCTGGATCGGTCAAGAGGTATCTTTTGAAGATTTCCACCTTCCTACCGAAACCAAAATAAATAAATAAATAAATAAATAAATAAATAAATAAATAAATAAATAAATAATTAAATAAATAAATAAATAAATAAATAAATAAATAAATAAATAAATAAATAAATAAATAAAATAAAATAAAACCCGAATCCCACAACAGAATACATTTTAAATCATTTGCCTCATCTACACCAAATCGCATTTCGTTTTCCCCGAAAACCGATCCGGCTCACTTCCTACTTAAACTATTTCCCTCGCTTGCAACCAAGCAGCACTTATTTTCCCAAAAACCTACTTCGGTTAATTTCCTACTTAAACTATATTTCTCGCTTGCAACCAAGCAGCATTAGTTTCCCCGAAAACCTTTTCGGCTCCCATCCTACCTAAACCATCTGAAATGATACCAATTCTCCTCACTGGTAAGTCACCAGCACGATGCGTTGCATTTCCACGAAACAACCATCGCAACGACCAAGACCCATGTTCCTTTGTCTAACCGACAACTCACGCCCATACTTGGTCATGCCCCCGAAACCGATTTCTCTGTATGCACAGCAACAGAGAAATCTAATTTAGCCTGTACGGCAGAAAATTCCCCGAAACAATTCTCTATGTACGCATAGCAACCCTTCTTCGCATTCCTAGTAAGTGGCAGCGAGTTTACTTACCGATGACTCCACTGGCACGACACCATGAATGGATTCTTGCCCTCTTTTAATCAATCGAGTTTTACCAGCCTACGCGACGAGAGTCGAATTTCACCCCGTCGCGAGGTGCCCCCGTTTGAACGCAGCCGAGTCGAGTATAATTAATCAAAGGAGAATAAAAAAACCAATTCAACCTTGGTAGTGTTGTGGGGCAATAGATTTGCGTGTGCCAATACACGGGCACTGATTTACTATCTCCCCAGCACTTTCACTCGTCCCTCGTAGGTTGTTCCGCAGCAACAAACAGTAAATAAAAATAAACACAGCTTTCTTTTGTTTGATAGTTTCCTTTTATTAGTTCACAAGTTCACAGTATGTTTTTTTTAGGATTTGTAAAACTAATTTATCTTTAACTAGGTGGGTAACATCATCCAAGGCTGAGTAACGTTTACTTAGTGTTCGCACTCCTTACCGTACCGGAGAGAATTTTGCGTACGCACAATTTATTAGGCACAAGTGTCAAGAAAACCGAATTACTAATTTATCTGCACTACTGTGAACGAGAAAGCAAAATACAATTTTAACGACAACCGGTAGACTGGATACGCTTCGACATGAATAAACACTTCAAGGAAAAGAACTTGACTTTTGGTGTACGACGAGTGACGATTTTTCTAACTCCCTCATCAACGACCTCCAAACGTGCGTTCGCTTACGCGATTAATATCTGACTCCGCGATGCAACTCACATCCATCAGATTCAAAGGCCGTGAATTGCATCGATAGAGGAGGAGCAAAACGGATCCACTTGACTGTAGCCAATGGTGATCGCGTAAAAAGGGTATATCTGAGAATTTCCATTGCTGTGTAGGGCAGGTTCGATGCCCTGCAATGAAGACGATGATCGGCGAACACCTGATTACACAAATGCACGATCATCATGCTGGGAGCTTACGCTGCCCAAAATTGCAGGTAAGTACCATGACTTTGTATGGGAAGAGGAAGGTTAGGTAACCCCGATGGGGTCTTGAAGAAATCCCACAGTGTACACGTGTACAATAGTTATAAAATAAATTACCACGACTACAGAAACCTTAATAAACACTACAACACGTCGTTGAAGCCTTGTAACTCAGTGGATAAAATGAACTCGGAAATTAACAGGGATCGGTAGCTTTCTATACGAAGGTTTGTGCATAAAACTACTCTTTGTACTACATGTGCCTAAGTGCTACTGATTTGTAAATTGCGGTGATGGCACAATATTTTCATACTGTACCGAATACTGAAGAAATAAAGAACATTAACATGGAAATCGTTCAGTACATTTCATTCGTCTTTTACCTTGTGGTGTTTCCTCCTTGTGGATGACAGTTTCGCGTCAGATCTTTAAGTGCTGGCAACGTGCCCGAAGTGCGATCTTCTAGTGGATGGCTACCAGTGGATAACTTCAATGCATGATGCAATTAATCGAACTTTTAAAACAGTTGCAAACGATCTGAACTGGCTCAGTGGTGACTCCTTGGCTGTGAGTTCCGAATAAGAAAAGGATAATAAAAAAACACGAAGTACGGACGAGCTTACCATTACCAGTGCTATTACCCGCAACTATTTGCCGTTCCCGGGATTTCTGTCGGTGGGTGATAGTGAACCCGTGCCGTACGTCGGCACCCATACATTGACCCCCACAACCTTGGGTGTATGCCAGGGCGTTAACGTACCAAATACAGCATTTCTAGCGAGTACACATACACGCAGCCATGCTCTGTTGCATCGGTGATTTGGGTCGAATGTTTTCATAGCGTGGGTTCGAATCATGCGAAATGCTATTAATCCATACCTCATCGCTGACGTGGCTTTTACTAAATCGCAAAACCAAGTGGTTGTCTTAAGTCTGGTATGTAGGTTCAATTGACGCCTCGGTGCTAGGGTTGAATTTGTGCAATAAATGTGCACATTTAATCCCGAAAATGTATGTTCAGTTCCTTGAATGTTTCTTTTGTTTGTTTATATGTTTATTAGCTTTTATTAGTTTATACAATATTTGACGTATACGTGTCCACCATTTTATTGCACACTTTTGTGACACCTTAAGCCGCTCTAAATACAAAGCAGACACCAAGCATGTACTACAATATAACAACTACAGATAAAAGCGCAAACCAAACAAACATTGAACTCCACCTAATAATCTAGATAGCGCCTTAAAGCAGCAGCAATTAATCGCCGCTTAGCCGTTGACGGTAAGGTAAGGTAGAAGTATCGACTTCTTCCATCATCGGCTGTTAATAAAAGTGTCGTAATATCGTCGTGCATCATCGATAGTCCAGCCGAGCATTACATAAAGGTGGTTAAGCCATTTGTTTAAAAATACTATTATCTCGGGCG
Source organism: Microdon myrmicae (assembly GCA_963931805.1). Classification (NCBI taxonomy): domain Eukaryota; kingdom Metazoa; phylum Arthropoda; class Insecta; order Diptera; family Syrphidae; genus Microdon; species Microdon myrmicae. The sequence continues at coordinate 174,035,957 of OZ007497.1, read as the reverse complement.
ACAACTTGCAGGTTCAAAAAACGATTAATATTTAATTTAACTGACAAAAGTAAGCGATAATATAGCCACCTGGAATTTTGGTGGAAAAATGAAATTTTTAGAAATCTTTTAATTACGATTTACACAATTTTTTATCTAACCCCCTGATATACCGACTATCTCATCAATAATAATTTCACGAACAATTTCAGTTTTCTCTTCATTATGTGTTTTTTTTTTTTCGTTAATTAAACAATACACAACGCAACACTCCATCATCTGATACAACGCAGTCCTATTTGTTTTGTAAACAAAAACAAGTTCATGAGCGTTGCTAATGCATGTGAGAACGGAGGATCAAGGTTTTCTGTGTTGGGAAGATATAAAATGTTTGCGGTGCAAACAAAACGTCGGCGAATATTGACGCTCACTGGATAAGCACTGCACATAGATGGAACAGTCCTCTGGTCATAATTTCATTCTGTCGTTTTCGGACGCTCGTCTTTTTTTGCGAAAATACGAAAAGGCGGGTTCGTACTCAATCGACGTATTTTAAGATTTCTCAAGCAAATATTATGGACTAATAAATGAATCGCGAAAACCTGACAAGAGGTGGTAAACTTCTTATATCTGAAAGGCATTAGAAAAATGTTTTATAACGTAAGGTGAAATAAAGTTCATCGTAAAAGTCAGCAATTACTTTCTTGGTGAAGTAAACATTAACTATTTCAATTGGGAGCATCTATTTGCAAACAAGGTCATAATAGAAATAGACCTTTACCAGGATCTGAATAACCTACAGCAGGTATTTTCCCTGATGCGAATTAACAGTCGTCTTTATTGTTTGTCACGCGAAAAATATGTGCGCTTATTAAAGAATAAACAGATTTGACTTTTAATTTCTTCAGTCTCGCAATGTTAAAGCTCGACAGATATTTCTAAATACTCATTCTTGGACCGATCTGCTCTCTAAAAAACGATTAGGTAATGGTGTTCTGTGGGGGTTCTCTATACTACATGGAGTACCAACCCACAATTCCAACCACAATTTCCGCCTTATTTCGACCGCTTTCAGCGTGTCATACTAACCCCTATCCCACCGTTCGGTTTTCACCTGAGAATCATTGATTTCCCAAGGGACGCATAGCTAAACTCATTATCCTATGCAGATAATGCATAATTGAGTTTAGCTACTCTTTTGCCATACGGCAACTCCATCTTGGTAGCCCATGAGATTTCCAACGGAAATTAACAAGTCTAAACGAACGACGCTGTTGCATTATAGCAAAATCGCTGGAGTTATTTCAGAATCTTAGAGTCTGGTTCTCACGCTGATTATTCCCCAAGCATCAGCGGCGTCCTATTGACTTTTCTTCAGATCATCCATTCGCTTGGGATCAATGATCTCTTTTCGCAGGTGAATAACACCGGCTACGTTTCCTCTGCTCCATAATTCTGTTTCCATACGGTTCAATGCACTCTGAGATCACCACAGCCGTAACACTAGGGCGGTAGGTCATGCTCAGAAGCTGCATTTGATACCAGCACACACAACCAAGCCACCCCGAGATCACAGTACATCGTGTTTCTGTTCTCTCATTCTACCACGTTCGTCGATTATCAATTAACCGAAGTTACCACATTTCGACGGGCATGACGATAAGAGAGCAGAGGCGTGGTCTCTTTTGGTTGTCCTGTGTGCAAAATCGCGAACACAGAATTTCACCCCTAACCAAATCAGTCGCTATCCAACCGTAACAGTGATGTCATGCCGCCGCGCTAAACTTTAATTTAATCATTCGTTAAATTACAGTCGAGATTCAATGCAGAAAATTTTATCTTTCGCGTAAAGTTTTATGTTTGCCACGAAAAGTCGGTTTAATTGTCCTCCCGAAAATAGTTAAATTTGATCACTTTATTTGTGCACGTGGAATCCTTGAATGATAAATAAAGAATAAATTCAAATGTGTAAATTGTAAATCAAACGAGAATAATAAAAAATGAAAGTACAGCGGAACAACCTCTGAGTTTTTTCTCCAATTGCATTTACCAGGATTTTCGTGGATATTCGTCGGAGCAATATCATGGGAAAGAAAGTGAACCGCGCGCCCGTGTCTGACGCAAATACTTCTACATCCCCACAATAGCTTTCGAAAATCACAAAGTTTTAATTGCTAGTGCACTGCGGAGGCTTCGTTATATGGAACACTGTTTTAAACTTTCTTAATGAATACAAATCCAAACACATTAAGGTGAAATGTTAAATCGTGTTACACCTCGCCACGGAACCCCCCTCAATTAGCAATCATCCTTACAACTAACATTCATATTGCACACAAAGCAATGCACAAACAATTAACTTACCCCTTTTCCCACAGGCAATTCATGTTCATATCGCACACGTTGCCATATTTATTTATTCATACCCACCTTCCAAAGCTAAACGCTTACCGTGTATCATTGCACCAGATGCAATCAAACAATTGACATACGATGTCACATTCCCACTTCCTAAGGCCACACGCTAAATGCATTTTGCTTCACATTCAAAAACCAAGCAAGCACCTGTTCTCGGATCTATTCAGACGCTTTCTTATTTGAAGCGGATTTTTTGCTTCATGCCCGAAAACAAGTGTCATATATGTTATATGACACGGTCGGTGCCTTCAAAGGCTATTAGCGTCGACTTCACTGAGCGTCGATCAAAATGCTGAGATCTGCGGAAGGACAGACACAGCAACGAAACGCAAATCGATCGAACGATACGATTTGAACGTGGGCCAATGTACTTTAATTGGTTCGGTATATGCACCAATCAATTAAGTAATTGCTTAAGCCAATACCGTTGCACCTTAAGCAGGGCAATTACGTGGAAATGATCATTGGGAAATGCGAAGGCTGCGAGCCTGTTACTTGTAATAAAGTAATCAGTGTAAAAAGGTATTCTGAAAATCTAATAAACTAAAACAACATACGCTTACTTACTCGGACTCTACCACAGCGGAACCGCCCCCAAGAGACTTGGAGAAGACTAGAGCTAGAGCCAACGGGTAAATATATTAAATTAATAACCTCGGAGGAGTATCCTCCGAGAGATAACTAACTATTTTATGTTAATACCATGAACGTTTTTGGTGTTACATTGGCGCCCAACGTGGGACGCTAATACAAAAATTATTTCTGGTGTTACAATCGCGATGAAGTGAAAAGCCGACTGTCAATATCATACTTTCTTTAATCACTGACAAACAATTTATCGAAACTGTTTTTCACATATATAAAAATGTCAAAAATTGACACCCCTGGATAGCTACTTTGGCACCCGTCAAGTAGTGAACCAATACATGCAGCGACATCCTGAGAAAGGTTGGCTCAAGGATAGGTTATAAGGTCCTTCACTTCTGTTCCGGAGCTCAAAGATGGCATAGGCCTTTTCCTTCAATGGTAAATAAATTTGTACATAGCAAGATACTTTTTAGTATTCAAGGGGCAGTCGTACTACAGTTCCCTGTATGGAGCCCGATTTCAATTGATATTTGAGTTTATTATCTTTTAATAGGTTACACAGTTAAAGAATAACAAGAAACAGATAAAAATGCAAATGCCCTCACCAACACCTCCCTAGAGTCATCCCTTCAATGCTGGACAACACCTTGAAGCGATTTTTCACCGAATAGACGAATAGCCATTAAAGAAAGGTGCTAATGGATTACAATACTTTATACAATGAGAATTATGTATCGTATCTTGGGTCGGTAGCCGAAACGAATCCCTTGATTGGATTTGTATATGCAGGATATTTCGTTTGTGGCAAAGAACGAAATTGGTGATTGTTTATTCTTTTAGACGAGGGATCGTGGTCGGGTATATTCCAGCTGAACAAACAAGCTGCCCGACGCTGCTTTGGCCGTTGTACAATGGAGTCGCCAGCCAATGTATGTGGAAAGGAATTTATTATACACATGGTGAGGCTGGGGATAGGCGACGCAATATTTATGATCCCTGTTATGATGATTACATTGTATGTAAACCAAATTGTTTTGTTTTCAGGAATTCGACTGGGGAAAATGCGTGTGTAAGATTGAGATTTGCCTGGCAACCGAAGGTGCCGAATTGGGCTTGGGATTAATGAAGTTTGAAACAGAATTCTTTTAGGGAATTTTGGATTCGAATAAATGAATGAAGGTAAGGAATTCTCTTCCAGGAGCTTTTAGCTAAATACGTTTGATAGACTTGATGCGTGAAGCGTTTACAGGTGCTAATGTGATTGCATTAGCAGAAACTTATGAAAGCTAGTTTGTAGTTATGGGGGTTCTTCGGGTAAGTAGCCAGTGGGGTTTGGCGGAACCGCCACAAGATCATCCGTAGACGGGCGATTGTGCTACGACCGGGAAGTAATAGTATTGGACAGCGTCAACAGTTCTGGTGGTTGAATGGCATATAAAGGCCTGTGTTACAATCCAACGCCGTGCTTCCTCGACACGACCGAGGGAAGAGCGTGGACGTTTTTGTGCCGAACCGAAATGATAGAAATTAATTGGATTGTCCACGAATGACATGTCTATAAATTAACAACACTTTATCGAATTCACTTAAATGAAAATATCAATTATAATTTTAAAACACACAATTTATTATTCTTGTTTTGACCGAATAGAATATCAAATATTTAATAATTAATAATCTTCCTTTCATTAAGCAACACATGCTTTTTTCTTCTAGAAGTTTCCTTTTTTGTATGAACGAAATCAAACTGTTTTTCGCTTGTGCGATTACATACATGGGGATGATTCATATATCATCATCATCATCGGCACTACAACCAGGAACCGGTCTTGGCCTTATTTAGCAAGTCCTGAGGCTTGTTAAATTTCCCATAATGATTTGTTTTTTTTTTTTTTTTTTTTTTTTTCGGGCAAGGTCATTAGTCTTGCGCCAGAGGCTCCCCGACGGGGAATCGAACCCCGGTCTCCCGAGTGACAGACGGGTATACTAACAGCTATACTATCGATTCATATATCATGTTAAGCAAAAACGGTTGCAGCTGCTTATGTATTTTAGAATAAAGATTTTTGGAAATCGTTTAGGGAAATATGATGCATGGTTGGGATAGTTATTATGTATTATTATATAAAGGAATAGTTTGAATTAATTTGGTATGTGCATGTTATGTTATATTAAGATATGGATTTTGGTAATGATGAAATATATTTATTGTCGCAAGACTAATGACCTTGCCCGGAAGAAACAAATCATTATGGAAAATTTAACAAGCCTCAGGACTTGCTAAATAAGGCCAAGACCGGTTCCTGGTTGTAGTGCCGATGATGATGATGATATATGAATCATCCCCATGTATGTAATCGCACAAGCGAAAAAGACCGGTTTCCGGTTGTAGTGCCAATGATGATGATGATGATAAAATATATTTATAATGTGTATGTTATGTGGGAATATAGATCTTTGTATATATTATTATTTGGAAATGATGAAATATATTTCTAATGCATATGGTTATGTGGAAATATGGATCTTGATTGATATGTATTGTTATTAATTACTGATTAAGAAATGTATTTATAATATAAAGGGATTTGATTAATATGCAAATATATTTATAATATGGGAAATGGGTAAATGGGTAAATTGTAGAGGATTAAAGATTATAATGATTAATATGAAATGTATATATATATATAATATGGGAAATGGGGATATTGTATGTGAAATGGATATATTGGGATTTATATTGGGATTGTGGGAGGACGGTAGGGCTCCCGAAGCACTACACCTGGATACCAATGCCGGTATAGCATCACAGTATCATCTGCCAGCTTACATAGACTTAGCTTTTCTAGAATTAGGGTAGTATAAGATTTAAGTTAAGTTAAGTTAAGTTCTTTTAAATAAAAAATGTAAAAAAAAAATTATGTAGGTTAAATTTTAAGGAAAAAACAAAAAAAATCGACACAAAGTTTTTCAAATTTTTCTTTGTCTTTCAAATAATCCTAAGTACTGCCACAAAGTTCTGTCGCCGAAAGGCAAATTATTCAATTGTTATGTAATGTTTAGCTTAAAGCGTCTGCGAAGGGTCAGTAAGTTATAATATAAGATAATTAAGCTAGAATTTAAGCATTTTTGTCTAGTATGTAATTTAGAAACTTAGAAGATAAAAAGAAAATAAAAAAATGTTTTAAAAATAAAAATAAAATGAAAAAATGCACCAATCTTAGAACAATCACGCAATATCATTAAAACGCCTGCTCCAGAGGCACAAACTGATATAACAGTTATATTACTGTCCATACAAGGACAGTTTGCTGTGTTTGATAAAAAATTCGAAATGATCGGAAAAAATATGACGGAACAAGTGGCTCGAACGGACATTATCTATTCGGCCCTGTTTCCAGACGAACCCACACTCTAATCATAACGTTCACTGCGACTGAACTAACCCTAAAATTATTGCTGTGAATGTTAATTCACTAATCCGTATGGAAAGAAGGGATAATCTGAGCAATCTGCTGGAAGCTGAACGCTTTTGGATGTGCTTTTGGCTAGCGAAACTAAACTAAACCCATGGCGCAAATTGGGCTACCCAAATTATAAAATAATTAGACGAGATCGTCCAAATTCCACTCAGGGGGGTGGGGTCGCTATCTTAGTTACAAATGGTCTACAACACAAAATCCAGGTGATAGAATACTGCGTTGTAGATATTCTTTTGAAAAGTCAAAGGCATCTATATGTGATCTCTGCTTATGCTCCCGAAGCTCCACAGTGTATACAGTTTATCAATGAACGTGGTACCCTTTTTCGAAGTCTCAAGTTAGACTCGGAAAATAATTATTTCTTTATGGCGGGAGAACTCAATACCAACCACAGTGCTTGGGGTAACCTTATCACGAACACAAGAGGCAATGCGTTGTCCGACTGGTGGCAAACAAACGCTAGTGAACATAAACTAGAATTGTACCCTACAAGTACGCCGTCATATCCAAGAGGGAATTCCTTCTTGGATTTACTGTTGCTGGATGAGCGAATAAAATTATTCGATACGGATCTAACTACTCGAAATTGTCTTCGTACAACCGAGTACGATAGCGATCATTACGGACTTGATGCTCTAATACATATCCCAAACGAACACTCACTACTTGAGCAGTACAAACAGATACATTCTTTTAATTTCGGAAAAGCACACTGGTCGCACTTTGATCGGATAATAGAAAAAGAATTACGCTCCAATGGCATAGATCCACCAGCTGACAGAAATCTTCATAATGACGAAATTGATTGATTATCTTTCGACGATGAACAACATTGTTACTAATACAATGAATCGTTCTATTCCAAAAGTGTCTCACATGGAGAGCCATACAAACCGATACAGGAACTCAACGATCGACGAGCTGTCTAGGCAAAAGAGTATTCTGTTCTCTAAATTAAAACTGCTCTACAGACAGTTCAGCCATCCAAATAGCCAGGAAATAAAAACAATTAAGTCACTTATTAAAAATCTTCACAAACTGATCCGTGACAACTATAGATCAGTAATTAATGAAAACTGGAACAACCGAATTCAAGCCATCAAAGCTAGTGGACCGAATATGTTCCCGCAAATTAATAAAGTCTTTCGAAAGAAAGATTATAATGACATCCCATGTCTGCGAGTTCCGCAGACTACCGAGAATTGTCGAACTCTGTTTAACGCAGGACTTACGCTGGAACACATCAACTCTAACAAAGCGTTCATAATAGTCGAGGATCCACAAAAAAAAAGGGAACTCAATTGGAGCTTGTTTCGAAGCAGTGTATATATTGAATAAATCGGGTCATTCTAATATTGACCTGGAAAATAGGGCTCTCCAAAAATATATTTCGCTACGCAATGAACTTAACAATTGGCGTCTTTTAAGTCGAAGTTTCACTATCTTTAGTGAAAATAATAGAGCGGATTCCTCGCTCAGAAATCTAACACTAGTATATTTGTACACCAGGATGAACTGAAGGACATTAAGAATATTCTTCTGGAATAGATAGTATTCCAAACATTGTTCTAAAGCATTTACCTCTTGAAGTAGTGAAGGTTTACACTATTTTGTTCAATAACACTCTAAATAATGCATATTATCCAACCCAATGGAAATCTGCAGTAGTCCATCCCATACCCAAAAAGGGCAAGGACCGGAGCAATCCAGCCAATCTTCGCTTGATTAGTTTGCTTCCGAATATCAGCAAGGTATTCGAGAAAATTATAAATAAACCATTGACTAACCGGTGTGAGGAAAATGGTATTATTCCAAACAATCAGTTTGGTTTCCGATCGCAACATGACACAGTTCATGCTGCGACAAAACTTGTTTCCGACATACAGTGGAACAAGGCGAAGAGACAATGCACAGGGGTCTGTTTGGTTCACTTTGAAAAGGATTTCGACACCGTATGGTTAGAAGGACTGGTATATAAATTATCAAATCTAGGTATGCCCGAATATTTATTATACATTATCTACGATATGATAATAGGTAAACAATTTGTGGTGAAATGTGGAGATATAATCTCTAACAAGACTTTCCACATCAACAACGGTCTACAACAGGGAGCAGTGAATTCTCCCATTTTATTTAACATTTACACTAGTGGTCTAGTGGGCTCTCTCAACCATGCAATTGCGTATGCCGACGACATTGTGGTGTATAGATCTGGAGAAAAGATTGATGTCATCAACAGACTTTTGCAAAATGATTTCAACAAAATCAAACGTTTTTGCGACGACTGGAAATTAAAAATAAATTTCCATAAAACAGAGACTGTTCTTTCCAGAACGCCGCTGTCCAGTGCATCAAGGGATACAATACGGAATTGGAAAACATTTTCCTTTGCAGGAAGTAATAATCTTCCTCTACAAGTAAAAACTGTAGTCAGATACCTTGGAATCTGGCTTGATCAGTATCTTTACTTTGATAAGCATACAGCAGCTGCTCTTACAGCAGCTAAAAACGCATATGCAATGACACGAAGACTCTGTGGTGGTTTCAATAACGCCGCCGCTTGCCTTTTTCAGGTGCAACACCTAACATCCCCTAGGGCATACAAAAGTATAGAAACAAGCAATTGTGGCAGCGCCAGGGAACGCCGCTGCTAACCTTTCCCAATTCCAACATAAAGGGTTCCTAAGAATCTAGGTTAACGAGTTGCACTAAGGCAATAAGTACATGCACCAAATAGTAATTTCCCTAAGGGCATGGTTATATGCAATTTGGTTGCACCATCCGCAAACCAACATTGTCAAATCGCCAAATCACCCGACCAAGCGAAACGCGGTCACCAACGCAGCATGTACCTAAGATCCAACTCGGTTACAACATTGCGTAACCGACATAAATCCTTGAACTTGTCCATGCACATGTTATATCAAAGTTTCACCTCCGATATTAACATTTAAATTGTTAGTTATTGGTCAAGTTTGTTATACTAGTTATTAATGTTTTATGGTTATTACAATCTAATACCTGACCGTAACCCCAGATATTAACATTTATTAGTTAATTATTAAAATGTAGCACCTGACCGTAACCCCAGATGCTATCATTAATATTTTGTTATTGAAAAGTGAAGTAGAGTCAGGTGGAGAGGGTCCGGAGAAGTGTTATATTCCTTACTCGGGAGCCACTGTAACACCGTTAGCTGAAAAGTAATTTTTACCTTGAGTTGGGCCTTCCTGTAGGGCTGGCTTCCCCTTCTCGGTGATGTGGCTTCTTTATCTTTAGGCTTCGGCAGGTTTCAATGAAAAAACTAGAACACTTTGTAATTTCAATACTTTTATTGGTTAACACACTACTAACACTCGGTTAACACACTGCTCACACTACTCTACTACTTCTAATCCAATCAAGACAAGAGGTCCGCTGTGCAGTTCCGATGGCCGCAACCTCTTGTCCGATAGGTGAGATCACTACACAATGTTCTGCCCTAACACACTGCTCACACTACTTAACTACCACTCATTTTCCACCACTTTATATACCATTTAGATCTGCTAAATGTGAAGATGGTACATTTTTCACACCGAACGTGTAACCCATTCGCCTGCCATAATCCAATCGTTTGTGCAAAAAGTGCAACGGCAATGAATTTCGCAATTACTTAATTTGCCTTCAATTCGGTGGATCAATTACCGGCCAATGCCCGCAGGTGCCATTGGTATCGTACGATTAATTTGCGACTTACTGCTGCACTCGCCACTTTCGCCGAGCTCAGCGGTTCTCCGTCGTTCGACTCTCTCGTAGTCGGTGTTCCCTGATCATGCCGCTGGCGCTCGAATATCATGTATTACACCTGTTAACATATGTATTTGTAACATGCGACCGCGCAGGTCTGTGAACAGGTGTTGGTTTTGCTTTTCGTAATGCGAAACGGAATGCAAGGTCAAGTGCACGACGGATATATGCTTTGGATACGGAGGGATAATTATCGCAAGATATACAAGATATGCGATATGAATTAAACGTTCGTGGAGAAGGCTTTGCTTCTGAATGAACGCGAGTATTGCATCGTGTGCAGAATACTTGGTTAATATTTTTATAAATTGATGATTGGATTTCTATTAGGACCCATTATTTGAGGATGGTTGTTTATAGGGATAGGATGATGGATCATAAGGTGAATGGACTCTGGATTGTTTGAGAAGATATCTGAGATGGTGTGAGGATGCTTGTGGTATTCAATTCAATTCAATTTTTATTTGGTAGATAATATGGTACATTTATATTTTACAACTAGTATTTAAGAGATTTAGGACAGCAATTCCTTTACAACTATAATCTTAAATCTATATAATGACAATAGCACAATTTTAATGAATAACAAATAATAAATGAAGGGAAAACTACAATAAAAAACCCTTATTTGAATCTTACGACTAATATTGCACGGGTTTCCGGTTATTTTCTATAATAATGACCTCAATATAATTTGTATAGACAGACTACATATGTAGTGATTTAGGATAACGCAAGACGGCAGAAAAAGAACAATTGACGAAGAAGTTCCGATTGATTTTGTCAATTAGGAACTGTACCGGTTTGACGTTAGCGTTTTCATGTAGTGCTTGTGGTATTAATTGTTTTGTTTAATAGGGGGTGTTTAGTGAGGTGTAACACACACCAAGAAGAAAGAATTTGTCCACACACGTGCATGGCAAGTCAAGTTCACAGAGCCATCGGTCGATCGTACGACCACCATTAGCATACCCTCCACGGGACGCAAAAACCAAACCAAATAAATGCAGCACCATCGATATGCTGACGATGGAAGTACAATGGTACCACCATCAAATGTTCTCTTATACACCATATCGCTCTGCCGCAACCCTTTTGACGGTGATTACTGGTTCCAGATGTTTTGACTGTCTGCGAACATGCACAGCGAAACGACATAAACGCTGTGCGCTGTGTCACATTTATGTAAACATGCTCATGCCCTCGCAGGATGACGTACCCAGCTGCAGATCATTGCTCATGGTGTTTCCCTTATGGATGTGGTCGGTGCACGGTGCGCATACTTGTGGACACACACACCATGAGCAACCGAGGCAATCATCGAATATATTTCGCGCCCTTTGTACTAATGCAAGGAAAATCATTCCCTTTTAGGTCGACAGCAAAGGATGCGCGTGAGCATGTATGTTTTCATCTTTTTTTACAGATACAGTGTTGGGTGGCCGATGAAGAAAAGATGGAAAAATAGATCAGTCAGTAGAGCGAAGCACAAGATAGTGAACGGTCTGTATTAAAGGGTCCTCCTTCAATGGAATTAATTTTGATCGTTAGTGTCGTATCAAATGTTTGCCAGTTTTAACAGTTGTGATCTCTCCTTGGAACACCAACTGTAAGTTTTACATTATTAAATTAATTTAAGTTTTAACAGTGCGTTGTTTTGGGTTAACACCGATAACCTCCAGCATTAATTGTATAGCTGTGTAAATAGTTATTTGTAATTAAGTTTAATGGTAATCTTTACAGTAGTGTCTTAAGTGATTGGATAATAAATAAAAAAACGAGTCTACTACGGAGTTTCATTTAAGTGGCAGAAAAGCAGCGTCAGACGACCGGGTATAGTGGTGAACCCGTGCCCCTGAGGTCCCCTACCACTAAAGACAATACACTAAAACCCACAACTCTTCCGTAGTAGTCTGCTGGACCCCACAGATCTTATTAAAGCAAAGAATGGAAGCATAGATGAAGTACAAATTTATTGACACTAATGTGTCAATGTTGTGTTTTATGGTGCAATAAATTAGTTTAATAGAGCATAAGTAATAAAATTAGTTATTTTATATACATATCACCTTTAATCTTAGGTGTACAAATACTTTTGAACGGTAGTGTATACAATTCAATTGTTTACACACCATCAGACATGCTGTCCGATAATTTTGTCCATAATTAAAAATGTGTGTTGGCCAATGTGTACGCCGCCGAATAAGAGCGAATCGACTACGTTTTAATTTCTTTGGGTATATTGATCTTATCAATCGAGTAACTTTAATACAATCTTTCTGCCAGCGGTCTAGAGCTGAGTGACATTATCGAAACACATTCTATAAGACATTTAAATACATAAGCCCAGTTGTTAGTTTGCATGGCAATATTTTGTAATTAATATTTTAGTAGTTATATGTTTTGACTTGCGGTTACGTTTTTTGGTAAACAGGTCAAAATTAAAAACGCTCTAAGTAAAACATTGTTGTTTAAACTCCCTGCATTTAAAGTTCATTTTATTCCATTAGTATTACGGTGCATTCCAATATTGACAACGAAATTATCTTATCATTCAACATGAAGAAGGGAGAGCAGGTTCTAGAGAACGATATCAGCGAAAGTGTTGTACACATTCATCTGGGTGTGTACTTAATTAATTGAAAAAAGATCATAGACTAAAATGTCGGTAAGGTAGTTTGTCCACTCTTGGAATGGGTGGATGTGCTTTTATGTCCCAGGGGACTGCCCTTTAAGCTTCAAGGCTGAAAAAAACGTTATCATGGGAGGTCGTTTAGAATTTATAAGGTCCAACCACTAATAAAAAAATTTTAGTTCGTTACTTCAATACAATTCAAGTGTTGAAAAGCTGATTGAGATATGAAAGTTTTACTAAAAATTATAATTTATAAATCAAAATAATAACAATATATAATAAATAAAAGCTAGACATGTTAATAAATGAATGTACTTTAATTAACTCATGCTACTCACCAAAAACTAAATAAATAACGGCGCTATTGGAACTTGAAAGTACATAATCTCAGTAACAAAGCTTTTTTATCTAGCGGACCTAGTCCTCAATGCGCTTCCAAAAAAATAAATATATAAAGATTTTAAAGTTAACGTTATGAATTAAAATAAGAAGGAGGTGACGTGGAATATATGGGAGAAGGAGAAATAAGATTCTTTTATCTTGAAATCAAAATAGTAAAGGCGACACAAAGGCGGAATATATTTTTACTATAAAATCGGAAGTTTCATGTGGTACAACCCAATAACAGGAGAGTAGAGTAAAAAATGTCGGTATATAATTGGGTGATAGTATCATCGACGGATAGGTGATCGTACTTGAACGAAAGACGACCTAGGTAGTCATTTGGTGAGGCGAAAATTAGCTTTATGGAAATCGTAGGAGTAGTGATTAGAAGGAATTACCGACGGTGGCGAATGAACCCGAAAGAAGGTCAATAGAAGAGAAGGGTGGTGGTAGTCTATATCTGTAAGACGAATAGTCTGGATGAGACTGATGTATGGATAAGATCTGTTGTAAGGATGAGATCTAGCTGCCTACCCAAGAGATTTGACAGACGTGACTTGACAGAAGCAAGAATCATCTAGTCAATCAATGAAGAGATATTCCTTGGCAGAGGTGGGGTGGGAGATAAATTGTGATTGTACTTCACATGAAGTCCAATTGAGTTGTGGAAGATTAAAATCTCCAAAGACAATGATGTTGTCCTCGCAATTACTGAGCTCGATTATCTAGTCGATAGCATTAAGAGGGAGTTCGTAAACTTCAATAGGCTGGGGTGGCAAGATTTAGAGGCACATGACAAAGATTGAGTTGCAAGGAAGAGTGAATTTGACTATCACTTGGGGGACGTAGAGAAATCGATAAATGACAAATCGAGGCTCTTATAGGCAGCGATGAGCAGTCCTCGGCTGGTGGAAAAGTCAGAGGTATGATTGAGGTGGTAATCGCGGAGACGCGGAGAGAGCGTGGGAGGAAATAGTTCCAAGTTATGAATGTTGGGGATTAATTTCGTTTCCCTAAAAGCGAAAATGTCAACAGGTAGGGCATGGGATTTATTCAGAATGGAATAAATTAAGCGAACACCTCTTACGTTCAAATAGTTCTGCTCCTCACTTCATTCTAGAAGGTAAGGGGAGTTACACTGTCGGTTTTTGGAGGGGGTAGAGGAGGTAGGAGTTCAAGAACGGAAAAACTTGTTGAGGTCGGGCTTACTTTGTTGAAGATGTGATAACCTTTTAGAATAATCGAAGTGGCCGAAAGCTGTAAGGCCGTTCCACACTCTATGAGGGGATAAATTGAAAATTATGTGGAATTTTACGAATAGTTTGCGGAGGCTGGGGACGTCGGTGGATAAACTTTCCTGCGGAATAGAGAGTTTGACACTGGTTTTGGTTTTGCATTCATAGCAGGTAGAGTCAGATTTGTCGTGAAGATACGATAGAAAGGGACGAATATTTTCATATGTGTTTCTGTCTCTAAGTTTCGTCAGAGGGTAACGACAATCTGATGATTCGGATGTAAACTGTGTGATTTTTACTGAGGGAGGTAGAACGAAATCGAAAATGGGTGGAGAATCGGGCCAGTGGGTGGGGGGGGGGACGCATGGGTGGCTACAATTATTTGGGACGGTAAGCGAGTAGAGCTGGGAGAGTAAAAGGATTTGGAAAATGGCTGGTGTGATGGATTAATAGAATGAGTTCTGATGAAATCGGGATATTTGTTTAATGTTATTGTGGCGAGGGTGGGGTAGGATGAGCAGGGAGAGTATGGATTAGGGGTTTTGATGCGTTGAGATATATGCAGTTAGAAATAAAAGAAATTGTATTAGGAGGAAGTTTGAAGGAAGACCTCTTTTTACGAGAGAGGTTATGGTAATAGGTTTTCCGTTTATTATTAGACGTATCAGAGTCGTCGTGATTAGGTTCGGCTACTGTAGATTTGGGGCGGGAAGTACGAAGAGTGTAGTCGAGAATGGGGGATAAGTATCGGCCTGTTGGCAGATTTTAACGGGGGGGCGGGGGGGGGGGGGGTCGGCCGACCCCCAGATTTTTCCCAATTTCCGTCAACAACATTGTACGCGCTTACTTCAATCGTATAAACGAATCATTTCGAAACACAAGTGTCAACCCACAGCTCGATTCTGTCAATTAGTTGTCAACGACAGATGTCAATTTGGGTCAATCTCACGGCAATAGAGTCCAGACGTACGTCTGTGCTCGTCTGTGTACGTCTGTGTACGTCTGTGTACGTCTGTGTACGTCTGCGTACGTCTGTGTATGGCTGTGTACAAAGAAATTCAACGAAAAATTCGTCAAGCATCAGAGAAAACTTTTGAAGGACTAAATAAAGGTACAGTCCACAGAACATTTGAATCAACATACAGAAAACACACGGTAAAAGAAGATCGTGAGGACACAATCATAACAACGGAGAGACTGATCGTGCTTAAAGATAACATATAGAATTACACAATAAAAAATGACGAAATATCGATGTCTGATATTACTCGTGAATGTCGTGTCGCGACAATCAGTAGAAACGGAAGTAGAAAACCGAAGAGACCGAAAAATCATTTTTATTTCATGTCACAAATTTGACAAAGACTTATATAACATATAACAACTATTTGGAAACAACACAGCCAACTCCAGAAGAAAAAATTTGGATGCTTAAAAACAATGTTTTACAAAAACAACTGAAAGAGCATAAACCGCAGAATAGATCGATTGACTTTATTGGATCTGGCGTCAAATGGATGTTCTGGAATCTATATCATGATGACTTAATTGAACCTCAAACCAGTATTAATAAATTGATCGATAATAATGAGAAACAAAGAAAAATAAATTCTAGATTTGAGAAGCTGTTAAATTCATTGCAGGGTAGAGGCCTGGAAAACCATCTAACCCAAGAGCACGTATACGAACAATTAGTATTACTTACAAGAACACTTAACGTAGCAGAAAATAATGAATACCTATCGGAATCAATGGACTTGGCAGATATAGAAGAAGTAATTAAAGCTGAATTAAAAAATGTACCATTAATTATTGTATTGGAATATGCCACAATAAACGTAGCAAAACAAATGATTTAATAATTAATATACCATATATAAACACCCAATCTTGACAGAACAACGAAGAATTTTTAAATTCACATCCATTAAAATAATGTTCACAGACCCTGTAATTGCACTTTTTAAACACTTTTATATTCGAGTCAAGAAATGTCGAAAAACCTAAGCAAAAATATATGTATGTCAACATAACAACGAAGAAGGCGATTGAATTATACCCTCAATTAATGGAAACAAATCTGAATGTAAGATTATTCAGGAATATAATCCACGTATAGTAGAAATAGACAATAGTACAATACTATGGTACTTGATGCCAAACGTAATAAATAACGAGACTTTTGAAGGAATAAAGTCAAGTTCACAAATAATGTAACGATAGATGGCAAAATTCACGTAAATATTAGACAACAATTTAAAGAAGCCATACATAAATATAATCAGAAAGAATTTGTAATTAAAGAAATATTATAATCAAACAATGAACTAGCCTTTATTAATAAAGACTCTTTGTCAAAGGTAACTATGCTATTTGAAGAACATCCCATTAGAACTACACTAATCATTCTGGAGATAAGTTTATCAATTATTATAAATAATTTATGCCTCAATTAAACTAACAAAATATGTGTTAGGGTGTAAAAAACAAAAATCACTTGAGAAATATCATGTAACACAACAAAAAGTACTTGAAAGGCTATCCCAAAGAAATAGAGATGATTTAATTTAAGACATTAAGGGGTAGTTACGGACTCGTATCATCATCATCATCGGCACTACAACCGGGATCCGATCTTAGACTTATTTAACAAGTCTGAGCCTTGTTAAATGTTCCATAATAATTTATTTTTCCGGGTAAGGTTATTAGCGTTGCGCCAATGGACTCGTATACCCCATACAAAATAAAATAATCAAACCCACAATAACAAAATATGGGCTTGACCACACCCATCTACATATAGAATCGACGCCAAGTTGATATAATCTTCCACATGATAACAACGAAAGTCGATACAATGAAATCTTCTACATGATAACAACGAAAGTCGATACGATGGAATCTTCCACGCAATAGAACTACATACCAAAAATCATATAAATACAGAAATCAAGTCACAGTAAGATAGTCTTAATCCTGGATCAACGAATGTAGGAAATAATTTTAAATAAAGTTGTATTTTTTCGACATTCCGCTTTTGAAGCCATTAATTCCGCGGAGGCAATACAGTAGAATCGCGTTAGGTCATACAGGGAAGGTGTATCTCTGCTACATTTTGTTGCTGGTGGGTTTCTTTTATTTTCAGGAATCCTTGACCAGCTGGCTCTGAATTTAAAATACAGTACACCACATCAAGGGAACGGTTGGACCTTTTGTGTCGGATCAACAAAAACATTTGGTCCTTCGAGCCAGATCGACGACAACTTGGTCCATTTGAGCCGGAGCGACAGTTTAACAAAAATAAAATAACCCTCCGTTTCAAAATAAACCAGAATCACTTTTTGCAGATGGAACTGATTACGCCATCTGTAAGTAGCTATAATTCTGAGTAGTAAACACTCCCAACCCACTTCTCGATATTCACAGAATATTCGAATACAAATAGGAGGTACTACGATTAGACCACAGGACAGGATGAAATATCTTGGAGTCATCTATACCCCAAAAATGAATTTCATCAAACATCTGACCCACATTCTTCTAATGGGCCTCGCAACTGCACAACATCTTGAAGTGGAGCAACAAAGTTGACACCAAAGTTAAGCTTGTCTGCTATAAGCAGCTAATTCGATTTGGAACATCGTACGCCTTTCCCATATCATCATCAACGGCACTACAACCGGGAACCGGTCTTGGCCGTATTTAGCAAGTCCTGAGGCTTGTTAAATTCTCCAAAATGATTTGTTTTTTTTTTTTCGGGCAAGGTCATTAGTCTTGCGCCAGAGGCTCCCCGACGGGGAATCGAACCCCGGTTTCCCGCGTGGCAGGCGGGTATACTAGCCACTATACTATCGAGGAGCCTCTCCCGTATGGTCGTGTATATTTTCGGCCCGAATGGAAAGACTTAGAGTTTTCGAAAGGAGACTCCTCAGAACATGCACCAACCACTCTAGAAGACTGACGGTCGCGAAACGAAGGCGCCTCCGTTATCCCTATCGACGAGTACTTGCTACAATTAGCATACAAGTACCTCGAAAACGTTCAGAACAGCGAAAAAACTACTTGTATGGGAGTATTGCCTTCTTGACACTTCTCTCTTTCGATCTCTTCGATCCGACTACCACCATTTCTTCTTCAGCACAAAACTGAAGAAAGCACCTTTCCCAACAACACTCCCCTCTATAATAGAGGACTCCTGGACCCATCCCATAGGGTCTACTGGTAACACACCAAACACACGTACGCACAGTACAAGACGACACAAATATACACACACCAACCAAAGCCCAGATTATCAGACGCCGAAGACGTGATCTGCGTTTACTACCGCACTCAGGACCTACCGATCTTGGATGATCTCTTTCTCACCCCCCCCCCCATCTAAGTAATTGTAGAACATTCGAACTAACCGTGTCCACACTATCCTTAGATACCTCCCCTCTCTCTTTCAGATATCTTGAGACCGAGCCTAACATCCTCACGGAAGTGAGTGATTCTGGTTATCACAAGATGACATCTTATGTGACAGGAGCTTAACTGCATCCCACATATTGATGACATTATTCTAAAGCCCAACTCTGTCCTTGGTTTTGTGAAACGCTGGTCAAAAGAATTCTCTAATCCCTACGTTTCCAGATCGTTCTAGATAGCCTTTGTCCGCCCCCTTCTTGAATACGCTAGTCCTGTTTGGTCTACTCACTACTCAGAATATAAAGCGTATCATCATCTTCGGCACTACAACCGGGATTCGGTCTTGGCCTTATTTAACAAATCCCGGTGCCGATTTCGACCCGATGTCATCCAGTTTGGCAGTCCCAGGCTCTGGGCGTCCTGGTCTACGCCACCCCTCCATCTCAGACAAGGTCTGCCGCGCTGTCTCCTTCCATACATCCTGTCAGAAAGGTCTTTCCGGGCAGGCTCCTCTTTGCTCATTCGAGCTAGGTGTCCCTCCCACCGGAGTCTACCGAGCTTGATTTTTCTTACAACATTATATTCAGGGTAGATTGCGTACAACTCATGGTTGTAGCGTCTCCGGCATCGCCCTCCCTCAGATACGAGGCCAACAATTCTCCTTGAGACCGCGGCTATGACTTCAGAGTGTGTTTTATTGAGCACCCAGGTCTCGGATCCATACATGAGTACTGGTAAGACCATGGTCTTGTACAGTAGCAGCTGTTCTAGATAAATTTCGGGATTTAAAGAGCTTTGATAGACCATAGTAGGCTTTATTGGATTTGATCAGTCCTTCGCGTATTTCTTCTTCCATATCGTTATCCCCTGATATTATTGACCCAAGGTAGTTAAAGGATTGCACTACTTCAAATTCGTGCTCCACTACCCTGATAGTTTGGCCAACGTTAGATCTTCTCTTCACAAAAGTTGCCACCATGTACTTAATTTTCCCCTCATTAATGTGCAGTCCCAGTTTGTATACCACCTGCTCGATCTGGGTGAAGGAATCCTATACAGCCAAATCGGTTCTACCGCTGATGTCGATGTCATCTGTTTAGGCAAGTATCTGGCTGGACTTCAGAGTCACGAATTGCTTTCTTCAACGCCAGTTTGCAGAGGAGGCAGGCCAGACCGTCCCCTTGTCGGAGTCCATTAAAGATGTTTATTGGTTTGGACAGCAATCCCCCTATTTTTACTTGACTAGTTACATTGGTCGTGGTCAACCTACAAAGTCGTATCAATTTGTTTGGAATGTCGAATTCTCTCATGGTAATATATAGCTCTTCCCTGGCTATGCTGTCGTAGGCGGCTTTAAAGTCTATAAATAGATGAAACAATGGGAGCTTAAATTTCTGACATTTTTCAATCGCCTGCCTAAGGGTGAATATCTGATCAATTGCTGATTTGCCTGGGATGAAGCCACACTGATATTGACCAATGACGGCTTTGGCGTATGGGGCTATACGATCTTGAAGGATAGTGGAGAGTATCTTGTAGGCGGTACTCAGCAATGTTATACCCCCATAGTTGCTGCACAGTGTGATATCACCCTGCTTATGTATGGGGCAAATTATTCCATGACGCTGATCCTCCGGCATCTCCTCTTGCTCCCATACGTGTACCACGATCTCATGAATTGCGTGATGTAACGGTGTCCCTCCTTGTTTGATCAGCTCAGCTGTTACGCCATCAGGTCCGGGGGCTTTATTTGATTTGAGCTGTCTTATGGCTTTTACTGTTTCCTCAATGCTTGGTGACGCCAGAATTTGGTCTTGATTTTGCATTGGTGGAGCCTCCAATTCTTCGGTGAGCTGACCATTTAGCAATTCATTGAAGTGCACTTCCCATCGCTCCAGAATGCCTTCAAGATTGCTGATCAGATTACCCTCTTTATCCTTGCAGTAAGTGCAGCGTGAACCGCGTCATACTGCGGATTATTTGGCAGAATGTCCGCTCTACTTGTCTCTATGTCACAAACAAGGTTATTTTTCCAGGCACTTTTCTTTTGTCTGTGAAGTCTTTTTTCTGGTCTTCTGAGCTCTTTGTATTTCTCCTCGCGCACCCGCGTCCTATGAGACTGTGGCAATTTCGCCAAACCCCACGGGCCACTTACCTGAAAAACCCCTATAACTCCATCCCAGTCTGCATGGGTGTTTGCTAATGCAATCGCATTAGGCGCCTGTAAATGCGTCACGCATCAAATGGTACAAATTTATAATCTAAGGGTCCCTGTAAAAGAATCCTTACCTTTCATGCATCTCTTCGCATACAAATTTCCTGTAAGAATTCTTTCCGAACTTACCAGAGATCCCAAAAGCAATTCGGCACCTTCGCTGCCAGGCAAATCCCCCTGGACGAATTCCTGAAAACAAAATGACTTGGTTTACATACAATGTAACCATCATAACAGGGACCATAAACATTGCGTCGCCTATTTCCCGGCCTCACCAACTGTATCATAAATCACCATACATACACATTGGCCGGCGACCTACACCCGATGGACCAAAACAAATATACGCATATCGCGTCTCTTGGCACCAATTAAACCCTACAGCATAAGCAAATGCAAATAAGAATTCAATACCTACCCTTACCAGCGATACCATAAACACAATTTCCCGGTAATCTAGCTAAAACCCATTAGCACATTTCCACATTGCATTGCCGCCTATTTATTTAGCCGCAATGCACATCTCAGACAAAGGCGCAAACATTCCCTTTGTCTTCTCATATTTCGGGATCTGCTTCTCATCAGCAGCGGCATGAGCAAACAGAAAACCAATTATCATCCAAGGAGATTCGGTTTGTTTGCTTTACCGAACTCGCATCTCATGAATACACTCTCTGCCCTTTGCGTCGTTTGTTTTCGTGGCTTTGTCCCATGAAAGAACCAATGTACACGCATACATGGGTGCTACCAACGATCTCCACGGTCCCTTTGTCCTTACCGCCTGTCTGCTTCGTTTATCCATCGCCTTCGCGCATGTGTTGAACATTAGGATCTTCACGATCACCCTTGTACGCATACTACCATGATCTCCATTACGAGATCTGGTTTTCTGTCCCACAAAGAGAGACTTTACGTCTCTCTTGTGGTAGGTAAAACGTATCCCTAGTGGAGAGGAACACTTTTTCTCTGGGGGAAACTCATCCCATTAGCGACTCGGCTCTGCACGAGCCGTTTATCGCAGAGTCTAATGCCATCTGCCGACCATGCCGGTCATGCTATCTCCCGCTCTCCGGTGCGCACGGGGACGCGATAATACCTGGAGTCGTGTGTGTAGTAATTTAAAAACAAAAAAGAACAATAAAATAAGTAAAAATCATGTGCCTCATATACATAACTCGCATTTCCCATGTACAATGTTATCCAAGAATGAATTAATAGACATCCTCCTGCCTTAGCACGGGTCTTCCTTTCTCGAAATATCCAAATTTTATAAAGTAGCGTTAATATCAATTTTCTTCAAGATCAATATTGTAACAAAAGCAGTGGTTTTTATTTAGTGAATAAAACATTAACGTAACATTCGAGTGTTTTACTTTTCGTTTAAATTGTTTCCGGTGTTGTGCAGTTTTGTCCTACGTTATTTTCTGTGTGGTCCGCTCCGCATTTTGATGTTCGGTTTGTTGGCTTGCGAACGATACGTGTCGGAACTTTGTATGAAGTCATGTTGTCGGAGGAAAGTGAACGGAGTGTCCGTGTTTGGCACAATACTTCTTCCCCACAAGACTGCTGCATTGCCCGGTAAGCAGCATTCTTACGTTCAGTCGCTAGTTTGAACTCATCATCAAACCAGTCGCTCCGCTCTCTACGACTACTGCCTAAGATGAAGTTGGCAGTACTAATGGCAGTATTCTTAAGGCGCGTCCATTTCTCTTCTACGCCTGGCATTCTGGCCCCAGGACTTATTCTCCCTCCGTCGAGCTCTCCGAGGGTGAGTCCTAGCGTATGACCAAATGTGTTACTGGTATTCTTCATTGCGTAAGGCAACCGTGTTGATTCGAACATGATCCGCGGATGCAATACGTTTCTGTAAGGCAATCCGCGCTCGAAAAACTATACCCACAAGATAGTGATCCGAGCCGACGTTGGCACCTCGGTACGTTCGTACCGCCATCAGGCTCGAGGAGTGGCGGCGATCTATCAACACGTGGTCAATTAGATTCCGAGTAGCTCCATCAGGTGATACTCAGGTAGCTTTGTGAATATCTTTACGCGGAAACCTAGTACATGCAATGACCAAGTTTTTCGATGCTGCCAGTTCGATAACTCGTAGTCCATTGTCATTGGTGTTCTCGTGCTAACTATGGGAACCAGCGTAGTGCCTGATAACCAGCTCCCGACCTGTTTTGGCAATCAAATTACCAAGAACGATTTTCACATCGTATCTTGGGCAGGCTTTGAGGGCCCGTTCGACGTTCTCATAGTATTCTTCTTTTTCGTCGTTAGGGGGCTCCTCTGTAGGTCCGTGAACGTTTATGAGGCTTATGTTCTTAAACTTGCCTCGCACGCGAAGAGTGCATAGCCTTTCGTTTATTGCATTAAAGCCGATGATGGCAGGCTTCAGTTTTTTTCTGACTCGGAAGTCTACCCCGAACACATGGTGTTTTGCATGACAGCTGTAATAAATGTCATACTCATTTCTTTGAATAACACCACTCCCCGTCCATCTTATTTCTTGCAATGCTGTTATGTCAGCCTAATATTCGGACAGGGCATCGGCTAGCTGCTGTGCAGCTCGAGCTCTGTATAGTGAGTGGACGTTCCATGAGAAAATTCTCAAATCGCTTAGTGTTGCAGCACTAAGCAGCAACAGCCAACAATAACGATTAGATGAATCGATTTATCAAACGATAAACTTCAAAAATCAAAACACTCCAAATCCACCTCGTCGCAGTCAGTATCACCAGAAGGTACGCAACAGAGATCGGTCGCAGGTTACCCTGATATTCGAATGCACTCAAAATGACGTGACCCCCTAAGCAGCGGCAATTCACAAAGCACTGGTTCCATAGAACAGTTCATTTGCCGATGAAAAATTCCTGTTCGGTAATACGGTGGTTTTTTGGTCGGCGAAATCTGCTGTTTTCAACGGAAAACAAAACGGAGAAAATAAACAGCTCGAGACTCCCTATAGAAAGGGGCATCACTATATAACATAATAGTTAATTGGTGCTTTGATTTAAGAAGAAAATCAGTTGCTGGACGTAATATTTTAACTTTCGGTGTATCTTGTCTCTTGTGAATATAGAAATATTGAATTAAATTTAATTTGAAGGCAACGTGTGCCAACAATAAAAATCCAGTGCGGTTAAAGACAAAAACCTCTTGTGTTAGTTTTCTTTTTTTGTGATTTTTTTTGGTCAAGTGAACGATCACGCGACCATACAAATTCGGCTGTGTCCGTAGCGACACAAACTGGTCCTTCGAGCCGGATCTAAAAGATCCGAGGCACAATAAAACGGATTCTAACATCCGCAAATATCATCAAGCAGTGAGGCGGATTCTAACATCCGCAAAATTCATCCGAGGAATTATTAGCGTTCTGAGGAGTCGGACATCCGCCAATTCAACAGAGTATTACGTCCAGAAAGCGAAATGCAGATGTGTGTATCAAGGTAGGGGGCAATAAATCATTTTTCTTTTATTAATTAATTCCGATCCGAATTGGATCTAAACAAGGAAAGTGTTGTGTGGTGTGACCAAAGTGCTTGTACATCTGTGATTCAAGAGATAAGGCTTTGTTTCGGAAAGTATGGAGTCAATATTAAACCTCAATCGGACATATTAATAAGTTATAACAATTAAACACGACGGATTAGGACATTGTTTCTACGTACCACCTGGCTACTACATTTAGGCTGGCCAGGGAGCTTTTACCTCGATTCATGTCATCGCAGAATTAGGATCTTGATTGCTGATGTTATATAACAATACAGTGTGTTCAAATAACCGATAAAATACGCTTATAGGAACGAATTTCTAAATTGTAAAATCATTGCGTATTTTACTGGAATTACAATGACTTTCGGAACAGGTTGATCATTTGGTTGCTGAATTTATGATAATGAAGTGCTAATTTGGGACATATACAGACGTCATAGTTTTACTCCGGGAAATAATTGTTGCACTCATTTCAACGCAATTCTAAATTGGAAAATTATATTGTGTATCTTACGGGAACCACAATTACGTTCGGAACAGTTAATTATTGGGGCGCTGGATTTATGAGAATGAAATGCTAGTTGGGCCATACAAACGCAATAATTTGTCTGTGCCGATAAATGTTGCCGTGCAACAGGTTCCTAACAAATCGCTTTGCATCATCCCCGTTAAAATTATACGCAAACACAAGGAATTCATAAAAATAAAATATATACATACACAAACCAAAACATTGTTTTTTTCAATAAAATAAAAATAAAATTACAATAAATATCTACGTTCGTACTGGGCAAGACACCTTTCCCCTTTCATCCGGAGCTGAGTCTGGCTTCGGAGGTACGAAGCGCGAAACATCACCACACTATAAGGGGCAAACATACATTGCAACCAACAAGAAGAATTCTACCAAACAATATCATAGTTAGCAGCAACTGAACATACAGTTCACTTCTAAAACTACATATTTGTCAGTATTTGTCTACAATCTACAAAATTCAGTTGAGGTAGATCTGTAGAAAGCTCCCCATAGGTCCCAGCATCTTCGGTTGTGGACATCACTCTGCTCCATTTATTTTGACGGTGTTGCAGATACTTTTACGACCCACCAGTTCAATTATAGAAGTTGCCTCGTCATTGGGACAATTTACAACAACCTTCTACGCAGGTCATCCGGGCTGCATCTCATCGCACGTGCCAGCATCATATAGATATTCTCGGTGCCGGTTATAATCTCTACAAGGCAAGATGAGCAAGACAAAGATCTCGATGCTAATTGATGGCATACAAAATGCCTACATCGAATTGACAGCCGATTATAAATCATATGCGGCTTTGGAGCAGTCATTTAAGTCACGACACATGCACGAGGCTCGTCTGAAAAACTTGGAGCACTCGTTCGGGGAAGCGAGAGAACTGCACCAAAAGATTATTGCAGCTCCGACTGATGACGCCAAAACGAAGTATATGGAAGACCTAGTCTTCCATAAGCTGAAAGAACTATATTACAGATATTCTTCGGAGCTCAGGTCACAGTTGGAGCAATTCGAGGCAAGTACGCTAGGACCCCATTCTTTTGACAGCTCAATGGGAGGAACAAAGGCGCCAACGGCGGAATTAAAGCTTTCCCCCATCAAAATTCCAACCTTCTCCGGCTCCTATCAGACTTGGCCGGAGTTCAAAGGCTTGTTTGAGAGCCTCATCAGTAGAAATACCTCCATCTCCGATGTGCACCGGCTGCATTACCTCAAAGCGAACTTGAGTGGAGAAGCAGAACGGCTGCTAAGAAACACGGCGATAGTCGACGGCAATTTCGACTCAGCATGGGCAACCCTGGTCAAAAGATATCAAAACCTGCGGTTGCTCAAGGATACCCAGTTCGATCTGGTGTTCAATCAGGCTGCACTCACACATGAGTCGGCTGGAGGAATTAAGGAACTCATGGACACCACCAATGAAGCCAAGCAGTCGCTGCAGAACCTCGGGGTGTCGGTCACTGCCTGGGAGGACGTGTTGATATACGAGTACCATACGGTCCGGAAACTTCCCCCCAATACGCGCGGTTTGTGGGTAGCACATATTGCGGTGTATGCAGACTACCCGGCATATGACGTATTGGAAGAATTTTTGATGATGAGGGCAAGAGCCTTGGAAGTGATGGGCCCATCCACAACAGAGTTCTCCCAATCAAGACCAAAGAGGCACACACAAGGTACAGTTCGCACATTCAATTCAACTGTTGGCAAATGTCCCATGTGCCAGGCGTCACATCCCATCAAAAATTGTGACAAGTTCAAGGCATTGAATCCGAACCAAAGACAGGAGGTCGTTCGGAGAAACAAACTATGTTCCAACTGCCTGTCAGATGCGCATACTGTACGAAATTGCACTAGCATGTTCACGTGTTGGACATGCAAAAGGAAGCATCATTCGTTGTTGCACACAACTGATCACAACGAAATGCATGCTAATGAACCCCGTTCAACGGTGGATAGCCAGTCACCGTCTCCATCCACTTCCTCTTCCACTCAACATACACCATCGAACCAGGCTAAGAATTTTATACCCCCCTCCAGGACTGCTTCAGTAAATAATACGTACGTAGCCGAAAACCATAAAGTACAAACGGTTCTTCTGGCTACTGCTTTAGTCAAGGTCTTCCCAAATGTTGGACAACCTGTGATGCTGAGAGCATTACTTGATCCTGGAGCGGAGGCTTCGTTCATCTCTGAGTCTGCTGCACAACTGCTAAAGTTAAAAATGGAGAATAATCATGCTAACATCCGTGGCGTCGGAGAAGACAATACCAGTATATCCAGGCATCCGGTATCATTAACGATACATTCGAATGTGAATAAGGATTTTAACATTCAGTTGAGGGCGTTGGTCTTACCCAAGCTTACGTCTATGCTCCCGACGCAGCATATATCGTGTGACAACTGGAGTCACATCCAAAATATTCAGCTTGCGGACCCATCGTTTAGTAAACCAGGTGAGGTCAACATGCTACTTGGTAGCGATGTGTATCCAGCTATTCTACAAGAAGGGATTATCAAGGGACCACCAGGAACCCCCATGGCCCAGCAAACAGAACTTGGCTGGGTGCTTTCGGGCGGAGTCAATTTCAAGGTTCCCCCAACAGTAACATCGCTGCATACAACCATTGAGAACCAAGAGGGAAAATATTTCGATAGGATTCATCCAGCAGTGCAATATTCAGCCGATGCTCCTCCTGGTCAGCGAACTGTGCTTCCTAATAAAAACCATAATTCAAATTCTAGAGTGACCACTAATACTGGAGGACTAACTTCTACGATCCAGTATCAAGGGAATAAGACAAAGAATTCTGGACGAAAAGGAAATTCGGCGAACTCTAGCAATTCGAAGAACGCAGCGGCTTCGTCTGGTCATCAAGGCCAGCAAGGTTATCCCGATGGCTGCCATCATAAGAAACACCGAAATGGTCATTCTCGACACCATCATTCTACCAATGGATCGAATTCACCGTCAGGCAATGCTAGCAACGCAAATGTTAGTCGCCGCCGAGAGAAACGTCCAAGGCCAAGCAGTGGCATTCGCGGCGTAAGTTGGGCACGTCCTCAACTGCAACGACCTCAGCCACAGCAATCACGTTGGATTCTAAACGCAGACGGTGCTACGCAGTTGGCGACTACTTCAACATTTCGGGCTTTAACACAGGCTAACCGTACGCATCAGACGGCGAACGTACAAGCGGTCAAGAACAATCTTACACGACCGGCTATAACCCAACTAAGCGGACGTCATGCTGAATCAGCAGCCTCATCTGGGCCATACCGATCTCAGCAATTGCTAAACGGCCGCATTCCAAGGCAAGGTAGAATTGCACAACTACAAGGTCCTCAACTCAACGAAAACTACACCGCTCAAGAACAAAGGCCAAATAATCTCAATGGTCCGATCTGTTCACAACTGCCAACGCAGTTTCAACCGAGCTTAGCAGATTTTAGTCTAACCAACCAGAACATCAATCTGAACCTGTGGAATAGTGCAAATGTTCACCAAACAATTGCCGCGGCTAGAATGTCGAAGCCAGTTGATTTACGAAAAGTGAAATCGGGTTCACAACACACCAGCAAAGGCAAACCAGCGAATGTGTTCCACAATCGCAAACAACGACATACGGGGACCCCATACATGAGGTTAAATGGCGGAATCCTAAACAGCATAAAAAGAGGAGAAAAACAATTCCTACTGTAGCTGTCTCACCAGTTTTATCTAAGTGATACCCTCGTAACACCGCCCAGGCACCGCGAATCACGTGTCTGGGGGCACCACTCTCACGGAGTCGGTGTCTAAGTTGGACTTTCGGTAACAAGGTTAGGGGGATATAAGATGAAGAATAGGAAAGATGCCGGCACCCTTCGAGAATTCATACCAACGGAAAACGAATTGTGGACACATGGTCCAGCCACCAGTCAAGAAGAAAGATACCTGGCTTGGGGACTATTTCATCCTGCGGCACAATGGAACGAAGGTTGCTATTGATCAGCAGATTATTCTTCCTGATAACAATCTGGATTCGCAACCTCCCTGGCTTAATCAAGTGCCAGTTTGTAATTCAACAACATATTGTTACGCTACGTACGGAGTTACGTTACAGCCCACGCTGTCACGTGTCTGGGGTTCATCACTTCTCGCCGTCTGGACGCAACGCTCTGGGGGCACCCTCTTAACACCGCCCAGGCACCGCGAATCACGTGTCTGGGGGCACCACTCTCACGGAGTCGGTGTCTAAGTTGGACTTTCGGTAACAAGAGTAGAGGATATAGAAGATGATGAACAGGAAAGATGCCGACACCCTTCGGGAAATCAGACCAACAGAAAGCGAACTATGAACACACGATCGAACCAACACTTCAACATATTGACGACTACGTCGTTCAACTACAACGTCAAACGGTCAATGTTCCGAACATTTAAGAAAACCAACTAATGGAGTTGGTCTTGCTGTGCCCAGTGGGCGAAAATTCGGAGCTTGACAAATGTTCATCAAATCAACCGGAATAGTGACCTCAACCAATTGAATAAGGTAAGGGCTTATTCAAATCGTTGCCGCGGCTGATCCGGCAAATATCGCCTTTCAGGCACTTCTCCACAACATGTCGAAGATTTTTCAATTACCTCGAGCTACAAGGTTGGCACTCTATAGCCAACCGAGCCTTCGTTCTGTCACACACACACACACACACACACACACTAACACTCATAACCAAAATATGAATTACTGTAAATATAACTAATAAACAATAATGGATTATAATTTAAATCATACCAATATAACACTAATAATTGCCACCCCCCTGCCCATCCACAATGGTCGCGATGATGAACAGCAGAAGTGATGGCGGGGACATTTAATAGCACTTAATGACACTTTCTTGATACGAAGAAGATGAATCCTAGGTCAAGTATCTCCGTGCTAATCTGATCATCGGAACCACACAAACAACCCGTTTCGAAGCGTCATCGCCGGCCCGGCAAGATGTTGCAGCACTAACAGCAACAGCCAACAATAACGATTAGATGAATCGATTTATCAAACGATAAACTTAAAAAATCAAGTCATTGCCATCAAAACACTCCAAATCCACCTCGTCGCAGTCAGTATCACCAGAAGGTATGCAACAGAGATCGGTCGCAGGTTACCCTGATATTCGAATGCACTCAAAATGACGTGACCCCCTAAGCAGCGGCAATTCACAAAGCACTGGTTCCATAGAACAGTTCATTTGCCGATGAAAAATTCCTGTTCGGTAATACGGTGGTTTTTTGGTCGGCGAAATCTGCTGTTTTCAACGGAAAACAAAACGGAGAAAATAAACAGCTCGAGACTGCCTATAGAAAGGGGCATCACTATATAACATAATAGTTAATTGGTGCTTTGATTTAAGAAGAAAATCAGTTGCTGGGCGTAATATTTTAACTTTCGGTGTATCTTGTCTCTTGTGAATATAGAAATATTGAATTAAATTTAATTTGAAGGCAAAGTGTGCCAACAATAAAAATCCAGAGCGGTTAAAGACAAAAACCTCTTGTGTTAGTTTTCTTTTTTGTGATTTTTTTTTTTGGTCAAGTGAACGATCACGGGACCATACAAATTCGGCTGTGTCCGTAGCGACACTTAGAAATTTTCGTTTCCGAGGTCGTCGTCGTGTATCCGAACCGTATCCGAGGTTTGTAAAATTTTCCATAATAGTTTATTTTTCCGGGCAAGGTTATTAGCCTTACGCCAACCTTTCTCAGGATGTCGCTGCATGCGTTGGTTCACCACTTGGCGGACGCCAAAGTAGCTATCCAGGGGTGTCACGTGGAGACTGCATGTCAACTTGGATGAACAGGGACAAGAACCTTATAACCTAGCCTTGTGCCAACCTTTCTCAGGATGTCGCTGCATGTATTGGTTCACTACTTGACGGGTGCCAAAGTAGCTATCCAGGGGTGTCAATTTTTGACATTTTTATATATGTGAAAAACAATTTCGATAAATTGTTTGTCAGTGATTAAAGAAAGTATGATATTGACAGTCGGCTTTTCACTTCATCGCGATTGTAACACCAGAAATAATTTTTGTATCAGCGTCCCACGTTGGGCGCCAATGTAACACCAAAAACGTTCATGGTATTAACATAAAATAGTTAGTTATCTCTCGTAGGATACTTGTGGGAGTATAAGTAGATGAATGTGCCGACGTATGGCACGTATTCCTTATACCTCCCATCGATCCATGGGATATGTTCATCTTTATTGAAGAATGTGTAATTGTAAACATTTATGGGACGCACGTCCACTTCCTGGTTGTACCGAATCCGATGCACATATTGGACGACATCTCCTTCGAGTGGATAGATAAATAAACGATTGAAGTCTAATTCGAATAAGTGAGTTAAGACACCAAAGTAATCAATAAAAAAGATAACAGATAGCACTGCCAGCAAGCGTTTTAATTTATTTAAAATATTCACTAGAGACAACATTCCGATGCGGTCACACAACACATAACTCAGATTATATTTCGACTAATTACAATTGTAATCCTACAGTGTAGGATGTCCGCGGACGAGCGTGTGCATGAGCATGCACACGCGGTGGCAATTCGCGACACCACCACCTTTGATTAAACACGTTAATCGACTGACTTGAAAAGGGAAGAAATTGGATACAACCAAAAGATAACATACTTCTGCTCTCTCATTGCCACGTCCTTCGATGTGTGGTAGGTTACATCGGTAATCTGATGATCGAAGAGAGCGGGACAATAAGAGAACAGAAACATGCTGTACGATTACCTTGGGGTGGATTTGGTTGTATGTGCATGAATCAATGTAGTTCTGAGCGGAACCCGTTGACCTGATTCGGTAGTATGGTGAGTTCAGTGTACATTGATCCATACGAAGGCAGAACTGAGAAAGAGAGGGGAATTGAGCTGATGATATTCACCTGCAAAAAGAGAACATTGATCCCCAGCGAATGAAGTGTCTGGAGAAAAACCGAAGTAACGCTAGGGAAATATTATCACGTGATTCAATCGAATGTGCTGATAAATTTCCCAAGCGGATCTGCAATGATACGACAACTTTGTCCGGCTGGATTTGGTTGTCGCTAATCTACATGGACACGAGTTGCCGTATGGCAAAAAAGGTAAGCTAAACTCATTTATGCATTGTCTGCGTGGTACAATGAGTTTAGCTATGTGTCCTTGGTGGAAACATGCTTTGCAGGTGAACAGGTAAGTAGGGGGGGAATGGGGTTGATTTGACGCGCTGAAAGGCGGTCGAAATAAGGTAGGAAATGTTCGTTGGAATTGTGGGTTGTTTCTCATGTAGAATAGAGAAACCCCCCACAGTACTCCCCCGCCAGTGACGTAGTCACGAAATAATGGTAGGGCGGAAGGAGTAGTTTGATGGGTGTCGAAAGGAAGTGAGGTTGGTGATGGATTGAAAGGATGGCTAGACGCTTGAACGATAAGGTAGGTCTTCTCGCTTCGGAAGGCGCGGTGGTGAGGTATTGGAACTGTCCTGAGTGACGAGTTCTTTGCTCGGTGGGCCTGGGTCGATACAAGGAGTGGACACGTTGTTACCGCGTTGATGCCACATGGGCAAGGGGTATGCGGCGTGGTCCACTGACCTGTTATGGGCCATTTGGACCAACAGGTTAGTCGTCCGAAAAGGTCAGGGCCTATCGGGCTGGAAGAGGTTCGAGCCAGGGTTGATCGCAACCGCGGGAGTCCCTAGAAAGAAGAATTCTTGCGTGGGAGTAATGGTGGTAGAGGCGGGCGTCCTGACTATTGTTTGCTACTCGGAGTAGCGGGTGGATAGCAAGGAGCTGGCCTGGGGAGTCGGGTATCCTACTGGTTGTTTGCTACACGTAGTAGCTATGGTTCAGTGAGGAGCCGAAGTTGTGAAAGGGCGTGAAGCCGAAAGGATTGAATGGGGGCGTCGTGTGCCAGTATGCCACTACGGGCCAGTAGGTCGAACTATGTCGAATGGTTTGGTCGGTGTCGAACGATGTCGACAGGGTTGCGTAGGGTTGAGGGACGGCGAGCTGGGTTACGTGGAGTCGGCTGGTGGGCGTCGTTGTGCCGAGGTTGAGAGAGAAGTCGGTTTGAAAGAGAGGGCGGAGTCTGAGGAGTGTTGCGTGAAGTTGGGCGGAGGAGAAGGGTGTCGGGTTAATGGAGTGAGATTGAGCCGATGCCGAGGAGGTGTGTTAATGCGGTGTTGTGCGTGGGTGTGTGCCCGGAAGGGGCTTACAATGGTTTATAATATGATTATTTACAG
Organism: Microdon myrmicae; assembly: GCA_963931805.1. Lineage (NCBI taxonomy): Eukaryota > Metazoa > Arthropoda > Insecta > Diptera > Syrphidae > Microdon > Microdon myrmicae. Next base: position 174,002,505 of record OZ007497.1, on the reverse strand, counting down.
TCAGTTATTTTCTAGGGATTATATGCTTAATTACATACAATATCTTATTTATTAATTACACTTTTTCTTAAATATAATAATAATAATGCAAAAAAATATTTTCTTTGATTATGAAATAAAATTAAGTAATGTTCACAGATTCAATTAAAACTAAATGTGTTAAAAAGTAAAAAAACCGTCTTCATTGACGTTGTTAGTGAACAATTTATGTTGTATTGTACATCTAGTGTAAAGAGAACGTTTACTTGTATATATGGTATTCGGCATTGTTTATGTGTATATAGAAACCTTAAACTTATAGATTTCACATAGATTTCCCAACGTATATGTATATTTGTTTGTTTCTTTCATTGTTGGAAATTTTTTGCTTATGTTGGTTTTGCTATGAAAATAATTTATATATCGTTTAAAACTAGAAACAGTTTTATATGTATGTATATACACATCATTGCTGTAGTAAGATTTCTTATGTTAAGGTTTTTATGCATTAAGTTTTATATCTGCTTCTAGAATAGCAGTAGTATCTCAATTTTTCTATCAGTTATAATTTCAGTTTCATAGATTTTAAAGCCTATTCTTAGGATTTGCTGTTTCTGATCGAAACTTCTTAAATACGAAATTTCCATAAATCAAATGTTTTACAAGAAATTCATTAAGTACTTAAATCGAATAGTAGAGATACTTATTCTTAAATTGTAAAAAGAAGATTCAATGAATTAAAAATAATAATAATGATAATAATAATAAACAAGCACTGCTTTTGGCTTTAAAATTATGCACAAGAGTTTCATGATCTTTCGTCATGCATTGTTACTTAGGTTTACACATTCTGCTTAATTCTATGCTATAATTCTAATTCCTTACTACGACAAATTTGATATAAGCAGAGGAATGATAATTAAAGATACTCCGTATTCACATACAAAAACACATTAAAGTAAAAACTTAAAGCTAAATCTAGGGAAAAAGTTGTTTAAACTACTGTACTACATTATTTGCATTGGTGTTTTTTGTTTTTATTTATTTATAATTTTTTTCAATCTGGGTCTCGATCAGGGCTATTCCCTAAAAATTTACTCGCCTGTGTCGTTGATATTGGTGATGGCGCAGATGATGAAGATGCAGATGCTGTCCCTGATGGGGTGATAATTCTCGCTTAATCCTCATCTTTGAAAATTTTCACTTTTATGAGTCACGACGATGTATCTGTTGCTTGATTCTGCCACGCCACTTTGTATATTCTTTCTTCAATATATTTTTATTGTTTTTGAAATTTAGCCCCGTTTCCGAAATGTTATTGCTTAATTTTGTTTAATTTTGAACGTTTATGGAATTTTGAATTTTTTGTTGATTAAATTTCTTTATTGTCTTTTTTAAATAATTGATTTTATTTATTTTCAATGAAGTTTTGTTGATTTTTTGTTAATTATTTTTGTTGAACGATTGTTTAACTTTTTACTTTAGTTGAATTTTGTTTAATGTTTTGTCACTGCGCTCCGTTAAAGTTTTTGTTTTTATTTGAACGTTTTTGTTGAAGGTTGCGTGCTGTTTTTTCGGGTTCACCACTGTGGGGGTATAAGTGTAGATGGATAAATAGACGTTTGAAGTCTAATTCGAATAAGTGAGTTAAGACACCAAAGTAATCAATAAAAAAGATAACAGATAGCACTGCCAGCAAGCGTTTTAATTTATTTAAAATATTCACTAGAGACAACATTCCGATGCGGTCACACAACACATAACTCAGATTATATTTCGACTAATTACAATTGTAATCCTACAGTGTAGGATGTCCGCGGGCGAGCGTGTGCATGAGCATGCACACGCGGTGGCAATTCGCGACACCACCACCTTTGATTAAACACGTTAATCGACTGACTTGAAAAGGGAAGAAATTGGATACAACCAAAAGATAACATACTTCTGCTCTCTCATTGCCACGTCCTTCGATGTGTGGTAGGTTACATCGGTAATCTGATGATCGAAGAGAGCGGGACAATAAGAGAACAGAAACATGCTGTACGATTACCTTGGGGTGGATTTGGTTGTATGTGCATGAATCAATGTAGTTCTGAGCGGAACCCGTTGACCTGATTCGGTAGTATGGTGAGTTCAGTGTACATTGATCCATACGAAGGCAGAACTGAGAAAGAGAGGGGAATTGAGCTGATGATATTCACCTGCAAAAAGAGAACATTGATCCCCAGCGAATGAAGTGTCTGGAGAAAAACCGAAGTAACGCTAGGGAAATATTATCACGTGATTCAATCGAATGTGCTGATAAATTTCCCAAGCGGATCTGCAATGATACGACAACTTTGTCCGGCTGGATTTGGTTGTCGCTAATCTACATGGACACGAGTTGCCGTATGGCAAAAAAGGTAAGCTAAACTCATTTATGCATTGTCTGCGTGGTACAATGAGTTTAGCTATGTGTCCTTGGTGGAAACATGCTTTGCAGGTGAACAGGTAAGTAGGGGGGGAATGGGGTTGATTTGACGCGCTGAAAGGCGGTCGAAATAAGGTAGGAAATGTTCGTTGGAATTGTGGGTTGTTTCTCATGTAGAATAGAGAAACCCCCCACATACTCCTCCGAGGTTATTAATTTAATATATTTACCCGTTGGCTCTAGCTCTGGTCTTCTCCAAGTCTCTTGGGGGCGGTTCCGCTGTGGTAGAGTCCGAGTAAGTAAGCGCATGTTGTTTTAGTTTATTATATTTTCAGAATACCTTTTTACACTGATTACTTTATTACAAGTAACAGGCTCGCAGCCTTCGCATTTCCCAATGATTATTTCCACTTAATTGCCCTGCTTAAGGTGCAACGGTATTGGCTTAAGCAATTACTTAATTGATTGGTGCATATACCGAACCAATTAAAGTACATTGGCCCATGTTCAAATCGTATCGTTCGATCGATTTGCGTTTCGTTGCTGTGTCTGTCCTTCCGCAGATCTCAGCATTTTGATCGACGCTCAGTGAAGTCGACGCTAATAGCCTTTGAAAGCACCGACCGTGTCATATAACATGTATGACACTTGTTTTCGGGCATGAAGCAAAAAATCCGCTTGAAATATGAAAGCGTCTGAATAGATCCGAGAACAGGTGCTTGCTTGGTTTTTGAATGTGAAGCAAAGTGCATTTAGCGTGTGGCCTTAGGAAGTGGTGATGTGACATCGTATGTCAATTGTTTGATTGCATCGGGTGCAATGATACACGATAAGCGTTTAGCTTTGGAAGGTGGGTATGAATGAATAAATATGGCAACGTATGCGATATGAACATTAATTGCCTGTGGGAAAAGGCGTAAGTTAATTGTTTGTGCATTGCTTTGTGTGCAATATGAATGTTAGTTGTAAGGATGATTGCTAATTGAGGGGGTTCCGTGGCGAGGTGTAACACGATTTAACATCTCACCTTAATGTGTTTGGATTTGTATTCATTAAGAAAGTTTAAAACAGTGTTCCATATAACGAAGCCTCCGCAGTGCACTAGGAATTAAAACTTTGTGATTTTCGAAAGCTATTGTGGGGATGTAGAAGTATTTGCGTCAGACACGGGCGCGCGGTTCACTTTCTTTCCCATGATATTGCTCCGACGAATATCCACGAAAATCCTGGTAAATGCAATTAGAGAAAAAACTCAGAGGTTGTTCCGCTGTACTTTCATTTTTTATTGTTCTCGTTTGATTTACAATCTACACATTTGAATTTATTCTTTATTTATCATTCAAGGATTCCACGTGCACAAATAAAGTGATCAAATGTAACTATTTTCGGGAGGACAATTAAACCGACTTTTCGTGGCAAACATAAAACTTTACGCGAAAGATAAAATTTTCTGCATTGAATCTCGACTGTAATTTAACGAATGTTTAAATTAAAGTTTAGCGCGGCGGCGTGACATCACTGTTACGGTTGGATAGCGACTGATTTGGTTAGGGGTGAAATTCTGTGTTCTCGATTTTGCACACAGGACAACCAAAAGAGACCACGCCTCTGCTCCCTCGTCGTCACGCCCGTCGAAGTGTGGTAACTTCGGTTAATTGATAATCGACGAACGTGGTAGAATGAGAGAACAGAAACACGATGTACTGTGATCTCGGGGTGGCTTGGTTGTGTGTGCTGGCTTCAAATGCAGCTTCTGAGCATGACCTACTGCCTTAGTGTTACGGCTGTGGTGATCTCAGAGTGCATTGAACCGTATGGAAACAGAGGAAATGAAGCCGGTGCTATTCACCTGCGAAAAGAGATTATTGATCCCAGGCGAATGGATGATCTGATGAAAATCGATAGGACGCTACATCGACTAGAGAAATGGCACCGTGGGAAAAACGTTAAGGAATGTTGGCAATTACCCAAGCCATTGAATGATGGTGCAACCGCGTCGTTTGATTCGACTTGATTGTTGCTAACCTACATGAATGAAATTTCCGGTGGAAATCTCATGGTTAGACTGCATAGGATAATGAGTTTAGCTAAGCGTCGTTTAGGAAATGTGGTATTCCAGGTGAATAGCATGAACGGTGGGATAGGGGTTGATGTGACGCGCTGTTACCGGTCGAACTAAGGCGGAAATTGTGGGTTGGTTCTCCATGTAGTATAGAGAACCCCCACACTATTTACTTCTCGTTCTCACTTGAACTCAATTGTGGTCCTTCGAATTTTTTATTTCTGGTTTCCGACGCGAAACACAGTTGTCCATTCCGCTATTTTGCTAATAACAGTACGTTGAATTCCTTTTACCTGGAGGATGCTCTATCAAACTCTTTCGAATCAACAATGCATGCGTAGTTCATTAGATCCAGTGGATATTAACTAAGCAAGCAAAATACAAAGCGGGCTTCTCTAATCAAAAACCCAACGTAAATCATCAATGACACTTGCCAGAAAGCTCTATAGTTTGCGTTCGAATATAGTTAGAATCTTAACTGGAATGAGAACATTCTCAAAGAATGCCACCATATACTTGGAAATTCCTAACAGATAAAAGAAATATTATACCCTATCTACTTTAGCTATATATAGAAAACACATGTTTGTCAAATTCGATTTACACAATTTCCGTTGAGCATATATTTTCCCAAAACTAGAATTCAATAACATATTTATTCAGAAACATGAAGAATGGCACTACACGTTCTCAATAAGATGCAAAATCGAAGAATGAATTGACGCTACACCATCAATGCTGTCATGAAAATAATGACCGCACACACCCTGTCATGAAAATAATGACCGCACACACCCTGTCCTACTCTTTTCTATGAATATTACCACAAACATTATTTAAGTGAGCTCAGGATTTGTTTCCCCTCTCCAATTATTTATCATGCACACGGCTTCATGTTAACAGTCTAATTTAAACGGAAAAATAACACAGTGTCGTTCTTCAGTCGAGCTACACGAATATAGAACGCTCTACCAAGTTATGCGTTCTCTCGTGGTAGCAATTTACAAACATTTGAAACTAATGTACTTTGAAACCTCCTTTTTTTTTAATTCTCTCCCCCTTCTTTCGTGTATATTGAGCATTGACTTTTACGGATATCAACACAATTCCGTGTCTCTGTGGGTATTATACAAAAAGACAAATCTCTAAATAGACGCATAAAGCACTGTTCCCCAAAAACGACTATTTTCCAACTTCTCTAAATTGGGAAATTTACTTTTGTCTCTTACAAATACGGATGTACAAATACGAGATGCACTCACCTCTCTTTTCATTATTTCTCAACAGCAATTAGTCATTTTATAGTCTCTACTTTTTCAAAATAACAAAGCCAGCCGTCGGTTGCACTGAAATTCAGTGGGAGCAGTTTTCTGAAGAAATTTGATTAAAATAGCGAAGAGTCGTCACCTCTTTAAAGCGTTAGAGTTATCTTATCGATTTTAATTTTTTTATGTACACCTAAGAAAACACTTCTCACTGCCGCGCAAAGTTAGCGTCTATGCGATAAATAACGACAAAACAACTGATTTCAAAAATGGCAGCCACTCGAAGGGACGTTGATTATCAGTTTAAAATGCGTTTCTACGTTTTACAAGCCACGTGTGGAGGTAAACACTTGAAGTGACTCGAACATACAATTGATCCCAGATTTGGAAAGAAATCCTACAAGGATAACAAGAGTTGAACACAACCGCTTCACAAATAAACCCAAAATGTTAATAAAAAAATGTTTACTGCAATTACCAAAATAATATTTTTTTGTTTTCTATACAATTTTCACTGCAATTAAACACCGTTTATATTTAAACTATATCAGCAATAACTACACAATGTTACAGACGATCAGAATTCGTCTACTTGTCAGAAAAATCTGCCTGTGATGATCGAAAGTATACCCCATGAGACGGATTTAATCAAACGCCACTTTTACGAGGCTCCTCGGATAAAAGGGATACACAAACCAGCGGGCAGATTCGAGTTAGACGGATTAAAATTTTGATATTTACGAAAAGGAAACGTAAACTCGCGCGTCAGAAATATAAACACCAGCACACGCCTACGTTTTAAATCAAATTTAATTCGTCTTCCTTTATTTCCAGCCTCTGATCGACGTGTGCACAGTATTCCGGTGAAGACGGCACTATTAACCAATGGCAAACAAGGTATTGTTAATGGTGATTAATTAGCGCCCTTCCTTGAGGGTTGTCATGTGCATTTTCACTTAATACGCGTCAGATCAATTACAACACTTAGACGGTAGTTATCTATCCCTAACTTGATTGCCGCGTGGGTGGCCGTCGGACCATTGAGTCCGATGAAAGTACATTAGATACTGTTTCTTCGCAGAACTTGGCGGTCGGTTTAAAATCTAATGAATGCCGGTGTCGATTCGGCGTTGTTATTAGATTACATGATAGAAATTATTTGCTGGGTTCCGAAAGCCGTAGGGAAGCGTAGAACAGTTGATAGATGAAGTGTATCTAAGATATAGCACGGAGTCATACGAAAGCTCTCAAGAAAGCTTTCTTAGGAGTTCTCAAAGAGAAATCCAAGGGCCAGAAACGGAGCGTCTTCAAGATATTGCACACGTTCACTGCTGGTAGCAGTATTGATAAATCGTACAGTAACTAAGCTTGTGTGAATTGAAAAGGATGTTAAATCGTTCAATACCTGGATAATTTTTATTGGCGGCCCGTTTCTTGTTCCTTGACCGACTATAAACTCTCCTATATTCAATGTGATGGACAATTTATAGACATAGCTTTGTCCTTAATAGCGATAAGGAAGGAATTCATGCGAAATCATAACGCGTTATCGTCTTTTAACATACCTAATCCCTCATCATATTAGATACAATATTTTAACATCAATTTTAAGATGATATTGGCATAATTCAGATTGTCCGTTTTGTGTTAAATACGCACCGTTTTATTTTATAATCTGTGGCCATTTTAGTGGTAATTTCATGATGGGTGGCTCATAGAAATCCCTAATCCCAGTTGGCAAAAACCTAGAATAAGTTCAGTAAGAAGACCCTTAGTATATACTCACAGTTAGGGCAGTTTGTCGTAAGGATCCATATGGTAGGTTTGATTCCGAAGAGCAGCAGGCCGGCCAAATACCACTCCAATAAGCTGTAGTCTATGTTAAATGATCAAGATATATCGGTGGCAATCTTTCAGTGTCTAAAATCAGTGAAATTGGTAATGAATCTCATGGTTCGTGGCAACATTGTTCGGAATCCCTGCTTCGAGCAGAAGATTCGCTGAGCCGAGTGCGATTTTTTTTTTTTTTTCCACATTTATTTAACAATTCAATTACAGATTTTACTTAAGACTAAGTGTTAACTTGAATTTTACAAATATCATTCTTACATTAACTTACTGACTCTTCGCAAGCACTCTAAATTATACATTATCATTTTTCTTATGCCATCCGGCGTACAATAACTTGTGTTTTTATAACATGTTACAATAATTGATATGTTTTCTTTTTAAAATTTGTTCTATTGTTTCTATATCATCTCTTCGAACGTCACTACCAACCAGCAACTTATGCTTGATACATTGAATTCGGACCTCAACAAGATATATCAGTGGGGATTATCTAACCGAGTAGAATTCAATGCCTTCAAAACTCAGTGCTGTCTCTTGTCGTCAAAGGCGAACGCCAAAGTAAATTACTGTCTATGAACGGCACTTGCATCGACGAAGCCAAGGAACTATCAATCCCCGGCAGTCGAATTAATTCGGCTCTTAATTGGAATGACCACATATTTGAAGCTGCGATAAGTGCAGCCAAAAGTATGGGGTTCCTTAAAAGGTGCAAAAGATGCTTCACTCCATCCAACCTGCCCACTATTTACAAGGCGTATATTCGTCCCAAAATGGAGTTCAACTCCCATATTTGGTCAGGGGCATCCAAAACGGCACTACACGTGCTCGACAGAATGCAAAAGCGAGCAGTGAACCTTATTGGGCACTCAGTCGTAAGTCGATCAATTCCGTCGTTAAAACACAGGCGCAACGTATCATGCTTATCTCTTTTCTATAGGTATTACCACGGTCGTTGCTCAATTGAACTTGCTGAATGTGCCCGTCAATCTGTGAATGCGCATTAGTTCAAGTGGACTTCAGGTGCGCAAATAAACATAGAGAGCCATTCTTTAGTCGAACCACACGAATGTGGAATGTTGTCACTGGTCATATGTTTCCTGGTCGTTGTGATGTCCAGAACAACTCAACATAAAGTTTTGCAAGAAATTAAACGAAATATAAATATAAAAAATTGGCGCAAGGCTAGTAAGCTTGCCCGGAAAAACAAATTATTATGGACAATTTAACAAGTCTCGGATAAGGACCGGATACCGGTGGAGAGACTTGCTAAACAAGACCAAGACCGGATCCCGGTTGTAGTGCCGATGATGATGATGATGAAATATAAAAAAATCACCAGGATTTCATCTTATTTCAGGTTAAATACCTCACTTAGCAAGGCTAGTAAGCTTGCCCGGAAAAACAAATTATTATGGACAATTTAACAAGTCTCGGATAAGGGCCGGATACCGGTGGAGAGACTTGCTAAACAAGACCAAGACCGGATCCCGGTTGTAGTGCCGATGATGATGATGATGAAATATAAAAAAATCACCAGGCTTTCATCTTATTTCAGGTTAAATACCTCACCGGCCTCCAAAGGAAGCCCTAGCAAAGCTAACAAACCTCATTAACCCTGCACTAAGTATGTTCCAGATTTATGCAAAAAAGGTGAAGTGATAATGATAGCTAAACCAGGAAAACCACCTAGTGAAATAACATCATACAGACCAATTTCCCTGTTACCTATTGTGTCAAAATTATTTGAAAAACTAATACTAAAAAGGCTAAAACCAATACTAGAAACCAAGGTTTTATTCCAGATCAGGAGGATGGGTGCGAACATACAGGGCAAAGTTACTGATTGATTTCAACCCGGCGAAGGCCAGGACGATCCTTGTCCCTGTTCAACCCAAGTTGAGATGCAGTCTCCACGTGACACCATTGGATAGCTACTTTGGCATCCGCCAAGTAGTGAACCAATGCATGCAGCGACATCCTGAGAAAGCTTGGTGCAAAGCTAATAACCTTGCCCGGAAAAACGAATTATTATGGAAAATTTAACAAACCTCGGATATGGGCCGGATACACGACGACGACCACGGAAACGAAAATGGCTAAACGATTTAAGAATTTTTACATGGAACGTCCGCTCACTATACAGACCTCGAGTTGCACAGCATCTAGCCGATGCCCTGTCCGAATATAAGGCTGACATAACAGCATTACAAGAAATACGAGGGTTGCCTTTTATATTTTGGGATTAGAGAACAAAAACAAATATTGATCATCAAAAATCACTTTATTGTTTTTCAAAATATTCCCCATGAAGATCTATACACTTTTGCATGCGTTTGAACCAATTGTCGAAGCACTTTTGCCACTCTGATTGAGGTATCTCCAACACATGCATTCTGAATGCAGCAACCGCTTCTTCAGGTGTCGAAAAACGTTGACCTCTCAGTTTGTTTTTTAAGTACGGGAATAAAAAGAAGTCATTCGGTGCCAAGTCAGGACTATACGGCGGATGACCCATCAAATCGATGTTTTGGGTGCTCAAAAATGCAGTTGTCGCAGCCGATGTGTGAGAGCTCGCATTGTCGTGGTGAAGAGTGATCCGTCTTCGGCGGTTGGTTTTCCTGATTTCTTGGAAGACAACTGGCAAACAAATGGTTGTGTACCACTCAGAATTGACTGTTCTGTGTTGTTCTAGTGGTACGGTTGCGACATGTCCAGTTTTTCCGAAAAAACAGGCGACCATTTGCTTGGAAGTGCTTCGTGCGCGAACAACTTTTGTTGGATTTGGGTCATCTTGCAACACCCAGACAGTCGACTGCTGTTTACTTTCGGGCTCATACGCGTAAATCCACGATTCATCACCTGTCACGATGTCATAGACGTGTTTCGAAGCACCGCGACCGTATTTTTTGAGCATTTCTTTCGACCAATTGACACGAGCCTTTTTTTGGGCGATTGACAAATTGTGTGGGATCCAACGCGAACAAATTTTTTTGACAGTCAAATGTTTATGCAATATTGAATGTATGCTGGTCCCACTAACGCCTAAGGTTGTCTCAATCTCACGATAGGTCACATGACGATCTTCCAATATCAGTTCGCGCACAGCATCAATGGTTTTCGGAACAACAACTGATTTTGGACTACCTTCACGAAATTCATCTTGGAGTGAACTACGACCACGATTGAATTCACAATACCATCGATAAACACTGGTCCTTGATGGAGCTTCATCGCCAAAAATTGAATTAAGTTCATCCATGCACTGTTGCTGAGTTAATCCACGCCGAAAGTTGTAAAAAATAATCGCACGAAAATGTTGACGATTTAATTCCATTTTTGGGCCGAGATGAATCTTTTAAGTTACTGTAAACAACACAAATAGCGCTCGTATGTCAAAACGTTCTGATTGGGTATAACCTCAAAAATGTCCAACTTTACGACAGAGCTGTCAATTGCCGGATTGCAACACTAGGGTTGCCAAATCCCGAAACATAAGAGGCAACCCTCGTAAGATGCACAGGGAGTGGTGTTATCCAAAGAAACGAATATGACATTTATTACAGCTGTCATGCAAAACACCATGTGCTCGGGGTAGGCTTTCTAGTCAGCCAAAAACTAAAGCCTGCCATCATCGACTTTAATGCACTAAATGAAAGGCTATGCACTCTTCGCGTGCGAGGCAAGTTTAAGAACATAAGCCCCATAAACGTTCACGGGCCTAGAGAGGAGTCCCCTAACGACGAAAAAGAAGAATACTACGAGAACATCGAACGGGCCCTCAAAGTCTGCCCAAGATACGATGTGAAAATCGTTCTTGGTGACTTGAATGCGAAAATAGGTCGGGGGCTGGTTTTCAGGCACTACACAGGTTCCCATAGTTTGCATGAGAACACTAACCGAACTGACAGCATCGAGAAACTTGGTCGTTACAAGTACAAGGTTTCCGCGTAAAGATATCCACAAAACCACCTGTGTATCACCTGATGGAGCCACTCGCAACCAAATTTACCACGTGTTGATAGATCGCCTCCACTCCTCGAGTCTGATGACGGTACGGGCGTACCGAGGTGCCAACATCGACTCAGATCACTATCTTGTTGGTACAGTTTTCCGAGCGCAGATTGCATTACGGAGAGGTATTGCATCCTCGGATCAGATTCGAATCAACACGGCTGCCTTACGCAATGAGAATACCAGTAACACCTTTGGTCATGCGTTAAGACTGCCACTCGAAGCGCTCGTCGGAGGAAGAGTAAGTCCTGGGGCCAGAATGCCGGGCATAGAAGAGAAATGGACACGCATTAAGAATACTGTCATAAGTACTGCCAACTCCATTTTGGGCAGTAGTCGTAGAGATCGGAACGACGGGTTTGATGATGAGTGCAAACTAGCGACTGAACATAAGAATGCTGCATCCCGAACAATGCAGCAGTCTCATAGAACGCGGCTGCGCGAGGAGAAATACAAAGAGCTCAGAAGATCTGAAAAAAGACTTCACAGACAAAAGAAAAGTGCCTGGGTTTAAAACCTTGTCTGTGAAATAGAGAAAAGTAGAAAGCGAGGACCGCGAAAGGCGGGTAAGTTCTACCAAATAATCCGCAGTATGACGCGGTTCACACCACGCTGCACTTACTGTAAGGATAAAGAGGGTAATCTGATCAGCAATCCTGAAGGTATTCTGGAGCGATGGGAAGTGCACTTCAATGAATTACTAAATGGTCAGCTCACAGAAGAATTGGAGGCTCCACCAATGCAAGATCAAGACCAAATGCTACCGTCACCAAGCATTGAGGAAACATTAAAAGCCATAAGACAGCTCAAATCAAATAAAGCCCCCGGAGCTGATGACATACCAGGTGAGCTGATCAAACAAGGAGGGACAGCGTTACATCACGCAATTCATGAGATCGTGGTGCACGTATGGGAGCAAGAAGAGATACCGGAAGATTAGCGTCGTGGTATAATTTGTCCCATGCATAAGAAGGGAGATATCAAACTGTGCAGCAACAAACTGATACGACTTTGTAGGTTGACCATGAACAAGGTAACTTGTCAATTAAATTAAGCGGGATTGCTGTCCAAACCAATAAACATCTATAATGGACTCCGACAAGGGGACGGTCTGGCCTGCCACATCTTCAACCTGGCATTGGAGAAAGCAATCCGTGACTCTGGCGTTACAACAAGAGGGACTATTGTCACCAAGTCCAGCCAGATACTTGCCTACGCAGATGACATCGACATCATCGGTAGAACCGAATCGACTGTACAGGAATCCTTCACCCAGATCCAGCAGGCGGTACAAAAACTGGGACTGCACATTAATGAGGGAAAAACTAAGCACATGGTGGCAACTTCTGCGAAGAGAAGACCTAACGTTGGTCAAACGATCAGGGTAGTGGAGCACGAATTTGAAGTAGTGCAATCCTTTCACTACCTTGGGTCAATAGTATCAGCTGATAACAGTATGGAAGAAGAAATACGCGAACGGCCTATTAAATCCAACAAAGCCTACTATGGTCTATCAAGGCTCTTTAAATCCCGGAATTAATCCAAAATATCCAACTCATGTATGGATCCGAGACCTGGGTGCTCAATAAAAGGCTGTAGGGGTTAAAATACTTCATCGATATTCCCACCTACTTGTCCCACCGAGAGCTAAAGGCACCCAGTTCACCCGCAGGCTTTAGAAAAGTAAAAAAAAGTCAAGCACTAGTATGTTGTTTGAATTAACGTTTATTTATTTATTGTGGTGTAGCTTTACAAAATCCGTTCAAGTTCGTGAACCTTAAGTAATTATTTATTCAAAAATAAAATGTCACAACCTCATGTAATCGTTTGCGTAGTTAATCAAACACCTAGCCGTTTAAATATTGCGTACGCACGTCGCGCGTAGGGATTCTGAACCAGGTGACATGGAAACAGCACAACCGTTTGAATTAATGACGCCGATAAATAGTGTAAAGACTGCACTCGTACACGCTATCTTAAATACACGCCCATCAATTTGCGATGACCATTCGTTGAGCTCAATGATCCGACTACTCAGCGATGCGCGCTGGAGAGTATGAAGGGACGTCTGTGCTCTGTGGTGGTTATTACTCGACTGACTAGTTAAAAGCAAGAAAAAGTTCATCGCGTCGTGGCAGTGGAGTCATAGCTAAGTAATCTCACTGCCACTTACTAGGAACTTGAAAGGGATTGCTATGCTCGCATTGGGATTTCAGTTCCAGCGAATCCTCGCCGTATAAGCTGAGTTGGATTCGTTGGTTGTGTATACTGGGAAATTGGTTTTGGCGGCATAGCCAAGTATGATCAAGGGTCTTGATTGCTGTGATCGTTTCGCGGAAAATTAGCTGTCGCTTGGGTGCAAGCGAGAAGTATAGTTCAAGGAGGAAATGAACCGAAATGGTTTTTGGCGGAAATTGGAATTGCTTGAGTGCGAGCAAGGAATATCATTTAGATAAGATATTAACCGAAGCAATTTTGGGGGAAATGTATGCGACTCGGTATAGTTGGTGGTGATGGTTAATGTTCCGTTGTAGGTTTGAATATGCGTTTTATTACAGCATATGCATTTGGGGAAATTAAGATTGCTTGGTCACAAGGAAGGAATATAACTTAAGTAAAGAAGTGACCGAAGCAATTTTGGGAAAATGTATGTGGCGTGATGTAATTGAGGGAGATGATTAATATTCCATTGTAAATTGGAATATGCATTTATTTCAGCTTGGGAAATGGGTTCCTGGTAAATAGGGGGATGTATGCAATTACGGACTAGGGACGGATGATGTTGTATATTAGGATGGATACGCTTGCAGGTTTTGCATGGTTGCGAATATGTGTATTGCAGGTTTGGGATGGGGAGTTGGGTTGAGGTGACGGGCTGTTATCGCTCAAGATTGGTTGGCATTGTGGGTTGGTTCTCCGTGTGGTATAGAGAACGCCCACAAGGCACTCTGAACTCTTAGCCGCGTTCGAGAGAAAGGTCTTAGGGAGAATTGTTGGCCCCGTATGTGAGGAAGGACGATTCCGGAGACGCTACAACCACGAGTTGTTCGCGATCTATCTCGAAGCTAATGATGTAATAAAAATCAAGTTCGGTAGACTCCGGTAGGAGGGATACCTCGCTCGAATGAGCGAAGAGGGGCCTGCCCGGAAAGACCTTTGTGGCAGGATGTATGGAAGGAGACAGAACACCAGACCTTGCCTGCGATGGAGGGATGGCGTAGACCAGGACGCCCAGAGCCTGGGAGTGCCAAACTGGATGACATTGGCTCGAATTCGGGACCGGTGGAGAGATTTGTTAAATAAGGCCAAGATCGGATCCCGGTTGTAGTGCCGATGATGATGATGATTATTCCAGATCACCAGTTTTGTTTTAGGGAAAAACACTACAATAGACTAAGTTTATAGAATCACAAATATAATCGAGAAAACTCTCGAAGACAAACAAGTCTGTGGGGGGTTTCTCTATTCTACATGAGAAACAACCCACAATTCCAACCAACATTTCCACCTAATTTCGACCGCTTTCAGTGCGTCATACTTACCAATTTCCATTATATGCATTCCCCTGTAAAACATTTCAAACGGATGTATAGCTAAACTCATCATCCTTTGCAGATAATGCATAATTGAGTTTACCTACATAAATGCCATACGGCAACTCCATTCTTGCTAATCATGAGTTTCCCATCGGAAATCTCATAATGTCGGTTAGCAACAACAAGTCTAAAAGAACGACGCTGTTGCAACATAGCAAAATAGCTGGGGTAATTGCAGCGTCTTAGAGTCTGGTTCTCACGCGAATTATTTCCCAAACATCAGCGGCGTCCTATCGACTTTCCCTCAGATCACCCATTCGCTTGGGATCAATGATCTCTCTTTGCAGGGGAGTAACATCCGCTAGGTTTCTCTCTCATTCGTATTTCTTTCCACGGTTCAATGTGCTCCGACTACACCATAGCCGTACCACTGGGTCAGTAGGTCGTGTCAGTAGCTGCATCTGATACCAACACACACAACCAAAGCTACCCCGAGATCACAGTATATCATGTTTTCTGTTCTCTCATTCTTCATGTCCGCCAATTACCCTATTAACAAAAGTTACTCATACTTTGACGGGCGTGAGGTTGAGAGAGCAGAGGCGTGGTCTCTTTTGGTTGTCCTGTGTGTAGAAAGAAATATGAATTTCAACCCTAATTCACACCAGTCACTATTCAATCACCATCGCGTGTAGTCACGCTGCCGCAGGAGTCGCTATTTGTATCTGAACCTGGTGGTATCTGCGGATGAGATAGTTCGTTTAGTTCACGGAACAAAAAGTCCAAGGAGTCGTTCGATAGAGTTGGTGTACAAGTAAAGTTTTTTTTAGTTCCCGAAGCCTATTATTGACGGTTCACCTATATTCGCGATTTGCGTACGACCGACCAGCTGAACAGTCTGGCGTTTCCGTCGCGTACTGCATTCCCTGCTTGACAGAAGTGAAATAGTAAATCTCTGATTAATCCAGTGAGGCTGTGATTCATGTTGGCAAATACAATTAAGACCAATTTTTAGCTGTGTAATTAAGTTCAATCGCTATTGTGCTATTCACCAGATATAAAATTAAATAAATAAGAACGTGTTTTTTTGTCATTTCCTTCGGAGTAACAAGTGTCGGGGGTTTTTAAGGAATACTTGCCGTACGTCGGCATCCATACTTCTACCCCCACAAGTCTGCTCTACTATTTTCCTAGATGTAGCACAGGCATTTGATAAGGTGTGGCACGAAGGCCTTATACTAAAACGGAGAAAAATGTTACCCAGAAAATATGCAGATATACTCGAATCGTATATATCGGATAGATCATTTAGAATTAGGCATGAAGATGCCTACTCCGAAATTAAAAATATTAAAGCTGGGGTGTCACAAGGAGACGTATTAGGTCCGGTCCTGTACCTTTTATACACCAGTGACATGTCTTAATTAGAAAATAACACCATTGCAACGTTTACTGATGGCACTGCTATAATGGCGATTAAAAACTCTCACGCAGAAGCACCAGAAAAGGTCCAAGCAGCTGTAAAAAAATCCACAACTGGCCATTAAAGTCGAGAATAAAGTTAAATGAGTTGAGATCGATTCATACAAACTTCACCAATCAAAAGAAAGAGTACTTTCCAGTACTCATTAACAACAAGATCATATCATATGAAACTACGGCAAAGTATTTAGGCATGACACTTGACGCGAAGCTACGCTGAAAAGCTCACGGTAAGAAGAAAAAAGATGGGTTAGAACTACGGTACAAAAAGATGTATTGGCTGCTTGGAAGACATTCTACTGTAGCCATACACAACAAAATTTTATTATATAGACAAGTCCTAATGCCAGTGTGGACCTACGGTATACAGGTCTGAAGCTGTACCACAAAGAGTAATGTTCAAATCATCCAAAAATCCCAAAATAAAGTTCTCAGAGGAATAGTAAATGCACCCTGGTACACAAGAAACGACGATTTCCATCCGGGCCTAAATGTAGAGTTTCTCGCTAAAGTCATCAAAAAATACGCAGAAGCTCACGAGCATAAGCTTCATCACCATGTGCATGTTAAGGCTATCCAGCTCCTTGATGCCACGAACATAGTTTGAAGGCTAAAAAAAATTACACCTTTCGAGTTAGTGTAGTGTTAAAAATAGTGTAATGTAGTGAAAGTGATAGTGCTACTAATATAGAAAACAAGAACAAAATGTCTTCGCCTTAATTAGAGACTGTAAGAAAAGTTCTATTGGACACATTCGTATTATAACATTAATTTATAAAACTAAGATAGAGTTAAGTTACTCATTAGCCTACTTGGCTAGATTGTAATAATATTGGGTACAATAAATAAAATTTATTAGCCTAAAAAAAAAAACACTTTGTTTTTTTAAGTTCAAATTTTGATTTTATCTATTGGAATTTAGTAGAACTTCTAAAGCTAGCAGTGTGGCCTGTATTCTTACATAGTACGCAGGATAACTTCTTCCTATCCGGGAGCAGTTCTTTACCCAAAGGGCATTCCCCAATATTATGATTATTTAGACATTTTACGAACCTAAACTTCATATTGCAGTTCGGTGCAACATGCCCAAATCGTTGACAGCGCATGCACTGCAAGACAAGATCTGATTATGTTATTTTCTCCCAACTTGTAGTTTGGTGAAGGAGAATTTTAATGTGTCGAAGGCCGTCAACTTTACTGTTGGGGGTTAGCAATACAATGAAAAAAGGTAATTGGCGATTACGATTTCGGAATTTTGCTGTGGAAAGGGGTTTAACATCCATAAATATTAGGCTTTCGGTTTCAACCGTTTTCAGTTCCTTGGGTGAAAATGAAAGATCAACTCCCTTCAGATGCCTGGAGACCACCTTCTCTGACTTTCGGGTGTACATATAGTAATCGCTGCGCGCTTGCCCTAAAACTAATTTCATTTGTTTGTTATCACATATTAAACTTATCTTACTATTACTAATACGTTTAGTTTTAAAACTTTTACAAGTTAACTCGCAAAGTTTTATTAGGTCTTTAGGTTCCATTGAGCAAATAACTCACCTTCTCTTTTTTGATTTTGATTTGATGCTCCGTGTGTCCTTGATGCTGCTGTTGTTCATGTTGTCGATCCTTTGTTATTTGTCCCTGCCGTACCTGGGGTCCATTCTCTTCTTTCTCTTGCCGTTGTTTTGCGGTGGATTTTTTCTCCTTTGTATTGTGAGAGTCTCATTTATTTGTTTTTGTATTTCATTTCTCCTTCGGATGAGTTCATCGATAATGTTTTTTCCCCTCTTCTTCCATTTCTTGGAAGGTATTGTCGTCATTTGCGGCTAATTCTTTGAACTTGTTTCCCATCCCAGAGTAATAATCACTCTTGGGAATTACGCATTTGTCGGAATTTTCATTTTTCCCGATTGTTTTTTGCCGCTTGGGAATGAGGTTCGGCTGCGTATTAAACTTCTTTTGCGACGCCGCTTTCATTCCCGCCATTGTGCGCAGACCTTTTGCTTACTTTTTTTGTTTTTGCTTTTAACGACCGCCCTTGATGACGGCCACACAGTGTGATAACACACACACTCACACGTGCGTCCGAGCACTTAATGTCAGTGACGGCCACACTGTGTGCATAATGCACACACGTACACACACTGAATACGTTTACATTACACAGTTAGATCTTTCATAAAAAACTAAACAGCCGTTCTCAGTGACGGCCACACTGGTTGTATAATTCATACTTTCGCACAGACGTGCACACACTAAAAAGACACGGGATAGGAAGATAGGACGACCCGTATCGTTTGAACGTTAGCTGTTGAATGTCCTTAGCAAATTACATTCTACGTGACATGATGCAGCAGTTGCGATGCGATGGAGGGCGTAACAGGTAAACCCCGTCCCGCCCCGCGATGGAATATCTAAAAGAAAGTTCCGCGGGTATCAACGGGAATATGTGCTGACGATAGGTGGTTTTAGTCGGTAAAAACCTGCCATGCCTCTGGATCGGACCAGATGTATCTTTTGAAGATTTCCACCTTCCTACCATGGCAAAAAAAAAACTGAACTACACGAACGTTATTACTATTACTATTTATTGCTCTGTTGGAACCCGGAAGTTCTTGTCCTCACCGACTCGACTCCGCCATCGTTCCCCGTCCTTCCACGTTTGACCATCTTATCCGATCTTCTCAGGGTCCAACCTAACATTGTCCTCCCATCCCCGACGCGGCCACCCCGTCGGTCTCTTTCCAGTTGGTCTACCGACAAGAATTCTACGCACGATCCTATCGTTGCTCATTCGCGCCACTTGTCCAGCCCATCTCAATCTCCGCGACTTGATTACTCTCACTATTGCAGGTTTGCGGTATAACTCTTCCGATTCGTGGCTGTGAAGTTTCCTCCGTTGTCCTGCCTCCTCGTCGTATTTACCGCCAACGATACCCCTTAGCATTCTCGAATACGCGGAATTTGTTTTCTTTCCGTTTTGTGAGAGCCCATGTTTCCCATCCGTATAGAACAATTGGCATGATTATAGTTCTATAGACACGGAGCTTTATATTACGTGATAGCAGTCTGAATTTCAGCAGTTTACTGACTGCATGTCAACTAGCGTTGCCGGAGTTACTCTCTTGCTAATTTGCTTCGACATTTCGTTACTGGCCGTCAGTATTGTTCCCAGATATTGAAATCCTTTGATATTTTCAAATATCTTGCCCCTGACGTTTATATGTGTTCCCCGAGGTCCTGCTCTCGCCGTAATCATGTATTTTGTTTTGTCTTAATTTATTTCTAAGCCCACCTCTTCTGCCGCTTGCATGATGATTCGACTGTTTTTACTTACAGTCACTAGATTATCGCCCAGAACGGAGATGTCATCCGCATATGCGAGCACTTGTGTGACCCCGTTCAAGGATAATCCGGTCATGTTGTCGTCTTGTACCTTTCTGTTGACATACTCGAGCACAAGGTTAAAAAGACACGGTGATAGGCCATCTCCCCTCCCTGTTCTGAGAGGTGGTTTTCTATTCTAACTCGCTCTTTGTTTTCGTTCATGCAAATTTGAATGAGGGCAGCATATTTTTTCGGGATTCCCAGGTCAACTACAATATGGTAGAGTTTTTCCCCTTGCCATTGAGTCGTAGGCTTTTTGAAGTCAACGAATAGTCGATGAACCGTCTCTCCGTATTCCCACTTCTTTTCCAGCAGTTGCCTTATTGTGAACATTTGGTCGCTTGTTGACCGGTTCCTACGGAATCCGCATTGGTCGTCTCCCAGTATTTCTTCTGCGTACGGTGTGATTCTCGCCAGTATGACATTTGTTAGTATTTTGTATGTGGCTGGGAGCAATGATATTCCTCTGTAGTTTTCGCAGTCAGATCTGTCGCCTTTTTTGAAAACGGGGATGACTTTTGAGGTTTTCCATTCTTCCGGAATGACTCCCTTATCCCAAATTATTTTAATCAGTTGGTGGATCTGTGGCATCTCTAACAGATACACACAATTCACAAGCAAAACAGTGAAGAACACCGAAAGAAAAATCAAACAAGAAAATACATCAGAACCGTATACCAAGCTATAACAAAAATAATTCACATCAGTGGAGTATAGTCGAGTTTAGAAATCAAATTCTAAACACGGTCAGTAGCCTGATGGGTAACGCGTAGGTTCAATTTTTTTCGTGATTCAAACTGTCATAGCGTCAGTTCGAATCACACGATCTTCTTCACTATTATTTCAAACGCTATAGATCTTTCAAGCCGTTGCCTCTCCTCCATGCCTCATAACCTCTCCCGGTATGTAGTCGACTCCGGGAGCCTTGTTGTTTTTCAATCGATTTATTGCGTCTACAACTTCGTTGGAAAAGGGCTCTGGGAGTCGGGACTCGGCTGTATGTACGTCTGGTGCGTTTACTTGTGGTTGGTGGGTGCGCACATTGCGCAGGTTTTCATAGTATTGCTTCCATCTTGTCACGACTTTGTTTGTTTCTGTGACCAGACAACCGTTTGCGTCTCGAATTATGTTGGCTCTCCCTCGGTAGCCATTTCTAATTGAATTATGTCGGCATACATACCTCTGATGTTCTTTGCTCGGGCATTTTCTAGAATTTTTTTGATCCGAGTATTCTCCCATTCGCGTTTTTTGCTTTCGAAGAGTCTCATTGTCTCTTTGCGAATTGTCGCGTATCTTTCTGCGTTGACTTCATCATATCTTTTTAAGTGGATCACTCTAAGTCGTTTACGTTCTTCGATCTTCGCCCAGCACTCCTCGTTAAACCAAGGTTTGGACCAAATTGTTTTCTTAAATTCTAAAACCTTTTGGCCTGTTTGTTTGATTGTGTCTCTGATCGATGTCCATTTAGTGTCCGCACTATTGACTTCCTCTTCGTCACTACTCCCATTCTATAGGATGATAAATCTATTCGTTAGTTCGTCTTGATATGCAACCCTTTTGCGCAGGTCTTTTAGTTTATCAATGTCGAACTTTTTGCTCGTCTCCCGTGATTGCCCATGTGGGTTTAGTGCAAGCCGACTTCTGATTTTGTGCATCACTAGAAGATGATCGGAGTCGCAATTTGCTCCTCTATATGATCTTACGTCAATAATATTCGAGTTGTGTCTTTTGTCTATGAGGAAGTGGTCTATTTGGTTACGCGTTACGCCGTCGCCGTGATATCCATGTGGCTTTATGGATTTGCTTGTGCTTGAACATCCTGCTTTTCACTACCAGATCTTTTGACGCTGCGAACGTGATAATGTGAATTCCATTATCATTTGAGGTGTTGTGTAGGCTTTCTTTGCCTATAGTTGATTGAAAGATGTCTTCCTTTCCAATTTTCGCATTGAGCTCCCCGAGGAGGATTTTAACATTGAATGATGAGATCTCATCAATACTTCCTCTAGGGCCTCGTAGAACGTGTCCTTCGTTTCTTCGTCCGTAGATTCTGTTGGGGCGTGTACGTTTATAAATACATAATTGTACCATGGTCCCTGTATTTTTAGCACCGACATTCGGTCATTAATAAATTTCAGATCTTTTACATGGGGCGTAATCTTATTGCTTATGATGAAACCAGCCCCGAGGTTATGTGTATCGGTACCTCCACACGCCAGTGTAAACCCGTTGGTTTCGATTACTGGATGTGGGAGTCAGACTTCCTGAAGCGAGACGATGTCCATTTTATATTGTTTCGCGTTTTCTACGACCGACTGTATCGTGCCTGGTTTATATAACGTTCGAACATCCCACGTTCCGACGCGTATATCCCGCTTTTTCTGTTTTTCTCTTCGTCTTCTTTTTGCCGAGCCGGTGTTTTCTTGATGAAAAGGACTACCGGGTTTTTCGTGGAATTGTTTTTGTATATCGGTTATTTATTTTTGTTCCCACGAGTCTTGGGGTTCCAAATAGTCCGCCATATCAGAGCCCCTCTTTGATATGGTAAAGCCTGGTTACTGCCCTGATTCGACCCGGTGTCAGAGGGGCGCCGTTATAATACAGCCGGTATACCCCTGGCTGCAAACCATCCAATGGGCACAGTGACGCGTAACACCCTAGATTAGGGGTGGTAGGTCTTTGTGTGTTACTCCTCGCTAACCTGTCTGACATGGGTGGCCCTACTGGAAGCGTATGCTTCCGCCAGCATAGCCTGAGAGATTCATTGTAGTTTAAGCCTCCGCACCACGCCAAGGTTTCTACCAAGCGGGGAAACTACACGAACGTGTGTTATTATAATATCCAGTCATTCAAGACCAATTGATATTGATTCCTTTTTTCTTATCTTCCCCCTTTTCCGCTCGTAGTGTACCCTAACATTTAAAGGTACTTCCAAATCCAATTTTTGTGCGTGTTGTATGTAAACGGCCACTGTCTTTCTGCCTAATCTATTTGACGGCAAAAACAGTAGGCGGCTAAAATATAATTATATCGTTTCTGCCGAATTCGACGTCATTACTTTAGTAACTCGATCAAATTAAAACTGACTTTGGGAGAAAATATTTTATAAAAAACTCGCTTGGTGAAACAATATGGCAACACAAAAGGTTAGCATTCGGTACCTAATTGACGTGGCTATTGGAAATCCTGAGCCTGGTATTGTAAATTTCAATGCATTGTACACAGTGTTACAAGCCATTTCGGAGCGATTGGCGATGCAAGATGACAATATCGAAATAGATAGTTCTTATTGTCCTGTTGCCACAAATGTTCTCGAAAGCAAAAGTAATGTGTCATCTGAGAAGCTCGTGGAACATCATGTATTTGATTATCCTTCTGGTCAAATGCCTGATCTGTCAATCGACAAAGCCCCAATAAAGAAATCCTTGCAAACCCCTGTATTGGATGACCGTAAAGTTGCTTTCGATGCCGGAGCCGAAGTCGACGACACAAGCATCCAAAGTGGAAAGAAAAAGGACTCTGAGCGATTGACTACTTATCGTTCTGAATTAAAGCAACACATTGACGCATTGAATGCACGATTGGAAAAAATAGAAAATTACTTCGTTGCCTCTGCCGAGGCAGAGCAAAGGGTTACCTGCTTGGTTGACAAAGTCACAGATGTTCAGAACAGGCTCGAGAAAACTGAAGAGGCTATCGAGGAATTTCGGGATATGCGAACTGCTGAAGAGAGGGACATATCAGCTTGCCGGAAGCGCATGGAGCAGGATGAGTTTACTGCCACAATTGAGGAAATGAAACGTGAAATATGCGATTTGAAGCGTGTGGCTAGACAGGCACGCATATCAGGATCGTTCGGTTTCACACCAAGAGATTCTAATGTGATTGATAGCGATATTTTCGACAAATTAAGTAGACACAACGATGAATTAGTGGAATTAAAAATTCAGGTTTGCCAATTGAATGGACAAGTAATGACCCTAATAGAATCCTCCAACGAACCCATAGATATGAGCATGGTAGTCACCGTAGAGGCATTCGAGGAGGGAATGTTGGGGTTCAGGACAGAAATCGACAAGACGTTAGCACAATTCGCGAACGTGCAAAGGGAAGTCGACATTCAGAAGCAAGTTGTTGACGAATTAAATGAAAAACTAGTGGAACTTGCAAAGATCAAAATCGATAAAGAGGAAATTGATGAGCTATTATCCGAGAAAGCCGATTACACGATGTTACAGCGGAAAGTGTCTGTTGAAAATATGGAAACAGATCTTCGCAAAATTGAGAACCAAATAAATGAGATCGCTGATTGTTTCGTGTTAAATGATGACCGCGTTCAGAAACAAATCGCCGATATCAAACGGTTTCTTGGTGATCAAACTTTAGATGAATTGCTTTTTGACTTTAAGGCAAAAGTCGATAAAGAAATTCAAATCGTTCGTGATGCTGTCAAGAAATTAGCTGATATGAAAACGGATGTGGATTCATCAGCTGCTCGATTAAGAGACCTAACATGCTTAGCCTGTGATCAGGATGTCGTTATGAAAGCAGTAGAGTTAACTAACTTGGCACAATTCGGAGATGCATACGTTACAAATTCAATTAGTCCCGAGGTAGCGTTTGAAGTTGGTAAAATCAGGCAAATTATTAAAGAAGATGCTACCGGTGTGAACAATACCTTGTGCGATGTAGCCAGAAAGTTCCGTCACAGCGGTGGAATGCATACTGTGATCACCAAAAAGGATATGGTAGATAAAGTTAAAAGGACATAATTTAGTGAATAAATTTCAAGTATTCGAGGGTTTCGTAATTGCTTTTATTCTTGTATGGTATTTCTTTCTAAAAGGCTTTGTTGGAAATGCTTATTTCTGACTCACCAACAAATTTATATGGGATATTTGTCTGGTAATAAAATAATTCAAAAAAAAAAAGTATGCTGTCTGCGAAGCAATGGCCACCAGCAGTAAAAACTTTGCTCCAGGACGTGCAAGGATCAACCTGATAGAGCTCCATGGGAAGCCGATAGAATTCTGAGTTATGACCGATTTTGACTCTGAACTTCTTACAGAACAGATGGTAAAATGATTGGTATTGATGGAACACACGAAAACTATGAACATCTACGTTGTAGGCCAAAGTTCACAATAGTAGAGTAAACATCTAGGTGAGATCTCGAATAGATTTCTTCACGGCAAAAGGCTTGCATTGTATCCTGTTACATCCTCGGTGTACTTAAAACTCCAATCGATCGACCAGATTAGATTGGGACCTAATGTCTAATGCCTGTTCTGCAAAATATAATCTAAAGGGTAGACAGTCGCAGCTCTAACACCAAGGGCATCAAAGGAGAATTTGTTTCGCGGAATAATGGCTTCTGACAATACCATCGAGCAGCAGAAGGGATTCTGAAAGATTAAAGAACTTTGACATCAACGAAATGACAGTGGCAGAAAATGAGTTTCGAATCACATTTTATCGGACAACCACCAGGAATGTGGACCGTCGATTTCTGGTGAGATCTCTATTCAAGGAGAACCATGATGGCTTGGGGGAGCTCAAAGGAACCCCTAAAAGATTTGTTGCCCTTTAGCAACACGAAACGCATAAGAAAAGACACCAGGAGTTCATACAGGAAATCAAGACGTCCAATACTAAAACAGAATTCAATTTTGAGTTGATTCGGAGTTTTATAAATAATCAAACAAACAAAATAAAAGATTCTGTGTTAAAAATCGACCGGAGTTGGATGTGCAGTGAATGCAAGTACTTCTACTATTTCGCACGCCTAAATATGTCTATAGAAGTCAGTGACTATTTTAAATCTAAGACTACAATATAAATGTGCAGGATGTAATTCGACGAAGCATCGCTTGCATCATATGCCGGCAAAAGTCATTCATATGCCGCAAACAATTTAGAGGGTTTCCTGGTGTAGCGGCTTCAAAAAATCGATTTCTTTTGTCTTAATCGATAGTATACTGTGGGGAGGAAGTATTGTGCCTAACACGAACACTCCGTTCAACTTCCTCCTCCATCATAAATTGTTCGCCGCGTAAAACATCGAACCAAAAAAACGATTGTGTAAACACATCTAGGAACGCCGAAGGCACTGCAACACAGAAAATGTATTATTATTATTATTTATTGGCCTGTAGGAACCCGGAAGTTCATGACATCACCGACTCGACTCCGCCATCGTTCCCTGTCCTGTGCGCTCTCCTTCCACGATTGACCATTCGATCCGAACTCCTTAAGGTCAAACCCAACATTGTCCTCCCATCTCCGTCACGAGCGTCCGACCAGGCTCTTTCCTGTTGGTCTACCGTCAAGAATTCTACGCACGGTTCGATCGTTGCTCATTCGCGCCACGTTTCCGGCCCATCTTAATCTCCGCGACTTGATTACTCTCACTATTGTAGGTTTGCGATATAGCGCTTCCAATTCGTGGTTATGGAGTTTCCTCCATTGTCCTTCCTCCTCGTCATATTTACTCCCAAAGATACCCCTCAAAACTTTATTCTCGAATACGCGAAATTTGTTTTCTTCCCGTTTTAGGAGAGCCCATGTTTCGCATCCATATAGAACAATCGGCATGATTATGGTTCTATAGACACGGAGCTTTATGTTACGTGATAGCAGTCTGGATTTCAGCAGTTTACTGACTGCGTGTCAACTAGCGTTGCCGGAATGAAATCTTTTGTTAATTTCCTTCGACATTTCGTTACTTGCCGTCAGTATCGTTGCCAGATATTTAAATTCTAGAACTTTTTGAAATATCTTACCTCTGACGTTTATATGTGTTCCCTGAGGTCCACCTGCTCTCGCCGTAATCATGTACTTATTTTGTTTTGTCTTCATTTATTTCTAGGCCCACCTCTTCTGCCGCTTGCATGATGATTTCACAGTTTTTACTAACAGTTTCTAGATTATCACCCAGAACGGCGATGCCATCCGCATATGCGAGCACTTGTGTGACCCCGTTCAGAGATGATCCGGCTATGTTGTCGTCTTGTACCACGGTGATAGGCCATCTCCCTGCTTTAGTCCGTCCCTGATTTCAAATTGTTCTGAGAGGTGGTTTTCTATTCTAACTCGCCCTTTGTTTTCGTTCATGCAAATTTGAATGAGGGCAGCATCTTTTTTCGGGACTCCCAACTCAACCACAATATGGTAGAGTCTTTGCCTTGGGACCGAGTCGTAGGCTCTTTTTGAAGTCAACGAACAGTTGGTGAACCGTCTCTCCATATTCCCACTTCTTTTCCAGCAGTTGCCTTATTGTGAACATTTGGTCGCTTGTTGACCGGTTCCTACGGAATCCGCATTGGCAGTCTCCCAATATGTCTTCTGCGTATGGTGTGATTCTCCCCAATATGACATTTGTTAGTATTTTGTATGTGGCTGGGAACAATGATATTCCTCTGTAGTTTTCGCAGTCAGATCTGTCGCCTTTTTTGAAAACGGGGACGACTATTGAGGTTTTCCATTATTCCGGAGTGACTTCATTATGCCATATTGTTTTGATGAGCTGGTGGATCTGTGGGTTTTTTTTATTTGGTATCATCAAGGATACAGGTTTAATAAAACACCACCGATGTAGAAAACAACACACTGAGCGCACAGGAAACGATGGCGGAAACAGCAATACTTACTAGTCCTCTTATTGGCACTTGATCCAAAACTCCACTGTCTGTCAGTAAAACTTGTTCTCCGACCGATAAGGACCAGGAAAGTAAAAACTCGCTGGTGGCTATCTTGTTGTTTAAACGTTGGCTTTTTATTGTTTAAAGTTTCATATTGTGGTACACACCGATATTTTATTTACATGAATCATGAGATTTATTTCCGTACTCACAAGAGTCGATTCATTTATATGGTTACTTAAATAAACGCACACTGTACTTTGGCGACTAACACTTAGATTACACGCGAAAATATCAATAAAAGTAATTAGCCGGATGTCACAGCGGACTTAAATAACACCTCTCCACAGATAGAATGACTCGATTTTTAAATAATGTACACGGCGTCTCTGAAAAGTGATTGGTCCGATGGACGGTAAAAATCTGACTTCTTGGGTGTCTGTTCATCGACATCCACTAACCGCGATCGTCATGGATTCCCCACCCAAGGGTAGCCAATCAGCGATTGAATTCCATTGGACGGTTTCCATGGACATCATCCAAGAGAATTGGAAGGATCCACCCTGGAAGGCAAGTGCACATGCCCTGGTGAAGGTAAGAAGGGAAAGCGAGAAAACAGAAAAACCACACGTCGCAGGTCAAATCCGTTGATCCATGTGTGGGCAGAGTATACTACCGCCGTCCGCTACGGATAGATCCCTTGATTGACATAAGTCAATAAAACTCTTGCCGAAGGCAGGAATTGGGTTTGGGATTATGTTTACAGAAATTGTTGCGGCAAGAGGAGCTATTGCTTAGGCAAAAGCAATGGTACGTGGGTATGATTGCTTAAATAACAATCATATTCGTTTACAATTATATTATCGGGTGATGGCAGATAAAGGGAAATTGGTTGTACTGTAGACAATCCGGTAGATATGGGTGCGACGTTTGGTTTTGCAAACGAATATAGGATGTGACTGTTGCCAGTTGTTTAAAGTAAACACTTGACGGTCATATCCAATTCGTTGCTTGTTTGCGGCCTATGATCGGTGGTAACCGATAAGGGAAAATTATCTGCAGCTGGACATGCGGGGAATGTTTGCTTTAAGTCGGCCGAAACCTTGTCGACGGTGGCAAACTGGTGAGGCTGGGTGGCCGCATGATTAGATTGACATGGGTAAACAAAACAAGCACATTGGGATACTCTGTGTTGATTTAGTTTTCATGGCATGACATGGGTAAGCATTTCATGCCGAATATAGGGAAAATGCTCCTCAGCCATGTTCGGATGTTTATGTCGGTTATCCAAGGGGGTAACCGAATTGTATTTCAAGTCATAGATTGCAGTTAATGCAATGGCAAGATTGTGTAATCTTGGTGAGGATTAATGAAACATGTAAGCTGTCTATGGTATTTGCAGGTATTTGCGGGTTATATGGAGTTCGTGCGATGCGTGGCTCTTCGGCGCCTTGAAAAACCCCACAGATCTTTCGAGCGGTTGCCCCTCCTCCATGCTTGACAAGCTCTGCCGGTATGCAGTCGACTCCGGGAGCCTTGTTGTTTTCCAATCGATTTATTGCGTCTACAACTTCGTTGAAAGAGGGCTCTGGGATCTGGGGCTCGGCTGTATGTACGTCTGGTGCGTTTATTTGTGGTTGATGGGTGCGCACATTGAGAAGGTTTTCAAAGTATTGCTTCCATCTTGTCACGATATTTTTTGTTTCTGTGACCAGGCAGCCGTTTGCGTCTGGAATTATGTTGGCTCTCCCTCGGTAGCCATTTCTAATTGAATTCATGTCGGCATACATACCTCTGATATTCTTTGCTCGGGCATTTTCTAGGATTTTTTCGATCCGAGTTTCTCCCATTCGCGTTTGAAAAGTCTCGTTGTCTCTTTCCGAATTGTCCCGTATCTTTCTGCGCTGACTTCATCATATCTTTCTAAGTGGATCACTCTGAGTCGTTTACGTTCTTCGATCTTTGCCCTGAACTCATCGTCAAACCAAGGCTTGGACTTAATTGTTTTCTTAAATCCTAATACCTTTCGGGCTGTTTGTTTGATTGTGTCTCTGATCGATGCCCATTTAGTGTCCGGATTATTGGCTTCATCTTCGTCACTGCTCCCATTCTCTAGGATGCTAAATCTATTCGTTAGTTCCTCTTGATATTCCGCCCTTTTGCGCGGGTCTTTTAGTTTATCAATGTTGAACTTTTTACTCGTCTCGCGTGACTGCCCATGTGGGTTTGCTGCGGGCCGACTCCTGATTTTTCCCATCATTAGAAGATGATCGGAGTCGCAATCTGCTCCTCTATATGATCTTCATCATCATCATCGGCACTACAACCGGGAACCGGCCTTGGCCTTATTTAGTAAGTGAGGCTTGTTAAATTTTCCATGATAATTTGTTTTTCCGGGCAAGGTCATTAGTCTTGCGCCAGAGGCTCCCTGACGGTGAATCGAACCCCGGTCTCCCGCGTGACAGGCGGGGATACTAACCAGTATACTATCGAGGAGCTCTATATGATCTTACGTCAAGGATATTCGAGTTGTGTCTTTTGTCTATGAGGAAGTGGTCTATTTGGTTACGCGTTACGCCGTCGGGTGATATCCATGTGGCTTGATGGTTTTGCTTGTGCTTGAACATCGTGCTTTTCACAACCAGATCTTTTGACGCTGCGAACGTGATAATTCGAATTCCATTATCATTTCAAACGTCGGGTGAGCTTTCTTTACCTATAGTTGGTTGGAAGATATCTTAGTTTCCAATTTTCGCATTGAGGTCCCCGAAGAGGATTTTAATATCGAATGATGAGATCCCATCAAATACTTCCTCTAGGGTCTCGTAGAACGTGTCCTTCGTTTCTTCGTCGGCAGATTCTGTTGGGGCGTGCACGTTTATAAATACATACCATAATTGTACCATGGTCGCTGTATTTTTAGCACCGACATTCGGTCATTAATAAATTTCACATCTTTTACATGGGGCGTAATCTTCTTGCTTGTGATGAAGTCGGTTCCGAGGTTATGCATATGGGTACCTCCACATCCCAGTGTAAACCCGTTGGTTTCGATTACTTGATGTGGGAGTCGGACTTCTTGAAACGCGACGATGTCCATTTTATATTGTTTCGCGTTTTCTACGACCGTCTGTATCGCGCCTGTTTTATATAACGTTCGAACATTCCACGTCCCGACGCGTATATCCCGCTTTTTCCGATTTTCTCTAGGTCTTCTTTTTGCCGAGTCGGTGTTTTCTTGATGATTTATTCCCTTATGGTAGTGTCGGCTCATCACACCTACGCCTACCAGGTTTTTCGTGGGATTGTTTTTTGTATAATATATTGATCATTCATTTTAGGTCCCACGAGTTTTGGGGTTTCAAATAGTCCGCCACATAAGAGCCCCTCTTTGATATGGTAAGGTCTCCTTACTGTTCTGATTCGACCCGATGTCAGAGAGGCGCAGTTATAATACAGCCGGTATACTCCTGGCTGCAAACCATCCAATGGGCACGGTGACGCGTAACACCCTGGATTAGGGGTGGTAGATCTTTGTGTGTTACCCTCCGCTAGCCTGTCTGGCACGGGTGACCCTACTGGAAACGTATGCTTCCGTCAGCACTGCCCGAGTGCTTCATTGTAGTTTAAGCCCCCGCACCACGTCAAGGTTTCTACCAAAACGGGGGGCTCTGTATATAATAGCTAATAAATTTATACCGACAATTCTAGCGACCACATCTAGACGATTTTACTCCACTCAAATAATACACATTCTCACAGTTTATTTTTTGAACAGTTGTACTATTCCTTAATCACATTTATTCTTCTGTTTTTGTTACCAAATTAACAATTCTGGTATTATAATTATAATACTAGATTACAAAGTCTAGAACTATTACATTAACTAAAACTCCATGAGGCAATTTTATTGCGAGAAATCAATTACTGCGAGTCGGTGCGATGCGGCATTCATTAAGCTTATACTTGATTCACATTCTTTTCAAAAGAAAAAAGAACCAACAGCCCTAACAACTAGAAAAAATATAAAATATGCATTGTGAACTTATTCACAATAATTTAAAAAAATCACATAAAATTTTAATAAACAGAACCCATCTAGTCTTACAGGACGCAATCAGGGTTCCAGCATTCAGTCTAAAAAAAAAATATATATGTATTTGATTGCTCGAACATTCCTTCGGTTCATCCTAATTGAATCTTTGTCGACCATTGTAGAAACGCGGCATTTCCCCGTTATATCGATATCCATTTGCATTACCATTGTGATATTCGCATGAGAACGGATTGCGGTGAGCAATGATTGGCCGATTAGCCGGAAAAGTTGGACCTTGGGGATCTAAACTACTAAAACGTATATCATTCTGCGAAGCTGGAATAGTATGATTATGATACGGCTGAGCCGGAAAAGCAGTGGTATATCGATTTTGTCTTTGAAGCGGCTCCTCTTGCAGGGTGAGCATTCCATTCAGTAGGTAAGTTCGCATCCTTTGATTTTGTCTCTGATCAGAATTGCGAAGTTGAGAAGCAACAAAATCACCAAATATTTGATGATCATCGGGATAATCAAATTCCCTGGGTATGGGATGTCCACGATAAGTATTCCAACATCTTCCGGTTCTGGGTCGTACATACCTTCTTCTTTGATTCAAATAATGAGGGGGTTCGTATGGATGAACATAACTTGGTTCGAAAATAACATCTGCTGTAGTTCCATCATCTAATGTGGCATATACTTCGTGGGGCGGTGGATGCTAAAACAAAAAAAAAACTAAAATATTTATAGCGAGGTAAATTAATAATTTAATTCGAAAATTAGTTCGTTATAATCGAGAAATACATACAAGCTCCGGTTAGTAGAAGGTTTAAGGAGATTATAACAAAGAAAGAAAAACTTCCATCGTGAAAATCTCAGAATAAATAGAGATCTTTGTTTGTATTTAGCATTTTAAGTCAGAACGCTCATTGACCTAAAGTGCTAGCCTATATAGGACATCGGCGCCTTTTATGTGCAAAATAAGGTAACAAAAAAAGAGGACCTCTCAATGCAGGCATTTGTTGCATCTCACTACACAACCCCCCGCCCTCAATAATTAATCAACCAGCCTCAATCCAATTCATCAAGTAACGCTCCTTTCCACATGCAATTAATGCTCTTATCGCACAAGTTGCGATTGTTATTCCAATACTCTTTTTAATTGCCCACCTATGATACTTACTTGTCGTGGTTCCACGAAGCGCACAAATCACCATAGGATGAGATGTCTTCGTTCCACCAAGGAACATACTCACCTATAACCAAATTTCACGTGCCCACAGACACGTGTCCCCAAAGCCCACCTTTGCACCTGACCAAAGGCGAGATTCATACTGGTGTCAACAACCCCACGTATCCACAGATACGTCGGCCACAAGTCCCGAACAATTTTTCTACGCCTGCACGGCGATCGAAGGACACGACCCAGCATCGAAATTGTGTATCGATCCATCGACTGGATAAACACAAGCGGTCGGCACAGCTGCGCCAGGTGTCGACAAACATCACATCCCCGGCGATAAGCGAATTGCCGGAAAACAATCCGTCGGCAAAACCTTTGTCTATGCGGCAATGCACTTCGCCTAAACAAAGGCCATTGCGGAGCAACAGCAATACACGAAAACGCTGTTCCCATAGGGCAAAGCAAACATGATGATTACCATTATCCCAGGATAGCCTAAAATAAACCACACACTCGAATGTTTGCATAAGCAACGCAACATAAGTGTGAAAATTCTGATGAATCCACAGACGCCAACCCCCGCATCTGTATGTGTAAGCGCGAACTTCCCTGGTGGAGAGATTATCGATTGAGAGAAAGTCACCACCTAGGGAAAGCGAAAGAAGAAAGAAAACGAGGGTTGAATGAAATCATTCCCCAGAGAAGAAAGTCAGTCTAGATAGAGAACCCCGACGAGGAGGTATCCGCACAGCGTATTAAATCGAAAAAGAAACCGACCGACCCGAAGTCTCTTAACTTTTAAAATACGCGAGTTAACCGAGTACATTCGCGGAATTGCCACCAAAGGCAAACGCCATAATCGTAGACATTCGACATTCAACGCACCGCAGTTCAACGCGCGCAGACCTGTGATCCGCACGGATATCGGAATTGTGTTTATCGGGTTATTACATTGTTTCCCAAAATAATTAGATCAAATGCAGACAGTCAAGACTTAAACTGACACGTTATCCTCGTCGTGGCATTTTTTTGGTATTCCAACGTGTGACTTTTTATATGTGATCAATTTCGTACTGAAACGATAAGTGGTAGACGGTGAAACGGTGGACCTTGAAGGCACGTGTCTGTGGGTGGCATGTCAGGGGGAACATCATGCAGATATCATGATAAATAATGGAACTGTAAGAGGTTCGTCATCGCATAACCGGGCTCGCTCTCGAAGCTCTGCCCACGCTCGACTGGTGACGGCATATTGTAACATCAGGGGCATCGGTTTCACCAATCCGAATGTAAACGCCGTCCACCAATATTTGCAAATAACGAAACCTGATATACTTGCCCTAACTGAGACCCAGGTCGATTCGTCAACTGATTCGATATATCTTCGTTGCTCAGGATACGACTTACATTCGAGATTCCGTTTTAATGGTGAAGTCTGCGCCTTCGCGCGGCCCGATCTGGCTTGCCAGAGGATGGAGGCGTTGGAACCCAATAATATGGACATCATATGGTTGAGGGTCGTGCTGAGGAATTCCGTTAGATTTCTTTGTTGCCTTTACCGCTCCCCGAATGACGATCGACCGGCGACATTTATCGAACATCTTTCACATACCGTCGACTGGATACAGATCAACCACCCAGCGTCTGAAATTGTTGTCCCTGGCGATTTTAATGTGCACAATTCCGGCTGGTTATTACATTCTAACAGAACCGACGAGGCTGGGAGGCTGGCGGAGATGTTTGCTGTTAGCCACAACTTGACTCAACTCGTGGAGGAACCAACGCGAGTGCCATATGCCAGAGGCGATTATGCGAACACCCTGGATCTGTTTTTGACATCCGAACCGAGTATTTATACCGTAGAGGTTTCTGCGCCACTGGGAAACTCAGATCACTGCTTGGTATCTGTCGCGCAAGCACTTTCATATCAAGGGAATAACCGGCCTAGGCAGCTTCGCCATGTATGGAAATATAGGGCTGCTAACTGGGACGATTTGCGAGACTTCTTCACATTCTTTCCATGGTCGGAGGTGTGCTTCGGAGACTCCGATGTTAACGCTTGCGAGGAGTCGGTATCAGAGATTATTCGTCTGGGGATGGAGATGTATATTCCACATTCCATCAAACAAAGTTCATCTGATAAACCTTGGTTTGACAAAAAATGCGAGCAGATTACAGCGGTAAAAATAGAGCTTCTAAGCAATGGCACTCCAATCCCATCGATATTAACAGAACGAATTTTGTTAGAATCAGAAACGCGTGCAACCAGGCAATTGATATCGCGAAGAAGGCTCATAACGACAGGGTGATCAATAAGCTCCTTCGGTGCCCAGCTGGTTCGCGCTCCTTCTGGTCAATGGCAAAAGCTGTCAGCAATAACTTCACATCCTCCTCTTTCCCTCCGTTGGTGACAGACACCGGGGCGTTAGTCACGAATTCAAAGGATAAAGCTAATGTATTCGCGAATTCAAACCTCGATCCCGACCTTTTGGAGCCACCTGTGATCGAACCGGTACGGTCTTCGATGCGGGATGTGAGATTTCGTCCGCGCACTATTCAACGCATTCTACGTGAACTGGATTGTAGGAAGGCAACCGGCCCGGACGGAATACCAGCAATAGTCCTTAAGAACTGTGCTCCAGAACTATCGCCTGTTCTTGGCAGAATCTTCCGCTTGTCGTATGCACGGAGGACCTTTCCTGCCTGTTGGAAAATGGCTCGCGTTCAGCCAATCCCAAAGACGAGAAAAAAGTGTCTCCCACAAAATTACCATGCGATAACATTACTGTCTATGTTATCTAAGGTAATGGAAAAAGTCATCAATACAGAGTTGGTTAAGTATTTGGAGTGCAACCGACTTCTGAATGATCGTCAATACGGATTCCGTGGCAGGCGGTCCACAGGAGACCTTTTGACACTTATAACCGATATATGGACATCTGCGATTGAACGGCATGGTGAGTCAAGGGCGGTCGCATTAGATATCTCCAAGGCTTTTGACGGCGTCTGGCACGGGGCATTGCTGAGCAAACTTCGTTCATATGGACTTTCCCGAGGAGGAGCTTCCTCGAGAATCGATCGATCCGGGTTGTTGTGGACGGCGAGTGTGCGGGTCTGTATCCTGTTAATTCCGGGATGCATCAAGGTTCTATTTCGGTTCCAACCTTATTTTTCCTTCACATGAATGATTTCTTGGAGTCAACGGATAACCGAGTGTTCAGTTTTGCGGATGAAAGCAGGCTTGTTTCCTTTTTTTCGAGTGATCGGCCGATTGGTGCATCTACGTCACACCAGCTGAGATGTAGCCAGATCGGCTCCCTGAATCGGGATCTGGATAAAGTCCTGCAGTGGGGAAAGGCCAATCTTGTCGTTTTCAACGCAACGAAGACCCAGTATACAACATTCACAAAGAAAAGTGGATCATCGGTTCCACAGCTGATGATTAATGGCCGGCCCCTCGAGGCTGGGGAAAGTTTGAGATTGCTCGGCGTCACGGTCTGTGGGAATGTATCATGGCATAAACACGTGTCGAGTATCGCCAGGTCAGCCTCAGGAAAACTGAGTTATCTTTTTAGAGCCAAGAAATATTTTACTCCGGCCCAGCTTCTTCTCCTATATAAATCCCAAATTAAACCCGCGCTCGAATATTGCTCTCATGTTTGGAGCTCGGCTCCTAAACATACCCTCGACCTACTTGAGAGCATACAGAGACGAGCGATCCGCCTGATCGAGGACACGATGCTGATGTCGGGACTACAGTCGCTATCACATCGGTGGCCGTTTTACAGATGTTGTCAAGGGCACTGTTCTTCGAAGAATTGGGCTATTGTTCCAATATTGTACGGTTGATATTCGCTCCACAAGACAATCCGACGGATCGCACCAATTTGCGGTTCATCTCCCAACGGTTTGATACCCCTGCATCAGAACTCGTTCCCCGTGCGAGCGTTCCGGGAGCGTTACATTCTCTGCAACTGTTAAAGAGGAACTGCAACGGTTATTTGGCGGCATCTATGGGCGCCGGGCCGACGTTATAGATTCGTCTCTTCCGAGAGAAGTATATTTATAATTAAAAAAAAAGTATACACTCAATGCTCTTTTTTCACAAACGCGCGCACAAACGGGATCTTGGAGTCCCCAAAAATTTCAGAGCACAGTGCGAGCGGAAGGAGAGGAACTGGATAAGGAAAGGAGGTATCGATGTACATTGGTGTTAAATACCTGGACATTACAACGACGAGGAAACACATGATCAGGTAGAGTATTCCACATTCGTGTGGTTCGGCTTAAGAATGACGCTCTGTGTTTGATTGTACGCGTGAAGTTGACTTTCAACGTGAACTGATGCGCATTCTCAGATTGACGTGTATCGCAGGAAAATGTCTGAGGAGGCGGAACACATTCACTAAGTTCTGTTGAGCAACGACCATGATAATACCTATAGAAGAGAAGTAAGCATGATACGTTGCGCCTATGTTCTACCGGCGGAATTGATCGACTCACAGTTGGATTCCCAATAAGTTTCACTGCTCGTTTTTGCATCCTATCGAGCACGTGTAGTGCAGTTTTGAATGCGCCCGACCAAATATGGGAGTTGAACTCCATTTTGGGACGAATATGCACCTTGTAAATAGTGGCCAGGTTGGATGGAGTGAAGTATCTTTTGCATATCTTAAGGAACTAAGGGACAAAAGAATTATACAAAGGGATTGTGAAAGAAAGGTTGCTCCACTACAAGCGCTCTGGCTTCCAGGCTCGCTAGTTTACAATATGCAGGCCCTGGCCCGCTCGACTAATGTCCCATAACTCTGTAAATATTTAGTATTTTAATTTTTCCTCTTGCCTATATAATATTTATATTTTCGAAATATAATAAAAATATCGATTTTTTTTTTATGAAGGGTTCTGAAGGGTTTCCTCCGTTAAACCTTTTTTTCGGGATTTGTCAATATTATCAGTCAAAGTATACGTTTTTATAGTCGTATAGTTCACAAACGTACAACGCTTGGGAATATTTATGTATAAAATAAAAATAACTGCGCAGGCGCAATACATTCATCGTGGATCTTTGGTGTCATATCAATGTTCACGACTGATGGAGCATCAAATTTGGAAACGTACAT
This sequence comes from Microdon myrmicae, assembly GCA_963931805.1. Lineage (NCBI taxonomy): Eukaryota > Metazoa > Arthropoda > Insecta > Diptera > Syrphidae > Microdon > Microdon myrmicae. The sequence continues at coordinate 173,964,546 of OZ007497.1, read as the reverse complement.
TTTCGGACTCGTGACATCCCGAACTTTTTCGCGTCGATCCGACAACACGGTCACGCAGTTTTATTTCTCCTTCATAATTAGAATTTGTGCAATTAACTAAGAGTTTTTACACTGACAATTAGTGCCCACACAACTACTCTTAATTTAGAAAACAAGATCAGGTATTTAAAACAGCATATGAGTCTTTAGTCGTGTTGGACATCTAATGTTCAACATTAATGTACATCCGATGCGCACACCGGCGACAATGCAATTGGTTGAACTTGACGAACATCCACCATTTTGTATTTCGTCAAGTTGCAAAGGCTTCCTGATGATGTACGTGCCCATCATCACTCTCTTTCATCAACTAGCCGCTTCAGGGCACGTCCATCCAACCACGTGTTATCCTATTTTCGTCTCTACTACTCTTCACCAGGTTATGGGCCCAGGCATTCGCCACAGCACTGCGAAATAGAGTCACGGTAGGATAAACGCGTGGAAAACCTACAAACAACACAGGAAAGCTAAATTCTCGTCCATCAGCAAAATGGCGCCATCCACAGCGAGCATCGAACAACTGCGGAAGAATAATTTCGACACTTGGAAGCTGCAGATGGAGGCGATCCTAGTAAAGAACGACGCATGGGGCTATGTTACTGGAGAAATCGTGAAATCTGAATCGACGGAGGCGCGCACAGGCGTGGTCAAGCAGTGGAAAACAGGAGACAGGAAGGCTAAGGCAGACATCATACTGGCGATCGGACCATCTGAAGTCAAGATCATCAAAGAGTGTGAAACTTCCCGAGAAGTATAGGAAAAACTCATCTCCGTGTACGAGTCAAAAGGTCCGGCCAGGAAAGCCAGTCTACTGAAGACACTGACGTTCATCGAATGAGCGATCACGACGAGGTGCGAACACACTTAAGTGACTTCCTTGACACCGTCGATAAATTGAACGACATGGAAACCGAAATCAACGACGATCTGCTATTCATCATGCTCCTGTATAGTCTCTCCCCGAAGTTCGAGAACTTCAGATGCGCCACAGAATCCCGAGACGAGTTACTTTCACCGGAAGCATTACGAATCAAGATAATCGAGGAAAGCAACGCCAGGCGCACCAACGCACAACATGAACGCGAAGGCGCGATGGCCGCCAAACAACGAGACACGAGGACGGAGGATAAAGGCCATGGACACAATCACCCCGGAAGCCGACAAAATCCTTCCTACAAATGCTACCATTGCGGAAAAGCCGGGCACAAGGTCGCTGAGTGCCGCTCTCTCAACAGAAAAGGACCGGGATCTTCTAAAGATCGAGTAAGGGAAAACAAGACGTACAACTACGGTACAAGTGTACTAGCTTACACCAACTCAGGGCAACACGGATTTCAGGCTTTTAAGTCGACTGTCAGTAAGGGGTGGTGCCTGGGCAGCGGAAGCACATCCCGCATGTAGAGTAACACCGAGGCATTCGAAGGATACAACGAAAATCATCCGATGAAACTCAACCTTGCCAACAGTGCCTCAACGGACATCACCGGACGAGGCGACATAAACATCATCACCCAGTACAAAGGCAAATATCGAAACGTAAAAGTGGATAACGTTCTACACGTCCCCGATCTGCGGGCGAATCTGTCTGTGAGCAAAATCGCTGACAGAGGATTCACAATCACTTTCGATAATAAAGGAGCGAAAGTAACGAACTCAAAACGGGAGGTCATCTTCGAGGCTGTGAGGAAAAACGGCCTGTACTTCGTTCCAGCAAGCCTGAAAGAAACCCACGCAGCCGCCGCTACAACTACCCCGGATGTATCACTACTAGAAACCTGGCACTGGAGACTGGGTCACTTGAATATTAAGGATTTAACTTCGAGCCACAGAAATGGGACTATACGAGGAATGTTTTTCAGGCAACCCACACAAGACATGGAGTGCGATATTTGCGTTCTCGGAAAAACAACGAGGCTTCCATTCCCGAAGAAGTCAGATCGAAAAACCGGCATATTGGACCTGGTTCACACCGACACTTGCGGGCCAATGAGCATCAAAACATTGGGCGGGTCTGTATACTTCGTCACGTTCATCGACGATTGTTCTAGATGGTGCTCAGTGAAAATGATCAAAAGCAAGAGCGAGGTTTTAAACGCCTTCAAAGATTTTAAAGCGTTTGCCGAAAAACAGACTGGAAGGAAGATCAAGAGCTTACAGTCGGACAACGGGACCGAGTACGTCAACAATGAATTCAATACCTTAAGGAAAAAACGGCATCCACCACAGGCTATCAGTGACTCACACACCTCAGCAAAACGAAGTAGCCGAAAGAAAAAACCGGAGCCTGGTGGATATGGGTAGATGCCTCCTCATACAAGCAAATCTGGACACAAGATTTTGGGGAGAAGCAGTCAACACAGCAAACCACATCAGAAACAGATGTCCGACCAACACACTCAACGGAAGAACCCCATACGAAGTGTGGACTGGAAACGCTCCAAACGTAGGCCTTTTTCGTGAATTTGGATGCGTTGTCTACTCGCTAGAACGAGGACCAAGGAAAGGTAAATTCAGCCCCAGGTCCAAAAAGGGGATTTTCGTCGGCTATGCTGACAAATTGAAAGCGTACAGGATTTGGATCCCCGACGAACGAAGAATCGAAATTGCGAGGGACATGAAGTTCTTCGAAAAACATAACGACCGGAGTCCCGCCGCCAACGATTTTGGCCCAACAAACAACAAATCTGATACTGAAAGTGCCACGGTCGAATTCATCACACCGGACACAACACTTAACGAAACCACGGCGAGATGTGAACAACTCGAAGTAACAAGAAATGAAGCAACCGGGCAACCGACAACCCCAACCAGCAGATCTGACACAATCAGCACAAGAAAAGGACCAGGAAGACCACGGATAGAAAGGACTGGACTCAGGGGAAAACCTCGAGAATTATTTCAGGAATGCGACATCACTTCGGAGACCGCGGGAGCAGCCGAAGTTCCTATAAAAGAAGCAACAAGCGGTTCAGACACTGAGGAGTGGATAAATGCCATGGCGCAAGAAATCGAGGCCATCATCAGAAACGACACTTGGACTCTGGTAGATCGGCCGAAACAAGACAAAGTCATCGGCAGCCGTTTTGTCTTGCGGAACAAATCGAATCCCGACGGGATGCTAGAACATAGAAAGGCACACATCGTCGCACAAGGATTCTCCCAAGTACCCGGAATTGCCTACCACCAGACATTCGCTCCAGTTGCAAGAATGAACTCCATTCGAATAACGACCGCCCGAGCCGCTCAACTCAACATGTGCATCCGCCACCTTGATGTTGCAACGGCCTATCTAAACAGCGAGCTGGACGAGACAATTTACATGGGGATCCCCAAACACACCGACGTTGCCGAGAAATTAATTCAATCCGGAAAAAGCAGAGAAAACATTAAAGCAAAACAAATGCTAACGCAACTGCAGAAGCGGAGTAAGGTATGCTTGCTAAACAGAGCTTTATATGGAGTTCGCCAAGCAGGACGACAGTGGCACACGAAGCTGAGCTGCGAGCTCAAACGCCTCGGTCTCAAGCAGTCCACTGCCGATCCTTGCATATTCTTTGAAAGAAAAGGAAACGGCATACTACTGGTCACCGTATACGTGGACGACATTTTAGTTTCCTCACAAAGCACAGCAAAGATCGAGGAACTATCGAAGCAGCTTTCAAAAACATTTAACACAAAGGACCTCGGCGAAATAAAGCATTGTCTTGGAATCGAATTTCATCGAGACAAGGAAGAGCTGCGGATGACCCAAACCAAATACATTTCCGAAGTCCTAGACCGTTTTAACATGACCGACTCGAAGCCCGTGAGTACACCTCTGGACAGCGGCACTATACTACAGAAAGGAAAGGAAGAACCCGACAGAAACCTGCCGTCTCAAGAGTTAATTGGATCTCTCATGTACCTGGCAGTATGCACAAGACCAGATATTGCCTTTGTCGTGAGCAGATTGAGCCAATTCAACAGCTGTTTCGACGAGCATCACTAGAAAGCCGCCAAACGCGTCTTACGCTACATGAAAGGCGCGGCGAATATTGGGTTATCCTATCAAATGAGCGGGAAATGTCTCACCGGATACGCCGATGCGGATTGGGCCAACTGCCCGGACGACAGGAGATCGTACACTGGGTACGCCTTTACTTTTAACGGCACACCCGTCTCATGGGCATCACGTAAACAAAGAACCACCGCGCTATCATCCACAGAAGCAGAGTATATGGCCATATCCGATGGGGCGAAAGAGACCATACATCTACGAAGACTGATCAGTCAACTCGGATTCGCCTTACCAGACAAGCTGAAGTTATTCAACGACAACAACGGTCCTCGGAAGCTGGCTGAGAATCCCGTATTCCACTCCCGGAGCAAACATATCGACGTCCGACATCATTTCATCCGTGAAGCACTGGACAGCGGAACACTCTCGGTCGAATACATGCCCACGGAACAAATGCCTGCAGACATTATTACTAAGGCCCTATCCAAACCGAAGCACGAGAGGTTTCTCGACCTCTTAAACCTGATGTAAATTTCTGGCACTGGTGCGCTCATCGAGGGGAAGTGTTGGACATCTAATGTTCAACATTAGTGTACATCCGATGCGCACACCGGCGACAATGCAATTGGTTGAACTTGACGAACATCCACCATTTTGTATTTCGTCAAGTTGCAAAGGCTTCCTGATGATGTAGGTGCACATCATCACTCTCTTTCATCAACTAGCCGCTTCAGGGCACGTCCGTCCAACCACGTGTTATCCTATTTTCATCTCTACTACTCTTCAACAAGTCGTCACTATATTAAAAATGCTGGCGCAAGGTTAACAACCTTGCTCGAAACAAGGGAATTAGGAAAATTTAACAAGCCTCGGGACTTGCTAAATAAGGCCAAGACCGGATACCGGTTGTAGTGCTGATGATGATAATGATGATGACAATGAAATTAAAAATTCACTGTTGCCAGGCATGCTTTGTGTGCTCTCATGCGGAGTTTGCAGTATAAGAATTTGCAGCATAAGTCTTCGGTATAAGGGGAATTATATAATGCTGTATCCGTTCGCTCAAAACCTCAGTGACAAGCAGTGTTTCGAAAAATGTCTCCAAGTCCGACTAAACACGAAAAAGACATGGGAGCATATAGCGTTTGAAATAATAGTGAAGAAGATCGCGTGATTCGAACTGACGCTATGACAGCTCGAATCACGGAAAAAATTTTACCTAAGCGTTACACATCAGGCTACTGACCGTGTTTAGAATTTGATTTCCAAACTCGACTAAATTCCACTGATGTGAATTATTTTTGTTTATCGCTTGGTATACGGTTCTGATGTATTTTTCTTATTCGATTTTTCGTTCGTGTTCTTCACTATTTTGGCTTGTGAATTGTGTGTATCTGTTAGAATCGCTACAAGCAAAGTTGGCGAAACCAGCTGGAAACTTTTGCGAATAGCGAATTGTCGCACATTGCCATAGCAACGTATAACCAACCTACGTGACTTCTTGCGTAATGTCAGGACAAAACCGATAGTGGGCCACAACGAAAAAAAAAAGATCTTCCACCCAGCTTGCACCGCTGACCGCGCGGATTACCATTCAGGTGTCCGCTGACCGAAACCTAAGAAAAGATCATCAGAAGACCATGTGCAATCGCACAAGTTTCGAAATGGTCCTTGAGACGTTTTTTGTCACAGGAAATTCTCAAGACGAAAAACCTCCCACGAAAATAAATTGCAAAGGTAAGCTAATGTAAACTCTCAGGGATTGTTGTTCCAAATTGTAAAATGATCCTTGAGAACAATGGAAAAACGAACAAAAAGGTTTCTATGTAAGCAATCATAATTTAGCCTTGAGATTCAACTCAATTTATAAAATTCATTTTCTTTTAATTAAATCAATGAAAAATGAAGTTTTTTTTTCAAAGAGGTGGATAACCCTTATTTTTTTTTTTTTTTTTTTTTTGTGTTCACCATCGAGGATACGAGGACGGACCCCCTCGTGCCTCCGCAAAATCCGAAAGTTCCACTTCATTCGTTTGGGTTCAGATGGCACATGGTACACTCAAGTTAGCTTTATTGAGAACGCTTGCCCCATTTCTGTATTACTGTATTCATTTGCGGCTAATAACCTTGCCCGGAAAAACCAATTATTATGGACAATTTAACAAGTCTCGGGTATGAACCGGATACCGGTGGAGAGACTTGCTAAATAAGCCCCAGATCGGATCCCGGTTGTAGTGCCGATGATGATGATGTATTCATTTGCTTTCATTACGAAACAACTTTCTGTTATAGCTGGTTATCGAAAATACATCCCATGGCGATAAAATTCTCAAATATCGTACTTTCAAAAACATAGAGAACTTTAAAAACTTCACAGGCCTAGATAGAACTTCTCTGTAATTTAAATCATGCGTTCATGTAGTGTAGAACCACTAGTCCCCGCATCCAATTGCTATTTGATTTGACTATTAATTAGTAGTAATAGTAAGCTTAGATCAACAAATCGTCGATACATACCGATCACCTTTAATTTTTAGCACTTACCGGTAGATGAATGGGCGATACGTTCGGATCCATAGGAAATATCATTTCATGAGTGAGATCCACAACCGTCTCATTCGGGATTCCATGAATAGTTCCATTTGTAACTTGGCTGGCTGGAGGAATCGGCGCTGCCTCCTCATGTGGCATTTCCGTCTGATTTAGATCTAGCACACAATCTTTTGTAAATTCATCACGACCAACCCTTTCAAGCCGACCCCCGATATTTGATTCTATAATCGGTTTGTAGGTATTCAAAAAATCAGATGCATTTATGGACGGTGTGCGTGGGTTGATATCCTCTCCATTAAGAATTCGATGAGCATTGCGAACTCTGTGATTAAGAAAGTCGCGATAAGATCCGGCGGTCCCCAACTGAAAATCTTCCAATTGTGATTGGAATATTGTCGCCCGCTCCAACTCAGTGCAGCAACTATAAGGACGATATAAACATCCACTATTTAAATATACCACAACTTCATTGATAACTTACCCGGTCAATTCAGATAGTATTTTTGTTTGCTTTCGAAACGCACTTGCTTTATGGTCAGAGCCCTGAGATGAGAAGAACTGGTGTTTAGCATTTTTATAATTCTGGATTTCACTCGGGCCTTCCATAACAACCAAATATTCAATAATAATTATGAATATATCCTAACTTTTCCACAAGCACCACTCAAAGCAAATCCTAACTAAGGAACGTGCAACAGATACGAGGAACACGGAGATACATTCCCAGAATCACTATGAAATTGAGCAGACGCTTTGATTATTACTTAGCGACAACATGGGCTTCCCCTCAATTACTTTTTCCGTTAGATGGAGCATTCGTTTGACAAGCTGTCAGAAGCTATGTAAACTATCCGTTAACTTACATTCATTCAAATACGAAATTGTTTTATTTGTTACATTAAGTACTGCAGCTAACTTATAATTCTAGTGATACAATTGTTTACATGTGTACATTACACATTTTTCAAAGATAACTGAATGTGTGAATAACTATTTGAGTATTACAGGTTTTAATATTAACAGTTTCCCTGGAAAAGGTAAGAAAACCAGATTTTTATTTTTTTAATTTAATCTAATCTAATACTTAACTTAACTCTAACTTAATCTAGCTTAACCTAATTAATATTATAATAAGTTAGATATATATAATGAGTTGGGGAATATAGGGATCGATGGTTAAGGAGGTAGATTGGCGTGGGATATGGTCAGTTAGTGGTCTTGGGTGAGGTAACATTTCCGACTGTGCGTTTAAACGCAAAATGTATGTTGTGTTACAAACCAGCAAATAAAAACGAAAAAATTACTGAAAATTACTCTAATTCACTTTATTTAGATGAGGAACAACTTCACCTTCATTATTAGTATAAAGTACAAACTGTGGTATCTTCGCCAACAACAAATCAAAAAAACCTTTCTTCTAGTTCACTTTCAGCACATCAACTTCTGCACTCCAATATTTTTAATTGCCCTTCAATTGTAATATAAAAGACCACTGTTCTTGGTTGGAAATGTGGCCATTTAGAATTAGTTGAAATCTAGGTGCACTGGATGGAGCTGTTGATTCAGTCCAAAGACCGCTTAGTTGGATTAAAGTCGGCCGTGCAATGTCGTGTTTTCATCATCTTCTGAATATGGCCAGCCTGTGCCGATATTAGAAGTGTTAGAGTTGCCGCCAACTGCATAGGATCATCTGCGTTTCGAATCCAAGGTGTTGGCTGTGCCTGATGCTGTTGCAGTTGGGGATTTGTCCCATCTACGCCGCTAATGCCACTTTTTTTTTTTTTTTTATTAGACTTCTCTCGGGAGAGGCGAACCTATAGCGCCGAGTGGGCGCCCCGAGATGCCATCAAATAACTGTTGCAGTTCTTTTTGAACATTTGCAGGTTGTACCGCTCCGGGAACACCCACGTGGGAAGGCAGTTCCACAGCTTCAACACTCTGTAACGGAACGAATTCTGATACAGGGATGTTCGCGCCGTCGGGAGATGAACCACAAACGGGTGCGATCCGTCGGATTGCCTTGTGGAGCGCATATAAACCGAATTGCGTGGAACAATACCAAGAATCTCCGAAGAACAGCACCCGTGATAATATCTGTAAAACAGACAGATGTCGGCTACGCGCCTTCGATGTGATAGCGACTGTAGTCCCGACGTCAGCGCCGAGTCCCCGATCAGGCAGATCGCTCGTCTCTGTATGCTCTCAAGTAGGTCGAGGGTATGTTTAGGAACCGAGCTCCAAACATGAGAGCAATATTCGAGCGCAGGTCTAATTTGGCATTTATATAGGAGAAGAAGTTGGACCGGAGTAAAATATTTCTTGGCTCTAAAAAGATAGCTCAGTTTTCCTGAGGCTGATCTGGCGATACCCGATACGTGTTTATGCCATGATACATTCCCACAGTCCGTGACGCCGAGCAATCACAAACATTCCCCAGCCTCGAGGGCGCGGCCATTCATCATCAGCTGTGGAACCGATGATCCACTTTTCCTTGTGAATGTTGTATACTGGGTCTTCGTTGCGTTGAAGTCGACAAGATTGGCCTTTCCCCATTGCAGGACTTTATCCAGATACCGATTCAGAGAGTCAATCTGTCTACATCTCAGCTGGTGCGACGTCGATGCACCAATCGGCCGATCACTCGAAAAAAAGGAAACAAGCGTGCTTTCATCCGCAAAACTGAACACTCGGTTATCCGTCGACTCCAACAAATCATTCATGTGAAGGAAAAATAAGGTTGGAACCGAAATAGAACCTTGATACATCCCGGAATTAACAGGATACAGACCCGCACACTCGCCGTCCACAACAACCCGGATCGATCGATTCTCGAGGAAGCTCCTCGTCTAGTCGCACAGCTGTTGGGAAAGTCCATATGAACGAAGTTTGCTCAGCAAACCCCGTGCCAGACGCGATCAAAAGCCTTGGAGATATCCAATGCGACCGCCCTTGACTCACCATGCCGTTCAATCGCAGATGTCCATATATCGGTTATAAGTGTCAAAAGGTCTTCTGTGGACCGCCTGCCACGGAATCCGTATTGACGATCATTCAGAAGTCGGTTGCACTCCAAATTCTTAACCAACTCTGTATTGATGACTTTTTCCATTACCTTAGATAAAATAGACAGTAATGCTATCGCACGGTAATTTTGCGGGAGACACTTTTTCCCCGTCTTTGGGATTGGCTGAACTCGAGCGATTTTCCAGCAGGCAGGAAAGGTCCTCCGTGCATAAGATAAGCGGAAGAGTCTGCCAAGAACCGGCGATAGTTCTGGAGCACAGTTCTTAAGGACTATTGCTGGTATTCCGTCCGGGCCGGTTACCTTCCTACAATCCAGTTCACGTAGAATGCGTTGAATAGTGCGCGGACGAAATCTCACATCCCGCATGGAAGACTGTACCGGCTCGATCACAGGTGGCTCCAAAAGGCCGGGATCGAGGTTTGAATTCGCCGAAAATAAATTCGCGAACACATTAGCTTTATCCTTTGGATTCGTGACTAACGTCCCGCTGTCTGTCACCAACGGAGGGAAAGAGAAGGATGCGAAGTTACCGCTGACAGCCCTTGCCATTGGCCAGAAGGAGCGTGAACCAGTTGAGCACCGAAGGAGCTTATTGATCACCCTGCCGTTGTGAGCCTTATTCGCGGTATCAATCGCCTGGTTGCACGCGTTCTGATTCTAACAAAATTCGTTCTGTTAACATCGGTGGGATTGGAGCGCCATTGCTTAAAAGCTCTATTTTTGCCGTTGTAATCAGCTCGCATTTTTTATCAAACCACGGTTTATCAGACGAACTTCGTTTCATGGAATGTGGAATATACGTCGCCATCCACAGAAGAATAATCTCTGATACCGACTCCGCGCATGCGTTAACATCGGAGTCTCCGAAGCACACCTACAACCATGGAAAGGATGCGAAGAAATCTCGCATACCGTCCCAGTTAGCAGCCCCATACTTCCATGCATGGGCTGCCTATGCCGGTTATTCGCTTGATATGCAAGTGCTTGCGCGACAGATACCAAGCAGTGATCTGAGTTTCCCAGTGGCGCAGAATCCTACGGTATAAATACTCGGTTCGGATGTCAAAAACAGATCCAGGGTGTTCGCATAATCGCCTCGGGCATCCGGCACTCGCGTTGGCCCCCCCACGAGTTGAGTCAAGTTGTGGGTTACAGCAAACATCTCCGCCAGCCTCCCAGCCTCGTCGGGTCTGTTAGAATGTAATAACCAGCCGGAATTGTGCACATTAAAATCGCCGAGGACAACAATTTCAGAAGCTGGGTGGTTGATCTGTATCCAGTCGACGGTATATGAAAGATGTTCGAAAAATGTCGCCGGTCGATCGTCATTCGGGGAGCGGTAAAGACAACAAAGAAATTTAACGGAATTCCCCAGCACGACCCTCAACCGTATGATGTCCATATTATTGGGTTTCAACGCCTCCATCCTCTGGCAAGCCAGATCAGACCACGCGAAAACGCAGACTCCGCCCCCAAAACGGAATCTCGAATGCAAGTCGTATCCTGAGCAACGAAGATATGTCGAATCAGTTGACGAATCGACCCGGGTCTCAGTTAGGGCAAGGATATCAGGTTTCGTTATTTGCAAATATTGGTGGACGGCGTTTACATTCGGATTGGTGAAACCAATGCCCCTGATGTTACAAAATGCCGTCAAAAGTCGAGCGTGGGTCGAGACTCGAGAGCGAGCCTGGTCACGCGATGACGAACCTCTCAAAGTTCCATCATTTATCATGATGTCTGCATGATGTTCCCCCTGACATAGACTCCCCGGAGATCCGAATGGGAGACCAGTTTACCTCCGGAATTCTTTATATCAGAAGGCACCATCATGACGTATCCTCGTGTCAGTCACACATCCGAAACACCGTCGAAGGTTTCTTTCAACGATATTGCGGTATATACAGCGTGACGAGGTGGTATCTCACCTTGGGACCGACTACCACCTAACCAATCTTTTCTCGAACCGGTCCACCAGCCAAGCTCCGAAAGATGGCCAGGGATTTCTCCCGACCATTTCACGGAGCCTAAAGCTTGATGGGGTGGTATTTCATCGGGCGCACAGGGCGTTGGGACCCCGGCTACCACTCGGCCTTTAGTCGCCTCTTACGACAAGCTGGCCTAGCTGTGAGTATATTCTAACGCCCTACGCGTTCCGCGAATTTCTCGATGGGAGCTGAGATTGACGTTGGCCACATTGCCTGGCGGAGTATTTGATCTACTGGTTGAGTGATTGTGTTGATGACGATGACTTCGGTAATTGTTATAATGGCCACCATAGAGATGATCTTGCTGGCCTTGAGGACTGGAAAAAGACGATGTGCTGCTTGATTTGCCAGACTTCGCTGAACCTCCCATCAGATCAGAAGGGATTGTATTGTTCCCTTGATGGTAGTTCGTGGAAATTGATTCTCCGGTATTGTTGGATGCTCTGGCATTTGAACTGTAGTTGCCATCAGCCGATTCGCATTTCCGACGTTGAAGTCGCTGAGCGTAACTCTTAATAGCTGAATCTGGACTGCGGTCATAAGGTGCAGTCATTTTCTGTGGACCACCATCATCTTCATAATGATTGTCATCACAATGTCTATGCTGCTGCTGCGATTGTTGTTGTGGGTGCTGTGACCGCATGTGATTCCCTTTTGGAACAGCATAGTTGTTCAGGTTTTGATGGTGTTGTGGTTGAACACCTTGCGGTATATCCTGTTGAATTACAACTGGCACTTGATTGAGCCAGAGAGGTTGCGCATCCGGGTTGCTATTAGGAAGATTACTCTGCTGATCAATAGAAGCCTTCGTTCCATTGTGCCGCAGGATGGAATAGTCCCTAAGCCAGGTACCTTTCTTCTTCGACTGGTGGCTGGACCCTGTGTTCACAATTCGTTTTCCATTGATATGCTCTCTCGAAGGGTACCGGCATCTTTCCTTGTTCTTCATCTTCTATGCTCCCTAATCTTGGTACCGAAAGTCCAGCTTAGACACCGACTCTGTTGGAGTGGTGCCCCCGTAGCAGCAATGTGCCTGGGCGGTGTTAAGAGGGTGCCCCCAGAGCATTTCGACCAGGCGGCGAGAAGTGAAGAACCCCAAACACGTGGCAGAGATGCGTCCAGGTTTCGAGAAGCGGTGAACTCCATTCCGTGACAGCTTTTCGATGACATGATTTCCCGACGGGCGCCGGCGTCTTTCCTGTTCCTCATCTTCTATACTCCCTTATCCTGTTACTGTAAGTCCAGCTTAGACACCGACTCTGTTGGAGTGGTGCCCCCGTGGCAGCAATGCGCCTGGGCGGTGTTACGAGGGTGCCCCCAGAGCATTTCGTCCAAGCGGCGAGAAGCGAGGAACTCCAGACACGTGACAGATGTGCCCAGGATCGGAGGTAGATGAAGCGGTGAAAATCGCAATTCCCGGGGTTCTTGACTCTATTCATCTGCAATTCGATTTTTGGGTTGATACTTGCAGGTATAGGATCGGATGTGCCTTTGTTGACAAAACATTTCTTTGGTATTACCGTGAGAGCTTCTAGCTCTGTGGTTGGATCTGATTTCAATGCGTTTGGATTCCATTGAACTGTCTTCTCGCCTGTTCTGCCCGATGGGCATTCGTCCTCTTCTTGAGGTTCTTTCATTGTACGCGGGGCGTATCTAAGTTCTTTAGCGTAGGTCGTGAAAAGTACCTACAACGTCGTTAAAAGAGGAGCCGAATGATGTCCTCAACCTGGTACTGGGACCGATTCGAAAACTTCCTTATTTATCTGCGGTGAATTCTGCAAAATAAGGATAAATGAAACAACCTTGGATCTTGAAAAGTGGACTGTAATTTGTATTTGATAAATGTAATATGATTTGGTAGAATGACTAGCTTTTCGGTTACGAATATTGAGATCAACATTATTATTTAGGTTATTGTTCGACTTGTATGTTAACGTTGAAATGTTGGTGTTGTTATATTGGAGTTTGTAAGATGGGAAATATAGGAAATATTCATTATTTTATTATATTTTCCGCCGATTACAAAAGAAAATTATTTAAATAAAAGGCAGAAGTTAGTTTATTTTGCACGAGTAATGAACCACCCAATCAATACGGGCTCGCATATGTCCAGCCCGATTGAAACTCAGGAAATATATATGTGGTGAGCATATTCTACTTGACCACGGTATCTTCGTTTTCAGAAGCACTTCTGCCAGATCTCCAATCACATGAAGTGCTCCATCCCTTTGATTATCATCAGCGTTTGGTGATGTAATAACCTGCATCATGATTTCCTTAGTTGTCGGTAGACTTCCTTTCCGCGGTTTACCTGATGATTTTTGAAACATTTGTGCTGCAGGAACTGGACAAACAAAATCCTCAAAAATGTTGAAATTTATTCATATAAATTCATACGGGTTGTTTTCCCAGAGGTTTTGATCAGACTCCGTGAAGACATTATTGGAAATAGAACATCTTGAATAATTGCAACCGTGTGAGGTTTAATTACCTTCCAGGAATACACATGAACCGCAGCATTTTTAGGTACATTAGAATATTTGTTAAGACTTGCGGTGACACATGAACGCGGTTGCGATAATGGTCCAAACTCTTAAGTGAAACATCTAGAACACCTGACGTGAACGTAGGAATGTAACATTCCGCAAATTTCCGATATTTCTCATCAACGTTTTTAGGACTTCTATATCTTCCAAACATGCGGACCATTATACGCATTGCCCTTTTTTCGATTTCCACCAAGGGAATTCGGGTCGTTCGTATTCCACCAAGTGTGACCAGTCGGGAACTGGCTGTGCTGCGACTTGTCTATATACCTCCATCCATTGCGAGAAAGCATCCCGTTTGATTAAGTCGAGAGACAGCACATATTGTGTGAGGACGTGATGAATCTTTAAAATTTGCCTTTGCAATAAGATCGGCTGTTCTTAAGGGTCTTTCAGTAGATTGACCATCAAATTATAAAACATTGGTACAAGTAGATTCATGGCTCCATTTAATGGCACCCGTTCCTTGGTCTTTTTGTATTCATAAAATCTAAGCAATTGATACAGAGTCAACAACGCGCCGTTCCATGCACTCACGTCCGTATTTTGGAGATAAATATATATTTTATCCACTACCTGTGGCCATCGTCCGGGGAAATCTATTTTAATAATGCGATGGATGCATATCGCTAGCTGCGCCTTAATTTTGTCGGAAGCATGCACAATCGCATTCAGAATATTGCCCCGAATCACTGCACGATCCTGTTCATGAATTGAGAAGATAATTGTTTCGCCAGGTTTTGTCTCCTTGTCGAACCAATAGGACGAACGAAATTCTTGAGGTAGATAGCTCCAACTTATCTAATTGGTACTTCCACATTGTTTCTTCATAACGATTTGTAGAATAGTTGGAACAAATCCTATAATTTTGTGAATCTGTGATAGTTGTTCTTCGGCGTGCTTTCGCTGCTCAGGAACAACAGCTATTGTGTCCCGTATCAGTTCCGTCCGTTTGTTCTGGTCCATATCTAATAGTTGTTCTTGTTTCCAATTTCACCACTCTATTTGGATTACTTGTTTAATGTATGTTATGTTGAAAAGTTTTCTTTAGTTAAAAACGACAATCACTATCCGGCGGTAGACATTGTCGACGAAATTCAACTTTTTCAAGTTAAGATCCATTCGGATCGCTTAATTAATTTATATATATTAAATTATGAATACCACCTACCTTGTAGCTGGAGCGCTACTCACCTTGGTCACAGGTTATTGATGAATTTGGTGATGAATCTGCTTTTGTGGCGCCGACTTCTTGTTTGTCCCTCGGATCGTGAATCCGGCTGTTGTACCTCGGATGTTGGACTCCGTTTTGAGTTGTTGCGCTGATTTCTTGCCTCGGATTTTGGGATCCGGCTCGAAGGTTGTATGTTGTATGTTACAGTATTTGAACTGATTGAGTGCAAGCTCGATATTATGGTACACTAGCTCGTTGGAGTCATTAGCCAATCTCTGTGAAGAGAATTCTGGTGTGGAGACAATTCAGGTAGTGAGCCCTGTTATCTAGAGGAGTTGATAGTAGTGAAGTTATTATGGGGTTGGGATTATTTGGGATGTTTTCAATAAATTTGGTAGACAGCTCTAGGAAGCGTCTATCGAGACGGTCAATATTAGCGGCATTGCATCATCAACATCATCATCATCGGCAACCGGGATCCGTTCTTGGCCTTATTTAACAAATCTCTCCACCGGTCCCGATTTCAAGCCGATGTCATCCAGTTTCGCACTCCCAGGCTCTGGGCGTCCTGGTCTACGCCATCCCTCCATCGCAGACAAGGTCTGCCGCGCTGTCTCCTTCGACACATCCTGCCACAAAGGACTTTCAGCACAAGCTCCTCTTCGCTCATTCGAGCTAGGTGTCCCGCCCACCGAAGTCTGCCGAGCTTGATTTTTCTTACAACATAAGCTCCAAGGTAGATCGCGTACAACTCATCGTTGTAACGTCTTCGGAATCGTCCTCCCCCACATACGGGGCCCACAATTCTCCTTAAGACCTTCCTCTCGAACGCGGCGAAGAGTGCCTTATATTAAGCACCCAGGTCTCGGATACATACATTAGTACTGGTAAGACCATGGTCTTGTACGGTAGTAGCTCGGATGTTCTGGATAAATTTCGGGATTTAAAGAGCCTTGATAGACCATAGTAGGCTTTGTTGGATTTAATCAGCTGTTTGCGTATTTCTTCTTCCATATTGTTACCGGCTGATACTATTGACCCAAGGTAGTTAAAGGATTGCACTACTTCAAATTCGTGCTTCACTACCCTGATATTTTGACCAACGTTAGCTCTTCTCTTCGCAGAAGTTGACATCATGTACTTAGTTTTTCCCTCATTAATGTGCAGTCCCAGTTTTTGTGCCGCCTGTTCGATCTGGGTGAAGGATTCCTGTACCGCCGATTCGATTCTACCGATGATGTCGATGTCATCTGCGTAGGCAAGAATCTGGCTGGACTTGGTGACAATAGTCCCTCTAGTTGTGACGCCAGAGTCACGGATTGTTTTCTCCAACGCCAGGTTGAAGAGGAGGCAGGCCAGTCCATCCCCTTGTCGGAGTCCATTATAGATGGTTATTGGTTTGGACAGCAATCCCGCTATTTTTACTTGACTAGTTACGTTGGTCATGGTCAACCTACAGAGTCGTACCAATTTGTCAATTTGTTTGGAATGCCGAACTCTACCATTGCATTATATAGTTCCACCCTGGCTATGCTGTCGGAGGCGGCCTTAAAGTCTATAAATAGATGATATAATGAAATTTTAAACTCCAGACATGTTTCCATTGCCTGCATAAGGGTGAATAACTGATCAATCGCTGATTTGCCTGGGATGTAGCCACACTGATATTGACCAATGATGGCTTTAGCGTATGGGACTATGCGATCTTGTAGGATAGTGGAGAGTATCTTATAAGCGGTACTGAGCAATGTTATACCCCTATAGTTGCTACACAGTGTGATATCACCCTGCTTATGTATGAAGCAAATTATACCACGACGCCAATCCTCCGGCATCTCCTCTTGCTCCCATACGGGCACAACGATTTCATGAATTACGTTATTTAACGCTGTCCCTCCTTGTTTGATCAGCTCAGCTGGTACGCCATCAGCTCCGGGGGCTTTATTTGATTTGAGCTGTCTTATGGCTTTTAATGTTTCCTCAATCCTTGGTGACGGCAACATTTGGTCTTGATTTTTCATTGGCGGAGTCTCCAATTCTTCTGTGAGCTGACCATTTAGCAATTTATTGAAGTGCACTTCCCATCGCTCCAGAATGCCAAGTCCTGAAGCTTGTTAAATTTTCCATAATGATTTGTTTTTTTTTTCGGGCAAGGTCATTAGTCTTAGTCCAGAGGCTCCCCGACGGGGAATCAAACCCCGGTCTCCCACATGACAGACAGGTATACTAACCACTATACTATCGAGGAACCTATACCGCGTCATACTGCGGATTATTTGGTAGAACTTCCACGTCTGTTGCGGACCTCGCTCTATACTTTTCTCTATTTCACAGACAAGGTTTTTTTCCCAGGCACTTTTCTTTTGTCTGTGAAGCCTTTTTTCAGATCTTCTGAGCTTTTAGTATTTTTCCCCGCGTACCCGCGTCCTATGAGACTGCGGCATTGCCCGATATGCATAATTTTTACGATCAGTCGCTAGTTTGCACTCATCATCAAACCAGTCGTTCCGATCTCTACGACTACTGCCTAAGATGGAGTTGTACTAATGACAGTATTCTTAATGCGTGTCCATTTCTCTTCTATGGTCGGCATTCTGACCCCAGGACTTACTCACCCTACGTCAAGCTCTTCAAGGGCGAGTCTTAACGCATGACCAAATGTGTTACTGGTATTCTCATTACGTAAGGCAGCCGTGTTGATTCGAACCTGATCCGCGGATGCATTACATCTTCGTAAGGCAATCCAAGCTCGGAAAACTGTACCAACCAGGTAGTGATCCGAGTCGACATTGGCACCTCGGTACGTTCGTACCGTCATCAGGCTCGAGGACTGGCGGCGATCTATCAATACGTGGTCAATTTTGTTGCACGTGGCTCCATCAGGTGATACCCAGCTGGTTTTGTGGATATCTTTACGCGGAAACCTGGTACTCGCAACGACCAAGTTTTTTTATGCTGCCAGTTCGACGACTCGTAGTCCATTGTCATTAGTGTTCTCATGCAAACTA
Source organism: Microdon myrmicae (assembly GCA_963931805.1). Taxonomy (NCBI): domain Eukaryota; kingdom Metazoa; phylum Arthropoda; class Insecta; order Diptera; family Syrphidae; genus Microdon; species Microdon myrmicae. The sequence goes on along the minus strand of OZ007497.1, from coordinate 173,946,216 downwards.
TGGGAACCTGTGTAGTGCCTGAAAACCGGCTCCCCACCTATTTTTGCATTTAAATCACCAAGAACGATTTTCGCATCGTATCTTGGGCAGGCCCGTTCGACGTTCTCGTAGAATTCTTCGTTTTTGTCATCAGGGGACTCCTCTTTAGGTCCGTGAACGTTTATGAGGCTTACGTTCTTAAACTTGCCTCGCACGCGAAGAGTGCATAGCCTTTTGTTTATTGCATTAGAGCCGATGATGGCAGCCTTCAGTTTTTGGCTGACTAGAAAGCCTACCCCGAGCACATGGTGTTTTGCATGACACCTGTAATGAATGTCATACTCGTTTCTTTGAATAACACCACCTCCCGTCCATCTTATTTCTTGTAATGCTGTTATCATCATCATCATCAGCGGCACTACAACCGGGACCCGGTCTTGGCCTTATTTAGCGAGTCCTGAGGCTTGTTAAATTTTTCATAACGATTTGTTTTTTTCCGGGCAAGGTCATTAGTCTTGCGCCAGTAATGCTGTTATGTCAGCCTTATATTCGGCCAAGGTATCGGCTAGATGCTGTGCAGCTCGAGCTCTGTATGGTGTGTATCCGGTTCATATCCAACCCATGTTGAATCTTCCGTAATAATTTGTTTTTCCGGGCAAGGTTACTAGCCTTGCGCCAACCTTTCTCGGGATGTCGCTGCATGCATTGGTTCACTACTTGGCGGGTGCCAAAGTAGCTATCCAGGGGTGCCACGTGGAGACTGCATGTCAACTTTGACTGAACAGGGACAAGGATCGTCTTGGCCTCCGCCGGGTTAACAGCAATCAGTAGCTTAGCCCTGTATGTTCGCTCCCATCCCCCTGCGATTACGGCGGCAAAAAAATAGAGCTTTTAAACAGTGGCGCTCCAATCCCACCGAGGTTAACAGAACGAGTTTTGTTAGATTCAGAAACGCGTGCAACCAAGCGATTGATACTGCGAAGAAGGCCTACAACGATAGAGTGACTAGCAGACTCCTTGAGTGCCCGGCTGGCTTGCGTCCCTTCTGGTCAATGGCAAGGGCTGTCAGCAGTAGCTTCGCTTCCTTGTCTTTTCCGCTGTCAGATCTGAGACCTTTAATAATTCGGAATCTGCTGATGGTTCTGTTTTGATTGCTGGTTTCTTTAATGTACCTTCGACAGTCTCCCATAAAACATTTACTTTCAGAAGAACTTTAATTTGGAACTGCCAGACCAACCATTGTTCGGCACCTTGCAAGTTTTCAATTCTTTACAGATCTCCTTCCATTTCGATCTGTGTTATACAAAATCCGCGATATGTAAAATAGGCCGCTCTTCAAAAGAAAACTGTTTAAGTACGTATGTATATAATTTTTATTTCTTTCACGATATAACGCAGAACTTTGAGACTAAAACTGCTCGACCGAACACATAATCTTTGCACAATACCGCGTAAAAGAATAAGAAAGTCTTCATTTCAAGAGACTCAAAAGCTTAGTTTATTTCATTGTGACATATATAGAATGTAATAGAATGTAAAGCATATAAAGAATGTATGGCAAACAATATGTAACCAAATATGACATTTCAATTTTTCAACACATATACGAAAATTCAGCTTGCTGACGAATCCGTTGAGGAGGAAGTCTCGTCATTAAACATGATTTTGAGCGAAAACACTTCCCAGCCGAGAGCTTTTATTGTTTCTTTGACGAGTTTTGCTGCATGACTCGGATCATTATCATGCAACAAAATTACCTTTACGTGTCTTGTGGCCCATTCTGGTCGTTTTTCGATGAATACATGGTTTAAATTGATAATTTGTTGTCGGTAGCGTTGCGCTTCAACAGTTTCGCCAGGTTTTAGAAGTTCATGATACACCACCCCCTTCTGGTCCAACAAACACAGAGCATTGTCTTTTTTCCGAACCGATCAGGCTTTGCAGTCGATGTTGACGCTTCTCCTGGATGTACCCATGATTTTTTGCGTTTGGGATTTTTTAAATAAATCCATTTTTCATCACCAGTCACAATTCGATGCAATACTTTTTTTTTGCGTCGTAGAAGCAATGTTTCACGTGTGGTGTTTCGCTTTTCCATCTGCCTGTCATTCAATTCATGTGGCACCCAGTTTCCACACTTTTGGATCTTTCCCATAGCTTTTAAACGGTCAGAAATTGTTTGTTGTGCAACATTTAACATTTGTGCCATTTGTTTTTGACTTCAAGTGTCATCTTGGTCCAATATTGCAATTCGGCGTCTTCAAACTTTTTTGGTGGACTTCCACGTTCTTCATTTCGCACATCAAAATCATTATCTCTGAACCGCTTAAACCATCTTTTGCATGTTGCTTCCGATAGAGCATGATCACCATAAGCCTCGACAAGCATTCAATGCGACTCTGCAGCACTTTTCTTCAAATGAAACAAAAAATTAATGCTTTCCGCAAATCATAATTTTCTGAAACAAAATTCGACATTTTTAACAGGATTAAAAAAAATAATGTTGTTTGTACAATGACTTGATGCATACTAAATAAGTTTGACAGATGTCATAGCAACCAAATAAAAAAAATATAAGGGCTCGTTCACAACAAACGTTCCCTATCGATACATTTATAGTAGATGTAGATTGGATAGAACCTAAATCAAAATATAATTCAATTTATTTAAATGACAAACTAATTAGAGATTAATTATATACAAACGAAACAGAATATTTTCATTAACGTCATATATCAGATTTGATCTAATGTTCAATTCCATGACGTAGTATGTGTTCTAAAACATTAAGTGACCAACGCTGAAAAGGACAAGAAGGCTTAATTTAAAATTTAGGTTTTGCTCATAGATTTTCATTGTCTACATTCGACTGTAAGACGATATTGATCATTTGTGCCCAGAGTTTCGCGACGATAAATAGGAGGGTGTGCTGAAATGTTTCCGACCTAACAAAGACATTTTTTTCTTAAAATTTATTTTTAATTTTCTACATAGTCTCCTTGTAACTCTACACACTTCTCCCAGCGATACTCCCATCCCTCTAACCCGTCCAAATAGTACTCGGCGTTTTTCTCTGCAAAATAACTGTTCACGAAGGTGATTGCCTCCTCATTTGACGGAAATCTCTGTCCTCCGAGCGCAATTTTTAGATTAGGGAACAGAAATAAGTTGCTTGGGGCTAGATCTAGTGAGTAAGTCAGATGGTCAAACAGTTCAAACCATAATTAGCATTCCACTGCTTTGACTGTATTTTTGTTTCGGGCGTATAATGGTGTATTAAAGTTTCATCATCAATAATAATTTTGGTTTAATATGTGACAAACACGTTCTTTGGACATTTTCAATGCCTCTGATATTTCTCTCAGTTTAATTCGGAGCTCGCCTAGCACCATTTGGTGAACTTTAACGATCTTATCATCACTTGTTGCAGTTTTTGGACGTCCCGAACATTCATCGTCTTCCAAGCTCTCACGGCCACGTTTAAATTCAGCTGCCCAAAACACGGCACGTTGGTCACAAATTCAAAAAATAAAGCTAACGTATTCGCAATTTTATGGCGCAAGGCTAATAACCTTGCCTGGAAAAATAAATTATTATGGAAAATTTAACAAGCCTCGAGATTTGCTAAATAAGGCCAATACCGGATCCCGGTTGTAGTGCCGATAATGATGATGATGATTCGCATTTTAATTTTTCGCGAACTCAAACCTCGATGCCGGTCTTTTGGAGCCACCTGTGATCGCGCCGGTAGGGTCTTCCATGCGGGATGTGGGCTGAAAGGAAGGTAACCGACCCGGACGGAATAACACCAATAGTCCTTAAGAACTGTGCTCCAGAACTAGCGTCTGTTTTTGGCAGACTCTTTCGCTTGTCTTATACACGAGCGACCTTTCCTACCTGGTGGAAAGTCGTTCGAGTTCAGCCAATCCCAAAGAGGGGAAAAAAGTGTCTCCCTCAAAATTACCGGCTAATAGCGTCACTGTCTGTGTTATCTAAGTTGATGGAAAAGGTCATCAACGCTGAGTTAATTAAGTATTTGAAGTGCAACGGACTTCTGAATGATCATCAATACGGATTACGTGGCGGGCTGTTCACAGGAGACCTTTTGACACTTATAAGCGATATATGGACATATGTGATTGAGCGGCATGATGAGTCAAGGGCGGTCGCATTGGATATCTCCAAGGCTTTTGACCGCGTCTGGCATGGGGCATTGTTGAGCAAACTTCGTTCATATGGACTTTCCCAGCAACTTTGCGACTAGATGAAGAGTTTCCTCGAAAATCGATCGATCCGGGTTGTTGTGGACGGCGAGTGTTCGGATCTGTATCCTGTTAATTCGGGGGTGCGTCAAGGTTCTATTTTGGCTCCAACCTTGTTTTTGCTTCACATAAATGATTTGTTGGAGACAACCGATAACAAAGTGTTTAGTTTTGCGGATAATAGTACGCTTGTTTCCTCTTTTTCGAATGATCAACCAAATAGCGCATCAACGTCGCACCAGCTGAGATGTAGTCAGATCGACTCTCTGAATCAAGATCTGGATAAGGTCCTGCAGTGGGGAAAGGCCAATCTCGTCAACTCCAATGCAACGAAGAAACAATATACAACATTCACAAAGAAATATGGATGATGAATGGCCAGGCCCTCGAATCTGAGGAAAGCGTGAAATTGCTCGGGGTCACGGACAGTGGGAACGTATGGTGGCATAAACACATGTCGAATATCGCCAGGTCCGCCTGTTACACGCAACGTCTACCCTCCTCTAACACTCGCCCTTTTGGGGACCATCCCCCACCATTAAAAGGATTCACCTTCAAGTGAAGGTCCATATGTTGATTAATCCATGACGGCACAAAGGACATTTTCAATGTTTATGATTAAACCATCGTCCTGGACGGACACGGTGATAAAGCCGATCGCGCATAAAATTCAAATCGCGGGTGTCGTGAATATCACCCGTCATCGAAGACGGAAGAGAAAGTCGTTGCGATTAACTTGTGGCGGTTCCGCCAAACGTCACTGTCTATTTACCCGAAGAATCTCCCATAACTACAACCCAACTCCCATTATTTACCGCTAATGCAATTGCATTAGCACCTGTAAATGCTTCACGCATCAAGTTTCCCTAACGTATAATCTAAAAGCTCCTAGAAGAGAATTCTTACCTTCATGCATCAATTCGCGTTCAAAATTCCCTACAAGAATTCTGTCCAGCTTTAGGATCATAAATCCCAAAACCCAATTCGGCACCTTCGGTTGCCAGGCAAACCCCAGATGAATTCCTGTAAACGAAACAATTTGGTTCACACATAATGTAACCATCATAACTAGGGAGAATAAACATTCCGTCGCCCATTCCCAGCCTCACCATGTGTACAATAAATTCCCTTACATACACATTGGCTGGCGACCTTTTCACGATAAACAATCCAACGCAACTGCATACAATTAGCGCAATATACGCTAAAACCAATTTCCTTAGCATGCACAATATGCAAACAAAAGAACGCTGTTCTTCAGCAGGCATTCCGGCGATAGGACAAACAATTCAAATTGTTTCAAGTATCCCAAATGCATCTAGCAGGTAATGAGTTGCAACTTGTTTACTCAGTTGAACTCTCAGCTCGTAAATTCCTTTGTCTTTTAATTTCCCGGATCCGTCTCACGAGCTTGCGGCATGAGCAAACAGAAATTCAATTAGCACCCAATGAGATCCGGCTTATTTACTTAGTCGAACTCACATCTCATTGATGCCCATTATCCCTTTCGATTCGTTCTCATGGCCTTGTCTCATGAAAGAACCAATGTTCACACATACATGCTTACCACTACGATCTTCGCTATGAGATCCGGTTACCTACAAAGAGAGACTTCACGTTTCTCTTGGAGTAGGAATCGCACCCTTAACTAAGAGAGCCAGTACCACTGGCCGAATTTCCTTTGCCAGCGAATTCACATCGCGGAGTCTTTACCCATCCTCTGACCGAGCTGGTCATTCCCTTCTTCACTCCCCGGTGCGCAAGGGGACGCGTTCATTCGGAGTCGTTAATAATTTCACAATCAATGTAGTAAAGTGCCGGTTGTGTCTAGTCATTAATAATTTTATGAACAATGAATTAAAGTGCCTGTGGTGACGAGTCCTCAGTAAATTGTTAATCGAAATTAAAAAATCATGTGTTACCAAACAAAAATAGACCTCAGTAAATTGTTAATCTAAGTTAAAAGACCATGTATTACCAAACAAGAATAGACTCCGTAAAATAGATCACAAACAACATCAGTGTTTTATTTTTCCTCTCTCCTTTGGTGGACGGTGCATTGTTGAGGGTCGTGTTTGCGTTTCGTTCGGTTGTATTCGATGGAACTTTGTTTAACAGCGAGTGGGTTGGCGGTCACGACCATGCAGGCGTCACGGCCGCTTACCCCACAAACTCTTTGACGGTGGTTAAAAAAAAAAGAACATCGGTGGTTTACGCTTACCGTACGACTTCGTCGAGTTCTTTACACGGATAATATTTATCTCCCCGGGAGATATTCTATTTAAAACCAGCGTGTTCTCAAAAGTGCAACAATAATTCGAATCTACTGGATACGTGTTCTAAATTCAATTCAGTGTCAGTGTTTTGTTTCTCGTTTTACCCAAACAAGAAGAAGATTGTGTTAGAAAACTGAATTTTTTTAAGTGAATTCAAAGCAAAAGCAAAAAACCGAAGTTACAAATAAAGTTATTATTATTATTATTTATTGGCCTGTAGGAACCCGGAAGTACATGACCTCACCGACTCGACTCCGCCATCGTTCCCTGTCCTGTGCACTCTCCTTCCACGTTTGACCATTCGATCCGACCTCCTCTAGGTCAAACCTAACATTGTCCTCCCATCTCTGTCGCGGGCGTCCGGCCGGTCTCTTTCCCGTTGGTCTACCGTCCAGAATTCTATGCGCGGTCCTATCGTTGCCCATTCGCGCCACGTGTCCGGCCCATCTTAATCTTCGCGACTTGATTACTCTCACTATTGTAGGTTTGCGGTATAGCTTTTCCAATTCGTGGTTATGGAGTTTCCTCCATTGTCCTGCCTCCTCGTCATATTTACCTGCTTGCCAACTAGCGTTGCCGGAATGCTGTCTTTTGTTAATTTCCTTCGACATTTCGTTACTTGCCGTCAGTATCGTTGCCAGATATTTAACTTCTAGAACTTTTTGAAATATCTTACCTCTGACGTTTATATGTGTTCCCTGATGTCCACCTGCTCTCGCCGTAATCATGTATTCTGTTTTGTCTTCATTTATTTCTAGGCCCACCTCTTTTGCCGCTTGCATGATGATTTCACAGTTTTTACTAACAGTTTCTAGATTATCGCCCAGAAAGGCGATGTCATCCGCATATGCGAGCACTTGTGTGACCCCGCTCAGGGATGTTCCGGCCGTGTTGTCGTGTTGTACCTTTCTGATAACATACTCGAGGACAAGGTTAAAATGGCATGCTGAGAGGTCATCCCCTTGTTTTAGTCCGTCCCGGATTTCAAATGGTTTTGAGAGGTGGTTTTCTATTCTAGCTCGCCCTTTGTTTACGTTCATGCAAATTTGAATGAGGGCGGCATATTTTTTCGGGATTCCCAGCTCAACTACAATATGGTAGAGTCTTTGCCTTGCGACTGAGTCGTAGGCTTTTTTGAAGTCAACGAACAGTTGGTGAACCGTCTCTCCGTATTCCCACTTCTTTTCCAGCACTTTCGCAGCGTCAAAAGATCTGGTAGTGAAAAGCACAATGTTCAAGCACAAGCAAATCCATTAAGCCACATGGATATCACCCGACGGTGTAACGCGCAACCAAATAGACCACTTCCCTATAGACAAAAGACACCACTCGAATATCCTTGACGTAAAATCATATAGAGGAGCAGATTGCGACTCCGATCATCTTCTAGTGATGGGCAAAATCAGGAGTCGCCTCGCAGCAATCCCACATGGGCAGTCACGGGAGACGAGCAAAAAGTTCGACACTAATAAACTGAAAGACCTACGCAAAAGGACTGAATATCAAGACGAACTGACGAATATATTTAGCATTCTAGAGAATAGAAGCAGTGAGGAAGAGGGAGCTAATAGTGTGGACACTAAATGGACATCGATCAGAGACACAATCAAACTAACAGCTCAAAAGGTATTAGGATTTAAGAAAACAATTAAGTCCAAACCTTGGTTTGACGATGAGTGCAGGGCGAAGATCGAAGAACGTAAACGCCTCAGAATAATCCACTTAGAAGCATATGATGAAGTCAACGCAGAAAGATACCCGACAATTCGGAGAGAGGCGATGAGACTCTTCAAACGCAAAAAACGCGAATGGGAGAAGACTCGGATCGAAAAAATCTTAGAAAATTCTAGAGCAAAGAACATCAGAGGTATGTATGCCGGCATAAAATCAATTAGAAATGGCTACCGAGGGAGAGCCAAAATAATTCGAGACGCAAACGGGTGTTTGGTCGCAGAAACTAACAATATCGTAACAAGATGGAAGCAGTACTTTGAAAACCTGCTCAACGTGCGCACCCATCAACCGCAAATAAACGCACCAAGCGTACATACAGCCGAGCCTCAGATCTCAGAGCCCTCTCCCAACGAAGTTGTAGACGCAAATAAAGTTATAACCAAGAAATATTTTGTTCCGGCTCAACTTCTTCCCGTGTGTAAATCCCAAATTAGAGCCGCGCTCGAATATTGTCATGTTTGCAGCTCGGTTCCTAAACATACCCCCCACCTACTTGAGAACATACAGAGAGGGGTGATCCGCCTGATCGATGACCCGGCGCTGACGTCGGGATTACAGTCGCTATCACATCGAAAGCGTGTAGCCGAGCTCTGTCTGTGTTATACATATTATCAGGGGTACTGTTCTTCGGAGATTCGTGGTATTGTTCCACGTAATTCGGTTTATATGCGCTCCATAAGACAATCCAACGGATCGCACCAGTTTGTGGTTCATCTCCCGACGGCACGAAATTACCTGCATCAGAACTTGTTTCGTTACAGTGCGGGAAAGCTGTGGAACACCCTCCCGGCGGGAGTGTTAACGGGGCGTTACAACCTGCAACTACTTAAAAGGAACCGCAACAGTTATTTGGTGGCATCTCGGGGCGCCGTATCGGCGCTATAGGTTCACCTCTCCCGAGACAAGTCTATTAAAAAAAAATTATCCTGATAGTTCAAAGTCAAGCGTCATGAAACCACCCGATATAATCTGACACGTTTCTGTCTTTCTTCGCACCGCAGAACTTTCATATTGTTTTGCACTGCAATCCTCGATTGATGTCTCTCCAGATACAATTGGGTTGGCTTCATCGAATTTTGAAAACCGTTTCGGTGTTCGAGGCGCGGGGCTATGGGCTGCATCGCTGCAATAAGCTCCAGAATCTTGAAATTCCGATATTGGTTGATCCTGTACGATCGAATTGTGAGGAGTATCTGTTAATATACGGGAGGTCTTTTAGAGCTTTTCTACATCAGACGAATAAACTAAACTGGCTACTGGGCTGGATGAGGAGTAATCAGTGGTGTAACTTACAAGGAATTGTTAGGTACAATCCCACACCCGCACTCTCTCTCTCTCCCTCTTGATAAATAATAATCAAAAGTATAACAAGTAGAAAACATAAAAAAACTGCTTAATAATAATAAGAATAAACAGTTCGTGGTGAATAAAAAAACAAATGAGAAATGTTAAACTATTTTTTGTCATGTTGACTGTACGCGGAACACTTTTTCATTTTTTTATGCATAACTAAGGGAAACTTCGACCGTTTGTTCCGTTTGTCGACGACACAGAGAGAACACTAACAAAAAATAACTATTCTTATGATGATGCCACGCAACAGGGTTGTGCCTAAACGAAAATGGTAAAGAGGAAACGATAAATGCTCATGAGTTACGCGTTAGCGAGAAAAATATGTGTACATATGTATACACTATGTGGTAAACTATGCAGGTTCGTTGAATGAAATATTTATATCCGTCTCGAAGGACCAATGTTCGCGCTATGATAACGAAATATACGAAAAGAAAATAAAAATGCTGTAATTATTGAAAACTATTTATTACATCTAAAGAAGAGCGAAAGACAACTGTCCTCGACGACGTTTGCACACAGACTGACTACTGAATTTGACATTTGGCGTTAACACCTAACAACTCAAACTATTGGCTCTGTTTTTTTTTGTTTTGTTAACTGTATTTATTAATCGTAATTTTAATTTGTACATTTAAGTGATGCAGTGACTTAAAATTAATTTTGTAGCAACTGTTTACATGTTATTATGATAATGATACATACATTTTCCGAGCAATGTTTCAAGAGTAACAGGATAGATGTGTGTTTAAACATTTAGTAGTGGTTCGTCTTCCTGGAAAAGGTCAGACAACCAGGAATTTCTTATTTTTACTTTACTTAATCTAAACCTAACCCTAATTATAAATATAACTTAAGCTAGCTTAGTCTGATTATTATAAATGAGCTATAAGCAAAACAAAGTTTTATAATTAAGGGGATATAAGAATTACAGGATGTGGAGTGAAGTCAGTTATGGGTCAGAGGTAGAGTATTTCTTTCCGGTTGTTCGTTGGAAAAACATAGAATGTTGAAAACTGGTTTTACGTTACAGTATTTAAACTGGTTGGGGGTAAGTTCAGTGTTGTAGTATATGATCTCGTTTGAATCATTTACCAGTCTGTCTGAGGTGAACACAACTCTTGTGTGAAGACAGTTAGGATAGTTAGGGTTGATATCTAGAGGGTTCGATAAGGTGAGATTATTATGGGATTGGGATTATTTCGTAGGTTTTCGATAAATTTGATAGACAGCTCGAGGAATCGTCTATCGAGGCGTTCTGTACCAGCGGTATTGTAGAGTTCGATGTTACTATAGTACTTATAGGAGTTAGGACGACGATGTAAACCAGAGACATACATAAGGCATTTTCTTTGGAATGCTCGCAACTTTTCCATTTGGGAGGGCTTGATATGGTACTTTGGCGGATGTTGTCTCTTAGGTCGTAAGTGTTCCGCCGAACACTGTCCGTACATAAGGAAGAACACACTGAGCGGAAACAGCACAAATAAAACACGGAGAGAATAGTTTTGAACTGTAATTTTTATTTTGATTGTTTATTAAGTCCAGTTTGATTAATACAAAGATTCACAGATTTACACATTTGATCACCCGTGGCGATACTAGGGGCACTAGTGTGCGTACATGGGTTTATTGATTATTATTAACGGCTGTAAGAAAATTGAGTTAACTAATATCACACATAATTGTTCCGGAGCGCAAGGTAGTTAATCGTTACACAAAATGTTTATGATAATTGCCTTTGGTGGCAGTTCGGTCAATGACTTTAGTTACTCGCGTACTTTTGAAAGGTTTCAACTTCGGGTCGAACAGATCCTTTCTCGCGTTATCGTGCTGCGCGGATCACGTCCTCGTCGGAGTTCTCTGTGTCGAGTTCTTTTGTTTTTCGCTACGCGGATACCTCCTGTCGGAGTTCTCTAACTGTACTCTAATTCGACTATTCTGCGTCCTATGGTTTCCTGTTTCGTCCCAGGCCAGGAGTGCGGTTGCACCCGGACACACAGACGCGGATGTTGCTGCCTGTGTGGGCGAAGATCTTCCTGGGAACCCGGAGTTCACACATTCTGTCGAATCGATCGTTGTATCTTTGGTGTGGTTTATTATTCCTTGCGATCCCTTTTTGGCCACAATTATTATCTTCGGTTGCGATAATTATATTTGCTTTTCCCTATGGGAACAGCGTTTTAGTTAATTACTGTTTCTCCGCAATGGCCTTGTTTGGACCCGTGCACTTTTCGGTTTTGGGATCTTGCAAGGAAGTAGAGGTGCTAATTGCTATTAGCTACAAGAGGAGATATGCGTTATTCTGTTTGTTTTCAGAAAACCTTCGTATAGGTGAGAGTTCGGGTAATGGCGACCGCCAGGCCTTCTAGAGTTGTTGGTGCATCTTCTGAGGAGTTTTCTTTCGAAAACTCGAAGTTTTCCCATTTGGGCCGAAGATCTGCAGGACCATATGGGAAAGTCGTATGATATTCCAGATCGGATTAGCTGCTTATAGCAGAGAAGCTTAACTTTGGTGTCAACTTTGTTGCTCCACTTCAAGATGTTGTGCAGTTGCTTACACCGATCGAGGCCCCTTTGAAGAATGTGGGTCACATGTTTGATGAAATTCATTTTTGGGGTATAAATAACCCCAAGATATTTCATCCTGTCCTGTGGTCTAATCGTAGTATCTTATATTTTTACTCGAATATTCTGTGAATATCGAGAAGTAGGTTGGGAGTGTTTACTACTCAGAATTATAGCTACAGCTTTAGATGGATTGAGTCGAATTGTCCATCGACTGTAATATTGACACAGTTCCTCCAGGTGTCGGTTGAGTCGATTTGTTGCGAGTTTAGGGCTTTTGGATGACGTGTACACTAGGACGTCATCCGCATAGCATATCTAGTTTACTCTCCCGTCCACAGGGCGAGGAATATCGGAGGTGTAGATATTAAATAAGATGAGGCCTAGAATGGAGCCCTGTGGTACGCCTGCAGCGGCGTTGAAAGTTCGGGAAAGCTTTCCTCTCTTCGGCGTCTTGTTATACAGAAAAATTAAATTAAATGAAATCTAAGACGGGTACTCACTGGTTTGCTGTGATGGCTGTAGTTGTTTATCTGTCGGCAGCTATTCTGGTTGTTGGGGGCGTTGGGTTCTTGAACCTCGAGTTGGTTGTTGTACGGCACTGTTTGTAGTACCTATAGTTTCTATTTGTTAACACGGCAAGCGTACGCGACGGCACTATATACGACGAAGTATTGAATCTTTTCTTTTGTTTCTATTAATTACGACTGTTTTTCTTTAGATTGTAGCGACAACTGACTTCTTTTTTTCATTTTTTTAGTTTTTTGTTTTTCAATGCATACTTTTTAAATTTTTGTTCCATAGTCGTTTTTTATTCGCCTACTTGTAATTATATTTTTGATTTGTTATCATTTGTTATAGTTATTTGCAGGAGAGAGAATGGATTTTGGTTCTCTAACAGTCTTCTCTTACCCCTTTTCGTTTCATCGACAACGGTTGTCTGGTCCTCAGCTGGCAATACATGAATGTACTAGAATTAACAAATTTCAGTTGATATAATTGATGGCGGTTACAGCTGTTGTTGTTTTAAGCCGAAAGGCATAAGAGAAAAAAATGATATTGTATAATATAAAGTTGGCGCAAGACTAATGACCTTGCCCAGAAAAAAACAAATCATTATGGAAAATTCAACAAGCCTCATCATCATCATCATCATCATCATCATCGGCACTTCAACCTGGAACCGGTCTTGGCCTTATTTAGCAAGTCCTGAGGCTTGTTAAATTTTCCATAATGATTTGTTTTTTCCGGGCAAGGTCATTAGTCTTGCGCCAGAGGCTCCCCGACGGGGAATCGAACCCCGGTCTCCCGCGTGACAGGCGGGTATACTAACCAGTATACTATTGAGGAGCTTTAATTGTATTTGAAATAAATGTGGATTTAAAAAAAAAAAAAAAAAAAAAAAAAAAAAAAAAAAAAAAAAAAAAAAAAAAAAAAAAAAAAAAAAAAAAAATTGTTGGAATTAGTTAGATTGCTATTGGTATTGGGACTATGTCTAATATTAGAATTATTAACATTGCTACTGTTAATGGACTATGATTTAGTGGACTCGAATGTATGTAAGTGAGGAAGTAGAGAACACTGTCGATACTGTTGATTGTGTGAAAGTAAGACTTCCACCGGATTTTTTCCGTTTGATTTAGTATGGATGCTGCTGCAATTGCTGATGTTCTGCGGATGCGTCTTCGTTTGCTTTGATACTTATTACAGATAGTGTGGTGGGACGTGATAATTGCACCTTTCGAATTTTTATTTGATGGGTCTTGACGTTGTCGGGTAGGGGAATTTTTTTTTATTGATTTCAAAAACTATATACAGTTCAAGAGTCCTCAATTTATTTTGTACATCATTTTGATTCCAGAAAAAAAACATATACATTTAAAAAATATCACTGTCCTGATCCGTACGTCTTATTCCATTCAACATATATATCCAAATCTTTTTGTGATACACTTGGTCGAACTTTTTGCAGTGCTATCCGAAAATCTTCTATAGTTACGGGCCTCACGTTACTCTCACAAAAATGTTCTAGTTCATCAAACGGAATTGAACGAATTGGTTCCATAGCAGCCTCACGACAAAGTGATTCCATATCAGCTCCAGAGAAACCTTCAGTATGACCACTAACCTCTAGTATGTCATCCGTGCTGACACTGTTGCGTACAGAAAGCAGTAGATTATTTAGGATCTTACTTCTTGCTGGCAATTCCGGCAATGGAATATACAAGCGACGAACTAAACGACGCCGAGCAGCCTCATCAAGTTCATGTGGACGATTGGTTGCACCGACTATAAGAACCCTGTCATCTTCATTCGTATTAGCACCATCTAGTTGCACCAAAAACTCTGTCTGGAAAGAACTTTTTATTATAAGCAAGTATTTTAGGATGAGCAGTATTTACCTTTATCCTTCGGGAACTCTCTGTCTCTTCGTCGGAACGTGATATCAATAAAGAGTCGATCTCATCGATAAAAATTACCTGTAAGTGAAAATTTAGAGCTTTATTAAAAAAAAGTGTTCAGTCGGATCTTCCTCAAACTATTTTCAAAATCCTCAAATTGCTACAATTTTATAGAGCTATTATTTGGTTTATTATCCTTATGCTCACATATTATAACATAGTACAGAATCGTCAGATAAACCTACATACATATGTGCGATCCCAAATAAAATATGTCGCTATCTTATTACGCTGGCGCAAGGGTAATAACCTTGCCCTACTTACTACTATTTATTGGCCTGTAGGAACCCGAAAGTTCATGACCTCACCAACTCCACTCCGCCATTGTTCCCTGTCCTGTGCGCTCTCCTTCCACGTTCGACCATCCGCTCCGGTCTCCTCAAGGTCCAACCTAACACTATCCCCCCACCCCCGTCGCAGCCGTCCTACCGGTCTCTTTCCCGTTGATCTACCGTCAAGAATTCTATGCGCGGTCCTATCGTTGCCCATTCGCGCCGCATGTCCGGCCCATCTTAATCTTCGCGACTTAATTACTCTCACTATTGTAGGTTTGCGGTATAGCTCTTCCAATTCATGGTTGTGGAGGTTCCTCCATTGTCCTGTCCCCTCGTCATATTTGCCACCAAAGATACCCCTTAGAACTTTATTCTCGAATACGCGGAATTTGTTTTCTTCCCGTCTTGTGAGAGCCCATGTTTCGCATCCGTATAGAACAATTGACATGATTATGGTTCTATAGACACGGAGCTTTATATTACGTGATAGCAGTTTGGATTTCAGCAGTTTGCTGACTGCGTGCCAACTAGCGTTGCCGGAGTGTAGTCTTTTGTTAATTTCCTTCGCCATTTCGTTACTGGCCGTCAGTATTGTTCCCAGATATTTAAATTCTTTGACATTTTCAAACATCTTGCCCCTGATGTTTATATGTATTCTCTGAGGTCCACCTGCTCTCGCAATAATCATGTATTTTGTTTTGTCTTCATTTATTTCTAGACCCACCACTTCTGTTGCTTGCATGATGATTTCACTGTTTTTATCTACAGTTTCTAGATGATCGCCCAAAACGGCGATATCATCCACATATGCCAGCACTTGTGTGACTCCGTTCAGGGATGATCCGGCCATGTTGTCGTCTTGTACGTTTCTGATGACATACTCGAAGACAAGTTAAAGAGACATGGTGAGAGGCTTTGGCGGATTTGAATGTTGTTGTCGAATGTTTGATGATGCAGTGTTCCGCCGAACACTGTTAACCGTAGAGGAAAATACACAAGCGGAGCAAAACACGGTGGGAAAGGGAGCGACGAACTACCTTTAGGTGAACCAGGTCTGTTTATTTTTCATAAATGAAACACGAACTATTTTTGGTGCACACTTTTGTTTATTAACATTTTTTTGTTTTAAATTCCGAGTTTACATCGAGTCACGATTCGTATTAAGTACTCCTGTCGCTTTTACTGTAGTTTCACAGACGAACTTTGGACACACTTTAACATGTCTTTTTCTTAATTTTAACTTTAAGTCGCGGTTACTTATCTAGCGTATCTGTCTCGCGGTTCGACCTCCTCAGTGCGGTTCGCTGTCCTGCTGCTCGATAAAGAATCTTCTCGCGTTGACGCTCCAACCAATACTTGTCGTCTCGTTGACGATCTAACTTAGACTGTCCTGCAAATACCCACAAGCATCTTGATCCAAATCGTATCTGCATCTTCCACAGAGACAATTTCCCATTCTGTCCATTAACAGAATCGTCAATGTCTGTCATTCTTTGCATACATCATTATTATCGCTAGCATTTCATCTCCACGGCCTTCTGTTTGCACAGAACATCTGGCGCCCAGGCCGGAAATATTTGATGGTTGTTTGGACGTACTGTCCGTGGGTCTTGTTTGACTTTTGTCAATACACCCGAAATCCATTAGATGTTTCTCATGGTGTGAAATTCAAAAGCGACCGTGGGATCGGAATAGATCCTTTGTAGGTTTTTAACCTCATAAATTTTCCGAATTACCTCGTTGAGATAATTACGGTTGCCTGCAATTTGGTAGCAGATAGGCGATATGCTTTATTGCATGAGGTTGTCGTTTCTTTTGTTTGCCGTTGGATTTGATGGTCTTTGTGGCAGACCACCCGCACGTGCATCCGTTGGTCGGCTAATTCGCTGACGATAGCAATTCCTTGTAACATCTGTTCAAGGATTCTTTGGGGATAGGATGAATGTTTCAAATGTTTCAAGGCCCTAGGGGACTTAGTGGCACGCGTCTGTGGGCGCGTGTAACGTTTTCAGGGTAGGTATATTCCTTGAAGGGTAGGAACCCTACCTGGGTGGAATTGTGCGTTCGTAGAACGCTACAAGGCCACCCCCCTGTTTTAGTTCGTCCCGGATTTCAAATGGTTCTGAGAGGTGGTTTTCTATTCTAACTCGCCCTTTGTTTTCGTTCATGCAGATTTTAATGAGGGCGGCATATTTTTTCGGGATTCCCAGTACAACTACAATATGGTAGAGTCTTCGTCTTGCCACTGAGTCGTAGGGTTTTTTAAACTCAAACGAACAGTTGGTGAACCGCCTCTCCGTATTCCCACTTTTTTTCCGGCAGTTGCCTTATTGTGAACATTTGGTCGCTTGTTGACCGGTTCCTACGGTCTCATAGGTAGTCTCCCAATATTTCTTCTGCCTACGGTGTGATTCTCGCCAGTATGACATTTGTTAGTATTTTGTATGTGGTTGGGAGCAATGATATTCCTCTGTAATTTTCGCAGTCAGATCTGTCACCTTTTTTGAAAATGGGGACGACTATTGAGGTTTTCCATTCTTCCGGAGTGACATCCTAATCCCGTATTGTTTCAATCAGTTGGTGGATCTTTCGAGCGGTTGCTCCTCCATGCTTTATAAGATCTGTCGGTATGCAGTCGACTCCGGCAGCTGTTGTTTTTCAATCGACTTATTGGGTCTACAATTTCGTTAAAAGTGGGCTCTGGGATCTGGAGCTCGGCTGTATGTACGTCTGGTGCGTTTATTTGTGGTCGATGGGTACGCCCATTGAGCAGGTTTTCAAAGTACTGCTTTCTGTCACCAGACAGCCGTTTGTATATCGGATTATTTTGGCTCTCCCTCGGTAGCCATTTCTAATGGAATTTATGCCGGCATACATATGTGGGGGTACGAGGTCGTGGCAGCGGCATGGGTGCGAGTTCTACCTCGCCCCACAACCCCGTCCCAACAACTTCTAAATGTTCCACAGATTGTTACGCCGAACAAAAAAACAAAACTCCACCACTTTTGTTGACCATCGTATTGTGTTGACATCCAGAACAAATGATGCAGCGAGAAAAATCCTAATACCGTTTGAGCTGTTTGTTTGATTGTGTCTCTGATCGATGCCCATTTAGTGCCCAGATTATTGGTTTCCTCTTCCTCACTACTCCCATTCTCTAGGATGCTAAATCTATTCGTTATTTTATATATTCCTCTTGATATTCCGCCCTTTTACGTAGGTCTTTTAGTTTATCAATGTCGAACTTTTTGCTTGTCTCCTGTGATTGCTCATGTGGGTTTGCTGCGAGCTGACTTCTAATTTTGCCCATCACTAGAAGGTGATCGGAGTCGCAATCTGCTCCTCTATATGATCTTACGTCAAGGATATTCGAGTGGTGTCTTTTGTCTATGAGGAAGTGGTCTATTAGGTTGCATGTTACGCCGTCGGTGATATCCATGTGGCTTTATGGATTTGCTTGTGCTTGAACATCGTGCTTTTCACGAACGTGATAATTCGAATTCCGTTATCATTTGAAACGTCGTGTAGGCTCTCTTTACCTATAGTTGGTTGGAAGATGTATTCCTTTCCAATTTTCGCATTCAGTCCCCGAGTAGGATTTTAACATCGAATGATGAGGTCCTATCGAATACTTCCTCTAGGGAATGGTAGATTGTGTCCTTCGTTTCTTCGTCCATAGATTCTGTTCCGGTGTGTACGTTTATAAATACATAATTGTACCATGGTCGCTGCGCGACGATGTCCATTTTATATTGTTCCGCGTTTTCTACGACCGTATATATCGCGCCTGGTTTATATAACGTTCGAGCATTCCACGTCCCGACGCGTATATCCCGCTTTTTCCGTTTTTCCCTACGTCTTCTCTTTGCCGAGTCGATGTTTTCTTGATGATTTGTTCCCTTATGGTAGTGTCGGCTCATCACACATAAAATAATTCGCAATGATAGCCATATCTCTATTGTTTCAGGTCAAAAGATCTTATTGGATACAAAAGGTCTTATCCGAAACAAACGTGGAGTCCCTATTATTTATCCCTAATACTCCAGATCGCCCTCGTTTCAGTATGATTCCTCTTCACTCGCTAAACCACTGCGGAAACTCTTCCATTTGTCTTATTCTACTGGCCGTTTCCCAAATAGATGGAAGTCAGCGAACATTCAACCAATTCCCAAAAAGGGTGACAAATCATCCCTTTCTTCTTATCGACCCTTAGCACTAACTTCTATTCTCTCCAAGGTAATGGAATCACTTATCAACCGTCAACTTTCGAAATAACTGGAATCAAATGACCTCCTCAATGACCGCCAATATTGCTTTCGTAGCAACAGGTCCACAGGATATCTGATGGCGTACCTTACCGCCATTCCATCCATTATCTCGGCGAAAGCAAGGTCGTCGCATTGGACATTTCAAGCGCCTTCGACGAAGTTTGGTATCCAGCCCTTTTGTCAAAATTGCAGTCCTATGGAGTGGACAATGCCCTGATCCAATGGATAAGAGACTTTCTTTCTGGCCGTTCAATCCAAGTGGTTCTTGATAGTGTCAAATCTGTCTCCCATCAAATTAATGCAGGTGTTCCCCAGGGTTCGGTACTCTCACCCACTCTCTTCCTGAGCTTTATAAATGATCTGTTGGAAATTACTCACAACCCAATTCACTCGTTTGCTGATGATAGCACGTTGAGCTTCTCATACTCATACGAGCCCTCCGTCCAAACTCTTCGAACGTCAACCAGCAACTTATGGTTGATACATTGAATTCAGACCTCAACAAGATATATCAATGGGGATTATCTAACCGAGTAGAATTCAATGCCCAAAAAACTCAGTGCTGTCTCTTGTCGTCAAACGCGGGCCCCAAAGTAAATATACTGCCCATGAACGGCACTTGCATCGACGCCGCCAAGGAACTATCAATCCTCGGCTCTCGAATTAATTCGGCTCTTAACTGGAATGACCACATATTTGAAGCTGCGAAAAGTGCAGCCAAAAGTATGGGGTTCCTTAAGAGATGCAAAAGATACTTCACTCCAGCCAACCTGGCCTCTATTTACAGGCGTATATTCGTCCAAAAACGGAGTTCAACTCCCATATTTGATCAGGAACATCCAAAACTGCCCTACACGTGCTCGATAGAATGCAAAAACGAGCAGTGAAACTTATTGGAGACCCAGCTGTAAATCGATTAATTCCGTCGTTAGAACATAGGTGCAACGTATCATGCCTATATCTTTTCTATAGTCGTTGCTCAACTTTTCTATAGTCGTTGCTCAACTGAACTTGCTGAATGTGTTCGGGTCCTTCAGACATTTTCCCGCGATACCCGTCAATCTGTGAATGCGCATCGGTTCATGTTGAAAGTGGACTTTAGGCGCACAAATAAACATAGAGAGTCATTCTTTAACCGAACCACACGAATGTGGAATGTTCTGCCTTATCATGTGTTTCCTTGTCGTTGTGATGTCCAGACATTCAAGACCAATATACATCGACACCTCCTTTCCTTATCCACTTCCTCTCCATCCGCTCGCATTGTGCTCTGACATTTAAGGGTACTTTAAAATTACCTTTTGTGCGCGCGTTAGTGTAAAAAAAAACACTAGAAAAACACAAATCGTTGGAATTACGTGATAACACTCCAGGTTCTGCATCTGGGCTGATGACCATCACCTCGAGGCGGTCGATCTTGCAATTACGGCCACTATTTCTTGCTTTTTATTTTTATCTCTCCCAGGTAAGGCGAACCTATAGCACTGAGTTAGTGCCCTGAGATGCTATTTTTTCCCGACCGGGTCCTTCAGCCAAGCTCCGAAGGATGCTCACGAATTTCTCCCAATCATTTCACGAAGCCTATAGCTTAATGAGTTGGTATTACACCGGACGGCTGAGTTTTGAGACCCTACCTTATTGTACTGAACTACACAATAGTATGAATCGTCAGTTGAACCCGGGTTTGCACAATTCTTACCAACTCAGTCATTTAGTCGGCAAAGTCCGACTTTTTAATTTGATGATTTAATTCCTGTTATCTGTACAAATTGTTCCTTTGATTCTTTTCGCGATTGAGGTCGCCATGAGAAGCGTTTTCTGTTCTGACCTATCTGCTGTTATTACGGTATGAGAAATTGTCGTATACTTCAGAGCATTGGTTTTGTTTATTGAGGAGATGCTAGTTAGGATTGCATGAGAAATATCAAACAATTTCTTTGTCCTTAGCGTTGGCGACTTGTTGATTTTGGCTAAGTAATTCTTCTCCAATTGATTACAACTCTGAAAGGATTAGCTTAGTTGCTAAATACCTTATTTCGGACACTTTGGTATAGATAGAGGTTTCGTCATACCGCCAATATCCGATAATGACACTGCAGAAAGTAGTCTCTTATCTCGTCGGAATTTTGTAGTTCGGGTGACCAATGACCACGTGAAAATCAAACTCGTACGAACTTAGCCGGTGGTTCAAAATTGCCGAAATAGGGTGGGCCTGCATCATCCTTGACGATATCTCCGACGAGATTCACCTAATAGTATGTTAGTACTATTTTCAGAATCGGGATGTACTGCCCGTCAATGACCATGGCGATCTATTTAATTGTATCATCAGTGGGTATGCAGGTGACATAATGAATATCCTTACACGCTTTCCAGTCACAACAACCAGACTTTTCAATACCAAGGTAGGCTGAAGTAACATTCCCTTTTAATACGCATGCACAGGCCCGATATCGAGTATTCATCCAGGGAAAGCGGGATGTAGGGCGACGTGTTCTAGTGCTATGTTAACGCGACTTAAACAGCGTGCTATTATCGAATTTTTAACTACTGAATAAGTGACACAAAATGTGTTTGTCACTAGCAATTTGCATTACTGAATTACCAACAGAACGAAGCCCCTCACAACAAGATGCGAATACAAGAAGTTTTACTCTTCGTGTGCCTTGGCGCAGGCTTAACAGGTCAGCTGAAAAGTTCGTAGGCTAACATAGTGAAACATATTTTTTTGGTAAAATTCGATTTTATTATTCAACAAGTTGCCCTCGGGGACGATATAATGATTATAGCTGTCATGCAATTTTTCGATGATGCCATAACCTCGCCAACCGACTGTTGCTTTCCACGCTTTGAATTCAGTTCATCGCGTGCAGTCTACTCGGCTGACTGCCGATTGGACTTTGAAGTGTAGCAATGAAGCCATGTTTCATTCATTGTCACATATCGATGGAAAAATTCGTTATTATTACGGTTAAATATCGCTAAGCATTGCTACGAGTCAACGACACGTTGAAACTTTTGCTCGATTGTGAACTCGCGCGGTACCCAGTTTGTACATAGCTTTCGCATGTTCAAATATTCATGCACGATATGTCCAACACGCTCTTTTGATATCTTCAGAGTGTCAGCTATCTCGATCAACTTCAATTTATGGTCATTCACAATTATTTTGTGAACTTTTTTTGTTTTCGTCCATTACAGCCTCTTTCGGGCGTCCGCTGCGAGTATCGTCTTTGGTGCTTATTTCGCCCCTTTAAACTCAACAAACTAAAGGTTGGTGCAAAATTAATCATCCATTTTGTTTTTGAATTATTTTTTTACTAAATGAAAAAAATGACTTTGAGTGATGGAAACCTTTATTTGGACCTTAACACCTTTTTCTATTAAGTTAAGAGATGACTACAGCTGTCTAGTTCACAAATGTCAAATATGATTGACGTACGACGCCATTTAAAAAAATTATAACATCTTTCGATAGGGTGATTAATTTTGCGCCACCCTATACTTCTCAACAGTTGATTTTTCTGGATTTTTCCGAATAATGTTTATCAAGCCAAACTTTAGCTTCAACAATTTTTTTTTCATGATAAAACATACCTTTATTAACACACGAAATTCTGTTTTGTTCATTTTTTTAACAATAACAAAAGTTGCTTCACTCACAATGCTATATCTCACAAACCGACAGCTGTCAAACTTATACACGCAACGTTTGAAGGTTAGTACTAACTAAAAATCATATGCATTTAATTCTAGTAACACCATATATGTGTCAGCCTACGAACTATTCAGCCGACCTGATATATACGAAAATATTCAATATCTTTTAATTAAAATTCATATTTCTTACCGAAGGCTGTTTTACGGCGGCAACGGCAAACAAGGCTCGGACCATTTTCTCGCCCTCTCCTACCCACTTCGATGTAAGGGATGATGCACTTATGCTAAAAAATGTCGATTTCGACTGAGAAGCTATGCATTTGCCGATGAGGGTCTTTCCTGTTCCTGGAGGACCAAACAAAAGGATTCCTCTCGGTGGTCGCCTTAGTCCCGTAAAGATGTCAGGACGTAACAAAGGCCACACAACAGCTTCTCTAATAATGGACTTAGCATACTCCAATCCAGCAACATCATTCCAATCTGGGAAAGAACTCGTGACCATTCAGTGGAAATATTAGAAAACATTAGTTCCATTACCGATGGGTTTGATTTTGTGGACAATCTCGTTTAATATTCGTTCCACCATGAGCGGTTCAATATTACGCAGCCGCTCGTCGTCAAGTGGTAACTCAGCATTCGCACTTTTGAAACCTTCAGTCGAGTCTACCGAATTTGGAGTTTTTGTAGAGTTGGAATAATTCGAAGAGCTTGAAACTCTATTTATTTGTCCTGGTGCATTCACTTGCTTTGTACTGTGTGTCGCATTTGGGTGAATAGAAGGGTTGTTGGGTTTTCTCCTGAAATATAGTGAAATCCTTTTATGGGAAAAAGGAAAACAATAGATATATATATATGTTCAGCTTACTGTTCATCTGCGAGCGGTGATACGAAAGGTGCCCATACATTCCGACGCGCTGCGAGTGGTTTTTCCTTTGCGCCATAATTAAGAAGACCTCCCCGAAATTTTGAGGATGTTTTACAATTACCTTTACTCTGAAAAACAAATGAGGAAAATAATTAGTCAAGTTGAAATATAAAGTATATGTATATGCGTAACGTATTGTTCTGACTGAATAACAGGCCCCTGCTGGAGTCAGTAAAGGAAAAGAAAGTCTAAACAAATGGAACGACTGCTCCAATTCAGCAGCAACATGGAACACAATATATACACCAAACTCTGCTAAATTAATTCACGATTACGCAACTCAAAACTATTTAGACGTATAGTATATATATATATAGACGTACATAAGGCATTTCTTGACCACTGTACTATCGTTAGATTGAAATAGGTGCATACATTTGCTGCAATTAACTCAAATAAACATTTACCCACCGAGGGCGACACGAATGAAAGATACGCGACGATTCGAAAAGACACAACGAGCCTTTTCAAACGCAAATGAAAACGCGAATGGGAGAAGACTCGGATCGAAAAAATCGTAGAAAATGCCAGAGCAAAGAACATCAGAGGTATTGAATTGTACCACATTAATTGTCCGATTTTATAGGAACAATTTAAAAGCCAATATTATTTTTCAGTAAATTTTTATTCAATCAAAATAGGATCCATTGGCATCAATGACATTCTTCTAACGTGATATAAGGTCAAATATTCCTTTTTCGTAGAAGTTCTGATTTTTTGAGGCAATGAAACCTGCAAAGGCTTTTATGGGCTCTGCTCGGTTCCGGAATACCTTCTGCCGGCAAAATGAATCCAGATTGCGGAAAAGATGGTAGTCCGTTGGGGAAATGCCAGGAGAGTACGGTGGATGAGGAAGAATGCAAACTCCCAACCTCCCAAGTGCAACAGTTTTTGTACCGTTACTTGCGAGGTATGGGGTCTAGCATTGTCATGCAAAAGGATCAGGCCGTGCCTATTGACCAACGCAGTTTGCTTTTCAGCCAATTTGGGTTGCAATATGTCGATTTCGTTTATCGTTTCTTCTGGTTGAAGAAATGAAAAGTGTATTGGTCCTTTCTATGTCCACCAAATTGTCATCATCATCATCATCGGCACTACAACCGGGATCCCGTCTTGGCCTTACTTAACAATTCTCTCCACCGGTCCCGATTTCGAGCCGATGTCATCCAATTTGGCACTCCCAGGCTCTGGGCGTCCTGGTCTACGCCATCCCTCCATCGCAGACAAGGTCTGCCGCGCTGTCTCCTTCCATACATCGTGCCACAAAGTACTTTCCGGGCAGGCTCCTCTTCGTTCATTCGAGCTAGGTGTCCCGCCCACCGGAGTCTACCGAGCTTGATTTTTCTTACAACATTAGCTTCAAGGTAGATCGCGTACAATTCATGGTTGTAACGTCTCCGGAATCGTCCTCCGGAATCGTCCTCCGGAATCGTCCTCCGGAATCGTCCACATACGGGGCCAACATTTCGCCTTAAGATCTTCGTCTTGAACGCGGCTGAGAGTGCCTTTTATTGAGCACCCAGGTCTCGGATCCATACATGAGTACTAGTAAGACCATGGTCTTGTACAGTAGTAGCTTGGATGTCCTGAATAAATTTCGGGATTTAAAGAGCCTTGATAGACCACACTAGGCTTTGTTGGATTTGATCAGCCGTCCGCGTATATTACTACTACTATATACTACTATCGACCCAAGGTAGTTAAAGGATTGCACTACTTCATTTTCGTGCTCTACTACCCTGATAGTTTGACCAAGGTTAGGTCTTCTCTTCGCAGAAGTTACCACCATGTACTTAGTTTTCCTCTCATTAATGTGCAGTCCCAGTTTTTATGCCGCCTGCTCGATCTGGGTGAAGTAGTCCTGTATAGCCTATTCGGTTCTACCGATGATGTCGACGTCATCTGCGTAGGCAAGTATCTGGCTGGACTTAGTGATAATAGTCCCCCTAGTTGTAACGCCAGAGTCACGGATTGCTTTCTCCAACGCCAGGTTGAGAAGGAGGAGGCCAGACCGTCCCCTTGTCGGAGTCCATTAAATGTGTTGATTGGTTTGAATAGCAATCCCGCTATTTTTACATGACTAGTTACATTGGTCATGGTCAACCTACAAAGTCCTATCAATTTGTTTGGACTGCGGAACTCTCTCATGGCATTATATAGTTCTACCCTAGCTATGCTGTCGTAGGTGGCCTTAAAGTCTATAAATAGATGATATAATGGAATCGTAAATTCCAGACATTTTTCCATCGCCTGCCGAAGGTTAAATATCTGATCAATCGCTGATTTGCCTGGGATGAAGCCACACTGATATTGACCAATGATGGCTTTAGCGTATGGGGCTATCCGAGTGGAGAGTATCTTATAGGCTGTACTCAGCAATGTTATACCCCTATAGTTGCTGCACAGTGTGATATCTCCCTTCTTATGTATGGGGCGAATTATACTGCGACGCCAATCTTCCGGCATCTCCTCTTACTCCCATACGTGCACCACGATCTCATGAATTGCGTGATGTAACGCTGTTCCTCTTTGATTGATCAGCTCAGCTGGTATGCCATCAGCTCGAGGGGCTTTATTTGATTTGAGCTGTCTAATGGCTTTTAATGTTTCCTCAGTGCTTGGTGGCGGCAGCATTTGGTCTTGGTCTTGCATTGGTGGAACCTCCAATTCTTCTGTGAGCTGACCATTTAGCAATTCATTGAAGTGCACTTCCCATCGCTTCAAAATGCCTTCAGGATCGGTGATCAGATTACCCACTTTATCCTTACAGTAAGTGCAGCGTGGTGTGCACCGCGTCATACTGCGGATTATTTGGTAGAACTTCCGCGCCCGGTGCGGACCTCGCACTCTACTTTTCTCTATTTCACAGACAAGGTTTTTTTCCCAGGCACTTTTCTTTTGTCCGTGAATTCTTTTCAGATCTTCTGAGTTCTTTGTATTTATCCTCGCGTACCAGCGTCCTATGAGACTGCTGTATTGCCCGGTATGCAGCATTCTTACGTTCAGTCGCTAGTTTGCACTCATCATCAAACCAGTCGTTCCGATCTCTACGACTACTGCCTAAGATGGAGTTGGTAGTACTAATGACAGTATTCTTAATGCGTGTCTATTTCTCTTCTAGGCCCGGCCTTCTGGCCCCAGGACTTACTCCCCCTCCGTCGAGCTCTTCGAGGGCGAGTCTTAACGCATGACCAAATGTGTTACTGGTATTCTCATTGCGTAAGGCAGCCGTGTTGATTCGAACCTGATCCGCGGATCCAATACGTCTCCGTAAGGCAATCCGCGCTCGGAAAACTGTACCAACAACATAGTGATCCGAGTCGAAGTTGGCACCTCGGCACGTTCGTACCGCCATCAGGCCCGAGGAATGGCGGCGATCTATCAACACGTGCTCAATTTGGTTGCGAGTAGCTCCAACAGGTGATACCCAGGTGGCTTTGTGGATATCTTTACGCGGAAACTTAGTACTCGCAACGACCAAGTTTTTTTTTTATGCTGCCAGTTCGATGACTCGTAGTCCATTGTCATTAGTGTTCTCATGCAAACTATGGGAACCTGTGTAATGCCTGAAAACCGGCATCCGACCTATTTTCGCATTCAAGTCACCAAAAACGATTTTCACATCGTATCTTGGGCAGGCATGGAGGGCCCGCTCGATGTTCTCGTAGAATTCTTCCTTTTCGTCGTCAGGGGACTCCTCTGTAGGTGCGTGGACGTTTATGAGGTTTATGTTCTTGAACTTGCCTCGCACGCGAGTTCATAGCCTTTCGTTTATTGCATTAGAGCCGATAATGGCAAGCTTCAGTTTTTGGTTGACTAGAAAGCCTACCCCGAGCACATGGTATTTTGCATGACAGCTGTAATAATGACGAGTATGACTCGTTTGTTTGAATAACACCACTCCCCGTCCATCTTATTTCTTGCAATGCTGTTATGTCAGCCTTATATTCGGACAGGGCATTGGCTAGATGTTGTGCAGCTCGAGCTCTGTATAGTGAGCGGACGTTCCATGAGAAAATTCTTAAATCATTTAGCCATTTTCGTTTTCGTGGTCGTCGTCGTGTATCCCGTCCATATCCGAGGCTTGTTAAATTTGCCATAATAATTCATTTTTACGGGCATGGTTATTAGCTTTGCGCCAACCTTTCTCAGGATGTCGCTGCATGCATTGGTTCACTACTTGGCGGGTGCCAGAGTAGCTATCCAGGGGTGCCACGTGGAGACTGCATGTCAACTTGGATTAAACAGGGACAAGGATCGTCCTGGCTTTCGTCGGGTTGAAAGCAATCAGTAACTTTGCCCTGTATGTTCGCCCCCTACTACCAAAATGATAGAAGATTTCGCTCTAAAACCCAATCACTCCTTCAAAAACTCCATTCTCTTCTTTTTGATATATAAGCTCTAACCGAGACTAACCTTATCCCCAGTGTCAAAAATCAGGACCTATTCCCTTCCTACTTTAAAGGAGTGTAGTGCTCCAGAAAGCCCTACCATTAATATCATCCGATCATGGTCATCATTTTGCTCTTTACCAGTCAATCCTCTGCCCGATCACACCGATGATCATTGAAAATTAATTAATAAAATAAACAGTTGTGAATTATAAATCTCAATAGTAGTTTTAATCTTCTATATATATCATTCTATGAGGAAGCACGGCGTAAGTACCATAACAGGAGCAGTCTGGTTCTATTTTTTTTCCAAAAATCGATTTACTAAAAAAAAACAGTTTTATATACTATATACCATTAGAAATAGTATACAACATCTATATTTAGCTCGCCGAGATGGCGAAACTCATTTCAGAATCTTTGTTTTTTCCAATTTTCCGCAAAATTCTAACAAAAAAACTTTAAACATAGTTTTCTCGAAACAACTTTTTTCGACCTCCTTGATGTGATTACGAAAAACTATTCAACCGATCGAGCTAAAATTACACATATTTTTGTGGTGTAAAAGTATTCACTTTATCAAACTTTTCATGACTTTATTCTTTTACTCACCCTGTCAAAAGTATCCTGCTCTGATTGCCTGTGAATTATAAGACTAAACAAAATTTAACGTTCTGGCACAGATGTTCACTCGAGAACTTCTTATTTCCGACTAAGCAAAAATCGGACCTTGCATGTGGTACAACTCAATACATGCGGCAGAATATTTACTTTTATGTGCGTTATTTTAATCCTCCCGCCATTGACCTTCGTGTGCTGCTTGTAAAATTCTTACGGGCAAGTTTTTAGCAATTTCAATGGTCACCGCCAATATAAAATATAGAATATAAATCTGAAGGATTTCTTTTATTCTTGAGCGCCATTAAACGTTGTGGCCTGAGAGTATAGCTCTAAAATATCCTTCCAGCTGGGCCGACTTTTTGTTAAAGGCGAGTATAGTTTGAGGGATAGGTTGGATCCCAACTCCCAGCCGTCAATTGAAATATCATCCCATTACGGTAGAGACTTCGTAAAATGTTCAGAACAAACCTTTGGCCCTCTTTCGCTCTGATAGACCGGTCGGAAAAGGTGAACACGACAACTGGCCACCTTCCTTTATAATAGTCCCTGACTTAAAAAGCACCCCTCATAAGAAAATAAACTGAAGTAAGATAGATATGAGCACTTACCGAATTTTGTAAAACTAGTTCCTCTGCAGCTGTGAGAAACCCAGTTAGATTTCGTTCATTATTTTTCTGGCCTTGTGCCATAATACTGTCCGGTGGTACGTTTTGATCTCGAGAGCGGATTGATGTTAGATATTGATCTTCCGCTTCATTTGGAAAGTCCGAAGAAACGCGGCTTTGATGAACAACAATTGGATTGTTGTTATTGCTCGACCTTATCATTTGATTGTTGTGTTCTATCATAGCATTTGAAGACTTCGTCAAAGACTGCATATGGTTCATGTTATTCCAAGCCATGTCTTTGCTATTTCTCATATTAAAAATTGACTGGATCCTATTGCTGGCAGATCTTCTTAGCATTTTTTCTTCATCATCGTCTCCGCTCTGAAGCAACTGATTGTAATATGTGCAATTTTGATGGGATATATTTTTAAGTGGTTCTTTCTGACCACTATTGCTGCTAGATTTTGGCCACTGACTGTCTTGATCCATTGATCTAAGGGTAAAGTCGGTTAGGCTTTCTCTGGTATTTATGTCGCTAGATCTCTGATTCATTGCAGTTGTATGTTCATCCTTCTGGTTTATGGATGTCCTCACACAACCTAGAGGTGCATGTATGTTGGCCACATTACTGTCTGATAAATGTTTCTGATTTCTACTGATGTTCGACTTTAACAGGGGATTCTCTCGATCAATTGACGATTCCTCGATATAGTTGTGGTTATCATTGCATGTAAATGAGTTGTTTTGGTCCCATTTGCAGGCCTTTCTAAAATCGTTTCCTTGATTCACAGGTACTTGAGAAAATCCTCTTGACTGGCGTTTGAAGTAATCGCCATTGTCAGTTGTTTGATTTAGCTTTTCATTAATCGCTGACTTATTTAGCTGATTGTTCTGCCTCACAGATGTAAGAGCGCGATTGTGAAGCAGGTTACTGTCAGGGACTTGGCTCTGGTTTCTCGTATCATTCGGCTTCAACTGTTGAGCTTCTTGAACAGAGGATTCACTAGGATTGGAATGGGTTTGACTTTTAATAGAATTATTGAAAAATGTTGGCTTCTCATTGGTTACAGATTTGGAAGCATTTTCAGGTAATATTTGCCTCTGATTTGTCATGCCACTTCTTCTTGGAATTAGCTTATCGTTGCCAGAAGGTGGCACATTAGTAGGAATCATGAATTTACTGGGAGATTTTGAAATTACATCTTTTTGATTTCTCTTATAGGATTCCGGCTGTTCCCTATTTCCTTGCTTCAGTAATGGTGCTTCATTTTCTGTTACGGTATTTATATTTAAGGATTCTGCAGCAGGCTGGTGAAAATTTTCTTTTCTTGTCCTAGCATCCAGGCTATTGGCTGTGAGCAGTAACTCATTGTCTTGATCGGTAGTTGAAATAAAAAAGTCCGAAAGGTTTTCGTTAGTGCTACTAGGTGCTGCATCATTACGGGCTGGTGTATGTAACAGCCTTTGTTGTTTTGCAAGTGTGCAAGAAAAGTTAGTTGTAATTTGACTCTTTCCACTGATTGACTGGAAAACCTGGTTTTGGCTTCCTGGGAATATATGCTTACTTCTTGTATTGTCAAACGGCAGTCTTCTATCTGCTGGGTTCTGGCTGCAAATCCTATTATCCTTCGAGATCAGCTCTTTATTACTGTTAGCAGAACATTTTTGCAGCCTGTGTTTTTGATCATTTAACTTATCACAAGTTCCCCCATTGTATATTATGTTTTGTCTCCTATACTCGTTTTTCAATGGCGGTTGATTTCCTTTGATATTGTCTCCACATGGGTAGCCTACCACTGTTCCCTCCCGATCCATCTCCTCATCGTCACCAATGGAAAATACCTCATCTTCATGATTGCCTAGTTGATTACCACATATCTGTCTCCGTAAGCGATCAAATGCAACCTCATCTTCTATAGTAAATTTACTGTTCCCCACAGTTTCCTTGGAGTAGTGTGATTGTATAATTTGTTGATTGGCGTTCAAGAAGTCTTCGGCATTTAAGCGCAAATGCCGATTAGTTGGCTGGAAATGGAGCAATTTCTTAACTTTGCCAATCCGTTTTTCAATAAATCTGTGGTAAAATCCATCGTCTGCAAGCTGAAATTTTTTTAACTGGGTGTCAAATATTGTCGCTCTGTCTGAACCGTTAAGGGACCTGCGATTATTTGGCGGGAGATGAGAGTTACCATGTTATAAACTAGTGATGCAATATACTCACTTAACCAACTCCGAAACAGTTGTTGTTTGTTTTCGAAACACTTCACACTTCAGATCACAGTCTGATGATGAAAACTGGTGTCTAGAGTCTTCGCAATCTGCAACTTTGTTTTGTTTTGAATCCATTTTAGATAAAGTACATGCAACAGAATCAATCGACGCACGGACTTTCCGCGTCTCAGTAGTAATCAAACAAACTTCTCTACAGCTGAGCGATGCTTGTGCCGCTAAAGGATTAACTTCACATTGTGGTTGATTTATTTGAATTCATATAGATGGCAGTTGTGCATTTGAAATGTGACGTTAGAATTACTGATGCTACCAATCAACTATAATATATTTAATCTTTCTATCGCTCTTTGCCTTTAAAGGAAAAAAATATAAAGCAGTTGAAAATGTATTCAAAATTGTGACATGTTTTTTTACATTTTTATTTTTTTTTATTAGACTTCTCTCGGGAGAGGCGAACCTATAGCGCCGACCCGGCGTCCCGAGATGCCATCAAATAACTGTTGCAGTTCCTTTTGAACAGTTGTAGGTTGTAACGCTCCGGGAACACTCGCGTGGGAAGGGAGTTCCACAGCTTCCCCGCTCTGTAACGGAACGAGTTTTGATGCAGGGATGTTCGCGCCGTTGGGAGATGAACCACAAACGGGTGCGATCCGTCGGATTGTCTTGTGGAGCGCATATAAACCGAATTGCGTGGAACAATATGTTGTAATGTCTCGGTGCCGAACGAGGAATGTCGTCGGTCGAGATCGTTGAGCTTCCACCGACCGAGGAATGTCGTCGGGGAAGCGTTGTGTTGAAACACTGCTCGAAGATACGCCAATGTTATTTATCCGGATCGAAGGACCAGAAAATGTTGTAGGGAATATTTGGAGTTGTCCACTGTTTCCGTGTAGAGAGGAACCCGATTAAGCTGGCAGCAGATTCCGGAAGCACAAGAAAAACCAAACTGAACTCAACACAATTCTTTATTGTCTAAGTCGGATGCGACTTGGTTAACAATTTCTTAACAACGCACAACGATTCAATTTCTCTGCATGAGATTGAGTAAATTTACTTCATAATTTATGTTGAATCCGCACCTAATACAATGACTTGGGAGGTGTGCGCGTGATAATAGCTGGTAGCAGACTGACTCATTGGGCATAACTGCCAATTCAAAAGGGACGCTATGACGTCATCGTTGGTGACAATCGGTCAGCTGGTGCCAGCTGCTGCGCAACTGTATACGCCTTGTAAATAGTGGCCAGGTTGGATGGAGTGAAGTATTTTTTGCATCTCTTAAGGAGCCCCATGCATTTGGCTGCACTTTTCGCAGCTTCAACAATGTGGCCGCTCCAATTAAGAGTCGAATTAGTTCGAGTGCCGAGGATTTTTATTTTTTTTTTATTTTTTTATTTTTTATTTTTTTTTATTAGACTTCTCTCGGGAGAGGCGAACCTATAGCGCCGAGTGGGCGCCCCGAGATGCCATCAAATAACTGTTGCAGTTCTTTTTGAACAGTTGCAGGTTGTAACGCTCCGGGAACACTCGCGTGGGAAGGGAGTTCCACAGTTTCCCCGCTCTGTAACGGAACGAGTTCTGATGCAGGGATGTTCGCGCCGTTGGGAGATGAACCACAAACGGGTGCAATCCGTCGGATTGTCTTGTGGAGCGCATATAAGCCGAATTGCGTGGAACAATACCAAGAAATCTCCGAACAGCACCCGTGATAATATTTGTAAAACAGACAGAGGTCGGCTAAGCGCCTTCGATGTGATAGCGACTGTAGTCCCGACGTCAGCGCCGAGTCCCCGAGCAGGCGGATCGCTCGTCTCTGTATGCTCTCAAGTAGGTCGAGGGTATGTTTAGGAGCCGAGCTCCAAACATGAGAGCAATATTCGAGCGCGGGTCTAATTTGGGATTTATATAGGAGAAGAAGTTGGGCCGGAGTAAAATATTTCTTGGCTCTAAAAAGATAACTCAGTTTTCCTGAGGCTGACCTGGCGATACTCGACACGTGTTTATGCCATGATACATTCCCACAGACTGTGACGCCGAGCATTTTCAAGCTTTCCCCAGCCTCGAGGGCCCGGCCATTCATCATCAGCTGTGGAACCGATGATCCGATTTTCTTTGTGAATGTTGTATACTGGGTCTTCGCTGCATTGAAGTCGACAAGATTGGCCTTTCCCCACTGCAGGACTTTATCCAGATCCCGATTCAGAGAGTCAATCTGTCTACATCTCAGCTGGTGTGACGTTGATGCACCAATCGGCCGAACACTCGAAAAGGAGGAAACAAGCGTACTATCATCCGCAAAATTGAACACTTTGTTATCCGTTGTCTGCAACAAATCATTTATGTGAAGCAAGAACAAGGTTGGAGCCAAAATAGAACCTTGGGGCACCCCTGAATTAACAGGATACAGATCTGAACACTCGCCGTCCACAACAACACGGATCGATCGACTCTCGAGGAAGCTCTTCGTCCAGTCGCAAAGCTGTTGGGAAAGTCCATATGAACGAAGTTTGTTCAGCAATGCCCCGTGCCAGACGCGGTCAAAAGCCTTGGAGATATCCAATGCAACCGCCCTTGACTCACCATGCCGTTCAATCGCAGATGTCCATATATCGGTTATAAGTGTCAAAAGGTCTCCTGTGGACCGCCTGCCACGGAATCCGTATTGACGATCATTCAGAAGTCCGTTGCACTCCAAATTCTTAACCAACTCTTCATCATCATCATCGGCACTACAACCGGGAACCGGTCTTAGCCTTATTTAGCAAGTCCTGAGGCTTTGTTAAATTTTCCATAATGATTTATTTTGTCTGGGCAAGGTCATTAGTCTTGCGCCAGGGGCTCCCCGACGGGGAATCGAACCCCGGTCTCCCGGGTGACAGGCGGGTGTACTAACCACTATACTATCGAGGAGCCCACCAACCAACTCTTACCTTAGATAAAATAGACAATAAAGCTATCGGACGGTAATTTTGTGGGAGACACTTTTTTCCCGTCTTTTGGATTGGCTGAACTCGAGCGATTTTCCAGCAGGCAGGAAATGTCCTCCGTGCATAAGATAAGCGGAAGAGTCTGCCAAGAACCGGCGATAGTTCTGGAGCACATTTCTTAAGGACTATTTTGCTGGTATTCCGTCCGGGCCGGTTGCCTTCCTACAATCCAGTTCACGTAGAATGCGTTGAATAGTGCGCGGACGAAATCTCACATCCCGCATGGAAGATTGTACCGGCTCGATCACAGGTGGCTCCAAAAGGCCGGGATCGATGTAACGTCCCGCTGTCTGTCACCAACGGGGGGAAAGAGGGGGGTGCGAAGTTACCACTGACATCTTTTGCCATTGACCAGAAGGAGCGCGAACCAGTTGGGCACCGAAGGAGCTTATTGATCACCCTGTCGTTGTGAGCCTTCTTCGCGGTATCAATCGCCTGGTTGCACGCGTTTGTGATTCTAACAAAATTCGTTCTGTTAACATCGGTGGGATTGGAGCGCCATTACTTAAGAGCTCAATTTGTTGCCGCTGTAATCAGCTCGTATTTTTTGTCAAACCAAGGTTTATCAGACGAACTTCGTTTTATGGAATGTGGAATATACGTCTCCATCCCCAGAAGAATAATCTCTGATGCCGACTCCGTGCATGCGTTAACATCGGTGTTTCCGAAGCACACATCGGACCATGGAAAGGATGCGAAGAAATCTCGCAAATCGTCCCAGTTAGCGGCCCCATACTTCCATACATGGCGAAGCTGCCTAGGCCGGTTATTTGCTTGATATGTAAGTGCTTGCGCGACAGAGGCCAAGCAGTGATCTGAGTTTCCAAGTGGCGCAGAAACCTCGACGGTATAAATACTCGGTTCGGATGTCAAAAACAGATCCAGGGTGTTCGCATAATCGCCTCGGGTATCCGACACTCGCGTTGGCTCCCCCACGAGTTGAGTCAAGCTGTGGCTTACAGCAAACATCTCCGCCAGCCCCCCAGCCTCGTCGGTTCTGTTAGAATGTAACAACCAGTCTGAATTATTACCTTTACAGTGTTCCTAAATACGGTGAATTAGAAATGGAATTATCATTGTTTTTTTATTATATGCGGGCACGGATGAAGGAATAAATGGGGTGGCGAAAGGCCGACTTTAACGAGACAAGGACAGATGTGTCCTTCATCTTGTCTCTGGCTCCTGGTCATCTTGCGATAACCAGAATCACCTTCACTAACGCAGTAGCCAGTAGAACCGATTGTACTTTCAGCTACGTACGTATTATGTACCGAAGCAGTTCTGGAGGGGGGTATAGAATCCTGAGCCTGGTTCGATGGTGTGTGTTGAGTGGAAGAGGAACTGGATTGAGACTGGCTAGCCACCGTTGAACGTGATTCATTAGTATGCATTTCGTTGTGATCAGTTGTGTGCACCAACGAACGATGCTTCTTTTTGCATGTCCAACACGTGAACATGCTAGCGTAATTTTGCGCAGTATGTGCATCAGACAGGCAGTTGAAACACAGTTTGTTTCTCCGAACGACCTCTTGTCTTTTGTTCGGGTTCAGTGCCTTGAACTTGTAACAATTTCTGATGAGATGCGACGCCTGGCACATGGGACAGTTGCCAATGGTTGAATGTGCGAACTGTGCCTGGTGTGTGCCTCTTTGGTCTTGGTTGCTATAACTCTGTTGCGGCTGGACCCATCACTTCCAAGGCTCTTGCCCTCATCATCAAGAAATCCTCCAACACGTCATACGCCGGATAGTCTGCGTACGTTGCAATGTGCGCTTCCCACAAACCGCGCGTATTGGGGGGAAGTTTCCGGACTGTATGGTAGATCAACACATCCTCCCAGGAAGTGACCAAAACCCCAGGGTTCTGCAGCGACTGCTTGACTTCGTTGGTCGTGTTTACCAGATTCTTGATTCCTTCAGCCGACTCATGTGTGAGTGCAGACTGATTGAACACCCAGATCATACTGGGTATCCTTGAGCAACCGCAGGTTTTGGTATCTTTTCACCAAGGTTGCCCATGGTGAGTCGAAATTACCGTCGACTATCGCCGTGTTTCTTAGCAGACATTCTGCTTCTCCACGCAAGTTCGCCGTGGGGTAGTACAGCCGGTGCACATCAGAGATGGTGTTGTTCCTGATGACGAGGCTCTCATACAAGCCTTTGAACTCCGGCCAAGTCTGATAGGAGCCGGAGAAGGTTGGTATTTTGATGGGGGAAGCTTCAATTCCGCCGTTAGCGCATTTGTTCCCACCATTGAGCCGTCAAAAGAATGGTGTCCTAGCGGATTTATCTCGAACTGCTCCAACTCTGACCTGAGCTCCGATGAATAGGTATAATACAGCTCTTTCAGCTTATGGAAGACTAGTTGTTCCATATACTTCGTTTTAGCTTCATCAGGTGGAGCTGCGATAATCCTTTGGTGCAGTCCCTTTCTTCTTCGAAAGAGTGTTCCAAGTTCTTCAGGCGCGCCTCGTTCATATATCTTGACTTGAATGTCTGATCCAAACCCGAATATGAATTATGATCGGCTGTCAATTCGATGCAGGTATTTTGTATGCCATCAATTAGCATCGAGATCTTTGTCTTGCTCATTCTGACTCGTGGAGACTAGAAACCGCACCGAGAAGAACTATATGCTGCCGGCACGTGCGCGGAGATGCAGCCCGGATGAACTGCGTGAAAGGTTTCCGTAAATTGTCCCGATGACAATGCACCTTCTACACTTGAAATTGGTGGGTCGTGAAAGTACCTGGTAAGATGTGAAGAGTATTCGCAACTTGAAACAGAGTGATGTCAGCAACCCAAAATGTTGCGACCAATGGAAAGATTCCACAGATCAACCTGAACTGAATTTTGTAGACCAACACGACAACTACGGATTTTGAAAAGTGGACTGTATTTTTATTTCGCTAAGTTTACTATTAGTTGGTAGAATTCTTCTCTTGTTGTTTGAAATGTGTGTTTGTCCTTGATGATGTATATTGTGTTTAGCGCTTCGTACCTCCGAAGCCAGACTCAGCTCCGGATGAAAGGGGGAAAGGTGTCTTGCCTCGTACGATCGTAGATAGTTATGTGGGGAGGAAGTATGTACCAGCATGGGTACTTGATTCACTTCCTCCTCCATCATACATTCCACTGTCCAACAATGTTCCGCCTAACCGAATTGTCCAGGATTAAGTACGAAATGCATCAAGATACGCAGATGCCGGCCGCGAGAAATAAAACACCAGCACACTGGTTTGTTATTTTTTAACGTTCAGGAGCACTGTTTATTTAATTTAGTTCTTTAAAACATAATAACGGTTGCAGCTTCACCGAAATCACGACACACACGTTGGTTTTAATTATTTCCCGAACAACTAATCTTATTATACGACACTGACTCTGAGGTATATTCCGGTATGCACGCGTCCACCGGAGCGCGGGAGTTAGGAATGACCATGGCGGCCAACGGATGAAAAAGAACTCATAGATAACCCACCGTACCGCCGCCGGTACGGCGAATAGCAGGCGACCCGACCGCCTTGCTGGTTATAATACGACTCAACGATATCTTGCTCGTTGAGAGCTCATTCGCTCATCGTGATCATGGTGGTATGTGTGCCTAGAACAAAGAAAGACATAACGTGCATTCCTAGGATACGATTTCGGTAAAGCAAATAAAACCGAAATTGTCGGATGCCAATGGAATCTTTTTTGGAACATGTGCGGCTAAACATAGAGACCACGATGCGATGCGGGAATGTGCTAATTAGTTTTAGCTAGGTTACTGTGAAATGGTGTTTATGGCATCGCTAGTAAGGGTACGTATTGAATACCTATTTGCATTGTCTATGCTTGGATTTCAATTGATGCCTAGGGACGCGGAAAGCGTATTTGCTTTGGGTTGCACATTGTGCGAGTCAGGGAATTTTATTCATCATCATCATCGGCACTACAACCGGGAACTGGTCTTGGCCTTATTTAGCAAGTTCTGAGGCTTGTTAAATTTTCCATAATGATTTGTTTTTTTCCGGGCAAGGTCATTAGTCTTGCGCCAAGGGAATTTTATTGCTGGGAGAAAAACGTCGCCAGCCAATGTATACATAAAGAAATTTATCGTATACCTGAATGAAGGTGGGAATAGGCGACGCCATGATAATTATCTCTGGCTGGAATGGTTACATGATACGTGAACCGGGGTTTTTCTTTTCAGGATAATTTATGATACGGAAAGTAAGAACTCTTACAGGGGATTTGTAAGCGAAGGAATGCTTGAAAAGGTAAGAATTCTTTTTCAGGTACTTTTGGGTTATAATAATTAGATCTATTTGATGCGTGAAGCATTTAAGATGCTAATGCGAATTGCATTAGCGAAAGCTTATGCAGACTGGGTTGTGATTATGGGGGTTTTTTCAGGAAGGCGAGCCGTGGGATCTGGCGGGGCCGCCACAGTTATTTGTAGATTGATTTTTATTTTATTAAAATAATATTTTGATGTGATTAAACAGCAACCAGTAGAACAAAGTTGGATGGCAGAATAAAAAAAAACTACGTTTGATTTTTTAATTATTTGCTACTTTAGTTTTCTTGATCCGTATAAATCCTTTATAGTGGTTAAGAGAAAAATACAGACCTTGAGATGACTCGAAGTGCCCGCTGCCGAAAAGCACCTTCTCTAGATGATCGGTGAGCCTGGCCACCAACGACCGTAAGGAAACAACCACGGAATTATATGCTGTCAGGCAAGTTCCCCCGAATCGCCTACATCCGTGAGGATGTTGAGCTCGGTCTCAAGATATCTGAAAAAGAAAGGGGGGAGGTATCTAAGGATAGTGTGGGCAGGGTTAGTTCAAATGTTCTGTCACTACTTGGATGGAGGGATGGTGGGAAAGAAGTCGTACAGGACCGGTAGGCCTTGAATGTGGTAGTAAACGCAGATCACGTCTTCGGCATCTGATAATCTGCGCTTTGGTCGGAGTGTGCATTTTTGCATCGTCTTGTACTGTGCGTGTGTGTGCGTGTTGTGTTATCAGTATACTCGATGGGATGGCTCCAGGAATCCTAAATTATAGAGGGGAATGATGTCGGGAGAAGAAATTGTGGTGGTCTAATCCGAAGAGATCGAGAGAGAGAAGGGTTAAGAACGCAAGACTCCCATACAAGTAGGTTCTCGCTGTTCTGAATGCTTTCGAGATACTTGTATGCTAATTGTAGCAACTACACGTCGATAGGGATATTGGAGGCACCTTTGTATAGGTGAGAGTTGTGGTAATGGGGACCGCCATGCCTTCTACAGTGATTGGTACATCTTCTGAGGTGTTTCCTTTCGAAAACTCGAAGTTTTTCCATTTGTGTCGAAGATATATAGGATCATATGGAAAAGGCGTACGATGTTCCAGATCGGATTAGTTGCTTATGTTAGGTGGTAACTTCCCCCCGCCGCCCTTGTCTCGGCGAGAAAGGAATAAGAAATTAACCGACATACTTAACAAATAAGCGTTAAACAATTTCGGACTAAGTTTAAATACAATTGTACTAAAAGTGGATAAATACAAAACACCACGTGATTTACACACACATACTAAATACCAGAAGGGGTTAGAATCATTGGGTACGCAGATGATTTGGCAATAGTAGCCGTCGCTAAACATCTAGATGGCCTGGAGAATATATGCTCCCAAGCAATCCAGAGCATTAAATGCTGGCTAGATATGGCCGGACTGAAACTAGCTGGACATAAGACGGAGGCAGTTTTATTAAGCAGCCGCAAGAAAGTTGAACACCTTGATTTGGAAATAGAAGGACAAATAATCAGATCCAGTCCCTATATTAAATATCTTGGTGTTATACTCGACGACAGGTTGAGCTTCAAAGAACACCTGAGGAAAACGAGTGAAAAACCGGCAAGAGTATGCAAAGTTTTGGCGAGACTGCTACCCAATGTTGGAGGACCCCGGCCCCACATAAGGAAACTCATAACCAGTGTCAACACCTCCACTATAATGCATGCAGCTCACATGTGAGCAGGAGCCCCACAGTATAAGTCGTACATGAGGGAAGTGAACTCCGCACATAGACTGGCATCACTAAGAGTATGTTGTGCATTTCGAATGGTATCCGAAGATGCCATAACTATTTTGGCCGGGAGGACATCACTTGACATTGCAGCTAAAGAAAACGCTGCATTGCATAAGGTCTCCCAAGAGAATCGTCGGAGAATGCGGCCACAGTTAGAACTCTCAAGCGTAAGAGAATGTCAACGAAGGTGGGATTCTTCCACCAAAGGAAGATGGACCCACGCCATGCTACCTGATAGAGAAACATGGGTGAAAAGAAAACATGGCGAGCTGAATTACCACTTGACTCAGCTAATATCAGGACATAGATGCTTTCGGCAATACTTGCACAAGTATAAGTATGTGAATCACCCATA
Organism: Microdon myrmicae; assembly: GCA_963931805.1. Classification (NCBI taxonomy): domain Eukaryota; kingdom Metazoa; phylum Arthropoda; class Insecta; order Diptera; family Syrphidae; genus Microdon; species Microdon myrmicae. Next base: position 173,905,201 of record OZ007497.1, on the reverse strand, counting down.
CTGCTTGTATTGCGAAGGCAAAATAGAAAATGCGGAACACGTACTCACAGAGTGCGTGAGATTCGAGACCGCACGAACGATTTTGGAGAGACATATGAGACGGACAGTTACTCCGGCTGGAGTAATAGAATACATGCTGAGCTCAAAACAGGCATGGTCCGTAACAAATGGTATTCTCGATGAAATGATGCCGCAATTGCGACGCGACGAGCGGAGTAACAGGTAAACTCCGTCCCGCTCCGCGATGGAACATCGAAAAGATAATTCCGCGGGGATCAACGGGAATATGAACCTGGAGGGAGGTGATTTTAGTCGGTAGAAACCCGGCATGCCTCTGGATCAGTCCAGAGGTATCTTTTGACGATTTTCACCTTCCTACCGAAACAAAAAAAAAAAACAAAAAAACATAATAAATAAAAACATTTACAAAATAAATTAAACATATTAACTTAAACGCTTTTAAACATACATAAAATATATTAAAATGGGTATAAGAAATTATAACCAATAAACATAGCCGGTGTATAAGCCCAGCTCTATTCGGCGACGACGGCTTCCAACAGTTTCGGAGTTGACCGTAGCCGAATTTCTTCACCGAGACAACGGTACCAGGGAACCAAGTAGGTAACGGGAGAGGATGGCGTCTTTTTTTGTTACAGTAACAGTCGAGGTTTGGTGTGAACCGTACGAGTCATCGAGGCAGTTGTTTTTTGCCTAATTGTATTTGCGTAAAAATAAAAGGAAAGAAATGGTTACGGTTCGGAGTCCTTTTCGTTGTTGTTAATTTTTGAGTTCGATTTTGTGAAAGTTACGTCTAAGTGGGATTTATTTGAAAATAAATTTAACGTTTTTATGAGTCATATGTACATGCTGGGCGCAAGGCTAATAACCTTGCCTGGAAAAACAAATTATTATGGAAGATTTATCAAATTTGACTTGCTAAATAAGGCCAAGACCGGATCCCGGTTATTGTGCCGATGATGATGATGAAGATGTACATGCACAGTTGTTTCTGTTGCAAATGAGTTCTGTATTGGTTCCGTGAATTTGAAGTTTGACATCTTCATTGTTGATCCTGGTTACGATTAAAACTTGCAAACTGCTGTTGGCGTAATGTGTTTTGGCGGAATTGTCGCTGGAGTTAGCTGTGCGAATTCAGTAAAAACTCTTCAGATGGTTGTATGCCGTAGTTATCACGTAGATGCGCATTAATAAGACCAGATTGTGAAGTACATCAGGAGTCGAGATTTGGACCAGATCGTTTAGAATCAGTGTTTGGGGCGCAGGGTTAGCATGCCCAATCACAATAGGAACATATTAAATTTTAATTTGGACGCTGAAAAGGTGAATAATCCACTTCGTGAACTGTTCGAGGCGTGTAAGACTAGCGACATCACCAAGGGTGAGACGCTGACAACATCACAGACCGGTATCACCAGGGATGCCGGCGCAGGGAGCGGGCCTCGCGTAGTGTGAGTAACACATTGTCAACAATCGTAACAAAATTTATCTATCTATATATGTATAATTATACGAAGGACAATATCTACATAAATATTATATTTACAGATACAGTAAGATTAAATTAATATATAACAGAATCGGCGCAGCCGCGCTCCTAACTATATATAACAAAATTGGCGCAGCCGCACCCCCTCGGCTACACAACCAAAATTGGCGCAGACGCGCCGCCTCATCATATATAACATATTGGCGCAACCGCCTCACAACCCTATAACACCTATAGCAGAGAAGCTTAACTTTGGTATCAACTTTGTTGCTCTATAGCGTTTGCGACGATAGTGAAGAGTGTGTGATTCGAACCGACGCTATCACGGTTAGAATCACTAAAATGTAGAACCAAAGCACAACGCGTCAGGCCACTGCCGCGTGTACGAATTCAATTTTTAATCTCAAGTGCACTCAACTGATGTGGAATTGTTATGTTATCGCTATGGTATACGGCTCTGATGCTTTTTCTTATTCGATTTTCTTTCGGCGTTCTTCACTATTTGCTTGTGTATTGTGTGTGTATCTGTTAGAAACGCCACAGCTGCACTTCAGCATGTTGTGCAGTTGCTCAGACCGGCTGAGGATCTTTCGAAGAATGTGGGTCACATGTTTGATGAAATTCATGTTTGGGGTATAAGTAATCCTGTCCTGTCCCATGATCTAATCGTACTACCTCCTATTTGTATTCGAATATTCTGTGAATATCGTGAAGCTGGTTGGGAATGTTTACTACTCAGAATTATAGCTCCTGCTTTGGATGGGTTAAGTCGTATTTTCCATCGACTGTAATACTGATACAGTTCGTCCAGGTGACGGTTGACGGCTTTTGGATGACCTAAATACTAGGACGTTATCCGCATAGCATATCTGGTTTATTCTCCCGCCCACAGGGAGAGAAATCTGAGGTGTAGATATTAAATAGGATAGGGCCTAGAATGGAGCCCTGTGGTACGCCTGCGGTGGCGTTGGAAGTTCGAGAAAGCTTTCCATTCACTCGAACTTGAAAGGTTCTACTTATAACGAACTGGTAGATGATACTACACTGCCTTCTACTCAGGTCAGTATTCAATTATTTAAAAATGAGACCTTCGATCCATATCGCGTCAAAGGGCTTTTCAATGTCCAGGCTCAGCGCAGTGGTGGGTTCCATATTAAAGAGGTGCACGAAAACGTGGTTTTGAAATATGTTGAGAGCCATAGTGGTGATCTGCTTTCTTGTAAATCCACACTGGAAATCAGGTATTACGTTCCTGGCACTGATAAAGTTATTTAGCTTCTCGTATATGAATTTTTCATATTGTGACGCATATGACAATCAGTACTGGAATCTTCGAGAAAGTCCGAAACAAAGTACTAGATTATTTTAGGAAGTACTGGAAAACTGGAATAGAATAATCAAGACTATGGAACGGACGGAAACAATACACCAAATCAGAATGAGGAAAAACGGTATAAATACGTCGCACACAGATCGGGAGATGAGTTATAAGTAAGACAGTGAAGCAAGCGAAAGTCTCGAGTGAGAAGTAAGAAGGAAAATACGCGATAAGTACGGAAGCGATAAGTCAAGAAAGCGTTGTGTAAGGTAAAAGTAACGGTTGTGATTAACGGACTAATAAAGTGTTATATTAATTCAAAAATCAATTTAACGGCTCTTATTTATTCAAAATAATTAATCCAGCAAGGTGTGGTGAATACGGGAGGCGGGGTAGGACTTTCCAGTGAAGTGTTTCCAAATAGTTTTCGTCGGCACCGCAACATGCGGACGAGCATTATCATGGAGAAGAATAATGTTGTCATGTCTGGAGTAGTAATGGGCGCGTTTTTCCTTGAGTGCTCAGCTCAATCTCATTAATTGTGCTCAGTAGAGAACTCCAGTGATGGTTTAACTCGGTTTCAGAATTCATAATACACGACATTAATCTGATCCCACCAAATACACGTCCCATGAATATTCGGTTTTGCTGTCGATGTTGAAGCATGGCCAGGTGGTCCTCATAATTTTCTCTTCTTTGGGTTATTGTAGTGGATCGTTTTTTTATCCCCAGTGACTATAGGATGGAAAATACGAGTTACATCTAATGTATTCGGACGTTCTTTTTGTGTTTGGGGTGGATTTTCCTCCAATATTGCTTCCAATTCCTTGCCTTCGTACACTTTCGGCCTTCCACTTTGTTCTTTGTCTTTCACATCAAAATTCCCGTTTTCAAACTTTTGAAAGCACTCACGGCAAGTTCTCTCCCTCCAAGCAGCCTCACCATATGGTTCTACAAGCAATCGATGCTCCTCAGCGGCAGATGTCTTCAAATTAAAAAAGTAAATCAAAAATTCCCGTAAATGACGCTTATTTGACACAAAACTAGACATTTTTGCACGAAAAAAATTATATAAGCTGATACAAAGTCACTAATATTTTGAGGTTATGTTGTTATAACGTGTTGTTGTCACGCGTTGTTATCTCGCAATATTACGCTTGACATCTGACAATTTCTACATCATTTTCTGGTGGGGCCATCTTTTGCCAAACGGCGTTGTACAACTAATATTATTCCAGGTATGTCACCAAAGTGTTTCACCATCTCCCTCTGAAACATTTCAGGTGCACAATTCAATCCAAACGGGACACTATTGAATTTGTACCGAAAAAAAGGAGTCATAAATGTCGTCAAATCGAAGCTAACTTTATCAAGTTGAATTTGCCAAAATCCGCTTTTAAGATCGAGTTCCGTAAATATTCATTTATTAGCAATTTTTGAGAATAAGTCTTCGGCGGTTGGAATTAGAAGGGGGAGTGGGAGCGAACATACAGAGCAAAGTTACTGGTTGCTTTTAACCCGACGAAAGCCACGACCTGTTTAATGCAAGTTGACATACAGTCTCCACGTGACGCCCCTGGATAGCTACTTTGGCACCCGCCAAGTAGTGAGCCAATGCATGCAGCGACATCCTGAGAAAGGTTGGGGCAAGGCTAATAACCATGCCCGTCAAAATGTATCATTATGGCAAATTTAGCAAGCCTCGGATATGGACCGGATACATGACGACGACCACGGAAACGAAAATGGCTAAACGATTTAAGAATTTTTTCATGGAACGTCCGCTCGCTATACAGAGCTCGAGCAGCACAGCAGCTAGAGGATGCCCTGTCCGAATATAAGGCTGATATAACAGCATTACAAGAAATAAGATGGACGGGGAGTGGTGTTATTCAATTAAACGAGTATGATATTTATTACAGCTGTCATGTAAAACACCATGTGCTCGGGATAGGCTTTCTAGACAACCAAAAACTGAAGCCTGCCATTATCGGCTTTAATGCAATAACCGAAAGGCTATGCACACTTCGCGTGCGAGGCAAGTTTAAGAATATAAGTCTCATAAACGTTCACAGACCTACAGAGAAGTCCCCTGACGACGAAACGGAAGAATACTACGAGAACGGCGAACGGGCCCTCAATGTCTGTCCAAGATACGATATGAAAATCGTGCTTGGTGATTTGAATAAGAAAATAGGCCAGGAGCCGGTTTTCAGGCACTACGCAGGTTCCCATAGTTTGCATGAGAATACTAATGACAATGGACTATGAGTCATCGAACTGGCAGCATAAAAAAACTTGGTCGTTGCGAGTACCAGGTTTCCCCGTAAAGATATCCACAAGGACGCTTGGGTATCACCTGATGGAGCGACTCGCAACCAAATTGAGCACGTGTTGATAGATCGCCGCCAGTCCTCGGGCCTGATGGCGGTACGAACGTACCGAGGTGCCAACGTCGACTCGGGTCACTATCTTGTTGGTACAGTTTTCCGAGCGCGGATTGCCTTACGGAGACGTATTGCATCCGCGGTTCAGGTTCGAATCAACACGGCTGCCTTACGCAACGAGAATACCAGTAACACCTTTGGTCATGCGTTAAGACTCGCCCTCGAAGTGCTCGACAGAGGGAGAGTAAGTCCTGGGGGCAGAATGCCGGGCGTAGAAGAGAAATGGACACGCCTTAAGAATACTGTCATTAGTACTGCCAACTCCATATCAGGCAGCAGTCGTACAGATCGGAACGACTGGTTTAATGATGAGTGGAAACTAGCGACTGAACGTAAGAATGCTGCATACCTGGCAATGCAGCAGTCTCATAGGACGTAGGTGCGCGAAGTGAAATACAAAGAGCTCGGATGATCTGAAAAAAGATTTCACAGACAAAAGAAAAGTGCCTTGGAAAAAAAACCATGTCTGTGAAATAGAGAAAAGTAGAGAGCAAGGTCCGCACCAGGCGCGGAAGTTCTACCAAATAATCAGCAGTATGACGCGGTGCACACCACGCCGCACCTACTGCAAGGATAAAAAAGGTAATCTGATCACCGATCCTGAAGACATTCTGGAGCGATGGGAAGTGCACTTCAATGAATTGCTAAATGGTTAGCTCCTAGAAGAATTAAAGGCTCCACCAATGCAAAATCAAGACCAAATGCTGCCGCCGCCAAGCATTGAGGAAACAGTAAAAGCCATAAGACAGCTCAAATCAAATAAAGCTCCCGGGGCTGATAGCATACCAGCCGAGCTGATCAAACAAGGAGGTACAGCGTTATATCGCGCAATTCATGAGATCGTGGTGCTCGTATGAGAACAAGAGGAGATGCCGGAAGATTGGCGTCGCGGGATAATTTGCCCCATACATAAGAAGAGAGATATCACACTGTGCAGCAACTATAGGGGTATAACATTGCTGAATAGCTCCTATAAGATACTCTCTACTATCCCACAAGACCGGATAGCCTCAATACGCTAAAGACATCACTGGTCAATATCAATGCGGCTTCATCCCAGGCAAATCAGCGATTGATCAGATATTCACCCTAAGGCAGACGATGGAAAAATGTCTGGAATTTAAGATTCCATGATATCATCTATTTATAGACTTTAGGGCCGCCTACGACAGCATAGCCATGAGAGGGTTCGGCATTACAAACATATTGATACGACTTTGTAGGTTGACTATGACCAACGTAACTAGTCAAGTAAAAATAGCGGGATTGCTGTCGAAACCAATAAACATCTTTAATGGACTCCGACAAGGGGACGGTCTGACCTGCCTCCTCTTCAACCTGGCGTTGGAGAAAGCAATCCGCGACTCTGGCGTTAAAACTAGAGGGACTATCGTTACCAAATCCAGCCAGATACTTACCTACGTAGATGACATCCTCATCATCGGTAGATCTGATTCGGCTGTACAGGATGCCTTCCCCCGGATCGAGCAGGCGGCACAAAAACTGGGACTGCACATTAATGAGGGAAAAACTAAGTACATGGTGGCAGCTTCTGCGAAGAGAAGACCTAACGTTGGTCAAACTATCAGGGTAGTGGGGCACGAATTTGAAGTAGTGCAATCCTTTAACTACCTTGGGTCAATAGTATTAGCCGATAACAATATGGAAGAAGAAATACACGAACGCGTGATCAAATCCAACAAAGCCTACTGTGGTCTATCAAGGCTGCTTAAATCGCGAAATTTATCTAGAACATCCAAGCTACTACTGTACAAGACCATGGTCTTACCAGTACTCATGTATGGGTCCGAGACCTGGGTGCTAAATAAAAAAGCACTCTGAACTCTTAGCCGCGTTCGAGAGGAAGGTCTTAAGGAGAATTGTTGGTCCCGTATGTGAGAGAGGACGATTCCATAGACGCTACAACCATGAGTTGTACGCAATCTATCATGAAGCTAATGTTATAAGAAAAATTAAGCTCGGTAGACTCTGGTGGGCGGACACCCAGCTCGAATGAGCGAAGAGAAGCCTGCCCAGAAAGTCCTTTGTGACAGGATGTATGGAAGGAGACAGCGCGACAGACCTTGCCTGCGATGGAGGGATGGCGTAGACCAGGGCGTCCAGAGCCTGGGAGGGCCAAACTGGATGACATCAGCTCGAAATCGGGACCGGTGGAGAGATTTGTTAAATAAGGCCAAGACCAAATCCCGGTTGTACTGCCGACGATGATGATGATGATGATGATGATAATGATGATGATGATGATGATGATGATAATGATGACGATGATGATGATGATATTCGGGTAGAGGGATATTCCCGATTTGATCTAAGTGGGATTTTTGTGTTTGTGTGATGGTAGATATAGCTTTGCTTGCATGTGTTTGAGTTTGCAGGGAGGAGGAAGTATGATCTTTAGTTTTGGTTACATTTATTTGTTGAGTGATGGGATATTTTCCCTTTTCAATTTCATTTAGGGTTGAGGAGGAAGAGGAGGCAAATATGTTTGTTTCTTTGTTGGCGAATTTGTTTATTGGTATTGGATTTTGTATTCCTTTTGGTAGTACTGTATTAGAACTGGTTGGACTTATAGGCGCGGACGAGTGTTTTCGATCGGAGTAAAGATAGTTGTTTGTTGTTTGTATGGTGTTCTGTTCCATATATATGCGTTTAGCGTCAGCTTGGTTTGTTTTGTGTTTTGTTTGAATTTCTAATATTTTTTGGTACTCAATATGTTTAGGGCAGGTAGAGGAAGAGGCCGGGTGCAGACCTTGACAGTTAGCACACATTGTTCTTGTGCATTCAGTGTCGCGGTGTGGTGGCAGATTACATGTATTTCCACACCTTGGGATCCCATTTCTGATATAATGTCGGCTTCTGGGATGTTTATGGGGCAAGGGGCATACAGAACCTCTTTGGAAGGATTTAATTTGGGGTGCAGTCTAATACTGACCGGACAGATTGTGTCAAAACGCTTAAACTGGATGAAAGCTGCCTACAACACACCTCCTCCTCCTCCTAAAGGCCTGCATGACATAATTTTCCTTTCTTTTCTGAGATCATGCCGACAGTACTTAAGCCATCGGGGCCGTCGAAATTATTATTATATATGTATATACGGAAAATTCTTGTCTTCTCCTTACCCCAGAAAATTCTTAATTGTTCCCTTAGCACTCATCTCACTTGTATTATGTATATAATTGCCGATCGCCATTCTTTCTTATTGTCTTACTTTTGAAATTATATTAGACTTTCATTCATCATGCACACAAATCGATACACGACCACAACCTACTCGATTATTATCTAAGTTTCTCAGCTCCTTACCTTGTAATTACAATTAAGTAATAAACACATTATAGTTTTCAGGAAAACTTAAAAAACAAAATGGGAAATAAATAAGTAATCTGTCGGCGACCTGACTGTCATCATCGCCTGTTTAGAAGTCGTAAAAATATTAATTGCGTTCATCAACAGCTTGGATCGGAACCAGCCAAGGAACTCTCCCATTATTTGCGAAACTCTCCACCGAAGAGATACCACCGGTTGTAGATATCAGTTTGCTGTTGACGTTTGAGAGACGTAGCTTTCAGTTTGTTTTTGTATGTTGTCTAGTTCTGTGGTGTTTATCTCAATTCTTCGAAAGTAATTTACAGTATTCCGCCAATTGTATTTCGGGAATCTGAACACCTTCGTAAATCTCTTATAGTTCGTATTTAAGGTTGAATACGTTCAGCTTGCAGTCGACTTTTGGCACATCACCTTTGTTTGCATTCTTTCGTTTTGTTTGTGTTGCTTTTTTTCATGTTGCTCCGTCGTGCTGTCCAGTGAAGAAAACAAAGTTTATATTCTTGTCGGTTTTATTTTAAATAGTTGGCCTCAGTGTCCTTGTTGAATCAACCAAAAAGAAAATATAAAAAATTTGAAAGAACAGATCAACAGACAAGTGCGATGGCAATGCCAAATGAAGTTGGAGTCCGGGACTTTGTCCTTTTGGACTCGGTGACGCTGGAGAAATTCATGGATAACCTTCGGAAAAGGTAAAGAAATATGTTGTACATCAATCGACTTCCAATTTAAGTAAGGTATCTATAAATACACGTTTTCTTTGCATAATTGGTCAAACGTTTAACTGGATTTATGAGCCACTGTGAGCATTGCCACGAGTCTCTGAATGAATTACCGATCTTCTGGAACTTCAGCGGCCAAACTTGGTGCGACATTTTAAGTTTGTTGTTTAAGCATGTTGAGCCAATGTGGATGTAACTTCGGGGTGTGGTTGCGGACAAACTATTAACTGTTAACATTGCTTAATGTTGCATTTGGCTAAAGGTACAAACGGAACCCGAGTACAGTTGTGCGTTAGACGGTGCTTCACTTGGAATCGTGTGTGAGTCAGACAGTTGACCAATGCACGTCATATATGTTAATATAAAAGCCGGCATTTTGACGGTCGGACACGTACGGAGACATTGTTTGCCTTGTTTTGAGACGATCATTCCGACCTCGTTCTTATTCTAGTTGACTGCCAGGCACTTGTAGCGACCAGGTTTTGATTGATTGCAGGCACATTTCCCCACGGTGGCCGAGATTGATTGATTGTAATAAGAGTTTGGTTACACTTTTATGGATTTGTGTTTCTGTGACGATGTAAAGTTAGACCCTGGAAGGATATGCACAAATCTTAACAGATAAAAATTTATTCGTTTCCGGAATTTCCGATTCTAAGTCGAAAACACTTACCGTTTGTTTTAGTAGTTGGTTGTATTGCTAAGAGCAAACCAAGCCTCCGGTGAGTGCTGCCTGCCTTTTCAAATAACGGCATTTCCTTGAGCTGATCTTGACAACCATTTTCCCATTCGACTTCTTAATGTAAAGCGACTCGATTTTTATTTACTTGAATATTATAAATAGACCCTTCGGTTCGTTTTGACCCGACGCCTTAAAAATGAAGTAATAATTTTAAAGTACAACTCAAATTAGAATTTAGCTAACTTTTGTTGTAGTTTTAAATTATAATTATGATTTGCCCTGGGCGCTGAGTCAGTGCTCTGAGATAATATTAGATTGATGTTTGAGCTGTTTTTGAACAGCTAGAAGGGAGTGACACACTTTGTCGTTCTGCAACGAAACCAATTTTGGTATAAAGTGCACGTGCCGAGATAAATTGCAAATTGGGGGGATCCATCGGTTTACCACATGAGGCGGAAATAAACTTAATTCCTTCGTATCTCCAAGAAAGATATCCCGTGGTTATATCTGTAAAAAAAAACCCAAAGGTTCGATAAGGTATTCGATAAGACAGTGACAATGTTATAAATGGAGCAGATTACACGTCTCTGAATGCTATCGAGTAGGTCAAGGGTATGCTTAGGAGTTGAATTCCCAATGCTATTTGTTTGTATCAGGCCGCTTTTGACCTGATGTTTTTGTTTGCGTATACTAGGGTGTAACACCCTTAGTGCAATAATTTTGTGTCGATATTCGGGCGCAACGCCACTAATTATCTAAAACAGAATCCTGAATATTCAGGCGAAACGCCACTAAATATCCCAAAATAACCTGAAAGGAAAATAAAATTAGACGAGAATACGCCGGGTTGGTCGGTTCCATTCTGATTTTATTAAAAAAAAAAAATGGGTTGGCGAGAGGGCCGACTTTAGCGAGCCAAGGACAGATGTGTCCTTCATCTTGTCTCTGGATTCTGGTCATCTTGCGATAACCAGAATCACCCACATCCGGGAGGATGTTGGGCTCGGTCTCGCGATATCTGAAAAGAAAAGAAAAAAAGGGGAGTATCCAAGGATAGTATGGACAGTGTTAGGGTTGGTGGAAAAGAAATCATACAAGACCGGTAGGTCTTGGGTGCGGTAGTAAACGCAGATCACGTCTTTGGCGTCTGATGATCTGCGCTTTGGTCGGTGAGTGTATGTTTGTGCGGTCTTGTACTGTGCGTCCGTGTGTGTGGTTTGTTAACAGTAGACCCTATGGGATGGATCCAGAAATCCTCTATTATAGAGAGGAATGTTGTTGGGAAGGGTGCTTTCTTCAGTTTTGTACTGAAGAAGAAATTGTGGGGGTTTGATCCGAAGAGATTGAGAGAGAGAAGGGTCAAGAACGCAAGAGTCCCGTACAAGTAGGTTCTCGCTGATCTGAATGCTTTCGAGGTACTTGTATGCTAATTGAAGCAAGTACTCGTCGATAGGGGTAATGGAGGCGCCTTCGTATAGGTGAGAGTTGTGGTAATGACGACCGTCGGGCCTTCTAGAGTGATTGGTGCATCTTCTGAGGAGTTTTATTTCGAAAACTCGAAGTCTTTCTATATGGGGCGAAGATATGCAGGACCATATGGGAAAGGCGTATGATATTCCAGATCGGATTAGTTGCTTATAGCATAGAAGCTTAACTTTGGTGTCAACTTTGTTGCTCCATTTCAAGACGTTGTGGTGCAGTTGCTTAGACCGACCGAGGCCCATTTGAAGAATGTGGGTCAGATGTTTGATGAAATTCATTTTTAGGGTATAGATGACCCCAAGATATTTCATCCTGTCCTGTGGTCTAATCGTAGTACCTCCTATTTGTATTTGGATATTCTGTGAATACCGAGAAGTAGATTGGGAGTGTTCACTACTCAGAATTATAGCAACTGCTTTGGATGGTTTACTCTACCATCCACAGGGCGAGGAATATCTGAGGTGTAGATATTAAATAAGATGGGGCCTAGAATGGAGCCCTGTGGTACGCCTGCAGCGGCGTTGAAAGTTCTGGAAAATTCTTTCTATTCACTCGAACTTGGAAGGTTCTGTTTAAAACGAACTGGTAGATGATACTACACAGCATTTTACTGAGTAATTTAAAAACGAGACCTTCGATCCAGGTTGTGTCAAAATTCTTTTCAATGTCCGGGCTCACCGCAATGGTGGGTTCCTTATTAAAGAGGCGCACCCAAACGTGGGTTTGAAATATGTTGAGAGCCATGGTGGTACTGTGCGCTCTTCTAAATCCAAATTGGAAATCAGGTATTAAGTTCCTGACACTGATAAATTTATTTAGTTTCTCATATATGAACTGTTCATATATTTTGCTGATGCAGGTGAGGAGCGAAATAGGACGAAAGCTTGAGGGGTGATAATTTGGTTTCCCAGCTTTTGCTATTGGACAGAAAACAGCATGTTTGCAAGCTTGCGGAAAGTAGCAGAATGGAGAGCTTTATAAAGAATAAAGCAAAAAGCCTTCGCAACGATTGGTAGGACATGTTGTCGATACCGGGCGACTTCTTGGGGTTTTAAGAATAAAATAGATTCTGTACGGTATTTAATGTGACGAAGCCGTGACTATTATCACGTGTGTCGTCGAAGTATGCACTGTTAGCTGAGTTGAACATAACTATTGGCTCGTTAAAGTTGTCGAATTTATTGTGAACTAATTACTGCATTAGTGTCCGGGTCGCCATCGTCGAGAGTGAGCTTGTGATTATTTTCAAAGGTCTCTCCGATGATGTTTGCTTTATTGGCATCATTATTGACAACAAGACCGTTGTGCATGATTGGCCCAGTGATACGAGAAGGGCCACATATCTTTTTAACAATTTTATAAATGTTTTGGTCCATCTGAATACCCTTCAGTTTGTCTTCCAATTGTCGGGTGCGATTGTTTTGGATTCTTTGTTTTATCAGTGTGCCAATATTGTGAATATTGGATCGCAATAATGGCTTTCTTTGCATAAAGCGGTGACGATATCTCATTCTGCAGAGCTTTTTACGCTCCTGGATGAGACGAAGAGTGAAGTCGTCAAGGGGAATCTGATAGGTCTTTTGAAGTTTATAGTTCGGGGCATGAGTCTCCGCTGCAGCGTTATTTATCTCAACCGTCGTTAGGTTCCTTTCACTGGGAAGAGAGAGTTGGTGGAGTTTTTCGTTCAATGTGACATTGAAGTTGTCTCAATTTGTGCGCCCATAATCGGGTATGTATCTGATATGAACCCGCGATGCTAGATAGCTGCGAATGAACGTGGTCACAGCGTTGTGTTCAGATACACCCGCCGATACTTGGGGGGAAGTGATTTGGGGAAGTAGATCTTTGGACACAAAAAAGATGTCCAGAATTGAATTACCTCGCGTACCAACGGTAGGTGCGACTATTTCAAAATTTAGGGCATGCGAGTTTTCGGTGCACCATTGGAACAATTTTGTTCCATTTGGGCAAGAGACCGAGTTGTTCCAGTGGGGATGTTTGGAGTTAAAATCGTCGCCTATTATGAAGGGTGTATGCCCCGAGGCTCCTCGATAGTATAGCGGTTAGTATACCCGCCTGTCGCGCGGGAGACCGGGGTTCGATTCCCCGTCGGGGAGCCTCTGGCGCAAGACTAAATGACCTTGCCCGGAAAAAACAAATCATTATGGAAAATTTAACAAGCCTCAGGACTTGCTAAATAAGGCCAAGACTGGTCCCCGGTTGTAGTACCGATGATGATGATTATGATGCCCCGAGGACGTTATTAATTGGCCGATATATCGGGATTAATGGGGCCATTATTGGTTTTATGCGAGTGTTATACGGAGTATATGTTCACTCTACCATTATAAGCTAGATGCAGTTCAACCCCGGAGACCTCTATGGACTCGAAATGTGGGAGGTCAATAGCTTCATGGTGAAGTTCGGTATTAACTAGAATACAGGTGCCACCTCCATTGATGGTGGGGCCGCCAGTGAGGGTTCGATCTCTTCGAATCATGGAGAAGTTTGGGACGGTGACATGGATGCAACCTAGTTTCGATTACAAAAACCACGACCGCCCCGTTATCCTTTATGAAGTCAGAGACTATCGCACGCTTTGATAACGAAACAGGGGAGTTGACATTTATTAGGATAACTTTAATTTTGCGATCCAATTTGAAGCTTATGTCTTACATATGCCGTGAAAAGGAGTGCATCCCTCTCAGCCTCAGTTGTTAGTTTTTCATATCGGGGTCGAATATCCTCAATCACGCGAGAGAGACTAAGTAGTTTCTCGGGCATTGAGGGTTGCCCCTTTGGAGGCTTTTGTGCCGCCGCTTGGGTTTGTGGCATTGTGTTGGTCTGTATAACGGATTGCTTAGGAACTTGAATATGGTTTTGGGGGAGAGGTGGTACTCCTGCTGCTCTGGCGATGTGCCCGCCTTATATACGCCCGCAGCCATCCTCTCGTTCGCTCGTTTCCTGGGTGCTGCTTTTCTTAGTGGCTTCCTGGAATCGGTGCGCCGCTGATCGTTGTTTCCAAGGAATTTGTGTGCTGGCGCTTGCCTTGCCTTTCCTGGGAATTCGTGTCGAAGTGATGCATCGCCAACAGTACCCTATGATAATATTTGATTTACTATTTAGACACAACCTGTATATCTTCCGTTATTGACTGCCCAAAGCAAGCTGACTCATTCTTAGCACGAACAAAAACAAAAACCGCCGCTATTGAAATTTCTAGAGAATTCTAAATGATTGGAATGGCTTTGCTCTTATTTTCTCACTCTCCCTGCAGGCTCTATTCAGGAAGGGCGTTTAGTCATTTTTCGGTGGCATATAACACTTACTGTTTTAAAGGGTTTGTCATTTCATGACCTCTCTTGTAAATCCTCTAAAACTGTTTTTTACGACTAATATGAACTAGTACCGAACCAATCTATTTCGCCTCTTTGGGGACTTAACGGAAGTTGCCAGAAAAAACAAATTTCATGTAAGACCAAAACCTCGGGGCATTAGCACCAACCACCATAATTTAACATAATCCTGCAGTTTATTGCGCATTGGATTAAATTGAATCTATGCGCAACCGCGGGCATGTCTCAACGTTGTTGACCATTGCCCCTTTGAGTTCCTGAAATCACGTGGAAGTTGTTAAATTCCCGATTTTATAGTTGTTGGAAAGTAAATGCCAGCTTGTGAAGATCCCCAACCATCTTTTTGGTTAGTTTACTGCCTACAGTAGATTATGGGAATTCTACAAAGGACCATACGCAGCCAAGGACATACTTGGATATTAACTCGATAATAAATTGATACAAAATCTCGTTCATCCTCACTGAGTTGAGTGGGAACAGAACACATTAATCATTTTCATCTGTTCAGAAAGATCAGGTATGTTTAACTTGCTTCAAATACGCTGCAAACGATATGTTTGTTGCCAATACGATGCGATCGCCCTAAGACAGTCGTTGCTTTTTTATTACTCTACTAATAATTACGAATTGCGACCACTGCCTTGTTAAATAGTCTGATCTGTTTGCAAAAAACTAAACAAGTTTCAGTAGTCCATTTTTAATGGTGAACAAGACGCATAATCTGTTCGCTTCTGATTGATTTTTTTCGCGGCGTTACAGATAAATCCAGAGCGATGGACGGTGTTATCGTTTTGTAAATGCCAATTTTTATTTTTTCCGATAACGACTTTGATTTTATCAATTCATTCGCCAAGTAGAAACACTTTCTTGGGATGCGTTCGTTTTATTGTTTATTTCCGTTTTTAACCATGAGAAGGTCGATGTGTTTCAACTAATTTACTTTTTCAATGAAGTCTTTTATGACCCGATGGAGCATATCCTGCTTATGGCAGTTTTTGTGTTGGTTTGTGCTTTGTGTATGAACTGTTGTTATTAATATAAGTTTTAGTTAACGTGTTCGTTGTTTAACTCACACGACTATTAATGTTATTTCTCCAACATAATTTGTGTTTCTATCCTTCTCAATCCTTTGTTTCTTATTTTCCTCAAATAAATAGGTTTGCCTGGATTATAAAAAACCATGCTCAGAGGGTTTTTTGTATTTACAATTTTAACTTTAATCAGTCTATTGTTTCAGTGATATTAACGTTTGGGGATGTTAGGTTAATAAACATGGATGATATGTTACTGGCCTATTGATGTCTTTCAATCAGTTTCCGCCCCTGATGGTGAGCTGAAATGTTTTTAGGAGATCGTTTAGCTGTACAATTTCTGTGTGCCATTCCATCACCTTCTCCCGCAAACGTCGCCCCCTTATTGAATACGCCAGTCAGGTCTGGTCTCCACACTACTCGTCCCATGTACGCAGAATCGAAAGCGTGTAACGTCGTTTTCTTCGTTTTGCCCTCCGCGGACTGAACTGGGCGAATCCTCGGATTCTCCCCCCATACACAAGCCGGCTCCATCTGATCAACTTCAACACACTTGAGGAGCGCAGAACATATCCTTTTCGTCCACCGTCTCCTTTCAGACACAATCAACTGCCCAAGTTTGCTCTCCATCATTCACACTAACCCCCGTAACCTGCGAAACCCTTATCTATTCTATCAGCCCACCCACCACACTTCTTACGGCTCTAATGAACCCATTTCGCGAATGCCGTGGCGGGCAAACTCCTACCCTACCCCCTTCGATTTCAACTTTACCTCTACTGCTCTCAAACTTCATCTCCTCTCTTTCCCCTCCCGACCACGCCCACTCCCCATCTACACTCTTACATCCTGTACTAAGCGAAATAAATGAATGAGTAATAATTGATGGACAAACGCAATAACCAACTCGCCAAACATACCCCCGCCCCCTTTTTTTTTCTTTTTAACCATAGTTTATATTCTTATATATAGTTTTAAGATAGTTGTTAAGTTTTATCGCTTGTACTAAGCTAAATATATGAGGGTTCTGCCCTCACTAAACTAAACTAAAACTAAACTAAAGTGGTTTACATGGGTGCGCTGGAAAGTTTCCGACCTAACAAAGGTACAAGACATTTTTTCTTAAAATGTATTCTTATTTTTCTACATAGTCTCCTTGTAACTCTACACACCTCCCAGCGATGCTCCCATCTCTCTAACCGGTCCAAATAGTACTCGGCGTTTTTCTCTGCAAAATAACTGTTCACGAAGGTGATTGCCTCCTCATTTGACGCAAATTTCTGTCCTCTGGGCGCAATTTTTAGATTAGGGAAAAAAAAGTCGCTTGGGGCTAGATCTGGTGAGTAAGGCGGTAGGTCAAGCAGTTCAAAACGTAATTCGCTGATTTTCGCCATGGCAACCGCTGAGGCTTGAGGCGGCCACGTTGTCTTGGTGGCAACAGGATTTTCTTTTTCTGCAAATGTGGGCGTTTTTCCACAATTTCTGCCTTTAGTTGGTCAAGTACTGATGCGTAGTATGCTCCTGTAATGGTTTTTCCTTTTTAAAGATAATCGATTAAGATAACTCCATTACTATCCCAAAAACAGTCGCCATAACTTTCCTAGCCGAAAAAACAGTTTTTGCTTTTTTTTTGAGCCGATTCCCTCTTTGCAGTCCACTGTTTTGATTGTATTTTTGTTGCGGGCGTATAATGGTGTATCCAAGTTTCATCGACAGTAATTAATTGGTGCCAAAACTAGGATTTATTGCACCTAAATTGCGCCAGAGAGCGTTGGAAATGTTCATTCGAATACGTTTTTAGTCTAACGTGAGCAAATGCACCACCCAACGTGCGGACATCTTTCTCATGCCTAAATCTTGATTTAATATGTCACAAACACGTTCTTTGGGCATTTTCATAACCTCTGCTATCTCTCACTTTCATTCTGCGGTCGTCTAGCGCCATTTGGTGAACTTTAGCGATGTTATCGTCAGTTGTTGCGGTTTTTAGACGTCCCGAACGAACGTTAATCGTCTCCCAAGCTCTCACGTTTAAATTCAGCTGCCCAAAATTTACTGTGGTAAATGATGGTGCGGAGTCCCCATACACAGAGTCCAACTCATCTTTGATTTGCGTAGGCGTATTGCGTTTCAATGGCTCCTCTATAGTATAGTGGTTAGTATACCCGCCCTCACGCCGGAGACCGGGGTTCGATCCCCCGTCAGGGAGCCTCTGGCGCAAGACTAATAACCTTGCCCAAAAAAAAAAATCATTATGGAAAATTTAACAGCCTCAGGACTCGCTAAGTAAGGCCAAGACGGGCTCCCGGTTGTAGTGTCGATGATGATGATGATTGCGTTTCAATAAAAGAAATTTTATGACAGCTCGATATTCAATTTTGTCCATTTTCACAAAAACGCTTACACCGACTTACTCAAACGACTGTCAAATAAAACCTACGCATCCAAAATGGCTGAAATTTTGGTGAGTAACTGTCAAAAGATGCACAACTACATTCACTAGCTTTTATTGATGAGTGCTGCTATCTTCACGTTGAGGTCGGAAACTTTTCAGGCCGCTCATGTATGTAGGACAGACAAAACAACTTTCTTAAAGGCGAGATCCCAGGTACCAGAATGATTTTGAAGGACTCTTCTGGTGCTTAACACGGGTTTGAACTTGTAACACTGAATTTGTATATATTCAGCTTTTTGAGTGCTCGGCCAAAAATAGTTCGTTTGGGGAATGTGATTCATAAATTGTTGTCTGCAGTCGGATGAACGCAGAGTACAGTGTGCCCTAACCACTTTTTTTTTTAGACAGAAATTCTTTTACAAGGTACTGGGTAGGTTTAACAAATACGAATTATATATCCACACCTTCTTGTTGAAAACTTGATGGCTTGTCCGTATTATGACATCTATGGCAATATTTTTCTGTCAAAAAAGTTCTTGAATAACTGTCTCATCAAACGGCAAATAGCTCTTTTGACTTGTGAAGAAAAAATACAAGTCGCTAAGGATCGTGTTAGGGACATTTAAATTAAAGATCGTGATGACAACAGTGATCCGATTTGTCTTGGGTAAACAATGAACTGCAAAGCATACATCTGTCTGTGTGGCCTACCTGAGGCATAAACAATGCTAAATAACGGATGATGCATTCTTCCTATAGGGTTTCTATAGACCAATAATTAGTAAAATGATATAGTAGTATTAGAAAAAGACTCCTCGATAGTATAGTGGTTAGTATACCCGCCTGTCACACGGGAGACCGGGGTTCGATTCCCCGTCGGGGAGCCTCCGGCGGAAGACTAATGACCTTGCCCGGAAAAAAACAAATCATTATGGAAAATTTAACAAGCCTCAGAACTTGCTAAATAAGGCCAAGACCGGCTCCCGATTGTAGTGCCGATGATGATGATGATGATTAGAAAAAGACTGCATAATTCGATGAATAAAATAATTCCTTATATTAAAAACACACTTCACATACTTTAATGAATAAAATAATTCTTTATATTAATAACGTCAGTGCTGCGAAAAGTGCGAGGGTATACACGCGAGTTATGATTCCTGTGTCTATTTTCCTTTTTTTCGCACCTCTGTTTGCGTCCCTCGGGCATCGATACTCTCTATTGATTTATAATCTTTGGAGAGTTTCTGGTGTCAGAGTGGCAAAATGTTCCTTATGGAAGGGATGTGACCTGGATTTCGGATCTAGTGGGGGACCTGGTACAGGCACAGCCCATAACACATGTAGTGATTGCTTTCGCTTATCTATTGCTGCTCCCGACTTGCATCCTTTCCCGAGGCGGTGTTGGTTTTCTGTGTAGGGCCATTTTAATGGAGCGGGAATTTGGCGTTGATTTGTGTAACATTCGCGGCTTGAGATGCTTTCTCTTCTGTGTCTACCCACGTTTCTAACCAGAAACCAACTATCTTTGCATTTAGCGAACCCAGGTAATTACTAATACAGGTATTTCAGATTTTAATCTACCTGGATATAACTTAGTACTTCTGTTCTTTCCACATCGTGGTATAGCCACATACATTCGAAATGATATTGCTTATCAGCTTCTGCCACAATAGCGGCTCTGCTCCAACCCAGAATTTAATTTCTCTTGGCTAAAACTTCACGTTCGTAAGCATATCATACATTACTGCTTTCTTAACAGAAGCCCAAACTTGGATAGAAACACATCATTTAACGGATGTGATGCTCTGTCTTGTGGCGCAAGGCTAATAACCTTGCCCGTAAAAATAAATTATTATGGAAAATTTAACAAGCCTCGAAACTTGCTAAATAAGGCCAAGACCGGATCCCGGTTGTAGTGTCGATGATGATGATGATGATGCTATAATTGATTCTATCCATAGGATCTTGATCCTATATCCGCACACTGAAATCGTGATTGCGGGTGATTTTAATGTGTATAACTCTCAGTGGCTTCGTCACTCCGGACACACAACATCTGAAGGTCAATATGTCCAGCTCTTTGCTGATTCAAATAGTTTAACTCAATTTGTCAATGAGCCAATACGGGTACCAGGCATATATGGTCATTTCGCCGACACACTGGACCTGTTTCTCACCTCCCACCCAAACAAATACACAATTGAAGTTTCTCCGCCCTTGGGCACTTCAGACCACGGTGTCGTGTCAGCGAAATTTCCTCTAACCAACAGTAACGTTAATGAGAATGGTCTTAAAAGAAGAGTATGGTTCTACGAGAAAACCAACAGGGAAGGTCTGAACGACTTTGCTGAACTAAATGTTAAATTTGTGCATATTGAAAACTTAGATAGGATAATCAAACCACAGGTTCGCCGCTAAAATCCCCTAAGATCCAAATGTGCGGACCAGATGTCTTTCTTCAGACAAAATCGTTGAGAATCATAAAATGCGCGTCAGCAATTTCCACTATACTTACTATACTAGATACGATTCTACTCGGCATGCGAACCTTTATTCCACACAGAATAAAGAGTATCAAACCCAAGAGAAATATGTGGTTCGATTCCGGCTGCAGAGAAGCCATTAAGGCTAAAGAGTTGAGCTTCCGGTTGTAAAAATCAAACATTACTGAGAAAAACCGAAAAGGATTTAAGAGAGCCAGAAATGACTGCAATGCGTACATTCAACGCGCAAAAATACTACACTCTACCACAGGTAGTAGAAACTTCTGCGCATTCATCAAAACATTCAAAACTCAGTCTCTTCATCCATTCCATCGCTTGTAGTCGATGACAGACCAGTCACCAGTGCAATAGAGAAGGTGAATCTACTTGCTGCACTTTTTGCAGCCAACTCAACGCTGCCTGATACCACATCAGTTCCGCCTCAACTTGAGCATAAGCAGCACGTCATGAGCCAGATTCACTTCCGAACGCGTACTGTTGCCCGCGCACTCAAAGAGCTAAATGCACACAAATCCGCTGTTCCGGAAGGCATTCCCCCCATCCTTTTGAAGAGATGTTCCTGTTCACTCTCTAAACCACTGCGGAAACTCTTCAATTTGTCTTATTCTACTGGCCGTTTCCCAAATAGATGGAAGTCTGTGGCGTTTCTTTAAAGCCCGCCTAAAGAACCATCCATTTCTTTAAAACAACCTACTTTTCCCTCATTCCATAAACCACTATACTTACCTGCATTCGAGCAGTGTAAGCTTTCTTTCAAATAACTTTTACCTGAAAGTAAAACCCCAGCAGGCATGCACATCAAACAAGTTATTTCATTCATATTGCATGAACCGTGCCAGACAATCGGCTCGGCTTGTCAGCAATTATAAACTATAAATACTCGCTGGCCAGCGTAATTGTTGACACAATTAGTATATAGCCGGTATTCTTGCTACGGTTCATGAGTGAATATTGCCCCAATCCAAAGGTTCGCTACAGTTGCGACCAATTTCCTTTATCGGTTATCTTCCGATCATGGGATTTGGGCACGAATATGATTGACGTTAGACAATCATACTCTAGATCATGCCTAACGATGCTCCGGCCTGTAAAACAAACAAAAGCCACCATTGCCTAGGCCATCGGCGAGCAAACCATCGGTTTGCTTAACGCCACGAAAAATCTATTGCCTGCAATGGCATAAGTCTGGGGCGATTATGTAAACAGCCGATGTTCCCATATAGCATCGCCTAAATCACAAATAATGTGTATCGCATCGTTTGAACCTTGAAATATCGTTTCTGTTTATTTAGGACACAGAAACGTATTTCTTCCTTCGGCGATCTTCGCTATCGCGTATCTCATAATGCCTGCAATTCATTACACCAGCCCATGTTTATTCAGGTGCATTTTCGTCGTTGCCGATATGCAGGCTGAAGGGCAGCGTACTTGTCCTATACGGACACATATAGAATCCTTCCACACCGATGTAACCCACCACCGTGAATTTGACGGATATGGATTGCATCGGCGAGTCAGATTTCGTCACCGGTCGGTGCCACACGGGTTGGAGAATTTTTATTGAGTCAGATTCCTATTACCGCAGCGGACAGTCGCACCCGCTTAGAGTTCCCCTTTTTACCAGCCCGCTATTAAGTAGCCAGTTTCGTGTTCCACCGTTAAAATACTCGAGTTGGAGTGCCGTTTTTCCTTTGGCCAACAAGTCAAGAAATCCGTTGTTCTTTTTAAGTGAACTTTGCATAAAATCTTTCAACGATCCTGAAGGAGTGCAGGCGTCATCGCAAAGGATTAAGTGATTGTGAACTCCCAGTTTAAACCGCATGTGTCGATGCCATATTAAAGATAAAAATAAAGAACACAACTAAGTAACTTGCGTGCATTGTATTTTCCTGCTTGCTTGAAGTGCGTTTTGTTTGTGGACAATTTACAGTGAAACCAATGGTAAGTGGGTGTTGAGTTGAACTAGTGCCCATGTACGGTACATAACCAACACTCATAACTCAGCGAACATTCAGCCAATAACCAATAAGGGTGACAAATCGTCGCTCTCTTCTTATCGACTTATAGCACTAAGTTCTATTCTCTCGAAGGTAATAGAATTACTTATCAACCGCCAACTTTTGAAATACTTTGAATCAAATTGGCTTTCGTAGCAACAGGTCCACAGATCTCATGGCGTACCTTACCGAAAAGTGGAGCCATTCCATCCACTACTTCGACGAAAGAAAGCTTGTCTCATTGGATATTTCAAAAAGCCTTCGACAGAGTTTGGCATCCATCCCTTTTGTCAAAATTGTATACCTATGGAGTAGACAATTCCCTGATCCAATGGATAAGAGGCTATATTTCTGGCTGTTCAACTCAAGTGGTTCTTGATGGTGACAAATTTGTCTCCCATCAAATTAATGCAGGTGTTCCCCAGGGTTCGGTACTCTTACCCACTCTCTTCCTGATCTTTTTAAATGATCTCTTGTCAAGTACCCCAACCTATTCTCTCGTTTGTTGACGATGGGGTGGCGTTTCCAGCAGATACACACACAATACACAAGCAAATAGTGAAGAACACTGAAAGGAAATTCGAATAAGCAAAAGCATCAGAGCCGTATACCATAGCGATAACATAAAAATTCCACATCAGTTGAGTGTACCTGAGTTTAGAAACCAAATTCGTACGCGCGGCCAGTAGCCTGATGCTTCAATGCTTCGCTTTTCACCCGTTTCATCGTATGTTTAAATCACCGTCTTCACTATCCTTGCTTAACGCAACAATCCGACGTGATCTATATACACGCAACACGCAATCTCCCATAGGTAAACAGGACTGTACTATTCGATCACGACTTCCGCATAGAGCACCCGCACAATCGCCTGCTCCGACGTCCTCGCTCGCTCGTTTCTCGCGCCGTCGTTCGCACACGAAGTTCATCGTAACAAAGTTACTAAGGAGGGAGTAGTGTGGCGTTTCTAACAGATACACACACAATACACAAGCAAATAGTGAAGAACACTGAAAAGAAATTCGAATAAGCTAACAGATACACACACAATACACAAGCAAATAGTGAAGAACACTGAAAAGAAATTCGAATAAGCTAAAGCATCAGAGCCGTATACCATAGCGATAACATAACAATTCCACATCAGTTGAATGTACTTGAGTTTAGAAATCGAATTCGTACACGCGGCAGTGGCCTGATGTGTTGAGTTTTTAGTGATTCTAACCGTCATAGCGTCAGTTCGAATCACACGTTCTTCACTGTCCTCGCAAACGCTATAATAGCACGTTGAGTTTCTCATACTCATATGAACACTCCCGTCCAAACTTTTCGAACGTCATACCCAACCAGCAGCTTATGCTTGATACATGGAATTCAGACCTCAACAAGATATATCAGTGGGGGTTATCTAACCGAGTAGAATTCAATGCTTTAAAAACACAGTGCTGCCTCTTGTCGTCAAAGGCGAACGCCGAAGCCAAGGAACTAATTCGGCTCTTAATTGGAATGACCACATATTTGAAGCTGCGAAAAGTTCAGCCAAATGTATGGGGTTCCTGCCTTAAGAGATGCAAAAGATACTTCACTCCATCCAACCTGGCCACTATTTACAAGACGTATATTCCTCCAAAAATGGAGTTCAACTCCCATATTTGGTCAGGCGCATCCAAAACTGCACTACACGTGCTCTACAGGATGGAAAAACGAGCAGTGAAACTTATTGGGGACCCAGCTGAGTCGATCAATTCCGTCGTTAGAACACAGGCGCAACGTATCATGCCTATCTCTTTTCTGTAGGTATTATCATGGTCGTTGCTCAACTGAACTTGCTGAATGTGTCAGACATTTTCTCGCGGCACCCGTCAATCTGTAAATGAGCATCAGTTCACATTGAAAGCCAACTTCGGGCGCACAAATAAACATAGAAGGTCAGTCTTTACCTGAACCACACGAATGTGGAATGTTCTACCTGATCATGTGCTTCCTCGTCGGTTTGATGTCCAGGCATTCAAGACCAATATACATAGACACCTCCTTTCCTTACCCGCTTCCTCTCTATCCGCTCGCATTGTGCTCTGGCATTTAAGGGTACTTCAAAATCTCCTTTTGTGCGCGCGTTAGTGTAAAAAAAAACATACTTTACACAATTTGATGAGTAGAGTAAATCCTTTACATGATTACTCCGAGAGCAGGTGGAACTTAGGGAACAAATATAAACGCCAGAGGCAAGATATTTGAAGAAGTTAAGGAATTTAAATATCTGGGAACGATACTGACGGCCAGTAACGAAATGTCGAAGGAAATTGACAAAAGACTGCATTCCGGCAACGCTAGTTGGCACACAGTCAGTAAACTGCTGAAATCCAAACTGCTATCACGTAACATAAAGCTCCGTGCATATAGAACCATAATCATGCCGATTGCTCTATATGGATGCGAAACATGCGCTCTCACAAAAAAGGAAGAAGACAAATTCCACGTATTCGAGAATAAAGTTTTAAGGGGTATCTTTGGCGGTAAATACGACGAGGAGGCAGGACAATGGAGGAAACTCCACAACCACGAATTGGAAGAGCTATATCGCAAACCTACAATAGTGAGAGTAATCAAGTCGCGAAGATTAAGATGGGCCGGACATGTAGCGCGAATGGGCAACGATAGGACCGTGGGTAGAATTCTTGACGGTAGACCAACGGGAAAGAGAGCAGTAGGACGGCCGCGACGGAGATGGGAGGACAATGTTAGATTTGACCTTGAGGAGATCGGATCAGATGGTCAAGCGTGGAAGGAGAGTGCACAGGACAGGGAATGATGGCGGAGTCGAGTCGGTGAGGTTATAGCGTTAAAAATGATAGTGAAGAACGTGTGATTCGAACTGACGCTATGACAGTTAGAATCACCAAAAATTGAACCTAAGCGTAACACATCAGGCTACTAACCGTGTTTTGAATTCGATTTTTAAACTCAAGTATATTCCACTCGGGCTCCTCGATAGTATAGTGGTTAGTATACCCACCTGTCACACGGGAGACCGGGGTTCGATTCCCCGTCGGGGAGCCTCCGGCGCAAGACTAATGACCTTGCCCGGAAAAAAACAAATCATTATGGAAAATTTAACAAGCCTCAGAACTTGCTAAATAAGGCCAAGACCGGCTACCGGTTGTAGTGCCGATAATGATGATGATATTCCACTGATGTGAATTGTTTTGTTATCGCTATGGTATACGGCTCTGATGTATTTTCTTGTTCGATTTTCGTTCGGTGTTCTTCACTATTGTATTGTGTATGTATCTGTTAGAGACGCCACAAGGTCATGAACTTCCGGGTTCCTACCGGCCAATAAATAGTAATAAGAGTAATTCTTTATATTTGTAAGTTATCAATCAAGGTCGTCAAGCATAAAATCTGTACTTTTTTTAGAAATCAATTTCCGTGACGACCAAATAAATACCAAAATCAACAATGACTAGGTATGGAGAGGGTTCAAAATTTCTGTTACCGTGCAATATACTATTTTCCCATATTGGACACGTTCACCGTGATTTCGAATTGCTAAGAATTTAGGTGGATGTTTGAATATCTACAACTGCAACGAGTAAATAAATTCTAATTAGTGCTGTTGCAGTCTACCCTGCCTACTACTACCCTCCTTCTACATCATTCGAAAACTGCAACCACATCAACTTTCGCAACATGACATAACTACCACAGAGCTCCAATTTAACTCCCAACATATTTTTTTTACTCTGTCCTTTATACAACGACCCCCTGTAGACCATATTTATGTCGTCTCGCCTCGGTTGGCTTTGCTTAGAAAAATTATATACTTATAGAGATTTATAAACTCTTGAAATGTCTCTTTCCGGCCGCTTCCATCAAATTCTGAGCCACAAACTGGGTCATTTGGCATCGTCGCATCGTTTGATGTTTCCCAACCTTGACTACAGAAAATAAATTCAATGTGAGTCATCGAACGCACGCTGCATTCTTCTTACTGGTCTTCGCCGAGTTTCGTTCCGATGAAGGAAAGTCCTCAAGATAGGTGAAGACTGATGTCATCGAAGCGCGTTTTTTTAAGCCACCTCAAGTTGTTTTTCCGACCATGTAGGTTAGTGTACGATTATTCAAGTTGATGTTTCTCCCCGCATCTACGCGTTCCACTCTAACACTACCACCCTCCGGTTCGTCAATCACTCCTGCCCCTCTGACGCAATTGTTGTTCTCGATTTATTTCTGTCCGATACGCTTCGCCTCTGATCCAGTTCTTGAATGAATTAAAAAGAAAACCGACTTTTTGCACAACTGGAAATGAAATGCAAAACGAAAACGAAAGCGAGAAACGTTGGAGAGTGTTGGGTGGTTCTTGACTGCCTCCTTCGATTTGTGTTCAATTTTCATTTCATTGGATACGTGTCGAGAAACATCACGTCGGTTGGTGTGCTGGGGGTCATTGACCAATCTTTATAGAATTTTGTGTGGTACCTGTTGATCACAGGGCAGCCTATTGAGTATATGCTCGCCTCTGAATATAGGCGACGATATAAATCATAGAGATTCTACGCATTTATATTATAAGTAGGTTGAAGCGAGTGAATACTGCGTCTTTCCTTCTTCAATATTTTACTATTAGAGTTACATAAACGCCAAACAAGGAGAGTTGACGGCCGAGTTGAAGAGCGTTCATTTTTTGTGGGCGAATTCTTTTGTTATTGTCAAATTGGCCGACAACAGCCGAGGTTTTGTTACCGCTTAAACTATCTATGATTTCAAATTGACACCTACTAGTTCTCCTACTAGATCCAAGTTTCTATGGAGTTAGGATCCCATCAGTCATCGTTTATTGTGGAGAATATCTTGAATAACCGGTTTTTGAGAGCGCATGCTTGTATTAAACGTTTTGCTTTCCGGAAGGGAGAGGTTTTTATTGAATTGTTTACAAAAGTGAACCCAACAATATTTGAACGGCATTGACTTGAAAAATTAATTTCATTTTCTAAATTCAATAACAAGTTGATAATTATTTGATTTGATGTTAGCGAATTATAAATGAAGAATTGTGTTTGAGTTATTTATCTAGATACTTTTGTGTACCATAACTTTGTTGTAATCCAATACTGAACCTTATGTATAAATAAATAAATAGATAAATAAATATTTTGTTGCTATATCCTAATTAAATAAGCTAACCGTGAGGAACTCAAAACAAGGAACACGTCGCAAGATTAAATAATAAAAATGTGTGTTTGTTTACGATGTTTTTTTACTGCTTTCAGGTGATAAGAACTATCAATCGTGCACGTAGTGGAGGGAAATTACAAGTGCTCTTCTAACCTCCTACTAATGGTCACGAAGATATTAACAAAAAAAGTGCGCTAGTACGATCACATAAGTTCCTTTTTAAAACCGCAACCCACATATGAGTTGCTTTAGAAACATGATGAAGCTAAATATTTCTTTTTACACATCAAGATAGTTTCCTTCTAAATAGTTCCCCATCGCAGTTATGCAGCGACGGAAGCGTTATTTCCAACTTTCGTAGGACATCTGGAAGGAAATATCTTTCAACTCGTTGTTTTATCTGAAGTAACATTCTTTCAGTCAGTCGCCCCCTCAATGGCTGAGTTGGTAATGATGTTGTGTTTTGCGCTTGATTATGCAAACCTAGGTTCAACTGACACGTCTTGCTATTGTGCAGTTCGGCACAATTACTGAGTGGTAGCTAGGTACCCAAAGTTCAGCCGCCTGGTGAAAGACCACCCTATTAAGCTATCATCATCATCATCATCATCATCATCGGCAGTACAACCTGGATCCGGTCTTGGCCTTATTTAACAAATCTCTCCACCGGTCCAGATTTCGAGCCGATGTCATCCAGTTTGGCACTCCCAGGCTCAGGGCGTCCTACGCCATCCCTCCATCGCAGACAAGGTCTGCCGCGCTGTATCCTTCCATACATCCTGCCACAAAGGACTTTCCGGGCAGGCTCCTCTCCGCTCATTCGAGCTAGGTGTCCCGCCCACCGGAGTCTACCGAGTTGAGTTTTCTTACAATATTAGCTTCAAGGTAGATCGCGTACAACTCATGGTTGTAGCGACCCCGGAATCGTCCTCCTTCACATACGGCGCCAACAGTTCTCCTTAAGACCTTCCTCTCGAACGCGGCTAAGAGTTCAGAGTCCCTTTTATTGAGCAGCCAGGTCTCGGATCCATACATGAGTACTGGTAAGACCATGGTCTTGTATAGTAGTAGCTTGGATGTCCTGGATAAATTTGTTATAAGTATTTAACACAATTTTATTTAAATATAGTTAAAATATTTATATATATTTAAATAATTTTTACTATTTAAGTAAAGGTAAGTAAGCGAAAGGAGTTACTTGTTTGCTCTTGAATTTTCTTATGTTGAAGTTGTTCGGTGTCAGCTGTTCTTGATGCTGCTGTCAAGTTGCAGGGGGCGTAGAGCGTCGTGCTCCCCTGTTCAGCTTCAGTCCGTTGTGTTTTATTTCGAAATCTTCGCAATTATTTTTTCTTCATAAAAAAAAAAAAAATTTTTTTTCTTCATATAATTCTTCCGCTCCTCGATCGTATAGTGGTTAGTATACCCGCTTGTCACGCGGGAGACCGGGGCTCGATTCCCCGTCGGGGAGCCTCTGGCGCAAGACTAATGACCTTGCCCGGAAAAAACAAATCATTATGGAAAATTTAACAAGCCTCTGGACTTGCTAAATAAGGCCAAGACCGGTTCCCGGTTGTAGTGCTAATGATGATGATGATAATTCTTCCTGTATAATTTATTTATTTGATAACGTGTTCGTCTGTAATTCTAATTTACGATAGTTCACATACACGTTAGAGTAATGAGTCTCTACTGCCGACTGTTGTTTTGCGTAGTTTAAGGCGAATGTGTCAAATATATGTTTATTTGCCGTTAACGTTTTATTTTTTATCTGGCGCCGACGCCGTTTTATTTTTTTTCTCTACTAAGTAGAATTTGCACAAAGTTTATGCAAATTAGCTACTTGGCGAGTTGTTCTCCTTTTAGAGGTAGAGAGGAGAAACTTACGAAAGGGGGTTTGTGGATGTTAGGGGGGACCTGGACGCTAGGTAGGTCCGTAACAAATTTCGGGATTTAAAGAGCCTTGATAGACCATAGTAGGCTTTGTAGGATTTGATCAGCCGTTCGCGTATTTCTTCTTCCATATTGCTATCGGCTGATGCTATTGACCCAAGGTAGTTAAAGGATTGCACTACTTCAAATTCGTGCTCCACTACCCTGATCATTACCCTGATAGTTTGACCAACGTTAGGTGTTCTCTTCGCAGAAGTTGCCACCATGTACTTAGTGTTCCCCTCATTAATGTGCAGTCCCAGTTTTCGTCCCACCTGCTCGATCTAGGTGAAGGAATCCTGTACAGCCGATTCGGATCTACAGATGATGTCGATGTCATCTGCATAGGCAAGTATCTGGCTGGACTTGGTGACAATAGTCCCTCTAGTTGTAACGCCAGACTCACCGATTGCTTTCTTCGACGCCAGGTTGAAGAGGAGGCAGGCCAGACCGTCCCCTTGTCGGAGTCCATTATAGATGTTTATTGGTTTGGACAGCAATCCCGCTATTTTCACTTGACTAGTTACGTTGGTCATGGTCAACCTACAAAGTCGTATCAATTTGTTTGGAATGCCGAATTCTCTCATATATAGTTCTACCCTGGCTATGCTGTCGTAGGCGGCCTTAAAGTCTATAAATAGATGATATAATGGAATGTTTAATTCCAGACATTTTTCCATTGCTTGCCTAAGGGTGAATATCTGGTCAATTGCTGATTTGCCAGGGATGAATCCATACTGATATTGACCAATGATGACTTTAGCGTATGGGGCTATCTGATCTTGTGGGATAGTGGAGAGTATCTTGTAGACGGTACTCAGCAATGTTATACCCCTATAGTTGCTGCACAGTGTGATATCTCCTTTCTTATGTATGGGGCAAATTATTCCACGACGCCAATCTTCCGGCATCTCCTCTTGCTCCCATACGTGCACCACGATCTCATGAATTGCGTGATGTAACGCTGTTCCTCTTTGTTTGATCAGCTCAGCTGGTATGCCATCAGCTCGAGGGGCTTTATTTGATTTGAGCTGTCTTATGGCTTTTAATGTTTCCTCAATGTTTGGTGGCGGCAGCATTTGGTCTTGATTTTGCATTGGTGGAACCTCCAATTCTTCTGTGAGCTGACCATTTAGCAATTCATTGAAGTGCACTTCCCATCGCTCCAGAATGCCTTCAATATCGGTGATCAGATTACTTTGTTTATCCTTGCAGTAAGTGCAGCGTGGTGTGCACCGCGTCATACTGCGGATTATTTGGTGGAACTTCCACGCCTGGTGCAGACCTTGCTCTCTACTTTTCTCTATTTCACAAACAAGGTTTTTTTCCCAGGCACTTTTGTCTGCGGAGTCTTTTTTCAGATCTTCTGAGCTCTTTGTATTTCTCCTCGCGTACCCGCGTCCTATGAGTCTGTGCATTGTGCATTGCCCGGTATGCAGCATTCTTACGTTCAGTCGCTAGTTTGGACTCATCATCAAACCAGCCTCTCCGATCTCTAGGACTACTGCCTGAGATGTAGTTGGCAGTACTAATGACAGTATTCTTAAGGCGTGTCAATTTCTCTTCTACGCCCGGCATTCTGGCCCTAGGACTTACTCTCCCTCCGTCGAGCTCTTCGAGGGTGAGTCTTTACGCATGACCAAAGGTATTACTGGTATTCTCATTGCGTAAGGCAGCCGAGTTGATTCGAACCTGATCCGCGGATGCAATACGTCTCCGTAAGGCAATCCGCGCTCGGAAAACTGTACCAACAAGATAGTGATCCGAGTCGACGTTGGCACCTCGGTACGTTGGCACCTCGGTACGTTTGTACCGTCATCAGGCTCGAGGAGTGGCGGCGATCTATCAACGCGTGGTCAATTTGGTTGCGAGTGGCTCCATCTGGTGATACCTAGGTGGCTTTGTGGATATCTTTACGCGGAAACCTGGTACTCGCAACGACCAAGTTTTTCGATGCTGCAACTTCGATGACTCGTAGTCTATTGTCGTTATTGTTCTCATGCAATCTATGGGCACCTGCGTAGTGCCTGAAAACCAGCTCCCGACCTATTTTGCCATTCAAATCACCAAGAACGATTTTCACATCGTATCTTGGGCAGGCATGGAGGGCCCGCTCGACGTTCTCGTAGAATTCTTCCTTTTCGTCGTCAGGGGACTCCTCTGTAGGTGCGTGAACGTTTATGAGGCTTATGTTCTTAAACTTGCCTCGCACGCGAAGATTTATTGCATTAAAGCCTTTCGTTATTGCATTAAAGCCTACCCCGAGCACATGGTGTTTTGCATGACAGCTGTAATAAATGTCATCCTCGTTTCTTTGAATAACACCACCGTCCATCTCATTTATTGCAATGCTGTTATGTCAGCCTTATATTCGGACAGGGCATCGGCTAGCTGTTGTGCAGCTCTAACTCTGTATAGTGAACTGACGTTCCATGAGAAAATTCTTAAATCGTTTAGCCATTTTCGTTTTCGTGGTTGTCGTCGTGTATCCGGTCCATATCCGAGGCTTGTTAAATTTGCCATAATAATTTCTTTTTACGGGCAAAGTTATTAGCCCTGCGCCAACCTTTCTCAGGATGTCGCTGCATGCATTGGTTCACTACTTGGGGGGTGTCAAAGTAGCTATCCAGGGGTGTTACGTGGAGACTGCATGTCAACTTGGATTGAACAGGGACAAGGATCGTCCTGGCCTTCGCCGGATCGAAAGCACAGACTTTACCCTGTATGTTCGCAATTTGTAGGTTGACCATGACCAACATAACTAGTTAAGTAAAAATAGCGGGATTTTTGTCCAAACCAATAAACACATTTAATGGACTCCGACAAGGGGAGAGTCTGGCCTGTCTCCTCTTCAACCTGGCGTCCGAGAAAGCAATCCATGACTCTGGTGTCACAACTAGAGAGACTATTGTCACCAAGTCTAGCCAGATATTTGCCTACGCAGATGGCATCGACATCATCGGTAGATCCGATTCGACTGTACGGGACTCCTTCATCCAGATCGAGCAGGCGGCATAAAAACTGGGACTGCACATTAATGAGGGGAAAACTAAGTACATGGTGGCAACTTCTGCGAAGAGAAGACCTAACATTGGTCAAACTATCAGGGTAGTGGAGCACGAATTTGAAGTAGTGCAATCCTTTAACTACCTTGGGTCAATAGTATCAACCGATAACAATATGGAAGAAGAAATACGCGAACGGCTGATCAAATCCAACAAAGACTACTATCGTCTATCAAGGCTTTTTAAATCCCGAAATTTATCCAGAACATCCAAGCTACCTACTACTGTTCAAGACCATGGTCTTACCAGTACTGATGTATGGACCCGAGACCTGGATACTCAATAAAAGGCACTCTGAACTCTTAGCCGCGTTCGAGAGGAAGGTCTAAGGGAGAATCGTGGGCCCCGTATGTGAGGGAGGACGATTCCGTAGACGGTACACCCATGAGTTGTACGCAATTTACCTTGAAGCTAATGTTGTAAGAAAAATAAAGCTCGGTAGACTCTGGTGAGTGGGACACCTAGCTCGAATGAGCGAAGAGGAGCCTGCCTGGAAAGTCCTTGGTGGCAGGATGTATGGAAGGAGACAGGGCGGTAGACCTTGTTTGCGATGGAGGGATTGCGTAGACCAGGACGCCCAGAGCCTGGTAGTGCCAAACTGGATGACATTGGCTCGAAATCTGGACCGGTGGAGAGATTTGTTAAATAAGGCCAAGATCGGATCCCGGTTGTAGTGCCGATGATGATGATTCCCGATTTCAATCCACCTGGATATGACTAAAGGCCTCTGTTCTGACCACATCGTGGTCTAGCCACATTTATATTATACGAAGTGAAGTTGGTTATCAGCTTCTGGCAGAATATGGGCTCTGCTCCAATCCATAATTTACTTTCTCGTAGCTAAAACGTCTCGTTCATAAGAATATCATACTACATGGCTGAAAAATCGGTGACTTTTCATCAGATGGCACCACTAGAAAATGAACATAACTCATTTCGAGAGTCCCACCTGTCACTAATTTATGTATACGTATGAAGTTTCGTGACAGGTCGTCCATTCGCTTACAAGCCACAGTCGTTGAGAGACGGTACTTTCGTAAGAAAATGGAAAAACAGGAATATCGCATGTTGATCAAACAGTGCTATTTAATGGAAAAAGCTTTTGAAGAATCTCTGCAATGATTACAGAAATGTTATCCCAAATCTGCTTCTTTGAGAACAACAGTTTAACGGTGGTTTAGTATATTTAAAATAGGTCGTACAAGTACCAAAGACACACCTCGCTCTGGAAGGCCAAAAGAGGCTACGAATGCGGAAATTGTAAAGCAAATGTTTTGAGTGATCGTAAAATGAAGTTGTGAGTTAGCGAATGTGTCCGGATGTAGTGTAGTGTTGTCTGTGGAATTCGCACCGTAGTTTGAAAATTGTGTGGCAGTGCGCAGCGTGGGAAAACCTCATACCCTTTACTTTCTTTGCGTCTGTTTTTCCTCTTTCTCGCACAACTATTGCGTACCTTAGGCGTCAATACTCTCAATTGATTTATAATCTTTGGTGAAT
Source organism: Microdon myrmicae (assembly GCA_963931805.1). NCBI lineage: Eukaryota > Metazoa > Arthropoda > Insecta > Diptera > Syrphidae > Microdon > Microdon myrmicae. The sequence goes on along the minus strand of OZ007497.1, from coordinate 173,870,737 downwards.
TTTTTGTGTATAATCATATCATACATTAGTGTTTTGTTTACAGAGGTCCGAACTTGGATACAAAACGCATCCTTTAACGAATTTGATGCTCCATCTGATTCCATCGAAACCTTACATCCGAACACTGAAATTGTTATAGGAGTGATTACAATCTGCATAATTCTCACTGAACATACATCACATGAAGGTCATTACACCCAGCTCTTTGCTGATTCAAATAATTTAACTCAACTCATCAATGAGCCAACACGAGTATCAGACACAGATGGTCATTCCGCCACCACACTGGACCCGTTTCTCACCTCCCACCCGAATACATTGAAAATCGACATTTCTTCGCACTTGGGCACTTTAGAACATTGTGTCGTGTCAGCTAAATTTGTTCTTACCTTCAGCAACGCTAACAAGAAAACTACCAAAAAGCTTGTATGGTTCTACGAGAAAGCCAACCGGGAAGGTCTAAAGGACTTTTTGGGGAAGTTAAATTGGTCATTATTTTTCCCTAATAACGATGTTGACTCTATAGCGGCCACATTAACAGACATGAGTCTACTTGGCATGCGAACCTTTATTCCACACAGAGTAAAGAGTATCAAACCCAAGAGAGATATATGGTTCGCTTCCGTTGGATCCGTTGGCTTCTATGACATTCTTCCAACATGATACAAGGTCAAATATTCCATTTTCGTAGAAGTGCCCCAAAAAGTCAGGCAATGAAATCTTCAAACGCTTTTATGACCTCTGCTCGGTTCCGGAAGACATTCTGCCGGCAAAATGAATCCAAATTGCGGAAAATATGGCAGTTCCTTGGGGAAATGTCAGAAGAGTACGGTGGATGCGGAAGAATTTCAAACCCCAACTGCAACAGTGTTTGCATCGTTACTTGTGAGTATGGGGTCTGGCATTGTCATGCAAATGGATCAAGCCGTGCCTATTGACCAACGCAGGTTGCTTTTCAGCAAATTTGACATGCAAATGTCGATTTCCTCACAATATTTGATAGCGTTTGTCGTTTCTCCTGGTTGAAGAAATGAAAAGCGGATTGGTCCTTTCGTTGTCCACCAAATAGTCACCACAACCTTTTTTGAGGTGAAGATCGGGTTTGGGTGTGTGTTTTTCAGTTACTGTACAGAATCCACTTTTCATCACAGGTGACTATCCGGTGCAAAAACGGTTCAGTTCGGTTTCTTAATCTAAGCCATGCGCAGACTTCCAGGCGCTGTCGTTTTTGGAACTCTTTCAGTTCATGGGGTACCCACTTATCGAGTTTCTTTATCTTTCCTATGAGAGAAAGGTGTCGACTTATTGTCATTGGGGATACTCCCATGCTTTGTGCAATCTTACGCACCGATTTCCTTGGGTCCGCATCCACCGTTACTCTTAAACCATAGTCGTCAACTAACGTTTCCGGCTTTCTACGTGGTTCATTTTCAGGGCTGAAATCTCCCGAACGGAACTTCCCAAACCAACGTGGTATAGTTCGTTCGTTTACCGCTACATCCTCAAATGCGTCATTAATAATGATAAGGAAAGGAAGTATCGATGTACATTGATCTTAAATGCCTGGACATTACAACGACGAGTGAACACATGATCTGGTAGAGTATTCCACATTCGTGTGGTTCGGCTAAAGAATGACTCTCTATGTTTGTTTGTGCGCGTGAAGTTGACTTTCAACGTGAACTGATGCGTATTCTCAGATTAACAGGTATCGCGGGAAAATGTCTGAAGAGGCGGAACACATTCAGCAAGTTCAGTTGAGCAACGGCGGTGATAATACCTATAGAAAAGAGATAGGCATGATATGTTGCGCCTATGTTCTAACGACGGAATTGATCGACTCACAGCTGGATCCCCAATAAGTTTCACTGCTCGTTTTTGCATCCTATCGAGCACGTGTAGTGCAGTTTTGGATGCGCCTGACCAAATATGGGAGTTGAACTCCATTTTGGGACGAATATACGCCTTGTAAATAGTGGCCAGGTTGGATGGAGTGAAGTATTTTTTGAATCTCTTAAGGAGCCCCATGCATTTGGCTGCACTTTTCGCAGCTTCAACCATGTGGCCGCTCCAATTAAGAGTCGAATTAGTTTGAGTGCTGAGGATTTTTTTGTTTTTTATTTTTTTATTTTTTTTTATTTTTTTATTTTTTTTTATTTTTTTTTATTAGACTTCTCTCGGGAGAGGCGAACCTATAGCGCCGAGTGGGCGCCCCGAGATGCCATCAAATAACTGTTGCAGTTCTTTTTGAACAGTTGCAGGTTGTAACGCTCCGGGAACACTCGCGTGGGAAGGGAGTTCCACAGCTTCCCCGCTCTGTAACGGAACGAGTTCTGATGCAGGGATGTTCGCGCCGTCGGGAGATGAACCACAAACGGGTGCGATCCGTCGGATTGTCTTGTGGAGCGCATTTAAGCCGAATTGCGTGGAACAATACTAAGAATCTCCGAAGAACAGCACCCGTGATAATATCTGTAAAACAGACAGAGGTCGGCTACGCGCCTTCGATGTGATAGCGACTGTAGTCCCGACCTCAGCGCCGAGTCCCCGAGCAGGCGGATCGCTCGTGTCTGTATGCTCTCAAGTAGGTCGAGGGTATGTTTAGGAGCCGAGCTCCAAAGATGAGAGCAATATTCGAGCGCGGGTTTAATTTGGGATTTATATAGGAGAAGAAGTTGGGTCGGAGTAAAATATTTCTAGGCTCTAAAAAGATAGCTCAGTTTCCCGAGGCTAACCTGGCGATGTTCGACGTGTGTTTATGCCATGATACATTCCCACATACCGTGACGCCGAGCAATCTCAAACTTTCCCCAGCCTCGAGGGCCCGGCCATTCATCATCAGCTGTGGAACCGATGATCTAGTTTTCTTTGTGAATGTTGTATACTGGGTCTTCGTTGCATTGAAGTCGACAAGATTGGCCTTTCCCCACTGCAGGACTTTATCCAGATCCCGATTCAGAGAGTCAATCTGTCTACATCTCAGTCGGTGTGACGTTGATGCACCAATCGGCCGATCACTCGAAAAGGAAAAGTGCCGAGGATTGATAGATCCTTAGATTCGTCGATGGAAGTGCCGTTCATCGACAGTATATTTACTGTGTGTGATGGAAAAAGTCATCGATACTGAGTTAATTAAGTATTTGGAGTGCAGCGGACTTCTGAGTTATGGTCAATACGGATTCCGTAGCAGGCGGTCCACGGGAGACCTTTTGACACTTATAACCGATATATGGGCATCTGCAATTGAGCCGCATGGTGAGTCAAGGACGGTCGCGTTGGGTATCTCCAAGGCTTTTGACCGCGTCTGACACGGGGGATTGCTGAGCAAACTTCGTTCATATGGACTTTCCCAGCAGCTTTGCGGCTGGACGAAGAGCTTCCTCGAAAATCGATCGATCCGGGTTGTTGTGGACGGCAAGTGTTCGGATCTGTATCCTGTTAATTCGGGGGTGCCCCAAGGTTCTATTTTGGCTCCAACCTTGTTTTTGCTTCACATAAATGATTTGTTGGAAACAACGGATAACAGGGTTGTTTCCTCCTTTTAGAGTGTTTGGCCGGTTAGTGCATCAACGTCCCACCAGTTGAGATGGAAACAGATTGACTCTCTGAATCAGGATCTATATAAAGCCCTGCAGTGGGGAAAGGCCAATCTCGTCGATTTCAATGCAGCGAAGATACAGTATTCAACATTCACAAGGGAAGGTGGATCATCGGTTCCACAGCTGATGATGAATGGCCGGGCCCTCGAATCTGGGGAAAGCTTGCTCGGCGTCACGGTCTGTGGGAATGTATCGTGGCATAAACACGTGTGGAGCATCGCCAGGTCAGCCTCAGAAAACCAGAGTTATCTTTTTAGAGCCTAGAAATATTTTACCCCGGCCCAACTTCTTCTCCTGTATAAATCCCAAATTAGACCCGTCCTCGAATATTGCTCTCATGTTTGGAGCTCGGCTCCTAAACATACCCTCGACCTACTTGAGAGCATACAGAGACGAGCGATCCGCCTGATCGGGGACTGGGCGCTGACGTCGGGACTACAGTCGCTATCACATCGAAGGCGCGTAGCCGACCTCTGTCTGTTTTACAGATATTATCACGGGTACTGTTCTTCGGAGACTCGTGGTATTGTTCCAGGCGATTCGGCTTAATTGTGCTCGACACGACAATTCGACGGATCGCAGCAGTTTGCGGTTCATCTCCCGACGGCGCGAACATCCCTGCATCAGGAATCGTTTCGTTACAGAGCGGGGAGGTTGTGGAACCCCCTTCCCACACGAGTGTTCCCGGAGTGTTACAACTGTTCAAAAAGAACTGCAACAGTTATTTGGTGGCATCTCGGGGCGTCCACTCGGCGCTATAGGTTCGCCTCTCCCGAGAGAAGTGTAATTTAAAAAAAGAAAAGAAAAAGTTGCTCCATTGAATCCACTCTCGCCGGACAACATCTTTATTTATAAGAAACAAATGTGTTTCCTGGTCGTTGTGATGTCCATGTAATAGATAACACGCACATGAGGCAAATGAGTAGTGAAGAATACCACCAAAAGAAAATCAAAGGTTATCCATCAAAGCCGTATACCATAACAATTAGGCGCACAAATAAACATAGTCATTCTTTAGCCGAACCATACGAATGTGGAATGTTCTGCCTGATCATGTGTTTCCTGGTCGTTGTGATGTCCAGGCATTCAAGACCAATATACATCGACACCTCCTTTCCTTATCCACTTCCTCTCCATCCGCTCGCACTGTGCTCTGACATTTAAGTGTACTTCAAAATCCCCTTTTGTGCGCGCGTTAGTGTAAAAAAAAAATCAAGACGTGACGTTCCAGGGACGACACAAAGTTGTAAAAGAAAATAATCATGTGCTCGGGGAATGGATGGAAAACTTCCCTATGTTAATTTTTGATTCATGGGATGGTTTGTTATCCAATTCACATTTATGAATATCCGTTGGTTTATTATGCACTCCACACGACATTTATCACGCGAAGCTATTAGTGTGACTTGGTACTCTGTGTTTGTTTAAGGTACTCACGACAGATTGCAGTACCACAGTCTGAGATAAAGATTCTAATGTGAAAAAGGGCATGTGTTGTCTTGTTTGTGGATTCTGTCATGCTCTCTAAGTCGGAGTAAAGTATCTTAATAAGTCCGGGTTGCATTACTTATGACAATTTTACGAAAATAAATTACCCAAGAGGTTCAATAATACACGACTTTTGATTGAACTCGTGCGCACACATTTCATAACTCCTTTCCATCTGTGTTACACAGTTCATTAACGACGTGGTGATGTTTTAAAATAACATCTGGACGAAGTTTGTGACATTTATGAATATTTTCCAAATAATAATGAAGCCGCTTTAATAGGCCCAGGGTTTGAAAGGCTAAGCGAAATAAAATTCGCTTACCTTCAGAATGCTATGGGAAGTTTAATGAAATTCAGCGTTCGATAAATGAATACGAAGAATTTAATTTTCAAAACGAGGACAAGTAAGCAAATATACGGTTCTTTCGTTTAGTCCAACGCTACTGAAAGAACTACTTGAACTTAGACTTCCTCGCTGGGTAGAAGAAGCATATCTTTTTTCAATAAAATGGAACACTCCGTAGCAAAAATTAGCAGCCAAACGTTAAAATCTTCACGGGAGGGTTGGACCAGAAATATGAAAATCATATTTCCCTCTTTGGGGTTTCTTCATAATTGGGACTTTCACTAAGAGTTTATGATTACAACGATATTTTCTGATCATATTTAACGCAGATCCCACATTTAAATGTCCAATTTCTCACGATATTTATGACGAGTTGGGGTCGGAAAGATTAAATATAATTGTGTGCTTATTACAACCGAAAATGTCAACGGTTCTGAAGCGAATCAGAAATAATCAATAAGTCTGCAATTCAATTTCGCATCAATTGATACACATATCTAATCGCGTCTAGCAAGAGGCACAGTTTTAGTTAGTTCTTTTGAAGTGCCCTCATGAAATACTCAGAAATGCTTTATCGCCCACCTTTGAGCGTAATCCAATAAAGTTCCAAAGTGGTATTCCGATAACAACACCAGAAATTTACTACCCAACAGCCTTGACGTGCACACAATTAATGGCAAGTAAGAAAATGTGTTTTGAAGTGTTCAACGGCTTATGACTGAGTACATTTGCCTTGGCGATTGTTGCCATCGGCCAAACACAGGGATGTCTTAGTCTGTTCTAAATACCATACATGAACACCCGATTCGAAGTATCTTTGACGGGTATTCATTAAACACTGCTGCAGGAAGCTTAGTCTTCCCATCGTCTTTGTGTTTATCGGTGTAATTAATAATTTCAGCCTTTAGATGATGAAGAGCAATAGACGACGAAGATGGTGTATTCATGTGTACAAAGTTGTATATTCAACCGCATGCAGAGACTCTTTGTCTAACTTTTAGGGGGAGGAAAGTCTAGATATCCAATAACTTGTTTAAAGAAACATTTGTTAAAGACGGTGATATCAGAGCGAACGATGAATAGTGAAGAGGAATATTAACCAAATGGACGTGATAGGATTTTAGGTCATATTTAATTTTAAACTTAGTTGTACGTAAATAGATTCGCATGGGCGGAATCAGTCGCTGATAACAAGCGTTATGATATGTAAGTAAATAGCTAGATTCATCTAATACTTTGCTTGTGTTGCGCGAGTGTCACACTAATGCCACGAAGACTATGAATTTGCGAATGTACATATTTGCCTGAATGTACATACTTTGCCGTTGTCTAACCTACGAACAACGCCTAGTCGGAAGTGATTCATAACTCTTGGGCGCGCTGTTGAATGTTGGGCCCGAAAATTTGCGTCACATTTTCTCCCTCTTCATTTGGTTGACGCGGTGATTTGTATTAAAAGATTTTACTCATAAGTCTACAGGCTAGTTGAGAGAACCACCTTTATTTATAGTTCGATTGCGTCACTTGTTTATCTTTCAGGGAATTTGAATATTTAGCAACATCGTTATAAAGATATGATTTCTATTGAAGCCTTAAGTCAATGCATAAGATATCAATCAAATTTGTTCCTCCTAGTATTTTTCGGTTAGTCAAATGAAAACTTACCAGCGGTGGCTAATTAGAAAGGGTTACCTTACCGTTGACCTTTGAGATCTAAATTTATCTGTTATATGCCGATATGTTATAATTCAAATCGCATGGGAAATTTCCGACATATGACACTAAATGTTTGCTGGATCGGAAACCAGTTTGATTCCCACACAAGGAACAGATTGGACGCATAATTAAAACGAAACTGTACGGGTAAACGGTAACAAAAAACAGTACGAGTATGTAGTAACAGATAGAAGTGAGACAAACAGGTTAAAGAACATTGGAATATGTGGTTTAAGATTCTTAAAAAGTATCCTATATACACACTCTGTCTCAAAATAAACTGGAATGGACTAAAACGAAAACATAAATGGTTCATTAATTTTTACAAAAATCTTTTTGTATTCCAATAATCAGAGTTCCACAAAAGACTTAACCCTCGGATATCGAGAGAGCTGTTAAACAAAGTTATAGCTAAGAACAAACACAGAAAAATATACAATAAGTATTCAAATATCCTTTCGGCGCAAGGCAAATTATTATTGAAAATTTAACAAGTCTCTAGACTTGCTAAATAAGGCCAAGACCGGATCCCGGTTGTATTGTCGATGATGATGATTATTCAAATATCCAGCTACTGAAAAGAAGGTATTGTATAAATAACTATCTGCTGCATTCAAAAATGAGATTCCCATTTGCAGCGATAATTAATACTCTACTAACAGATCAATTGAAAAGTCCCCGGCCTTCCATAGTAAAACACATTTTTTTGGCAAAATTCGTTTTTTTTTATTCAACATAATTCCCTTCGAGGGTGATACACTGATTATAGCGACCCTCCAACTTTTCGATATCTTTTTTGTAGTACGATTTGTCCTTTGCTTCAAAATAGGCCTCAGTTTCGGCGATCACCTCTTCATTCGACGAAAATTTCCTTCCAGCGAGCATTCTTTTGAGATCTGAGAACAGAAAATAGTCGCTGGGGGCCAGATCTGGACAATACGGTGGATGCGGAAACGATTCGAAGCCCAATTCATGGATTTTTGCCATCGTTTTCACTGGCTTGTGACACGGTGCATTGTCTTGGTGAAGCAGCACTTTCTTTTTCTTCAAATGCGGTCGTTTTTCGGCGAAATCGTCCTTCAAACGGCCCAATAACGCTGTGTAATAGTCGCTGTTGATGGTCCTTCCTTTTTCAAGATAGTCAATGAAAATTATTCCGCGCGCATCCCAAAATACAGACGCCATAACCTTGCTAGCCGACTGTTGCGTTTTTCCACGCTTTGGGGCGGGTTCATCGTGTGCAGTCCACTCGGATGACTGTCGATTGGACTTCGGAGTGAAATGATGGAGCCATGTTTCATCCATTGTCACATATCGACGCAAAAACTCGGGTTTATTACGCTTGATCATCCCCAAACACTGCTCCGAATCATCAACTCGTCGTTGTTTTTGGTCAAAAGTGAGCTCGCGCGGCACCCACTTTGCACAGAGCTTTCTCATACCCAAATATTCGTGAATGATATGATGTACACGTTCAGTTGATATCTTTAGAGTGCCTGCTATTTCATTCAATTTCAATTTACGGTCATTCAAAATCATTTTGTGGATTTTTCTAATGTTTTCGTCGGTAACAACCTCTTTTGGGCGTCCACTGCGTTCACCGTCTTCGGTGCTCATTTCACCACGTCTAAACTTAACATACCAATCCTTGATGGTTGATTTTCCTGGGGCGGTGTCTGGAAACTCGTCATCAAGCCAAGTTTTTGCTTCAACTGTATTTTTTCCCTTCAAAAAGCAATATTTTACCAACACGCGAAATTCCTTTTTATCCATTTTTTTCACAATAACAGAAGTTGCTTCACTCAAAATACTATAATTCACAAACTAATAATCCGACATCTGTCAAATTTATACACGCGTCTTTTGAAGGTTAGGACTAACTAAAAATCATACGGATTTAATTCTAGTGCCGCCATCTATGTGTCAGGGCGGGGACTTTTCAATTGACCTGTTAAGCTCAGATCTGCTCAAGGTAATATACAGAATGAGTGGCGTGTAGTGAGGAGTTTAATAAACAAATCCTCCGCTACTAGAATATCTACGGTTCTATATGTTGAAAACGCTGAAGTGTATGATAAATTATATACGAGAATGAATCACATATAAACGGTAATTTCTTTTTAAAAATTTATTGAATAATGTTACACACTAACTATACTATCTTGGAGATAGTGTGGCTAGTTGAGCGGGCGTTTCTTCCATGTAGACGTCATCGCCGTTTTTAGTGGATGCTTGTAGGCTGTATTATAATGGCGCCTCTCTGACACCGGTTCGAATCAGAGCAGTAAGCAGACCTTACCATATCAAAGCGGGGTTCTGATACGGCGGACTATTTGCAACCATAAGACTCGTGGGAACAAAAATGAATAATCAATATACAAAAAACAATCTCAAGAAAAACCCGGTAGGCGAACGTGTGATGAGCGTGTGGGGGGCCAAGTATTGTGCACCGGCGTACGGCGCTGATTCACTTCACTCCCCATCACGAAACGAAGTCCACAACTGTCACTGCGCCAAATGAAACCAAATACCATCGAATGATCGCCGAGGAAAGAAGAAAACACCAGGATACCGCGCACAGAAAATAAAACACAGGGGTTATTTCATTTTATTGTTTTAATTTGTTGTATTTAAACTATTGTTCCGCGGGGATGTTTACAATGGGTTACGATAATAAGTTTTGATTTTAAATGACACAACACTAACTCTGACCCGTGGTAAATACAAGGCGTCTCCGCAGCGCTACGGAAAGCGGGAGGTGAACCGACCGGATCGGCGGTTGCAATAAGACTCTTGGATATTAATTCGCTGGCTAAGGAAATTTGGCCAGTGGTACTGGCTCTCTTAATTGAAGGCTGCATTTTCCATCCCAAGAGAAACGTGAAGTCTCTCTTTGGGGGCAGGTAACCTGATCCCATAGAGGAGATCATAGAGATACACATGTATGTGTGCACATTGATTCTTTCATGGGACAAAGCCATGAGAACGTAACTGAAACAAAGAAAGGGCATAATGTGCATCCATGAGATGTGAGTTCGGCTAAGCCGAATCTCATTGGAGGCTAATTGGGTTTGTGTTTGCTTATGTGAGAAGGTCCATGGTTAACGGATCCAGGAATATGTAGGACAAAGGGAATTTATGATCTGAGAGTTCAACTGAGTAAACAAGTTGCAACTCATTAGATGGTAGATGCATTTGGGATACTTGAATGGTTTGAATTGTTTGCCGTATCGCCAGAATGCCTGCTGAAGGACAGCGTTCTTTTGTTTGTACATGGTACATGCTAGGGAATTAGTTTCAGCGTCTATTGCGCTAGCTGCGTTGGGCTGTTTATCGTTGGTTAAAAGGGTCGCCAGCCAATGTGTATGTAGGTAAATTTATTATACACATGTTGAGGCTGGGAATAGCCAACTCAAGGTTAAGATTCCCTGATTATGCGGTTGCATTATATATGAACCGATGAGTTTTCTTTCAGGAAATTTATGATAAGTTTAGAGAGAATTCTTATAGGCAATTTTTTAATTCGAATTAATGCATGAAGGCAAGAATTCTTTTCCAGACGCTTTTAGCTAAATACATTTGGTCATTTGTTGCGTGAAGCATTTATAGGTGCTTAATGCGATTGCATTAGCAGAAAGTTATGATGGCTGGGTGGTGGATATGGGGGTTCTTCAGGTGAGCTTTAAGAACCAACACAAGCTGATACTACCATAAGGGAAAAAATCATCAAGAAAACACCGAGTCGGCAAAAAGAAGACGTAGAGAAAAATGGAAAAAGCGGGATATACGCGTCGGGGCGTTGAATGTTCGAAAGTTATATAAAACAGGCGCGATACAGACGGCCGTAGAAAACGCGAAACAATATAAAATGGACATCGTCGCGCTTCAGGAAGCCCGACTCCCACATCAAGTAATCAAAACCAACGGATTTACGCTGGTGTGTGGAGGTACCGATACACAAAACCTCGGAACCGGCTTCATAATAAGCAAGAAGATTACGCCCCATGTAAAAGATTTGAAATTTATTAATGACCGAATGTCAGTGCTAAAAACACAAGGTCCATGGTACAATTATGTATTTATAAATGTATACGCCCCAACAGAATCTACCGACGAAGAAACGAAGGACACGTTCTACAAGACCGCAGAGGAAGTGTTCGATGTTAAAATCCTTCTCGGAGACCTCAATGCGAAAATTCGAAAGGAGGATATCTTCCAACCAACTATAGGTAAAGAAAGCCTACACGTCGTTTCAAATGATAAAGGAATTCAAATTATCACGTTCGCAGCGTCAAAAGATCTGGTAGTGAAAAGCACGATGTTCAAGCACAAGCAAATCCAAAAAGCCACATGGATATCACTCGATGGCGTAACACGTAACCAAATAGACCACTTCCTCATAGACAAAAGATACCCCTCGATTATCCTCGACGTAAGATCATATAGAGGAGCAGATTGCGACAACGACCATCTTCTAGTGATGGGCAAAATTAGAAGTCGGCTCGCAGCAAACCCACATGGGCAGTCACCCGAGACGAGCAAAAAGTTCGACATTGATAAACTAAAAGACCTACGTAAAAGGGCTGAATATCAAGACGAACTAACGAATAGATTTAGCATCCTAGAGAATGGGAGCAGTGACGAAGAGAGAGCCAAGAGTGTGGACAGTAAATGGACATCGATCAGAGACACAATCAAACAAACAGCCCAAGAGGTATTAGGATCTGTTGGGTTATTATTTTTGGAAATATTTATTTTAGCTTACCCGGACTCGGGGGGACGGTGTCTTTCTGCTCCGCTGGTCTTCAATGGCAGGATTGGTCCTTCCGCTTCAGTGCGTGGCGTGCCTTTAGATGGCTCGCTTCCTTCGCCTGGATTCCTTGGTAGTAAGTGACTTGGGATGGCCGCCTAGTTGCCTAGGGTTGCCAACTGCCTTGGCCGCGGGTGTGGGGTGGACACGCAGTTATTACCGGTGATGAGTGTAACCAGCAATCGTTACCGGTGGCGAGTGTGACCAGGGGATAGTATTAAATTAAAGACTTGTAATTTTATTCTAACTTTGTTTATTTAACTTTTATTCCACAATACTCATGCTTTGACCATAGGTTCGGCCCCCTGGAACCTTACTGATCGTTTGACCATAGGTTCAGCCTTCTGGAAACTTACTGATCGCGAAATTTTGGTGGCGAGATGGCGACTTTAGGGAGACAAGGACAAATGTGTCTTTCACCTTGTCTCTGGCTTCTGGTCATCTTGCGATAATCAGAATCACCCACATCCGTGAAGATGTTGGGCTCGGTCTCAAGATATCTGAAAAGAAAGGGGAAGGACGTATCTAAGAATAGTGTGGACAGGGTTAGTTCAATTGTTCTCTAACTACTTGGATGGGGGGATGGTGGGAAAGAAATCGTGCAAGACCGGTAGGTCTTGAGTGCGGTAGTAAACGCCGATCACGTCTTTGCCGTCTGATAATCTGCGCTTTGGTGCTGATCGCTAAATAAAAATGTGCCGCCTTTTTATACTCTGGGTCATCGGGATTTGTCAAATTTTGTTTAAAAATTCCAAGAAGCACAAACAAGATTTTGTGTACTTCAATTGGAATAGGATTCCGGGAAGTTGTTGGGAATTTATTTGAGTAAATTCCCGGAAGGAGGAATCCCGAAATGCATTTAGAGTTAAGCATTTCATGATGTTAGGATTATTAGGAATTGAATCAATGTACGACAAATGGACTTTCGTTTAATTTTGTCGTGCATTTAATTCAATTGGGGAATATGATTTGGATTATGGGTAAGGTTAAAATTATAGGAAATATTTGGGGATTTGGATGGGAGTAGTGATTTAGGATCACTACAGATCTAAGAAAACAATTAAGTCCAAACCCTGGTTTGACGATGAATGCAGGGCGAAGATCGAAGAACGTAAACGACTCAGTGTGATCCACTTAGAAAGATATGATGAAGTCAACGCAGAAAGATACGCGACGATTCGGAAAGAGACAATGAGACTACAAACGCAAAAAATACGAATGGGAGAAGACTCGGATCGAAAAAATCCTAGAAAATGCCAGAGCAAAGAACATCAGAGGTATGTATGCCGGCATCAATTCATTTAGAAATGGCTACCGAGGGAGAGCAAAATAATTCGAGACGCAAACGGCTGTCTGGTCACAGAAACAAACAATATCGTAACAAGATGGAAGCAGTACTTTGAAAACCTGCTCAATGTGCGCACCCATCAACCACAAATAAACGTACCAGACGTACATACAGCCAAGGCTAAGATCCCAGAGCCCTCTTTCAACGAAGTTGTAGACGCAATAAATCGATTGAAAAACAACAAAGCTCCCGGAGTCGACTACATCGTCGACGGCAGAGCTTGTGAAGCATTTAGGAGAGACAACCGCTCGAAAGATCTACCAACTCATCAAAACAATATGGGATAAGGAAGTCACCCCGGAAGAATGGAAAACCTCAATGACTCCCCATTTTCAAAAAAGGCGACAGATCTGACTGCGAAAACTACAGAGGAATATCATTGCTCCCAACCGCATACAAAATATTAACAAATGTCATTCTAGCGAGAATCACACCGTACGCAGAAGAGATACTGGGAGACTACCAATGTGGATTCCGTAGGAACCGGTCAACAAGCGACCAAATGTTCACAATAAGACAACTGCTGGAAAAGAAGTGGGAATACGGAGAGACAGTTCACCAACTGTTCGTTGACTTCAAAAAAGCCTACGACTCAGTCGCAAGGCAAAGACTCTATCATATTGTAGTTGAGCTGGGAATCCCGAAAAAATATGTCGCCCTCATTCAAATTTGCATGAACGAAAACAAAGGAGGAGTTAGAATAGAAAACCATCTCTCAGAACCATTTGAAATCCGGGACGGACTAAAACAGGGGGATGGCCTCACCATGTCTTTTTAACCTTGTGCTCGAGTATGTCATCAGAAAGGTACAAGACGACAAGATGGCCGGATCATCCCTGAACGAAGTCACATAAGTGCTCGCATATGCGGATGACATCGCCGTTTTGGGCGATAATCTAGAAACTGTAAGTAAAAACTGTCAAAACATCATGCAAGTGGCAGAAGAGGGAAACGATATTGTTTGTCTTTATTTAATTCTAGGTGGGCCTAGAATTAAAATAAGACAAAACAAAATACAAGATTACGGCGAGAGTAGGTGGACCTCAGGGAACACATATAAACGTCAAAGGCAAGATATTTGAAAAAGTTAAAGAATTTAAATATCTGGGAATGATACTGACGGCCAATAACGAAATGTCGAAGGAAATTAACAGAAGACTACACTGCAGCAACGCTAGTTGGCAAGCAGTCAGTAAACTGCTGAAATCCAAACTGCTATCACGTAATATAAAGCTCCGTATCTATAGAATCATAATCATGCCGATTGTTTTATACGGATGCGAAACGTGGGCTCTCACAAAACGGGAAGAAAACAAATTCCGCGTATTCGAGAATAAAGTTTTAAGGGGTATCTTTGGTGGTAAATATGACGGGGAGGCACGACAATGGAGGAAACCCCACAACCACAAATTGGGAGAGGTATACCGCAAACCTGCAATAGTGAGAGTAATCAAGTCGCGAAGATTAAGATGGGCCGGACATGCGGCGCGAATGGGCAACAATAGGACCGTGCGTAGAATTCTTGACGGTAGACCAACGGGAAAGAGACTGGTAGGACGGCCGCGACGGAGATGGGAGAACAATGTTAGGTTTGACCTTGAGGAGATCGGATAATAGTCAAGCGCGGAAAGAGAGCGCACAGGAAAGGGAACGATGGCGGAGTCGAGCCGGTGATGTCACGAACTTCCGGGTTCCTGCAGGCCAATAAATAGTAACTAAATATCGTATCAACATTTTTCAATATAGTCTCCTGTGTGATCTATACACTTTTGTCACCGATGTGGAAGCTTTAATATCCCTTGTTCGTAGAATGATTTAGGGCGAGTGTTGTTAGCCAATCGCGCACGTGCTCCTCGACTTCTTCATTACTTTCGAATTCTTTTCTTCCAAGTAATTCCGTCAAGAATGCGAACAAAAAATAGTCACAGGGAGAGAAGTCTGGACTATAGGGAAGGCGTTCAAGGGTTTCCCAGTCCATTTCTTCCAATGTATCCCTTGTCAAGAACGCGGTATGAGGCCTGGGGTTGTCATGAAGAGGGATGACATCTCGAATCGGTATCCCTCGTGAACTGAACACTTCCATAGCTGATACCTACTTCTGATGAGAATCTCCAACAGTTAAACGACGATCACTTTCAATAAGCTGGCGAACGGCACGGAGTTTGTCATCTGTACGACTTGTCCTTGGGCGTTGGCCGTGGCTTTCGTTTTCGATACGTTCTCGCCCACTTTTAAAAACTATGGCTCACGTATATACACGATTCTGAGACAGTGTATCATAACCAAACTGTGCCTTCAATCGAGAACAAATTTCCGAGAGCTTAACGCCTTCATTTGTTAAAAATTGTATAACAAGCCGTTGGGCAAAAGACGTATGTATCTCTTACTCGCTAATGGCTGTACTGACTACAAAGTTGACCACGACCGCTAGCCAAGCCGTTTCCACAACTCTTCATAAACCAAACAACAGCCACGCACAAGATTATCTAGCTCGCAACTTGTTGCTAGATATTGGCTGTATTGGCTGTAATCTTCAACCGAGTTTTGTTCTTTCATTCACTGTACATTTACCCACGATCTGAACCGTTGCTGCATCGTACTTTTGCTTTTCAGTGCCTTACTCCTTCTAAAAGTTTGAAGGTTATTGGTACTTTATCAAGTTCGAATTCGTGCGGCCTGATAAGATCTTAAATGAAATATTTAAGACAACAGCATGTTTCTTAGTGGGCGTCTTATCAAGTATTTTTAATCGTGCCGTGTTGGACGGGATCTTCTCTCGCAGTCTTAAATGTGCAGACGTCAATCCCCTTTTCATCTCACTTCTTTCTGTTTTTCGTAAAATTTTTGAAAAACTAATGGAAATCAGAATAATGATGAATCAAATAAAAAATGGATTTTCCAGTGCAACACAATTTGGTTTTCTTATAAGTAAATACATAGAGAAAACTCTCCTACAGCTTTGTTCCCAAATAATGTTACAGCTTGATGGAAAAAATATGCGAGTGGCTTGTTTATTGACATTACTAAAGCGTGTGGCATGGTCAGGGCCATTTTTTTTTTTGGTAAGGTAATTAGAAAAAGCTGGTTTTCGTGGTTTCATACCCACTTGGGTTAGGTCGTACCTTGGAAATAGGTCGCAGCGAGTGAATATGGATTGTGTTAGGAGCGGTAAAAAATCCTCAACTTCGGCATTCCACAGGGTTCCGTTTTGAATCTTGTCCTTTTTGGTTAACATTACTACAACATACATACGTAGAGGTTTGGGCACAGATAATGGTCAATGCGGGTCAAGTCTGGAGCATACAGTGGGTGAGCAACCAATTCAAATCGTAATTGGTCCAATATGGCTATCGCTTTCAAGAACGTGTGAGATGGCGTGCGCATTCCAAAAAAAAAAAAAAAAAAAAAAAAAAAAAAAAAAAAAAAAAAAAAAAAACGGAGGCCATAACCATCCCGGTCGAGCGTTGGTCTACTGGCCGCTTTGGTCGGCATTCGTGGCTTTCCAGTCACTATGCAGACTCTATATATTGGACTCAGGTGCGGTATGGTAATGGACCCACGTTTCATCTATCGTCATAAAACGTCGAAAAAAGTCCGCTCAATTACACTGCAACAACGCCAAGCCGGCAATTGAATCATCAAGGCAGCAAATGCGGCACCCATTACGCCAATAGCTTTTTCATCTCCAACAGATCGTGGAAAATGTATTCTGCCCGTTCTTTTGAGATGCTCACGGCCTGAGTTAACTCCCGCAACTTTACTTCACGATCACTCAAAACGATTCAATGCGCTTGTTTTACGATTTCAGCATTCGTAGCCTTGTGGCATTTCTAACAGATACACACACAATATACAAGCAAATAGTGAAGAACACCGAAAGAAAATCGAATAAGAAAATGCATCAGCCGTATACCAAGCAATAACATAGCAATTCCATATCAGTTAAGTGTACTTGAGTTTAGAAATCGCATTCGTACACACGCAGTGGCCTGATGTGTTGAGCATTGGTTCAATTATAAGTGATTCTAACCGTCATAGCGTCAGTTCGAATCACACCATCTTCACTGTCCTTGCTTATATATTGTGTGTATCTGTTAGAAACGCCACAGCCTCTTTTGGTCTTCTAGAGCGAGGTGCATCTTCGGTGCTTGTACGACACATTTTAAATTCACTAATCTGGCTATAAACTGTTGTATTCGAAGGAGCAGATGTGTTACAACTTTCCTGCAACCATTGCAATGACTATTGAGAAGTTTTTCTCATCAAAAAACAATGTGTGATCAAGATGCGATATTCCTGCTTTTCGCTTTTTTAGGCTCCTCGATAGTATAGTGGTTAGTATACCCGCCTGTCACCCGGGAGACCGGGGTTCGATTCCCCGTCGGGGAGCCTCTGGCGCAAGACTAATGACCTTGCCCAGAAAAAATAAATCATTATGGAAAATTTAACAAGCCTTAGGACTTGCTAAATAAGGCCAAG
Organism: Microdon myrmicae; assembly: GCA_963931805.1. Taxonomy (NCBI): domain Eukaryota; kingdom Metazoa; phylum Arthropoda; class Insecta; order Diptera; family Syrphidae; genus Microdon; species Microdon myrmicae. The sequence goes on along the minus strand of OZ007497.1, from coordinate 173,852,948 downwards.
ACCGGTCCCCGGTTGTAGTGCCGATGATGATGATGAAAGTAGGGTCACTCAATCCACTGTAGCTTTTAAACGAATGGACGAAATGTCACAAAACTTCATACATAAACTAGTGACAGATGAGCCTCTCGAAATGGGTTGTGGTCATTTTCTAGTGGTGCTGTGGGGGTTGCAGGTATGTGTGTCGGCACGGGAACTGCTTCGCTCCTGTCCCCAACGATTGTTCACCCGAACGCCGTTCACCGAACGTAAGGGAAAATAAAATACACTGAATCCGTTGTAAGATCCTTTTATTGTTCTCCGTTTCCTGTCTATCTTTGCAAATTCACCACGTAAAAGAAAATCGGTGTAAAAATAACACTTGACGTGTACAGCAATTGAATCATTAACATTGGTGTCAGCACATACACCTAGTACACTCTGCCGGCGTTCTTAATAAGTCTATTATTTCACGGGATCACAGTAAGTCAATTACGTTACAGGATTACAATAAGTCAATTATTTCACAGGATCACGATACGTCAATTATCTTACGGGGTTACAATAAGTCAATTATTTCACAGGATCACAATAAGTCAATTATTCCACGGGATTAAAATAAGTCAATTATTTTACATGATCACAATGAGTCAATTATTTTACACTTCCAAGGCAAGCCAACGTGTTGGAAAATACGGCACCCGCGTATGTGTGCGCACATCAGTTGTTAAAACTCGACTGACTATTACAAGCAAGGAAACGTTCATCGCGTCGTGGCAGTGGAGTCATAGCTAGATAAACTCACTGCCACTTACTAGGAATTTTGAACAGGGTTGCTATGCTTGCATAGGGGTAGATCGGAAGATCGTTGCCGTACAGGCTGAGTTAAATTCCTCTGGCGCTATGTATACGAGGATGTTGGTTTGGAAATACGACCGAATATGGGCATGAGTTGTCGGTCAGACAACGGGATGTGGGTCTTGGTCGTTGCGATGATTGTTTCGCGGAAATGCAACGCATCGTGCTGGTGACTTGCCAGTAAGGAGAATTGGGATTGGGTAGGATGGGAGCCGAAATGATTTTCGGGGAAACTAAATGTTGCTTGATTACAAGCGAGGAAGTAGTTTAGGCAGGAAGTGAGCCGGAATGATTTTCGGGTGAAATTAGAATTGCTTGGTTGCAAGCAAGGAATATAGTTTAGATAAGATATGAACCGAAACGGTTTTTGGAAAAATGTATGCGGCTCGATGTAGTTGATGGAGACGGTGAGTATTCCGTTGTAAATTTGAATATGCATTTATTACAGCTTGGGAAATGGGTTCTTGGTAGGTTGGGGATGTATGCAATTGCAGATTTGGGGGCGGATGCTGTTGGATATTGGGATATGTTCTTTGCATGTTTGGAAATGGATTACAGATTGAGTTACGGTGACGCGCTGTTAGCGGTCAAAGTTGGTGGGAATTGTGGGTTGGTTCTACGCGTGGTATAGAGAACCCGCACAGTGCCACCTATTGAAAAATCCCGGAACTTCTCCGTCCATGTAGCAATTCATTCTTTTCTCCTGATTTCATAGCCTCACTAACTGTTTTTGCTGATAATATTGTTTTCTTCTATGGTTTACGTATTCTGCTGGACGTAATCTCGAATTTTAACTGGGATTGGAATTTGTTGAGACACTGGTTTGCTGGACATAATTTGGTAATCTTTTTTAAAACTATATAGATGATGTAACTTCCTAAATTGACCTGAAAGCCAATTTGTATTTCCTTGCATCTTAGTGTCATAGACTTAAGCTGACTAAATTCTGCTGTTCGAGTGGTTCTTCGCTCTATTGACTCGACGATACATTTTACATGTCACTTGAATACCTTGAAAAAATATTTCCGATGTACTCTTTCCCACTTTCGTTTTTTACGTAATGTTTGTTCTACTGAGCTTCTGAGAGTAATTTATGATATTATGGTGTATCCCATTCTAAGTTGCAATATGGAAGTGTGTGGGGACGAAGTATTGTGCACCGGCGTACGGCGCTGATTATCTTCTTTCCCCCATCATCACTATAAATTCCGCTGTAAATAGTTCTGGATACAACACTGAGCAACGCTGCAAAAGGTTCACCATGAATCGAGCTCCAAAGCACGGAGCGAACACCACACAGGAATAAAACGACGATATTGTCTTTGGGTATACCTGAATTTATTGTTCTATTTAATAAATGTTCACTTATTTATTTTATTAACACTGTTTTAAATACATAAACTATTTCGAACACTGATGTTGGAAACGGTCAGATTTTGAAACACGATCCGTCTTTGACACACTTAAATACGACTTTGGGATGTATACGCGTCTCCGCAGCGCTACGGAGAGCGGGATGTGAACCGACCTTCGCGATCGGCGGTTGTATTTAGACTCCCCATATAAGGGAACTTTACTGACGTGCGCACGTAGAAAATCGCGTGTGTAACGTGCCGTGCCGTGTGCACGGTACGGCGAAGGGGAGACGACCCGACCGGCTCCTATGATGGTTGTAATACGACTCAGCGATGTCAATTCGCCAGGAAAGGAAATTCGGCCAGGGTACATGCTCTCTTAATTAAGGGCGCGTTTCCTATTACAAAAGAAACGTGAAGTTTCTCTTTGGGGGTAGGTAACTGGATCTCATAGAGAAGATCATGGTGGTATGTATGTATGGGTGATCGTACAGATCACAGTGTTTATCGATGCATTTGAGCAAAGGATAAACGAAACCTGAAACGAGGGAAAAAGAACAAAGGGAAAAGCGACCTAAGGCATCGGCTTGTAATGAGGGTCGGCTAAATAAATAAGTTGCAACTCATTAGGTGTGAAATGCATTTGGGATACATCATACAATTTGTATATCGTATCTTTGCTTATTGTAAGAAACGGCTTCTTTATTTGCATTTGTTTATGCTATTGAATTCAATCCGGCGGCTATGCGCGGAGTTGATGATTGTTTGGAGATTCAAACAAAGGAGCATTTCGGGGTAAAGTGCTTGCAGCTGTATCAATAGCTGCAAGTCATTGCGAAGCAATTTAGATGGTTACACAATGACGGTTTGTATAACATCTATGCCAATTGTATATGGCATCTAAAGCAACTCAAGGGACGGATTCTAGTGTGAGTATTTACACTAAACGAGAATTCGGTTCTTGGTGGCTAATGCAGAGATGCATTGATGCATGCATGTATGCCCTTGTGGGAGGAATTCCTAGATAATGCGTTGAAAGCATTAATTGCCCTTGAGAAGGGAAATGTTTCAGGTATGCTGGTGATTGAAGTGCAAATATGGGCAGGCTGGAATTTGCCTGGCAACCGAAGGTGCCGAATAGGTTTTGTATTTATGATGTTTGGAACAGAATTCTTATAGAGAATTTTGAATTCGAATAAATGAATGAAGGTAAGAATTCTCTTCGAGGAGCTTTTAGCTAAATACATTTGGTAAATTTGCTGCGTGAAGCATTTACAGGTGTTAATGCGATTGCATTAGCAGAAACTTATGAAAGCTGGGTTGTAGTTATGGGGGTTCTTCGGGTAAGTAGACAGTGGGGTTTGGCGGCACCGCCACAAGTGCATGCTGGGGAGGTGGCTATAAAAGTTCAATTAGTTCACCAAAAAATTTGTCGAAAGCCGACCAGGCACCCTAGCTTTCCTTTTTTCTGTGCCCTGAATATTCTTCCCATAAGATATTTGTCTTGTTTTAAAGTGTAAAAAGTATTCTTTTTTGGGTCTTATCTATTTTATCCATTCAAATAATAGCATTTAAAAACTGAACTTGAAATGCGCATTGCGTTCAATCACGTTTTCGTGACTAATACGATATGAATATTATTATTGTTTAAAAAATTAATGAATTCAACATGCCTTTTACTATCACCTTTCGCGTTCCAGTTACAATGTTTAATTTACTGTTTGATTTAACTATAGTATTACTTGACATTATTATATAAAAATTGAATCTCATAAGCTTCAGAGGAAAATCTACAATAAATCTAGAAAGTTTAAGTTCATTTTCTCCTATCCCGAAAGTGTTGCATGATTTAAAAAATATTGCTGTTAGACATAGGACTATATATTGAATGTGTTACGAGGGTTGCCTTTTATATTTCGGGATTAGAGAACAAAAACAAATATTGGTCATCGAAAATCACTTTATTGTTTTTCAAAATATTCCCCATGAAGATCTATACACTTTTGCATGCGTTTGAACCAATTGTCGAAGCACTTTTGCCACTCTGATTGAGGTATCTCCAACACATGCATTCTGAATGCAGCAACCGCTTCTTCAGGTGTCGAAAAACGTTGACCTCTCAGTTTGTTTTTTACGTACGGGAATAAAAAGAAGTCATTCGGTGCCAAGTCAGGACTATACGGCGGATGACCCATCAAATCGATGTCTTGGGTGCTCAAAAATGCAGTTGTCGCAGCCGATGTATGAGAGCTCGCATTGTCGTGGTGAAGAGTGATCCGTCTTCGGCGGTTGGTTTTCCTGATTTCTTGGAAGACAACTGGCAAACAAATGGTTGTGTACCACTTAGAATTGACTGTTCTGCGTTGTTCTAGTGGTACGGTTGCGACATCTCCAGTTTTTCCGAAAAAACAGGCGACCATTTGCTTGGAAGTGCTTCGTGGGCGAACAACTTTTGTTGAATTTGGCTCATCTTGAAACACCCAGACAGTCGACTGCTGTTTACTTTCGGGCTCATACGCGTAAATCCACGATTCATCACCTGTCACGATGTCATAGACGTGTTTCGAAGCACCGCGACCGTATTTTTTGAGCATTTCTTTCGACCAATTGACACGAGCCTTTTTTTGGGCGATTGACAAATTGTGTGGGATCCAACGCGAACAAATTTTTTTGACAGTCAAATGTTTATGCAATATTGAATGTATGCTGGTCCCACTAACGCCTAAGGTTGTCTCAATCTCACGATAGGTCACATGACGATCTTCCAATATCAGTTCGCGCACAGCATCAATGGTTTTCGGAACAACAACTGATTTTGGACGACCTTCACGAAATTCATCTTGGAGTGAACTACGACCACGATTGAATTCACCACACCATCGATAAACACTGGTCCTTGATGGAGCTTCATCGCCAAAAATTGAATTAAGTTCATCCATGCACTGTTGCTGAGTTAATCCACGCCGAAAGTTGTAAAAAATAATCGCACGAAAATGTTGACGATTTAATTCCATTTTTGGGCCGAGATGAATCTTTTAAGTTACTGTAAACAACACAAATAGCGCTCGTATATCAAAACGTTCTGAGTGCGTATAACCTAAAAAATGTCCAACTTTACGACAGAGCTGTCAATTGCCGGATTGCAACACTAGGGTTGCCAAATTCCGAAACATAAGAAGCAACCCTCGTATGGCTAGTTTGTAATACAATATAAGTCTAGTATAAGTTAGTGTAAAAAATGTTGTCCGGCAATCAGTACTATATAACAATCATTATTTAACACATTAATTCGTCATACATTTTAGTGATATTTTATTATTGATAAAAATCAAGTGCATATTTTGTTTTCGTCTTGCTTCAGTCACATATATCGTTACCGATAGCTATCGCCTGAAATTACTTCTTAATAACTTGTACTTTATGCCTCAATGTCCTCTCTACTTTCTCGTGCCGGATGTAATGCGTTGGAACCAACATTTAAAATGTAGCGAATGTTATGCTTCGTAAAGTAAAGACTTGTCACAATAGCTTTACCTGAAAAGATACATAGTCGGCTTCCGCTTGGTGCTTTAAAGAGCTGAAGGAAAGTATCTTTTTGGTCTTGTACAATATTTATAAGCTGATGGTAAGAATTCATTTGCAAATACTCCTAGGGATCGGATGATGACTGTCAATATGCCATTCAACAGTTCAATTAAGGTGCACCGTTTTTCTACACTCCGAAGTAGCAATGTGTGACGGAATGTACTTAATGATGTAAGTTCGAAAATAGCTATAAAACTCATTTGAAAATTGATTATATATGGTAGCTAGCCAATTGGGGAAAGTGACTTTAATTTTATTGCTATCATACACGGGAAAATTGCAACTGTGAAATTGTTTTTCTATTTCGTCTTCAGCACTTAACAAACTCAGTTTGCATTTAAACCCTTCATTGACAACCATTCAACCTCAAGAAGCGCTTTTAGTTCGCTGATTTCATTCACTTACACCTTGAGTGTGTCTAATCCCGAGCTACAGTGAAAAAAACTTGAGTAAGTGGTATAGCAAGCAACTTCTCATTCGACAACTAGTGCTTTTGTGTGGTTTGTATACCACCCAATGACGAGACAAACGCCTTGACGAAAGGCGCTACATGAGAAATCCTCAAATCCGGTGCACGTCGGCTGGCTCAAGTTCACTTTTATTTATTCGAATGCATGATCCTACTGACAAGTAGCCTATTGTTTGCATCAATTCACATCGTTTGGTGTGTGGATCGAATGGCGTGTGTAGTTTTAATCGCGTCGACTCATTCGCAAAAAGCATTCCGGCAGTTAGATAATTGATGGCTTAAGTTTTACACCTGTTGTACTTCCCTGCAAATATAACTTTTTATCTAATCAGATAACCTTATTCTTAAGTGTTGGTAGGTTTATTTATGTAGGTTTATTGATTCACTTATCCCTTTAAAGTGTATTTTATTTTGTTAGACTGTATACAATATAAGACCTTTTCTGAATATTTTGGTTTTGAAATTTATATAGCAAACTGTTACACGAAATTTGAAATAAAAATAAGAAACCACAAAGGCTACCACAGTTTCGCTGCGACGGCTGTCAATACTGTCAATTAATTAGCACCGACAACTAGATTTATTGAATGCTTTCGACAGACAAGTTCGACCGAGCCGATGATTTACTACACTACTTGATAAACCTTTATTTCCCTGCCTGAAAAGTGTATTTTAACAAACCGCCGAGAAATCAAAACAATTTTGTTTTCAGTTTTATTATACTAAGTCTATGCAGATATTTTTCACAAAATCGCAAGGGTATGTACAGGTAGAACTTGAAAATATATATAAATAATTTGTCTCCTGCGTTAATTACTTTTTACTATATAATTAAAGTTTGTCTTCAAAACATATATAAGTAATTTGTCGCCCGCTGCGTTAATCACGAAAAAAGAGAGAGAGAGAGATCTTTTATTTCGTAATAATATTTTAAAAAAAAAAGTCTGTGGACGCACATTTTACAATTCAGAGATTTGATAAGTTATATCTTACAACTGAAACATTATCTTGGATAAAGAAAAGAAAAATATGTATAATTAATAATTAAAAGAATAAATCGAAGGAAAATACGAAAAGGAAAAACCTTCATAAAAAAAAAAAAAAAAAAAAAAAAACCAATAATAAATAATATAAAATGTAAATATTTACATGAAATTATGACAAATTAAGCAAGAAGCTGGGTTATGAGAGGATTTTCAGAACTTTCACAGCTGATGTTAAAGTTATATACTAGTTTACGAATTATTTCAGAAATCAATTCAACATCCGCCCTTCCGTGGAGGCTTAAGGTTGAATAGTGCCAAGGGAGGTCTAGCATCATTTTCAAAACTTTGTTTTGTGTTACCTGTAACTTCTTTAAATGGCACCTTGCAGCGTTACCCCATACTGGACACCCATATAACAGTATAGCTTGGAAAATAACTTTATGAATAATAATCTTATTTTCATTTGTGAGTAAAGACTTGCGATTAATAAAAGGGTAAAGCATCTTAATAGCAATACTCATTTTATTAAGAGTACTTTGAATATGTTGTTTAAATGTGAGTTTTGTATCGAGATGAACTCCGAGATACTTTACGGATTGCTCCCATGCAAACGTGGTACCATTTATTTGCAGCTGACTGCTGGGAAGATAGCAAGCTTTTCTCTTTCGTGTAAAAAAGATGGCTTGTGTCTTCCCGACATTTAGCTTGATTTTCCATTTCATATAATATTTTTCAAGTATCTCGATCGCATGCTTTAGATTTGTCTCAACGTTGAGAGAAAATTCATGCGACGCAAATACTGCAGTGTCGTCAGCGAAGATAGCTGATTCACACTGCGGTAGATTTGGAAAATCCGAAGTGTAGATATTGTACAAAGCTGGACCAAGTACTGAGCCTTGGGGGACGCCACAATCACAAAATATCAATCTAGAAACATCACAATTGACATGAACCTGAAAACATCTATTGGATAAGAAACTCTGGACGACCTTACACAAATACAAAGGAAAGTCGAACTGTATCATTTTATATATTATCCCATTGTGCCATACGGAATCAAAAGCTTTTTCAATGTCTAACAATATCATGCCCGTTGATTGACCACGTGAACGATGGTCTAGAACATGGCTGCAAATTCGTTTAACCTGGTGCGAGGTGCTGTGAAAGCGTCGAAATCCAAATTGGATATCAGGGAAAATATCTTTACCTGAAACAACTTTTAAAATATGTTGTTTCAGGTGTTTTTCAAAAACTTTACTTATGTTGCTAAGTAAACTAATTGGCTTGTAACTTTCAGGTTTATCTGGGGCTTTTCCAGCCTTAAGGATAGGTACAACCATTGCTTTTTTCCAACATTGAGGAAAGTATTGACATTTAAGGCATGCATTGATTATAAATGTTAAGTATTTAATTCCAATATGAGGCAATTGTTTTAGATAGGCATTCTTAACTTTGTCTAGTCCTCCTATTTTTCGTGTTTGCAAGCACTTGATTACATTTCTTACGTTTTCTTCTTCTACAAATGCATTTAGAGGAGTTAATTCGTTTGTGGTGTCGAATCTTTCGATTTTGTTACCGACAAGTTCATTAGTTTCAAATTCACCCAAATGCTGAGAGACCAAGTGATTTTTTGAAAAATTTGTTCCAAATAGGTTTGCTTGTTCAAAACCTGTAAAAAAAAGTAGTAGAAGAATCCTTCAGAAATGGTATTTTACGGTTTTTATTCTTCACTATATTCCAGAACGGTTTAGCATTTTTATCCATAACGCTCAGTTTTTTGTTCCATTCTCTATTACGATGGATTTGTATCTGGTCAGTAATGCGCTCATTAAAATGGGAAACCATTGATCGAGAAAAGGGCTGACGGTAATTCTGCCAGTTTCTTCGATGAATGTTTCTCACTTTAATAAGCTCTAAGATATGGATTGGAAGTTTTTTAAAAATATCTTTTTTTACTCTTTTGGGAATACTTTCATCAACCGAAGAAATTATAGCTTGTGTAAAGTTTTGTACAATAAGGTCAACATCACCTTTACAAGACACTCTTTCAAGATTTGTAGTACTATTTTGAAGGCTCATTTTAATCTTTGATTTGAATGAATTCCAATTAGCATTCTTCATGTCCAGGAAATATTGAATCTTTCTTTCACCCAACCAAGAAAGGTTACAAAAAACAGGATTATGATCTGAACTGAGAGCACTTAACGAAACGGGTTCTGTTATAAGACCAGGGACATTTGACACAAACAAGTCAAGGACAGAGAGGATGCCACGAGAACCTGCGGGAAAATAAGTTGGACAAGGTGGATAAAAAATATTAATTGGTAGTGCCAATGGAAGGGCGGCCAATATATTGCCCCAAGCATTTGCTCTTACACACCCCCAATCTCTATGCCGGCAGTTAAAATCACCACCTAATAGAATTTCACCATTCATTGTGAATAACTTTTTTAAATCTTGCTTGAGCCATTTTCTTTTAATATCCGACGAAGATCCACCAGGGAAATAAACAGAATAGATTTTTACTGTCTTATGGTTTCTTAACTTAATCATTACACCTACATTCTCCACAAGCATAGTTGGAATTACAGGTAAAAGCGAATGTTGAATTGACTTCCTGATAAGAATCGCCACTCCCCCACCCCTTTGGTCTATTCTATCAATGCGAAAGCAGTTAAAGTCAGATGATGGGAGTCTTATATCAAAATTAAGCCAAGTTTCTGTTACTAGAGCAACATCAACTTTATAGCTATTCAAAAAGTTTAAAAAGTCATGAAATTTATTACGTATGCCTTTAGCATTTCAAGTAATTATTTTTATATGTGTATCTGCCATTTTACTTAACATTATTAGTGTATAAAAACTTAGTGGCTAAATGCGCGATCACATTAAATTGTTCTATTTTCGTTTTACAAACTGATAAATTTGAGATCATTTCCATGCACAAGGAATTTAGTTCCTCGATTGTGAAGGGTGGTGAATTGTTGTTGGGTAAATTATTGTTATTGTTTGATGAAGAAGCGCCGCGTGAGTCATTTTCCCATGCATTAATTGTTGGTGGTAAACTTTGAATTCGCGGACTTGAATCTGGAAAGCTTTTGCTCGGAGCATTGGTCAGTCCCAGTCGTCGCTGTGGCTGTGGAAGCGTAGGAAAATCACTCATAGAGGCAAACGAAATCGGTTTTTGGCAAGCTTGATGATTAGAAATTTGAGTTGATGCAGCGAAATGAGCTCTTGGATGGATCTTGGATCTTCCAGATGATCTTTCTTTTATTTCTAAGTATTTAGATCTACTGGTGCATGTGACGTCAGTAGCTTTATGATTGCCGTTGCAGTTGGCACATTTATTTACCGAAGCGTTATTACATTCGCTTGTTTTGTGTGAACCAGCGCAAGTAGCACAATATGTTTTTATGTGACAATTTCTCTCACCATGTCCAAACATTTGACAATTAAAGCATTGTGTCACCTTACCTTTGATTTTCCTTTGGGAGATCCAGTTCACTTGGGTATGAAAAATTGAGCGATAATTTTTTTAAGTTCACTTAATTTAATTGTTCCATTTTCAAAGTGAATGAGATAAAAAAAATCAGTAAATTGATCATATTTTTTTTCAATTTTTTTAACATCAGAACATTTTAAGCCAAGCGAAATGAATTCAGCTTTGAGTTCATTAGTTTTTATATCATCCAGTCCATACAAAATAACTTTGAAAGTTTTAGCACTTTTAATATCATGAGAAAAATATTGACAGTTATCCTCTTTTAGTTTTTCTAACACAATATTAAATGATTCAATAGTTCCGAACATTATTTTTATACCAATTGTTAATTTTTTTATTGAATAACTGGATATTTTAAGCTTTTTCATGAGGCTATGCACATATTCTGGTGATTTTTGCATCACTTTGATTGGTGGCACATACACTTTTCTGATTATTGGCGAATCAGTTTCGTCCATTTCAGAAGTATCTGTATCTGGATGGCATTGTAGGGGAGTGAATTTATTACAGTAGGGGTTTTTACCAAGCCCACTTGTTGGATGCATAGTGGAACGAAGTTTTTTATCCGAGGACAAGCAATTGTCCCCGGTATCAGGCGATCTATCGCGTTTGGGAATGGTTGTAATGAGAACTCGCGACCGAGATGAACACGTCAAACGCAGTCGAAAGCTCCGGGTGAACTGCTGCGTTAATCACTTTTTATTGTATAATTGAAGTTTGTTTCGAAACTTATATAAATAAATTGTTGAATTCAATATTTCCTAATCCACAAACGCGTTAACCACATTTTATTAGAGGGTGGCGCAAAATTAATCTTCCATTTTGTTTTTGAATTACTTTTTTTTAAATAAAAAAAATTGATTTTGAATGATGGAAATCTTTATTTGGACCTTTACAATTTTTTCTGTTAAGTTAAAAGATGACTGAGCTGTCTAGTTCACAAATGTCAAATATGATTGACGTATGACGCCATTTGCAAAAATTATAACATCTTCCGATAGGGTGATTAATTTTGTTTTGGAATTACTTTTTAACTAAATAAAAAAAAATGATTATGAGTGATGGAAATCTTTATTTGGACCTTTACAATTTTTTCTGTTAAGAGGAAAAGGTGATATCCGTCAAATGGCTGCCGTCAGTGTGATAGACATTTGTACCCGTTTTATCGCATTTTCCATGACTTTCCGCAAGATTTCCGGTGATAACTGCTCACATTCCTGTCGAATATTCTCCTTAAGGTCTGCGATTGTCTGAGTCTTGTTGGCATAAGCCCGCGACTTCAAGTAGCGCAAAAGAAAGAAGTCTGGGATGGTTAAATCTAGCTGGCCATGTCAAATCGCCAAACGGAAGATTACCCGACCAATAAACGCTTCCTTCACAATATTCATTGTGGTTGCATCGACTTGTTGAAACCACATGTTCACGAAGCCCTGCTCATTCAATTCTGGCAGTAAGAAGTCGTTTGTGATGGCCCTGTAGCGTTCGCCAGTAACAGTGACCGTATTGCCGATGGCGTCCTAAAAAAAATACGACCCAATCACTCCTCCCATGTGAACACCGCACCACAAAGTGGCTTTGAGTGGATGTAATGGCTCTTCGTGCATCACATATCGATTTTCAGTGCCCCAGAAACGAAGATTTTGCTACAAAAATTATAACATCATAAGCTTAAGTGGAAATGCGCCTCGTCGCTCAAGATGATTTTCGACACCAAAGCGTCTTCTTCGTTGTTGAGATTAAGGATGCTTGTCTGTTTGTATTCTGCAGCTGTCTAGGTCACAAATGTCAAATATAATTGACTTACGACGTCATTTGCAAAAATTATAACATCTTCCAAGAGGGTGACTAATTTTGCGCCACCCTGTATATGATTATTGTTTGTCTTTAAAATATATATAAATCATATGTCGAATTCTGCGTTAATCACTTCTTTTCTTTTTCACGATACTATTGCGCGGTGCTGCACTTTGTTATTCCCCTCTGGTCAGTATCAGACTCATCGCCTGATGCGAATCGACCGGGCTTTTTTCTTTTTCGATGTTATCTTATTGAAGAAATTGGGTTTATTTATTAATTTGTCGAGATATATTAGATATATATATTAAACTATAATCCGGCAGATCTCTTTGAATGAACTTAATTCACATTAAATTCGTATGTTTTCCCTCAGCAACTCCCCACTGCCGCCGCTTATATTCTCTTTTGCGTCCAGGTGTCCCCGTTCGCATGATCATCGACGGAACAAAGAGAACAAACGGTATGAACAGCCGACCCTCAGTACGCCAGTCGGGAGTTGTGTTTTGCTTCGTCCCCAACATTCCGACCACCTTGAACTGTCGGTTCAACTGCCTCATCTTAAGCATCGGGAAGTAAAAGCTCTATTTTTTGCCGCTGTAATCAGCTCGCATTTTTTATCAAATCAAGGTTTATCAGACCTACTTCGTTTGATTGAATGTGGAATATACATCTCCATCCCCAGAAGAATAATCTCTGATACCGACTCCGCGCAAGCATTAACATCGGAGTTTCCGAAGCACACCTCGGACCATGGAAAGGACGCGAAGAAATCTCGCAAATCGTCCCAGTTAGCAGCCCCATATTTCCATACATGGCGAAGCTGCCTAGGCCGGTTATTCGATTGATGTGCAAGTCCTTGCGTTACAGATACTGTGGCGGCTCTTTAATACATTCCCAAAGAACCGCCCATCCTCTTAAATTAACCACCTTCCAAACCCATAGTACTTACGTGCAATTAGGGGCAGCGTAAACTCCCCTGCAGCATCACACCTGAAAGTTAAACCTCATCAAGGCATGCATCACATTGAATTATTATATGAACCGTACCATATCTCCACCGGCTCGGCTTGTCAGCTATTATAATAGCTAAATACTTGCTGGCCAGCGTAATTGTTGACACAGTCGTAGCCGATGGGTTTTGCTACGGTTCATAACCATTTATTGCCCCAGTCCCGAGGTGCGCAATACTTGCGACCAATTTCCTTTATCGGTTATCTACCGATCATGGGATTTGGGCACTAATATGATTCACCATAAACAATAATACCCCAGCCATGCCTACGATGACCCGCCTGAGATCTAAAGTAAACATACAGTATCTCGCTATGCGTTTTGTTTACCCGCATATTAATCAAACATATAGCCATCCAGCCTGACCCTTTCCCGCCGTCAAACCACGTTTCTGCTGACTTATATCAACAAAACAATTTGCCTCCTTGTGCACCGGAGCCATATGGCTAGATTGGATATTGCCTACATCGGTGTTTCCAAGGAATCTTAGGCAAATACCATGACGACCCCTTTTGTATCATAGGCACATCATATACATCATATGTGCCACCATTTGATCTGTGAAATAGCGTTTTTGTTTACTTTTAAACAAAAATCTATTTCGATCTCTGGCATACATCACCAACGATGTACGGGTACATCGCCCCCGACGATCGTACTTCTGTTTGATCAGGTGTCCACCAATCATCGTCCTCATCGCAGTGCATTGTACTTGTCCTATATGGACACATATATAATCCTCCCTTATCTATGCAATTCGCGGCCATCGAACTGATGGATGTGAGTGGCATCGTCGAGTCAGATACCTATTACCTCAGCGGACAGTCGCACCCGCTTAGAGTTCCGCCTTTTACCAGCCCCGCTACTGAGTAGCCAATTTCGTTTTTTTTTTCGCGTTTAAATATTCGAGTTGGAGTGCTGTTTTTTCCTTGCTGTCAACTGGTCGCGGAATTCGTTTTGTACTTTTTAAGTGAACTTTCCGTTGTTCTTTTTAAGTGAACTTTGTGCTAAAACTTTTAACGGTCTTGAAGGAGTGTAGGCGTCATCGCAAAGGATTAAGTGATATTAACATTGTGAACTCCCAGTTTAAGTGCATGTGCAGATGCCATATCGTGGATAAAAATAAAGAACACTTGATAACGAAATACTTACGTGCCTATTTATTTCTTTCGCTTGTTTGGAGTCGATTTGTTTTCTGGACATATTTTTAGTGAAACAACGGCAAGTGTTGGGGAGTTGATAGGATATAGTGCCCATGTCTGGTACATATATCAACCCCTACAATAGCATGCAGTGATCTGAGTTTCCCAATAGTGCAGAAACCTCTACAGTATAAATATTCGGTTCGGATGTCAAAAACAGATCCAGGGTGTTCGTATAATCGCCACGGGGATCCGGCATTCGCGTTGGTTCCCCCACGAGTTGAGTCAAGTTGTGGCTTACAGCAAACATCTCCGCCAGCCTCCCAGCCTCGTCAGTTCTGTTAGAATGTAACAACCAGCCGGAATTGTGCACATTAAAATCGCCAAGGACAACAATTTCAGAAGCCGGGTGATTGATCTGTATCCAGTCGACGGTATGTGAAATATGTTCGAAAAATGCCGCCGGTCGATCGTCATTCGGGGAGCGGTAAAGACAACAAAGAAATTTAACGGAATTCCTCAGCACGACACTCAATCATATGATCTCCATATTATTGGGTTTCAACGCCTCCATCCTCTGGCAAGCCAGATTGGACCGGACGAAGACGCAGACTCCACCCTTAAAACGGAATCTCGAGTGTAAGTCGTATCCTGAGCAACGAAGATATGTCGAATCAGTTGACGAATCGACCTGGGTCTCAGTTGGGGGAAGGATATCAGGTTTCGTTGTTTGCAAATATTGATGGACGGCGTTTACATTCGTACTGGTGAAACCGATGCCCCTGATGTTACAAAATGCCGTCACCAGTCGAGCGGGAGCAGAGCCTCGAGAGCGATCCCGATTATGTGATGACGAACCTCTTAAAGTTCCATTATTTATCATGATATCTGCATGATGTTCCCCCTGACATAGTCACCCTCGGAGATCCGAATGGGAGACTAGTTTACCTCCGGAATTCTTTATATCAGAAGGTACCATCATGACTTATCTCCGTGTCAGTCTGGGCCATCAGCCACACATCCGAAACACCGTCGAAGATTTCTCTCGGTGATATCGCGGAATGTACAGCGTGATGGGGTGGTATCTCACCTTGGGACCGACTACCACCTAATCAACCTTCTCTCGAGCCGGTCATCAGCCAAGCTCCGAAAGATGGCCAGGGATTTCTCCCGACCATTTCACGGAGCCTAAAGCTTGATGAGGTGGTATTTCACCGGGCGCACAGGGCGTTGGGACCCCGGCTACCACTCGGCCTTTAGTCGCCTCTTACGACAAGCCGGCTTAGATGTGAGTATATTCTAACGCCCTACTCACAGGGCTATTATTATTTTTTTTTTTTTTTTTACTTCTCCCAGGAAAGGCGAACTTATATCGCTGAGTCAATGCCCTGGGATGATATTTTTTCTCGACCGGGTCCATCAGCCAATCTCCGAAAGATGCTCAAGGATTTCTCCCAACCATTGGTAATCGTTAACTTGCTAAATCGAGTGCGGAGAAGTAGTGTGAGTGACATTTCCCGGTCCTCCAGGCCAATAAATAATAATAATAATAAATGACCTCCTCATTGACTGCCAATATGGCTTCGCAGCAACAGCAGACCTGATGACATATCTTACCGATAAGTGGAGCCGTTACATCTTTTTATTTCGGTGAAAACAAAGTTGTCGCATTGGATATTTCAAAAGCGTTCAACATGGTTTGCACTTTTGCCGAAATTGCATGGAATTGGAGTATGGAGTTAACTATTCACTGACCTGACGGATAAGAGACTATCTTTCTTGCCGTTCAATCCAAGTGGTTCTGATGATGTCAAATCCACCTCCCGTCAAATGAATGCAGGTGTTCCTTAGGGTTTTGTTCTCTCATCTACTTTCTTCCTCAACTTCATAAATGATATCTTGCCCATTACCCACAACTCAATTCTTCCGTTTGCTGATGATAGCACATTGAATTTCTCATACGTATACGAACATTCCCGATTAAATTTTTCAAACCCCATTACCACTCAGTAGGTTATGGTTAATACATTATATTTCGAGCACAACATGGTTTATTAAACTGAGTAGAATCCAATGCCTTAAAAACCCAGTGCTGCCTTTTGCCGTCAAAACCACACTTGCATTAACGAAGCCATGGAGCTATCAATCCTTCGCACTCGAATTAATTTGACTCTTAATTGGAACGACCACATATATGAAGCTGCGAACAGTATGGGGTTCTTTAAGAGATACCAAAATAACTTCACTTCCTCCAACCGGGCCACAATTTACAAGACGTACATTCGTCCTTAAATCGAGTTCAACTCTCATATTTGATCAGGTCGATAGGATGCAAAAACTAGCAGTGAAACTTATCAGGGACCCAACCGTAAGTCGTTCAATTCAGTCATTAGAAAATATGCGCATAATATCATGCCTATATCTCTTCTATAGGTATTATCACTGTCGTTGCCCAACTTGTCGAATGTATTCCACCTCTCCACACGTTTTTCTGCGATACCCGTCAATCTGGGAATGCGTATCAGTTCATGTTGAAAATCAACTTCAGGGGCACAAATAAACAGAGAATCATTCTTTAGCAGAATCACACGAATCTGGAGTGCAGCGAAAAGTGCTGCCAAATGTAAGAGATGCAAAAAATACTTTACCTCATCCAACCTGCCCATAATTTAATTTAGAAGGCGTACTGTTAATTCTGTGAGGTGTCGTGTGTTGTTAGTGGACTGTATTTCTTTGACGATTAAGAGCTGATCGAAAATCCCAGAAGTAAATAACGAGTCCGTATCTGAAGCTAAAAATGCTTTATTACTTATTAACGATAATGCACTACTTATCTATGTTCGCCTTATCTCGCCGATCTTCATCCGCATAAGCTCCCTCCCGGAGATGTTTTGTGTCGAAAGTGATGATGAGAGAGGCGAAAACGAGGATGCTGAAAACGTTGGCGAGGCAGCTGTAGCAGAAGCTGAAATTGAAGATGCTTCTGAATATATATCACTATCGTTAGTTGTACTTTGCAATGACGGTGTTCGATTGTTCGACGCAAGTGTCGGGTGTTGAACGATGACGATGTCAGGTTCCGTGAGCCCTGTTGTTAGCGGTGGTGACCTTCTTGAACGTTGATCCACAAACGTAGTGGTTGGTTGTTTGTCCAGTTGGTCGCGTTGAAAGCCACGAATAAACGTTGTCGTTCCTTGCTTGGAGCAAGTGGCCGCTGACTTGATTTACAAACCAACTTCTTTATGTATTGCGTTTTGTACCACATGAAATGTCCGATTTTATAGTAAACATTTAAAAGCCAATATTATTTTTCTGTAAATTTTTATTCAATGGCATCTATGACATTTTTCCAACGGTGATACAAGGTTAAATATTCCTTTTTCGTAGAAGTGCTAACTTATTGAGGCAATGAAATCTTCAAAGGCTTTTATGACCTCTGCTTGGTTCCGGAAGACCTTCTGCCGGCAAATCAATCCAGATTGCGGAAAAGATAGTAGTCTGTTGGGGAAATGTCAAGAGAGTATGGTGGATGTGGAAGAATTTCAAATCCCAACCGCAACGGTTTTTGCATCGTTACTTGTGAGGTATGGGGTCTACCAATATCATGCAAAAGGATCGGGCCATGCCTATTGACCAACGCAGGTTGCTTTTCGGCCAATTTGGCATGCAATATGTCGATTTCCTCACAATATTTGATAGCGTTTATCGTTTCTCCTGGTTGAAGAAACGAAAAGTGGGTTGGTCCTTTCGATGTCCACCAAATTGTCACCATAACCTTTTTTTGAGGTGAAGATGGGGCTCGGGTGTGTGTTTTGGTTTTTCACCAGCATCCAACCACTGCCCAGGTCTTTTACGGTTATCATATAGAATCCACTTTTCATCACAGGTGACTATCCGGTCCAAAAACGGTTCAGTTTGGTTTCTTAATCTTAGCGATGCCCAGATTTCCAGGCGCCGTCGTTTTTGGAACTCTTTAAATTCATGGGGTACCCATTTATCGAGTTTCTTTACCTTTCCTATGAAAGAATGGTGTCGACTTATTGTCATTGGGGATACTCCCTTGCTTTGTGCAATCTCCCGCACCTTGTTGGGTTCGCATCCACCGTTGCTCTTAACACATCGTCGTCAACTAACGTTTCCGCCTTCCCACGTGGTTCATTTTCGAGGCTGAAATCTCCCGAACGGAACTTCCCAAACCAACGTGGTATAGTGCATTCGTTTACCGCAACATTCTCAAATGCGTCATTAATGTTTTTCATTGCCAATGACGCATTATGTCCCATTTTAAATTCCTGAAGGAAGAGAGTTCGAATTTGAACTGCCGACAGCATGGTAGACGATTCCTAGACAAAAAATAACTGTACTTGTAATGAACCCTAAAATTCTCACACGTCAAGCACACGTACCACTTTACTTTATAAAAAAAGAGAATTTAACATTCTGGCACAGACGTTCACTCGAGAACCTCTTATTTCCGACCGAGCGAAAATCGGACATTTCATGTGGTACAACCCAATTGAATCAATAATCACCACTTGAATCGATGAGTTCTATCCTGGTTCTAAGGTTAAGCAGTCCGTAAATGATCCAGTGTCGGGCTCCTCGGGATGACTATATCTGTGGCGATGATGGTGCGAAAACGAGCACTCACGAGAAGTTTGGGATATTTCGATTTTTTCCTTCGTCGGCCGCGACTAACCGATTCAGCACTGAGTAGTTGCTTTTGGTTTGTTAAACAACCGCTGTTAATTAATGTGTGCTTATTACACCGGAAAAGCAACCACAGAAGCTACACTAATTCACACTGAACCGGCCATCACATTTTTAATCGCAATCGCCTTTTATTCGCATCGGCTTCTTTTTCTTTCGATCTATCTGGATCTATATTGTTGTTTTGATTTCCTTAATCCTCTTATCGACACATCAGATTAGTTGTTTTTACTCGTCGCTTAACATACTTCCTTTGTTCTTCGTTTTTCGCCATAACGTAATCGTCTCCTCTTCTCTCCAGGGCTTTTGTGGTGTTTTTCGATCAAGAGCAGTACTGCTGCACTGTTCTCTTGAATTCGCCCGATTAGCTCTTGTGTCACAGCTCGATTTAATCAAAACTGAGCTAATCGGTTGTGACACAAGCTAACACCTCTAGTGTCGAGGGTGAAGAGTTATTCAAACATGTTATTATATAACGCACCCTCATCATAACTAGTTGCATCGTGCAACACGTATATGCCTAAAATAGAATTTAACTCCTATATTTGGTCAGGCGCATCAAAAACTAACGTGCTCAATAGGATGCAAAGCGAGCAGTGAAACTTATTGGGGACTCAGTCGTACGACGCTCACCGTCGTTAGAGTACACGCGCAACGTATTACGCCTATTTTTTCCGAATTGAAAGGATTATACACCAAACTTACAATAGTGTGAATAATCAGGTCGCGAAGATTAAGATTAGCCGGGCATAAAGCGAGAATGGGTAACGACAGAAATGTACGAAGAATTCTTGATGGGAGACCACTGAGAAAGAGACCGACAAGGAAACCTCGGCGGATGTGGGAGGACAATGTAAGGCCTAACCTTGCGGCGGTCGTGTCAGGGGGTGAAGCGTGGAAAGAGAGTGCACAGGACCGGGAACGATGGCGCAGCCGAGGCAGTGAGCTCATGAACTTCCGGGTTCTTACAGGCCAATAAATAATATTAATAATAAACGACATCTTCAATGACTACTACATGCTTCGCAACAGCAGCAGCATGTAAAAAAACCCAAACCATACCAACTGTTAGTCTTTCTCTTTGATTAGGATCAATGGGTCATTTTGACCTGATGTAAAAACCCTCTCATATTGATTTTGGTTCAATTGCCTCGTATATAGGTGTATGCATACTATGCATACATTTTTTCCGGTTTCTTTGGTAAAAAAAATACCTAATTTTCTAGGGAAATTAATTTTTTTATTCAAAATATTTGCCATCGGCTTCTACATATTTCGCTCTACTTTCAGGTAATTTATGAACAGCATGTGGGGTTTTATGGTAATGTGTCAAACATGGACACTAGTTCTTTCCTAACCCCGACAAATACCGATGTTAATCCGTTTCACAATTATCCGACAAATGAAAGACACATGAAAATTCTTGTGTATTAGTTTTCTTTATTTAGAGTTTAAAATAGATGGATATAACACTAGCAGCTACACTCGATACTAAACAGGTGATTATTTCCTTATAATACTTGGTATAGATAAAAGAATTGTCCACAACAGCGACACTTGATAATAAACTGATAATTGTTTCTTTATATTACTTAATATAGATACAATTGTCCACAACAGTGACACTCGATGATAAACTGATAATCGTTTTGTAGGACGTCGTTTTCTGTTAGGTGCCAGCCGGGGCACCGATTCACAAAAACCTTCCTAGCTTGTCACAGTTTCGTCAGGTGTCTATGAAGTGGCACTGTTCTGGCTCCGTTATTATTATTTATTAGTATTATTATTTATTGGCCTGTAAGAACCCGGAAGTTCATGACCTCACCAACTCGGCTTCGCCATCGTTCCCTGTCCTGGGCACTCTCCTTTCACGCTTGACCATTCGATCCGATCTCCTCAAGGTCAAACCTAACATTGTCCTCCCATCTCCGTCGCGGCCGTCCTACCGGTCTCTTTCCCGTTGGTCTACCGTCAAGAATTCTATGCACGGTCCTATCGTTCCCCATTCGCGACACGTGTCCGGCCCATCTTAATCTTCGCGACTTGATTACTCTAAGTATTGTAGGTTTGCGATATAGCTCTTCCAATTCGTGGTTATGGATTCTCCTCCATTGTCCTGCCTCCTCGTCATATTTACCTCCAAAGATGCCCCTCAAGACTTTATTCTCGAATACGCGGAATTTGTTTTCTTCCCGTTTTGTGAGAGCCCATGTTTCGCATCCATATAGAACAATCGGCATGATTATAGTTCTATAGACACGGATCTTTATGCTACGTGATAGCAGTCTGGATTTCAGCAGTTTACTGACTGCATGCCAACTCGCGTTGCCGGAATGCAGTCTCTTGTTAATTTCCTTCGACATTTCATTACTGGCCGTCAGTATCGTTCCCAGATATTTAAATTCTTCAACTTTTTCAAATATCTTACCTCTGACGTTTATATGTGTTATCTGAAGTCCACCTGCTCTCGCCGTAATCATGTATTTTGTTTTGTCTTCATTTATATCTAGGCCCACCTCTTCTGCCGCTTGCATGATGATTTCACAGTTTTTACTAACAGTCTCTAGATTATCGCCCAGAACGGCGATGTCATCCGCATATGCGAGCACTTGTGTGACCCCGTTCAGGGATGATCCGGCCATGTTGTCGTCTTGTACCTTTCTGATGACATACTCGAGCACACGGTTAAAGAGACACGGTGATAGACCATCTCCCTGCTTTAGTCCGCCCCGGATTTCAAATGGTTCTGAGAGGTGGTTTTCTATTCTGACTCGCCCTTTGTTTTCGTTCATGCAAATTTGAATGAGGGCGGCATATTTTTTTAGGACTCCCAGCTCAACTAGAATATGGTAGAGTCTCTGCCTTGCGACTGAGTCGTAGGCTTTTTTGAAGTCAACGAACAGTTGGTGAACCGTCTCTCCGTATTCCCACTTCTTTTCCAGCAGTTGTCATATTGTGAACATTTGGTCGCTTGTTGACCGGTTCCTACGGAATCCACATTGGTAGTCTCCCAGTATCTCTTCTGCGTACGGTGTGATTCTCGCCAGAATGACATTTGTTAATATTTTGTATGTGGTTGGGAGCAATGATATTCCTCTGTAGTTTTCGCAGTCAGATCTGTCGCCTTTTTTGAAAATGGGGATGACGATTGAGGTTTTCCATTCTTCCGGAGTGACTTCCTTATCCCATATTGTTTGGATGAGCTGGTGGATCTTTCGAGCGGTTGCCTCTCCTCCATGCTTCACAAGCTCTGCCAGTATGCAGTCGACTCCGGGAGTCTTGTTGTTTTTCAATCGCTTTATTGCGTCTACAACTTCGTTGAGAGACGGCTCTGGGATCTGAGGCTCGGCTGTATGTACGCTTGGTGCATTTATCTGTGGTTGATGGGTGCGTACATTGAGCAGATTTTCAAAGTACTGCTTCCATCTTGTCACGACATTGTTTGTTTCTGTGACCAGACAGCCGTTTGCGTCTCGAATTATTTTGGCTCTTCCTTGGTAGCCATTTCTAATTGAATTTATGCCGACATACATACCTCTGATGTTCTTTGCCCTAGAATTTTCTACGATTTTTTCGATTCGAGTCTTCTCCCATTCGTATTTTTTGCGTTTGAAGAGCCTCATTGTCTCTCTCCGAATTGTCGCGTATCTTTCTGCGTTGACTTCATCATATCTTTCTAAGTGGATCACTCTGAGGCGTTTACGTTCTTCGATCTTCGCCCTGCACTCATCGTCAAACCAAGGTTTGGACTTAATTGTTTTCTTAAATCCTAATACCTTTTGGGCTGTTAGTTTGATTGTGTCTCTGATCGATGTCCATTTAGTGTTCACACTATTAGCTTCCTCTTCCTCACTGCTCACATTCTGTAGAATGCTAAATCTATTTGTTAGTTCGTCTTGATATTCAGCCCTTTTGCGTAGGTCTTTCAGTTTATCAGTGTCGAACTTTTTGCTTGCCTGCCGTGACTGCCCATGTGGGATTGCTGCGAGGCGACTCCTGATTTTGCCAATCACTAGAAGATGATCGGAGTCGCAATCTGCTCCTCTATATGATCTTACGTCAAGGATATTCGAGTGGTGTCTTTTGTCTATGAGGAAGTGGTCTATTTGGTTACGCGTTACGCCGTCGGGTGATATCCATGTGGATTTATGAATTTGCTTGTGCTTGAACATCGTGCTTTTTACGAACAGATTTTTTGACGCTGCGAACGTGATAAGTCGAATTCCATTATCATTTGAAACGTCGTGTAGGCTTTCTTTACCTAAAATTGGTTGGAAGATATCTTCCTTTCCAATTTTCGCATTTAAGTCCCCGAGGAGGATTTTAACATCGAATGATGAGATCCCATCAAATACTTCCTCTAGGGTCTCGTAGAACGTGTCCTTCGTTTCTTCGTCGGTAGATTCTGTTGGGGCGTATACATTTATAAATACATAATTGTACCATGGACCTTGTATTTTTAGCACTGACATTCGGTCATTAATAAATTTCAAATCTTTTACATGGGGCGTAATCTTCTTGCTTATGATGAAGCCGGTTCCGAGGTTATGTGTATCGGTACCTCCACAACACCAGTGTAAATCCGTTGGTTTCGATTACTTGATGTGGGAGTCGGACTTCCTGAAGCGCGACGATGTCCATTTTATATTGTTTCGTGTTTTCTACGACCGTCTGTATCGCGCCTGGTTTATATAACGTTCGAACATTCCACGTGCCGACGCGTATATCCCGCTTTTTACGTTTTTCCCTACGTCTTCTTTTTGCCGAGTCGGTGCTTTCCTGATGATTTGTTTCCTTATGGTAGTGTTGGCTCATCACACCTACGCCTACCGGGTTTTTTGTGAGATTGTTTTTTGTGTATTGATCATTCATTTCATTGGATCACTCTGGGGTTTCAAATGGTCTGCCATATCAGAGCCCCTCTTTGATATGGTAAGGTCTGCTTACTGCTCTCATTCGACCCGGTGTCAGAGAGGCGCCGTTATAATACAGTCGGTATACCCCTGGCTGCAAACCATCCAATGGGCACGGTGACGCGTAAGACCCTGGATTAGGGGCGGTAGATCTTTGTGTGTTACTCCTCGCTAGCCTGTCTGACATGGGTGGCCCTACTGGAAGCGTATGCTTCCGTCAGCATAGCCTGAGCGATTCATCGTAGTTTAAACCCCCGCACCACGTCAAGGTTTCTACCAAGCGGGGGTCTGACTCCGTTATTGTCCACGAGATTTCCTTGGGGCTCACTTTCCTACATATAACTACAAAGTACTGATGCTCTTGTACCATTCCACAGAAACACGTAAGCCTTTACTTCTTTCTTTAACCAAAAGGGGAATTTATTAGGGTCTATATTCTTCCACTATGCAGTTTGAATACCACTTTGGATAATAACATACACGGGTTTAAATTTAGCTTTATTTGTACAATTGGTAACTTAAATGACAATTTGGAACGTAACATAAACGGATTCTAATTCGGTTCTTATTTCCACATTTGATAATCTGAATAAAACTTTGGAACATAATATAAAATGCATTCAAATTCGGTTCTTATTTGCACACTAGGTAATTCGAATAAAATTTTGGAACATAATATAGAATAAGTTCAAATTCGGTTCTTATTTGCACACTAGGTAATTGAATAAAACTTTGGAACATAATATAAAATAAGTTCAAATTCGCGGATTACTCAGGAATGAACACCTTCACCGACGGCTGTTGTATTTAGACTAACATTTCGTTTTGTTTAACGTGGAGGCCCGACTTGCCTCCCGAAATCCGTACCGCGATCGGCTACCCAAATTCCATCCATCGCCTCGGTGACCAATAAGGGATGATCTTAGATGATGGTCACAGAGAGGATGTGCACTCACACAGATGCGGTTACCTCGCACGCTCATGCTGTGTCCATGAGCATGCGAACCGGGGATATAATAATTCCATAAAAGGAAATGTTTATCCGATTGGTACTGCGTAAGGGATTCATGCCGATCGGGCGCACGTTGCTGGCGTCGTCTGATATGACTTGCCATGCAGGTGTGTGGGAAACAATATTTTCTTTCTGTTGCATGGACAATTTTGAGGATTCATATCGGTTACGTAATGTCGTAACCGAATTGGATTCTTAGGGATATGCTGCGTTGTATGCAGGCATGCCCCTGGGGGCAATGCTTATAGGATGTTGATGCTTGTCGGTCGGTTTACCGACCGATGTGCTTGTAGGTCAACAAGACAAGGAAGAAATATCTCCCGCACGTGCCACACGAGTTAGTTACGAGTTTTATGTATCGAAATGATTCGAGTCATGTTGGTTTGCGGATGGTGCGACGTTTAAAGTAACCATGCCCTTAGGAAAATTATTATTTGGTGTATAAGCTTATTGCCTTAGCGCAAATTATTAGCTTAGATTCTTAGGGACCTTTTATGGTGGCAATTGGAAAAGATAAGTAGTGGCTTTCCCTGGAACTGACACAATGTTTGTTTTTATGCTTTTTGTATGCCCCTAGGGGGAAGTTGGATGTCGTACCGCCACAGTTTCTTTATGTTACTTGATAAAGGTAAAATTGTCCACAACAGCGATATAGCGTATGAAAAGATAGTGAAGAACGTGTGATTCGAACTGACGCTATGACAGTTAGAATCACCAAAAATTGAACCTAAGCGTAACACATCAGGCTACTGCCCGTGCTTAGAATTCGATTTTTAAACTCAAGTATATTCCACTGATGTGAATTATTTTGTTATCGCTATGGTATATGGCTCTGATGTATTTTCTTATTCGATTTTCGTTCGGTGTTCTTCACTATTGTATTGTGATGTGTATCTGTTAGAGACGCCACAGCAACACTCGATGATAAATTGATAATTGTTTCTTTATGCTACTTGATAAGGGTAAAATTGTCCACAACAGCGACAGTCGATTATTTTGAAATTAATAGACCGCACAATGATATCCACGACTCTATTATCTTTGAAATGAGGCAACTGCACAGCTCGACTCTTGGCGAAAGATCACTTACGACCCTTGCACACTCTACCGTGGTTGAAATTCGGCTCTCGGCGCTTGGTGCATGTGCGCACTTCGGGATAAGAAATCTGACTCCCCGATGCAGTCGACATTAGACTCCCTGTAAGCTGCGCTATGCTGAGCCACTCTCCATGAGTGAGGGGGGTTTCCACTGAGTGGGCGAGAGAGGGAGACGTGACATATTCCTTTCAAGACGCAATTGCATCGGAGATTGGATGCAAGGAAGGAAATTCTAACCCCCAGCCGTGCAAACAAATAGTCGCTCGACGACGGCAGCAAACGGTTGCTCTATTTATTGTAGCAATGGTTTATGCTAAGGAATGTCGTTGTGCCGTTTAAAATAACTTCTTCTGTTTATACTTTAAGTGTACAGAAGCATTCCTTTTCGATAGCCAGCGTGAGGATCGTCGCTGATCGCTGTTTAGACAATGTATCCCTAGGCATGACTGATGCGGTGATCGTTCCTCGATAGGGCAACGGTTAGTGTAATCGGCCATGCAGATGTACACATACATGCGCGTACATTAATGCTTAAGCCATGTCATTGTAGGCAATAGATTTTTCTGTGACATCGGTCGACCCAAGATTTGTTTGCCTAGGCAATGGCTAGGGTGGCTATTGTTAGGGTTCATGTGGTGGTACATGTGACATGGCCACGAGTGATATTGTTTAAATAACAATCGTATTCATGTTTAATTCTGTACTCGGTTGATAATTAGAAATTAGTTGCAGCTGTAGGGAACCTAATGGACATGGGGGCAATGTTTGTTTACTCAATTGCCCTCGCATGTAGCATTACTTTGGTTATACACAACATGCAACGTCTGGTCGGTCGATGGGCCGAGTGCGTGTCACTTTAAACAACACTTGAATTCGCTTGTAGGTAGCCAGCGATGGGCCGTTCTGTATATTATCGATCGAACGATCGGCCGATAGGTCTGCCGATAAGGCAAGGGTGAACATGTCATGCCGTATATGCGTATTAACATGTTCGGGTGTTTATGTTGATTATATGATGGGGAAGCCGAATTAAATTTCAGGACATGGGTTGGATTTGATGCCATGGCGAGATGGTAATCTTGCCGTGGACTTTTGTTACAGGTATCGATTGTTGGAGCAATCTTTGTAATGCTCGTATACGGTAAGCTGCTTATGGATGGTGCAGGTATTTGCAGGTAGGGGACGGGGAGTTGGATTAGGACGATGGGTGATTCTTCGGGAATGCTTAAAGAACCCCCACAAGCATTCCAGGAAAACTGCTTGTCTTTCGCGGCAAACCAATCGTCGAGCCATTTTCCAACTTTATCGAAATCGCTGAAGTGCTGCTCTGCGAGCGCGTGCCCCATTGATGCGAAGGGGTGATACTCAGATGGCGCCAAGTCTCGGGAGTACGGCAGTTGCAGAAGGATGCCCCATCCAAGCGATTTCAAGATATCTTTCACTAGTATTGTTGTCTGCTGCGTACTTTTCGCTGGCAACATCTCTTAGTTAAAACCGAAAAAAAACGTATGCATACACCCGGTATTGATCTTCCCCATTACTCGTAAACGTCTGCTGATTGTTTCTTGTGACACGTGTAATGCTTCTGCCAATTGCCGTTGAGTTTGAATTGGGTCATTGTTGCAGTTCCGCAACAATACGAAGTATCATGATCACCATCGGCACTACAATCGGGGACCGGTCTTGGCCTTATTTAGCAAGTCCTGAGGCTTGTTAAATTTTCGATAATGATTTATTTTGTCTGGGCAAGGTCATTAGTCTTGCGCCATGGGCTCCCCGACGCGGAATCGAACCTCGGTCTACCGGGTGACAGGCGGGTATACTAACCACTATACTATCGAGGAGCCCAATACGAAGTATACCAGCACGGAAAAACATGCTGTCACTGAACGTCACCTATTGCTGAATAGACGAAAAGCAGAATTGTCTATTCATTTGACTGTTTAAATGTTACTGTTTTCACACAGTTTTTGGTTGTTGTACTGTTTTTAGACAGTTTTTGAATCTAACGTTAATCGAAAGTGTACGGTGCCTTCAGCACCTGTAGTTTTTTTTTTGACAGTGACCAAATTCGTTTGTAAAAAATAAAGTTAATTTTGTATGTATTAAATGCGACAGTCATTTGATGGGCAATAACGCCAAAACTATTTGCTGTTCTGCTCGACGCAGAAACAACCTTTTTTATTGTTTCCCAGTTGGCGAACCACCGGCAACATCGGAGTTGCGGTTCCTAGCTGGCGAAACAGTCATCATCCAATAACGCCTGCAATTGCTCGTCTTTACATTTTTGTGGTCTCCCAGAGCGCTCACTGTCTTTCACATTGAAATCACCACTTTTAAATTGTCGAAACCATGTCCCACATGTTCTAATTGATGGAGCGTGTTCACCATATGTTTTACCAGCAAACGATGACTTTCAACAGCATTTTTATTTTAATTAAATAAGAAAAGCAATGCGTGCCGCAAATGTTCTTTTTCAGCCACAAAACTCGACATGATCACTGAACGATAAAACAAAGACGTTAGTTTTTGGCGGACTCAACTTATGTGTGTTGTAATTAAATCGCAGACGAAGAATTTGACGTATCTGTCAAATTAATACGCTGCGTACTTTTCACTGCCGCCATCTCTCAATTAAAGCGGGACAAACTTAAGCTTACATCGGTAAAGGCCCATTTAGGTTGTGCACATTATAAAAAAATGCGTTTTAAAGTATTTGTTCGTTATTTATTATTTTATTCATTAGTTTTTAAAAAATAACCGAGGGGGAGGTTAAGCAAAAATGAAAAAAAAAGTTCAAAAAAGCAAAATCGTTTTGTCATTAAGTAATTCTCTTAGGAATGGGAAACAATAACAAACCATAACATATTGGTAACGTTAAGACGATTAATTAATTATATAGGACCTATATATAGTAATTATCCAAATACCACATTTGGGGTAATTTTACCCACTGTGGTACTTCTGTTCCGTTTATTGATTTTTGCTTAAATGTTTGCACCTCTGCACCTCATTTGCACAGAAATATGCCTCAGTGCACACCTTCGGTCCCCATATACGTGTATCTTAACAAGAGGGTGCCGTTCCTGCCAAATACTTAAACAAATACCAACCGGAGCAAGTCTGTTAATCGGATGAAGTTCACACAATACACTACTGTATTGGGGCACGTGAAAAACAACCTGCTTTCGTGTGCCGAACCTGAATCTGAGCAACCGAGCAAGATGTAAATATTTACAATGGACGCCCCTCTTGCAGCTGACTCAGCCCCTGAATATTAATTAGCAGCTCACTTGAAACCTCACATTCCTAGGTCACTATGTCACTAAAGATGATATAATTCGCGCGTTCGTAAATCGTCTGAATCATCAAGCATTGGAGGTTGCAACTGGGTATGGTACGACTTCATGACACGCATCGGGATAGCGTTCTGGGATTACATTGGGTTTGGGGATGTAATCATTTGCAGTGTCAATTACTTAAGTGCATCTGTAAGTAAATGCTTCCGACCTTATGTGTAATTAATGTTGTCGAAAACAGATATACTTACGTCCAGAAGCATTCGGGTTAATGAAATGTTGACTTTGGAAATGGCTTTGCCGTGCGGAATATAGAATTCCTTCTGGGTCACAATATTCATGTTTCGCAGACTTCAAAACTACGGAGTGAAATATAACTTTTGAGTAAGATGCTACAAATTATTGGGTAAATAATTTAAGCAGTAGAGTGTCAAAATATAATTCTTCTAGTGATCAAATGCAACCAAACCCAATGTCTAGGAACTTTGCTTTAGATCGTGCAAATTTATTGTTGAAACTGAAGTCGTTTTATTTGGGGGCATTCGTGATCGTGAATTTCGTTCCTTGAACTGTTATTATTGTTGCCAATTGCATTTAAATATTTTTAACAACACAGTCCGCTAAAACACATGAGTGGCACATTTAAAAAATGGAATCGTGTTGTATGAGGAAACTATTGATTAAGATGTGGAATGAGTGTTTTAGAAGCTGTGTCGTGAGGATTTATTTTTATATCTTATAGTACGGTACTTTAGATACTGCCCATGTATAGTATGGGTGGCAGAAGAGGGAGAGGATCGACACGAGATACAAATTGAGCGTGAATGCCTGTGGATTGTAATCTCGTACATCCCTAAAGACCAGTTTTCAGTCCATCGAAAGGTCGATTCTTATCTATGTGTGAGATGACAATACTGTAATCGGATCATGATCCCATCGACGAGGTTAAAGGTGTTCTTGGAATCTGAATGGCGCGTTACCGTATCGCATACGCAAATATCGTATACGTCCCCAACGATATTTATTTGTTTTCGCGGTCGATAAACCTCATAATTGTTTTTGTGACGCTGTTTGCCTCATACAATTGCAATGCACTGTGACGGATATAACACTGTCCAGTGAGAATGGACGATAAGACCAGTCGAATTATAAGTTGGTGTTACATGCAGAACTTGCCACCCCAGGTACTTACTCATTGGGATGTCTTTATACTCCCACGTTTTGGGTGGCATAGTGTCAACTCTCAATGAACGACCCTTTTTCTTTTTTAATCATGCAGATCGAAGAAAATATTTTCAGTTTTTCCTACCTTTTGTTTATGTATCATTTTAATCAGAGCACACTCCCATATGTATCATTCGTAGAAAATACTTTGTTTATATAATATTGGGAGAATGTTTACGCTCTGCGATTTTTGACAGATCCCCGGCACTTCTTCAATATATTGGACGGGCGTAACACGATCCTTATCTTAACTTATGCAACTTATGTATATACATGTGCCCATTCATGTTAAACATATAGCAAAGATATTTTAGTATATCGCTTTCATATAGTTGCTTATTATTATTATGAATAGCACAACTAGTATTTGTATTTCTTTTTGTGTCGAAAAAAAGAGATAAAGACAGGTATATCCTTCATTGTGTCTCCGACTTCTGTCTGCCTTGCGACAACGAAAATCACTCACATCCGTCTTAGGATTGGTCTCGGGGCATCTGAAAAAAGCGGGGGTTTATCTATGGATAGTCTCTCCTAGTTAGTTCAAACGGTCTCTAACTACTTGATTGAAGGGGTGGTGGGTGTTAATTTAAGTATTTTTCATCATTTTGTTATTGTATCATTGTGAATTTAAGTATGTTTTACCATTCTTGTTATTGCATCATAAACTCTATTGGGTCTGGCATCACTTGAAGTCCGCCATGTTCTCAATACAATTGTTTTGTTACGAAAGATTTCATGTACGTCAGGAGAAAAAAGACACATCATTATAGAGAGCAACAGAGAAAGGGTTGTTATTCCGTGCACCTGGACGAGTAAAAACCATGAGTTGTTTTGAATATCGCAAACAATGTGAAGCGGTTTGTTCCGTATTTCAATAAAATAATTACAAACAATTCTTTGTAAAAGGTGCGTAACGTTATTAGTGATATTATTTTTTAAGTAATTACCAACGATGGCACGAGATCACTACGGAATGTGATTAAAAATTTCCCATTGTCTGAGCTACAACCACAAATTGTACCACGAGTGTTGTTTGGATCGTCAATCGAACTCTACGTTGGACGCATAGGCTAATGAGCCTAGGCGCCAATTATAAATTATCACGTCACGGGTTTATGTGCCCTGACGATTTATAGACCGCAAGGAACATCAAAAGACGAACATTCAAAAGAGGAAGATCAAAAGAGTCCTTCCTCTATAAGCGATAAAACAGTGGGTACGAAATCATTCATTACAGATTGATCTTGACTGTGGTATGTGATGTGCAGTACATACGTTGCAATTGGCAATCCGTGATGGCTTGAGAGAAGTGCACGCAACGAGAATTTGTGAAAATGTACGAAACGTCGCAATAGCCGCCAGAACACCAATAATACATGCCATAATCAAACGAAGAGCTGGAAAGGCGGCGATTTTGGATCAAGCTACAAGATGGGGTAGTACATACTTAATGATACAGCGACTTCTTGAACTGAAATTTTATCTTGAAGACATGGCCAGCCCGAACGTGAATATGACTGAAATTCAATGGAAAGAAGTGGAGGATCTTGAGTCCGTTCTTCGCCATCCATATATCGCTACAAAAGTAATGCAAGCGGAGGATTTGACTCCTGTTTTATTTTTCAAGGAGTGGAAAAACTTCATTTTTCGTTTGTCGAAGATTCTAAATAATACTCTTGCTGGTGGAATTAAAAACGCCATGCTATTGTTGACGTCCGGCGCCGTGCTTCCTCTTTCGAGGGAAGAGCGGGGACCTTTTATTATTCCTTTATTAAATCTTCTTTCATCAATTCGCGTTTTGTTTTATTTCAATTCTTGATATAAAGTTGTCCGGTTTTGAATTGAAAAATGTTTCTTTGCTTTTATTGTGTGTTACTTTGTTTATTTTTATTACAGCTTCCTCTTTTTTTTTAAATAACTAAACTCAAACTACTTCTCAACTTCCTCAACTCTTTGATTGGCAACCAACTAACTGAACTCAACTACAAACTCAAACTATATTTAAAACACTTCTATCTCTCAACTCTGCTTTTCTCAAACTGAACTCAACTCCAAACTCAAACTATATTTAAAACACTTCTATCTCTCAACTCTGCTTTTCTCAAACTGATTTTACAAATGAATTTTTTCTCTACTTATAGAACATAGTGTTCTAATTAACTGGAAATTATAACATGAACAAAACAAATTTTAACAAAGTCTCTGTGACTTTTAACTTGAATAAAATTTGAACGAAAATCAAAGTTACTATGTTTTGAATGAATAAAAAGGGGCAAGTTATGAAAAGGGGCATGTTATTAAATGTGCTGTAACTGGCAATATTGTGAATGTTTATGAATGGTATGTATTAAGTGAGAATGTAATATATGTTAAGGGAAGTTTTTAAGGATGTGTAAGGAGATTCAGTGTTAAATTTAATAAAGGCTAGTATTCTGGAATGCAACACTATGTAGAGAAAAACATTT
Source organism: Microdon myrmicae (assembly GCA_963931805.1). Taxonomy (NCBI): domain Eukaryota; kingdom Metazoa; phylum Arthropoda; class Insecta; order Diptera; family Syrphidae; genus Microdon; species Microdon myrmicae. Next base: position 173,819,546 of record OZ007497.1, on the reverse strand, counting down.
GCTGGACAACGATATTCTGTTGGCTGGGATCTATGTTGACCCCATGGTTCGATCCCTATTGGCGGAAGAACAAATAAATAGAGCTAAAAACGCTCTGTTTGAATTAACTGTTCGCATGAAAGGCCTTCGACTAGAGAAAGAGATGACAGCAGGCAGCGTACACGAAGTACTATCATCTTCACCCTACACCGGTGAATCTGAAGACGATTTTGAAAAATATCTCAATGAACAAGATAAACTAAAACGTCCTCGTTTGAATCACATTCCCAATATAGATGAAGGAGACTATTTTAAAATTTAAAATTGTATTTTATGATGCATTGAAAGAAATGGAAAAAATTGACCGAACTTATAAGTTAAATGTTGAAATGGCAATACAGCGGTGTCCAGCAATTGTAAAAGATTCAGCATTGATCGTTACAGCATTACCGCCAACCCAAGTATCCGTAGAGAGGTTATTTTCCGCCCTTAAAATTCTGAATTCTGATTATGAATACAGATTTAATAGAAGCAATGTTGTTTTTAATAATAAATTCTAATAAATAATTATTAAAGTTTGATCTTGTTATATTTTTATCCATATAACATGAAAAAAGTGGCTATATGCAAAGATAGGAAACAACCTGATAAAATTGAGCTTTTTTGAGTCGGAGTCGGAGTCGCGGAGTCGTGTTGTTGGTAAATATAGGAATCGGAGTCGGAGTCGTGTTATTTCCTTTCGACTCCACTGCCCTGCGTATAACTAAGTAAACGACTTAATCATTACCTGTTTATCTCAATCGGCTTTGATACAACGAAGCCAGTCGATATCAAATGTTTACGACTAGCTAGTACCTCAAGGTTAAGAACTGCCCAACGAAAACTAATTTTTCTTACCTGAAAATTGATTACAAATATTTTTGATAGCAGACTCTTAATAAACGCGTACACTTTTTATGTAGTTCTACCTTAAACACTTCTTTACACAGAATCATTGGAAAACTGTTTTACTGCGTAATTTAATAACCAACACGAGGAAACGGTTATTTTGAATCTTTTTGAAATTCACGTATATTTCTAAGAATGATTCCATTGCTCGGCCAGAGCAAAGTTGGTTGTTTTAAGCATTGATAATAAGCGTTTCAACTCTCAATTAACTTCAAAGGACCGACATCTCACGGGGATCTATTAGCCATGCCTCATGATCTATAAAGCCGTGCCAATGTCCAATTATCCGATTTAACTCGACTCCATAAATTCAAAGCTTTAGTTGATCTTTATATGGATCTTTCATTTCAATAACAAAACGAACAAAAACCATCGTCGAATTTTAATTAGTCCACCGCGGGTTCATGCTCACGTCTTGGCAGAATTAAGTGCCAAATCGTAAAAGCCTCATGCACCCTATTAAAATTTTCCTTTAGCTAACCATCAATTAAATAGCACGGTAACCCCTTATTTATTTATTCGAACACTTTGCCAGAGCTTCTTAGATCCCGAAAGTCCATCTAATCGCACGCCAATGTAATATCATTGCTAATTTAATAACCCACCTGACGGTCGGTGGTATTGAAAGTGCGTTCTGTCTTCTATGATCCGCAGGATGAGAACTCGGCTCTTTTAAATTTTATTACCAATTCAACATATATTATTAAGCCAGGATTTTTATGATGCTGTAATAGAAGATTGGATAGCCTGAGGATATTCTCACTACCGTCGTATTAACAGGGAGATGCGTTGCACTTCAAACGCACCATTGATTATAGAAAATTGATAGAAATAATCCTGGTTTTTACGATCAGCGAAGAGGTGCGTTAGTGGGGCTCTTCGTATTCATTCCAAATTAATATAAGCATGCATACGAAAATTCTATACTCGGGATTTACTTTTATAGGGCTGGTTATTTTGTGTCAGTGAATGGAAGCGTCTACGGGTCACATATTACGCCGATTTGGTGTCGAGGTAAGTTGCACGCAGGGCTTATAATTAATATATAAATCTTAATCCTTAACGACGATAGTATGAGGTCACACTATTCATCAGTAAATCTCGAATCAGGCATCTAAAACTCATTGAATTAAATACTATTTTCAACAACATCGTTCAGTGAGTGCTCTTTCTTATTTTGCTGCACATTGCATGTTTATAATAATTTTATATAAGCGATTTCCGTCCGTATTTGTCTTCAACACTGTCTTACAAGTTTTCAAGAAAAATAAAATGATTAATTAAATATTTTAGTTATCGTTAAATTTACCTTTGAAAAACATCTGCATTCCTTGGAGGGAGTATTTATTCCCCATGATATCAAGAGTTCCAGGACGGACAAAAATGAGAGAAGAGAAATTAAAGTTATAGGACGAGAAAATAAAGTGCCAATATGATTTGATTTTGTCAGCAAACATTTCTCGGTATAAAATATTTCTAGTTTATATTTATTATTTTATGTTTTACCTGTTTACCTCACTGGCTCGGCTGCGCCATTGCTCTCTGTCCTGTGAACTCTCCTTCCACGCTTGATCATCTGATCCGATCTCCTCATGGTCAAACCTTACATTGTCTTTCCATCTCCGTCGCGGCCGTCCTACTTTTGTTAATTTCCTTCGACATTTCGTCACTGGCCGCCAGTATTGTTCCCAGATATTTAAACTCTCTAACTTAATAGGATCACCTATTAGCGATATATACAATACAATCAACGTCCACACTTCATATTTCATCAATGCTTCCTGGGATGCAACGACACATTAACTAACTGATGGCGAGGATCCTATTCTGAGAGGTCTTGAGGCGTCGATTCCCTTACTCAGCCTCTACCATCAGTTTTGACCATTTCACTGAGCAACCTGACTCGCTCTGCAAAAAGTTTACTCTTCTCTGTCTTAGCGACAATTCTCGGTCAATAATAATGGAATTACCTATCGATCGAAACTCGTGTGGCGTACAGATTTGTCTGGTGTAATAGCAGTTATTTTGTCTTGACAATCAAATTTCCAACGAAACGGAGATTTGTTGATCTTGTGCTTCCGCCGATGAGTAGCCACGGAAACTTCAACTACCAAGTGGACATTCCACGGTGGGCGGTGTCCCATACAGACAAATGGGTCATAAAAACATATGGAATAATATCTCCGAAAAATTCGAAAATTCGTCTTTCTAACCCATCGGAATAGACTTGGAGCTGAATCGTTTATAATTCAAACTAAACCTCAACCACTATCCTCTCAAGATGAGTCCATCTCCTTGGTAACACCATTCCGCTGATCTGAATCTATTTGGAAAGCGCCCATGTCAAAATGATCGTTCACCGAATCTTCGCACTACAACAAGCTGTTCGCTAAGTCATTGCATCAAATCGTAAAACTTGCCCCACCTACTTTCACCCCGACGAGAAAATTAGGGAGAAGGTGACCTCATTCTTGATCGCCGATCACGAAAGTCTCAATTGTTTTCCCGATGGCGGGCGGCTCGCCTGATAATATAGGATACCCGCCATCATTGTGGGGAAGACCATGTTCCACCGTTTGTTTTTTGTCCTTTCTTCAACCCTTATTATTTATTGGCCTGTAGGAACCCGGAAGGAAAGGATGTGACGCTTTGTTTGTTTCGTTGAATTCGACGATGTAGGGGGTGAAGGATGGGATTGTGGCGTTTCTAACAGATGCACACACAATACACAAGCAAATAGTGAAGAACACCGAACGAAAATCGAATAAGAAATCCATCAGAACCGTATACCATAGCGATGACATAACAATTCCACATCAGTTGAGTGTACTTGAGTTTAGAAATCGAATTCGTACATGCGGCCAGTAGCCTGATGCTTCATTACTTCGCTTCTCACCCGTTTCATCGTACTGTCAAATCACTGTCCTCGCTAGCCTTGCTTAATGCAACAATCCAACGTGATCTGTGTACACACAGCACACACTTTCCCATAGTAAACAGAACTTCACGACCCGATCAGGACTTCCGCATAGAGCACCGGCACAGCAGCCTGCTCCGACGTTCTCTCGGTCCCCCGTTCCTCGCTCCGTCGTTCGCACACGAAGCTGATCGTAACAAAGTTACTGAGGAGGGAGTAGGGTGGCGTTTATAATAGATACACACACAATACACAAGCAAATAGTGAAGAACACCGAAAGAAAATCAAATAAGAAAATGCATCATAGCCGTATACCATAGCGATAACATAACAATTCCACATCAGTTGAGTGTACCTGAGTTCAGAAATCGAATTCGTACACGCGGCAGTAGCCTGATGCTTCTATGCTTCGCTTTTAACTCGTTTCATCGTTCAAATCACCTTCTTCACTATCCTTGCTTAACGCTATAGGATCATTGCGTGTGAGATGTAGCCATTTATTGTGACTTGGAAATTGGAGACTGAGAGGGAGTCGTTTTGTTGATGGATTTTATAAAAGTGATTAGCTAGACAGTTTGCTATGTCAATATATGATTGCACTGGGTGATTATTAGTCATAATCATCGGCACTATAACTGGGATCCGGTCTTGGTCTTATTTAGCAAGTCTCTCCACCGGTATCCGGTCAATATCCGAGACTTGTTACATTGTCCATAATAATTTGTTTTTCCGGGCAAGGTTATTAGCCTTGCACCAACCTTTCTCAGGATGTCGCTGCATGTATTGGTCCACTACTTGGCGCGTGCCAAAGTAGCAATCCAGGGGTGTCACGTAGAGACTGCGTGTCAAGTTGGATTGAACAGGGACAAGGATCGTCCTGACCTTCGCCGGGTTGCTGTATGTTCGCTCCCACTCTCCGTGGGTGATTGTTAGTAGGGTTGATAATATGATCGATTCGGGGTTTGTATTTTCGGCCGGTTCATCGGTTGATTTTTCTGAATAAATAATAACCTTGCCCGGAAAAAAAATATCATTATGGAAAATTTAACAAGCCTCAGGACTTGCTAAATAAGGCCAAGACCGGCTCCCAGTCTAAATGTATTGATATATTCCATGGCTTCCGGGACTTGTGTTGCCATGGACGTCGGTCTCTTTGTTCCATAAAGTAAAGTGTCTGCGGCTTTTCTTATGCGCTCTATGATGAATTCCTAGTCATCACTGGGGCCGTCGCCCACCTTTCGTTACTACAGACTTTCACTTTATTAAACCGTTTTATTCAGTTTTCTTAAACTTTTGGATTAATATTAAAATAACAAAACGATTTTGACACGTGCAGCTCACACACTTTTAATGACACCTAAATCTCATACATCATCATCATCATCATCGGCACTACAACCGGGAGCCGGTCTTGGCCTTATTTAGCAAGTCCTGAGGCTTGTTAAATTTTCCATAATGATTTGTTTTTTTCCGGGCAAGGTCATTAGTCTTGCGCCAGGGGCTCCCCGACGGGGAAACGATCCCCGGTCTCCCGCGTGACAGGCGGGTATACTAACCACTATACTATCGAGGAGCCCCTAAATCTCATACACATTCACTAAAACGTGTTTCACTTTTGTTCTAAACGAACGTCCGTTCGCTCTGAAGTACTCGATAAGAATGACTGCATTTCCATTCACAGGATTGTGAGGAACTACCACAACTACATTAAATAACTTCCCTTCATGATTTATGTTGATGTTGCCATTACCGAAATGACCTTTAGTTGGGATATCACCGACGCTCTTAACATGTGCGCACTCAGATGTGGCGACGATGGAATTTATTTTATACCATATCAACGATAATTTTCTTTATTTTATATCAACAATAAGCGGTGTTTCAGCTACTGTTCTTAGCGCTGATGCCCGATAGTTTTTCTAATTTTCACTGTCAAAATGTGAAAATTTTAATCAAGAGAGTCGAGTCATAAATGTCATAAAAAAGGACACCCTACTACAAACAAATTAAAAATATTCCAATTGACGGGGAAAGGGAACCGCATATAATGCCACAAAGACAATGAACTGAGAAATTGCCAAATTAAGACTTTGACACTGCTTGTTATTAAACAGTATCAATATTTGTGTACCCAGTGAAGATTACTCCGTGACCCTGCGTGTCACTCCAAAGTGTGTTTTGGCGTTACTTTACAATGGTATTGTCAGTTCAAAAACATAAAAATGTGACATTGAATGTATTTCCCCTGTGGCCTTCATTTAAATTCATTTTAATTACAGCAATTTCATGTATATTTTTTATAGCGATTTAAAATTAACAGATTCTTATATACATATTTCTGTAATTTCATCATCATCATCGGCACTACAACCGGGAACCGGTCTTGGCCTTATTTAGCAAGCCCTGAGGCTTGTTAAATTTTCCATAATGATTTCTTTTTTCCGGGCAAAGTCATTAGTCTTGCGCCAGAGGCTCCCCGACGGGGAATCGAACCTTGGTCTCCCGCGTGACATGCGGGAGACCACTATACTATCGAGGAGCCCATTTCTGTAATTTGGGAGCTCAAAAAATGGAATATATCGCAAAACTATAATATCGGGTTTTCCAATAGGGACTTGACAACTTTGAATTTAATTTATTCAGTAAACTCAACATTTTCATCATGGTTAAGTACACGAACGAGCAACGTCTACAAATTATAAAAATTGACTACCGAAATTTGGAGTCGGTGAGCGCAACTTTAAGAGCGTTAACTCCAATTTTCGGTCGTAATTCTCGCCCTAGTAGACAGGCAATAACAAAGTTTAGTGCAAAAATTTGAGTCTACATATTCGTTGTGTGATGTTGCCGTGCCAGTGAGACAACGGGGGTTGGTCGCAGTGTCGAAAATAGCGCTGTCGTGGCAAACGATCCAAATCAGTCAATTCCACGGCGTACTCAAGAATTGGGCATATATTGTAATAGGTTTACACACATATAAGATCAAGCTAACTCAAGAATTGAAGCCGATGGACCATTTGAAACGATGTAGGTTCTCCGATTGGGCTCTGGAAAAGATGCGCCAAGATGATGAATTTCATCGCAAAATCATCTTCGGTGACGAAGCTCATTTTTGGCTCATTGGGTTCGTCAATAAGCAAAACATGCGTTATTGGTCAGGTGAGAATCCACATGTGATTCATGAATCACCACTTCATCCACAAAATATAACTGTTTGGTGCGGTTTGCATGCCGGCGGCGTCATTGGCCCATATTTTTTCGTCGACGAAAACGATCGTCAGGTTACTGTGAATGGCCATCGTTATCGCGCCATGATTACCGATTATTTTTGGCCCGAATTGGAAGATATGGACTTGGGCGACATGCGGTTTCAACAGGACGGTGCCACAAGCCACACAGCACACGATACAATTGATTTATTGAAGAGTAAGTTTGATGTGCGTGTTATCTCAAGAAATGGGCCAGTCGGTTGGCCGCCTCGTTCGTGCGATTTAACGCCTCTAGAGTATTTTCTTTGGGGTTACGTCAAGTCATTGGTCTATGCCAACAAGCCGACGACGTTAGAAGAGCTCAGAGCCAACATTGAACGCAAAATAGCCGCCGTTTCGGCCGAAATGTGTGGCCGAGTCATCGAAAATTGGGTCCAACGAATCGACCACTGCAAACGTGCCCGCGGTGGCCATATGAACGAAGTCGAGTTCCATTCATAAATGTTTTGGTTGTACTTCAAGCCGATAATAAAGTTTTTGAAATATCTCAAATGGTTTGCGTTTTATTTAAAAAAAAAGGAGTTGTCAAGTCCCTATTGGAAAACCCGATATTTATCACAAGAGCTCTAATTTGGCTTTGTTCCTAGTTTATTATCGTTTTACAGTTATAGATTACAGTTGTCGTATGACCTGCGATAGCTCTTCTTGACGTACATTGCAATGACCATTCATTTCTTACACCTACTTTATAAGCCTTTCTCATATATCAGGTTCAACTATCAGAATGTGACGTAATGGTCAATGACAAATCATTTTGTTGTTATCATTTCAAACTCCGAACTGTAAGTAATATTATTCGTTTCTTATCTTCGTGACGCATATATCAAGTGATTTGTTAGTCATTAGAGGCTCGGTTCAAGAAAGTCGTTAAGAATTGTAGTGGATTCGGAATCTTCTTCTTTCGGCAAGGTGGTCGGATCAACAAATGACTCGCTTCCATTTTTAGTATTTTAGGCAAAGTATGTTTGCCAGAGAACACTGTTTCCTCTATTAGGGAGTTTTAAAGTTTCTAATAAATTTAATAACTCGGGTGGAACATCTCCAAAGACAGTCGTTCAATGAGAAATATCCTACCAAATAATTAATATTTCACTTTTCGGCTCTGTAATCGAGAATAGTCCCTCGTTTGCAATGATCTATTCATGTTGCAGTGCGTGCCATTATACAACTGATAACAACTTCAGTAAATACGTAAGACGCAACATCTCCAGGTTAGTGGTCGTATGCATCAGTATTAGCTGTTAATCAGACGAAGACTATTCTTGTTAGAGTACATCTCTTTTAAAGTAAACAAATTTTATTGCACTTCAAAAACTGTCCACACGCTACCGGTACTGACGGCGGAAAGACTTCACTGCAACATTGTAGAGATGATAACACGATAAACAAATATTTCCTTTACACCCAATATCTTCCCTGAGAGACTTTGCCCTTGCTATTAACAAATAAACGCTCGTATGTCCAAGGTACACATTAAATCACTTATCCGTTGGGCGCCTACAATATCATTCAAGTACTCAAGGGTTTATTTAACAGACCAAACATTCTTGGATAGGCCAAAAAATGTTCTTCACACATTACACAAAAACATCACTCGCCGTAGAGATACTTAAGCTTTCAGCATTTGATCAGCACTCCAAACAGCACTGGTTCAAGGAAGAGAGTTTCGGCTTTAGGAACCCATTATCAAACAAATCAACTGCATTTCCATCTTCAAATCGTTAATTGTGCATTATTTTCTTTTCTTTTTTTAGATTTCAAGTTGGATCCATTTATACGTACATCGGGGAAGTATGCGTCTCAGTGAATCCCTACAGGCACATGAACATCTATTGTCCAGAAACGATAAACAAATATAAAGGTTTTTACATTGCTGTGGTTAATTAAGCGCTTTGTATATTTAGCCATTAACGTGAATGATTTTTCTTTAATAGGCCGGGAGTTATTCGAAAACCCTCCACACATCTACGCTATTGCGGACTCAGCTTATAAAATACTTAAACAAAGACACCAGGACACGTGCATACTAATTTCTGGAGAATCTGGGGCGGGCAAGACAGAAGCGTCCAAGATTATCATGAAATACATAGCTGCTGTAACAAATGTTCATGGGCAAAATGAGATTGAAAGGTGAGTGAAAGCAATTTTAATATTTAGCTACCCCTTTCTTCCCGCAAATTCCACACTAAATGAAAAGTGTTGAGGCCTTCCAATATTTAACAACAAAACACAAACAATGAAGACGATTCTGGTCAACAGATTCCTCTTTAAGGGCCTAGTATGAATTAGAACAACAAAAAACGTCAATTTTCAAAAATGTTCTCACCAACTTTTATTAGAGTATACCATGAAACTCAATCCAAAATATTTTTATATTCTTTAAAATTGAGGGAAAATGTTTTATTAATACCGGTTCCTTTTGTAATCGCTAAATAGAATCCTTGAAAAAGTCATTTTCGTACTGCGGCCAGTTAGTCTTAGCATTGGCAAGTCTGAAATGAAGAAATTGAACGGCATCTCAAGGGGGAAGGGTTCTTACGGAAGAATTCCGTACCAAAAGGATTTCATGCCAAGGTTTCGATTGCTCGATTCGGTTGTCAGGTATAGGGTGTAAAATATGAAAGTTAACAAAGAAAAAATTCTATAAATAAAAAGCATCAAGAATTATAGATTTGTCCATTTGTCGAAAGTATGAAAAAAAAATTATTTCCTAGATTTTTACATCATCATCATCATCGGCACTACAACCGGGATCCGGTCTTGGCCTTATTTAACAAATCTCTCCACCGGTCCCGATTTCGAGCCGATGTCATCCAGTTTAGCACTCCCAGGCTCTGGGCGTCCTGGTCTACGCCATCCCTCCATCGCAGACAAGGTCTGCCGCGCTGTCTCCTTCCATACATCCTGCCACAAAGGACTTTCCGGGCAGGGTCCTCTTCGCTCATTCGAGCTAGGTGTCCCGCCCACCGGAGTCTACCGAGCTTGATTTTTCTTACAATATTAGCTTCAAGGTAGATTGCGTACAACTCATGGTTGTAGCGTCTCCGGAATCGTCCTCCCTCACATACGGGGCCAACAATTCTCCTTAAGACCTTTCTCTCGAACGCGGCCAAGAGTTCAGAGTGCCTTTTATTAAGCACCCAAGTCTCGGATCCATACATGAGTACTGGTAAGACCATGGTCTTGTACAGTAGTAGCTTGGATGTTCTGGATAAATTTCGGGATTTAAAGAGCCTTGATAGACCATAGTAGGCTTTGTTGGATTTAATCAGCCGTTCGCGTATTTCTTATTGTTATCGGCTAATACTATTGACCCAAGGTAGTTAAAGGATTGCACTACTTCAAATTCGTGCTCCACTACCCTGATAGTTTGACCAACGTTAGGTCTTCTCTTCGCAGAAGTTGCCACCATGTACTTGGTTTTTCCCTCATTAATGCGCAGTCCCAGTTTTTGTGCCGCCTGTTCGATCTGGGTGAAGGATTCCTGTACCGCCGATTCGGTTCTACCGATGATGTCGATGTCATCTGCGTAGGCAAGTATCTGGCTGGACTTGGTGACAATAGTCCCTATTGTTGTAACGCCAGAGTCACGGATTGCTTTCTCCAACGCAGGTTGAAGAGGAGGCAGGCCAGACCGTCCCCTTGTCGGAGTCCATTATAGATGTTTATTGGTTTGGACAGCAATCCCGCTACTTTTACTTGACTAGTTACGTTGGTCATGGTCAACCTACAAAGTAGTATCAATTTATTTGGAATGCCGAATTCTCTCATGGCATTATATAGTTCTACCCTGGCTATGCTGTCGTAGGCGGCCTTGAAGTCTATAAACAGATGATATAGTGGAATCTTAAATTCCAGACATTTTTCCATCGCCTGCCTAAGGGTGAATATCTGATCAATCGCTGATTTGCCTGGGATGAAGCCACTCTGATATTGACCAATGATGGCTTTAGCGTATGGGGATATCCGGTCTTGTAGGATAGTGGTATCTTATAGCCGGTACTCAGCAATTTTATACCCCTATAGTTGCTGCACAGTGTGATATCTCCCTTCTTATGTATGGGGCAAATTATACCACGACGCCAATCTTCCGGCATCTCCCCTTGCTCCCATACGTGCACCACGATCTCGTGAATTGCGTGATGTAACGCTGTCCCTCCTTGTTTGATCAGGTCAGCTGGTATGCCATCAGCTCCAGGGGCTTTATTTGATTTTAGCTGTCTAATGGCTTTTAGTGCTTCCTCAATGCTTGGTGGCGGCAGCATTTGGTCCTGGTCTTGCATTGGTGGAACCTCCAATTCTTCTGTGAGCTGACCATTTAGCAAGTCATTAAAGTGCACTTCCCATCGCTCCAGAATGCCTTCAGGATCGGTGATCAGATTACCCTCTTTATCCTTGCAATAAGTGCAGCGTGGTGTGTACCGCGTTATACTGCGGATTATTTGGTAGAACTTCCGCGCCTGGTGCGGACCTCGCTCTCTACTTTTCTCCATTTCACAGACAAGATTTTTTTCCCAGGCACTTTTCTTTTGTCTGTGAAGTCTTTTTTCAGTTCTTCTGAGCTCTTTGTATTTCTCCTCGCGTACCCGGGTCCTATGAGACTTTTACAACTGTCCTTAATTATGATGCCAAGTTTTAGTGAAATCTATCAACCAGTGTGTTTACACAGCTGTGAATCAGTCGATTTCAGTAGTCCATTCCGATTTTTACAATCTATCTATCTATCTATTTAGTTTAGTGTGAGGGCAGAACCCTCATTTATTTAGCTTAATGCAAGCTTCCATTAACTTAAATTAAATTAATATAAAAAGTCTTACAGACTATCTTAAAACTAGAGTAAGAAGGAGAAAAAAGAAAAAAACCAGGAAGGTTGAAGGTGACTGTTCGATGGGGGAGGTAGGAGGCTGGGGAGGAGCGAGTGCAGGTGGGGGTGATAAATTCGGCATTTGTGAGACAGCGACAGTGCAGGGCATGTCTACGTACTGGTAGGGGCCGGGGTTGGTGAGCTGTGGGAAGAGGTTGAAATTGTGGGTGGGGCTGGGGGAACTATTTTGAGGGAAGGAGAGTAGAGGTAGGATTGCAGGGTAGCGGGGATTATTGGAGGGAGGGGGCGGATTTAGGACGGGTCTATTCTGAGACGTCGTTTAAGAGTGGGGGTGGAGATGTTGAAATCGAATGAGGTGGGGAAAGAGTTGGCCTGTCGTAGCATACGCGAGATGGGTTCGGTAGCGCCGTAATAAATGTGATGAGCAGGCACATAAAACAGTCCTGGGTTACGTACGTTGTAATGATCTTTGAACTCACTGAAAACATCACATACACGTTGGAATCCCTCACTTTAAGTAAAACACTCTTTTGTCTTTAGTTAAACTATTTATTTATTAATAAACCATATTAGTTGGTCGAATAGGAATTATTTACAAACAGCACACTTCTTTATATTTTGTATTTTCAAATTAATTTAATCCACCACTGTTTGCACAAACTATAATATTATTTTATATATATATATATATATATATATATATATATATATATATATATATATATATATATATATATATATATATATATATATATAATAGGCACACACCGTAACGCACCTATAGTTAGTGAATTACGAAGCAATCCTCTTAGTTAAGACACTCACAAATAACCACTCGAAATTTAGTCCATATATTAAAATAACCCGACACACGATTTTGTCAACCTCATCACGTTACTCGTCTCTTGCCAACCCTCAACACACCGCCCCGGTCGTAATCCCAAACACAACTCCTCAAACGAAGACCTGTTTTTTCTTCATCCTGAAGATCGAAGGATATCTCATTTTTTTCTTTCTTTACTTGGCCCTTTTGCCAGCCGCTATTTCCTTTCTTTATCTTTCCCGGCTTGGGATCAAAAGGGGAAAATCAACAGAGGATCGTGCTAATGCACATTTATAATCCTCTATGTTGTTAGGCGCTAAACGAATGTGCAATTCGTTTTATGGTGCCTGTTGTTTGTTTTAGCCGAATCGACAAGGATCGATACGATAGGGAATACAAATAGAGAATTGTGCTAATGAACATTTCTGATTCTCTATGTTGTTTATTGTAGCCGAATGGGCAAGAATCTTTTCCGTGGGAAATCGATACAAAGGCGAATATTTGCCTTTTGTTTGTTTTAACTTAATTTGGTTTAAACGAAAACTGGCGCTGATTGTTTTAATGGTTTCGGGTAACCATTTTTCTAAGGAGTCATAAAATTGCTGACGTGGATTTTTATGACTCTCATCGATTTTGTTTGGTGGCGGCATCTGGCCAGCACATTTGGCTCTTAGGGGTTTGTGTGGTGAACCCTTGGTTCAATGATTATATTTTCGGATTTTTTATGTGAGTAAATTTAGCGTTCAGCTCAATTTACTTGGCATTTAATTGATTAGCGCAAATTGCACGTTTTAGCTTGATTTGCTTGCTATCAATTTATGCGGGACGAGGTGTGTGGGGTAATGCTTTGATTTAGCAAAATGTCACATCCTTTAAGTGGATGTTTTTGGCGTGTATCGCCGTTAGTGGTGGAGACTAGCTCCAAAAGGGTAATTTTTATGGGATGGGTGGTTGTGGCCGTAACAACGTTACGGGGGTTTGTATGCAATGTTAAAGTGGAGAGCAAGCTTGGGCAATTGATTGAGCCAGACAGAAGGCGATGGACAAAGATGATATCGGCATGAGGGAGTTCCACTGCTTCGCGCCGTCGGGAGATGAACCACAAACGGGTGCGATCCGTCGGATTGTCTTGTGGAGCGCATATAAGCCGAATTCTGTGGACCAATACCACGAATCTCCGAAGAACAGCACCCGTGATAATATCTGTAAAACAGACAGAGGTCGACTACGCGCCTTCGATGTGATAGCGACTGTAGTCTCGACGCCAGCGCCGAGTCCCCGGTCAGGCGGATCACTCGTCTCTGTATGCTCTAAAGTAGGTCAAGGGTATGTTTAGGAGCCGAACTCCAAACATGAGAGCAATATTCGAGCGCGGGTCTAATTTGGGATTTATATAGGAGAAGAAGTTGGGTCGGAGTAAAATATTTCTTGGCTCTAAAAATATAGCTCAGTTTCCCGAGGCTAACCTGGCGATGTTCGACGTGTGTTTATGCCATGATACATTTCCACAGACGGTGACGCCGAGCAATTTCAAGCTTTCCCCAGATTCGAGGGCCTGGCCATTCATCATCAGCTGTGAAACCCTTGATCCACTTTTCTTTGTGAATGTTGTATATTGTGTCTTCGCTGCATTGAAGTCGACGAGATTGGCCTTTCCCCACTGCAGGCCCTTTTCTAGATCCTGCTTCAGAGAGTCAATCTGTGTACTTCTCAGCTGATGTGATGCAGATGCATCAATCGGCCGAACACTCGAAAAGGAGGAAACAAGCATACTGTCATCCGCAAAACTGAACACTTTGTTATCCGTTGTCTCCAACAAATCATTTATGTGAAGCAAGAACAATGTTGGAGCCAAAATAGAACCTTGGGGCACCCCTGAATTAACCGGATGCAGATCCGAATACTCGCCGTCCACAACAACCCGGATCGATCGATTCTCGAGGAAGCTCCTCGTCCAGTCGCAAAGCTGTTGGGAAAGTCCATATGAACGAAGTTTGCTCAGCAATGCCCAATGCGACCGCCCTTGACTCACCATGCCGTTCAATCGCAGATGTCCATATATCGTTTATAAGTGTCAAAAGGTCTCCTGTGGACCGCCTGCCACGGAATCCGTATTGACGATCATTCAGAAGTCCGTTGCACTCCAAATACTTAACTAACTCTGTATTGATGACTTTTTCCATCACCTTAGATAACATACACAGTATTGCTATCGGACGGTAATTTTGTGGGGGACGCTTTTTTTTCGTCTTTGGGATTGGCTGAACTCGAGCGATTTCCCAGCAACCAGGAAATGTCCTCCGTACATAAGACAAGCGGAAGAGTCTGCCAAGAACCGGCGATAGTTCTGGAGCACAGTTCTTAAGGACTATTGCTGGTATTCCCCCCGGGTCGGTTGCCTTCCTACAATCCAGTTCACGTAGAGTGCGTTGAATAGTGCGCGGACGAAATCTCACATCCCGCATCGAAGACCGTACCGGCGAGATCGCAGGTGGCTCCAAAGGCCGGTCTCGAGGTTTGAATTCGCGGAAAATAAATTCGCGAACACATTAGCTTTATCCTTTGAATTCGTGACTAACGTCCCGCTGTCTATCACCAACGGAGGGAAAGAGGAGGATGTGAAGTTACCGCTGAAAGCTTTTGCCATTGACTAGAAGGAGCGCGAACCAGTTGGGCACCGAAGGAGCTTATTGATCACCCTGTCGTTGTGAGCCTTCTTCGCGGTATCAATGGCCTGGTAGCACGCGTTTCTTATTCTAACAAAATTCGTTCAGTTAACATCGGTGGGATTGGGGCGCCATTGCTTAAAAGCTCTGTTTTTTGCCGCTGTAATCAGCTCGCATTTTTTATCAAACCACGGTTTGTCAGACGAACTTCGTTTGATGGAATGTGGAATATACAACTCCACCCCCAGAAGAATAATCTCTGATACCCACTCCGCGCAAGCGTTAACATCGGAGTTTCCGAAGCACACCTCGGACCATGGAAAGGATGCGAAGAAATCTCGCAAATCGTCCCAGTTAGCAGCCCCATACTTCCATACATGGCGAAGCTGCCTAGGCCGGTCATTCGCTTGATATGCAAGTGCTTGCGCGACAGATACCAAGCAGTGATCAGAGTTTCCCAGTGGCGCAGAAACCTCTACGGTATAAATACTCGGTTGGGATGTCAAAAACAGATCCAGGGTGTTCGCATAATCACCTCGGGCATCCGGCACTCGCGTTGGCTCCCCCACGAGTTGTCAAGTTATGGCTTACAGCAAACATCTCCGCCAGCC
This sequence comes from Microdon myrmicae, assembly GCA_963931805.1. NCBI lineage: Eukaryota > Metazoa > Arthropoda > Insecta > Diptera > Syrphidae > Microdon > Microdon myrmicae. The sequence continues at coordinate 173,803,508 of OZ007497.1, read as the reverse complement.
TCCCGGCCTCGTCGGTTCTGTTAGAATGTAACAACCAGCCAGAATCGTGCACATTAAAATCGCCAAGGACAACAATTTCAGAAGCTGGGCTGTTGATCTGTATCCAGTCGACGGTATGTGAAAGATGTTCGAAAAATGTCGCCGGTCGATCGTCATTCGGGGAGCGGTAAAGAGAACAAGAAAAATTGTAACCGAAACCCCACATTCCAGATTAAAAGGGGTAGCACACGAATTTAACCTGTTCCGTTAGTCTGTCGGCTCGAGATTGGTCGATTATTTTGGACATGAGACGCGTCATAGCAAGATTCGTTTGAAAAGACTTGGATCTTTCTAGCAAAAAATGCTATCCTCCCAAAAATATTCCGGATCGCTGTTATTTTGATCCCACGTGCATGGAGCGCACCACAACTAGTGATGGGACACCTGGATTCGTGAATGGTGTTTATGGTACCGATACTGCCACAATTACGCACAACTTTGGTTTTAATCAATTCTGTTCTAGTACTGTTGACGTCAAAAATATATCTCGCACAGATAACACCTCATTAAATAAGTTTCTGACATAATTGACACATGTCTGGATAGTACTAACCTTTGAACCATATGTGTCAAAATTTCATGACAATGTGACGTTTAGTTCTCAAATTATGGTAGTTTTAGTGAACCAACTTCAGCTAAATAATATCAAAACAATGGATAAAAAAAATGAGTGTTGATCAAACATCGTTTTTTTTTACACACGCCCACACAAAAGGGGATTTTGAAGTACCCTTAAATGTCAGAGCACAGTGCGAGCGGATGGAGAAGAAGTGGATAAGGAAAGGAGTTGTCGATGTATATTGATCTTGAATGTCTGGACATCACAACGGCCGGGAAACACATGATCAGGCAGAACATTCCACTTTCGTGTGGTTCGGCTAAAAAATGACTCTCTATGTTTATTTGTTCGCCTGAAGTTCACTTTCAACGTGAACTGATGCACATTCACAGATTGACGGGTATCGCGGGAAAATGTCTGAAGGGGGAGAACACATTTATCAAGTTCAGTTGAGCAACGACCGTGATAATACCTATAAAAAGAGACAGGTATAATATGTTGCGCCAATGTTCTACCGACGGAATTGATCGACTTACGTCTGGGTCTCCAATAAGTTTCACTGCTTGTTTTTGCATCCTCTCGATCACGTGTAGTGCAGTTTTGGATGCGCTTGACCAAATATGGAAGTTGAACTCCATATTTGGACGAATAAATGTCTTGTAAATAGTGGCCAGGTTGGATAGAGTGAAGTGGAATGAAGGAACCCGATACATTTGGCTCAACTTTTCGTAGCTTCAAATATGTAGTCATTCCAATTAAGAGTCGAATTAATTCGAGTGCCGAGGATTGATATTTCCTTGGCTTCATTGATGAGGAAGATAGTGGCTGGGAATTGTCCACTCCATATGAATGCAATTTTGACAAAGGGTTGGATCCCAAACGAAGGCTTTTGAAATATCGAATGCGACTTCTTTGCTTTCACCGAGGTAGTGGATGGAATGGCTCCACTTTTCGGTAAGGTACGCCATCAGATCTCCTGTGGACCTGTGGCGTCTCTAACAGCTACACACACAATTCACAAGCAAAATAGTGAGGAACACCGGACGAAAATCGAATAAGAAAATACATCAGAGCCGTATACCATCGCGATAACATAACAATTCACATCAATGGAGTATAGTCGAGTTTAAAAATCGAATTCTAAACACGGCCAGTAGCCTGATGGGTAACGCTTAGGTTCAATTGTTGGTGATTCTAACTGTCATAGCGTCGGTTCGAATCACACGTTCTTCACTCTCATTCCAAATGCTATAGACCTATTGCTACGAAAGCTATATTGGCGGTCATTAAGGAGGTCATTTGATTCCAGATATTTCGAAAGTTGACGGTTGATAAAATATTCCATTACCTTGGAGAGAATAGAAGTTAGTGCTAAGAAGAAAGGGATGATTTATCACCCTTTTTGGGAATTGGCTGAATGTTCGCTGACTTCCATCTATTTGGGAAACGGCCAGTAGAATAAGACAAATGGAAGAGTTTCCACAGTGGTTTAGCGAGTGAAGAGGAACATCTCTTCTAAAGGATTGGGGGAATGCCATCCGGACCAGCGGATTTGTTTGCGTTTAGCTCTTTGAGTGCGCGGGCAACAGTACACGTTCGGAAGCGAATCTGGCTCATGGTGTGCTGCTTGTGCTTAAGTTGAGGTGGAACTGATGTGGTATCAGGCAGCGTTGAGTTGGCTGCAAAATGTGCAGCAAGTAGATTCGACTTCTCTATTGCAATCAACGGTCTTCTGAATGATCGTCAATACGGATTCCGTTGCAGGCGGTCCACAGGAGACCTTTTGACACTTATAACCGATATATGGACATCTGCGATTGAACGGCATGGTGAGTCAAGGGCGGTCGCATTAGATATCTCCAAGGCTTTTGACCGCGTCTGGCACGGGGCATTGCTGAGCAAACTTCGTTCATATGGACTTTCCCAACAGCTTTGCGACTGGACGAGGACCTTCCTCGGGAATCGATCGATCCGGGTTGTTGTGGACGGCGAGTGTTCGGATCTGTATCCTGTTAATTCGGGGGTGCCCCAGGGTTCGATTTTGGCTCCAACCTTGTTCTTGCTTCACATAATTGATTTGTTGGAGACAACGGATAACAAAGTGTTCAGTTTTGCGGATGATAGTACGCTTGTTTCCTCCTTTTCGAGTGATCGGCCGATTGGTGCATCAACGTCGCACCAGCTGAGATGTAGACAGATTGACTCTCTGAACCAGGATCTAGATAAAGTCCTGCAGTGGGGAAAGGCCAATCTTGTCGACTTCAACGCAACGAAGACCCAGTATACAACATTCACAAAGAAAACCGGATCATCGTATCCACAGCTGATGATGAATGGCCAGGCCCTCGAGGCTGGGGAAAGTTTGAGATTGCTCGGGGTCACGGTCTGTGGGAATGTATAATGGCATAAACACGTATCGGGTATCGCCAGATCAGCCTAAGGAAAACTGAGTTATCTTTTTAGAGCCAAGAAATATTTTACTCCGGCCCAACTTCTTCTCCTATATAAATCTCAAATTAGACCCGCGCTCGAATATTGCTCTCATGTTTGGAGTTCGGCTCCTAAACATACCCTCGACCTACTTGAGAGCGTACAAAGACGAGCGATCCGCCTGATCCGGGACTCGGCGCAGACGTCGGGACTACAGTCGCTATCACATCGAAGGCGCGTGGCCGACCTCTGTCTGTTCTACAGATATTATCACGGGTGCTGTTCTTCGGAGATTCGTGGTATTGTTCCACACAATTCGGCTTATATGCGCTCCACAAGACAATCCGACGGATCGTACCCGTTTGTGGTTCATCTCCCGACAGCGCGAACATCCCTGTATCAGAACTCGTTCCGTTACAGAGCGGGGAAGCTGTGGAACTCCCTTCCCACGCGAGTGTTCCCGGAGCGTTACAACCTGCAACTGTTCAAAAAAACTGCAACAGTTATTTGATGGCATCTCGGGGCGCCCACTCGACGCTATAGGTTCGCCTCTCCCGAGAGAAGTCTAATAAAAAAAAAAAGTGGTGACTGGTTTGTCATCGACTATAAGCGATGGAATGGACGAAGAGACTGAGTTTTGAATGTTTTACACGAATGCCCAGAAGTTCCTATTACCTGTGGGAGAATGCAGTATTTTTTGTCTCACTCTCTGGTCATGCAAGAACTTGACGCGTTGAATATACGCATTGCATATACGGATATGTTCCCTACATAACAAAAAACATGTATTCAATTTATTTCATTCAAAGTTATAATTGAATATCAGTATTATATATGGTATCTGGCGCAAGACTAATAACCTTGCCCGGAAAAACAAACTATTATGGAAAATTTAACAAGCCTCAGCCTTGTTAAATAAGGCCAAGAAATAACATCGAATCTTACTTTGTCTTCTGTTCTTCTCTAGATTCATGTTTTTTTTTTTATGAGAAACCAAATATAGTCTGGGCTCCTCGATAGTATAGTGGTTAGTATACCCGCCTGTCACCCGGGAGACCGGGGTTCGATTCGCGGTCGGGGAGCCTCTGGCGCAAGACTAATGACCTTGCCCAGAAAAAATAAATCATTATGGAAAATTTAACAAGCCTTAGAACTTGCTAAATAAGGCCAAGACCGGTCCCCGGTTGTAGTGCCGATGATGATGATGAAATATAGTCTCCCAACATTCTCTCATCCAAAAAATCGTTGATAGAACTGCTCAGTTGTTTTGATTTCTTATACACTTACACTGTGGCGGTTCCGCCAAACCCCACGGTACGCTTTCCTTAAAAACCCCCATAACACCCATCTTCCCATATAATTTCGCCAATGCAATCGCATTCAGCACACAAAAACGCTGCACGCATTTAAGAGATCAAACCCATGATCTTAAATTCCCTGTTAAGAAAACTTACCTTCATGCATCTCTTCGCATACAATTTTCTGTTAGAATTCTTCATGACCTTTTTAGGAATTCCATAACTTCCATTGTTGCCTGCCAATGCATTTGCATTTGCCCCAGAAAACATTTCATTTTCCAAGGACATGTAATGCTTTCAAGCATTATCTGAAATTCCTAAAATTGTTCCTTAATGTGCATATGCACCATAAATACCAAACATTCGGCACCCTTTGTCTGGGTTAAAATACTATGTCGGTCAGGTTGTTTTTACAGCTGCAACACTAGCGATTCAATAGACAAACAATCATGCATTTCTTTCGTCGCCACCACGAATTGCTTGGCATACCTAAATGCAAGCAAGGGATACGTTTCGGCAATTAACCCAAGATACGATTTACAATTTCCATTGTATAAAGTATCGTATCCCATTAACACCGTTTTACCAACGTCCGCCATAGCGACGTTGCATATACATGACCCTCATTACGGAGCGAACCATTTGGTCGCCGTTTCCTTTGTTCTCACCGACTGCCTTTCTCGTTGTTCCACTGCTTTCGAACACTTGCAACAACATCGGATCTGAACGTCCACACACACACAGCCATGATCTCAACTACGAGATCCGGTTTTCTTGTTCCCACAAGAGAGACTCTACGTTACACTCGTGGTAGATAAAACATATCCTTGGCAAGAATATATTCCTATTCTGCATGAGATGATGATCGCGGAGTCCTTTTCCATCACCAGACGACAATAGTCGTGCGGACGGGAGCGATAGTAACGAGTCTAGTGTGAATTAACAGGAGACTTAAGTGTACGGAATTAAATAAACTGCAAGCGAATTTCTTTCACCAAATAATTAAGAACAAAAAAATTGTCTGTCAGGCATAAATTAATGAGTCCAGTGTTCGTTCGTGAAGTGAATAAAAAAATTAATTAAGAACTGCGTGCTTTTTATTTTTGTGTGTCCGGTGTTTGTGCTTTTCCCTCGATGTTCGACTTGTTGCCTTTACAGCGAAATTTATAGTGACGATGGCGGAAGAAAGTGAATCAGCGTCGTACGCCGGCGCACCATACTTCCCCGCCACAACATCACCAAGATTCTTCATGAAAAATCCGAGTGTGATTGCAGATGGTGAATTTTGAGGAACTCTTTACACGTGTTAACATTAAAATTGTCCGCCACCTCAACAATGCTTAATGAACCAAATTGATTGAATGAATGTATTCATAATATTGAAATACAATAATAAAAATGAACGAAATGAATTAAATAAACGTTTTCTATATATTCTATTTTGTAAACGACCGCAATTAACCCGGATGCAATTATGAGGAGAAATTCTTTAACTCGTTACGAGTGACTTTTCATGAAAAGATTGGCCAGAATCGAAAAATTAAATAGAGTCTTGTTAACTTTTATTTATTATAAGGCATACTCTATTATATTGCTTGTTCTAACCTGTAATTAATACTTAGTTTTGCATTGGCGAGATACTGCCGTCGCAGGCCATTACAAATCGTAGCAGTCCCATAGATTGTCGTATATGTAACAACAATACTTTACTCACAAATCACTCCGAACTATTTATTTCAAGCTGCAACGGTTCATATTTCCTCATTCCTTTTTTCTGTTTGGGTTAATGTGAGTTAAGTTTAACACAAAATTTACGATTTATTTAACGTTACACTAAACTCTAAAACGAAATAATAAATATATTTTAAACCTTTTCGAAGCGCATGCAAATTAAAAACTAAAACTTAATAAGAAATGGTTATAGAAATTGTCTGCCTTTGCACGGCAACTGTGACCCAATGCGTCTTTCCATCTAGAATAAAAGACGTAGATACAATGCCGTACGTGATTCCATTCGCATTTCGCCGATTGTAATGAAAAAGAAACGCAGAGAAATTGTTTCTCATTGAAAGGAAACAATAATGAGGACTCGCGAATAAAAGCAAACTTTGAATATGCGAAATGAAAAGCACCAAAGACCGGTAAGATTATCTTCAAGACTTGGTTCGTTTTATACGAACAGGGACTGCGGTTAATTACCTGACGGCCATTGTTTATATAATAATAGAAAAGTTATTATCTGTACTGACAAATATGACACCAACTATATTTTTATATTAAATAATAGAATTGCTAATACGTCCAGTTTATAACATAATTTTGGAGACGACATTTTGGGATGTAATATATGAGTTTTCTGGTCTCTTTCTTTTTTTTAAAGTTTTTGGTATGTATGGTCCTTGCGACTTTTCGTGTTGAATCAACCAGCGATATTGTATCACAATGATGCTATTTAGCCAGATCTATTTTTCTTCTTCGTATATTTTCTCTTTTTCGTATTATTTCCGATTCAATTTCAATTTGTTTCCATTTTTTCCACTTACAAATAATTATCATTATCTTTGTTAGTTTTTTTTAAAGGGTTATTACAATAAAATTCAAATAATGTTGCAAAGTAACAAGTGATTTACATATATAATACATGTATTTTTCATTCATGTTATGTAATATGTATAGGATTTTTATTTTGAATAGACGAGCACATCGGGCAACACTATAAGTTTGACATTTTTTGGTTGACAGCTGTCATAGAGCATATTGAAAATTCAGTTTTAAAAGTTTTTTCTATGGAGTAAGACATGTCAGTCGAACGTGCTGAAATTTTTCAAAGGGAACATCATGCAAATATTTCGAAAAAAAACCGAATTGTAAACAACTCGTCACCTCGTGATCGGGTTTGTCGGCGAAACACCGTCGACGGTCAACTGGTACTAACATTTTGTAATATCAGAGGCACTGACCACCAATGCGAATGTAAACATCGTCCACCAGTATTTGAGAAACCGTGATCCAAGCCGATTTGTCAACTGACTCAATATATTTTCGTTTCCTAGGATCCTACTTACACTCGAGATTCCGTTTTGAGAGTTCACCCGATCCCATTTGGCTTGCCGAACCGAAGAAGCATTAGAACCTAATAAGTTGGACATCATTTGAGTGAAAATCGTACTGAAGTTTTCTGAGATTTCTTTGTTGTCTCCTCGAATGACGATCAATCGGCGACACTTCGAACATTTTTCCGTCGACTGGATATAAAATAACCATCCGGCGTCCGAGATCACCGTTCTTGACGACTTTAACGTACACAACTCTAACTGGTTGTTACATTCTAACAGAATTGCCGAGGTTGGGAGACTAGCCGAAATGTTCGCTGTTAGCCACACTTTGAATCAACTCGAATAGGAACCTACGCGATTGCCGGATAACGGAAAGTGATATTGCAAACACCCTAGACATATTTACGTCGTGCGAGCCAAGCATATATACCATGGAAACGACACTATTGGAAAACGCAGATCACTGTTTGATATTGGTTGACGAATCACTTACATATCAAACGAATGGCTTGGATATACTGGGCTGAATTGCGCAATTTCTTCGCATCCTTTGCGCGGTCAGAGGTCTGGCTTTGAGCACCTGCGGGGAGTCTATCAGGGAACTTCCCGGTCTGGAGCTTCACATTCTGCATTCTACCAATCGAAATTCATCCGATAAACCTAGGTTTGATGAAAAGTGCGATTAGATTAGAACGGCAAAAAAAATGAAGCTTCTAAACAATGGCGCTTCCATTCTACGGAGGTCTACAGAACGAATTTTGTCAGAATAAGAAACGCGTGCAACCAAGCGGTTGATACGGCGAAGACGGTTCACAATGACAAAGTGACCTCCAAACTGCTTGACTGGCTCCCGTTCCTTCTGGTCAATGGCAAAGGCTATCAGCAGTAACTTCGCTTCTTCCTCTTTTCCTCGGGGAGCGGGGCACTACTCATGAATTCAAAAGATAAAGCCAATGTGTTCTCGAATTCAACCCTCGATGCTAGTCTTTTAGAACCACCTGCCATGACGCCGGTTGCGAAGTTCCTCCCATGGGCTATTTAACCCATTCTCTGTAGAGTGTAGTGTAAGAAAGCAACCGACCCGGACGGAACACCAGCAATAGTCCTTGAAACTGTGCTCCAGAACTGTTACTGGTTTTGGCAAACTCGTTCGCTTATCTTATGCACACCTGTGATCGCCTCGATGCGGGATGTGAGGTTTCGCCCGCGTACTATTCAACGCATTCTACGTGGACTGCACTGTGAGATTGCAACCGCCCCGGACGGAATACCAACAGCAGTCTTTAAGAACTGTAATTCAGAATTGTCACCGGTTCTTGGCAGGCTCTTCCGCTTATCTTATGCGCGGAGTACATTTCCTACTTGGTGGAAATCGTTCGAATTCAATCAATCCCAAAGAAGGGAAAACGTGTCTCCCGCACAATTACCGACCAATTGTATTATAGCCTTATTATAGTTGCAAAATTGCTGGCCTCATTCTAGTGATTGGGAGTGTATAATAATGGCTATTGATATTTCTTACCTTTTTAAAGTGATCGATGAATACAATACCTTGCGCATCCCAAAATACAGGCAAAAGCTTGCCAGCTGATGTTTGCGTCTAGTCGCCATGGCCCGATCTCACCTGCTGCTATCCAATCAGTCGACTGTTACATTCTACATGTTACATTGTAACATATTTATGCAAAAACGACTGTTTATTGCGCTAAAACAATTACAAACAACGCTCGCCGAATTGCGTGGAACAATACCACGAATCTCCGAAGAACAGTACCCGTGATAATATCTGTAAAGCAGACAGAGGTCGGCTGCGCACCTTCGATGTGATAGCGTCTGTAGTCCCCGATCAGGCGGATCGCTCGTCTCCGTATGCTCTCAAGCAGGTCGAGGGTATGTTTAGGAGTCAAGCTCCAAACATGAAAGCAATATTCGAGCGCGGGTCTAATAAGGGATTTACACTGGAGAAGAAGTTGGGCCGGACTAAAATATTTCTTGGGTCTAAAAATATAGCTCAGTTTCCCGAGGATAACCTGGCGATGCTCGACGTGTGTTTATGCCATGATACATTTCCACAGACGGTGACGCCGAGCAACTTCAAGCTTTCCCCAGATTCGAGGGCCTGACCATTCATCAGCTGTGAAACCCTTGATCCACTTTTCTTTGTGAATGTTGTATATTGTGTCTTCGTTGCATTGAAGTCAACGAGATTGGTCCTTCCCCACTGCAGGCCCTTTTCTAGATCCTGATTCTGAGAGTCAATCTGTGTACATCTTAGCTGATGCGACGTAGATGCACCAATCGGCCGAACACTCGGAAAGGAGGAAACAAGCATACTATCATCCGCAAAACTGAATACTTTGTTATCCATTGTCTCCAACAAATCATTTATGTGAAGCAAAAACAAGGTTGGAGCCGAAATAGAACCTTGGAGGTTAACAGGATACAGATCCGAACACTCGCCGTCCACAACAACCCGGATCGATCGATTTTCGAGGAAGCTCTTCGTCCAGTCGCAAAGCTGCAGGGAAAGTCCATATGAACGAAGTTTGCTCAGCAATGCGACGTGGCAGGCGATATCCAATGCGACCGCCCTTGACTCACCATGCCGCTCAATCGCAGATGTCCATATATCGTTTATAAGTGTCAAAAGGTCTCCCGTGGACCGCCTGCCACGGAATCCGTATTGACGATCATTCAGAAGTCCGTTACACTCCAAACACTTAATTAACTCGGCGTTGATAACCTTTTCCATCGCCTTAGGTAACATAGACAGTAATGCTATCGGATGGTAATTTTGTGGGAGACACTTTTTGTCCGTCTTTGGGATTGGCTGAACTCGAGCGATTTTCCAGCAGGCAGGAAATGCCCTCCGTGCATAAGATAAACGGAAGAGTCCAAGAACCGGCGATAGTTCTGGAGCACAGTTCTTAAGGACTATTACTGGTACTCCGTCCGGGTCGGTTGCCTTCCTACAATCCAATTCACGTAGAATGCGTTGAATAGTGCGCGGACGAAATCTCACATCCTGCATGGAAGACCGTACCGGCGCGATCACAGGTGGCTCCAAAAGATCGGGATCGAGGTTTGAGTTTGGGGAAAATAAATTCGCGTACACATCGGCTTTATCCTTTGAATTTGTGACTAACGTCCCGCTGTCTGTCACCAACGGGGGAAAGAGGAAGATGCTAACTTACCGCCGACAGCTTTTGCAAATGACGAGAAGAAGTGCGAACCTGTCAGGAATCAAATGAGTTTATTGATGACTCTGTCGTGAGCTTTCTTTGCGGTATCAATGTGGAATGTGGAATATACATCTCCATCCTCAGAATAATAATCTCTGATACCGACTTCGCGCAAGCGTTAACATCGGAGTCTCCGAAGCAAACCTCCGACCATGGAAAGGATGGGAAGGAATCTCGCAAGTCGTCCCAGTCAGCAGCTCCCATACTTCCATACATGGCGAAGCTGCCTAGGCCGGTTATTCGCTTGATATGCAAGTGCTTGCGCGACAGATACCAAGCAGTGATCTGAGTTTCCCAATGGCGCAGAAACCTCTACGGTATAAGTACTTGGTTCGGATGCCAAAAACAGATCCAGGGTGTTCGCACAATAGCCTCGGGCATCCGGCACTCGCGTTGGTTCCTCCACCAATTGAGTCTAGTTATGGCTAACAGCAAACATCTCCGCCAGCTTCCCGGCCTCGTCGGTTCTGTTAGAATGTACCAACCAGCTGGAGCTGTGCACATTAAAGTCGTCAAGGACAACAATTTCAGAAGCTGGGTGGTTGATCTGTATCCAGTTGACGGTATGTGAAAGATGTTCGAAAAATGTCGCCGGTCGATCGGGGAGCGGTGAAGACAACAAAGGAATTTACAGAATTCCTCAACACGACCCTCAACCATATGATGCCTATATTATTGGGTTCCAACACCTCCATTCTTTGGCAAGCCAGATCGCACCGCGCGAAGACGCAGACTCCGCCCTTAAAACGGAATTTCGAATGTAAGTCGTATCCTGATATATAAGATATGTCGAATCGGTTGACGAATCGACCTGGGTCTCAGTTAGGGCAAGGATATCAGGTTTCGTTGTTTGCAAATATTGGTGGACGGTGTTTACATTCGTATTGGTGAAACCGACACCCCCGATGTTACAAAATGCCGCACCAGTCGAGCGTCGGCAGAGCCTCGAGAGCGAGCCCGGTTATGCGATGACGAACCTGTTAAAGTTCGGTTATTTATCATGATATCTGCATGATGTTCCCCTCTGACATAGTCCCCCCGGAGATCCGAATGGGAGACTAGTTTACCTCCGGAATTCTTTATATCAGAAGGTACCATCATGACTTATCTCCGTGTCACTCCGGGTCATCAGCCACACATCCGAAACACCGTCGAAGATTTCTCTCGACGATATTGCGGTATATACAGCGTGACGGGGTGGTACCTCACCTTGGTACCAACTACCACCGAAACCAACCTTTTCTCGAACCGGTCCATCAGCCAAGCTTTTAAAGATGGCCAGGGATTTCTCCCGACCATTCCATGGAGCCTAAAGCTTGATGGGGTGGTATTTCACCGGGCGATAGGGCGTTGGGACCACAGCTATAATTCGGCCTTTAGTCGCCTCTTACGACAAGCCGGCCCAGCTGTGAGTATATTCTAACGCCCTACTCACAGGCTCTGATTCGTCGACGCGTTTTTGTTTTTGGTCGACTGTCTATAAACGCAGCACCCATTTTGAATATAACTTTCTCATTGACAATTGTTCATGGAAGATGGCATAAGCAGTGCCTTGTGATATCTTTAACTTATCTGCTATCTCACGCAACTTCAATTTACGATCGGCTAAACTGATTTTGTGGACTTTTTGATATTTTCTCGAACAACTGCAGAAGTCTGGCGACCAGGACGCTTGGTATTATTAGTACATTTACGGCCACGTTTAAAGTCAGTATCATCATCATCATCATCATCGGCACTACAACTGGGATCCGGTCTTGGCCTTATTTAGCAAGTCCCGGGGCTTGTTAAATTTTCCATAATTTGTTTTTCCGGGCAAGGTTATTAGCCTTGCGCCATTAAAGTCAGTATACCACCTCTTAACTTTATTTTTTCAATTCAATTTTTATTTGGTAGATAATTACATTTATGGTATATTTTACAACTAGTACTTAAGAGATTTAGGATAGCAATTCCTTTACAACCCTAATCTTAAATCTATATAACGACAATAGCACAATTTTAATGAATAACAAATAATAAATTAAGGGAAAACTACAAGAAAAAACCCTTATTTGATTCTTAAGACTAATATTGCACGAGCTTCCGGTTATTTTATATAGTAATGACCTCGATATAATTTTCATAGACAGAGTACATATGTAGTGATTTAGGATAACGCAAGACGGGAAACGAGAACATTGTCAGAAAAAGAACAATTGGCGAAGAAGTTTCGATTGATTTTGTCAATAAGGAACTCTACCGGTTTAACGTTAGCGTTTTCATGTAGTTCATATGTCGTATAATGCCATGGCAAATTCAACAACATTTTCAATATTTTATTTTGACACCTTTGCAATTTTATTTTGTGTGTGCGAGCACAATTACACCATACAGGGGCCCCGTACAGGAGTATAGCTTGAAAAATGGTTTTAAATATTATAATTTTATTTTCGATGCTAAGCTTTGATTTTCTACACACTAATGGATACATAACTCTTACGACTTTGTTTATTTTGTCAATTGTGGTAGTGATGTGTTTTTGAAAGATGAGTTTTTTATCTAGAATAATACCTAGATATCTACAGTCTTCGGACCAATCAATATCAACTGCACACATACAGAGTTTAGTGCCATTTGGTAGGTAGCAGAGTTTCCTACATCTCGAAAACCCGACAGCTTGTGTTTTATTACCATTTATTTTTATTTTCCATTTCCTGTAATACACTGCTAGTTTGTCAAGAGCTGCTTGCAAAGAGTTGTAGACATTAGTGAATAAGGCACCCGAAGAGAAAATGGCCGTATCATCGGCAAACATAGCTACCTGAATGTTTTCACCTAAACATGGTAAATCTGCGACAAACAATGTGAATAATATGGGACCAAGGACCGAGCCTTGGGGTACACCATAGAGGATATGTCGGTTCCTATACTCACAACATATTTTCTCGAACGAAGAAAGCTCTGGATAATTTAGATAAGCGGCATTGGCAGCTTAAGCTTCAGTAGCTTATAAATCAAGGCATCGTGCCATACCGTATCAAAGGCTTTTTCGATGTCTAGAAGAACCAGTCCCGTTGACTCCTTGTCGATGAATTTACCAGCTATGTGGTTTTTAATGCGCAAGACTTGGTGGATTGTGCTGTGACCACTACGGAAACCGAACTGAAAGTTTGGTAAGATGTTATTGTCTTCCACAAAACGATCAATCCTTTCCTTAATGATTTTTTCTAAGAGCTTACTTAGACAGCTAAGTAGACTAATAGGTCTGTAGCTTTCGGGGCTGTTCTTCGGTTTGCCGGGTTTCGGGATAGGTATTACTTTTGCTGTTTTCCAACAGTCCGGAAAATAACAATTCTTAAGACAAGCGTTGAAAATGAACGTTAAATAGTTACTTGCAGCAGGTGGAAGTGCTTTAATTAATTTGTTGTTAATATTATCGAGACCCCCAGCCTTTTTTGATTTCGATTTTTTTATCAATTCTTTAACTTTGCTGATATTAGTTGCGTAAGTATTTTCAGCTGGTGTTTGAGAAAGTACATGGATAGTGTTAGCAACTTCAGCTTCAGTATACGCGTCGCTTAGATGCATAGATATGGAGTGGTTCTTACTAAACGTGTTAGCAAGTAGGTTCGATTTCTCCACTGAAGAAATAAACAACTTGTCGTGAACTTTAAACGGAGGAATACTTGACCCTTTCTTTTTCATAATTTTTGATATTTTCCAGAACGGTTTGCTTGCTTTGTCAAGAGAGGAATGGTGTTTATTCCAACACTTGTTCCTATATGTTGAGATTTCGTTTTTAATGATATTATTTAAGACTTTAACATTAACTAGAAAACAATCGATTCTATAACGAAGCCATTTTCTTCTTTCAGAGTTTCGTAGCCTAATCAGATGTAAGATATTTTCAGGAAGCGGTGCCTTATCAACTGGAGCAGTGGAACATTTAGGTAACGCAAGATCGGCCGCTCTGTTGATAACAGAAACAAAATTGTTGCATAGGATATCAATGTGCTCGCTGCAGGTTATAGAATTTAGCCTGGTATCACCTAGAACCAAGTTCGTATTTATATATGATTTATAACAATTCCAGTTGGCGGCGGAATAGTTGTGGTATAAACTGGTACGATTTACAGCTACTGTATGATTCACTGTGAGGCTGATCGGAAGGTGGTCTGAACTTAACGCATTTAGAGTTAATGGTACTGTGCAGTAATTTGGAATATTAGTGATATATAGATCAAGAGTTGAAGGGTTCTTGTTAGCACTCGCTGGGATATAGGTGGGGAGAAGCGGATAAAGTATGGAAAAACTTGGGCTGGATTCAGCAACATCTAGTAAAATATTACCCCAGCTGTTTGCCCTAAGACAATTCCACGACTGATGTCTGCAGTTTAGATCACCACCAATAATTACCTTGTTTCGAGTGTTGACTCTATACAATTTTTGCAGATCCCGCTTAAAGTAAGTAGACTTCTCAATGTTTCTATTTCCACCAGGGAAATAGACCGAAAAAAGACTCACCTTGGAGTTTTCACTTAATGTTACATCTATACTAATTTCCTCAATTAACTTAAGGTGCAATGAAGGACGCAAGGAATGTTCTATACATTTTTTCACAACAATGGCGACACCTCCACCACTAGCACGTACCCTGTCTAGGCGATAACATATGTAATTTTGATGTGAGAAAGAAATGCTTGTTTGAGCCAGGTTTCTGAAACAAGTGCAATGTCAATATTAAAATTTATCAAGAAACTAAAAAATTCATGCTTTTTGTTTTTGATGCTTCTCGCATTCCAAGTTATGATGTTAAGAGAGTTTCTTAACATGTTTTTTCCGAGTATATGTACTTAGAAGCTAATGAAGTAATGACGTTAAATTGGTCAGCTTTAGTTTGACAAGCACTAAGCTTGGTTACAACTTCATTAAGAAGAGAGTTTATCTCGCTAAATGAGAACAGGTTATCATTAGTTAAAGTTTCTGACGGATTTTTCTTCGTGTGTGTCGTATCACTGTTGGAAGGTTGCTGGGTTTGATGGAGGCCAGAAGCCCAGCCGGATGAAGGAAGTGAAGGTTGACGCACAGATCGGGGTAGTGGAGGAAAATTATCAATGGATAATCGGTCGGGCACTGGCTGCTGTTTGTCACTTGGAGGCTGTAGGAAGGTTATATTTCCTGTACCACGTCCGCGTGGGGATAATTCGCGGCGAATATCTATGTGCTGCTTTCGGCTTATGCATTCTGGATCGGTGGATTTATGTGGCCCACTACAATTTGCACACTTGATGACCTCATTCGTTTTGCAGTCGGATGTTTTATGGTTTCCCGAACATATTGCACAGAAGCTATTTATATGACAATGCATCGAGCCGTGACCGTAAAGCTGGCAATTGTGACATTGTGTGACCTTACCTGGATTATGTTTTTTAAAGTCCCAGCGAACGATGGTTTTGAAGAAGGTTGAGTAGTTCCGTTTTAGTTCGTTTAATTTAACAGTACCGCGTTGAATATAGACGATGTACAAGTAGTGTTTGTACAGGGCTTTTGTTGACGGATTTAATGTGATGGTTTTAACATCTAGGCACTTTATCCCGAGTGCAATTAGTTCATTTTTCACTACATCGTTGCTAATTAAGTCTAGTCCGGATAACACTACCTTTAATGGACGATTTTCCTTACGCGAGTGGGTGAAAAACTCATTTTAACCGTAAGAGTTCGGTTCTGATTTTGTTGTATATGTCCATTGTTGGGGCACATATTTTTAGCCCAAGCGAAATGTTTTTGATTAAGTATTTGTCTATCTTAATGTTGCTCAAAATATCACGCACTTTAGCACTAGTTGTTTTTAATACCACAATTGGCGGAACGGTTTCTTTAGGAGTTCTGCGCACTGTTCGTCATTGGTCGGATCCATTTCAGGAGAGTCTTCGATCAGACTTTGAAGTGGTTGAAAAAAGTTAGTGTTTGAACACATTTTAGATTTTGCTAGAACTTTTTGTTCACTTTTGAAAGTTTATCAGGAGGAGTTTGGCCTCCAATAACGGGGTCGTAATGCAACCGTTTGCGCTTAATTTTATTTAACACACGTGGCCCAGGGGCCATAGCTTAACGGTTATAACACTTGTTCAAATTTTTGTATGCTGAAAACGAGGCAAAGAAAACAAGATAATGATAATTAAATTGTGAAAATTATTGTGAAAATAACGGTTGATTAAGATAAATAGCACGAGCAAAACTGTGAGACAAGTTGTCTATTTGAAAGTCAGCCAGGTACTGAACTCTTAACTTTATTTTCTGACGTAGGGAATCTTAATAATACTTATTTGCTTGAACAGTATATTGTTCCATTACGAAGCAATGCTTTATCAACACAGGAAATTCCGATTTGCCCATTGTTTTGAAAATAACAAAAGTAACGTCAATAAAACAGCTGTAACTAACTGACTAATCATCCAAATGTCATAAAATGTTGAATGTTATTGTTTGAAGGTTGGAACTTTCTGAAAATCATAAGGATTTGTTATTAATGATGCCATCTATATGTCAGGCCTCGGGACTTGTCGAGTGATGTGTTAGTAAACGTATAAGCTATTGATGCGTTAACGTACCACAACACCATTATTTGAATAATGTTTCTATCAATAGAAAATAAATTGAAACTCTCTCCTCCACTTTACTCCATTAATCACTTTTTAGGTCAATTGCATTTTAATAACCTACACCAAAGCAATAAACTAAGAAATTAATAGAATAATTAGACAAACGCTGTTAAATTAAAACATTAGAACAATTATCCGCAATCAATTACACTATCACAATGGCATGAAATTGATTCAGTCATTAAAAAATTCTGAACTCACAACTGTAGATACTTTTAGAAACTTTCCGCAGTCTTAAATGCCTCTTTATTTAGTACAGATTTATACCACTATCGACCTCATGACCGGGAAGTAATTCTAATAAGAATGAGAGATAAAGGAGTAGAATAGCCGACTGAAAATTGCCCGCATGTATAATAGATCGTTCTGCAGTGCCTAAGATCTCCATAAAACTGTTTTTTAGAGTAATAAAAAGCGCCAAGCATATTCGTCTTATCTATATGAAGGACATTGAATTCTGACAACAGGCTAACTTTTCCAATGTTAATCGATTATTAACCTATTTAGATGGAATGCCTTTAGTGGTGGCAATAAGTTCACATCTATTTAATTGCATGAACGCTCTTTTAATGAAAAAAAACATAAGAATTTCTCTATAACGATTTTATTGTTATTGCAGGGTAAAAAATGTCCTCATCCAAAGCAACGCCATCCTGGAAACTTTTGGTAATGCCAAAACCAATAGGAACGACAACTCTAGTCGATTCGGAAAATATATGGATATTGAGTTTGATTACAAAGCCGACCCTGTGGGTGGAGTGATTACCAATTATTTACTGGAAAAGTCACGTGTGGTGCAACAACAAACCGGCGAAAGGAATTTTCACAGTTTCTATCAGGTAATTGTCCACTAATGGTCTTCTTTTATTGAACGATTGGGTAGAACTTATCAGTCTTTAGATTTCTGCTTCTAAGATCGGCCATTATTGATAGGAGTGGCTTGCGAGTATTCAATTTGCCTGTTTGTTTAATCTTTATGTGCATCTTTTTAATGGTTTCATTCGGTAGAAAACCTATTGCAAGTATACTATAATACATTTCGGAAACGACGAAGACATAACAGGAAAGTAGGCAATTACAGATAGCGTGAAGTCTTCAGTCATTTTGACCTTATAAGACTTTGACCGTGAAGTTCATGCTTTATAACTTGTGCGCAAGCCAAGGTGTATGAAGTTCCACAGACAATAGTCGGACGTGGTAATCACTGTCTGTAGTCAATAACGTCGTGAAATGAAACGGTAATCAACTTGAATGTTCCAATGTGCAAATAAGTAAATACTTGTACATTTGTAAGGAAAAACGTTCATAGTAGTAGGTCAGAAGTGCACAAATTGATTTTCATACTGTTTCTATGTTACTTTTAAATTTGCCATAAAGATGTGTTAATGGACATTATGTGCCCACAAACGTAGGATGTGTTAGGTAAATGTTAACAATTTAAATATAATGATAATTAAAAGGGAACGGGGTGAGTGGCACTTACTTGGAGTTCTTGGGCGGACCTCTTCTTCGGTTGCCGCTGCTGGCCATTGGGGGCGGGGGGTGTTGAGTTCTTGACTCCCGCTGTTTAACTCCATTTGTCGTCGGTTTTCTTTTGTTAATTTAGTTGCTTTAATTTGTTCACTGGCGGGTGTTCGTATTAATTATTAACTGTTCGATTCCCGTTTTTCTCCAACTGACTATTAATTTTTTTCGCCGTTGACACATTATTTTCATTACAGCGCCAATGCCTTTAATTTTTATTATTGTTGCCGAGTAGAATTTGCATAAAGTAGTTTAATTATGATTTTATAGGTAGAGATGGGAAATTTGTGGATATTAGGGGATTTTGGATGAGGGCTTGGACGCGGGGTCCGTAACAATACGTTTGAAATCGAAGGAGTTGGGTTCGTTAGCGCCATAAGAAGTGTGATGAGCGGGCAAGTAAAAGAGTCGAGGGTTACGTACGTTATGGGGGTTTGTGTGTAATATTATAGAGGACAGCAGGTTTGGGCAATTGATTGAACCTGACAGAAGATGATGGCATGGATTCTGCGCTTTTCAAGTGTGTTAAGATTGATTAAAGGGGACCGGCTTGTGAATGGCGGTAGAGTCAATGGATTTTTCGAGTTTAATCCACGGAGGGCAAAACGCAAGAAACGACGTTGAGCTCTCTCAATCCTGCGAATGTGAGACAATTGATACGGGGACCAGATCAGACTGGCATATCCGAGCAGCGGACAACGGTTATGTAGAATGAGCGGGTGATGTAGGGATTTAGGAATTCTTTCGACCAGCGTTTGATAAAGCCAAGGGTGGCATTGGCCTTAAGAATTATGTCGTCAATATGTGCGGTAAATTTGGGCTGCTTGTCGCATAGGACGCCCAGGTCGCGAATCGATTCAACCGATGTCGGTTGGTTCAGTAAGAGATAGGAGCGTGTCTGGGTGGGGGGCGCTCCCGAGAGAAGGTGATTGTGTGACATTTGGCGATATTCAGTTCTAGGCAGTTATTTTGGCATTAAGTCGAAAAGCTGTCAAGATCCGATTAGAGAAGTGAGAAGTCGACAGAAGAGCGGATCGTCTTGAAGAGTTTAGTGTCGTCCGCGTATAGAGAGATGGAGGAGTGCTTGACACTGAAGTCTATATCATTAATAGTAAGAATGAATAGGAGGGGTCCAAGCTGATATTGTAACGAGCTTAGGGTTCGCTGGATTAATTATTTTAAATTTATTTTAAATAAGAGCCGTTAAATCGATCCTCCTTGCAAACACTTTATTAGTCTGATAATACCCCTTTTCTCGATACTTCGCTTCTTTACTTATCGCTTCCGTACTTATCGCGTCTTTGACTGCTTACTTCTTACTTCTTACTTCCCGATCTGCGTACGACGTATTTATACCGATTTTCCTCATTCTGATTTGGTGTTTCGTTTCCGTCCGTTCCATAACCTCGAATCTTCTATTGCTCATAGTCTCCAGCTTTCCAGTACTTTCTAGAATATTCTAGTACTTTGTTTCGGACTTTCTAGAATACTCTAGTACTGATTGTCATATGCGTCACAATATCTTACCTCCTTTGGGGTGTTTTCCTTTTATGCTCTCCAAGGCAGGGTGGCCAAATTAAAAGGCGGTTTAATTCTTTATTTATTCAATTATTTTATTTATTTATTTTATTTATTTGTTGTGGCCATTACCTTTGCCTCCGGATTCGACTGATCTCGAATAAAAAAGGGGGTGGCGAAAGGCCGACTGTAGGGAGACAAGGACAAATGTGTCCTTCATTTTGTCTCTGGCTTCTAGTCATCTTGCGATAACCAGAATCACCCCCATCCGTGAGGATGTTGGGCTCGGTCTCGAGATACTCGTATCTAAAGCAAAAGGGGGGAGGAGGTATCTAAGGATAGTGTGGACAGGGTTAGTTCAAGTGTTCTCTAACTACTTGGATGGGGGGATGGTGGGAAAGAAATCGTACAAGACCGGTGAGTCTTGAGTGCGGTAGTGAACGCAGACACGTCTTTGGGGTCTGATAATCTGCGCTTTGGTCGGTGTATGTGTGTGTGTATGTGCTTGTGCTGTCTTGTACTGTGCGTGCGTGTTTGTAGTGTGTCAGCAGTAGACCCTATGGGATGGGTGCAGGAATCCTCTATTATAGATGAGAATGTTGTTGGGAAGGGTGCTTTCTTCAGTTTTGTACTGAAGAAGAAATTGTGGTGGTCTGATCCGACGAGATCGGGAGAGAGAAGGGTCAAGAACGCAAGACTCCCGTACAAGAGGGTTCTCGCTCTTCTGAATGCTTTCGAGGTACTTGTATGCTAATTGTAGCAAGTACTCGTCGATAGGGATAATGGAGGCAGCTTCGTATAGGTGAAAGTTCGGGTAATGGCGACCGTCAGGCCTTCTAGATTGGTTGGTGCATCTTCTGAGGAGTTTTCTTTCGAAAACTCGAAGTCTCTCCATTTGCGCCGAAGATATGCAGGACCGTATAGGAAAGGCGTATGATATTCCAGATCGGTATAGCTGCTTTTAGCAGAAAAGTGCTTGGGCAATTGATTGAGCCAGACAGAAGGCGATGGACAAAGATGATATCATCATGGATTCTGCGCTCTTCAAGTGTGTTTAGATTGATTAGACGGAGCCGGCTTGTGTATGGTGGTAGAATCAGCCGATTTTCCCAGTTTAGTCCGCGGAGAGCGAAGCGCAATTGGGAATGGTTACTACTCAGAATTATAGCTACTGCCTTGGATGGGTTAACTGATCTCGAATCCAAAATGTGCCTCGCTTTAATACTCGGTGGCAACAGAGATTTGTTAAAATTTTATTTAAAAATTCCAAGAAGCACAAACGATTTTGTGTGCTTCAATTGGAATAGGATTCTAGGAAGTGGATTGGAATTTATTTGAATAAATTCCCGGAAGGAGAAATCATGAAATGCATTTAGAATTAGTCATTTCATAATTTCAATGGTTATAGGGAATTGAATCAATGTGCGACAAATTAAGTTTTGGTTTAACTTGTCGCTCATATGATTCACTATGGAAATTAGGTTGGAGTAGTGATTTGGGTGAGAGTAGTGATTTAGGATCACTACACTGTTCTGGGGAACCCTTGACATGGGAAGAAAAGGGTTGGAAAGGGTGGATATAAATCTGACACGGTAGGTTCGATCGTTAAGATAGAAAGAAATCCACTTAATCTTTAGGGGCTCGAAGCCGGGGAGGATAGCTTAAAGAGGATGAGGTTGTGTGAAATTTGTTCGAAGGCCTTGCCGAAATCGGTTGTGCTTACATCGACTTCGTTGCCGTTCTCTAAGGCACGGAGAGCGTGGGATGTGAATTCTACTAGATTGGTGGTGGTCGATCTACCGTAAGGAAACCGTGCTGGTTGGGTGAGATGATGGATTTGCAGCGAAAACATAACGCGTTGTAAAGAATGCCTTCGATCAGTTTTGGAATATGTGACAGTTTGGCGATGGAACGGTAGTTACTAATATCCTTTTCTGGCCCCTTCTTATGTATGGGGATGAAAAAGAGGATTTCCAAATATTTGGGAAGACACCTTGTGTAAGGGATAGATTGAATATCTTTGATAGCAGGAGAGAAAGAGATGATGAGGAACATTTTTTTAAAAGGACAGCCGGAAGTCTTATCAGGTCCAGGGCTGAACTCGTCTTTAAGCAAGTTTAATTTGTCTTCAACTACGTGATGCTGGATAATTTGAGAGATGAAGGGGCCAAGGGAGAATTCGGGCAGGCAAGTGGGGTTAGGCTCAAAAGATTTGTCCATGAAGGATTTTTTAAAGAAAGAAGCAAAAAGATTGGCAGTAGTTTGTGGGTCGGTTGAAGTAATCGTGTCATAGGAAAGGGAGTTGGGATATGTGTCAGATTTACGTTTATAGTTAATAAAGTGGAAACAAGATTTGGGGTCATTTATCAGGTTGTTTTGTGTTTTTGTGAGATAATTGTAGTAAATACATAAATGATTTGTTGGAGACAACGGATAACAAAGTGTTCAGTTTTGCGGATGATAGTACGCTTGTTTCCTCCTTTTCGAGTGATCGGCCGATTGGTGCATCAACGTCGCACCAGCTGAGATGTAGACAGATTGACTCTCTGAACCAGGATCTAGATAAAGTCCTGCAGTGGGGAAAGGCCAATCTTGTCGACTTCAACGCAACGAAGACCCAGTATACAACATTCTCAAAGAAAACCGGATCATCGGTTCCACAGCTGATGATGAGTGGCCGGGCCCTCGAGGCTGGGGAAAGTTTGAGATTGCTCGGCGTCACGGTCTGTGGGAATGTATCATGGCATAAACACGTATCGGGTATCGCCAGATCAGCCTCAGGAAAACTGAGTTATCTTTTTAGAGCCAAGAAATACTTCACTCCGGCCCAACTTCTTCTTCTATATAAATCTCAAATTAGACCCGCGCTCGAATATTGCTCTCATCTTTGGAGCTCGGCTCCTAAACATACCCTCGACCTACTTGAGAGCGTACAAAGACGACCGATCCGCCTGATCGGGGACTCGGCGCTGACGTCGGGACTACAGTAGCTATCACATCGAAGGCGCGTGGCCGACCTCTGTCTGTTTTACAGATATTATCACGGGTGCTGTTCTTCGGAGATTCTTGTCATTGTTCCACGCAATTCGGTCTATATGCGCTCCACAAGACAATCCGACGGATCGCACCCGTTTGTGGTTCATCTCCCGACAGCGCGAACATCCCTGTATCAGAACTCGTTCCGTTACAGAGCGGGGAAGCTGTGGAACTCCCTTCCCACGCGAGTGTTCCCGGAGCGTTACAACCTGCAAATGTTCAAAAAGAACTGCAACAGTTATTTGATGGCATCTCGGGGCGCCCACTCGACGCTATAGGTTCGCCTCTCCCGAGAGAAGTCTAATAAAAAAAAAAAAAAAAAAAAAAAATGAAAATGTTCCACAAATTATTCCTCTTGTTCCGAAGAGTGCGGAGTTTACGGTTGCACCATGGAGGCGATGATACCGATGTCCTATGTCGAAAATAAGGGACATGTATGGAAATGGCATTGTATATTTCCTTATAGAGAACGGCAGTAGCTTCTTCTACCTCTAGGTAATCAAAGCGAAACGCGATTTTGATAAGATGCTCATTTAATAGGCGAAAGTTAGTTTTGCTGAAGTTGTAGGAAAAGTTGACGTGGGTTGGTGAGGTTTGGGATGAAATGTTATAGAAAAGAGCAGGCTTAGGCAATTGATTGAGCCTGACAGAAGACGATGGCCGAAGATGATGGCATGGATTCTGTGCTCTTCAAGTGTATTAAAATTCATTAAAGGGAGCCGGCTTGTGTATGGTGGCAGAGTCAACGGATTTTCCCATTTTAGTCCACGGAGGGCAAAGCCCAAGAAACAACGTTGAGCGCTCGTAATCCTGCGAATGTGAGACAATTGATACTGGGGCGAGACCTGACTAACAATTCTATACTTTTGATACTGGGGGTGAGGTTACTTTCGGTCAGAGATAATGTGTCAAAAGGAAGGGAGTCAGTATTTTGTAAGATCGAATGGGTTTTGGACCGAAGTCTTCTGACATTCTGATAGTAAATGGTTAGGGGGAAAGTAGAATTTCATAGACCCCATAGAATTCCTGGCATTTGTTAAAAGGTGCAACAAACACTCTACTCCATTTTAAGCCACAATTTGCAGGGCAAACAATTGTCCCAAAAACGGGATTTCCACTGCAATATTTGGACAAATCGACAGATCTATACGTCACGTATTCAGCTTCGTTATTAAAAAATAGGAGCATATCCTGCATTTTCCTGATCTCCATGTTCCAATCAAGGTTTCGATCCCGATTCACTTTAAAAGTACACTTTGGACGCTCGGTCAAATAGAGGAAAACGTTCTGTACTCGAATCACATGTGGAACGCTATGCCAAGTTCTCTCGTGGCTTCAATCTACAGGCAATTAAAATAAATGTGCTCCAACACTCCCTTGCAAGCTATTCCATTTTTCCACCTCCGCTGACATTTTGGAGGTATCAAACAATCTCTTTCGTGGGTACATATTATAAGGATATTTATTTATACATATTGTGGCGCATATGACAATCAACTGGACATCTAGCAGGTCTCCAAAACAAAGTACTGGAAAATTGGAGACTATGAGCAGTAAAAACGATAAGTCGCCAGTGAGAGAAGTGTCACCGGAAATGAGAAACGAAAAGTCAGGGGAGAAATGAAGTAACGGTTGTCATTAGCGAACGAATCAATTTAAATAGCAAATTGATTTCACGGCTCTTATTTCATGAGAATAATTAATCCAGCGAACCCTAAGCTCGCTACAATTGGTGTCAGAAGAGTGGGATTAATTATTAGTGAAGGAAATAAGTCTGCGAAAGGTGTGGTGACGATGTCAGATCGACAGTTGGAGGATCTTCGCGTTCCTGAGTTGAGGAAGGAACTTCAGGACCGGAACCTGGATAGCAGAGGACAGAAGCAAATTCTTCGAGAGCGGCTGCAAGCAGCAATGGAGGAAGAGGATATTGATGTCGATACATATCTTTTTACAATTAGGCCAGACTATCCGGATGGAGGAGAAACAGCGAGTCAAGCTGCAGATGTTAATGCAAAATTGGATGCCCGAACGCAGTGGATGAAAGATTTTTTGGACTCGGAAGCGGAAGAATCTGAGGATGAGGAGGAATTGGAGTCACATGAAAGGAAGTAACTCAGGAAGAGCAAAGCTATGGCCGACAGCAGTGAGGAAGAGGAGGAAGAGGACGATGAGGTGTTACGTGAAGAACTGAGGGATCTCATCGATGTAACCCGATTGAAGATGACGACAGTGATGGTGAAGATACTGATGCTTCAGGCCGTTCCAAGAAACGAAAAAAGTGATAATGATGACGAGTTGGACGACCGACTCGAAGACGATGACCATGACCGAATGAAGAGAATCTTGGTTTGAAAGTCGAACGCAGAAAGCGTTTCAAGCGTCTGCGTCGTATACAGGACGAAGAAAGTGATGGAGAGTCACAGGGAAACTGAGGCTGCAGAACATTTCGATGATGATGAAGAATCGGAATTTGATGCTGATGATTTTATTGTAGACGACGAAGGAAGGCCAATTGCTGAGAAGAAGAAGAAGAAAAGAAGACTTCTATTCACTGATGCGTCATTGCAAGAAGGTCAGGACATTTTCGGTGTAGATTTCGACTATGAAGATTTCACTAAGTATGACGAGGACGAATATGAAGCCGAATCGGAAGGTGATGACTACGAAGAGGAAGACGGTATTGGGGAACGTGAAAAACGACCCAAGAAATCAACCAAAAAGAAATCTACCCGAAAGACCACTTTTGAAATATACGAACCTAGTGAGTTGAAAAGAGGTCACTTTACGGATTTGGACAATGAAATCCGTAAAACGGATATTCCTGAACGAATGCAATTGCGCGAAGTTCCGGTTACGCCTGTTCCAGAGGGATCCAATGAACTACAAGATGAAGCGGAATGGATTTGTTGCGGTTCCGCCAAACCCTACGGTCTACTTACCTGAAAAACCCCCATAACTACTACCCAACTCCCTTTAGTTTGCACATGGGCAGGCAAGAGCCTTAACCCAGTCCTCAAAATAAGCTGCTTCGTATAGGTAACGTCCAATGACAATAGTCGCTGGGACGGTATAAAGGTCCGGAATCACACTTTCAATTTATAATTTTTGGACGTAAACCTTTCAGTTATGTTTGCGCTCTTGTTTTCTGGAGATGTCCCATTAAATTTGGCTTTTGAATATCAAATAAGCAAACAAAGAAATCTTACGGAAAATTGTATGCGAAGGGATGCATAAAAAGGTAAGTTTTCTTTACAGGGATTTTAAGATTATAGATGGTGATCTATATAATGCGTGAAGTATTTACAGGTACTAATACTGTTGCATTAGCAAACCAAAGGGAGTTGGGTAGTAGTTATGGGGGTTTTTCAGGTAAGTAGACCGTAGGGTTTGGCGGAACCGCTACAGATTAACAAACAGGCGTTTTGTAAATCAACTATTTCTGAACAAGAGAAATCAACTGATGCTGGAGTACGAGACCGCTATCTTAAGCCACCACATACGGTAGGAACGATCAAGCAAGCTCTTGGTTTTATGCGTAATCAACAGGTAGAGGTGCCGTTCATTGCGTTCTATAGAAAAGAATACGTGAAACCAGAATTAACGTGCGACAATCTATGGAAAATCTATTACTTCGACGCGCGCTGGGGTTTACTGTCAGCTCGAAAGAACAAACTTCTCCAGTTATTTGAAAAGATGCGGAACTACCAGTTGCATACGCTTATGAAATCGACAGATGCTCCAAACCAGGTGATATGCGAGTAATTAAAGATGAAGATCTAGATCGCTTACGTGATGTGGAAACTCTAGAAGAGCTTAAGGGTGTGCACATGCATTTTCTCTTATACTATTCGCATGAGATCCCTAAAATACAAGAGGAATTCCGTCGTTGGGAAAAGGAAGAATTGCGGCAGGCTAGAGCTGACGCGAGAAGGAGAGCATTAGAAAATTTGGAAGAAGGGCAAAAACTTCCACCACCGAACGCCAAGGTGAAAGTGCTACATCGTGACTGACTGGCAACTTTGTTAACCCAGAGGACCAGTGAACTTAGTTCGGGACGAACTAATCTAGGTGGAGGGTAGTGTGACGCATATGACAATCAACCGGACATTTGGCAGGTCTCCAAAACAAAGTATTGGAAAACTGGAGACTATGAGGGATAAAAATGATAAGTCGTCAGTGAGAGAAGTGTCACCGGGAATGAGAAACGAAAAGTCAGAGGAGAAATGAAGTAACGGTTGTCATTAGCGGACGAATCAATTTAAAAAACAAATTGATTTCACGGCTCTTATTTCATGGGAAGAATTAATCCAGCGAACCCTAAGCTCGCTGCAATATGTGTATATATTGTTGCGAGCTTAGGGTTCGCTGGATTAATTATTTTTAATAAATAAGAGCCGTTAAATAGATTTTGAATTAATATAACACTTTATTTGTCCGTTAATAACAACCGTTACTTTTACCGTACACTTAACGATTTCTTGACTTATCGCGTCTTTGACTGCTTACTTCTTACTTTTTACTTACTTCCCGATCTGCGTGCGACGTATTTATACCGTTCCCTCATTCTGATTAGGTGTTTCGTTTCCATCCGTTCCATAGTCTCGACTTTTCGATTGCTCATAGTCTCCAGTTTTCCAATACTTCCTAAAATATTCTAGTACTTTGTTTCGGACTTTCTAGAATATCCTAGTACTGATTGTCATATGCGTCAGAATATATATTGTGGCGCATATGACAATCAGTACTCGAATATTCGAGAAAGTCCGAAACAAGGTGCTGGAATATTCTGGAAGGTGCTGGAAAGCTGGAGACAATGAGCAGTAGAACATTCAAGACTATGGAACGAACGGAAACGAAATGCTGAATCAGAATGAGGAAACGGTATAAATGCGTCGCACCCAGATCATGGAGAGGAGTAAGGAGTAGAAAGTGAACCACTAATAAGTAGAAAGTAATAAGTAAGAAAGTGAAGCAAGCGATAAAGAAAACGTAAGAAGTAAGCAGTCAAAGACGCGATAAGTACGGAAGCGATAAGAAAAGAAATCGTTAAGTGTACGGTAAAAGTAACGGTTGTTATTAACGGACTAATAAAGTGTTAGATTAATTCAAAACCGATTTAACGGCTCTTATTTATTAAAAATAATTAATCCAGCGAACTCTAAGCTCGCTACAATATTATATATATATATATATATATATATATATATATATATATATATATATATATATATATATATATATATATATATATATATATATATATATTGTAGCGAGCTTAGGGTTCGCTGGATTAATTATTTTAAAATAAATAAGAGCCGTTAAATCGATTGTGACATTTTATTAATCCGTAATAACAATTATTACTTTTTACCGTATACTTAACGTTTTCTTTGTAAACACTTTCTTAATTATCGCGTATTTTACTGCTTACTTCTCGCTCGAGACTTATCGCTTGTTTCACGTTCTACTTCTTACTCATGACTCCTCACTATGCTCTGTGTGCGGCGTATTTATACTGTTTCAGCGTTTCGTTTCCTTCCGTTCCATTGCCTTGAATGTTCTACTGTTCCTAGTCTCCAGTTTTCCATTACTTTATAGAATATTCTAGTACTCTGTTTCGGACTCTCTAGAATATTCTAGTACTGATTGTCATATGCGTCACACTACCCTCCGCCTAGATTAGTTCGTCCCGAACTAAGTTCACTGGTCTCCCGGGCCAACAAAGGCCACCAGTCGATCGTGATGCACCACTTTCATCCTGGCGTTCGGCGGTGGAAGTTCTTGACCTTCTTCCAAATTTTCTACTGCTCTCCTTTTCGCGTCAGCTCTAGCCTGCCGCCATTTTTCCTTTTCCTGACGACGGAATTCCTCATGCATTTTAGGGATTTCATGCGAATAGTATAAGAGATAATGCATGTGCACCCCCTTAAGCTCTTCTGGAGTTTGCACTTCACGTAAGTGGTCTAGATCTTCATCTTTACTTACAAGCGTATCATCTGGTATTGAAGCATCTGTCGATTTCATAACCGTATCCAACTGGTAGTTCCGCATCTTTTCAAATAACTGGAGCAGTTTGTTCTTTGGAGCTGACAGTAAACACCAGCGTGCGTCGTAGTAATAGACTTTCCACAGATCGTAGCACGTTAATTCTGGTTTCACGTGTTCTTCTCTATAGAACGCAATGAACTGCACTTCTAGCTGTTGATTACGCCTACAAGCTAGGGCTTGCTTGATCTTTGCCCCCGTATGTGGTGGCTTACAATAGCGGTCTCGACCTCCAGCATCCGTTGATCTCTCTTGTTCGGAAACAGTTGATTTACAAAACGCATGTTTGTAAATCCATTCAGCTTCATCTTGTAGTTCATTGGGTCCCTCTGGAACAGGCGTAACCGTAACTTCGCGCAATTGCATTCGATCAGGAATATCTGTTTTACGGATTTCATTGTCTAAATCCGTAAAGTGACCCCTTTCCAATTCATCATTGAAATGTTTTGCCGCCTCAGTTTCCCTGTGACTACGTTCAGAGCGGCGTTCAACATCGTCTTCGTCGTCGAATAGCTGTTCGTCTATAGCCTCACGTGCAGAACCTTCATCGACGTGCGTTTCCTCTCCATCACTTTCCTTGCCCTGTGTACGACGCAGACGCTTGGAACGCTTTCTGCCTTCGACTTTCAAACCAAGATTTTCTTCAATAAGGTCATAGTCGTCGTCTTCCAGTCGGTCGTCCAACTCGTCATCATCATTGTAAATCCGTTTCAGGGAACGGCCTGAAGCATCAGTGTCTTCATCATCACTGCCGTCCTCTTCAATCGGGTTATCATCGATGAAATCCTTCAGTTCTTCACGTAACACATCATCGTCATTTTCCTCCTTTTCCTCACTGCTGTCGGCCATAGCTTTGCTCTTCCTGAGTTTCTTCATTTCATGTGGCTCCAATTCCCCCTCATTCTCAGCTTCTTCCGCTTCCGAGTCCCAGAATTCTTTCATACACTGCCTTTGGGCATCCAATTTTGCATTAACCTCTGCAGCTTGCGTATCCAATTTTGAATTAACGTCTGCAGCCCACGCATCCAATTTAGCAGTTCGCGCATCCAATTTTGCCATCATAATCCTGAACATCTCCGAAATGTCCAACGGTTGCGAACTCGTCTCCGAATGTCGATCTGCCATCGTCACAATACACTTTCACACACTTATTCACTTAAACAATAATTAATCCCACTTCTGACACCAATTGTAGCGAGCTTAGGGTTCGCTGGATTAATTATTTTGAATAAATAAGAGCCGTTAAATCGATTGTGACATTTTATTAATCCGTAATAACAATTATTACTTTTTACCGTATACTTAACGTTTTCTTTGTAAACACTTTCTTAATTATCGCGTATTTTACTGCTTACTTCTCGCTCGAGACTTATCGCTTGTTTCACGTTCTACTTCTTACTCATGACTCCTCACTATGCTCTGTGTGCGGCGTATTTATACTGTTTCAGCGTTTCGTTTCCTTCCGTTCCATTGCCTTGAATGTTCTACTGTTCCTAGTCTCCAGTTTTCCATTACTTTATAGAATATTCTAGTACTCTGTTTCGGACTCTCTAGAATATTCTAGTACTGATTGTCATATGCGTCACAATATATATATATATATATATATATATATATATATATATATATATATATATATATATATATATATATATATATATATATATATATATATATATATATATATATATATATATATATATATATATATATATATATATATATATATATATATATATATATATATATATATATATATATATATATATATATATATATATATATATATATATATATATATATATATATATATATATATATATATATATATATATATATATATATATATATATATATATATATATATATATATATATATATATATATATATATATATATATATATATATATATATATATATATATATATATATATATATATATATATATATATATATATATATATATATATATATATATATATATATATATATATATATATATATATATATATATATATATATATATATATATATATATATATATATATATATATATATATATATATATATATATATATATATATATATATATATATATATATATATATATATATATATATATATATATATATATATATATATATATATATATATATATATATATATATATATATATATATATATATATATATATATATATATATATATATATATATATATATATATATATATATTTTTTTTTTTTTTTTTAACAAGCATACATTTAAAACAGAACGATTAAATATGTAACATCTGAGTGATATATTAGAATTACAATGTTCCCTGAGAGGGGACAACGGAGTGCAAAGGGTTAAATCACTAAGTGAAAGACTACAATAAGAATGAATTACTGTTTTATTCACAACAACCTTCGACTAAACTAAATCAACTGTTTTTTCTAGCTTCTCCGCGGTGCAACGGACAATGAGCTCCGCCAGTTCGATATCGCCAGAGATCCCATGAAGTATCATTATACAAATCAGGGAAGCACTGAAGTTCTTTCTGAGAAATCAGATTACAAAGGCACATGTAATGCGTTCCGTACCCTCGGGTTTTCTGCTGAAGAGACAGCCACTATTTGGCGAATAGTAGCTGCAATTCTTCATCTAGGAAACATTACTTTTCAAAGTAAGCTCAAAAACCTACTCTGTGGCTTCCTTTCACTTTACATCCATAAATATATCCAATTTTAGGTCAAGAGGACGAACTTACTATCGCCAACAAGTCCCACTTAGCATCTGTTGCAAAACTATTGCAAGTAACTGAAAAGGAACTTTCAGACTCTTTGACTAAAAGGGTAATAGCGGCTGGTGGAAACGTGATGGAAAAAGAGCACAACGCTGTTCAGGCGGAATTCGGAAAGGATGCTTTCGCGAAAGCTATCTACGACCGTCTATTCACTTGGATAATAAGCAGAATCAATCGTGCCATCTTATTCCGGGGCACTAAGACTCAAGCACGATTTAATTCAGTCATCGGTGTGCTGGATATCTACGGTTTTGAGGTTTTCGACTCGAATAGTTTCGAGCAGTTTTGTATAAATTACTGCAATGAAAAACTACAACAGTTATTCATTGGTGAGCTAGAAAGGATCGTCGAATGTTTGAAAATAATAATTCGAGAATATTGTTGTAGAACTCGTTTTGAAGCAGGAACAAGAAGAGTACATGAGGGAAGGCATCGAATGGACCAACGTTGAGTATTTCAATAATAAAGTAAGCTTAACATTTTGTTTAAAACACAGTTCATAAAATGACGCCGTTCCAGATAATATGCGATTTAGTGGAACAACCCCATAAGGGTATCATTGCCATCATGGACGAGGCCTGCCTTAGCGTAGGCAAAGTTACTGACGAAACGCTACTTAGTGCAATGGACAAAACGCTTAATAATCACCCTCACTATACAAGTCGCCAGTTGAAACCAATGGACAAGGAATTGAAACATCGACAAGATTTTCGAATCACCCATTACGCCGGTGACGTGATATACAACATCAGCGGATTCATTGAAAAGAATAGAGACACATTATATCAAGATTTCAAGCGACTGTTACATCACTCAAGAGATCCCAACCTTAGTGCCATGTGGCCTGAAGGTGCGCAAGACATTAAAAAGACCACCAAACGTCCACTCACGGCCGGCACTCTATTCCAAAAGTCAATGACCGACTTGGTAGCGACCTTGCAGAAGAAAGAGCCTTTCTACGTACGCTGTATAAAGCCGAACGATATAAAGAGCCCTTCAGTATTTGACGACTTGCGAGTAGAACACCAAGTTCGGTACCTTGGCCTTCTAGAGAATGTTCGTGTACGACGTGCTGGTTTCGTACATCGCCAACGCTACGATAAATTCCTGCTGCGCTACAAAATGATTTCCCAATATACCTGGCCGAATTTCCGCGCTGGTAATGACAAGGATGGTGTCCGAGTGCTAATCGAGGAAAAAGGATTCAGCAAAGATGTTAAATATGGTCACACAAAGATTTTTATACGGTAAGACGACTTTACGAAATTCGT
Organism: Microdon myrmicae; assembly: GCA_963931805.1. Classification (NCBI taxonomy): domain Eukaryota; kingdom Metazoa; phylum Arthropoda; class Insecta; order Diptera; family Syrphidae; genus Microdon; species Microdon myrmicae. The sequence continues at coordinate 173,770,058 of OZ007497.1, read as the reverse complement.
TGAAAGTATGACTGGATTTTTAACCACTTGATTGTAATTTCAGGTCTCCGAATACTCTCTTCTCACTCGAGTCGCAGCGCAACGAAATGATTCCACACATAGTAACTCTGTTACAAAAACAGGTGCGCGGCTGGATATGCCGACAGAACTACAAAAAAGTGAAGGCAGCCATTATAATTATGCGACACTACAGGGCCTACCGACTTCGTTCATATGTTGCAGATTTAGCTCGAAGATTTCGATGTGCTAAACAAATGCGGGATTACGGAAAGAGCATCCAGTGGCCAGAACCACCTTTGGCTGCGAAGCAAGCGGAACAACGTCTTTGGCGCTTGTTTCAAAACTGGAGAGCATATATGATCCTTCGCAAATTTCCGCGCTCAGAATGGCCACAAATGCGTTTGCAAATTATCGCTGCCAGTGCCCTTAAAGGGCGCCGAAAATATTGGGGACAATCGAGAGATTGGCTCGGTGATTACCTGGCAAACACCCACGAAAACTCTGGATTTACTGCATACAATGCGAGTGTTAAAAACATTAAAAACTCCAATGGATTCAAATTTGTCTTGTTTTCATCGTTTGTTAAAAAATACAATCGGTTTAATAAGAGTGCAGAACGTGCGTTTATCCTTACCGACAGTGCAATATACAAATTAGACGGAGCCAAAAATAAATTCAAAAACATGAAGCGATCGATATTGATCAAAGATGTAAGACACTCCAAGGCGATGGTGCTGCAGTTAAAATAATATTTATTCATTCTCGTTTTAGCTGACCTCAATTAGTGTGAGCACTGGACGAGATCAATTGATCGTTTTCCATTCTCCGGTGAACAACGATCTAGTATTTGTACTACAGGGAGAAAATGCGCCACTCAAGGAAGACCGAGTCGGTGAGCTCGTGGGGATTGTCTGTAAAAAATTTCAAGAGTAAGTAAAACAATATAAAACCAAAAAAATTATGGTTTTTGAATGAGGTTACCACTAGCCTTAGAGTTGTCTTTATACGTGTAATTGCGGCATAATCCTGCAAATCAAACAGATGAAAAGTGATGAGCCGAGATCAAAGTGTGTCTAACCACTGTAAAATTGACCTATTATAAATTCCCTATTAGTGTGAAAGGAGAAAATGTGTGCGTTACAGATCTAAAGCTTTGTCAATTCCGTGAAAGTCAAAACTCCTAGTCTTTCGTATCTCCAGTTCCTTCATAACATGTTTCGAATCTTTAGCGGCGAATAGGAAAATTCTCATGTCCTTCCTTGGAACGGTCTTCGCACTAAATTCTGGGCTTGAATGAAGACGGATGCAGCATCTTCAAATGATCTGAATGGCAGTAATTCTTTAGTGGCACCGTTGAAGTACAGCGGCTCGATCGACTGTCTCGACGCAGCTGTTGCCTCAATGATGTTTCAGACAGCCTCGCTAATGCTTAGGGTAACTCTTGGATGTCGCTCTTGTTTTCTTCCTCGTGAATCAGCATCATTGGTTCTTCCTCGACCAATTTTGATTGGTTAAGCTATAATTTGACCAGTCTGTGGTGAAGTTCTTTTTCAACGGTCTCGGACTCTATTCCGACTCTTTTCAATAGCTGAAGCTCTGCCTCTGGCACCCTTGCCCTTGCCTCTGCGATTTCCAGCTCTCGTCAGACGGCTCTCGTTGCTGTTTTAGCTGCTGCATTTTTTTTATTACACTTCTCAGGAGAGGCGAACCTATAGCGTCGTCCCGGCGCCCCGAGATGACACCAAATAACTGTTGCAGTTCTTTTTGAACAGTTGCAGGTTGTTACGCTCCGGAAACACTCGCGTGGGAAGAGAGTTCCACAGCTTCCCCTCTCTGTAACGGAACGAGTTCTGATGCAGGGATGTTCGCGCCGTCGGGAGATGAACCACAGACTGGTGCGATCTGTCGGATTATCTTGTGGAGCGCATATAAGCCGAATTGCGTGGAACAATACCAAGAATCTCCGAAGAACAGTACCCGGGATAATATCTGTAAAACAGACCGATGAGGCGGATCGTTCGTCTCTGTATGCTCTCAAGTAGGTCGAGGGTATGTTTAGAAGCCGAGCTCCAAACCTGAAGCAAAATATTCAAGCGCGTGTCTAATTTGGAATTTGTACAGGAGACGAAGTTGGGCCGGAGTAAAATATTTCTTGACTCTAAACAGAGAGCACAGTTTTCGTGAGGCTGACGTGGCGATGCTTGACACGTGTTTATGCCATAATACCTTCCCACAGACCGTGACGCCAAGCTTTTCCTAGATTCGAGGGCTTGGCCATTCATCATCAGCTGTGGAACCGATGGTCTACTTTTCTTTGCGAATGTTGTATATTGCGTCTTCGCTGCATTGAAGTCGACGGGATTGGCCCTTCCCCACTGCGGGATCTTATCTAGATCCTGATTCAGAGAGTTCTGTCTACGTCTCAACTGGTGCGACGTAGATGCACGAATCGGCCGAACACCCGAAAAGGAGGAAACAAGCGTTTCGCGTTTGCGATGAGAGTGAAGAACATGTGATTCGAACTAACGTTATGACAGTTAGAATCACCAAAAATTGAACCAATGCTTAACACATTAGGCTACTGGCGCGTGTACGAATTCGATTTCTAAACTCAAGTACACTGAACTGATGTGGAATTGTTATGTTATCGCTATGGTATACGGCTCTGGTGCATTTTCTTATTCGATTTTCGTTTGGTGTTCTTCACTATTTGCTTGCATATTGTGTGTGTATCTGTTAGAAACGCCACAAGCGTACTATCATCCGCAAAACTGAACACTTTGTTATCCGTTGTCTCAAACAAATCATTTATGCGAAGCAAAAACAAGATTGGAGCCAAAATAGAACCTTGGGGCACCTCCGAATTAACAGGATACAGATCCGAACACTCACCGTCCACAACAACCGGGATCGATCGATTTTCGAGGAAGCTCTTCGTCCAGTCGCAAAGCTGCTGGGAAAGAAGTTTGCTCAGCAATGACCCGTGGCATACGTGATCAAAAGCTTTGGAGATATCCAATGCGACCGCCCTTCACTCACCATGCCGCTCAATCGCAGATGCCCATATATCGGTTATAAGTGTCAAAAAATCTCCCGTGGACCGCCTGCCACGGGATCCGTATTGACGATCATTCAGAAGTCCGTTGCACTTCAAATACTTAATTAACTCGGCGTTGATAACGTTTTCCATCACCTTAGGTAACATAGACAGTAATGCTATCGGACGGTAATTTTGTGGGAGACGTTTTTTCCCCGTCTTTGGGATTGGCTGAACTCGAGCGATTTTCCAGCAGGCAGGAAATGTCCTCCGTACATAAGATAAGCGAAAGAGTCTGCCAAGAACCGGCGATAGTTCTGGAGCACAGTTCTGAAGGACTATTGCCGGTATTCCATCCGGGGCGGTTGCCTTCATACAGTCCAGTTCACGAAGAATGTGTTGAATAGTACGTGGGCGAAATCTCACATCCCGCATGGAAGACCGTACCGGCGCGTTCACAGGTGGCTCCAAAAGGCCGGGATCGAGGTTTGAATTCGCGGAAAATAAATTCGCGAACACATCAGCTTTATCCTTTGAATTTGTAACTAACGTCCTGCTGCCTGTCACCAACGGAGGGAAAGAAGAGGAAGCGAAGTTTCTGCTGACAGCTTTTGCCATTGACTAGAAGGAGCGCGAAACAGTCGGGCACCGAAGGAGTTTATTGGTCACTCTGTCGTTGTGAGCTTTCTTCGCGGTATCAATCGCCTGGTTGCACGCGTTTCTGATTCTAACAAAAATTCGTTCTGTTAACATCGGTGGAATTGGAGCGCCATTGTTGAAAAGCTCTATTTTTGCCGCTGTAATCTGCTCACATTTTTTGTCAAACCAGTTCGTTTGATGGAATGTGGAATGTATATCTCCATTTGATGATCAGGCTGACCACGTGGTGATTTTTCGCGTTCATTCCTTTAACATGGGAGCGTGAGAGGTGATGAGGGCCAAAAGTCTTTCCTTTTCGATTGAGCGATATTGACAGGCATTAGAGCATTTATTTTAATTCAAAACCAAATTATACATTTTTCTCTATGTAGGACTAAATGCATGCCCTAGCTTACAACTACTGTTCTTTTGTTAACTTTGCACCTGAAAGGCATACTATATTTAGCGACGTGTATTCCTCTCTTCGTTACAAACCCACCACTAGTTTGGGTGGAATCGTTCTCTTTTAGATTTATCTCTTTCACTGACCACCATACTGAAACGTAGGCGATCTGGAACATTAGAGATGTCGCGATCATGGAGAATTCGTTTATCCCTGCCATCACGGACGGCGTGGTAAATAAGAGGGACTCCATGTTTGTCTTGGATAAGACCTTTTCTATCCAAAAAGGAGAACGCTTCTGGGAGAATGAACCCGTTCTGGAGAGTACTCTCCGCATAGATATTATTAGGATAGAATCCCCCCGAAGTAAGATTAATTTCACTGCACGTTGCCATTGCAGGCGACCACCAATACTATTGATTATGAAGTTATCTATTTTGTTTAGTCCTGATTTGTCGTACAGGACTTTATTGGGATATAACTTCTTACGTTGCGACTCTGGTGTTCTATACATTCCAAGGTAGGAACGGAAACACTGCTTCTTGAACACCCGAAACTTCTCGATGTAGAATGGGGATATGTTATACCATACCGGGCCGCCATAAACCAATACTAGTCGGATGAATGCCGAGTATGAAATTATTTTGACTTTGGAGTTGAAAAGACTACTACGGAATAGACTTCTTGTCATTGCATATGGGTTTTTAGCTGCGGTAAGAGCTGCTGGTATGTGCTTATCAAAGCAAAAATACTGATCATCCCAGATACCAAGGCATCTAACTTCAGTTTTTACTTGTAGGGGAAGATTATTACTTCCTATAATTTATCCCTCGATGCCCTGGACAAGGGCGTTCGAAAAGGATAGTTTCTGTTTTCTGAAAATTGATATTTAATTTCCAGTAGACAGAAAAACATTTGATGCTATTGAAGTCATCTTGCAGAGGTCTGTTGATAACATCAATCTTTTCTCCGTACCTCTACACCACAATATCGTCGGCATATGCATATAATTTAGAGAACCCACTAAACCACTAGTGTAAATGTTCAATTGAATGGAAGAATTCAATGATCCTTGCTGCAAACCGTTTTTGATGTGAAAGGGTTTGTTGAAGATTATGTCTCCACATTTCACCACAAACTGTTTACCCTTTTTTTTTTTTACACTAACGCGCGCACAAAAGGGGATCTCGAAGTACACTTAAATGTGAGAGCACAGTGCGAGCGGATGGAGAGGAAGTGGATAAGGAAAGGAGGTGTCGATGTATATTGGTCTTGAATGTCTAGACATCACAACGACCAGGAAACACATGATCAGACAGAACATGCCACATTCGTATGGTTCGGCTAAAGAATGACTATGTTTATTTGTGCGCCTAATTGTTATGGTATACGGCTTTGATGGATAAGCTTTGATTTTCTTTTGGTGGTATTCTTCACTACTCATTTGCCTCTTGTGTGTGTTATCTATTAGAAATGTCACAGTGTCAATGTACATTGTTCTTAAATGCCTACATACTGCAATGATGAAGAAACACATGATCAGGTAGAGCATTCCACATTCGTATGGCTCGGCTAAAGAATGACCTTCTATGTTTACTTGTGCGCCCGAAGTCCACTTTCAACGTGAACTGATGCGCATTCACAGATTGACGGGTATCGCGGGAAAATGTCTGAAGGGGCGGAACACATTCAGCAAGTTCAGTTGAGCAACGACCATGGTAATATCTATAGAAAAGAGATAGGCATGATACGTTGCGCCTGTGTTCTAACGACGGAATTGATCGACTTACGGCTGGGTCCCCAATAAGTTTCACTGCTCGTTTTTGCATCCTGTCGAGTACGTGTAGTGCATTATTGGATGCGCCTGACCAAATATGGGAGTTGAACTCTATTTTGGGACAAATATACACCTTGTAAATAGTGGCCAGGTTGGATGGAGTGAAGTATCTTTTGCATCTCTTAAGGAACCCCATACATTTGGCTGCACTTTTCGCAGCTTCAAATATGTGGTCATTCCAGTGCCGAGGATTGATAATTCCTTGGCTTCATTGCGGCAAGTGCCGTTCATAGACAGTATATTTACTTTAGGGCTCACCTTTGACGACAAGAGGCAGCACTGAGTTTTTAGAGCATTGAATTCTACTCGGTTAGATAATCCCCACTGATATATCTTGTTGAGGTCATTCAATGTATCAAGCATAAGTTGCTGGTTGGTAGAGATGTTCGAAGAGTTTGAACGGGAGTGTTCGTATGAGTATGAGAAACTCAACGTGCTATCATCAGCAAACGAGTGAATTGGGTTGTGAGTAATTGACAAGAGATCATTTATAAAGATCAGGACGAGAGTGAGTGAGAGTACCGAACCCTGGGGAACACCTGCATTTATTTGATGGGAAACAGATTTGGCACCATCAAGAACCACTTGAATTGAACGGCCAGAAAGATAATCTCTTATCCATTGGATTAGGGAATTGTCCACTCCATATGAATGCAATTTTGACAAAACGGCTGGATGTCAAACTCTGTCGAAGGCTTTTGAAATATCCAATGCGACTACCTTGCTTTCACCGAGGTATTAGAAGGAATGGCTCCACTTTTCGGTAAGGTACGCCATCAGATCTCCTGTGGACCTGTTGCCACGAAAGCCATATTGGCCGTCATTGAGGAGGTCATTTGATTCCAGATAGTTCGAAAGTTGACGGTTGATAAGAGATTGCATAACCTTGGAGAGAATAGAGGTTGGTGAGCTGGGGGGAGAGGTTGAAATTGTGGGTGGGGCTGGGGGGAACTATTTTGAGAGTAGGAGAGGAGAGATAGGATTGCAGGGTAGAGGGGATTATTGGGGGGAGGGGGCGGATTTAGGACGGGTTTATTCTGAGACGTCGTTTAAGAGCGGGAGTGGAGATGTTGATAAGCAGCTAATCCGATCTGGAATATCCTACGCCTTTCCCATATGGTTCTCCATATCTTCGGCTCAAATGCAAAGACTTCGCGTTTTCGAAAGAAACCTCCTCAGAAGATGCATCAACCACTTTAGAACGCCTGACGGTCGCCATTACCCGAACTCTCACCTATACGAAGGTGCCTCCATTACCCCTATTGACGAGTACTTGCTACAATTAGCATACAAATACCTCGAAAGCATTCAGAATAGCGAGAACTTACTTGTACGGGAGTCTTGCATTCTTGACCCTTCTCTCTCCCGATCTCTTCGGATCAGACCACCACAATTTCTTCTTCAGTACAAAACTGAAGAAAGCACCCTTCCCAACAACATCCTCTCTATAATAGAGGACTCCTGGATCTATTCTATAGGGTATACGCTAACATACCACACGCATACACGCACGCACAGTACAAAACAGCACAAACATACACACACACCGACCAAAGACGTGATCTACCTTCACTACCGCACTCCAAGTAGTTAGAGAACACCTGAACTAACCCTGTCCACACTATCCTTAGATTATCAGATTAAGTGAAGAACAAACTAATAGCCCGATATCACATGGATGTTTAAATAACCTAATCTTTTACATATAATTTTTTAAATTCATTTTTTAAAATTCGTTTCAGCATTAATAACCGAGAACTACGTGTCAATGTTAATCCGTCGATACAGTGCCGTTTAGGAGGTAAAATGCGTACTATTGTGGTGGAAGGTGTCACAGGAGTGGAAAATCCAGTTTTTCGACATTCCGCAGGTACGATTATTTTGGACGTTCCATCATCGTATTGTGTTTAAAGGTTCTTCATACGTTTGTTATTTATTCTTAAGCTGCTTATTTATTTAATCTACGTACCCTAATTATTTTCAAAGTTCTGCAACTATACCAAAATTTATTTCAATCCCTTGCAAGGTGTTCCTTATCTTTCTTGTACTCTATTTCCTTCAACTCAAACCCTTTATGTTTCAATGTCTAACTACTATTTCCGTTCCCAAGCGTCTAATGTGCTTAAGTGCAAAGTGTTTAAGAAAGTATTATAAGTAAAATCAATGTGTCAGTTTTAAGTTAACCATCATGCATTTGCTACTAGAATTATAAGAATAAGTGTGTTTTTAAATTGTATATTAGCATGTTCGATTATAGCAGACAAAAATCAAAATGTTGAATATAGGAGGTAAGAATAGTTTTAAGAAGTCCATACAATATTAAAAGAACACAAGGCACGATATGTCGGACATCTTCATCAGAGATTTCGTTAGTTTTCAGAGTTTAAAATCGAGATTTCAATTCACTTGAAATGTAAATTTAGAAATTTGTTATACTAGCAAAATAGCCAATCATTTTATTACTCTTGATTTTATTCATAAGAGTAGAAGTGTAAAAATCACTAATATATAATTTGTTCACGTAGATTAATTATATAACATAAAATTGTGTAACACACAAATCAAAAATTGTTTCTGTTACTAATTTTTACTCATGGAAAAAGAAGCAAAACATCAGTTTCTTTTTGCTATCAAAGGCGACGCTTGTAATCAAAGTTTATCTTTGTTAGAGTACTTAAAACAATGTTTAAAAAAATTTAGTAATTGTTACCGGTGCCATCCGAGAAAGTAGTAATTCAATTATACACAACGAACATGTTTTTTTTTTATACACACATTTGTATTTTTTAAAATATATGTTTTTCGATGATGATTTATTGAAGTTAAATGTGGTTTTTGTATTTATACATATTTTTGTATTCCCTTCTTTATTAGATGCACATATATCTATGTTTTTAACATTAAAAGAAAACAACAAAGAAGATAAAAAGTTCTTAAACTTTTGTGATAAAAAAGAGAAACGAAAATGAATACTGTACGAGAAATACAATGCACTCGTTTTTTCGTTAAGTTTAATTTAGTCGTAAGTTTTTATATTATATTTTATATAGTGTATTGTCAATGAATATTAAAACAATGCAATAAAAGTGCAAAGTGCTTAAACTAAGCTTAAACTGCGATTGGAACAGATCTTTCATTAAAAAGGGCTCTACACAGTGCAACAGGTAAGTTTCGAGGACTGATCGTGAAAACATCATTGAACCAAATTATCTGAATATTTGTCGATTTATCTATTCGAAATATTCTCCAGTAGTTCCAATACACTTATTACAGTGATTCTATACTGATTCTGTTAATGCACATCGGAACAATAACCACTGGGACAACACGTTTCAGCTCAACCATAGTTACCCCACTTCTGCTGCCAAAGCGTCCACCAGTTTCCCGGTACAAACACTAACATTATCGGTTCAACCCGCTCCAGTGCGCCGCCCTCATCGACCGAATTCAAACAAACAACTCGATCATGTGTTTACTTAGTTAATGCAAGGAATCGAATCAGTTTGGTTGATGACGGTAATAAGAAAGCGAACTGTGCGCGCTCTTCACGTGGTAAGCATCATCATCATCATTGGCACTACAACCGGGATCCGGTCTAGGCCCTATTTAACAAATCTCTCCACCGGTCACGATTTTGAGCCGATGTCATCCAGTTTGGCACTCCCAGGCTCTGGGCGTCTTGGTCTACGCCATCCCTCCATCGCAGACAAGGTCTGCCGCGCTGTCTCCTTCCATACATTCTGCCACAAAGGACTTTCCGGGCAGGCTCCTCTTCGCTCATTCGAGCTAGGTGTCCCGACCACCGCAGTCTACCGAGCTTGATTTTTCTTACAGTATTAGCTGCAAGTTAGATCGCGCACAACTCATGGTTGTAGCGTCTCTGGAATCGTACTCCCTCACATACGGGCCCAACAATTCTGCTTAAGACCTTCCTCTCTAATGCGGCTAAGAGTTCAGAGTGTCTTTTATTGAGCACCCAGGTCTCGGATCCATACATGAGTACCGGTAAGACACTGTTGCGGATTCGCACTGGACACAACCAGCGAAATCGCGACTGAATGCTACCCTTGGCAACCAAATAACAAATGTCAGCAACCAGCTGACATAATCGAATAACTGGTTGTCAAGGAATCAATTAAAAATAAAGTTCTTCTTGAATTAGCTATTGACGAATACAGACCATAGATACGATATTAATCCTTGTACATCAGCGGAATCATCATAAATAAAAGCATTTAACAACGTTTAACGTATTCCGAGTTGTTATTGTAATTAGCAGAGGTTCTTCTTGGGTTCCTGATAATATCTATTCCCCTGGCACAGAGGTAACATTGTAATTTCTCCAACATTTCAATTGGAAGTTTGTTTCAGCATAAAACTATACATCGTGGCACACCAGGAGCAGTTTGGTGGTCCTGACATCATCCCCACGGCGCACCAACAAGACCGTTGTTAGTGGAAGTTACGTTCAGCGCTTGTTGAACGTAAATACATGGTCTTGTACAGTAGCAGCTTGAATGTTCTGGATAAATTTCGGGATTTAAAGAGCCTTGATAGACCATGGTAGGTTCTGTTCGATTTGATCAGCCATTTGCGTCTTTCTTCTTCCATATTGTTATCGGCTGATACTATTGACGCAAGGTAGTTAAATGATTGTACCACTTCAAATTCGTGCTCCACTACCCTGGTAGTTTGACCAGCGTTAGGTCTTCTCTTCGCAGAAGCTGCCACCATGTACTTATTTTTTCCCTCATTAATGTGTAGTCACAGTTTTTGTGCCGCCTGCTCGATCTAGGTGAAGGAATCCTGTACAGGCGAATCGGATCTACCGATGATGTCGATGTCATCTGCGTAGGCAAGTATCTGGCTGGACTTGGTGATAATAGTCCCTCTTGTTGTAACGCCAGAGTCACGGATTGCTTTCTCGGACGCCAGGTTGAAGAGGAGGCAGGCCAGACCGTCCCCTTGTCGGAGTCCATTAAATATGTTTATTGGTTTTGACAGCAATCCCGCTAGTTTTACTTGACTAGTTACGTTGGTCATGGTCAACCTACAAAGTCGTATCAATTTGTTTGGAATGCCACACCCTCTCATGGCATTATATAGTTCTACCCTAGCTATGCTGTCGTAGGCTGCTTTAAAGTCTATGAGTAGATGATATAATGGAATCTTAAATTCCAGACATTTTCCCATCGCCTGCCTAAGGGTGAATATCTGATCAATCGCTGATTTGCCTGGGATGAAGCCACACTGGTATTGACCTTAGCGTATGGGGCTATGCGATCTTGTAGGATAGTGCAGAGTATCTTATAGCCGGTACTCAACAATGTTATACCACTATAGTTGCTGAACAGTATGATATCTCCTTTCTTATGTATGGGGCAAATTATTCCACGACGCCAATCTTCCGGCATCTCCTCTTGCTCCCATACGTGCACCACGATCTCATGAATTGCGTGATGTAACGCTGTCCCTCCTTGTTTGATCAGCTCAGCTGGTATGCCACCAGCTCCGGGGACTTTATTTGATTTGAGCTGTCTTATGGCTTTTAAAGTTTCCTCAATGCTTGGTGACGGCAGCATTTGGTCTTGATTTTGCATTGGTGGAGCTTCCAATTGTTCTGTGAGCTGAACATTTAGCAATTCATTGAAGTGCAGTTCCCATCGGTCCAGAATGCCTTCAGGATCGGTGATCAGATTACCCTTTTTATCCTTGCAGTAAGTGTAGCGTGGTGTGTACCGCGTCATACTGCGGATTATTTGGTACAACTTCGCCTGGTGCGGACCTCGCTCTCTACTTTTCTCTCTTTGACAGCCAAGGCTTTTTTCCCAGGCACTTTTCTTTTGTCTGTGAAGTCTTTTTTCAGATCTTCTGAGCTCTTTGTAGTTATCCTCGAGTACCCGCGTCCTATGAGACTGCTGCATTGTCCGGTATGCAGCATTCTTACGTTCAGTCGCTAGTTTGTAGTCATCATTAAACCAGTCGCTCCGATCTGTACGACTACTGCCTAAGATGGAGTTGGCAGTACTAATGACAGTATTTTTAAGGCGTGTCCATTTCTCTTCTACGCCAGGCATTCTGGCCTCAGGACTTACTCTCCCTCCGTCGAGCTCTTCGAGGGCGAGTCTTAGCGTATGATCCGCGGATGCAATACGTCTCCGTAGGGCAATCCGCGCTCGGAAAACTGTACCAACAAGATAGTTGGCACCTCGGTACGTACGTACCGTCATTAGACTCAAGGAATGGCGGCAATCTATCAACTCGTGGTTAATTTGGTTGCGAGTGGCTCCAACAGGTGATACCCAGCCGGCTTTGTGGATATCTTTATGCGGAAACCTGGTACTTGCAACGACCTAGTTCTTCGATGAGTCGTAGTCTATTGTCATTAGTGTTCTCATGCAAACTATGGGAACCTACGTAGTGCCTGAAAACCGGCTTCCAACCTATTTTCGCATTCCAATCACCAAGAACGATTTTCACATCGTATCTTGGGCAGGCCCGTTCGACGTTCTTGTAGTATTCTTCTTTTTCGTCGTCAGGCGACTCCTCTGTAGGTCCGTGAACGTTTATGGGGCTTATGTTCTTAAACTTGCCTCGAACGCGAAGAGTGCATAGCCTTTCGTTTATTGCATTCGAACCGATGATGGCAGGCTTCAATTTTTGGCTGACTAGAAAGCCTACCCCGAGCACATGGTGTTTTGCATGACAGCTATAATAAATGTCATACTAGTTTTTTTTTTTTTTTTGAATAACACCATTCCCCATCCATCTTATTTCTTGTAATGCTGTTATGCCAGCCTTATATTCGGACAGGGCATCGGCTAGCTGCTGTGTAGCTCGAGCTCTGTATAGTGACGCTCCATGAGACAATTCTCAAATCGTTTAGCCATTTTTGTTTCCGTGGTCGTCGTAATGTACCCGGTCCATATCCCAGGCTTGTTAAAATGTCTATAATTTGTTTTTCCTGGCAAGGTTAATAGCCTTGTGCCAACCTCTCTCAGGATGTTGCTGCATGCAAAGGTTCAGTACTTGGCGGGTGCCAAAGTAGCTATCCAGGGGTGTTGACTGCATGTCAACTTGGATTGAACAGGCACAAGGATCGTCGTGGCCTTCGCCGGGTTGGAGGCAATCAGTGATTTTGCCTTATATGTTAGACTATCTGAAAAGAGAGAAAAAGGGCAATAACGTTAATTAATTAATTAAATGTCGTAGTCGTTTCTTTGATTAACACCACTCCCCGTTCATCTTATTTCTTGTAATGCTGTTATGTCAGCCTTATATTTGGACAGGGCATCGGCTAGCTGCTGTGCAGTTCGAGCTCTGTATAGCGAGCGGACGTTCCATGAAAAAATTCTTAAATCGTTTAGCTATTTTCGTTTCCGTGGTCGTCGTCGTGTATCCGGTCCACATCCGAGGCTTGTTAAATTTGCCATAGTAATTTGTTTTTACGAGCAAAATTATTAGCCCTGCGCCAACCTGTCTCAGGATGTTGCATTTGTTCACTACTTGGCGGGTGCCAAAGTAGCTATCCAGGGGCTGTGGGGTTTCTTCAAGGCGCCGAAGAACCGCCAATCGCTTAACCCCACCTAACCTGCAATTACCATTACCATAACTTACCTGCACCTATTTTACGCAGCTTACCTGTACATGGGCCGTTCCAAGCCCTCCTTCGAACGGTCATTCCTGGAAACATAAATTCATGACAAGATTATCATCTTGCCATGACATCAAACCATAGCATCAACCGAGCTACCTCGGTGCATCCGTCATGAATCGACCGAACAATGGGCGGCACATGTCCACCAAACACACGCCAACCTTTCCGTGTGTTATCGTTTCACCCATCCATTGTCCAAGAAAACATGCCGGGCTACTTGCTGGCTTACACATCTGCAAGCCAGATTTCCAACGGCATGCCCTACGATCTATTTTTCGAAGGGAAAAAAAGATCAAATAAGCCATTGGCCTGCAAGTACGCATATTTGTTTGCATACCAGCATGACCAATTATACGATCCGTTGCCGTATCGAGGAACGATCACCAGCATCGGTCATGACTAAGGATATGTTACCCAAACAACGAGTAGCCACGATTCTCACGCTGGCTATCGAAACGGCTTTCGTTTACCCAAAGTAAACACAAGAAAATATTTTTGCCTGTCGGCAACATCTCTAGGATTAACGTATCCTAAAATAATATGCACCCATGCATCGTGACCTCGATCGTCTCCTCGAGGTCTGTTGATTTAAGACCAACAGAATAGGAAACCAATTCCTATGATTTATGACGGTATGTTCCCCCAGCCTCACTATCCCATCTACCCTGTGCCTAGCCAGCGTGGGCAAAGGCTCTATTGACTTAACGTCAATCATGGAATTTATCCTTATCAGACGGCGGCGATATGCCCGGTCCATGCATCGATCAGCATGTTTGACCTGTGGCATATGTGTTTTTCCTTTTTTCCCTTTTTCCCTTTCCTTCGCTAAAGACATCCGATTGTTTTGGATAATATTCATGCGAACCTTCCAATGGAATGAAAATCGTTTTTCATTGGTCATTGGGGGCGAAGGAAGGATTGTTTCCCCTGCGATGGTGTGCGTCGAAACCCATCGCAATCCCCGAGGGTGGGTCAATGTCGCCCAGCATCGAACAGTCAGATTTCGTCCCTTTTAGTGTGCACACGTTCTATACTAGTCGTGTTAGGATCGGTAAAAGTGTATACGATGCCGAGTTCGTAATTAAGTACCGCTTTGAGTCTTGTGCGTGTTTCTATTTTGATGCCGAGTTTGAGTAAAGTCTTGATTTTTTTTGCAAGCCACTAAATATAACCATATCCGCTGTGAAAGTGTTAAATCAAATAAGTTAAACGCGGCCGCCACCTTATTAACGCTAATATGTACCGCTGGTTCTAATAAAAAGAACGCTTTATTATAAAAAGACACTGTGCTAAGGAGTAACAAATCATCAAGTGAACATTAATAAAAAGACGTTTTATAAATAGAATAAACCATCTTGTTTCAATTCATCAACTTTCACCAGAGTGTTTAGTGTTTTGTTCTAACATCAGTGGGTGTTTTTATGGAACCCGCATCCTTGCTGATGCCATCGTAAAAACTACCTACAGGGTGTCACGTGGAGACTGCATTTCAAGTTGGATTGAACAGGGACAAGGATCGTCCTGGCCTTCGTCGAGTTGAAAGCAATCGGAGACCTTGCCCTGTATGTTCGCTCCCATCCTCCAAATTCAAATTAAAGGGTTTGGTAAAATCTGGATAGATTCACAGTGGCGGCGAGACCAACCTTTATTATATCAAATGCTTGTTGGCATTTGTCTGACCAGGTGAATTTAACGCCCTCCCATAACAAGTTTGTTAAGGAACGTACTATTTTCTAAAAATTTGGAACAAATTTCCGATAGTGATTCGCCAAGCCTAGAAACGATTGTACATTCTTTATCGTCTTGGGAATAGGGATATCCCTGACACTAGCAGTCGTATCGGGATTTGGCATTGCCCTTTTGGCAGAAGAAACGTGTCCCAGATATACTACTTCCTTTTGTAGGAACTTGTATTTCCGGTTGCGGTTTGAGGTTGTGGTATCTCATTTGTTCGAATACTTTCCGAAGTTTGTCATTATGGTGTTCTAGGTTTTTCCCATTTAAAACCACGCCCTCTAGATAAACAAAGCATCCGATACCTTGCAACCCGCTTAGAACATGGTCCATGAGTCTCTGGAACGTAGCCGGTGCTCCCTTTAAACCGAATGGAATACGTTTGATCTCATAATGCCCGTAATTTGTGCTGAACGCTGTCTTATCCCAATCCTTCTGGTCCACTAAGATCGAGAGTGGAAAAATAGCTTGAGTGTCCGATCTGGTACAAATGTCCTTTATTCGAGGGAGAGGGCACGCAACAGCAATTGTTGTGTTATTTTTGAAAAATGCTATGTTATTTTAAAATTGGTTGTGTGAAGTTTGAAATATGTTGGGTTATTTTTGAAATGTTCAATATTATATATTTTTATTTAAATGAGCTGTAGAATGTTTCTCGATATATATTATATTCAATGTGTGTTTTAGAAAATATTGCGCTAAAATGTTATGGAAATATTTCTTGGAGATACTGTTAAAGAGTGTTCGGTTATGCAAAAGAAATGTTCATATTCTATTGGGTTGGGTGATGTGATATAATGCCAAAGTAATATATAGTTTTTTGATTGTTTTATAATGTGCATTAATAGTTGTTTTAAGTAGTATATTAATGTGGGGGGAAGTATTTTAATGCGGCATGAACTATTTCTGGAATGGGGCGCAGTTGCGCCAAGTGGTGCTATTTTCTCCGATGGTATTACTATTTAGGGATAATTAAAATTCCATACCTGGTTTTACCGTTAGTACCCGACCGTCCCTCGGCTTCCTCCTTGGTCTCTCCCCATGTAAAACTCACAACATGTAATTTCCTTTTTGGTTTTAACAGTTCAGTTAACATTTTATTGTTCAAAAAGTTTGTACATTTAGTTTTTTCCTTTTTGTTATCGCTGGTACCACAATCGAAAGTCAAACATTTTTTCTCATTAAAGGTAATTGTCCTTGTGGGCTTCTTCTGGTCTCTACACAGTCAAACATTTCACGCGACATTTAACTTCGACAGGATTTAAACATTCCCGTTCACAATTTATTATCACAATGGTTACATTAACGACGTCACCAACATAATCTCTCTTTCTTCTTTTTCGACTTTTATACAAAACATCTAACGATTATCACAGATCACATCTAAGTACGAAGGTTGCCTCTTATGTTTCGGGATTTGGCAACCCTAGTGTTCCAATCCGGCATTTGACAGCTCTGTCGTAAAGTTGGACATTTTTGAGGTTATACGCACTCAGAACGTTTTGACATACGAGCGCTATTTGTGTTGTTCACAGTAACTTAAAAGATTCATCTCGGCCCAAAAATGGAATTAAATCGTCAACATTTTCGTGCGATTATTTTTTACAACTTTCGGCGTGGATTAACTCAGCAACAGTGCATGGATGAACTTAATTCAATTTTTGGCGATGAAGCTCCATCAAGGACCAGTGTTTATCGATGGTATGGTGAATTCAATCGTGGTCGTAGTTCACTCCAAGATGAATTTCGTGAAGGTCGTCCAAAATCAATTGTTGTTCCGAAAACCATTGATGCTGTGCGCGAACTGATATTGGAAGATCGTCATGTGACCTATCGTGAGATTGAGACAACCTTAGGCGTTAGTGGGACCAGCATACATTCAATATTGCATAAACATTTGACTGTCAAAAAAATTTGTTCGCGTTGGATCCCACACAATTTGTCAATCGCCCAAAAAAAGGCTCGTGTCAATTGGTCGAAAGAAATGCTCAAAAAATACGGTCGCGGTGCTTCGAAACACGTCTATGACATCGTGACAGGTGATGAATCGTGGATTTACGCGTATGAGCCCGAAAGTAAACAGCAGTCGACTGTCTGGGTGTTTCAAGATGAGCCAAATCCAACAAAAGTTGTTCGCGCACGAATCACTTCCAAGCAAATGGTCGCCCGTTTTTTCGAAAAAACTGGACATGTCGCAACCGTACCACTAGAACAACGCAGTCAATTCTGCGTGGTACACAACCATTTGTTTGCGTCTTCTAAGAAATCAGGAAAACCAACCGCCGAAGACGGATCACTCTTCACCACGACAATGCGAGCTCTCACACATCGGCTGCGACAACTGCATTTTTGAGCACCCAAAACATCGATTTGATGGGTCATCCGCCGTATAGTCCTGACTTGGCACCGAATGACTTCTTTTTATTCCCGTACGTAAAAAACAAACTGAGCGGTCAACGTTTTTCGACACCTGAAGAAGCGGTTGCTGCATTCAGAATGCATGTGTTGGAGATACCTCAATCAGAGTGGCAAAAGTGCTTCGACAATTGGTTCAAACGCATGCAAAAGTGTATAGATCTTCATGGGGAATATTTTGAAAAACAATAAAGTGATTTTCGATGATCAATATTTGTTTTTGTTCTCTAATCCCGAAATATAAAAGGCAACCCTCGTAGAACCGCTTGCTAACTCGCTCTCCATCGACTTTTCTGAACAACACCTCCAACAATATCTTTTAGACTGCCTTCAAGCAGCACCACTCGCTAGCTCATTCCCGAATCGACTTGTGGGGGTTCTTTAAAGCCCGCCCGAAAAACTACCCAATTCCTTAACCCAACACCCCATTCCCAACCTGCAATAGAAGACATTTCGCTCACCTGCAATCCAGCAGCATCAAGCTCTCTTTCAAACCATTCCTCACCTGTAATATAACCCACGGCAAGATCATCATCTTGCAATGGCATCAAGCAACATCAATTTCATCCAAAAGCATTTTGGTTCACATCCTTCGCGAATCGCTGGGAATCTTATCGGTTCCTCTTGCCGGCAACCATGTCCATCATGTACACAGTAGTTTCCCTGTGTACACATGCCCACCCAACCGTTGGCCTAACGACCAAGCCATGGCAAGTTGCTTGCTTACACAACTGCATGACCAATTGCATGATCCGCTGCCCTATCTAGGAACAATCATCGCAATGGTCATGTGGCGTCTCTAACAGATACACACAATACACAATCAAACAGTGAAGAACACCGAACGAAAATCGAATAAGAAAATACATCAAAGCCATATACCATAGCGATAACAAAAATAATTCACATCAGTGGAATATACTTGAGTTTGAAAATCGAATTCTAAAATCGGCCAGTAGCCTGATGTGTTACGCTTAGGTTCAATTTTTAGCGATTCTAACTGTCATACCGTCAGTTCGAACCACACGTTCTTCACTAATCATTCGAAACGCTAAAGTCATGTCTCACGAGTTGTTTGCCTAATCAACAAGCATCCATTCTCGCGCTTCCTATCGAAATCGTATTTCTGTATACATAACATACATGCAGAAGAAGCCGATTCGATCTGTCCGGCAATAATCCCATAAGCAAATCCCTTTTAGTCTTTATAGAACTAACATTTGTTTGTACAGCTGCCCTGGTTGGATTCTGTTCTTCGCATCCAATCTCCGATGCATTTTCGTTTGTCCTTCCTTCCAGTGCATGAACATACAACAGATCTGCACGATCACCATGGGAATCTTTCCAACGAAACCACAGGCCGACTTTTCATTGTTCGCCGGGCGAAAAAAAGATTTCATCCCCTTTTTACCACGCCAGTGGAAATCCACCTCAACGACGGGTTAGCTCTGCATCATGCAGGGCGACACGAGGAGTCAGATCTTAACCATCTAATCGGACACACGTGTCGAGTTCACTGTGTGTAAAAGTCAAAATTGCAACCATCAGCGCGCGCGCACAGATGAAGCCGAATCATAGCCGCGAGTTTAATTTTTGCTAATAAGAAGGATTTAGAATTCAGTTTTCTCCCTTTTCGGAAACCCCTTAAGTGGAATCGATATATGAAAGAGAGATTGGGTGATGCATTACAGTGTTACTTGCTCAGTTAAAACTATTATTATAAACAGTTCACTTTGCAAAATACAACATTTTTGTCAGTTTAACTAATAAATGATCATAAACGATTCGAGTGAAATAAAGAGAACGCTAACATTAAAATTACCCAGTGCCTTTTATTCATCCTTGTGGTGTTTGGATTGTTGAGTGACTATTTTTTTTATTTGCAAAGAAATTCTCGGTGAGT
The DNA here is from genome assembly GCA_963931805.1 of Microdon myrmicae. Classification (NCBI taxonomy): domain Eukaryota; kingdom Metazoa; phylum Arthropoda; class Insecta; order Diptera; family Syrphidae; genus Microdon; species Microdon myrmicae. The sequence continues at coordinate 173,750,433 of OZ007497.1, read as the reverse complement.
GTTTTACTGAACCCGCCCACAGACTCTCTGAACAAAACGGGAAAAGACCGTTACCAATTCGAAAAAAGACCGTCGCAACGGTGCCCCATCCACACTCCGTCTCTCTTTTTCTTTGTTCTATTCCCCGCTCCAACGAAGGTTTCTGTTTTTTTTCTCTCTCTTTTGTTTCGACGATGGTCATCTTCGAAACTAACCGAAGACACCACCGTCGAAGAGAAGCTGGGTTTACACACTAGCTGCATTCGATCAGAACCACAACTCAGCTACATGTAATTGGCTTTCAAACCAAGCTCAATTGAAATATAATCCAATTCAAGTCGGTTATTTTTGTTTCGTGTTTCTCTAACTACACTTAAATTAGTTAAATTTTCTATTTACAATGCAGCTGAGTTTAGGCCCCGCTAGAACAAGGACGATGGAACGGTTACTCACGTAACGGCGAAGGGGTTTCATCTACCGTTTGCGGGACACGGCTAAGTGCATCTGCATTGGTATTGTACCTACCGGGTTTGTACTCGATTAAGTAGTCAAACTCAGATAGTTTGTGATGAAATCGGGTCAGGCCTGAGGTGGGGTCTTTCACGCCGAACACTCCCTTCAACGGTTTGTGGTCCGCGTAAACGGTAAAACAACGTCCCTGTAAATAGCAGCGGAAGTTGGCCGCCGCCCATACAATGGCTAGCAACTCTTTTTTGATAGTCGTATAGTTCCTTTCCGCTCTATTCAGGGTGCGACTAGCATAGGCGATAGACTGGTCTTTGCCTATCTCAGTTTGGGAAAGGAGATCTTGTGCGGCTCCACAGTGGTTTAAATTGATTTGAATGCCCTTAAACTTGTCCATTTTTATTGAGAAGATTGGATATCGCGTTTTTAAATGCTCGGCATTTGTAACTCCCTGTTGAGTGGTGGTTACCGCCTTCGCATCGTGATTCAAAGAACATGCATTTGGGTTGTGCTTTACAACCCATTGCTTTGTGGCCTTTTTCTCCGCATTTCAAACAGTTTTCCGAACGATCTGCTTCGGATTTGCAGAATTTCGCCACATGACCGTATTGCCAACATCTGAAACATCGTGTGGGTGCGATGTGTTCTCGAAGTCTGCATCTCACCCATCCAACCCGTAGGAATCCTGTAGCCAGCAATATACTAGCTTTTTCTCTTGGTAAGCGGATCATGGCAGCCTGCGTGAGTTAACACACCCAACTCCCAACTAGAAGATAAGATTCATCAAATCACAAACCTACACCACAATGTTATAGAAAGGATGACCTCCAACGTGATCAACATTGAAGATAGGATTCATTGCTGCACCCGACATGACACGGCTGTCCAAACAACGCAACAGATAAGCCTTCAGCATTGTAGATAGGTTTCACTGCACCAGCTGTCCAAACAATGCAACAGATAAACCTTCTGCATTGAAAAAAGGATTCAGTGCTGCACCCGACATGACACTGCTGTCCAAACAATCATCGAACAGGATTAACAAAACGATCCCACGACCCAAATGAAGTGTGAGATAAGAAATTGGAGAAACAACAAAAGATGACTAGAAAAGGGACATAGGCGAACGGTGGAATAAGTTAGTCAGGTTTCATCGAGTGATGCGTGCAGATACACATAGTATCTAGAATACTTTGTAAAGATAGTTTTAAGACAATAAAGTGTAAACGTTTTTTAATTAAATAAGAAGACATTAATTCGTGCCATCTGGTTTCCTTCTTAAGCTCTTTACCGCTTCCTTTGGGATCGCATTCAGCGCAGGGAACTCTCTAGCGATCGCTATCAGGATTTTCTCCACAGTGGTCACCTCATCTAAATCACGACACTCAACCTTGATTTCCTGTGACACTGTTTTGACATTAGCATCTTCCTTTTGTACTTGTTGTACCTTTGCTTTCAGTGTCTCGGTGGTGGCCTCTGGTCGGCGTTTCAGTTCTAGCAGCAATTCCCCTTTTGCTGTCTTTCGAACTTTATTTACGCTATTTCCGAGTTCACTTAGCTCGGGCTTGGCCTTCATAAACTTCAGTATATCCGCGTATGTTTTTTCCCCGGTTTTGGATATTATTATAGCGTCCGGGCGTGGTCACCTTCTTTTCATAATGTTGGTATCACCTTTTGGAGTCTCTTCATCCTCCAACCTCGCATCCTTCTTCCATTCCCCTCTGACCAATTGTAAACCAATTATAATTGGGTGACTTAACATTGATCTGCCCCGGGACCCTGCTTACGTCTGTGTGCGGGTTTTGATTTGGCCGGATTTACAGGTTTGCATCGCTTGCTTCAGCCGGCGCAGGTGGTTTCCTTAAGCGATTTTTCACTTCCTTATCGTAGAGGCAGCCTATGACCTCGACCAGCTCTCGCACGGCATTAGTAATATGCCTTTCCTTCTTAATTTTGATCGTTCTCGTTCATTCCGCGATCCGCTCTCCGAGCTGCCCGAACACCAAAGGACCATCACGGTTCTGACCCGCGCTCGTCTCCAAATCTCCACTGCTTGTTATCTGCGAAAAGCGAATACTGTGCTGCACCTCTATACTTTATCACCGATTGCCGGAAGTTCAATTGTCAATAAACAAAACTTACCCGATGATGAAACAACTACAGTGTATTTTTTTTCCAATTTTTCACGCTGGTTATTCACTCACTTTTTTTTCTCTTCAAATTTCCACTTTTAATTTTCACCTTCACTTATGGTATTAATCACCACTTATTGTCTGTTCTAATTGCACTGGTACTGTCTGTTGCTGTTTGTCTGTTCGATTCTCGCGTTTTTTTTCTTTTTGTTTCTCGGCACTGTCCCCGTTTGTGTCTTTTGTGTCCACTTTTTATTTTTCTGCGCGTGTCCGTGCTGTTTGGGTGAGATGATGGATTTTCGGGTTCTGGGGTGTAGTAGTCTGTACTTGTTGACCGCATTTGTCGCTTGAATGCCTGAGGCCCTGTGCATTTTTCTTTGTCTGAACTCTCTTCCATTCTGTATTGACCGTGCAGGTCGGTGGGGTATGGTGGTGGCGTACAGTCTTAACTGTTGTGTTGGATGTACAGGGTGGCGACTTCTGGGATTTTTCCCACTTGCTCCCGCAAAGACACCCTTTCCACGTTTGGGTCTTTCGGCCACAAAACTCGCAACAACATCGAATGCTGTACACCCTATGATTCGATGCTGTTGCTTGTTTTGAAGTAGACGGTTGGGTTTGTCCCTGGTTCGATGTATTTGGGGACACACCCTCTGTTGATACTGCGACCTTGGGCTCAGAGGTGCGGGATTGCGTGTAGGCGGCTGTGCATTTTGTGCACGGCAGTCTTTGACATCGTGCCCATATTGATTACACTTCATACACAATGGTGTGTTCCGACGCCTTAGACACTCGTCGTATAAGTGTCCCTTTCTATTGCAGAAACTGCACGTCATGCGTACAAATAATGGGTGTGGTGCACGCCTATCCCGGGCCTGGAGGCGAATCATCGTGGCAATCACCTTCACCGTCCTGATGGGGTTGCGGTATCCCAGGTCTTCTTGATCTAGACCCTATTGGTCCTTTATTTTGCGACCTAAATGGGTTCTTCACAGGCTGGGGGCGGATAACGGGTTGGGGTTGTTCCGTGAAATTAGAGGTGAATTTACTATTATTGCCTCCAACTGCCTGAGACGCATCGGCGTGGCCTAAAAACCCTGTCGTTGTCTGTGGAAGATTTGGTTCGTCCTCCCAATAATAAAAGGGGTTGTTCCTCAACATAGCCGGTCTACTTATCATGGTTGTACCATGGTTTAAATCACTCATGATAGCTGACGGGACATGGTAGGTTTCCACCCTCGTCGGTGTTCCCCTACCATACAAATCTCTGTTGTTCCACATGGCGTTTTGTGTCTACTCCATTTGAAGGAGTCGCACAATGATTCGCTCGAGGGAGTCCTCTTCCGATTCTAATAAGCGATGTCGGAATTGGTCCTCCCTTACTCCCATCAGTAGCACCGATTTTGTCAACCTTTCGATTTGGATGGCAAATGCGGAACTGGTGTCCTGTCCATACGTACATGTTGCAGCCTCTTTGCAGTCCGTTACCGCTTGTGAAACCCGTGAAATGAAGTCTGCGACATCCTCTTAGGGGGATTGTAGTAGTCTGTACTTGTTGACCGCTTGGCTCTAAAAAGATAGCTCCGTTTTCCTGAGGCTGGGGACAAGCAACTTAAGGTCCTATTGCAACTTTCGAGAAAGCTTTGCAGTTCCACAGTTGTATTATAGCGTTTCTGTCCACTGAATACCGGTAGGTTCCTTTGGACTAGGTCCACGATTCTTTCCGCCGCCAACATGGCGTTGATGGGTTCTTCCGTCGCCCGTTCCGTGGAATTCCTTCTCGAGTGGCTTCTTGTTTGCATCCCGCGTTTATTTAAATTCCCCCAAAGACTAACTCACTAGGATGAACCGTGGGTATAAATTCAAAAGATTGGGAATAGCAGAAACTGTGGTTCTAACGACAAGCGCTGAATCTGAAAGAGAAACGAAAAGAAAGAAATGACAAAAACTGAAACGAGAAAAAAAAGAGAAACCACAAAAAGAAACACGACTGAGTAAAATAGTGCGACAAATTCTCCTTGTTAATCTTGAGGAGACCAAAAACTGAGATGAGAAAAATAAAAGAAACAATGACAAATCTGGTCTGAGTGGACTAAATTCATTCATCAAATTGGTTTAATCCAAATATTCGTTTTCCTTTTGTCCCTATCCCTCTCTCTCCTGTAAAAATGTAATATTCTTTATTTTGTAAATTTGATTTATTTATGTAGGCTGAAATTTTTATTTTCTAAACCTCCCCACTAGAACGGCTAGGTGGAGTGCGGAGGTTAGAGCCTCGGGGTTCTATCCACCACTGGGCATGTATCGCCGATTAGTATTTAAAGAGTTTTTCATTCTAATACAGCCCGCAGATGGTGGTCACCGGCTGTACCAAATCGTTAGGTATATACTCACAACAATTAAATGGATATATATTATGATTAAAGGATAATAGACATATTAAGATTAAAAAATGAAAAATTTTGAATTATGTGGACTTACTTAATGAGTACCGTCGGACCGCTTCTCGGTCTTTCCCGGTTGCAGGGGGTTCGGGATTCTTGATCCCCCTCCTTATTGTGTTCTTATTATAACTGTTTATTCACTCGCTGCGGTTCGTTTTAATTGTGTACTCGCGACTGTTTGTAATTGGTAATGAGTTTTAATTTCTTCAAAACCGGAATTAAAAATATTAGCGACCTTTCTCTGTGAGGGTTTTTATTTCCTTGAAACTTTTCTCAAGTTTTCTGACGTCTTGGCTTTATTTCCTCGCCAACATTTTAATTTGATTATTGCCAAGTAGTTTATGTAAATTTGCAGGACATCTCCAGGCTTTCCACTATCACGAAGACCTCCAATTCGTAGCTGTAGTATTTTGCTTCCTCCTCCGTTACCTTTCTGCTAAAGTATGCCACCAGTCTCAGTGTGTTATCGCTCTTCCCACGCTGCAGCAATATCCCGGCAAGTCCTTGTGCTGACGCATCCGTGTGGATCTCGTGATTACAATCTCCATCGTACAATGCCAGGAGATGAGGGTTAATCAGTGCGGACTTGAGGTCTTCAAATGCCGACTGAGGCCTCTCCACTCACGCGAAGGGATTTCCCTCTTTTAGCAGATTGGTTGAGGGCGCTGCTATTTGTGCGTACCTCGGTACAAACTTCCGAAAATAACTGGTAAGATTCAGGAACTACCCCACGTGATGCGCATTTTCTGGTTCAGGAAACTTGACTTTAACCGCCGCTATCTTCCGCTCGCGTCCAATTGATGTCCGAGAAAATCAATACTGGTTTTCAGGAACGCATATTTTCTGATATTGGGGATCAGTCCCGACTCCTTCAGAGCAACCAGAAATTTTCCGAGTTTTTGTAGACCTTCCGCTACTGAATCACTACCGATGATCATCATCATCGGCACTACAACCGGGATCTGGTCTTGGCTTTATTTAGCAAGTCTCTCAACTGGTTTCCGGTCCATATCCGAGACTTTTTAAATTGTCCATAATCATTTGGCTTTCCGGGCAAGGATATTAGCCTTGCGCCAACCTTTCTCAGGATCTACTGATGATGATGTCATCTAAATAAACATTTAGATGACACTACAGATGAAGATGTCATCTAAATAAACCGCTGTATCTCTGAGTGGTTCATGTGTGCTTTTATCTGATTCATGCACATTTGGAAGTATACTGGGGCACTCACCAAGCCGAATGGCATGCGAACGAATTCATACAACCGGTTTTCTGTAGCAAAAACGGTATACTTTCTACTTTGTATCGCTATGGCTATCTGGTGGTATTCAGTCTTGAGGTCAAATGGCGTGAAGTACTTTTTCCCAGCTAACCTTAAAAGGGTATCCTACACAGTAGGCATTGGGGACTTCTGCTTGATCGTTACTCTGTTTACTCTCCGGTAGTCAATACACATCTTGTATTCGCAATCTTTCTTCTTTGCAAGGACTATTGGTGCACAAAAACTGGCGGTTGGATGCTCTGTCCAGCATTTCAACGACTTCTATTATCTTCCGTTTGGCGAGGAGTATGCTGTAAGGTTGAACGCACACTGTAATCGTCGCCTATTGATTATTTTGTATGGTTGGCTGTCATCCGGGACAACTAACACTTCGCGCCAACTTCGTAGAGAGTCTACACCGCATATAATTTTCCTTTTGTTCGGCACCCTTCTTAACCGAACCCGATTCGTTTTCTGGCATCCTCCTCGTAGCGAAATCGTAGACGTTTGAAATCGACTCCTACATCGTAACGCAATCACTCCCCAGGTTAATAAAAGCGTCGGCCGCTTGTCCGTTCACATATACCGTCTGTGGTACACACTTCCGTCTTCTCGCACCCACTGGCTTGCCTTCTCCTCTTGGTTATGCCCACTGGAGCCCTGACCTACTGCGCTCCCGCTTACTATGCAATTATGGGCTATGTGCCCGACCTCATTGCACATGAAGCACTTGATTCTGGCTGCCATTGGTTGTTCTGCATCTGTCCTGCTCTGGGTGGTTTTCGTTAATCCGCTTGTAGTTGTTTCTCTACCCGGTCTGTTTGGCCGACTTTGCAACTCCAACCCATATCAAATGGTTAGTTCTGCGACCAAGGGTACCAACCACCGACGAGGGACCGCGTGTCGTCACCAATACTGTATTCATCTCCAATTCAGGGCGGATGGCTCTATCCAGACATCCGCATCAATAGAAGTCCAAGGCCCTGGAACAACCGGATTCGCCAAAGATTGGCGAATGCAGCCGCACACAAAGGCTTCAAGACACCACTCCAGAACAGAGACACCGGGTGACGAAGTTACGGTCAAGGATGAGGATCATCGAAACCGACCGCTACCAAAAGCAGTTATGACAATAGACCAAGGAGAGCGCAAGGCTCCGCTTGGCGGGCGGCGCTCCCCAGTATCCAGGGACCGACCGAGTCCCAATCAACCAGCACGCATCGTGAAGCACCAGATGCAGTATGCGAATGAGCCCGGGAGGCACTTGGTCCGCACCGGCCAGGTCGCCAGGACCCGCGGACAGTGCCATGGAAACCGACACAACCAACTAAACGCAGCGACCTTCTCACGCCAATGGCCACATCCCGGCGGGCGCTAACTTCGGACGGGCGCCAATAGACGCAGCACTCGTCACCACCACTGGTCTCAATGGAGTGAGACCAATCACCAGCCATTACGTGATCACTCATCGTGGGTTGCGACCTTACAACTCCAACCCAGATCCCATGGTCAGTTCCATCAATTCCGTGACGACCAATAACGGCCCCCAGCAACGAACAGGAGAACCCCGCGACCAAGCCCCGGACGACCACTGGAGTCAGAAAATTCGCCAATGATTGGCGAAGGCGGGCGGAATGTTGGGAATTCACTGGATGCACCCAGCGAATTCGCAAGTGAACGCAACCAAATCACAAATGACAAATTATATTCTGGTTGTTAAGGTGACAAATAAACAAACTTTCCGTTATACCTTCTTCATCAAATCTTTATACAAGCAACCTAGTTCACCGTAAATGCAAATTAATTAAAATCAAATTAATCAGATAAAATAAAGGAATCTTGTATTAAACAATACGTTGCGGATTGGCAGTTGGATGTGCTGGGATGTGCCGGAGATATCTAGTACATTCATCAAATCTTTATACAAGCAACCTAGTTCACCGTAAATGCAAATTAATTAAAATCAAATTAATCAGATAAAATAAAGGAATCTTGTATTAAACAATACGTTGCGGATTGGCAGTTGGATGTGCTGGGATGTGCCGGAGATATCTAGTACATTCGCGGTATACCAGTTGCGCGGCAGCTGTCACGGTCCAGCTGGCGGGTTGTCACCGACGATGAGGTCAGCAGCGTCCCTTTTTTGAATTGGCAGTTATGCTCAGTCGTCAGTCTGCAACCAACCTTCATTGCGCGCACAATATCGGAGCAAGTATCATCAGCATCAGTCAAACGGAACAACAAGTTATATCCGATTTAAATAATAAGAAATAAAAGTTAATCGCAAGAAAAACTTCTGGCTTTGCTTGTGCTTCCTCTTCGCTGTCTCCAGCGACTTCCTCTCATCATTGCAGCTCTCAGCTATCCTCTTGGATGCAGCTCACCGTTCCTGGACTGCTGCTCTCTAATACCGACCAAGCACCTCTCTTGGACGCCTTAACCGTGGATCGCTTTCCTGCTGGATGTAACCCCACACGTTTTCTCGAGGAACCTGGACGAGGATTATTGCTGGGAATCCTAGGTATTCGGTTCAATTCTCCTCTTAATAACCCAATTGGTTTCAGGCATCAATATTGCGGACGCTATTGCGTCGATAAATCCCGGGTCTCGTGTTCGTGGACAGCTCCCCGGCGTCAGCCATAATAATCAGTATTCCATCTAGTTGGTAGACATCTCTAATTTCCTGGACTCTTCGTAGATATGCCGCGGGGGATAGTCCTGCTGTATTCCTGGGCTCAAATTCATAGAGCATCTCGACTACATCCTTCACCGTATATGCAGTCCTTGATATCGTTTTCTGCTATGTGGCGTATATTCTTTGTTCCTGTGCAGGCGTGTCCTCCCTCCATTCATTTGCTCGGATGAGCTCGATTTTCCCCAGCTTTGTCTTTATGGCTTCAATTTCGTCCATCAGTTTCTTCGCTGTATTTTGTTCGTCGTTATCGGGTGTCGTTTCCTCTTTGGTATCGTCTACTTCCTTGCTGCTCTCACGTGGTTCGTTTTTGCGTACTTCGTGGAGTACCAACTTGTGCAGGATCTGGGACTTCTCTTTTTCTCCCCTTAAGCCACGCTTCTTCGACTCGTCCAGTGCTTTCTTCATTCTGTTGGCTTTGCTTCTGGGCTAAATCTGGCATAACTCTCCGGCTAAATCTGGGCTTAATCCCACTTCTGAAGCTGTGAACGGTTAGTTCTCTTTATTATAATATTGTTAATAAAGGGTCTTATATTTCTATTAATAACCCTGATGCTCACCACTGGAAAAAGAGAGAGACCGAGTGCCCCCCATTCGCTCTTTTAATATTGTGTGTGTATTACGAGTTGAATTAAAAGTGACGGATTAATAACTATTAACTAATAAAGTTTTACTAAATGATTATAAAAGTGGTTGTTCGCTCACTATTAGAATACGAACATTGCTTCACCACTATTAATGGTTTTATAATTAATCAATTGTAAATTAATTTGAAATAATATTAAGTCTTAATATTCAGAACTCACTGTAAAAATATCGTCGTAAAGTAAAGTCCCGTCATTGCCTCGCTGTCAGTTGTCATAAATATTTACAAACTATACATTGACGTACCGGTGGGTTTCTGGAGAAATTCACGCTAATCTGGAGCTATTTAAGACTACATTCCACAATGGATTTCACAGATTTCCAGATTCGAAAGGTGTGTCCTTTTAAATACTCTCCAGTTATATAATTATTTGACGCTATTCTCGCAATAGTGCCCACCAACAGCAATGTATGTGCCCAACTTCATCACCATCGAGGAAGAAGAACGAATTTTGTCTCACATCAAAAATGCACCAAAGCCTAAATGGACCCAACTTAAAAACCGACGTCTCATTAACTACGGGGGTATTCCTCACCCTAATGGAATGATACCCGAAGAAATACCCCCATGGCTGCAGAACTACGTTAGCAAAATCAATAATCTGGGTAAGGGGTGGTCAACCAAAAACTAGGTCGACCTTAAATAGCGGTTAATTAAATACTCGTATTAATTAATTTCTACTTTAGGCATTTTTGAGAACCAGAAGGCTAATCATGTGTTGGTTAATGAATACCAGCCTGGTCAAGGGATAATGGCGCACACCGATGGGCCTATGTTTTACCCACTAACAACAACAATATCATGTGGATCCCACACAGTTTTAGAATTTATTCCTCGCAGATGCCTGACTAATGAGGAGCCTGAACCAAGATTGCTACTGGAAGTGGTACACAAGCTTCTCTTAGAACGTCGCAGTTTGTTGATTTTAAAAGACGCTATTTACACTGATTTCATGCATTCAATTAGTGAATGCAATGAGGACATTCTTTGTGATAAATTTGCGAATCTTGCAAACTGCGGCGCAGAATATAGGTTTGGTGATAAATTGAAACGCGATACTAGGCTGTCGTTAACGATACGTAATGTACCGAAAACCTCGAAAATGATGTTGAGAATTTAGAGAGGGTGTATGGTGTTCTCAACAATTCAATCGGGGTGTTTCACCTTGTCTGCACCAGCCAGAGCAATATTATGGTTGTGAAAGAAAATACATTTATTTTTTTAAAAACGATAGCAATGAAATTTGGTATCTGGTTTCTGAAGAGAATGAGATATTAGTTGCATAACTTGTCACATTTAGCCGGTGAAAATGTTGGTGCTAGTGGAAGCTATTAGCCTTGTGGAGATTCGTTGCAGTTTTCTTTGCTGGTTTTATCTTTTCTAAATTTACATAACTTTGGATTGAGAGTGTAAAAGATTGAAAATTGAAGTTCTCCTCGAGACAATTGTAAAACCTTCTTTGATAATGTACATGTATGAATACAGACGTGGAAGTAAACCTTAAAAATTTCTGTTGGGTTTTATGATGCATAGGAACTGGTTATAATATTTACTTATTCTATTCTGCAATTGTAACACCCCGTCTAATTTGATGTTCTGTTTTGTTTGCTTTAATATCGCATTTATTATATACGCAATTCTAACTTTACAGACTAAGATTAAATGCTAAATTTATTTTTACAATGCTCTTTGTTTTGTTTCTTGCAATAACTTATAGGGTTTTTACATGCTCTCTGAGTCTCATACTAATTTAATAGTCGAAGTGTGTTTCGGGGTACAATTCTCTTTAGATTGTGTTTTTTTAAATACCTTTTAGGAAAAGCAAAATTATAACACAGTAACACCGGTCTGAGATGCAAATAGGTATCGGCTTCTACCGGTTACAAGTTATAGCACTCTGGAAATACTTGTGTTAGAAGAGAGTTCCACACTTCTTCCGCTCTACAGACAAAACGAAATCACGATTTCGATCCGATATCATCCAGTTTGGGACACCCAGCTCTGGACGTCCTGGTCTACGTCATCCCCTCATCGCAGACAAGGTTTACCGCGCTGCCTTCTTCCATACATCTTGTCACAAAGGACTTTCCGGGCAGGCTCCTCATCACTCATTCGAAGTAGGTGTCTCGCCCATCGGAGTTTACCGAGCTTGATTTACAACATTAGCTTCAAGGTAGATCACGTACAACTAATGGTTGTAGCGTCTCTGGAATCGCCTCGCACGCGAAGAGTGCATTGCCTTTCGTTTATTGCATTAAATCCGATAATGGCAGGCTTCAGTTTTTGGCTGACTAGAAAGCCTACCCCGAGCACATGGTGTTTTGCATGACACCTGTAATGAATGTCATACTCGTTTCTTTGAATAACACCACTCCCCGTCCATCTTATTTATTTTTTTAATACTGTTATGTCAGCCTTATATTCGGACAGGGTATCGGCTAGCTGCTATGCAGCTCGCGCTTTGTATAGTGAGTGGACGTTTCATGAGAAAATTCTTAAATCGTTTAGCCATTTTCGTTTCCGTGGTCGTTGTCGCCGGTCCATAACCGAGGCTTGTTAGTTTGGCCATAATATAATAGTTTGTTTTTCCGAACAAGGTTATTAGCTTTGCGCCAACCTTTCTCAGGATGTAGCTGCATGCAATGATTCACTACTTGGCGGGTGCCAAAGTAGCTATCCAGGGTTGTCACGTGGAGACTGCATGTCAACTTGGATTGAATAGGCATAAGGATCGTCGTGGCCTTCGCCACCAATCAGTGATTTTGCCTTGTATGTTAGACTATCTGAAAAGAGAGAAGAAGGGCAATAACATAATCATTTTCGGCTTGAAAGAGGAAGGAAAAAATAACTTCAGAACTACTACAGAAGGTGAAATTCGAATTCAGGCATAATTTAAGTATGAAATTATACGACTATCAAGTAAACAAAATATACCGTATTGGAAATATGATCAGTGACGGCAAACCAGGGCTTGTTCTACTCTCATTTGTGTCTGGGTGGAAAAAAGTCAAAGTGATGACAAATATTGGGTTGTACCACATGAACTGTCCGATTTTATAGTAAAAATTTAAAAGCCAATATCAAAATGGGATCCGTTGGCATCTATGATATTCTTCCAACGTGATATAAACTCAAATATTTCTCTTTCGTAGAATTGCTGAGTTTTTGAGGCAATGAAATCTTCAAAGGCTTTTATGACTTCTGCTCGGTTTCTGAAGACCGTCTGGCGGCAAAATGAATCCAGATTGCAGAAAAGATGATAGTCGATTGGAGAAATGTCAGATTTGTTCAGTTCATGGGGTACCCACTTATCGAGCTTTTTTTTTTTTAATACACAAATGCGCGCACAGAAGGCAATTTTGGAGTACCCTTAAATGTCAGAGCACAGTGCGAGCGGGAGGAGGGGAAGCGGATACGGAAAGGAGATATCGATGTACATTGGTCTTAAATGCCTGCACATTACAACGACGAGGAAGCAAGTTCAGTTGAGCAACGACCGTGATAATACCAATAGAAAAGAGATAGGCACGATACGCTGCGCCTATGTTCTAACGACGGCATTGATCGACTCACAGCTATGTTACGACCACAACCACCCATCCCATAAAAATTACCCTTTTGGAGCTAGTCTCCACCACTAACGGCGATACACGCCAAAAAACATCCACTTAAAGGATGTGACATAATGCTAAAACAAAGCATTACCCCATACACCTCGTCCCGCATAAATTGATAGCAAGCAAATCAAGCTAAAACGTGCAATTTGCGCTAATCAATTAAATGCCAAGTAAATTGAGCTGAACGCTAAATTTACTCACATAAAAGCTGAAAGATAATCATTGAACCAAGGATTCACCCAACAAAAACTCCTAAAAGGCAAATGTGCGGACCAGATGCCGTCATCCAGTTTTCGCTCTAACCAAATTAAGTTAGAACAAACGAAAAGGCAATAAAGCAAAATAAGCATGCGCCTCGGCACCATTGATCCTCCTTCATGAGTTTCCCACGGGAAAATTTCATTAGGCAAAAGAAAAACAATAGGCGAAATAAACGCGCTATTGATTTTTCTTTGAGTTTAACACAAAAAAAGGGGACCAGGCAAAAAGGAAAGATCCTTTGATCTCGTGAAAAAACCAGGTTTCACACCTAGGAAAAAGTACAATGGAAAACGAACAACGATAGTGGGATGAGAGTTGTTGTTCGGGCCATTGTTGAAGACGAGGCTGGTTTTGGGATCAAGTCCAAAAAAGGACATGAGAGTTGTGTTTCGGGTCAAGTCGAGAACGGACGTGAGTTGGGTTTTGAGAGTTGTCCAAGACGGACACAAGGGTTTTTGTGTGTTGATATTGAATTGCTGACCGAGACGGGATGACGCGAGTAGAGATATAGTTAATGACCGAGCCGGTGGGAGTTTTAAAAACGCAGATGTTGAATTGAGTTGTATTTCGGGTCAAGTCCAGAACGGACGAGAGTTGGGTTTTGAGAGTTGTCCAAGACGGACACAAGGGTTTTTGTGTGTTGATATTGAATTGCTGACCGAGACGGGCTGACGCGAGTAGAGATATAGTTAATGACCCGAACGGTTGGGAGTGGGTTGCGAGACTGGGCGAAACGGTCAGAAATAATAAAGTGTCTTTTAATAAAGATTTGTAATAATAAGGTATTATACCCAAATGTGACTATAAGTATGTGCATTAAGGTCCAGCAATAAAGATTTTAACAATTAAGTGACTATTACTAAAGAGTGGAAATAATAGTGTCTTTTAATAAAGATTTGTAATAATAAGGTATTATACCCAAATGTGACTCTAAGTAAGTGGTAATGATCTAAAGGTTTGAATAAAATAGAAGTGTGTGAACATAGGATTCAAAAGAACATACGAATAAATATATGCAGTAGTAACTAAAAAACAGCAAGAGTGTTTCGTTTAAAGTGTGTGTGGTATTTCAACTAAGGGTGACGAACAATTCATTACAAATGGCGCAGCCGGTGAGCGCAAGGAAGCCCGAGACTACCGTCTCATAAGAGCTTGAAAAGCCTTGTCGACAAAGCTCCCAAACAAAAGAACAAATTAAAATAGACAACACCTAAACAAAACACTGTCCACAAAAAGGAACCACCATAATAAGAGACACTAATAGAAACATATAAAACACGAAAAGACAGTGAAACAAAAAAAACGATCAAACTTAAAAATCAACAAAAAATCAACATACTAACTGGGAGAATCACACGACAACAGTAGCAGCACCATCAGCCACAGAAGGAAACCAGTAACATCGCCATCAGGACTGGACCACAAAGAGGACAACAATTTAAAGATAAACTTCTGTAATTTTGGTATGTTTCCGTTCTTCTTTTTTTTGAAAATATTATTTTTCCATTAAATTAGTGAAAAAAAAGGAGAGAATTTTATTAAAAAGAAGCAGCTTTTTAAAATTAGCTAATGTGAATTTCTAGAGAATAATCAAAATGTAAAGATTCAAAAGTAAAGAAATTATTAAAATAAAGATAAATGTTCAAAGATTCCTAGGGGATATAAACTAATTAGTTCGTTAGAGACAGGGTTTAATCAATATTCAGAAATCTAAAATCCGCTTTTACTTGAAAAATGTGTTCTCTTATATTTGTCCTGTGACATAATAAATTAAAAGATAAGCGGGAAGCATTTCCACTCTTAAATATATATATACACAACCATATCAGTGACAACTACAGCAGAAATGAACTAAAGTTAAGTCAACAAGTATTTTGCTCTTTTCTAATTTTCATTAACATAGCTTATAAAACAATAAAAAAAAAATTGTACACAATTTTAATTTTATTACAAAACATACATTCTAACCCACTATTAAACAAACTAAATTAAAACAAAATCAATAAGTTTATAAGTTATCTATATATTTGTCCATAGTCCTCAGTCGCGTTACAAAAATTTTGAATAATTGGGAAGTATTTTCACTCTAAACCAACACAAAATTAACATTTGCAAACACCTCCAAAGTAACTTTCCCAAAGAACACCCTTAATTCTTTCACCATTAATATACCCAACAACCCCTACTGTTTATGGAAGGCGAAGAAAGCCCAAATTCGAAATACGTCTCACCTAATTCGCCAAGGCGACTCCGAAGCGGAACCGAACGGTTAGGGAAAATAGACAAGATAAGTAGGAGGAAATTGGATTTTAGCAATCCCGACTCAACCCTTACACCGCTTATAGAACAAAATCTTGAACCTTGCACGGAATCAACCCCTACAACTCCCACGGAACAAACCCGTAAAACCGCCGGGGAACAGCAAGCCATAACGGATTCGCTGACACACGAGTTAAAACTCGAAATTATGCCGGTCGACTATACGAAGGTGGTGAAGTTGTCAGCGCAACTAATCCCCGTCTTCTCTGGGGAACGACACCCACACATAGGCGCGGAACTAGAAACGTTTCTAGATTGCTGCAAAAGGACGTTGAACTGTCTCCAAACAGAAGAACATCCAATCTTCTTACAACTCCTGCCTACTAGATTACGGGGAGAAGCTTCTACGTGGTTCGCGTCCACTCCGCTCTCATCTTTTCAGGAGGCCGAGGGATTATTAAGAAAAATCTACCTACCAGCGGAAAAGTACCAAGATCTGGTAAATAAACTGCTAACTATCCGGCAGAATCCAACAGAGGCAGCTATCCTGTTCCAATTGCGATTGAAGAAATCGTTATTGGAATGCAAGAAAGCCGCAGAACAAAAATACGGACTCGCAAAGTCTGAAATTGTAAAATCACAACTAGATGACTTTGCGAAAGACGCCTATAAAAAAGGATTGATCAATCCGTACCATCGACAATTCTTATTGTTGATGGGAGATGTACCTATCGATACGCTGATGGAAAAGACGCTGGAACTGGAACAAGTACAGCAACCTCAATCCCCAATAGAGCCCCCTTATGATCCAAATAACACGATAACCCAACCACTCCAACACTCAATTCCAACCCAAAATCCAAATGTTTCTGATTATACTGAACGGTCGAAAACCCCCACACAACCGATACAGGAAACAAGAATGGTCCCATAAACGCAACCAACTCCATGGAGAACCCCTTATAAAAGGGAAGAAATAGGACAATCCCAACAGCCCAAATATGAAGCAACAAAGGGATTAACACCAACGCAGTGGTCAGGAGGACGTCCTACACCCAATACACGATTAACTTGCAGTTACTGCAAAAAGGTAGGACACACGTACGCTGACTGCAATAAAAGAAAAAATACTCCTTTTTGCACACATTGCCAACAGGCAAATCACGACATCCGTGACTGTCGACGGTTAAAGAATCGTAGCGAAAACTTCAACCCAACTATTAATAGGGACAATCGCGCACGAAATAGATTAGAACCTCCACAGGGCCCCCGGGTACTGCGAATAACCCAGAATTGTGAATTTTGTGGGCAACCGGGCCACGGCGTGAATGAATGCCAACAAAAGGTAAGATGGGAATCAAGGGACCAAGCACACTGTTCGGGAAACGATCCATGGGCGAGCCAAAATCCCCAGGCCCGACCCAGTCAATAAATAAACAAAGGGTGCAACCTCAGACGCCGACAACGGCCTGCCCAATAGTACATCTTCCGCTAGATATAAGCACAGACGGTAAGGCACAGCTAGTGGTGGATACAGGCGCTGAGGTAAGCTTGATTAAAGAATCAAAAATCAAGCGACCCAACATCCCCATAAATACCAACGAAACATGTATTTTGGAAACTCCGTTCGGTAAAGGAAAAACCCTAGGAAGTTGTCAGGGAAATTTCAAGTTGAAAAACAATATCCCCTGTACATTCCAAGTAGTGAGCAATATGCCCGATCTTCTTGAAGACGGTCTACTAGGAAACGATTTCCTTTCAAAATACTGCAACGTAGAAGGTCCAAATCAGCAGTTGGTATTCCCACCTACCTCCAACAACGAGGAAGAAAAGGTAGTCCCATTTGAAAACAGAGATCAACTAACATCAGTGGTCGCAAAATCTAATAAGACCATTAACAGCGTCTCTAGAGAAAAATCCATAAAAGGCCGACACCGTACACCACGAAGTACCCAAAAGAGGGCAGAAACCGTGGAAATCAAATTCCCCAAACAAATTTACATTCCTGCACGGACACGAAAAATAATTCGAATACCAGTAACTTTAAGAAAAGCAATGGTCAGCGAAAAACAAGAAATACAGGAGGGAGTCTTCCTAGCGGAAACAATTTTACCAGCAGGAGACACAGTGGCTATAGGAATCCTAAACACAGGGACCCGACCATTTAAAACCACTTCCTGCAAACTGAACCTAACCCCATTAGGTAACTATAAAATAATACCTTTAAAACAGGTATCAAAGCTGGATGTTGTTAAAACACCAAAGACACCTTTTCCCAAAAATGAAGCAAAAGGATGTACAACAAAAAAATGATGGAACATACAACACGTATGGAAATTTCCCGCAAAGGAAAAACCCCCAACAGCTCGAGATCAGAAGCTGGAGGATGAACTCAGATTAAGTGATACACTGAGTCAAGAGGAGAGGTGTTGTATCCTCGAACTATGTAAGGAATATGCAGACATATTCTACTTAAAGGGAGATAAACTCCCCAATACTCGAGCAATATCGCATAGGATACCACTCATTCAAGACCCGTCCCCAATAAACCAACGTATGTACAGGCTGCCCGAAACACAGAGGCAGGTAATTAACGAAGAATTGGAGGAAATGCTGGCAAACGAAATAATCCAGACGAGCAAAAGCCCATGGAATTCCCCTCTCCTGGTAGTACCGAAAAAGCCAGGACCAGATGGAGAAAAAAGATGGCGAGTAGTAGTGGATTTCCGGAAGTTGAACGAGAAAACGATAGGAGATGCGTTCCCATTACCTAGGATCGAAGATATTCTAGACCAATTGGGCCACTCCAGGTATTTTTCCACCTTGGATCTAGCAAGCGGGTATCACCAAGTACCGGTACATCCTAAGGATAGAGAAAAAACCGCGTTCAGCACGAATTACGGACACTACGAATTCAAACGTATGCCATTCGGGCTAAAAGGAGCACGGCCACCTTTCAGCGTCTGATGAACTATGTACTCACAGGCCTTCAGGGACTAGAATGTTTCGTATACCTGGATGACATAGTAATATATGGGAAAAACCTCGACGACCACAACAACAAGCTAAGGCGAGTCCTCGATAGGTTAAGGCAACACAATCTCCGACTACAACCAGAAAAATGTTGCTTCCGACAAAAGGAAGTAGTGTATTTGGGACACGTATGCTCGGAAAAGGGAGCCCTTTCAAACCCAGATACTACGGCCAGTGTACATAACTTCCCTGTACCAAGAACAGTCAGACAAGTATAATCATTTTTGGGGATGGCTAATTACTATAGGAAGTTTATACCCCAATTCTCGAAAATAGTCCGACCACTTACCAATCTAACACGGAAAGACATAAAATTCAAGTGGACCGAGAAGTGCCAAGAAGCATTTGCAACAATTAAGGAACGGCTAGTGACACCACCACTATTAATTTACCCAGATTTCTCGAAGGAATTTAACCTAACAACGGGTGCTAGTGGCGAAGCACTTGGAGCGGTCCTCTCACAGGGCCTGGTAGGAAAATACCAACCAATAGCATACGCTAGCCGCACACTAAACAAAGCGGAACGAAATTATTCCACAATCGAGGGGGAATTACTAGCCCTCGTGTGGGCGATAAAAAACTTTAGGTGTTACCTACAGGGCAGGAAATTCACAGCATACACTGACCACAAGCCCCTGAAAGGAGAATTTAACCTTAAGGAACCCACCAGCCGACTAACACGTTTCCACCGTAAACTAGCCGGGTACGATTATAAAATCGAATATAAACCTGGTAAGTACAATACAAATGCAGACGCGCTCAGTCGTATACCTTATGAAAACCTTGAGCCACCAACAAATCTCAAGCAACCAAATGAAAGCCCCGCCCCAAACCCTGACAACCCACCACCTATCAAATGTAACGTGATAACCCGGGCACAAAAACGGGTGGAAAGGGAACAAAACAAAAAGGAAGAAGCCTCGGAAGACACAGAAAGTGCGAGGCAAAGCGACACCAGTGGTGATTCAGACGAAGATAAGCCTCGGGTTAAGACCGAAGGCAACCCCGAAATTATCACCAAACCTGAAGAAATCCTAACCATTCTAAAGGACTTCCACGACTCCCCTTTTGGAGGACACCAGGGTGTTAAAAAGACATATAACCGCATCCGTAAGAAATATCAATGGCGTTACATGTTAAGAGATATCAGACGATATATCAAGAAGTGTAAAAAATGCCAAATGATGAAAGCAAACCCCCAGCTTCGGATGCCAATGGTTATAACTGATGTAGCCGAGAAGCCTTTTGATAAGGTATATTTGGATATCGTGGGACCTTTAGAAAAATCGAACTCAGGGAACCAATATATATTGTCTTTCCATGATAACCTGACAAAGATGATGGACTGCTATGCCCTGCCGAATGCAGAAGCAGAGACAGTCGCCGAAACGGTTTTTGACCAAATCATCTCAAGGTATGGTATCCCCAAACAAATAGTGACAGACCAGGGATCGAACTTCCTTAGCGATCTGTTCAAAAAACTATACAAGCTCATCCGAATAAAGAAACTGCAAACAACAGCATACCATCCGCAGTCTAACGGAGCATTAGAAAGAGCCCATAGGCCGTTGGTAGAATATTTACGGACAGTGGTCGATGAAAGCCCGAATACTTGGGACCAATATTTACGAACAGCCACATTCGTATATAACACCAGCACCCACGATAGCACCAAATTAACCCCAATGGACTGTCTATACGGGTTCTGTCCAGAAGTCCCCTCCAACCTGAAACGTGAACCAGAACCTATTTATAACCACGAAAGCTACTACCATCTCCTGAGATATAAATTACAAAAAAACTATACAATAGCAAAAAACAACCAGGTAGCAAGCAAAAATAAATCTAAAGCCTACTATGACCACCAAATCAGATCGCACACATTCCACGTGGGGGACCAGGTCCTAATAAAAAACGAAAATCGTAAGGGCAAGTTGGCATCTATTTGGAAGGGACCCTTCCCGGTCATAGCTATAAAGGGCCCAGTCAATACGGTCATTAAAATGGGCCGAAGATCAGTGGTAGTTCACAATAATAGGTTAAAACCGTACTTTTAAAACCCCATCCTTAACAACTCCAACTTCCTGCCCTCTATCAATCCGAAACAATTCCTACCCCCAAGAGGTATTGCAAATTTAAAATATTCGACTTACTTACTCCAAATCAAAAACAATAAATACACACAATAAAATGAAAGAACGATATGGACAAAAATAGACGACGGTAACAAATGTCAAAAAATAAAACATATATAAAGATCAAAAAATCATTAAAATAATAAATAAATACATATACAGTAAAATAAACAATAACTAAATGTAACCACACTTCAAAAACCATTCATAACATATAAATAAATATACAATATGGTAAGATACAGAGATACATGCAAAAAAAAATTATATAATATATATGCCAACTATTACGGTTAGAACTAATAAGCAAATAATGTCTGTTATTACAAAACTGCTATTGACACTAATGTTAAAATTAAATACTGTAAGGAGTGAACATTATTGCACATTCAATTATGATACAAAATAAGATACAAATAATTTCTATTATTATAAAAACTATTTAAATGAATAAGCAAAACTAAAATAAATAAACTATTACGAAAAAAAAAAAAAATAATAATAATAAATAAACATATTTTATTAATAATCATTGGATTTGTTAGATCTCTAAGTAAATAATAAGTTACGAAAACTATTCAAAAAAAAAAAAAAAGTAATAAATATATACATATATATAAAGATATAGTAATACCTACACATATATACATAATTATACGTACACAATATATACATAAGAATACCTAAACAAAATGTGCTGAACCTTATAATATAACAATGAAAACCTACGAATGAACTTAAGTTGATTAAATCCATGTATGCCTAAAACAAAAATAATAAACAAAACAATGATGTACAAATACAATAAGTATTATAATATCCTATAACCTACAGTCCCAACAAATGAAATACATGAAAGGGAAAAATATTAAATAACAAAAATTGTAAACACACACACCCCACCACTCACGTTTCTAGAGGCACCCACGGAGTATTATTTCCTCTTCTAAGAATAATACTCATTTCATAAAGGGGGGAGGATTGTTACGACCACAACCACCCATCCCATAAAAATTACCCTTTTGGAGCTAGTCTCTACCACTAACGGCGATACACGCCAAAAAACATCCACTTAAAGGATGTGACATAATGCTAAATCAAAGCATTACCCCATACACCTCGTCCCGCATAAATTGATAGCAAGCAAATCAAGCTAAAACGTGCAATTTGCGCTAATCAATTAAATGCCAAGTAAATTGAGCTGAACGCTAAATTTACTCACATAAAAGCTGAAAGATAATCATTGAACCAAGGATTCACCCAACAAAAACTCCTAAAAGGCAAATGTGCGGACCAGATGCCGTCATCCAGTTTTCGTTCTAACCAAATTAAGTTAGAACAAACGAAAAGGCAATAAAGCAAAATAAGCATGCGCCTCGGCACCATTGATCCTCCTTCATGAGTTTCCCACGGGAAAATTTCATTAGACAAAAGAAAAACAATAGGCGAAATAAACGCGCTATTGATTTTTCTTTGAGTTTAACACAAAAAAAGGGGACCAGGCAAAAAGGAAAGATCCTTTGATCTCGTGAAAAAACCAGGTTTCACACCTAGGAAAAAGTACAATGGAAAACGAACAACGATAGTGGGATGAGAGTTGTTGTTCGGGCCATTGTTGAAGACGAGGCTGGTTTTGGGATCAAGTCCAAAAAAGGACACGAGAGTTGTGTTTCGGGTCAAGTCGAGAACGGACGTGAGTTGGGTTTTGAGAGTTGTCCAAGACGGACACAAGGGTTTTTGTGTGTTGATATTGAATTGCTGACCGAGACGGGCTGACGCGAGTAGAGATATAGTTAATGACCGAGCCGGTGGGAGTTTTAAAAACGCAGATGTTGAATTGAGTTGTATTTCGGGTCAAGTCCAGAACGGACGAGAGTTGGGTTTTGAGAGTTGTCCAAGACGGACACAAGGGTTTTTGTGTGTTGATATTGAATTGCTGACCGAGACGGGCTGACGCGAGTAGAGTTATAGTTAATGACCGAGCCGGTGGGAGTTTTAAAAACGCAGATGTTGAATTGAGTTGTATTTCGGGTCAAGTCCAGAACGGACGAGGGTTGGGTTTTGAGAGTTGTCCAAAACGGACACAAGGGTTTTTGTGTGTTGATATTGAATTGCTGACCGAGACGGGCTGACGCGAGTAGAGTTATAGTTAATGATCGAGCCGGTGGGAGTTTTAAAAACGCAGATGTTGAATTGAGTTGTATTTCGGGTCAAGTCCAGAACGGACGAGGGTTGGGTTTTGAGAGTTGTCCAAGACGGACACAAGGGTTTTTGTGTGTTGATATTGAATTGCTGACCGAGACGGGCTGACGCGAGTAGAGTTATAGTTAATGACCGAGCCGGTGGGAGTTTTAAAAACGCAGATGTTGAATTGAGTTTAATCGTGAAACGCGTTGAGTGTGTATTTTGTGAGCTGACCCTAATTTAATTTATGATTAATGTAATAATGTTTTTTGTGAGCGTGTTGTGTGCATCCTAAGTGACTGTTGAAAGACTTAAAATAAATGTATTAAAGGAGATTGTAAAGTGTTTTATTTAAAGTGGGTGTGGTAAATAAAAGGTGTAACATAAATATACAACAGCTAGCTCCCCAATAAGTTTCACTGCTCGTTTTTGCATCCTGTAGGAATGAATTCTACTCGGTTAGATAATCTTCATTGATATATCTTGTTGATGTCGAAATTCAGTGTATTAACATAACCTGCTGATTTGTATTGACGTTCGAAGAGTTTGGACGGGTATGTTCGTATGAGTATGAGAAACTCAATGTGCTATCATCGGCAAACCAGTGAATTGGGTTGTGTGTGCTTCCCTTGTGAGTAATTGACAATAGACCATTTATAAAGATCAGGAAGAGAGTGGGTGAGAGTACTGTACCTGGGGAACATCTGCATTAATTTTATGGGAGACAGATTTGGCACCATCAAGAACCACTTGGAGTGAACGGCCAGAAAGATAGTTTCTTATCCATTGGATCAAGGAACTATCTACTGCATATGCATGTAATTTTGATAAACGGGCTGGATGCCAAACTCTGTCTAAAGCTTTCGAGATATCCAGTGCAACAACTTTGCTTTCTCCGAGGTAGTGGATAGAATGGGTCACTTTTCGGTAACGTACGCCATCAAATCTCCTGTGGACCTGTTGCTACGAAAGCCATATTGGCGGTCATTGAGGAGGTCATTTGATTCCAGATATTTGGAAAGTTGACGGTTAATCATTGATTCCATTACCTTCGAGAGAATATAAGTTAGTGCTATGGGTCGATAAGAAGAGACAGACGATTTGTCGCCTTTTTGGGAATTGGCTGAATGTTCGCTGACTTCCATCTATTTGGAAAACGGCCAGTTGAATAAGACAAATGGAAGAGTTTCCGCAGTGGTTAAGCGAGTGAAGAGGAACATCTCTTCAAGTGGATTGGGGGAATGCCTTCCGGACCAGCGGATTTGTTTGCGTTTAACTCTTTGAGTGCGCGGGCAACAGTACGTGTTCGGAAGTGAATCTGGCTCATGGTGTGTTGCTCATGCTCAAGATGAAACGGAACTGGTGTGGCATCAGGCAGCGTCGGGTTCGCTGCAAAATGTGCAGCAAGTAGATTCGCGTTTTCTATTGCACTGGGTACTAGTCATTCATCGACTATTAGCGATGGAATGGATGAAGACCGAGTTTCGGATGTTTTTCACGAATGTCAAGAAGTTTCTACTATCTGTGTGAGAGTGTAGTATTTTATGTCTGGCCATGCAAGAACTTTGGCCGTTGAATATGCGCATTGAAGTCACTTTTAGCTCTCCTGGATTTTTCCCGGTTTTCCTCAGTATTGTTTGATTTATACAACCGGAGGCTCAACTCTTTAGCCTTTATGGCTTTTCTTCACCCGGAATCAGGCCACGTATTTCTCTTGAGCTTGATACTCTTTACTCTGTGTAGAATAAAGGTTCGCATCCCAAGAAAAATCGTGTCTGTCAATGTGTCCGCTATAGAGTCAACATCGTTACCGAGGAAAAATAACGACCAATTTAACTTCCCAAAAAAGTCGTTCAGACCTTCCCAGTTGCCGTTCTCCTAGAGCCATACTGTTCTTTTGGGAGCTTTCTTATTAACGTTATTGTTGGTTACAGCAAATTTAGCTGACACGACACAGTGCTCTGAAGTGCCCAAGAGCGAAGAATCTTCAATTGTGTATTTGTTCCGGTGGGAAGTGAGAAACAGGTCCAGTGTCTTGGCGGAATGACCATATATGCCTGGTACCCATGTTGGCTCAGTGACGAATTGAGCTAAATTATTTGAATCAGCAAAGAGCTGAACATACTGACCCTCAGGTGTTGTTCCGGAGTGACGAAGCCACTGAGAGTTATGCACATTGAAATCACCCACAATAACGATTTTATCGATAGAATCAGATAGAGTATCAAATTCGTTAAAGGATGCGTTTCTATCCAAGTTTGGGCCTCGGTAAAGAAAGCAGTAATGTATGATATGCCTACGAACGTGAAGTTTTAGCCACGAGAACTTAAATTCTGAATTGGAGCAGAGCCCATATTGGGGTGGAATCTGTTAAGCAATATCACTTCGTATGTATGTAGCTATACCACGATGTGGATAGAACAATGGCACGAAGTTATAACCGGGTATAGTAAAATCAGAAATATCTGTATCAGTTATTACCTAAGTCTCGCTAAGTGCAAGGATTGCTGATTTTTGATTACAGACGTGGGCAGACACAGAGGAGAAATTGCATCTTAGGCCACGGATGTTGCAAAGATCGACGTGAAACTCCCGTTCCATTAAAATGGCCTGACATAGAAAACCAATACTGCCTCAAAAAAGGATGCAAGTTGGACCCCGCGATAGATAAGCGAAAGCAACCACTACAGGTGTTATGCCCTTGTAGTAGGTGCCCTACTAGATCCGTGCCGAAATTCAGGTCACATCCCTTTCGTGACGAATATTACGCCACTCAGATACCAAAAACTCTCCAAAGATCATAAATCAATCGAGAGTATCGATGCCTAGGGACCCAACAGAGGTGGGACAAAGAGGAAAAACAGACACAAGGAAAGGAGGGGGTATGCATTTTCCTTTTCTATGAGAGAAAGGTGTCGACTTATTGTCATTGGGGATACTCCCATGCTTTCTGCAATCTCCCGCACCGATTTCGTTGGGTCCGCATCCTCCGTTGGTCGTAAAACATTGTCGTCAAATAACGTTTCCGGCTTCCCATGTGGCTCATTTTCGAGGTTGAAATCTGCCGAACGGAACTTTCCAAACCAAGGTCGTATAGTGCGTTCGCTTACTGCTAAATCCTCAAATGCATCATTAATGTTTTTCATTGCCAATGACGCATTACATCCCATTTTAAATTCATAAAGGAAGAGGGTTCGAATTTGAACTGCCGACAGCATCGTAAATAATTCCTAGAAAAAAAAACTGTACTTGCGACGAACCCTAAAATTCTCGCACGGCAATCACACGTACCACTTTACCACTTTAAAGGAAATGAAGACCGTCTACATCACCGCAAGGAAATCTGAGGAAATACTTTTCATTGAAATCAACATCTAAAAACAACAGAACAAATGTATTCGATTTGAAGAGAAGGAGGTCGAACTCCTTATCAATCAAACAATAGAAACGAATTACCAGCAACTGGAAAAAACAACAGAAAACACCCAAATGAGAATCATGGTACTCCCGCAGTAAGAACTGGATTTCTTCACAGTTCGTTATCTCTATTTCTTTTTCCGTGTAGGCACGAATGAGATCCTCGTGGAGAGTAGACTTGTCGTCCATAAGGCATTCCTGGGTTCCTTCGCTTTCCCTTAGCTTCTTAGCTTGGGGGTATGATACTACATTGCACTTTTGTAGTTTGGAGCCTCACCACAATTTTGCGAGATACGACCCAAGGCATCCGCATTGGTGTTATATTTACCGGGTTTGTATTTGATTTGATAATCGAACTCGGATAACTTCATGACAACATATCTTTACAATGAACGATACACAGTGACCGAGTGCGAACGTGTTTTCAATTCGGCGATCGAGTTAAATCAAAAAGTTGCTTTTATGAGTCGCGAGTCGTTCCAGTGATAAAAACAGTCAAAACAAAGTTAACAATCGCAATGGACATATATGCAGTCTTGTTTAACAACGCTCTGAACAACGCACACTATCCAGTACGTTGAAAAACGACCATCATCCAAGCGTTACCAAAAAAAGGGAAAGACAAAACAAACCCAAAAAAATCTGCGATCGATCAGTTTGTTACCGAGTAGCAATAAAGTATTCGAGAAGGTTCTAAACAAGGTTGTACTTAAATGGGTTGAGGGCAATAACATTATCCCAAATAACCCGTTTGGTTTTAAAGCTGGTCATGAAACTACACATTCCGCAGCTAAATTGGTTGCAGACATTCAGTGGAATTAAAGTCAGAAACAGTGCAAAGGTGCCTGTTTAATTGACGTGGAGAGGGCCTTCGACACCGTTTGGCTAGAAGAGTCATACTACAAGCTAATGGGACTAGGCATTCATAAACCAGTACTGTATATACTATACGACACGTTGAATGAAAGGAAATTCGTCGTCAAAAGTGGCAAAGTGACCTCCAACATTACTTTCAAAATAAAAAAACGGTCTGCAACAGGGAGCGGTGCTATTTCCGATCCTTTTTAGTATTTACACTAGCGACTTGATAGGGTCTCTTAATCAGGCTATTGCGTATGCAGACGATCTGATAATATATAGAACAGCACCAAAAATTGAAATCATTAACGGACTATTACAAGGGGATGTCAATGATGTTCAGTGATATTGCGACAACTGGAAACTCAAAATCAATATCCAGAAGTGTGAAACCATCCTCTTTAGAACACCACTGCCCGAAGCTACCAGAGATACCAGGAAAAACTGCCAAAAGCTAGCTATTATGGTACCACACCAACAAATACTGGAAATCAAAAATGTAGTCAAATACTTGGGCATCTGGCCGGATCAGTATCTATATTTTAACAAACATGTGGAGGCTGCGCTGGCCAGGGCAAAGAAAACTTATGTTATGGCAAGAAGACTGTTCTGGCCTGTGAGTTAGACCGAAATGTTGAAGTTCGGATTCCGAGACTTGCTTTTCCCAAATAATCATGATTCGTAGTGCATTTAGTGCAGGTAGTTCAACACACGATGTTTCCATATTGCCATGAAAGCTGTAGAAAAATCATACAGTAAATTACCTTCATTGCAGTCAGTTTATCGATTGCATCGAAGAATGTTAAGTTTGCGCCATATTTTGATGAGTGTGCCGCTCTAACAATGTTGCCCGTCTGTGGGACATTGGGTCTGGTAGTTTCCTTCCAATTTTCACTAAATTCCCGAAATGTTTTTCATCCTTCAATTTGTTTCATTGACTTGGGTGAGTTGATAGTTGATATCTGAGAGCGCCTTTCTTTCGTTATTTTCTCATTGCACAAGAGCGCTGGTCGCTATCAACAACAGCGGCAGCGACGACTCTAACAACAACAATGCTGTGGTGTTTCTAACATACCATCTTCATCGGCACTACAACCGGGATCAGGTCTTGGCCTCATTTAACAAATCTCTCCACCGGTCCCGATTTCGAGCCGATGTCATCCAGTTTGGCACTCCCAGGCTCTGGGCGTCCGGGTCTATGCCATCCCTCCATTGCAGACAAGGTCTGCCGCGCTGTCTCATTCCATACATCCTGCCACAAAGGACTTCGCGGGCAGGCTTCTCTTCGCTCATTCGAGCTAGGTGTCCCACCCACCGGAGTCTACCTAGCTTGATTTTTCTTTTAACATTAGCTTCAAGGTAGATTGCGTACAACTCATTGTTGTAGCGTCTCCGGAATCGTCCTCCCTCACATACGAGGCCAACAATTCTCCTTAAGACCTTTCTCTCGAACGCGGTCAAGAGTTCAGAGTGCCTTTCATTAAGCACCCAAGTCTCGGATCCATACATGAGTACTGGTAAGACCATGGTCTTGTACAGTAGTAGCTTGGATGTTCTGGATAAATTTCGGGATTTAAAGAGCCTTGATAGACCATGGTAGGCTTTGTTGGATTTAATCAGCCGTTCGCATATTTCTTCTTCCATATTGTTATCGGCTGATACTACTGACCCAAGGTAGTTAAAGGATTGCACTACTTCAAATTCGTGCTCCACTACCCTGATAGTTTGATCAACGTTAGGTCTTCTATTCGCAGAAGTTGCCACCATGTACTTAGTTTTTCCCTCATTAATGTACAGTCCCAGTTTTTGTGCCGCCTGCTCGAACTGGGGGAAGGATTACTGTACCGCCGATTCTGTTCTACCGATGATGTCGATGTCATCTGCGTAGGCAAGTATCTGGCTAGACTTGGTGACAATAGTCCCTCTTGTTGTAACGCCAGAGTCACGGATTGCTTTCTCCAACGCCAGGTTGAAGAGGAGGCAGGCCAGGTCGTCCCCTTGTCGGAGTCCATTAAAGATGTTTATTGGTTTGGACAGCAATCCCGCAATTTTTACATGACTAGTTACGTTGGTCATGATCAACCTACAAAGTCGTATCAATTTGTTTGGAATGCCGAATTCTCTCATGGCATTATATAGTTCTACCCTGGCTATGCTGTCGTAGGCGGCCTTAAAGTCTATAAACAGATGATATAATGGAATCTTAAATTCCAGACATTTTTCCATCGCCTGCCTAATGGTGAATCTCTGACCAATTGCTGATTTGCCTGGGATGAAGCCACACTGATATTGACCAATGATGGCTTTAGTGTATGGGGATATCCGGTCTTGTAGGATAGTGGAGAGTATCTTACAGGCGGTACTCAGCAATGTTATACCCCTATAGCTGCTGCACAGTGTGATATCTCCTTTCTTATGTATAGGGCAAATTATACCACGACGCCAATCTTCCGGCATCTCCTCTTGCTCCCATACGTGCAACACGATCTCGTGAATTGCGTGATGTAACGCTGTCCCTCCTTGTTTGATCAGCTCAGCTGGTATGCCATCAGCTCCAGGGGCTTTATTTGATTTTAGCTGTCTAATGGCTTTTAATGTTTCCTCAATGCTTGGTGGCGGCAGCATTTGGTCTTGGTCTTGCATTGGTGGAGCCTCCAATTCTTCTGTGAGCTGACCATTTAGCAATTCATTAAAGTGCACTTCCCATGGCTCCAGAATGCCTTCAGGATCGGTGATCAGATTACCCTTTTTATCCTTGCAGTAAGTGTAGCGTGGTGTGTACCGCGTCATACTGCGGATTATTTGGTAGAACTTCCGCGCCTGGTGCGGACCTCGCTCTCTACTTTTCTCTATTTCACAGACAAGGTTTTTTTTCCCAGGCACTTTTCTTTGGTCTGTGAAGTCTTTTTTCAGATCTTCTGAGCTCTTTGTAGTTATCCTCGCGCACCCGCGTCCTATGAGACTGCTGCATTGCCCGGTATGCAGCATTCTTACGTTCAGTCGCTAGTTTGCACTCATCATCAAACCAGTCGTTCCGATCTCTACGACTACTGCCTAAGATGGAGTTGGCAGTACTAATGACAGTATTCTTAAGGCGTGTCCATTTTTCTTCTATGCCCGGCTTTCCGGCCCCAGGACTTACTCTCCCTCCGTCGAGCTCTTCGAGGGCGAGTTTTAATGCATGACCAAAGGTGTTATTGGTATTCTCACTGCGTAAGACAGCCGTGTTGATTCGAATCTGATCCGCGAATGCAATACGTCTCCGTAAGGGAATCCGCGCTCGGAAAACTGCACCAACAAGATAGTGATCCAAATCGACGTTGGCACCTCGGTACGTTCGTACCGTCATCAGGCTCGAGGAGTGGCGGCGATCTAACAACACGTGATCGATTTGGTTGCGAGTGGCTCCATCAGGCGATACCCAGGTGGCTTTGTGGATATCTTTACGCGGAAACCTGGTAATCGCAACGACCAAGTTCTTTGATGCTGCCAGTTCGATGACTCGTAGTCATTTGTCATGAGTGTTCTCATGCAAACTATAGGAAGCTGTGTAGTGCCCGAAAACCGGCTCACGACCTATTTTTGCATTTAAATCACCAAAAACGATTTTCACATCGTATCTTTGGCAGGCATTGAGGGCGCGTTCGACGTTTTCGTAGTATTCTTCTTTTTCCTCGTCAGGAGACTC
Source organism: Microdon myrmicae (assembly GCA_963931805.1). Classification (NCBI taxonomy): domain Eukaryota; kingdom Metazoa; phylum Arthropoda; class Insecta; order Diptera; family Syrphidae; genus Microdon; species Microdon myrmicae. Next base: position 173,719,359 of record OZ007497.1, on the reverse strand, counting down.
CTCTGTAGGTCCGTGAACGTATATGAGTAACCGTTGAGTAAGCTGCGTCCAAGAGGATGATGAAAACCGTTGAGTAAGGAGCGCCCAAGACGATAAGGCAAACCGTTTAGTAAGCAGCGTTCAAGAGGATGAGGAAAACCGATGAGTTAGCAGCATCCAAGAGTGATGAGGTGCATCCAAGAGTATGAGTAACCGATAGAATAATCAGCATGCAGAAGGAAAACCGTTGAGCAGTTTTTGAAAAAATGACGTTTAAGTGTCCTCTCTCTGTCACCGACGCGTTGTCAGCTGGTGACTGACAGTTGGCAAAGGAAACCTAGTAAATGCGGATGTAGTTAGAACTCTCTAATAAATCTAATTACGAATCTACAACATCCCGCCCGCCTGTGCCAACTATTGGCGAATCATCCTCTTTCACTGGGGGGGATCCCGATCCCGAGGTTCTGATAATGGCGGCAGTCATGGTTTAGGGATTTTTACAAGTCCGTCCGTGGAGAAAGGAGTTGCCGGAAAGCAGCGTTGACCTGATGAGTATAATGATGCAACTCCCGCAGAGGGGCGAGGGATCCGTGTGACCAAAAGGTTAATTAATTACGAAATAAAATTTTCTAATCCAAGAGACATGGTAAATCCTCACTAATAATAATGGATGTGCTTTAAATTGACCTGAAAAAAGTTTGATATCTTTGTGGTTAATTGGAATCGATTTTTCGCCGTTACTTTCTCTAAGCGCCATAAATTCCGAATATGAGGAAACTTGTGTAATATATTGTAACGAGCTTAGGGTTCGCTGGATTAATTATTTTGAATAAATAAGAGCCGTTAAATAGATTCTGAATTAATGTGACACTTTATTAGTCCGTTAATAACAACCGCTACTTTTTACCGTACACATAACGATTTCTTCACTTATCGCTTCCGTAATTATCGCGTATTTTACTGCTTACTTCTTACTCATTACTTATTACTTCAGCACTTATCGCTTGCTTCACTTTCTACTTCTTACTCATCTGCATGATTTTAAAATTGTGGCGAGAAGGCCGAATTTAGCGAGACAGGACATATGTGTCCTTCATCTTGTCTCTGACTTCTGGTCATCTTGCGATAACCAGAATCACCCACATCCGTGAGGATGTTGCGCTCGGTCTCGCGATCTCTGAAAAGAAAAGAGAAAAAGGGGGGGGGGTATCCAAGGATAGTGTGGACAGTGTTAGTCCGAGTGTTCTCTAACTACTTTTATAGAGGGATGGTGGGAAAGAAATCGTACAAGACCGGTAGGTCTTGGGTGCGGTAGTGAACGCAGATCACGTCTTTGGCGTCTGATAATCTGCGCTTTGGTTGGTGTATATGTTTGTGTTTGTGCCGTCTTGTACTGTGCGTTCGTGTGTGTGGTTTGTTAATAGTAGACCCTATGGGATGGGTCCAGGAATCCTCTATTATAGAGGGGAATGTTGTTGGGAAGGGTGCTTTCTTCAGTTTTGTACTGAAGAAGAAATTGTGGGGGTTTGATCCGAAGAGATCGAAAGAGAGAAGGGTCAAGAACGCAGGAGTCCCGTACAAGTGGGTTCTCGCTGTTCTGAATGTTTTCGAGGTACTTATATGCTAATTGAAGCAAGTACTCGTCGATAGGGGTAATGGAGGCGCCTTCGTATAGGTGAGAGTTGGGGTAATGACGACCGTCAGGCCCTCTAGAATGATTGGTGCATCTTCTGAGGAGTTTCCTTTCGAAAACCCGAAGTCTTTCCATTTGAGCCGAAGATATGCAGGACCATATGGGGAAGGCGTACGATATTCCAGATCGGATTAGCTGCTTATAGCAGAGAAGCTTAACTTTGGTGTCAACTTTGTTCCTCCACTTCAGGATGTTGTGCAGTTGCTTAGACCGACCATGGCCCCTTTGGAGAATGTGGGTCACATGTTTGATGAAATTCATTTTTGGGGTCTCATCTCCATGATCTGTGTGTGCGACGTATTTATACCGTTTCTTTATTCTGATTCGGCGTTTCGTTTCCGCCCGTTCCATAGGCTTGAATGTTCTACTGTTCACGGTCTCCAGTTTTCCATTATTTTATAGAATACTCTAGTACTCTGTTTCGGACTGTCTAGAATATTCTAGTACTGATTGTCATATGCGTCACAATATTGAAAAAAAGACAAGTAATAATAACCATAATCGCAATAACAATAGTGGTAATAATAATAGTCTTTGGTACACTTTTGGTAAAAGTATGGAAAATTTATTATTTAAATTTCGTTTTGATCTTTCGTGGGAAGAATTGGTGAAGAAGCGTTTATGCCGTTTAAAGCTAGCAGTAAATAAGTCCAAAGTAATAATTATTTCCAACGAAGATTAACTCACTGAAACAGTCCACTCTGTGCGAATTATTTGTGTGTATCTATCCACAGCTGTACCAGATGAAAACTACTGTTCTGCATATTTCATTTGCTGAAAACATGAGTTAATATAATTTCATTATGATGTAACTCATTGTAGCTGAATAAGATCAATAGCACAAGCTACTAAACGTTAAAATTCAAAGATGGGAGTTTAATTATGTTAGTGCAAAATTTAATAAACATCTGTTAGTCAACATTGGCAGCGCTTCACACAGCCGCCCAACAATGTGCTTTTACACCTGAAATCACATAAAAGATCTAATATTACAAATAAGACTTCAGTGATTTTAACCAACTTCCATAAAATTATCATTGGCTTACGTCCAGTTTTTATCGCCTCATCATAAATGTATTTGTAATTAAAAGATTTGCTTAAAAGACAGTTGAACAGACCCCTGCACGAAGTTGTAAATCTAGTACAATTTAAAGTCGGATAACACAAGCATATTTTGGCGCCCAATTCTATTCGTGTGAATTTTAAAGATAGTGCTTTAATTTATAACTGAACAGCTTGCCTAAGTTGAACGCCTTCCGTAATTAATTGGTCGTGTACATTTTTACAATATGCATCCTGAGGGACATTGTGTTCTTAAATTCGCAAAACTAACAGAAAACGCTTTTGCACCAGTCAAGGGATCAGCGAAAGCAGCCGGATTTGACTTGCGGAGTGCATACGACAACGTAGTTCCAGCGCGAGGCAAGTGTTTGGTAAAGACCGACCTGCAGATTCATGTTCCTGAAGGATCCTATGGACGGGTTGCTCCAAGATCTGGATTGGCGGTAAAGAATTTCATTGATGTCGGTGCTGGTGTAGTTGATGAGGATTATCGAGGCAATCTGGGAGTTGTTCTCTTCAATCATTCAGAAGTTGACTTCGAAATCAAGAAAGGCGATCGTATTGCCCAATTAATTTGTGAGCGAATTTTCTATCCAACATTGGAGGAATGCAAGTCGTTGGAAGAAACAGAGCGAGGTGCTGGCGGATTCGGTTCAACTGGAGTCTAGGGTTGATCCTAACAAAAATTCCCAACGAAGTCTATGGCGAGTGAAGGTGTTAAAGTTTCATTTAGTATAAGTAAAATGATGAAATAAAGTTTTGTTCAGTATTATGTATATAGTGATTTAAATTTTGTCAGTTACAGATAATTGTTCGAATAAGTTTCTTTGGTATTAAATGCTAGGAGGGCACTTCTTGGTACTTGGAGTACATCCATAAAACAGGAACCGATGTATGGGGGAGAGAACTACTTACTACTCATCAGCTCATCTTGCTTTGAAAGAGGTATGGACCTTCAGTAATTGCTTCATCCACGGTTCCAAATCAGGAGTTGAAATGATGTGGTTTGGCATATCAATGACATCTTGAATAACGTCGTCATTCACAGTACTTATCAGGATCCTACATTGTTTTTTCTGTGGGAATGGACATCAAACAGTTTGGAGTGTCAATGCTTCTTCGTCCTGGTCCATGATCGTCATTTGAATGAAGATGTGAACCTCCTGACTATCGTTTCCAATATATTACATTTCCAATGAAACTGAGTTGGTTCCTGTTCGCTGATATCAGGAGGTCCGCACATCGCAGTTAGTCAAGCTGATTTTTTTTCCACTGATGTGGCAGTGCTCCACTTTAACAGGATTACAATAGTTGAATGATTAAAAAATAATGTTTGAAAGATAAAAAATACATGGAGCGCTCTTGGGACATAATGATTTGATAATTCAGATCGTCACAAACCCAAGGAAGGTAGTAATCCTTTGCACACACTAAATTCTCCAATTCTTGAGACAAAAGTCTTGTTGGAAGTTACGTAAGGAGCACAATGATTTTGACTGCGCAAAAAAACACCTCAGTGGCCGTTCGCATTTCATTACCAGTTTTGTCACTTATATGTATTCTGTTTGGCTCCTGGGACAAGGCGCTGTGCTTGTGGGATTTGACAGTTAAAAAGACAACACAACGGTTTAGAGGTCACAGCAAGGATATGGTCCAATCCACGAACCATCATAGTATATTTGATGAGCCCGACAGGGAAACTGATGGAGGCGATTATTCCCTCGAGACGAGTGGAACAATGTGTGAAGAGGAATTCTCTCAAAGGGAACCAGTGCAAAAGGAGTGAGGTGGATGCGATCACCCAAGTATGCATTGTCAACCATGGTGTGCCGACACGGAGCAGTACTTGCAGTTATTGGAACGTTTTGACGTCGGATGGAATGATATTATTAATGCAATGCATTAAATGCGAGTATCAGAATCAATTCTTAAGATCACTCTCTCATACTACACAGAAAGGAACTTAATGTACTATCTGGCGCAAGAAAACATCAGATAAAATGAGAAATAATAAAATGAGAAATAGAATATAATGTGTGATGGGGTACTACATATTGACAAACCAACCAGGAGTAAGGATTATAGATTGTGCAGACGATGTAGTCACCACGACAAAGCACTCGCGGTAATCTTCCTGAATTCGAATCAAGGAATAATTTGGATACGAAAATGGCTTAAAATATTAGTTTGGAGCTAGTAGATAACAACTCTGAATTGGTGTTAATGTTTAGTCGCAAAAAAGTAGAGTGCATTGGGCCTTGCGTGGTTGGATACCCAATCGAATCGGCTCCCCGCTTAAAATATCTAGGAGTCATACTCGATCTCCGTATGACTTTTAAATATCATGCGCTAATAAACGAGGGTCTCGAGAGACTAATGTCCAATGTTGGTGGACCGAAAATAAGGGAAATAATGCTCCTTGCCATCGGAATAGTGAAACGATCCTTCTTTACGTAGCACTCATATAGGCGGGGGAAACAATTTTTGGGTCATATATCAAGACCATGGCTATCGTTCACAGAAACGAAGACTCTGATAGAGAGGGTCTTTAGAAGCGTTTCTGTGGGGAGGACGAAGTCTTGGTGACGGCGTACGACACGGGGTTCTACTTCGTCCCCACAACTTCCACTAAATGTTCCACCGATTGTTACGCCGAACACTGTCCACCGACGAAAGTAAATGAAACTCACTGTTATATTTTTGAAAAGCTAGGTTTATTGTTGGTGATCACCGTTTTAATTTAATTTTATCTTAATGCGAAAATGCTTATATTTATTTAACACTGAATTTATTCATAAAATAAGTCATTCCATTGAGTTAATAAAACAGGTTCTGGTTTCGCCGACGCTGCAATTGCCGCACAAAGTATTAGGGTGCAACTAACGCACTAGAAAAACTACTTTTAATTAACGGCGCGCGCTTACTCCACTCGACTTGAGATAAAGACGTCCCCGTGCGCGAACAGGGAGCGGGCGACGGACCGCCCGACCGACTCGGTCGGGTGATGATAAACGACTCAATCGAGGGTTGAAATCTGGATCTTGATTCACCCTCGATTCGTTGGTGGTGGGTATCCTCTCCACTAAGGATATGTTTTTACTTTTAACCAGAGAAACGTAAAGTCTCTCTTGGTGGAATAGAAAACCAGATCTCGTATTGAAGGTCATGGTGTATGTGTGTGATCGTTTAGATCTGTGTTGTTTACTCATGCGCGAAGGCAATGGAAAAACAAAGCAGGCAGACGGCAAGGACAAAGGAATCGGGAAGATCGTTGTGGTTGATGTGCATCGCGGCTAAATAAATAGGCGACGATGCATCGAAGAATTGTGCTAAAAGAAAAGATGGGATGAGGGCATCATAAAAATCTTAGATGAGTGATGCCCCTGTGTAAATAGACGAATAGACATTGGGAGAAGGTGCTAATGGGTTGCGATACTTTATAAAATGAAAATTGTATATCGTATCTTGGGTCGGTGGCCGAAACGAATCCCTTGCTTGCATTTGTATATGCGGGGTAATTCGTTGTAAGAAACGGATCCTATATTTGCATTGTTTGTGCTTTGAATTCAATCCGGCGGCTATGCGCGAAGTCGATGATTGTTTGGAGATTCAAACAAAGGAACAGTTCTGGGTAAAGTGCTTGCAGCTGTATCGATAGTTGCAAGTCATTGCGAAGCAATTCAGATGGTTATACAACATCTATGCCAATTGTATATGGCATCTAAGGCGACTCGAGGGTCGAACTCTAGTGTGAGTGTTTACACTAAACGAGAATTCGGTTCTTGGTCGCTAATGCAGAGATGCATTGATGCCTGCATGAATGCCCTTCTGGGAGAAATTCTTTGCAGGAATTCGTAGGTAATGCGTATGTAAGATTGGAATCTGTGATAAATTTGGATAGAATTCTTATGGGGAATTTTTGGATTCGAATGAATGAATGAAGGTAAGAATTCTTTTCCAGAAGCTTTTAAATAAATAAATTTGATAAGCTTAATGCGTGAAGTATTCACAGGTGCTAATGCGATTGCATTAGCAGAAAACAATGAAGGTTGGGTTGTAGTTATGGGGGTTCTTCGGGCAAGTAGACAGTGCGGTGTAGTGTAACAACATACGCACGACACGACCACAGACAATAATATCAAATACATTAATTGCCCGTATCACATTTTCCAAATATCGAATAACCAGCATTCGTAGTTGACCATAAATTCAAGGTCAACTCATATCATTTCATAAACAAACGAATAGCTCCGGTTACAAAGAAACGTTTCTGAGTTTATCATTGGGAAGCAATTAGTGAATTAATTGGGTCAACTCGTAGCGTGGTTTTTGCATTGCACTCTTAATTGATTGTAAAGAATGAAATAGCTTAAGTAATCAATAAGTGAAGTTACCGTTAAGAAAAGAATTGCATATTAAGCAATATTTGTATGGAAATTGTAAATAATTGAACGAATGATTGGGAGTATAAATACCCCAGCATTTTGACGTGACAACGTCTTATAAATCGGTATACCTTGGGAGGCATTCGGAAAAAAAGTTTGTAGCGTTACGATAACGATAACCGATAACGCACGAGCCGCAGTGAGCGAGAGCGCGACTCTCTTAATTGCCCCTAAGTCAAATGCAGAGAGACAACGGGAATACAGACAGCGGCTTGCACTGTCGAGAACAGCTGTACAGGTATAAAGTGTAAAGACAAAAAATACACAGACAGAACGTGAATACAGGCAGCGCCTTGCAGCATTAAATAAATCGGATATAGCTAACAGAAAATTGTCTGTTCATAGTGGTTTCGCAGCGGCAAGCTCAAACAACGTTCAAGAACTACAGGTTGTAAATCTACAACAGCCTTCAGCAGCAGAACTCGTGTATTTTACAATACAACCAGTTATATCGGCGCAAGAGGTATGGGGCATTAAATGGAACAAATCGATATCAAGATTTAAATTGATGTTTCTTGACAATGACTTTGGGTATGCTTGCTCTGTTTACGATAGACTTTGGTTTCAACGCGATTTAAAACCGATCACAGTGCAACAGATGAACGTAATTTCGGACTGGCACACAAAAGAAATCGACAACTGTGTCCTGACGAATACACAGTAGTTTGCAATACTTGTAAAATGTCGTTAAGCAAACCAAAATTAATGCCTACACTTGGAGACATTCGGAAAAAACACTTTAATTTTGATTTAATAACTTGTATATTCAATGTTACATATTTAGGATACGTTGTCACGAATATAATGTCCGAGCGCCTTGCGCCCAGACAACCATTTTTTTTGGAAGTAAAGTCAATCATATACCTGAAACGTATTGATTCATTAACTGCGGCGCTCTACGCCATATGCTTTAAGCGAGCTGCGCTTCATACAGCACCCATAGGGAAGTAGATTGTAGATAGTCTCTTCCAGTAATAACACTACATGACGATTCTGTCAAAAATATTACATACCTGCCAAACCTTTCCACCTTCGTACCCCACAGCGGTTTGGCGGAACCGCCACATTTCCAATGGAGCGACTGTAATGACTGTGGACAGCTTGCCTTTGCAACATGATTCTAAAGCAGTTACGGATATAAACGCCATTTGCTCTAAAATAAACTGGAATCGTTTTTTACAGATGGATTCGCTAATGAAATTAGTAACTGACTTGATAGCATAAACCTTCCGTAACAAACTTCCAAAGTTTGATTACATTTCGTTTAGTGGACGCTGAAATACAACGTATTAAGTGACAGTAAAATGAATACAAAGCCGATTACATTGAGATGCAAGAAAAGAGCTAGTGGCAACACCAATAAGATACACCAACTACAGGACCTATAGCATTTTTGAACCTTCGCTATGAAAGCCTTCGAATAGACCCATCGATGCATTACACCTTGGCCCCATGTGGGCTAGGATGTTTCAACTCGCTGCATAACCTGTGAATTGCTACGCTAATGCTCTGATATAAGGCGCAGATGATTTTTTCGATTGTTTTGTGTGCTGTGATCTTCACAACAGTTGTGAGCACCATTATTAGAATTGCCACATACCCATGTAATAGTGCTCGAAATCTAGAGATGGGCATTGTTGTTTTGGATATTCTATTGGAAATACCAAATTAGGTAGGATCTAGCTCTGCCTCTTCTGCGGGGGAAGTCTAGAAACTGGTGTACACATTCTCACTGAATGTCACAGGAAGGGACGAAGTTTGTTGATTCCGAAGAGATCGAAATAGGGAAAGATTTAGAATGTAAGACTCCTGTAGAAGTTGTCTCTTATCGGAAAGCTTCCGAGGAACTTGTTTGTTAACTGTAACGAGTTCTCATTGATAAGGCTAATGGAATGTCCTTCATATAGGTTAGAGTCGACCGTCAGAGCTCCTACCGTGGTTGATGGATTTTCTGAGGGGTATCCTTTTGAAAACTCAAAGTCTTTCCATTTGGGCCGAAGATATACAAGACCATATGGGAACGGCGTACGATATTCCAGATTGTTTGTTAAGATTATTTACCTCTGTCCAGGGTTAGCCACCGGGGTGACCCTACCAGTTCGCGATGTGAGGAGGAAGTTTCTACCGGCTCAAGATGCGAGGAGGGGGCTTACACCGGCTCGCTGTGGAGAGTTAAACACTAACAACGTTTTTGGTTTTATCTTTTGTTTATTATTGTGTTTTACTTAATATTTTACTTAAAAAACAAAAGGCTTATGAGAGGCCGCGACTTCTTGCTTGTGCTAGGTTTACTTAACTCTCAACAATTTTATTTAGAGTAAAAGGCCCGCTGTACTTATGCAAGACCGCGACCTTTTACTCTGATCGATTAACTCTGAATCTAATCCCGTTGCAACCACTTCTTTTATACCCAAATTATTAGAGCAGAATTGCAAATGATGGAACTAGTTCTTTTGACTCCAAGCGCAAGTCGTTTCTCCACAGTTCCGCTCAATAAGCTTTGACCCTCAGTGAGTGCATTCCCCCAGCCATGAGTCATTCGTTTTGCTTAAATCGATTTTTTCCGTATGATCGATCCACTTAAAGTACAGTGTACTTCAATCAATTCGTCATCTCCCGTTCAAGTAATTCGTATCGCTCACTTAATATTGCCAGTGGCGTTTCGTTGCTATGAATGTGCCTGCCTTTAGTAGGCTTCAGCATTTTGATGGAAACTCCGTTAAACGGTATCATAATATCTGGCGTATGGCAATTGTCGTTATCTAGCGTCTTTGTAGACACCGGTAGTGCCCCATGCCATGTGTGGCGCTTGTTTTTGGATATGCGATATAAGGCAAAAAATGTACTTGCAATTGGAAAGTGTGTAGCTTGGGGAATGTCTGTGCGTCATTAGATGGGCCATTTACGAGGAATCGCATCGTGTGCGACATTATGTTTATTGGATTGAAATGCGTTATGTTAATTGAAAGCGGAATGGGGTTTATGTAGTGGGATGCAACCCCCACCCCACCCCCCCCGGGCTCTTAAAAAGAAAGAAAATCATCGCCGCGAGTGATTTTCTGTGCGATTCGAGTTACAATTAATTGTACAAATAATTTCGTTTCGTCTTATGCTATCTTGTTTTTTCACATATAGGTTCTTATTTTTATATTATTGTAATACACCCTTTCCACCAGTAGCGGTTATTTGTTATCGTAGTTTCGTCCACTTGTTGTTGTAATTCGGGAGAGAGAGAGAGAGCGAGTGTGTGTGTGTGTTTGTGCGTGTGCGTGTGCGTGGGTTAGGTATATAACACTATTAATACCACTGTTCAACAATTTATAGACGAGGCCTTCGATCCAGGTCGTGTCAAAAGCCTTTGCAATGTCCAGGCCCACCGCAATTGGGGGTTCCTTATTAAAAAGTCGAACGTAGATGTGATTTTCATAGTGGTGCTGTGTGTGAATTTACAAGATATTGTCAAACCTACGGCATACAGTATATTATGAGAACCGTTAAAACACCACCTGCCAACGGACAAGTGGAAGGGGTGAAACGCACGGTACTAATGGCGCTCGAGTGTGATCATGTGGACGGCTGGGGTTGGGGGAAACAGTTGAGGAACATTCAATGGAGCCTGAATAGGTGAGTAGCGCAACCACACGGATGACCCCACACGAACTAATGTTTGCCTATACCCCAAGGGAACTTGGTGGAGGCAAATTATTGTTAGAACTTGAAGAGGAAGTATGTAATGATCAAGGTGAAATGAAACAGAAGAGAGATGCTGCATTGCGCAACATTATGGGAGATCAACAAAAGCAGAAAGAACGCTTCGATAAGGCCTACAGAAGACCAACCACATATAAGGTAGATAATCTGGCACTGGTAGAACGGGAGACTGCATCAACCGGTGAGTCCCGGAGACTTGCTCCTATTTATAGGGGACCGTTCATCGTGGCGATAGTGTTGGGAAATGACCGGTATGTTCTGAGAGATGCCCCAGGAATGCAACGGAACCAAAAGACATTCGAGTCCAGTTTCTCTTTTTCCGGTGGTGAGCGTCAGGGTTATTAATAGAAATATAAGACCCTTTGTTAAGATTATTAGAATAAATAAAGAAAACTAACATTTTACACTATGTATATATTTTTCTACAATTGCTGTTTAATGTGTAATTAATTGCAAAGCTTTTATTATGTTTTGTATTTGTTAATTTATCGTATTTCCTATTTTGCTTATTTATTTTATTATTTGACTTAATAGTAGTGATTACAATTGGCGCAAGGATAATAACCTTGCCTGGAAAAACAAATTATTATGAACAATTTAACAAGATAAGGACTGGATACCGGTGGAGAGACTTGCTAAATAAGGCTAAGGTCGGATTCCGGTTGTAGTGCCGATGATGATGATGATGATGATTACAATAATGATAGACACATAACAGTGATTTTTTATTATTTGACTTCTATGTTTGTACATGTAATGCTAAATTTATAAGGCACTTAACTTAACATAAGAGTTATTCATTTATATTTAAATATTGGTTTTAATTAATTTGATTTGTTCCATTGTAGATGGGTTGATGTTTACAATGAACGTGTATTTATTTAGATATGGTTATTTACAAAGCAATTTTATTCCGTTGGAATTTTTCTCTTGAAATTGTTGTTTACAATTTTGTTTATAAACTGTCTTCCTCATTGAGGATCAATGTTTGTTTTGTTTTATTTGTATGTGATTTTGTATTTCATTACTTGTTTTAATAGGTTCTTTTAGTGTATTATAACATTTATTTCTCGCTTTATCTGTCATTTATTTTGTCTCCATTGTAGTTTTTAATCAATTTTTTGACTTTTGTTTCTGTCATCTATATTTAGCCATATTGTATATGTGTTTGTATATGTTTTTTTTAATGCAATACACCCTTGGGGTAGCAAATAGTTCGGACGGTTGAAACTATGGAGGGGCTCAAAATTAACCAACCTTGGAATATGGTTTAAATCTATTGTTATTTAACGGAACGAATGCCAACTTCACTGTTCGTGTATGCAGTATAAAAAAAGCCCATGGCCGGTACTCGCTCTCTCTCCCGTGATTTACGTTGACTACCACACTAAAGACCTATCGGTCTTGTATGATTTTTTTCCACCAGACCTCCATCCAAGTAGTTAGAGAACACCTGAACTAACCCTGTCCACACTATCCTTAGATACCTCCTCGCCCTTTCAGATATCTTGGGACCGAGCCCAACATCCCTACGGATCTTGCGATGACCAGAAGCCAGAGACAAGATGAAGGATGACCTCTCGCCACCCCATTTTTTTCACTCGCTCTCTCTTTTTCCGGCGGTGAGAGTAAAAGTTATTAATAGAAATATAAGACAATATTATAATAATGAAGAAAACTAACCTTTTACAAATCCATATTTTTCTTCTCATTTATTCTTCGTTTGGTGTGATTTTCCAAACTAATTCATTTACTAAGTCATAACCGACAGTCTTAACCTCACTCGAGGCTTACTGTGTGTTGTATATGTGGCGGCTCAGCACAAACCACAACCCCCACGCAGTCGCCGCAAGCAAAGGCTCACACCGAGAGCGGCCTTCGACTAATTAAGTCAAGCGCATTCTCGGTCACTCTTGCACACAAACGGAAGTCACGGCTGAATTGGCATGGAGTCGACGCGGCAATACGTAGTTCACGAAACCGATCAACGATCAGCCAGTCCCTGGAATCGAACATATTTGGAGACAGGAACCCTAAATATATACATTTTTTTTTTTAAATTCAAAAACTAGTCTTCTGTTTGACGCATTGAAAGGTTTTCTTATCTATCACCGTCATCAATCAGTTCTCTTTCCTCTTCCGTCACTACAGGCCTCCTTTATCATGTTATTTTTGTCTGTTACAGCAGATCAAGATCGGCACTTTTCATTGCTCCTAGTATTTCCAGTGACTGAACTACGTTACCGTCGCAGGTTGTGGCATTGGCTGCGCACCCCAAGTTTTCTAAACGGAATTGTTATACTGATTGATCGTTGTTATATTATGCATTTAGTTGCAAACTGTCACACTGTGATTAGCATATAAAGGTTAATGATAATTATTATTATGTTCGAGATTGGTCATTGTACATTACAAGCGAAGGGCGGAATGGGGCGAAAGCTTGAGGAGTGATATTGTGACGCATATGACAATCAGTACTGGAATCTTCGAGAAAGTCCGAAACAAAGTACTAGATTATTTTAGGAAGTACTGGAAAACTGGAATAGAAAAGTCGAGATTATGGAACGGACGGAAACGAAACGCTGAATCAGAATGAGGGAACGGTATAAATACGTCGCACACAGACCATGGGGAGGAGTCATAAGTAAGGCAGTGAAGCAAGCGATACGTGCGGAAGCGAAAGTCTCGAGTAAGAAGCAGAAAGTGAAGCAAGCCATAAGTGCGGAAGTAATAAGTAATGAGTAAGGAGTAAGCAGTAAAATACGCGATAATTACGGAAACGATAAGCGAAGAAATCGTTATGTGTACGGTAACAAGTAACGGTTGTTATTAACGGACTAATAAAGTGTTGTATCGATTTAACGGCTCTTATTTATTTTAACACAATTAATCCAGCGAACCCTAAGCTCGCTACAATATGTTGGTTTTTTTTTGGACAAACAATAATATGCTTCCAAGCTTGGGAAAAATGCCCCATGTTGTGGGCATGGTTGAACAGAATGGAGAGCTTTATAAAGAATAAGGCAGAAAGCCTTTGCAACGAATGGTATGACATGCTGTCGATACCAGGTGACTTCTTAGGGTTTCGATATTTAACTAAGTTTTGAAGGGTGTTTGGTGTGCAGAAACCGTGATCATTATCACGTGTGGTCTTGAAGTATGCAGTGTTAGCAGGTTGGAAGACAGCAATCGGCTCGTTAAGGTCATCTAATTTGTTGTGGACCCCTGAACTAATGATTGCATTAGTATCCGGGTCTCCATCCTCGAAAGTGAGCCCATGATATTGTGACGCATATGACAATCAGTACTAGAATATTCTAGAGAGTCCGAAACAGAGTACTAGACTATTCTATAAAGTAATGGAAAACTGGAGACCGTGAACAGTAGAACATTCAAGACTATGGAACGGGCGGAAGCGAAACGCCGAATCAGAATAAGGAAACGGTATAAATACGTCGCACACACATCATGGAGATGAGTAAGAAGTAGAAAGTGAAGCAAGCGATAAGTAAGGAGCAGTGAAGTAAGAAATAAGCAGAGCCAAAGACGCGATAACTGTACGGTAAAAAGTAACGGTTGTTATTAACGGACTAATAAAGTGTCACATTAATTCAAAATCGATTTAACGGCTCTTATTTGTTTCAAATAATTAATCCAGCGAACCCTAAGCTCGCTACAATATGATACGAGCACTAACACATATTCTTTTAACGTTTTTATTATATAAACGTTCGCGTCCATCTCAATACGACTGTTTTATCAGTGTACCAATATTGTGAATGACGGATCGGAATAATGGCCTTCTTTTCGTAAAGTGGTGACGATATATCATTCTGCAGAGATTTTTAAGCTCCCGGATGAGACGAAGAGTGAAGTCGTCATGGGGAATCAGATAAATCTTTTCAAGTTTGTATTTTGGGATATAAGTCTCCAAAGTTTCAACCAGAATCTCGTGAAATCCTGTTGCAGCATTACTTATCTCAACTATCTTTAAGTTCCTGTTAGTTGGAAGAGAGAGTTGATGGAGTTTTTCTGATGTGATATTGAACCCAATTTGTGCGCCCATAATGTATCTGATATGAGGCGGGGTGCTCGATAATAGCGGATGAACGTGGTCACAGGGTTGTGGTGAGATACATACGCCGATACTTGGGAACGAGTGATTTGAGGAAGTAAGTCTTTGAACACAAAATTATGTACAGAATTGAGTTGCTTCGCGTACCAACCATAGGTGCGGCTGTTTGAAAGTTGAGGGTATGAGAATATTCGGTGTACTATTGGTACCACCTTTTGAGAGGAGAGTTGTTCCAGTGGGGATGTCTGGAGGTAAAATCGGCGCCTATGATGAAGGGTGTAAGCCCTGAAGACCTTATTAATTTGCCGATATTTTCGGGATTGATGGGCGACCACGGAAAACAGAATGCGTGGGCTATTTATGTGAAATCTTGTCGAGATTTGTGCAGTACGAGTAAAAGTACTTAAAATATCCTGGAAGAGTAGAAACAAATTTGTCGCTTACTTCAATTGGAATAGGGCATTGGGAATCGAATTCTATTAAATGTGTTCCGAGAAAGGGCGGTCATGGAATACATTTAAAGATATACCCATTTCATGATCTTATGGGTTTTTGGAATTGTGTTTATGCATGATAAATGAAATGATTAAAAATGGCTCAATGTATCTTGCATTTAGTTTAGGGGTTTTAGGAAACGAATCAATGGGCGACGAATGGACATATCGTGCATTTAAATTATTGGGGATATTAGTTTGAATTGTTGGATATTGCATTTTTTTTACACTAACGTGCGCACAAAAGGGGATTTCGAAGTACCCTTAAATGTCAGAGCACAGTGGGAGCGGATGGAGAGGAAGTGAATAAGGAAAGGAGGTGTCGATCACAACGACGAGGAAACACATGATCAGGTAGAACATCCCACCTTCGTGTGGTTCGGCTAAAGAATGACTATGTTTATTTGTGTGCCTGAAGTTGACTTTCAACGTGAATTGATGCGCATTCACAGATTGACGGGTATCGCGGGAAAACGCCAGAAGGGGCGGAATACATTCAGCAAGTTCAGTTGAGCAACGATCGTTATAATACCTATAGAAGAGAGATAGGCACGATACGTTGCGCCCGTGTTCTAACGACGGAATTGATCGACTTACGGCTGAGTCCCCAATAAGTTTCACTGCTCGTTTTTGCATTCTGTCGAGCACGTGTAGCGCAGTTTTGGATGCGCCTGACCAAATGTGGGAGTTGAACTCTATTTTTGGGCGAATATACGCTTTGTAGATAGTGACCAGGTTGGATGGAGTGAAGTATCTTTTGCATCTCTTAAGGAACCCCACACATTTGGCTGCACTTTTCGCAGGTTCAAATATGTGGTCATTCCAATTAAGAGTCGAATTAATTTGGGTGCCGAGGATTGACAGTTCCTTGGCTTCGTCGATGCAAGTGCCGTTCATAGACAGTATATTCACTTTGGGGTTCGCCTTTGACGACAAGAGGCTGCACTGAGTTTTTAGGCATTGAATTCTACTCGGCTAGATAATCCCCAGTGATATATCTTGTGGAGGTCTGAATTCAATGTATCAAGTATAAGCTGCTGGTTGATAGTGACGTTCGAAGAGTTTGGACGGGAGTGTTCATATGAGTTCATATGGGAACTACGTCGGGGGGAACATCGTGCAAATATTTTGATAAATAATCGAACTTTAAAAAATCGTCATCGCGTAATCGGGTTTATCCTCGAAACTCTGTCGACGTTCGACTGATAACGGCATTTTGTAACATCAGGGGTATCGGTTTCACCAGTACGGTTGTCAACGCCGTCCACCAATATTTGCAAACAGCGAAACCTGATAACCTTGCCCTAACTGAGACCCAGGCCGATTCGTCAACTGATTCGACATATCTTCATTGCTCAGGATACGACCTTCGAGGGTTAGCTCAAAAGTTTCCGACCTAACAAAGATACAAGACATTTTTTCTTAAAATTTATTTTTATTTTTCTACATAGTCTCCTTGCGACTCCACACACTTCTTCCAGCGATGCTTCCATCTCTCTAACCCGTTCAAATAGTACTCGGCGTAAGTAATGATGCGTAGTATGCTCCTGTAATGGTTTTTCCTTTTTGAAGATAATCGATTAACATAACTCGATGACTATCCCAAAAAACAGTCGCCATCACTTTTCCCCCTTTGCAGTCCACTATTTTGACTGTATTTGTGTTTCGGGCGTATAATGGTGTATCCAAATTTCATAGATAGTAATTAATCGGCGCCAAAACTCGGATTTATTGTGTCTAAACTTTGGAAATGTTCATTCGAATACGTTTTTGGTCTAACGTGAGTAAACGCGGTATCCAACACGCGTACAGCTTTCTCATGCCTAAATCTTGAGTTAATATATGACAAACACGTTCTTTGGACATTTTATAGCCCCGCTATCCCTCTCACTTAAATTTGGCGGTCGTCTAGCACCATTTGGTGTAATTTAGCGATGTTATCGTCAGTTGTTGCAGTTTTTGGACGTCCCGAACGTTCATCGTCTCTCAAGTTCTCACGGCCACGTTTAAATTCAGCTACCCAAAATTTCACTGTGGTAAATGATGGTGCAGAGTCCCCATACACAGAGTCTAACTCATCTTTGATTTGCGCAGGCGTATTGCCTTTCAAAAACAAAAATTTAATGACAGCTCGATACTCAGTTTTGCCCATTTTCACAAAAACTCTCACACCGACTCACTCAAACGACTGTCAAATAAAAACTACCCGTCCAAAATGGCTGAAATTATGGTGAGTAACTGTCAAAAGATACACAACTACATTCACTAGCTTTTATTGACGAGTGCTGCTATCTTCACGTTGAGGAAATATTTCAGGCCACCCATGTACATTCGAGACTCCGTTTTAAGGGTGGAGTCTGCGTCTTCACATTGGAACACAATAACATGGCCACCGCGTGGTTGTGCTCAGGAATTCTGTTAAATTTCTTTGTTGTCTTTACCGATCCCCGAATGACGATCGACCAGCGACATTTTTCGAACATCTTTCACATACCGTCGACTCGATACAGTTCAACCACCCGGCTTCTGAACTTGTTCTCTTTGATGATTTTAATGTACACTGGTTGATCCATTCTAACAGAACCGACGGGGCTCTCAGACTGGCGGAGATGTTCGCTCTAGACCACAGTTTGACTCAACTCGTGGAGGAACCTACGCGAATGCTGGATACCCGAGACGATTACGCGTACACCTTGGATCTGTTTTTGACATCCGAGCCGAGCATTTATACCGTGGAGCTTGCCGCGAATTAAGTTCCTGTGCTCAAATTGGTTTAAAAATTTATTATTTATTGAACACCTTAGAATACTAAGTTACAATATTAACACTAATATTTTTGGACTTTGATTTACAACATTAACACTAATATTATGCGTCAAGTTGCGGCTATGCCGATAGCTGCTCCCATCGTCTTGGTGTCCCAATATAGTATTTATGGGAAGTATGGGTCATGATGCCGTATGTGGAGATAGGCTTTCCTATAGTAATGATAGAATGATTGGGTCATGGTGCCGTGTGGTTATGTGTTGACCCATGATGATTATAAGATGCTTTGTTTATGTTTTGATTATCCTTAACTCGCGCCGCTTGGAATCTCAGTTCACTGCTTGGTATCAGTCGCGTAACAACTTGCATTTCAAACGAATAACCGACCTAAGTAGGTTTGTCATGTATGGAGGTATGGGGCTCGTAATTGGGACGTTTTGTGAGATTTCTTCGCATCCTTTCCGTGGTCGGAGTGTGCTTCGGACACTCCGATGTTAACGCTTCCGCGAAGTCGGTCACAGATATTATTATTCTCGGGATGGAGATCTACATTTCGCATTCTATCAAACAAAATTCATCTGATAAGCCTTGGTTTGATGAAGAATGCCGGCAGATTACAGCGAAAAAATAGAGCTTTTAAACAATAGCGCTCCAATCCCAACGATATTAACAGAACGAATTTGGTTAGAATCAGAAACGTGTGCAACTAAGCGGTTGATACCGCGAAGAAGGCCTGCAGCGAGTGTCCAATAAACTCCTTGAGTGCCCAACTGGTTCGCGTCACTTCTAGTCGATGGCAAGGGCTGTTAGCAGTAATTTCGCTTTCTCCTCTTTTCCTCCGTTAGTGACGGGCAGCGGGACGTTAGTCATAAATTCAAAAGGTAAAGCTAATGTGTTCGCGAATGTTTTTTTTTCGCGAATTCAAAACTGGATGCCGGCCTTTTGGAACCACCTGCGATCGTGCCGGTACGGTCTTCGATGAGGCAAGTGAGGTTCCGCCCGGGTACTATTCAACGCATTCTACGTGGACTGGACTCGAGGAAGGCAACCGGCCCGGACGAAATACCAGCAATAGTCCTAAAGAACTGTGCTGCAGATTTGTCGCGAATTCTTGGCAGGCGCTTCCGCTTATCTTATGCACGGAGGACAATTCCCATCTCCTGGAAGGTGGCTCGAGTTTAGCCAATCCTAAAGAGGGGGAAAAAGTGTCTCCCAGAAAATTGCCGACCGATAGTATTACTGTCTATGGTTTCTAAGGTGATGGAAAAAGTTATCAATGGCGAATTAATTAAGTAGTTGGAGTGCAACGGACTTCTGAATGATCGTCAATGCGGATTCCATGGCACGCGGTCCACGGGAGACCTTTTCACCCTTATAGCCGATATACGGACATCTGCGATTGAGGGGCATGGTGAGTCAAGGGTGGTCACATTGGATATCTCCAAGGCTTTTGACCGCGTCTGGTACGCGGCATTGCTAAGGGAACTTCTTTTACACGGACTTTTCCAGCAGCTTTGCGACTGGCAGAAGAGCTTCTTTGTTGTACGTCCGCCGCCGTGCTTCCTCGGATGAGGGAAGAGCGTGGACCTTTTACTTTTAATCTATTAATATTAATTAAAACTCAGGATTCTTCTTTTACTCTTCTGTGAGTTTTCTTTGTTGTTTTTCTTATTTTTATTTAATCTTAGTTTGTAATTCTACAATTGGCAAAGAATACAAAAATTCGATTGCTTACCAGAATGTTCTGATTCTTATTTTCTCCAAATTACGAATTTAATAATTTTAATTCTTTATTTCTATTCTAATAACTTCTTCTATATTAATCTATTCTTTTTCTCTCTGTATCTTTTTCTCTGAACTGTATATTCTTTTCTGAACTTCTTTTTTTTGTCTGAACCGAACTGTCCGAACTGAATTTTTTCTATTTCTATTTTTCTCTCTGTGAATTTTCACATCGAATCCATTTGGACGAAAATCCATGTTACTATGTTTTGAATAAATAAAAAGGTGCAGGTTATTAAGTGTGCTGTAACTGGTAATATTGTGAATGTTTATGAATGGTATGTATTAAGTGAGAATGTAATATATGTTAAGTGAAGTTTTTAAGGATGTGTTAGGAGATTCAGTGTTAAATTTAATAAGGGTAGTATTCTGGAATACAACATCTTCAAACATCGATCGATCCGGGTTGTTGTGGATGGCGAGTGTTCGGATCTGTTTTTTTTAATTTTTTAATTTCTTTTTTATTAC
The DNA here is from genome assembly GCA_963931805.1 of Microdon myrmicae. Lineage (NCBI taxonomy): Eukaryota > Metazoa > Arthropoda > Insecta > Diptera > Syrphidae > Microdon > Microdon myrmicae. The sequence continues at coordinate 173,698,884 of OZ007497.1, read as the reverse complement.
ATTTCTCTCGGGAGAGGCGAACCTATAGCGGCGAGTGGGCGCCACGGGATGCCAATAACTGTTGCAGTTCTTTTTGAACAGTTGCAGGTTGTAACGCTCCGCGAACACTCGCGCGGGAAGGGAGTTCCATATCTTCTCTGTAACGGAAGGGGTTCTGATGTAGGGATTTTCGCGCCGTCGGGAGATGAACCGCAAACTGGCGCGATCTGTCGGATTGTCTCGTGGAGTGCATATAAACTGAATTGCGCGGAACAATGCCACGAATCTCCGAAGAACAGTACTCGTGATAATAGCTATAAAACAGACAGAGGTCGGCTACGCGCCTTCGATGTGATAGCGACTAAAGTCCCCGATCAGGCCGATCGCTCGTCTCATTATGCTCTCAAGTAGGTCGAGGGTATGTTTAGGAGCCGAGCTCCAAACATGAGAGCCTATTAATTCCGGGGTGCCTCAAAGTTCTATTTTGGCTCCAATTTTTGCTTCACATGAGGATTTTGGGGATAATAGTATGTTTGCTTCATCTTTTTCGAGTGAGCGGCCGATTAGTGCATCTACGTCTTACCAGCTAAGATGTGGCTATATAGACTCTCCAAATCGTGATATGGACAAGGTCCTGTAATGGGGAAAGGCCATTCTCGTTGACTTCAATGCAACGAAGACGCAGTATACAACATTTAGAAAGAAAAGTGGATCATCGGTTCCACAGCTGATGATGAATGGCCAGCCCCTCGAATTTGGGGAATGCATGAAATTGTTTGGCGTCAGGGCCTGCTGGAATGTTGTAATAGGTAATTTTCACCGCACAAATATTTATTTTTAAAGGAAGAGTGGGTACTCACTTGGCGCCCCCGGGTCTGACTCGACGGGGGATTACTTCCAAGATGATAAATAGTTCTCCTACTATTGGTTTCCTGCGCCTTGGCATCTGGGCTTAATCCCAAGATGATCACAAGGCCGCGCCAATTGGTTTCGTGCGCCTTGGCTTCTGGGCCGAATCCCAAGAGGATAAACAGCTGTCATACTATTGGTGTCTTGCGCTTTTGCGTTTTCTGAAATGTCCACAATTGTTGGGCACGGCGTTGATGGAGACGATGTATTAATTGTGTAAAAATGCTTTCCCGTCTTTTTGTAATTCTTTACGTTTTATTATTACAACTGACACCACTCGACTCCTTTCCTCTTTTTGCAAGTCCTTTCTGTTACCGCAACTGCCACCACTCGCTGTACAACGGCCAACACGGTTGTTTTTTGTTTGTTCATATTCATATGTTTTGTGTAATATGTGTTTTTAATTATGTGAAATTGTATGTTGTATGAGTATAAATGAATGTAATTATTTTATGTTGCAAATGAATATTATCGTAATTTGCAAATGAATGTAACGTAATTTAATATTTTATGTATTATGTGTAAACGAAAATGTACATTGTGTTGTATTTAAGTTTAATTTGAAAATCGTATAATTCTTTGTAATATGTATTTAATTAATGTTTAGTAAGGAAAATGTTTACTTGTAAAATGTAACTGAATGTTTATAATTAAAAACGTAAATTGTTTGTAATGTATGTGTGTCGCGTCGCGCTTGAACTAATGAGTTTCAAGCCATTTGTTCATCATCGTTTGTTTTATTGTTATTATTGTTTGTTAATATATTGTTTCGTTTTGTTATTACATTGTTATTTAATATGTTTTGTTATTAATTTGTTATAATTTATAATTAATTTGCATGTTTGGCAGCACTTGCCCTTTTTGTTATACATCGTTTTGTTATTAGTTTTTGTGTTGTCATAGTTTCGGTTGTTATTATTGTTGTCAGTTTTGCATTATGCAAAGGAGTTTTCGTTCGTTGAAACCAACATTAGTTTTCGTTCGTAAAAATAGTTTAGTATTTCGTTTAAAGTGTAATTGAATATTGTCGTTTCTTCGTTATTCGTTATAAAATATATCAGTTTGAAAGGAAGTCGATTTCGTTCATTTTTCTTGTATTTTATAAATATTTCGTCGTCGCTCGATCCCGGTAAACGCACCGGAATTAAACAATGTGTATGATATAAAGATTGTTTAAATGTCTTGTATGTTATGTATTTTTGTATGTGTTTCAATGTTTTCTCGCTGGGACAAAGGTGGTGGGGGAGTTAATGTATCGTGGCATAAATACGTGTCGAACATCGCTAGATCCGCCTTTAGAAAACTGAGTTATCTTTTCAAAGCCAAGAAATATTTTACTCCGGTCCAACTTTTTCTCCTGTATAGATCCTAAATTAGACCGGCGTTCGAATATTGCTTTCATATTTGGAGCCCTGCTCCTAAACATATCTCCGACATACTTGAGAGCATAGAGACGAGCAATCCGCCTAATCGGGGACACGGCGGTGATGCCGGGACTACAGTCGCTATCACATCGAAGACGCGTAGCTGACCCCTGTCTGTTTTACAGATATTATCACGGGGACTGTTCTTCGGAGATTCGTGGTATTGTGCACCATATTGCGGTTCATCTCCCGACGAGGCGAACATCTTTGCATCAGAACTCGTTTCATTACAGAGCGGAAAAGCTGTGGAGTTACCTCCCCGCGGGAGTGTTTCCGGAGCGTTACAACCTGCAACTGTTCAAGAAGAACCGCAACGGTTATCTGGTGGCATCTCGGGGCGACGTGTCGGCGCTGTAGGTTCGCCTCTCCTGAGAGAAGTATATATTAAAAAAAAAAAAAATATGAATTAGAGATATAAATGTGGATGAGGGCACTGTAGGGCTTGGCAAAGCACTATACGTACATAATAAGTTGGAGAGTTTAAGGAAAGGAAGTGTTTATTCTGTGATGTGTTGTGTCGTCTAGTGGATTGGTTGGCGGATTCCCCGCAGCCAATGAATTGCCGTTAATGAAAATTGTCACGCGACACCATCACCTTGTATGCAAAATGTTCACTTCGAATTTCGCCCTAGTATGCTCCTGTAGTGTAACAACATACCTACGAAATGACCATGAAGAATCATATCAAGTAAATCAATTTGCCCTTGTCACAATTAGCAAGTTTCACATAATCAGCATTCGTTGCCGACCATAATTCAAGGTCGATTCTTTTCATTGAGTAAAAGAAACGAATTGCTCCGGTTACGATTTGTAAGAATCAAATGACAATCGTTTGCGAGCTTGCCGCTGGTGAATGATTCACAAATTAATTGGGGAAATCGTGTCATTGTTTTTACACTATGCACCAAGCTGGTGATAGAGAATAGAATAGCATAATAAGCAATTTGTATTTAAGTGAATTACGAATTAAGTGTGAAATGGCTTATGAAGCAAAATTTGTATGAGTAGATTAAGAAATTTATGAATAATGGAGTGATTGATTGAGAGTATAAATACCCCAGCAATTTCAATAATAAATTAATCAAAAACCAATCGCGTATTTGATTCATCAACTGCGGCGCTCTACACTATCCATTTTTACCGAGCTGCGCTTAAACAGCAAACATTAGGGAAGTTAGGTTGTAGATAAACTTTCTAAGATAAAGCATAAATACTGGTCACCCAAAATATATTACTATAAATATATTATATGACGACCATGTCCACATATACCACACTCCCAATTCCAGTAAATAATCTGTTTTAAAAGTTCACTTAAATTCGTTTTATTTATTTTTACTCAGATTTTACACAGTCATTATGAACATTATTGATATTTCACTATTTCAAAGAAATATACGAGACCAAATACTACTCGCTGTTTCCTTTTTCCGGTGTAGTGTTGTGTTGGTAAGTTGTTTCTCCTTCGTGTTCCGTTTCCACTTTTGATCTTTATATTTTGAACTTCTTTTTATATTATGTATCTCGTACCAGTCGGCGCGATATCGCACGTTGTTTATAATGGAAAACGGATATAAATAAATAAATTCAACCCGACCGTGCGCAACAGATCACCTTCATCTTGCTATTAACGTTATTCTTTTTCCTTGTTTTTCTCCGTTATCTTAGAACAAGATCAGTTCTTTAGTACCACTTCTGTTGCACTTTTCTTGTGTCACAACAAAATATAGTAGAACTAAATTATTGATAGTTCAAGGGTTGTGACACAAGCTAAGTACAAAGTGTTATATAAGAATGTAATGAATACCTCCCTGTCACCCTGCAGCTGCAACAGGAAGTATTGATATACATTGATCTTGGATGATTGGGGGTTGTAATGAAAGGAAAAACAGGTTTGTCGGATAACTTAAAAAATGTCTTGGTGTGATGGGAAGCGCATCGTCAGGAATTGCTAAATAACCAGCTAATGGAGAAGCTGGCTTCTTCACTAATGACAAGTGAAAATCCTAGACTATTGTCATCAAACGTAACAAAAATTAGTCGAATAATATACCAGTTCAAAAAATTTGTTTTTTGGAAGCAGACATGGTGTTCCCATGGAGATACTTGTATCCCTAGCGAGAAATATGTCATTGGATTTGAAGATTTTAACTGTAAATCATCATCATCATCAGCACTACAACCGGGATCCGATCTTAGCCTTTTTAAGCAAGTTTCTCCACCGGTATCTGGTCCATAGCTGAGACTTGTTAAATTGTCCATAATAATCCGTTTTTCCCGGAAAGGTTATTAGCCTTGAGCCTTTAACTGTAAATACTATACACAATAAAGTTGAATTGCTATTTACAACCTAAATGCCTCAACTGCTATAGTTTATTCTCTGCTAATATTGTCTTACTGTAAGATTACGTAAGTTCAAGAAGTGTCGAGAATGTTGTTGCTTGTCCGTTCTATAGTCAGATACAATTTAAAAAAACAATGGACAACGTTAAGCATAGATTGCTGCTTTCGAAGTTTTTAATAAATACATTCTATTCATGAAACAAAGGTCAACTGCAGGGGAAACATATTCGCGGCGATATAAAAGAATTCTGTCTAAGAACTTGGGCCCTATATAATTGCTCATGGATTTACTATAAGATTGCAAAAAACATGTTAGCATGATTCGCATCGCAACAGGCATATCCGAGGTCAATAAATTTTATCCGGGAGCTTCTTCTCTTGAATTAGCAGAGCGTCTATTTGGATTACTATGCACTAGAAACACCCATCCAGAGAGGAGCTGATAGCGAGTGCAACAAACTCCGTTGAACGATAATTAAATATTTTCCAGTTTGATGATTTTTTGTGAAACTGGGAATGTACTACAAGAATTATGAGCTCCTGAGCGTGCGCGAATGGTAGGAAAAGCGTTTTTTGCGATTTTAATTTGTGTAGTAACCTTGGTGAACTCAGGTCATGCCTGACCGTTGCGCTAAGCGGCGATTGCTTATGATTTGGAATCAGAGCTGAGTACAACGCTTCTGAGCCTTGAATTGGTGCACATTGCACCCTGCCGGCAGCAGTGATGAAGTTTTATTGTATGGTCGCACGCTATCCGCTAATTATGCTGTGAGTGATGCGCTAATTACATTGTACCATCAAGGTGTGTGCAATGTCTTGGAGGAAGTTATTGGGTTCTAAAAAATTCATCAACTGGAAAGGTTCGTGAATTTCATGATGTCTTCTAAGGCGTCGTGCACGAAAATTGTGTTTTGTGGCTAATAGGTTCCACCGACTACCTTACTAGGTTTAAGTGCAGTACCAGATCAGCGTAGACTAATGCACAGAAGGTGTAAATGTGTATGCAATGGTTGGTGAATATCCAATTGTCGTACAGCACTTGAAAGTTATATATTAACACTTATTAATAAAGATAAAGATACTTAGACGTTTTTATTGCATCCATTTTCCGACGTCCCAGCTACAATAAAACTATGTTTATGGAGTTCTTTTTTTACAATCTGCTTATGGTCTAACTGTGTAAGGTGTTTCATATATAAACGTTTAATATTAAGGGCCGTAATGCATGCCCATGATACAGAAACTTCCTTATTTTAAATGAAGATATGACATTTGCTTTTAATATTTTCATTTATTGCCTTTCTTATCTTTTTCATAACATTTGTTCCCGGGATGGTTTTTTTTTTTTTCTTGAAAATGTCTATCATCTTTATATGGGTATTCAAAATATATAGTTAACGATTGGGAATTTTTTTTATTATATTGTAGCGAGCTTAGGGTTCGCTGGATTAATTATTTAAAATAAATAAGAGCCGTTAAATCGATTTTGAATTAGCGTAACACTTTATTTGTCCGTTAATAACAACTGTAACTTTTACTGTACACTTCACGATTTCTTGACTTATCGCTTACTTATCGCGTCTTTGACTCTGCTTACTTCTTCTTCTTCGATCTGCGAGTCACGCATTTATACCGTTTCCTCATTCTGATTCGGTGTTTCGTTTCCGTCCGTTCCATAGTCTCGAATTTTCTACTGTTCATAGTCTCCAGTTTTCCAATACTTTCTAGAATATTCTAGTACTGATTGTCACATGCGTCACAATACCCTCCGCCTAGATTAGTTCGTCCCGAACTAAGTTCACTGGTCTCCTGGGTTAACAAAAAGTCGCCAGTCGGTCACGATGTACCACTTTCATCTTGGCGTTCGCCGGTGGAAGTTCTTGACCTTCTTCCAAATTTTCTACTGCTATCCTTTTCGCGTCAGCTCGAGCCTGTCGCAATTCTTCCTGTTCCTGACGACGGAATTCCTCTTGCATTTTAGGGGTCTCATGGGAATAGTATAAGAGAAAATACATAAGCACACCCTTAAGCTCTTCTGGAGTTTGCACATCACGTAAGCGATCTAGATCTTCATCTTTAATTACACGCATATCATTTGGTATTGGAGCATCTGTCGATTTCATAACCATATCCAACTGGTAATTCCGCATCTTTTCAAATAACTGGAGCGGTTTGTTCTTTGGAGCTGACAGTAGACACCAGCGTGCGTCGTAGTAATAGACTTTCCATAGATCGTTGCACGTTAATTCTGGTTTCACGTGTTCTTCTCCATAGAACGCAATGAACGGCACCTCTAGCCGTTGATTACGCCTACAATCTAGGGTTTGCTTGATTTCCCCCCGCATGTGGTGGCTTACAATAGCGGTCTCGGCCTCCAACATCCGTTGATCTCTCTTGTTCGGAAACAGTTGATTTACAAAACGCCTGTTTGTAAATACATTCAGCTTCATCTTGTAGCTCATTGGGTCCCTCTGGAACAGGCGTAACCAGAACTTCGCGCAATTTCATTCGTTCAGGAATATCCGTTTTACGGATTTCATTGTCCAAATCCGTAAACTGACCCCTTTCCAATTCAGTAGGTTCGTATTCGGGTTCATATCCATCATCGTCATAATTGGTAAAATCCTCATAGTCGAAATCTACACCGAAACTGTCCTGACCTTCTGGCAAAGACGCGTCAGTGACTACAAGACGTCTTTTCTTCTTCTTCTCAGCAATTGGCCTTCCTTCGTCGTCTACAATAAAATCCTCAGCATCAGACTCCAATTCCTCATCATCATTGAAATGTTTTGCCGCCTCAGTTTCCCTGTGACTACGTTCAGAGCGGCGTTCGACATCGTCTTCGTCGTCGAATAGCTGTTCAGCTATAGCCTCATGTTTCGTTTCACGTTAAAGACGGAAAGAAAAGACACAAATGTAGATTAATTTAATGTAATCAAAATTTAATTCTTCTATTTGTAATATACGTTACCATTGTAATGACCATAAAAAATACACTCCTTCATTGGTTTTATACACTTCAAACTAAAAATATCACCGCTGGTAACAGCACTCGCCCGTTGCCTCTGTTGGAACAGCTCGATGCACCAACTGAATTTTTCTGCATTCATCGCCAACCAGTAACAGCCGTCCTCCAATACTCGTCATGTTACCTAATTGCCGTAGTAGGTCATCGTGCGTAACCGATATTTGCTATTCGCCAAACAGTTTGATTTGATTTCTCTGCAGCCTCCTAATAGCACACTTCATTTTAGGAAAGTCGATTTTGATTTCATGTTTGCCAGAATCATCTTTCTGTTGCCTACCCTTGGTCGTTATATTAACGAGTGTCTTTTATCAAGGGGTGTTTGGCTTGAGTTGTTTTCTTTGCTGATGTGTTCTCGCAACATCTTCCCGGGCCAGATATGATTTAGCAGTAAGCAACTCCACTGTACTGTTGTCAACGTGAGGCATATCCGTGGCCGTGGTGTTGTGTTGGAACAGCTTTTGATTTATGCCACAGCTATCTTCGCTGTAATTGGAAAAGGATAGTTATGGCAGAAGCCCAATGAAATTCAATGATTGTGTCGCCCATTGCCGGGGCACTATGTAAAAGGTTAGGTGGCAATAATTAGTCATATTGATTATACCTTGATTCGATTAATCGGAGTTCAGTTATGGAAAATTCTTCGTTATTTTGCAGAGATCTACTTGTTATCAGTGTGTGTGTGTGTGTGACTTTGTGCGTTAGCTATTATTGTTCTCTCATGGGAAGAAGGCAGAGTTGTAGTTGAAGCAACGCCGTCGTTGTTGGTGTTGAGGCATCGCCTTGATAAAATTGTTGATTCAGCTACAGGAGGGGAAGCTGTTTTCTACTTTCTTCTACGCGATTTAGCATTCCGGAATTGAATCTCGTGTATGGGGTTCTCATGCTTCTTTGTTTGCGACTGTGGAATCCATTCACCAATTTGTTATTTCCGGTGTGTTGTGAGCTTGACGTCACACCTCACGTGCTGAACCTTCATCGACGTGCTGTTCCTCTCCATCACTTTCCTCGTCCCGTGTACGACACAGACGCTTGGAACGCTTTCTGCGTTCGACTTTCAAACCAAGATTCTCTTCAATAAGGTCACAGTCGTCGTCTTCCAGTCGGTCGTCCAACTCGTCATCATCATTGTAAATCCGTTTCGGGGAACGGCCTGAAGCATAAGTGTCATCACCATCACTGATCACTGCCGTCCTCTTCAATCGGGTTATCATCGATGAGATCCTTCAGTTCTTCACGTAACACATCATCGTCATCTTCTTCCTCTTCCTCACTGCTGTCGGCCATAGCTTTGCTCTTCCTGAGTTTCTTCCTTTCATGTGGCTCCAATTCGGCGTTTCGTTTCCGTCCGTTCCATAACCTTGAATGTTCTACTGGTTATAGCCAATAGTTTTCCAGTACTTTCTAGAATATTCTAGTACTTTGTATCGGACTTTCTCGAATACTCTAGTACTGCTTGTCATATGCGTCACAATATGTTTTAATACGCACATATCCAGTGAAACGAGTGCCTCGCATATTAGAAGCAGCCCTTATATTTGGACGGGTGTCATTTTTGTACTGACGGTAAGAGTTCCCCAGATTCTGGAGTGAGATGTTACTTGTTGTGTCACCCTTTCACTGCCTCTATTAAGATTGGGTAGTGAGATGTCCCACAATCGTTATTAACTTGCCCGTGGTATAAGTTCTTTATACTCGTATCCCCGTTGCTCTTATTGATCATTTCTGTGATACCGTCTACCATTGTATGGCACTTTCGAGAATCTTTAGGTTCCGTGCCACTGTGGGTAAAATTGTGAAACAAATACTTTAGAAAACCCGAGACTCAGAATAGATCTAACAATCTGTACATATGGGAGTAAATTCGTTTCAGATTGGCTGCTGGCTTCCCCGTAATGGAATTAAAAAGTGTGTTACATTTTTAGCCTTTTTTAATATATTCGCCATCATCATCATCGGCATTACAACCGGGATCCGGCCTTGGCCTTATTTAGCAAGTCCCGAGGCTTGTTAAATTTTCCATAATAATTTATTTTTCCGGGCAAGGTTATTAGCCTTGCGCCCCACTTTTCAATATATTACCGGGTGTTTTTTTTTTTGGTTTCGGTAGGAAGATGGAAACCTTCAAAATATACCTTTGTACCGATTCAGAGGCATGCCGAATTTTTACCGACTAAAACCACCTCCCGCCAGCACATATTCCCATTGATCCCCGCGGAACTTTCTTTTAGATCTTTCATCGCGGGGCAGGACGGAGTTTGCCTGTTTCTCTCCTGGTCGGGCCTCAACTGCTGCACCATGTCACATAGAATACCATTTGTTACGAACCACCAGAGGCATGCCGATTTTTTAGCGACTAAAACCACCACCCACCAACACATATTCCCGTTGATCCTCGCTGAACTTTCTTTTAGATATTATATCGCAAGCCGGGACGAACTTTATCTCTTACTCTGCTCATGCCGTACCAACTGTTGCATTTGTAACGGACCATGCTTGTGTGGAACTTAGCATGTATACTCTTACTCCTACCCGAGTAACGGTCCGTCTCATATGTCTCTCCAATATCATCCATGCGCTATCGAATCTCACGCACTCTGTGAGTACGTGTTCCGCATTTTCTATTTTGCCTTCGCAGTACAAACAGTATGGGTGATTGACATACTTATACTTGTACAAGTATTGCTGAAATCATCCATGTTCTGATATCAGCTAAGTCAGGTGGTAGTTCAGTTCGCCATGTTTCCTTTTCACCCAGCTTTCTACATCAGGTATCATGATGTGTGTCCATCTTCCTTAGGCGGGAGAATCCCACCTTCGTTGCCATTCTCTAAGACTTGAGACCATTAATTGTGGCCGCATTCCCCGGCGATTCTCTTGTGATAAATCATACAACGTAGCGTAGGACTTCGTGGGCACTACATTCCCCCGTCCTTCAAGAAAGAAAATCCGACTGTAATTTTCTGGGAGTGGTGCGATAAAATAACAACAAGGCAAAGAGCGACGTCGTCGTGACTCCGTTACATAGGTTTTAAATTTATGGTTCAACGGAGTTGTTTGTATACAGTATTATTTTTGGTATAACCTTTTTTTATAGATTTAGCATTCTAGAGAATGGGAGTAGTGAGGAAGAGGAGGCCAATAATCTGGGCACTAAATGGGCATCGATCAGAGACACAATCAAGCAAACAGCCCAAAAGATATTAGGATTTAAGAAAATAATTAAGTCCAAGCCTTGGTTTGACGAAAAGTGCAGGGGAAAGATCGAAGAACGTAAACGCCTCAGAGTGATCCACTTAGAAGGATATGATGAAGTCAACGCAGAAAGATACGCGATCCGAAAAGAGACAACGAGACTTTTCAAACACAAAAAACGCGAATGGGAGAAGACTCGGTTCGAAAAAATCCTAGAAAATGCTAGAGCAAAGAATATCAGAGGTATGTATGGCGGCATAAATTCAATTAGAAATGGCTACCGAGGGAGAGCCAAAGTAATCCAAGACACAAACGGAAACAACTAGACTAGAAGGAAGCAGTACTTTGAAAACCTGCTCAATGTGGGCACCCATCAACCACAAATAAACACACCAGACGTACATACAGCCGAGCCTCAGATCCCAGAGCCCTCTTTCGACGAAGTTGTGGACGCAATAAATCGATTGAAAAACAACAAGGCTCCCGGAATCGACTGCATACCGGCAGAGCTTGTGAAGCATGGAGAAGAGGCAACCGCGCGGAAGATCCACCAACTGATTAAAACAATATGGAATAAGAAGTTATTCCGGAAGAATGGAAAACCTCAATAGTCGTCCCCATTTTCAAAAAAGGTTACAGATCTGACTGGAAAAATTACAGAGGAATATCGTTGCTCCCAACCACATACAAAATACTATAATAACAAATGTCATACTGGCAAGAATCACGCCGTACGCAGAAGAAATATTGGGAGACTACCAATGCGGATTCCCATAAGGCAACTGCTGGAAAAGAAGTGGGAGTACGGAGAGACGGTTTACCAACTGTTCGTTGACTTCAAAAAGCCCACGACTCAGCCGCAAGGCAAAGACTCTACCATATTGTAGTTGAGCTGGGAATCCCGAAAAAATATGCCGCCCTCATTCAAATCTGCATGAACGAAAATAAAAGGCGAGTTAGAATAGAAAACCACCTCTCAGGACCATTTGAAATCCGGGACGGACTAAAACAGGGCGATGGCCTCTCACCTCTCTTTAACCTTGTCCTCGAGTATCTCATCAGAAAGGTACGAGACGACAACATGGCCGGATCATCCCTGAACGGGGTCAGACAAGTGGTCGCATATGCGGATGACATTGTGGGGAGGAAGTATGTATCAGACACGGGCACTAGATTCACTTCCTCCTCCATCATAACTAATTGTTCCCTCGAGCACTACACGATTACGACGAAGCGAAGAGAACGCCAAACACCGGACGAGTAAAAATATAAAACACCGAATTTCTATTGTTTATTTTTATTTATTTTACGGTAGCACTACGTGAAAATAACAATGTGAAGTCAATGAAAACGCAATCTTCGAAGACTGCAGCGAATATAATATTCGACACGGCGGTTGCAAACATGTCTATGAGGCACATGATTGTTACTTATTTTATTGTTTCAAAATTTTACACACACGCGACTCGTGGTTTTTCGCGTCTCCGTGCGCACCGGAGAGCGGAAGTCAGCAACGACCATGGCGGTCGGCGGATGGAAATCGACTCAGCGATAATCATATCGTGCAGAGACAATTCGCCTATGGGGTGAGTTTGTGGTGTCGTGGTAGATATCCTCTCCACTAAGGATATGTTTTACCTACCACAACAGAGACGTAAAGTCTCTCTTTGTGGAACAGAGAACCAGATCTCGTAATGCAGATCATGGTGGTATGTGTGTGATCGTACCCATCACCGTGTTTATCGTTGCATTTAGCAAAGGATAAACGAAACCTGAAACGAGAAAAGAAAAGAACAAAGGGAGAAGCGACCAAATGCTTCGTCCGGTAATGAGGGTCATGTTTACGCTGTGTATCGTCGCTATAATAGACGTTGGGAAGAAAAAAGGTGCTAATGGGATTGGTGGCAGAAACGAATCCCTTGCTTGCATTTGTATATGCAGGGGAATTAGTTTGTGGCGACGTACGAAATTGATGGTTGTTTGTCTATTGATAGTGAATCGCCAGTCGGCTTGTTGTAGCTGTAAAAACAAGCCGACCGACGTTGCATTTCAATTGATAACAATGGGTGCCGAATGTTTTGTATTTATGGTGCATATGCACATTAAGGAGCTATTTTTAGGAATTTTATCTAACGCGTTGTATGCATTAAATGTCCTTGTAAAAGGAGATGTTTCAGGTATGCTGGGTGGAAATTGCGGTGCAGGTGTGGGGAATTGAAATTTGCTTGGGGTTCTTGAAAAGGTAGAAAGAAATCTTACAGGAAATTATATGCGAAGAGATGCATGAAGGTAAGTTTTGTTTTACAGAAGCTTTGAAATAAATAAATTCGGTAAGCTTGATGCGTGCAGCATATACAGGTGCTAATGCGATTGCATTAGCGAAATTATATTATGGGTGTTTTTTTAGGAAGGCGAACCGTGGGGTTTGGCGGAACCGCCACAACATATAAATAAATGCGGTAAGCTTGATGCGTGCAGCATATACAGGTGCTAATGCAATTGCATTAGCGAAATTATATGATTGGATATAGTTATGGGTGTTTTTTAGGAAGGCGAACCTTGGGGTTTGGCGGAACCGCCACAACATCGTTGTTTTGGGAGATAATCTAGAACTTGTAAGTAAAAACAGTGAAATCATCATGCAAGCAGCAGAAGAGGTGGGCCTACAAATAAATGAAGACAAAACAAATTACATGATTACGGTGAGAGCAGTTGGACCTCAGAGAGCACACATAAATGTCAGAGGCAAGATATTTGAAAAAGTTAAAGAATTTTAATATCTGGGAACAATATTGACGGCCAGTAACGAAATGTCGAAGGAAATTAACAAAAGACTACACTCCGGCAACGCTAGTTGGCACACAATCAGTGAACTGCTGAAATTCAAACTACTATCACGTAATATAAAACTCCGACTCTATAGAACCATAATCATGCCGATTGTTATATACGGATGCGAAATATGGGAAGAAAACAAATTCCGCGTATTCGAGAATAAAGTTTTAAGGGGTATCTTTGGCGGTAAATATGACGAGGAGGCAGGGCAATGGAGGAAACTCCACAACCACGAATTGGAAGAGTGATCTAGTCGCGAAGATTAAGATGGGCCGGGCACGTGGTGCGAATGGGCAACGATGGGATCGTACATAGAATTCTTGACGGTAAACCAACGGGAAAGACACCCACAGGACGGCCCCGATGGAGATTTTTTTGTTTTACACTAAAACGTGCCCAAATGGGGATTTTGAAGTACCCTTAAATGTCAGAGCACAGTGCGAGCGGATGGAGAGGAAGTGGATAAGGAAAGGAGGTGGCGATGTATATTGGTCTTGAATGTCTGAACATCACAACCGCTAGGAAACACATGATCAGGCAGAACATTCCACATTCGTATGGCTCGGCTAAAGAATGACCCTCTATGTTTACTTGTGCGCCCGAAGTCCACTTTCAACGTGAACTGATGCGAATTCACAGATTGACAGGTATCGCGGGAAAATGTATGAGGGGGCGGAACACATTCAGCAAGTTCAGTTGAGCAACGACCGTGGTAATACCTATAGAAAAGAGATGTTCTAACGACGGAATTGATCTACTCACAGCTGGGTCCCCAATAAGTTTCACTGCTCGTTCTTGCATCCTGTCGAGCACGTGTAGTGCAGTTTTGGATGCGCCTGACCAAATATGGGAGTTCAACTCCACATTTGGGCGAATATACGTCTTGTAAATAGTGGCCAGGTTGGATGGACTGAAGTATCTTTTGCATCTCTTAAGGAACCCCATACATTTGGCTGCATTTTTCGCAGCTTCAAAAAATGTGGTCATTCCAATTAAGAGTCGAATTAATTCGAGTGCCGAGGATTGATAGTTCCTTGGCTTCGTCGATGCAGGTGCCGTTCATAGACAGTATATTTACTTTGGGGCTCGCCTTTGACGATAAGAGGCAGCATTGAGTTTTTAAGGCGTAGTTTTTCTACTCGGTTAGATAATCCCCACTGATATACCTTGTTGAGCTCTGAATTCAATGTATCAAGCATAAGTTGCTGAATGGTATTGAGGTTAGAAGAGCTTGGACGGGAGTGTTCGTATGAGTATGAGAAACTCAACGTGGTATCAACAGCAAACGAGTGAATTGGGTTGTGAGTAATTGACAAGAGATCATTTATAAAGATCAGGATGAGAGTACCGAACCCTAGGGAACACTTGCATTAATTTGATGGGACATTCCCTTTCCAACCGTCGTCGAGTTTAGATCGTCGCGAATTGTGTTCAGTACGTGTAACATCAGTCCTACGTTACAAAATCATATTACATCCCCTTTGTGTAATAGTGCAGTGAAAAAAAAAAAAAAAAAAAAAAAACAGACCAGACCCTTGTGCAGTGTGCTGTGTTTATAAAACAAAAAAGGTAGTGTAAAACAATTGCAACGAAATGGCCTGCGGTCCAAATGTGAATAGTAACAGGTTTAGCGATCTTACGGAAGATACAAATAGAGATATTCGACCAAACAAAATGAAAAGGACACTTATGAAAACAGAGGAATTTTTTCCTGGCTTACCAACAATGAACAATACAAAAGATCCTAAATTTCTAATTATATCATCCAAGGAGAATGGTAACCCTATTTCATCTCTAAGCCCATTTTTAATTAAAAAAGTGATAGACGATGTTAGCAAAGAGTATGACCAAATCACGGTTCTACGAGACAGACTATTATTTGTAAAAGCTAATTCTCAGAAAATCGCAGGCCGTTTTCTTAAAATAACAAACTTTGGCAACGTGTGTCCCGTTTCTGTAAAATTACACGAAAAATTAAATGAATGCAAAGGCATAGTGTACGCCCCTTGTCTCATAAACATCTCGGAAGCGGAAATAATAGCCGAAATGGGTCAACAAAAAGTCACAGATGTGTATAAATTTACCAAAGTAGATGCCTGTAAAGTGCGAAGACCCTCCGGACTTATGTTATTTACTTTTAACCTATTCCAACCACCAAATTCGGTTGACATCGGTTTTTATAAAGCTAAGGTCAGCGAATATATCCTCAACCCCATGAGATGCCGCAACTGCCAATGACTCGGCCATACCACAAAACGCTGCACCAATACCACAATGTGCGAAAAGTATAATATGCCACCTCATAGCCCCGTAAATTGCAGTCGCACTATGTGCGCAAACAGCTCGCTCCCTCACTCGGCCGCGGATAAAACTTGTCCCTTGTATATCCAAGCGAAAGAAGTTTTAACAATAAAAACCACAAACAAATGTTCAATGGGCGAAGCCAAACGAATTTATAAGGAAAAAAATTTCCACAAACCTGATCAACTTTCAGGAAGCTTTGCAGATACACTAAAATCGAGCCAATTACAAGGACCCTCAACGGAACAAAACAAACAAAAAACTACACCCAAGGAATCCCTTCCAACCAGCTCCTCCTCATCTGCTACAATCAACAGTATTCAAATTGCCATGCCCCACAAGCCAAAAAAGTCAATACCACATAACCCAACCAAACCAATTTCGTCTATAACACCACTAATCCAACGAACACCATCAATTCAATTAACGCCATCAACTCAACAAACATCATCAACTCAACTAACCACATTCGAATCCTCACAACTACAAACAAGTTCGCCAACAAATAACCAAACTGAAACCATTCCACAAACCACGATAAGCTGTTCTGCTAATAGCCATTCGCAACGCACCCCTTCACCCAAATCAAAGGTGAAAAGTAAACCGTCTCTCACTAATGTAAATATTAATAAAAATGTACACACCTTAGTAGATGATGATATTACAATGTAACTATAAAACTAACAACCAAGCCCCTGACTCTGCTGTTCCTGAGGTTGGACACTTGAACTCAATCCAGAGTTCAAGTGCCCAACATCCGGAACAGCGGAGTCTTGATCCTAACAACATACATCCCGCCCACCATACCTTCCAACACCTTAATACATTTAAGAATATACAACCCCATCCCACTGCAAAATCAAGATCTAAGCACACTAGCACGGCTGAACGCCCAAAACTCACTCCAAAACAAAAACCATTCACCATTCTACAATGGAACATGAACGGTTATACCAACAACTTTGACGAACTAACCATTATAATTAAAGACTATAACCCACATATAATATCACTGCAAAAAAACGCATTGTCCAGTCAACACCACACCATTCATCCCTAAATCCTATGTAGGCTACTTCTAAAATTCACCTGCAAACACATCACACAAGCAAGGAGTAGGATTACTAATCAAGAAAGGTACTTCCCACAAAATCCTCCCCATCATTACAAATATCCAAACTCTTGTTGTAGAAATACAACACCCTTTAAATCTTACCTACATTGCCTTATACCTCCCCCCAAATCAACCATTAAATAAAAATGATCTTCAGGCTATACTCAACTAAACAAATGAGCCCAGAATACTTGGAGGCGACATAAATGCTTGGAGTACACTCTGGGGTTCACCTTCCACAAACAAAAGAGGGGAAGTAATTGAAAACCTCCTCCTCACCTCCAATCTGATCCTACTGAATGACGGTTCGATTACTCACCTTTCTACCCACAATACCCTCACTCATATAGACATCACTTGTTGCTCCTCAGGATTGGTTCCGAAAACTTCATGGCAAGTTCTAAACGACCTCTACAATAGTGACCATTTCCCCATTTTAAGCATAATAAATAATCAGCAACCGATAACCCATCACAACAGATCTCCAAAATACAAAACCGATTCCGCCAACTGGGCACTTTTTGAAAGAAAAGTTGACGAATTTCTTTCAAGCAATTCCCCCACACCTGACACGAATCACGAAGCGGCGCTAATCAGTAAAGCAATTAGATCCGCTGCCAATCTCTCAATACCCCAAACAAATATCACAACCAAATCAGAAACCAGGCAACATGTACCTTGGTGGAACTCCGACCTAACGCTTCTCAGAAAAAGCAAAATGTCAGCCCTCTCTGAATTTCAAAAAAGACCAACGCAGGTTAATTTTGTTGCATACAAAAAAGCGAATGCACAATTTCGTAGGAAGATGAAAGAAAGCAAAGCAAAAAGCTTTCTTCAATTCACTTCCTCAATCAATCCAACATCCTCCACAACCACAATATGGCATAAAATACGCACCTTAAGTGGTAATCACAATCCGACAATTATCTCATCCCTTAATTCCGAAAATACTACAATCTCAGACACAGTGAAAATAAGCCAATTTTTCGCCAAAACCTGGTCGCAATTCTCAGGCAACAATAATTTTCACCCCGAATTCAGTCGTAAAAAAATTGAATCCGTTAACAATCCACTATCTTTGCAAACTCCTAACTCTGCAGCTTTACGCATAGAACAACCCATCTCATTTATCGAATTCGAGTCAGCACTTAGTATAACTAAGGGCAAAACTCCAGGGAGAGATCGAATATCTTACCCAATGTTAAAAAACCTTTCGCATTATGCAAAACAAAGAATTATAAAGTTATACAATAAAATACTTGAAACATCACACATTCCACAAATATGGAAAACCGCGTTCTTAATACCTATTCCCAAACCGAACAAAGATAAAGATACGGTGGATGGCTACTGCCCCATATCCTTAATTCCTAGTCCCGCAAAGGTATTAGAAAAAATCGTAGCCAAACGTCTACTCTGGCTTATGGAAACAAAGAAATTGACATCCATCAACCAAGTAGCTTTCAAATCCAACAGAGGTTGCACAGACGCCTTACTCCACATTGACCACTACACCTCAAAGGCTCTATCCTCCAAAAATCACGTCACAATACTCTCTCTTGATTTTGAGAAACCATTCGACAGAATAGGCGCTCACACCCTACTTAATAAATTGTTAAAATGGGGAATTGGCAACAATATATATAGGTACGTCAAATCATTTCTAAGCAATAGAAAATTCCAATGTAAAGCCAACCACGTTTACTCCAATACATTTCCATTACACAACGGAATCCCTCAAGGATCCCCACTGTCAGTTGTACTATTTATGATCGCCTTTGACGACATAAGTACAACAATACACAAACAGAAACATCTAGATCATTGCATTTACGCCGATGATATATGCATCTTAAGTAAATCCAGTGATCTAACTTTCTGCAAAAACATTTTAACTCAAACAGTGAACGATATCTTAGAATGGTCAAATTCTTCAGGTGCCAGACTCTCAGTAGACAAATGTAAATTATTTCATGTGTGCCGACCATGGCTTTGTCCCCAAGTACACCCCAACATAAACAACAACACAATCCAAAATGTCCCCAACCTCAAAATCCTAGGAATAACATTTAACAATAAGTATACCTGGAAACAACATTGTTCAGAACTCAAAGTACCATTAGCAGCGAGGCTCAATATTATTAAATACTTAAGCAACAAGAAAAGTAACGTACACATTAACACTCTATGTAAAATTACTAAAGCTCTAATTTTAAGTAAAATATACTACGGGATCTATATCTATGGTAATAGTCCAAAAACTACTCTAAATATAATAAAACCCACCTATCATCAAGCCGCTAGAAGAAGCACCTTTGCATTCAGAACGACACCAATAAAAAATATACTGGCTGAAGCTGGGCTCCCAACAATCGAGGACCGGATGGAAATCATATCATTGAAACTAATACGAGGGTTGCCTCTTATGTTTCGGGATTTGGCAACCCTAGTGTTGCAATCCGGCAATTGACAGCTCTGTCGTAAAGTTGGACATTTTTGAGGTTATACGCACTCAGAACGTTTTGACATACGAGCGCTATTTGTGTTGTTTACAGTAACTTAAAAGATTCATCTCGGCCCAAAAATGGAATTAAATCGTCAACATTTTCGTGTGATTATTTTTTACAACTTTCGGCGTGGATTAACTCAGCAACAGTGCATGGATGAACTTATTTCAATTTTTGGCGATGAAGCTCCATCAAGGACCAGTGTTTATCGATGGTATGGTGAATTCAATCGTGGTCGTAGTTCACTCCAAGATGAATTTCGTGAAGGTCGTCCAAAATCAGTTGTTGGTCCGAAAACCATTGATGCTGTGCGCGAACTGATATTGGAAGATCGTCATGTGACCTATCGTGAGATTGAGACAACCTTAGGCGTTAGTGGGACCAGCATACATTCAATATTGCATAAACATTTGACTGTCAAAAAAATTTGTTCACGTTGGATCCCACACAATTTGTCAATCGCCCAAAAGAAGGCTCGTGTCAATTGGTCGAAAGAAATGCTCAACAAATACGGTCGCGGTGCTTCGAAACACGTCTATGACATCGTGACAGGTGATGAATCGTGGATTTACGCGAATGAGCCCGAGAGTAAACAGCAGTTGACTGTCTGGGCGTTTCAAGATGAGCCAAATCCAACAAAAGTTGTTCGCGCACGAAGCACTTCCAAGCAAATGGTCGCCTGTTTTTTCGGAAAAACTGGACATGTCGCAACCGTACCACTAGAACAACGCAGAACAGTCAATTCTGAGTGGTACACAACCATTTGTTTGCCAGTTGTCTTCCAAGAAATCGGGAAAACCAACCGCCGAAGACGGATCACTCTTCACCACGACAATGCGAGCTCTCACACATCGGCTGCGACAACTGCATTTTTGAGCACCCAAAACATCGATTTGATGGGTCATCCGCCGTATAGGCCTGACTTGGCACCGAATGACTTCTTTTTATTCCCGTACGTAAAAAACAAACTGACAGGTCAACGTTTTTCGACACCTGAAGAAGCGGTTGCTGCATTCAGAATGCATGTGTTGGAGATACCTCAAGCAGAGTGGCAAAAGTGCTTCGACAATTGGTTCAAACGCATGCAAAAGTGTATAGATCTTCATGGGGAATATTTTGAAAAACAATAAAGTGATTTTCGATGATCAATATTTGTTTTTGTTCTCTAATCCCGAAATATAAAAGGCAACCCTCGTAGCTAAATTAGCGTTTTCGCGAAATTCCATAATTGACAAAGACATCAAACTAACAATAGGAAACAAAAACACCAACCGAATCCCATCTGTAATCAGCCGCATTTTAGATAAAGCCAAGCAATTGGAATTGGATATTAAAGAAACTTTTAAATACTCCGCAACTTACCCGCCATGGCTTCTAAATAATAATAATATCATAACAACACTCTCATCATTTAAAAAACCAAACACAAACAAGGAAATATACGGTGCACTATTCTGGTCACTCGCCTCAAAACATAAATCCAACGGATGGTGCTTTCTGTACACATATGGATCCAAAACAACCAACTATACTTCCTTTGCGGTCACATCCGAAGAAGGTGCAGTAAAGAAAATCGGACTATTACCCGAATTTTGCTCCATTTTCACGGCGGAAGCCTTCGCGATTTTACAAGCCGTAACATTCGCCACCAACCACAGAGAAAAATATGTCATCTGCACCGACAGCCTGTCGGTACTCAACTCAATAAGAAACACCAACAACACTGATGATATGATTTCCAATATTCGGAATAATATCATTAAATACTGCAATAAAATAAAACTAATGTGGACTCCCAGTCACGTCGCCATTAGCGGTAACGAAAATGCAGACGCCGCAGCCAAATCAGCCAAAAGAGCTCCAGTATATAAATTCAACACCTACACAAGAGCCGATCTACTGTCAATTATCCGCAATCAACAAAAAAAAATAAACCAAACAAACTGGGATACTCACCACCATGCTTATAAAATGGTAAACCCTTTCAAAACTCACCCTTCTTACCCAACTAACTTGTCCAAATCCAAAATCACAAACTTTGTGAGGCTGCGATTAGGCCATACAGCTGCTACCCACCTCCACCTGCTCCAACCCAATCTGCCCAAAATGCAACACAACACTTACAATCACCACATTTTGAAAGACTGTCCTCACCTGAAATCCTTGAAAGACAAACTATTTCGCAATACAGATATTTATACAATTCTAGCGGATCCAACTACCGACATCATAGAAATTGTAAATAAATTTGTAAATAGCATTAAGATTAAATTGTAAATTAGAAATACAGAGCCAATAGTCCCCGCTGCTAGGCTCATTAGGTTAAGTTATTGATATGTAATTTTACATTACTAATTGATAATAAATAAATAAATAAATAAATAATTTGATGGGAAACAGATTTGACACCATCAATAACCACTTGGATTGAACGACCAGAAAGATAGTCTCTTATCCAATGGATCAGGGAATTGTCCACTCCATATGAATGCAGTTTTGGCAAAAGTGGCGAAGCCACTGAGAGTTATGCACATTGAAATCACTCGCAATTACGATTTCAGTGTGCGGATATAGGGTCAAGATCCTATCGATAGAATCAGACATAGCATCAAATTCGTTAAAGGATGCATTTCTATCCAAGTTTGGGCTTCTGTAAAGAAAGCAGTAATGTATGATATGCCTTCTTCTCAACCACATAATAAACGCTTCACATTTCCCTAAAAGTTGGAAAACAGCGGTGATCGTCCCTATTAGCAAATCTGGGCCCTCCAAGTACCCGGATAACTTCCGTCCGATATCGCAGCTAAACTCGCTTAGCAAGATTCTTGAATGTAAAATCTACAAAAATCTTCTCTCATTTGCCAGGGGTAACTCCCTCATTCAGAATTCTCAATTTGGCTTCCGCTCACAACACTCCACTTGTCATGCTCTCTTAAAACTGACACATGATGTGACGACCCACCTCCAAAACCAATCTCCAACGGTATGTGTCTCCCTAGACATAGCTAAAGCATTCGACTGTGTCTGGATCGCAGGACTGTTATACAAACTTCATTCAATGTATGGATTAAACGTCCACTCCACAAAACTTCTCGCTTCTTACCTCTCTGATAGAAAGTTCATGGTGAAAATAAACTCAACTCTCTCGACACCTTATAGCATAACCGCAGGAGTTCCTCAAGGATCCATCCTCGGCCCACTACTATACCTTCTTTATACATCAGACGCACCGCAGCCACTGTTACCCAATACAACAATGCTCAACTATGCCGACGACACCTTAATTTATTCAAGCAACAAGCTTGTCAAGGAGGCAAGAAACTGTATTAACAGATATCTCCCAATCCTGTCAGCCTACTTTACCAAGTGGAGAATTCAACTAAATCCAACCAAAGCTCAGCTCATAGTTTTTAAAGGCAGAAACGCGAGTTGTACAAACAACACTATTCGCTGCCATAATAAAATCAGAATTAAAATAAATAACAATATAATTAAACCCTCCAAAACCTTAAAGTATCTAGGTATAACCTTTACCAACAATCTGTCATTCTCCGCCCGCATTAAAAATACGATTCGTAAAGCCACAACCCAACTGAACCTCTGCAGAAAAGTCATGTACAAACCGAATGGTCTCTCTCCCAAAGTCAAATCACTTATCTACAAACAAATAATCAGACCCACTCTCACATATGCATGCCCGATATGGTACCATTCGAAAGGAAATGCTTCAGACTTATCACTGGCCTCAACCGACATCCTAACTCCCACAAATATTACAACAGTAGTTCGCTCTACTATGCCGCTAATATTGAACGTATAGATCGACGCTTCCTCGAGCTGTCCATCAAATTTATCGAAAATCTTCCCAATAATCCCAATCCGATAATAAATGCGCTCACATCGACTCCGTCAGACAACCGAACTGCCTACCCGAACTGTCTCCACACCAGAACCCTCTTCACCTCTGGCAGGTTGGTCAACAACTCCAATGAGATCGTATACCACAATACTGAACTCTCACCTCACCAGTTTAAATATTGTAATATACAACCCTTCTCTAATATCTTGCGTTTCAACGACCAATCGGAAAGTGTTCCCCCAACCCATATCCCCGACTCATAGTACCCACCCTAACCCAAATTCCACCCATCAACCACTATACCTCCCGCCCCACCCTACTCTAACTTATTGTAATAATAATAGATTTAATAATTAGATAAGCTAGGCTAAGCTAAGTTAAGTTAATTAAGCAAATTAGTTATAGGTTAAGTAAATAATTATATCCTGGTTTTCTGACCTTTTCCAGGAAGCCCCACCTACTCCTATCTTGTCCACCCATGAAATATATAACTTTATAATAATGTTTGAAAAATGTACTAGCAAGTATGTGTAAACGATTAAAGCTAAGATAATTATAAGTTATCTGTATTACTTATTGTAACAAATCATTTATGGTCAATAAATACAGAAATGTAAAAAAAAAAAAAAAAAATGATATGCCTACGAACGTGAAGTTTTAGTCAAGAGAAATTAAATTCTGGGTTGGAATAGAGCCCATATTGTGGCAGAAGCTGATGAGCAATATCATTTCGTATGTATGTGGCTATAGAAAAACAGTGGCACTGAGTTATATTCAGGTAGATAGGACGACAATGGTAGGTTTGACTTTGAGGAGATCGGATTGGATGGTCGAACGTGTAAGGAGAGCGCACAGGACAGGGAACAATGGCGGAGTCATGAACTTCCGGGTGCCTACAGGCCAATAAGTAGATTAGAAATAGTAGACATTTTAACGACGTCAGTTTTGTTATTGTTTGCTGCCTAAGTGATTTCGCAGATAGAAACAGATGTGACGTTAAGGGAAGTTTGGCTTCATTAAGCACTATGAATTGTGTCGGACTTGTATGTTGTTACTCCAAGGCGGCGCCTCGCTAATGTTACGAGTACGGATCGCCTATCAATGAGTGGACTGAATTTATTTTAAAGTACAACCGTATTCTCGTTATTTGTTTGATTATATATTTACAAAAAGAGGTACTTATTTGTTTATATGTTACTTCAATCTCTTTATTTGGTGCACCCCCAGGCCGGACTCTGCTCTGGATGACGGGCGCTGTAGTCTTGCCCGGTGCTTGCGTTGAACTGATTGTACTCTCTAACTGCCGCTGCTTTTATTATCTCTTTTGTCCCCGTTCCCTCGTTCCCACGTTGTCACAGGAACAAAGAGAGTGACTGGCATAAATTGCCGATCCTCAGTCCACCAGTTGGCACATTTCATGAGCGATCAGTTGTGCGAAATCAGTGTCGAAGAAAGGACATTTAAAAGAATCGCTATACCGATTTGTGATTGGAGAACATATCCGCCGTTTCTCGGTTTAATGTGTTGATTTGTACTAATAACTCCAACTAGTATTCATTTTCGCATGATCCTTGAAATTTCTCAATTGACATAACTGTTTACAAGTGCAGTGATTCATAGTGTGATGAAATAAATTGCCGATCTAAGTTCGTGTTTGTCGGGCTCATGCACAAAGAGAGTTGTGTTTACAGTGTCATATACAGAATAATTAAACAAAAGAGGACTTCTGGGAATTGGCGCGTAATCACCCAACCGAGTACTTTTAATTTTGAATAAAAAATTTATAAATTTATTTCCATTTAATTATCTTTTTCCTTATATAGGTTCTTATTCTCGAAATTTAATTTGGCTTTTGTTTTATCAGATTCGTGTTAAATTTCTATCTTTCTGTACTACTGGATGAGCTTAAATTTTCATTTAACCATTTTAACTTCAATCTGCAGTCGCGAATTGTTTCTCCTGTCTTCTTGCTTTTTGTTTCAGGTTCTTGTTCCCGTGTCTTCTCTGTTCTACTGAATGTTCATTGTTCTTCTCCGGCCTCTTAATTTTTACTTAATTTTGTATAACTTACAAGTGCTGATACAATCAAACTCCATTCTTGACTCTATTTTCTTGAATCGTCATCTAGCTTTCACTGCTTTTTCTTATATTCCATTCCCCCATTGTATGTCTTATTACCCATGAATCTCCAATCTCTCCAGGGCGTGGGCTCTCAGCCCGACTACGGTTTGATGGCTCTTCTGGAGACATTAAGGACCGAACTCACCTCCGCCATAGCCAGGATTGCTGTTCTCGAGAAAGAGAATGCAGCCTTAAAAGCTACATGACGAGACCTCAACCTAAAGGAGTTCGTTGGTGATATGAGCCGACAAGATTTCTCCAACTTTAAGGCAAAGACCTTGAGTCCAAGCCTGAATAAAATCGTAACCTACGATCGACAGACGTTCTGTAAGGTAAACGATACCATGAAACCCAAGGAGGTAAATTATTACACATTCACCCCGGCCGGCGAAAAATCCAGGACCATACTCTTAAAACGAGTCGCTGCCTGTTGGGAAAAGGACGACATCGTAACTGCCCTTGAGGCAACATTTCCTAACGTCAAATTCACTGACGTCAAAAAATTCTCTCCCCCACAACGGTTTGTGAAAATCAGACCACAAAAATACAGCAAGGTAAACATATGGGAGCTTCACCTTGCCTCAGGAACTGACATAGACTCCATAATACGGACAAAGTCGCTTCCAACTCTTTATCAATAACAATGAAATACCTCAATGCCGACGTTGCCAATGTTTCGGGCATGTCTCCCGAAACTGCAACATGGATCGCCGTTGCGTTCGCTGTGGAAAACCGCTCGACATTGGCAAGTGCGAACTACCGCCAGCAAAATATGATCCCACAAAAAATGTCTAGGATGAAATTACGTTGCCAACTTGCTGCAACTGCGATAAGAAAGGACATGCGGCTAGCTACAGGAACCGCCGTAAATATAAAAAGATAGTCCACAGAACCAAGGACTCTCGAGCTAAACAAGTAGCCAAGTCAAACTTCGGAAAACAGGCCACCCAAAATTTCATTCAAAATGGATTTACATTTGCTGACAAAGTTAAAGGGATCTAGACAAAGAAATTCCTCCACCACCTCTCCCCAAAAATATTTTCAACCCCCTAAGCGACCCGCTATACAGGCCAACAAAATCCCACAAATCCAAGCAGCGGCACAAAAGCCTCCAAAGGGGCAACCCCCAATGCTCGAGAAACTACTTAGTTTCTCCCACCTGATTGAGGATATTCGCCCCCGATACGAAAAACTAATAACCGAGGCTGAGAGGGATGCACTACTTTTCACGGCATATGCAAGACATACCCTCCAAAATGGATCCCAAAACTAAAGTTACCCTCATAAACGTCAACTCCCTTGTTTCGCTTTCAAAGCGTGCGATAGTCTCTGACTTTATAAAGGATAACCGGGTGGACGTGGTTCTTGTAACCGAAACTAGGTTGCATCCATGTCACCGCCCCGTATTCCCAAACTTTTCCATAATTCGAAGAGATCGAACCCTCACCGGCGGCCCCACCATCAACGGAGGTGGCACCTGTGTACTAGTTAATAGCGAACTTCGCCATGAAGCTATTGACCTCCCACATTTCGAGTCCATAGAGGTCTCCGGGGTTGAAT
This sequence comes from Microdon myrmicae, assembly GCA_963931805.1. Classification (NCBI taxonomy): domain Eukaryota; kingdom Metazoa; phylum Arthropoda; class Insecta; order Diptera; family Syrphidae; genus Microdon; species Microdon myrmicae. The sequence continues at coordinate 173,671,712 of OZ007497.1, read as the reverse complement.
TGCTACTAGCTAATAACGGTAGAGTGAATATATACTCCGTATACCACTCACATAAAACCAATAATGGCCCCATTAATCCCGAAGATATCGGCCAGTTAATAAGGTCATCATAGGCGGCGGTTTCAACTCCAGGCATCCCCACTGGAACAACCCTGCCTTTTGCCCAAACGGCACAAAGTTGTTCCAATGGTACACCGAAAACTGTCATGCCCTCAACTTCAAAATAGTCGAACCTACGGTTGGTACCCGAGGCAACTCAATCCTGGACATCTTCATTGTGTGCACAGACTTACTTCCCCAAATCATTCCTCCCCAAGTATCTGCGGGTGTATCTGACCACAACGCTGTGACCATGTTCATCCGCGGCTATCAAGCATCCCAGGCTCATATCAGATACATACCCGGTTATGGGGGACAAATTGGGACAACTTTAATATTACATTGAACGAATAACTCCATTAACTATCTCTTCCCACTGACAGGAACCTAACGACGGTTGAGATAAATAACGCTGCAACTCGACTTCACGAGATTCTAGTTGAAACTTCTAAGACTCATGTCCCGAAGTACAAACTCGAAAAGACCTATCAGATTCCCTTTGACGACTTCACTCTTCGTCTCATCTGGGAGCGTAAAAAACTCTGCAGAATGAGATATCGTCACCGCTTTACCCAAAGGGAACCATTATTGCGATCCATCATTCACAATATTGGTACACTGATAAAACAAAGAATCCAAAACAATCGTACCCGACAATTGGCAGACCAACTCAAGGGTATTCAGATGGACTAGAACGTTTATAAAAATGTTAAAAAGATATGTGGCAGTTCTCGTATCACTGGTCCAATCATACACAACGGTGTTGTTATTAATAATGATAATAACTTTAACGAGCCAATTGCGGTCTTTAACACAACTAACAGTGGATACTTTGATGACACACGTGATAATGATCACGGTTTCGTCACACTAAATACCCTACAAAATCTAGTTAAATCGCGAAACCCTAAGAAGTCACCCGGTATCGACAACATGTCGAACCACTCGTTGCGAAGGCTTTCTGCTTTTTTCTTTATAAAGCTCTCCATTCTGTTCAACCCTGCCTACAACATGGGGTACTTTCCCCAAGCCTGGAAGCATGCAGTTGTCTGCCCAATAGGAAAAGCTGGGAAACCACCATATCACCCCTCAAGCTTTTGTCCTATTTCGCTCCTCACCTGCATCAGCAAAATATATGAACAGTTCATATACGAGAAGCTAAATAAGTTTATCACTGCCAGGAAAATAATACCTGATTTCCATCTCGGATTTAGAGTAACGCACCGCACCACCATGGCTCTCAACATATTTCAAAACCACGTCTGCGTGCGCCTCTTTAATAAGGAACCTACCATTGCGGTGAGCCTGGATATTGTAAAGGCCTTGACACAACCTGGATCGAAGGTCTCGTTTTCAAATTGCTGAATACTGGCCTCAGTAGAACGCTGTGTAGTACCATCTACCAGGTCGTTCTAAACAGAACATTCCAAGTTCGAGTGAATGGAAAGCTATCCCGAACTTTAAACGCTGCTGCAGGCGTACGACAGGGCTCTATTCTAGGTCCCATCTTATTTAATACCTACACTTCAGATATCCTTTGCCCAGTGGACGGGAGAGTAAACCAGAATGCTATGCGGATGACGTCCTAGTGTACACGTCATCCAAAGGCCCTAAACTCGCAACAAATCGACTCAACCGTCACTGGGACGAACTGTATCAGTATTACAGTCGATGGAAAATCCGACTTAACCCATCCAAAGCAGTAGCTATCATTCTGAGTAGTTAAACAGTCCCAACCTACTTCTCGATATTCACAGAATATTCGAATACAAATAGGAGGTACTACGATTAGACCACAGGACAGAATGAAATATCTTGGGGTTATCTACACCCTAAAAATGAATTTCACCAAACATGTGACCCACATTCTTCAAAGGGGCCTTGGTCGGTCTAAGCAACTGCACAACATTTTGAAGTGGAGCAACAAAATTGACACCAAAGTTAAGCTTCTCTGCTATAAGCAGCTAACCCGATCTGGAATATCGTACGGTTTTCCCATATGGTCCTCCATATCTTCATCATATCATATCTTGCGTTCTTGACCCTTCTCTATCTCGATCTCTTCGGAGCAGACCGCCACAATTTCTTCTTCAGTACAAAACTGAAGAAAGTACCCTTCCCAATACCATTCCCCTCTATAATAGAGGATTTCTGGACCCATTTCATAGGGTGTACTGCTAACATACCGCACGTACACACCCACAGACAGTACAAGACAGTATAGCGTTAAGCAAGGATAGTGGAGAAGGCGAATTGAACACACGACGAAACGGTTGAAAGGCGAAGCAGTGAAGCATCAGACTACTGACCGTGTTTAGAGTTTGATTCCTAAACTCGACTATATTCCACTGGTATGAATTATTTTTATTTATCGCTTGGTATACGGTTCTGACGCATTTTACTTATTCGATTTTTCGTTCGGTGTTCTTCACTATTTTTGCTTGTGAATTGTGTGTGTATCTGTTAGAATCGCTACAACAGCACAAACATACACACACTGGCCAAAGCGCAGATCATCAGACGCCAAAGACGTGATCTGCGTTTACTACCGCACTCAAGACCTACCGGTCTTGTACGATTTCTTTCCCACCATCCCTCCATCCAAGTAGTTAGAGATGTTACGTAAGTATCTTCCCCATCGCCTCTGTTTTGACCAGAATATGATTAATAAATACTGGCGGCGTATAAACCCAGTTTCATTTCGGCGGTGGTGGCTTTGGCTAGTTTTCGAAGTCGACCGCCGTCGAAGATGAATTCTCGAAGAATGGTGATGGGAGAAGAAGATAAGAAATTGACGGGAAGTAGCGTAGAATTAGTACTGTAGAAGTGAGGAAGTGCCGCAGCAGTGAGGGTGGATAGAGGAAGGAATTCGTTTAATCGTTGTTCTTTGTTCGTAAAAAGTATTTTAATTTTTCGTCCCACGAAGGGAATGCGTTTCGGTGTATCGTCGACTGGAGGAGAAGTTAAGAAGAACTTTGTTTTTTCGTTTGATTGCGTCGACCTTTTTAAGAATAGTGTAGTTTTCGTTTCACAGTCCGGGATGTCACGTGCTTTGTTTTTCCTTTCGTCCGTTCGGGGACTGCATAATTAAGTTGTAATAACACAACCATAATAGGGAACAGAGAAGTGAATGAATTATAACAAAATTAAGACAACGAGCTGTTTTATTGAATTTGAGGTCCAATCCTGTGGAGGTTTTTCCTGCTACCGAGGATCGGTTACGATAGGAGATCAACGGCACCCAGACAGGCTAAGTTGGAGTATCCTGGTAAGATATAACAATCAATCCTTTTTCGCCAGGTGGACGAATATTGCATGACAAGCATAAGGGTCCCAAGCCCATAGTTAAAATAACTGCGGCACCCGACGGGTCAACCGTACACCAACAACGGTATACACAAGGGAGAACAGCACGTAACGAGGTAACAGTTTTAACTTTCCCACTGAATTACGTTGGTATGGTGTCAGCCACGCATACCCTCCCCCCACAGCATCTCTCACATTTAACCTAATATTTTACGTTCAACATTTAACCTCAAATACTTAACATTCAACGTTTAACATCCAAGATTTGGAATTCGACAGTTGACCTCCGACATTTAGCATTCAACACCTAACCAACGACACAAAACGTTCAGCAAACTTTGTGCAACATATGGCACAACTGGGGACTATGGAGTTCTTTACAGAAGCTTCTCCTTATACTAACTGACGGGTGAAAACACACAGCAGAACATACAACAAGCAGGTGCTGCGAACTTGCCGCCCGATATTCTCAATATCCTTTACATCACAAAACGGTTTGGTTATTTGGTTATTTCTGTCAATATCATTGAAAAACGGATATTTGGGTTTTCGCACATAAAAAAATATAACGCCTTTTCTTTACAGTATATTAAGGTAAAAAACAGAAGTGGCAAAATAAGGCGTTTCTATCTATGCAATATGTCGTCGAATTATCTAAAATAATATACAATTAAAACATCCTCAATTTTATGTAACATATTATTTTTTATTCAATTTATTATTTTATTTATTTTCATTGTACAAATGCATATATTCCAGTATAAGCTAAATGTGATTTAATGTAAATATTGACGCTCCTCTTCAGTATTATATCTCTATCTATAAATACTGTTGAAATAATAAATTGTTTTAGTCTCTATATACAATTAAAAAAAAAAGTTTGTCTTTCTGTAATTTTTATTTTGTTTGCATTGCATGTATAAAAAATTAAACGAAGTTTGATATTTATAGAAAGTGTTTTCTTTAAATAATTTGTTATATAGTTTTAATGTATATGGGACTAAGAAAATTCTTTTCAATTTATTGAATATAATTATTTTTAAATTATTTACATTTTGGTTTCTTAATTCGCTATTTTGTTTAATCATTATATTATTTAGTCTTTTACTTTAAGAACGTCTTATGAACATGAATTAAAAGGAAATCAAGAACAAATAAACAATTTAAGTGTTTTTGTATATATGTACATATAAAAAATATATATAAAACTATCTCGTTAGACATAGCCTGAATCTAGTTTGCTCATTTTTCTATCTAAAAGTAGTGTATACAAAATATATAGATAATATTAGTTTAAACATTTTAATTACTTCTTTGCAAATTGAATATTACTGACTAGTTTAAGAAAAACTTAATGTAATAAATATAAAATAAAAATATAGTTTTATATGTAAAGAAAAATTGTTCAATTTCATTATAAAGTAAAATGAAAAATAATGTTTTTCGTTTATAATTATTTAAGTACTTTATACTTGAGTACAAAGATTTTATGTTGCATTCGTTAATTGCGATTGTGTATTGCTGTTAGTTTGAATTTTATTTCGATTTAATATTTTACTAGTTTGGACACTGGACGGGCTTGTTGATCCAGGAAGACGTGATAGCGGGATGTATGTGGTGAGGTGAGCTTCCCATGGAATTTCTGACCACGTCTAAATATGTTAGCTTCATAACCACTTAAGGAACAGAGGTTTTGGATTAAATTTGATATGTCGGTTAATAAGAAATGATGTCTTTTTTTCAAACTCTTTCTTTCTACCGCACTGTGCATTGGCATTTAAGTGCACTATTAGGCAATTGTTTTGTGTGTGCGTGTTATAAAAAAAGAGCCTTCAAATTCAATATTGAGCTGAAGTCAACTATTTATAAGGCTATCCATTTAAAATCTAATTCGTGGAACGGTTATTTTAGGATGCTTTTCCTTTTTCTGGGGAATATTCTTTTAGAAGCAGTTTTATTCAATTTTAGTTGTCTAGTTTATTATTGTCGGACATCAAATGTTCTACATTAGTGTACATCCGATGCGCACACCGGCGACAGCGAGATTGGTTGAACTTGACGAACATCCACCATTTTGCATTTCGTCAAGTTGCAAAGGCTTCCTGATGATGTACGTGCACATCATCACTCTCTTTCATCAACTAGCCGCCACAGCGCACGGACGTCCAACCACGCGTTATCCTCCATTCATCTCCACAACTCATCAACAGGTTATGGGCCCAGGCATTCACCAGAGCACTGCGAAATAGAGTCACGGTTGGATAAACACAGGAAAGCTAAATTCTCGTCCATCAACAAAATGGCGCCATCCACAGCGAGCATCGAACAAGTGCGGAAGGACAATTTCGACACTTGGAAGCTGCAGATGGAGGCGATCCTAGTAAAAAACGACGCATGGGACTATGTGACTGGAGAAATTGTGAAACCTGAATCGACGGAGGCGCGCACAGGCGAGGTCGAGCAGTGGAAAACAGGAGACAGGAAGGCCTAGGCAGACATCATACTAGCGATCGGACCATCTGCAGTCAAGATCATCAAAGGGTGTGAAACTTCCCGAGAAGTATGGGAGAAACTCATCTCCGTGTACGAGTCAAAAGGTCCGGCCAGGAAAGCCAGTCTACTGAAGAGACTGACGCTTCATCGAATGAGCGATCACGACGACGTGCGAACACATTTAAGTGACCTCTTTGACACCGTCGATAAATTCAACGACATGGAAATCGAAGTAAACGACGATCTGCTATGCATCATGCTCCTGTATAGTCTCCCTCCGAAGTTCGAGAACTTCAGATGCGCCATAGAATCCCGAGGCGAGTTACCTTCGCCGAAGGCGCTACGAATCAAGATAATCGAGGAAAGCGACACCAGGTGCACCCACAAACGAGATGAACCCGAAGGCGCGATGGCCGCCAAACAATGCGACACGAGGACGGAGGATAAACGCAATGAACACAATCACCTCGGAAACCGACAAAAACCTTACTGCAAATGCTACCATTGCGGAAAAGCCGGACACAAGGTGGCCGAGGGCCGCTCTCTCAACAGAAAAGGACCGGGATCTTCTAAAGATCGAGGAAAGGAAAAAAAGACGTACAACTACGGTACAAGTGTACTAACTTACACCAACTCAGCGCAACACGGATTTCAGGTTTTTAAGTCGATTGTCAGTAAGGGGTGGTGCCTGGACAGCGGAAGCACATCCCACATGTCAACTAACACCGAAGCATTCGAAGGATACAAAGAAATTCATCCGATGAACCTAAACTTTGCCAACATTGCCTCAACCGACATGACCGGACGAGGCGACATAAACATCATCACCCAGTACAAAGGCAAACATCGAAACGTAAATATGGATAATGTTCTACACGTCCCCGATCTGCGGGCGAATCTAATGTCTGTGAGTAAAATCGCTGACAGAGGATTCACAATCACTTTCGATAATAAAGGAGCGAGAGTAACGAACTCAAAACGGGAGGTCATCTTCGAGGCTGTAAGGAAAAACGACCTATACTTCGTTCCAGCAAGCCTGAAAGAAACCCATGCAGCCGCCGCTACAACTACCCCGGATGTATCACCACTGGAAACCTGGCACCGGAGACAGGGTCACTTGAATATTAAGGATTTAACTTCCAGCCACAGAAATGGGACTATACGAGGAATGTTTTTCAGGCAGCCCACACAAGAAATGAATTGCGATATTTGCGCTCTCGGGAAAACAACGAGGCTTCCATTCCCGAAGGAGTCAGCACGAAAAACCGGCATTTTGGACCTGGTTCACACCGACACTTTTCGGGCCTATGAGCATCAAAACATGAGGCGGGTCTGTACACTTCGTCATGTTCATCGATGATTGTTCTAGGTGGTGCACAGTGAAAATGATCAAAAGGAAGAGCGAGGTTTTAAACGCCTTCAGAGATTTTAAAGCGTTTGCCGAAAAGTAGACTGGAAGGAAGATCAAGAGCTTACAGTCTGACAACGGGACCGAATACGTAAACAACGAGTTCAATACCTTCTTAAGGAAAAACGGCATCCACCACAGGCTATCAGTAACTCACAGACCTCAGCAAAGTGGGGTAGCCGAAAGAAAAAACCGGACCCTGGTGGATATGGGTAGATGCCTCCTCATACAAGCAAATCTGGACACATGATTTTGGGAAGAAGCAGTCAACACAGCAAACCACATCAGAAACAGATATCCGACCAACACACTCAACTGAAGAACCCCATACGAAGTGTGGACTGGAAACGCTCCAAACGTAGGCAATTTTCGTGAAGTTGGATGCGTTGTCTACTCGCTAGAACGAGGACCAAGGAAAGGTAAATTCAGCCCCAGGTCCAAAAGGGGAATCTTCGTCGGCTACGCTGGCAAATCGTAAGCGTACAGGATTTGGCTCCCCGACGAATTAGGAATCGAAATTGCGAGGGACGATTTTCGCCCAACAAACAGCAAATCTAGTACTGAAATTAATACTGGTCCAATTCATCACACCGGATACAACACATAACGAAACCATGGCGAGAGATGAACAACTCGAAGTAACACGAAATGAAGCGACCGGGCAACCAACAACCCCAAGCAGCAGATCTGACACAATCATGACAAGAACAGGACCAGGAAGACCACGGATAGAAAGGACTGGACTCAGGGGAAGACCTCGAAAACTATTTCAAGAATGCGACATCACTTCGGAGACCGCGGGAGCAGCCGAAGTTCCTATAAAAGAAGCAACAAGCGGTCCAGACACCGAGGAGTGGATAAATGCCATGGCGCAAGAAATCGAGACCATCATCAGAAACGACACTTGGACTCTGGTAGATCGGCCGAAACAAGACAAAGTCATCGGCAACCGTTTTGTCTTGCGGAACAAATCGAATCCCGACGGCACGCTAGTACGAAGAAAGGCACGCATCGTTGCACAAGGATTCTCCCAAGTATCCGGAATTGACTACCACCAGACATTCGCTCCAGTTGCAAGAATGAACTCCATTCGAATTACGGCCGCCGTAGCCGCTCAACACAACATGAGCATCCGCCACCTTGATGTTGCAACGGCCTATCTAAACGGCGAGCTCGACGAGACAATTTACATGGAGATCCCCAAACACACCGACGTTTCCCTGGAATAATTAATTCAATCCGGAAAAAGCAGAGAAAACATTAAAGCAAAACAAATGCTAACCCAACTGCAAAAGGGGAGTAAGGTATGCTTGCTAAACAGAGCTCTATACGGACTTCGCCAAGCAGGGCGACAGTGGCACACGAAGCTGAGCTGCGAGCTCAAACGCCTCGGTCTCAAGTAGTCCACTGCCGATTCTTGCATATTCTTTGAAGGAAAAGGAAACGACATACTACTGGTCACCCTATACGTGGACGACATTTTAGTTTTCTCACAAAGCACAGCAAAGATCGTGGAACTATCGAAGCAGCTTTCAAAAACATTTAACACAAAGGACCTCGGCGAAATAAAGCATTGTCTTGGAATCGAATTTCATCGAGACAAGGAAGAGCTGCGGATGACCCAAACCAAATACATATCCGAAGTCCTAGACCGTTTTAACATGACCGACTCGAAGCCCGTGAGTACACCTCTGGACAGCGGCACTATACTACAGAAAGGAAAGGAGGAACCCGACAGAAACCTGCCGTCTCAAGAGTTAATTGGATCTCTCATGTACCTGGCAGTATGCACTAGACCAGATATAGCCTTTGGCGTGAGCAGGTTGAGCCAATTCAACTGCTGTTTCTACGAGCATCACTGGAAAGCCGCCAAACGTGTCTTACGCTACATGAAAGGCACGGCGAACATTGGGTTATCCTATAAAACGAGCGGGAACTGTCTCACCGGATACGCCGATGCGGACTGGGCCAACTGCCCGGACGACAGGAGATCGTACACTGGGTATGCCTTTACTCTTAACGGCACACCCGTCTCATGGGAATCGCGTAAACAAAGAACCACCGCGCTATCATACACAGAAGCAGACTATATGGCCATATCCGATGCGGCGAAAGAGGCCATACATCCACGAAGACTGATTAGTCAAATGGGATTCACCTTACCAGACAACTACTGAAGTTATTCAACGACTACAACGGTGCTCGGAAGATGGCTGAGAATCCCGTATTCCACTCTCGGAGCAAACATATCGACGTCCGACATCATTTCACCAGTGAAGCACTGGGCAGCGGAACACTCTCGGTCGAATACATGCCCACGGAACAAATACCTGCAGACATTCTCACTAAGGCCCTATCCAAACCGAACCACCAGGGGTGTCTCGACATCTTAAACCTGATGTAAATTTTTCGCACTGCTGCGCTTATCGAGGGGAAGTGTTGGACATCTAATGTTCTACATTAGTGTACATCCGATGCGCACACCGGCGACAATGCAATTGGTTGAACTTGACGAACATCCACCATTTTGTATTTCGTCAAGTTGCAAAGGCTTCCTGATGATGTACGTGCACATCATCACTCTCCTTTATCAACTCCATCCAACCACGTGGTATCCTCCCTTCGTCGCTACTACTCTTCAATAGTTATGAATAGTCAGCACATTCTAACGAGAGATAAAATATCACCCGGAATAATACTACTCAACGATTTCTCAGGAACCAAAGAAGCATAATCATAAGATTCTACAGCATTATTCTCTCCATCAGTAGTAAAACTTTCATCGCACAAGAAGTATACATCTACCCAATCCTACCTGCTATATTTCAGCCCTCTCCTACAGAAAACTAATACCATATACTACTTTCCCTAGAAATGGTCAACGAACTCCATATCAACAACACCAAAGAAATTCGCTTACTATAATCAGATAAGAACACCTACAAAATAACAACCTACTGCATAATACTAGCAATCGACCTACCCTTCCTCACCCCACTCACCACTAAACTAATAAACCGGAAAAAAACTACGGAAATCATCATACAGAATCCGGAAACAAAGACCCCCGAAAACCAAACAGTAATCAAGCCGGATAAGACGCCACGCAAAGGCAATACCCCACATGGGAAATTTAACGACTGTCATTCTTCTAATCGATTGAGGGCAATCGAAGTTAAGTGGGGAGGAGTTAACACAGCACGTTCCAGCACCTTGAACTCACCGGAGTTCATCACGAGTTCATCACCAAACCGTCATAATGGAATTGCAGAATTACTGACAAGACGAAAGTGGTATTATAAATAGCCTTCCCATTTAGATTGTATCTTAATCTTAAGTTGTTGTATCGTAAGAACGAGTCAGGCAAGCTGCCTGAGAAATAGTTAAATATTTTTTTAATTGAAAATTATAAAATAAAAGTTAAGTTATATTTTATGGTGAACCATAGGAAGGTTTTTGACTTTCACAAGGAGTAGACTCGAATTAAAAAATATTTATATATGAAAGAGGTACTCCAAAAACACAGGTCTTCTTCGAACGACCTTAAAGGGTGATAAAAAGATTTCAAAAACTGCTATAACATAGTATCAGTTGGAAGCACTATTGAATATCGAGACTTTAACCTTATCTACTGTAGATAAAAATATTAAAGTCCGATAAAAAGACTAACAACTTATGATTACATGGTTACCGAGAAAGGTTTTTGACTTCCACAAGAAGTAGACTTGAATTAAAAAATATTTATACATGAAAGAGGTACTCCAAAAACATAGGTCTTCTTCGAACGGCCTTAAAGGGTGATAAAAAGATTTCAAAAACTGCTATACCATAGTATGAGTTGGAAGCACTATTGAATATCAAGGCTTTAACCTTATCTACTGTAGATAAAAATATTAAAGTCCGATAAAAAGACTAAAAACTTATGATTACATGGTTACAGAGAAAGGTATTTGACTTTCAAAAGATATCATTTTGGAAAATATAAAATAATTAAAGTCAGACTTAAACATACATCTTGAACGATTTTTGAAAATGATTGAAGGACATTAAAAGTACAATCTAGGATATGATAAAACGTAGGACGATTTTCGGTTGCCAAAAGAACTCGCTTTGGAAAATATGAAAGGAAGATTTCAAAAATATGTTTTTTTTTTTACAAAATATCCTAAACGGAGGTTAAAAATATACAAAACAAAACAACAACAGAAGATGCATTTTGAGGCAAATTTTGAATATCATAAAATACGAAGAAAGTATTTAAAAGCGAAGGATTGTAAAAACCGATTTATCGCGTAATAAAATAGATCTTAAAAAGGGATAGAAGGATTTAACAGCTTACTGCGAATTAAAACAAAAACAAAAACGATTTTTGTTTGTTTTTTTTTCTCCTCTTTATATCTTCAGGAATCATCATCTAAAAATTTTTAAGGCATTCGAAGATAAAAGTTACAACAGTTTATTACGGCATTTCCTGCCCTTGGGTGGCACTTCATCATCATCATCATCGGCACTACAACCGGGAACCGGTCTTGGCCTTATTTAGCAAATCCTGAGGCTTGTTAAATTTTTTTTCCATAATGATTTGTTTTTTTTTTCGGGCAAGGTTATTAGTTTTGCGCCAGAGGGTGGCACTTAACCCACTGGAAAAAAGGGACCCCCCTCTGTTAAATCCGTTCTTGTGTACAGAAAATGCTATTGGACTCCAAGCTACTTCGTTTGTTCATAGAAACGTTTATGCCTTCGCTCCTTATATGGAAAATAGTAAAAAAAATAAAAAAAGACTGTGATGAAACCTGGCATCAAAAACTATAGGCGTTTGTCTTGTTTATCCAAATTGCGGACAATTAATCATTGGATCCACTGAACGGAGAAAAATTAGCAGGGCACAAAGGCGAAAAACTCAATATTTTATATTGGATTCCAAATATTCGCCATTCCTCTTACTTTAGTCGACTTTTAGTATGTCTATCTAAAAAAAACTTCCTCTTTAAGATGCCATTAAATGCTTCAAATTCAGACTTGCCACAAATTTGTATTCGAACAACAAAGTTCGGGCGGTAAAATCCAACAACCCTAGTATGTTCCCCCAAGTTAATAAAATATTTAGACGGGGTAATGACGAGAAGATTTAGTGTCTCCAAATGCCACGAACTTACGAAAGCCAACGAATGCTGACAAATATAGGTATAGACACCAACAACACCATCCTAAAAGATGTACTTTTTGTGTCTGAAGATTCATTGGAAAAAGTGTATGTTGTGAGGGTGTCTTTCAAGAACTGTACAAGGCAAATTAAGTAATTCGTCGCAACCATGACTTGGAGGATAGAGTTCTACTGAATTATCGTCATCTTCGAAATGACATTTCACAGTGGCGATCAGAAAACCATGGTTTTCTCGAATTCAGTAATGAAAATACGGCAAACGCAGAGTTCACTACCGAAAGCGCTAACAGCTTTTTGATCACTAGTGAAGAAATCCATGGCGTCTTTGCATCATTAAGAAAGAAAAAATCAGTTGGTATCGATGGAGTACCCAATATTGTACTTAAACAGCTTCCTCCAATCGCAATGGACATATATGCAGTGTTGTTTAACAATGCGGCGAACAACGCACACTATCCAGTACGTTGGAAAACAGTCATCATCCAACCCTTACCAAAAAAAGGAAAAAACAGAACAAACCAAAAAAATCTGCGATCGATCAGTTTGTTACCGAGTCATCATCATCATCATCATCGGCACTACAACCGGGATCCGGTCTTGGCCTATTTTGGCAAGTCTCTCCACCGGTATCCGGTCCGAGTATCAGTAAAGTATACGAGAAAGTTCTAAACAGAGCTCTACTTAAATGGGTTGAGGACAATAACATTATTTCAAACATTCCAAAACCAGTTTGGTTTTAAAGTTGGTCATGAAACCACACATGCCGCAGTGGGGGTTCTCTAAATACATGGAGAACCAACCGACTATTTCCGCCTAATTTCGACCGCCAACAGCGTGTCAAACAAAACTCCTACTTATCTATTCACCTGGAAAAGCATGTTGCAATAACGACGCATAGCTGAATTCATTATTCTACGCAAGTAATGCATAATTGAATTCAGCTACCTTTTCTGTCATACGGCAACTCCAGTCCTCTAACCATGAGATTTCCACCGGAAATTCCAGTCCAAGTGGTTAGCAACAACAAGTCGAATCAAACGACGCTGTTGCATAATCATGCAACCGCTGGGAAATTACCAAAGCATATAATTTAGTTCCCATGATCAAATTTCCCTACCCAAAGTAGCGTCACTTCGACTTTCCCCAGACACTCTATCCGCTGGGGATCAATGATCTCTTTTCGCAGGTGAATAGCACCAACTAAATTTTCCTCTCCTTCACAGTTCTGTCTTCCTACAGTTCAATGCACTCGGAGATCACCACAGACATCGCATTGGGTCAGTGGAACACCTCGGAGACTGCATTAATACACTCACACTAAGCCAGATCAACCCTGTGTTATTATGGTTTCCGTTTTGATTTCTTCATCCTTTCTACGCCCATCAACGTGGTACTATAGCGTTTGAAATAATAGTGAAGAAGATCGTGTGATTCGAACTGACGCGATGACAGTTGGAATCACAAAAAAATTTTTACCTAAGCGTTACCCATCAGGCTACTGACCGTGTTTAGAATTTGATTTCCAAACTCGACTATACTCCACTGACGTGAATTATTTTTTTTTTGTTATCGCTTGGTATACGGTTCTGATGTATTTTTCTTATTCGATTTTTCGTTCGGTGTTCTTCACTATTTTTTTCTTGTGAATTGTGTGTGTATCTGTTAGAATCGCCACAGTACGAATACACAAGTACTTATCCGCCTCGATGAGCGTGGGGGATTGGAGGAAGCACAAGAGAGCGCAATTACCATTGGCTGGCCAATGTGCAATATCGAAAAAAACCCAATTTCACCCCTAACTGAGTCAGTCGATAATCACCACTCAAACGGTACGCAAGTCGAGCGCAGTCGTGTGTTTTTCAAGTCGCTTTACAACCACCGCTGCGTGCGCATACGCAGAGTCGATTGTCATCCCCCGAGGTGTGCGCACACACAATACAAGGGAGTTCGGTATCGGTGTAATGTGAATTCGTATGTTTAGTTTTTTTTAACTACGTTCTATCTCTATTTTCTGTACGTGTTTCGTGAATATCACCGAAAATTGCTTTATACCAGATTTGAAAATAAGAGACTAAATTAATAATCAACTATATGTGCCATTTGGGCTCCTCGATAGTATAGTGGTTAGTATACCCGCCTGTCATTCGGGAGACCGGGGTTCGATTCACCGTCGGGGAGCCTCTGGCGCAAGATTAATGACCTTGCCCAGAAAAAATAAATCATTTTGGAAAATTTAACAAGCCTCAGGACTAGCTAAATAAGGCCAAGACTGGTTCCCGGTTGCAGTGCCGATGATGATCATGATATGTGCCATTTATAGTAAGTGCAGATTCAACTTTACTTAAGGAATATATTCTGTTAAATCGTATTCATTCGATACCAAAAAAAATTTGTGCTTATTTGAAATTTACTTGTGTTAAGAAACTAAACTTCATGAGCTCTAATATTGAACATTAAATAAAAAGAACTCATTAACAACAAACCAACACCAGAGCGTTAATTATTCTTCTTTTCATTTGGTGAACAATTTGCGGCGGAACATCGTTGGGGATAAAGTGAATCCATGCCCGTGTATTGGCATACCTACTTCGTACCCCACACCGCAGCTAAACTGGTTTCAGGCATTCAGTGGAATAAAAGTTAGAAACAGTGAGCAGGTGCCTGTTTGGTTGACTTGGAGAGGGCCTTCGACACCGTTTGGCTAGAAGGGTTATACTACAAGCTAATGCGACTAGGCATTCATAAACCACTATTGTATATACTATACGACATGTTGAATGAGAGGAAATTCGTCGTCAAAAGTGACAAAGTGACCTCCAACATTACTTACAAAATAAAAAACGGTATACAATAGGGGGCGGTATTATCTCTGTTGCACAAATTATAATGAAGGAGAGTAACACATGGGATAATTAAGATAACTCTCCACTTTCTACACCAGAGGTGTTAGCGTGTATTACAACCAAGTAGCTCAGTTTTGTCTACATCGAGTTGTGACACAAGAGCTAATAGGGCGAATTCAAGAGAACAGTGCAACAGCACTGCTTTTGAATGAAGATCTTGTAAACGCCCTACAGAGACGAAGAGGAGCGAAAGTGTGGTTGAAACATAACGAGGATCGGACGGGCTGATAAGCGCGAACAAAGGAAGCGACAAAGAAGACATCAAATGAGACAAAGAAATACGAGGCTTGGGAACAAAGAAGGGATTGAAATGATAACGTCAGCAAGAGAACAAAGGGGCGATCGATAGAGGAAAAACTAAAAACAAACTCGAGGACGGAATTAAGATTGATTGCGGGATTTTTCAACGAGAAAGAAAATTATAACAACATAACAAAGTAATCAATAACGTAAAGGAGAAGATCAGAAGTGATACGACAACTGAAATCGGAAATCGAGGGCGAGTGAAGTTTTAAGTGATTACAAAGTCGAAAGGGAAGATGCATTGAGGAAAGTAAAATCGAAGACGTACGGAAACGGGGTGCGAGATAGTTCTCCGAGATTCAAGGCATGCGTCAAATTACCTTGAAGTTCCAATCGGAATTCCACCCGTTCGATCAGTTCATCATAACAGAAAGAAAACGGTGAACTCAATAACGATCCAAGCTGAACAAAGCACTGAGCCGGAGGCGCGATTGAAGATTGAGTACGGGATTTGTGAAAAATCAAAGGGATACGAAAAAGTAGACAAGAACTGAAATTCGTTGCGAGGAATTTTTCGGGTATTAAGTGCAACGCAAAACGTATACAAAGGACGGAGCAAAAGGCGGCGAACGAGAAAAGATCGACGAAAGTGACGGAGAAAACAATTATAAGAATCGAGACTAAAAGAATATGATAACGAAGTGAGTTGTGGTGCGACTATACCAAAGGAACGTAGGAATTCAGCTCGAAGTAATTTTCAGTTTTCAAGGCATCGGTCAAATTGCCTACACACATTTATTTACCGCATGGAATATAATTCGTCGATATAAGTACATGGAGACTAAGGATAACGTATGAGTAAACAAGAAGTGTAGAGGAGATCACCATTCAGTGAATTCAATACATCGCATGGAGTATAATTCGTCCATAATGTGGATAATAAAGGTTGTCAACATCGTACTGTGAATTTAGAGTTTGCAAGGCGGCGTCTAAACGGTCAATAATTTAACCATATATGGCACAATTGATGTTAATGGTACTAACCATGTGGAGATCATATTAATGGCAAATAATATATGAACAGATTTGCATCATTGAACTGTTTAAGTTATTAAATATTGTGACGAATTTACGAACATGAAGCACGCCATCTAGTGCGAGATAGACGACATAGAGAAGCATTGCCTGCATTGACAGCGGAATAATAAGTGTCAGTCAAGAGTCAAGAAGAAGAGAACGGACAGCGAACACGAGGATCGATGTTAAGGGAAGTGCAATTAATACGTGTAAAATAATAAGTAAACATAAAGTAAATCCATTAAACCAAGGAGAAAGAGCTTTTGCAGTTTGATTTAAATTATTTCGCGATCCAGAGATCGGACCAAGGAAGCCGCTAAACGTAAAGCCAAAAATCCGTAACAATATTGTACGTTAAGGGAAAATTACGAATAAATACAGTCCACTCACTACATGACACTACACAGGACACAGCATTTACACTAGCGACTTGATAGGGTCTCCTCATCAGGCTATTGCCTATGCAGACGATCTGATAATATTTAGAACAGCACCAAAAATTGAAATCATTAACAGACTATTACAATGGGATTTCAATGATGTTCAGTGATACTGCGACAACTGGAAACTCAAAATCAATATCCAGAAATGTGAAACCATCCTCTTTAGAACACCACTGGCTGAAGCTACCAGAGACACCAGGAAAAACTGGCGAAAGCTAGCTATTATGGGACCACACCAACAAACACTGGTAACCAAAAATGTTGTCAAATACTTGGGCATCTGGCTGGATCAGTATCTATATTTTAACAAAGATGTGGAGGTTGCGCTGGCCAGGGCAAAGAAAGCTTATGCCATGACAAGAAGACTGTTTTATAGTAGTCAACTTGACAGCAGAGTTAAAGTTATATGCTACATGCCTCTCATCAGATCGATGATCATATATGGATGTCCAGTTGGGTTAATGTGGGACCTAGCTTAATGGAAAAGATTTAGATTTTTGAGAGACAATGCCTCAGGACGTGGCTTAACTTACATCGGACTCCTGAACCCGGTCACAAAAAATGAAGCGTTGTACAGTGGGGCCAATATAAACAGAGTGGATAGCTTTATGATCAAGTTGATCCGAGGGCATCTTGGGAGGTCAATGAGCTCGCCGAACGATTTAATTTTTGGTGCATATTATCCAAACAATTTGCATTATGAAGGGGTGCGTCGCAATGGCTTTATTCCACCAGAAGCAGTCTTGACATGAACGGCCTCATACAAAATGAATCCGCTATACCGTTGATTTATCACGTGCGTCGGTCGGGCATAGATAAACGCATATCTTATAATCGAGAGGTTGTGCACACAGATGAAGAGCGCCTGCAGTTCAGTAGGGCAGTAGCACAGAAAGACCGAAAAGACACGAATAAGCAACACCAGAGGTTTTGGTAGCTGAGTGGCAATTAAAACCCTGTTTCCATATAACTGACAAAAAAAGTAATAGTAGTAATAATAATAATAATAATAATAATAATAATAATAATAATAATAATAATAATAATAATAATAATAATAATAATAATAATAATAATAATAATAATAATAATAATAATAATAATAATAATAATAATAATAATAACAATAATAATAAGAATAATAATAATAATAATAATAATAATAATAATAATAATAATAATAATAATAATAATAATAATAATAATAATAATAATAATAATCATAATAATAATAATAATAATAACAATAATAATAATAATAATAGTAATAATAATAATAATAATAATAATAATAATAATAATAATAATAATAATAATAATAATAATAATAATAATAATGATATTAAAAAAAAAGCCCATTAACTACGAAAAGCTAACATAGATTTAGCATTTCGAAGATTGAGTTTAGATGTTAGGGTTAGGTTTAGGATCATCATCATCATCGGCACTACAGCCGGGAACTGGACTTGGCCTTATTTAGCAAGTCCTGAGGCTTGTTAACTTTTTCATGATAAATTGTTTTTCCGGACAAGGTCATTAGTCTTGCGCCAGAGGCTCCCCGACGGGGAAACGAACGCCGGTTTTCCGCGTGACAGGCGGGGATACTAACCACTATACTATCGAGGAGCCCAAAGGTTTAGGATAGAGTTAAGTTAAAAAAAAGCTTGAGTTAGTTTAGTCTTTAAGTTAAATATAAGGTAAAAACAGGGAGATGAGAGAAAAATTATTATGGACAAATTAACAAGCCTCAGACTTGTTAAATAAGACCAAGACCTGATCCCGGTTGTAGTGCCGATGATGATGATGATGACAAGGTAAAAACAATAACAAAAACAAAGTTTTTTCTGTTCTTCGTTTTCTTTGTAACCAATTAAGTTCATTAAAATTCATGTAAACAAAACAATTGTAATGTCGAAAGGAAAATTTTCACGCTTTAAGCGTACGCATGTAACTTAGAGAGTCCGCAAGGGACCAGTAGGTTAGGAAATAAGATACCATAAGCTAGAGTTTAATCATTTTGTCTAGCGACTAAGTAAAATAGAATAAGAGGAAGAAATAAAAAATGATATGAAAAATTCAGACTTGTCAATCTTGACAATAACTAGCCACAACAATTTATAGAAAGACTTTATTGAATTTTCGTCTGTGGCGTCCCCTGCAAAATCTCCAAAGAACTGAAATTAATATTTTTTTTTTATCTTCAATGAGTATAACCATGCTTTAAAAGTAGTTTTATGGTATTATCCAATAATGAAGCTGGGAAAAAGTTTTGAAAATTAGCGTTTACATGGGTTTCAGAGTCGTACAAAGGTCCTTGCAGTTTGTTCTTCATCACGCTGAAAAAGAAAGACAGCTTGTGAAAGCTTGTGAGAACAGAATATGCCCGCATGAATGTTTCTAATTTACCCGGGTTACTGTCAAACACCGGTACGAATCTCAATACATCACCCAGTCGAATAGTGAAGTCCATTCTGAAATTTTGTTCAGTGGGGTGGGTCTCCGGAAGCTAGATCTCACGTTTCTGTTACGCGGTCACATAGGTTTTGTGTTATTACTAACAATATATAAGAGAAATAACCCTTGCCAAAAGTGAATGAAAAAATGCAAGGAGCAAAAAGAGGAGATTTTCATCGAACCCAACAAAATAGAAAAAGTCCTAGCCAAAGATATTCGTGCAACCCTAAGTAGATCGATCCTGTAGAGAAAAATTTGAAAATATCAAGAAGACAAACCAACACGCGAAGAGAAATTCGCAAACAGAGTGAGACTTCCATACGATTTAACAAGTGTCAGCGAAGAGAGTGAACACAATAGATTATTAGTGCTATCAGTGGGTACAAACAAAGATGACAAAAATAATTGTATGGAAGAGATAATCATACAAAACAAAGAAGTAAAAGTCAAACTAGACACAGGTGCACAGTAGAACGTTTTGTCGAAAAAAATTATCGATAAGTTTAACGAGGTCACGTTAAATCAATAGTTGCACAAAAAATTTGATTTCTCTTGCAAATGATAAAATCAGTGTGAAGTGACATTGAGTTGTACAGTGCGAAACACAAAAGCAATGTTGTCGTTTAAAGCGGTTGACAAAGTCGTTTGTCCAATTTTAGAAAAAAATGCATGCGAAAAATTAAAATTAATACTGCGCATAGTAGAACTTAAAATTGAAAAAATTATGTGCAAAGGGCTAGGTTTTATTATTTATATATAGGGTGGTGCAAAATTAATCACCCTATCGGAAGATGTTATAATTTTTGCAAATGGGGTCGTACGTCAATCATATTTCACATTTGTGAACTAGACAACTGCAGTCATCTCCCAAATTAACAGAACAAATTGTAAAGGTCTAAATAAAGATTTCCATCACTCAATATATTTTTTTTTATTTATTAAAAAATAATTCAAAAACGAAATGGATGATTAGTTTTGCGCCACCCTATGTGACATTGATCTGAAAGAGAACCCAGTGTTAGAAAATATTGTGTCGCGTAGAATACGACACGCCATACAATTTTGGATTGTAAACCTGGTTTTTGGCAGATCAGAGTAACTGGCCGTACCATCAGGTCGGCTGAAAAGTTCGTAGGCTGACACATAGATGGTGTTACTACAATTAAATCCATATGATTTTTAGTTAGTACTAAACCTGAATCGTTACGTGTATAAATTTAACAGCTGCCGAAAAATTGGTTCGTGAGATATAGCATTGTGAGTGAAGCTACTTTTGTTATTGTAAAAAAAATAGATAAAAAAGGATTTACTGTGTTAACGAAGCATTGCTTTATTATGAAAAAAAAGGATATTGTTGAAACCAAAGCTTGGCTTGATAAACATTATTCGGACTCTGTACCGGGAAAGTCAACCGTTGAGAAGTGGTTTGGTAATGTAAACGGGGTGAAATGAGCACCAAAGACGATACACCCAGTGGACGACCGTAAAAGGCTGTAACGAACGAAAACATAAAAAAACTTTACAAAATAAATATGAATGGCTGTAAATTGAAGTTGATCAAGATATCTGAGACCCTGAAGATATCAAAAGAGCGTGTTGGACATATCGTGCATAAATGTTTGGACATGCGAAGGGTGTGTGCAAAGTTGGTGCCGCGCGAGTTCACAATCAAGCAAAAGTTTCAATGTGTCGTCGACTCGGAGCAATGTTTATCGATACTCAACCGTAATAGTAACGAATTTTTCCGTCGATTCGTGATAATGGATAAAACATGGCTTCATCACTACACTCCAGAGTCCAATCGATAGTCAGCCGAGTGGACTGAACGAGATGAACCGCCATTTTTAAGCTAAATAGAAATCGTACTATAAAAATGGTATCGAAAAATTGCATGACCACTATAATCAACGTATCGCCCTCGAAGGCCACTAGGTCGAATAATAAAATCGAGTTTTACCAAAAAAATTTGTTTTACTATGTTAGCCTATTAACTTTTCAGCCGACCTGTTAAAGGCTACCTGACTATGGCTACACCTTAGCTAAGAATGTCTTTCCGGTCAGTCCGGTTGGGCCTAGCTTCCGTCCACAAATCTATCAAAAGATTATGACGGATATACTCGAGGGTTGAGAAAATACGGAGGTATCAATGGATAACATCATAATTCATGCATCTGATCTTAAAACGCTAAATGTTCTGAGCAAGAAGGTTCATCCAAAGCTGGAGGTAGTGGAAGTAAACCTGAATAAGCAAAAGCCTGTATTAGCTACCACGAAAGCTAGATTATTGGCGCACATCAGCACTTTCGAAGGAATGTTGCACCCGTATCTTCAATTTGTTGCAATTGAAGATGCGGGTGCACCAGGAATTAGAGCAGATCCGGAAAGATTGAGGTGACAAAAAACTTGAAACAACCACCCAATAAAACCGACCTTCAAGATTGCTGGGAACGGCAACTTACTTGGGTAAGTTTATAAACAATTATCTGAAATTACAGATCCCGTGCGATAACTTATAGAATAATACAGCCATCAAATAAAACCGAGGTTCGAAGATTGCTGGGACTGGCAAGTTACTTAGGTATGTTTATAAACAATTTATCTGAAATTAGAGATCCCGCGTGACAACTTATAACATAATCATTATCATTGGGCACTACAACCGGGAATCGGTCTTGGCCTTATTTAGCAAGTCCTGAGGCTTGTTAAATTTTCCATAATGATTTGTTTTTTCCGGGCAAGGTCATAACAAAATACAGCCATCAAATAAAACCGAGCTTCGAAGATTTCTGGGACTAGCAAGTTACTTAGGTAAGTTTATAAACAATTTATTGAAAACAATTTACTGAAATTACAGATCCATGCGACAACTTAGACAAAAAAAGATATGCAGTAGGATTGGGGCACAGAGCAAGAAATATCATTTACTGAACTTAAGACATCTCTATTAGAAACTCCGCAATAAAAGTATTACGATCCGAATCGTCCGGTGAACATTCAAGTAGATGCCAGTCAATTTTGCACAGCTGTCATATTACTGCAACACAACCACCTAGTAGTATATCAGGGGTGTGCATACGTTTAACTAAGAGATGGCGCTAGCGAAACGTGCGCAACATATTAATTTGACACATAAGTCATTTTGTTTGTCTGAGATTTAACTACAAACACACTCAAGTTGAGTCCGCCGAAAACTAGAGTCTTGAGAAATTGAAAAGATTTTGTGCCTGCAAAAGAACATTTGCACCACGCATTGCTTTTCTTATTTAATCAAAAGAAAAAGGCAGTTGAAAGTCATCGTTTGCTGGTAGAATCATATGGTGAACACGCTCCATCAATTAGAACATGTGAAACATGGTTTCGACCATTTAAAAGTGGTGCTTTCAATGTGAAAGACAGTGAGCGATCTGGTAGACCACAAAAGTGTGAAGACGAGCAATTGCAGGAGTTATTGGATGATGATCCAATTCAAACTCAACGGCAATTAGCAGAAACATTACATGTGTCACAAGAAACAATCAGTACACGTATACGAATAATGGGGGAGATCAATACCAGGTGTATGCATACGTTTTTTATCGGTTTAACTAAGAGTTGTCACCAACGAAAAATACGCAGCACACAGCAAAACTAGTGATAGACACCTTGAAATCGCTTGGATGGGATATCTTTCCGCACCCGCCGTACTCCCGAGACTTCGCGCCATCTGACTATTACCTTTTCGCATCAATGGGGCACGCGCTCGCAGATTAATTTCGAGGAAGTTGAAAAATGGTTCGACGAATGGTTTGTCGCGAAAGACAAGCAGTTTTTCTGGCATGCTATTCATATATTACCTGAAAAATGGGCGAAATTTACAGAAGCCGATGGCCAATATTTTGAATGAAAAAAATTAATTTCCCTAGAAAATTACGTATTTTTTTTACCAATGAAGCCGGAAAAACTTATGCATACACCTAGTATACTTCGAAAGTTTTTACAACAATACATATATTAACGCCTGAGACCGAAAAAAGCGGTCGCTATTAAATTTGCATGTGATAATTTCCATGATCTAATATTTGGAAGATCACGTATCATCAAAAGCGATCATAAACCTCTTGAAATGATTTTTAAGAAGCCCACACACAACGCACCACTTCGCTTACAAAAAATCATGTTAGAAGTTCTGCAGTATCAAATGTTATCTATTCAAAAGGCAAAGATATACCTGTTATAGATACCCACAGCCGTGACTGTAAAAACCCCAAAAACACAGAAAAATATGATGAGCTGGAGGAACATGAAGTTTTACAACTAATGGATACAACAAAACAACGTCTACGAGAAGCAATAAAGAAGGTTACAAATCTTCAAATTGTTCTACTGTAGGGTAGGAAGCTGTTGGTTTATTATGGCAGGGTCGCCATGTAAGGTGGGATGCTGGGAGAGTCACCTTGTAAGGATTCCTGCGTCACCAAGCAGGATAATGCAAAAAGCGGACGTAAAAAGGTGAAGCGTATTTTTTAAATTTGTAGAAGCCAACGCAATGTTGTGTCTGGTCCAATTCATTCGAATAGTATTATAAGGGGTAGAAGGTCTTAAAGGAGGGATCTCCGTCCGACTGTATGGGAGGGCACGAATGGCATACTTTTCTGCCAGAAAGTCGGAGTATATTCTGCCAAAAAAAAAAAAAATGATGAGTTTGATTGTAATCAAATTGTATCTGCTTTATTCTTTCAAAAATGGGATCATAAATACTATTTCATCATCATCATCATCATCATCATCATCATCATCATCATCATCATCATCATCATCATCATCATCATCATCATCGGCACTACAACCGGGATCCGGTCTTGCCCTTATTTAGCAAGTCCTGAGGCTTGTTAAATTTTACATAATGATTTATTTTTTCTGGGCAAGGTCATTAGTCTTGTGACAGAGGCTCCCCGACGGGGAATCGAACCCCGGTCTCCCGGGTGACAGGCGGGTATACTAACCACTATACTATCGAGGAACCCTAAATACTATTTCTCCCATCAACATTTTCGATGCATATCGATACCAAGTAGGTCACATGCCAGCATAATTCGGCTGTCCAACCATAACCTGAAAACGATGTCCGTAATTTCAAACTCATTGTACAATGCATGGCCAATCCACAATCAGTAACTTTTCAGATGAGACGTTAATAGGTAAGTACCATGCACCATGACACACATCTACTGGAACAGCTGGGCAACGAGTATTGTTATGTAATAATGTTTGTGAATGTCATGTGCCTTACATGACACACATCTACCGGAACACCTGGGCAACGAGCATTGTTATGTAATAATTTTTGTGAATGTCATGTGCCTTACATGACACACATCTACCGCAACACCTGGGCAACGAGTATTGTTATGTAATAATTTTTGTGAATGTAGTGTGCCTTACATGACACTCATCTATCGGAATACCCGGGCAATTGAGTATTGTCATGTAATACTTTCTGTCTGAATTCTCATGGTATCAATGCTTTGGCGTGTGCCGTCCGGTATTTTGATTTGTGATATGTATAGGGTGGCGCAAAATCAATCATCCAATTTTGTTTTTTAATTACTTTTTTACTAAATAAAAGTCAGCTGATATTATAACGGTATCATCTGCAAATGTGCCTATGAATGTGTTCTTGGTTGTTGGGATGTCTGCTGTATATAGTAAGTAGAGGAAAGGTTCCAGGACACTTCCTTGTGGTACACCTGCTTCTATTGGATAGAAGCTAGAGTGAGCTCCTTCGTGTATTACTTTGAACGTTCTATCAGACAAGTATGATTCGAGTAGTTGGCAATAGTTTGCTGGAAACAGTTTACTTATTTTATATATAAGACCTTCATGCCATACTGTGTCGAATGCTTGGGAGACATCAAGAAAGACAGCTGGGCAGTAATTCTTTTTTTCGAAAGCTTTTTCTATTAGTATGGTCACACCTGTTCAATAGTTGAGTGTTTATTCCTAAAGTCGAAAAATCTGGAATATTGATGAGTGGCTTGAGTTGCTTGAGGAGTATTTTCTCAAACAGTTTTGAACTGGATGGTATTAGCGATATATGTCTATAAGACGTTACTGCTTCTGCTGGTTTATCTGGTTTCTTGAGCATGATTATCTGGGCTGAATGTATCTTAGTCGAAGGCAAGCATTAAACAAATATGTTAGCATAATGACAGCTTTTCGAGGTAATTCCCTATACACACCAGGTGATATTTCATCGGTGCTTTTTTGTGGTTCAAACTTTTGTCGATTTCTTGGCAATTCCTTGGGTCACGGGTTTGATTGTTTGCTGAGTTTGACACCTGGGTGAAGGATCAATACTAGTGTGGATGTTGTGTGGTTTGAACACTGAAGCCAAATGTTGTGCAAATATTAAACTTTATCCTCAGCTCTGCCTATCCACTTTCCCTGCGCATCCTTTATAGCTGGCACTTGGATAAGGGAACGTTTAAATTTACTTGTTCCCTTCCAGACTGAAAATATGAACAGTGTTTATGGTTCTGATACTGTAATAGCCAATCACTCGGATGGTTTTGTCTATCCCGTTTCGGTAATTTTGATGTCAAAAATGGCAATGTCGATAAAATGGAAATTGTCGAGCTTGAGCGGCACTTAAGCACTGTTTCGACTGCCTAGGAGCTAAACATTGCATTAAAAACCGTTTGGAACAACTTGAATGAGACTGAGTATAAAAAGAAGGTCAATGTATGGGTGCCACACGAGTTAATGCAACAAACCTCATTGACCGAATTTCCAACTGCAAAACGTTGCTGAATCGGCGCAAAAATTATCCACTTCTGAAGCGGGTGGTGTCTGGTGATGAAATGTGGGTCACTTACGACAGCGTCAAGCGAAAATAGTCGTGGTCGAATCACGGTAAGCCGGCAAATTTGTGGCCAAACCAGGACTGACAGTCAGGAAGGTTTTGCTGCGTGTTTGCTGGAATTGGCAGGAAATTATCTACTATGAGCTGCTCCCCTACCGCCAAACTCTAAATTCGGACGCGCATTGTGAATAATTATACCATGTGAAGGAAGCAATTGCAAAGAAGGGGCCAAATTTGGCCAATAGTAGAGGAATCGCGTTCCATCACGACAACGCTAGACCAGTAGGGGCGGAGATTTTTATGAGAGAGGCATTATGAAATTATCTTCAATATGAATAATTTGTATTACTTGTACTCTGCTTGATTCTCATCCATGTCAGACAAGCTAGCGAGGAGTAATATAAATATTTGCCACCCCTAATCCAGGATGTTACGCGTCACCGTACTCATTGGATAGTTTGCAGTCAGGGGTATACCGACTGTGTTATAACGGCGCCTCTCTGACACCGCGTCGAACCAAAGCAGTAAGTAGACCTTACCAAATCAAAACGGGACTCTGATATGGCGGACTATTTGGAACTCCAAGACTCAAAGAAACAAACAAAAATGAATGAAAACTACTAATACAATCATCATCATCATTGGCACTACAACCGGGGACCGGTCTAGACCTTATTTAGCAAGTCCTGAGGCTTGTTAAATTTTCCATAATGATTTTGTTTTTTTTTTCGGGCAAGGTCATTAGTCTTGCGTCAGAGGCTCCCCGACAGGGAATCGAACCCCGGTCTCCCGCGTGACAGGCGGGTATATTAACCACTATACTATCGAGGAGCCACTAATACAATAAACATACGAAAATCCCGGTAGGTGTAGGTGTGATGAGTCGACACTACCATAGGGAAAGGATTCATCAAGAAAACATCGACTCGGCAAAAAGAAGACCTAGACGAATCAGTGAGGTCATGAACTTTCGGTTTCCTACAGGCCAATAAATATTAAATAGTATAGTATAGTAACTAAATAAAGAAAAAAATATTTTGAGTAATGGAAATCTTTATTTTGACTTGTAGCGCTCCATTGCTTGTCTGTTTGTATACTGCAGCTGTCTAGTTCACAAATGTCAAATATGATTGTCGTACGACGCCATTTGCAGAAATTATAACACACCGATAAGGTGATTCGTTTTGCGCCACCTTGTATATTATGGGAAATGCGTTTCGATTTTAATGGGTACACTACACAACAATAACTGAAAACTGAGTAGCCAGATCGAATTGAATGCAATCCGGACGAGATCAAAAACTACTTCACATTTAAAGAATCGTTTATCTGTAACGAAGGTCTACTCTTCAAGGGATCCAAAGTCGTCATCCCTGATGTGATAAAGAAAGAGATCATCAGAGAGTGCACCAAGGTCACTCTGGAATTTACCAAACACTCAACAGAGCACGCGAATAACTCAACAAGGGAGATCACCAAATACGTTGAATTTTGCAGTATTTGTTAACAGCGATCCCAACCAAAAGAGCCACTAATCGTCAAACAGGTTCCGGAGCTGCCTTGGAAAATCTTTCGCAGTAGATATATTTTATTTTAAACATAATGAATATCTTCTCGTTGCAATAGCTTCTCGATCGAATAGCTATATTGTGATTTTCTCCTGGTAAAACAATCATCAACAGTAGAAGTAATACTACACCTACAAAAACTGTTTTCAGTTAATGGTATACCTTATGTGTTGGAATCGGACAATAGTCCATGGCTTAATTCTAAGGAATTCCAAAGATTTGCCAAAAAATGGAACTTTATTCATTAGATATGAAACCCGAGATACCCGAAATCCAACGACCTCGCCGAGAGATATGTTCAAGTATCGAAATCTTTACTGAAAATGTGTCATCAAGATCAGTCGGACGTTTATCTTGCACTACTCAGCTATAGTAACACGTCTTGAAACAACGAGTTGCCGTCACTCAACCAACGCTTGATGATTGAAAGAACCAGAACCACAATACCGTACAGCAAACAGTATCTTACACCAAATGTAGTACAGGAGGTGGCTTTAGTCTGTAAAAATCCGGCATGCCTTAGGATCAACCCAGAGGTATCTTTTGAAGATTTCCACATTCCTACCGAAACAAAAAAAAAAAAAAACCGTACAAACCACACAAACAAGCAAAAATGTAATACGCAATGTACACTACTACCTTCTGGGAGCTCGAATCAGAAGCAAATTCTATGCTGACAGAGGAAGTCACCAAGAATAACTCTTTTAACCAGATGAAAATGTGAGAATTCAACAGCTTAACCGAAACTGAATATCCGGCGCTGTTGTCCAATCAACTAACTCACCATGCTGGTATATGGTACGAACTGACAATGGGTCACTCTATCGGAGAAACTGTCATTTACATACGACAAGAGCCACCATCGTTCCAGAAAAAGAAATCATAGTCGATGCAACATCAGGTAAAGTACCAACAATGAACTTTCAAAGCCCTGTTGAACCGACTCCAACAAACGCTTCGCATTCCAAACTTTGTGTGACCAAGTCTGGTAGAACGACAAAACCAGTTTTAAATACAGCCCATGTCATTAATCTTAAGTTTCTTTATTACATTTTCTTTCTTTAATTTTGGAACTCGAAGGTGAATATATAAACGGTAATGTTACTTTTTTGCTTAGCAACAAGTTGCGAGCTAGATAATCTTGTGCGTGGCTGTTGTTTGGTTTATGAAGAGTGGGGAACCGGCTTGGTAAGTGGTCGCCCTCGAATTTGTAGTCAATACAGCCATGAGCTAGCAAGGGGTACATACATCTGTTGCGCAATGGATTATTATAAAATTTTTAACAAATGAAGGCGTTAAGCCCTCGGTAATTTTTTCTCGATTGAAAAGATAGTTGTGTGACGATACATTGTCTCAGAATCGTGTGTATACGTGTGCCAGAGAATTTAAAAGTGGGCGAGAACGTATCGAAAACGAAAGTCATAACCGACGCCCAAGGAAAAGTAGTACAGACGACAACATCCGTGCCTTTCGAAAAGAAGAGGTATGTCCATTCGAGATGTCATCCTTCTTCATGACAACGCCAGACCTCACACCGCGTCCTTGACAATGGATACATTGGAAGAACTGGGCTGGGAAATCCTCGAAAACCCTCCTTATAGCCCAGACTTGTCTCCCAGTGATTATATTTTGTTCGCACCCTTGAAGGAATCACCTGCAGGAAAAAAATTCAAAAGTAATGAAGAAGTGGACGAGCACGTGCGCAATTGGCTAACAACTCGCCCTAAATCTTTCTACGAACAAAGGATATTAAAGCTTCCAAATCGGTAGCAAAAGTGTGTAGGAGAATATATTGAAAAATGTTGATAGCATAGTATAGAACTGCAACTGTTATTTGGTGGCATCTCGGGGCGTCCACTCGGCGCTATAGGTTCGCCTCTCCCGAGAGAGGTCTAATAAATAAAAAAGAAAAAAAAAAAATAAAATAAAATAGTGTGTAACATTATTCAATAACTACCGTTTATAATTGATTCACCCTCGTATTTTAAGTTTAACTTGAAACTGGTACGTATCTTCATACATAAGTGACGGTTCAGCATAAACCACAACCTCCACGCAGTCGCCGCAAGTAAAGGCTCACACCGAGAGTGGCTTTCGACTAAATTAAGTTAAGTGCACTCTCGGTTGCCCTCACACACACAAAGGGAATTCACGGCTGAATTAGCGTGGAGCCGACGCGGCACTACGTGGGTCTTGCTCACATATAGAACGGGAGCCAACGCCGGATTTTTTCCGCCAATTTCGTATGATACACACCACATGTGAGGATAATCGGCGGAAATATCACCTCACTCCTCACTCCCGCCCAGAGTGGAAAAGCGCACCCCTTCAGCACTAATGAGTAGCCCTTTATCAAGAGCAAACAAGCAGCCCAACTCGTCCGTGAAGAGGACTTCGTCGAATACTCAACACTTCCAGCGACCGAAAGGAAGGTGATCCAGCGGCTACAGTTTCCTTCGTTTACCGCTAGCACCGGGCATCAGCGGCAGCCGGAGGTCCCAGCGCCCCGACGCGAAACACGATTTGGGGACGCGAACCCTAAATATATAGTATATTCTACTGTTTGAGATTAACTGTAAACGGGGGGATGTAATCGGATACCATATTGTATTAATACTATGTATTGTGAAATGGTAGCTTTACTATGTATTCTATTGTAGTAGTATATACTTTAATAATCTTCAGTTCAATGTCTCTCATCTACCTCGTATTACACTATAGTATGATAAAACAAGACGATATTTGACCTTCAAAAAAGAAGTTTTGAATAATGAAAAATATGAGAGGGCTTCGGGAATACACTTATTTAAAAAGTGATCAAAAAAATGAACGATGTATCGTATGATAAAAAATAGGACCAACTCGTCTTTTGAGAAAGCTGTTTTGAATAGCATAAAATGAACGGGGACGCATTCCATGACCTATCACCTTCACGAAAGACCTCAAACACCATAAAAAACAATTTAGTATTTGAAAAAACAAAAAAATTTGAAGGGGCGACTTTGGAAACACATGCTTTATGTGAATGATCGAAAACATCTTCTTAATTGACTTATTGTATGACAAAACTCAGGTCGACTTTTGACTTTCCATAAAAATTGAAAGGGAGTCTGTTGCGAATTGGCAGTTGAATGTGCTGGAGAAATCTAGTACCTCCGCAGTATACCAGTTGCGCGGCAGCTATCACGGACCAGCTGGCGGGTTGTCACCAATGATGAGGTCAGCAGCGTCCCTTTTTTGAAGTGGCAGTTATGCCCAGTGGTCAGTCTGCAACCAACCTTCATCGCGCGCACACCTTCCGAGTCGTTGTTGCTGATCAACCATAAAATATCAAATAAACTAACTCAATCTAATGTAAAGCAAATTGAATTGTTGTGCGTTATTACTGAATTTTAAACCAAGTCACATCCGATTTAAACAATAAGGAAATAAAGATACACATCGAATTCAGAGTGTTGGTTTTTTTGTGCTTCCGTTTTGCTGCTTTTTCATCGGGTTCCTCTCGTAGCTCGCATTACCGGCATCCTGCCTTCGATTGTTGTGCTACCAAACGAGCAACGGATCTCCAACAAGGGAACAGTGGACAATTCCGAACATCCCTGCACAAGTCTTTAAAATCACTTTTCTTGTGTGTATGATTTCAAAGGCGATCAAAACATTAAAAAGGGATCTATTCTATGATAAAGCACATTCCTAATTTTGACTTTCACAAACTCTAGTTTGAATAGTATAAAATAAAATGGGGTCAATTTTAAAGCCCTTATTTTGGTATGAAAGACCTTAAAAAATATCTATTAAGTGTATAAATAAAACAGACTATATTTGTCTTTTAAAAAAAGCGTTTTGAATACCATAAAATATGAAGAACATACCTCGACAAACATATAAACAAAATTTAAAATATTTTATAAAACACTCGGTGTAGTAAACAGGACGAATTATGGATTTTTATAAAAACCAGAAGAGAGTCTTTGAAAACGTTTCTTGTGTGAATGATTTCAAAGGTGGTCAAGAAATTTGGGAAGTGATCTGAGATAAACAGGTTTCGACATTTAAGAAAAGCATACATTTGAATGCACAAAAGGGAGAGTGAAGAAGATTTTTGCGTGACGGATCTTAAAAGACCATTGACAGTTTTTTAACAAGGCTCGATTGTATGATAAAAGACAAGTCCGATTTTTGGCTTTAAAAAGAAGCAGTACTGAAAATATATTTATATTGTCACCCGGTTGGTAGAAACGTTGACGTGGTGCGGGGGCATAAATTACAATGAACCACTCAGGCTATGCTGACGGAAGTATACGCTTCCAGTAGCGCCACCCATGTCCGACAGGTTAGCGAGGAGTAATAGTCAAAAATCGGCTACCCCCAATACAGGACGTTACGCGTCGCCGTGCCCATTGGATGGTTGCAGCCAGGGATATACCGGCTGTATTATAACGGAGCCTCTCTGACACCGGGTCGAATCAGAGCAGTAAGCATACTTTACCATATTAAAACGGGGCACTGATATGGCGGACTATTTGGAACCCCAAGGCTTGTGGGAACAAAAATGAATAATCCATATACAAAAAACAATTCCACGAAAAACCCGATATGCGTTGGTGTGATGAGCCGACACTACCATAAGCGAACAAATCATTAAGAAAACGCTGACTCGGCAAAACGAAGACGTAGGGAAAAACGGAAAAAATGGGATATACGCGTCGACACGCGGAATGCTCGAAGGTTATATAAATCAGGCGCGATACAGACGATCGTAGAGATCGCGAAACAATACAAAACGGACATCGTCACGCTTCAAGAAGTCCGACTACCACATCAAGTAATCGAAGCCAACGGCTTCACACTGGCGTTTGGAGGTACTGATACACATAATCTCGGAACTGGCTTCAACAAAAGCAATAAGATGTAAAAGGTGAGAGATTTATTAATGACCGATTCATCATTATCATTATCGGCACTACAACCTAGAACCGGTCTTGGCCTTATTTAGCAAGTCCTGAGGCTTGTTAAATTTTCCATAATGATTTGTTTTTTTTCGGGCAAGGTCATTAGTCTTGCGCCAGAGGCTCCCCGACGAGGAATCGAACCCCGGTCTCCCGCGTGACAGGCGGGTATACTAACCAGTATACTATTGAGGAGCTATTAATGACCGAATGCCGGTGCTGAAAATACAGGGACCATGGTACAATCATGTATTTATAAATGTACACGCCCCAACATAATCTATTGATGAAGAAACGAAGGACACGTTCTACGACACCCTAGAGGAAGTATTTGATGGGATCTCATCATTCGATGTTAAAACTCTCCTCGGGGACTTCAACGCGAAAATTGGAAAGGAAGATATCTTTCAACCAATTATAGGTAAAGAAAGCCTACACGCCTTTTCAAATAATAATGGAATTCGAATTATCACGTTCGCAGCGTCAAAAGATCTGGTCGTGAAAAGTACGATGTTCAAGTATAAGCAAATTCGTAAAGTCACATGGACATCACCCGACGGCATAACGCGTATTCAAATTGACCACTTCTTCATAGACAAAAGACAGCACCCAAACATCCTTGGGGTAAGTTTAAATATGGTAGAGGGCAGATTGCGATTCAGATCATTTTTTAGTGACGGGCAAACTTAGGAGTCGGCTCATAGCAAACCCACACGGACAGTCACAGGAGAAGAGCAAAAAGTTCGACACGGATAAATTAAAAGACTTGGACAAAAGGGCTGAATATTAAGACGAACTAATGAATAGATTTAGCATCCTAGAGAATGGGAGTAGTGAGGAACAGGAGGCCAATACTGTAGACACGATCAAACAAATAGCCCAAAAGGTATTAGGATTTAAGAAAACAGTTAAGTCCACACCTTGGTTTGACCATGAGTGCAGGGCGAAGATCGAACAACGTAAATGCCACAGAGTTATCCACTTAGAAAGATATGATGAAGTCAACGCAGAGGATACGCGACGATTCGGTACGAGACAACGAGACTTTTCGAACGCAAAAACACGCGAATGGGGGAAGACTCGGATCGACAAAATCCTAGAAAATGTCAGAGCAAAGAACATCAGAGGTATGTATGCTGGTATAAATTCAATTAGAAATGCCTACCGAGGGAGACCCAACATAATTCGAGACCCAAACGGATGTCTGGTAACAGAAACAAACAATATCGTCACAAGATGGAAGCAGTACTTTGAAAACCTGCCTAATGTGCGCACCCATCAACCACAAAAAAAAAAACCCACCAGTCGTACATACAGCCGCGCCCCAGATCCCAGAGCCCTCTTTCAACAAAGTAGTAGACCCAATAAATAGACTGAAAAACCGACAGAGCTTATGAAACATGGAGGAGAGATAACCGCTCGAAAGATCCACCAACTGATCAAAACAATATGTGATAAAGAAGTCACCCCGGAAGAATGGAAACCCTCAATAGTCATTCCCATTGTCAAAAAAGGTGACAGATCTGACGGCGAAAATTACAGAGGAATATTATTACGCCCAACCACATACAAATACCTAACAAATGCCATACTGGCGAGAATCACACCGTATTCAGAAGAAATACTTGCAGACTACCAGTGTGGATTCGATAGGAACCGGTCAACGAGAGAATGTTCACAGTAAGGCAATTGCTGGGAAAGACGTGGGAAGACGGAGAGACGGTTCACCAACTTTTCGTTGACTTCAAAAAAGCCTACGACACAGTCGCAAGGCAAAGAGTTTACCATATTGTAGTTCAGCTGGGAATCCCGAAAAAATATGTCGTCCTTATTCAAATCTCCTTGAACGAAAATAAAGGGCGAGTTAGAATAGAAAACCTCTCAGAACCATTTGAAATCCGCGACGGACTAAAACACGGGGATAGCCTCTCACCATTTCTTTTTAACCTTGTGCTCGAGTATGTCATCAGAAAGGTACGAGACAACAACATGTCCGGATTATCCCTGAACGGGGTCACACAAGTGCACGCATATGGGGATGGTAAGTAAAAACAGTGAAATCATCATGCAAGCGGTATAAGAGGTGGGCCTAGAAATTAATGAAGATAAAACATACCCTCGACCTACTTGAGAGCATACAGAGACGAGCGATCTGCCTGATCAGGGACGCGGCGCTGACGTCGGGACTACAGTCGCTATCACATCGAAGGCGCGTAGCCGACCTCTGTCTGTTTTACAAATATTATCACAGGTACTGTTCTTCGGACATTCGTGATATTGTTCCACGCAATTCGGCATATATGCACTCCGCAACACAATCCGACGGATCGCACCCGTTTGTGGTTCATCTCCCGACAGCGCGAACATCCCAGCATCAGAACTCGTTCCGTTACAGAGCGGGGAAGCTGTGGAACTCCCTTCCCACACGAGTGTTCCCGGAGCCTTACAACCTGCCACTGTTCAAAAAGAACTGCGACAGTTATTTGGTGGCATCTCTGAGCGCCCACTTGGCGCTATAGGTTCGCCGCTCCCGAGAATGGTTTAATAAAAAAAAAAAAAAATTATAATAAAAATTATGATTACGGCGAGAGCTTGTGCACCTTAGGGAACACACATAAAAGTCATGGGCAAGATATTTGATAAAGTTAGAGAATTTAACAAAATGTCAAAGGAAATTAACAGAAGATTGCATTGCGGCAACGCTATTTGGCACACAGTCAGTAAACTGCGGAAATCCAAACTGTTCTCACGTAATATAAACCTGTATGTTTATAGAACAATAATCATACCGATTCTTCTACACGGATGTGAAACATGGGCTCTCACAAAAAGGGGAAGAAAACAAATTCCTCGCTTTTGAGATAAAGTTTTAAGGGGTATCTTTGGCGGTTAATATGATGAAGGTGCAGGACAATGGAGGAATCTCCACAACCACGAATTGGAAGAGCTATACCGCAAACCTACAATCGTGAGAGTAATCAGGTCGCGAAGATTAAGATGGGCCGGAGATATGGCCAGAACGAGCAACGAATTCTTGACGGAAGACCAACGGCGAAGAGACCGGCATGACGGCCGCATCGGAGATGGGAGGACAATGTAAGGTTTGACCTTGGGAGATCGGATCAGATGGTCAGGCGTGGAAGGAGAGTGCACGGACAGGGAACGATGGCGCAGCCGAGTCCGTGAGGTCATGAACTTCCGGGTTGCTATAGGCCAATAAATAGTAACAGTAATTACCATTGAGAAAATTTGGGTACTTTGCACGTTAAATCACGTGATCTACTTAAAATCGACACAGTGTCATTTGGAGTAAAATATAAATCGTCAAAAAAAAGCAAACCTTTTGGACAATCGTTTATCTTTGTGTTAACGCTGCAACTTAATGGAAGCCCTAGACTTGTTTATATGGGTAATGTACATTTCAGGATATATGTTACAATATCTTAGGATCTATGTTTTGGGACCGATGTCTGTTTAAAACTAAATTCAACATAATTCAATTACATTTAAATTAATAATTACATTTAAATCAAAACGAAAACAAATGCCTAATATACAAAGACTTGACTTTCCGAATGGAACGATCGTCACTAACTTCCGGAATCAGCACTACCTGGTCTCGGAATGCTGCTGCTAACACCGCCACCGCTACTGCTGTTACCATGAGGGATTGTTTGACTATTAGTGTTGTTGCAATTGGCAGTATTTTTAACACTGAATTGTTGGTGTTGATGATGCTGAGGATTCATCTGATTACTCCCACTTGACGGTGATGATGATGAGGTTGTTGTTGATGATGATGCTGCTGCTGCGGCAGCTGTAGCCGATGATGTCGTCACTGTTACTGCAGCAGCTTGAGCAGCTGCCAATAGTTGTGCTTGGGATGAACATGATACACACGGACATGGTCCACCTAATTTCTTCGCTAACATCGATTTCAATTTCAGCGCCGGTCCAAGTTTCATGCCCAATGAGTTCATTAGATGATCTTCAGTTAGTAGTGGCAGACCAGATCCATCGATACACTGCTCTCGGAAGCTCTGAAAAGAAAACAAGAAAAGTGTTGGAGAATTATTAAAATTACCAAGCGAAGCATAATAGTAGCTGATCCAACTAGATAGAACCGATAGCCCATAAAACATAATGATGATTGGATACTGCTGCCTCCTGTGGCATCTGACGGACTAGGATTTACTCAATGCCCCAGCTGTGGTGCATAGTTGAGCTGACGTCTAGATACGTCAAGTCAGGTTCCGCTGCCACTGTTACTGGCAGTATTGAGGAAATCTGTGCAAATTAACGATAATAAGTCGATTGAAAATAACTCATAAGCAGGGGCACATGGAAAGGACTAGGATCAAAGATGGGCACAACAATGAAGTATGCAGAACATGTACCCAACATCGGTATATGGGCGTTTAATTCCTGTGTAAAAACCAGTATGCCAACCGTTGTTGCTGGCTGCAAGTGGGCACGCGCCCTCGGGTAGCAATGCCGTGATTGTATCGCTGCATCTATTAAACTGCACATCCCAATTATATTAGCTTGTGGCTTTTTGTTATGCTGATGGATTCGTTTTTCTTTCATTTTTTGCGTCGCTAGAATTATGCGGCATTTTCTCTTTTATAGTGAGGAATAATGCAGAGGTAACGCAGGGCATTAGTAACTATTGAATGAGGTTTAGCGTTGCGTAAGGATGTATAAGGTTGGAAGCCTTTGTCATTTTATAAAACTATTTTGACAGCTGCTTCAGTGACAGTTGTCATTTCGCCGTGATCCTGATTTATATTATATAGAATATTTTGAAGCATATTTAGTAAGATTTTGAGTATTACTCGGATTTTTTTGAAAAGAAAAGAGAACGACTGTGAGTGTTGTTGCTGAGCTAAGACTGCATAATGTGTATGAAATGGTTGACCATTTACAGTGTAGTTTTTCTAAGCGATATTGAGGTGTAACTACGCGTTGATTAAAGTCACAACACTTGGATAATTTCTGCTGTTTACCTAAATAAAAAAGGATCATCGTTCCCGATGAAAGGACCCCATGAAAATACGTTTCCTACTTATTTCTTTCCATATTTCGGCCCTCTTATAATATACCTATAACATCTCAGTCCAGTACGATTAAAATCTCCCGAGATTTCAGTCCACGTAGCTTCTGCAATGTTATATGAACTATTGGTAAGTTAAATCCACCATTGTAGGACGAAGCGAAAACAAGGTTGGAGCCCAAATAGGACCATTGGGCACCCCCTAATCAACAGGATACAGATCCGAACACTCGCCGTCCACAACAACTCGGATCGATCGACTCTCAAGGAAGCTCTTCGTCCAGTCGCAAAGCTGTTGGGAAAGTCCATATGAATGGAGCTTGCTAAGCAATGCCCCGTGCCAGACGCGGTCAAAAGTCTTGGAGATATCCAATGCGACCGCCCTTGACTCACCATGCCGCTCAATCGCAGATGTCCAAATATCGGTTATAAGTGTCAAAAGGTCTCCCGTGGACCGCCTGCCACGGAATCCGTTTTGACGGTCATTCAGAAGTCCGTTGCACTCCAAATACTTAACCAACTCTGTATTGATGACTTTTTCCATCACCTTAGATAAAATAGACAGTAATGCTATCGGACTGTAATTTTGTGTGAGACACCTTTTTCCTTTGGGATTGGCTGAACTCGAGCGATTTTCCAGCAGGCAGGAAAGGTCCTCCGTGCATAAGATAAGCGGAAGAGTCTGCCAAGAACCGGCGATAGTTCTGGAGCACAGTTCTTAAGGACTAATGCTGATATTCCGTCCGGGCCGGTTGCCTTCCTACAATCCAGTTCACGTAGAATGCGTTGAATAGTGTACGGACGAAATCTCACATCCCACATGGAAGACCGTACCAGCGCGATCACAGGTGGCTCCAAAAGGCCGCGATCGAGGTTTGAATTCGCGGAAAATAAATTCGCGAACACATTAGTTTTATCCTTTGAATTCGTGACTAACGTCCCGCTGTCTGTCACCAACGGAGGGAAGGTGGAGGATGCGAAGTTACCGCGGACAACCTTTGCCATTGACCAGAAGGAGCGCGAACCAGTTGGGCACTGAAGGAGCTTATCGATCGCCCTGTCTCTGCGAGCCTTCTTCGCGATATCAATCGCCTGGTTGCACGCGCATCTAATTCTAACAAAATTCGCTCTGTTAACATCGGTGGGATTGGAGCGCCATTGCTTAAAAGTTCGAATCAACACGGCTGCCTTACGCAAAGAGAACACCAGCAACACCTTTGGTCATGCGTTAAGACTCGCCCTCGAAGAGCGAGAGTAAGTCTTGGGGCCAGAATGCTGGGCGTAGAAAAGAAATGTACGCGCCTTACAAATACTGTCATTAGTACCGTCAACTCCATCTTAGGCAGTAGTCGTAGAGATCGGAGCGACTCGTTAGCAAATTAGCGACTGAAAGTAAGAATGCTGCATACCGGACAATACAGCAGCCTTATAGGGCGCGGATACGTGAGGAGAAATACAAGAGCTCAGAAGATCTGAAAAAATACTCCACAGACAAAAGAAAAGTGCATGGGAAAAAAATATAGTCTGTGAAATAGAGGAAAGTAGAGAGCGAGGTCCGCAACATGCGCGGAAGTTCTACAAAATAATCTGCAGTATGACGCAGTTCACATCACGCTACACTAACTGCAAGGATAAACAGGGTAATCTGATTACCGATCCTGAAGACTAAATGGTCAGCTCACAGAAGAATTGGAGTCTCAACCTATGCTAGATCAATACCAAATGCTACCACCACCAAGCATTGCGGAAACATTAAAAGCCATAAGCCAGTTCAAATCAAATAAAGCCCCCGGAGCTGATGGAATATCACCTGAGCTGATCAAAGTAGAGGGACAGCGTTACACCCCACTACTAATGAGATCGTCGTGCATGTATGGGAGTAAGAGGAGATACCGGAAGATTGGCGCCATGGGAAAAATTGCCCCATACGTAAGAAGAGAGATTTCACAGTGTGCAGCATCTACAACATTGCCGAGAACCACCTATAAGATGCTCTCCTCTATCCTACAAGATCGAATAGCCCCATAGGCTAAAGTCATCATTGGTCAATATCAGTGAGGCTTTGATCAGATATTCACCCTTGGGCAGGCAATGGGAAAATGTCTGGAATTTAAGATTCTATTATATCATTTATTCATAGACTTTAAAGCCGACGACGACAGCATAGCCAGGGTAGAACTGTGGGGAGGAAGTATTGTGCCAGGCACGGGCACTCGGTTCACTTCCTCCTCCATCATAAATTGTTCACGCGCGAAGGTTCTTCCGTTGTTCCGTCGACACAAAAGGAAAAGCAGACATCGATCAATTGTCACAGAACATGCCATCGCCAAGTGAAAATATAAACACCAACACAGGACAAGTAAACATAGATAACACACTATTTCTTGGTTTAGTTATATTTTTATTTTAAAAGGAAAGAAAAAAACATTATTATTGTGATTAACTACAAGAACTAATCCGAACACTTATTGTACGGACTTGGGGTGCAACACGAACACGAACGCAACTCGAAATATATATACGCGTCTCCGCAGTGACGGCGGAGAGCGGGAGTGACGCGTGTGATCAGCGTGGTCAACGGGTGAAATTCGACTCAACGATATTTAATCATTTTGAGGTGAGTTTGCCCAAGAAGAAAATGTTTCTGTGTGTGGAAACAAGGAAGACAGACTTGGCAATGAATGTGTATGTGTTAGTGAAGATCACATTGGTTTTTTTTTTCATACACAAGGCCATAGGAATAAACCTAAAACTCAAGGACATCCATGAGATGTGTGTTTGTTGAAACAAACGAATCGCATCTCGTCGGATGCTAATGGCTTTGTATTTGTTTATGCATCTAGTTCGTGAAGGAAAAGATTCGGCGAATTAAAGGACAAGGGAAATATGACCTGATGCGTAGTTCGGTAATGAGGGTCGGCTAGATAAATAGCAGCCGTTCATTAAATAGACAATGTGATTCGGATACCACAAACGGTATGAATTGTCTATGGTATCGCAGGAAACCTATGTAGGAACAGTAATCTTCGATTTGCGCATGATTCGAGTTAGGAAATTTTATTGCTGGAAGAAAAAGGTCGTTGGCCGATGTGTACGTAAGGAAATTTACTTGGCGACGTTGGGAAAATAGACGGCGCAGTATTTATGATACCTGTCATGAAGGTTACAATGTATGTAAATCGAATTATTTTGTTTACCGGAATTCATCTAAGGAAATTTGACTGGCGACGTAGATGCCGATATTGATTGGAAATTAGTGGTAAGCTAATAAAGAAATCTTAAGGAGCAGTGGTATGCAAAGAGAATGCATGAAGGTAAGTTTTCTTTACAGGGACTTAATGATCATAGATTTGATCTACATAATGATGATAGGTGCCGAATGCGAATGCATTGGCGAAGACTTATGCGTCTTGGGTGATGATTATGGGAGTTTTTCAGGAAAGGGAACCGTGGGATATGGCGGAACCGCCACAGAACTTGATAATGCCATGAGAGAGTTTGGCATTCCAAACATCATCGGTAGATCTGAACCGGCTGTACAGGACTCCTTCACCCAGATCGAGCAGGCGGCACAAAAACTCGGACTGGACATTAATGAGGGGAAAACTAAGTACATGTTGGCAACTTCTGCGAAGAGAAGACCTAACGTTGGTCAAACTATCAGGATGAAGGAGCACGAATTTGAAGCAGTGCAATCCTTGGGTCAATAGTAGCAGCCGATAACAATATGGAAGAAGAAATACGCGAACGATTGGTCAAATCCAACAAAGCCTACTATGGTTTATCAAGGCTGTTTAAATACCGAAATTTATCCTGAATATCGAAGCTACTGTGGCGTTTGTAACAGATACACACACAATAAAGAAGCAAATGGTGAAGAACACCGAAAGAAAAGCGAATAAGAAAAAGCATCAGCCGTATACCAAGCAATAACACAGTAATTCCACACTAGTTGAGTGTACTTGAGTTTAGAAATCTAATTCGTACAAGCGGCAGTGGCCTGATGTGTTGAGCATTGGTTCAATTTTTAGTGATTCTAACCGCCATGGCGTAGGTTCAAATCATATGGTCTTCAGTATCGTTGCAACCGCTATAATTGGTGACCCCGATGTAATCTGTGTACAAATACCACACATTCTCCTATAGTAAACAAGACTTTACTAATACGGTCCCGACTTCTGCACAGAGCACCAGCTCACACGCCTGTTCCGACGTTCTCTCGCTCGCTCCTCGCTCCGTCGTTCGCACACGAAATTGATCATAACAAAGTTACTCAGTAGAGAGTAGTGTTGCGTTTCTAACAGATACACATACTATATACAGGCAAATAGTAAAGAACACCAAAAGAAAAACGAACAAGAAAAACCATCAGCCATATACCAAGCAATAACATAGCAATTCCACATCAGTTGGGTATACTTGAGTTTAGAAATCGAATTCGTACACGCGCCAGTGGCCTGATGTGTTGAGTATTGGTTCAATGTTAGTGAGTTAGTTAGTGTTAGAGATGTTAACGTCGGTTCGAATCACACGTTATTCACTATCGTCGCAAACACCATACTACTACTGTACAAGACCATGGTCTTACCAGTACTCATGTATGAATCCGAAACCTGGGTGTTCGGCAAAAAGCTCTCTGAACTCTTAGCCGCATTTGAGAGGAAGGTTTTAAGGAGAATTGTTGGCCCCGTGTGTGAGGGCGACAGCGTGTCGGAGCTTGTGTGGGATGAAGGGATGGCGTGGACCAGGGCGCCCGGAACCTGGGAGTGCCAAACTGGGATGGCATAGGCTCGAAATCAGAATCGGTGGAGAAACTTGCTAAACGAGGCCAGGTCCGGATCCCGGTTATAGTGCCGATGATGATGATGATGATGGTTATGATGATGGTGATGATGACGGTGATGATGATGGTGATGATGATGGTGATAATGATGGTGGTGATGACGGTGATGATGATGGTGATAATGATGGGGATGATGACGGTGATGATGATGGTGATGATGATGGTGATGATGATGGTGATGATGATGGTGATGATGATGGTGATGATGACGGTGATGATGATGGTGATGATGATGGTGATGATGGTGATGATGATGGTGATGATGATGGTGATGATGACGGTGATGATGATGATGAGATGGGATAAGAATCGGATTTACGTTTGGGAATAACAAACTTCAAAGAAGCCTTCGGTTCGCTTAACAATGGCTTGTGTTTTTATTAGGTAATTTTGGTTGAGGGAATTGTAAAGTTCGGAGAATTGGAGATAGGACCCTAGATAATTGGAGTTGTCATAGACACAGCGACTACGAAGGAAAGTAGCCAAACGCTTATTTTTTTTTATTACGCAATGTTTTTTATTTTTCCGATTTCACAAAATAACTTTAAACGGTATTGAAATACATGTAATTAAATTCTCTTCTATTTGAACTAAAAAGACGACGAAAAAAGCTTTTTTCAATCATTTTTAGATTCCGTTAAAATCAATTTTTTATGTCATAAAATCACTTTGTTTTCCATTTTCCTAATTCAAATCCATGAAAAAAATGTCACAATTAAAAACCACCGTGCGTTTTTCATTTTAGGCGAGAAATACGGACGGCATCTTTCCCGTCAAGCAACACCAGCAGTGGCGTGAAGCTTTACATTTTGGTACGGAAAGGAGCGAAA
This sequence comes from Microdon myrmicae, assembly GCA_963931805.1. Lineage (NCBI taxonomy): Eukaryota > Metazoa > Arthropoda > Insecta > Diptera > Syrphidae > Microdon > Microdon myrmicae. Next base: position 173,628,038 of record OZ007497.1, on the reverse strand, counting down.
AATTATTTAAGTGTTTCTAAAGCATTACTAAACCTAGTTACTTCTTTCTCCGTCAACAAATTATTAAATTACTGCTTAATTTCGAACCTTTGTAATAGACAACCTGTTGCGGATTCGCAGTCGAAATAACCGGCGAATTCGCAATATTTAAATTTGTGGCATCACTTAACAATATGTGGCATCACCATGAACAATGTCAGCAATCAGCTGACATTTATGAATTCTGTTGGTTGTCACTTGACAACCATTTTTATGTTCATGTTTTTTCACTCTCTTTTTCGTTTGCGTTTGGTGACACAGGTCACCAATTTCATAATCATTGTTAATCCAAGTAATCCAAATAAATAAATACCATTAACCAGTAAGAAAACTATAGACCACGAGTTCGTTTATCAAGAGGGACGAATCTTTTAGGAATTTGCTGCAACAATTAAAGGCATTCGGTTCCTTTTTCTCCTTTTAAATATCTATTGGTTCCAGGTATCGGTGTTGCGATTGCCATTGCTTTGGACAATCCAATGCATCGTGTGTGTGACCACATCTGAAGGATTTTCCCCAACGATATTCATCACGTCAGGAGACAGCATTGTTCCTGACGCCAGCCCACAACACAAAAAAGAACTCGATGTTCGTGGAAGGTGTGTTCAACGCGTGTTGAACATACATTTTGGTCCTTCGAGCCGGATCCAGTCTGTGGATCCAATCCACTGCTGCCCGTTCGTAGTGGAACAACGAGTTTATTAAAGTGCACAAGTTCGCGGCGCAATCGAATAGAATCACTAATTTCCATCCAATCGCAATTACTAGCAGCCATAAATCGAAGTTCACCGGACATATAAAAATCAACCGACCAGTTCGCGGCACAATCGAGGACGTTCTTCACTTGGCTATTGTTAATTAATTCAAACGGAAACGGTGAATACCATTGCCTTTCATTATTGCGACGGAGATCTAACGTCCGCAAGCAGTAATTCCGGTAGTGTTCACCGAAGAGCGTCTCCTGTGCAGTATTCGTCGACCAAAGGTGCCCCAGTTTGTGCAGATGTCCCAGTTCTTAAATCATTGACCACCAGGGATCCATCTGTGGAACAATTACCGCTGCTCCGAATGCAGCCCCCGCCCAGCCTAAGGACCTAAGCCCAGCCAGCTTAGTGGCACATCAGCAATCTGCCCAGTGCAGCTATAGAACGCCGCCAGATTAGTGGCGCATTAGCAATCTAACCATAGGTAAGACGTTTTGCATTCACCAACAAATTACCGCTTCCAAATTTGTGGCGCGTCCAGACGCGAAGACCCACCGTTATCAAGTTCGTGATAACAGTTAGTTCAGAGCCCAGAGAGCAGAGCAATGTTAGCGAAGTCAAACATGACAGCTACATTGGCAGAGCAACTCATCAACGCCCAGTTAACCGCACAGGAAGAAATGATGGGAACTTTCACTAAGTGCATCAAGAGAGGGCCACCGACGTTGGCCACCGTGGAGGCGCAAGAACGAGATCTCCATCGGCGTTGGGACGAGATACGGAATCGGCATGAAGATCTCATATGCCTTATCGCTCCATGGACGGCCATCCGTCAGCAGTATTTTGAAGAGCGGTTCATCGACCAGGCCGAAGAAACATACCTCATTGAGGCCACGGAGCTTGCTGAGGTACGGCACGCACTGATCGGCACCCGCCCGACCAGTTATAAGATTGCGACGCACACCATGTATCCACCCAACAGTCGTTTACCGCCATTGATGTCACAACCATCTTGGTGGCCAGGAATTCCTTCAACACCAGGCATGCATATGCCACCTGGCCATATGCGGATGATGCCCCCGGAATCCATAATCCATCTGACAAACAAAGGTGTGACGACAGACACCGAACAAACAGCCAAGGCAGGTGCTGCCGACAGCAAGAAAGCCAAAAGAGTAATCGGTCGAGAAGAAAACCGATCCAAGACCTACAACTAACGCCGCCAAGTACATCAAAAAGGATCCAGAGGCAGTGAAAGAAGTGACAACTGCAGCAGCATCCATCACCGCTAAACCGACACCACACAAGAAGGCTGATTTCAGTAAGAAGGTACCAGCAGCTGCCAGTGCACCAGCACCAGCGACGACAGATGCCAACAGTTCTGAGGCACCCAGCCCAGGAAAAGAGCCTGCTGCAGAGAAACCCGCCGAGCAAGGCACTGATGACCAACTCCCGAGACTGCTCGAGGCTTCGTTCGCGCTCGATCCAGTATTCCCAATTAAGGCAAGCGATGCCGACCAAGGCAAAGATCCCCAACGACAGTCCCCTGTGATATCAGCGGTCCTCAGTCCGACAGCCTATAGACGAGAACCGCACACACTCCCAGTGAGTATGGACCAGCAGGCCGCCGCCAAGAGGGCCATCTGCTTACAAATAAAATCAGCCCATGTCCCGATATTCGGACCAACGCAGAAACACATGGCCGTTCCTCGTGGGTTGCGAATTTACAACTCCAACCCAGAACAACTGGTCCACCCTGAACCAAGGCATTTCATGAAGACACCATCAACTGTCCAAGAAACAGTAACCAGCAATCTCACCAGTGACCGTGACAAATCACAGAGTCCGGTTGATCGCCAATCGCATCAGCAACATCAATTGCAACAGAAGTTCAACCCGGCCCCTGTTCCGATGCTCGGAACTTACAACTCCGACCCAGAGGAACGGGTCCACCTTCCATCAATCGATGGTCAAAAACCGCTACCATATGTAGCCACTCCCATAGAGATAGAAGAGAGCATTGCCCCCCTTGGCGGGCGGCGCGCATTCAAGAATCAACCAGCACGCCTCTCCGTAGTCCAGCAGAGGCGGTACATCGACCAGCCCAGTAGACACTGGGTCCGCACCAGTCATTCCACCAGGACCCGCGGACAGTGCCATGGAAGAAGTCGCACCAGACTAAACGTTGCGGCCTCACATGATCAAGGCCGCATCCCGTAGGCAGCTACCCTCGGACGGGCGTTAATGGGCGCACCATTTATCAATGCCACTGGTCTCGAGACAGTACTTTTGACTACCAGCCTCTACGTGGTCATTGATCGTGGGTTACGAATCTACAACTCCAACCCAGATCAAATGGTCAGTTCTGCGACTAAGAGTACCGAACACCGACGACTGAACTCTCGTTGTCATCAATACACCTATCACCAATTCAGGGCGGGCGGCTCTTTCCAGGCCTCCACATCAATAAAAGTCCACGGCCCTGGGCCTCCGGTCCCTAGAACAAACGGATTCGCCAATGATTGGCGAATGCAGGCGCAAGCAGTCACCACCAAGTCGGCGGAAAAGAAGCCATACCATTCCCAAGTCAGTGAGCATCAACAGACCGCTGACCGAAGTTCCGCCTGCACAGCGATCAACCCGACCATTGTTCTGATGCACGTACCACCACCGAAGCCCCCACGAAGACAATCGCCATGCATGTTCTGTGAGGCGCACCACTACTTCTACGTTTGCGAGGTTTTTCGCTTCCTCACACATGTTCATCGGAAGCTTGTCGCACGAAAAAGGAAACTGTGTCTAGACCGCTTGGGTCGCCACCACATACGCGACTGCCTCCCCAACAAGGTGTACCGACGATGCAATCGAAGACATCTTATCTTGCTGCATGTGCCAACCGCAGCACCCATCAAAGCATCCCGGGTAAACGTGACCAGTCCTGTCACCAGCCACTACATGACCGGTCCTCGGCGGTTACAACTCCAACCCAGAGGAGCTGGCCGACCATATGACTGCTGACAGATCATCGCAGAGGACAAATAGAAGACATTGTCGACGTCTACCCCGGAGACCAGATTCAAGGCACCATTCAACTACCACCATAGACCAAGGAAGGCACAATGCCTCGTTTGACGACCGGCGTTTTCCAATAGTCAGGAATCGACTGAGCCCCAACCGCTGCATCCGAATGAGTGCTGCGACCTCACCCGCAAACGACCGCAGCGTTCCGGTCGTTAACGTTGGACGGGCGCCACTGGAAACAACACTCGTCAACACCACCACTTGTCTCGATGGAATGAGACCAATGCCCAGGCACGTGGTCACCTATTGTGGGTTGTCCCAGCACAATTCCAACCCGGAACACATGCCCAGCCACGTTAACCGCATCCTCACCCTGGAAGAGGAACCTCCCGTCCCTGGTTCTGATGGCCATCCCCTGGAACCAGACGATTCGCCAATGATTGGCGAAGGCGGGCGGAATGTTGCGGATTCGCAGTCGAAATAACCGGCGAATTCGCAATATTTAAATTTGTGGCATCACTTAACAAATTTGTGGCATCACTTAACAATATGTGGCATCACCATGAACAATGTCAGCAATCAGCTGACATTTATGAATTCTGTTGGTTGTCACTTGACAACCATTTTTATGTTCATGTTTTTTCACTCTCTTTTTCGTTTGCATTTCGTGACACAGGTCACCAATTTCATAATCATTGTTAATCCAAGTAATCCAAATAAATAAATACCATTAACCAGTAAGAAAACTATAGACCACGAGTTCGTTTATCAAGACGGACGAATCTTTTAGGAATTTGCTGCAACAATTAAAGGTATTCGGTTCCTTTTTCTCCTTTTAAATATCTATTGGTTCCAGGTATCAGTGTTGCGATTGCCATTGCTTTGGACATATATATACTTTTTTTTTTTTTATATACATATCATTTTTTATTTCTTCCTATTATTATAATTTACTTACTTGCTAGACAAAAATGATTAAACTCTAGCTTATGTTATCTTATTTCTTAACTTACTGGTCCCTTGCGGACTCTCTAAGTTACATGCATACGCTTAAAGCATGAAAATTTGTCTTTCGACATTATGGTTATTTTGTTTACATGAATTTTTAGGGAACTTAATTGGATACAAAGAAAATGAAGAAAAGAAAAAACTTTGTTCTTGTTATTGTTTTTACCTTATATCTAACTTAAATACTAAACTATCTATAGATTTTTTTTTTTTTTTTTTTTTTTTTTTAACTTAACTCTATTCTAAACCTAACATCAAAACTAAATTTTTGAAATGCTAAATCTATGTAAGCTTTCCGTTGTTTGTCGGGTTTTTTTTTTTTTTTTTTTAATTATTATTATTATTATTTCTTTAGTTTTATAAGGAAACAGGGTTTTATTTGCCACTCAGCCACCAAAATCTCTGGTGTTGCTTATTCGCGTCTTTTCGGTCTCTCTGTGCTACTGCCGTACTGAACTGCAGGCTCTCTTCATTAGTGTGCGCAACCTCTCGATTAAAACATATTCGTTTATCTATACCCGACCGACGCACGTGGTAAATCAACGGTATAGCGGATTCATTTTGTATGAGGCCGTTCATGTCAAGACTAAGGAATGCTTCTGGTGGAATAAAGCCATTGCGACGTACCACCTCATAATACATATTGTTTGGGTAATATGCACCAAAAATCAAATCGTTCTGTGAGCTCATTGATCTCGCAATATGCCCTCGGATCAGCTTGATCATAAAGTTATCCACTCTGTTTATATTGGCCCCATTGTACAACGCTTCATTGGGATAATATTTTTTGTGATCGGATTCAGGAGTCTGATGTAACTTAAGGCACGTCCTGAGGCATTGCCTCTCAAAAATCCGAATCTTTTCCATTAAGCTAGGTCCCACATTAAACCACACTGGGCATCCATATATGATCATCGGTCTGATGAGAGCCATGTAGCATATAACTTTAACTCTGCTGTCAAGTTGACTACTATGAAACAGTCTTCTTGTCATAGCGTAAGCTTTCTTTGCACTGGCTAGGGCAGCTTCCACATGTTTGTTAAAATATAGATACTGATCCAGCCAGATGCCTAAGTATTTGACTACGGTTTTGGTTTCCAGTGTTTGTTGGTGTGGTCCCATAATAGCTAGCTTTCGCCAGTTTATCCTGGTGTCTCTGGTAGCTTGAGCCAGTGGTGTTCTAAAGAGGATGGTTTCACACTTCTGGATATTGATTTTGAGTTTCCAGTTGTTGCAGTATCGCTGAACATCATTGAAATCCCCTTGTAATAATCCGTTAATGATTTCAATTTTTGGTGCTGTTCTATATATTATCAGATCGTCTGCATACGCAATAGCCTGATGAAGAGACCTTACCAGGTCGCTAGTGTAAATATTAAAAAGGATCGGAGATAACACCGCTCCCTGTTGCAGACCGTTTTCTATAGTGTAAGTAATGTTAGAGGTCACATTGCCACTTTTGACGATGAATTTCCTTTCATTCAACATGTCGTATAGTATATACAGTAGTGGTCTATGAATGCCTAGTCTCATTAGCTTGTAATATAACCCTTCTAACCAAACGGTGTCGAAGGCCCTCTCCAAGTCAATCAAACAGGCACCTGTACACTGTTTCAGATTTTTATTCCACTGAATGTCTGAAACCAGTTTAGCTGCGGCATGTGTGGTTTCATGACCAGCTTTAAAACCAAACTGGTTATTTGGAATAATATTATTGTCCTCAACCCATTTAAGTAGAGCCTTGTTTAGAACCTTTTCGAATACTTTACTGATACTCGGTAACAAACTGATCGATCGCAGATTTTTTGGGTTTGTTCTATATTTCCCTTTTTTTGGTAACGGTTGGATGATGGCCGTTTTCCAACGTACTGGATAGTGTGCGTTGTTCAGAGCGTTGTTAAACAAGACTGCATATATGTCCATTGCGATTGGAGGAAGATGTTTTAGTACGATATTGGGTACTCCATCGATTCCAACTGATTTTTTGTTTCTTAATGATGCAAAGACGCCATGGATGTCTTCACTAGTGATCAAAAGACTGTTGGCGCTTTCGACAGTAATCTCGGCGTTTGCCGTATTTTCATTACTGAATTCGTTAAAACCATGGTTTTCTGATCGCCACTGTGAAATATCATTTCGAAGATGACCATAATTCAGTAAAACTCTATCTTCCAAGCCATGGTTGCGACGAATTACTTCATTTGCCTTGTACAGTTCTTGAAAGACGGCCCCTACAACATTCACTTTTTCCAAGGGATCTTCAAACACAAAAACTTCGTCATTTAGGATGGCGTTGTTTGTGTCTATGCCTATATTTGCCAGCATTCGTTGGTTTTCGTCAGTTCGTGGTATTTGGAGACACTGAATCTCGTTTTGATTACTCCGTCTAAATATTTTATTAATTTGCGGAAACATACTAGGGTTGTTGGCTTTTACCGCCCGAACTTTGTTGTTCCAATACAAATTTGCTGATAGCCTATAGTTGGCTTTTATCAGCTGTTGGAGATTTTTTAATCTGGACTTCAGTGATATTATCTCCTGGTCGTGCCTATCAATAAATCGTCTGTACCGTAGTTTTAGTTGCGACAGAAGTCTACTTTTTTTTCTGTGGAGTGCGTTGATTGTGGCGTTTCGGTACATGTTCATGTTGTCCGTAGGTGTGGTTTTTGGTATTGTTTTGTCCATAGTTTGTTTTATGGTTTCGTCCATTTTTTGTATGTATTTGTCGATGTCATCGTTGGGTATGTTTCTGTCGGTAGGAGGGTTAATGTCTTTTAAGCGAATTTCCCTTGTTAAGGTTCTCGTGAAACGCGTCCATCGCATACCCCAATAGTTATAGGGTTGCGGTATCATACATTCACCGAGTTCCACAATTTCGCTTGGTGTTTTTATCAATATTGATAATGCACAATGGTCGCTGTCATACTCAATTGTGCGTAGGCAGTTTATATTTTGTCTGTTAGTATGTGTATGTTTAAGGCGTGTGTCAATAAGCATAATATCGAGGAACGAGCCCCCTCTGGGGAAAGAAGGATATTCTGTAGCTAGCAGGTCAACTTTATATTCAATGTGATGTTGATCTAGCCAACTAGCTAGTTGATTTCCTCTCGTGTTGGATATGCTATTTCCCCAATTTGGGTGTTTAGCATTCAAATCGCCACCCACGATGTAATAGTTCCCTTCCGAGTAAAGTTGTAAGCATTGGAAAAGAGTCTCTAGCTCCATTATAAATTGATTTTGTTGATGTGCTTCTGGTGCGTAGGCAAATATCACATACATCCCCCTACCTTGTCGGAGGGGTATGCGGATAATGCACGCTTCAAGCACCTGAAATCTGCGAATCTCACCACTATATATTACCTTATGTTGAAGTTGTTTTTTAATAAAGATTGCCACCCCTCCTCCTTGTGTGGAGTTGGGTCGGTCTCTTCGTATAATGTCGTAGTTTGTGTGACATAGTTTATGCCTCTGATTCAGCTTAGTTTCGCTAGCCAGAAGCACGTCAGGACTTTCGTCTTGCAACAGTTTAAAGAGAACGGCTCTTCTTTCGATTCTGATAAGTGAATTTACATTCACGACTAAAGCCTTAATTGTGCTTTCTGTTGGGGGGTTTATATTGACGGCTGGCTAGACAACTGCGAATAGACCCAGTCTAGTCTAGTGTCCTGTTCTTTTATTTGTTTTTGCATTTGTGTCATCTGCGTCTGAATAGCGAGCAAGGTTGTGAGCACATCTGCTAGTGTTACTGTTTCTGGAGGCAGAGTATGTTGCGGCGGTACCCGTGTGGTGGGTTGTGGCGTGTTTCTCCTGCCAGCTGTTACTTGAGCATACGAGAACTGGGGTGTTACATTTAGGGCTGGTCGGCCTTGAACTATCGGGCGTTCTGATTTTCGTTGCTGTGAAAACTTTTTTTCCTGTAGTTCGCGGAACTTAGGACAGCCTCGATAATTAGCGGGGTGTCCCTCACTCTTACAAACTGCACACTTTAAAAGAGATCTGTCGTCTACCCTTGCTTTACCTAACGTGCATTGTTCTGCGCTGTGGTCCTGTCCGCATCTTACGCATCGATACTGCATTTCGCAGTTTGCTGCTGAGTGCCCGAACCTTTGGCAGCGAAGACATTGGATTATATCTCTGCTTTTTTTCAATTTGTCCCATGTGACAATTTGATGGTTCAGGATAGTGATTTTCCTAAGTCCACCAATTTTGCTCCCAGGGCCCAGCTGCACCAGGAAGAATGGTAATTTTCTATTCTCCCGTCTAGCCCTAGCTGTATTGAAAGGTTTTACTGTGATAAACTCAATATCATTACAGTTACGCTTTCGTAGCGTTTGTAATATAACTTCTGGTTCTGTTTCAGGGTCAACGCCTTTTAGTAGAACCGTTATATTCTTTATTTCTTTCGGGGTGTACGTATAAAATTCCGCGGTGGCCCGTTTTAGCACATTTTTCATTTTTTCGAAATCCTTAACCGAATTTGTCTGTATGGCCAACCTGTTCCCTGTCAGTCTTTTAATTGAAAAATCTTCCCCAATAGAAAGCTTACATAGACTTACTAGTTCGTTACTGTCCATATCTGTAATGTTGATGGGTGGCATCTTCGTTTTCCTTTTTGCTGCCTGTTGCTCTTGTTGCGGTTGTTGTTGCGTCATCTGTTGTGGTGGACATTCTTTTTGTTGGCTTGGCTTCTGTTGTGTACATTGTTGCTGATTCTGCTGTTGTTTCGTTATTAGCTGCTCCTTTTCAGCAAATTCCTTTTTCCTGCGACGCTTCTCTGCTAATTGCGCCCTTGCTTGGGCTAGCCTTGTTTCAAGATCGCTGATTTCATCTTCTTCGTCCTCAGTGTCGGTAGTCGCTAAACATGCAAACATGTTATTGGTGAGATGGCCGTCATTATATGGAACCGGGGGGAATAGATTGTCCTCTTCCATTTTGTGCGCCTTTTCGAGCAAGTCTGCTATTGCCTCGTTTGGCTTGTTTATTTTTGTTGCAGCTCGTGTTAGTGGGGAGCTCGCCGGGCGTTTTATTAACGCGGACTTCGGTTTTAATTTTTTAATATTTTGTTTTTTGTCTGCCATTCTGCATGCTGAGGGTCCATACACCGAGCTTGTTGCATCCAAGATAGCAGGCCAGTCTTTGTTTGAAACCAGTTCTTAGGTTGGCTTCACTTTGTAATTTCACTGTATATTTTTGTTCCTTTTGTTTCTTTTTTATTTATATTTATTGTTTTTGTTTTGTTTTCCTCTTACTTCAATTTTTTTTTCGCTAAACATGTGCTCACATACACTCTCACAGATGATTAGTATTAAACGGTGTTTGTTTTAACTGTCAAACCACGTGGCTTCGTTCTCTTTTATTTGTTTATATTTATGTATAATAACTTTGTTTTGACTGTTCTTGTCACTAGAATTGATTTATTTATAAATAGTCTTATTATTTCAAATTTCACTCGCGACTCATAAAAGTAACTTTTACATTTATCTCGATCGGCGAATTTAAAACACGTCCGCACTCGGTCAGTGTGTATCGTTGTGTGCATTGCTTTGGACAATCCAGTGCATCGTGTGTGTGACCACATCTGAAGGATTTTCCCCAACGATATTCATCACGTCAGGAGACAGCATTGTTCCTGACGCCAGCCCACAACACAAAACAGAACTCGGTGTTCGTGGAAGGTGTGTTCAATGCGTGTTGAACATACGCAACCCCTTTAACGATATTATTTCTAGAACTCATGATCAAAATCACTGAAAAAGTATACTTTTGTACTGAAAACGTATGCGAGAATGACTAGCCCCAAAGTTGTCCTGTATATCTTGCCAAATATAAGCTCGCTGAATTCTGCTCCCGATGCGAAATATCTAACAGGGTGGTTAGTGGTTTTTTTTTTTTTTGGTTTTTCCAAAATGAAATATCAGCATTTTTCATTAAATATAGATTTTAGTGTTAACCCATTTCCTTTGATTGACAACACTACTAAAGTTACTTTATCCTGGTTAGTAAAAATAACTCGACCCAAACAGTACGAACAGTTCAGAAAGTTTATTAAGCCATACAAGAAACATTCGAGCCACAATTTTCAGGGAGTTTATAAGTTTATTCAGTGACCTTGACTGCAAGCAGGGTTATAACTAATATGCGACTCTACGTTCGCAAGTTCAAGTGATAAATGTTCAATATTTGATCAGAAATTTCGATTTTAGTGAAAAGTGGTTCCGTCAGGACGAAGCCATAAGCCACAACCAATTTTGGCTTTCATGCCCGAAAAGTTCCCATACCATATAATTTCGAGATTTGATGATGTCAATTGACCGCCAAGATTATGCGATTCGGAGCCGTTGGATATTTTTGGGAGACTACGCACAAAAATCGTATGTTAAAAATAAACAGTCGTCAAGTTGTGGTCGATATTTCAACCGTAATGTGCACAAAAGTTATCGAAAATGCCCTGAATCAAATTCAGTCGTCCAAGAAGTCATATTATTGTGCATTAAACATTTTTTTCTACGTGTCGATAGAAAACATTTTTATCGAAATCTTATTTAATTGCGTGTGCGTGTTATTTTTTACTTTAGTTTCCGAAGCTCAAATAGAAAAATCCTGCATTTCAAACAAATGGTCCGTCAAGGGCGATTACTTAGCTGGTAAATGAGCTCTTTACTTATCGTAAAGGCGTAACAATAGCGACAGTTTGTATTTGGGTTACGAGCTTTTCACTTTCATCTTTACTCATTCATGTTGAGCTAATGTTTTATATGGCTGTAGATTGGGGTGATGAGAGTCTGTAATAAGCATATGCTAAAGATATTTGATTTAGTACCATTGGGGCATATACAAAGCGTGTCCTGTTGGTAATCTGTGCCTTCTTCCATCTTTTGTACCTACTTCTCTCTTTTTTAACGCGGTGTATAATACAGGCGTTTAAAATAATTATCAAATAATTCTTAAAATTAAACATTTTGACTTATATATTAAATACGAAAGAATAAATTCGTTAGCGATTACAATAAATACCGTGCATCTTAGGGTAGCAGTTTTGTGTTGATTTTAATGGGCAGCGTTTCGGAAGCATCAACATGCCAGCCGGGCGTGTCTATTGCGGAGGAGAATAATCACATATATCTCGAAGGTATTTTACCTTCAGCAAATCTATTTCCGTTCACAGAACTATCCAGGGTATCAAAGAGCTTTAATAAGCACCTATGAACCTTTAATCGTTCCACCACAACCAGCGCGTATCTGATCCGCAAAAAAAAAAAACTGGCAAAACATGGAGATAAAAAAGAAGCACATAGATGGGGAAAAGGTAAAGTAAAAGAACAAGAGCAGAGCGCGTTTCGATTGTATTTTGCCGATCAATTTAGTTGTTCAGTTTTTGACCTGGTTAACCTTTAGTAGAGTGGTAGGTAGATTGGTATTCTTAACGTGGGCATTACGATGATCATACCCCACAGAACACAACCGTCGACCGACCGACCGATCAACCAACCGGACGGTTTGTGTTTTTTTTTCTACCGCCATACAACCGTTCATAAGAAACAACAAGCATTCTTTGAAGCAGAGCAAAGGAAGCCATGCAGTTGTTCTTTTATTTTGCTGGTATTTTATTTTATTTAAGGTAAACTGCCCCCGGGGCACGCTCGAGAGCTACAATTGAGAGAGAAAATTCATCGTCAAAAGTAGGCGGAAGGAGGTAGAAGGAGGCAGGCAACTGCTTCTGCTGTCACACTGAATAATCTTGAATCTAGGACCTGGCAACGGGCGCGGTCTCTAAAGAATTGCAACGAACAGTTCGAAAGTTGATAATACACAGTCGGCTGCAAAACATCAGCTGAAGAAGAAGAATTTCAAATGATTCAGACCATAACCAAACAAGAATCAGCAGACAGCGACACCGAGACGGACACCGACACCAGCAAATATAGCCAAGTATCCCCCAGACCATGGGGAAGAGTTACAGTGGCAATGGCACAATGTTGGTGACTACAACAAAGATGGTGTTAGACGACCGCCAGGGACACGATGCAATCAGGCTATGTGAGCAAGCATCCACCAGTCACCTTCAGCCACTGGTAGCCAACTCCAACAACTTCCATCGTTCTTCAGCAGCATCACCACCTCATCAATGGCATCATTATTATCAATGTAATCATTGTGTTGCCGTCGGTTTGAAGCTCTGGATGTGCGCAACTTTACTCAGCAACCTTTGGTATAACCCTGTAGCGGAAAACACTTCAGTTATGGGGTCTTCCGGTCGAATGGTCGCTCGAAAAGTTGGAGCGTCCTTCGACAGTAAAGACCACGATCGGCCTACCTACTACAGGTACACATAGTGCGACGTACAAATCCATATGATTTTCTTTTGTTTCTCTTGTCAAGCAACGAGCTTGGGGATAGGTTTCATATTTATAGATCGGGGGATGACGTGGGGAACGAGATTTATGTATGACTTTGTGGTGCATGGTCAGGGAGACGGTTGTATAAGTTTGACCATAGAGAATACAGTGAATCCTTGGTAATTATGCAAAGCAGTTGTGTCCAGCTTAGATTTTGTCTTATATCAACTCTGCTACGAAAAATGCGTTTTGATGGTTTTTAAAGGGACCTACGACCAAGAACAAAAATTTGGTATATGCAAAGGGTGACACAAGATTTTAGGCGAAACTCTGCTCTGTACTTAAATTATTTAAATAGTCATCATCATCATCGGCACTACAACCGGTAATTTTCCATAATGATTTGTTTTTTCCGGGCAAGGTCATTAGTCTTGCGCCAGAGGCTCCCCGACGGGGAATCGAACCCCGGCCTCCCGCATGACAGGCAGGTATACTAACCACTTTAAATAGTACATCGGACTAATATTTTATTTCCCCATGTTAGGCTGCCCTGATTGCGCTGATCAAAAATAATTGGGCACTTCAATGTAAAAGGAAGATGTTCCTAAATACTAGTGGCCTAATTCAACATTTGTCGTAGCAGATATAATGCTGAGACAATCAATATTGGTGGGCATCAGCATATCAGTAACTATTTGCTTTGACCTATTTCATTATCGTCCGGCTAAAAAGTTCCCAAATAAATTCGCGGTTCCATGATTCGCCAGAGATTAGAGTAAATATTAACTTAATTAGAGAAAATATAGAATTAGAGTAAATATTAACTTACTTATTCAATGATTGCGATGTGTTCCCCAAATAATATAAGAAAAACAAAACATGGGCAAAATAAAAGTGTGTTTTTCCAAAACTTCGGAATATCCACACCTTGCCGTAGATCAACAATGTCAAACTCAAAGGGTAACTTGGGCCAAACAAACAAGGTTTAGGTGGGCCACACAAAAAAAAAAAATCAATATAATCAAGAAACGTAGGTTTATTTCAAATAATACAGTATAATAAACATATATCGGGTTTTCCAATAGCGACTTGACAACTTTGAACTTAATTTGTGAACGCACCCTTTCACTAATCATCGAACTGTCACTGTCAATTTATTCAGTTAACTCAACATTTTCATCACGGTTAAGTACACGCACGAACAACGTCTGCAAGTTATAAAAATTGGCTACCGAAATTTGGAGCCGGTGACCGCAGCTTTAAGAACGTTAACTCCAATTTTCGGTCGTAATTCTCGCCCTAGTTGACAGGCAATAACAAGTTTAGTGCAAAAATTTGAGTCTACATATTCGTTGCTTCATGAATCACCTCTTCATCCACAAAAAATAACTGTTTGGTGCGGTTTGCATGCCGGCGGTGTCATTGGGCCATATTTTTTTGTCGACGATAACGATCGTCACATTACTGTGAATGGCCATCGTTATAGCGCCATGATTACCGATTATTTTTGGTCCGAATTGGAAGATATGGACTTAGGCGACATGTGGTTTCAACAGGACGGCGCCACAGCCACACAGCACACGATACAATCGATTTATTGAAGAGTAAGTTTGATGAGCGTGTTATCTCAAGAAATGGGCCAGTCGGTTGGCCGCCTCGTTCGTGCGATTTAACGCCTCTAGACTATTTTCTCTGGGGCTACGTCAAGTCATTGGTCTATCCCAACAAGCCGACGACGTTGGAAGAGCTCACAGCCAACATTGAACGCGAAATAGCGGCCGTTTCGGCCGAAATGTGTGGCCGAGCCATCGAAAATTGGGTCCAAACAATCGACCGCTACAAACGTGCCCGCGTTGGCCATATGAATGAAGTCGAGCTCCATTCATACATGTTTTGATTGTACTTCAAGCCGATAATAAAGTTTTTGAAATATCTCAAATGGTTTGCGTTTTATTTAAAAAAAATGTTGTCAAGTCCCTATTTGAAAACCCGATATAAAAGAAGAAGAAAAAATTATTGTTTACGTCCCGATACTTGACGTCTCTTCTCTGCTACTTTCGTTTTTATTTCGGGAGATATTTTGTTCGCAGTAATAACTTTCAAAACGGAATGGGCGGCAAAAATATTCGTTGCGATTTTGATACCCCTGTCGTAGAGAAGTTCCTGACTTGCCCACATTCGGATATCTATCATAATATCTTTTGTGCTAAAGAAGATTTCAGAAAGGTGGTTCACAGGCCCTTTGAGTAGGGCTGTAGAATCTACTCATAGCTAGGCCATCTTCTCGTAAAAGGCCTCTAAAGATCGAGTGATAGGTGCGGACCCAATGCCCTGCTGCTCAGTGAAGTACCACCCCATCAAGGTATCATCATCATCATCGGCACTGCAACCGGGAACTACTCTTGGCCTTATTTAGCAAGTCCTGAGGCTTGTTACATTTTCCATAATGATTTGTTTTTTCCGGACAAGGCCATTAGTCTTGCGCCAGAGGGTCCCCGACGGGGAATCCAACACCGGTCTTCCGCGTGACAGACGGGTATACTAACCACTATCCTATTGAGGAGCCCTGTGGGGGTTCTCTATACCACATGGAGAACCAACCCACAATTCCATACCTTATTTCGACCGCTTTCAGCGCGCCATTTCTGTCCATTCCCCTTATAAGCTATTCCACCAGAAAACATGTTAAACGGACGCATAGCTAAACTCATTATTATATGCAGATAATGCATAATTGAGTTTAGCTACCTTTTTGCGATACGGCAACCCCATTTCGCTAACCCATGAGATTTCCACAGGAAATCGCATCATGTCGGTTAGCAACGGCATAGTATGATCAAACGACGAGGTTGCTTAATCTTGCGACCGCTGGGGAAATTATCAAAGCATTTAAGTTAGTTCCCATGATTAGATTTCCCTAGCCAAGTCAGCGTCCTTTCCACGTTCTCCAGACACTTCATTCACTGGGGATCAATGCTCTCTTTTCGCAGGTGAATAGCACCAGCTTAATTTTCCTCTCCTTCACAATTCTGTCTTCGGCCAGATCAATGTACTCTGAGATCACCATATTCACCGAATTGGGTCAATGGGTTATCCTCGAAGTACATTGATTCATGCACTTACAACCAAATCCACCCCGAGATCATCATACATCGTGTTTCTGTTCTCTCATTCTCCATGTTCATCGATTATCAATTAACCGATTATCCACCACACATCGACGAACGTGGCAATGAGAGAGCAGAAGTATGTTCTCTTTTGGTTGTCAAGTGTGAAAATTAAATTACCCAACTTCATCCCTTTTCCAACCAGTCGATTAACAACCTTTACCAGGAGTAAGTCGTTACGCCAACGACCGCAGCGTGTGCATGCGGATGCATACACCCGCGCGCGAAGTAGTCCCCCGTTACCCTTTCGAATAAGAATTCATTATTCGCAAATGACATTTGTCCTTTGAAAAAAAAAATAGCTACGCGAAAGATACTACGGACACTACACAAATACTACCATCACTTCTCTGCCATCGGATGTGCACCGCGGTTAAAATATCCAAACTCAATTCGGCTTCTTTTAGCCAGCTCGTGTCGGATAAAATGACATAAAAAAAACAAGGGAAAATATATCTCAGTGAAAAGCAAAAGACAGTCAGCTGTTCATGTTTCCACCACTTGGATTATCGTACGCGCGTGTGGATTAACCTCACCAATATTTAATAATAAGACCATAATTAAGTGAATTCAAATACAAGCAAGGAAATACCTTAATAATATTTAGTCATAAGACAGTCAAGTTAAGTGAATTTAAATTCAAACAAAAATACCCTTAATTAACAATAAAAAAACATTATACAAACAATATACCAGTGCCTTTTATTGCATATTCGTCGAGCAACATCGTGGGGAAGAAAGTGAACCGCGCGCCCGTGTCTGGCGCAAATAATTCTTCACCCCCACAGCCCCATCAAGGTATAGGCTCTGTGAAATAGTCGGGAGAAAACTTTGGCCATCTTTCGGTACCTGGCTGATGGACCGGTTTGTAAAAAATGGTTATGGTAAGTTGGGCCCACGATACCACCACGACAGGCTACACGTTTCTCGATATGATCAGGTGAAATCTTCGACTATGTTCCCAACGTTTCGCTGATGGTCCAGATTGAAATCGAGATAAGACATTGTGGTACCTTCTGAGATGAAGAATTCCGGAGGTAAACTTGTTTCACATTTGGATATGCGGGAGGAACTGTCAGGGGAAACATCATGCAAATGTTTGTTTTTTAAAGTGACGTACTCGGGTCCGCCTGCGAAACACTGTCAACATTTAATTGGTATCGGCACTAAGTAGCATCAGAGGGTTCGACTTCCCCAATACGAATGTAAACGCCATCAGTATATTCAAAGAGCGAAACCTGAATTCTTGGCTCTGAACGAGGCCCAGATCGACTCGTCAACTGACTTCACATATCTTCGTTGTCCAGGATACGACTTACACCCGAGATTTCGTTGTAAGGGTTGCATCTGTGTCTCCGCCTGATTCGATCTGGGTTGCGAAAGGGAAGAAGCATTACAACCCAATGACCTGGAGGTCATTTGCATGAGAATCATCTTGAAAACTTGGGTGAAATTACGTTTGTTGTCACTACCGCTCTCCGAATGACGACGACCAGCGACACCCTTCGAACATCTTTCACGTCTCGTTGACTGGATACAAATCAACTACCCTGCTACTGAGACTGACATTCTTGGCGACTTTAATGTATACAACTACAACTAGTTAGTAGATTCAAACAGAACCGTCGGGGTGGTTTGATATCGGTTTTGAAATCACTTACTTACACCTCAAATCGACTAACTATTCTCAGAAACTTTGCCATGTATGAAGGTAAGGGGCTGTTGACTGGCACGAGTTGCGAGATTTGTTCTCTTCCTTCCCGTGGCCGAAAGTCTGCTTTGAAAACTCCGATTTTGACGCTTGTGCAGAATCAGTCAAAGAAACTATTTTTCACATTTCACACTTCATCAAACGAAAATCATCCAATCGACCTTGGTTTGACAAAAAATGAGAACAAAATATAGCGATCAAAATACGACCTTTAAGTAGGGCCCTAATCCCACGGAGGTGAACAAAATGATTTTTTTCATAATCAGAAACGCGTGCAAGCAGCCGAAGAACACAAAGAACGTTCACAATGATAAAGTGACCAGCAAACTGCTTGAGAGCTCGACTGGTTTGCCCTACTTCTGGTCAATGGCAAAGACTATCAGTAATAACGTCGGTTCCTCCTCTTTTCCGCCATTGGTAAAGATCAGCGGGTCACTAGTCACGATTTTAAAATCTCTTAGAACCCCCTTTGATTGCGCCGGTACAATCTTCAATGCCGGATATGAAGGTCTCCCTCTCACTGTTCAACACATTCCCCTGGACTGTTCTGTGGGAAGCAGCCGACCCAGAAGAAATACAAGCAATAATCCTTAAAAAACGGTGCTCCAGAACTGTCTCTGGTTCTTACCCAACTCTTTCGTTTATTTTATGCACAGAATTCTATCTACTGGAAAACCATTCAACCAACCCAACGAAAGGGAAAATCCTCACAAAATTACTGTCTATGTATTCAAGGTAATGGAAAAGCTCATCAATGCCGGGTTGATTAAATACCTGGAATGCAACGGACTTCTAAACGATCTCTAACACGAATTCCGTAGCAGGCGATTTACGGTAGACCTGTGGGGAAGAAGTATGTACCAGCATGGGTACTTGGTTCACTTCTTCCACCATCAGAAATACCGCCGAATACAAAACACGATCACCGGAAACAATGACAGAACATTGGAACACCCAGGGAAGTTTCCACTCAATTCGACGTGACACATTTTCCAATTTGGTATATTACTTTAAGCGATAACTCACAACAATTCTCTTCACCTTATATGTGCTACTGTACGCGCAGCCGACTCACTCGAGTTGAATTCCGTCTATCGTTTACACACCGTACCGGCGCCGGTACGTGGATAGCGGGCGACCCACCCACCTTGATGGTTATATTACGACTCAACGATATTCAATCGTTTGGCGTGAAGATCGTTGGTAGTACACATGTATGTGTGAATGAAGATCACTTGGTTTTTTTTCATACACAAGGCCATGGGAATGAACCTGAAACAAAGAAAGGAAAAAGGGATCGTGGAGTTCTTTGTTTATGTGAGAGGTTACTGGGAAACGAATCCAGAACTATGTAGGATAAAGGAATTTATGGTTCAACTGGGTAAACATTAGATGGTAGGTGCATTTGGGATACTAGGATGATTGAAGTATTTGCGTATCGCCAGAATGCCTGATGAGGACAGCGGTCTTTTGTTTACTCATGGTGTGAGTTAGGGAAATAGGCTTCAGCGTCGATTGCGCTAATTGAATGCAGCTGCTGGTATATTATTGCTCGGAGGAAAAGGTCGCCGGCCAATGTGTACGTTAAGAGATTTATCATACACATGGCGAAGCTGAAAAATAGACAGCGCAATGTTTATGGCCCCTGGTGAAGGTTACATTGTATGTAATTCAAATCCTTTTGTTTACAGGAATTCGTCTAGGGAGATTTGCTAGGCACCGAAGTTGCCAACTTGGTTTGAGATTCCTGATAAGGTAAGAAAGAAATCTTACAGGGAATTGTATGCGAAGAAATGCATGAATGGTAAGTTTTCTTTTACAGGGACTTTTAGGTTCAAGATTTGATCTGTTTAATGCGTGAAGCATTTAAGGTGCTAATGTGATTGCATTAGCAGAAATTATGATATTGGAGAAAGTTATGGGGGTTTTTCAGGAAAGCGAACCGTGGGGTTTGGCGGAACCGCCACAGACCTTTTGACATTTGTAACTGACATCTGAACATCTGTAATTAAAGAACATGGTGACTCAAAAGGCGGTCGCATTGAATATCTTCAATGTTTTGATCGCAACTGGTACAGGGCGTTACTAATTAAGTTGTGTCCATACCGGCGTCACGAACAACTTTTTGACTGAATGAAGAGTTTTCTCGAAAACCGATCGAATCAGGCTTTTGTAGACGTCTATGAATCTCTATTTCATCAATTTCAAGATGCCTCAGGGTTCTATCATAGCACCAACCCTGTTTCTACGTCATATCAATGCATCATCAATGAGTAACAACATATTCAGTTTTTCGGATGGTAGTACGATTATTTTCTCATTTTACAATGATCATCGTCACACCAGCTGAGATATAGCCAGATCAACTCTCTAAATCATTATTTAATTAAATTTTACAATGGTGAAGGGCCAACCTCGTCGACTTCAATGTAACACAGACGCAGTATACAGCGTTTGGGTTCGATGGATTGTGATTGTGTTGTCAGCATCTGGCGGTGCTGTTGTGGTGGCTCCGCCAAACCCCACTGTCTACTTACCGTAAAACCCCCATAACATTCACCCAATCTCCTGACTTCGCTAATGCAACAGCATTAGCACCTGTAAATGCTTCACACATTATATAGATTAAATCTATAATCTAAAAAGTCCCTGTGAAAGAAAACTTACCTTCATGCATCTCTTCGCATATAATTTCCTGTAAGAATTTCTTTTCAAGAATCCCAGGCAAATTTCAATTTCCCATACCTGCACCGCAATCTCCACCCAGCATACCCGAAACATTTCCTTCTCCAAGGACATTTAATGCATACAACGCGTTAGATAAAATTACTAAAACTAGCTCCTTAAATTGCATATGCACTATAAATACAAAACATTCGGCACTCATTGTTATCAATTGAAATGCAACGTCGGGCGGCTTGTTTTTACAGCTGCAACAAGCCGACCGGCGATTCACTATTAATAGACAAACAATCATCAATTTCGTACGTCGCCACAAACTAATTTCCCTGCATATACAAATGCAGGCAAGGGATTCGTTTTTGCCACCAATCCCATTAGCACCTTTTTTCTTCCCAACGTCTATTATAGCGACGATGCACAGCGTAAACACGACCCTCATTACCGGACGAGGCATTTGGTCCCTTCTTCCTTTGTTCTTTTTTTTCGTTTCAGGATTCGTTTATCCTTTGTTAAATGCAACGATAAACACGGTGATGGGCACGATCACACACATACCACCATGATCTGCATTACGAGATCTGGTTCTCTGTTCCACAAAGAGAGACTTTACCTCTCTGTTGTGGTAGGTAAAACATATCCTTAGTGGAGAGGATATCTACCACGACACCACAAACTCACCCCATAAACGAATCATCTTTGCACGAGATGATTATCGCTGAGTCGATTTCCATCCGCCGACCGCCATGGTCGTTGCTGACTTCCAATCTCCGATGCGCACGGAGACGCGAAAATCCACGAGTCGCGTGTGTGTAAAATTTTGAAACAATAAAATAAGTATCAATCATGTGCCTCATAGACATAACTCGCATTTCCCACGTACAGTCTAGTGTTTGCAACCGCCGCGCCGTGTCGAATATTATATTCGCTGCAGTCTTCGAAGATTGCGTTTTTATTGACTTCACATTGTAATTTTCATGTAGTGCTACCGTAAAATAAATAAAAATAAACAATAGAAATCCTGTGTTTTATATTTTTACTTGTCCGGTGTTTGGCGTTTTCTTTGCTTCGTCGCAATCGCGTAGTGCTCGAGGGAACAATTAATTATGATGGAAGGAAGAAGGAGGAAGTGAACCGAGTACCCATGCTGGTACATACTTCCTCCCCACACTGTGCTTTATACATAGCTTTTATGTAGACAATTTGTGTTTTGTAATCATGTGGCAATATGGACAGAGATAGCCGTACACGGACACATAAGGATGACCCCTTTGTTGAACGTCTGTGTGTTTACTAAACTTTTGTGGAGATTCGCGGAAGCGTCACAACCTCCTTTTCCAATCTTCACCCGTACAGTGAATTGATCTCTAAGGGTATGAAATAATTCCCCTTTCGTGCGAGTGCATTAGGAAAAAAAGTCTGAGTAAGACTGTGGGGAGAAAGTATGTATCGACATGGGTACTCGGTTCACTTCCTCCTTCTTCCTCCGCCGTAAACTACACAGTTCGTCGAGAAAAAAGAAGCACACACAAACACTCAGGAAACAAATAAAATGAAACACGGTTTGGTTTGATAGTTCGGGAACACTGTTTATTTAATTTAGTTATTAATAGATTGGCAAACCAAACAAAAAAGAAAAACAAACTACTTTAAAAAAAATATGCGGGGTTATACGCTCCTCCGCAGCTTGCGGAATGCGGGAGATAAACCTACCGTCACGAACGGTGGTTGTAATACGACTCAACGATCGTCATCTCATGCAGAAATGATTTCGCTAAGAAAAAAAAGGAAGAGAGAGAAAAACTTTTCTCTTAAGGGTGTGACCACTAAGAAAATGCGATCTTTTTGGTGCAGTGGTTTATGTGCGCGATCGAACAGATTCAATGTTGTTGCACGTGTTCGAAAGCAGGCAGGCGGCAAGGACAATAGGGAAAAATGACTAAATGCGCCGTTGGTAATGCGGGTCATTGTTTACACGATGCCTCGTCGCTATTTTCGACGTTGGGAGAAAAAGGTGCCAAAAGCAAATTGGATGTTTATGGCGTCTCTGGCTGCAGTAGAAACCGGGTTCATATTTGCATTAGGAAATGCTGGAGAATTTGGTTTCGGCGTCTATTGCGCTAATTATATGCAGCTGCTTGGGTTGTTTATTGATAAGACAAACAAAAAAGGTTGCCAGGCAATATGTATGAAATGGTACAAGACGCGGCTGGGAAAATAGACGGCGCAGTATTTATGGTCCCTGTCATGAAGATTACAAATGTATGTAAATCTAATTATTTGTTTACCGGTATTCCTCTAAGGAAATTTGACTGGCGACGTAGATGCCGAAATTGATTGGAAATTCCTGGTAAGCTAATAAAGAAATCTTAAGGAGCAATGGTATGCGAAGAGAATGCATGAAGGTAAGTTTTCTTTACAGGGACTTAAAGATCATAGACTTGATCTCTTAAATGCGTGCAGCATTTTTAGGTGCCGAATGCGAATGCATTGGCAAGGACTTAAACGTCTTGGGTTATGATTATGGGAGTTTTTCAGGAAGGTAAACCGTGGGATTTGGCGGAACCGCCACAAGACCTTATATAATAGGACATAAGACAATACTATATTTGTTAACAACAAACGTGTTACTTATTCAAGATCGCAAAATTAAGTATTTTCTGTGCTACAGTGTAGAGAAGACTCTTTGCACTGCTTTATCATGAATAATGAATTTCTGGCGACTTCAAGAGCTTCAATACATACGAATACGTAACTCCCAAAGAAAAACAGATAAAGTAAACGACCCGACCTGCATACCATAGCAACTAACATAGCGATTCCATCGTCAGTATTCAGCTAACCTTCAAAGGGTACGGATTGTCCCGTCTTTCGTTTGTCTTACATTTTAATTGTCTTCGCACATCACGCACCCTAGCAGGTATACCAATTACCTGAACAATACAATACATTTTGATTTTCGCGCCGCGTTTTGTCTTGTGAAAAGTGATAGAAGCGGTCCCATGAGACCATGTAATAATAATTGTGTTGTGCGAATATTCGATGGAGTATAGAAGAAAGGTAATTCAGCGCACTAAGTGAAATAAGAACGGAGGCGTTTGCTTTTGTTGTGTTAACGAGTGTGTACCGGTAGCTGCGACATGAACAATGAAGAAGGGATCAAAACAAAGCGTAAAGTGTTAAAAGGCAAAATAAGCCTACTAAAACACTCTTCTTGCACCAAACTGAAATTAAAATCGGCAAAAAAATCAAACAGAGCGAAATAAGTTACATAATAATGACTTGCAAGGAAGCTGCAAAACTTATGTTAGAACAACAACAAATGGAGGCGAAGAATGCATTCCCCTCTACCTCCAACTATAGCGGGAATTTTTCTAACAACGCATTCGCTTATCTGGCATCTTCTGAATCTGAGGACGAAGAAGAAGAAATAAATGAGTTAGAAGCGAAAGTATAGCCATAGCAAAAGCGCAACAAGAGGAAAGAACGAGAAAGAAAAAAACTGAAGCCCCGCAACAACAAAAACGCAAACAAGGGAAGCCGAAGACAAAAGGAGGCCAAGATCAGCAACAACACTCAAACTCAAAGAAAAATCCAAAAAAACAAAAGACACCACATCAGTCGAAAGGACAACAGCAGCATACCAGCAAAAGAATCTGTGGGGAAGATGTATAGTGTGCCGGCATACGTCGCTGATTCCCTTCTTCCTCCACCATCACTATAAGAAAGTTCCGCCAAAAATTGTTCGCCGGGAATTGTCCCCAAGGAACGAAACAAAACACACAGATGGCACCGAAGCGAAAGTAAATGAAACGCACTGTATATTGTTTATTGGTTAAATGAGTTCTTTATTATTTTTGATCCTTGGTATTGCATTTTATTTATTTGAACTACATGCACTTAGCAACTTTTGTTTCGCGTGGAAAGATTGTTTATATTCGATTAGTGTTCGGCTTACTATCGCGTTCTTTCTTAATATAAATTACACCATGTTGTACTAATACCACGACACTAATTTAATTCTATATGTTGCTGTTTAATTCGGCTGTTTTGACTCGACACACTCAGGGGTGTAGAAAGATACGCGACTACAGGATGGATGCCTCCCCGCGGCGCCACGGGGAGCAGGGAAAAACACAACCGCCATGTCTGGTGGTTAAGATACAACCCAGCGATATCAATTCGCTGGCTAAGGAATTTCGGCCAGTGAAAGTGGCTCTCTTAATTTAAGGATGCATTTTCCGCCCCAACAGAAACGTGAAGTCTCTCTTTGGGGGTAAGTAACCTGATCTCATAGAGAAGATCATATAGATACACATGTATGTGTGAACATTGTTTCTTTCGTGGGACAAGGCCATAGGAACGAATCTGAAAACAAAGAAAGGAAATAATGTGCATCAATGAGATGTGAGTTCGGCTAAGTAAACAAGCCGGATCTCATTGGGTTCTAATTGGGTTTCTGTTTGTTCATGCGGCTAGGTCATGAGAAACAGATCCAGAAATATGTAGGGCAAAGAGATCGTATAGATCATTGTCTATGCTGTGCATTGCGGCTGTATTGATAGACCGCAATGCTGGTGGACGGAGTGCTAATTGGTTTTAGCATATTCACAGGGAATTGGTGTTCATAGTATACAATTCCCATTTGCATTTGCTTATGCCGTAGGATTTAATTGGCATGTTTAACATCCCTGTTATGATGGTTACATTATATGTAAACCAAATTGTTTCGTTTTCAGGAATTCGTCTAGGGAAAATGCGTATGTAAGATTGGGATTTGCCTGGCAACCGAAGGTGCCGAATTCGGCTTGGGATTTATGATGTTTGGAACAGAATTCTTATCGAGAATTTTGGATTCGAATAAATGAATGAAGGTAAGAATTCTCTTCCAGGAGCATTTAGCTAAACACATTTGGTAAATTTGTTGCGTGAAGCACTTACAGGTGCTAATGCAATTGCATTAGCAGAAACTTATGAAAGCTGGGTTGTAGTTATGAGGGTTCTTCGGGCAAGTAGACAGTGGGGTTTGGCGGAACCGCCACAGAACTAAAATGACACCAATCACCACTGTAGACATCGATTGTAAACAATTGGTAAATCTGTGTAAGTTAGTTGTAGGAAATAATAATTTCGTTATTAAAAGACTGGGAGACAATAGGCATGCCATTCAAACATATAACGTTGACGACCATGTTAAAATTAAAAACATTTTGAAAGAGCCACCGCAATTCTTTTCTTACACGCCGAAGGATCTTTAATATATTACAATTCTGTAATGCTCTAAAAAGCCCTACCACCTTTTCCCCCCATTCCTACATCCAAAATCTTATCAAAACCCGAATTAACCCAAACATGATCCAAAATTCGCAATAAACGAATCAAACATTCGTTTATCGCCTAACATTTGCCCCCACGGCATAATTATAACCAAAATCCCAAATTAAAATCAAATTCACAATAAATGAATCTAATATTCGTTTATTGTTTTACATTTGCTCCACGGCATCATCAAAACTCAAAATCCAGAGATCATTATCTCTATTTGGAAAAATTCTTAATAAATTGAACAAACAAAAACCCAAAACCAGATGCATATCGACATTTGCGAAATATTTTCGTAAGAATTCAAGAAATTGAATTCTTATCTTAAATAAACACTGAGCATCTTACTCAGGATTCCAAAATCGGGATTCTTGTACGAAATTGTGTATTTTCGAGATACAAATTTCGATTTGTTTCTCTTTATAAGGGCGATGGATTTTGTATTCGAGGATCAGTCTCGATTGGCGTCCGAAGCGGTAGGACGCCAATAAATAAAATTAAAGCAAATAAATTTAAACTCGACAGACAAAAATTGCATTTTTAATTAAAACCTGGCCGATATCCGGGCCATAGTAAACAATCGGTAGCTGCTCTTCCCTCAAGGTTTGAGGAAGCACGGCAGCAACCGCAACGGGTCCCCTCAGGAGCTGTCCTAAAGAGATCCCTCGTCCTTTTCAGGACCAGACACGCTCCCTGAGAGAAGGACCACTACAATTCTATTGAAGGGCGTTACCCTGAAACTCAACCACAGACCCTTTTGAAAATGCAACGAGAGCTAAAGTACGATGACCTTGAATTTAGAGTGGTCAAACCCTTCACCGCAGTCAGGTCGAAAAGAGTAAACCGAACACGACCGTTCTTTCTGGTACAGTCTTTTACCGAATTCAATGACGATAGTTTGGCAAATGCTATTAATGACAATAACATGGGCAATAATCTATTATTGTAATAACGGAAGAGGAGGTCCAGGGTGTCTTCGACTGATTGAGAAACAAAAAGTCAATGGGAATAGATGGAGCACCAAATATCGTACTAAAGTATCTACCACCATTGGCACGGACATATACACAGTTATATTTATCAACGTGTTAAATAATGCACACTATCCCACGCGTTGGAAAACACCAATCATACATCCTATAGCAAAAAAAGGGCAAGGACTGTACAAACCCAATGATCATGCGTCCGATAAGTTTCCTCCCAAGCATCAGTAAAGTATTCGAGAAGGTGATACACAAAGCTTTGCTCAAATGGGTTGATGACAACAACATTATGCCAAATAACCAGTTTGGTTTTAGGACGGGCCATGAAACCACACATGCCGCAGCTAAACTGGTCTCCGACATACAATGGAGTAAATGCAAGAACCAGTGCCTGTCTGATCGACTTGGAAGAAGCCTTCGACACCGTTTGGTTTGAAGAATTATACTACAAGATTGTCAGCCAAGATTACAGAAACCTATACTATATATACTTTATGATATGTCAAATAACAGGGGGTTTGCGGTCACAAGTGGTAAAGTGACCTCCAATATAATGTATAATGTCAAGAATGGTTTGCAGGGGCAGCGGTACTGCCTCCGATTCTTTTCAACATTTATGTTAGCGACATATGAAGCGCACTTCCCGACGCAATTGCGTACGCAGACGATCTTATAATTTATTAAACAGCCCCGAAAATTGAAATAATAAACAGTTTACTGCAGCGCGACTTCAATAAAGTGCAGCGATATTGCGACGACTGGAAACTTTAATTAATGCAGGTGTTCCCCAAGGTTCTGTACTCT
Organism: Microdon myrmicae; assembly: GCA_963931805.1. Lineage (NCBI taxonomy): Eukaryota > Metazoa > Arthropoda > Insecta > Diptera > Syrphidae > Microdon > Microdon myrmicae. The sequence continues at coordinate 173,600,264 of OZ007497.1, read as the reverse complement.
CGCCCGCTTTCTTCCTCATCTTTATAAATGATCTCTTCTCGATTACCCACACCCCAATTCACTGGTTTGCTGATGATAGCACTTTGAGTTTCTAATACTCATACGAAGATTCCCGACCAAACTCTTCGAACCTCATTACCAATCAGATATACTTAATACATTGAATTCCGATTTGAATAAGATATATCAATGGGGATTATCTAACCGAGCGGAATTCAATGTCTTTAAAACTCAGTGCTGTCTCTTGTGGTCAAAGGCGAACCCCAAAGAAAATATATTGTCGATGAAGGCTACTTGCACTGACGAAGCCAAGGAACTATCAATCCTCAGCACTCGAATTAATTCGGCTCTTAATTGGAGCGACCACACACTTGATGTTGCGAAAAGCTCTGCCAAATCTAAGGGGTTCCTTAAGAGAAACAAAAAAAAAACTTCACTCCATCCACCTTGGCCACTATTTACAAGTTGTATATTCGTCCCAAAATGAAGTTAAACTCCCATATTTGGGCAGGCGCATCCAAAACTGCACCACACGTGCTCAATAGGGTACTAAATCAAGCAGTGAAACTTATTGGGGACCCAGCCGTAAATCGATCAATTTCGTCGTTACAACAAAGGCGCAATATATCACGTCTTTCTCTTTACTATAGGTATTATCACGGTCGTTGTTCAACTGAATTTGCTGAATGTTTTGCGCCTATTCAGACCTTTTCCCGCAATACCCGTCAATCTGAGAATGTGCACCAGTTCACATTGAAAGTCAACTTCACGTACAGAAATAAACATAGAGAGTCATTCTTTAGCCGAAGCACACGAATGTGGAATGCTCTGTCTGATCATGTATTTTTTCGTCATTGTTTAATGTCCAGGCATTTAAGACTAATGTACATCGATACCTCTTTTCCCTATCCACTTCCTCGGCTTCCGATCGCGCTGTGCTCTGACATTTCATCATCATCGGCACAACAACCGGGAACCGGTCTTGGCCTTATTTAGCAAGTCCTGAGGCTTGTTAAATTTTCCATAATGATTTGTTTTTGCCGGGCAAGGTCATTAATCTTGTGCCACAGGCTCCCCAATGGGGAATCGAACCCCGGTCTCCCACGTGACAGGCGGGTAAACTATACTATCGAGGAGCCCGCTCTGACATTTAAGGGTACTTTAAAATTCCCTTTTGTGCGCGCGTTAGTGTAAAAAAAGTGTAAAAAATTAAAAAATTAAGATCAACTTCCAGAAATGTGAAGCTATTCTATTTAGAAACCCATTGCGTAAAGCCACGAATGAGAAGAAAAAACTCGTGTAGTTAGTTATCATGGGACCGCATGAACACAAACTGGAAACCAAGAATGTGGTTAAATGCCTGCGTATATGGCTAGATCAGTACCTGTATTTCAATAGACATGTGGAGGCTGTTTTGGTTAAGGCTAAGTAAACGTTTGCTATGACAAAAAGGATATTTCATTGTACGCAATGAAAAGGGTACGGGTTATATGCTATATGGCTCCCATCAGGCCCGTGATTATATATGCATGCACAGTGTGATTCAATATAGGTCTAAATATGATGGAAAAAATTCGGGTGTTCGAAAGAAAATGTCTTAGAACTTGTCTCAGATTATATTGAACACCGGAATCTGATTACAAAATGTATTATCCAATTGGGACTTTATATAACGAAGTCTGCATAAACAGGGTTGGTAATTTTATCATTAAATGAATCAGAGGGCATATCACAAGAGCAATAGTCGCGTCCAATGGCATCATCTCCGGAGGTTATTATGGGGCAATGTTAGGTCTGACCTTGGGGAGATCGGATAGGCTGGTCAAGCGTAGAATGACAGTGCACAGGACAGGGGACAATGGCGGACTCGATTCGGCGAGGTCATGAACTTCCGGGTGCCTACAGGGCAATTAATAGTAGTAGTAGTAAGTTGAGTTTAGTTTTCAAGAAATTACAAAAAAAAGACATTAAAAAATTATATACATATATAGAGTTAAAGTAAGTTAAATTTAAGTTAAAAAAATACCAAATTGGCACAAAGTTTTCTTTTAGTTTCTCTTTGTTATTCAAATAAACATAAATAAAAAACAATCAAAGATCTGCCACCGAAAGGCAATTGTACAATAGACATGTAAAACTTAGCTTAGAGCGTCTGGGTAGACCAGATGTGATATAATTAAGCTTGAATTTAAGTATTTTTTTTGTCTGGTCTATAATTTAGAATCTAAGATAAAAAAGGAAATAACAAATGTTGGAAAAATAAAAAAATAAAAATATAAAAAAGCGATTCCATCGGAGTAGGTAGTAGTCGAGAAAAATATACGTTGCAATGATCAAATGTATTGTGTTACGTGCGTCCGCCACCCCATCAATTAATCATTTAGTAATTTTAATATAATTTGTTTTAAGGTGGTATGATGGTAAGGTGGTGGAGGAGTTGCACGATCCAGAAGTGAGTTTTCGAACACGCCCCGATTCGGGTGTGGATCGTGCAGTTCTTCGAGTTCGAATTCGGTTTCGAGGTGGATGTCGATGAGCGAGACAGAGAGAGACGGGAGGATGACAGAATACGGTCTTGAATTCCGTTGCTGACGGTTTGTTTTTGAGTTGAACAAAGAAAAAGAAAAGGAAAAGCTGACGGTGGCAAAAAGGAAGAAAGAAAAGCAGTAAGAAAAAAAAATTCGGTTTTCGTTTTTTTTGTCCCAGAGGTTTTTCAAAGACCCAGGAAACCAAAGTTTAAAATTGTTAAAATTAAAATTATACAAAAGGGGAAAGTTTAAATTTGTTAGAATTAAAATTATACAAAGAAAGTCGAAATAAAATTGATAAATCATCAGGCAAAAAAAAAAAAAAAAAAAAAAAAAAGCGTAAAAAAAGGAAAAGCTGACGGTGGTAAAAAGGAAGAAAGAAAAGCAGTAAGAAAGAAAAAATTCGGTTTTCGTTTTTTTTTGTCCCGGAGATTTTTCAAAGACCCGGGAAAGCAAATTTAAAAATTGTTAAAATTAAAATTATACAAAAAGAAAAAGTTTAAAATTGTTAAAATTAAAATTATACAAAAAGAAAAAGTTTAAAATTGTTAAAATTAAAATTATACAAAAAAAGTCGAAATAAAATTGATAAATCATCAGGCAAATTTGTGCACCCAGTTAATTGGATGTCAACAAAATTGTATGCACCATCAATTTAGGTGACCCATATAAAAGACTTGGAGTGACTCGTCAAGCAACTTTTCAAGATATTCGAGAAGCACATAAACAATTGACTGGGAATGGAAATCTCACCAGGCGGCACCCAGCGAAGACAATCACAGGTAAAATTAAACAGTAATTGATTTTCTGTGGCAAGAAAAGCAAGGGAAAACTGTCACAATTGAGGCTTTGGTTCTAACTCTTGCTGCGATTCTAACTGTCATAGCGTTGGTTCGAATGGACCTCTTCACTATCGTCGCAAAACGCTATAAACTTACCCAACATCTTTGGGTATACTCTAGTAAGTTGAAGCATTGTAACAATCGTTTTAACAGAACCTACCCTCTCGGTAAACTATTACTCTAGCAAATTTTAAAATAATTTCTCTATGTATTGCTGGGGTCATGAACTTTCGGGCTAATAACCTTGCCCGGAAAAACAAATTATTATGGACAATTTAACAAGTCTCGGATAAGAACCGGATACCGGTGGAGAGACTTGTTAAATAAGGCCAAGACGGGATCCCAGTTGTAGTGCCGATGATGATGACGAACTTTCTGGCTACCATCGACCAATTAATAGATAAATAGATAGATTTATGTCTGAATAGATAGATTTATGTCTGAATAGAATACTATTAATAGTAACATCTTTAAAACGCTCATCTATCCCTTTTATAAGGACATTATATAATTTTCCGAATATCCTTCAATTTAATGTAGAATAACTCGTGAAGCGATCCAACACTAATTCAATTCCACAAAGAGGAAACAATGCTCGAGGGCCCTCATTAGGAGTTGATATCATTAAGATCGCTTCCTATCACTACAATCCATTGTGCAAGTCATAAGAAACGGTTTCAAACCTCATCATTTCAAAGATGAAATTCTCCGCTTAGAAAGAAAGGCTAACGAGAGTACCATGTAAATAGTGCAATCACGTGGCTCGTGGTGCAACTATCATCACCGCAAGTAACAACCAATTTTCCGGTAGCAACGTTCCAGATTGAATCGATTCTATTGTGCTCAAAAATGCAAAGTATCCCCGACGAAATGGGAATGAGAACAATTGTGTGGTCACGCAGTTTTTGATTCTGGCGATGGTAGTTGCATGCCTGAGATTTTTTTGTCGGTAATTGACAGAAGCAGGAAACACAGCTTCGCGATGTAGATGGAGAACAATTTGTGGTATCGATTACATTCCCTGTCTAGTTAGTTCTTAGTTAAAAGTTTAATTAATCGGTGACACTTAGGTAGTTAAATCTATCTTGCGGCACCGTACGAGTGAAGAAAATAATCATGTTATTAACATTAACAGAATTCAGATAATTAAGGATCCCCTGACATTGATATTAGGGGATTTTATTGATTGTGACATTTAACGTTAGGCGCTGCATATTTTTGTTCGTTAATAAGAATGTTTCGTTATGGGTATCATCATCATCATCATCGGCCCTACAACCGGGAACCGGTCTTGGCCTCATTTAACAATTTTCCATAATAATTTGTTTTCCCGGGCAAGGTTATTAGCCTTGCGCCACGTTATGGGTATACTTCCTAATTATCATGATACGGTGTATTGATATACGCGTGTTCACAAAAATAAAAAAAAAATAAAACAGTAAGACGAAAAATCTACGGAAGACCACAAAACTTTACAACCTACGCGAGATATATTTATCATCGTTTCATGAAAATCAATTTTTTTTATTATTATGCTATATACCACATATGTTGTAGTTGTTCTTTTTTTTCTTATATAATCAAATGCAATCAAGTTTTTATCATATATAACAGATACAAATGTTTTAAACGACTATAACCATAATAAAGACATTTAATGCTTGTATACAATTAAAGAAAAAACGAAACAGAGTTGAATGTCATTTCACATTAGTTGAAGTAATAAAAATATCGGTTTTGAGGATCTAATCTAATAACAATTTTTCTCGTACATTAAAAAGCTTTGATTCAAATATAAACGGTAATTTTACTTTTTTGCTTAGCAACAAGACACGAGCTAGATAATCTTGTGCGTGGCTGTCGTTTGGTTTATGAAGAGTAGGGGAACCGGTTTGGCTAGCGGCCGCCCTCGACTTTGTAGTCAGTACAGCCAAGAACGAGCAAGGGTTACATACGTCTGTTGCGCAATGGTGTTAGAGTACCGGAATATACCGGTACACAACAATTTATATTTTATTGTGTGTTTGTATGGTGTACCTTACCTTCCTCCGGAGCCGAACTGAAAGATCTCTTTATTTTTGGTAATTAGTTTATTTAGTGCTTTTAACTTGTGTTAGCCTCGTCTGCTGGGTTTTGACTGTGTGTCTATCGGTGGTCAATTTCTAACTGCATCGAAATCAAAACGCGCCGCCCTTTTATACTGTGGCACATCGGGATTTGCAGGTGTTTATCAATTGGCGAAGCACAAACCCGATTTTTTATGCTTTAAATGGAATTGGGTTTTGAGAATTGAATCAATGTGCGGCAAATTAACTTTTGGGTTAACTTGTCGCTCATATGATTCAATATAGGAAATGGATAATGTTTTAGCAAGGGTAAGTATTTCCGAAGTTTTTACAAAGGGTACGTATTTCCTAGGTTTTTAGGTAAATGGAAGAGGGTAGTGATAACTACAACGGATTATTACAAAATTTTGAACAAATGAAGGCGTTAAACACTCGGAAATGTTTTCTCGATTGAAGGCAGAGTTTGGTGATGATACACTGTATCAGAGTCATGTGTATACGTGGGCCAGAAAATTTAAAATTGGGTGAGAACGTATCGAAAACGAAAGTCATGATCGACGCCCAAGGACAAGTCGTACAGATGACAATATCCGTGCCGTTCGAGAAGTTATTGAAAGTGATCGCCGCTTAACTGTTGGACCAATCTCATTAGATGTGGGTATCACTTTTGGAAAAGGCCGCATATCGAAACAAAATACGAAGTATGCGTATTCCAGATGACATCGCTCTTCATGACAACGCCAGACCTCAACACTGCATCCTTGACAAAGAATACCTAGAAGAACCGGACTGGGACATCTTCCAACACCCTCTTTAGAGCCCAGACTTGTCTCCCTGTGACTATTTTTTGTTCGCACCCTTGAATTGTGGCGTTTCTAACAGATACACACACAATATACAAGCAAAAAGTGAAGAACACCGAAAGAAAATCGAATACAAAAATTGCACCAGCCGTATACTGCATGACTATCCCAAAAAACAGTCGCCATCACTTTTCCAGCCGAAAAAACAGTTTAATTTTTTTTGGAGCCGATTCTCCCTTTGCAGTCCACTATTTTGACTGTATTTTTGTTTCGGGCGTGAAATGGTGTATCCCAGTTTCATCGACAGTAATGAGTCGGCGCCAAAACTCGGATTTATTGCGCCTAAACTGCGCCAACAGAGCGTTGGAAATGTTAATTCGAATACGCTTTTGGTCTAACGTGAGCAAACGCGGCACTCAACACGCGGACAGCATTCTCATGCCTAAGTCTTGATTTAATATGTGACAAACCCGTTCTTTGGACATTTTCATAGCCTCTGCTATCTCCCTCACTTTAATTCGGCGGTCGTTAGCACCATTTGGTGAACTTTAGCGATGTTGTCGTCAGTTGTTGCAGCTTTTAGACGTCCCGAACGTTCATCGTCTCCCAAGCTCTCACGGGCACGTTTAAATTCAGCTGCCCAAAATTTCACTTTGGTAAATGATGGTGCAGAGTCCCCATACACAGAGTGCAACTCATCTTTGATTTGCGTAGGTGTATTGCCTTTCAAAAGGGCTCCTCGATAGTATAGTGGTTAGTATACCCGCCTGTCACACGGAAGACCGGGGTTCGATTCCCCGTCGGGGAGCCTCCGGCGCCAGACTAATGACCTTGCCCGGAAAAAAACAAATCATTATGGAAAATTTAACAAGCCTCAGGACTTGCTAAATAAGGCCAAGACCGGTTGATTGCCTTTCAAAAAGAAAAATTTAATGACAGCTCGATACTCAATGTTATCCATTTTAACAAAAACACCCACATCGACTCACTCAAACCATTGTCAAATAAAAACGACGCGTCCAAAATTGCTGAAATTTTGGTGAGTGACTGTCAGTAGATGCAGAACTACATACAATAGCTTTTATTGACGAGTGGTGCTATCTTCATGTTGATGAACGGAAACTTTTCAGTCCACCCATGTATGAAAACGGGTCGCGGACCGGGGAGTGTTCCTCGACGATTCTCGATATCATTTCAAGGTATTTGGTTTCTTTGCGCCCCACAAAGGGCTTTAAATGGATACTACCAATTTGTAATTCATCTCTCAATGGAACGTACATCTTTGTTACAGAACGAGAAAATTAAACGTTTTTAATGAGGTGATTCGTGTACTCCAACAATGTAACCCGAAACATTTTTGTGTTCAACCCCTGACGTCGTTTTCATACTTATTTCACACATTGTGTTACATGTCTATACGGCCATCGAAAGACACAAGGCCATAAATCCTAAATAATTTGGGAATCCATTTGTTGGAGACTTACTGGTTTCGCCAGCTTTGTACCAATTGGGTATTCCTTTACCGAAATGACACCAGTAGGAACGCAAAAACAAACTGAGTAAATCAAAACTATTTCTATATTGTGGTTGCACAGCCTCCGAAATGATCCTCGGCTCATCTCGGTATGTAGGTGTGGCGGGTAGCATCGGCACCCTATTAATATACAGCGTGAAATAGGATGCAGAAAAAAAGATAAATCTTGAGTCTTCTTCTACGGGAGCAGAGTTGATCATCAAGATATCAGCAAGCAAGGATAGTAGTAACATATCGAGAATTACCGTCTAGTCGAATAGAGTATCGTTGTTCAGGAAGTTTAGTGCTATCTTCTGGAACAGTTGATGTGTGTAAACATCCCCGCAAACTTGTTCCATCAGTAGAATACTATAGTTGTTTTAAATGAAAATTTAAGTATTTTTCGTTTATTATGTTAAGCGGTAAACATCTATAAATTATTAAAGCTATATCTCAAGGGAAGAACAGGCGGGGAATATAATAAGCAATCAATTTGTAAATAACTCGTCTCCGCAGAATCAGGCCTACTATCGAACACTTCAGTCGGAGACATTTTTTGAATTCCTAGGCTCGGCGCAGTGGAAAAATTATTTTGTTGTCCGGAAGAGATTTCCTAATCTTCCGCCCGGAGGAAATTATTTTATTTAATAAAAAGATATGGAAATATAAAACAAATTGAAATGTACACCGAAGGAAAGGAATTATAATAACTAATGTTTGGCAAGAGTCAGTTGGTTAATGTTACATCATATTTAGCATTTAGCCGTAAGATGCATAAACTTGTAAATGTATGTTGAATAACTACGTTTTAGAACTGAATATTGAGAACAACATAGATGTAGTTATAGTTTTCCAATGCTACACAAGGTGGCTTGATATATTTTCCTTAATTCAATAAACTATAATATATTTTGTAAAGTTGTTCATTGAGGTCTCTAATGACAGCACTCGATTATCGTTTCGCCAAAATCCTACCTTTCTTGACATGGTTCTTTGGAGAAAACCATCTGATGATAAGATATCGTAACTGATCAGTAATGACGATATACTTGCAGATACATACATGTGCATGCACAGTTTATGAGAAGATGTTATGCACTTATGGTGAACCACAATTATTTAGATATTATGCTGTTCAAATTTTGTAAAACATTTCCGACAATATTCCTACTAAAAACAATCTAATCACTAAGCTCGGTAGCTAACACATGAACTCGTGTTACTTCCAAGATCGAGACGTTGCGAGGCTTAAAGTCTTCAACTATCTTCTTCCAATTAAACGAATTGTTATCTGATATTGCGATCGCGATTTGTTACCGGACATTCCAGTTGATATCTTTCGCCAGACACATGATATGAACTAAATTTGAGGTTGAAATTATGCAAGATAGAAACCGCAAGACAAATGAACTGCGACATTTCACCGCGAATTTGCATTCCAACAGTGGTACATAAGAACTTTGATATAATTATTGTATAATTTAATTTCTTTTAATTTGATGGTTCTCTGTGTTTGCTGTGTTAGGGTCGATGCGGATGTTTACTGATTTTATTTTCAAATTTGTGTGTAGCGTTGTATAATGACTTGTTGTATAAGATTTGGAATAGAACCGCTGTTGTGGAATCGTATTTACCTCATGAGAAATGTAGGCTTCATTTTAGATATTTTCGCAATGGGTTAAGGAAAAAAAATTTTAGAGAGCCGATAGCGTTCCTTTTACACATTTATTTTTTAAAGGTGATAGGGTACTCGCGTCGATTTAAAATATTCATAGTATTTTTTAACGATTTTTAGTTGTTGTAAAGCCTATTTTTTTACAAAATCGAATGCTGATGATATAGGGCGCTTTTAGACTTCTTTTATATGACACCGAAAAAATGCCGCTTTTGTCATATTTTCTCGATTGACCGAAAATAGAAAACAAAAGAGTATGCAAGGAAAGGAGAAAATTGTAAATATATAGACAAGTATGATATAAACCTAAAAATTATATAGAGTTTTGTGTCAAATATTCAAATTTTCCGCAGATTTCAGAACAATTCTTATTCCAAAAAAATAATTTACTGATATCCTTATAACTTTAAGGATATCCTTCCGATTATGTTATAGCCAAAAATATAGGAACATTTGTTACATAATTAAAGCCCTCCGCGAATAATTATGCTAACACGCTTGAGGAGCGCAGAATCCATGCTGACATCATCTTTATCCATCGCCTTCTGTCAGGCTCAATCAATTGCCCAAGCTTGCTCTCCTCTTTATCATTTTATACAAACCCCCGTAATGTGCGGAACCCTCGTCTGTTTTACGTGCCCACTCATCACACGTCTTACGGCGTTAACGAGCCCATCTCGCGTATGCTACGACATGCCAACTCTTTCCCCACCTCCTTTGATTTCAACCTCTCCACTCCTGCCCTCAAACGACGTCTCAGAATAAACCCTTCCTAACCCCACCCCACCTCAATTTCAAACCTCTCCCCCCAGCTCTCCAACCCCGCCCCTTACCACTGTGTAGACGTACCCCTCACTGTCACACCTCAAGCCCTCTTCTCCTTCCTTGTTTTTTTCTTTTTTTTTTTTTAATTATATATATATATTTCTTTTTTTTTAACTACTACTTTAGTTTTTAAGTTAGTCTGTAAGTTGTTATATTATATTAACTTAAGCTGCTTGGATTAAGCCTAAATAAATAAATAAATAAATAAATAAATCGCATCCTTATAATATCCTAATTACCTAGATTTCCCACATTACAACAATATGTCCGATATTTTTCCCACCAAAACATATTTTTCCTCAACACACAATTCAATCCCAAAAAGTTTGCAAGGCCAACATTTCCTTTGTGTACGAAAAGTACAGGCAGTTGCTTTGCAAATAGCCGCAATTCCCGGTGAAATGTTACATATTTAAAATAAATAATTTCTCCCCCCTCCCCAGCCACCTCTCCACACCCATCTCCCATAAATAATTACGCAAATATCATGTTAAAAAAAAAGTCTGGGGCGACCCGCACAAATTGGCCAAGCGTCGTCATAAGACATTTATTGCACCCAAAAGCCGTGAACTGATGAACGTCATTGTAATTTAAATTAATTTTTAATTTAGTGGGGTAAGTGTTCCATTTATTAGCTTAGTACAAGCCCAAATTTAAAATTTATAAATAACTTAACTATACTTAGCCTAGGAGAGGAAGAGGAAGGAAAAAAAAGTAAAGCTTTCAATTTACAATTTATCACGATGGTTGACGGATGAACAACGATAAGGTAGTGTAATTGCGCCGCGCGCCGTGCTTCCTCGTGTTTGAGGGAAGGGTGGAGCTGGCGGAGTTTTATTTAAAAAAAAAAGTTTTTATTTATTTCACAGGAATTTTATTTAAAATTATCGGTCCTCTCTTCTGGACGTTCTGCACAAAACTGATCTTAAAATCTATCGAGAACACAAATGAAACTTAAGTGCACCATCCTTTTCTTTATTGGATTTTTTTAATTGAGATAATGAAACAAGGGCAAAGGTTTTATATGCGCTACGGCAGGAAACAATAGGATAAGAATTCTGTGTAGACAAAATTCTTGAGAGAGGATCTGTAAATGGCTATTTAATGACCCAAAATATAGACGAACAATCAAACGAACATTAGTATTTTTAATGAGCTGCTATGGGTGAGCATCTGGTTTACACGTTTCGTTTTATTTAGGGTTTTGGGGATTTTGTTTGATAGACTTGAAAATTGAACGTTTGTTTCGATTTGTTTGACATTGGATTCAATTTGAGGATATGGATGGATGATATGTGGGAAAAGGAAATGCGGGAGGAAAATGGAAGGAAAGGAAAAGTGCAAAATGTATGGGGGATGTAAATGGTAGGGCTTCGTGGAGCACTACAGCAGGAAAAGACCGTTGGTAAGACGAGGAAACTAAGATTTATAAGAGAATCTGGATGTTGTATAGGAGGGAGGAATTAGGAGTTAGGAGGGCGTAATTCGGAGACGAAGCTGGAAAGAAGAAGTGTTAAGGTTAAAGTCGAAAGAGGTTGACCTAGAGATAGCATTTCGTAGCATTCTGGCAATAGGATCATTATTAGAGCCGTATGAGGTGTGGCGTGCGGGTAAATAGAATAAACGAGGATTGCGTATATTTCGGTCGTGAAATAAGTTTCGAGCTACCAAGTGCAACGTAACCAATCATTCTCCAATTTTAAAATACCGTCAAATGTAAAAACGAACAATTTATAACAAAGGAATGTATTCAGTGTCAGTCGGGTGTTACTTATAGAACAATCGAATAAAAACAAATAATGTGCAACAAACCGCATCACAAGTTCAAGCCTAAAATCATCTTATTGTCGTGGACAATAACACCAATTTTCAATCTGTAACTTTAGTTTGACTCACTCCATTTTTACTGTTTCGAAAATGCTTTCAAAAATTTTGGATAAGTAGACTAAATTCCCACTTTCCTATACATTCCTTTTTGTTCCCACAGGGACTATCGAGGTTAGATTTCAACATTTCTTTGGGTACATGGTGGATATAATTCATCGCCAGTGTTCTTGCGGTTTTTGTAATCTACGAAGCATCCACACGACGTTGCGAAACCATGCACTGCAATCACGAGTAATGCTGAGAGTACTAGGCACATCCGTTTTGGCGAGCTGAAGCACCCAACACGGAGCTGAATCGAAAAAAAAAGATTCATAAGTGTCCTATACAACAGCTTTAATGTAGCATTCAAATAGCTTAAGTCACAGGTTAAGACGCTTGCAACAAAGAGCAAGAAACCGTAACACCTACCCACAGTTGCATGCGAAATTCGTCAACCAACGGGAAGAGTTGAGGAATGTGATCCGCAAAAGTAAATATGACGCGTTCTGCTCCCTAAGGGCTGAGTTAAATAACAATCCATGGGGCAGCGCTTACAGGATAGTTATGAAAAGACTACAGAGCAACAGTAGTCAAATGCAAAAAAGGAAAACTGACATGGTCAGAATCGTTGCTGTCCTCTTCCCGCAGTGTGATTAGGTATTGAGAGTGCAAGAGGAGTGGAGGATCACTGAAGGAGAGATACCTCCCGTGACCACCGAAGAGGTACTCTTGGTTGCAAGGGTTATCAAAAAAAAAAAAACAAGACCCCGGGACTGGATGGTATCCCTAACGCTGTAGTGAAGACTGCTCTAACAAAAAAGCTGGAAGTTTTTAGCAGTTTCTACACAACCTGTTTTCAAACAGGACAATTTCCTAATCGATGGAAAAAACAGCGGCTTGTGCTTATACCAAAAGGTGTCAAGAATCCAGAAGAGCCGTCGTCTTATCGCCCGTTGTGCATGCTGAACACAACAGGAAAACTGTTTGAGCGAGTAATTGCCACTCGCCTGGAAGAATTTACTGAGGGCACATCGGGGCTCTCTGAATCATAGTATGGGTTCTGGAAAGATAGATCAACCGGAAAGGCACTATCTGTGGTGTGCGACATCACTTGCAATGCGATAGCTGGAGCACGATGGCTAGGTGGTACCAAAAAATATTGCGCGTTGGTGACGCTTGATGGTAAAAATGATTTTAACGCGGTGAATTGGAATCGGATTCTAGAAGGGTTGGACGATCTATAAGTCTCCCCCTACTTGGTGCGTATATTAGCAAACTGTCTCTCGGATAGAAGACTGCTCTAGATGAGGGACCACAGGAATATAAAATAACAGCGGGTGTAATTCAGGGATCTGTATTAGGTCCGCTGTTATGGAATATCATGTATGATGGTGTGCTCAGAGTCAATGTACCAGAAGGGGTTAGAATCATTGGGTACGCAGATTATTTGGCAATAGTGGCCGTCGCTAAACATCTAGATGACTTGGAGAATATTTGCTCCCAAGCAATCCAGAGCATTAAATGCTGGCCGGACTGAAACTAGCTGGACATAAGACGGAGGCAGTTTTAATAAGCAGCCGCAAGAAAGTTGAACACCTTGATTTGGAAATAGAAGGACAAATAATTAGATCCAGTCTTTATATTAATTACCTTGGTGTTATACTCGACAACAGGTTGAGCTTCAAGAGAATGCAAAGTTTTGGCGAGACTGCTACCCAATGTTGGAGGACCCCGGCCCTACATAAGGAAACTCATAACCAGTGTCAACACCTCCACTATAATGTATGCAGCTGAGTGAACTCAGCGCATAGACTGGCATCACTAAGAGCATGCTGTGCATTTCGAACGGTATCCTAAGATGCCATAAATATTTTGGCCGGGAAGACTCCATCAGCTTTATAATCTGCTCAACTCGAAAGAGCATCAAAATGCCGTATTTAGTTTTTGTAGTGGTCAAAGGATTGATTGGCACTTCATACCGCCAAGAGCTCCTCACTTTGGAGGAATCTGGGAAGCTGCCGTTAAGTCATTTAAGCATCATTTAACTCGGACAGTAGGTGATGCATTGCTTACTTATGAGCAATTAGAGACGTATGTTATCGAAGTGGAAGCAATATTGAATTCCCGTCCCATATCGACAGTCGACTTCACAGGTACGCCAGCTAATCGCCTATGCGCCTGGCATCACGCTCAGCAACTGAAGCAACATTTTTGGAAGCGTTGACACAAGGAGTACCTACTAGGCTGGTATCACTAAGAGTATGTTGTGCATTCCGAACGGTATCCGAAGAAGCCATAAATGTTTCGGCCGGGAGGGCACCACTTGACATTGTCTCCCAAGAGAATCCCCGGAGAATGCGGCCACAATTACAGCTCTCAAGCCAAAGAGAATGGAAACAAAGGTGGGATTCTTCCACGAAGGGAAGATGGACCCACACCATGATACCTGATATAGAAACATGGGTGAAAAGAAAACATGGCGAGCTGAATTACTACTTGACTCAGCTAATATCAGGACATGGATGCTTTCGGCAATACTTGCACAAGTATAAGCATGTGAATCACCCATACTGCTTGTATTGCGAAGGCAAAATAGAAAATGCGGAACACGTACTCACAGAGTGCGCGAGATTCGAGACCGCACGAACGATTTTGGAGAGACATATGAGGCGGACAGTTACTCCGGCTGGAGTAATAGAATACATGCTGTGTTCAAAACAGGCATGGTCCGTAAGAAATGGTATTCTCTGTGAAATGATGCAGCAGTTGCGACGTGACGAGCGGAGTAACAGGTAATCCCGTCCTGCCCCGCGATGGAATATCTAAAAGAAAGTTCCACGGTGATCAACGGGAGTATGAGCCTGGCGGGGGGTGGTTTTAGTCGGTAAAAAACCGGGCATGCCTCTGGATCGGTCTAGAGGTATTTTTTGAAGATTTCCACCTTCCTACCGGGAAAAAAAAAAACAGGTTGAGGTTTTGGCCGGAAGGACACCACTTGACATTGGAACTAAAGAAAACGCTGCATTGCATGGGGTCTGTGGGGAGGAAGTATCGTGCCTAACACGGACACTCCGTTCACTTCCTCCTCCACCATAAATTGTTCACGCGCTAAGGAATGCAACACTAAACAAAACTTCACAACACAGGAAACAAGTTCAAAATACAGAGCGGACACAGCACAGGAACAATGAAACGCACTATTTGTCCTATTATGATTGTTTTATTTTGTATGAGAACTACATTTAATTTTTACTTCACTTATGGTGTTTCTGCCGCGGCGATGTCTTTATTCAACGTCGAAGGTAAACTCTAGGTAATGTTACTATTCACTTAATTTATTCACATCGTATATACGGCGAGTTTGAATAATTTATACTAAACACGACCCCGGGTATTTTTACCCGTCTCCGCGGCCGGCGGAGAGCGGGAGGAGCATGGCCGTGGCGGTCAGCTGATGGAAAACGACTCAGCGATCTCTTGCTCGTGCAGAGCTCACTCGCTAATCGTGATCATGGTGGTATGTGTGCATGGTTCTTTCACTGATGAGGACGAACCTAGAACAAAGAAAGAGCATAAAGTGCATTCATGGGATACGATTTCGGTAAAGCAAATAAAACCGAACTTGTCGGATGCTAATGGGATCTTTGTTGGAAATGTGCGTAGCGGCTAAATAAAGAGACAACGATGCGATGTGGAAATGTGCAAATGGGTTTTAGCTAGGTTACTGGGAAATGGTGTTTATGGCATTGCTAGTAAGGGCAGGCATTGAATTCCCATTTGCATTTGTTTAAGCTGTAGGATTCAATTGATGCCAAGAGACGCGGCCTGCGTATTTGCTTTGGTTCCTTGGGTGTAAGTCGCCGGCCAATGTGTATGTAGGGAAGATTGTTGTATACATGGCGCGGCTGGGAGAATAGACGGCGCAATATTTATGGTCCTTGTCATGAGGGTTACATTGTATGCAAACCGAATCATTTTGTTTACAGGAATTTGTCTGGTACCGAAGGTGCCGAATTGGTTTGGAATTCCAGATAAGTAAAGCAAGAAATCTTACGGAAAATTGTATGCGAAGAGATGCATGAAAAGATAAGCTTAAGATCATAGATTTAATCTATATGATGCGTGAAGCATTTTCAGGTACTAATGCGATCGCATTAGTGAAGTTAAGAAATTGGCTGAATGTTATGGGGGTTTTACGGTAAGTAGACAGTGGGGTTTAGCGGTACCGCCACAGGTCTCCCAAGACAATCTTCGGAGAATGCGGTCATAATTGGAGCCCTCAAGCCTAAGAGAATGGCAACGAAGGTGGGATTCTTCCACGAAGGGAAGATGGACCCACACCATGATACCTGATATAGAAACATGGGTGAAAAGAAAACATGGCGAGCTGAATTACTACTTGACTCAGCTAATATCAGGACATGGATACTTTCGGCAATACTTGCACAAGTATAAGCATGTGAATCACCCATACTGCTTGTATTGCGAAGGCAAAATAGAAAATGCGGAACACGTACTCACAGAATGCGCGAGATTCGAGACCGCACGAACGATTTTGGAGAGACATATGAGACGGACAGTTACTCCGGCTAGAGTAATCGAATACATGCTGAGTTCAAAACAGGCATGGTCCGTAGCAAATGATGTTCTATGTGACATGATGCAGCAGTTGCGACGCGACGAGCGAAGTAACAGGTAAACTCTGTCTCGCCCCGCGGTGGAATATCTATAAGAAAGTTTCGCGGGATCAACGGGCATATGTGCCTGGCGGGAGGTGGTTTTAGTCGGTAAAAACCCGGCATGCCATTGCTTCTTTTTCAGTAAAATCAAAAAACAAAGAAAGAACAAGATTGTCGCTCTCATTCACACCATATCTCTAAATACGTTCCACAACAGAAGGATGACGGCGAAATGTTATTTCAACAAATCGGTAACATCTGCTGTGCAGACTAAGAGGCAATTCAATTATTGTATGCGTTTTTCCTAGTCGTATAATTTCTCGTTTTGTGATCAGAATAGCTACAGCGATTCAATTCAGTTGGACTTCGTTCTTGGAGGCTCAATCGTGTATTTATAAACCCAATATAATCGACACCTTGAGGCAAGAAATTGAGTATCAGTAAAAAAAATTTAGCCACCCCAATGGAAACGGTCAATTTCGAATAGCGAATATGTCAGAAATGCCAAAATGCTTTTATATACATATCTCTATACTGTACGATACTCTGTAAATAAGTTTCCTTATAAGTTTTGTTGTGTTTTGTTTTCTGAACTCTTTATTAGCTATGGAAGGAATTGCCCACACCTGAAAATATTACCTAGTATTAAGTTTTGTGAATGGTGAGATCTAAAACTTAATTGCAGGTTTTTCAAATAGACGCAACGTCATACTGATACTATGGCTATTAACAGGTTCTACAAAGAAACGACCCCGTCTCAGGGCATCCTTGACGAAAGTAAGTGACATGGCTAAGATGATAAATCCACACAAAGAATTTCGAAGAAATTGGAAATCCTGTTTGCGGGTCATTGCAGAAAAAAAGCAAACACCAACAACAAAAAGAAACCAAGCCGTGGTCTTCTATTCACCATCGGTGGGACATACGATCCCCTTGTCAATGGCGAAACCCAATGAGACCAATTCACTGGCCGAGATCAATTGATGAGGATATTTATGCTGCGCAAATACACGTTATACATCTTAATTGAAGCCTGCAGCGGTTACCTGGGTCTTGGTGCTTTCTGCCAGGTAACCTGTTTTACTTAAACACATTTTTTACGACCCCGCTTTTTGCCGTTCTATCTGTTGTGCGTGAATCACTTTGATTTGCCCCCAGCCAAGTGATTGAGCGGCAGGACATAACCCAAATAAATTAAAAACGAACAAAACCACACAAAAAGAGAAGAACGGACAGGATAACCCCTTTAAAAATGACGAAGCACGGACTGAAAAGAATGCTGATCATATGAAATCTTTACTACAAGCAAATTGTATGACCACCCTGTAAGGGCCTCTAAGAGAGACGGCACGTTCTGCATCTATGGAATAGAACGGATAGCCCAACAATCAAATGGGGGGCAAGTTAAGTTTATTTCGAGATTAGCTCAATGTGCTCTGACAACAATACTGAGAACGAAAGACGATATAGTTTACATACAGTCTGTTCGACAAGAAGATGATACGTAGTAGTATACCGGAAATAGAGAGTTCCGAATATTTATTAACTCAAATTATCATCAAGTCATCATATGAAAGGCGAACTAGAAGAAGAGATTGAATTTATTTCACAAATTCATTGTTTATCAACTCTACTGTAAGTAACACTTCACATTTTTTTTTTTAAACTTAAAATTCCTTTTGTTGCATGTAACATGTCACTTGAGGTAAAAGACTGAAACTGACTCACACAAAAATCATCAAAATTCAATCCATGTGTACTGGGTCTTCGTTGCGGAAGTCGATTGCCGGTTATGGTCACCAAAAAGAAATGAAATACGAAGCTTATAGTCGTCACAATAAACATTACAGTTTATTGAATAGCTGCGGTGACGTGCATTTGACGACCGGTTTGTTGACCAAGTCGAGTATCAAACGGGGTGGGCAAGGCCGTTGCAAATTCTTCCAAAGAATACGTCGTAATACTTACTTATGGTTTTGTTTTACAAAATGCCATTGAAGAAGTCATTTTGAAGTGTTTGTATGACAGCAGAAACAGAAAAAAGACAGAATGGTAATTTTAGAAAATCATTTAAAGTAAATTTCACTCTATACTTTATATACGAGAATACGAAATTATTTTTGTAAGAATGCTATTTATGGGGGATGGGAGCGAACATACAGGGCAAAGTATCTGCTTTCAACCCGGCGAAGGCCAGGACGATCCTTGTCCCTGTTCAATCCAAGTTGACATGCAGTCTCCACGTCACACCCCTGGATAGCTACTTTGGCACCCGCCAAGTAGTGAACCAATGTATGCAGCGATATCCTGAGTTTGGGGCAAGGTTAATAACCTTGCCCGAAAAAACAATTTTATTATGGACAATTTAACAAGTTTCGAATAAGGACCGGATATCCGTGGAGAGACTTGCTAAATAAGACCAAGACCGGATCCCGGTTGTAGTCCCGATGATGATGATGATGATAATGAAGAATGCTATTTATAAACTACTGAAATGGTTTACCTCTGGCGCAAGACTAATGACCTTGCCCGGAAAAAAACAAATCATTATGGAAAATTTAACAAGCCTCAGGACTTGCTAAATAAGGCCAAGACCGGTTCCCGGTTGTAGTGCTAATGATGATGATGATGATGAAATGGTTTACCAGTTAGTTACTAATATAGTGAAATGGAGGGATGGTGGGCTTTTTGCTTTTGGCAGCACTAACAATAGGGTTTGATTGTACTGACTGGTTTTAATTGAGTGGCGTATTTGCAAATCTTATGTAAAACTTATCGAGGATGTCTAAAAGCTATTATCGATGGCGTTTATGCTGACAATGATGAAATAGAGGCCCACAAACATAGTCGCCACTAAGTGCCATTTTTCTATAGACATATGGCCCACTTTCATCTGGTGATCGTCCACCTCCACTTTATACTAAATATTATAAAGATTTGAAAATTCACTTAAATGTTTTTATAGTATATGTCCACAAAAGGGATTATGATGCCGTTTAATATCAATGCACAGTGTTGGCAAACGATAAGGCAAAGAATACGGAATGGAGGCATTGATGATTATTGGTCTTAAACTCTTCAAAATTGCAAGAAATCTTGGAACACATGATTAGGGACAGTGGTGTTTTTTTTATGTCTGAAGTTGATTATTAATGTGTACCTGTGCGCACTCATTCGATTATGCGATAGGAATAAGGGATCTTAAAATTACGAACACTGACTCCGAATTTTGGTAGTAACTTTTAATAATTTCCAAACGTTGCTCGTTCATGAACTTCAGTCTGGTAAAAATATAAATCTTGAGTAGCGTTTTTACATTGACAGAACCTGAAAAACTTGAACTGTTCGTATTAAAATATAAAATTGTTATGTCGCTTTTAAAATATCCCTTATTATAATTATTAGGTGGGCAGATGAGGACCAGAGGAAGTGTGTTGGCAGAATGGCACGCCGATGTTTGGAACCCATGAGCAGAGTTAGTTATTAAACTCGGTGGAAAACTAAACATAGTGTGTGGGGGTTCTCTATATTACATGGAGAACCAACCCACAATTCGAACCACAATTTCCGATTTATTTCGACCGCTTTCAGCGTGTCATATTATCCCCTATTCCACCGTTCATGCTATTCACATGCAATATCATGTTTTCCCAAAAGACGCATAGCTAAACTCATTATCCTATGCAGATATTGCATAATTGAGTTTAGTTACCCTTTTGCCATACGGCAACTCTATTCCTCTAACCATGATATTTCCACCGGAAATTCCATTCATATTGGTTAGAAACAATCAAGTCGAATCAAACGACGCGGTTGCATCATCATTCAATGGCTTGGGCAATTACCGCATTTCTTAGCGTTTTTCCCACGGTATTATATCCCTAGCCGATGTAGCGTCCTATTGACTTTTCCCAGACCATCCATTCGCTTGGCATCAACGATCTCATTTCACAGGTGAATAGCACCAACCACATTTCCTCTCCTTCATAATTCTGTCTCCCTACGGTTCAATGCACTCTGAGATCACCACAGCCGTTACCCTAGGGCAGTAGGTCATTCTCAGAAACTTCATTTGATAACGGCGCACAAGCTAAGCCAACCCCGAAGTTATTGCGCTCTTTCTTTTGTTATTTTTATCCTTCGCATGTCCAGCGACTGTCGTATGATGCGCGAGAACTATCCACCTCCACTGAGGCATGTGAATGAGAAGATACATGAAAAGAGCGCGGTGATGATTGGCTAATAACTGTGCGTATACAGAAATCCCAATTTTCACTCCTAATATGAGTCAGTCGCTAGTCATACTTCAAAGTGCCAGGTCACGCCGCTGCTCGATAAAAAGAATCGTCTTTCAATCACCATCGCGGGCAGACACACAGCACAATTATCTGGAACATCACCCAACATACTCGCCGCAGTACTTCAAATGATTTCTAGTTGCTTGTGTTTTATTGGCCAAATCGTACCTTTACAATCGTTACATTGTGTCGTGATCCCTTCCTGCGTATATAAGAATAACCGTCTGTCCGTTTAAAATTGAGTTGCCGCCAACTCGTGTTGTATACAAAACATAAATATTCTAAATTTGTGTGAGGGTTGCTAATTATTTTGATTCAAGAACAATTAAAAATATCACCATTGGATAATGTGCAATTGAACAATAAAGAACATAAAATAAAACAACAATTAAACAGTGTTTTCGTTGCTTCTATTCCTAACTGGTGAACATTTCTTTCGGTGGACAAGTGTTGGGGGATTAGTGAAAGTAGTGCCGTACGTCGGCACAATACTCGTACCCCACAAGTGTCCTTCGGGTATTGAGTGTGTGGGGTTTCTAACAGATACACACAATGTGCAAGCAAATACTGAAGAACACCGAATGGAAATTCGACTAAGCAAAGCATCAGAGCCGTATACCATAGCGATAACATGACAATTCCACATCAGTTGAGTGTACTTGAGTTTAGAAATCGAATTCGTACAGGCGGCAGTGGCCTGGTGTGTTGAGCATTGGTTAAATTGTTAGTGATTCTAACTGTCATAGCGCCAGTTCGAATCACACGTTCTTCACTATCATCGCAAACGCCATAAGTGCCTTCAGTAGTTAAGCCAATATATAAGGCGGGCACATCAGCGGAGCAGTTGAGTATTACCCCTATCGACGAGTACTTCCTATACTTAGCATACAAGTACCTCGAAAGCATGCAGAACAGCGAGAACGTAATTGTACGGGAGTCTTGCGTTATTGACCCTTCTCGCCCTCTCGATCTCTTCAGATCCGACCACCACAATTTCTTCTTCAGTACAAACGTGAACAAAGCACCCTTCCCAGCAACATTCCCCTCTATAATAAAGGATTCCTGGACCTATCCCATAGGGTATACTGCTGACACTACACACACGCACGCATAATAGAAGACAGCACGAATTCACATACACATCGACCAAAGCGCAGGTTATCAGGCGCCGAAGATGTGATCTGCATTTACTACCGCACTCAAGACCCTCCATTCAAGTAGTTAGAGAACATTTGAAGTAACCCACTATCCTTAGAGCGAGACTGGTCTATGTAATTGGTGGCCTCTGCGATAAGGAAGTGAAAAAACGCTTGAAGAAGGCATCTGCGCCGACTGAAGCAAGCGGTGGAAACGTGCAAATCCAGCCAAAGCAAAATTCGCACACAGACGTAAGCAGGGTTTCGGGGCAGATCAATGTTGAATCACCCAATAATAATTTGTTTACAATTGGCCCGAGGGGGAGGAAGAGCGATTTTAGGTTGGAGGGGGAAGAGGCTACAAAAGGTGAAACTGGGAAGACCAATATTATGACAAGAAGGAGACCACGCCCGGACGCTATAATAATATCCAAAACCGGGGAAAAAACATATGCGGATATACTGAAGTTCATGAAGGCCAAGCCCGAGCTAAGTGAGCTCGGAAATAGCGTAAATAAAGTTCGAAAGACAGCAAAAGGGGAATTGCTGCTAGAACTGAAACGCCGTCCAGAGGCCACCACCGAGACACTGAAAGCAAAGGTACAACAAGTACTAAAGGATGATGCTAATGTCAAAACAGTGTCACAGGAAATCACGGTTGAGTGTCGTGATTTAGATGAGGTGACCACTGTGGAGGAAATCCTGACAGCGATCGCTATAGAGTTTCCTGCGTTTGACGCGATCCCAAAGGAAGCGGTAAAGAGCTTAAGAAGAAAACCAGATGGCACGCTGGCTGCCATGATCCGCTTACCAAGAGAAAAGGCTAGCACGTTGCTGGCTACAGGTTTCCTACGGGTTGGATGGGTGAGATGCAGACTTCGAGAACACATCGCACCCACACGATGTTTCAGATGTTGGCAATACGGTCATGTGGCGAAATCCTGCAAATCCGAAGAAGATCGTTCGGAAAACTGTTTGAAATGCGGAGAAAAAGGCCACAAAGCAATGTGTTGTAAAGCACAACCCAAATGCATGCTCTGCGAATCAGGATGCGAAGGCGGTAACCACCACTCAACAGGGAGTTACAAATGCCGAGCATTTAAAAACGCGATGTCCAATCTTCTCAATAAAAATGGACAGGTTTAAGTGCATTCAAATCAGCTTAAACCATTGTGGAGCCACACAAGATCTCCTTTCCGAAACGGTTAAGGAATATGGTGCCGACGTGGTACTCATCAATGAGCAGTACACGATGCCTGGCACTGGTATTATTACATGGGAGGAACACAGCAACGAAACAGTGGCCATCTGGACAACTGGAAATTCCCCATGGAATGCAGAAGTGTCCAATGGGTGGAAGGAATTGCCTATGCTAAGATCAGAGGAATTCATTTCTACTGCTGCCAAGTTGGGAAATAGAATATTTCAAATGCTTTTTGGGCAGGATAACACAAGAAGCTAGAGATAAGAGCCTTCTTATAGTTGCTGGAGATTTCAACGCTTGGGCAGTAGAATGGGGAAGCACAAGGACCAACAGTAGAGGCCAGGCACTACTTGAAGCCTTCGCAGTCCTAAATGTGGTGTTACTTAATGATGGTGTTAATGACACCTTCATAAACGAGAGAGGCCGGTCCAAAACTGACATCACATTTGCCAGCTCCATGTTGGCAAGAAGTATGGAGTGGCGAGTTTTGGACACCTACACCCATAGTGACCACCAAGCCGTCATGTACGAAATATTACCGTACAGGGGATTCATCACTGGCAAATTAGCGAAGAAAGCCCAGAAAAATGGGTGGAAAGAGAAGGACCTCGATTATATACTGGAAGACCAAAGCAAGGAGTTTGACGCAGATGCCGATGCGTACAGGCAGGCTGGAAAAGTCATGAAGTGGCTAACTACTGCATGTGATGCTTCTATGCCACGAAAAAGACAACCAGAAGGGGCTATCAAACCAGTGTATTGGTGGAACTCAGAAATCGCCCATGTGCGATCGGAGTGCAACAGGTTAAGACGCTTGCAACAAAGAGCAAGAAACCGTAACACCTACCCACAGTTGCATGCGGAATTCGTCAACAAACGGGAAGAGTTGAGGAATGTGATCCGCAAAAGTAAATTTGACGCCTTCTGCTCTCTAAGGAATGAATTAAATAACAACCCATGAGGCAGCGCTTACAGGATAGTTATGAAAAGACTACAAAGCAACAGTAGTCAAATGCAAAAAAGGAAATCTGACATGGCCAGAATCGTTGCTGTCCTCTTCCCGCAGTGTGATGGGGTATTGAGAGTGCAAGAGGAGTGGAGGATCACTGAAGCAGAGATACCTCCCGTAACCACCGAAGAGGTACTCTTGGCTACCAGGGTTATCAAAAAAAAAAAAAAAAAAAAAAAAAACAAGACCCCGGTACTGGATGGTATACCTAACGCTGTAGTGAAGACTGCTCTAACAAAAAAGCCGGAAGTCTTCAGCAGTCTCTTCACAACCTGTTTTCAAACAGGACAATTTCCTAAACGATGGAAAAAACAGCGGCTCGTGCTTATACCAAAAGGTGTCAAGAATTCAGAAGAGCCGTCGTCTTATCGCCCGTTGTGCATGCTGGACACAACAGGAAAACTGCTTGAGCGAGTAATTGCCACTCGCCTGGAAGAATTCACTGAGGGCACATCGGGGCTCTCTGTATCGCAGTATGGGTTCTGGAAAGATAGATCAACCGGAAAGGCACTATCTGTGGTGTGCGACATCACTTGCAATGCGATAGCTGGAGCATGATGGCTAGGTGGTACCAAAAAATATTGCGCGGTGGTGACGCTTGATGTTAAAAATGATTTTAACTCAGTGAATTGGAATCGTATTCTAGAAGCGTTGGGCGATCCTCGGATAGAAGTCTGCTCTATAATACTGATGAGGGACCACAGGAATATAAAATAACAGCGGGTGTACCTCAGGGATCTGTATTAGGTCCGCTGTTATGGAATATCATGTATGATGGTGTGCTCAGAGTCAATGTACCAGAAGGGGTTAGAATTATTGGGTACGCAGATTATTTGGCAATAGTAGCCGTCGCTAAACATCTAGATGACTTGGAGAATATTTGCTCCCAAGCAATCCAGAGCATTAAATGCTGGCCGGACTGAAACTAGCTGGACATAAGACGGAGGCAGTTTTAATAAGCAGCGGCAAGAAAGTTGAACACCTTGATTTGGAAATAGGAGGACAAATAATTAGATCCAGTCTTTATATTAATTACCTTGGTGTTATACTCGACAACAGGTTGAGCTTCAAGGAACACCTGAGGAAAACGAGTGAAAAAACGGCAAGAGAATGCAAAGTTTTGGCGAGACTGCTACCCAATGTTGGAGGACCCCGGCCCTACATAAGGAAACTCATAACCAGTGTCAACACCTCCACTATAACGTATGCAGCTGACTGAACTCAGCGCATAGACTGGCATCACTAAGAGTATGCTGTGCATTTCGAACGGTATCCGAAGATGCCATAAATATTTTGGCCGGGACGACACCACTTGACATTGCAGCTAAAGAAAACGCTGCATTGCATAAGGTCTCCCAAGAGAATCGTCGGAGAATGCGGCCACAATTATAGCTCTCAAGAGAATGGCAACGAAGGTGGGATTCTTCCACCAAAGGAAGATGGACACACATCATGATACCTGATATAGAAACATGGGTGAAAAGAAAATATGGCGAGCTGAATTACTACTTGACTCAGCTAATATCAGGACATGGATGCTTTCGGCAATATTTGCACAACTATAAACATGTGAATCACCCATACTGCTTGTATTGCGAGGGCAAAATATAAAATGCGGAACACGTACTCACAGAGTGCGCGAGATTCGAGACCGCACGAACGATTTCGGAGAGACATACGAGACGGACAGTTACTCCGGCTGGAGTAATAGAATACATGCTGAGTTCAAAACAGGCATGGTCCGTAACAGATGGTATTCTCTGTGAAATGATGCAGCAGTTGCGACGTGACGAGCGGAGTAACAGGTAAACTCCGTCCCGCCCCGCCATGGAGTATCTAAAAGAAGGTTCCACGGGGATCAACGGTAATATAAGCCTGGCGGGAGGTGGTTTTAGTCGGTAAAAACCTGGTATACCTCTGGATCGGTCTAGAGGTATCTTTTGAAGATGTCCACCTTCCTACCGGAACCAAAAAAAAAAAAAACTATCCTTACAGCTCCCTCCCTTTCTTTACCAGACATCTTGAGACCGAGCCCAAGATCCTCACGGAGGTGGAACATCTGTCCTTGTCTCGCCAAAGTCGGCCTCTGGCCACCCCATTTTTTTTGTTTTTGTGAGCAGTTGAGTTGCCACGGGACTCCTCGTTGTAAAGAGACCAATAACAGACATAGCGCACGTAATTTACTGTAGTGTGCCCTATAAAGGTACAATAAAAATCAGTCCATACCAAACAATAAAAGGTGATTAAGCAATAATGGGAACAGATAAAGATACAAAATACACAAATCGTTTGGCCGACTGGCGCCGGGAGTACAATCCACCTGGAAAAGGCAACTGAGACGTCGTCGAAGAGGCGCCGTCTGCAGACCAATAACAGTTTTGGTCTTTTGATCCAGATCTCGGCGGTAAACGAGGATACCAATAACGAGATCCGTTAAAGCAAGGAGAACGCTGCCATCCCCTACGGAGGAATGTCTACTCAACCTGAAATGGGCAGCACCGGACCAGTTGTAAGCGCCACAGGAGAAGAATCTCCAACACGGTTTGGATTAGATGGATGGCGATTACCTTAAAGTAAATGATCGAATTACCTCATTTCAACGGTGCTAGCGAAGAGTGGCTGGCTTTCAGGAGATCGTTTCAAGATACAGCTGTGGGATCACACACGCGCAGAATTTGGCGTGTCTTTGGAGAGCTCTCCAGCGAGGGGCGAAAAAAGCAGTATTGCCGTGGACTCACAAGAGGTGATGAAGGGACTGGAGACTCACTTTGGAAGGCCGGGAGCGTTAGTCCTGGCAGCACCAACAAAATTAACGGGACTGCCTCGAGTCACAGAGGATCCGATTGGGATTGGAGTCTTTGCCGGCCGGGTGACGAACTCCGTGGTCCCCATCAGGACGCCGGGTAAGCACCAGTATTTGAACTCACCTGAGATGGTAAGAGAACTGACTAACAAAATGCCATAATCATTGAGGTCCAGGTGATTCATGTACCACCACAGCCATCGAAGGGAGGAATTGAGGGTTTGCAGCGACTTTGTGAGAATGGAGGCAGACATGTGCGGTGATGTCGCCTCACCCGAAGTATCTTGAGGGCCGAGGAGAAATTACCGTCAACATACATCTTCCCAAGGAGGGCGCGACTCGGGAAAGAGAGCAATCCATGCCATTCTATAAAGTGGCACACCTACGAACAGAAGCAAATCAGAGTGCCCAGTTTGTTTTAAAGAACACGACGTATCCAAATGCCCTATAGTTGAGGGTGCCAGTATTGGCCAGAAATGGGATCTGGCGAAAAAGACAAAGCCTTGCTTTAAATGTCTCCGCTTCAAACATCGAAGTTCGATGAACAGTTTGCTAAAAAACTGGTATGCAGAAAAGGCGCCGGCGAACACAACCCCAGGAAGAATCTTTTATCTCCCACACTTCGTATTACAACACCCGACAAGGAAGAAGCCGCGAATAGTACTCGACGCAGCAGTCAAAGTTGACGGAGAGAGCCTTAACGACGCACTACTCCCCAGACCAGACCTCCTCCAATCGATCTTGGGGGTGCTAGTCAGATTCAGTGAAAGACCAATCGCTATCGTCGCTGACATTAAGGAAATATTCCTCCAAATCGAGAGGCACGAGGCCGACCGCGACTGCTTAAGGATTCTTTGGCCCGACGGAGACACGGAGAGCAAGCCTGAAGAATGACGTCCGTAGTGTTCGGAAGCACATCATCACCCTCGACTGCAATCTACGTGATGAACAAAAACGCGGAGGAACTCAAGGTGGACATCCGGTAGCAGCGCAAGCTATCCGTGAAAACCACTACATGGATGACTACTTACAGAGTTTCGCGACTATAGAAGAGGTCAGAAATATAGCAAAGGCAGTGGAACAGATCCATGCAAAGGCGGCATGGATCTGTTCAAATTCTTGAAGGAGTAGCCCCAATCAGAAGCATTGGAATTATCAAAGGAAGAAAAGACCCATGGGCTGAAATGGCTAATGACAGAAGACACCCTGGCCAAAAGAGAAGTCAGCAGTGCGGTATTGTTAACCTTTGACCCACTGGGATTTGCAACGCCGTTGCTTATACAGGGGAAAAAGCTGATACAGGATATCTGGCGCGCCAAGATCAGATGGGATGATGAGATCGAGGAACAGAGGATCGCTTGGACCAATTACCTAAAGGAGGCGTCAATCCTTAAAGGACTGAAAATTCCCCGGTGTTTGTTGGGCAGTGGAGGAGGAGGTCAACTGCACACTTTCAGCGACGCCAGCGAAGAAGCGTACGTAGCAGCATTTTATTGGAGAACGGTGGAGCCCTACCGGAGAGTGAGCGTGTCCTTTGTATCTGGTAACGCCCGAGTAACACCGACAAGGTCGATGTTAAAGTAGTACGGCCGTGACGGAGATGGGACGACAATGTTAGGTTTGACCTTGAGGAGATCGGTAAGTAAAACCCTCATCAGACCTATCCTGCTATGTCTCCCAATATGGTTCACGATATCTCCCACAGTAACAAGGATCCCGAAAATGTTTGAAATATAAATGTTTAAATCCTGCACGGGCATACATACTCAATCAATTAATAAAAACTACTCAAACTACACAATAGATTATCTTCCCTCAAAGGTGGAAATTAAATTGTCAGCAAGATCACACGTGCTGCTTCGCCGGCGGTTACACGTGAATCTGTTAAATAAATCCACAATCGAATTATTTAAGAATGACGCAAATAATAAATAAATAAAAATAATGAAATCATAAGTGATTAGTAAATGCGTTCGTATCAAATTAATAGAAATACGAACGTGACAATGAAAAAAGGCCGCAAATATTATTCTCAATATTGGAGCAACTCCTATATGAGATAACTTAACTAATATTCCCAATGCCTCAATTCGCCCATCTCATTATGGACGTTGGCAGTTCATACGTGTCAGGCATCACCTTCACGATAGCTACACCTCGGATCTTGTCACACGAAGGCCAAAGATGTGCTGCCTTTGAAAACCATAAAATATTTATGGCATCATGTATACCATGGAGTCGCTACAGTTCGTGTGATATTTCTGGGTCTTTAGCTTATTGCTTTTTAGTTTTACTCCTTCTGTCGTTCGTTCTGGTATCATCACCAGCAGCACCATCATTGCCGTCGCGATTTTATTCACAGCACATGGTTAATGTATAGGCCGGACAATAAGCAAGTTAATGACTGCCGCCGGAATGCCTCCGTTCTTCTAGCTTGTATGCATCTTGCTGCGGTGAGATGCTTGTTCGCCCCTGGTTTAAGTTGTTAGGTGTGCTTGCCGACTTGCCCAGGCTTCTGCTGAAGATGCCATCATAAAACCATAATTTAGAACATGACTTGAATGGGAAATTTGCAGTTTGGAACACTATGTTGGGTGCACTTTAAAATTCGATGCTTATTATCCTACGAGATGGCTGGATTGATGCGAGCTCAAGAAAAGACTTTTGCTTTGTATGAGAGTTTATTACGAGTGTTTTAATGCACGGAAGCTGAAATGAATCTTAAAAAATATAGGAAACGCAACTGTTAAGCGTTTTATGAGGTTTCAGCCAATTTCTATGATGGTCAGTGAAATGGAACTAAAAAGGCAAGCGGTAACATCTCTCTAGACTTTTCAAAAAATCTGTTTTCTTTTTGTTTTCAGTTTAGAAAATACTATGAACCTTGTAGACCATGAGAAAAACAGTTTAATACTTGCATACATATTTGGGCTGCTTTAATGTGCATTTTTCTTAAAGCATAATTCTCGAAATCGGCTCAAATATAATTCGAATAATTTTTATTTTTTTAATTCAAGTGTTTTACTATATGTTCTAAATAACATCTCGAAGAAGATTTGTTGTAGCAGGATATGAAGTGGACGGGCGACTCCTCATATGAAAGATATTATTTATTAAAAGGGAACTTAATAATGATAGTATAAAGACAATTCAAGTGTTACGTCATGTTGAAGCAAAAGGCGCGTTCGGTCTGGTACAACTGTCAGAAGTAGAGCGAGCGCATTAAGGCGTGAATTCATTTGCCCTTTTACTTGTAATGCCCGGTCCGGCGCTACAATCGCATAGAGCACGCAGCATAGGGCGGCTCCACAACACCCCCCCTCGATTGTAGTGCTAGGTCGATCCTCCGAGGAAACCCCGACGTCGATCAAATCCAGACACTTCCGATGTTTTTCTTTTGTCAATCCCTTCGTGAAAAAATCCGCGGGCGTCTTATCCGAAGGAAAGTGCTTAATATCCAGTCGACCTTCGCGCAAGACATTTCTGACGAAATGTGCCTGATGTCGATGTGTTTCGATCCCGCGTGAAACGTGTGATTCTGGGTTAGTAGTTGTGCCCCTCGGTTGTCGCTCATCCCCAGAACTCTTTCACACTCGAACAGCTTGAGCATCGACAAGAATCCCAGTATGTATAGGGCCTCTCTCGCGGCTTCAGTTAATGCCATGTACTCCGCCTCGGTGGACGAAAGCGCGACGGTGCACTGTTTCCTCGACTCCCAGTTGAAGGCGGCACCACTCAGGTTAAAGACGTATCCAGTATACGACCTTCGATCTACCGGGCACCCAGCCTAATCGGCGTCAACAAACCCTTTCAAGGTTTTCATGCTCTTCGTGTACGTGATTCCGAAGTCGGCGGTCCCCTTCAGATATCATAGGACGCGTTTCACCGCCTTCCAGTGTGCATCGCCCTGACAAGTGTTGAATTGACTGAGACGACTGACAATATGCGAAATGTCCGGTCTTGTGGCAATCGCCAAGTAATTCAGAGCTCCGACCAGCTCGCGATAAGGCCGATTTCCTCCTGGTGATCCTTCTTCTTCAACGTCCTTTTCGAGTCTCGAACCCGATTCAACGGTAGTACTGGCGGTATAACAGTACTCCATCCGGAATCGAGAGAGTAGTTCCCGAACGTAATTTGGTTGAGAAATGGTGATCTGATTTCTGCTCCTGGCGGTTTCGATCCGCAAACAATAGCGAGCTGTTCCCAGATTTCTCGCCTCGAATTCCTGCGACAAACGTATTCGGACGAAATCAAGATCCTTCTGGTCTCGATAGAATATCAAGATTTCGTCAACGTAGACCAGTATTATCAACGGTTCTCCCTTTCGTTTGAGGGGATAAACGCACGGATCCGCGCTCGTCGATGTCATGTTTAATTCTTCGAGTTTCCCATTCAGTTTCTTATGCCATTGTCGACCGGCCTGTTTAAGGCCGTACAAAGCCCTTATCAAACGACATACCTTTTCGCCACCCTGAAGCTGCTTCGGCATTTCCTTGGCGCGGCTCTCGATATCGTATTTGCCTTGTGTCGCGACAATTCTCTTCAAACATCCTGCGAGTAGAGTAAGTCGGGTAATTCCATGTATGTTTCCTCTTCGATCGTACCGTTTAGGTAGGCGGTCGTGATGTCCATCTGATGCACCTTAAGGTCGTGCTTGGCCGCCAGTGCAAGTAGCATGGATCCCAGGCGAGGGATCGGAGCGTAGGTATCGTGAAAATCGATCCCGGGTCGCTACGCGGACCCGCTCGCCACGAGTCGTGCTTTTCTTCTCTCGACCTTGCCGCCCGAGTCGTACTTGCTCCTGAGAACCATTCGACATCCGACCACGTCGCGATTCTTGGGTCGATTCACGATCAGCCATGTATCGTTCTTGATTAAGCATTTGACTTCTTCGACGATGGCGTCCAACCATTCTTCTTTGTCCGGTCCGTTCAATGCTTGCCGATACGAGACCTCCGAGTGAAGACTGGCTAAATTTGCCTCCAGGCCGTCCGAGATGTACGACTCCTCGTCGTCGAGAGTTCGGTCGATCTCATACCCGCTCGATCCGCGAGGATCCTCGCCTTTTTGCATGATTCGATACAATTTTCGCAGGCGACCGGGTCGTCCGGGGAGAATATTTCTAGGTCTGCCCGGAGCTCTTCTAATCGTTTCGGTGATCTCGTCCCTTTCTCCCATCGGGTCGTCGTGTTCCTGCGATTCATTTCTCGATTCCCCGTCGTGGTCCCCACCTAGGTGAGGTTCAAAGAAATTCGGCAGTGATACTCCTTCGGGATTGTGATTCGAATCTCGATTCAGATTTGACGAAGACGATGACGATTCGTTATGCATTTCCATTTTTGTATCGGTATCAGTAAATTTGATGTCTCCCGTCGTGGGTACCCTTCGTTTGTTTGATACCCATACTCGCTAGCCTTGAGTCGATTCGTCGTATCCGAGGAAAATGCGTTTCATACCTCGCGGTTTCAGCTTCCCTTTTCCGGGAGTTTTATCCAACATATATGCTGTCTCTCCGAAAAATCGCATGTTCTTCACGTTCGGGCGTTTTCCGTGCCATAATTCGTAAGGAGTGTTACCTCCTAGCGTCTTCGTAATGCATCGATTTCTTACGAAGTTTGCCGTGGCGATCGCTTCTGCCCAAAACGAGGTTGAGAGCTTCGATTGCGTCAACATGCAACGCGCCATTTCCAAGAGCGTGCGGTTTTTCCTTTCCGCTACTCCATTTAACTGGGAAGTGCATGGCGTCGTGAGTTTTCGCGTAATTCCCTCTCCCTTCAAGAATCTGTCGAATTCTTCGTTCCAGAACTCTCGTCCGTTGTCGGATTGCATACATTTAATTTTTCGTCCTGATTTATTTTCGACGAGAGCCTTGAATTCCTTGAAAAACTTCAAGACGTCGCCTTTCTTTTGCAAAAACCTTACTTCTGTCCAGTGAGGGTAGTCGTCGGTTAGCCTGAGGTAGTACCTTGCTTTGCCCTTTGATTCGTCTCTCATCGGTCCGCATACGTTGACATGGACGATGTCCAATAATTTTCCGCTTCGGTGCGATTTCTTTCCGAAGGGTAGCGCGGTAATCTTCGCTTCCGAACATATCTCGCACGTATTTGTGGTTCCGTCGTCTTCTAGGTCAAGTTCGGCTACTATCCCCCTTTTGCTCATCTCCAAGAGATCGTGCCAGTTAAGGTGGCCGAATCTCTCGTACCAAATGGTTATTAAGGGCTTACGCGTTCCCACCGACAGGGCGCAGATCGATTCTCTTCCGGATTAGCGGAGAAAATAGAGATCTCCTTTCCGATCTGCTACTGCGATCGTAGAACCGTGGTTGTTTTTGATTGTAGACCCTTCGCGTGTGAACGTCATGCTGTTTCCGGCGTCCGTGATCTTCGCGACCGAGACGAGATTGTTCGCAGGTCGAGTACGTGCAGTGCGTTTTCCAGACGTATGAGCCGAGTCGTGTCTCCGTCAGATGCCGCGATTTTTACGGTTCCTTTCGCCTTTACGCCGGTGGAGCCATGATTTGCCAGATTAATTTTTAAATGTCCAGCACTTGCGGTTTGTTCGAATGCGCCCTTGTCGTGGCATAGGTGTGATGTGCATCCACTATCAAGACACCACGTATCGTTTTTCTGAACGTTCCCAGCAAAGCAAGAATCTGCGTCTGTGTGGGAGGTTAGGAAGGAAATGTCTTCTCCGGTGGCGGCTTTTTCTTTGTTTTCGGGATGTTTCGAGTTTCGTTCGGCTCTCTCCGGACAATTTATGGACTTGTGACCGATTCGGCGACATCTATGGTATTTGTATTTGAATGGTCCCTCGGTACGTTGATCGCCCGATTTATCGACGGATTTGTTCGACGCTTTGTATGTAGTCTTTTTCGAATTCGGCATTCCTTTTCTCGCGAACATTGCTTGATCTTCGGCTCGGCTGCGTTGTCTTCTCGTCGCGCTTTCGTCGAGGATTTTAATTTTCAGATGTTCCGGCGTAAGTAACTCGTCTCTCGACTCGATGGTATATCTAAAATTCTCGTAGCTCTCCGGCAGACTGTGTAAAACCATGATCGATTGTAATTCAATGCTGACTTGTGCGGGTAATTCGGATATTTTGTCGACCATATCGGAGAATTCGTCGACGTGTCGTTGTACATCTCTGCCTTCGTTGAGTCAATGATTCATTAGCCGTTTCCACAATGATGCCTTTTTCGCCGGTCCCCTCGATTCGAAAATTGATTCCAGTTTGGACCAAATTTCTCGGCCTGTTTCGCAGTATCTAATTTGCCCGAGTTCGGCGTCGCCAACAGCGAGATACAAATCGGCTTACGCTTTTTCGTCCTCGTCTTTACACGCTTGCAAATTTTCGGCTGCTTCTGGTTTCGGTTTTTCACCGCATGCGTGAGCCCACGTTTTGTTTTTTGCCATAAGTGCCCGCATTCTTAGTCTCCAGGTATCATAATTTTCTCTGATTAGCATTTGTATGCGCATTATGTTCGTAGCTTGACCGTCCATTTTGTTTGCAGTGAGGTTATATTTCCGCGTGTATTTTCCACGTTGTCTTCTCGTCATTTTGATTTCCAATTTCGAATGTCCATACGATGTTATTCTCCTGGGCCCATAACCTGTTGTAGCAGGATATGAAATGAACGGGCGACTCCTCGTATGAAAAATACTATTTATTAAAAGGGAACTTAATAATGATTAGTATAAAGACAATTCAAGTGTTACGTCATGTTGAAGCAAAAGGCGCGTTCGGTCTGGTACAACTGTCAGAAGTAGAGCGAGCGCATTAAGGCGTGAATTCATTTGTCCTTTTACTTGTAATGCCCGGTCCGGCGCTACAATCGCATAGAGCACACACCTTAGGGCGGATCCACAACAAGATTTACTATAAGTTGATTTAAAAATTATTTATTAACAAGTAATTGTCCTGTTTTCGGTTTTGATTATTTAAATACTCACCGACGACACAAGCATGATCATTTCTTAATTCTCCTACGTATGTATTTCTCTAGGTACACTCTTGTAGATTAAGTGATTTGTTTTTGGTCCAGGTTCCAATTTACGTTAGTTCCACAGAGTGCCTAATATTCGAAATGCCTCGAGAGAATTATTCCGTCAGGCCATCCAAGGTGCAGGCAAGTAGAACTATATGGACACGCAGAACCGTGGTGAATATTTGTCAGATGTTTGGTTCCACTTATAATTGCCATTGGTCAATTTATCGAATAAAAACAAATAAGGATTGAAATTGGATAAAAGTTAACTGCTTTATTTAATGTTTTCATCGTATGATCTTAGTGGAACATTGTTTACGGTAAATTTTCAAGCGTCATCGCTGGTCTGACGCACGAAGGCATCGATAGGTCATTTTCGCCATGGCGATCACCACCAATAGATCGACGTTGTTAACCATGACTTGCGACCAGCTAAACAGCTAATCGATGATGGTCCTCTCATTAAATTAATGCTTTGCAAATGTCCAGACCAGAACTCCACCTGTCGTACTAACCTTTCATTTCTTTCTTACTGCTTATTGGGCCTATCAAGGTCATTCGCATTTTGCTTGTACTCAAATTAACAACTTAAATTAGCATGACTTGTTAACCTAATCAACGATGAACCGCTTTATTGGTGTTTCTAACGTTTGGCATAGGTTACTACGACATCCATTCTGACCTCCTATCTATCTGTATATTCATTAGAGCTATCGCTCTAAATAAATATCGCAGAAACATCGAACATTCAATGTTATTTATGAAGAGTAAAATTCTCCTGAAAGCTATACCATGTATAGCTCAAACTGGTCTATTGGTTAATCAATTAGAGAGTGCTATATGACCTACTGTCTCGATTGATTTTTATCTTGAATTTTTATGGTCGAAGCACATGTTCGGATTTTCTGTCCAATTTGGAGATAAATCGGTCTTCGACATAAAACCTATGCCTTTTGTGAGTCAACCAACTGGTCTTGCATAACATTTACAATCTTTTTTGTTTTAATGACAATAAACTCTTGTGCTACCATAGTTCTGTAAAGTCATCGGTTCGTCTTTATTAATTACTTCTACTGTGGTATTAGTGATTGTGGTAAATAAATGTACTCGTTAACATGACTTTCAGCATGTAGCCTCCTTTGATTCACCATTTTGTTATTGAGAGGTATGAGCAAGTGTGGGCAAATAATCAACAACAACTTTTGGGAGCGATTTTTGGAACCTCTTCTTAGACACTTTGAGTTCATTATATGTGTCGGGAGGAGGATTATTGTATAATAGTTTATTTTTTCCATTGAGGAGTTGACAGAAACAACTTGAAGTTTTGAAGTAACACTTTGTTGCCCAACATTGAAAGAACCAGTGGCGATCCATAAATACCCACCTTTTAAATTCCCCGATTGCGACATCGCAAGGTTAATACTACAATAAGTATGGTGTTTTCAAATGATCATATATTGGGTTGTACCATATGAAATGTCCGATTTTGCAGTAAAAATTTACAACCCAATATTATTTTTCCGTAAATTTTTAGTCAAACAAAATAGGATCCGTTGGTATCTATGACGTTCTTTCAACGCGATACAATGTCAAATATTCTTTTAGTAGAAGTGCTGATTTTATGAGGCAATGAAATATTCAAAGGCTTTTACGACCTCTGCTCGGCTCCGGAAGACCTTCTGCCGGCAAAATGAATCCAGATGGTAGTCCGTTGAGGAAATGTCAGGAGAGCAGGGTGGATGCGGAAGAATTTCAAATCCCAACTGCAACAGTTTCTGCACCGTTATTTGTGAGGTATGGGGTCTAGCATTGTCATGCAAAAGGATCGGGCTGTGCCCATTGACCAACGCAGGTTGCTTTTATCCAATTTGTCATGCAATATGTCGATTTTCTCACAATATTTGATAGCGTTTATCGTTTCTCCTGGTTGAAGAAATGATAAGTGGATTGGTCCTTTCGATAAACATACAGGGGGAAATCACGGATTGCTTTCAACCCGGCGAAGGCCAGGACGATACTTGTCCCTGGTCAATCCAAGCTGACAAGCAGTCTCCACGTGACACCCCTAGACAGCTATTTTGGCACCCGTCAAGTAGTGAACCAATGCATGCAGCGACATCCTGAGAAAGGTTGGCGCAAGGCTAATAACCTTGCCCGAAAAAACAATTTTATTATGGACAATTTAACAAGTATCGGATAAGAACCGGATACCGGTGGAGAGACTTGCTAAATAAGGCTAAGACTGGATCCCGGTTGTAGCAAGTACCAATTTGCTTGTAACAAGCCTCGGATATGGACTGGATACATAACGACGACCACGGAGACGAAAATGGCTAAACGATTTGAGAATTTTCCCATGGAACGTCCGGTCACTATACAGAGCTCGAGCTGCACAGCAGCTAGTCGATGCCTTGTCCGAATATAGGGCTAACATAGAGCATTACGAGAAATAAGATGGACGGGGAGTGGTGTTATTAAAAAAAACGAGTATGACATTAATTACAGTTGTCATGCAAAACACCATGTGCTCGGGGTCGGCTTTTTGGTCAGCCAAAACCTGAAACCTGCCATTATTGGCTTTAATGCAATAAAAGAAAGGCTATACATTCTTCGCGTGCGAGGCAAGTTTAAGCACATAAGCCTCATTAACGTTCAGGTAGCTACAGAGGAGCCCCTGACGACAAAACAGAATAATTCTATGAGAACGTCGAACGGCCCAGGATGTGAAAATCGTTCTTGCTGATTTGAATGCCAAAGTAGGTCGGGAGCCGGTTTTCAGGCACTACGCAAGTTCCCATAGTTTGCATGAGAACACTGATGACAATAGACTACGAGTCATCGAACTAGCAGCATCAAAAAACTTGGTCGTTGCGATTACCAGGTTTCCACGTAAAGATATCCACAAAGCCACCTGAGTATCACCTGATGGAGCCACTCGCAACTAAATTGACCACGTGTTGATAGATCGCCGCCACTCCTCGAGCCTGATGACGGTACGAACGTACCGAGGTGCTAACGTCGACACGGAGCATTATCTTGTTGGTACAGTTTTGGAGCGCGGATTGACTTAGGGAGACGTACGTATCTGCGGATCAGATTCGGATTAACACGGCTGCCTCGCGCAATGAGAACTCCAGCAACTCCTTGGTCATGCGTTGAGACTCGCCCCCGAAGAGCTCGACGGAGGGAGAGTAAGTCCTGGGGCCAGAATGCCAGGCGTAGAAGAGAAATGGACACGCCTTAAGAATACTGTCATTAGTACTGCCACCTCCATCTTAGGCAGTAGTCGTAGAGATCGGAACGACTGGTTTGATGATGAGTGCAAACTAGTGACTGAACGTGAGAATGCTGCATGCCAGAGAAATACAAAGAGGTCAGAAGATCTGAAGATATACTACACAGACAAAAGAAAAGTGTCTGAGAAAAAAAACTTTTCTGTGAAATAAAGAAAAGTAGAGAGCGAGGTCCGCACCAGGCGCGGAATTTCTACCAAATAATCCACAGTGTTACGCAGTTCACACCACGCTGCACTTACTGCAAGGACAAAGAGGGTAATCTGATCACTGATCTTGAAGGTATTTTGGAACGATGAGAAGTGCACTTCAATGAATTGCTAAATGGTCAGCTCACAGAAGCATTGAAGGCTCCACCAATACAAGATCAAGACCAAATGCCGCCGCCACCAAGCATTGAGGAAACCACAGATAAAGCTAATGTGTTTGCGAATTTATTTTCCGCGAATTCAAACCTCGACGCCGGTCTTTTGGAACCACCTGTGACCGCGCCGATACTGCCTTCGACACTGCATGTGTAGTTTCGCCCGTGTTTCAACGGCTTCTGCGTGGACTGGGCTGTAAGAATTCAACCAGCCCGGACGAAATACCAGCAATAGTCCTTAAGAAGTGTTCTCCAGAACTGTCGCCGATTCTGGGCAGGCTCTTCCGCTTATCTTATGTACGGACGACATTTCCTACCAGCTGAAAAATCGCCCGAGTGAAGCCAATCCTAAAGAGGGGGAAAAAGTGTCTTCCACAAAATTACTAGCCGATAGCATTGCTGTCTATGTTATCTAAAGTGATGGAGAAGTTCATCAATGCCAAATTAATTAAGTAGTTGGAGTGCAATGGACTTCTGAATGATCGTTAATACGGATTCCGTGGCGAGCGGTCCACGGGAGAGCTTTTGACCCTTATAATCGATATATCTGCGACTAAGGGGAATGGTGACAGAGGTCACATTGGATATCTCCAAGACTTTTGACCGCATCTGGCACGGGGCATTGCCGAGCAAACTTCATTCATACTGACTTTCCCAGCAGCTTTGCGACTGGATGAAGAGCTTCCTCTAAAATCGATCAATCCAGGTTATTGTGGACGACGAGTGTTTCGACATGTATCATGTTTTGCGCATGCTAGTACGCTTATTTCCTCTTTTTCGAGTGATCGGCCGATTAGTGCATCAACGTCGTATCAGCTGAGATGTAACCAGATCGACTCTCTGAATCGGGATCTGGATAAAGTCCTGCAGCAGGGAAGGACCAATCTCATCGACTTCGATTCAAAGAAGACACAATATACAACATTCATAAGGAAAAATGGATCATCGGTTTGATAGGCTCTTGAATCTAGGGAAAGCATAATACTGCTCGGCGTCACGGGCTGTGGAAATGTATCGTGGCATAAATACGTGCCGAACATCGCCAGGTCCGCTTGTGGAAAAGTGAGTTATCGTTTTAGACCCAAGAAATATTTTATTCCGGCACAACTTCTTTTCCTGTATAAATTCCAAATTAGATCAGCGCTCGAATATTGCCGTCATGGTTCGAGCTCTGCGCCTGAACATGCCCTCGATCTACTTGAGAGAGACCTTTTGGAGATGAGCAAAAGGGGGATAGTGTCCGGACTTGACCTAGAAGACGACGGAACCACAAACACGTGCGAGATTTGTTCGGAAGCGAAGATTACTGCGCTACCCTTCGGAAAGAAATCGCACCGAAGCGGAAAATTATTGGATATCGTCTATGCCGACGTATGCGGATCGATTAGAGACAAATCAAGGGGTAAAGCTAGGTACTTCCTCACGCTAACCGCCGACTACTCTCGTTAGACAGAAGTAAGGTTTTTGCAAAAGAAAGGTGACGTCCTGAAGTCAATCAGGACAAAAAATTAAATATATGCAATCCGACAACGGACGAGAGTTCGTAACGAAGAATTCGACAGATTCTTGAAGCGAGCGGGAATTGCGCGAAAACTCACGACTCCATACACTCCCCAGTTAAATGGAGTAGCAGAAAGGAAAAACCGCACGCTCTTGGAAATGGCGCGTTGCATGTTGGCGCAATCGAAGCTCTCAACCTCGTTTTGGGCAGAAGCGATCGCCCCGGCAAACTTCGTAAGAAATCGATGCATTACGAAGACGCTAGGAGTTAAAACTCCTTACGAATTAACGCCCGAACGTGAAGAACATGCGAACTTTCGGAGAGACAGCATATATGTTAGATGAAACTCCCGGAAAGGGGAAGCTGGAACCGCAAGGTATGAAATGCATTTTCCTCGGATACGACGAATCGACTCAAGGCTATCGAGTATGGGTATCAAACAAACGAAGGGTAACCACGACACGAGACATCAAATTTACTGATACCGATACAAAAATGGAAATACATAACCAATCGTCATCGTCTTCGTCAAATCTGAATCGAGATTCGAATCACAATCCCAAAGGAGTATCATTGCCGAATTTCTTTGAACATCACCTAGGTGGGGACCACGACGGGGAATCGAGAAATGAATCGCAGGAACACGACGACCCGACGGGAGAGAGGGACGAGATCACCGAAACGATTAGAAGACCTTCGGGCAGACCTAGAAATATTCTCACCGGACGACCCGGTCGCCCGCGAAAATTGTACCGAATCATGCAAAAAGACGAGGATCCTCGCAGATCGAGTGGGAATGAGATCGACCGAACTCTCGACGACGAGGAGTCGTACATCTCGGACGGCTTGGGGGCAAATTTAGCTAGTCTTCACTCGGAGGTCCCGTATCGGCAGGCATTGAACGGACCGGACAAAGAAGAATGGTTGGACGCCATCGTCGAAGAAGTCAAATGCTTAATCAAGAACGATACATGGCTGATCGAGAATCGATCCAAGAATCGCGACGTGGTCGGATGTCGAATGGTTCTCAGGAAAAAGTACGACTCGGGCAGCAAGGTCGAGAGAAGAAAAGCACGACTCGTGGCGAGGGGGTCCGCGCTGCGACCCGGGATCGATTTTCACGATACCTACGCTCCGGTCGCTCGCCTGGGATCCATGCTACTTGCACTGGCGGCCAAGCACGACCTTAAGGTGCATCAGATGGACATCACGACCGCCTACCTAAACGGTACGATCGAAGAGGAAACATACATGGAATTACCCGACTTACTCGCAGGATGTTTGAAGAGAATTGTCGCGACACAAGGCAAATACGATATCGAGAGCCGCGCCAAGGAAATGCCGAAACAGCTTCAGGGTGGCGAAAAGGTATGTCGTTTGATAAGGGCTCTGTACGGCCTTAAACAGGCCGGTCGGCAATGGCATAAGAAACTGAATGGGAAACTCGAAGAATTAAACATGACACCGACGAGCGCGGATCCGTGCGTTTATCGCCTCAAACGAGGGGGAGAACCGTTGATAATACTGGTCTACGTTGACGACATCTTGATATTCTATCGAGAC
This sequence comes from Microdon myrmicae, assembly GCA_963931805.1. NCBI lineage: Eukaryota > Metazoa > Arthropoda > Insecta > Diptera > Syrphidae > Microdon > Microdon myrmicae. The sequence continues at coordinate 173,558,312 of OZ007497.1, read as the reverse complement.
CAGAAGGATCTTGATTTCGTACGAAAAGGTTTGTCGCAGGAATTCGAGGCGAGAAATCTGGGAACAGCTCGCTATTGTTTGGGGATCGAAGTCGCCAGGAGCAGAAATCAGATTACCATTTCTTAACCAAATTACGTTCGGGAACTACTCTCTCGATTCCGGATGGAGTATTGTAACTCCGTCAGTACTCTCGTTGAATCGGGTTCGAGGCTCGAAAAGGACGTTGAAGAAGAAGGATCACCAGGAGGAAATCGGCCTTATCGCGAGCTGGTCGGAGCTCTGAATTACTTGGCGATTGCCACAAGACCGGACATTTCGCATATTGTCAGTTGTCTCAGTCAATTCAACACTTGTCACGGCGATGCACACTAGAAGGCGGCGAAACGTGTCCTGAGATATCTGAAGGGGACCGCCGACTTCGGAATCACGTACACGAAGAGTATGAAAACCTTGAAAGGGTTTGTTGACGCCGATTGGGCTGGGTGCCCGGTAGATCGAAGGTCGTATACTGGATACGTCTTTAACCTGAGTGGTGCCGCCATCAGCTGGGAGCCGAGGAAACAGCGAACCGTTGCGCATTCGTCCACCGAGGCGGAGTACATGGCATTAACTGAAGCCGAGAGAGATGCCCTATACATACAGGGATTCTTGTCGGAGCTCATCTGTTCGAGTGTGAAAGAGTTTTGGCGGATGTATGTCTTTGTCCTTAGGTCGGGTATGGATGACTGCGGTGTTCCGCCGAACAGGTCCGCAGTAGAAGGAATTAAACACCGGAACACAGAGACGATGACACCAATAAAACACGACGAACGTTTTGTGTATACATCCTATTTTATTATTGGTGCTTTTGCTTTGGTTTGACTTAGATTTTCTGGACAATATGTAGCAATTACGAGTGTATTATTTCAATTGCGCACACACGACTTTCTTTTTTGACACGATATGATGGATTATTTATCCCAGGGTTACTGTTGGTGCACACAACGATATTTTACTCGACACTACTCCGGATGAATGTCGCAAGCCGACTCCTCAATTCGACGGTATTCGCTGAGCTTCTCGATATGGACTACTCGTCGCGTTGACGATCGAAAATGGGACTTGTCGTCTCGTTGATGATCTAACTTAGACTCTTATCTCAATTCAAGAAATAAACCTGATACAGATCGTATCTATATCTGCACAGAGAATTTTCCCATTAGCTCTGCTAGCAGAATTTCCGAATCTCTGTTAGCAGCATGTTATTAATGCCCATGTGTAATTAGATTCCTGAAAAGCCAGCGGTGGTGGTGATAGCATTTCCTCTCACGGTCTTCTGTTTGCGCGGCACATCTGTCGCGCAAAACGGAGATGATTGTTAGGACGTACAGTCCGTGGGTTTGTTTGCCTTTTATAAACACACACCGAAATCCATTAGATCCTTCTGAGGGTGTGGAATACAGAAGGGGCCGTGGGATCAGAGTCGTCCCTTTGTAGGTTTTAAACTCATACAATTTTCGAATTATCTCGTTGAGATAATTACGGTTGCCTGCAATTTGGTAGCGGATAGGCGAAATGCTTTATTGCATGAGGGTGCCGTTTTCTTTGTTTGCCGATGGATTTGGTGGTCTTTGTGTCAGACCACCCGCACGTGCATCCGTTAGTCGGCTAATTTGCTGGTGATAGCAATTCACTGTATCGATACCCGGAATTGTCGGTTCGATGAGGTGTTCCTGGGCTCAGGCAGAATGTCTGGCATTCTCATGAATTGCTGTTAGGAACAGGATGAATGTATGGCTTTTGTTTCAGGCAAGAGGAACTATAATTGTTGAGTTTGACATTAAAAGCTTTGGGGACGTTCAGTTCCTTGCTTTTTGGTGTCGGGCTCAACGTTGGCTGCGAGTTGCAGGCCCTAAGGTGGGACTTTGGGACACGTGCTTGTGGGGCGCGTGCAACGTTTTCAGAGTAGATATTTCCTTGAAGAGTAGGAACCTCACCTGGGTGGAATTGTGCGTTCGTAGAACGCTACAGAGTTCTAGTGATGAACGACAACCGAGGGGCACAACTGCTGACCCAGAATAACATGTTTCACGCGAGATCGAAACGAATCGACATCAGGCACCATTTCGTCAGAGACGTCTTGCGCGAAGGTCGACTGGATATTAAGCACTTTCTTTCGGATATGACGTCCGCGGATTTTCTCACGAAGGATAGCCTGGATAGCTACTTTGGCACCCTCCAAGTTGTGAACCAATGCATGCAGCGATATCCTGAGAAAGGTTGGCGCAAGGCTCATAACCTTGCCCGGAAAAACGAATCATTATGGACAATTTAATAATTTAATAAATAAGGCCAAGACCGGATCCCTGTTGTAGTGCTATCTGGACCTTGGTGTTTTTCCTATTTTTCCTGATTTATTTATTTTTTATAGTTTATTCTCTTAGTTTCCATATTAAATTTAATAGTATAGCCTAAGTAAAAATTAAACACAAAATTATAATAATAATAAAGAAATAATAATAATAAATTGCAGATCCTAAATATTACTTAAAATAAACAGGGTTTTATTTTTACTGTGCTGTTGTAATTCATTTGTTGCTTCGCCACATTTGTAATGTAATATAATGTATTACGTAGTTGTCGTACGCCGAACGGCATTATTTGTTGAATGTAGAAAAAGAAAAAAAATTAATAATTTAGATTGCACGTGAAAATCCAACAAATTGTTGCTAAAAATGTCAAACACTTTCTGTATTTTTATAATAAACGGCTTTTTAATTGAATAACAAAGCTGAAGGGCGAGTTGGTGGTTTACGCAGGGTCAACCCGAAAAGGAATCACATAACCATATCAAAGCAGTATTTGGGCACAATTATGTGCAGTTTTAGTGGATTTTTATGGAGGTATGTAGCTTTGGATAGAATCGGAATCTGTAATCTAATGAATTCTCCCCGTTGAAAAAAAAAAAAATTCCGCCATTGGTCTTGGTGTTAAATTCACAGGACGTAGATAAAAATTAAGAAAGTCCTGTCATTTAAGCCAAATCAAAGGAGCCATATAAGACCGACCAACAACCAAAAGTATTGCGGATTAAAAATTACCAGCGATACATGGTCAGTCAGAGTTGGCCCACTCTGTATGACTTGCTCTGCTCAATTCGCAGAAACTTTTGTACTTGACAAGTGTGTAACGAATTTTATGCCATACTGTACACGACGACCTTAACAAACGTGTTACAAAGTTTCATTATTTCCTGATTCGCGAGACGAGCGACTGCCGTCAAATAATGTCGCTGAACGACAACCAATCATGTTGAGGTATTTTAAAAAAAGACGCTACTGCCGATGAGGAAGTCAAAACTATAGCGTGACAGATACACGCACACAGCGGAGTTTATCAGCATCTTTAGACTCAGCACCCTGAAGGGAAATGATAAAAATAATATGAATATTGTTTTTATTTTATTTTTTATTTATATCACTTGATCGCAGAGCAGGGCGCACCGCGATCAGCAGTAGGAATTGAGGAGCTGTGGAACAGCGATGCCCTGGCCTGGATGGCTTTTGCTCTCTCTCGTGCTCATATTTATAGTTTGTTTAGATCGTTTTTGGTTTACCTCATGAAGGCTTCAGTTTTGTTTTGTATCTTATCTTAGTTATTGGATAGGTTGAACTTGCCGGTACACATATAGAATATCTGGTCGAGCTGGTTTGAAGCAAAAATGTCGTGCTTTGGTGTTTTGCATTTGACACGGCATTATGTAGGCGTCGTCTGTCGGTCGTCGGTCGTCGGTCGTCGGTCGTCGTTTGCCGTCCATCGCGGTGATCTTTTATTTTTCATTTCTGATCGGTCGTCTTGTCCTTTCGTTTTTGTTGTTGTTGTTTTTTTTTTTAACTTTTCTTCTTCTTCTTCAAAATTTTTTTACTGCAGATAAATGTCAGGTAAATGCGAACATACAACTGGCCGTGATTTTAAGCAGTGCTCTTGATGGGAGTGTAGCTGCAGCCACTGTGATTTCTAACAACAATATTTGCAGCCGTTAGCCCGTTAAGCCGCCTTTTCAGCGGGAAAGACGTCAACTTTAGCCCCACCGCAAGAGATAAGCTCTCTGTTGTCTACTTGTGCAAGTATCTGGGTTTCTGAGTGTACTTCGACCGCCTTATTCCATCTTCATTTCTAGCACTCGGAGGTTCGCATTGAATTCAGATATTTGCCAAAAGGTTACGAGATTATTTATATGTAGGCGGAAGAGGGCACGTGGGCTGTAAGGGTCATGAAGGCTGCGGGACCATCGGAGGCAACGGGATAATATAACATGGCGGTATACACACAGATACATATGCTACCCACAGACTTGTGGAATGTTATAGTTAACTGTCGTACTGACGTCGTGTCGGTTAGCTCCTTCCACTTTTACCCAAGCTATTCGACATTTGAGTCGGCCTTTGGGGTCTGATTATCAGCACAGCGTTATTTATTTTTATTATGAATTTTTATTTTACTTTATCGAATAGATAGATAGACGAACGAGTCGCAAAGTATTAGTATAAGAGTGGGTTGTTCGGGGCGTGCCGAGGCACGGGATGCCGCACAGATATTACAGAAACCGGTGAAACGCTACCCGGGTAGGGTTTAAAGAGTCACATGATGTCAAATGATCTGCGCGTCGTATCATTAAGTTTTATATTCCTTTGGTTTGCTTTTGCATAATAAACCAAACGATTGACAGATATGAATAGCGTGTTAAGGAGAGAGTGAAGTCAAAACGGAGCGGAATCAGAGCAGGTTGACAAATAAATGATACAAATGTATCGTTCACTTGACAGACTTTTGATTTGTGATCTGTTCCGAGCTGTGGTAACGTTGGCGACAGCATCAAGGACGATCGCAAACTAACAGAATGCCAGCTAAGAGGTGTTATTAAGACGATATTGACAGTTTTATGGTAGGAGCGCCAAGTGTTTGGTGTTCGTGGGCATGTAGGCGCACAAGTGAGTTTATGGAATGTTTATTGTCGCAAAATACAGGTCGAAGGACGTAATAAATGTCTATTGAATGTGACATAAAAGCCGTTAGTCGGATTGAAATGTTTGTTGTGAGATCTGACATGTGATCTGTCAGACAGCTTTTAAATACTTAATCAGTAGGAAAGAAAATGTGTTCAATATTTGACAAGAATGCTTTTGAATGGCTAGACGCATACAAGTTGATTTACTGAATTTTAAATGGCTGCGATCTAAATATTATTTTCATATTTTTGCTGTGAGTGGGGAATACAAACGGGTTTTGCTGTTGCTCTTATGTGTCAATTCCATTTTTCTTAAATTATTATTTATATAGTACTGTTCAATTATTAACTAGACAAAATTATCTTTATTTCTCCCACGCGTGTGCGTGTGCTGGATCTGGTTTGACGTGTGGATATCGTACCCAGTGTTAACTTTAAGTAATACACTAAGTACACTGAGTGCAATCAATGAATGTATCGCAAATTTTATATCTGATTTGGCTTCTAGTTAGGTTATAGCTACAGTTGTTACACAAAAAATTGCAACCCTCAAATATGTATACATTGGGGACACCGCCACAGCAATTGGATTTACTTAATGTGCATTTTTAGAATACACCAAATTATGCATAAAGTCTGAAATGCATAAGTAGAAAAATCACAGAATACAGATAGCTATATCTGGAAAATTTGTATGATGGCACAATAGGGTATATGGAACAAATAATGCTGGAACAAAATAGTCAATAACGACACCAATAATTTCTCTGGTATCGTTGACAACCCATAAGACACTTGTGTAAACACGAGTTGCTTGGGATCCAGTAGTATAAAAAAGGGCAGTGTAAACATTCGCTCAAATCATGGATAAACAAACAATATCATGCTGCAGAGTCGTATCGAATGCTTGTCGAAGCTTATGGTGATCATGCTCTATCGGAAGCAACATGCAAAAGATGGTTTAAGCGGTTCACAGATAATGATTTTGATGTGCGAAATGAAGAACGTGGAAGACCACCAAAAACGTTTGAAGACGCCGAATTGCAAGCAATATTGGATCAAGATGACACTTTAAGTCAAAAACAAATGGCACAAATGTGTTGTAATCCAGCGCCGTACTTCCTCGTTAGAGGGAAGAGCGTGGACCTTATATTTTTATTATTTAATCTATTAATATTAATTAAAACTCAGGATTCTTCTTTTATTCTTCTTTGCGAATTTAATAATTTTAATTCTTTATTCACCATTCTTTATTTCTATTCTAATAACTTCTTCTCTATTAATCTATTCTTTTTCTCTCTGTATCTTTTTCTCTGAACTGTATATTCTTTTCTGAACTTCTTTTTGTCTGAACTGATCTTCTCCGAACTCAACTCTTTTCTCAACTGTCTTTACAATGAATTTTTCTTCTTCTTATACAACTTAGTGTTCTAATTTACTGTAGATTATTACTTGAACAAAATCAATTTTATCAAAGTATTACTTAATCTACTGTGACTTTTAATTTTGAACAAATTTTGAACGAAAATCAAAGAGCTATGTTTTGAATGAAAAAAGGGGCATGTTATGAAAAAAGGGGCATGTATGAAGTGTACTGAAACTGCTTTGATATAGAATATTGTGGGTTTATTAAGGATATATATTAAGTGAGAATGTTAGATATGTTAAGAGAATGTTTTAAGGATGTGTTAGATAAATAATGAGATTAAGTGTTTAAGTTAATAATCATAAGGACAGTAGTATTCTGGAATACTACAAATGTTAAATATTGCACAACAAACGATTTCTAAGCTATGGGGAAGATCCAAAAGTGTGGAAACTGAGTGCCCCATGAATTGAATGACGGGCAGTTGGAAAAGCGAAACACCACATGTGGAACGTTGCTTTTACGACACGAAAGGAAGTCAGTATTGCATCGAATTGTGACTGGTGATGAAAAATGGATTTATTTTAAAAATCCTAAACGCAAACAATCATGGGTACATCCAGGAGAAGCGTCAACATCGACTGCAAAGCCTGATCGGTTCGGAAAAAAGACAATGCTCTATGTTTGGTGGGATCCGATGCGGGTGGTGTATCATGAACTTCTAAAACCTGGCGAAACTGTTGGTGCGCAGCGCAACGCTACCGACAACAAATGATAAATTTGCCCCATGTGTTGCTCGAAAAACGACCAGAATGGGCCACAAGACACGGAAAGGTAATTTTGTTGCATGATAATGATCCGAGTCATACAGCAAAACCCGTCAAAGAAACAATAAAAGCTCTCGGCAGGGAAGTGTTACCTCATCCGCTATATTCGCTCCTTCCGACGACCATTTGTTTTCATAGATGGGACACGCATTGGCTGAGCACCAATTAAATTCCTACGGAGAAGTCGAAAATTGGGTCTCCGAATAGTTTGCCTCAAAAGACGACCGGTTTTATTGGCGTGGTATCCACAAATTGCCAGAAAGGTGGTCGAGATGTGTAGAAAGCAATGGCCAATACTTCGAATAAAATGTTTTTTACTTTCCCATTTAAAACTAGTGTTTTATTTAAAAAAAAAAAAAAAAAAAAAACGCTGACTTCATACCGGTACACCTGGTATATTGCGATTCATGCATTTTAACCCTTATGTCAATGACCGGGTACCCGGGTACCCATTTCGATTTTTTAAAATGTCAATTTGAAAGTAAAAAAAAATTTTTTTTCATTGAAATTTCGTAATTATCATTCAGAAACGTTTGAATGGAGATGATCTAAGACATGGGACCGAAATTCGTCTACTAGGCCGAGCAATCGTGAAATTGCGACGAAATGATTACTGTCGGTTAAGTTGGTCATTGACATTAGGGTTAAAGGGTGTTAAGATTGCGTCAGTATATAGGGTGCCATCCGTAAAGAGTCAGAAGGAAAGAAGAATTAAAAATTGTATTCATACATAATCCTAAAACGCCTGCGGAAGTGGTCATTTTTTAAAAGTCGATTTGGCTTTTAAAATAGTTTAAAAAAGTGGCAGTTTAACTGCTGTAAGGTAATAGGTACTGAAGATTTGGTTTTCCATTTTCGGGTTTACTACCACCAGTGGCGAGGGACGCCTTGCGAGGGGAATGTGAGAGACAGATCCTATCGTAATAGGTGTGCAAATAGAAGCTCGACGTTTTGGTGAAATTCAACTTGGTTGCAAATGATACTTACACAAAGATTGATTGATATTGCTTTGTGAGAAACTTCTAATTGCTCTGTAAGCTCTTCTTGAGATTGTCTTGGATTTTCATAGAGTAAAACTTGAAGTTTTTTGCCGTCAATTCTTTTTACCGCACCTGGACGTAGAGCGTCTGTAAGACTAAAATTTCCTGAATGAATCACCGAATGTTCACTCAAAGTCGAATTAATCAGTTCCATAGCTTGAGCAGTTTTTTTTTATTTCCAGTTGAAAACAGAATAGAATGCAATGGCGTAAATGTTGCTTATCCATCTCTTATACAACTGATGTACATGAAATGCTGTCATTGTGTGTAAATGTTGCTTACTGACATCCATCTCTTATACAACTGTTGCACACGGAATGGCAACTTGTAAATGACTTGTAAATGCCATCAGAACAGCAATGACTAGGTTACATATATTCTAAATGGCGAGACAATTGGGTGCGTTTAAGTGTGTTTTTAAACTCCAACTCCAGAGCCGAGAATGTACTGGTACACCTACTATTTTCCAACATGACTTGTGGTTTTAGTCTTCAAGTTTTCTTTTTTATAAACTTTTTTCACAACTCTTGCTTCCGAGATCGTTTTTTTTGTTGTGTGTGTTAGCCATCGCCTTCCATCTATTGGCTACGCTTACATACATCAATATCTATCTCTTTCTCTATAATTAACAAATATATACAGTTATTTATAATCCTTATCCTATTTTGACAATGCTTATAATAATATAAATATGTGTAGATGTCCTCGCATTTCGGGATATTTTATTATTGCTTGGTTGCTTATTAATCCAGTTTAATTTAATTTATATATTTATATTCTTATTATTTTTCTAGGTTAATTAATTAATTAAGCCATTAAGTTATTTATTTATTCATTTATTACTTTTTCTATGTTAATTAATTAATGAAGTCATTAAATTATTTATTTATTTATTTATATATTTATTTATTACTTTTTCTATGTTAATTAATTAATTACTTAATTAAGTTATTTTTTTATTAATAATTTTTTTTTTAAAATAAATAAATACAATACACTTAGTTAAACGGTTGCTGGGTGTCTGCCTTCTTAGTGCTTGTTTGGGCGGTGACCGCTTTGTTGTAGTATGGCGGTAAGAGCTCCTCAGTTTATGGAGTAAGTCGTCTGTTTGTTCCTCCTATTGAAATTGGTTAATGGGAGGGTCCCCAGTCGTTATTGACATGTTTGTCAAGTTCTTGAAAATACATTTTACACTATCGGACATATTTGGGATTTTGGTTAGTATTGCTCTAGTTATATAGTTCATTATTAGGGACTTTAGCGCTCATGTAGACTTGTCTGTAACAAGATCTTGTGGCGGTTCCGCCAAACCTCACGGTTCACTTTCCTGAAAAACCCCCATAAATTCCACCCAATCATAATTTCAGTAATGCAATCGCATTAGCATCTTAAATGCTCCACGCATTAAAGCAATCAAATCTTTAACCTAAAAGTCCCTGTAAGAGAAAAACTTACCTTTCATGCATCCCTTCGCATACAATTCCCCGTAAGATTTCTTGCTCAACTTATCAGGAATTCCAAACCAATTTGGCAGCTTCGGTGCCAGGCAAATTCCCCTAGACGAATTCCTAATAACAAAGGATTTGATTTACATACTATGTTACCTTCACCAGAGACCATAAACATTACGCTGTCTATTTTTCAGCTTCGCCATGGATATGATAAATCTCTTAACGTATACATTGGCTGGCGACCTACACCCAAGAAACCAAAACAAATATACGCATCTCGCGTCTCTTGGCGCCAATCAATCCTACAGCATAAGCAAATGCAAATAGGAATTCAATACCCTACCCTTACCAGTGATGCCATACACACCATTTCCCGGTAATCTAGCTAAAACCCATTAGCACATTTCCACATTGCATTGCCACCTATTTAATCATTATGGAAAATTTAACAAGCCTCAGGACTTGCTAAATAAGGCCAAGACCTGTTCCCGGTTGTAGTGCCGATGATGATGATGATTGCCGCCTATTTATTTAGCCGCAATGCACATCTCAGACAAAGACCCAAACTTCCCTTTGTCTTTTCATATTTCGGGATCTGCTTCTCATCAGCAGCGGCAAGAGCAAACAGAAAACCAATTATCATCCAAGCAGATTCGGTTTGTTTGCTTTACCGAATTCGCATCTAATGAATGCACATTTTCCCTTTTTTTGTCTCAGATTCGTTCCCATGGCTTTGTGTATGAAAAAACCAATGTGATTTTCACTCACACACACACATATATTGCCAAGTCTTTCTTCCTTGTTTTTACGACGAGAGAAACACTTTCTCTCTCGAGAAAACTCACCCCCGGTTGCGAAGTGGGCCTGCATCGAGCAGAGCAACGCTGAGTCCATTTCCATCAGCCGACCAGCACGGTCGTTGTCGCTCCCACTCCTCGACGCGCGCCGAGGACACGTTCACCCGAGTCGAGTAATAACCCTCAGTCGTGTTTTAATAGTTTACCTTTTTAATTTAACGCTTGCTAATTAACTCGATTAAGTGTGCCCTCAAACAAACTGTTTCCTGTATGGTGTTTTTATTCTATTTTCCGAGGCATTGTGTCGTGAGTTATTCGCGTATTTTTAACATTACTACTGTTCATTTTCGGCACCCCATACGCAAACTAAAAACATAGTAAACTACTATAGGACATCTGCCCAATGTAATGCGTTTATGAATATAATTATTTTACAATGAAGTACACCTAGTTCATTTCGGGATATACCGCGGTCTGAATAAACGAATCAAGTATATTACAAGCGTGTTTTATTTTCTGTGTTGGATGTGGTGAACAGTTTTTCTTCTCTTGGAGTTTGCGGCGGAACTTCTTTAGTGATGATGGGGAGTGGAAGTTAACCGAGTAGTTCCTCCCCACAATCTCAACGATAGATCTAAGTATGATTGTCTCAATGTTGCTTACCACCGTAGGCGAAATTGTGAACCATATAGGAAACCCGTAAGCCAGAATTGGTCTGGTATTCTTTTACTCATTGTCGGTAGAGTGTATCTTTTTGGTTAAGGTTTGTGGAATTGCTTTGTTCCTCAATAGCGGTGCTAATAAGTGGTTCACATGTTTACCCTTTTTTACAATACGTGCGTGCTCGTTAGCAAATTATTGAAACGTATCCCCAGGTAAAAGATGCTGTGGCGATTATGCGAACCAAACATATGTAGAGCTAAATAGCACTATTCTCAGCAAAAGCGGCCATACATCCTAGTGCCTTCCGTATCACGTATCCACAGATATGTGGGCCGTAATCCTCAGACACAGTATCACAAAACGGATTTGTTTGGCGAAATTCCATGCGATAACAATACGGCCAATGTTTATAATCTTTCCTTGAGCCAATGCCAGTTGGGTTTTTCTTGTAGGAACAGAAAGATGAACATTAAACAAAAACCTAACACCATTCCTGCAATGAGACACAACCCATGCAAGACTCCCCCCTTGAAGATCAGCAAACAATATCGCAGCCAAAGATACCGACTCCGGCCGAGGTAATTTACCCTTGATAATTAATTAAACATGGATAAGGTATCTAAAAGGTATACCTCAGAAATATGAAAACTCTAACAATGCTCGGCGTATCTTCGGCCACACAGGCAGTATCGTTTGCGTCTGTGTGTGTAGGTGCACCCGCCCATTATTTTTACGAACGGGGTGAATGCGAGGAGGAAGATAGGTTGTGATTTCGAAAAGATGAAGTCTCTGGAAGAGAGAGGATTCCAGGAGATGACACTCTTATCGAGTACTTCAGAGCGAACAGACGTTCTTCAGGATCTGTCCAGAACTGAAAATAAACAGGCTGGATTACTTCCAAACACCATACATGCGAAAGGGCAAACAAAAACCACACAACTGGGACCGGTGGCGTAGCCGAGCTAGTGCGGTTATGAACTTTTGGGCTTCTACAATAAGTTGTAAGTGATGCGTCGTAGAATGGCGTTTCCTGAAATTAAGCTGAGCCTGTACATTTGTGAACAATATCATTTTCCAGTATTTTTGCTATCTTGGAGTAAAATTGGCCAAAGAGTCGCTGTTTCGAAGCTTCTTTTTTGGGTTCATGGATTATTTTCGCTTGTTTTCAACTTTTAGCCAAGCACCCATTCTTGAGGTAGTCGTTGAATAATGTTATTAATTGTCGAAGCCGGGAGGTTTTTGATAAACTAGTTAGTCAGATCACCCGGTTCTACTGATTTATATATTGTTAATTGGCAAACTGCAACTGTTTTTGACAATATAATTTTTCAGATCACCCGGCGATTTCTCGGGCTTTAATAGAGGCAACTTCTTTTTTACTGGTGCGACTTTGAGGATAGTCTGGATTTAAGTTCCTTGTATTAAATGCCACTAAATGTGTGTTTTTGTTTGTCTTTTTGCTCGACTAACCCAGTGACTTTCACTTCAACTCCGTTTTTTAGACCCATGTTAATCTGGGTAAATCATCTCAACCCAGTGTTAACGCAGTGTCGCCGCTATCTGCTGAGGATCATTCCGTGTAGAATTTTCCGGTTGAAGTTTATTTATTGGGGCATCTTTTATTTTATTTTTTTTGATTCTCAAGAATCTACTTACTTTCTTAAAAGTTAGGTAGGGGAGGGGGAGTTAATTAGGGAAAGTGGTTCTGTAGCCATTCGTTTACCCAAGCTGTTACTTGGTTTCTAATTATGAATTTAAATAGGACTATCTTCATCAGTAGATCTTTAGAAGTCTTCGAAGTTTGGTTACGGTAATATATTTCGGGCGTTTCTGACAGATTACTATTTATTGGCCTGTAGGACCCCGAGAGTTCATGACCTCACCTCACTTGTCGAGTCGGTGTTTTCTTGATGATTTCTTCCCTTATAGCAGTGTCGGCTCATCACACTTACGCTTACCGGGTTTTTTGTATGTTTGTTGTGTTTATAGTTTTCATTCATTTTGGTTTGTTCCCATGAGTCTTGGCGTTTCAAATAGCCCACCATATTAGAGTTCCATTATGATATGGTAAGATCTACTTACTGGTCTGATTAGAACCTGGTGTCCGACATGCGCCGTTATAATACAGTCGGTATCCCCTGACTGCAACCCATACAATGGGCACGCCGATGCGGAACACCCTGGATTAGAGGTGACAAATATTAAAGCCATTCAGACCTTCCCAGTTCGCTTTTTCGTAGAATAATTCTGTTTCTTTGGGAGTTCAAGACCAGTGCTGCCCTTGGTTTTATAAAACGTTGGCCGAAACAATTATCTAATCTCTACGTTATCCGACCGCTCTACGTAACCTTTGCTCGTCCCCTTCTAGAATATGCTAGTCTGCTCTGGTCCCCTTTTCATTCGTTCCATATTCGCAAAATCGAAAGTGTTCAACATCGTTTTTTCCGTTTAGCCCTCCGAGGATTTTTTTATACTACTCTCAGGAGAGACGAACCTATAGGGCCATTCGATGCCTCGATATGGCACTAAATAACTGTAGTTCTTCTTGAACAGTTGTAGTTTGTAACTCTCGGGAAACACTTGCGCGGGGAGGGAATTCCACAGCTTTCCCACTCTACAAGTAACGAGTTCTCATGCAGAGATGCTCGCACCGTCGGGAGATGTACCGGGAAAATCCTCTGATTCCACCACCATAAACAAACCGCTTCCAAGCAGTTAACCTTATCACTCTTGAAGAGCGCAGAATTCATGCCAACATTCTCGTCATCCACCGCCTACTCCTAGGTTCGATCAATTGCCCAAACCTGTTCTTCTTCTTTACATTTTACACTAGCCCTCGAAGTTTCTGACAGATACACACACAATACACAAGCAAAAAGTGAAGTGCAACGCCGAACGAAAATCGAATAAGCAAAAGCATCAGAGCCGTATACCATATCAATTACATAGCAGTTCCACATCAGTTGAGTGTACTTGAGTTTCGAAATCGAATTCGTACACGCGGTCGTTAGTCTGATGTTTTAATGCTTCGCTTCTCACCCGTTTCATCGTGTGTTCTCAAATCACATTGTTCACTATCCTTGCTAAACGCTACACCCCAATGTGATCTTTATACACAGCACACACTCTCCCATAGTAAACAAGATTTTACTAATGCGGTTTCGACTGCTGCACAGAGCACCCGTCTCACTCGCCTGCTCAGACGTCCTTTCACTCATTCGCTTCTCGCTCCGTCGTTCGCAAAGAAAGTTGATCGTAACAAAGTTACTGGGGAGGGATCAGTGTGGCGTTTCTAACAGATACACACATAGTAAACAAGCAAATAGTAAAGAACAACACAGAAAGACAATCGAATTAGCAAAAACATTAAACCGTATACCGGCGGAGTAGAATCCAATGCCCAAAAAACTCAGAGTCGTCTCTTGTCGTCGAAGGCAAGCCCCAAAGAAAATATACTGTGCATGAACGGAATATCCGTTGAGTGTACTTCAGTTTAGAAATCGAATTCGTGCAGGCGGCAGTGGCCTGCTGTGTTGAGCATTGGTTTAATCTTTTAGTGATTCTAACCGTCATAGCGCCGGTTCGAATCACACGTTCTTCACTATCGTCGAAAACGCCGTATGTTCATGCAACGTGAACTCTTTAGCTTTTTCTGACAGTTATATTTTTGTTATAAAGATAACCGCTGTACGATCTGGAAGATCCTTATATCTTTTCATATGGTGCGAAACTTAGGCAGGGCTAGATTATATTGCGTTGTGAACAGCTACTTCGTCATGGGAGATGTTCGGTTTTGTGGGAGGTTGTAAAATATTGGTACTCCTATCCACGTCATTTCGGCACCGTTCCCCGTCTGTTTCCCTAAAGGATCTATATTTTTGGCTTCAGTTAGGTCTATAGTGGCCTGCAACGTTATTTTTATGTATGAGACTTGGTGGTCAAAAAATAAAGCAATCGCTTTTATCAATTTCTTTTTGATTGAGCAGTTGTGGGGAAACGACGAAGTTAAAGGGTACGTTAAAGCAAGGTGGCTTGTTGCCATATTGGCGATATATGTTGTTTGTGACTGGTCCAATCAGGAAGACAACACTCTTCGGCTGGAGCTTATTGAGAAGTCACTCCAGGGTGAGTGTTAGGTAGGGTCCCATTGCCAAGCCGGACGGTGAAATACCACCCCATGAAGCTATAGGGTGCTCCTCGACAGTATAGTGGATAGTATACCCACCTGTCATGCGGGAGACCGGGGTTCGATTCCCCGTCGGGGAGCCTCTGGCGCAAGACTAATGACATTGCCAGGAAAAAACAAATCATTATGGAAAATTTAACGAGCCTCAGGACTTGCTAAATAAGGCCAAGACCGGTTCCCGGTTGTAGTGCTGATAATGATGATGATGATGAAGCTATAGGGTTCGTGAAATGGTTGGGAGAAATCATTGGGCATTTGTCGGAGCTTGGGTGATGGACCCGGTCGAAAAGATGGCATCTCAGGGGGCTGACTCAGCGCTATAGGTTTGCCTTTCCTGGGAGAAGTAAGAACCAAAGAAAAAAAAAAGTTAAAAGAAAAGGCGTTTGTGTCTTGCGTTTAGGTCGCCACCCATAAATGCCCTGCCAAATTGTAGTATTAAGCTGCGTAGTTCATTTCAGTCTTGTTTAAGAGACTGTGTAGTTATATTGGTGGGAATAAATAGCTACCCTACTAACACTGTTTATTCACCCTTAGGCAGGCGATGGAAAAATGTTAGGAATTTAAGATTCCATTATATCACCTATTTATAGACTTTAATGCCGCCTACGACAGCATAGCCAGGGTAGAAGTATATAATGCCATGAGAGAATTCGGCATTCCAAACAAATTGATACGACTTTGTAGGTTGACCAAGACCAACGTAACTAGTCAAGTAGAAGTAGCGGGATTGCTGTCCAAACCAATAAACATCTATAATGGACTCCGACAAGGGGACGGTCTGACCTGCCTCCTCTTCAACCTGGCGTTGGAGAAAGCAATCCGTGACTCTGGCGTTACAACAAGAGGGACTATTGTCACCAAGTCCAGCCAGATACTTGCATACGCCGATGACATCGACATCATCGGTAGAACCGAATCGGCGGTACAGGAATCCTTCACCCAGATCGAGCAGGTGGCACAAAAACTGGGACTGCAGATTATTGAGGGAAAAAATAAGTACATGGTGGCAACTTCTGCGAAGAGAAGACCTAACGTTGGTCAAACTATCAGGGTAGTGGAGCACGAATTTGAAGTAGTGCAATCCTTTAACTACCCTTGGTCAATAGTATAACAATATGGAAGAAGAAATACGCGAACGGCTGATTAAATCCAACAAAGCCTACTATGGTCTATCAAGGCTCTTTAAATCCCGAAATTTATCCAGAACATCCAAGCTACTACTGTACAAGACCATGGTCTTACCAGTACTCATGTATGGATGCGAGACCTGGGTGCTTAATAAAAGGCACTCTGAACTCTTGGCCGCGTTCGAGAGAAAGGTCTTAAGGAGAATTGTTGGCCCCGTATGTGAGGGAGGACGATTCCGGAGACGCTACAACCATGAGTTGTACGCAATCTACCTTGAAGCTAATATTGTAAGACAAATCAAGCTTGGTAGACTCCGGTGGGCGGGACACCTAGCTCGAATGAGCGAAGAGGAGCCTGCCCGGAAAGACCTTTGTGTGAGGATGTATGGAAGGAGACATCGCGGTAGACCTTGTCTGCGATGGGGGGATGGCGTAGACCAGGATGCCCAGAGCCTGGGAGTGCCAAACTGGATGACATCGGCTCGAAATCGGACCCGGCGGAGAGATTTGTTAAATAAGGCCAAGACCGGTTCCCGGTAGTGGTGCCGATGATGATGATGATGATGACTAACAATGTTTTAGGATAGGCTATTATGATAAATAATGGAACTTTAAGAGGTTCGTCATCGCATAACCGGCCTCGCTCTCGAGGCTGTGCTCACGCTCGACTGGTGACAGCATTTTGTAACATCAGGGGCATCGGTTTTACCAATACGAATGTAAACGCCGACCACCAATATTTGCAAACAACGAAACCTGTTATCCTTGCCCTAACTGAGACCCAGGTCGATTTGTCAACTGATTCGACATATCTTCGTTGCTCAGGATACGACTTACATTCGAGATTCCGTTTTAAGGGCGGAGTCTGCGTTTTCGCGCGGTCCAATCTGGCTTGCCAGAGGATGGAGGCGTTGGAACCCAATAATATGGACATCATATGGTTGAGGGTCGTGCTGAGTAATTCCGTTAAATTTCTTTGTTGTCTTTACCGTTCCCCGAATGACGATCGACCGGCGACATTTTTCGAACAATTTTCACATACCGTCGGCTGGATACAGATCAACCACCCAGCTTCTGAAATTGTTGTCCGTGGCGATTTTAATGTGCACAATTCCGACTGGTTGTTACATTCTAACAGAACCGACGAGGCTGGGAGGCTGGCGGAGATGTTTGCTGTAAGCCACAACTTGACTCAACTCGTGGGGGAGCCAACGCGAGTGCCGGATGCCCGAGGCGATTATGCGAACACCCTGGATCTGTTTTTGACACCCGAACCGAGTATTTCTACCGTAGAGGTTTCTGCGCCACTGGGAAACTCAGATCACTGCTTGGTATCTGTCGCGCAAGCACTTGCATATCAAGCCAATAATCGACCTGGGCAGCTTCGCCATGTATGGAAGTATGGGGCTGCTAACTGGAACGGTTTGCGAGATTTCTTCGCACCCTTTCCATGGTCCAAGGTGTGCTTCGGAAACTCCGGTTGCGCGGATTCGGCCACAGAGATTGTTCTTCTGGGGATGGAGATGTATATTCCACATTCCATCAAACGAAGTTCGTCTGATAAACCTTGGTTTGATAAAAAATGCGAGCAGATTACAGCGGCAAAAATAGAGCTTTTAAACAATGGCGCTCCAATCCCACCGATGTTAACAGAACGAATTTGGTTAGAATCAGAAACGCGTGCAACCAGGCGATTGATACCGCGAAGAAAGCTCACAACGACAGGGTGATCAATAAGCTTCTTCGGTGCCCAACTGATTCGCGCTCCTTCTGGTCAATGGCAAAAGCTGTCCGCGGTAACATCGCATCCTCCTCTTTCCCTCCGTTGGTGACAGACAGCTGGACGTTAGTCACGAATCCAAAGGATAAAGCTAATGTGTTCGCCAATTCAAACCTCGATCCCGGCCTTTTGGACCCACCTGTGATCTCGCCGGTACGGTCTTCGATGCGGGATGTGAGATTTCGTCCGCGCACCATTCAACGCATTCTACGTGAACTGGATTGTGGGAAGGCAACCGGCCCGGAAGGAATACCAGCAGAAGTCCTTAAGAACTGTGCTCCAGAACTATCGCCGGTTCTTGGCAGACTCTTCCGCTTATCTTATACACGGAGGACCTTTCCTGTCTGTTGGGAAATCGCTCGAGTTCAGCCAATCCCAAAAACGGGAAAAAAGTGTCCCACAAAATTACCGTCCAATTGCATTACCGTCTTTTTTATCTAAGGTGATGGAAAAAGTCATCAATACAGAGTTGATTAAGTATTTGGAGTGCAACGGACTTCTGAATGATTGTCAATACGGATTCCGTGGCAGGCGGTCCACGGGAGACCTTTTGACACTTATAACCGATATATGGACATCTGCGATTGAACGGCATGGTGAGTCAAGGGCGGTCGCATTGGACATCTCCAAGGCTTTTGACCGCGTCTGGCACGGGGCATTACTGAGCAAACTTCGTTCATATGGACTTTCCCAACAGCTTTGCGACTGGACGAGGAGCTTCCTCGAGAATCGATCGATCCAGGTTGTTGTGGACGGCGAGTGTTCAGATCTGTATCGTGTCAATTCGGGGGTGCCCCAAGGTTATATTTAGGCTCCAACCTTGTTCTTGCTCCACATAAATGATTTGTTGGAGGCAACGGATAACAAAGTGTTCAGTTTTGCGGATGATAGTACGCTTGTTTCCTCCTTATCGAGTGTTCAGCCGATTGGTGCATCTGCGTCGCATCAGCTGAGATGTAGACAGATTGACACTCTAAATCAGGATCTAGATAGGGTCCTGCAGTGGGGAAGGGCCAATCTCGTCGACTTCAATGCAGCGAAGGCACAATATACAACATTCACAAAGAAAAGCAGATCATCGGTTCCATAGCTGATGATGAATGCCCGGGCCCTCGAGGATGGGGAAACTTTGCAATTGCTCGGCGTTACGGTCTGTGTAACGTGTCGAGTATCGCCAGGTCAGCCTCAGGAAAACTGAGTTATCTCTTTAGACCCAAGAAATATTTTACTCCGGCCCAACTGCTTCTCCTATATAAATCCCAAATTAGACCCGCGCTCGAATATTGCTCTAATGTTTGGAGCTCGGCTCCTAAACATACCCTTGACCGACTTGAGAGCATAGAGAGACGCCCCCTGATCGGGGACTAGGCACTGACGTCGGGACTACAGTCACTATCACAGCGAAGGCGCATAGCCGACCTCTGTCTGTTTTACAGATATTATCACGGGTGCTATTCTTCGGAGATTCATGGTATTGTTCAACGCAATTCGGCTTATAAGCGCTCCACAAGACAATCAGACGGATCGCACTCGTTTGTGGTTCATCTCCCGACGGCGCGAACATCCCTGCATCAGAACTCGTTCCGTTACAGAGCGGGGAAGCTGTGGAACTCCCTTCCCACGCGACTGTTCAAAAAGAACTGCAACAGTTATTTGATGGCATATCGGGGCGCCCACGCGGCACTATAGGTTTGCCTCTCCCGAGAGAAGTCTAATAAAAAAAGAAAGAGCTATGAGCCAATTTTGAGGACCTGGAACCATTGCTCGGTTCTTCGTTTATTGTATTAATTAGGGCTGACCTAAGTGTCTGGTGGCGTGATAGACTAACGATGATCCATGCGCCTGCTTCTTTGGGTTCACTATGTTGGCTTTCTCTGACTTTGTCTGTTTTTGAAAGCTGGTTTGTGCCAGAGATTTTGTTGGGGCTCAGGTTGACAGGGCCGTCTTATCTTTTGAAGCCAATTGTAAGTTGGGTGGAGTTTCCACTTGTTGTTCCGAGTTATTTCCTCCTCGCTTAGGTTTTTCGCAGGCTCGGTCACTTATACTGCTGGGTGTTGATGTGTGGAATTACTTGATTTATTTTGATCGGAAATGCGGAATCCTTTGATATTATTTATTTACACTGAGACGATCGCTTTATGTGTCTATCATAGACGATAATTCTGAATACGGTAGACATCATTACTCGTGACATTATCTTTAACCGGGACTGCACTAAACACAGTCATTAAATTTTATTTGTTTAAAGGACGACGTGATTTCCTTAAGGGCTAGTTTTGAACAAAACATCCACAACCATTCACTTTGGAAGTTAAGAATCGAATCCCTACAGTCGCAAAGTTAGTACTCTAACGATGAGGCAGTAGCAGCAGGAGAGTTTTATTTGGCATTGCAGAGTCAACCGTCATGCCAAAAGTGTCTCATATTTTGAAGAAGCAAAAATGAGTGGATCGTTTTCGAACGAATGATAATGAGGAGTAAAATTCGCTGCTTTTACTGTTTTCACTTATGTTTCGGAAACGTATTGATTCAAGAAGTACTAGCAACATGAAAATGGATGATATATTATTTTCGCGTTGCAATATACACACATTTGCTTTGTGATTTTACAATGCACTCGTGTGGGCAGGAACTTTGCTTGGACTACAAATAGAACATTCCACATTGAGCTTAGGTGGGTATTCGTTATATTAAATGCACCCATATGCGATTTCGTCAGCATCTGGTCAGAGAAATGCTTAGACTTTTCTGAGCCTGTAGTCAAATTTTAGAAAACCCACTCGTGAGAAAGCAGATACAGTTTTTAGTGCATTCGCTAATTTATTATAGAGACAGATGTGTTGCAAAAAAAAACAAACTAATAGTGAACTTAATAAATAAATAAATTGAAGTACCTATAATAATTAATAACCGCATGTGGTTGACATTTGAATTCATAAAAGGATTTTCGTATAATTGAGTAAAACGCGGAATTCCTGTGAGGGTTGCCATATAATAACATAAAACGCGGAAATCCTATCAGGGTAGCCATATAATCAAGTAAAACGTTTTGATATATTTGAAATAAAATAAATTTTAAACCAATTGAAAAAGAGTTTAATTTATTAACTAACTTTTCTTACATACATTTTTTCGGCAATCAAAATATACAAACCGATAGGCAACAGCTTCCTGGTTCCACTTAGCTGTGGGGCTAAGCCTCAATTATTTCAAGATATATCCATGCGATGTGTTAATTTTACCAAGATTAATATGAGCTATCGGCTATTTTTACAGAACAGAAGACTCTTAGGCGTTGCTGATTATATTCCCTGAGGGTACTCTAGTCAGAATTAATTTCATTCATAGTATCCGTGCATGAAATTGGACACCCCGGTCTCAGGCAATCTCTGAGGCTGACTTTCCAAACCACTTCGCCTGCGAAAAAAGGCAATCACAATAAATGAAAGAAAAGAGCAAACAGCTGAACTTAGCTATAACTGGTCAAGAGTCCCACCTTTGCGCCACACTGTAACAAGACAAGACTACGGAAAGGTTAACGATCACATAATTAATGATCTGACATAGGAATTGCTGCGTTGGTACCTTATTTACCAGGAGATATCAGTTCACCCTACGGAACTGTAACAAGTCGTCATTTCTTATGGCAACTTGGACTGTTTATTAGTTTGTTTTTTCTTCTCATTTTCCTTGTTCTGTTGGTCTTCACTGTTGGCGGTGGCGGAGCTGGCCATCACCATCACCGTCGCCGTCGCATGGTCTCACATCATCTTGAGTTTCCAATCCGGTCTAGCGCTTGGATTCCCTTAATTTCTCTCCTTTGACATTCGAATGCGAAACAAGTTCATAACTGAAGTGCATATAAATTGAATATTACCAACAGGTCCACAGGCCGAGATCAAGAGCCAGTCGACGCATCCGTTCTGGCATGTATCTCGACTGAACACACACCGGTGTGTCTGATATCTAAGATATCTGGTGCATTTACGCACAACTTATATGGATTGCTCTGGACCGGTGGCTCGGCTTGACACAGGGCATCCTGATCTCTTAGATGGCCTCAGGTTTGGTTTAGAAAAGGCATCTTTCTTTTTTACCTTGCCTTTTTTTCATCTACTCTGTCGTAGAAGATACACAACTTTAACTTTGCTAATTTATGAATTACTTGTTTGATACTGCTATGGATGCAAAGGCAAGTTAGGATCGGGCGGACATTGACAACAGCGACGACGACGTGGACTACGACGAATAGGACGGCGGCAATGGCGACGACGACGACGACAACGTTAAGATGCCAGGCATGTTACGGAAAATCGAACTAGATTACGACTATTTGGAGCGATTGGCGGTCTTCTTGGACTGGTTTTTCTATTCGCGGTATCATGCAGTTTTGTAGGCCTGCTTTTTTTTACTTAGTCTATTTTTTATTTTTTCTTATTTTTCATTAAGGCATTTGCAATTATTATTGATGTCCACACATGTCGGGCGTAATCGTATTTCTTCCATTAGAGCCAAGAAACGCTCCACGGGTATGTGTAAAACTGGAAAATCGATTAAACCGATTTCACATTTTGTGACTCCGGCAATAGGTCTCGCATCAATCCGGGAGACATTTTCTTGAGGTACATGTATCCTAGTGAATTTCTTATGGCATTGGCTTAGGTGGGCTGTCGTAAATTAAAAACCACCGGGACATTATTAGGTTTACGTTAATTAATTTGGAGACGAGAGTCGAGATATATATCACCGCAACATCAATGTCAATTATTTCTCGGATATTTGTTGAAGATATACTTTTTGCAGAACAAATTTCAACAATCTAAAGTTTGATAAGTTGGAATAATCTTTCAACCCCTTTTTTGTCTGCATGCGGGAATACCACCTGAACTTCTTAGTTTCAACTAATGATTGGTGATCAGTGATCAGCAAAATTTCATTTTCTTTGGCCTTGAAATATATTGGCTCCGAAATCTTTTTATCTTTTTGCGCCATAAAACTCGTGCGTGGGCGCCGAGACAACGAACTGAGAACACAACTTTCGATCTAGTTTTTGAATACTTGTAGCAGGCAGTTTTTTGTTACGCTTGAAGAGGGCTCTAAAGACTACTTATGCAATAACAAGATGAACACATCAAAACAATGTAGCAATGAAAGCAAATATTATAATGTTGCACTCTAGGGACGAATGTTAAACCACTTAGTAGAAGTCATCATGGGAACTCTTCGCATACTATAAAAATTATTGGTACTGGTAGCGTAGCACCTGTGGGTATATTTGATCGCTCTACTTCTGAGGGCTTATCATCTTCGTTGTCTTCTGAGTTGTTAGTAATTATTGCTTTACGGCAAGCTGCACTATTTGTGAATATATTCCAATGTCCTATTATACGACAACAACGTTTTCGAGACAGACTTTTAGGTCGGCTGATTTTTTAATAACTCCCTCCTTGTTGATATTAGGTACAAATGCAACATGTCTGGCTACTGGGAGCGGTTGCGCATCCTTTCCATCCGGATGGAAATTGCGGATGTTTTAATCGTTTTGATACAATTTTTCGTGATTTTTCACATCTTTTTAGCAATATTTATTTTTTGTTGCTAGACAGTTTTAGTTTTGTTGTGGTCAGTTGCGGTTCGAATTATTATTATATATATGCACATATATATATATATATATATATATATATATATATATATATATATATATATATATATATATCATCATCGGCACTACAACCTGGAACCGGTCTTGGCCTTATTTAGCAAGTCCTGAGGCTTGTTAAATTTTTCATAATGATTTTTTTTTCCGGCAAGGTCATTAAGTCTTGCGCCAGAGATATAATATATATATATAACAACCATTTTAGTATAGCTTGCATTTAAAAATGACACTTCTATGATCAAGGATTTGAACATTAATTTTCCAGAAAGAAATTTATTTGTTTAACTATCAGCCAAGTCAGTGTAGGTCTCAGTAAGAATTAGAAGAGTTAGAAGAGCGCGTCAATAAAGTCTTTGGTTGTGTGAGAGAGACTGCTGCGACCGACATCCGCAGTAGTGAGAAGGTAATCACAACTGC
Organism: Microdon myrmicae; assembly: GCA_963931805.1. Lineage (NCBI taxonomy): Eukaryota > Metazoa > Arthropoda > Insecta > Diptera > Syrphidae > Microdon > Microdon myrmicae. The sequence continues at coordinate 173,534,009 of OZ007497.1, read as the reverse complement.
TACCTTTCATGTCGATGGCCTTAAACTGAGCGTTTGTGTTCATTGTTTTTATGTTTATCGAGTGTTATCAATTCAAAAGCCACCAAAAGTGGTGATGGGGGACAAAAAACCAAACCATATTGTTTGCTTAGATAAAACTGATAAGATAACAAAGTTTACTGAAGAAGTTTTTACGTGTTAGACAGCGCACATGGATGAACTTTTATTATAGGCATATTTTACTTTTTTTTCGTGTTTTTTCACTTATTTTTAAGACTAGATAGGGGTTTCAATTTCAGTTTTACAGATCAGCCATTAAAATAGAATAATCTGATGAATATACAAAAAAACCGCGAACACCCTTCTCTTGAAAACACTTAAAAGTGTTGTATTTATGTGCTTATATTTAAAAACTGTACGAATTAATTATTCATATGATTGACAGTCAACTGTTGGAAGCATGAATATCTCTACTTTGTTTCAAATTGTTTAAAATTCGCAGTAAGTTGAATAAATAGTACTATTGGGACATCATAACTCTTTTAGCTTCAACCCAGGCAATCAGAGGACAACTTTGTGCTGTATATCGAAGAAGAGCCTAAATGTTGCCTAAGTGCAACAACCCAATTTTGAGAATTCCCTGTGAGTAGGGCGTTAGAATATACTCACAGCTAAGCCGGCTTGTTGTAAGAGGCGACTAAAGGCCGAGTGGTAGCCGGAGTCCCAACGCCCTGTGCGCCCGATGAAATACCACCCCATCAAGCTTTAGGCTCCGTGAAATGGTCGGGAGAAATCTCTGGCCATCTTTCGAAGCTTGGCTGATGGACCGGTTCGAGAAAAGGTTGGTTAGGTGGTAGTCGGTCCCAAGGTGAGATACCACCCCGTCACGCTGTACATTCCGCGATATCGCCGAGAGAAATCTTCGACGGTGTTTCGGATGTGTGGCTGATGGCCCGGACTGACACGGAAATAAGTCATGATGGTACCTTATGATATAAAGAATTCCGGAAGTAAACTAGTCTCCCACTCGGATCGCCGGGGGGGACTATGTCGGGGGGAACATCATGCAGATATCATGATAAATAATGGAACTTTAAGAGGTTCGTCATCGCATAACCGGGCTCGCTCTCGAGGCTCTGCCCACGCCCGACTGGTGGCGGCGTTTTGTAACATCAGGGGCATCGGTTTCACCAATGCGAACGTAAACGCCGTCCACCAATATTTGCAAACAACGAAACCTGATATCCTTGCCCTAACTGCGACCCATGTCGATTCGTCAACTGATTCGACATATCTTCGTTGCTCAGGATACGACTTACATTCGAGATTCCGTTTTAAGGGCGGAGTCTGCGTCTTAGCGCGGTCCAATCTGACTTGCCAGAGGATGGAGGCGTTGGAACCCAATAATATGGACATCATATGGTTGAGGGTCGTGCTGAGTAATCCCGTTAAATTTCTTTGTTGTCTTTACCGTTCCCTGAATGACGATCGACCGGCGACATTTTTCGAACATCTTTCACATACCGTCGACTCGATACAGATCAACGACCCAGCTTCTGAAATTGTTGTCCTTGGCGATTTTAATGTGCACAATTCCGGCTGCTTGTTACATTCTAACAGAACCGACGAGGATGGGAGGCTGGCGGAGATGTTTGCTGTAAGCCAGAACATAACTCAACTCGTGGGGGAGCCAACCCGAGTGCCGGATGTCCGAGGCGATTATGCGAACACCCTGGATCTGTTTTAGACCTTCGAACCGAGTATCTATACCGTAGAGGTTTCTGCGCCACTGATAAAGTCAGATCACTGCTTGGTATCTGTCGCGCAAGTACTTGCATATCAGCAGATTCGCCATGTATGGAAGTATGGGGCTGCTAACTGGGGCGATTTGCGGGATTTCTTCGCATCCTTTCCATGGTCCGAGGCGTGCTTCGGAAACTCCGATGTTAACGCTTGCGCGGAGTCGGTAACAGAGATTATTCTTCTGGGGATGGAGATGTATATTCCACATTCCATCAAACGAAGTTCGTCTGATAAACCCTGGTTTAATAAAAAAATCGAGCTGATTACAGCGGCAAAAAATAACGCTTTTAAGCAATGGCGCTACAATCCCACCGATGTTAACAGAACGAATTTGGTTAGAATCAGAAACGTGTGTAACCAGACGATTGATACCGCGAAGAAAGCTCAAAACGACAGGGTGATCAATAAGCTCCTTTGGTGCCCAACTGGTTCGCGCTCCTTCTGGTCAATGGCAAAGGCTGTCAGCGGTAACTTCGCATCCTCCTCGTTCCCTCCGTTAGTGACAGACAGCGGGACGTTAGTCACGAATTCAAAGGACAAAGCTAATGTGTTGGCGAATTTATTTTCCGAGAATTCTAACCTCGATCCCGGCCTTTTGGAGCCACCTGTGATCTCGCCGGTACGGTCTTCGATGCGGGATGTGAGATTTCGTCCGCGCATTATTCAACGCATTCTACGTGAACTGGATTGAACGGAATATCAGCAATAGTCCTTAAGAACTGTGCTCCAGAACTATCGCCGGTTCTTGGCAGACTCTTCCGCTTATCTTATGTACGGAGGACCTTTCCTGCCTGCTGGAAAATCGCTCGAGTTCAGCCAATCACACAGACGAGAAAAAAGTGTCTCCCACAAAATTACCGTCCAATTGCATGTTATCTAAGGTGATGGAAAAAGTCATCAATACAGAGTTAGTTAAGTATTTGGAATGTAACGGACTACTAAATGATCGCCAATACGGATTCCGTGGCAGGCGGTCCACGGGAGACCTTTTGACACTTATAACCGATACATGGACATCTGCGATTGAACGGCATGGTGAGTCAAGGGCGGTCGCATTGGATATCTCCAAGGCTTTTGACCGCGTCTGGCACGGGGCATTGCTGAGCAAACTTCGTTCATATGGACTTTCCCAGCAGCTTTGCGACTGGACGAGGAGTGTCGGGGGTGCTGTAGCGTTTCCGCCAAACCCTACGGTCTACTTACCTGAAAAAACCCCCATAACTACTACCCAACTCCCTTAAGTTTGCTAATGCAACGGTATTAGTACCTGTAAATGCTTCACGCATTATATAGATCACCATCTGTAATCATAAAATCCCTATAAAGAAAACTTACCCTTATGCATCCCTTCGCATACAATTTTCCGTAAGATTTCTTTGTTTGCTTATTTGGTATTCTGAACCAATTCGGTATCAGACAAATTCCTGTAAACAAAATAATTCGGATTGCATTCAATGTAACCGTCATGACAGGGACCATAAATATCGCGCCGTCTATTTTCCCAGCCACGTCATATACCTTTTCATACACATTGCCTGGCAACCTTTTTTGTTTGTCTTACCAACAAACAACCCAAGCAGCTGCATATAATTAGCGCAATAGACGCTGAAACCAAATTCTCCAGCATTTCCTAATGCAAATATGAACCCGGTTTCTATTGCAGCCAGAGATGCCATAAACATCCAATTTGCTTTTAGCACCTTTTTCTCCTAACGTCGAAAATAGCGACGAGGCATCGTGTAAACAATGACCCGCATTACCAGCGGCGCATGTGGTCATTTTTCCCTATTGTCCTTGCCGCCTGCCTGTTTTCGAACACATGCAATAACATTAAATCTGTTCGACCGCGCACATATACCACCGCGCCACTAGTTGCACCCTTAAGAGAAAAGTTTTTCTCTCTCTTCCTTTTTTTTTCCTTAGTGAAATCATCTCTGCATGAGATGACGATCATTGAGTCCTTTACCATCCTTTGACCACGCTGGTCACATCACTCCCGCTCTCCGCCACCAGCGGGGACGCGTAAATATACACCCTCGTATGTACCCCGGAGTCGTGTTTGTAGTCACGTTTCATGATATAAGTGTTATGTCGAGTTGTTCAGAAAAAGTTAAATACCGAAACAGTGTATATCCATAGACGACGTAAAATTATTAAATAACTGTTATTATTAAATAAATTACATCAAATAAGAGATTATTCACAACCTTAGATAAACATAGTGTTTTATTTTCACTCCCGCGACTGTGTTTTAATCATATCCGGTGCGAACAGTTTACTTGGTGACAATTTTCGGTGCCATGGCGATATATCTGTCAGCGGCACTTCGTCTTCGTGGTGATCGTTCTTTAGTGCAACGGTGATTAACTTTTGGTTAAGAACTTCGGCGAAATTAGTAGTGGGACGAGGTAGAACACCGTGTCGTACGCCGGCACATCGACCTAGTACTCCACTACAGTGCGCCAGGGTTCTATTTTGGCTCCAACCTTGTTCTTGCTCCACATAAATGATTTGTTGGAGACAACGGATAACAAAGTGTTCAGTTTTGCGGATGATAGTGCGATTGTTTTCTCCTTATCGAGTGTTCGGCCGATTGGTGCATCTGCGTCGCATCAGCTGAGATGCAGACAGATTTACTCTCTGAATCAGGATCTAGATAGGGTCCTGCAGTGGGGATGGGCTAATCTCGTCGACTTCAATGCAGCGAAGACACAATATACAACATTCACAAAGAAAAGTGGATCATCGGTTCCACAGCTCGAGGCTGGGGAAAGTTTGAAATTGCTCGGCGTCACGGTCTGTGGGAATGTATCATGGCATAAACACGTGTCGAACATCGCCGGGTCAGCCTCAGGAAAATTGAACTATCTTTTTAGAGCCAAGAAATATTTTACTCCGGCCCAACTTCTTCTCCTATATAAATCCCAAATTAGACCCGCGCTAGTTAAGGCCGCAGTTATTCATATCTTTGTGGGACTATAGAACATATAGAATTATATAAAAATATGAATCACCCAAGCGGTGATCATTTATTGACACCCAAAAGACGAATCGTCTAATTCCATACAACTTAACGAAAATGCATCACCATCCAAACTACTAGATGTCGCCTCGGATAATCCTAACGAATCGACAGCCAGATAATGGTGGTAGACCGATTCTACTTTTTTTTTCTGCTGGGATACTGAGATGGTGAGCATGGTTCTTTTTTAAGTAACTCACTCCGCTTAGAGACACCGATCGGCATAGCCGCAATTTTTAATACTAAAAATAAGTAGTCCTAAATTTAAGTTAAAGAAATAATAAAGTTATCTTTTTATTAAAAAACCTACAATCGAACTACTTAATTCGCTCGAATATTGCTCTCATGTTTGGAGCTCGGCTCCTAAACATACCCTCGACCTACTTGAGAGCATGCGAAGATGAGCGATCCGCCTGATCGGGGACTCGGCGCTGACGTCGACTGTTCAAAAGGAACTGCAACAGTTGGTGACCGACTTCTAAATGAACTTGTTATTTGCGACTTGGCCATTTCTTCGTTCAGAATTGGTGTTTGATAAATCGAAGGTTTATTTATCGCAGCGATCTATATTATATATACTCGTGTATGGCTGGCTTTAACCACTTCATCTGCGTTTTAAACTAATTGTTTTATGGTGTTTGGTGCTCTGTTTCACTTAACTGCGATATGCTCCTCGGCGATTTGACGAGTAGTTTCCTAACTCACAACCAACCGCCAGCGACAATTTTTGAATCGATTTTTTTTTTTTTTTTTTTTTAATAGACTTCTCTCGGGAGAGGCGAACCTGTAGCACCGAGTCGGCGTCCCGAGATGCCAACAAATAACTGTTGCGGTTCTTTTTGAACAGTTGCAGTTTGTAACGTCTGGAAACAGTCGGGCGGGAATGGAGTTCCACAGCTTTCCCACTTTAAAACGGAACGAGTTCTAATGTAGAGATGTTGACGCAGTCGGGGGATGAACCGCAAAGTGGTGGGATCCGTCGGGTTATCTCGTGGAGCGCATGTAAACCGAATTGCGGGGAACAATACCACACATCTCCGAAGAACAGTACCAGTGATAATATCTGTAAAATAGACAGAGGTCAGCTACACGTCTTCGATATAGCGGCTGTAGTTCCGACGTCTCTGTATGCTCTCAAGTAGGAGCATTTTCATGCTTTCCCCAGATTCGACGGCCTGGCCATTCAGCATCAGCTGTGGAACCGTTGATCTACTTTTCTTTGTGAATGTTGTATACTGTGACCTCGTTGCATTGAAGTCGGCGAGATTGGCCCTTCTCCACTGAAAGACCTTATCCAGATTCCGATTCAGAGAGTCAATCTGTCTACATCTCAGCTGGGGCGACGTCGATGCACTAATCGGCCGATCACTCGAAATAGAGGAAACAATCGCACTATCATTCGCACAACTGAACACTCTGTTATCCGTTGACTCCAACAAATCATTCATGTGAAGCAAAAACAAGGTTGGAGCCAAAATAGAACCTTCAGACCCCAGAATTAACAGGATACAGATCCGAACACTCGCCGTCCACAACAACCCGGATCGATCGATTTTCAAGATAGCTCTTCGTCCTGCCGCAAAGTTGTTGGGAAGGTCCGTATGAACAAAGCTTGCTCAGCAATGCTCCGCATCAGAAGCAGTCAAAAGCTTTGGAGATAACCAATGCGACTGCTCTTGACTCGCCATTCCCCTCACTCCCACATGTTCATATATCAGTTCTAAGGGTCAAAAGGTATCCCATGGACCAGCTGCCACGGAATCCATATTGTCGATCATCCAGAAGCCCGTGCATTCCAAATACTTAATTAATTCTGCATTAATGCCTTTTTCCATCACAATAGACAGCATAGACAATAATGATATTGGCCGGTAATTTTGTGGGAGACACTTTTCCCCTTCTTTGGGATAGGCTGAACTTGAGCCACCTTCCAGCAGGTTGGAAAGGTCCTCCGTGCGTAAGATAAGCGGACGATCCTGCCGAAAATCGGGGACAGTTGTGGAGCATAGACTGCTGCTGGTATTCCGTGCGGGCCGGTTGCCTTCTTACAGTCAACTCCACGTAGAATGCGTAGGTGAAATCTCATATCCCACAACGAAGACCGCATCGGCGCGATCACAGGTGGTTCCAAAAGGCCGGGAACGAGGTTTGAATTCACGGAAACTTAATTTGCAAACACATTAGCTCTATCTTTTGAATTTGTGGGTAGTGTGCCGCTGCCAGTCACTAACGGGGGAAAAGAGGAGGAAGCGAAGTTACTGGTGACAGCCCTTGCCATTGACCAGAGGGGACGCGAACCAGTTGGGCACTCATGGAGTTTAGAGAGATTGTAACGGCAATCAATGGATTTAGACGTTGGCTGCCTGATCTTTACTGAGGGCGGGAAGCAGGGGCCGAAAATGGCTGAAGAGAAAAAAGAAGGGGGGGGGGGGGGGGGGGTGTTGGAAAAGGAAAAGAAGAGAATATTTTGGAAAATGAATGATGCGATGGATTAATAGAATGGAATCTGAGAAAATTGGGATACTTGTCTGCTGGGCGGGAAGCGGGATGAAGCAAACCGAGGAAATATGGAATTTGAGGCATTGCAAAGGGTGAAGTTTGGATTAAGAGAAACGCTATTAGGAGAATGTTGGATCGATCGGCAGCTTCTTAATTTTTCACTGTCAAAATTTACTTGGCCATTGTTGCGAATTCGCCCTTAAAACAACCGGCGAATTCGCAATTAAAAATCTGTGGCACCACCTGAATAAGATATGTGGCACCACCTTAAACAATGTCAGCAATCAGCTGACATTTGTGAATTTTCTGTTGGTTGTCACTTGACAACCATTTTTACTTTTATATTTCTCTTCTTCGTAAATCGCTTGGCGACTCCAGTTCGCAATTTGTAATCTCTAAAACTCTAAGAAATCCGACATAATAAAGACGATATTTCTAATCGAGATAAAGAGCTACATTATTTCAAGTATCGGGAGGTTAAAATTTGGAATCAAGGTAATCTTTTCAATTTACCAATTTATTAAGAGTTAATTCCAGCATAGACCAATTGTTCCGGACGTCATTCCCGCGGAACCAGCATCGGTGCACGGCAAGAGAACGAATCATTGTTCTTAACGCGATTTCTTTAGCCCATCAACACAACCCATTGGTTGGTGGACGATTTGCAGAACGCAAATCAAACATTTTGGTCCTTCGAGCCGGAGCCAGTCATATAAGACGCTCGCGGGACATTCAAGTCCAGACGCCAAGACCCCAAAGATTGTGTGTTTCGATGGTGTTTGTGAAAATGGTTAGTGAATCCAGTGAAAATCTAAATCACAATGAAATGTCGGCACCAAAGTCAGCGCCCAGAAAACAGAACATGAGAGCTGCATTGGCGGAAAACCTCATGGCGATCCAGTTCGCCTCCCAAGAACGGATATCCTGTGCTTATCTCAATCTCGAAAAGAGACAAGCTCCAGAGCGAATGGGAAGACATGATACGGAACCATGAGGAGATAAAACGCCTAGCCAATCCAAAGATGACCCGCGGCCACCGCTACTTCGTGGACAGATTCATCAATCAGGCCAAGAAGATAGTTCGGAACGAGGTCACAAAGTTTATTGAGGCAAAGAACGCTCTCAATGTCGACCGTCCGATAGCATCCAAGACTGCGACGGACACCGTTAGTCAACCATCAAGTCGGTTGCCGCCAATGACGCCACAACAACCTTGGTGGCCAGGAGCTCTATCAACACCTGGCCATCGAATGCCAAGTGACCATTCATTCAGTTTACCATCACGAATGATGCCACCGGACCACCCAACGCATACAGACAACAAAGGTGTGACAACAGACACTGGAAAGTCAGCCAAGGCATGTGCTGCCGAAGTGAAAGAAGTGAAAACTGTAACAGCACCCACCGCTGACACTACACTAAAAAGGAAGGCTGAGTGTAGCACGAAGGTACCACCAGCTGCCAGTGCACCAGCACCAACGAAGAGAGATGACACGAAACCCGATGCACCACAAGAAGGAAAGAAGCCTGATTCAGAGAAACCCGCCGATCAAGGCAATGATCCCAAATCAACGAGACTGCTCGAGGCTCAGCTTGCGCTCGACCCAGTTTCCTCAGTTAAGACAAACAGCGCCGATCAAGGCAATAAAAGACTACCGAGGCTGCTCGAGGCCCAGTTTGCGCTCGAACAAGTCTCCCCAACTACTGTGGACCATGCTGATCAGCTCGACATTAGCTAGGTTCCCTCAGTACAGTTGCCAGAAGTGGCCATCAACCAAGCGGTTAAGGAACCGCACACACTCCTAGTGAAGAAGCACCAGCAGACTTATCACCTGGTCGTTCCTCGTGGGTTGCGAACTTACAACTCCGACCCAGAGGAGCTGGTCCACCTTGAACCAATCCATTTCACGAAGACGCCAGCAACTGTCCCAGCAACAGTAGCCACGCCCAATGTCAGCAGTGACCATGACTAAGGACAGAATCCGTTTAATAGTTAGTCTCATCGGCAACATCCCTTGCAACAGCAACAACTACCGAAGCATCAGCAGAAACATTCACCAGGAAATGGCCTAGGAGCAGGAACTGGCCGAGGAGCAGGCCAAATGCATTTGTCATTAACCAACCAATCGGTGATGTCGATCGACCCAACCAATTGTAATTCGCTGTACTACTCGGATGGAAATCTTTCATCAACCGATGGTTTCGCAGCTACTTCCAATAATAAAGGCAACCAAACCGAGACAGTGGGTGGCCAACCTCGGGCCAACGACAATCATCAAGGACGACGGCTAACATATGTAGCCTCTCCAATGGGGATAGAAGGCCGCAATGCCCCGCTTGGCGGGCGGCGCCCCCTATCATTTAAGAATCCACCAGCATGTCTATCAGTAACCAAGAAGAGACGGTACGTTTTTCAGACCAGTAGGCACTGGGTCCGAACCTGTCATTCCGCCAGGACCCGCGGAAGGTGCCATGGAAGAAGTCACATCAAACTCTACGTTGCGGCCTCACATGCCAAAGGCCACATCCCATCGGTAAGTCTCGTTTCAGTACTTTCGACCACCAGCCATTACGTGGTCATTGATCGTGGGTTGCGAATTTACAACTCTAACTCCAGATCAAATGATCAGTTCTGTGGCAAAAGGTACTGAACATCGACGACGGAACTCTTGTCGTCACCAATCTTTCGACCATCACCAATTCAGGGCGGGCGGCTCTCTACAGACATCCCCATTACCAGAAGTCCACGGCCCTGGGCCTCCGGCCCCTAGAACAAACAGATTCGCCAATGATTGGCGAATGCAGGCGCCAGCAGCCACCACCAAGTCAGCGGAAAAGAAGCCATACCATTCCCAAGTCAGTGAGCATCAACGGCCTGACCGAAGTGCCGCCTGCACAGAGATCAACCCGACCATTGTTCTGTTGCACGTGCCACCACCGAAGCCCCCACGAAGACAATCGCCAGGCATGTTTTGTGAGGCGCACCACTACAACTACGTTTGCGAGGTTTTTCGCTTCCTCACACCTGTTCATCGGAAGTCTGTCCTACGAAAAAGGAAACTGTGTCTATACTTCTTGGGTCGCCACCTCATACGCGACTGCCTCCCCAACAAGGTGTACCGACGATGCAAACGAAAGCATCATACGTTGCTGCATGTGCCGACAGGAACAGCACACACCACAACATCTCGCTTAAAAGTGACCAGTCATGTCATCAGCCCCAACTTGGACGGGCCTCGCGGGTTGCGACGTTACAACTCCGACCCGGGGAAACCGGTCGACCATATGGCTGCTGATTCCAGATCCCATCAGAGAACTAAGAGATCTCCTCAACCCAACATACAAAGATCACGGCTCTCGGTTCGCACTGGTTCACCTCCGGCCCAGAAGTCCCGATTTATTTGTCCAGTTTGCAACTCTTTTCACTACTTAGGCTCATGTGAAGTATTCAAGGCGCTCACTGTGGATCAGCGAAAGTCCCAGGTTTCCCAACGAAAGCTGTGCTTCAACTGCCTGGGTGGACATTTGATGCGTGATTGTCCGTCCACCAAATGATGCCTATAGTGTCAAGGGCGACTTCACATACTTTTACATGCCGGACCAGTGACATCACGGTCATCGCCAGATCTGGGAACCAGATCTAACACCAATGAGATCCGGGGTCATGGAATGTCATCACACACTCGTACCGCCCCACCGCCTCGATCAAATTTATTTGCTACCGCACGTGTCGTTAGTGGGTCGGGCGCACAATGTCGAGTGAATGCCGGGATCCTGGATGAAGAACCTGACGCCCTAGCTCCGCATGACCATCCCCTGGAGCCAGACGATTTGCCAATGATTGGCGAAGGCGGGCGGAATGTTGCGGATTCGCCATTGAAACAACCGGCGACATTTGTGAATTTTCTGTTGGTTGTCACTTGATAACCATTTTTACTTTTATATTTCTCTTCTTCGTAAATCGCTTGGCGACTCCAGTTCGCAATTTGTAATCTCTAAAACTCTAAGAAATCCGACATAATAAAGACGATATTTCTAATCGAGATAAAGAGCTACATTATTTCAAGTATCGGGAGGTTAAAATTTGGAATCAAGGTAATCTTTTCAATTTACCAATTTATTAAGAGTTAATTCCAGCATAGACCAATAGTTTCGGACGTCATTCCCACGGAACCAGCATCGTTGCACGGCAAGAGAACGAATCATTGTTCTTAATGCCATTTCTTTAGCCCATCAACACAACCCATTGGTTGGTGGACGATTTGCAGAACGCAAATCAAACAGCCATAGACAATTTTTGTCGAATTAGTCGAAAGGAGATATTCGAATTAAACACGTTTTAAGCATTAGCGGAAAATTTATAAAATATCAATTGATTAAAAAGTAAAAAAAAAAAAAAAAAAAAAAAACGCACAAATTAAAATATCTCATAAAGTTGTAAAAGTAATTAATGCCAATAATTAAATAAAGTGTATAAGTTGATTTTTAATGTATCAATCAGTCTGCGTTTTTTGTACACAATTTTGCTTCATTGGGGTAAATAATGTTTCCCCAAAACAAATTTAAATTTGTTAGATTAACACTCTTCGAGATATATATATTCCCCAACTTCTATTCTGTACAAATATGACCCGGAATTTTCAATTTCACCGAATTTCAATATTTGTTTTCTAAATTGGTAATAATGTGGCAGAGTTGCGTCAATTTTTGGATAAAGTTATAGATAGACCTGTTGAAAATATTAGTTGGATCACCGTGTATGCGCAAGTTAGAATGTTCAATTTGAAGTAGTTAATATAGATTTTAACATTTTTATATTTGTTTAAAAAAAAATGGCGATGGAGATTTATTACTGGTTGCATTGAGAAGTTAGGGTAGGGAATCCTTTGTCGAATGTAATTTGTTTAGATCTTCATGTGAATATTTTAGTTTAATTTAATGAAGATACCGTAAAAGAAAAATTTAATAAAAATAACAGGATAACACCCAGGATTAATTAAAAGAAAACTGGAAACATTTTAGTCTCAGTTGAAGGCCAGTTAAGTAATATACTTAAATATAAAAGATGTTGCTTGGGTATATATTTCGAAAAAAACTTTAAATGTTTTTAATCAAAGTATATTTTATTCAATTTCGCTCTTTCTATAAAAAGTTTTCGTTTATAATTTTATTCGCAAATTCTTGTACGAGGGTTGCCTTTTATATTTCGGGATTAGAGAACAAAAACAAATATTGATCATCGAAAATCACTTTATTGTTTTTCAAAATATTCCCCATGAAGATCTATACACTTTTGCATGCGTTTGAACCAATTGCCGAAGCACTTTTCCCACTCTGATTGAGGTATCTCCAACACATGCATTCTGAATGCAGCAACAGCTTCTTCAGGTGTCGAAAAACGTTGACCTCTCAGTTTGTTTTTTACGTACGGGAATAAAAAGAAGTCATTCGGTGCCAAGTCAGGACTATACGGCGGATGACCCATCAAATCGATGTTTTGGGTGCTCAAAAATGCAGTTGTCTCAGCCGATGTGTGAGAGCTCGCATCGTCGTGGTGAAGAGTGATCCGTCTTCGGCGGTTGGTTTTCCCGATTTCTTGGAAGACAACTGGCAAACAAATGGTTGTGTACCACTCAGAATTGACTGTTCTGCGTTGTTCTAGTGGTACGGTTGCGACATGTCAAGTTTTTCCGAAAAAACAGGCGACCATTTGCTTGGAAGTGCTTCGTACGCGAACAACTTTTGTTGGATTTGGCTCATCTTGAAACACCCAGACAGTCGACTGCTGTTTACTTTCGGGCTCATACGCGTAAATCCACGATTCATCACCTGTCACGATGTCATAGACGTGTTTCGAAGCACCGCGACCGTATCTTCTGAGTATTTCTTTCGACCAATTGACACGAGCCTTTTTTTGGGCGATTGACAAATTGTGTGGGATCCAACGCGAACAAATTTTTTTGACAGTCAAATGTTTATGCAATATTTAATGTATGCTGGTCCCACTAGCGCCTAAGGTTGTCTCAATCTCACGATAGGTCACATGACGATCTTCCAATATCAGTTCGCGCACAGCATCAATGGTTTTCGGACCAACAACTGATTTTGGACGACCTTCACGAAATTCATCTTGGAGTGAACTACGACCACGATTGAATTCACCATACCATCGATAAACACTGGTCCTTGATGGAGCTTCATCGCCAAAAATTGAATTAAGTTCACCCATGCACTGTTGCTGAGTTAATCCATGCCGAAAGTTGTAAAAACTAATCGCACGAAAATGTTGACGATTTAATTCCATTTTTGGGCCGAGATGAATCTTTTAAGTTACTGTAAACAACACAAATAGCGCTCGTATGTCAAAACGTTCTGAGTGGGTATAACCTCAAAAATTTCCAACTTTACGACAGAGCTGTCATTTGCCGGATTGCAACACTAGGGTTGCCAAATTCCGAAACATAAGAGGCAACCCTCGTAGAATATTCGGGTTTTTCGATAGACGTTCTGTTAGAATATATTAGAAGACTTCTAAATGGTTAAGATTTATGTTTAGTATTTAAAAATTACATTTTCAAGACCCGAACGTCATGCCATCTTCGAAAAATCGTCGTTAACACGACGCTTTAGGTCTAAAAGTCAATCAAGGATTTTATAGCTAAACCTCTACACTGTTGCCATTTAATGGATAGTGAAGAACATTATACTTGTGGGTCGAGAAATACTTTGTCGTCTTGACATCCACTTGTACCACAAATTAATCGACAATTAACTGAATTCGTGCAACTCAGTACCATCAGACTGAGCGGTTTCTTTGGAAGAATCTCTTCGGGATCATTTTGTTGATAGAAGGTCCCACCCGAGAAAATCTTATGTTTAGCCACTTACCTGAGAATATTCTGCGCAGATGTCTATGCTCTCAACGAAGGTGCAAACGTCATCGATGCTCCACGCATTCACTTCTTCGCTTTGGGCCTGACACTGCCTGAGGGCGACAACTGCGGAAGGAACTGGGGTTATATTCGTTGGTCTTGTGGGAACCACTGACATTTCCGTTTTTACAGTAGTTATTGTGGCACTAACTTTTGGTGATTTTACTGGGGTTTGATTAGCTGAACTGAAGGTCTCTAAAGGTTGGTACCTAGTCGGACTCTTTTCGGAGCCCGCACTGGACGTTGACTCAGCCTTGAAACGTTTCGCTGGTGGTGCTGAACTTAGATCTAAAGGTGATGCAGTCATATTTTTCTCTCCAGAACTATTCGCGGATGTGTCTTGAACGGGACTAGATTGACAGGTTTGTGATTGTTGTTGTTGTTGCTGCTGCTGCTGTTGCTGTTGCAATTGCGCAGAATAAAGAAGCGCTGGAGAAGCAAATTGGGCTGCTTGTTGAAGAGCAGCTGTTAGGTTGGGTCCAGGTGATTGTGATGCACTGCTATTCGAGAGTGATGATCTTTTCTGCGCTGCCATTAAGATGTTCTTAATCTCCGCTTCCTTTGCGGCTCTCGCCTGTGAATAGAAAATTTTTAAGTTCTACCTAAGAACTTGCGTGGTTTTTGCTTCCTTTTTTCTTACCAAAGTGACAAGAGCTTGAGTGCTGCTCATATCAATGAGGGGAGGGAAAACTCCTGATGAAAATGGAAGACTTGAAAGAATAGTTTGTACAAAAGGTGGGACGTTTGGGGCGTTCGATGTCAGATTTTGTACACCCTGGGGTGAGTTTCCCGATTCTGTGGGGGATGGTTGATCCTTAAGGCTTCCGCTATTATTAGAACTGCTCGTTGTGGCAGATTTATTTGGTGGGTTGATTTTACTATTCTCAAATAATGTTCCTCGTCGCGATACACTAGAACTGTAAATAACAACAAAAGGTGTTAAATAAACAACAAAATGTTGTGATGCAAAATAGAATTGCTATTAATATGAAAGTATTGTGTGTTCGGTGGTATTAACTTACTCGTTGGAGTTATTATTGTACTTGGCAGCTAAACTACGCATGAAATCCGAGTAGTTCCTGGTGGGGAAATCTGAGCTCCGACTTTGAATGTGGGATAGTAGATTAGTTGAAAGGTTATGGAGTTTAATATCGTTGTTTGAGTGGCTTGTCTGAGGTGGGGTTCCTCGGAATGACGATGGTGTTGCACTCCTCGATCTACAATATCAGTACAAAATTGTTATTCACTTGTGGTTTTGGTTTTAGAGTAGAGGAAACATCAGATAAAGGGAAAAAGGTAGATGGACATTTTTATTTTTTATTTTTATACTACTTTCACAAAATAGGGATACTTTGATATCCGTAAATATCAATGCACAGTGCGACCGAAAGAAGAGAAAGATGATTAAAAGGTTACAAAGGAGTTGTGACATCTTATTGATCTTGAATGCGTGCTAAAAGGGATCACATGATCTAGTGTCATGTTCATGTAGTTTGATTAAAAAACGATTTCTGTGCCTAAAATTGACTTTTAACGCGAAGATTTCTGAACAAATATTTAGGTAGGATGACCAAAATTTCTATAGAATAGCGACGATGGACACACATGGCCTGTTGTTGTATCGCCTTTATAAATATTGTGTTTGTTATAGCGGATCTTCTAGATAATGTTACAATTTTAGTGAAAAACTGTCATACGAGTATACTCACTACACAGCACCTGAAAAGTCGTTGAACGAACTACATCGACCGTCGTTCGTCAACAAAGCAATATTAAAAGTATTATTCGCGTACACGCGTGTATATGTGTTTGTGTGTGTGTGTGTCGTCCTCGCAGAGGAAATAACAATAAAGTGCGGACGTTGTATACACGTTAATCATAAAAGAAAAGAAAAAAAAACGGTGTGGGTGTTTTAGATAGTGCGCGAGTGCACCTGTTTAATAAACAAATATTTAATGCCCAAAACAAGTGATCAATAAACAGGGGGTTCAAGAATCCTACACCCCTGCAACCAGGAGCGCTGTAGCGTGGACCGAGAACCGGTCCGATGATACACGTCAATATGGACGAAGAACAAACTAATTTCAAAAAGGTGCCAAGGAGAAAGCAGATTCGATAGCCGAATCCGCAAGCTAAACGTCGCAAATCTCACAACATTAATAACATGGACACTGTGGGGAAGAAGGTCGCGACGCCAGCATGGGCGAGAGTTCTACTATCACTCCACTCCCGCTAAATCAAAGTTTCGGTGACACAATTCCACAACTGTTACAAGGTCCGCCGATGATAGTTCGCAAAATACCCAAAGGGAGAGATAGACAGAACCAGGATACCACCGCACAGAAATTAAACACATTGGGTTAACGTTCGAATGATTTTTTATTGAAATTATAGTTTACTGAGGTTCTTCTTATTAGGTGTACAACTTTGCTTCCGCCGTTTTTTTCCGAAATTCGACGCTTTATTGTAAAAAACTGGTTATACATTCATGATTCAAAGTATTGTCCATCGCTGGCCACTACCTTTTCCCATTTTTGGGGCAGCATACGAATCCATTTCTACATATTAAAGTAGAAAATTAAAACCTCCCGCAAATGACCACTACATTTTGCAAAACGGCGGAAGCAAAGTTGTACACCTAATATATAAAACATCTTACGGTATTTAATTAGCTTATGGGAAACAAATTCTACTTTCATCGACGATGACACGGATGCGCAAAAATATAAGGCGGTATACACTACTGGTGGTGATTATTCTTCAGGCACAAGAAAGAATTACTTTGGTATTAATCGCCCGCTCACTCGACTCGACTGGTGTACATTTTTGCGTCCCCGGTTGTACCGGGGAGCGGGAGGGCGCGCGACCAGCGTGGTCGGCGGATATAATTTGACTCCGCGATAAACGGCTCGTGCAGAACTGACTCGCTCATGGGGTGAGTTTTCCCGAGAGAGAATGTGTTTCTCTCGTGGTGAAAACAAGGAAGAAGGAGTTGCTAATGTATGTGTATGTGTGAGTGAAGATCACATTGGTTTTTTCATACACAAGGCCATGGGAACGAATCTGAAAACCATAAAAGGAATGATGTGCATCAATGAGATGTGAGTTCGGCTAAGTAAACAAGTCGAATTTCATTGGGTGCTAAATGGGGTTTCTGTTTGTTCAATGCCGCTAGTCATGAGATACAGATCCAGAAATATGGGAAGGCAAAGAGATCGGGTAGATCATTGTCTAAGCTATGCATTGCAGCTGTAACGATAGCCGCAATGCTCATGCACATGGTGCTAATTGATTCTAGCCTATTTACAGGGAAATGGTGTTTATTGCATCGCTGCCAAGGGTAAGTATACCATACCTATTTGCATTTGCTTATGCTGTAGGATTTAATTGGTGCCAAGGGACGCGAGATGCGTATATTTGTTTTGGTCCCTTGGGTGTAGGTTGCCAGCCAATGTGTTTGTATGGTGGTTTATGATACACTTGGTGAAGACGAGAAATAGGCGACGCAATGTTTATGGTCCCTGTTATGATGGTTACGTTGTATGTAAACCAAATCAATTTGTTTTCAGGAACTCGTCTAGGGGGATTTGCCTGGCAACCGAAGGTACCGAATAGATTTTGGTTTTATGCACCTGTATAATGGAAAGAATTCTTGTAGGGAATTTGTATGCGAAGAGATGCATGAAAAGGTAGGAATTTTTTAACAGAGACTTTTAGATTATAAATTTGATAACCTAGATGCGTAAAGCACTTAAGGTGCTAATGCGATTCATCATCATCATCGGCACTACAACCGGGAACCGGTCTTGGCCTTATTTAGCAAGTCCTGGGGCTTGTTAAATTTTCCATAATGGTTTATTTTTTCTGGGCAAGGTCATTAAACTTGCGCGAGAGGCTCCCCAACGGGGAATCGAACCCCGGTCTTCCGGGAGACAGGCGGGTGTACTAACCACTATACTATCGAGGAGCCGGCTAATGCGATTGCATTAGCGAAAGCTTATGCCGATTGGGATGTAGTTATGGGGGTTTTTCAGGTAAGTGGGCCGTGGGGTTTGACGGAACCGGCACACCACTATGAACGGTGTTTGTGGCAGGGAAGATATTCAGTATTCAGGAGCTGGAAACCAATTCAAAGAATTGGAGACCAGCGAAACATTAACAAACACCAGCAATCACCAGCAGAGGTCCTCGATTAACTCATTGCCGAAATTGAGATAAAAAACAAGAACTTGAAAAGTAAATGGAGGAAGTTCATGAATTAACCAGGAAGTTGAGCCAGAAAGAGGTGGGTGGGAGCGAACATACAGGGCAAAGTCTCTGCTTTCAACCCGGCGGAGGCAAGGACGATCCTTGTCCCTGTTCAATCTAAGTTGACATGCAGCCCCCACGTGACACCCCCGGGTAGCTACTTTGACACCTGTCAAGTAGTGAGCCAATGCATTCAGCGACATCCTGAGAAAGGTTGGCGCAAGGCTAATAACCTTGCCCGGAAAAACAAATTTTACAAACAATTTAACAAGTCTCGGATATGGATCGGGTACCGATTGAGAGACTTGCTAAATAAGGCCAAGGCCGAATCCCGGTTGTAGTGCCGACGATGAAGATGATGAGCCAAAAAGAGCAACAACAGAAAAAAGAACAACAGCAGCTGCAAAAACAAAGGCAAAAAGGCCAACAGCTACCATCTAAGATCACTAATACAGGACAAGTAAGAGAAACAGCAGGTACCACATCAAGAGCAAGAAACACACCAACAGCAGCCACTCAGCAAAAACGACAAAGTACTGTGCCATTTCTAACAGATAGACACACA
Source organism: Microdon myrmicae (assembly GCA_963931805.1). Lineage (NCBI taxonomy): Eukaryota > Metazoa > Arthropoda > Insecta > Diptera > Syrphidae > Microdon > Microdon myrmicae. Next base: position 173,514,961 of record OZ007497.1, on the reverse strand, counting down.
ATATACAAGCCAATAGTAAAGAACACCGAAGGAAATTCGAATAAAGCAAAAAGCATCAGAGCCGTGTACCATAGCGATAATATAAGAATTCCACATCAGTTGAGTGTATTTGAGCTTAGAAATCGAATTCGTACACGAGGCAGTAGCCCGATGGTTCAATGATTCACTTCTCACCCGTTTCATCGTGTGTTCAATTCACATTCTTCACTATACTTGCTAAAACGCAACAATCCTCTCGTGTGATCTCACACATAACACATATTCTCCCATAGGTAAACAGAACTTTACTACCCGATCGCGACACTAACTTCGACGTCCTCTCGCTCGGCCATTCCTCGTTCCGCCGTTCGCACACAAAGTTGATCGTAACAAAGTTACTGGGGAGGGAGTAGGGCGGGGTTTCTAACAAACACACACACAGTACAAAAACACAAAAAGAAAATCAAATTAGCACAAACATCAGAGCCGTATACCAAGCAATAGCATAGCAATTTCTCATCAGTTGAGTGTACTTGAGTTTACAAATCGAATTCGTACACGCGGCAGTGGCCTATGTGTTGAGCATTGCTTCCATTTTTAGCAATTATAACCACGCCGTAGCGGCAATTCGAATCACGCGTTCATCACTATCGTCGCAAACACTGTAATTGGTTTTCCTGGCTTGTTCTGTACACAACAGCACACGCTTTCCCATAGTAAACAGGACTTCACTACTACGATCACGACTTCCGCATAGAGCACCAAACATTCGCCTCCCCTAACGTCCTCTCGCTCATTCGCTCGATCGGCCGTTGCTCCGTCGTTCGCACACGAAGTTGATCGTAACAAAGTTACTGAGCTGGGAGTAGTGTGGCGTTTCTAACAGATACACAGACAATATACACGCAAATAATGAAGAACATAATCATCATCATCATCGGCACTACAACCGGGACCCAGTCTTGGCCTTATTTAACAAATCTCTCAATCGGTCACGATTTCGAGCCGATGTCATCTAGTTTGACACTCCCAGGCTCTGGGCGTCCTGGTCTATGCCACCCCTCCACCACAGACAAGGTCTGGGGCGCTGTCTCCTTCCATACATCCTGCCACAAAGGACTTTCCACGCAGGCTCCTCTTCCTCCATTCGAGCTTGATTTTTCTTACACCATTAGCTTCAAGGTCGATTGCGTACAGCTCATGATTCTAGGATCGCCGGAATCGTCCTCCCTCACATACGGGGCCAACAATTCTCCTTAAGACCATCCTCTCGAACGCGGCTGAGAGTTCAGAGTGCCTTTTATTGAGCGTCCAGGTCTCAGATCCATACATGAGCACTGGTAAGACCATGGTCTTGTAGAGTAGTAGCTTGGATGTTCTGGATAAATTTCGGGATTTAAAGAGCCCTGGTAGACCAATAGCGAAGAACACCAAAAGAAAATCCATCAGCCACATACCAATAAATAACATAGCAATTCCTCATCAGTTGAGTGTACTTGGGTTTAGAAATCAAATTCGTATACGCGGCAGTGGCCTGATGCGTTGTGCATTGGTTCCATTGTTAGTGATTCTAACCATCGTATCGTCAGTTCGAATCATACATTCTTCACTATCGTCGCAAACGCTATAACAGTGTTGTGGCCGGGCCATCTGGCGTTTGTCGCTTGTAGTCGCCTTCACTTTAGTCTGCTCTTGAGTCTACGAGGTCTCGGAACCAGCAGAGCTAAATCCGGCATGGCTTATATTTGGCTGACGGTGCTGTGGCCGGGGTTTCCGCCATTTCCGCTTTTGTCAGGGAGTGCCTCCTTGGCCCTTGGGTTTGCTCTTGGTAACCTCCTGCCAACCTTGATTGACTGTGAAGGTCTGTGCGCTCTCGCGTTAACGTATAGTCGTGGCCATTTGGGGGCGTGTTCTGGTCGCTGTTGCTGCAGAATTTCGTGTTTCTTTCCACCTCACCCCGTATCCGCACCTTTCCCACATGTGACCTGCAGAGCCACAAAATTTGGAGGAACATCGAATCATATACACTCTGTGGTTTGATATTGCTGGGTTCCTGGAGGTAGAGGGTTGGTGTGGTCCCGGAAGTGTTTTCTTCTGGGACTCCATCTGCTGGTGTGTTGGCTTATTTTGTGGTGGTTGCCTATTTTGTGGTGGTTGTCTATTTTGTGGTGGTTGTCTATTTGGTGGTGGTGGTCTATTCTATGGTGGCGGTGTATAATGCGCATGGCAATCTTTTATGTCGTTGTCCTTATTCTCTGCAATTTCGGCATAACGGGGAATCTTGCCTTCATAGGCACTCATCGTATAAGTGCCCCCTCTCATTGCAAAACTGCACGTCATGCGCGCGACTGACGAGCGCCTTGGACCTGCGTGGGTTGATTGTGCTAGTAGTGGCCACCGCCGCCCCGTTGTGGTTGCGGGGCTCCAGGTCCTACTGATGGAAACGCAGCCCGTGGTTGGGACGGATGTGGAATAGTCACAGGCTGGGGATGATTTACATGTGTTCCCAGCCAATACTGGAGTTGACATGTAGTCTGGGTAGCGTTGATTGACCTACCAAAAATGTCTCCAGTTGCTTAACCCACGTTGTTAATTTAACAATAATAAAGCTAGATAGACTCCGGTGGGCGGGACACCTAGCTCGAATGAGCGAAGAGGAGCCTGCCCGGAAAGTCATTTGTGGCTGGATGTATGGCAGCGCGGCAGACCTTGGCTGCGATGGAGGGGTGGCGTAGACCAGGACGCCCAGAGCCTGGAAATGGCAAACTGGATGACATCGGCTCGAAATCGGGATCGGTGAAGAGATTTGTTAAATAAGGCCAAGACCGGATCCCGGTTGTAGTGCCGATGACGATGATGAATAACACTTTCGTTTAGCTCTTTAGTAACTTTCGTTTAATCAGTTTTTTCAAAGACGATTAGCGAGGGTAGAAATAAATGGGTAAACGAAGAAAGGAAAAACGAACACCGCTGACGATCGAACAAACATACCTATATAAAAGGGAAGAACAGAAAAACACGAGTCCGAAATCCCAGAGCAAGGATATGTTGGTATACCGGATGAGACCGGTAGCCAACAATATTTATTTTAATTTTTATTTTGTGTTTGTACCTTCGGGGCCGAATTAAAGATCTCTTTGCATTTCTTATATTATTTTATTTAATGCTTTGAAGTTTAGTCTGCTAGGTGGTCGATCACTAACTGCTCGCGAAACCAAAAAGCGCCTCCTTTTTATACTGTGGCAAATCGAGATTTGTCTACAAGTGTTTGTTAATTGGCGAAGCACAAAACTGATTTTTGTGCTTCAAATAGAATTGGGTTTTGGGAATTGAATGAATGGGAAATGAATAGGAAATGGATTATGATTTAACAAGGGTACGTATGGATGAATGGAAGTGGGTATTTAACGAGGGTAAATATTTGAAAATGGGATATTGGGTTAGGGGGTTTTAGGTAAATGGAAAGGTGTAGTGATTTAGAATCACTACAGATACATGAAATGACAAACAGGAAACAATGACCAATATTTGGTTTTTTGTTATTTTAAGTATCAACGTTGAAGTTGGTTCGCGTGAGGTCACAAATTTGTTTTATAAAAAGGGGTATGTCTGTTTAAATCTGTAGTGGTTTTCCTTTCTTTTCACAGAGTACTCGTAGCTTCGGCTTTCTGTCACTTAGATGACGAGTTTGCACCGGGAAAGCATTTCGTTGATGAGACGATGATTGTCGTCCGTGGAAAGTTGATGGTATAGTGTTTTTTTTGTCACTATAAACTGAATAGTATCTTATTTTTATCTTATTTAAGCCAAAAAAAAAGAAAATACATTTTAAAAATTCGACAGTGTCCATACACGCAAACCCTGCTGGAGCCGAATATGCCTATGGGATTGTATTGATCAAACCTTAAAGTGACCTGCATTAAAGTGGTATTTAATATGGAAACAATTTAAGACGCTGCTTAAAACGTAGATAGAAAACTACAAAGAGTAACCTAGAGATCCTTAAAAACCAAAAAAGCATTGCAAGGAGCATAACAAATTCTCGTAGAGCATATCCGTTAAGAAGCCAGAAAATAATCAGTAGCAAACAAGTCTTGAAATCCCACTTACCTTGCTCATTCATACATTAGTCCTACAGGAGATAAAGATAGGCAAGCACTAAGAGGGGTTAACCTTAGCTATTCAAACGTCTTCCATCCCTTCCTCCATAGCACTAATTCTGATTGGCATGCCTTATTGCATTCCCAAATCCCATTACAAAGCATTTATTGCACATGTGACCGAACCGTTCTGACATCAATTTGGCTCCTAGACATTCGCTATTTCATAACTCGAAAGCTTGTTATGTTGCAGCAAATTGCATGCATCACGATATTTTTCGTTGCTGTAGTTTCGGCTCCTGTTTGCCGACTTAGTACTCCCCCGCTTAACGTAATACATCCGAGCAAGAAGCTATGCTTGCACTACCCATATCACATTGCGCCGAGGTGTGTATGTTCAAGTATCCCCGCGGCAAAACTCAAAAAATCATCTGAACCAGCATCAACCCACAGATGCTGTGTTAACTCTGCGAGCTGAGCTGATTCCGAAAGAGGAATCCTTCGCGTGACACGACACTTTTCTGCTGGTTCCTCCAGATTAGCTCAGCTCAGTTGGCACATCATCACCATTAGAAGGACCATAATATACCACCAGATACCAGAGTGTTAGGATACATGCCGAATGTCGTAATGAAATACGTTGGTATACCAAAGATATTCGGAACTGATCTTCGCCAGGCCGTTGCAGCATGGCGACCGACGTCCACCGTCCGAGCCACAATTGTTGATGTCGGTGATCGTTTCCTTTAGTATTATTGCTACTATTTTTATTTTTTAACCATCGACTCGATTCCCGCTTTTTATTTCATTGAGGGAGTTCGTGTCATCAGATTGTCGTGATTTTTGTTTTATTGTTTATTATTGCAAATTGCTGTCTGCTGAATTGAAACAAACAGATCGCATCGTTCGTGGCGCAGACTCGGATACCAGAAAGCGACAAAAGTATCTGTCAGGGCGAAATGTAAAAATTTAATTGGAACGTGGAATTAGCGCGGTTGGCGTTTAGTGAAACGACACGGACTGCAATGAGTCTGTTGTGAAACTCGGAAATTGTGATTTATGATTTATGATTTATGAATGAAATTGTGAATCTATCTCGACGATTGGCAGCACGATTGAGTCCTCAAGTCAGTGAGTTTATGGAGAAGATTACATTGGTCTCTTCTCGGCTTAAATGTCCCATGGTTTATGGTTTATGAATGATATGAACGTTTCTGAGAATTCACGTTAATCTACTACATAGGGGTCTTTGGTGATGAGTATAGATGGTAAGTAGTTCCGTCTAAACTTTAATTCAGTTTTTTTAAATATACGAATGTGGTACTGAATATTGACCCAAATTAAATGGTCGTAGGGATTGACTAAAAATTAATTTAAAACTTGGGCGTGGGAAACTTACAAAGGTGGAGAGACGATAGCTTCCTTTTTTTATTTTAACGCGCGCACATAAGAAGATTTTGAAGTACCCTTACATGTCAGAGCATAGTGCGAGCGGATGGCGAGGAAGCGGATAAAGAAAGGAGGTGTTAATGCATATTGGTCTTGCATGCCTGGACATAACAACGACGAGGAAACACATGATCATATAGAGCATTCAACATTCGTGTGGTTCGGCTAAAGAACGACACTCTATGTTTATTTATGCGCCTGAAGTCCACTTTCAACATGAACTGATGCGCATTCACAGATTGACGGGTATCGCGGGAAAATGTCTGCAGGGGCTGAACGCATTCACCAAGTTCAGTTGAGCAACGGCCATGGTAGAACCTATCGAAAAGAGATAGGCGCCTATGTTCTAATGACGGAATTAAACGACTTACGGTTGGGTCTCCAATAAGTTTCACTGCTCGTTTTTGCAACCTGTCGAGCACATGCAGTGTAGTTTCGGATGTGCCTGACCAAATATGGGAGTTGAACTCCATTTTGGGACGAATATACGCCTTGTAAATAGTGGCCCGGTTGGATGGTGTGTAGTATCTTTTGCACCTCCTAAGGAACCCCATAAATTAGGCTGCACTTTAAGCAGCTTCAAATATGTGGTCATTCCAATTAATAGTCGAATTAATAAACTGCGGGAATGAGGACGCGTTGTGTGTTTGGCAAGTTGATTTCTGAATTAAATAATTTATTTAGCTTAGTTCAAGCGATTTCCTTAAATTGCGAGCTAACCTATTATCTAAGTTAAAAAAAGAGAACAAGAAAACTGGGCTAGCGGGGGATTTAGGCAAGATGGATAGATGATGGTGTAAATGGTAGGACAGGGAAAGGTAGGGTGGTAGGATAGGAAGGTAGGCTGTTGGAATGTATACGGTTGTAAGAGTCTAGACGGTGAGTGGAGGGGTGTCAGGAAGGGTAAGAGAGGAGACACGGTTTGAGACCGAGAGAAGTGAGATTGAAATCAAAGAAGGCGAGGTAAAAGTTTGCCCACCGCAGCATAGGTTAGAGGCCGAAGAAGTGTAATGGGTGGGCAAACAGAAGAGTTAAGGGGTTCCGCAGGTTACGCGAGTTAGTGTAGAGTGTGACGGAGGAGAGCAGGTTTGGGCAGTTGATTAAGCCTGGTAGAAGACGGTGGATGAAAAGGATTTCGGCGTGAATTCTGCGCGCTCTTCAAGTGTGTTAAGGTTAATTAGATGGAGACGGCTTATGTATAGGGTAGAATCGGAGGATTTCCCCAATTCTATCTTCGGAAGGAAAAACGCAAAAACGACGTTGCACGCCTTCGATCCTAGGAATATGGGACGAGTAATAAGGAGACCACACCTGATTGGCGTATTCAAGAAGGGGACGAACAAAGGCTATATAGAGCTATCGGGAAACGTGGGGATTTCAGATTTCTTCCGACCAGCATTTCACAAAACCAAGGACAGACTTGTAGCGATTGTAACAGATACACACGATTCACATGCGAAATAGTGAAGAACACGAACGGAAAATCGAATAAGAAAAATACGTCAGAACCGTATACCAAGCGATAAATAACAAAAAAATAATTCACACCAGTGGAATATAGTCGAGTTTGGAAATCAAATTCTAAACACGGTCAGTGGTCTGGTGTGTAACGCTTAGGTAAAAATTTTTTCGTGATTCGAGCTGTCATAGCGTCAGTTCGAATCACACTATAATTGGTGACCCCGACGTGATCTGTACACACACGCAGCATACACTTCCCATAGTAAAGCAGAACTTCACACACGGTCACGACTTCCGCATAGAGCACAGCCTCCGATGTTTGCTCGTTTCTCTCGTTCGTCCGTCGTCCGCATACGAAACTGATCGTAACGAAGTTACTGCGGCGGGAGTGGTGTAGCGATTGTAACAGATACACACGATTCACAGGCGAAATAGTGAAGAACACGAACGAAAAATCGAATAAGAAAAATACATCAGAACCGTATACCAAGCGATAAATAATAAAAAAATAATTCACACCAGTGGAATATAGTCGAGTTTGGAAATCAAATTCTAAACACCTTCAGTAGCCTGGTGTGTAACGCTCAGGTAAAATTTTTTTCGTGATTCGAGCTGTCATAGCTTCAGTTCGAATCACACGATCTTCTTCACTATTATTTCAAACGCTATAGACTTGGCCCTGAGAATAATGTAGTTAATATGTGGTATGAAGTTAAGCTCCCTATCATATAAGATACCAAGGTCTCGAATCGATGGTACATATGATATCTGTTGGTTGAGTAGGAAATAGGAATCGTTGACGCTCTCTTTCCGTAGTGTGAAGATACTGGACCGCAACAGGAAAGGTACATCAATGAGAGGGCAGTACTTTCGGGGTTATCTAACCGAGTAAAATTCAATGAATTCAGTGCTGTCTCTTGTCGTCAAAGGCGACCCCAAAGTATATATTGGATCGTACCACATAAAATGTCCGATTTTATAGTAAACATTTAAAAGCCAATATTATTTTTCCGTAAATACTTCATCATCATCATCGTCATCACCAGCACTACAACCGGGACGGTCTTGGCCTTGTTTAACAAGTCTGAGGCTTGTTAAATTTTCCATAATAATTTGTTTTTCCGGGCAAGGTTATTAGCCTTGCGCCAAATTTTTATTCAATTAAAATAAGATCCGTTGGAATCTATCACATTCTTCCAACGTGATACAAGCTCAAATAATCCTTTTTAGTAGAAGTGCTGATTTTTTGAGGCAATTAAAAATTCAAAGGATTTTTTGAGCTTTGCTCGGTCCCGAAAGATCTTCTGCCGGCAAAATGAATCCAGAGATTGCGGAAAAAATGGCAGTCCGTTGGGGAAATGTCAGCAGAGTACGGTGGATGCGGACGAATTTCAAACCCCAACTGTAACTGTTTTTGCACCGTTACTTGTGAGGTATGGGGTCTAGCATCGTCATGCAAAAGAATCGGGCCGTGCCTATTGACCAACGCAGGTTGCTTTTCAACCAATTTGGCATGCAATATCTCGACTTCCTCACAGTATATTATGATAGTATAGCGTTTGCGACCATGGTGAAGATCGTGTGATTCGAACTGACGCTCTGGGGGTTAGAATCACTAAAAATGTAACCAATGCTCAACACATCAAGCCACTGCCGCGTGTACGAATTCGATTTCTAAACTCAAGTACACTTAACCGATGTGGAATTGTTATGTTATCGATATGGTATACGGCTCTGATGCTTTGCTTATTCGAATTTCCTTTCGGTGTTCTTCACTATTTGCTTGCACATTATGTGTGTATTTGTTAGAAACGCCACAATAGCGTTTATCGTTTCTCCTGGTTAAAGAAATGAAAAGTGGATTGGTCCTTTCGATGTCCACCAAATTGTCCCCATAACCTTTTTTGGGCAACATCGGGCTTGGGGGTATGTTTTGGTCTTTCACCTCCATCCAACCACTGCCCAGGTGTTTTACGGTTATCATCCAGAATCCATTTTTCATCATAGGTTCAGTTCGGTTTCTTAATCTAAGCGATGCGCAGATTTCCAGGCGCCGTAGTTTTTGCGACTCGTTCAGTTCATGGGGTACCCACTTATCGAGTTTCTTGAGAGAAGGGTGTCGACTTATTGTCATTTGGGATACTCCCATGCTTTGTGCAATCTCCAGCATCGATTTCGTGGGCCCGCATGCACCATTATCGTCGTTATCTACCGTTTCCGGCTCCCCATGTGGTTCAATTTTGAGGCTGAAATCTTCCGAACGAAACTTTCCAAACCAATGTCGTATAGTGCGTTCGTTTATCACTACATCCTCAAATGCGTCATTAATGTCTTTCATTTCGCATTATTATTTCAATGACGCATTATGTCCCATTTTAAATTCATAAAGGAAAAGGGTTCGAATTTGAACTGCCGACAGCATGGTAAACAAATCCTAGAAAAAAAATTGTACTTTTAACGAACCCTAAAATTCTCACGCGTGAAGCACACGCACCACTTTATTTTATAAAAAAAGAAAATTTAACGTTGTTGTAGACGAAATGAATCGATTGAAAAACAACAAGGCTCCCGGAGTCGACTACATGCCGGCAGAGCTTATGAAGCTTGGAGGAGAGGCAACCCCTCGAGAGTTCCAACAACTGATCAAAACCATATGGGATAAGGAAGTCACTCCGGAAGAATGGAAAACCTCAATAGTCGTCCCCATTTTCAAAAAAGGCTACATATCGGAATGCGAAGATTACAGAGGAATATCATTGCTCTCAACCACAAACAAAATACTAACAAATGACATACTGACAAGAATCACACCACACGCAGAAGAAATACTGAGAGACTACCAGTGCAGATTCCGTAGGAACCGGTCAACGATCGACCAAATGTTCACAGTAACGAAATTGCTGCGAAAGAAATGGGAATACAAAGAGACGGTTCACCAACTTTTTAACTTTAAAAAAACCTACGCTTTAGTCGCAAGGCAAATACTTTACCATATTGTAGTTGAGCTGGGAGTCCCAAAAAATACACCGCCTTCATCCAAATCTGCATGAACGATAATAAAGGGCGAGTTAGAATAGAAAACCACCTCTCAGAACCATTTGAAATCCTTGACGAACTAAAACGGGGGGATGGCCTCTCACCCTGAGCTTTTTAACCTTGTCCTCGAGTATGTCATCACAAAGATGCAAGGCGACAACATGGGCGGACCATCCCTGAATGGGAAAGTGCTCGCATATGCGGATGACATCGCCGTTTTGGGCGATAATCTAGAAACTGTAAGTAAAAACATTGAAATAATAATGCAAGCCACCGAAGAGGTAGTCCTAGAAATAAATGAAGAAAAAACAAAATATATCATTACGACGAAAGCAAGTGAATCTCAGGGGTCACACATAAACGTCTGAGGCAAGATATTTGAAAGAATTAAAGAATTTAAATATCTGGGAACAATACTGACGGCCAGTAAAGAAATGTCGAAGTAAATTAATAAAAAATTGCATTCCGGCAACGCTAGTTGGCATGTAGTCAGTAAACTGCTGAAATCCAAACTGCCTAAAGCTCGTGTTTATAGAACCGTGTTTATAGAACCATAATGATGCGGATTGTTCTACACGAATGCAAAACTTGGGCTCTCACAAAACGGGAAGAAAACAAGTTCCGCGTATTCGAGAATAACGTTTTAAGGAGTATCTTTGGCGGTAAATATGATGAGGAGGCAGGACAATGGAGGAAACTCCACAAGCACGAACTGGAAGAAATATACCTCAAACCTACAATGGAGAGAGTAATCAGGCCGCGAATATTAAGATGGGCCGGATATGTGGCCAGAATGGGTAATGATAGGACCGTGCGTAGAATTCTTGACGATAGACCAACGGGAAAGAAACCAACAGGGTGGACGCGACGGAGATGGGAGGACAATGTAAGGTTTGACTTTGAGGAGATCGGATCGGATGGTCAAGCGGGGAAGGAGAGTGCACAGGACAGGGAACGATGGCGCAGCCGACTCGGTGAGGTCATGAACTTCCGTGTTTCTATAGACTAATAAATGAAAAAAAAAAAATAGAATAGAACATATATATATATATATATATATATATATATATATATATATATATATATATATATATATACTAGTTGACCCGGCAAACTTCGTTTTGCCATATACATTATTTCTAGGGATTGTTTAGGTAGAAAAACATGACTAACTTATTGAAAGTGTATGAGGATTCGGTATATGAGTGGAAAAGGCATGGAGCACTGTCGATGATAACGGAATATAAAAAAAACAAACCACTAAACATTTATTTTTTAAATTTATTAAATGTATGTCATCATTATCATCGGCACTACAACCTAGAACCGGTCTTGGCCTTATTTAGCAAGTCCTAAGGGTTGTTAAATTTTTCATAATGATTTGTTTTTTTTTCCGGGCAAGGTCATTAGTCTTGCGCCAGAGGCTCCCCGATGAGGTATCGAACCCCGGTCTCCCGCGTGACAGGCGGGTATTCTAACCAGTATATATATTGAGGAGCTATTAAATGTATGTACATATCACTAATTATGACAATATTACTAAAAAAACAATATCAGTCTCTTAATGCAACAGAGTGTACAATATTTTTTGTTTTCCCATCTTTAGCTAACACAAACAAACTGGATGGTTTGCCCACCCGAGAGCACGCCACGTATAATTGTCCGTGTGAAAAACATGATGTGCTCAAATCTAAACCACAGACAAACATCGTTTGGCCTTGAGACTTATTGATAGTCATTGCAAATGCCAATCTAATTAGAAATTGAAGGAATATATATATATATATATATATATATATATATATATATATATATATATATATATATTCCACAACCCCGAATTGGAAGAGCTATACCGCAAACCTACAATAGTGAGAGTAATTAGGTCGTGAAGATTAAGATGGGCCGGACACGTGGCACGAATGGGCAACGATTGGACCATGCGTAGAATTCTTGACGGTAGACCAACGGGAAAGAGACCGGCAGGACGGCCGCGACGGAGATGAGAGGGCAGTGTAAGGTTTGACTTTGAGCAGATCGGATCGGACGGTCAAGCGGGGAAGGAGAGTGCACAGGACAGGGAACGGTGGCGGAGTCGAGTCGGTGAGGTCATGAACTTCCGGGTTCCTATAGGCCAATAAATAGTAGTAATATATATATATATATATAGATATATATATATATATATATAAATATATATACGGTTAAAATCGTGTGTGTATATATATATATATATATATATATATATATAAATATAGATGTATATACCGTTAAAATCGTGTATATATATATATATATATGTATATACCATTAAAATCGTTGAAGGATATGCAAGCACCAAGTAATGTCTCGTCATTATGAATACCACCGCTTTAAGACTACCCACCCAGCATCAACTCTTCAGATCGTTCTAGGTAACAGTCAGATCAAATACCAACAAGATGATCTTCTGCGTACGTGTATATGAAATCAGACTTCATCTGATTTAGATGATTGTTTGGAATTAATATCCTCCATACCAGTTTTTTTCAGATCCGTACAAGAATCTTTCAACAGTCTAATTTATAAAAGTAATATGTGTTCACCAAAAGCCTCCGGGCCATATCTGATATCATCGACTATTACAGCCCATTGTGAAACGGCATCAACAAGTCCGACTCAACAATGTTTCTTCGACATTAATAACTGACATTATGTATGTAAATGTGTCATATTCTGCATTCTCGACAAGTACAGATGAGTCCGATTTGTCAATTTCTGGAACGATGGAATCGAAAAATGCAGTGGATTCCACTTCATCTGCAACCTCAAAACCACACTAAACTCCCATTCTCCGACAGCATACGGCAGAAAGGAATACTAAGAACTTCATTCTTGGCAGGGAGTTTGTGGAGGGGGCAACTAGGCGTGACGAGAACATATCCATTTTAATTTTCCTAACATCTTTTATTTCCGTTTTTTTCTTAGATTCTAAATTATATGCTAGACAAAAAATGCTTAAATTCTAGCTTCATCATCGGCACTACAACCGGGATCCGGTCTTGGCCTTATTTTGCAAGTCCCTCCACCATTATCCGGTCCATATCTGAGACTTGTTAAATTGTCCATAATAATTTGTGTTTGCGGGCAAGGTCATTAGCTTTGCGCCAAATATTTTAGCTTAGTTATCTTACATTATAACTTACTAGTCCTACGCAGATGCTCTAAGCTAAACATTATATCACTATTGTGTAGTTTGTCTTTATATGCAATGTTACAATTAAAAACCACCCAATCACCAACTATTGAAACTTTTTGTGATATACAACAACCACACCACACGCGAAATACATAACAATTAAGATAGTAATCACAATTAAAATAGTAATCGAGAAAATATATCATATCTCATGAGTTAGTGTTCCCTCTCTCGTCAGTTTCTTCATGGGTTCGTTTCCTATATGTGCAATGATACCAAATATATTTTTGTATATCTTATTGGCATTGTTTCCGTGTATTGGCTTATTTTATGGGTGGCACTATTTCGTTTTTCTGATATTATGGAGTTTTTCCAGATGTGTTTATTTTACACTAACGCACACACAAAAGAGGATTTTGAAATACCCTTAAATGTCAGAGCATAAACCGAGCGTAGGAAGGTGTATGTACTTGGATTTTGTGCTTTTGCGGCGAGTTATGCATTTCAAGTTTTTATCACGTTTGCACGTACCCATAAGATATTTTGGGTTTATTTCATCTTAAATGAATGTAATTATGGTGTGTATCGACCCTGTTATATATATCATCATCATCATCATCATCGGCACTACAATCGGGATCCGGTCTTGGCCTTATTTAGCCAGTCTCGAGGCTTGTTAAATTTTCCATAATAATTTATTTTTACGGGCAAGGTTATTAGCCTTGCGCCGGCTGTTATATATATATTTTTAGAGCCAAGAAATACTTTACTCCGGCCCAACTTCTTCTCCTATATAAATCTCAAATTAGACCCGCGCTCGAATATTGCTCTCATGTTTGGAGCTCGGCTCCTAAACATACCCTCGACCTACTTGAGAGCGTACAGAGACGAGCGATCCGCCTGATCGTCGGGACTACAGTCGCTGTCACATCGAAGGCGCGTGGCCGACCTCTGTCTGTTTTACAGATATTATCACGGGTGCTGTTCTTCGGAGATTCTTGGCATTGTTCCACGCAATTCGGTCTATATGCGCTCCACAAGACAATCCGACCGATCGCACCCGTTTGTGGTTCATCCCCCGACAGCGCGAACATCCCTATATCAAAACTCGTTCCGTTACAGAGCGGGGAAGCTGTGGAACTCTCTTCCCACGCGAGTGTTCCCGGAGCGTTACAACCTGCAACTGTTCAAAAAGAACTGCAACCGTTATTTGATGGCATCTCGGGGCGCCCACTCGACGCTATAGGTTCGCCTCTCCCGAGAGAAGTTTAATAAAAAAAAAAAAAAAAAAAAAAAAAAAATATATATATATATATATATATATATATATATATATATATATACATATATATATATATATATATATATAAAGATCTATATATATATATATATATATATATATATATATATATTTAAATTGTTAGTTACTATTTACTTATCCCTGATTTTTGCCTTGGCGGGGGTGGGTGTCGTGGCTTCTTTTTTATGCCCCGGCAATTATATTCTCCAGCGTACTCGAGCCAATTATAAATCCTCTGCGTTATCAGCAAGCAAGGTCACTTCAATAACATTACATTATATTTAACAAAACTGTATTTATTCACCACGGATGCGAGGAATGAAGCACTCGGTGCCGTGCTATCGCAAGGGGATATAGGCAAAGACCGGCCTATAGCTTATGCAAGTCGAACCTTGAATAAGGCGGAGTAAAATTACTCCACCATCGAGAGGGAGTTATTAGCCATTGTGTGGGCGACTAAAAATGTCCGTTGTTATTTACACGGGCGAAGATTCACCGTGTATACGGATCATAAGCCACTAAAGGGAGTTTTTAAGGTGAAAGATCCCACCACACGTTTAACTAAATTCCATCACAAGTTATCGGAGTTTGATAACCAAATCGAGTACAAACCCGGTATATATAACACCAATGCGGATGCTTTGAGTCCCATCCCGCAAAATTGTGATGAGACTCCCACACTACAAAGGTGCAATGTAGTACCATGCGCCCAAGCAAAGAAGCTCATGGAAAGCGAAGAAACCCAGGGAAGTCAAAAAGATGACGAGTCTTCTCTCCCAGAGAATCCCATTTTTTCCTTCACGGAAAAAGGAATGGAGATAACAACACCTGAGGAAATCCAGTTACTGCTGCGGGTTTACCATGAAGCTCTTTTGGGTGGACACCAAGGAGTGAAAAAGACGTATAACAAAATACGTAGGAACATTTGGTGTAAGAACATAATGCGCAACATTATGTACATTGTGTACATTAAAAAGTGCAAAGAATTTCAAACCATGACGTATTTGACAAACCTATGTATGCCCATGGCAATCACCGACATTGCAAAGAGGCCCTTCGACAAAGTATATTTAGGTATAGTCGGGCCTCTAGAACGAACTCCAGCAGGCAATAACTACATACTTATTTTTCAAGACAATCTGTCTAAGTATATAGATTGCTATACCTAACCCAATGCAAATAGTTGCTCGGTATGGTACTCCGAAGCAACTGGTCACCGATTAGGGAAGCAACTTCCTAAGCAGCTTGTTTAAAACCATATGCAATCTGCTCCGTATCAACTTCAAACCTCTGCGTACCATCTACAATCGAATAGCGCTCTGGAGAGAGCCCATCGTTCACTCGTATAATATCTACGCAGTATCGAGTACGCTGGAAAGATAATTGCCCGCGCATCAAAAAGGAACTACGACCGCCCACGACACACACCCCCACCCAGGCAAGATCAATGATAAGTAGATAGTAACTATAAATATAAATAACAACCGATATAAATAACAACCCCAATTGGTGAATATTTGGGGGTAGTAGTGTGGCGACTCTAACAGATACACACAACTCACAAGCAAAAATAGTGAAGGACACCGAACGAAAATCGAATAAGAAAATACATCAGAACCGTATACCTAGCGATAACATAACAATTCACATCAGTGGAGTATAGTCGAGTTTAAAAATCAAATTCAAAACACGATCAGTAGCCTGATGGGTAACGCTTAGGTTCAATTTTTTTCCGTGATTCAAATTGTCATAGCGTCAGTTCGAATCACACGATCGTCTTCACTATTATTTCAAACGCTATAGTAGTGTTGTTGCTACCAAGATCGGGTTCAAAGGACCAAATGTTATTGGCTCCAATGACCAATTATTGTAGCTGCTTTAAGGTTAAATGGGATGAGTGACTCTCAGCGGGTCTGCCAAAAACTTTGACGACCGTAGTGGCTGTAAATTAAATAGTTTGGTAAATTAAATAGTTTATTAGACTCCCAGCGTCAGATGGTCTAGAATACCTGAAAAGCCAAACCCACCGGCATCCAAAATGTCGAAGGAACTTGTGGGGGTAAAAGTAGGTTTGCCAGCGCGGGCACGGGTTCATATCACCCGCTTAATACTGCAGCAAAACGATCAACAGACAAGACGAAACGATGGTTGATCTTCGCAACCGAGCGGACACAGCACAGAAATAAACAAACAGGATATTGTTATTTATAAATGATTTTTATTCTCAACTGGTTTTATTATATTGTATTGAATTTTTAGGTCCCGGTTAATACAACTTTATTGTTCATATTTGACGGCATTTTTAAACTTAATAACGATTGCAAATTCACTGAAGTGTAGAACATACACGAATTGTATCGGAAAATGACTCGAATTTTTCTTTGTCTGCCGTTTGCAAAATGCTTTTGTTCAGAAAAACCCAACTCTGACTCGACAAAACACTCCGTTACGCTTCGTTACACTACTCTCGGGCACACTCAGGTGTGGAAAAACACGACTCTGGGGTGTGCGCACGCTATGGTGTATGGTGAACGACTCGACCGGCTCGTTTGGTGGTTGTATTTCGACTTATTGAGGTACTCAGCGATTAACCCCGAGAGACTCTGGTGAGTCCTCTCTCAGCTAAGGGTGAGTTTTCTTTTCCTTGAGAGAAACGTGGTTTCTCTTTTTGGTGGTGAATTGGAGAGGATCTCTCCGGGTCGATCTTAGCTAGTGTGCGAATGATCCATTGTTTACTCATGCAACGAAGGTCATGGGAAACGAAACTGAAACAGGAGGATAGAATAAAGGACATCATAGTGGTCATGGAAACAAATAGTCTGCATTGCAATTAGGAAAATGGTGCTGAAGGGAATTTTGGTACACAATGGTGATGCGCACCGTATCTTGCTGGCGGCAAGGGTCAAATTCTTTGTTTGTATGTTTGTATGCTGAAGATTTCGATTCATGGCAACTAGACGCTAGATGCGTGTATTGCTTTTGTCGGTTGGCCATGGATAAGCCAGGAAAATGTGCTGTGCACGTGTGCAGCAGAATCGCTTTGGAAACAGGGGCGCCGATAAGGTTTTCGAATGTATGATGCATTTGCCTGTAAGGAATTCTTTTCAGGGAATTTTGAAGATGCACTGGATGCATGAATGGTAAGAATTCTTTACAGGGAATTTTACGTAATGCATTAGGTGCATTAAATGTCCTTGATGCAGGAAACGTTTGCAGATTTGCAAAGGAAGTTGGGGTTGGAATTGTGGGTGGTTCTTGCGTTAGGTTAGAGAACCCTCACAAACTCTTTTCCTTTATGCCCCAACGTCGATTCAACTCGTGGCCACCGGCTCGATGCGCGTTGTGTTTTTCTCTCGTTATATACAGTTTGCGTAGGGCCATGTGTCATTGTGCAGCGAACAGCTGCTGTATGTGCTGCTATTGTGCCGGTACCGTTTCCCCAGGAATCGAGTAATTAGTCCTGGCGTGATTAGTGCTCAAGCAATTAGCATGTTCCCGGAAATCAACACGATGTTTGTTTCAAATCTGGCGTCTTCCTCGGAATTGATTGCTGTTGTCGTTGAAATGGCGTCTTCCCAGGATAATTTGCACGGTGTATCAGGAAGCGTCTCTACTGGACATAGAGTGACACCTCGCTGACGAGTAGTTTTTTCGTGTAACAGAGGAGTACTTTACTTAACAAAAAACAAAAAGAAAACACTGCTGTACACCTTTTGTATAAGAGACAATATTGAATTATATTTGCAGTAAAACCTAGATATTAGATTTTAAATTCCGATTGTATAAGAGACAATATTGAATTATATTTGCAGTAAAATCTAGCTATAAGAAGTTAAATTCCGATTTGTGCCATGGACTACATTGTGTTATGAAGTGATTAGCAAAATCACTTCATATATATGTGGTTATATTGTAAGGTAAATAATGAGGAAAAGGAACACTAGGTTGAAATTCCAAATATTTGTGGAAGTGATTACCTGGGTGCGGTTAGATAGATTAACAGAACCGACAAGAACTTGCAATTTAAGCCACATATGTTGCACTGATTGACGCGTAACTCCCACATGGTAACAATGACTCAGCAAAAAGACCAACACGAACTGAGATTGGAATGTCTGATGAGATCCGTAATGTATGAGCAGAAGCTACCCCTTCTTCAATTGATAAAATGGATTGAATTCCATGATTACCGCAATGAGGTTCCTGTGGTATCACAGTCCAGATAAGTAAACACTTTCGAAAATTTCAGTTTCCGTAACTTACGTAACTTCAGTTTCAATCTTGTGATATTATATCATTCTATATCATGAATTCCTCATATTGAGGAGAATCAGTTGTGGGTTACAATCTTGATTTATGTAGGTTTTGTACCAAATTGCGAAGAATTTATTGTCAAGCTTCATCTTTGAACTTTAACACGGATTAAAACATCTTACACTCCTCACCTGACATAAATTCCATCAACATCTATTACATTAAAACTTTAGTCTTATAGACATTATTAACTTTAGTATTAAATCTAAGTTTGTGACCTGCGATTAATTTGTATTCATTTATAACAAGTGATCAGTTAAAAAGTAGCGATTACTTTTTGGTTGTTTATTCGTTCATCGTTCATTGGTCGTTCTATAAATTTGACTGTGATTCTATTCTGCCATTTAAACTGACTCACATGCTCAGATTTAGAAACGGCTCCATTCGCTAGAACTACCAATGTGACATTTAGCCTTGTATGGTGCTTTGACTGGTCAACTACAACATTCTCATATCACCTCACCCTTGGTCAATAAAATGCAAATTTTAGATCAAACGGTGACGTAACACTGTTTTATTTTTCACAACGAAAAGAAGACGAAAACCAGAATTTTAGAAAGGTTACCCTAATTACCATGAGATTAGCGATGTTTCTTCTTCTTATTTTATTTATTCGACTCGGTTCGCGTTTGAATTAGAAACAAAGCCGATAGCGCTCCCTTATATTATATTCATTCAAAATATAATTAGCATTGAAGTCAGACAGCCTTATGTTGGAATCTAAATCTCTGAGTAAATGGTCCTAGATGCCGAACAATGGTGATATGTGTCACTTTGAGCTAGCACTTCTCTTTTGACCTCGAAATAACTAACTACCTTGTATCTCGCATATTTTATTTATCTGTTGTTTCGAATTTTGTGTGCTTCGGTTGTTTGTATTTTTTTTTGTGGCCAAGCCTATGCGATCCTTCTAAATGTTGGATCTATGTGAGATCTATGTGATCGAGGTGACAAAACCTTTGCGATTGTAAACAAATTTCGATTTGCGGTTTATGCTTTTGCCCGGTCACTTGATCACCCAATCAAGCGGACTTTGCCTTAGAACATGTGAAATTTGATGACTTGTATATTGGACCTATGTTCTCATTTAAATGAGGTCTATAAAGGATGTCGCAGAAGCGCTATAAAAATGTCCAATTGTTGCAAATCTTTAGAATAATAGCTGTAGCGCGTGTACCAATGAACGAGTCATGGACTATCAGCTTTGAATTAATTTGGGACAAAACTGTGACTTTGGATTGAGTTTGGTGTATTAAGGACAGATCAGACACTAGATACGCTTAGTTCGGCAAGCATCATTGGAATACCTTATCAAGACGACTGAACCGATTTGATGGGTCAAACCTGATATTTAGATATATTTATGAGCTAAACCTTATAAACGGATCGAATTAAGAGTACGTTTGAAATAAAATTAGAAAGCACTTGTGACGATGGGAGAGGTACCAGTGCTAAAAAAACTAGTACATATCGCTATAGATCGGTGGATGTACTACATATTGGTGGGAAACGAGTTTGAGCAGGCGAATGGAGATTGAATTGAGAAGACTATTAAATATTCGTTATCCCCGAGTTGTAACTTCGAATGTGTACTCTAAGGTGGAGTTAATTAGTTATTATTCTGTTGCGTCTAAATGTTTGATGACAATTAATAAATTATTAATTATATGAAATGTCTAGCAATTCAAAGCATTCAGTAAATTTTTGGTTATGCAAATAGTTAAAGAAAAACCAAGGCATTCAGCTAGAACATAAATTTCAATTTTCAATTCAATTTTTATTAGGTAGATAATATGGTACATTTATATTTTACAACTAGTATTTAAAAGATTTAGAACAGCAATTCCTTTACAACTATAATCTTAAATCTATATAATGACAATAGCACAATTTTAATGAATAATAAATAATAATAAATTAAGGGAAAACTACAAGAAAACACCCTTATTTGAATCTTAAGACTAATATTGCACAGGCTTCGGGTTAGTTTATGTGATAATGACCGCAATATAATTTTCATAGACAGACTACATATGTAGTGATTTAGGATAACGCAAGACGGGAAACGAGAACATTGTCAGAAAAAGAACAATTGACGAAGAAGTTTCGATTGATTTTGTCAATAACGAACTGTGGGGTTAGTTTTTATGATGGCATCAGCAAGGATGCGGATTCCATAAAAAAAACACCACTGTTGCAAAATACAAGCATCACCGATTGCACCGGAGAAAATTGTTTAAATGAAACACGTTATTGGGTTCTTTGCTTAGTAACACGATTTAATTTTTAGTTGTAAAGTGACACTTGTTTAGATTTTAATTAATGAAATAGCTAACATTATTACATCACTGTTCTTCACAAAGGGAAACTCTTAGACACGTAACTGTTCTGGACACTGACGTCCAAGTTAGTTGTAATTTTGATTGACTCCGTACCCCTTGACTCCGCTGCGTTAAGGGAAAAATGACTCGCAACTTTAATGCGTGGTGTGACCGTTGAAAACAGATTAGCACACGAATTCTTTGATATTATTAAGTTTGAAGGATGAATATGGACTCTCCGTGGTGCATGTGCACACTTCGCGTGATAAAATCTGACTCTGGTGATGCAACTCACATCCATCAGTTCGATGGCCGCGAATTGAATATATAAGGGAGGATTCTATATGTGTCCGTATAGGACAAGTACAATGCCCTGCGATGAGGACGATGATCGGTGGACACCTGATCAAACAGAAGTGCGATCGTCGGGGGCGATGTACCCATACATCGTTGGTGATGTATGCCAGATATCGAAATAGATTTTTGTTTCAAAGTAAACAAAAACGCTATTTCACAGATCAAATGGTGGCACCCATGATGTATATGATGTGCCTGTAATACAAAAGGGGTCGTCATGGTATTTGCCAACTATTCCTTGGAAACAGCGATGTAGGCAATATCCAATCTAGCCATATGGCTCCGGTGCACAAGGAGGCAAATTATTTTGTTGACATAAGTTAGCAGAAACCTCGTCGACGGCGTCAAAGGGTCAGGCTGGATGGCTATATGTTTGATTAATATGCGGCTAAGCAAAACGCACAGTGAGATACTGTATGTTTACTTTAGATCTGAGGTGGGTCATCGTAGGCATGGCTGGGGTATGATTGTTCATGGTGAATCATATTTGTTGCGGATTCGCCCTTAACACAACCGGCGAATTGGCAATTAAATACCCGTGGCACCACCTGAATAAGACATGTGGCATCACCTTAAACAATGTCAGCGATCAGCTGACATTTGTGAATTATTTCTGTTGGTTGTCGCACGACAACCATTTAATTTTTATAATTTCTCTTCTTGTTTGGCGCCTGAAATCAATAGTTGATCCACCGAGATCAAACGAATCCTTTGAGTTAAATAAATTAATGTTAGTTAATAGACAAACCAGTTCGTTGCTTTCTATTGAGTTTTCGTTCTGGACCAGCTCGATTTCACAATTGGGTATCATTTTCCATGTGTTTTAATTACTTTTTCAGTTGTTTTTAGAAGCAAATCATCAACGTTTATTGGGCACGCCAAGAGAACATTACAACACCAGGAGACACCATCGTGTTCCTGACGTATATGTCCAGAGTTTGTCTGACTTTGGCACACACATCTTTTTGGCCAGGAGACACCATCGTGTTCCTGACCGCGTGTATTCAACGCTTGTTGAATACAATATTAGTGCCCAAATCCCATGATCGGTAGATAACCGATAAAGAAAATTGGTCGCAAGTGTTGCGAACCTCGGGACTGGGGAAATAAATGGTTATGAACCGTAACAAAACCCATCGGCTAGGACTGTGCCAACAATTACGCTGGCCAGAAAGTATTTATCTATTATAATTGCTGACAAGCCGAGCCGATGGAGATATAGTACAGTTCATATAATAATTCAAAGTGATGCATGCCTTGATAAGGTTTAACTTTCAGGTGTGATGCTGCAGGGGAGCTTACGCTGCCCTAATTGCAGGTAAGTACTATGGGTTTGGAAGGTGGTTAATTTAAGAGGATGGGCGGTTCTTTGGGAATGTATGAAAGAACCGCCATAATCTCAGTAAAACATTCGACAAAATCTCTCGCAATCTAATCCTCATCAAATTATCCGCACTCGGCTTCGAACCTGGATTGCTGGAATGGATTTCTTCCTATCTGAAGGATAGATTTTATTCCATTCGGTTCATGTCCATGATATCCAACCCCTTACTTGCCGCCTCTAGGCTCCCTCAAAGAAGCCACCTGGGCCTTCTCCTATTTATACTAATTATGACATCGATAAGGTCATTAAGTATTCCAGCTTTTTCCTATACGCTGATGACACCAAGATATATAAGATCATCTCTCACTGATCTTCAATCTCTCACTCTCCCAAGGCGTATTCCCCAACATTTGGAAAACCTCCTTCATTACCCCCAACCACAAGAAGGGTCCAAAAAACGATGCCGCGAATTACAGCCCAACCGCCAAACTGTCACACTTACCCAAGATTCTCAAAAGCATTCTATACGAATCTCTTAGTTTTCGTTGCAAATCTTTTATTTCACGAAGGGAATATGGTTTTGCCAATGGCCGATCAACTACAACCACCCTTGTTGAGTTCACTTCCTTTACACTCTCAGCACTAGAGGACGGTTACGTGGTCGACATGGTTTCAACCGACCTTGTGGGGGTAAAGAAGTATTGCACCAGAACACGGGCGCTCGGTTCACTTCCTTCCCACTCAAGTTATCCCGACGCCAAGAATTGTTCATCAACGTTGTCCGAAAAGAAATGAAAAGGCACTGACGGTAATGATGGAAAATAAAACACAGTAAGTTAGTTCTAATGTTAATGATCCTTTATTTTTTCCTGGATTAGTACACGATGAGTTATTTATTTGGACACAATGTGTTAATACGGGAATGCTTATCTTATTAGCGCACAATCTATTTAATATCTTTGGTAGTCACTGAGTTAATTTAGGAGGACACTATCCAACTCTGGTATTTAACTTAAATATATTTACGGCGACAGACCACTGAATTACGGATGAAATAAATTTGGGCTTCTCAACCAAAGGGAACTCCGATACGCAACTTCCCGGTACGTGTGCCTGGTTCTATAGATAATATCTGAATCGACGATGCAACTCACATCCATCAGTTCGATGGCCGCGAATTCCATAGATAAGGAGGGATTATATATGGGTCCGTATAGGACAAGTACAATGCCCTGCGATGAGGACGATGATCGGTGGACACCTGATCAAACAGAAGTACGATCGTCGGGGGCGATGTACTCATACATCGTTGGTGATGTATGCCAGATATCGAAATAGATTTTTGTTTCAAAGTAAACAAAAACGCTATTTCACAGATCAAATGGTGGCACACATGATGTATATGATGTGCCTATAATACAAAAGGGGTCGTCATGGTATTTGCCAACGATTCCTTGGAAACAGCGATGTAGGCAATATCCAATCTAGCCATATGGCTCCGGTGCACAAGGAGGCAAATTATTTTGCTGACATAAGTTAGCAGAAACCTCGTCGACGGCGGCAAAGGGTCAGGCTGGATGGCTATATGTTTGATTAATATGCGGGTAAGCAAAACGCACAGTGAGATACTGTACGTTTACTTTAGATCTCAGCGGGTCATCGTAGGCATGGCTGGGGTATGATTGTTTATGGTGAACCATATTAGTGCCAAATCCCATGATCGGTAGATAACCGATAAAGAAAATTGGTGGCAAGTGTTGCGAACCTCGGGACTGGGACAATAAGTGGTTATGAACCGTAACAAAACCCATCAGCTACGACTATCAACAATTACGCTGGCCAGGAAGTATTTATCTATTATAATTGCTGACAAGCCGAGCCGATGGAGATATGGTACGGCTCATATAATAATTCAATGTGATGCATGCCTTGATAAGGTTTAACTTTCAGGTGTGATGCTGCAGGGGAGCTTACGCTGCCCCTAATTGCAGGTAAGTACTATGGGTTTGGAAGGTGGTTAATTTAAGAGGATGGGCGGTTCTTTGGGATTGTATTAAAGAACCGCCACAGAACTCTACCGGTTTAACGTTACCGTTTTCATGTAGTTCATGTGTCGAATAATGCCATGGCAAATTCAGCAACATTTTCAATATTTTATTTTGACACGTTTGCAATTTTATTTTGTGTGTGCGAGCACAAATACAGGGGTATAGCTTGAAAAATGGTTTTAAACATCATAATTTTATTTTCGATGCTACGCTTTGACTTTCTACACACTAATGGATACATAACTCTTACGACTTTGTTTATATAAGGCACCTGAAGAGAAAATAGCCGTATCATCGGCAAACATAGCTACCTGAATGTCTTCACCTAGACATGGTAAATCTACGACAAACAATGTGAATAATTTGGGACCAAGGACCGAGCCTTGGGCTACACCATAGTGGATATGGTGAGTAGAGGATGTGTCGGTTCCTATACTCACAACATATTTCCTCAAACGAAGAAAGCTCTGGATAATTTTGATAAGCGGTATTGGCAGCTTAAGTTTTAGTAGCTTATAAATCAAGGCATCGTGCCATACCGTATCTAAGGCTTTTTCGATGTCTAGAAGAACCAGCCCCGTTGACTCCTTGTCGATGAATTTACCAGCTATATGGTTTTTAATGCGCAAGACTTTGTGGATTGTGCTGTGACCACTACGGAAACCGAACTGAAAGTTTGGTAAGATGTTATTGTCTTCCACAAAACGATCAATCTTTCCTTTAATGATTTTTTCTAAGAGCTTACTCAGACAGCTAAGTAGACTAATAGGTCTGTGGCTTTCGGGGCTATTCTGTGGTTTGCCGGGTTTCGGGATAGGTATTACTTTAGCTGTGTCCGGAAAATAACAGGTCCTAAGACAAGCGTTGAAAATGAACGTTAAATAGTTATTTGCAGCAGGTGAAAGTGCTTTAATTAATTTGTTGTTAATATTATCAAGACCAGCAGCCTTTTTTGATTTCGACTTTTTTATCAAATCTTTAACTTAGCTAATATTTGTTGCGTAAGTACTTTCAGCTGGTGTTTGAGAAAGTACATGGATAGTGTTAGCAACTTCAGCCTCAGTATACGCGTCGCTTAGATGCATATATATGGAGTGGTTCTTACTAAACGTGTTAGTAAGTAGGTTCGATTTCTCCACTGAAGAAATAAACAACTTGGCCTGAACTTTAAACGGAGGAATACTTGACCCTCTCTTTTTCATAATTTTTGATATTTTTCAGAACGGTTTGCTTGCTTTGTCAAGAGAGGAAAGGTGTTTATTCCAACACTTGTTCCTATATGCTGAGATTTCTTTTTTAATGGTATTATTTAAGAGTTTAACATTAACTAGAAAGCAATCGATTCTATAACGAAGCCATTTTCTTCTTTCAGAGTTTCGTAGCCTAACCAGATGTAAGATATTTTCAGGAAGCGGTGCCTTATCAATTGGAGCAGTGGAACAATTAGATATCGCAAGATCGGGCGCTCTATTGATAACAGAAACAAAATTGTTACATAGGATATCAATGTGCTCGCCGCAGGTTATAGAATTTAGGCTGGTATCACCTAGAACCAAGTTCGTGTTTATATATGATTTATAACAATTCCAGTTGGCGGCGGAATAGTTGTGGTATATACTGGTACGATTTACAGCTACTGTATGATTCACTGTGAGGCTGATCGGAAGGTGGTCTGAACTTAACGCATTTAGAGTTAATGCTACTGTGCAGTAATTTGGAATATTAGTGATATATAGATCGAGAGTTGAGAGGTTCTTGTTAGCAGTCGATGGGATATAGGTCGGGAGAAGTGGATAAAGTATGGAAAAACTTGGGCTGGATTCAGTAACATCTAGTAAAATGTTACCCCAACAGTTTGCCCTAAGACAATTCCACGACTGATGTCTGCAGTTTAGATCACCACCAATAATTACCTTGTTTCGAGTGTTGACTCTATACAATTTATCCAAATCCCGCTAAAAGTAAGTAGATTTCTCAATGTTTCCATTTCCTCCAGGTAAATAGACCGAAAAAATACTCACCTTGGAGTTGTCACTTAATGTTACATCTATACTAACTTCCTCAATTAACTTAAGGTGCAATGAAGAACGCAAGGAATGTTCGATACATTTTTTCACAACAATGGCGACACCTGCATCACTAGCATGTACCCTGTCTAGGCGATAACATATGTAATTTTGATGTGAGAAAGAAATGTCTTGTTTGAGCCAGGTTTCTGAAACAAATGCAATATCAATATTAAAATTTATCAATAAGTTAAAAAATGCATGCTGTTTGTTTTTGATGCTTCTCGCATTCCAAGTTATGACGCTCAGAGAGTTTCTTAACATGATTTTTCCGAATATATATATACTTAATAGCTAATGAGGTAATGACGTTAAATTGGTCAGCTTTAGTTTGACAAGCACTAAGCTTGGTTACAACTTCATTAAGAAGAGAGTTAATGTCGGTAAATGAGAACAGGTTTTCATTAGTTATAGTTTCAGACGGATTTTTCTTCGTGTGTGTCGTATCACTGTTGGAAGGTTGCTGGGTTTGATGGAGGCCAGAAGCCCAAGTGGATGAAGGAAGTGAAGGTTGACGCACAGATCGGGGTAGTGGAGGAAAATTATCTATGGATAATCGGTCGGGCAGGGGCTGCTGTTTGTCACTCGGATGCTGTAGGAACGTTGTATTTCCTGTACCACGTCCACGTGGGGATAATTTGCGGCGAATGTCTATGTACTGCTTTCGGCTAATGCATTCTGGATCGGTGGATTTATGTGGCCCACTACAATTTGCACACTTGATGACCTCATTCGTTTTGCAGTCGGATGTTTTGTGGTTTCCCGAACAGATTGCACAGAAGCTATTTATGTGACAATGCATCGAGCCGTGGCCGTAAAGCTGGCAATTGTGACATTGTGTGAGCTTGCTTGGATGATGTTTTTTGAAGTCCCAGCGAATGATGGTTTTGAACAATGTGGAGAAGTTACGCTTTTCGTTTAGTTTTATAGTACCGCGTTGGATGTAAACAATGTACAGGTAGTGTTTGTACAGGGCTTTTGTTGTTGAATTTATGGTGATGATTTTAACATCTAAGCTCTTAATCCCGAGGGCAATTAGTTCATTTTTCACTAAATCGTTGCTAATCAAGTCTAATCCGGATAGCACTACCTTTAATGGACGATTTTCCTTTCGCGAGTGGTTAAAAAACTCACATTTTAACCGCAAGAGTTCGGTTCTAATTTTGTTGTATATGTCCATTTTTTGGGGAACATATTTTTTGTCTAAGTGATATGTTTTTAATTAAGTAGTTGTTTATTTTGATGTTATTCAATATATTTCGCACTTTAGCACTGGTTGATTTTAAAACCACAATTGACGGATCGGTTACTTTCGTCACTTCTGCACACTGATCGACGTTCGTCGAATCCATTTCAGGTGAGTCCTCCATTAGAGTTTGAAGTGGTTAGAAAAAGTTAGTGTTTGAAGACATATTTGATATCTCTAGCACTTTATTATTCACTTTTGTAAGTTTATCGGGAGGAGTTTGGCTTCCAATACCGGGGTCGTAACGCAACCGTTTTCGCTTAATTTCGTTTAACACACGTGGCCCAGGGGCCATAACTTAACGGTTGTAACACTTGTTCAAATTGTATATATGCGGAAAACGAGGCAAAGAAAACAAGAAAACCAGGTAATGGGTTGTGACAATTATTGTTAAGGGGACATTCCGGTTGTTCGATTCAAAAAATCAATTTTTTATCGATAGTTTTATACTTCAAAAATAATATGTTAAAATTTGGAAACGAAATCTTAGGCGGTTCCAAAGTTATAGGTCATTAAAGGGTCGGGTCTCTGCCGGATACAAATTCGTATCATAGGTGGCAACTACCGTGTATTTAGAAAGATGCAGACTATCCATTTATGGGCATTAATTTGCTTCCCTGTTGGCTTGGGTTAACTGCCACTTCTTTGAATATGCCGCAATCTTGTGCGACTGAACAACATGTTCATAAGCGATAATGGATAGTCGCTCCTGTGTGTGTTGTTTTTACATTCGGGCGTACTGTGGGTGACCTGCGATTGCCTGAATTTTAGTTAGTTTCATATATATGCTACTAACTTGCCCGTTGCACGGTGCTGGTGGTTTTTTCTTGCTTGGTGACTATGGAAGATGTTCCTACCGGTGACGTCGCGGGGTAGGTATTTTTGATGTTTCTTTGTTTCTTTTTCATGAGGAGGGAAAAGTATTTAGTGTAAACGTGGTCTCAGAGCGTTCAGTGCTCGCGTTTAGGCGTCCGTTTCATACGTTTTTCAACGGTAAATTTTTCTAACATAATGTTTAAAAACGGTAAAGGTTCGCGTAAGTCAAGGGTGCGTCCAGGGAGTCGATATAAAAAAAGAAAAGGATTTATGGGAACTGTAAATGAACTGGAAACGGAGTATGCGACTACATCGGCACAAAAATTGGCTACATCGCCCGACTTCGCTCCAACGGTCACAGTGACGGCAGCATACGTGATGTTACTTTTTTTTCAGTTTTTTCCGAACTTTCAAACATTATAAAGTGTAAAAACTGTGACGATTCGATAAACTTTTCAAAAAAATCCGAAAAAGGCCTAGGATTCAAACTGATCGTCGAATGCAACTATGGTGAGAGGGTCATCGAGTCCTGTCCACGAATTGCCAACAAAGCTTACGAAATTAATCGTGGAATAGTATTCGTAATGCGCATCTTGGGTGTCGGGTTAAATGGATTACATTGATTCACTTCACTGATGGATATTGGCGAATTTACGAAACACATCTACTACGCTGCTCTCGATAATGCACACACCGCTTGTATCGGCATTTTTTCTTCCTTGATAAAAAAGGCTGGCAAAGAAGAAAAAGAAAAAACTGATGAAAGTGAAGATAAAAAATTTACTGCTTCTGGAGATGGTAGTTGGAGCAAAAGGGGTCATACTGCTAATTATGGCGTTATGACATTGATCGGCAGCAAAACAAACAAAGTTCTCGATCTTACTGTGAAATCGCGTTATTCCCAAGGCTGCAACCTTATGAAAACAAAGAAAGGCACCCCTGAATATGATACTTGGTGGGATGAGCACGAACCAGTTTGCACATTGGATCACAATGGAAGTTCGGGTAAAATGGAGGCTGACGGAATGTTAGAGATGTTCGAGCGCGCTTTTGATCTGCAGGGCCGCATTTACGAATGGTACGTTGGAGACGGGGATGTAAAAATAATGAATGCGTTGAAGAAATCATTTCCAAATGTTGTAAAGGCCGAGTGTATCAATCATGTGGGAAAGCGAATCGGTTCGCAATTACGCGGTGTCATAAAAAAAGCAAAGACCAATTAGGAGGAGCTGGTCCTGGCAAACTTACGGGAAACATGATAACAGAACTGACGACTTATTACGAACTTGCGATTAGACGCAATGCTCACTCTGCTGAAGAAATGGCGAAAGAAATTTGGGCAACATACTACCACAAAATATCAACCGATGAAAATCCGCAACATCAAAACTGTCCAGAGAGCCCGGAGTCATGGTGCAAATGGAAAGGCGCGGAAACTGCGAACGAGCTGTCAAAGTTCCACCACGACAAACCTACCTTTGATCCTAAAGCACGAACGGCTATTTACCCCGTTTACGTAAAACTGACAGCTTCCGATTTGTTAAAAAAATGCGAGGGAGGTTTCACGCAAAATAACAACGAACGTTTCAATGCTACTATCTGGCAAATGGCACCAAAACACACATAGAGTGGTAAGAAAATTATTGAAGTTGCGGCTCTTACCGCAGCTTGTATGTATAATGAGGGGTTTTTAGCCGTATTGCTAATAATCCAAGTCATGGGCATTAAAATTGGGTACGCTGCGAGAGCGTTTGCGAACAAGACGGACAGAGATCGGCTGCAAGACGCTGACCGCAGCCTAGTATACAACTCGCACGAGGCACGAACAGCGAGGAAAAAGGCGAAAATGCAACTGGAGGACCAGTTCGAAGTCGTGGAAGGAATTGTTTATGGTCCAGGAATAGATGTCTAGCTGTTAGTATAAAAAATCCCGATGATTTCATGAAAAAAATCACTTTTATCTTTTGTCTAATTTATCTCCAAACTTTGAATGCGTTTTTCTCGAAACGATTACGATAATATGTAAACGGTGCATACGATTCTTATGAAGGTTCGCACACATATTTTTAACAAGCACACGCAAATTATGAGTGAATTACTTTTCTATTTATTTTTTTAGTTATAACTAAAAAATAGAGCAAAAAAGGACCGAAAAATCAATTTTTTTTTCAATAGTCCGCCATTTTGATGTTTTTTATCAATTTAAAAATTTTTTTCACTCACATTCACAAAGTTCAATAAACTTTTTGCATTTTTCGTATTTTTTCACCGTGTTGGATAATATATTGCAGTGTATGTGGGAACGACTATTTCGTAGCACCCGTTGGATTCGATAACATAGGGTTTGCTGTGGCGTCGTTTCGGCATTTACACTTAGTGGCTCCCAATCACCAATCGATGGTCACCATAGGGTCGTCGGGTTTCCTTTGATAGACACATATTAAATATAAATGGGGTTTACCTGTCTCTGTCCACAGCTCGGGCTTCCAATTTCTCCTCACAGCCAGCACCCGAACTAACGAAAAGAAAATTGACTTGCACAAGATAACAAATTTTTTATATCTGTAATACTTTCTCTTAAAAAATATCATGAAAATAACCTATTTTTTGACCCGACAAACCGGAATGTCCCCTTAATATAACAGTAGAAGTAATTACTGAGAATAGCCCGAGCAAGACTGTAAGACAAGTCGTCGGTTTGAAAGTCAGTCAGGTACTCACATAAATTTCAGAAATAAGAGAGAACTAAGCACAACGGAATACGGAGACACTGCCTCAAATAAAACACTGCGAAATGTTGTTTGTTTTAATTTTTCTTTTATTTCTTTAGTAAAGTGAGCACTACGTCTAGATTACACGTTTGCGGTTCTTTTATTAAAGTGACACAATCTCACACAATCTTGTTCTTTTATTAAAGTGACAACACAATCTCTTTCTTTTAGTCCATGGAAAGGAAAACGACGAACTTCCACACTCGTTAAGGATACAACGATACACGTAAGAATTTGCCTTTGGGCACTAAAGGAATTGATGCTACGTATAGCGACACACGTTACGAATTGTTTTGGCACGGCAATTGATCGAACATCGGACGACGCGCGTTAAGAAAGGGCCTTTGATAAACCTTGTTGATTATCGTTCTCTTTGCAGACTTCCTACTTCGTTCGGAATCCCTATTTCGACTGAGATCACTTTCTCCGGGGATGATCCTATTCACCCCATAGTTGTCTTTCAATCTTTTTGCTTTCCCTGGGTGGTGACTTGCTCTCAATCGAGAATCTCTCCATTAGTGAAGATCGCGCACACACATACATACGCGGAGGTTATTGTCTACATGCTGTAGATCATCCTGTGCTTGTCAAAATTCCACACCTCTGATGGATTGCTTACGTAAACAATCGAGTGTGTGATTTACAGTAGTCAATCTTGGGATCGTGTTTACTTTGCCCTATGGGAACATCGTTTTCGTTTATTGCTGTTGCATCGCAATGGCCTTTGTTTAGGTGAAGTACAAAGGTTTTGTCGACGGATTGGATTTCCGACAATTCACTTATCGCCGGGGATGTGATATCTGTCGACATTTGGCGCGGCTGTGCCAACCGTTTGTCTATACCCGGTTGATGGATTGGTACACAATTTCTATGCTGGGTCATGTCCTTCGATCGCCGTGCAGGCGTAAGAAAATTGGTCGGACTTGTGGCCTCTGTATCTGTGGATACGTGAGGTTTTTGACTCTAGGATCAATGTTACCTTTTATTTCAGGTGGAAAGGAGGACTTTTGAGGACACGTGGCTGTGGGCACGTGTAGTTTGGATATAGGTGAGTATGTTCCTTGGTGGAACGACGATATCTCGACCTATAGTGGATTGTGTGGTTCGTAGAACCGCCACAGAGCCCCCCATCACAGCCTCAACAAATCTACAGTTATTCTCAAGTACACTCTACCGACGTGGAATTACTATAATACACGGCTATGATGCTTTGATTGTTTGATTTTCTTTTCCGTGTGGTTGCTCTTCATTTTTGATTATGTGTGTATCTATTAGGGGCTTCACGATAGTATAGTGGTTAGTATTCCCGCCTGTCACGCGGGAGACCGGGGTTCGAATCCCCGTCGGGGAGCCTCTGGCGCAAGACTTATGACCTTGCCCGGAAAAAACAAATCATTATGGAAAATCTAACAAGCCTCAGGACTTGCTAAATAAGGCCAAGACCGATTCCCGGTTGTAGTGCCGATGATGATGATGAAGATGATGTGTATCTATTAGGAACGTCACACAAGTTTCGGCAATATATCAGAAATTGCAAGTAAACATTCTCCCTAAAATCTAGTATAGAAATGGGATGTTTATTTTCAAATCTATTTTTAAGTATTTAAAGAACACTTCTCCCCATCAATGTCAAGGGGTGATAAAGGTTAACTATAGCAGTTGCTGTAAGAGCACTTCCCCATGCAATTCTTGGAAGACGCCACAACCTATTCTTCTACAATATGCCACAAGCCTCTGCACGCTAATTCTGAGAAACGCACACAGTTGATAGATCTATACATACTTGATAGATCTATAGAAGAAGGACGTTGTTGCATGACGACTACAGTTTCTTCAACAATAACAATTGTATGGTGATTGAAATCATGATTATATACAAGTCATGCAGGGCAGGCTTTAAGGGTGTGGAACGGAAATGACGGAGGTGAATTTGAGATAAACTTATAGTTCCCAGTCACATCGCGACTATGGAGACAAGCTGAATTTTGTTTAGTCTTATAATTCACAGTCAATCTAAGCACGGCACTCTTGATAGGGTGAGCAAAAGAATAAAAGAGAGTCAGTCATGAAATGTTTAATAGAGTGAATATTTTTATACCACATTTGAGGCCCGGGAATTATAGAAGGACTCAAGACGACAAAGAAAGACTAAGGACCGCGACGAAGGGGTAAAAACGACAACATAGCTTCCAACCTGGAAAAGATCAATTAACTATGCCTAAACCGACCGATTTCATAGTTAGCGAATTGCGACAAAAGGCTAAGATGTGTTATGCTTATCGCCGTGCCTTCTCTATGATCGAGGCAAGAGCACCGCATTCAGAGTTATATACTTTAAATTAAAAACTGTTTTTCTTATTAAAAAGATGTATTTAATAGTTCGTCCACATAGTTTGTCGAGAGTCGAGACTGTAATTCTAATAATGCGAATGTACATGATTGAATGATCATGATCAACTGACAAAAAGAAAATGAGCTGAAAACAAGTTCGTTTTCCTTTTTATACTTGAACCCTGAAACACATGCAAGTTTGTTTGGCCAATCATATTCGAGCAGATGCCATGGTTGGTCGATATTGATTTTGCTGATGGTATTCAATTAGCTGCCATGGTCTTTGGGTTGGGCTGCATGGAAGTTGTTATTTTTGAGCAGCTGCTATGGTTGCTCGACTTGGTTTTAGAATCGTTTAGATTCCTGCGAGTTACTTATTTAGAGTGGCTGCTACGGTTGCTCGATTTGGTTTTAGAATCGTTTAAAGTAAAGCGAGGTAGTTATTTTGATCAGCTGGTATGGTTGCTCGATAATGATTTTAGAATCGTTTAGATTCATGGGAAGCTTGAATAAGATTAGGATGATGGGACATGTGCTCCTCGATAGTATAGTGGTTAGTATACCCGCCTGTCACCCAGGAGACCGGGGTTCGATTCCCCGTCGGGGAGCCCCTGGCGCAAGACTAATGACCTTGCCCAGAAAAAATAAATCATTATGGAAAATTTAACAAGCCTCAGGACTTGCTAAATAAGGCCAAGACCGGTTCCCGGTTGTAGTGCCGATGATGATGATGGGACATGTATGTAGGGGGGATATTAATGGCAGGGCTTCCTGGAGCACTACAGATGTGTGGTTTAGTCATAAGCGATACGAAAGCCGGGATAATCGCCCGACTGGTTGACCATGATCCAGCGGGCAATTGGATGAGAATCACCAACGAGGAGAACCAGAATATCGCATCTAACAAAGGACTCCGCAATTACGCAGAAAATGCCGAAGACAAGGATCGCACCCAAGAATCACAATCCAGTGCAGCGTTAACAAACCGCGAAAGAGAACTTCTCGAACTAGCTCATAGTGAAATTGCGATGCTGCGACAGGACGAACACTTAGCCACAGACGATTCGCGAGCAAGAGAGACGCGCGAAGGACGAAGCGAAACAGCCACTTTATTTTTCCCACAATCAAACATGGGCATTAAGATGATTGCTGAATTAGTAAGTAAGTTCGACGGTACGCTCTGTGGGAAAGCCAGATCAAATTCATGGGGGAGACGTATGAGCTAGCGGAAGACATGACAAAAACGTTGGCCGGAATGAAACTCAGGAAGAAAGCGTTCGAGTGGTTGCATTCAAAAGCCGAACATCTGGAAATGACCATTTACGAGCTCATGAACGAGTTGGGTCAGATGTATCGCCCAAAGCAAACCAGGATTGATTTACGCAAAAAATTTGAAGCACGAATGTGGAAGAAAGACGAGATCTCGCGAGAATACGCACACGATAAGATTGTGATGGGTAACCGTGTGCCAGTCAGTAATGAAGATATAACAGATTATCTTATCGATGGTGTCCCAGACAAATTGATATGCAATCAAGCTCGCATGCAGTGCTTTCCTACGAAGGAATCCTTAATCGACGTATTCGATAAGATAACTTTCCGGCAACAGTCATCAGCAAACGCGAATAATAAAAGGGATGAAGCATCACATAAGAAACCGAATGTAAGGGGAAGAACAACAAAGCCACTGGCAACGAAGAAAGGACATACCGTAAAAGCTGCTTCAATTGCGGGGCAATAGTTCATGTAAGCGCAACATGTCCCTCGGAAGAGCTAGGCCCGAAATGTTTCCATTGCAACGAACACGGTCACATTGCAACAAAATGTCGACACAAAACAAAAAGGTTCGCATTGTAACACGCAGTCCACGGAAGAAGTATATGAAGATGGTAACGATTCATGGCAAGAATATCGACGCACTCATCGACACCGGAAGCAATTTGACTTTTATACGCGACGAGTAGGAGAGAATTGGATTCCCACCGCTTCAGTTGACCGGAGTACAGTTCACAGGAATAGGCTCACTTGGTCATAAGGCGGTAGGAGAACTCCAAACGGAAGTCACGATAGATGGGCTTTTGGCGGATTTTGGTCTTTGATCGCGAGTCTCTGAAGTGTTCCGCCGAACACTGCCCACACACAAAAGGAACAACCTGTTCACCAACAAACACGGAGAGAATACAGCCACTAAATAAAACACAGTTAAATTGTTTTAGGATGCGTTTCTTTATTTTTTTTTCTAATTTTAGTTTATGACACTGTCTTGGCGATAGTTCATAATCTTTTCACTGTTTTACTGTTTTGTTTTTTCTTATATCCTGCTTCGTTTATTGGATGCGACGTAAACTACTCGATGGCAAAGCGACGTGTCACACTCGACGGAAATTTTTAAAGTGCCTAATTTGGCTTATTGTTCGTTGTCATCTACAGTTAACAAAGAATGTTTTTAACTAATACCGCGTTTGACTAATTCACAGGACATATATACTCGCGACTTTCTGGTACACGTTAGGGAACACGACGGCGTCACTAGGAGGATAACCGCCGTGGCAGTTCGGTCGATTGTCTTAAGTTGCTGAAGCGATTATCGGCGCGGTGCGGACTAACGTTCGTGTTCGGTTCTCTATGACGACTGCGGTTACTTTTTCTGGGGATGATTCCATTCACCCCAGAGTTTTCCTTTCCCTTTTTCTGGTGGTGACTTTTTCTCGACCAAGAATCTTTTTACCAGAGAGAATCGCGCTCACATATACAGGCGCGGAGGCTATTGCCTGGTTGCTATGGATCATTCTGTGATAGACAACATTTTCACACCTCTGATGAATTGCTTACGTAAACAATCGAGCGTGTGGTCCACAGTAGTCGAACATGGGATAATGTAATTATCATTGTTTACATATCCCTATGGGAACAGCATTGGTTTATTGCTGGTGCTCGCATTGGCGTTTGTTTGGACGAAGTATATTGCGGCAGGGACAAAAGGTTTTGTTGACGGATTGGTTTTCCAGCAATTAGCTTATCGCCGGAGATGTAGTGTCTGTTGACATCTGGCGCAGCAGAGCCGACCGTTTGTGTATATCCAGTTAATGGATTGGTACACAATTTCTATGCTGTGTCGTGTCCTTCGATCGCCGTGCAGGCGTAGGACAATTTATCGGACTTGCGACCCACGTATCTATGGATACGTGGGGTTGTTGACTCCCAGATGCATGTTACCTTTGTTTCAGGTGGAAAGGAGGACCTTTGAGGACACGTGTCTATGGGGATGTGTAATTTGGATATAGGTGAGTACTTCCTTGGTGGAACGACGATATCTCAACCGCCACAGGGTCTGTTTTCCGACTCTCATACATGTCGTTTCAGATACTATTTCTCAGCAAAAATTATTGATCGGAACTGACTTCTTGGGGCCAAGAAACTTGCACGCAAAGAACAGTACAATTTACATCAATCCTGATCACGATACTGAAGAGTTACTGGAGATTTTGCAGATCAGCGTACTCGAAGAAGAGAATCACTGACGAGAATACGAGTATGAGACTCATATTAAAAGACAACGAACCAGTATATCAAAAGGCAAGGTGGATTGCGTCTTTTCGAAAGGCACATAGTTAACAATTAAATAGCGGAATGGCCGAACCAGGCCATCATTCGACCGTGATCATCTGATTATACCGGCCCAATTGTGTTAGTCAAAAAGAAAGACGGAACACACCAATTGTGCGTTGACTATCGACTTTGGAATAAAAAAACTTATCCGAGACAGATATACCCTGCCGATAATCGCGGACCAACTGGATAAGCTGTAAAGCGCAAAGAACTTTAGTACACTCGACTTGAAGAATGGTTTCTTCCACGTGCCAGTCGATGCCGAAAGTATTAAATATGCCACATTTATTCTTCCAGGCGGACAATTTGAATTCCTGTGTGCCTTTTGGCCTGTATAATTCACCATTAGTTTTCCAGCGATATGTAAATGCTGTTTTCTACTCGCCATTCGGGGCGGGCATGTCTTAACGTATGTTACATGGATGATCTGATTGTTCTTTCCAACAATCGCGAGGATGGGCTGAAAAGATTAAAAGACGTATTCGAGACGACAAGGAGGGCTGGGCTGAGTATTAACTGGAAGAAATGTTGCATCCTGACAGGACGCGTTGAATTATTGGGCCACATTATCGAAGACGGAACCGTTCGGCTACTAGAAGAATTCCAGTATTCGATAGAGCATAGATCGGGACGGGGTATGAAGCACGTCGACGCATTAAGCTGAAAACCGCTTCCCGGATGCTTGGTAATTAATAGGAGCTACAAATGCGTTACTGCGCGACTCAAGAAAGCACAACAGCACGGCGACGACCTGCAGGAGAAGATCAAGCGGTTGGAAGAAGGAAAGCTCGATGGCTATGCCTTGCAACGTGGTTTATTATATAAAGATGTTGGTAACGAAGGGCGCGTTGTGATTCCGAAGTCAATGTAGCTACAGGTGATACGAAAAGGTCCTGCACGAGACCACTTTGGGACCAATAAGACAGAGGCCCTGGTCCATGAATGATTGCTGGATACCTGATTTAAGGGTTAAGATTGAAAAGGTAATTCGGAACTGTATTTCGTGAATATTGGCTGAGCCAACCCGAGCAAAACGACATGGATTTCTGAATCCTGTGGAGAAGGGCAGTGTGCCCCTCGACACCTTCCATATCGATCACCTGGGTCCGCTGGCGTCAACCAAGAAGTCTTACGCATCCTGGTCATTTTCAAGTACATTTGGCTGTAATCGACGGCATCCGCAAAAGTCATCTACCGTTTGCGAAGGCAGTCATTTATCTTTGCAAATCCTCTGAGGATCTTTTCCGACAGGGGTAGCACGTTTACTTTAAAGGAGTTCGAGGGCTATTGCCACGAAGAGGGCATTGATCGCGTTCTTGCAACCACGGCGATACCGAGGGCCAACGGTCAAGTTGAAAGGGCGAACCGCACCCTAGTACCTGGTACAAAGGTGATATAACGCCACGCCGCATCGGAGCATAGACATGCACCATTCCGTTCGGAGCCGACGCTCGTTTGAAGGGCGATCCCCAGATTAAGAAGCTTCTGGAGGAAGATTTGATTGCCTCATTCGACGAGCAACGAGCAGAACTCGGCAATCAGACAAAGGAGAATATCCAACGCATTCAGTCCAAAAACAAGTGGAACTTCAATAAAAACCGGAAGATGGCGTTCCGATATCAAGAAGGCGATATCGTCGCTATTCGCAAAGTACAGCAAGGAGCTGGCATGAACCTCAGACACGAGTTCCTTGAACCGTATGGGGTTATCAAGACCTTCCGCAGCGATCGCTACGTTGTGCTTCGGATAGGAGAGAGTCAGGGGCCCAAATAGACATCATCCGCCGCCGACTATATGTAACCCAACGATAGTGACAATCTATTTATGAGTGACGAAGAGAACGAAGGCGAATAACATTCGCTCGAATGTCCAGTCAGGACAGCCGAGCGTGGAATGGGAATGACGGAGGTGAATTTGCGATAAATTTATAGTTCACAGCCACATCATGACAATGGAGATTTTGGATTTTGTTTAATCCTATAATTCACAGTCAATCAGTGCAATGCACTCTTTGTAGAATGAGCAAAAGAATAAAAGAGAGTTAGTCATGAAAAGGTTAAAAAAGTATATATTTTTATACCACATTTGGGGGATCGTACGCGAATTATATAAGGGATACAGACGGCTAATAACATTGCCCAGAAAAAAAAATTATTATGAGGAATTTAACAAGTCTCGCATGCCGGTGGAGAGACTTGCTAAATAAGGCCAAGGCCGTATCCCGGGTTTGGTGCCGATGATGATGATGATACAGACGGCAACGAAGGATTAAAGATGGTAATGAAAGACTAAAGACGACAAAGGAGTAAAAACGACTAATAAAAACCTTCCAACCTCGAAAGGTAACCATCCCCCAAGCGACCGATTTCACAGTTTTCCAACGGGGAATTGGATGAGAGCCAGGATATCGCATCTGTCACAGAACTCCGCAATTGCGCAGGAAATATCGAAGACAAGGATCGCAGCCAAAAATATCAATCCGGTGCAGCGTTAACAAACCCCGAAAGAGAACTTCATATGCGCGAACTAGAACTAGTCCAGCGTGAATTCGAACTCGCAAAACGTGAAATTGTGATGCTGCGACGATCCCAAAAGAGTACATTTAAACGGGAACAAACAAAAAATATACAGGTGGTGTTATCGATGTGATTCGTCGCGATATTCGAAGAATTTTTAGTCATCATGGTGCCGTTGACAGGAGTACATGCTACATAATCAATTTTCGTCTGATGATTTCGATTCGTCTCACTTCGCTTTACGAGACATTATCCTCGTCTATTCATAAACGGTCAAAGGGCAGAGGCTATTCGTAATCCTAATGTTTGGGACAATCGGTTAAACAGTGTTACACGCGAAGTTTGACACCCCTAAATACTTACTTGTTAAGGTTAGTTTAGTGGGGATAGCACCCCATTTATTGCCTTAATTCAAACAATATAATTACCTACAACTAAAATCTACGGACATGGATCTTGTGATAGGGAGACCATAGCTGGATAGCATATTCAAGCAATGGACGGACGAAGGTAATATAAAGGGATCGAGTTACGTAGGTGTTCGAGAATTCCTAAGACCATCGTTTCACGAAGCCGAGGGCACAGTTGGCTTGCCGGATCGTCTTATCAATGTGAGAGAGGAAGGTAAGCCCACTGTCGCAAAGGATGTCAAGATCTCGAATACATTGGGCAATGGTAAGGAGTTGGTTATGAAAGTAATAGGGACATGAGGACGAGTGAATACGCTTATGGGAAAAGGTTATTGATTGGCATTTGTCAATGTTAAGTACAAAGCAATTTTTGTCACAGCAAGCCGAGAAGTGGTCAAAGTCTGATTGCAGCAGTGCAGAATCAAGAGATGACTCCATGATCTTGTATAACTTGGCATTATCGGCGTATAGGGAGAAGCATGAATGCTTAATGACCTTATCAATGTTATTAGTGGCCAGTATAAATAGGAAAGGACCCAGAAGGGTTCCTCGGGGGACTCCGAAGGCAGCAAGTAATGGGTTGGATTTCGTTGACCTGAACCGAACCAAATAAAGTCTATCTTTTAGATAGGAGGCATTCCAGGTTCATAGCCGAGGGCGGATAATTTGAAGAGGATTAGATTGTGGGAGATTTTGTCGAATGTTTTATTGAGGTCGGTTGAGACTATGTCGATCTCGTTACCGTGTTCTAGTGCTGACAGTGTAAAGGAAGTGAACTCAACAAGATTGGTTGTAGTTGATCAGCCATTGACAAAACCATGTTGCCTTCGTGAAATAAAAGATTTGCAACGAAAACTAAGAGATTCGTATAGAATGCTTTTGAGAATCTTGGGCAAGTGAGATAGTTTGGCGGTTGGCCGGTAATTCGCGACAACATTTTTCGGACTCTTCTTGTGTGGATGAAGGATTTTTTCCAAATGTGGGGGAATATGCCTTGAGATAGTGAGAGATTGAAGATTATTGTGGGAGGGGGGGGGGGGGGGGGGGGGGGGGGGGGGGCAAGGAGAATGAATGAGCATTTCTTGAGGAGGATTGCAGAGATACCATCAGGGCCCGGCGTAAACTCGTCTTTGAGTTGCAGTAGCTTAAATTAAATTCAGGGCCGATCAAAAGAGTTGTGGAGAAGGGGCTCGAGGAAAAAGTTAGGTAGGTAGTTGAAGTATGACGGTTCAGGAACAAAGGAGTCGTTAGTAAATGGCTGATTGAAGTGAGTGGCAAAGAGATTAGCAATAGTAACAGGATCAGATGAGGTATGAGAGTTTAAGGTAAGTGATATGGGGTAACCATCGGATGTACGTTTATGATTGACGAACTGGAAGAAGGTTTTGGGGTTATTTTTGAGATTGGTTTGAGTTTTGGTGAGATAGTTGCGATAAGGGGCGTTGAAAAGTTCTGTGAATTGGAGGTAACCGGCAAGAACGTTGGAGTAGTCAGGTGTAGTTCGATTCCGAGAGAAGGCGACTTATAATTTATTCCGCGGAGCGAAGCTTGTGATTGTACCATGGAGGGAAGAGGTTGATGTTCTGTCTAGAGTAGGGATCGAACGGGGAAATAGAGTAAAGGATTGGGGTATATAAGCGGGTGATGGCATCTTTATAGGTGATCGTTTTTGAACGAATGGCGGAAGGTCACGAGAAGACGGGAAGAGGGGGGGGGGGGGGGGGGGTGGTGGTGGTCTATAGATGTAGACGAAGTGAGATGGGTGAGACAGATGTATTGGTAGGGTTTTTGTAAGTATAAGGTTTCGAGCGTCGCTGAACTGACAGAGGCAAGAATCATCTAATCGATCAATGAATAGACATTCCTTAACCGAGGTGTGGTGGGAGGTAAAGTGTGATTGATTATCAGATAAAGCCCAATTAAGTTGTGGAAGATTAAAATCTCCGAAGATGTTAACGTCGTCCTCGCAATTACTCAGCTCGATTATGTGGACGATACCATTTAGAGCTCTATAGGCAGGGATGGCAAGATATGGAAGCACATGGCAAAGATTGATTTCCGAGGAAGAGTGATTTTGACAGTCACAAAGTCCACCTTGGAGGAGGTATGGAAAGCGGTAAGTGACGTCTCGAGGCTGTTATGACAGCGATGAGCACTCCTCGGCTGGGGGAAAAGCTAGTGGGGATATTGAGGAGGTCATCGCGGAAGATGGTGAACATGAGGGGAAACAGTTCCATGTTATGAATGCTGTGGATTCAGTTCGTTTCTCTTAAAGGGATCATGTCAACAGTTTGGAGTCGCTCCCATCATCAATCGAACTCGTCTTATGTGAATTTTTTTTGTAATAATTAACTGATGCTTAATTATCATATCAAATTATTTAGGGGTAAACTTGTAAAATATATAATTAATGCGTAAACAGGCAGTGAAATCATAAGGTTCAGATATCCACACTTTGTAAGAACCTCTATGATAGCGTCCATAAAGTAAATAAATACCCGGTTACGATGTCAACACGATACACAAAAATATCTTTGTTATCATTGAAAATGAATACTTGTGTAAACTCAAGTTTCTCAGGATCGCAATACGCTCAAAGTAATGAACAAGTAACGATCAATCAGGAATCGTGGTGTAAACATTCGTTTCTAATCTTGGATAATCAAGGAATGTACATCTTCAAGGATGTGTAGATTAC
Source organism: Microdon myrmicae (assembly GCA_963931805.1). Lineage (NCBI taxonomy): Eukaryota > Metazoa > Arthropoda > Insecta > Diptera > Syrphidae > Microdon > Microdon myrmicae. Next base: position 173,471,631 of record OZ007497.1, on the reverse strand, counting down.
ATCGGGGGATAGTCTTGATTAAAATGAGCCATACATGAAAGGCAACACGAAATTGAAAATATATTCTGCACGGTTGAAGAAGAACCAGAATTGCATTTTACTTAGAGAAGATGAATGATCAGAGTTGTGCGCTCTGGTGTGTGGTTTGATGATTAGTCCTGATTTTCTTAAATTTCTCAAATAAGATAATTATTATCAAAAAACCGCTTGATTCGTGGATAGCTTCAAAAGATGAACTTTTTTACCATGACGGTATTCGAGTTCTGCCAGAAATATGGGAAAAAGTTGTAGCTAGCGATGGGCAATACTTTGAATGATTGATTTGCAACAATTTTTTGACAATAAAGTTGAATTTACATTAAAAAAAAAAAAAGTTCTTAGTTGCGCAGCTAATACCTAGATTGTTTTCATTGGAAATTATTTGTTCGTTGTTTTGTTGCGTGAGGCTTAAGATACATCAAGAACGAAACTAAAGCCGGTTATTAATTGTGTGTGCGTTTGTGACTGTACTTGTAACAAGTTAAATGTAGCATGCTATATTAATTATAATAAACGTACAAAACAATTTTATTTATAAAAGTGTGTGCGTAATAATTCACATAGAGGTTGTGGTAGTGTGTAATTAATATAGTAACAACACTAAGAATTACGAGTAAAGGCCGCCCGAAGTCAACGGAACTATTCTATTCTTCATTGGTCTGTAGGAACCTGAAGTTCATGATGCCACTAACTCGGCCACGTCTCCGGTCCCTGTCCTGTGCACTTGCCCTACACGCTTCGCCACCTGAACCAATTTCTTCAAGGTCACGCTTAACATTGTCATTCCATCCCCGTCGCGGCCCATCCGTCGGTTTTTTTCCCGTTGGTCTTCCGTTAAGAATTCTACAGACGGTTCTGTGTTTGCTCATTTTGGCTACATGTTCGGCCCATCTTAATATTCGCGACTTGATTATTCTTAGTGTTTTTGGTTTGGGGTGTAGCTCGGCTAATTCACGATTGTCCGATATCCCCATCGTATTACGTACATTAGGAGGAAAGCCATTATTTTTCGAATAGATGGATTTGGTACGGCATTAGGAGGATAAGATACTTACTAAAAAGATTTTTTAGGCAGTTTTTTGATTACTTGACTCAGTTTTGTTTGAGCGACTGTTAGATATGGACACCAGCAAGAGAAAATAAGCTATATTTTACAGACGAAAAAGTAAGTCAGGCAGCCGAAAATGTGAATAGTGTTTATGGTTACAGTATTAGGTAACAGCCAGTCAAGCGTAATTTTGGTTTCGTCGGTTTCGTTCCGGTAATTTGGTGCACCGCGCTGTGGAAGGCCAATTTTCGGAAATGTTGATAAAATCATAGAAATCGTCAAGTCCCACCGTCATGTAAGCAGTGTTATGGTTGCCCAGAAGCTAAACATTACACAAAAACCATTTGGAACCATTTGAATAAGGCTGGATACAAAAAGTAGCTCGATGTATGGGTTCTACACGAGTTAACGCAAAAAAAAATCATGGACCGAACTATCTACGAATCGCTGCTGAATCGCAAAAAATCGGCCCATTTCTGAAGCGGATGGTGACCGGTAATGAAAAGCGGGCCACTTACGACAGTGTCAAGCTAAAACGGAGTTGGTCAAATAGCGACGAATGGGCGCAAACGGTGGTCAAGCCAGGATTGATGGTCAGGAAAGTTTTGCTGTGTGTTTGGTAGGAATAGGAGGGCAGTTCATCTACTATGAGCTGCTCCCCTATGGCCATACTCTTAATTCGGATGTGTACTGCCAACAATTGCATAGTCTGAAGGAAGAAATCGCCCAGAAGCGGCAAGCTTTGGCCAATAGGAGAGGAATTGTGTTCTATCAGGACAACGCCAGACCACAGACATCGATAGTGACTCGTCAGAAGCTCCGGGAGCTTGGTTGGGAGGTTCTTATAGTCTGCATCCAGCTTATAGTCCGGAGCACGGTGATTATCATCTGTTCCTGTCTATGACGAATGATTTTGTTGGTGAAAAATTCGCCTCAAGAGAAGCTTGTGAAAATCGTCTATCCCACTTTTTTGCCAATAGGGACATCAGTTTCTATGAGAAAGGTATAATAAAATTACCTTCGAAATGGTTATCGAACAAAGCGGTAGGTATTTCACTTAAATCGGATCAACTACCCTGTGAGCAGGGCGTTGGAATATACTCACAGCTAGGCCGACTTGTCGTAAGAGGCGACTAAAGGCCGAGTGGTAGCCGGGCTCCCAACGCCCTGTGCGCCAGTGAAATACCACCCCATTAAGCTTTAGGCTCCGTGAAATGGCCGGTTCGAGAAAAGGTTGGTTAGGTGGTAGTCGGTCCCAAGGTGAGATACCACCGCTTCACGCTGTACGTTCCGCGATATCGCCGAGAGAAATCTTCGACGGTGTTTCGGATGTGTGGCTGATGGCCTGGACTGACAGGGAGACAAGTCATGATGGTACCTTCTGATATAAAGAATTCCGGAGGTACTATGTCAGGGGCAACACCATGCAGATATCATGATAAATAATGGAACTTTGAGAGGTTCGTCATCGCATAACCGGGCTCGCTCTCGAGGCTCTGCCCAGGTTCGACTGGTAACGGCATTTTGTAACATCAGGGGCATCAGTTTCACCAATACGAATGTAAACGCCGTCCACCAATATTTGCAAACAACGAAACCTGATATCTTTGCCCTAATTGCGACCCATGTCGATTCGTCAACTGATTCGACATATCTTCGTTGCTCAGGATACGACATACATTCGAGATTCCGTTTTAAGGGTGGAGTCTGCGTCTTCGCGCGGTCTGATCTGGCTTGCCAGAGGATGGAGGCGTTGGAACCCAATAATGTGGATGATGGTCGTGCTGAGGAATTCCGTTCAATTTCTTTGTTGTCTTTACCGCTCCCCGAATGACGATCGACCGGCGACATTTTTCGAACAATTTTCACATACCGTCGGCTGGATACAGATCAACCACCCAGCTTCTGAAATTGTTGTCCTCGGCGATTATAATATGCACAATTCCGGGTGGTTGTTACATTCTAACAGAACCGACGAGCCTGGGAGGCTGGCGGAGATGTTTGCTGTAAGCCACAACTCGACTCAACTCGTGGGGGATCCAACGCGAGTGCCGGATGCCCGAGGCGATTATGCGAACACCCTGGATCCGTTTCTGAAATCTGAACCAAGTATTTATACTGTAGATGTTTCTGCCCCATTGGGAAACTCAGATAACTGCTAGGTATCTGTCGCGCAAGCACTTGCATACCAAGCGAATAACCGGCCTAGGCAGCTTGGCCATGTATGGAAGTATGGGACTGCTAATTGGGATTTGCGAGATTCCTTCGCATCCTTTCCATGGGCCGAGGTGTGCTTCGGAAACTCCGATGTTAACGTTTGCGCGGAGGCGGTGTCAGAGATTATTCTTCTGGGGATGGAGATGTATATTCCACATTCCATCAAACGAAGTTCGTCTGATAAACCTTGGTTTGATAAAAAATGCGAGCAGATTACAGCGGCAAAAAATAGAGCTTTTAAGCAATGGCGCTTCAATCCCACCGATGTTAACAGAACGAATTTAGTTAGAATCAGAAACGCGTGCAACCAGGCGATTGATACCGCGAAGAAGGCTCACAACGACAGGGTGATCAACAAGCTCCTTCGGTGCCCAACTGGTTCGCGCTTCTTCTGGTCAATGGCAAAGGCTGTCAGCAGTAACTTCATTTCCTCGTCTTTCCCTCCGTTGGGGAGAGACAGCGGGACATTAGTCACGAATTCAAAGGATAAAGCTAATGTGTTCGCGAATACATTTTCCGCTAATTCGAACCTCGATCCCGGCCTTTTGGAGCCACTTGTGATCTCGCTGGTACAGTCTTCCATGCGGGATGTGAGATTTCGTCCGCGCACTATTCAACGCATTCTACGTGAACTGGATTGTAGGAAGGCAACCGGCCCGGACGGAATACCAGCAAGAGTCCTTAAGAACTGTGCTCCAGGACTATCGCCGGTTCGTGGCAGACTCTTCCGCTTATCTTATGCACGGAGGATATTTCCTACCTGCTGGAAAATCTCTCGAGTTCAGCCAATCACACAGACGAGAAAAAAGTGTCTCCCACAAAATTACCGTCCAATTGCATTACCGTCTATGTTATCTAAGGTAATGGAAAAAGTCATCAATACAGAGTTGGTTAAGTATTTGGAGTGCAACGGACTTCTGAATGATCGTCAATACGGATTCCGTGGCAGGCGGGCCACAGGAGACTTTTTGACACTTATAACCGATATATGGACGTCTGCGATTAAACGGCATGGTGAGTCGAGGGCGGTCGCATTGGATATCTCCAAGACTTTTGACCGCGTCTGGCACGGGGCATTGCTTAGCAAGCTCCATTCATATGGACTTTTCCAACAGCTTTGCGACTGGACGAAGAGCTTCCTTGAGAGTCGATCGATCCGAGTTGTTGTGGACGGTGAGTGTTCGGATCTGTATCCTGTTAATTCGGGGGTGCCCCAAGGTTCTATTTTTGCTCCAACCTTGTTCTTGCTTCACATAAATGACTTGTTGGAGACAACGGATAACAAAGTGTTCAGTTTTGCGGATTGATTGTTCGGCCGATTGGTGCATCTGCGTCGCATCGGCTGAGATGTAGACAGATTGACTCTCTGAATCAGGATCTAGATACGGTCCTGCAGTGGGGAAGGGCCAATCTCGTCGACTTCAATGCAGCGAAGACACAATATACAACATTCATAAAGAAATGTGGATCATCGGTTCCACAGCCGGTGATGAATGGCCGGGCCCTCCAGGGTGGGGAAAGTTTGAAATTACTCGGCGTCACGGTCTGTGGGAATGTATCATGCCATAGACACGTGTCGAGTGTCGCCAGATAAGCCTAAGGAAAACTGAGCTATCTTTTTAGACCCAAGAAATATTTCACTCCGGCCCAACTTCTTCTCCTATATAAATCCCAAATTAGACCCGCGCTCGAATATTGCTCTTATGTTTGGAGCTCGGCTCCTAAACATACCCTCGATCAACTTGAGAGCATACAGAGACGAGCGATCCGCCTGATCGGGGACTCGGCGCTGACATCGGGACTGCGGTCGCTATCACAGCGAAGGCGCGTAGCCGACCTCTGTCTGTTTTACAGATATTATCACGAGTACTGTTCTTCGGAGATTCTTGGTATTGTTTCACGCAATTCGGCTTATATGCGCTCCACAAGACAATCCGACGGATCGCACTCGTTTGTGGTTCATCTCCCGACGGCGCGAACATCCCTGCATCAGAACTCGTTCCGTTACAAGGGCGGGAAGCTGTGGAACTCCCTTCCCACGCGAGTGTTCCCGGAGCGTTACAACCTGCAACTGTTCAAAAAGAACTGCAACACTTCGCCTCTCCCAGAGTAGTCTAATTAAAAAAAAAAAAAAAAAACATTCTAACTTTGCCTTCAATTTCATGCAAAAATAATGGATTTCTTTCTGCTACAACTGATATGTTGTGTATCTACTACACCTGATATGTTGTGAATCTTTATTAATTTTTAGGTCTATATCTTCTGCCACTAGTATTATGATTTTATTGTCTTCATTTACAGTTTCCAGATGAGCATCCAAAGAAGCAATATCATTTGCATATTTGCGTGCTTGTGTAAATTCGTCCAGTGATACTCTGCCATGTTGTCGTCTTGCACTTTTCTGACGACAAACTCTAGCACAAGGTTAAAAAGACAAAGTGAAAGGGCACCCCTCTGTTTTAATCCGTAGTGGATTTCGAATGGTTCTGAGAAGTGATTTTCTATTCTAACTCGTACTTTTTTTTACGCAGATTTAAATGGAAGCGGCATATTTCTTACGGGATTCCCTGCCCTACTACAATATGGTAAAATCTTTGCCTTGCGATGGGGTCGTGGGCTTTTTTGAAGTTAATGAAAAGTTGGTGGACTTTTCACCCGTTTCATTGTATGTTCACATAACCGTCTTCACTATATGCTTGTATATTGTATATACATCTGGTAGAAACGCCACACTACTCCGTCCTCAGTAAATTTGTTACGATCAACTTTGTGTGCGAACGACGGAGGGCGACGAGAGGACGTCGGAGCAGGCGAGTGTGTCGGTGCTCTATGCGGAAGTCGTGATCGTACTAGTAAAGTTCTGTTTTACTATTGAAAAGTGTGTGCTGTGTGTACAGATCACGTCGGGGTCACCAATTATAGCGTATTGCGACGATAGTGAAGAACGTGTGTTTCGAACTGACGCTACAATGGTTAAAACCAATGCTTAACACATCAGGCCACTGTCGCGCGTACGAATTCGATTTCTAAACTCAAGTACACTCAACTGATGTGGCATTGCTATGTTATACGGGTGATGCTTTTCTTTGTTCGCTTTTCTTTGTTCGCTTTTCTTTTGGTGTTCTTTTATTTGCATGTATATTGTGTTAGAAACGCCACACTACTCCCTCCTCAGTAACTTTGTTACGATCAATTTCATGTGCGAACGACGGAGCGAGCAGCGATCGAGCGAGCGAGCGGAGAATGGTGGAGCAGGCGAGTGAGCCGGTGCTCTATGCAGAAGTTGGCATCGTAGTAGTAAAGTCCTGTTTACTATGGGGAAGTGTGTGCTGTGGGTACAGATTACGCCGGGGTCACCAATTGTAGCGTTTGAGAAGATAGTAAAGAACGTATGATTCGAACTGACGCTATGATGGCTAGAATTACTCAAAATTGAACCAATGCTCATCACATCAGGGCAGTGCCGCGTGTGCGGATTTGGTTTCTAAAGTCAAGTACATTTAACTGATGTGGAATTGTTATGTCATCGCTATGGTATACGGCTCTGATGCTTTTGCTTATTCAACTTACTTTCGGTGTTCTTCACTATTGGCTTGTGTACTGTGTGTGTACCTGTTAGAAACGCCTCAATGTATTTGTTATTTTATGTGTCACACCATCGGATGATATCCATGACTCCTTTTGAATTCTTTTGTGGTTGGACGACCTGGTTCTCACTACCATGCCCTTCGATGCCACGTATAAAATTATTCAAATTCCATTATCCTTTGAGACGTTAGGTAGGGTCTTTGCCTATAGTTGGTTGGAAGATGTCTTCCTTTCCAAAATTCGTGTTTAAATCGAACGGTGAAATTCAATCTGACCTCCTGAAGCGCGACCATGTCCACTTTATATCGCACCTGATTTATATAACATTCGGTCGTTCAAAATTCGGACGCGTACATCCCGTTCTTTCCGCCTGTTGTTTGCAAAGTTAGTAATTTCTTTATGAAATCTTCCCTTATGGTAGTGTGCGCTCATCACACCTATGCCAACTGAGTTTCTTTTATATTTGGGATGGGAGTGAGTATTCAGCATCCTAGTGAATAAGGAGGAAGAGAAGTCAAGTCTTACGAATACTTTTGACATGAAGCCTTAAACATTAAGAGGATCAATTTACGAACAATTTTAGGTCGTGCATTGTATGTCGAATAGTATCAACATCCAGCAGAAACAAGAAATGAAGGAAACTGATATCATGAAGGGTAGACGTTGAATGGCCTGCACGGAGAGCGGAACCTGAGGCGTTTCCAACTATATACTATAGTGAAGAACAGCATCAAAAGAAAATCGAGCCGTATACCATAACAGTTAACATAATATTTCTAAATTAACCATTACCAAAACAATTAACATAATATTTAGTAAAGGCAGTTGAGAATATAGTTCGTCTCGTACCCGCCTCAGTGGACTGATGTGTTGAGATTTTCGTTTTACCTTTTAGTTATTCTACACACTGGATGAATGACCTAAGTCATTTCGCAATATTAAGCGAAGAACCAAACTCCGACATGAGCCGACCGTTGTTGGTGCTAATTCGCTAGTTAGTTAGTCAAGAGGTGATTTGAACTCAGCGCAGGGACTCGTTATTTTGTGTTATTTATATCTATATAAGGAAGCTCATAGAGCCACCCTAAACTAGCTGGGGATTGATGTTACGTTTTTAATTCAGTGTTAAACCCTCGCTTTCCCATATTTGTGGGTATCGCAAACCCTTTTCATGCGACCGAAAAAAAAAAATGAGTCCGTAAAACTAAATAACTATGATGCGGCTTCACTGTTTGTTATAAACCTGCCGAAGATAGTTTCAGAATACTTCGTTTTAGAGAGGAATGTTTTTGGGATTATGTTTTGACGTATAGTGATGATAGCGAGGGTAACCTATTGTGTTTCGCAAAGACTTCAGTGAACACTGACAATGGTACTTACCTCGATTGTGAAAAAGGTCCTTCCCCATTCGTGCCCGGACTTAGTCTTTCCCTCTTTACGCTATTCGTGGTGGTGTTCAAATTACTACCGCTACTGTTGTTACTGAGTGGGATGTTGCTATTACTAGGATTACTGTTGCTACTTAAACTATTACTGCTATTGGTACCGCTGTTGTTGTTACTATTAGTCGTATTACTATTGCTATTGTTGTTATTATTATTACTATTATTATTATTGTTATTGTTATTATTGTTGTTGTTGTTGTTGGTAACACTATTAACATTATTGTTGTTTGTTGAGTCACTATCCTTCAGCGTCTCCATTTGAGTTTCATTCTTTACTTTATCCAAAAACTCATAAGCCGACGAATTATCACAGATTTTTTTATTACTTTCGATTGCGCTGTATCCGCTCAGCAACAGTCGATCGCTAAGCATTTTCTCGGCATATAAAGCTGTTGCCGCCTTGGATTGTATCGGCGACTTAGGCTGGTATCGGTGTTGGGTTGCGTGCTCTTGACTAGGTGCTAGAGCTGATAACGATATGTGATTTGATGTTTCTCTGGTTCTATCTATTAACTGATGATTTCCATGACCATCATTGTCGGTAATTATATTACTAAAAACTTTCTTTGGGGAAGAATTATTTTTTCTTTTAGTTCTTGATTTTTCCACCAAATTACAATTTTGATTTATGTTAAGTTTTGAATCAGCTGCGGTTGGCGCCGCTGTGAAGGTGACCACTGTGGGCTTATATGAGACATCTAAAGACGTCGACGATGATGAAGACGAGGATGAAGAAGACGATGTCGTCGTGCATCGCGGTGATTGCTTTACCACGTCAGATGGGATATTACCTGAAATAAAAAAGATAAAATCGATGAAATAACAAGTAATTCATAAGTATGTATAATAGGCATATTATGGTTAAGGTGGTTCAGTCATATTTTAAAACAATGAATCTTCTTTCGAAGTAGGTTAGAGTCGAACTGCGGCGATATCACAATCTTCTTTTTCAATAATTGACACTGGTGTCCCTACAAAATTTACTGCAAATCAAGGAACGTAGTTTGGGCTAAGAACTTTTAAGAAGAAAAAAAAATCAAATAAGAAAACACAACAGCGTAGCAACATGTGCGATTTGCCATGAGAATGGGCATCCAGCTAGTTACAAGGGAGGCTCAGTGTATCAAAAAAAATTAAAAGCTCAGCATCCAAAGAAACCTACAGTCACTCAAAGACTACAATCAAAAATTACAGAGTGAGCGGAGCCAACCACAATTGGTACTAGGAACACACGAATGAACAATAAACTAAATGCTAAAGCAGATAATAAAAGCCTACAACAACCTGTCAATAACGAGCCTTTGGCGGATTTTGTGTAATGTCTGAATGGTGTTCCGCCGAACACTGTTCACCGAAAAACAAAACAACACCGGAGCGGATTTGACACAAATGAAACACAGGTAAGTTGTTTTCTGGAGCGTTATTTATTATTATTATTATTATTATTATTATTATTATTATTATTATTATTATTATTATTATTATTGGCCTGTAAGAACCCGGAAGTTCATGACCTCACCGACTCGGCTTCGCCATCGTTCCCTGTCCTGGGCACTCTCCTTCCACGCTTGACCATTCGATCCGATCTCCTCAAGGTCAAACCTAACATTGTCCTCCCATCTCCGTCGCGGTCGTCCTACCGGTCTCTTTCCCGTTGGTCTACCGTCAAGAATTCTATGCACGGTCCTATCGTTCCCCATTCGCGCCACGTGTCCGGCCCATCTTAATCTTCGCGACTTGATTACTCTCACTATTGTAGGTTTGCGATATAGCTCTTCAAATTCGTGGTTGTGGAGTCTCCTCCATTGTCCTGCCTCCTCGTCATATTTACCTCCAAAGATGCCCCTCAAAACTTTATTCTCGAATACGCGGAATTTGTTTTCTTCCCGTTTTGTGAGAGCCCATGTTTCGCACCCGTATAGAACAATCGGCATGATTATGGTTCTATAGACACGGAGCTTTATGTTACGTGATAGCAGTTTGGATTTCAGCAGTTTACTGACTGCATGCCAACTCGCGTTGCCGGAATGCAGTCTCTTGTTAATTTCCTTCGACATTTCATTACTGGCCGTCAGTATCGTTCCCAGATATTTAAATTCTTCAACTTTTTCAAATATCTTACCTCTGACGTTTATATGTGTTATCTGAGGTCCACCTGCTCTCGCCGTAATCATGTATTTTGTTTTGTCTTCATTTATATCTAGGTCCACCTCTTCTGCCGCTTGTATGATGATTTCACAGTTTTTACTAATAGTCTCTAGATTATCGCCCAGAACGGCGATGTCATCCGCATATGCGAGCACTTGTGTGACCCCGTTCAGGGATGATCCGGCCATGTTGCCGTCTTGTACCTGTCTGATGACATACTCGAGCACAAGGTTAAAGAGACACGGTGATAGACCATCTCCCTGCTTTAGTCCGTCCCGGATTTCAAATGGTTCTGAGAGGTGGTTTTCTATTCTGACTCGCCCCTTGTTTTCCTTCATGCAAATTTGAGTGAGGGCGGCACATTTTTTGGGAATCCCAGCTCAACTAGAATATGGTAGAGTCTCTGCCTTGCGACTGAGTCGTAGACTTTTTTGAAGTCAATGAACAGTTGGTGAACCGTCTCTCCGTATTCCCACTTCTTTTCCAGCACTTGTCTTATTGTGAACATTTGGTCGCTTGTTGACCGGTTCCTACGGAATCCACATTGGTAGTCTCCCAGTATCTCTTCTGCGTACGGTGTGAGAATGACATTTGTTAATATTTTGTATGTGGTTGGGAGCAATGATATTCCTCTGCAGTTTTCGCAGTCAGATCTGCCGCCTTTTTTGAAAATGGGCATGACTATTGAGGTTTTCCATTCTTCCGGAGTGACTTCCTTATCCCATATTGTTTGGATGTGCTGGTGGATCTTTCGAGCGGTTGCCTCTCCTCCATGCTTCACAAGCTCTGCCGGTATGCAGTCGACTCCGGGAGCCTTGTTGTTTTTCAATCAGACAGCCGTTTGTGTCTCGAATTATTTTGGCTCTTCCTCGGTAGCCATTTCTAATTGAATTTATGCCGACATACATACCTCTGATGTTCTTTGCCCTAGAATTTTCTAGGATTTTTTCGATCCGAGTCTTTTACCATTCGCGTTTTTTGCGTTTGAAGAGCCTCATTGTCTCTCTCCGAATTGTCGCGTATCTTTCTGCGTTGACTTCATCATATCTTTCTAAGTGGATCACTCTGAGGCGTTTACGTAATTCGATCTTCGCCCTGCACTCATCGTCAAACCAAGGTTTGGACTTAATTGTTTTCTTAAATCCTAATACCTTTTGGGCTGTTAGTTTGATTGTGTCTCTGATCGATGTCCATTTAGTGTTCACACTATTCGCTTCCTCTTCCTCACTGCTCACATTCTCTAGAATGCTAAATCTATTCGTTAGTTCGTCTTGATATTCAGCCCTTTTGCGTAGGTCTTTCAGTTTATCAGTGTCGAACTTTTTGCTTGTCTTCCGTGACTGCCCATGTGGGATTGCTGCGAGGCGACTCCTGATTTTGCCCATCACTAGAAGATGATCGGAGTCGCAATCTGCTCCTCTATATGATCTTACGTCAGGAGCGTTATTTACAACTCTTATTTTTTGCTTTATTAAATACTGTTTTTATTAACACATAAACTGCTGTTAAAAAATGTTCGCTTAATATCACGCGTAATTAATTCAATTTCTTGCTTTATTAAATACTGTTGGGATTAACACATAAACGGCTGTTAAAAAATGTTCGCTTAATATCACGCTCAATTAATCAATGTCACATATTAATCTCGTCCTTTTTCACACACGTTAAACTCGATACACGACAAAGACTCCTTTTTCTAAATGGATGATCTGACCTCCGCGGTTATTAATTAGCGACTTGATATCCAGTGCGCATGCACTTTCGATCGACACGAAAGGTATTGTCTATCCTTTGTTAATAAGTGTCGATTGTGTTCGCGATCGTTTTTCTTGAGTGCGAAGTAAGGGTTTTGAATAATTGCGCGGCGCAGACTAGCTACCCTTCTCGTTCGGGTTCTCTGTAGGTTCTCCCTAGACGGATGCTCTATATAGACTAATTGTCTCTATCCTTAAAATCCCTTTCCCCATCCGTAAGGGAAATTCCCCCAACGTATCTGTGAAACAGAATTTCCTATAGTATCCGTGAAGCGAAATTTCCCATCGTATCTAAGGTTTTTCATCGTAATCATCATTATCATTATCTTTTCCGACTTGGTTATCGGAGACTTGTTCCTTTGTCTTATGATCGGTGGTGCCGCCGTTTATTCTCCGATCTTTTTCGATGCGTTGTTTGTTTTTCCCATCTGGCCTGAGAAACGAGGGTTCTCATGCTATTCAGGTGGATACAAAGGACTATGGGATCGGTAATGCTTTGTTTGCCTTTTTCGCCAAAAACAAATATCAGGGATAGTGTTATGAGTTTATGATTGTATTGTGGGGTTTTTCAGGGCCCGAAGAACCGGCATCGCTCTTGCCCCATATCTTCCGGATTGTTTACAGTACATCCAAATTTCCTATTAACGGCTGCCAACCGTTCGCGGACCTAGAAACCAACATGTCCATCAACTAAATGTTGATTTACGACCTCTCCATAGGCGAGCAAATCTTCGGTGCGTTTTTCACACCAGAAAGGTCTATCGCCGGCAAGCATTACACTAATCAATTGTGTACACAGCCGCCGACCCCATGCAACGTTGGCGAACTCGAACAATGCGTATCCCATCGTTTGATCATGGAAATAGCGTTTCTGTTTACATAAGATTGCAGAGACCTATTTCTTCCTCTAATGATCATTACGACGGGTTACAACAACAACGCCCGCATCCTCTTATGATCGTTCGTTGCTGGCCTTCAGTAGCGGATGCCCATACATGGAACATCCACCCCATGTCATCTTACCCAATCACTATTGACTGCCTCTGGTTGATCGTTTCGCTCCTCCCTTTTTGAAGCTATTCGCTGCCATGTCGATCTGATGGTTGCGAATAGAAAGGAGTCAGATATCATACGCCAAAGTCTTCAAAGATCGTGTGCATTGTTTTACCTTTAAGTGACATTTAAGAGTCATCATATAGTGTATGTGCAAAGACCTAATTGTATTCAGACTCGGTTACTACCTACGTCGTGCCAGTATAAGGATTTCTGTAGTTATTGTGTTCATCCAAAATTAATGACATTAGTGTTAACTAATAAGAGTTCTGCTGCGATCCGGAGGACTAATCTAATTAAAACAAGAAGCTACATAAATAAAGAAACGTCCAGTGTCAACATTAAGTGTTTTATTTGGTTTTTCTTCGCTTGCTTTGTGGAACAACTTAAGGTGCTATTTAGTGTTGTGGTGTTTTCGTCCAACCTGCGTTCGTGCAAACGCCCCTAGAGTAAAAAACTCACACCACAGTATGACCACGGGACGACAGCTAAACGATATGCCTTGTTTGCATAAACGTGCCTTTGCGTTAGGTCCTACAAGGGATTTCGGTGCTAATTGCATTTAGCTAACGAGTATGCACCCCTTGTTCGGTTAATTTACCGATAATGGTATTTCGTGGGAAACCATCGCGTTGCTGCATTTTGGGATTGGTTTTGCATACGATGTATGGATGCGTTGAACTCGATATTGGAAGTTTTTGAGCGTTAAGTTCCTTGGTTTTTGATATCGGGTTCAACATTGTTGCAAGTTCCTATGACCTTTGTTACAGGTATGATTAAGAGCTTTGGGACACGTGTCTGTGGACACGTGTGTGGCGATCCTAAATCGCCACTGCCATCCAAATCCCCAACATACCTAAATAATCCCATCCAAATTCTCAATACCTCCCATAACGCAAATCCCAATTTCATATTGAATCATATGAGCGATAAATTAAACCAAAAGTTAATTTGTCGCACATTGATTCAATTTCATATTAATCCATACTCCAATCCATATTGAGTCACATGAACAACAAATTAAACCAAAAGTAAATTCATCGTACATTGACTTAATTCCCAAAATCCTGACATCATGAAATGCTTAATTCAAAACGCATTTCAGAATCCCCTTCCCAGAACCCATCCAAACAAACCTCTTACAAATTCCCAGAACACAATTGCAATTGAAGCACACAAAGTCTTGTGTGTGCTTCTTGGAATTTTGACACTAAAATTGTTGTCAATTCTCAACTAAAAAAACAATAAAAGGGCAGTAGTTTTCAATTTCGAGATTAGTAAGATTCCAGAGGCCGAACCCCTGGCCGCGCATGAACCGAATATAAAACCGAGCTACGACTAAATGGACAAAGTACTTCCTAACAAAATAAAACGATTAAAGCTGTTTATTAAAAAAAAGGGAAAGTTGCCTTTTCGTCTTTTGTGATGTTTGACTTTTGATGCGGCTTTTTCTATCTTTTGAAATTGCATTGTCCTCCATATTTGATTACAGTTTCTTAGGTTAGCTTGGTTTTGGGATTTTAATAGTTTTTACAGTGATGGATTTGTATAATTAATCAACCAAGTGCTAGTGATGTCAAATGATATAAATTCATCCGACGCACCAAGTACATCGGAACATTGCGCAGCTCCTCAAAAAAAGGAACGAAATACACATTACCGAAAATCACCTGAAGCGTTTACAGAATCTGCGTAAGGAAGTTAACTGTTTAAAAGAAACTGACTGGATGTATGAGCCGTTGGAAAAACGCATTGGTCAGCAATAAAAATTGATTAAATTGCACAAACACGATGATTCGCCTATTCTCATACATTTACAAAATCTTCAATGTTGATTATGAAAAGGACTCCCATCAGGAGATCGGAACATCGGTAAGCTTCCAATAAAGAGGCAAGGCACATCCACTACGCCGCCCTCACAACCCAACACGTGTAATGAATAAGGTAAGTATGTTCCTTGGCGGAAGGGACATCTCAACCTATAGTTGGTTGTGGTGGTTCGTAGAACCGCTACAAGCCTACCATCATGGATATGATGAAGATGCTCAGTTTATTCCAGGACGATATCAAAGAAAGCATCAACCAACTAACAGAAAGGGTAGGTAAACTTGAAAATTTTCAAAAACTATCGACCAAGAAATCCAAGAAATAAAGACAATGAGTAATCGGCTCCTACGAATAATCACTTGGAACGCAAATGGGCTCAACCAATGGGCTCAAGAACTAGAAATTTTTGTAAGAGATCACATCATAGATATTGCGTTGATATCAGAAACACACTTTTCTCATATGAGCTTCATAAAAATCAGGGGTTATATGGCCTATTGGACTACGCACTCCAGCGACCGTGCCTGTGGAGGTACAGCACTGATAATAAAACAAAATATACATCACTTCCAACAAGAAGAAATGAAAGATACTTTTATTCAAGCCTCCATTGTTACTATCAACCACAATGGAGCTGATTTAAATGTAGGTGCTGTATATTGGCCTTTAGACACACAATCTCAAAACAACAATTCACGGATATGTTCAAGAAGCTCGGACCAAGGTTTACAATTGGTGGAGATTTTAATGTCAAACACACTGCTTGGGGGTCAAGGCTGATTACTCCAGGCAAGGGAAAAGAATTGCTTACAGCCATCAAAGAAGCAAAGCGCGAATTTCATTCGTCTTGTTCACCAACATACTAGCCTGCTGATAGCAACAAAACTCATGATCTGATCGATTGCTTTATTTCGAAAGGAGTGGCATCGAATTATATTGAAACTGATAGTTTAGTTGATTTAACGTGTGACAACACTCCAGTACTACTAAGATTAAATGCACTTCCCAGAAAGAACAGAAAACTAAATCTTAGAAACAAATATACAGATTGGGAAAAATTCCGAAAAGAGCTTGACAATCAAATTGAATTAAACGTTCAATTTCAAGATTGTGAAGAATTGGAACAATAAGTACAACAATCTATCGAAACATTACAAAGCACAGCCACAACAGCGACTCCGGCGCCAAGTGATAAACCAGAACCAGCAACCACATACCCTATTGAGATTGGAGATCTAATCAAATACAGGCGCAAAGCTAGACGAACCTGGCACAGATCCAGACACCCTAACGATTAAAAAAATATTCAACACGGTGAGCAATCTAGTTAACAAATTAATTAAACACCATAAACGGAGTTGTATAGATGAGTATCTAAGTGAATTAAGTCCGTCAGTGGATACGGATTACTCTCTCTGGAACGCAACACGTAAACTTAAACGTCCCCTTATCCAAGTGCCACCTATTAAGGATGCGCAGGGACAGTGGGTACGCAGAACTGAAGAAAAAAAAAACTGAAATTTTTGCACAACACCTGGCTTCAGTGTTCAAACCACACAATATCCACAGTAGTATTGATCCTTCACCCAGGTATCAAACTGAGCAAACAATCAAACCAGTAACCCCAATGGAGATTGCCCAAGAAATCGACAAAAGTTTGAACCACAAAAAAGCACCAGGTATCGATGAAATATCACCTGGTGTGTACAAGGAATTACCTCGAAAAGCTGTCATTATGCTAACATATTTGTTTAATGCTTGTTTGCGACTAAGATACATTCCAAATTCATGAAACCAGAGAAACCAGCAGAAGAAGTAATGTCTTATAGACCAATATCGCTATTGCCATCGATTTCAAAACTGTTTGAGAAAATACTCCTCACGCGACTCAAGCCACTCACCAATATTCCAGACTTTCATTTTGGCTTTAGGAATAAACACTCAGCTATTGAACAGGTTCACCGTGTGACCACAGCAATAGAAACGATTTTTGAAGAAAAGAGATATTGCCCAGCTGTCTTTCTTGATGTCTCCCAAGCATTCGACAGAGTATGGCATGAAGGTCTTATATATAAAATGAGTAAACTGTTTCCATCGAGCTTGTTACATAATTAACAAGCGTTTATTTATCACCAATAATAGCTTCAGATAAAAAACTGTTTCAAGAATTTAATACTACATTAAAAATAAAAAGTGCAAATAATAGCTTCAGATACAAATCTGTTTCAAGAATTTCATATTACATTATTAATAAAAAGTGTAAACAATAGCTTCAGATAAAAAAATGTTTCAAGTATTTCATATTACATTAAAAATAGACTCATGTTTTCTTCAGATACTTCCCAACAGAACTGTTTCAAAAATTTAATATAGAAAAGATGGACTCAAGATCTCCAGAGTCATCGCCTCACTAAGACCAATTCGGGCATAATTCAAGACTTCATCAATGTCGTTCCAGTGTTAAAGTTGAGGAAGCGGCCATAATCACCATCCTCAACTCCCTCAGGAGAGAGCTAGCAAAGGTAACACAGCTGCATCAACTCCCGTCGAGCCAAACCCGGCGGACAACAGTGAGTACCCATCGTTGTTAATTATATATATTTTATATTGTGTGCAAAAATAATAATGCAACAAACTATTACTAACTACTCGAATCATACTTGTCTGATAGATCATTCAAAGTAACACACGAAGGAGCTCACTCTAACTTCTATCCAATAGCAGCAGCTGTACCACAAGGAAGTGGACACAAGCAGACATCCCAACAACCAAGAACACATTCATAGGCACTTTTGCAGATGATACAGTTTCGCCTCCATGGTTCTCGATTAAACGAGGAAGAGAAGCGAATGATGAATCCCGAACGGATGTTTGTTGTTTGTTGTTGAGTCTTGGTCCCCTATGGATAAGTGGATACACGGCCGCGTCCTTGGTTTTTCCAGGTAGCCCCTATGGGGTGCACCGTCCATATACCGGTGAAGCGCAGGATAATACCACTATCGGCGCAAGTGTCAAAGCACACACACGAAGAGAGTTTTTCAAAACACGAGAACAAGCAAATCACAATGCACTGGAAACGCACTGGATGTGTAGATTGTCGGAATTGAGTGCCGGCGGATCAAATGGACATGGGTTTGTTTTGACACATGTTTGATTGTACATACAATGCATGTGGAAATATGCATTGTGATGTTTGGGTTTTTGGAATTGAATTCAATATTCGACAATTGAACATTTGGTTCAATTTGCTTGACGTTGAATTGACTGCTGCGAATGAACCGAACGAGCGGCCACCAAAATTTGTAATCCACTTGCTTCAAGTTGCTGGCACTTAATCCTTCTGTTTCTTTTTCTTAGTTATTTGATGGAATTTCGATGTCCTATTTAGAAACTTTGCAAATCGACCAAGTTGAACCGAAAACAATTCCGCGACGAAGATTTCCTTTACTTAATCTGTGTTTTGCCTTTTATTTTGTCTTAAATGTATTTAATTGGAATTACTCACGTTTCCTCGACCTGTACTGCCTGTCCTTGGGCGTCGATCATGACTTTCAGTTTCGATACGTTCACACCCATTTTTAAATTCTCTGGCCCACGTATACATCGATTCTGACACAGTGTATCATCACCAAAATATGCCGTCAATCGTAGCGACCACTGTGCATTCACGGCAGTAATAGAGCTTCCGAACGAGCTCGCAGATCTGGAGGAATTCGTGATCCCGCAACCCTATAACTACAGGGCAATGCGATGGCCGCGGTTCACCAGATCATTAACAAGAGAACTTTGTTCGAATGACTTGAATCGACCAGTAAACAGAAACCTGACAAATGACGAAATCGACAAATACATTCAACAAATGGACGAAACCGTAAAACGAACAATGGACAAAACAATTCCCAAAACAACAGTCACAGATCACATTAACATGTACAGAAACGCAACAATAAACGCACTCCACAAGAAAAAGAGCAAACTGCTATCGAAATTAAAACGATTACACAGACAGTTTACAGACAGACAAGACCAGGAGATAATATCACTGAAATCTCAATTAAAAAACCTCCAACAATTACTTAAAGCTAATTATAGATTAGCAACAAATTTGTATTGGAACAACAGAATTCGAGCTATAAAAACTAATAACCCGAATATGTTCCCACAAATAAATAAAATATTCAGGAGAAATAATCAAAACGAGATTCAGTGTCTCCAAATTCCACGTACCGAGGTAAACAAGCAGCTGCTAACCAACATTGGCATAGATACAGAGAACGCTATCCTCAATAGTGAGCTCTTCGTGATCGAAGATCCTTTGGAGAAGGCGAACGCTGTGGGAGCTGTCTTTCAGGAAATGTACAAGGTGAATGAAAGCATTCACCGAAACCATGACCTGGAGGACAGAATTCGACTGAATCACCTGCACCTCCGGAATGAAAATTCACATTGGCAATCGGAGAATCCTGGTTTTACGGAATTCAGTGACGATAATCTGTCAATTGACATTAATGCCAATGGTGGGGCTAATAGCCTTTTAATCACAAGGGAAGGAATCCAGAGTATCTTCGACTCATTAAGAAGCAAAAAGTCAGTGGGAATAGATGGAGTACCTAACATCGTACTCAAGAACCTGCCCCCAAAGGCAATAGATATATACACGGTCCTGTTTAACAACGCGTTGAATAATGCATATTATCCCGCGCGTTGGAAAACGGCTATCATTCAGCCCATCCCAAAAAAGGGCAAAGACTGTACAAACCCAATGAACATGCGTTCGATAAGTTTACTCCCAAGCATCAGTAAAGTATTTGAAAAAATCATTAACAAAGCTCTGGTAAAATGGGTAGACGAAGCTAAACTGGTCTCCGACATACAATGGAATAAATGTAGGAACCAATGCACAGGTGCCTGTCTGATCGACTTGGAAAAGGCCTTTGATACCGTCTGGATCGAAGGGTTGTATTACAAACTGGTCAGACATGGCATACATAAGCCTTTACTATATGTACTTTACGATATGTTAAAGGACAGGAGGTTCGTGGTCAAAAGTGGTAATGTGACCTCTAATAAAACGTATAATATCAAGAATGGCTTGCAACAGGGCGCGATACTCTCTCCGATTCTTTTTAACATTTACATTAGCGACTTATTAGATGCACTTCCGCAGGCTATTGCGTACGCAGACGATCTCATAATTTACGGAACAGCTCCGAAAGTTGCGATCATAAATAGGTTAATACAGCGAGACTTCAACAAAGTGCAGCGCTATTGCGATGACTGGAAACTTAAGATCAACGTCCAGAAATGTGAAGCCATCCTATTTAGAACTCCATTATATAAAGCCACGTACGACACAAGGAAAAACTGGCGAAAGCTAGTTATCGTGGGACCGCATGGAGATAAACTGGAAACCAAGAGTTTAGTTAAATACCTGGGCATCTGGCTAGACCAATATCTGTATTTCAACAGACATGTAGAGGCTGCTTTGCTCAAAGCGAGGAAAACTTTTGCTATGACAAGGAGGCTATTTCACAGTAGCCAACTTGACAGCAGGGTAAAAGTCATATGCTACATGACGCTAATCAGGCCAATGCTTATATATGGCTGCCCAGTATGGTTTAACATAGGTCCAAATTTGATGGAAAAGATTCGGGTGTTCGAAAGGAAGTGTCTGAGAACCTGTCTCAGATTATATCGAACACCGGAATCGGAATACAAAAAGTACTACTCAAATGAGACTTTATATAATGAAGCCTGCATAAATAGGGTGGATAATTTTATGATTAAATTAATCAGAGGACATATTGCGAGAGCAATATGCTCGTCCAATGACCTAATTTTCGGGGCTTATTATCCAAATACCCTGTATTATGAGAACGTGCGTCGCAACGGTTTTGTTCCACCAGAGGCGTTCCTTGATTTGGACATAAAAGGGCTTATACAGGATAGATCCGGAATTCCGCTGATCTATCATGTAAGTAGATCATCCGTAGACGGGCGATTGTGCTACGACCGGGAAGTAACGCGCACCGAAGAAGAGCTCCTGCGCTTCAGTAGGGCTATCTCCCACAGAGACCGGGACGATAGTATTAGACAGCGTCAACAGTTCTGGTGGTTGAATGGCATATAAAGACCTGGATACCAAAGTCGGTATAGAATCACACTATCATCAGCTAGCTTACATAGACTTAGCTTTTCTAGAATTTGGGTAGTATAAGATTTAAGTTAAGTTAAGCTAAGTGATTTTACATAAAAAAAAAAAAAAAAAAAAAAAAAAAAATAGATAAGTTTAGGTAAGTTAAGTAAGTTAAATTTTAAGAAAAAAAAAAAAAAAAAAAATTTACAAAGTTTTTCAAATTTTTCTTTGTCTTTCAAATAATTATAAGTATTGCCACAAAGTTCTGTCGCCGAAAGGCAAATTATACAAATATTAAGTAATGTTTAGCTTAGAGCGTCTGCGAAGGACCAGTAAGTTATTATATAAGCTATTTAGGCTAGAATTTAAGCATTTTTTGTCTAGCCTTTAATTTAGAAACTAAGAATATAGAAAGAAAATAAAAAAATGTTTAAAAAATGGAAAAAAAAATGGAAAAAATGCCGTCAATCGAGAAAAAATTTCCGAGGGTTTAACGCCTTTATTTGTTGAAAATTTTATAATAATCCATTCCACAACAGACGTATGTGTCTCTTGTCCGCTCATGGATTTATTGACCACAAAGTTGAGCGCGATCCCTAGCCAAGCGGGCTCCCCTACTCTTCATAAACCAAACAACAGCCACGCACAAGATTATCTAGCTCGGAACATGTTGATAAGTAAACAAGTAAAATTATCGTTTATGTTTGATTCACGCTCGTAATATGTGCTCATAAATTGAAATAAGTGATCATCACGGAGGTATTTAGAGAGCGAAGAGAAAAACCCACGTCCTTTACGCCCATACCATCCTTTTTTTTTTGTTTTTCATATATTTTTTATTTCTTCCTCTTATTCTATTTTACTTACTCGCTGGACAAAAAAGATTAAACTCTACCTTATGGTTTCTTATTTCCTAACTTACTGGTCCCTTGCGGACTCTCTCATCCCTCACCGTTCCTATTTCTTATTCAACCAACAGATATCACCTGCACCATCGATTTGTGACCATGTCTTATGTATAGGGAGCTTAACCTCATCCCACATATTGATGACAACTCTGCCCTTGGTTTTGTGAAACGGTGCCCAAAAGAATTCTCTAATCCCTACGTTTCCCGATCGCTCTACATAGCCTTTGTCCGTCCCTTTCTTGAATATGTCAGTCGGGTCTGGTCGCCTTACTATTCGTCCCATATTCGTAGGATCGAAACCGTGCAACGTCGATTTTGGCCCTGGGAGGATTGAATTGGGAAAATCCTCCGACTCTTCCCCATACACAAGCCGTCTCCATCTAATTTACCTTAACACACTTGAAGTGCGCAGAATTTATACCGACATCTTCTTCATCCACCATCTTCTCTCAGAATCAATCATCTGCCCAAGCCTGCTCTCCTCCATCACACTTTACATTAAGCCCCGTAACCCGCGAAACCCTCGCCTCTTGTACTTGCCCGACTATCACACCTCTTACGACCCTAACGCACCCGTTTCACGAATGCTGCGTTGGGCAAGATTTTACCCCACCTTCTTTGATTTCAATCTCATCTCTCCCGCTTTTAAACTTCGTCTCCTCCCTTATCGTTTCTGACCCCGTCCTACTCGCAGCCTAAACTCTTACAACTCGCACTCATACCAACACCCTAGACTCCAGCCTACCCTGTCCTACCACCAACACTATCGTCTACCCATACCATCCTTTTAAAGGAGTTCATGTGATCGTATTGGCTTACAATGCTAATGATTGTACCACTTCCACAAATTCATGATTCGTAGAATAACTCTATATGCATATGCAACGCATCTTTGTATAAAGAACATGTAGTTTACATTAAAGCAGCTAGTTCTTTACGGGCAGGAGCATCTAAAAACATACTTATTGATCTTGCTCTAAAAGTTTGCGCTAAGATTTTAAACAAACTTTAAATTCATGTTTAAAAAATTACATTAGCTACACGAAACAAATTTTAAAGCAATTGTTTTCAATTCTATAGAAGAACATTTTTGTAACTATGCGCAATTTTTCGGTTTATAATCAAACTTATTTACATATACAGCGTAATACGAAATCCCTATCAAAGGTCAATGTATTGAAGGCTTCACCTTATCTAATGTGGGGGTACAGAATAACATTTTCCACGGACAACAATCTGAACGTGTGTGACTTATTGAATTCCGTTTTAGTATCCCAGCCAACACGAGCTTGCCACATTGATAGCCTTGTGTAGCTTTAGAGGAGATAATTAGCTTAAAAGTGCAGTTCCAGGTCACCACTTGTATGCCCTCTGCGCAAATCATCAATATTTACAAGACACTACACTTACCAGAGCACTTGGCGGCTAATGACATAACACACACACACGTATTCGCTTGTTAGCACTTTATATCCAGGTGAAACGTTTTGATTCGATGCCCGGATTGGAAAATTGTATCTTGAACTTTGGCGTCAATGATACGCGCGTAACTAAGTGATATACACATATCAGACTTAGCTGGTGCATGACCACGTATACGAACAAATCCTGATATCTGTGGATACGTTGAGTATCCGGTGCATGATTCGCCTGCTTCCGGCACCGACTTGCGTGGGATTTGAAAGTGTAATCGAGGCAAATGCTCCTCAGAATATATTTAGCATTTCTTTTGCAAAAAGAGGCTATTTCTAGGTTCGTTAACATTTGAACTTTTCCTTCAAGTCAAATATTTGTTGCACTAGGTGAAGAGGTCTTTTGCCATTTAAAGGTTTCTGAGAGTCACATTCAAAGCGAAATGTTCAATGAAATTAAATACATGTGATTGTAAGTTACTTGGCTACATTAAGAGGAAAATTAATTGTGAATACAAAAAAAAAACAGTTTATTATATAAGTAAAACAATATAGTAAAAATGTATGAAGTCTTCCTTTTAACACTTCCCTGGCCCTGGAATTTCATACCGGGCAATTCTATGTTTTTTCTGTTGCGGAGGTTTTTGCGCAGAGACAGAGAGAAAGACAGCGGTGAATGGAAGGGATAAAGAAATAACCAAAGGAGGGAAAGGGAAACAAAATGTGTGAGCCATGACCGCTGCAGAAGAAAAGAGTGATGTTTAAAAAAAGTGATAGTGGGAGCGAAAAGTTGAATAATCTGACAGAAAGGGCCACCGAAGCAGGATGAGAGAAAAGAGGGGAAATACAGCGAGAGGGTGAGGGAGAAAGAGTTATGAGCCGGCGAGGGGGGGGGGGGGGGGGTTGAGCGAAGGAGACAATATGAAAGGGCGATAGAGGGTAAACGGGAGATAGAGGTTGAAAATTTATAACATAATTTAAAATATATAAAAGTGATCTATTCACATTTTTAACCAATCGAAATTTTGTGAGTTGAAATTCCTTTGACAAAAGAAGAAGATGACTCTCCAAAATCGATAACCTTTGATTAAAAAAAACTTAAACTTTGATTACTAAAAAATCCGGCAAATCATCTAAGGTGGTAGTTTTGTGTTTCTATAATTGTCTAGGCTGCTGTGGTTGTTTATTCATTTAAGATGTAAGCGATTGCGGAAAAATAATCAGACGATGGGTTGATGAATAGGTGATTGGCTGTTATGATGGGGAAATATATGCAAGGTGTTCGCACATTACTCTTTTACATGAGCTTTACACTCCCGAGTAAGTGAAACACTCATCTGTAATTTTATAGCATTGTATCCATTTAAAGTTACGCTCACCAAAGCCACCAATAAAAATAATAATCTTAAAACGATTACTATTATTACTTATTGGCCTGTAGGAACCCGAGAGTTCATGACCTCACCGACTCGACTCCGCCATTGTTCCCTGTCCCGTGCGCTCTCCTTCCACGTTCGACCATCCGATCCGGTATCCTCGAGGTCCAACCTAACATTGTCCGCCCATCTCCGTCGCGCCCCCCTGTCGGTCTCTTTCCCGTTGGCTTACCGTCAAGAATTCTATGCACGGTCCTATCGTTACCCATTCGGGCCACATGTCCGGCCCATCTTAATCTTCACGACTTGATTACTCTCATTATTGTAGGTTTGCTTTATAGCTCTTCCAATTCGTGGTTGTCCTGTCTCCTCGTCATATTTACCTCCAAAGATACTCCTTAAAACTATATTTCCGAATACGCGGAATTTGTTTTCTTCCCGTTTTGTGAGAGCCCATGTTTCGCATCCATATAGAACAATCGACATGATAATGGTAATATAGACACGTAGCTTTATATTCTGTGATAGCAGTTTGGATTTCAGCAGTTTACTGACTGCATGCCAACTAGCGTTGCCAGGGTATAATCTTTTGTTAATTTCCTTCGACATTTCGGTACTGGCCGTCAGTATTGTTCCCAGGTATTTAAATTCTTTGATATTTTCAAATATCTTGCCCCTGATGTTTATGTGATGATGTTATTTCTCTGATGTCCACCTCCTCTCACCGTAATCATGTATTTCGTTTCGTCTTCATTTATTTCTAGGCCCACCTCTTCTGCCGCTTGCATGATAGTTTCAGAGTTTTTACTTACAGTTTCTAGATTATCGCCCAAAACGGCGATGTCATCCGCATATGCGAGCACTTGGGTGACCCCGTTCAGGGATGATCCGGCCATGTTGTCGTCTTGTATCTTTCTGATGACATACTCGAGGACAAGGTTAAAGAGACATGGTGAGAGGCCATCCCTCTGTTCTAGTCCGTCCCGGATTTCAAATGGTTCTGAGAGGTGGTTTTCTATTCTCATTCGCCCTTTGATTTCGTTCATGCAGATTTGAATGACGGCGGCATATTTTTTCGGGATTCCCAGCTCAACTACAATATGGTAGAGTCTTTGCCTTGCGACTGAGTCGTAGGCCTTTTTGAAGTTAACGAACAGTTGGTGAACCGTCCCTCCGTATTCCCACTTATTTTCCAGTAGTTGCCTCATTTTGAACATTTGGTCCGCATTGGTAGTCTCCCAATATGTCTTCTGCGTACGGTGTGATTCTCGCCAGTATGACATTTGTTAGTATTTTGTATGTGGTTGGGAGCAATGATATTCCTCTGTAATTTTCGCAGTCAGATCTGCCTTTTTTGAAAATGGGAACGACTATTGAGGTTTTCTATTCTTCCGGAGTGACTTCCTTATCCCATATTGTTTTAACCAGTTGGAGGATGTCTCGAGCGGTTGCCTCTCCTCCATGCTTCACAAGCTCTGCCGGCATGCAGTCGACTCCGGGAGCCTTGTTGTTTTTCAATCGATTTATTGCGTCTACAACT
Source organism: Microdon myrmicae (assembly GCA_963931805.1). Taxonomy (NCBI): domain Eukaryota; kingdom Metazoa; phylum Arthropoda; class Insecta; order Diptera; family Syrphidae; genus Microdon; species Microdon myrmicae. The sequence continues at coordinate 173,445,140 of OZ007497.1, read as the reverse complement.
TCGTTGAGAGAGGGCTCTGGGATCTGAGGCTCGGCTGTATGTACGCCTGGTGCGTTTATTTGTGGTTGATGGGCAGGTTTTCAAAGTACTGCTTCCATCTCGTCACGATATTGTTTGTTTCTGTCACCAGACAGCCGTTTGTGTCTCGGATTATTTTGACCTCGGTAGCCATTTCTAATTGAATTTATGGCGGCATACATACCTCTGATATTCTTTGCTCTGGCATTTTTTAAGATTTTTTCGATCCGAGTCTTTTCCCATTCGCGTTTTTTGCGTTTGAAAAGTCTCGTTGTCTCTTTCCGAATTGTCGCGTATCTTTCTGCGTTGACTTCATCATATCTTTCTAAGTGGATCACTTTGAGGCGTTTACGTTCATCGTTCTTCGCCCTGCACTTATCGTCAAACCAAGGTTTGGACTTGATTGGTTTCTAAAATCCTAATACCTATTGGGCTGTTTGTTTGTTTGTGTCTCCAATCGATGCCCATTTACGGCAGTAATTCTCTGGAACCAAATTCTCTATGCACCCATAGCAACCCTTTTCAAGTTCCTAGTAAGAGGCAGTGAGTTTATTTAGCTATGACTCCACTGCCACGACACGATGAACGGATTCTTGCCTTTGATGAGTCAGTGGAGTCACAGCCACCACCGAGCGCACATCGCTCTCCAATCCGAACACAGTCGAGTTTTAACAACCAATCGGGAAGGGTCTGAATTCTACGCTCGAGGAGAGCGGTCGAGTGTCTTAAGCATTTTACTTCTGTCCGTTGCGTTTAAACATCACCATTAACGAAATAAAAACAGAAACAGTGACATTTTATAGCTCGACCATCATTTCCCCGCTATGTGTGTCTGGTCGTTGTGTTTAAACGGTGGTTTACCAGGTAAAGGTGTATTACAACTAATAAATGAAACCCAATTGCAATTCAATTAAAGAACCCTTTTACTACAAACCGTTTAGTGTGTTTTATTTGACATTTTGGCGAGCAGTAACATCGGTGGGGATTTACTGAACCCATTCCCGTGCAGGCGTAAGGACCGAATACCCCACAAGTGCATCTTGTCTTTTTTTGGTATTTCTAAAGCTTTACTCTGAGCTCATTTTTTAATATTCGTTGCATTGTGATTTTCGATATGTGTAGCTTACATTTGCATTTTTCTGGTGCTTCGCTCGGAGTTCGCTCGATTCGCTATTTCATTTGGAGAACCATTTCTGCCGATGACGCATCTTTCTTTTCTCGTTCATCGCTCTGGCCACTAAAGACATGATGAACAAAAGATGCCACCGCTATTCAGCAGCGTTTATTACATTTTGAAATAATCATATTTAATAACACAAATCTGCCTCCAGACAGGGTGTACAAATATTATTCTTTGTCCGGTGATAGACTTGTGATTTAAATACGATTACTGCATTTTCAAACGCTTGTCAAAGCCAAAATGAAGGCTACACCGAAGCTAGCTATTTGAAAGTTTACACAGCTAAACATTCAGAGATCGTAACACAGTAACTCGCGAAAGTGCATTGTAGACTTTCAAACAAGCAACCATACGGATATCAGGATAATATACTACATGAACCTTCATGGACACCACCTTCCATACATTCCATCATCATCATCATCGGCACTACAGCCGGGAACCAGTCTTGGCCTTATACATACATTTCATAGGACATATTTTATCCCCTGAATTTCTTTAAATATTTTTTTGAGACTTTAATGTATTGCGGAACCCTCGTCTCCCTCTTCTACTTGCCCGCTCATCCCGCATGTTATGGTTCTGATGAACCCATTTCGCTTGCTCCATTATCTTTGACTTTAACTTCACATCTCCTGCTCTCAAACTCCGGTTCTTAATCCCCCGCCGCAACAAGCACAGCCACCCACTTCCATGCACATACTCTTGTCCCGTCCCCGTCCCTTATGCCTCCTTCCCCAAGCTAGTTAAGTTTATCACACCTTAGTTCTTAGGTGTTAAGTTTACAAATATTTTAGGGTATACTAAACTAAATATATGAGGATTCGACCTTCAACAAATCAGATCAAAATCAAATCTAAGATTATCCTTCTCTACTTTCATTCCCAGCCTCTTACCTTACCATCAATACCTTGAATAATATGCCGCATTAGCAACAAGTAACGAAACACGATCACTCTCAACCGTAAATCGCTATTGACTTTTGTTTTCAACCAGGTCTTTACTCTCTACTAGATTCATAATCTTGCAGGTCTTTTCAGAAAACACCTTTTGCGCACCTTAACCAAATATTGACGTTCAAGTCCGCTAAATTTTAAGTACACACGAAGCAAGTTTAACACCACCATTTCGATTGGTGAAATTCTTAAGTGAATCCGGTAGATGGAAAATATTTAAAATGCTGATCATTCCGCACCTTCGACTCCGGCAACAGGCAGAACAAAGGTAGACGCAAGAAAGGTTACAGTCTTCATTTCCTCACGACCAAAATTAGCATACTCAACGCACAGTCTTCGGTTATAAAGTCAAGCCAGCCAGTGACAAGAAACCCAGATACAAATACGCCATGCACCTCCAACCACCCGGCAATTTGCCTTGCCACGGAATTTATGATTTCTTTGTGGACTGACTGATTTAACGTATTGATCTGAAGTAATAACTCTAGCAATCCAGCCGACTATGATACGGTGGTGAGCTCAGATCGCGACTTACCGTGGAGGAGCTGGAAACGTCCCCCGATCTCTTCGATGTAGGTACGATCATTTGTCACCGTGCCCGTTGTGTGCGCCCGGTAATTCCTTCATTTGAATAATATGCTAAAATTATGTGTCCCCTGTCATAATAAATAAGACATCTTCTTGGGCAGTGGATTTCAACTCATAGAGCTTAACATAGACCCGGGCGCAAGCACGATCACAAGTGAAGAATTAGAGGTGGAAATGAATTGGCCAAGATAGACAGATTGATGCACGAGCCAAATACAATAACACGGTCGCTGCAGCGTCATGCTGCAGCTACTCCTGCTGCTGATTCCCCAACAGTCGGAGTCACTTTGGCACAAGATCACACCATTCCAAGAGCATGTTGTACTTGAGGTGATCGCACAGAGCTCTGCAAACGGTGTACGATCTTTGGTGGGCATTCTTACGTTGCCCCATCCAACAGATGGTTACCATCGATAGAAGTATTCCAAAGGAAGAGATAAAAATTTATTGAGTAGCTTAGCTGTTTGGACGCTGCATAGTCACAGCAGAGGATCACCACTGGCGGTTGGTTGTACCATCATATGCATACTGTGGTAGACAAGGTCTAGCAATTCGCAGATGCACGGTGAAGGACATAACCATAGTCGAAGGTTATTAAACAAAATCTCCTTGACGACGGCCGGTACTGTAGAAACAGGAAATGACATTCCGATTGTTTATGTGACAACGTAAGTAAATTTGTTGCTGATTTGTTAGAAATTTATTTGTCGGGAGTTAGAAGCAGGCACGACCATAGTAGGAAACACTAGTATCCTTGCGTCATGACTTTCGATTGAAAGTAAACTCCAATCGAAACAAATTGACGTTATTCTAAAGCTATCACAAACTGATGACAATTTGTCGAAGAAAGACAAGCGGGTCTTTGTAAAAGGACGTTTTGTGCAACAGCGGGGTTGTATAGAATGTGAAGACAGATCTTCTAAAGTGGCATATTGACGGAGAGTACTTGGGCAGATTCATAAGTCACTGCTAGTTATGATTCCTGTAATTGAGGCAAGGTGGTCACCATTCCGGTGAGTGCATTTCTATTAATCTTTTTTAGAAAAATCAAAAAAAAAGTTTGACTATTGAAAACAGGACCTAAATCACTTACTGAATAAATTATGAAATGACATTCGTTTCTTCCTTAGTTTCCTAAGTCTTTCTTTTAATTGTAATAACTGTCATGTTGTACTTAACAAGTAGTTTAAGTTTAGTGGGGCTACCACCCCATTTATAGATTTAATTCAAGCAATATAAGTATCTACAACTAAAATATATATAAGTTACAAACTAAAGAGCTTAAGAACTATCTAAATTAAGCTTAATCTAAGGTAACCAGGACAAATTAAGAAGGCATGAGTAGGGGCGAGAGGTGGCGGCAGGTTATAGTAAAGTGTAGAAGCGCCGCTTAAGGTTGTTGGTCAGTATGGTTTAGGAGGCGGTGCTTGAGAGTATGTGTAGAGAGGTCGAAGTCGGACAAGGAGGAATTGGAGTTGACATTTCTCAGTATCTGCGAAAGGGGTTCGTTGAGACCATAAGAGGTCCGGTGAGGGGGAATGTAGACAAGTCGAGGATTACGCGTATTTTGAGGGTTGGTGTTCAGAGGAATTAAGTTAAGGAGGTGGGCGCAGTCGACCGAACCGGAGAGGACCCGATGAATGAACACTAAATCAGCCAGGACCCTGTGCCTCTCAAGGGTTCTGAGGTTGATTAATTTGAGACGGTTAATCTACGGGGGCAGGATTAAGGGGTTTTCCCACCCTACCACTCGGACAGCGAACCGAAGGAAGCGAGGCTAAATACTTTCGATTCTACGGATATGAATCTTAAGATAAGGAGTCCGTACCTGGATAGCATATTCAAGCAGTGGGCGGACGAAGGTAAGGTAAAGGGGTCGGAGAATTCCTTAGACCATCTTCTCACGAATTCGAGGGCAGAGTTAGCTTTCCGGCTCGTCTCATCAATGTGAGAGAAGGAGTTAAGCTCCCTGTCGCAAAGGATCCCGACATATCGAATAGATTGGACAATGATTACGGGTTCGTTATAAAGGGAAAGGGGGTGTGAGGAAGAGTGAATGCGCTTACAGTAAAAGGTTATAAATTGGCATTCGGCGATGTGAGATATAAAGCAATTTTTGTCATACCAAGTCGAGAAGTTGTCAAGGTCTGATGCAGCAGTACAAAATCAAGTGGCGACTCGATGATCTTATATATCTTGGTGTCATCAGCGTATAGGAAAAAGCTGGAATACTTAATAACCTTATCGATGTCATTAGTGGCAATTATAAATAGGAGAGGGCCCAGATGGCTTCTTTGAGGGAGCCCAGAGGCGGCAAGTAAGGGGTTAGATATCATGGACCTGAACCGAATGGAATAAAGCCTATCCTTCAGATAGGAAGAAATCCATTCCGGGAATCCAGGTTCGAAGCCGAGGGCGGATAATTTGAAGAGAATTAGATTGCGAGAGATTTTGTCGAATGTTTTACTGAGGTCGGTTGAAACCATGTCGACCTCGTAACCGTCGTCTAGTGGTGACAGTGTAAAAGAAGTGGACTCAAAAAGATTGGTTATAGTTGATCGGCCTTTTGTCAATGGCCATGTGAAATAAAAGATTTGCAACGAAAACTAAGAGATTCGTATAGAATGCTTTTGAGAATCTTGGGTAAGTGGGACAGTTTGGCGGTTGGGCGGTAATTCGCGACATCGTTTTTGAGACCCTTCTTGTGGATGGAGGTAATGAAAGAGATTTTCCAAATATGGGGAAATGCGCCTTGAGATAGTGAGAGATTGAAGATCGGTGAGAGGGAAGCAAAGAGAACGGATGAGCATTTCATGACGAGGATTGCAGGGATATCATCAGGGCCCGGAGTAAATTCGTCTTTGAGTTGCAGTAGCTTAGATTGAATTAAGGTCAGATCAAAAGAGTTTTGAAGAAGGGGCCCGAGAGAAAAGTTAGGTAAGTAGTTGAAGTATGACGGGTCAGGAACAAAGGAGTCATTAGTAAATGGCTGATTGAAGTGAATGGCAAAGAGGTTAGCAATAGTAACAGGATCAGGTGAGGTATGAGAGTTTAAGGTAAGTGATATGGGATATCCGTCAGATCTACGTTTATGATTGTCGAATTGGAAAAGGGTTTTCGGGCTGTGGGGAGGCATGGGCACTCCGTTCACTTCCTCCTTCATCATAATAAGTTCCGCTGAAACGAACCGAGAGAAGAGCGAAACGACGCCACGTTTGTCCACAATCGGGAGTAAAGGAAAAACACTGTCCACCCGATAGAAATTAAAGCACACTGTTGATTGTTTATTAAATGATTACTTTATTTGGTTTGTATGTATCCGAGTATTTTGATGTATTTATTTTGTTATACCCGTCATTATTTTATAGAGATGTTACACGTATTAATACGCGGACTTATCGCCGAAGCACAGTGGATTTTGATTCACACAGATTTACAGGGTCAACGCGCAAAAGAAACGAAACTGATACTTTATATACTCGACTACAAAATAAAAGTGACAATACAATTTCTACGGCAACCTTGGTAATTACTCGCGACACGTGCACTCTCGATTACTGGTGGAATTAGGTTCGACGGTATTTACGCATTCCCGGCGATACGGGGTGCGGAAGACGCACTGACCGGATCGGTGGTTGGAATACAACTTAGCGATAATCATCTCGTGCAGATCTGATTCGCTACGACGGAAATTTTTAGGGGCATTTTCTCTGAGAGAGAAAGTGTTTCCCTCCATTAGGGAAAAGATTTACCTACCACCAGAGAAACGTAAAGTCTCTCTTGTGGGAACAAAAAAAATGGTGGTGTGTGTGAGATCGATCGTTGAGATCAGATTGTTTGCATAACGCTTGCAGGTCAAAAGCGAAACGAAACCTAGACAAGGGATACAGAGAAAGAAAGAAGCGACCTAATGCATCATCCGGTAATGAGGGTCAGCTGAGTAAATATCAGACACTCATTAGATGCTAAAAGGGATTGAAATAATAGAGATCGTATATCGTATCTCTGCCGAATGGAAGAATTGGATTATTTTGTTTGCATAGGTTTATGCCATTGAATCCAATCCGACGGCTAAGTGCGACGTCGGTGATTGTTTGAAGATTCAAACAAAGAAATATTTCAGAGAGAAGTACTTGCAGCTGTATCGATAGTTGCAAGTCATTGCGAAGCATTTCAGATGATTACACAATGACGGTTTGTATATACCACCTGTGTCAATTGTACATGGCATCTATGGTGACGCCAGGATCGATTTTTAGTGTGAATATCTACACTAATTGGAAATTCAGTTCCTGGTCGCTAATGCAGAGATGCATTGATGTATGTATAAATGCCCTTGAAGGAAAAATTCTTTACAGGAATATCGCGATAATGCGTTGTATGCATTAATGTCCTTGAGAAAGGAAAATGTCTTCAGGTGCCTATGCAAATGCATTGGCGGGAAACAATGGGAGCTGGGTTGTAATAATGGGGGTTCTGCCTGATAAGTTAAGAAAGGAATCTTACGGAGAATTGTATGCGAAGAGGTGCATGAAAGGTAAGTTTTCTTTTACAGGGACTTTTAGGTTAATGATTTGATCTCTTTAATGCGTGGAACATTTAAGATGCTAATACGATTGCATTAGTGAAATTGGGAGATTGGATGAAAGTTATGGGGGTTTTTCAGGCAAGCGAACCGTGGGGTTTGGCGGAACCGCCACACGGCCTTTTTTGAGATTGGTCTGAGTTTTGGTGAGATAGTTACGATAAAGGATGTAGAAAAATTCGGTGAATTAGAGGTAACAGCCAAGAAAGTTGGAGTAGTCGGGTATAGGTCGATTCCCAGAGAAGGTGATCTATAACTTATTCCTTCTGTTACTCAGGGAGCGAAGCTTGTGATTGTACCATTGGGAGGAAGAGGTTGATGTTCTTTGTCTAGAGTAGAGAACGAACAGGGAAATAGAGTAAAGGATTTCGTTATATAAGCCGGTGATGGCATCTTCGAGGGATAGGTGATTGTAGTCGAACGAAAGGCGGTCTAGGTAGTCGTTGATGGGGTGAAAGTTAGCTTTATGGAAATCATAGGCGAATTTGCGGGGGAGGGGGGTGGCTCGGAATCGGGCCACGAGAAGAGGGGAATGGGCTGGATGATACAGATGTATTGATAGGGTCTGTTGTAAGTATGATGTCTAGCTGCCTACCGAAGAGGTTTCCAACGTTGCTGGTCTGAGGGAGGTAAAAATCCTCGAGTCAACCAATGAAGAGATATTCCTTGGCCGAGGTGGGGTGGGAGGTGAAGTGTGATTGATCGTCAGATAAAGCCCAATTAAGTTGTGGAAGATTAAAATCTCCGAAGATAATGTCGTCCTCACAATTATCTGGTCGATAGCATTAAGAAGTACATCGTAAACTTTAATAGGCTGGGATGGCAAGATATAGAAGCACATGACAAAGATTGATTTCCGAGGAAGAGCGATTTTGACAGTCACAAAGTCCACCTTGGAGGCGGTAGGGAAGGCATTAAGAAGTAGCTCGTAAACTTCAATAGGCTGGGATGGCAAGATATAGAAGCACATAACAAAGATTGATTTCCGAGGAAGAGTGATCTTGACAGTCACAAAGTCCACCTTGGAGGAGGTAGGGATGGCGATAAATGTTATGGACAGCAATGAGTATGATTGAGGGGATCATCGCGAAAAATGGTGAACGTGGGGGGAAACAGTTCTAGGTTATGAATGCTGTGGATTAAGTTCGTTGCACTTAAAGCGAAAATGTGAATAGGTAGCGCATGAGAGTTTTTCAGAATGGATTGGGTCTTTGAGCGAAGACCTCTTACGTTCTGATAATAGAGGTTAAGGGGAGTTATACTCTCGGTTTTGGGTGGGTGTTGGAGATTGGAGTTTAGGGACGAATTATTTTGTGGAGGTCGGCCTTACTACGTTGAGGATGTGATAAACTCCTGGAGTGAACGAAGTGCCCGAAAGCTTTAAGGTCATTCGACACCTTATGAGGGAATACATTGAAAATGACGTGGAATTGTACGAATAGTTTATGGAGACTGGGGATGTCAGTGGGTAAACCTTCCTGTTGAACAGAGCGTTTGACACTGGTTTCGACTTTGCCTTCGTGGCAGACAGAATCAAATTTGTCGTGGTGATACGCTAGAAAGAGATGAGTATTTTCATATGCCTTTCTGTCTCTAAGTTTGGACAGTGCATAGCGGTAATCAGATGTTTGGGAGGTAAACTGTGTGATTTTGACTGCGGTGGGGAAGGTGGGGTCAAAAATGGGTTGGGAATGGTGGATTGTGGCGGTGGTGAGGGGGGGTCCAATGAGTGGGGCGCGACGAGTGGCTAGAATTATATGGAGCGGTAGATAGGTGGGTAGGGCTGGGAGAGTAAGAGGACTTGGAAAATGACTGATGTGATGGGTTAATAGAATGGGCTTTGATGAAACTGGGATATTTGTTTGATGTTGTTGTGATGAGGCGTGGTATGGGATGAGCAGGGAGAGTGTGGCTTAGGGGTTTTGAGGCGTTGAGAAGGGTGGGATCAGGGATAAAGAAACTCTATTAGGGGGAAGTTAGAAGGAAAATCTCGTTTTAAGAGAGAGGTGGTATCAGTGTTTTCTTGATTAGGTCAGGGATTGGGGGGGGGGGGGGGGGGGGTGCCACCGAGTTTGTTGGTATGGATTGGACGATTGGTAGATTTAGGGGCGGGAGTGGAGTGGAATGCACATGGGCTGCTTTCAACTTGCAGTGAACACCTATTTCACATGTCAGATTAGAGAAAAGCAATTCCAAAAGCGGTAGAAGATTTCTCGAAAATGACAATATAGGATTTCTAAAAGATTTATTCTCGCGTAGAAATCGCATATCCTAGGACGAAACTTGTAGAATTTTTCCAGGGCCGAAAGATCCCGAAATTGAAAAACCAAAATTTTTTACAGCAACCCAACAAACTGGGCAATATATTTAACCTGGATGTGAGTGGCGTGCGTTATTTTGAATACCAAATAGCCAATGGGTCAATCCAATATGGATGGACCTATATAATAACCTCGGCATCAATGAGATGATGTTACTGCTATGGCTTACGCAATAGCATATATCATTCAACTTGATATCTCTCAGAGTATTGAACCTAAGTTGGATTTATCGTTCTTTTACAGAGACCGATTTTTTACACTTAAAAACTGCCCCCTCCAAAAATACTTCCCGTAATAATTGAATTCACTTTACGTGAACTTTACTATGTGTATAATCAGCAGACCAAATTATTTATGAACTACGTGGAAGTGATACTAATAAGACTTAGGAACAAAGAATGCATCGAGATGCATGCATTAAGCTATAGGCTTCGTGAAATGGCTGGGCGAAATCCTTGAGCATCTTTCGGAATTTGGCCGATGGACCCGGTTGTCTAAAAATAGCATCCCAGAGTGCTGAAGTAAAAAGAAAAAAAGCATCTTTAAGGGTGTGTGAATTACATCCGTAGATAGTCTCACCCGATAGTAATAGGCCAGAAATCAAGGGTAAGAACAATTTGAAAAATTATCCATCGACGTGATTGAGATCTCACTTTTTAAAAGACAGCAAAATACGGTCGTATCATAGTATCTAATAAAAATAAATATGTCCTATCTCGTCCATCGATGTGATCATCGTTGAGAAGATTTCCCATTGTAGACTAAGGAGAACTAACGAAATATAACAATAAAAGTTATTTTGTACTTTTTATTAGTTAAATTTTTCCTTAACAATTAAATTGCATAAATTATCTAAGGTTATGCGCGTGAGAGTTGCGTTTATAAAAAAAAAAAAAAAAAAAAAAAAAAAAATTAAATGAACATTGTACCAGAAAGTCAAAAAGAATTTGATTGGCGAATCCGGTTATCTTTACAAATTATTCCGGTCCATTTTCAAAACAAAGCTCTGCATCTTAGGTTTGTGCCTGATTGACAGTTGGTTTCGGTGTTTTCAGAGATAATAATTGTCAGTTTATATCGCTTTCAGTTTCATACAATAAACCTCGTTTTTTTTTTTTGCAGAGAGAGAGATCTTTTATTTCGTAATAATATTTTCAAAAAAAAAAGTCTGTGACCGCACATTTTACAATTCAGAGATTTGATAAGTTATATCTTACAACTGAAACATTATCTTGGATAAAGAAAAGAAAAATATGTATAATTAATAATTAAAAGAATAAATCGAAGGAAAATACGAAAAGAAAAACCTTCATTTAATAAAAAAAAAAAAAAAAAAAAAAAAAAAAAAAAAAAAAAAAAAAAAAAAAAAACAATAATAAATAATATAAAATGTAAATATTTACACGAAATTATGACAAATTAAGCAAGAAGCTGGGTTATGAGAGGATTTTCAGAACTTTCACAGCTGATGTTAAAGTTATATACTAGTTTACGAATTCTTTCAGAAATCAATTCAACATCCGCCCTTCCGTGGAGACTTAAGGTTGAATAGTGCCAAGGGAGGTCTAGCATCATTTTCAAAACTTTGTTTTGTGATACTTGTAACTTCTTTAAATGGCACCTTGCAGCGTTGCCCCATACTGGACACCCATATAACAGTATAGCTTGGAAAATAACTTTATAAATAATAATCTTATTTTCATTTGTGAGTAAAGACTTGCGATTAATAAAAGGGTAAAGCATCTTAATAGCAATACTCATTTTATTAAGAGTACTTTGAATATGTTGTTTAAATGTGAGTCTTGTATCGAGATGAACTCCGAGATACTTTACGGATTGCTCCCATGCAATCGTGGTACCATTTATTTGCAGCTGGCTGCTGGGAAGATAGCAAGCTTTTCTCTTTCGGGTAAAAAAGATGGCTTGTGTCTTCCCAACATTTAGCTTGATTTTCCATTTCATATAATATTTTTCAAGTATCTCGATCGCATGCTTTAGATTTGTCTCAACGTTGAGAGAAAATTCATGCGACGCAAATACTGCAGTGTCGTCAGCGAAGATAGCTGATTCACACTGCGGTAGATTTGGAAAATCCGAAGTGTAGATATTGTACAAAGCTGGACCAAGTACTGAGCCTTGGGGGACGCCACAATCAAAAAATATCAATCTAGAAACATCACAATTGACATGAACCTGAAAACATCTATTGGATAAGAAACTCTGGACGACCTTACACAAATACAAAGGAAAGTCGAACTGTATCATTTTATATATTATCCCATTGTGCCATACGGAATCAAAAGCTTTTTCAATGTCTAACAATATCATGCCCGTTGAACGATGGTCTAGAACATGGCTGCAAATTCGTTTAACCTGGTGCGAGGTGCTGTGAAAGCGTCGAAATCCAAATTGGATATCGGGGAAAATATCTTTATCTGAAACAACTTTTAAAATATGTTGTTTCAGGATTTTTTCAAAAACTTTACTTATGTTGCTAAGTAAACTAATTGGCCTGTAACTTTCAGGTTTATCTGGGGCTTTTCCAGCCTTAAGGATAGGTACAACCATTGCTTTTTTCCAACATTGAGGAAAGTATTGACATTTAAGGCATGCATTGATTATAAATGTTAAGTATTTAATTCCAATATGAGGCAATTGTTTTAGATAGGCATTCTTAACTTTGTCTAGTCCTCCTATTTTTCGTGTTTGCAAGCACTTGATTACATTTCTTACGTTTTCTTCTTCTACAAATGCATTTAGAGGAGTCAATTCGTTTGTGGTGTCGAATCTTTCGATTCTGTTACCGACAAGTTCATTAGTTTCAAATTCACCCAAATGCTGAGAGACCAAGTGATTTTTTGAAAAACTTGTTCCAAATAGGTTTGCTTGTTCAAAACCTGTAAAAAAAGTAGTAGAAGAATCCTTCAGAAATGGTATTTTACGGTTTTTATTCTTGATTAACTTCACTACATTCCAGAACGGTTTAGCATTTTTATCCATAACGCTCAGTTTTTTGTTCCATTCTCTATTACGGTGGATTTGTATCTGGTCAGTAATGCGCTCATTAAAATGGGAAACCATTGATCGAGAAAAGGGCTGACGGTAATTCTGCCAGTTTCTTCGATGAATGTTTCTCACTTTAATAAGCTCTAAGATATGGATTGGAAGTTTTTTAAAAATATCTTTTTTTACTCTTTTGGGAATACTTTCATCAACCGAAGAAATTATAGCTTGTGTAAAGTTTTGTACAATAAGGTCAACATCATCTTTACAAGACACTCTTTCAAGATTTGTAGTACTATTTTGAAGGCTCATTTTAATCTTTGATTTGAATGAATTCCAATTAGCATTCTTCATGTCCAGGAAATATTGAATCTTTCTTTCACCCAACCAAGAAAGGTTACAAAAAACAGGATTATGATCTGAACTGAGAGCACTTAACGAAACGGGTTCTGTTATAAGACCAGGGACATTTGACACAAACAAGTCAAGGACAGAGGGGATGCCACGAGAACCTGCGGGAAAATAAGTTGGACAAGGTGGATAAAAAATATTAATTGGTAGTGCCAATGGAAGGGCAGCCAATATATTGCCCCAAGCATTTGCTCTTACACACCCCCAATCTCTATGCCGGCAGTTAAAATCACCACCTAATAGAAATTCACCATTCATTGTGAATAACTTTTTTAAATCTTGCTTGAGCCATTTTCTTTTAATATCCGACGAAGATCCACCAGGGAATTAAAGAGAATAGATTTTTACTGTCTTATGGTTTCTTAACTTAATCATTACACCTACATTCTCCACAAGCCTAGTTGGAATTACAGGTAAAAGCGAATGTTGAATTGACTTCCTGATAAGAATCGCCACTCCCCCACCCCTTTGGTCTACTCTATCAATGCGATAGCAGTTAAAGTCAGATGATGGGAGTCTTATATCAAAATTAAGCCAAGTTTCTGTTACTAGAGCAACATCAACTTTATAGCTATTTAAAAAGTTTAAAAAGTCATGAAATTTATTACGTATGCCTTTAGCATTCCAAGTAATTATTTTTATATGTGTATCTGCCATTTTACTTAACATTATTAGTGTATAAAAACTTAGTGGCTAAATGCGCGATCACATTAAATTGTTCTATTTTCGTTTTACAAACTGATAAATTTGAGATCATTTCTATGCACAAGGAATTTAGTTCCTCGATTGTGAAGAGTGCTGAATTGTTGTTGGGTAAATTATTGTTATTGTTTGATGAAGAAGCGCCGCGTGAGTCATTTTCCCATGCATTAATTGTTGGTGGTAAACTTTGAATTTGCGGGCTTGAATTTGGAAAGCTTTTGCTCGGAGCATTGGTCAGTCCCAGTCGTCGCTGTGGCTGTGGAAGCGTAGGAAAATCACTCATAGAGGCAAACGAAATCGGTTTTTGGCAAGCTTGATGATTAGAAATTTGAGTTGATGCAGCGAAATGAGTTCTTGGATGGATCTTGGATCTTCCAGATGATCTTTCTTTTATTTCTAAGTATTTAGATCTACTGGTGCATGTGACGTCAGTAGCTTTATGATTGCCGTTGCAGTTGGCACATTTATTTACCGAAGCGTTATTACATTCGCTTGTTTTGTGTGAACCAGCGCAAGTAGCACAATATGTTTTTATGTGACAATTTCTCTCACCATGTCCAAACATTTGACAATTAAAGCATTGTGTCACCTTACCTTTGATTTTCCTTTGGAAGTTCCAGCTCACTTGGGTATGAAAAATTGAGCGATAATTTTTTTTAAGTTCACTTAATTTAATTGTTTCATTTTCAAAGTGAATGAGATAAAAAAAGTCAGTAAATTTATCATGTTTTTTTTCAATTTTTTTAACATCAGAACATTTTAAGCCAAGCGAAATGAGTTCAGCTTTGAGTTCATTAGTTTTTATATCATCCAGTCCATACAAAATAACTTTGAAAGTTTTAGCACTTTTAATATCATGAGAAAAATATTGACAGTTATCCTCTTTTAGTTTTTCTAACACAATATTAAATGATTCAATAGTTCCGAACATTATTTTTATACCAATTGTTAATTTTTTTATTGAATAACTGGATATTTTAAGCTTTTTCATGAGGCTATGGACATATTCTGGTGATTTTTGCAGCACTTTGATTGGTGGCACATACACTTTTCTGATTATTGGCGAATCAGTTTCGTCCATTTCAGAATTATCTGTATCTGGATGGCATTGTAGGGGAGTGAATTTATTACGGTAGGGGTTTTTACCAAGCCCACGTGTTGGATGCATAGTGGAACGAAGTTTTTTATCCGAGGACAAGCAATTGTCCCCGGTATCAGGCGATCTATCGCGTTTGGGAATGGTTGTAATGAGAACTCGCGACCGAGATGAACACGTCAAACGCAGTCGAAAGCTCCGGGTGAACTGAAACCTCGTTTTTTATTCTACTGAATATGTCAAAGTTCGCGTTAACTAAGTAGTATTTCCGGAAGGTTTTAGTTGTTTACTTTAATTGGAAGAAAAGTGCAATTGAAGCACGTTGAATCCTATGTGGAAGCGATAGATCATGTAGGGAATGGTTTGGATGTTTCACGAATGGTAATTTGAGTGTTGAAGACAATCCTCGCTCTGGATCGTCAAAAAAATAAACAAATACAAATTCGAAGACAAAGAATTGGAGACAATACTCGATGAAGATCGATGAAGTATTCTGAAAATATGATATACTAGCCTCAGAACATGTGTTACAATTTTAAGAAATTTAATTCAAATTAAGAAACACTTTACATATTCATTACATACAACTTTGGGTTTGTACTGGGTAACAAGTTGACTCTGTTGTTTTCATTCGTGTGGTTTAATGGGTCATTTTTCAAATTCTTTTGAACCTTGATTTATGGTTTATTGTAATCTATGTATCCCCTACGATGCATGCATCGCACGCCTTCTTTGTTTGCCTAAGATTTAAGATGAATGTTTATAATGCGATTCCTGATTTTTCGCGGGCACTTGTTTTTTACTTGGGTTGTGCGTATTACAACCCTAAGTAATTTGCGTTGAGACAAGTAACCACTCATGTTCATGGATACCGACTTTTACTTAATTGGTATCATTTGCACGTAATTACTTATCTCATGGACAGCTCCTTTTGTATTTCCTTTTTGTGTCATTATAGTGTTTTTCTAGATGTGCGTATCTGGATTTCATTTTCAATGACCGTGATAATACTTATAGAAAAGAGATAGGCACGACACATTGCGCCTATGTTCTAACGACGGAATTGCTCGACTCACAGCTTGGTCACCAATAAGTTTCACTGCTCGTTTTTGCATCCTATCGAGCACGTGTAGTGCAATTTTGGATGCGCCTCACCAAATATGGGAGTTGAACTCAATTTTGGGACGAATATACGCCTTGTAAATAGTGGCCCAGTTGGATGGAGTGAAGTATTCTTTTTTTGCATCTCTTAAGGAACCCCATACATTTGTCCGCACATTTCGCAGCTTCAAATATGTGGTCATTCCATTTAAGAGTCGACTTAATTCGAGTGCCGTGGATTGATAGTTCCTTGGGTTCATCGATGCAAGTGCCGTTCATAGACAGTATATTTACTTTGACGACAGGAGACAGCACTGGGTTTTTAAGGCATTGAACTCTACTCGGTTAGATAATCCCCATTTATGTATCTTGTTGATGTCGGAATTCAGTGTATTAAGCATAACGTGCTGATTTGCATTGACGTTCCAACTAAACTGGGCATTTTTCATTTTTTCATTTTGACATTTTTTATTTCGTTTGATATTTTTATTTTCTTATTTATATGCTAGACAAAAAATGCTTAAATTCTAGCTTAATTATCTTATAAAATAACTTACTGGTCCTTCGCAGACGCTCTAAGCTAAACATTACTTAACAATTGTATAATTTGCCTTTCGGCGACAGAACTTTGTGGCAGTACTTATAATTATGTAAAAGATGAGCTTGTGCCTGCTGTGAGGTACCGGCTCGTGTCGTGGGCATCGTGGTGCCGAAGTCTAAAAGCAGCCAGGAATTTGGGGGGTTGGAAGAGACGAAGTGTATCTGTGGATGAAGCAAAAAGGTCGCAAGTGGACGCGTGGAGTCGAGAAAGGTCGAGTGAGAGTCGCGTGCCGCTGTATAGAGTCGAAAGGGTTCGCTAGTGGACACGAGGAGTCGAGGAAAGTCAAACTAGCGTCGCGTTGAGACCAGTGGTATTGTGAATTTTGGCGTGTTGTACACTGATTATACCCAGAAGGGGTTAACAATAGTTTGTAATTTTAATTAAGTAAAATTATTTCGCCTGATTTAGTCTTAATATTCTCGTTTTTCGCCGCTTAATTACTATAATTTTTAATTTCAATCAGTTTATAATTTTTATTGTTAAAACGTAAGCGCTTATTGGCTGGTCGATTTTATGGTTGCAATATTTTTAGTTGTGCTTTTTTTTCTTTTGAATTTTAATGTTGTTTAATGCACTTTAAATTGTTACTTTGGATGTCTTATCAAATAATGAATGTGTTTGTGTATATATAACGTACACCAAAAATCTTTGTTAAGTATTAATTACCAAAAATCAACGACGTCTTTTGACTTATAGAAAAAGTTTTATACTTATCGCTAGTAATGTGCTTTTATGTTTTTTGTTGTAGATTTCTTAAAATTAAGTTTGGTGATTACAAATTGTATCTTTTGTTTTTTGTGTGTTTTTAAAAACACAGCAAAAAAAAATAAAAAAAAAAGTTATCTGTTTCTATTCTCAATAATTTGTAATCCTTTTTGTTTAGCAAAATCAAAAACTTGAACTTTTGCTTAATCACTCTCATCCTGAATTACCTAGCGTTTGTTTTTCCTCCCTTCCTGTTATTTCTCTTAAGCATCAACACTCTCCAATGATCTCAAATCCTTGACCGGTTTTTATTATGAGTGGTGTAATATTCATCATGTGATATGGATTTCGTCACGGATCCAGCTACGAAAAAAGCGCAACACCTCTAATGGACATTTTCCCGATTTGTATCGTATTCTAAAGAGGTATTGGTTTTCTTTGCTATGCCATTCCAATGACACCAGAGTTTTATCTCGATCATTGCAACATTAGTGGTGGCGAGCGAACGGCCACCAATGATGCTACGGAAACGTAATGATGCGGCAGAACTCTTGGTCACAGTTCTTGAACTTGCGTTGCGAATTCACGAACGCGCAAACAAACTCGGTAGTGCTCTCTTTATTGTGAAAACTGTACCTTTATATAGTTCGTTTTATACACTTATATATACTGTAATAATAACGAATAAACGGCAACCACTGTAAGAAGGCAGACTGACTTCGGTGCATTCGCGATGGAGAGCTGGCACGGACAGACCAAAAACCGTTGGTCACAGTTTAAATGGATGACAGTCCGATGGCGCCCCTAAGCAGGTGACGCATTGTCAGCTGGGGGCTGACAGGCATGGTGAATATGGTGGTCAGGGAGTGTACTAGACGATGAACGTACTAGATTTTCCCCGCTGCATTTAGTCGGGAATCCACAACAATTAGAGACTTAAGATGAAATTCTTTCTCTTTGTCTGCCTATAATTCTCACCACAAATCAGCAAACAATGCACTGAGCGAACCTAGGTGATAACTGATACCGTCATTTCGCATTCAATCAGCAAACATTCAAGACCAATGTACATTGATACATCATTTTCTTATCTTCTATCTCCTTCTCCGCTCGCATTGTACTCTGATAGGGGGCATTGTACTCTGGCAGTGAATTGAGAGCATTTAATGAGACTTCTTACGTTTCCCACTCCATGGGAAAACCTTTTGCCTCTGCCCTTCTATACTATCACCTCAAACTAATCAACAACTTACAAACACTACGTCATATTCAAACCGACATCCTGTTTATCCTACATCTAGTCTCAGGATCGTTTGAGTGCGCGAATCTTCTCCACTGTATGTTATGTCCGTCAACAGCAACCCCCACAATTCACGAATTCCTTGCTTATTTGATTTCCGCTTATGAACTTATCTCTAGAATCCCACGGAATGCTAACTCAAAGTCAACCTCTTTCGGCTTTAACTTTACCACTTTTACTTTCAAACTTCGTCTCCTAATTACGCCGTCGTAATTTCTCTCTCATATACCTCAAACATCATCTTATCCAAAGTCTTTCCTTGTTTTATATTTGTCCACCTCTTACACCATCGTAATCAAATCTTTTTTTTTTTTCTTTTTCTTTTCTTAAGTTCTTAAGTTCATAAGCTTTATTGTAGAAATAACACCAGTAGTCTGCAAAATTGTTATGAAAAACGTGCTTAAAAGAGCTCGCCCTTAAGCTACGAAGAGAGGCGGCTACTTGACCGACATCGTTCTGCATTCACAATGTTAAAGACCATACTCTCGCTCAGTAATATATAAATTATAAAATTATATTCCATTTAGAAGTTATTAAAAAAATACAACGACCCGCAACATAAAAAGCAGCCTATATTTCTTCATGGTTGATTCTGCAATAGATTTCGTACTGCCGCCATTCATTTTAAAATTTATTTTTTGGTTATTTCTTTTTTTCTGGGATTAAAGATGAACATTGATTTTTTTTTTGATGTGATAGAATTTAGTTCCACCTTTTGGCGTATATAACGCAAATCTGATTCCATTGTGTGTTGATCACTTCGGTTCTTTTGGCTTTAAATTCTGACATCGATCGCTAGAGAAATATTTCGGGTGGGCATTCTTTGGGCAAACTGTGGTGTAGTGATCCTAAATCACTACTCCCATCCAAATCCCCAATATTACCTATAATCCCAATCCAAATTCCATATTGAATCATATAAGCGACAAGTTAATTTGTCGCACATTGATTAAATTTCCGAATACCTTACCCTTACTCATAATTCCAATCCAATTGAATCATATGCACGATAAATTTACACGAAAGTCCATTTGTCGTGTATTGATTCAATTCCCTATAACCATTGAAATTATGAAATGCCTAATTATAAATGCATTTCATGATTTCTCCTTCCGGGAATTTACTCAAGTAAATTCCTATTCCAATTGCAGCACACAAAATCTTGTTTGTGCTTCTTGGAATTTTTAAATAAAGTTTTTAACAAATCTCTGTTGCCACCGAGTATAAAAGGGTGGCAAATTTTGGATTCGTGATCAATCGAAATCCAGCAGGCGATCAGTACATCCCGACGGCCGAACTACGGCCAAGACATAAAGGAAGAATAAAGGCATTTGAAATAAAACTCAAGTAAAACATAAAGCGTTTCCTTTAATCATCCATCTGTGGCGGGTAGCCTCACCACATCAACGGTGAGAACTGTGATTCGGTCAACCTCAATGATAAGGCTCTCAACACCATGGGCCAAAAGAGCCGGACGCCACCCCACGGAGAAGCTATAAGACAGATCGGCTATTAAGGATCCGCAGGGCCCACGGGATCAGGAATGTCTCAGGATACTATACTGTCAATAACTTTACTTCAGTTTCTTATTAATGGTCTGATAGTATCAACGAGTAATAATACTTATTTCTACGTTTTTGAACGATCAACCAGTAGGCAGAAGACGTCTGATCGGCTCATCGGGGAGGCTCCCAATAAAGAGGCCGGCCACATCCATTACGCCGCCCTCACACCCCCACCTGGAACAGGCGTCCACCCTAAAAGGTAAGGTCAAACCCAAACTTAATAAAAATATAGCCCCAACAGTGGGTTCACTTTACATTAATTCTTTTCGCGTTTCACCCGTCTAATATAAAGCATTCCTTTTTGCTTAACAGCGGAATTTACTAGGAAAGCTAGAAATACTCATGGAATGGATGGCCCATCGCTTAAGCGCCTCTCATTTTTAAAAGCAGCATTCACCTTAACAAGAAAATATAAGGTGACCAGCAATGGCACACTTCTTGTGATACGGAAACATCACATCACTTAGTGCTTCACTGAAGAGGTGCAATCCAACTGGTTTCTGACAACATAAATAATCAAAACCTTCAGAAATGTAATCCAGATTTCATAGAATCCTCTTGTCACGTTCTTGATAGCCTGTGTCACGAGAAAATTAGTGTACCAAGCTCTAATTAAAACTCTTTAAATTCAAGTCTAGATGAAAACTTTTATGACAAAATGACAGTTCTCCATTTAGCTGGCCATCCCGCCTCGCGTTCAGCTCCAAAAGGCAGTTTAATTTAAAGAAGCCCTTCACCTGAGAACCCGGAAGAAATTTGCATAAAATGTCTATGCTACTCGTATCAGAATATCCATTGCGCTATGACACCTGTTCCCCCGGCCCCTATTTAGACAAGGTAATTAATGCAGAAGCAGTATGCCCACCCGATCTTAGAGGAAGATCATAAATTTTAAGCAATTAAGCTGCAATCTGCTTTGAGTCGCACGCAAGACAGAAAAGTCATCGTTTATCATGCAAATCGCATTCCCCACATTTCAAGGCAAGAGTCCTGCAATGGGAGAGTCCATGTCATCAATCCCCGCGCTTCGAGCAACTGGTTCCTTTAAAATGTCCGACTTGTTGCAGTTGAAACGTATCGCTTACATTGGTGACAAACTGTGAAACGCTACGGGACATAATTCCAATCATAATATCGTAAATTTTTCCATAGACACTTTTTATTTTCAAGCTTTTTTTTGTGTGTAATGTTTTTTTTTACCAGACCACAGAAATATACCGCTCAACTTAGCCAACCGGGGAAAGGGAGAACCTTGGTATAGAAACCACGCTTAGACCCTGTCCTATATCTTCGCTGCAGTGTAACCGAGTCGCATGCCACAGCGAGTGCAACACCATCAGCAGCCAGTATTAGATCGGCAATTAGAAAAGTGCCAATGGAATCAATTATTTCGTGATCGTTGCGCTTCGCGATCGCTCAGATAATCTCGGCATGACAACGATATCAATCTTTTCACTTAATGCAGCCGCTTTCTTTCCTAGCACTGGTTCTGTAGCTGGGGCAATGTGCACCTTGCGGCATCCATCGGGAACGATGTTTAATTGTTCGAGAGCATCTTACATCTTGCATCTTGGTGGCGAGGTATGGAGTTATGTGGTGTAGCAGTTTAGAAGAATCCGGATTCCGTGAAGTTCCACTTCGCGCAAGGAGCTCTAACTGTCGATACGGCTGTCTTGAGGTTATGCCTACACGACGTCGTAGACCTTCTCTTGTACGGAAAAAGTCTGGTCTTAATTATCGAACTTAATTAATCACCGAGGCACGACTTGATAACGTGGCAAATTGATTGAGCTCCAGAATAGTTATGTTGTGCCCAATAGGTGATCTAGTCGAAACGAATTGGAAACGAGGATCAAAGTTATTGGAGTACTACTGTAACCAACGACGCTCTAAATGTTCACTTTTAATGGTTCATCTAATGAATTTTGTGCACCTGTAGCCGCCAACTACCTCCAACAGTTGACAGATTACGACTTTTAGTGGGTGACGTCGTAATCTACGTATTGTGATGCTGAACACTAACTTGTGGGTGTAAGGTCGATGGTCAAGACCAGAATAAAAACTATTTGACGTGTACCTAACAAAGCTCAGTGTCCCTGTCCCTATTCCGGTCTTGGCCAGGTGATTGTGGTAGAGTTTTTGTAGCTTATTGTAATTAATAATTTTCCACGGCACGAATTGATGCTAATTGAGAATGCATCCCGGTCGTAGAACATGTGCATACAGCAGAGTGATATAGTTTTTCACTCACGTTTTGTGTTGGCGGTGCATGTCGAACAATGCAGTTGACCCAAATGACTGTAACGCTAGATATCTGCGGAGTTGATTCCCTTTTGCGGAACGTGTAGGCGGGAGGATGGCAGGGCTTGAGGCGATGGCTTCATTGTAATTCGTAATTGAAATGTTAATTGTTTTCGACAAATACTGGTGTAGCTTTGCGATTACATTTGCAAGTAATTTTAACAACTGTTCGATGTGACTGTGTCATGGCATAAGCAATTTGCTTTGCATTTTTTTTTTTGAATTGTGGCTGAATTTCTATCAAGGTAATCGACATGGAGGTAATATTAACAATATCAGTTACGTTTTGTCGTCAAACTAAACAACCTGAAAACCCATTTTTTGACTTACTTGTCACAAATTTTATCATGGTGCTGCTAATACTTAAAAAGTGACATTTTCCATAAACATAGTCTTTCACAACAATTAGGTATTTCTATAAATGGCTGTCAAGCCAAGCAGGAACTTGACAGTTCGTGGTGTATAATTGTGAAAGACTTTGATTTCGGAAAATGTCACCTTTTAGAAGTTAGCAGTGCCATCTGCATCTCAGCTTAAGCACTTATTATATACGGAATTGGACCCATGTAATTTCTGTAAAAGGTCTATGATATATGTGGGGGTTCTCTATACCACATGGAGAACCAAGCCACAATGCCGACCAATCTTGACCGCCAACAGCGCGTCACCCTACCCTAACCCGTAACCTATCTCAAAACATGCAAAAACAAATCCCAATCTGCAAGCGCATCCATCCCGAACTTGCAGGAATCCATCTGCCAATCCGCATTGAACGGCATTTCCCAAAACTCCCAACAGAATACAATTCAATAGAATACATTCTAAATCATCTCCCTCAATTGCATCACCCCACATATAATTTTTCCCAAAATTGTTCCGGTCAATTCTCTACTTAATTCATATTCCCTCCCCGCGACCAAGCAATCTTAATTTCCCCGAAATTCATATCCTGTAATAAAACGCATATTCAAACCTACAACGGAACATTAACTATCACCACCAACTATACCAAGCCGCATATATTTCCCCGAAATTACTTCGGTTAATATCTTATCTAAACGATATTCCTTGCTTGCACCCAAACAATTCCAATTTCACCCGAAAACCACTTCGGTTCATTTCCTCCTTAAATCATACTTCTCGTCTGCGACCAAGTGACAGCTAATTTTCCACGAAACAATCACAACGATCAAGACCCTTGACCATACTTGGGTATGCCAATTTCCCGGTATACACAACCAACGAATCCAACTCAGCTTATAAGGCGAGGATTCGCTGGCACTGAATTCCTATGCAAGCATAGCAACTCTTCTCGAATTTCCTCGTAAGTGGCAGTGAGTTTATTTTAGCTATGAATCCACTGCCACGAGGCGATAAACTTTTTCCTTCCAATAATTAGTCAGTCGAGTCACAACCGCCATAGAGTGCGCATCGCCCCCTGCAAACATTTTGCTTAATTTCAAATGTTTCCATTCAACCCAACCAGCCGGTGTTGACGTATTTCTGGAAGTGTATTTCGGGAGTCGGTCATCAGAACCTGACGTGTGTTTCGGCCACCTTACGTTTGGCAATCCTCGCGTATCAAACAGCCTTTTACAATATAGCGTGGCGCAACTCGGGCAACTGTTAGGAGCATGCGGATTTACCCAACCACCAGATGCCGAAAGTCGCGAAGTGTCTCGAGGTGCTATTTTCGAGAGTCCGCGTTCAATGTTAATCGAGTTCAATCTGCAGAATTTCGTGTTGGAGATCAAATCGAGATTCAGTGCTCTGCAACCGTGGTTAAGAGAAATATAACACTGAAATAACTTTAAGTAAAAGGGGAGATTAATTAATAAGCGAATGTTTAAGTGAAGATAAGAATAAAAAGGAAAACATTAACATTAAAACCGGACCAGTGCGTTTTATTTCTTTTCTTCCTTCCCCGTTGGTGAACGTTGTCAGTGTTATTTACACAGTGATATGTTGGGGGTACAGTGAAACCGCGTACGTGCTGGCGCATACATAGATCCCCTACAGATATACACTGCATATTTGAATTTATCATTTATTTCAACACTAAATAAGGCAAACGCATTCAAATAGGAAATGCGTGTAAGAGCATTAGTTCATTAAAAAAGAAATCCGAACATCATCAATCTCATGAAAATAATGTTCCCTTCACATACGAGGCAAATATAAGTATATCAGCCCAAAAAGCTTGTGGCGGTCTAACAGATACACACACAATACACAAGCAAATAGTGAAGAACACCGAACGAAAATCGAATAAGAAAATGCAACAGCCGTATACCAAGCAATAACATAGCAATTCCACATCAGTCGAGTATACTTGAGTGTAGAAATTGAATTTGTATAAGCGGCAGTAGCCTGATGTTTAAACGCTTCGCTTCTCACCTGTTTCATCGTGTGTTCAATCCATCTTCTTCACTATCCTTGCTTAACGCGATAAGCTCAAGGAGGTGCAGGGGAATTGCTAGAAGATGATGATGAACTTAATATCTGATCCGTGTGTGGTGTAAAGATCACCGTGTGCAATTTAAATGTAACTACCCTCCTTGCAGGCAATGCATGAACTACAACAATTTGTCCTTGGATGCCATGGACAAATGATAACGAGTTATGGAGATGTCACTTGGCGGGCATATAGCTGTTGCCAGATATTACAAATTCCGATATTGCCAGAAAAATAATAGCGGCACATAATAGGATGAGAGCGATTACGCATGCCCATGCGATCTAAACAAGAGCATTATTCCTCTGAAAAGAATAATAATTTGGTAGATATTCATGCGATCGGGGTGCACGTATCGGAGCAAGAGGAGATGCGGGAAGATTGGCGTCGCGGTATAATTTGCCCCATACATAAGAAAGGAGATATCACACTGTGCAGCAACCATAGGGGTATAACATTGCTGAGTACCGCCTATAAGATACTCTCCACTATCCTACAAGTTCGGATAGCCCCATACGCTAAAGCCATCATTGGTCAATATCAGTGTGGCTTCATCCCAGGCAAATCAGCAATTGATCAGATATTCACCCTTAGGCAGGCGATGGAAAAATGTCAGGAGTTTAAGATTCCATTATATCACCTGTTTATAGACTTTAAGGGCGCCTACAACAGCATAGCCAGGGTAGAACTATATAATGCCATGAGAGAATTCGGCATTCCAAACAAATTGATACGACTTCGGAGGTTGACCATGACTAACGTAACTAGTCAAGTAGCGGGATTGCTATCCAAAACAATAAACACCTAGAATGGAGTCCGACAAGGGGACGGTCTGGCCTGCCTCCTCTTCAACCTGGCGTTGGAGAAAGCAATCCGTGACTCTGGCGTTACAACAAGAGGGACTATTGTCACCAAGTCCAGCCAGATACTTGCCTACGCAGATGACATCGGCATCATCGGTAGAACAGAATCGGCGGTACAGGAATCCTTCACCCAGATAGAGCAGGCAGCACAAAAACTGGGACTGCACATTAATGAGGGAAAAACTAAGTACTTCTGCGAAGAGAAGACCTAACGTTGGTCAAACTATCAGTGTAGTGGAGCCCGAATTTGAAATAGTGCAATCCTTTAACTACCTTGGGTCAATAGTATCAGCCGACAACAATATGGAAGAAGAAATACGCGAACGGCTGATTAAATCCAACAAAGCCTACTATGGTCTATCAAGGCTCTTTAAATCCCAAAATTTATCCAGAACATCCAAGCTACTACTGTACAAGACCATGGTCTCATACCAGTACTCATGTATGGATCCGAGACCTGGGTGCTCAATAAAAGGCACTCTGAACTCTTGGCCGCGTTCGAGAGGAAGGTCTTAAGGAGAATTGTTGGCCCCGTATGTGAGGGAGGACGATTCCGGGGACGCTACAACCATGAGTTGTACGCAATCTACCTTGAAGTTAATATTGTAAGAAAAATCAAGCTCGGTAGACTCCGGTGGGCGGGGCACTTAGCTCGAATGAGCGAAGAGGAACCTGCCCGGAAAGTCCTTTGTGGCAGGATGTATGGAAGGAGACAGCGCGGCAAACCTTGTCTGCGATGGAGGGATGGCGTAGAGCAGGACGCCCAGAGCCTGGGAGTACCAAACTGGATGACATCGGCTCGAAATCGGGACCGGTGGAGAAATTTGTTACATAAGGCCAAGACCGGATCCCGGTTGTAGTGCCGATGATGATGATGATGAGATATAATGCCCCATCTGTTTGATTAGTACAAGCATATATTTATTATGAAGATACTGCAATAAAACTGATGAACTAACTTATCTAGACTTAACCTACTTAAGAGAAAAAGGAAGAAAAATGAAAAGAAAAAAAAGATTTTATTATGGATTTAAAAAAACATTTAATTAAGATATTAAATGAAAAATAGAAGATTTAATTGTAAGGGGAATGAAAAAATGAAGGCACACTTTTCAATGAATTAGGGAGGAGACTGTCTGAGCCGGGAGTGAATTCATCTTCAAATTGAGTTAATTTATTTTTAATCGTAGGTGGGCCAATAAATGAATAATCAATTGGACCAAGGAAACATTTGATATTTGCAATTAGAGGTGTCGCAAACAAACGAGTCCTCATTGAAAGGACTGTTTGAAAAAGGAGGTGTTCTGTAATTAAATTCGTTTAATTATTACACCCTATAATAATTAACATCTCGTGTCTGCACATGTATATCCTTCCCTTCCCCAATACCCAAAACATCACTTTCCCATTACAATAGAATATTCCCATATACAATAGTTAAAAAACCACAATCCTATTAAAAAACCACAATCCCCTATTAAAAAACCACAATAATACTGAACATAGCCCTATTCTCCCTATTAAGGATAGTCTCCCTATTAACCATAGTCTTCCTAATTCCGTTTCCTTAAAATAACAATGGTGGAAGCGGAACAAAAAAGGATATTACAAAGAACGACACGAGATTTCCTTCTTGTTCAGTTAGCTGTGAAAGTGTGCGATTCAGGTAGATTCAAAATAGCCAGAAAGTTATTTAAAATAGCCAGAAAAATAAGAAGAAAAGAAAATAAAATAAATAAGTGTTGAATTATAAAATAATCTATGCTATGTGTTGAATTATTTTATAAAAACGATGCTAATCGACTGCTGTGTGCGAATAAAGTTTTGTGCGTGAATTCGTCAGCGTGTTTTATTGAAATCAAGAAGTGTAATTAAATAAAATAATAGTAGTAAATACTAATGAAAAGTAATAATTTGAGTGTGCGACGAGTGATAAGTGAATCGTTGATCGAAATATTGTTTGTTCCGCCTCCCTCGCGCAAGCACATTATTAAAAAGGAAAAACAAAAATCAACAATTGACCGAGTCAACACCACGCAGGGGTAAGTTTTGTGGAAACAACGAAAATAATAAATAATTGTTAAATTCCCGTTAACAGAGGCAAAGAAGTTTGCAATGGCATGTGGATCGTGTTGTCTACCGGATATCATTGACCTGTACATCCCTGCGAAAGTTTGAAACGGGGTTTGTGATACCTTCTACGGCCCTCACCATCTAAGTGGACGCGCAACAGGTACGTCTGTGGGGCTTTTCAGGGCCCGAAGAGCCATACATCGCTCGATCCCCACCATTCCAAGCGATGCGACTTACCTCGAAGTCGAACCTTCAGCAAGGTTACGTAACCTTGCTACGGCATTAACCGCCAGCCAGATTGCTGGAATTAATTCAGTTACCCCAAAGGATATCTGACATAAATACCTTTTAGGCAGCTTACCTTTCTTTGGGGGTTTTCTCCAAACCCCTTTCTCCACCACCATACCTGAAAACATTAAGTCCACGGCAAGGATTATCACCTAGCCGTGGCATCGAAAATTTCACCCTCGGGCATGCATTGCACCCAGTGCATCTCGTTCCCATTACCTTATGCCATGGAAACAAAATCAACACGGAGTTCCTAGATTACTCGTTTTTTTTTGTTTGTCCATGGCACCCCTAGCATGCGGCTACCAGGTGTCATCAGTTTGCCACCGCCGACAAGGTTTCGGCTGATGCAAAGCAAACATTCACCAATTACCAGCAATAGCTGGTTTCCTATTATCGGTCTCCACCGATCAGGGACCGCAAACAAGCAACGAATTGGATGCGGCCATCAAGTGTTTACTTTTAACATCTGGCAATGGCTGCACCCTATATTCGTTGCAATACCAAAACATAGCATTCACACCACAGATCGTTTATGGTATACCAATTCCCTATTAACGGCCGCCAACCGTCGGCGGACCTGGAAATCGCACGTCCATCAACCCAAATGTTGATTTATGGCCTCTCCTAGGGTGACCAGATCTTCGGTTTGTTTTGCTTTTACCCCAGATGGTTCGGTTGCCGGCAAGTATTACACAATCAATTGTGTACACAGCCGCAGGCCCATGCATTGTTTGTATACTCAGGAGATGCAGTTGCGACGCTCGCATCCATCCTCGATCACGGACGATCGTATGCGACGCATACACATACATGCGAAATGTATGCCATATTCCCCGGTCCAATCACGATTGACTGCCTCGAGTTGATCGTGCAGCTCCTACCCTTTTACGGTTTTTCTTCGCGATGTCTTTCTGTCTGCGGCGAATGAAAGTCAGTCAGATTTTAGCCGCCGTCGCGCACACATACGCCAGTGAAGTCCAGAACATTTAATAATATCTAAAGTCAATGTTAAACAGTTGTGTTTCTAAGTCCAGAACATTTAATAATATCTAAAGTCAATGTTAAACAGTTGTGTTTCTAAGTCCAGAACATTTAATAATATCTAAAGTCAATGTTAAACAGTTGTGTTTCTAAGTCCAGAACATTTAATAATATCTAAAGTCAATGTTAAACAGTTGCGTTTCTAAGTCCAGAACATTTAATAGTATCTAAAGTCAATGTTAAACAGTTGTGTTTCTAAGTCCAGAACATTTAATAATATCTAAAGTCAATGTTAAACAGTTGTGTTTCTAAGTCCAGAACATTTAATAATATCTACAGTCAATGTTAAACAGTTGTGTTTCCAAGTCCAGAACATTCAATAATATCTACAGTCAATGTTAAGCAGTTGTGTTTCTAAGTCCAGAACATTTAATATTAACTAAAGTCAATGGTTATACCAGTGTGTTTCTAACTCATTCCCGTAGTGCGGCATTTATAATAAAACATTATATGGTTAAAGAACATTAACCAACAAGATCCACCAACGTGTTTTATTTCTTCTACGACCATTTGTAATGAGACTGTGTACTGCATTTTTGCTTTGTCCTCGTTCGGCGATAGTTTGTTCCGGGTTTTAATCTTCACTCGACGGCGATCCGTTTCCACCAGCGTACTACATCGTGGCCTGGAGGTTGAACCAGCGTCCATGTCGACGCACCCGAGACCAGGAAATACCACACGTCCCCAAAGTCAGTTGTCTAGTCATACAGGTTCAAAGGTGCCAGCACTTGTCTTGTCCAATTGGCGCTCGGTCCATCGTTCTCATTGTCTTGAAAAGAAGTGTGGGGGTTCTTTAACCCCACGCAAAGAACCACCCACAATTTCAACCCCAACTCCCGTTGCCAACCTGCAGTTACCTGCAAACATTTCCTTCCCAAGGATATTTAATGCATCACCCAAAACTCCCTGTAAAGAATTCGCTAACATTCATGCATTTAACGCATCATCAAAATTCTCTGAAAAGAATTCTTTACATGCAAAGCATCATCATAAATTAGGAAACCTTATCGGCGCCCCTGTCAGCCAGCGTATCCCGCCACACAGCTGCGCAGCACATTTTCCTGGTTTATACACAGTCTCGGCAGTCTTTTGTCCAATCGACAAAAGCAGCTTGCACATCTAGCATCTCCTATGATGCCCTCTGTCTATTCCCTGTTCTCAGTTACGTTTACCCATGACCTCGTAGCATGAGTAAACAATGAATCAATTAGCACACTAGCTAAGACCAACCCTGAGAGATCCTCTCCAATCGCTCACCACAAAGGGTGACTTCACGTTTCTCTCGAGAAAAGAAAACTCAGCTTTACCTGAAGTGGACACACCACGAGTCTCTCGAGGTTAATCATAGAATACACACCAGAGTCGTTTTTCATCCACCGTACCGTGCGCATGGCAGTGCGCACACCCCCGGAGTCGAGTTTGCACACAACGGGGCGGTATATTATATTAAAGTAAATTAACAAACGTTTAACCAAATCAAAGGAATGAACGAGCAGATAGTTTTGTTGCAATTGTGGCGTGGATAAATTTTATATTTCTTTAGTTACAAGTGATCCACCCAGATTTCTGTAAACAATTTTGTAATCAATTACGGCATCAAAAGTGTATAACAACAAACAATAGCCTTCCCACAGGTGCCGTGAATACATTTTAGATTTTTTTAGTTACAAGTGATTCACCCAGATTCTTGTCAACAATTTTGTAATCAAATACGGCATCAAAAGTATATATCGTAACAATAAACAATAGACTTCAAACAGTTTACTGTGTGTTCTTTTATTCAATCCGGCGGAACAAGCTAGTGGGGTATTAGTGAACCTGTGCCCGTGCCGGTACCCGGCACAGAAGCATACAAAGAAATTAATAAGTGTTTGTAGCAGAGTTGAATTGCGGCATCATGTTGGTTCGTACGGGAGAACTTTTGAACTGTTGAACCGTTATATGACTAATGACAATGTGTGATCGACTTATGGAAACATCAATCTGTGAATGCGCATCAGTTCACGTTGAAAGTGGACTTTAGGCGCACAAATAAACGTAGAGAGTCATTCTTTAGCCGAACCACATGAATGTGGAATGTTCTGCCTGATCATGTGTTTCCTGACCGTTGTGATATCCAAACATTCAAGACCAATATACATCGACACCTCCTTTCCTTATCCGCTTCCTCTCCATCTGCTCGCACTGTGCTCTGACATTTAAGGGTACTTCAAAATCCACTTTTGTGTGTGCGTTAGTGTAAAAAAAAGTGACCTCTTGCGTAAAGTTAGGGCAGCTCTGGGAGTGACGCCAAGGAGCTATTCCATACACGTGTTCGTCCGATTGGAGCAGATAAAGAAACAAATTTATCAACCGTATCAATCACTGACTTTACATTTAAATTTGGTTTTACTAAATAAAAGGTGGAAGACGGGGTGATGTTCAATAAAGACTTCCTGGAGAATTTTTACGATTCCCTGCCCCTTGAAATAAGGTATACCATTGGAAACACGTTCTCATCATATTTCATTAATTTTTTTATATATTATATATGACATGCGAGTCTTTTTTTAGTTTTAATTTAAAGAAGCCCTTCACCTGAAAACCCGGAAAAACACGTTCTCATCGTGTTTAATTAATTTCTTTTGTATTATATACGACATACGCGTCTTTTCATACGTGTTGGTAGATGTTAACCCATGCAAATTTGTTTCCGCAGTCCATTCTTCGTAATGCAGACATCACTAAAGTTTGGAGGAGTAATTTTAAAGTGTACTTTTTCGGACGGTTTACGCGAGATTGTTCGTGCTATCGTCGCCAAATTTGATAAGTCTACAGCATTCGAAAAATTGTGCTAATGGAACATATTCGCCAACCATGGCACTGACACTACTCTTTATTGACTCTAAATACAATTTCCTTACCCGTTATTCATCAGCAAGCTCTCAAAGTCTTCCTGAGGATGGACATACCGCTATTTAGAGTTAAAGTTGATCAACTCCCTAAAGCAGTCATAGTTAGATTTGTTCCCAAAAAGCGATGTCCTGCACGGACTAAACAATATCACGTCATGGATATGGACAACATAAGAAGAGTGCTGTGCCGGTCACGTTTTGTGCCACTGGAAAATTTTTAATTCTTCTTTGAATATTAATTTGGTATCTGAAAACACTTTACGAAATATTATTTAGCAAGTTAGTGATATCGCTCAGTATTTTCATTATCATTTGTTTTCCGTTCGTCGTCACAGTTTCCTTGGCAAGTTAAAATGTCTGTTGAGGCTGAGGAGTTTTGAATCTTGAATCATAGAGGTCGTGTTTCAAATTTAATCGTCATCATCATCGGCACTACAACCGGGATCCGGTCTTGGCCTTATTTAGCAAGTCTCGAGGCTTGTTAAATTTTCCATAATAATTTATTTTTACAGGCAAGGCTATTAGCGTTGCGCCGAGTTCATTGAAATATACTAGTTTTAAATTTGTGTCTTGTGTGAGGATGCGACCAAGCCCCCAGAAACATACTTAAGCAAGAAGCTTCTGGAAAAAGACGAAACTGAGACTACTATCCATAACAGTTTGCGGTCATATACGCTTAAAGTCTTGTTCAGAAAAAAAGTAGGTTGTGATATAACTCAAACTCGATGAACAAAGATTATTATTATTATATTGCCGCATCAATGGCTGAGTTGATAAGGAGGTTGTGTCTTGCGTTTGACTGTGCAAACCTAAGTTCAACTGACGATTCTTGCTATTGTGCAGTTCGGCACAATCATTGAGTGGTAGGTAGGGTCCCAAAGCCCAGCCGCCCAGTGAAATACCACCCCATTAAGCTATAGGCTTCGTGAAATGGTTGGGGGAAATCCTTGACCATCTTTCGAAGCTTGGCTGATGGATCCGGTCGAGAAAAAAAAAGTATCTCAAGGCGGTGACTCAGCGCTATAGGTTCGCCTTTCCTGGGAGAAGTAAAATAAAAAAATAAAAAATATTAAACGTCTTTACAATTTCAGTGGCGTAAGGAATTCAATTTGGCAACTGTACATGATCCCATAAGGTGATTTGGAAAGGTCGGAGTTGCGCTTGTATAGTGTAGTGACCCTAAATCACTACCCTTTTTAAATTACCTATAACCCCAATGCAATTCCCATAGTGAATCATATGAGCGACAAGTTAAATCAAAAGTTAATTCGTCGCACATTGATTCAATTTCCAAGTACCTTACATCCCAATCCAATTGAATCATATGCACGATAAATTTACACGAAAGTCCACTTGTCGTGCATTGATTCAATTCCCTATAACCATTATAATTATGAAATGCCTAATTCGAAATGTATTTCATAATTTCTCCTTCCGGGAATTTATTCAAGTAAATTCCTATACACTTCCTAGAACCCTATTCCAATTGAAGCACACAAAATCTTATTTGTGCTTCTTGGAATTTATAAATAAAATTGTATACAATCTCTGTCATCACAGAGTATAAAAGGGCGGCACATTTTGGATCCGTGATCAGTCATCAAACATGTGACCCACATTCTCCAAAGGGGCCTCGGTCGAGTGAAGTGGAGCAACAAAGTTGACACCCAAGTTAAGCTTCTCTGCTATAAGCAGCTAATTCGGTCTTGTATGGTTTCTTTCCCACCATCCCACTATACAAGTAGTTAGAGAACACCTGGACTAACACTGTCCACGCTCTCCTTGGATACCCCGCCTTTTTTCTTTTCTTTTCAGATATCGCGAGAACGAGCCCAACATCCTCACGGATGTGGGTGATTCTGGTTATCGCAAGATGACCAGAAGCCAGAGACAAGATGAAGGACACATCTGTCCTTGTCTCGCTACAGTTGGCCCTCTCGCCAACCCATTTTTTTTTTTTTTTTTTTGATTCGTGATCAGTCGCCAGAGACGTGATCTGCATTTACTATCGCACTGAAGACCTACCGGTCTTGTATGATTTCTTTCCCACCATCCCACAATACAAGTAGTTAGAGAACACCTGGTCTAACACTGTCCACGCTATCCTTGGATACCCCGCCTTTTTTCTTTTCTTTTCAGATATCGCAAGAACGAGCCCAACATCCTCACGGATGTGGGTGATTCTGGTTATCGCAAGATGACCAGAAGCCAGAGACAAGATGAAGGACACATCTGTCCTTGTCTCGCTACAGTCGGCCCTCTTGCCAACACATTTTTTTTTTTTTTTTGGATTCGTGATCAGTCGAAATCCAGAAGGCGATCAGTAAATCCCGAGGGCCGAACTACGGCCAAAGACATAAAAGAAAAATAAAGGCATTTGAAATAAAACTCAAGTAAAACATAAAGCGTTTCCTCTAGTCATCCATCTGTGGCGGGTAGTGTCACCACATCAACGGTGAGAACTGTGATTCGGTCAACCTCAATGATCAAGGCTCTCAACACCACGGACCAAAAGAGCCGGACGCCATTCGACGGAGAAGCTATAAGACAGCTCGGCTATTAAGGACCCGCGGGACCAGTGGTCAGAAGGCATCTGATCGGCTCATCGGGGAGGCTCCCAGTGAAGAGGCCGGGCACACCCATTACGCCGCCCTCACACCTCTGTGGGGGTACGAGGTCGCGACGCCGCACGGGCGAGAGTTCTACCTCGTCCCCACAAACACTCCGTTTGTTTATCAAGGGGAAACGTCACACACAGGAGAAATAAAACACGTCGTCAAGACACGCGGAAAAATTAAACACAGTATTCCTTTTGCTAAGTTTTATATTTATATTGTAACGCATATGACAATCAGTACTAGAATATTCGAGAAAGTCCGAAACAAAGTACTAGAATATTCTATAAAGTACTGGAAAACTGGAGATTATGAACAGTAGAACATTCAAGACTATGGAACGGACGGAAACGAAACACTGAATCAGGATGAAGAAACGGTATAAATACGTCGCACACGGATCCTGGAGGTGAGTAAGAAGTAGAAAGTGAAGCAAGCGATAAGTAAGAAGTAAAAGTAAAAAGTAAGAAGTAAGCAGAGTCAAAGACGCGATAAGTGTACGGTAAAAGTAACGGTTGTTATTAACGGACAAATAAAGTGTTACATTAATTCAAAATCGATTTAACGGCTCTTATTTATTAAAAATAATTATCCAGCGAACCCTAAGCTCGCTACAATATTAATTGAAAAACACTATTGTTGGATAACTTGTTTGAACTAATAGATTATTGTTCTGTTTCATTTTCTTATGGGATACTAAAATTTACGGTAGCACTACGTGAAAGTTACATTATGAAGTCTATAAAGAAAACACAATCTTCGAAGACTGTCGCAAATAATATTCGACATGGAGGTTGCAAACACTTCGACACGCACCCGAGGTATATTACGCATCTCCGCAGCTGGCGGAGAGCGGAAGATCACGTGACCTTGATGGTCACTGGATGGAAAACGACTCAGCGATATCTTGCTCGTGCAGACCTCACTCGCTATGGTGATCATGGTGGTATGTGTGCATGGTTCTTTCATGGATGAGAACGAACCTAGAACAAAGAAAGGGCATAAAGTGCATTCATGGGATACGATTTCGGTAAAGCAAGTAAAACCCAAATGGTCGGATGCTAATGGGATCTTTGTTGGAACATGTGTGTCGCGGGTAAACAAAGAGACGACGATGCGATGTGGAAATGTGCTAATGGATTTTAGCTAGGTTACTGGGAAATGGTGTTTATGGCATCGCTAGTAAGGGTAGGTATTGAATTCCTATTTGCATTTGTTTACGCTGTATGATTTAATTGATGCCAAGAGACGCGGAATGCGTATTTGCTTTGGTCCCTTGAGTGTGAGTCGCCGGCCAATGTGTATATAGGGACCATTGTTATACACATGGCGCGGCTGGGAAAATAGACGGCGCAATATTTATTGTCCCTGTCATGCCGGTTACATTGTATGCAAACCGAATCATTTTGTTCACAGAAATTTGTCTGGTACCGAAGGTGCCGAATTGGTTTGGAATTCCAGATGAATAAAGCAAGAAGCAAATCTTACGGAAAATTGTATGCGAAACGATGCATGAAAAGGTAAGTTTTCTTTATAGGGACTTTAAGATTATAGATTTGATCTATATAATGCGTGAAGCATTACAGATGTTAATGCTGTTGCATTAGCGAAGTTAGGAAATTGGCTGAATGTTATGGGGGTTTTACGGTAAGTAGACAGTGGGGTTTGCCGGAATCGCCTTACCTCCATCTGGAACAGGCGTCCACCCTAAAAGGTAAGGGTAAACTAAAATTTTTATAAAAATATAACCCCAACAATAGGGTTTGCACATTTTGCACATTTGAAACATGAATAGAAATAAAACTACAAATGTTATTTTGTTGATCATTTATTTAACGTAATAAACATTTATAGTAATTTATTTTTTTAAAATGACATCGTCGCCGCCACTCGCGCGCCCCTCTCTCTAACGGTTTTTAAGAAATCGAAAGTTGCCATTTGCAAAAATTTATTGCCCATCATATAACGGGTCAATTGAAACGTCCCCGGCCTGATAAATAGATGGCGGCACCAGAATTAAAATGATTTTTAGTTAGCCTCAACCTTCAAAAGACGCGTGTATAAATTTTATAGATGTCGGATCATTAGTTTGTGAATTATAGTATTTTGACTGAAGCAATTTCTGTTTTGTGAAAAAAATGGATAAAAAGGAATTTCGCGTGTGATAAAATATTGCTTTTTGAAGGGAAAAAATACAGTAGAAGCAAAAACTTGGCTTGATGACGAGTTTCCAGACGCCGCCCCAAGAAAATCAACCATCAAGGATTGGTATGCTAAGTTTAGACGTGGTGAAATGAGCACCGAAGACGGTGAACGCAGTGGACGCCCAAAAGAGGTTGTTACCGACGAAAACAGAAAAATCCACAAAATGATTTTGAATGACCGTAAATTGAAATTGAATGAAATAGCAGGCACTCTAAAGATATCAACTGAACGTGTACATCATATCATTCACGAATATTTGGGTATGAGAAAGCTCTGTGCAAAGTGGGTGCCGCGCGAGCTCACTTTTGACCAAAAACAACGACGAGTTGATGATTCGGAGCAGTGTTTGGAGATGATCAAGCGTAATAAACCCGAGTTTTTGCGTCGATATGTGACAATGGATGAAACATGGCTCAATCATTTCACTCCGAAGTCCAATCGACAGTCATCCGAGTGGACTGCACACGATGAACCCGCCCCAAAGCATGGAAAAACGCAACAGTCGGCTGGCAAGGTTATGGCGTCTGTATTTTGGGATGCGCGCGGAATAATTTTCATTGACTATCTTGAAAAAGGAAGGACCATCAACAGCGACTATTACACAGCGTTATTGGGCCGTTTGAAGGACGAAATCGCCGAAAAACGACCGCATTTGAAGAAAAAGAAAGTGCTGCTTCACCAGGACAATGCACCGTGTCACAAGTCAGTGAAAACGATGGCAAAAATCCATGAATTGGGCTTCGAATTGCTTCCGCATCCACCGTATTCTCCAGATCTGGCCCCCAGCGACTATTTCCTGTTCTCAGATCTCAAAAGAATGCTCGCTGGGAGGAAATTTTCGTCGAATGAAGAGGTGATCGCCGAAACTGAGGCCTATTTTGAAGCAAAGGACAAATCGTACTACAAAAAAGGTATCGAAAAGTTGGAGGGTCGCTATAATCAGTCTATCACCCTCGAAGGAAATTATGTTGAATGAAAATAAAACGAATTTTGACAAAAAAAAATGTGTTTTACTATGGAAGGCCGGGGACTTTTCAATTGACCGGTTACAATCATCAAACCCCCTTTTGCAACGTCGTCAAACGACGGCGCGACCTTAACTTGAACACTATGTCTTTAGCTCAAAAAACTCATACAGAAAAGACATCGTTGTTCAAATTCTCCCCATTTCAGCAGCGAAAAAGTTGGCTGAATGGAACCGAAGGCGTAGCGTGATCCACATCGCAGTGTGCTTCAACCTTTTATCTCTATATCAAGCCGCTGAATATAAAGTAAATAGTAATGAAATTTCAGGCCTGATGAATGTGTTAAAGTAGCTACAACGAAAAGCATAAATAAACAAGTCTGTTCGATAAATTGTGACCTCGGCGATAAAAGGCACGCTATCAGGGGAAGCAGTCCATTATCAATCCTATTCACTGTTCACCGCAGTTTTTGCGAACACTACATAAAGTACCGGGCTCCAAGCGACCTTTTGTGTGATAAGTCATGCCGTAGATAACTCCAACTGCTTGACCGAATTACCAAAAAGCTTTCCAGCGTGACAACAGAAAACTTTCAAGGCCTAAAATATTGAACCAGCTGAACCTACAGCATGTTTGTCCAGAATCCAGTTGGAGTTCACGAGTTGGGATCAAAGCTCATATGACATTGTAAGTGCAAAAGGTCTTATCGCTGTCGCCGCTCTTACATTTTCGTTTATATGTATTTTTCGAGCAACGAACGTGCGAAGGAACATTGCTCGCAGTAAATATGCGTTGTGCCCATTTTGTGAGAAACCTACTCCATCACCATCCCTCTCGACTAAGTACATTGCGACAGATAACACGTCATTTTCACAGGTCATTAGAATGAGCTGAACTCATTTTCGATCCACCACCCCGTAGTCGCGTTCCTAGTGGTTCGTGTAGATCAAGGCGCATATACTACCCAGTATTAAGAGAGAGCGTTATCGCTGCGCACACCTATCGGGCAATGAAGTCTGGGCCGATAAGTCTGAAGATGATGAAACCAGTAGGGAATGAATGTATCTTTTAGCCTATACTCGTATGTTATCAGCCAGAGCAAATCGGTACCGTATACTAGCGAAATACACTTCATCATTAATAGAGAACTGCCGACTGTTTCGAGACCACATAGTTAAGATCGTTTGGGGTTGTAAAGAAGAGACTGCACAACAACAAGAATTTAGGTGGAGCCGAGTCAAGCTTTGGAATACTAAATTGCGTGAATGACGTCTCAGCATTGGTAGGTATTCTTAATCGAGGTCAAGCGGTTCCTGTGCGTATCGAAGCTACGACTTGCTTTAAGAGGAATTCGAAATCTGATTTTGGAATTCTTTAAGACGAGACGAATACTATTCAAGGAATATCGGTGTGAATTCGGATGCGTGGTTCAGGGAATTTTAAATGCTCTCGAAGAATAATTTAAGGCTAGTTGAGTAAGACGTTCCATATTCCACGTAAAACGGGGTTACTCTATGAATATTTATTCGCAGTGAAGAACCTAGATGGCGGAATGGCAGTTACATATGCCCAGAGATTCGATATGGTTTTGTTTTAGGAATTTTTAAAGGGAGTTGATACGCTTAATTGTGTTGCATTGTGTTTTTATGCTAAAAAATAGAACATAGATAAATAAATGCAGAAGTTAATACAGTTTATGGAAGTACAATATACGTAGGACTACATCCTTAACGAAAGAAAATGTCTAAATAAAAAATATTATGGTGGGACTTGTTGATCGTCCCTGATGTTTTATAATTTTTTGCGTAATAACTTGTAGGCGATACTGCTTCCAACTGATATCAATCAATACAGCGCTATCAAATTTTTAGCATGCGTCATGTGGTTTGCGTATGACAGCTATTGGAAGCAATCGTCAGGTATTTTAGTGTGTATGTACTCATCAAGTATTCGGTTTTGTTAACTTTACTCCAAGCAAGGGCATATTAATGATAAAAACAGGTTTCCTAAACCTGGTTGTTTTGGAAGTGAAGCCTCCAGTTAATTTTATGAGTACCTATCCTTTGATAGCCCAACCCTAACGTTGAC
Source organism: Microdon myrmicae (assembly GCA_963931805.1). NCBI lineage: Eukaryota > Metazoa > Arthropoda > Insecta > Diptera > Syrphidae > Microdon > Microdon myrmicae. Next base: position 173,405,217 of record OZ007497.1, on the reverse strand, counting down.
TGTTTATCGTAATTTGTTGTAAGTGTAAATGGAGAAAGTCTTATGTGTTCTGGGAGTAAGTTCAAGCAGACCAATTCACCGTGTAGACCTGCAAAACCTTCTGGAGGTAACAACTTTAATTTTGTATGTATCTCCTTATAGTGAACCCAAAATTTAACTGCTGTCCCAAATGTTGCCAAAGTATCTAAATACTGACACTGAAATTTTTAATCCAGGAAGTTCGAGTTATTCTTGGAATCCATTGAGGTAGAAACAGAAAATAGACGTGGAGACCTCTACAAGGCTCTGCTTGTGCCAACTTAACAAGCAATTCTTGTATTTTTGACTTGAGTAAAATATCACTTTTCTTCAAAAAATTGAGGTCCCTTGTTAATGTATATGATTAATTTGTAAGCGCTCAAATAGCTTACTTAAGGTTTCCCAATTTTACCCCAAACCTGTTTCAGAAATTGGGACATGTATGTGCTCGGAACCGGCTGCCCGAGAGAGGTTACTACATCGGCTGAAAATTCTCGGGATTTTTCAATAGGTGGCTCCCCAGCAAATGAACATGACTCATTTCGAGAGCGTTTTCTGTCACAGGTTTATGTATGACGTTTCGTGAGATTTCGTTCATTCGTTTACAAGCTACAGTCGTTCGAGCGCTGCTACTTTCGCCTTCGTAAAAAAAATAATTGAATAACAAAAATATCGCATCTTGATCAAACATTGTTTTTGTTTGATGAGCAAAAGTCCTGAACAATCACTGCAATGGTTGTAGAAAGTGTATCCCATATCTGCTCCTTCAAGAACAACAGTTTATCGGTGGTTTAGTGAATTTAAAATGGGTCATACAAACACCGAAGACGCACCTCTCTCTGGAAGGTCAAAATAGGCTACGAATGCGGAAATCGTAAAGCAAGTACAATGAATCTTTTTTTTTCTTTTTTTCTTTTTTGACGTCTTGTATCGATTGATGAAATGTGGGCCCAATACCATAGGCCTGAGTCCAAAAATAGTTTGCAAAGTGACTGAAAAGCCACAAAAAAGCCGACCAAACCGTCCAAAAGACCAACACTGGGGCGAGTGGGTTATGGCCTTCGGTTTTTTGCATAGTCTTCATCGATAACCTGCAGAAGGGAAGGACAATCACGGGAGAGTTGTATTCAGCGTTATTGGACAAACTGAACGACGAAATAAAGAAAAAAAAGGAGCCATCTGCCGAAGAAAAAAATTCTCTACCACACAACAACGCATCGTCGCACACGTCCTTGAAAGCAATGGCCAAACTGGACCAATTACGATTTGAATGCGTTGCTCACCCACCGTATTTTCCAGATTTGGACCCCAGCGACTATTTTCCTCTCCCAAACCTCAACCAATGGGTCCGCGAAAAGAGATTCAGATCGAATGTGGAAGCCTTTGCGGAAACTGAGGGGTATTTAGAAGGCCTGGACTTTTCGTACTACAGAAAGGGCATCGATTAGTTGGAACATCGTTATACCAAGTGTACCGTCCTCGAAGGCAACTATGTTAAAGAATAAATATATCGTTGTCCAAAAACGCTTGTTTTCATTAAAAATCGCGGACTTTTCAGCCAATTTTTTTACACAAACGCGCACACAAAAGAGTATTTTGGAGTGCCCCTAAGTGTCGGAGCAAAATGCGAGCGGAAGGAGAGGAAGTCGATAAGGAAAGGAGGTATCGATGTACATTGGTCTTAAATGTCTGGACATTACAACAACGAGGAAACACACAATCAGGTAGAGCACACATTCGTATGTTTCGGCTAGAGAATGAGTCGCTGTGTTTATTTGTGCGCCTGAAGTGAACTTTCAACGTGAATTGATGCGTATTCTCAGATTGACGGGTATCGTGGGAAAACGTCTGACGAGGCGGAACACACTGAGCAAGTTCAGTTGAATACGTTAGGCCCAATGCCGGAATTGATCGACTTACAGCTGGGTCCCCAGCAAGTTTCACTGCTCAGTTTTACAACCTATCGAGCACGTGTACGCCTTGTAAATTGTGACCAGGTTGGATGGAGTGAAGTTTTTTTGCATATCGTAAGGAACCCCATACATTTGGTCGCACTTTTCGCGGCTTCAAATATGTGGTCGGTCCAATTAAGAGTCGAATTAATTCGAGTTCCGAGGATTCATAGTTCAAGTAGTTGGCTTCGTCAATGCAAGTGCCGTTCATCGACAGTGTATTTACTTTGGGGTTCGCCTCTGACGACAGGAGACAGCACTGAGTTTTGTAGGCATTGAAATCTACTCGGTTAGATAAACCCCATTGATATATCTTGTTGAGATTGGAATTCAATATATTAAGCATAACCTGCTGATTGGTAATGACCTTCGAAGAATTGGGTCGGGGATGTTCGTATGAGAAACTCAACGTGCTATCATCAGCAACGATTGAATTGGGTTGTGGGTAATGGACAAAAGATCATTTATAAAGATGAGGAAGAGAGTGGATGAGCATACAGAACTTTGGGGAATTCCTGCATTAATTAATTTGATAGGAGGCAGATTTGACGCAATTAAGATCGGCCACAAAGATAGTCTCTTATCCATTGGGTTAGGGTATTGGCCACTCCCACACTATGAATGTAATTTTGATAAAAGGGCTGGATGCCAGTTTATGTTTAGTGCCCTTGTAAATAACGTTCTATAGGGCTATTCCGAGCTCTGGGCCCTGCGGTTCTCCTTTCTTAACGTGGTGTTTCATTGCGCCAACCTCTGTTTCATATTTCAATACCGCATCTGTGAAATAAGAGGCCGCGGTCTAGCCTGATACTCTCAGGTGATACAGCGGATTCATTGTCCGGCTGATTTAAATGCATTCTTGGCATTCAGTGTGATCACTGCGCAATACTGCTTCGTACTGCCACACTATCAGGGATTCATTTCATTTGTTATGACTCCACTGTGTTACCTGGTAACTCCCCCCACCACCCCTGTCTCAGCGAGAAAGGTATAAAAAGTGAACAGACATGCGTAACAAGTAAGCGTTAAGCAATTTCAACTTAAACTTAAACACAATTAAATTAACATTACATAATGCGAAACACAACGTACATTGTGACTTACCACATAAATTAAAGATATCTATTTAAACAATGTACATTTTATATTTTAAATACACATAAAGTGCATATGACGATTGGTATAAAAGATATAGAGAAAAGAAATAGAAACAGCAGGTGCACAAACCTGCATAAGCTAAAATTTGACTATAACCTTTTCGATCAGTTTCGGGACAATCATGGATAAAATTTTTTCGCCGAGACAACGGTGTCAGGGAATGGGTGTCTGGTGGACGAGGAGATACCGGAAGCCCGGTTTTTTTTTATGGCGGAAGAACAGTGAACAGGCACAGTTGTGTGTCGATTCTTTTGCCGTTTTTTTTTTTTTTTTGTGCCGACTAGTTTTTGTTTTGGTGTGTGGTGACGTTTCTTGAGCCGATTTGAAGCCGATTTTTAAAACAGTTGACACGAATTAACGTATTTTTCCAAAAAAAGTTAAGATATAGAATTCATTTTCGGTTTTGTAAAAGTCATGTAGATTGTGATTTTGTTATTTCTTGCAAAACAAAAATGTATCCATCTATTGCACGTACGCATGTCGGTGTTTTATTTTTGATTTTACTGGTGAATTCGGTTGTTGTTTGAAATGTGGAGAGGACCGGAGGCCGGAGGTCTACATTAAACGCTGGACGAAGCCGCATGGGCCCGAAGGAAAGCAAGTGGAAACAGCCACTATTACCGTATTCGAGGAGGATTCCCCAGGTTATACGTTACTGTCACCAAGTAGGACTCACCTGAAAGGACATTAAACCGTGAGTAGCCCAAATTAAGTATATATATATACATTATATTATTTTGTTTGTGTGATAAGCGACACAGGGTTAATCGCCGGGCGGGGCGCTTTACTTGGCAAGACGAAAACGCCTCCAAACCAGAAGAGAGCCCGATTCTGGGTTATGGCAACCCGACCAGGGGGAATCGTTGATCACACAACATTGGCGCAGCGGGGGCATTAGTTGGCTCTGCACTATCGATCGAAAGAACTGCCTTAAATCCTTGAGCTCATAAAGCTCGGAGGAGCACGACCATTGGTGGTTGGAGCCCTGAGGCTCCAAGCGTCCTAACGAACTATACAACATTTAATAGAACTATACATCATTTGTGCATGAAACATTTTTGGATACATCAATATGGAATAGAACCATACAACATTTAATATAACTGTGCAACATTTAATAGAGCCATTGTGTGTCCAACAAGCGTTGAACACACCTTCCACTAACACGGGGTTCTTGTTGGGTTGTGTCGTGTTTATAGTTGCTCTTGTTTACCTCGCGCGGGTTGTCGTTTTTGCTGCCGCGGGTGGTTGTCCTTCTTCTGGGCGCATTTGGTCGTTTCTTGTTGTGTTGCCTGTTGTCTTTCTCCTCTCTATCTCTCTCCTTCATGATTTGGGAACCGACGAGGCCTTCCATTCCCGCCTTTCTCCTTTTCTGTTTTCTTGCGGCCCGTGGACTGTTCTTCCTCTCTGCCCATCCTCCCTTTTCTGTGCCTCGGGGGTTTGGTTCTGTCGAGGTGGGTTTTTCTTTTCGTGGATGGCTCACTTTCTCTCTTTCAATCCTAGGGACTGACAAAGTCATAGGTTTTATTTCTTTCGTTAGACCTTTCGCCAGGGAACCGACAAGGTTCCCAAATCCCAATATTCAGGGCGTTTTCTTTTCTCTTTCCTTTTTTCTGGTTTGTCTGCTCCGCTCGACACCCCTAGGCCAATTCAACGCGGGGACAGTCTGCTGCCCTAATGATAACAAGGCAGCAGTTGAGAGGAGGCCAAAACACTCCTTCGCCGGCGTCGCTACCCCCACGCCCCCTCAAGGACACACCGGCATCACACCGACTACGACCAAAGGGCTCCAATTTCAGGTCCAACCAGGTCCTGTACGGACCATGCTAGTGCAGGCAGGGTCTATGACCTTGTCGCTAAGACTGTCCCACTGTTTTCGGGACAGGAGGGCCCAAATACGGCCGATAAACTTAAAAGTTAATCGACGGTTGTAAAAGGACCTTTGGTTGCCTGGCGAAGGTGGAGGGGGAGAGTTTCCTCTAGTGGCTGCCTACCAGGCTGTGCGGTGAAGCCTATCGCCTGATGGAGGGAGCGCCACCGAGCGCCTCCCTGGAGGCGGAGCAAAGACTAAGGGAGGCCTACGAGCCCAACTGCAATTTGATTTTCCTTATCGAAAGGACTATTGTGGGAACAAAAGGTTAAACACTAAACCAAACAACCGACACTGTTCCTACAAGGAAATTAAACAATTTAAATATCACAGCCGAAGATAAGAACTTCGACCGAGGAAATAACCAGGGCCATAAACCACACACGGGTAATGTACACAAAGGAATACTGCAGATGTGTGAAAATCCCGACGATCCTCGGGATATCTCCAGCCATACGGACAGGAACGTTCGCATCTATGTGTTTGTGGGTGCATCCACACAGTATACCTACGAACAATACGAAATCGTAGGACAAGAGAGGGTGCGATCTCCTGGAAAGGAGGACGCCAAAGGAAAAGAGAATGGAAGAGAAAGGAAGAACAAACGGGTGAGTTTTCCATTCCCTGAAAAGAAAGTTTTCGAGGCTGTAAAATTAAAACGTTGGTGAAGGAACATCCTCAACATAAAAAAAAAATTGCGGTCGAGTGTGCCGGTGCGAACGAGTCCTCTCCGAGGTCCTCTTGCTCGCTCGTTCCTCGTTCCGTCGTTCGTGCACGAAGTTGATCATAACAAAGTTCCTGAGAAGGGAGTAGTGTGGCATTTCTAACAGATATACACACAATATACAAGCAAATAGTGAAGAACACCGAAAGAAAATCGAATAAGTAAAATTCACCGGCCGTGTGCCACGCAATAATATAGCAATTCCACTTCAGTTGAGTGTACTTGAGTTTAGAAATCGAATTCGTACACGCGGCAGTGGCCTGATGTGTTGAGCATTGGTTACATTTTTAGTGATTATAACCGCCATAATGTCACTTCGAATCACGCGTTCTTCACTATCGTCGCAATACGCGATAACCTCATTGCCGTCGGCAAAATACTTTTAATGCGCATGAGGCGGAGGCCAAAAGATCGTATGAGACAAAATGAAGAAATTACGATCCACACGTTCACATGGCTTTCACAAACATCAGCCAATTGAAATTTCGGGTGGAATTGAGGTCAACGACACAGGTAGATGATGAAGCGGTAGTCTAAAAGAAATTGAAGGTTAGTGCTTGTGAACAAATCAAGGCCAGCGTGCAACTGTGATACAATGAAAAGGTAACCGAAAACGAGTCGTCGTAGTCAGTGTGCATCAAAAATTCTTCTTCGTTTGTGTATTTAAAATACGATTAAAATTAAATCAATTTTTCATAATAATAAATTACGATAGCATAGTAAAAGTGAGTTGTGTTTTTATTTGTGGTTAAAAAAAAATTTCGATCCGGGGGTTGCTAGACGTGCGCTCCACAGGGTAATTTTGACTTTCACGCCGGGACAAGTTGAACTTTCATCGTCGTCCTTAGAGTTTTTTTTTTGCTGGTTTCCTAGGCGGAACAATACCAATTATAAATTACATTGATATAGTTATCAAGCATTCTTGTATCTCTTTTTATGCTGACGATACTACATTAATTAAGACCATCACCTCGCCGTTTGAATCTTCTCTGCATCAAATCGATCTCGAGAATCTTTGGTTTCTTAGGAATTGATTCGAACTTAAAATTGACAATTGCCGATCAATGTTCTTTTCATGTAAGGGGATTCATTCTCCTCTCCGTCTTTATTTCTTACTTAATTGACCTTTATCCTCTGTTCAATCGATTCGCGCCATTGGCATTTTATGTGACAAGGAGCTACATTCCATCTCACGTTGTACTAAGATATATTCTTTAAGGCAAACTCAATTATCGGTTTTGTGAAAGGCCGGTCTAAAGAAATTTCTAAACATTATGTGACCGGATCTATTTACGTAACTTTAGTCCGCATACTGCTAGAATATATCGGTTAATTCTGACCCCACATCATAAGAGTCACATTCGTATAAGCGAGAGCATTAAATGATGCCTTTACGATTTGATCCGCGAGGATTGAGATGAGTAACCCTTTGGAACGACAGTGATTCACTTCGCCCCCCATCAATCGGAAGTTCAGCCACGAGTTAATCACCAAGACAGGAAACTGAGTTCCAAGCACGATTACAGGGGAACAGCGACGAAGGAGACACACCCAGGAACTGCAGTACGGAAAATTGAACACCAAATGTCAATTGTATTAAATGTTCTTTATTTTTAAGTCTTGTTGTTATTTCACAATGTTGTTTAAACTGTTCTTAGATTTGGTATTTATATTTGCAATTTTGAACACACGAAGTATATCGGCGCACCGCGGGTGGTAAAAAACGGAGAACTCGACCTTTTTGTAACCGAACTACTGCTTTCGACTCTTTCATTGATTAATTACGCGTCCCCGGCGTGCCACGGGGAGCGGAAGACCAACCGACCGGATCGGCGGCTGGAAAACGACTTAGCGATGTGAATTCGCTAGCAAGGAAAATTCGGCCACTGGTGCAGGCTCTCTTGATTAAGGGATGCGTTTCCTATTACCAGAGAAACGTGAAGTCTCTCTTTGGGGGTAGGTAACCGGATCTCATAGAGAAGATCATGGTGGTGTGCATGTAAGTGTGAACATTGGTTTTTTCCATGGGACAAGGCCATGAGAACGAAGCTGGAAAATCGAAAGGGAATAATGGGCATCAATGAGATGTGAGTTCGGCTAAGTAAACAAGCTGTATCTCATAGGGTGCTAATGGATTTCTGTTTGCTCATGTCGCGAGCTCATGAGAAGCGGATCCAGAAATATTGAAAGACAAAGGGATCGTGTAATCATTGTTTATCCAAATCCCCAATATTACCAATAATCCCATCCAAATCCCCAATACCCCCCATAATCCCAATCCAAATTCCATATTGAATCATATGAGTGATAAGTTAAACCAAAAGTTAATTTGTCGCACATTGATTCAATTTCACATTAACTTACACCCCAATCCAATTGAATTATATGCACGATAAATTTAAACCAAAGTCCATTTGTCGTGAATTTATCCAATTTCCAAAAATCCTTAATGCTTAATTCAAAACGCATTTCATGATTTCCCTTCCAGGAATTCATTCAAATAAATTCCTAGTCACTTCCCAGAACCCAATTCCAACTGAAGCACATGAAACCTTGTGCGTGCTTCTTGGAGTTTTACAATTAAAACGTTGGCAAATCTCAACGACAAAAAAGTATAAAAGGACGGCACATTTTTATTTCGCGATCAGTAAGGTTCCAGGAGGCCGAACCTACGATCATTTCATCAACAGTCAAGTTCTAGAAGGCCGAAGCTACGCTACGAATGAAAAATAGAGAATTGAATGTTCAAACCAAAAGAATTAAAATAAAAAAGAAGATGGCATAATCCCCAGTAAAAACCGGACGTTTCGCTTTCACGAAGTATACTATTGCTGGGAAGCTTGCGCTCGCCGCGCTATCTAATTATTCAGAACACCTTTAAATAGAGCAAAGGATCTTTGGCAATTCATTGCGGCCCCTAGCACGGAAACCTCAGTAACGAATGAATCCACGGTGACCAAGGGAGAACACTGTGCTTTGTCCCGGAGTAACAAAGAATGTCTTGGAAGGCGACGCGCGATATTTAATTATTCAGAACACCTTTAAATAAAGCAAGGGATCTTTGACAGTTCATCGCGGCCCCTAACACGGAAACCTCAGTGACGAATGAATCCACGGTGACCCAGGGAGAACAGCGTGCTTTGTCCCGGAGTAATAAGGGATGTCCGGAAACCAAACTACGCCCTACATCCAAGGAACTTACTTACACACACCGAGGCTCCCATCCGAAAGCCCCCCACGCCCCCCGAAGGAAGTTGCGAGGGCACACCAAAGGAGGTAATCCAAAATTCTCAATTTAGGAATATAGCACCTTCAACACTGGCAACCGAAGGTGCCGAATAAGATGGACAGAATTCTTGTAGGTTATGCGTTAGATAACCTTGATGCGTGAAGCTTTTACAGGTGTTTGGCGGAACTGTAGGCGTTGGTTATTGTACCGTACATGGGCACTAGTTAAACTCAACACCCAAACACTTACTATTGGTTTCTCTGAAATTTTGCCACGAAACAAATCAACTCCCAACAAGCGAAGGTAATAAATAGTCACGCAAGTACTTCTTATCAAATGTTCTTTATTTAAATTTGCGTTATGGCATCGGCACATACACATTTAATTCACTAAACTGGTAACTAGGAGTTCATTCCTTAATCCATTAGCTGGTGGGCGCCTGCACTCCTTCAGAATCGTGATAATGTCAAAACGAAGTTCACTTCAACGAACAAAACGAATTTCTCGACTAGGTGGCAAAACGGTAACACTGCACTCCAACTCACATATTCTGACCGTGTTAAAACCGAACTGGCTACTTGGTAACGCGGCTGGTAAAAATGTAACGCTAAGCGGGTGCGACTGTCCGCGGATGCAATCCATATCCGTAAGATTCAACGGTGTTGGATTACATCGGTGTGGGATGATTCTATATGTGTCCGTATAGGACAAGTACGATGCCCCTCGATGAAAACGATGATCGGTGGACACCTGATTAAACAAACGCACGATCATCAGGAGCTGCGGCGATGTACCCATACATCGTTGATGATGTGTGCTAGGGAACGAAATAGATTTTTGTTTCAAAGTAAACAAAAACGCTATGTCGCAGGTCAAATGGTGGCACGCATGATGTACATGATGTGCCTATGTTACAAAGGGGTCGTCATTGTGTTTGCCTAAGATTCCTTGGAAATACCGATGTAGGCAATATCTAATCTAGCCGTATGGCTCCGGTGCACAAGGAGGAAAATTATTTTGTTGACATAAGTCAGCAGAAACCTCATCGACGGCGGCAAAGGGTCAGGCTGGATGGCTATATTTGTGGAAATATGTGCGGGTAAGTAAAACGAATACAGTGAGATACTGTATGTTTAATTTAGTGTTCAGGCGGGTCATCATAGACATGGCATGGGTAAGATTGCCTAAACAATGATCATATCCATGCCCAAATTCCAAGATCGGTTGATAGCCTATAACGGGGAATTGTCGCAACTGTCGCGGACCTAAGGGTATAGGCGCGATATACAATTGTGAACCGTGGAAATAATATCTGCTACAGGTGTGTCAACAATACGCTGGCCAGCGTTTGTTTATCGGTAATTGAAGACAAGCTGAGCCGATAGGAGATGAACTGGTTCATGGAGTATGAAACAGGAAGTTCAGAATCTATGGATGCCGTCGGGTATGTTTTCCTTTCAGGTATGATGCTGCAGGGGAGCTTACGCTGCCCCTAATTGCAGGTAAGTACCATGGCTTTATATGGGAAGAGGAAGGTGGTTAATTCAAGAGGATGGGCGGTTCTTTGGGAATGTATTAAAGAACCGCCACAGAACCGCCACAACATCCTTTTCATACAACGTCTTCTCCCAGGCTTGGTTAAGTGTGCGTTTAATACAATGTTCACATAAGCCCACAAGAGCTTTTATGTCCCTGACGAACTCGTCATAACTAATAGCTCTAGAAGACCACTTACTGGTTTTTTACACGTCTACTTTAAAACTTCTAATCAATTTCTCATAAATTCTTCGAACAACCCACCATGTACAAGATGGTCCAACTTAGATGAGCGTTATTTAATAAAAGCGAACACTAGTTAATAAAAATACCTCTTAAAGATAAAGTCAGGTTTCTTCTAACATTTATTCTACATGTGTGGTGCTCCTACTTCGGCAAAGGCTCATCTAAGTTGAGCTATTGTACATTGTGCATACTTATACTAATCTTAAGGGTCCTTATTTTATCCTACTTTTAAGATGGCCTTAAGTTAATTGTAACCTTTTCTACTAAGTAAATGGGTGATCTTTTCGCGTTCAACAAATCAAATGAGATCAATATTGTTTCTAGATAGCAAACGAAAAATTACTGATCCATTATCGTGTTCCTACCAAATCGCAGGATAGTCGAAAAGGGATGGACTAATTGATTTACCTGCAAAATGTCTGCGTGTCAAAAGCTGGAATTGATTCCAAAAGGTTCTGATTGTGGTGGATTGGCATTCCACAGCGAATACTGGAGAAGTGGTAATGTCAATGGAGGTACAAAGAAAGTGGTTTCAAAGGTTGAAATAAAACCTGAGGATCGTTTTTATCACCCTAAGATCAATCATTGGTTTCTTTCCATCATTTCCACCAAAAGAGAAGAAAGGGTTCAAACGACTTTCTACCACCTGGTCACCAACTAGTAGTAATCACCTAAAAGATTGCCAGTAAAATCATTTTCATTCAGAGTATATTATTTGCCAGTAGTGATACTTGGTTTGTATTAAATCATCTCTTAATAATCGTCTTTGATTCGAAATAACAGCAACAGTGATTAGCTAATTAACCTGCAAACTGAATGTAGTACCCTAGCTCGATAATTTGGCATTTGTTTATGACTTTGGACGATTGCTGCCCATTTGCACTTAATATACAGCAGCTAAACACCGCCTACCGTCCACGCACACAGGACTTTAAACAGTAAACATCAACAGGCTCGCGTTGCCATTTAACTGACCAATAATTTAAGGACTTTACAATTCCATCTCGATGTCTCAATTAGACAGGCGCCAGCAGGTGCCTTAGAACATAGATTCCTCATCACCAATAATCGGCGCAAGGTATCTCGTACTTTGTATCTCGTGCCTAAGCGCGCCAACGGCCTTTTACGATGCAAAAATCACAAGAACATAATAAAATAAAATTTTTACGATTATGACGAAGACGATTTACCATCAATTTCATGAATGCGCCAATGCGCCAATTTGCCTTCAGGTTTGTCGTGGTTGGGTCTAGGAAGGAGACTGCCCCGCGGATGGCAGGCTCTTGAACTAGCCATGTAACGCGACGTATCCCCGGCGTTACCTTACTTTTTATATCAGGCACCTTTTATGAACAATCCGCATGGAATAGTCTACTGCCACTTAGGCTGTCGGTTGTAGACATTCACACGTTAGCATGTTTGGGCTCTAAGAGGGGATTGGCTAATAACTACGATTGACGGAGCTGTATTCTATCGTCGGGTAGCAATTTGTCGGGCGCGCTGGCATTCACTGGTGGTGTGTCTATTTGGTGACAATTAGCTAGCGACTGGTTTGGCGCTGTGTGAACTTGTGACGGTGCATTTAACGCCGCCATGGGTAGAGGAGGGCTTCAAACGGGTAGACAAGCTGTCAATATAGTGGAGAGTGTGGCCGTGGTTGCATGAAAATTGATTTCGGTTTAAATCGATGAAACCGACTCAGTTAGCTATTGGCGCTGGTGTGGTTTGTACCGCCCGGTACGGGGAAACGGGCGTTATCTAGCGGCGCTGTTGGGTTCATGTTTCAGATGACCTTTCAAAAAGTCAGAGGTTCAAGGCGTTTCGACCAATGCTCAGTTTCCGTGTATATTGATGGGGTTATCGTTATTGTCAATATTTTTGGGTGTTCATGTACAACTTGAACTGGTGTTTTGTTTTATTAGTTTTCAAATTTTTTGTCAGAATTTCTTTGTGAGTTGTCACGATAGTAGACGTTTTATTAGTTGTAGAACAAAGAGTGTCTAGAGACAGGAAACGCAATTATAAGAACAGCGATAACGATATGAGGGTCACAGCCTTGATGGAGAAAAATGTATTCATTTGGGTCATCTTGGACTTTCATTATTAATTCATGATGCTTGTCGGAAATTGCTATTCCAATGAGTTTTTGCAATGTTATTTATACAATGTTGCAAACATTCGAAATGTGGTTTATGAATGCGTTGTCTATGAAATGTTTGGTGTAATTTGGTTTCCTAAGGTATTTGACATGTGTGTTGAGGGCCAATGATGTGTAGACAAGAATAGATTTTAATGAAGTAGAACCCAAGCACGTTCAATTTCAAATCCGGGTCCGAAATGAGTTGTACAGTAAGAGCCTTTAAACCAACCTTTATTGACTTAAGCTTAATATTTATTTAAGCTTAGAACCTATTTAGTTAAGTCTAGTCCTATTACAATAATCTCTAATATCTTAAGTCGTTACTATACAAAAAATTCCTAACCTAATGGTGAGGGTCAGAAGCGGTTATTTGGAATAATAGGGATGTTTTTAACAACCTCTTCTAGTGGTCAAAAGTAAATTTTCACATTGAATCATTGGATTTATGCAGAGGTTACCTGACAATCAGTAATTGTTGTTTCATATGGTCGAAGTGGTATTGAGTGGCTTTAAGAAACCCCATACAGATCAAAATAAATCCATGTTGACTAGTTTTGGCCCTGCTTGCCATACTTGGCTTCGGTATTCAAGAATTAGCCTATCGAATGTCATACAAAAGATCAGGTACCTATTGCAGAACTATTTAAATCAATATTTTAAATAAAAATTTTTTTTTAGATATATTGAATATTATTTGTTCGTGTTACAAGCTAAGAAGTCGACCCTTAAATATCTACCTCCTGAGGCTAGCCCCATTGCGTGCGGAATCACTTATGGTGAATTTCCAGATATTGACCTATTTTAATTTTTCAAGCCTATCTGCGTAACCAGGTAATAATGTTAAACAAAGTAACCTGACCAATAATTCGCGTTGATAACGTGTTCTATAAAATGCTTCATGGATATGCATGTTTTGAGAATTTTCAAGTCGCTGAATAGAGGGGCCGATTGTTACGATAATAAATTTTATGTGCATATATATTTATTTTATATTAAAATAAAACACACACTTAGTGTAATTGAATTCTATTTTAATGCGGAGGTCTACTAATCAAACCCAGAAACACACCATCATATATTGACAGCAATTGCGTCGTGACGAGCGGAGTGACAGATAAACTCTGTCCCACTCGGCCGTGGAATATCTAACTAAAAAGTTCCGCGGGAACAATGGAGATATGTGCTGGTGGAAGGCGGTTTTAGTCAGTAAAAATCTGCATCCATCTTTTCAAGATTTCCACCGTCCTACAAAAAAAGACGATCATACGAGGTTTGCCTCTTATGTTTCGGGATTTGGTAACCCTAGTGTTGCAATCCGGCAATTGACAGCTCTGTCGTAAAGTTGGACATTTTTGAGGTTATACGCACTCAGAACGTTTTGACATACGAGCGCTATTTGTGTTGTTTACAGTAACTTAAAAGATTCATCTCGGCCCAAAAATGGAATTAAATCGTCAACATTTTCGTGCGATTATTTTTTACAACTTTCGGCGTGGATTAACTCAGCAACAGTGCATGGATGAACTTAATTCAATTTCTGGCGATGAAGCTCCATCAAGGACCAGTGTTTATCGATGGTATGGTGAATTCAATCGTGGTCGTAGTTCACTCCAAGATGAATTTCGTGAAGGTCGTCCAAAATCAGTTGTTGTTCCGAAAACCATTGATGCTGTGCGCGAACTGATATTGGAAGATCGTCATGCGACATATCGTGAGATTGAGACAACCTTAGGCGTTAGTGGGACCAGCATACATTCAATATTGCATAAACATTTGACTGTCAAAAAAATTTGTTCGCGTTGGATCCCACACAATTTGTCAATCGCCCAAAAAAAGGCTCGTGTCAATTGGTCGAAAGAAATGCTCAAAAAATACGGTCGCAGTGCTTCGAAACACGTCTATGACATCGTGACAGGTGATGAATCGTGGATTTACGCGTATGAGCCCGAAAGTAAACAGCAGTCGACTGTCTGGGTGTTTCAAGATGAGCCAAATCCAACAAAAGTTGTTCGCGCACGAAGCACTTCCAAGCAAATGGTCGCCTGTTTTTTTTTTTTGGAAAAATTGGACATGTCGCAACCGTACCACTAGAACAACGCAGAACAGTCAATTCTGAGTGGTACACAACCATTTGTTTGCCAGTTGTCTTCCAAGAAATCAGGAAAACCAACCGCCGAAAACCGATCACTCTTCACCACGACAATGCGAACTCTCACACATCGGTTGCGACAACTGCATTTTTGAGCACCCAAAACATCGATTTGATGGGTCATCCGCCGTATAGTCCTGACTTGGCACCGAATGACTTCTTTTTATTCCCGTACGTAAAAAACAAACTGAGAAGTCAACGTTTTTCGACACCTGAAGAAGCGGTTGCTGCATTCAGAATGCATGTGTTGGAGATACCTCAATCAGAGTGGCAAAAGTGCTTCGACAATTGGTTCAAACGCATGCAAAAGTGTATAGATCTCCATGGGGAATATTTTCAAAAACAATAAAGTGGTTTTCGATGATCAATATTTGTTTTTGTTCTCTAATCCCGAATATAAAAGGCAACCCTCGTACATTGTCGTATTCAAAACACTAGACTACACACGCGAATCTTAGGAGCCATCTTTAAATCCCCGACCATCTTGGGAAGATGATGGTGCATTAACGATTCCTAAATGTTTTAAAGGGCTCCTCGATAGTATAGTGGGTTCGATTCCCCGCCGGGGAGCCTCTGGCGCATGACTAATGACCTCGCCCAGAAAAAACAAATCATTATGGAAAATTTAACAAGCCTCATTGCTAAATAAGGCCAAGACCGGTTCCCGGTTGTAGTGCCGATGATGATGAAATGTTTTAAAAGTGCCATTGACTTCTAATTCGGGTTCGATGAGGACTGCGGTTGTCCAGAGACTGTTATTGTTATTTTATTTGCGTCCGATACCCATTGGGGATGAGGGTTAGCGAAAAGCTCTTATTCCTTTTTGATCGGAGATCGAAGACTACAATGTCAGTTTTCCTTACCCTTTGTTTACGGCTCTTTCCAATCAGTCTTCACACATGGATTCATGCTTCGTAGTACATTCTTTGTTTATCTAAGATGGGACAAATGTTTACTCTCCGATTCCTGATTAAGCGGCGGCACATATTTTATTATGTTAAATATGTGTAACGAAATTCTTAGCAACTTGTTTTTATAAAAACCATTCATAGTTAACGAGAACTTTTGTATATATTAATGTATTGTTTCCATATAATTGCTTATCACTCAAGCACAATCTGCATCGGTATTATTAAGTCATAGAATTTTTCCAGGTATAATGCCATGATTCTATGATTAGCCTTTGTTTTAGTTTACATCTCCCAAGAAAGGCGAACCTTTACCATTGAGTCAGCGCCCTGAGATGCTATTTTTCTTGAACGGGTCCATCAGCCACATTCCGAAGGATGGACAAGAATTTCTCCACACCATTTCACGTAGCCGATATCTTAATGTGGTTGGTGGTGGTACTTTATTGGCCACTAGGCTTTTGGGATAAAACCTACCGCTCACCATCCTGCTTATGTATTTTACATTTAGTGCAGTCTTATATATTCATAATACAATTTGGTGTGTTAATTAAGCACAGGTTAATCCATACGTGAGATTCACATTAAGCCACTCTGATTTATTGTATGAGGCGGCCCTAAGAGTAACGGGTGAGAGGTTTTGTGTGCCACATTCTTCCTCGTTAACAAAACGAGTATTATTATTAGAAGAGGAATAATGCTCTTGAAAGGTCTTAAGAGTGGGTGCGTGCCAGAATTGTTGCGTACAAGATGGGAAAGTTGAACGATGTATTTACAATATATATAGATAGAGAGATTGCTCTTCTTTGAATGCTATCGAGTAGCATACTCTCGACGTTTTGGAGTATTTTTAATTTTTAATAGTTTGATGGAACTAACGTCCTATTTATTTGTTTAGCACAGGCTAGTTTTTTGTTGTTGTATTTTTGAAGAAGAAATTTGAGAGCAGAAGCGGCGAGATGAAACTCACAGGAGGTGAGATGAGAGTTGGCACTCCGTAGCGTTCGCTATATGGGTTCGTTAGGGACATAAGAGGTGCGATGGGCTAGCAAGTAGAAGAGACGAGGGTTCCACCAATACGATTGTACGCGTGATTACGTGGGTTTCACTGAGTTCAAGGACAGCTGGTTTCTGGTTAGAAGCATGGGCAGACACGAGAAATTACATCTCAGGCCCCCAATGTTGCAGGGATCGACGCGAAATTCCCATTCCATTGAAAGTTTTCGACATATAACACCAATACCGCCTCAGAAAAAGGCGCAAGTTGTACGAAAACGATCGTGGCGAAAGCGGAGTGAATGGGTGCAAACGGGAGTCAAATCAGTACTATCGACATTTGGTAAAACTGGGAAGATACAATTTACTATGAGATACTTCATTAGGTCAGGGGGTGAATTACTGATTTAGTTGGTTTATTTGTCTCTTTATAAATATTGGTGGAGCAAGCCCTTTCCAATCTGTTAAGATCTATTTGTTTTCGGATTACCAGCTTTTGACTGCTTAACTTGTACTCGACTCAACGCCCCAACTGCCAGTGCTTATATTCTCTCTTGTGCCCCTGTTCCTCCGTTCGCATGTTTATCACAGGAACAAAGAGAGCAATTGATATAAATAGCCGATCCTCAATCCGCCAGTCGGCAGTAACGACCACCACAATTTCTTCTTCAGTACAAAAATGAAGAAAGCACCCTTTCCAAGAACATTTCCCTCTATAATAGAGGGTTCCTGGACCATCACATAGAGTATACTGCTGGCATACTACAAACACGCACGCATAGTACAAGACAGCGCAAATACACACACACACCAACCAAAGCACAGATTATCAGACGCTGAATACGTGATCTGCGTTTACCACCGCACTTAAGACCTACCGGTCTTGTATGATTTCTTTCCCACCATCCCTCCATCCAAGTAGTTAGAAAACATTTGAACTAACCCTGTCCTTACTATCCTTAGAACCCCCCCCCCCCCCCCCCTTTCTTTTTCAGCATCTTGACACCGAGCCCAACATCCTCAGGGATGTGGGTGATTCTAGTTATCGCAATATGAATGACACATCTGTCCTTGTCTCGCTACAGTTGCCCTCTCGCCGCCCAATTTTTTTTTTTTGCCAGTTGTATGCTGCTCCGTCTCCAACACCTCATTAAACATTAAATTGCGACCTCTACTGCTGACCTCATTGTATTTGTTTTAAAATAGAGATTGACCAGAAAAATAGCCCAACAGCCGAGGTATTGCGTTCCATCAAGATAATGCCAAGCTAGACACGTATATGTGAATTTTGTTGGGCTGAAAAGGAATCACCTACTATAAACACAACATTGAAGTCCTAGTCTAACAACACGTGCGATTCTGCCCCGAAATTTATATGATCGTGTAGTGATCCTAAATCACTACTCTCACCCACGTACCTATAATCCCAATCCAAGTGAATCATATGAGCGACAGGTTAAACCAAAAGTTAGTTTGCCGCACATTGATTCAATTCCCGAATACCTTACCCTTACTCATAATTCCAATTGAATCATATGTGCGATAGATTTAAACCACAAGTTAATTTGTTGCGCATTGACTCAATTTCCAAGTACCTTTACATCCCAATCCAATTGAATCATATGCACGACAAAATTAAACAAAAGTCCATTTGTCGTGCATTGATTCAATTCCCTATAACTATTGAAATTATGAAATGCGTATTACTAAATGCATTTCATGATTTCTCCTTCCGGGAATTTGTTCAAATAAAATTCGTATACACTTCCTAGAATCCTATTCCAATTGAAGCACACAAAATTTTGTTTGGGCTTCTTGGAATTTTTAAGTAATATTTTTAACAAATCTCTGTTGCCACAGAGTATAAAAGGGGAGTGCATTTTGGATTCGAGATCAGTTGGGATCCAGAGGTCAAGGCGACGGCCAAAATAAAAATCAAACTAATGGAATAAATAAAACATAAATAAATAAATAATAAATAATCGCTTTTCAATATTGGACCCTTGAAAACAAGGAAGACCATTGAGGTAAGAATATCAATTTAATAAAATATAACCCTACATAATTGGCGCAGCCGGTAAGATCAAGGAAGCCAAAGTTAAACACTTGTAAGTGCTTGAAAACCCTTGATCACTACAATAACAATTCCAAGCGTACTGGGCACAAGACACCTTCAGCCCTGCGTCCGGAGCTGAGTCTGGCTTCGGAGGTACGACTTGGTAATTAAAATCAAAAACCAACAAAAAAAAAATAATCAAACTAATAACAAAAGCGTGCCTGGGACTAAAACACCAGGAACAGTCCTATAAAAAAATAATTAAAAACAAAAAATAATTCAAAGCGTGCCTGGGGCTTAAACACCAGTGTCAAAAGCAAAGAAAAAAAACAACATCAAAGGTCACGGGCAGTAACAGCCCCAACAACAAAAGAAATAACAACGAAGGCAAAGTACCAACCACCTCATAACAACGTCAACAAAACGGGCAGTAATCCACCAGCACGCCACTAGTGGCTAGAACAGCAAGGGAAACAGCAGGAGCTCCAACAGTAGCAGGACCAATGGACAGCAGCTTGCTCAACAACTACAACAACAGAGAACAGCTAAGTGACCATTTATTTTTCTTTGTAATTTACTAAAGTAATAGGAATAATTTGCTTTGATTAAGTGTAGTTTACCATGTTCCTTATAATTAATCACTTAATGACAACATATATTTATCTGATAATTAAGCTATTCTAAAATAATCCCAAAATTACCAATCAACCTTGTAAAACTTATATCCCTAGTTGTCTGTCTGTCTATATTGTGCACCTACCTATCCTAGGGAAGAATTTCTAAACAAAAATAATAATCTTAACACTCGCCCTTGGGATAGCAAACATCTGAAACCCATATACCTGTATCCCTCTCTCCCGTTTATATTGTTACTATTGTTATATTATTCTCTGTCGGTCTATGGAACAAGAAACCACCTCAAGCCCTAGCACGCCCCACGACCCTGTACCCCCTTCACCCAAAAAACTTCGCAGCGGAACCATAATCGAAGCAAACCATCCCATCAAAACTCGCGACCCCAGCCCATCCTTATCGGAAATTCCAGTTCTTCAGCACCAAACGGATCTCGCAACCTTTGAAACAATGGCCATTGATTACACAAAGGTTGCGAAGCTGTCAGCACAGCTAATCCCCATCTTCTCCGGGGAACCAAATCCGCATATAGGTGCAGAAATGGAAACCTTTTTGGATTGCTGCAAGAGGGTTTTAAGCTGCCTCAGGACTGAAGAACACTGGGCTTTCTTACAAATATTCCCTACTAGGCTACGGGGTGAAGCTTCTGCTTTATTCGCGTCCACTCCGTTCGCATCTTTTCAGGAACCCGAGGATGTGCTAAGAAAGGTTTATTTACCAGTAGAAAACTATCAGGACCTGGTAAATAAGCTATTAGCTACTCGGCAGAATCCGGCAGAAGCTATCATCTTATTCCAATTACGACTGAAGAAGTCGTTCAGGGAATGTAAGAAAGCCGCGGAACTAAAATACGGTCCCATATTGTCTGAGGCCGTAAAGATACAATTAGATGACTTTGCAAAAAGCATCTACAAAAAGGGGTTGATAAATCCGTGCCATCGACAATTTTTACTATTGATGGGCGATGTACCAATAGAGTCCTTAATGGAAAAAACATTGGAATTGGAATAAATCCAACAACCTCAGCTGCCATTAATCTCTTCGCAGGTTTCATTTAACTCTCCATCGCCTTATACACCAACAGCACCTTCAGAAGCCTATAAACCGACTGTAGGTACCCAGGTGGGGCAAACTATGGCACAAATAATGCCCAACACTCCAGATGTGGAAATAATACCACACATACAACCTATTACACGGGGGATTCCGCAACTACAGGCGCAAATATCGCCAGCCAACCAACCATACAGAGGAACCGAAGGGGTAATGGAATCAGACCCTACCAACATATCTCTGACACACGATGCCTTCCTCAGCAGAATAACCTGCAGATACTGCAACAAAAGGGGGCATGTCTATGAGGATTGTGTCAAAAGGAAAAACACACCCTTTTGCACACACTGCCAGCAATTAAATCACGATATCCGTGATTGCCGGCGATTAAGGGAGGTAAAAAGAGTTCTGAACATAAGACAGACTTGCGACTTCTGTGGCCAACAAGGTCACAATCTAGGATCCTGTCAGCAAAAGCTGAAATGGGAGTCGCGAGTTCAATGCCAACCTGCAAAGAATTCCCCCACTTCGAGCCCAAAAAGAAGAGAGTCAAAACCCTCGAACCACGACACTAAATTCTATTCTCGCGAAGGTAATGGAATCACTTATCAACTCTCAACTTTTAAAATATCTGGAATCAAATGACCTTCTCAATGACCGTCAATATGACTTTCGTAGCTAAAGGTCCACAGGAGATTTCATGGCGCACCTTATCGAGAAGTGTAGCCATTCGATCCATTACTTCGGCAGAAAATGCACATCAAGTCAAGAATGTTGCGCTGCTTGAAGCGAAACTCTCAGCTCATTGTAACCATTTGGTACAGAAGACAAATGACGCCCTGGAGTGTGGGGTGCATAACGGATCACCGAAAGCAACCGGTGATAGAGTATAAAATTTGCACTAATGAATCCCTACAGCAGTTTCATTCATAACCAATTCGTTACGGATTTTTCATTTTCCCCATAGACAACAAGTTTGAATCTGTTAACATTCTTTTCCCAATCGGAATTAATGTTATTTAAAGGCGGATGTGAAATATTAAATCAAGAACGTCGAAATATTGACATCCTCAATTAGGGCTTTTACCAGGATTTAAAAAAAAAGTGGTATATTATTAATTGCACTTTGTTACAAAGTCCGGGATGGACGAGAACGACGACACGAAACAAACACCAATTTACCGCAGATTTGGTGGGAGTATTAAATTGAAATTAGGTGAAGATGATGATGGCCCCCATGGACAAGCTATATAGGTTCGTGAATAAGATGATACTGCTTCAAATTGGATCATTTAATGATGCTTTAGGGATCCATTGCTATGAAAAATACACTAACTACAAAGACTGTTACTCAATACAGACCTAATTCCGTTGAAAACACCGATTCACTCCTGACCTCAACAACACTTTAGGTGATTCTTAATGTAACCCCTAAAGCAGATATTATATACAGACAGTAACAATCTCAAAGGACTTGGGTCACATTATTCCCTTAAATTTGCAGGATATGATACTAAAATACAAAAATTCTGTATCTTCAACTCAACTATTACTACAAAACCGTCTTTATAATAGTAATCCTCTGCAAGAACATTGGATTGCGACACGTTTGCCTACCTAACGCAACATTTGTGCCAGAGCGGTCCTATTGAAATGTGCCGGCATCTTGAGAAACAAGTGTGTTCCACTTATACGAAATTCGGTGGAACGTGCAGCCTTTCCAAACCCGAAACTCGATATGTTTGCTGTTTGAAACTGACGTAAGTATCAACTTATTAGTACCGATAATTTGTCGTGTCTAATAAAAATCGATCTACCTGTGTGTCATGCAAACAATTCAAAGCGACATATTTTTTATTTGTTTTTTTTTTTCTTCTGACAATTAAATGTATCACATGATTATTAATTACTTTCACATTAATACTTAAGTGATAAAACTCGAATCGTATTTGTTTAGGTGCGTTCTATGCAGTGCGTTAGCAATACATCAACCGACACTAGGGTATTTTTGGAGCCATCTGTACTTAGCTCTTGAAAAACTTCAGGTATTGAATGATTGTATTTGAAAATGTCAAGGATATCATTTTTGTATTTCAATTTTATTAGATTTCAAATCGAATCAAATGCTCAAGGTTTTTTTCTGTTTTGTTTTGGGATTTTTATTTGGTGTTTGCCTGTTTTATTGATTTGGTATTTACCGGCTTTCGGGCACATGTAAAGTTATTTTGAAATGCCTTCTATGACCGATGTAGTGAGAACACATTGGATTTGTTCACTAATTCATTAACATTTTTGAGATGTTTAATTTGCCTGATTGATATGGTGCTTTGAAATTAATTTCCAATTTCGTGTATCGAGAGGAAGAGTACAAGTTGAACAATTGTGTAGGAAGTCATTGTGCTGTGTAAAGCTAAATGAAAAGCCCAACAGAGCTGCGGGGGTGGAGTTGTCGCAAAACTATTGTTAATAAGAAAAACTACTTGAAAAACTGAAAAAGTATTAGAACGCCCTTCCTCCTTTGTTTGATAATCTATAAATGATTTAATGAGTTTTGACATGGTCGAATCAGTTCCCTGGCTATGGCACCACTTCGAAACCACCACGGAGAAAATTGTCAATAATAATTGTCCAGAATAGGAGCTTTTCGAGTATATTGTTAAATATATCACCTTTCATAACACTTCCCGTTCAATGGAAATTGTATGACAGGTAATAATATACAGGAACATGAAAAGAACATTAAAAAGAAGAATATTCTCAAGTTTATGTACATTATTTCTAATTTTTTTGTTATGGTCTAATATATATTACCGAGTTTGTGGACTGTGTAGATATTCAATCCAAGTACTATGCGGATGTGACACTTAAAAGTTTGGGTTCATATATTGTCAGTTTACAACCTACCCGAAAAACGTTATCGTTTTTTTGCGTCAGATTGTAGCAGAGGTGCGAGAGTTTCGCTTTAGCGATTGCAACATATTTGATTTGCTGTGCTTGATATGCTGTGTTTGATATGCTGTGCAACTAAAAGATGCTTTTTCTCCTTAGCTTCTATACGTATACAATAGTGTAATTGCTATAACAACATAACAACTACATTCGTTTATCATTATTTGAGTATTAACCACAAGTATTACTATTTTGGAATAATTTTATTTTTCATTCGTGTAGAGTGGCGTAACATTTCTTCAGAATAGATTGTAGTTTGGCTTTAGCAGGGGTACAGTAGGGCAGACGTGAATAAGAGTTATAGCGGTCGAGTTTGGTCATCCATTACGTAGCTCAGCGTACTAACTACTCCAAAGCGGGATTGGTCATAAGTGCCAAGATTTTGTAATGCCACGAAAAAACCGTGGCGATCATTGCGATAATTCCAGAACTTGGGTAAATAAATAAAGGCATTCTTGGGCGATTCAATAGTTCCCTTTACAATCCTATCTTTATGCTTCCTATGAAATTTCGAATTAACATTTAAGGTAAATGTGCGCATTTCAAAGAAATTACACTCACACAATCACAGTGAAGAACGCAGCTCCAAAGAAAATCGAAAAAACTATTTGTGCTGTTTATCAAAGCATTAAGGTAGCAGTTAGAACTTGTCTTGAGACATCCTCGTTCTAACCTTTTAGGGTGGGTTAGAACCACGGTTTTCAGTGTTTTCCAGTGAGACATCGGATTACAATCATGAACGTCCATCACGCAGTAAATTTCATCATCATCATCGGCACTACAAGCGGGATCCGGTTTTGGCCTTATTTATTAGTAAGTCTCGAGGCTTGTTAAATTTTCCATAATAATTTATTTTTACGGACAAAGTTATTAGCCTTGCGCCAACCTTTCTCAGGATGTCATTAATTTTTACGGAACGGAAAAGCGATCATTGGACAATACTACAGTGAATTATTGGACCCAGTAAATGTAGTCGCCCAAAAAATCGGTTCAAAGGTTTCCAACATGATTTTTACTGATTGCCAAACTGCTGTACACGAAATAGCATATGTTATAGGCATGCCGTATGAAACGGCAAATAATAATATATATTATAAAATAAGTATGAGAAATTGGCTGACTTGGTGGCGCAATTGCTGATAATGAAAATTGGCCGGATGCGGCTGTCGAAGTTGGCTCTGGAGGTTTTTACTTAAAATTCGAGTCGTGATCGTGGATGAAATCTGAGCACATTATTATCCTCTAGAGAGCTAGTGACAGTCAAAGCAATTCATTCGTCGAATCTGTTCCGAAAAAGGCATTGACACTCTCATCGCCCGGTAGGTTCATTACCAAGATTTTGTAAGATTTGAAGGAACTGATCCTCATTAATTTGTCATCATGATCGTCGGCACTACAACCGGGACCCAGTCTTGACCTTATTTAGTAAGTCCCTCCATCGGTATCCGATCCATATCCGAGACTTGTTAAATTGTCCATAAAAATTCGTTTTTCCGGGTAAGGTTATTAGCCTTGCGCCAACCTTTCTCAGGATGTCATTAATTTTTACGGAACGGGAAAACGATCATTGGACAATACTACAGTGTATTATTGGACCGAATTGATAACAAATAGAAGAATTTGGCCCCAGTCCTAGTAGAATGGGGAAGTGCAAGGACCCACAGTAGAGGCTAGGCACTACTCCAAGCCTTCGCTGCCTAAGAAGTATTAAAATCGATAGAGAGCAGTTCAAAGTCGACATTATCTTTCTCATCGGTATGTTGGCTATAAACATGGAATAAAAAGTTTTAGACACCTACATCCCCACAAATCCCCAGCCGCGTTGTGCGAAATATTACAACATAGGGTACTCGTCGCAGCCAGATTGGTAAAAAAAATCTAGAAAACTGGGTGAAAGGAAAAACATCTCTATGTAGAGCAACGATTATATGATAGAACCCTCAGTTATGCAACTCGACATATAATCCGATGCGAACAGGGCGGGTGACAAAATAATGAAGTGATTAACTATCCCCGGTTTAGGAAAAACTACTAAATGATACGGACCAAATTTTAATAAGCGGCTGGTAGAAAATTATATGCCTTGATATGCCAATAGAAAGAGACACGGTCATGTTTCCAACAGACACACACACAGACACTACCACTGTGAAAATCGTGGAACCAAAAGAGAATCAAAAAAGAAATCATCAGAGCAGTATACCAGATCATTAATGTAGCAATCCATAGCTAAAATAACGCGTTGAAACATCCTTGTATATGCGCTCGTGAGGTGATTTGCTCTGGCTCTAACTATTTCATGGCGTGGATTAGAATTAGGATATTTATTTCTTCGCTGATTGCCTTAGCGCCATCACATTTCATTTCTCTATTAAATATATTGGTATTACGCTGAAGAACATGTTGGCCTTTAATGAACACTTGCTGAAAACGATCGCAAGGGCGGAAAAATTATGCTAAAGGGCTGTGGCCCCACATGAGGAAAATGACAGGCAGTGTCAACACCTCCATGCAATTTACGCAGCACACATGTGGTTGAGAGTCGGCTAGCATAAAAACTACATGAGAGTAGTGAACTCGGCAAATTGGCATTCATGCTTAAGACTATGGAGCTCTCTCCGGACGATATTTGCAGCAGCCATAAATGTTATACCTAAAAAAAACCAATTGATAACGGAGCTAAAGAAGTCTCCGTTTTACAAGAAGTGGACACACTTGACTCGTAAGAGAATCTTCAGCTACTGCGATTCCTAAAACTTCAGTCAAAAAATGGGACTTCAGTCAAAAAATGGCAACAAAGATGAGGTGCTTCAACAAATTTATGTAAACTTATATAGAGTGGAACTATCGACTGACTACTAGTCAGGACATAAGGATATGGATGCTACTGACAGTATTTGTACAAATGTAATCCAGTCAATCACATACAGTGTTTGCACTATTCAAGCAAAATCGAAGATACGGAAGATGCACTCTCGGAGAATTTGAAGGCACATGAATACATTGGAGGGTATGCGATGGATAAATACTTGGACATGAGTAACAGAGTACAAGATCAGCTCCAAAGACCGAATGATATATACCATATTATGTGGTGTAATGTAGCAAGTACCTCATGTTACACATCCACACCTGTACGTTTATCTACTGAGACCGAGCCTCGATATATTTGGATTTGTGGCGATTGGCATAAAGCCACCAGATAATTTTTGATTTTACAGTGTTGCATCTCGACGTTTTGCATAAACTTTTGTAAAGCAACCCAGTTGAGTTGTGTTCTCCTTTTACTTTTTTTTCGTCGTCAAGTTTGCCTCGAGAAGCTCGATAGAATTTTCATTAAGTTAGTTGGGACAGAAAAAGTTAGGAAGAGGTTAGTTCTCTTTAGTTACTGCATTGAAAGGGAACATTTTTTGTTTAATGTAATTTTCGCAAATTTCGGTGGTTTTGTTTGTTGGAAGAATAGAGAGTTTTATTTTATAACCGTCAACTGGGCATGTCCTTTATATCATTAGTTGGTGTCGTGTCCCAAAAAAATTTCAAAACAATCCCTGAACATGAACTCCCTTTGGCTGATTAATTACTGATCAATTCATTGACTCAAAAATCATGGCGGTACTGTTGCCAATAAAATCATATCGCCTAGATACATATCTAGTAGCAACGATTTAGTTAAGTTCTGTTGTGAGCAAAAATGTCTGGCACGGAACAAACCGTGCCACCTATGAATAAAGAAACATTTGACAAAATATAAATCAATTTAAATTTATCGGGTAACGTCCATTATTACACAGAAAAAACATGTTTTACATGTATTTTTTAAATGTTGGTTGGAAGCGCATCTAACATGTTCCACTCGAAGGTTCCACTCTTCGATGACACATTTGATCATATCGAGAGTTATTTGGCGAATACAGTATACCACCGATTTATTTTGCTCTCTATGTTCTCGATGTGGTGTATTTTGTCGCCTCTTATCCATTAATGAAAACTGGGTTCCAAAATATGAATGATGCATTCGGTAAGCCGACTATGTGGACTTTCTACTGCGACGAATGTAATAATATCTCTCTATCGCATATCTTTTGGCGGAAGGTTAATAACCTTGTAAAAATAATTTATTATGGAAAATTTAATAAGCCTCGAGACCTGGTAAATAAGACCAAGACCGGATCCCGGTTGTAGTGCCGATGATGATGATGATGATAATGATGATGGTGATGATCGCATTTCTTGCCTGCGATAAAATGCCTAAACGAGAATCTCATCCAAACGTCTGCGGATTTGAAGCTCTTTCACAAAACGGGTTTAGAAGCTTGCGAAAGTAGATGAGGTGGTAAAACCTGTTGAGGAGATAAGTACGGCTTCCAAACTCCGCACCAACTTGATTAAAACTCAGAGCAAACGGGTCGAAGGTCAAATTGCTTCTAACTGCGAATCCTTAGAAGTCCATATTTATGATCGTTTAACAATCTGTGCTGTGAACTAAGAGCAGATTTAGGGACACAATCGAAAGTATTAACTCGTTAGTAATGAATATAGATCTTTTCCTCTAAAGCTCTTCCCCCAAGTCTCGCCCACCCTTGCCAAGTCGGACCTTTCCTATCCGGACTGGTCGATAAGACGATAGATACAGGGAACGATCGTGCTCTAATGTGGGTCCTCATTAGCCACCATATCGACGATATCAAAGCTATATCAATCCATGAGGACGAAGTTCAGGGAAAGGCCAATCCTTCGCTCAACAACGTTTCTTTACTGGTTGATATCAAACCTCTGCGATGTTCTAATACCGACGTGCGGTCTCCTGGCGTTCCTTCCACGGACGCGGGGTAACCTACCTTGGTCAAAAAGGGGGAAGCGATCATTATGCCCTCGAACATGGCCAATATTGACTTGACAAGTGGAACGAGAGGTCATGTGAATTGAGCAACAGTAACCTGTCCTCCTTCACCACCAAACACAGAAAAAGGCCCAAATGCCTTGTCACGAAATATTTCCTGATTGCTAAGTTTTCCTATATACCCCCGCTTTTTAAAAGATTTCTCTATGAAATGTTAAATTTTAGCTGCAAATCTTTTATTTTTCCTAGACAAACAATCTCGCCGAATTTATATCAGCGCTGGAGAGTGATAAGGTGGTCGATATGGTTACAACTGATTTCCACAAGACTTTTGACAAGATTTCTCATAAACTCATACTTTTTAAACTGCCCTCCCTCGGCTTTGAAATTATTCTTCCTACCTCAAAGGTAGACTCTACCGTGTAGGTTTCAGAACTGCGATTTCTAATACTTTCCTGTCTACATCTGAGGTCCCTCAAGGCAATCACTTAGGCCCCCAATGTTTCATATTAACTACAAACGAAAGTGATATGGTCCTCAAGCACTCCTGTATGGCTCGCTATGCTGACGACACAGAATTCAATAAGCCAATTATGCACCTACTTGATTCTGCACTGCTTCGAACAGATCTTGAAAATTTCTCGATTTGATGTCATAAAAACTGCTTGGGGCTTAAAATCGCCAAATGCCAGTACTTTCTCCTCCTCGGATCTACTTCCTTCATAATCATACCCCCAACATTGTCCAACCGATCCGCGATCTTGGTATTTTATGTAATAGGGAACTTAAATTCCTTTGACATACTGAGAAGGTCAACTTAACCCTCGGGGTTGTCAAACAGTGGTCTAAAGAATTTTTCAATCTTTATGTCAACCGATCCTTTTATAGTATATGTCCTTTGATCCTGCCCTGCTCGAATATGCTAGTCAGGTATGGTCCCCCTACTAGCTGGCTCGCATTGGCAGAACCTAGAGCATCCATCGCCGTTTCGTACGCTTCGTAAGACATTCAAGAACCACAAAACTTACATAAACATTGAATATTATTTCAAAAAGATATGTGCCTGGTGAGAGGTTGTTTTAGTCGGTAAAAATCCGGTATGCCTCTGGATCGGTCCAGACGTATATTTTGTATATGTTGAAGATATAAGGTGATAGATAGGAAGGTGCTTCCTACCTACCCAAAAAAAGAAACCTAAATGGCTGAGTTAGAAAGGAGGTCGTGTCTTTCATTTGATTGTGCAAACGTGGATTCAACTGACGGCTTTTGCCGTTGTGTAGTCGGCGCAATTAGGTACTGAGTGGTATGTAGGGACCCAAAGCCCAGCCGCCCGGTGAAATACCACCCCATCGAGCTATAGGCATCTTAAAATGGTTAGGAGAAACCCCTGGCCATCTTTCGGAGCTTGGCTGATGGACCGGCTCGAGAAAATGTTGGTTTAGGCGGTAGTCGGGCCCAAGGTGAGATACCACCCGCTGTACATACCGGGATATCGTAGAGAGAAATCTTCGACGGTGTTTCGGATGTGTGGCCGATGGCCCGGATTGACACGAAGATAAGTCACGATGCTCTGATATAAAGATTTCAAGAGGTAAACTAGTCGCCCATTCCAATCTCCGGAGGGGACTATGTCAGGGGGAACGTCATGCAGATATTATGATAAATAACCGAATTTTAAGAGGCTCGTCATCGCCTAATCGGGCTCGCTCTCGAGCCTCTGCCCACGTTCGACTGGTAACGGCATTTTGTAATATCAGCATCGGTTTCACCAATACGAATGTAAACGCCGTCCACCAATATTTGCAAACAACGAAACCTGATATCCTTGCCCTAACTGAGACCCGGGTCAATTCGTCAACTGACTCGACATATCTTCGTTGCTCAGGATACGACTTACATTCGAGATTCCGTTTTAAGGGCGGAGTCTGTGTCTTCGCGCGGTCCAATCTAGCTCGCCAGAGAATGGAGGCGTTGGAACTCAATAACATGGACATCATATGGTTGAGAGTAATGCTGAGAAATTCCGTTAAATTTCTTTGTTGTTTTCACCGCTCCCCGAATGAAGATCGACCCACGACATTTTCCGAACATCTTTCACATACCGTCGACTGGATACAGATCAAACACCCAGCTTCTGAAATTGTCGCCCTTGGCGATTTTAATGTAGACAATTCCGACTGGTTGGTGCACTCTTACGGAATCGACGGGGCTGGGAGGCGGGCGGAGATGTTTGCTGTTAGCCACAGCTTGACTCAACTCGTGGAGGAACCCAGGCGAGTGCCGGATGCCCGAGGCGATTATGCAAACACTCTTGATCTGCTTTTAACATCCGAGCCGAGTATTTGTACCGTAGAGGTTTCTGTGCCACTGGGAAACTCAGATCACTGCTTGGCATCTGTCGCACAAGCACTTGCATCACAAGCGAATAACCGACCTAACCAGCCTCGCCATATATGGAAGTATGGGGCTGCTAACTGGGACGATTTGCGAAATTTCTTCGCATCCTTTCCATGGTCGGAGGTGTGCTTCGGAGACTCCGACGTTGACGCTTGCGGGGAGTCGGTCGCAGACATTATTTTTCTCGGAATAGAGATCTACATTCCACATTCCATCATACGTAGTTCATCTGATAAACCCTGGTTTGGCAAAAAGTGCGAGCAGATTACAGCGGCAAAAAATAGAGCTTTTAAGCAATGGCGTTGCAATCCCAACGATGTTAATAGAACGGAAATTGTTAGAATCAGAAATGCGTGTAACCAGGCGATTCATACCGCGAAGAAAGCTCACAATGACAGAGTGAGCAATAAACTCCTTCAGTGCGTGATTGGTTCGCGCTCCTTCTGGTCAATGGGAAGGGCTGTCAGCAATAGCTTCGCTTCCTCCTCTTTGCCCCCGTTGGCGAGAGGCAGCGGGACGTTAGTTACAAATTCAAAGGATAAAGCCTTTATTTTCCGCGAATTCAAACCCGATCCCGGCTTTTCGGAGCCACCTGTGATCGTACCGGTACGATCTTCCATGCGGGATATGGGATTCCGCCCGCGTACTATTCAACGCATTCTACGTGAACTGGACTCTAGGAAGGCAACCGGCCCGGACGGAATACCAGCAATTGTTCTTAGGAACTGCGCTCAAGAACTATCGCTGGTTCTTGGCAGACTTTTCCGCATATCTTATGCACGGAGGATATTTCCTACCTGCTGGAAAATCGCTCGAGTTCAGCCAATCCCAAAGAAGGGGAGGAAGTGTCTCCCACACTATTACCGCCGATACCATTACTGTCTATGTTATCTAAGGTGATGAAAAATTCATTAATGCTGAGTTGATTATGTATTTGGAGTGCAACGCACTTCTGAATGACCGTCAATACGAATTCCGTGGCAGGCGTTCGACGGGAGACCTATTGACATTTATAACCGATATATGGATATCTGCGATCGAGTGGCATGGTGAGTCAAAGGCGATCGCATTGGATATCTCGAAGGCTTATGACCGCGTCTGGCACGGGGCATTGCTGAGCAAACTTTGTTCGTATGGACTTTCCCAGCAGCTTTGCGACTAGACGAAGAGTTTCCTCGAAAATCGATCGAACCGTTTTGTGTCGACGGCGAGTGTTCGAATCTGTATCCTGTTAATTCAGGGGTGCCCCAAGGTTCTATTTTGGCTCCAACTTTGTTTTTGCTTCACATAAATGATTTGTTGGAGACAACGGATAACAAAGTGTTCAGCTTTGCGAACGCTAGTACGCTTGTCCTTTTCGAGTGTTCGGCCGATTGGTGCATCTGCGTCGCATCGGCTGAGATGTAGACAGATTGACTCTCTGAATCAGGATCTAGATAGGGTCCTATAGTGGGGGAGGGCCAATCTCTTCGACTTAAGTGCAGCGTAGACACAATATACAATATTCACAAAGAAAAGTGGATCACCAGTTCCACAGCTTATGATGAATGGCCAGGCCCTCGAATCTGGGGAAAGTTTGAAATTCCTCGGCATCACGGTCTGTGGGAATGTATCGAGCATCGCTAGGTCCTCGTGAGGAAAACTAAGTTATATTTTGAGAGCGAAAAATTATCGGGTGTTTTAATAGGGAATTGACAACTTTGAATTTAATTTGTGAACGCACCCTTTCACTAATCATCGAACTGTCACTGTCAATTCATTCAGTAAATTCAACATTTTAATCGTAGTTAAGTAGAAGAACGAACAACGTCTGAAATTATAAACATTTACTACCAAAATTTGGAGTCGGTGACCGCAACTTTAAGAGCTTTAACTCCAATTTTCGGTCGTAATTCTCGCTCTAGTAGAGAGGCAATAACAAGTTTAGTGCAAAAATTTGAGTTTACATATTCGGATATCGCCAGGTCCACCTGAGGAAAACTGAATTATCTTTTTAGAGCAAAAAAATATTTTACTCCGGTTCAACTTCTTCTGCTGTATAAATCGCAAATTAGATCCGCGCTCGAATATTGCTCTCATGATTGGAGCTCGGCTCCTAAACATACCCTCGACCCACTTAAGAGCATACAGAGACGAGCGATCCACCTGATCGAAGGCGCCTAGCCGACCTCTGCCTGTTTTACAGATATTATCATGGGTAATGTTCTTCGGAGATTCTTGGTATTGTTCCACCCAATTCCGTTTGTATGCGCTCCACAAGACAATCCGCAAGATCGCACCAGTTTGCGGTTCATCTATGGTTCCGTTACAGAGCGGGGAAGCTGTAAAACTCACTTCCCACGCGAGTGTTCCCGGAGCGTTACAACCTGCAACTGTTCAAAAAGAACCGCAACAGTCATTTGGGGGCACCTCGGGGCGCCCTCTCGGCGCTATAGGTTTGCCTCTCCCGAGGGAAATGTTATTAGAAACAAGAAAAAAAAAAACCGGGTGAATGCAGTAATGTCTTTATCAATGAAGCCCTAATCATAAGATCTTTTTTAAGTATACAAATCTTCCACAACAGGTTTCCACCGGATAATCGGTCAATTTGTTTGTCCCGGAAGGCTGTAATAAGGATGTCTCCTCAAGAGAATGTTTGATAGTAAATACGCTACATTCCAAACTAAGTTACCCAGTTGGGCATTTGTTACCATTTTAGTTAATGTTTAACGGATCCTGTTCACCACCCCGACTTCTTTCAATACCCACATGTGTGATACCCCCATCCTTCAATGTCAAAATACCTATTTCTAGGTTTGTTCACATTCTATCGCGCATTACAGCACATTAAGATAACCGCACAGTAAACTAATTAATTTACTACGATAGCCAAGCATCTTGCCGACACCTCCTTCACGTAAAAGAGATCTAAAAAGCAATTTATTAGTTCACCTCAGTCATTAACAGAGACCGCACCGAATGATAACACCTTCAAGTGTGGTACACAATGTTCACAGTAAAGCCGCAGACTTCATGACACTACTAACATTGACGTCGTAACAACCGCACCTTCAACACCAATGAGAAGAAGAAGAATAAGAAGAAAAAGCAGAATAAGAAGAAGATGAGTACCACCACCACTACCACCACCACCAACAACAAGAGAAAAAACAACACCTCAGAAATTAATTCACGGAACGACTCGGACTGAGGTCAAATAACTACTTAAAATCAAATCAATTCACTTTATGGCAGGCATCCTGCTTAGTGATTTCCTTCACGCGGCGACATTTTGTCAATATCATCAGCCAGTGATCAATGCTTTTTTAAATTCAATTCGAAAAGTATCTATCTACCTGTGCCTTGTGGAATGTGCATGGTCAATGACGAGGTGCGAACCGCGATACATCTACAGCACGACATCAGCGCTGAAATGTTGCGTTACCCAGAACCGACCGCCTCACCTTCTCAGTTATGTTGGAATAACGTAAGCTTCGTGCTCAAGTGGATACTTAACGATACTTTGTTAAAAATAAGGTGAACAAAAAGATACAAAAAAAAAAACATAAATAAAAAATAAGCAAATGACAAATATAAATAAGAGTACGTGCATTATTGTTACACTGTAGCATTGCTGACAGCGGCAGAGATCGCCGGGAGAGGCTCCATTGTGATGTGCATGCCATATAAGGAAGTCACCAATCATTAGTATGCAAGACCCCAAACTCGAGTTTGGGGTGAATATTTAAAAATCCAGCACAAAATTGCTTACATTTGTTTCGGAGTTTGCAGTATTCTGTTTTCTTGTGATGTTATTATTTAATTATTTATCTGTAACTTGCTGTTGGGTGGAGAACATTGACTGCCGGTGTAAGGCTGCAATTTCTGCTAATGGTCCCACGATAGGGTTTGATTCGGGTTAATTAATACGACAGATGTAACCCATCTGACAAGTAGCTAGGAAAGCAATTGCTTCACTGTTAATAGTAGTGCTGTATCAAGTTCTCTTGCTCCAATTCGCTGTGAAGTTCTCCAGCTGCAGCGGTGAATTTCTTGGACATATCCGCCTATTTTCTAGTTACTTCTCTCCACTTGCAAGTAATTTTAAATACATTTTTGTTAACCGGGGATTTCCTTTAAGTATAATGATAGAAATTGCTTCAATAATTGGAAATGATGTCTAGTTAATTATTTATAAGTAAGGAAAAAAAAAACAATATAACCATTAGACTTGCGATTGCAGAACACTCTTTTTACGCGTCAATTTCAAACATCACTTGTTTGGATATATTTTGACTAAAGCAATGAAAGCAACTATGTTGGAATAGCGCGCTTCAAAATATGGATGGAATGGATGCTCAATTCATTTATTCGAAAAACAGTGTTTACATATACTGTAATTAACAATATTTGCTATTCTAAATAGGAGTGGCTTTTGGTTGTTGTTAGCTTATGTAGTTAACTCGTACTCGTTAGTGTGTTTTTTTATTAATATATCAAAAGACGTAGCACCGACAGTAAACTTGGATTAAACAGTGGGATAGAGAGGATAACAAGAAATAATTCGTAGATATACCATATAATCACTAAAAGCTCATCCCATAAACTTCCGCTTCTGGAATTTTTTTTACGAACTTCTCCACATCAATTTAAGGGACTCTCAGAGGATTCTTTGACGTACTAATGGTTCAGCGAAAATACACATGCACATGTGCTATAACGAGGTATTGCGATTTCGTCCAAACAACAGCAGTATTAACGAAAGTGCTCCAAAAATATAGTATGGTTATGAGACGGTTTTGGAAAGTTGAATTGGTTATTTTTTGCCAATGGTGATTTTGCCGTTGTCCCCGTAGTGCTCTAAAAAGCCCTACCACCTTTTCCCCACATTCCTACATCCAAATCCCAGCAATATTACTCTAAAACCCAAAATCCAGTCAAAACCCGAAAAAACTCAAACATGATCCAAAATTCGCAATAAACGAACCAAACATCCGTTTATCGCTTAACATTTGCCCCCACGGCATAATTTAATCCAAAATCCTAATCAAAATAAAAATTCTCATTAAACGAATCTAATATTCGTTTATCTTTTCACATTTGCCCCCCCCCCCCCCCCCCCCCCCCCCCCAACACCATCATCAAAATCCAAAATTCAGAGATCGTTATCTCTATCTGGAAAATTCCATTAAGTTTAACAAACAAAAAACCAAATCCAGATACATATCCACATCTGCACAATAGTTTCGTAAGAATTCATGAAATTGAATTCTTATCTTAAATAAACACTGAGCATCTCACTCAGGATACAAAAAGTAAGAAATTGTGCATTTTTGAGATACAAATCTCGATTTGTTTTCCTTTATAAAGGAATAGAAAAGTGATTTCCGGACCACAGTTTAACCTTATTATTTGTCCCGGAAGGAGATACATCAGAAGTAAAACCGCAGTACACTCTGCCCTAAAGGAAGTAATCCCAAGAAAATCCTTGATCAATTTGAGATAATAAACGCTTATATCTAAGGAAACAACACGAACCTTTTTTCATTTTTATCTAACACCGGGTAAGTACAGCCGTGGTATCTCCACAGAAGATACAATTGCAGATTTGGAGTATCACCTGGCCCACACGGAAAACCAGCGGAGACAAGGACTGAGGCCAAATTAAGGACGTTGCTCTTCCCTCTGGATCAGAGGAAGCACGGCGATGACCCCTGCTGTAGTACGTTATTTCGGTCTATAAGAGAAACCTCATCCTTTTCAGGACAAGCAGACGCG
This sequence comes from Microdon myrmicae, assembly GCA_963931805.1. Classification (NCBI taxonomy): domain Eukaryota; kingdom Metazoa; phylum Arthropoda; class Insecta; order Diptera; family Syrphidae; genus Microdon; species Microdon myrmicae. The sequence continues at coordinate 173,368,606 of OZ007497.1, read as the reverse complement.
CTCCCTGAAACAGAAACCTACTACATCGCGGCCATCAGATAATTTCCTACTTGGTGTCCGCACCTTTATTTCACACTGTTTAAATATAAGGATTAGCTGTATACAACGCCATGAACAGAAAAAAAGCATCGAAAGTTATATTTAAATGTAATTTTAAAATATTACATAATATTGCCATGTCTCGTATATTGATAAATATACCTACTACTTTATTACTACGGTGAGGGCAGAACCCTTAGGCAGGCGATGGAAAAATACCGGGAATTTAAGATTCCATTATATCATCTATTTATAGATTTTAAGGCCGCCTACGACAGCATAGCCAGGGTAGAACTATATAATGCCATGGGAGAGTTCGGCATCACAAACAAATTGATACGACTTTGTAGGTTGACTATGACCAACGTAACTAGTCAAGTAAAAATAGCGGGATTGTTGTCCAGACCAATAAACATCTTTAATGGACTCCGACAAAGGGACGGTCTGGCTTGCCTCGTCTTCAACCTGGCGTCCGAGAAAGCAATCCGTGATTCTGGCGTCACAACTAGAGGAACTATTATCACCAAGTCCAGCCAGATACATGCAGATGACATCGACATCATCGGTAGAACCAAATCGGCTGTACAGGAATCCTTCACCCAGATCGAGCAGGCGGCACAAAAACTGGGTTTGCACATTAGTGAGGGAAAAACTAAGTACATGGTGGCAACTTCTGCGAAGAGAAGACCCAATGTTGGTCAAACTATCGGGGTAGCAGAGAACGAATTTAAAGTAGTGCAATTCTTTAACTACCTTGGGTCAATAGTATCAGCCGATAATAATATGGAAGAATAAATACGCGAACGGCTGATTAAATCCAACAAAGCCTACTATGGTCTATCAAGGCTCTTTAAATCCCGAAATTTATCCAGAACATCCAAGCTAGTACTGTACAAGACCATGGTCTTACCAGTTCTCATGTATGAATCAGAGACCTGGGTGCTCAATAAAAAGCACTCTGAACGAGAGGAAGTGCGAGGGGAAGGTCTTAAGGACAATTGTTGGCCCCGTATGTGAGGGAGGCCGATTCCGGATACGCTACAACCATGAGTTTCATGCAATGTACCTTGAAGCTAATGTGGTAAGAAAAATCAAGCTCGCTAGACTCCAGTGGGCGGGACACCTAGCTCGAATGAGCGAAGAGGAGCCCGCCCGGACAGTCCTTTGTGGCAGGATGTATGGAAGAGACTGTGGCGGTTCTTAAAAACCTTCCTAAGGAACCATCCATTCCTTTAAAACAACCTACTTGCCTTCACTTCGCAAACCACTATACTTACCTGCATTCGAGCAGGGTAAGCTTTCTTTCAAATAACTTTCACCTGAAAGTAAAACCCCAGCAGGCATGCACATCAAACTAGTTATTTCATTCATATTACATGAACCGTGCCAGACAATCGGCTCGGCTTGTCAGCAATTATAAACGATAAGCACTCGCTGGCCAGCGTAATTGTTGACACAGCTGTAACTGATATTTTTGCTACGGTTCATGAGTGAATATTGCCCCAATCCCAAGGTTCGCTACAGTTGCGACAAATTTCCTTTATCGGTTATCTACCGATCATGGGATTTGGGGACGAATATGATTGATGTTAGACAATTATACCTATGATCATGTCTAATGATTCGTTGTCTAAACAATAACCAACCACTATTCTCACGCTGGCTATTCTAAACGAAATGTTTCTGTGTACTCTACGTAAACAGAAGAAATTATTTTTGGCTGCATGCCAGCATTCCTGTGCATTATCCAATGCCAAAAATAAACATGCACCCAAATCTAGTAGCCTTTGCCGTCGCAGCGAAGTTATGTTGACTTAACGTCAATCAAAAATCGATCCCCTATCGTACGGTGGGGATACAGCCAGCCCGTACACCGATCATCATATTTGATCAGCTGCATGTTTGCTTCTCCTTTCCTGCGCCCAACAAGTGTTTCGTGTGTCTTTGTTGCAGAGGAAAAGACATTAACCCTATCTGGAAAGATTGTTTTCCCCTGCGATGACATGCGTGGAAACTCATCACAATCACCAGAGGCTGGGTCAACGTCGCCCAGCTCAGGGACTCAGATTCCTATTACCGCAGCGGACAGTCGCACCCGCCTAGAGTTCCTCTTTTTACCAGCCCGCTACTAAGTTTCGTTTTTTTCGCGTTTAAATATTCGAGTTGGAGTGCCGTTTCCCTTGCTTGTTAAATGTGTAAAAATGTATCATCATCACCTTCGGCACTACAACCGGGAGCCGGTCTTGGCCTTATTTACCAAGTCCTGAGGCTTGTTCAATTTTCCATAATGATTTGTTTTTTTCCTGGCAAGGTCGTTAGTCTTGCGCCAGAGGCTCGCCGACGGGGAATCGAACCCCGGTCTCCCGCGTGAAAGGCGGGTATACTAACCACTATACTATCGAGAAGCCGTAACAATGTATGCCCCATCCTTTATTTAGTATTGGACGCTCCTGCGCCAGTGAGACAACGCAGCAATGGATGTATTAAAAATACCGTGCTCTTAAGTGCTTTAGTTCAAAATAAGTCAAATCAGTCCCCTCAAGGGAATTGGGAATATCTTAAACCACATGGTGGCGAATTTTACGTAAAGAGGTTGGCTTATACCTTTACAAGATCAAGTTAACTCAAGACCTGAGGCCTTTTAAGCTGTTGAATTGCCAACACTTCTCCGATTTGGCTCTACAAAGTTTGAAGATGATCCTGTTATGTTCCTATTGAATAACCCGATGCTACTAACGAAACAATAAATGCGTTTTGTCGTCAAGTGGTCAAACTAGACCGCGCAAAAAAAAAAAATACATGTTGCCCAACACAGTCGCCGCACCTAGAAATAGTTTAAATGGGAAATGTCACACCCATATTATAAGTTCTTCTTTCAACACGACTTAAATGGAAAGATCAGCTACAGTCTGACATAAGTAATTGCCAATGGTTGGAAAAGGGAGAGCTTATTCAAATCAGCAAGAACTTATTCAAGATGCTAATACTTGTAATTGTATGAGGGCAGATCAATAAGTGCTCAGAAAATGAGAACGATGCTTTTTTTTTTCATTTAGCTGACCTAATTATGACGCATAATACTGTACAATTATCGTCTGTCTCTTTTCTAAATAGTCAATGAAGATAATACCACTAGCATCCCAAAACACAGTATCCATAACTTTCCAGCTGATTTCACTGTCTTTGCCTTCTTTGGAGCCCGTTCGTCTGTAACAATCCACTATTTTGACTGTTCTTTTCTCTCGGGAGTGTAGTATTGTATCGACGTGTCATCTACGGTTATTGTACTTATCTGCTTAGGAACTCATCTAGGTTGCGACTTATGCGCTTCAAAAGTTCTCGACTTATGCGCTTCAAAAGTTCGCGTTGCTATGAGCGCCATCGTAGGGGTTTCTAAGGACTTATTGACCTACCCTTGTAGTTTGTAATATAAAATATCAGCAGGTACCTCAGGGTTCGCCTCCATTAGGGAAGTATTTAGAAAACTAAATTAGGCGAAACGGAATGATACCCACATAAAGGTATTTTGGAAAGATTGTAGAAAAACCATGAGACAAAACTCCTAGACATTGGTCGATGTGTAATTATTTATTTTTTCGCAACAATATAGACGCCGTCTCAAGCCACACCGATTGTGTAAATACGGCTTGATTTTCAAAAACCAAACTCGTCTAAGACGATCATACCTATCTGACGAAGAAATTTAGTCCACCCTCAAATTGCTTCCCAAGACACCGAATTCGCGTTGTATTCTGAAATCAATCAACGTTTCGAACAACTTCTCATTACCCCCAGAAGAACTAATATTAATTGAAAGTGACTAAGTCAAAAACCTTTACATCTTAGTAGTATTAATTTTCAAGTGAAAGCGATTTGTAAACTGATTGAGTTTAGACCTTTTGTTTAGGTATCAACGGACCCGTGCCCACGGTGACCTTCAGTTTCTGTCGTATTTGACGAACACGAGTGCCCCAAAATATCGAGGCACAACTAAGTTGAGAGAAACACGTATGTGATGTTTCATAAGCCCTTCAGTTGTCCGTTTACTTGGTAAATTGTTTTCTGATTTCGTAATCCGAAACACCCCTCAAGTATTCTTGTCATCACCGTGGGGCGACATTATATTCTCGAATACCGTCAACAGTCGAGTGTCTAAATTATTCTATGACTGTTAATGTAGGCGTTCTCAGGTGCTTTCTTCATCTCCCGCATGCGGCATGAATATTCAATTACGACGCTCGCTAAAGACAGGTTGATTGCGTGGGCCAGTGTCTAAATCAAAATTTGCCTCATTTCGATTGTTTTTTGCGTTTCCGACAACTTCGCCTCGTTATGAATAAAACGTATCGTCGTCTATGTCCGCGCCATAAAGTAATTGCAGTGCTAGAGGTAGACATCTCCACACGTTTCAGAGCCACTTTCCGCGCTATGACGGACTGACCTTAGATTAGTTTCCGTGGTCACCAATATCGGATATCATCGATTAAATTGTGCTGTATGTGCTGTGAGGTTGGCAAGCGATACCCAGAGAGTGGTCCAAAACCGCGAAGTGTTTATTGAATATATAATTTAGTTGTATCCATTTTTTTGTTGTGTTTTGTTTTCTGTTTTTGTACTTTGGCCGGGGCGGTTTTGTTGGTGTTCTCCATGTAATGTTATAGCCGACAGATAGGGTCGCCTTGTGGCCCAAATCTGTTATAAGCAGTTTAGCCGCTGTTCAATTGATTGCTGGTATTACTATTAGGTTGTCTATATTTTGTCATTTGTATGTAATTTATGTGCCACCTGCTGTAGGTGGTAAGCGAGTTGTGCTGATAGAAGTTGACCGTGAATATAGAAAACCTTATCCATGTTTCTGACGTGTGACGATGTAATTTGGGGAATAAGCCGCGATATCGAATTCAGTATCATTTATGTTAAAACACCTTACCACTGTAGGTGGGGATTTATAATACGCAGTAATAACTTTTCACACTCAAGAGGGATCTTAAAAACCAAACACGATTTCTGAAGGTAACCTTAAGTCAAATAGGTATTTCTAATACTGGTATTTGGCTTTCTAATACTGCCATATAGACTTATATAGAGAGAAGTGGCATAAAGTACATCTAGCAAAAAACTTAAATCGACGTATAAAGACTTGTAAGATATACCCAGCAATATGGAAAATTGATATAACATCTATTGAAGAACATTCTCGACATCGAAGAGAATAAAAACAAAACAATGTAAAGGAAATTATCAGGGGGTAATCCCAAGGGCTTTCAATAAGCGTGACAGAGTGAACTGTAATAATTATAGAGCCATATCCGATGTTATTGTAAATTTTCTGGGAGTATTAATTTAATCAGGTTCATTCCGCACTCGAAAGAAATTGTATGTATATAAAACATCCATCTAAAAAACGGTATCGATTAAACCGTGCACCAGATTTGGGGGTTTTCAAAAACCGTATGACTCAAATATCGGGTTTTTCGATGGGCACAGAACAATCTCGTATTTAAATAATAAACAGAATAATGGAGATTAAGGGCTAAAATTTACTCCAGGTGCAGTGCATATGTTACATTTAAGTATGGACGATCTGGCATTAGATATATAATTTCCCCGATTTTTATGCTTGGCGTTCATATCTCCACCTAGGATAAAATAGTTTTGGTCCAACTGCAATTGTAGGCATCGAAAGATTGTTTCGAGCTCTGCTAAAAAGAGGTTATGTTGGTGCTCCTTAGGTGCATAAACCTGTTGCAAGATGAAAACTCTGATGTACTTCTAACGGGGGTGTGGAAATGAATCTTGGGGTTTGGCCATGTGTTTGGTTTTGTTACTGTTTCAATCTCTAGATAGCTTTTGTACGATTGGGTGGATCAACAACACCCATCACAATTGCCCCTATAAGGACTATTTAACCACAATCAACTACTTTGAACGCACACAATTCATAAACTTGCAAGCATTTGCAAGATCTTTTCACCCAATTGTGGCATTTATATTTTCCAAATAATGTTCCGATTAATCTTAAGGACAAACACAATCGTTAAATCCGGCGATTACTTATCAACTCTTACGTCCGCTGCATATTGAACACAACTCACCCGATTAAATACAACGCTACTTCATGTTTTCTATTTGTCCATCGAAATGTCGGTACGGCCTCACATTGCTGCCTCGCATTGCTCTTATTCTTGTCGTGTATCTCAAGCAAGATCCTTCATTTTTTTTTACATTTGCTTTATTTGCTTTAATAGTGGGAAAGTTTGATCTTTCGGTTTGTTTATCGTACCTGTGATCGTAAATGTTATACTTTGCTGAACATCTCTTGATATTTCAAGTATTGGGACTCGTACAAAAACTATCGAGGGATAGAAACAGTAACAAAACCAAACACATGGCCAAACTACAAGATTCATTTCCACATTCCGGACAATAGTGGACCCTCCACGGAAAATTCTCACTGAGGTAACCACTAGTATACATACACCCATTTCCAATATCCATACACCGACACACTCTACTGCGAACTTTTATTGTAGTGCTCCAAAAAGCCCTACCACCTTTTTCCCCCATTCCTACATCCAAATCCCAGCTATATTACCCTAAAACACAAATCCTATCACAACCCGAATTAACCCAAACATAAACCAAAATTCGCAATAAACGAATCAGACATTCGTTTATCGCCTAACATTTGCCCCCACGGCATAATTAAATCCAAAACCTAAATTAAAATTAAAATTCACAATAAACGAATCTAATATTCGTTTATTGTTCTACATTCGCCCCACGGCATCAAACGAAAACCAAAATTCAGATATCGTTATCTCTAGCTGAAAATTTTAAGCACGGCGACGACCCCTTTGTAGGGCGGTTTTTTCAGGAGCGGTCTATTTTAAGAGATCCCATATCCTTTTCAGGATAAGGAGACTCGCTCCCTGAACTAAACCAATTACAGAACATAAGATTATAAACAATCTCGTCCATTTTTATAAACGATTTCTTGTCTATAACCTATAGCGTTTGCTACGATAATGAAGAAAGTGTGATTCGAACTGACAGTTAGAATGATAATAAAATGAAGCCAATGCTCAACACATCAGTCCACTGTCAAGTGTACGAATTCGATTTCTAAACTGAAGTACACTCAACTGATGTGGAATTGTTATGTTATCGCTATGGTATACGGTTCTGATGCATTTTCTTATTGGATTTTCGTTTGGTGTTTGTGGCGGCTCTGCCACACCCCACGGTATACTTACCTAAAAAACCCCCCATAACTCCCATTCAATCTCTTAACTTCGCCAATGCAAATGTATTGGCGGGAAACAATGGGAGTTGTGGAATTCCTAAAAAGGTAATGAAGAATTCTTACAGAGAATTGTATGCGAAGGAATCCATGATGGTAAGCTTTCATTTACAGAAGCTTTGAAATAAATAAATTCGGTAAGCTTGATGCGTCCAGCATTTACAGGTGCTAATGCAAATACCGAATTTATTTATTTCAAAGCTTCTGTAAAAGAAAGCTTACCACCATGGATTCCTTCGCATACAATTCTCTGTAAGAATTCTTCATTACCTTTTTAGGAATTCCACAACTCCCATTGTTTCCCGCCAATACATTTGCATTGGCACCTGAAAACATTTCCTTCTCCAAGGACAGTTGATGCATACAGCGCATTATCTAAGATTCCTAAGAACAATTCGTTGACGCGCATATGCACCATAAATTCCCGACCATTGGGCACCCTTGTTCTTCCAATGCAATTCCGCCGCACATGTGCATACCACTTGTCCCTGCCACGACCGCGGCAGCTCTTTGACCATCGGACAAAAGCAAATACTCTCATCTTATCCTAGAGTCATAAAACGAATTCCTTCGCATGTAATCATGTATACAATTCGATCACTTTAGCATCACCAGCGATACACATTTCCCATTGTGTAAATAGAAAAAACATTAGCACTTCTTCCTAATGGCGATACATTTACTTATGCACCCGCACCACTCATCCATGTCTGTATGATGCCTTTATTTGCTTTTACCACATTTCTCCGATGAACTGCCGTCTATGATAGCTGCAATGCACAGCATAGACACGGATCATAAATCTCCTTTGTCTTTGCCGCTTGCCTGTTTCATTGTTCCACTGCTTTCTAGCACGGGTAAATAACATCGATCTGTACGGTCACACACGCATGCCATTGCACTGAAAAAGTGAATTTCCTTGACGGCCGCACTCTTAAGTTTTTCTCTCTCTTCTTTTGTTCTTAACCCTAACCTAGGATGGAATTCATGACAGAGTTCTATCCTCGGTGAGTCTTTGGCGGTATTTATGTTGAGCAACTTCGGCGGTGTCCGCCAATCACTGTCCGAAGTGATATCCACACCGGAGCACCAATGGAGTGAAATCAATTGTCCAAAAAACAAACACTGAGGGTTATTTTATTTAAATATTGTATGTTTTTTTATTTTCGGCACGACCTAGTCGTTGGTAAATATGGTTCGTTGATTCTTACAGGTATCCTTATCATTATTACAGTATTAAACGTAGGCACAATCTTTTACACGAAGCCACTGATTGGCATGACCATTTTTAAACACACTCGGTTCAAATAGCAAACGCCCAATTCTTTAAATCTCGTCTCGCGTATCACCTCCTCGTCGGGGTTCCCGGATTGCCTTCCTCGGTTGGATGCTCCATATCGACTGACTGTCGGCACACACAGATATCCAGATTCCAAACTGGTATCTCTATCTGTACGGAAAAATTTCTCTATTCGATCTGCTAACAGAATTCCGGTAATCTCTGTTAGCAGCATGCTATTTTATCCCAGGGGTAATTTTCTATTTTCCTGAAAGGAGAAAGTCATTGACGCATACATCCTTATATCATTATCACCATCCGTGGTGGTGATCGAAGTTCGGATCGACGGTTGTCGATCATGTGCCGCTTCTATTTGCATAGCATATCTGGCGCGCGGCCGAAAGATATACTGCAATTTGCATGGATGTATGGTTCATGGGTTTTGTTTGACTTTTGTCAATACACCCGAAATCCATTAGATCTTTCTAATGGGTGTGAAATACAAACAGACACCGTGGGATCGGAGTAGTTTCCTTGTAGGTTTTCAACCTCATACAATTTGAATTATCTCGTTGAGATAATTACGGTTGCCGTTTCTTTTGTTTGCCGATAGATTTGGTGGTCTTTATGGCAGCTACCCGCACGTGCATCGGTGGTCGGCTAATTTGCTTGCGATAACAAATCCTTGTAACATCGTGTAGATGTTCAGGATTTCGGATTGTGCAGTGCTGGAGTGCGGCGCATTTCAATCTTTACTAATATGATGAATGAATGCTTTTAACTTTGTTTCAGGTATGTTACAATCGACTTGTTGCTTGATATTGAAAGCTTTGGGACGTTCAGTTCCTTGCTTCTTTTTATATCGGTTCGCATTTTGCAGCCTTCTATGACCTTTGTTATAGGTATTGTAATGACTATTGGCCGCGTGTCTGTGGGCACGTGCGCTGCGTTATCAGGTAAGAACGTTCTTTGAAAGTAGGAACCTTACCTGCGCGGAATTGTGCGTTCGTAGAACGCTACAAGTCGTTTTCCATCCTCTGACCGCCATGATCACGCGTCACTCCCACTCTCCGCCACTGCGGAGACACGCATATATATATATCGGAGTCGTGTTCGTGTTGTACCCCGAGCCGCGGCTCGTGGTATTAATAATAATCAAAAACGAGTCCGTACCATCAGTGTTCGAATTAGTTCATGTATTTTAAACAGTGCCACCATAAAATGTTGGTATCCAATAAGAAAATGAAACGGAACAATAATCCATGGATTCAAACAAGTTATTTCAATAGTAGTGTTTTTTTTTAAAATAAAAATACAACTAAACAAGGGAATGGTGTGTTTTCTATTTTTACTTGTGCTGTGTTGGTGTTTCCTTTGATACGCGTCGGAACAATTAGTGATAGTCGGATGGGGATAGGAGTGAACCGTGTGTCCGTGTTTGGCACAAAATTCCTAATCCCTACATGTTCTTCACTATTTGCTTATGTATTGTGTGTGTATCTGTTAGAAACGCTACACTACTCCATCCTCAGTAACTTTGTTACGATCAACTTCATGTGTGAACGACGAAGCGAGGAACGAGCGAGCGAGAGAACGTCGGAGCAGGCGAGTGTGTCGGTGCTCTATCCGGAAGTCGCGATCGTGTCGTGAAGTTCTGTATACTATGGGAAAGTGTGTGTACACAGATCACGTCGGGGTCACCAATTATAGCGTTTGCTACGATAATGAAGAACGTGTGATTCAAACTGACGCTATGACGGTTAGAATCACTAAAAAATGGAACCAATGCTCAACACATCAGGACACTGTCATGTGTTCGAATTCGATTTCTAAACTGAAGTACACTCAACTGATGTGGAATGGTTATGTTATCGCTATGGTATACGGCGCTGATGCATTTTCTTATTGGATTTTTATTCGGTGTTCTTCAGTATTTGCTTGTGTATTGTGTGTGTATGTGTTAGAAACGTCACAAACCCACAATCCACTTCATAACATTTAAGGATGATAGTGCATTGTGTAGCAATACCTAGGGAATATCCCTCTTTATCCTTAAAAGGTCGAGGCACTCTTTGATAGACCGGTCCTTAATTGCTCGTCGAGGTCGCCGCCGTATTTCCTCAGACCCGGGGGAAGAGTGGCAAGCGATTGTTGAAAGGGGGCCCATCAAATCCCACTTAGCCCAATAGTTCAGTTGACATGAAACTTTTAAATTGACTTTAAAATTTACTTTTATTTACTTAATTCTAACTTTAAATTTTTGAGTCCTTCCCTGTGGGGAGTTAACTGGAAAACTGGTGCTCGAAACTGAAATGCACCGCTCTTTGATACAAAATCCCGTCAAGATTTGTACTTAGAAAATGTGCAATGTTTCTGTGAATCGTTGACTAAACAAAATTCACAGGAGCAGGATTCCGACAATTGAATTATAGTATTAAGAGTGTGGGAAGAGTAGTGGTTTGGGATCACTACAATTGAGTTTCTTATACTCATTCGAACATTTCCGACCAACCTCTTCAAACCTCATCATCATTCAGAAGTTTATGGTCAACTCAATAAATTCTAACCCCAACGAGATATAATAGGAATTATTTAGCCTAGTCGAATTCAATGTCTTGAAAACGCAGTGCTGCCTTCTGTATTACCCTAACATAAATACACGATGAGGGGATGGGAGTGAACACACAGGATAACATGTATGCTTTCAACCCAACGATCCTTGTCCCTGTTCAGTCCAAGTCGAGATGAAGTTTCCACGTGACACCCCTGGATAGCCACTTTAGCACCCGCCAAGTAGTGAACCAATGCATGCAGCGACATCCTGAGAAAGGTTGGCACAAGGCTAATAACGTTGCCCGGAGAAACAAATTTTTATGGACAATTTAACAAGTCTCAGATAAGGACCGGATACCGGTGGAGAGACTTGCTAAATAAGGCCAAGACCGGATCACGGTTGTAGTGCCGATGAAGATGATGATGAAATACACGATGAACGACACTTGTATCATCGAAGTCAAAGAACTAACAATTCTTGGCACTCGAATTGTTTGGCTCTTAATTGGAACAATCACGAATTCGAAGCTGCAAAAAGCACGGGATTGGATATATTAAGAGATACTTCAGCCCACTCAACCTGACCAGACTTTATAAGGCTATATTTGTCCTAAACCGAATTTCAAATCTTTCATGTGATCAGTGTCGCCTAGAATAGATCTCCTGTGTTCAAAAAGATGCAAAAATAAACAATGAAATGCATTAGAGGCCCATATGCAAGTCCTTCAATACCACCGTTGGAATAAAGGCACAATATATATTGCCCTATCTCTATATAGGTTATATCACGATCGGAATTAAACTCAATTAATTCAGTGTGTGAATGCCAACTATCAAAATATTTTTCGTTGACATCCGACAGTCATAAAATGTGCACCAGTTCATGTTAATTTCAACTTGAGATATATGGATAAACGTATTCTTTTTTAGTCGAACCACACGAATGTGGAATGGTCTGCCTGTTAACGTGTTTCCTCCTCTTTGTAGTACTTAGGCATTCAAGACCAAATTAGCTCTATAGCTTCTTTCTCTACTCTCTACCCTTTCTTCTTCCAATCATAATTTTAGTTTGATAATCAGTGCGCACCGGTTCTCATTTAAAATTAATAAGAATCGTACACACGAGAATCGTTCTTCAGACGATATACACAAGCGTGTTATGCGGTGCCAGAATAGGTATACTCTCATTAGGATCCTCAAGCAATCAAAGCCGACGTAGTCGATAGTCTCTGTTCTTATAATTTACTTTATTCTTGCGTGGGCATCCTATTTCGATGTGGAAGGATTCTCGAGATAAATTTTAGGCGCTTCTAGAACGAAAAACCGTACAACAAGACCTTTAAAACGTGCAAAATAAAAGCTCTCTTGGTATTGCATCTATTCTCTCTTGAATACGTATAACAAGTTAAGGTCCCTATAATGGACAGGTAGTTGTATCGAATTTTACTACTGGCCAGCGGTTTTAACAAAAGTTGTTAGAGCTCGTTATCCTTATTTAAATTAGCCTGTTTTATGTGGTGTCTATGTAAGTGTGCAACACTAAACAGCAGTTGTCTGTTGATGGGTTTCCGTAAATGCCGATGCTAAGTAAAATTTTCGCCGACAGCACCTGACGACATAATCCTTACATTGATATCTCTGCGATGTTCATCCACCTGTTCGTTTGAAAAGTACATAAAGTTAACACTGGATCACAACAAGTGCTATACTCGTAACAAGTATCTAAAAGGTAACCAAAACCATGTCCGGCTAGTTTTACACAAGTTTACGTCTTGGATGGCCCAATGTCGGCGCGACTTGCCTCGAGGTTGAGTTCGTGTTAAGGTATCCTGGCCAATAATCTAGACGCCCTGGAAAGGAATTCCTCTGTTACGACTTGTCTGTTTTGTTGCCACTGTTGTTGTTGCTTTCACCTTTTCTCTCTTTCCTTTCGCTGCATGTGCTCCATCTTTTCCGCGTATCGTGGAACTGCGTTACCGTATTCGGAGACGTTAAAAAGAGATGTGTAAAACGAAGTAGGTTTCTAAAAACGATCTGCGCAGAGTCGCCAACAGCGAATTAACGTCTTTGCCTTTGGAATATAATTAAACCAACCAACTTAGAGTCCGGTAGTTGTTTGGCTAAAAGGTTTAGAGGTAAGGTAAGAGGCACAAGATACGTGTAAACGGCAGGCGTTGACTGGCCACATGCTCATGGTGATTCATGCAGCTCGCACCGCGCCTCATGTGTAATTCAACTGCACAACAGTAAGTGATCGAAGGTGATCTGAATGGGAAGCATGTAGCACAAGGCGGTTTAGATGCACGTATGTAACATGGCCCTTGGTTCGCTTCCACCAGCTACAACGCTGACCGAAGACAAAGTTACATAGATACGATACACAATACAATGAGAGATGAACAATCGTATTCCTTCTCCGAAAGGAAAGAGGAGAAAAAAAATGTACGAACAGAAAAAACAATATTTGGCGGCCAAAGTTCGTGACTGGAATATTTTTAAAGGTCATCCGCGCTGATTCCAACGGATGGACACTGCAACCAGACATGGGAATGGCATTTAACTGTTGGGTTGGATTTATTTGGAGACATTCTTAGCGTTAGTTCGTCCTATGCATGTCGTAGTTCCCAGATTGGGATTTCGCCTGAGTCGGTATAGGTAAATATTTTATGGCAACGGTCAGCGTTAAGGGCAACTAGTGTCATTCAACTGGTATAGAGTTAAAGGTCTTCAAATTGCTTCGGTACGTGGGGCTATGTGTCATGAATACCTAATACGAAGTTAAGTCAGAGTAATCGGTTGAAAGGGTCGGGAAGAAAGGTACGGAACAATAAAGGCCTAGAAAGCCTCTGTCAGACAGGTTAGAGTGCAAGTTTCAGTTACATATGTGAAAATGGAAGATGCTGGCATTGGTTAATATCAGCGTTAATGTCAGCATGAACTGAATCCTTGAAAGTACAATATCTGAGTTCTCATCTGAGAGCCTCAAAAAAAGGTAATTTTCTCGAAGTTTTTTCTCATAGAAATAAATAAATAAAGAATCAAACTTGTACCTTGTTTAATATCTTCTAAAGTACGGAAAAAAATGTTTTTATTAAAAATTATAGCGACAATAATTGTTGACATGCCTTGTAATGTGACCGTCTCAAAAAAAAGGAACCTTACTGTTGGCCACTCTAGCACTTGCAAAAATCATCAAAAATCAGTAATCGAAGCTGTTGCGGATTCACTGGATGCATCCAGCGAATTCGCAGTGAACGCAACAATGTCAGCAACTAGCTGACATTATTATATTTCTGGTTGTCAAGGTGACAACGTAAACAAACTTTGTGTAAAACGTCTGCTGTCATTGCTGACATCGTTATTCTTCGTTAGCTTGTAATCGATATAGGTCGCATTTTTGGATGTAATCGAAACAAATCAAAGTAATCACTTTAATAAAGGACATAGAATTATAAGCAAAATAACCCTGACTGTTACTGGAAAGTAGAAAGATGATTATTTTCAGCATTTGGGGCATTTAAAGGATTTCATTCAATTTCAGTTGTAAATAACGCATTGGGTTTCAGGAATCAGACTGCTGACGCCATTGCTGTAATGCCGTGGTGGATCTCTGCAACTTCTGTAAAGAGTCATCATCTATGCCCACAACAAAACACGAACCCTTGTTAGTGGAAGGTGTGTTCAACGCTTGTTGGACACACAGAAGCATTTTTATAAACTATATAAGTGTAGTCATGAGTCATCCATGACAATCTAAATTTAACAAAATGGCGGACATTTGAATTTTTAAGTTTAGTTAGGCTACCACCCCATTTATTGTATTAATTCAACGAACATAATTAAATCTAAAGTATATATAAGTTACAAGCTAGAGAGATTAAGAACTATCTTAACTAGGTTTATCCTAAGGTAACCAGGACAAATTAAGAAGGTGGGAGTAGGGACGAGGGGTGGGGGCAGGTTATAGTAAAGTGTAGATCCGCCGCTTAAGATTGGTGGTGAGAATGGTTTAGGAAGCGGTGCTTGAGAGTATGTGTAGAGAGGTCGAAGTCAGACAAGGTGGAATTAGAGTTGATATATCTTAGTATCCGCGAAAGGGGTTCGTTAAGGCCATAAGAGGTCGGGTGAGAGGGAATGTAGAGAAGATGAGGATTACGCGTATTTCGAGGGTTCGTGTTCAGAGGAATTCAGTTAAGGAGGTAGGCACAATCCACCGAGCAGCAGAAGACCGGACGAATGAACACTATGTCAGCAAGGACCCTGCGCTGCTCAAGGGTTCTGAGGTTTATTAATTTGAGACGGTTAATGTGCGGAGGCAGGATTAAGGGGTTTTTCCATCCTACCACTCGGAGAGCGAACTGAAGGAAGTGACGTTAAATACTTTCGATTCTACGGATGTGAATCTTGTGATAGGGAGACCATATCTGGTTAGAATATTCTAGCAGTGGACGGACAAAGGTAAGGTAAAGGGGTCGAGTTACGTAGGGGTCAGAGAATTCCTTAGACCATAGTTTCACGAATCCGAGGGCAGAATTCGGTTTCCGGATCGTCTCATCAATGTGAGAGAGGAAGTTAAGCTCCCTGTCGCAAAGGATCTCAAGATCTCGAATACATTGGACAATGGTCAGGGATTGGTTACGAAGGGTATGGGGAGGTGAGGATGAGTGACGCTTACGGGACGAGGATACATATTGGCATTTGGCGATGTTAAGTACAAAGCAATTTTATCACACCAAGTCGGGAAGTTGTCAAGGTCAGATTGCAGCAGTGCAGAATCAAGTGGTGACTCGATGATCTTGTATAACTTGGTATCATCAGCGTATAGGGAGAAGCTGGAATTCTTAATGACTTTATCGAGTGTTAGTGGGCAGTATATATAGGAGAGGATCTAGGTGGCTACCTTGAGGGCCCGCAGATGCGGCAAGGAAGGGGTTGGATATAATGAACCCAAACTGAACGGAATAAAGTCTATCGTTTACATAGGAAGAAATCCATACCAGCAATCTAGGTTCGAAGCCGAGGGCGGATAATTTGAAGAGGATTAGATTGCGAGAGATTTTGTCGAATGTTTTGCTGAGGTCGGTAGAAACCATGTCGACCACGTAACCGTCCTCTAGTGCTGATGTAATGTTTTTTCTTTTTGCAATATGTAAATGTTAATACTATTTTACACAACACCTGGAATCCACCTTTGAATCAAACACACACTTTATATGAAACACTCTTAATTCCTTTTTACTTAACTGCATTTATTTAACGGTGTATTTATATTAAGTCACTTACTTATAATTTCTTATTGTACAAGGTTTGTTGATAGACCTTTGATTATTCACTTTAGTGTTCCGCTATTATCTACTCGATATTTTATCTTTTATCCTTCACTTTAGTGTTCCGCTATTAACTACTCGATATTTTATCTTTTATTCCTGCTGTTCGATTCCCGGTCGGGAAGCCTCTGGCGCATGACTAATGACCTTGCCCGGAAAAAACAAATCATTATGGAAAATTTAACAAGCCCCAGGACTTGCTGAATAAGGCCAAGACCGGTTCCCGGTTGTAGTGCCGATGATGATGATGATTCCTGCTGACCGTCTCGATCGAAATTCAAGTACCAACTCTCTTCAAGATTTTTAACCCACTCCATCAATTTTCGGTTTTTCATCGGACGAAAACTTTTCTTATCCTCCAGATCAAGGATTTTCCTTTCTATGTCTTTCCCAAATTTGGGATCGAAAGAGAAAACACAAAAGAACAATCAACAAAGGATCTTGCCGAAGACCATTTACGATCCTTTGTGCCGATCGGCGATAAACGTACATGTAGTTCATTTTATGGCACGAGTTGTTTGTTTTAACTTGGTTTGGTTAAAACGGAAAACGACGCTGATTGTGTTAATGGTTTTGGGTAACCATATTTCTAGATGATCATAAAATTGCTGGCGCGCATTTTATAATTCTCAATGATTTTGTTTGGAGAAAGACATCTGGTCCGCACATTTGGATCCTAGGGGATTTTTGTGGCGAACCTCTGCACTGGTTCGATTATTCTATCTAAGTTTTCAACGTGAGCAAATTGAACGTTAAGTTCAATTTGTTGGGAATTGAATTGATTAGAGCAAATTGAACGTTTAGTTCAATTTGTTTGGTATTGCATTAATGTGGGACCATATGATGCATGCAGTAATGCTATGGCTTGGGGAGTGTCTCATCCTTTAAGTGGATGTTATTGTCGTGTATCGCAATTAGTGGTGGAGATTGGCTCCGAAGGGGTAAGTATTATGGGGCGGGTGGTTGTGGCCGTAACACTGAGAATGTAAAGGAAGTGAACTCAACAAGGTTGGTTGTAGTTGATCGGCCATTGACAAAACCATATTCCCTTCGCGAAATAAAAAATTTGCAACGAAAACTAAGAGATTCGTATAGAATGCTTTTGAGAATCTTGGGTAAGTGTGACAGTTTGGCGGTTGGGTGGTAATTCGCGACAACGTTTTTGGGACCCTTCTTGTGGTTGGGGGTAATGAAGGAGGTTTTCCAAATGTGGGGGAATACGCCTTGAGAGAGTGAGGGATTGAATATCAGCGAGAGGGGAGCAGAGAGAATGGATTATCATATATTATGAGAATGGATTATACGGATATTCAGCATTTTTTCTTTCCTTAAAGTACTGTAAAACAAAATGCATAACACATCTCGATTGTAGAGGGTGTTCTAATGCATCATATCTAGTTTAAAATAAAAAAAGGAATAAGCCGGTCAAGTAGTTTTTGAGAAATCTTGGCCAAGACTTGAAAACCATGATTTTTCAGGAAACGTCATTAAAGATTTTATTAACGATTTTTCTGTGTTAACATTAAAATAGGGTACTGTGGATAGAGCCGTACCGTCGATTTTTTTTTGGAGTCATAGCATACATGCGACATCCTGTGATAGTTTTGGTAACTCTACTTACCATAGCACGGATATATGGACGCACAATTCAAGAATATTGATGTAAGTTACGCTTCGCTCAAACTACCGCTCGATTTCAATTTTCGACTAAAAAGGGGATCTCGTTTATGTTCCATAACTTAAAAAAATGTATATTCAAACAAACGGTTTTGGGAGTATATTCTACGTATACTTCACTACAACAAAATGGAAAAAAAAAAACATTTTTTTGGTCGGTCCTGATGAGATTAATTAATTTATAAATTGTTTTATTTTTATGTAATATTCGTATTTTTGTTTTATAGTATAAAGGCATCAAATAGTAACAAACATTTTTCACGTTATTATCTTTAGTATTTGTGAATAACACAAGAATAATTTTTAACATAAAAATTATAGTTAACTTATAAATTGTGTTTACTTATATGTAATCGATCGTATATTCCCAAGTGGATTCACACGTAACACCTTTAAAAACTCTTGCTTGAATTTCATTAAAATTCCTTACATATTCACAGATTTTCGGTCATCTTAAAGCACGGATGGCAACGGCGTACCTCAAGCCATCATTACTTCGAGTTGTAAATAGGACAGTATTTAGTCTTGAGAGAAAAAATAATTCTTTTGTTTGTGAAATAAATGCGGAATTTAATGTCAAAAAACGGTTTACCGCTGTGTTGAAGAAAGATTACGGCATTCCCTCCTACATCCGAACAAGAAGCATCTCCTTATTCTCTCTCCAAGATATTTTTTCTAGTTACTACTCGTTCGTTAGGCCGAACACAAGAGACAATGGCAAACAAACCCCATCGATCATAAGCTAGAATTTTATGCTACAAGTACGCCGTCTTATTCAAGAGGAACTTCAGTCTTGGATTTACTTTTGATGGACGAGCGAATACAATTACTAGACACGGATCTAACTGCTCTAAATTGTCTTCGTACAATCGAGTACAATAGTGATCATTACGGACTTGGCGCCGTAATCCATGTTCTAAACGAACACTCACTACTTGAACAGTATGACCAGATACATTGTTTCAACTGTATGTCCAGATACATTATTTTAGCTTAACACACGGGTTGCCCTTTGATCGGCTAATAAAAATAGAATTACCCTCCAGTGGCGTAGATCCACCGACTGAGAGGTCGAAGATCACTTTCGAAGAGCTGTCTAATACTCAATTTCGAAGAGCTGTCTACCCTGTTCGGTAAGGTGAAGGCAAGCTTCAACTTTCGTGTAAATTTCAGCCCTAACCGCATCTACCATAAATTTAGTTCCACCCACAAAAGACACTAAACACCTATTACAGCCGTATTTAAACTATAACGTAGCCTACGGCAAATAACGCCATCCATCACAGAATGCAGTGGATAACAATAATATTCACAAAGTAATGTTATCCAAGACAGACATCTGTAGACGGAAACGCGATTCATATGCTAGGTGTGAATATTTTTTACTTGCTTTATAGTTTGCGGTACGTTAAAACGAGGAATGATGCTATACTCTAACTCATAGAAAAATGTGTACTGTTAACTACGTCCTCTTGCTGATGTTAAACTGTGTCTGCAGATTTTCTTTCAGTCGAACTTGGAGACTTTTCGCCACATTAGTTCTGCGTGTGCATGTCACGATCACATCGCCAATTTGGTGATTTTGTCGAAAACTGTTAACTAAGTGAAACTCCCACGAATCATTAATCTGATTCGCGTCATTATTCCGTAAAACCCCTATAGCACTATTCTACATAAATCCCCCATACCGATTTCCCTACATGAAACCATAATCCATCCTGCTGTTTAACAACAGCCAAATATGGGTAGACGACGCTGTTTCTACATAGCGAAACAGTAAAGTCTATCTTCAAATTCCTTTTCCACATTCCAATGCAAAAGAAGATTCCAAGCCGACATTCCCCTTAAAAAATTAAATAGTACAGGCAATCTGCTTGGGAATAGTTTCTGTCTGGTGGAAGTGTGCGTGAGTATATTTTTCATTCCTCTCCATTTTCCCTTCTCGGAATGCCCTTGCAGTTCTGCATTTCGAGGATTACCCAAACTTCCACCGTGGTCACGCGGTCTCCCTCCTGGTTTCGCTTTTCATTGCAAGCGAAACCAAATCAACCCCTAAACCAAGCTGCTTTGTTTTGCAATTTTCCCATTCCCCTTGGGTTCATTGCCTGCTGAGTAAATTCGCGTGAGTTTATTCACATTTAGTGGCGGAGGAATATGAAAATAAGGATGAGTGTGCGATCGGAAATGGACGATCAGATAGAAGGGCGCGAATGGGGAGAGTGCCTGTTGTTCGTTAGTGTTTGTTCGTAGTTAGTCGATAAAAAAGTGGTTGAAGAGGTCGAGAGTTGAAAGTGTGTCTAAGAAAGAAAAAGTTTGTTCGTTGTTCGTGTTAGTTGGTAGTCAAACGTTCGGAACCCCAATGTGTATTAAAAAGGAACGTCAGTGAAAAACAAAATTATAGACAAATAGTAAATTAAAACACTATACCTAAACTGAGCGGTGGTGGGCGGCGAACATACAGGGCAAAGTCTCTGCTTTCAACCCGGCGAAGGCCGGGACGATCCTTGTCCTTGTTCAATCCAAGTTGACATGAAGTCTTCACGTGACACCATTGGATAGCTACTTTGACTTTGAGAAAGGTTGGCGCAAGGCTAATAACCTTGTGGGGGACGAAGTATTGTACCAAACACGGGCACTAGGTTCTACTTCGCCCTCACCGACGTCACGATAAGTTCATCGAACGTTCAGACGCAAATTGTTCACGAGAAATTGTCACCAAGGCACGAAACAAAAAACACACAGGTTGTAGTCGCCAGAAATAAAAAACGCACAGCATATTGTTAGTTGTTAATAATTTTTATTTATAAATCCTTCGTTAACTTTAACACGATTGCCAACACGTGCGGAACCGCCACAACCCTCCCCGGAAAAACAGATTATTATGGACAATTTAACAAGTCTCGGATAAGTACCGGATACCGGTGGAAAGACTTGGTAAATAAGACCACGACCGGATCCCGGTTGTAGTGCCTATGATGATGATGATACCTAAACTGTAAGTAAGCTAATTTATGTGGAACAGAGAAAAATGTTCAGAAAAACAATCATCATCATCATCGGCACTACAACCGGGATCCGGTCTTGGCCTCATTTAGAAAGTCTCGAGACTTGTGAAATTGTCCATAATAATTTATTTTTACGGGCAAGGTTAGTAGCCTTGCGCCGAAATCAACAAAAAAGAATGGATATTAAAAAGGAACGGGCAGAAAAAAATAAAACTATAGACAAATAGTAAGTTAAAACACTATACCTCTAAGTAAACTAATTTATGTGGAATAAAGGAAAACGTTCAGAAAACCAATGTGTATTAAAGTAAAGCTCCTCGATACTATAGTGGTTAGTATATCCGCCTGTCACACGGGAGACCGGGGTTCGATTCCCCGTCGGGAAGCCTCCGGCGCCAGTCTAATGACCTTGCCCGTTAACTTTAACACGATTGCCAACACGTGCGGAACCGCCACAACCCTCCCCAGAAAAACAAATTATTATGGACAATTTAACAAGTCTCGTATAAGGACCGGATACCGGTGGAAAGACTTGCTATATAAGGCCAAGACCGCTTCCTGGTTGTAGTGCCGATGATGATTAAAGGAAAGCGGTCACATAAAGTTCATCCTCGTCACAACAACCAAGGTAGTGTGTGATTTATTTGTTAAACCTTTAGTTAAACCGTATTGGAGTGAAGAGTTGCTTGGCAGAGTTGTGAATAAAACACCGATCCAGCAAAAATCCTACAAAGAAAATAAAACAAACAAAAAAATTCTCAATAGAGAATCAATATTATAGTACCGTGAGTACCCGTTTTATTATTCCATTTTTATAGTGCAAAAAATATATACAACATATCCCGTTAACGCGAAAGTCACAAAATTACTAATTCACTACATTTACTTTTATTGATTAATTTTGCTACATTTATTTTTATTGAAAAATGTATTATTAATTTTTATTAGGTGATCACATATCATACATTTTTGAATACGACAACAAACAACCAAAACCAGCCAACTCATCTTATCCCCAACGACCAACAAAAACCGACGCCATCGAAATTTCCATTGAATTCAAATAATTACCGTACATTTCTTGGTGCTTCTCTGACTCTCGCAGTTTGCGCATTACTATTCTCATACTGCCGAAAAGTATGTCGGACTCATTTCATAAAGTGTATTCTCTAATTTTACAGCCACGTAAAATTACATTATATCATTTTTGAATTTTAAAGGCAACATCGTTTAAAACCACCACATGGTGTTATCCCTGAATTGCAAAAAAAGGACAGATTATTTGATCTTCGCAATAGAATATAAACCATTTATGTTAACGACTCATGGGTGTACCTGGTGTGTTCATTTACATCTTAAACGCTTGCAGCTGTTTCCCTTAGTGTAGTCTCTAAATTCCAAGCAACTATTAATAGTGATATAGGCGGCTTCTTACAATATCGATGGAATGTCTCTATTACATTACCCATAACAAACTCAGGCTTCCTGGTCATCTTCCCACATATATTTCCAATATTTCTACAGTAGCTAGTCATCTTCTTGAAATTGATGTCATGAACAGTTCGTCCCTGCCCGAGGCGATTCGAACTCACGTGTTTCACCTGTTCCTTTGTTAAAACATCCCAAACATGAACCCAGCTATTTTTAAACCTTCGATCCTTTCATTAATGATGATTAATTGTGAAAGTTTCAACCCCATTTGGCTTCTGTTCATCGCGCTTATTAATCTTCTGATAAAGCCACACCATTGTTTACAAATTGTTAGTGACATCAATCCGTGTCTTTAAATGCGAACGCCTCGCAGTTAAACGTCACTGAGAATAGAAGAGGCACACACGAAAAAAAAAATCGTATCTAATAACGTTTTCCTGGTACTTGCTCAATCAAATACTTCTATAGTGCTGATTAGAGCCCATTACAGACATCAAACAAGAAAAGCTGCTCACAATTTACGGAAATGTACAGAACAAGACTGAAGAAAACCACAAGACTCAAGGAAACCAACCAAAGACGAAGAAGTATCTGTAGCTCTCACTCACCTGAATAACACCATGCGGGCCATACGACTGGAGCCTCGGTATCAATTTCCTTCATTGTCCACCACTGGTGCACACTAGACAGCACATTTTCTTCCACACCTTATCTCTTTCCACACTCTGGCCTCCACCAGTTATCTTTTATATTTACTCACTCGCAGATACTTGACACTATTCTAGTATATCTTCACCCAGCCACTGCTGATGGCATCAAATTTATTAGATCAACTTAGACAGAGGTGCGAACTTAGCTCAGGCAAATAACGCGCGTGCGGCTAAATATTACCCTCACGAAGACCAGCAATTCGTCACCGAGGGTTGTAAGTATTCGAAACCGTCAAATGTTTTTAAATCGAACATTTGAGTACGCGAAACGTAACTGGCAGGAGCGATTGATCTGAAAACGCGTCGGACAGCAACACTGAACCGATAGTCAGTCAATGACGGAACGGTCGATCGATGTTCGCCTCCTCAGTAAACTTGGGAGTGGTGACTTGTGGAACCTCAATCAACTGATAGTTCCATCTAGCGTCCACACAAATCTTCCACATACAAGTGTCGTTAGCAGCCACTAAACCCTGCCGGAGGGTGGCCGCTGGGGGGAGAGAAGCATAAAGGCGCTCTCAACTGAACACACCACAAATTATATTTCATTTACATTGACATTAAAATGCACTAAAGAAAAGGGTTCAGCGGGGGTCACCGGTCAGAGTTCAAGATTTTGGTTTTTTTTGTTCTCGTCGGAGTATATGCGCATTCAAGAGTACGACGCGACACGACGATGCGACGGACAGCGACGGTAGCGGTTACGACGTCCAACAACCGACAAACCGACGACGACTAATGACGACGGGAACGAAACGACGACACGACAGCAAAGCGAAGGCGTCAGTAAATGCACCGAAGACTGCGAGACGATGTCAGGGGCGGAGGTTATTATGCATGTGTATCGAATCGGCTGCGGACTCAGAGTCAGTGTCAGTCAACTAGTCCCACTAAGTCTGACTAAATGCAAGTGCGAGCGCACACAGCGTACGGATGCAACGAGCGGGCGAGTCACTTTTTAATTTTACACTTGAATTCAAAGCCGCTGTTTCTTGGTTCTCTGATTACTTGTTGTGCTCCTTCCTTAAAGTGTTTCCGCCAAATTATTACTCCGCTGAATGGTTCAGCGAGATCACTGTTTTCGCCTCGAACGTGGATCGTTTGCAGACTGGCGCCCCGGGAACCTGAAAACATAATAAAAGATGAATAATTCAGTTGATTCGGACTTAGGTGAGTGTATTGGTAAATGGGGAAAGATTCTTGTGAAGCCGAGGTTACGCGTTGATAGGTGTTTACTTCAAGGTCACTGAAGATGCTGTCATAAAAGTATCATCTCCTCGTAGTACTCACACACAGAGGTTTGTGTAGAGGGGTGCATGACATTCGTCAATGAGAATGGGTACGAACAAAAACAAAATGAATAAGAGACGAAGGAGTGAGTACCTATTGGTATCGCTCGGCTGAAGAACGACATTAGCAGCACTGCTATGCGATAAAACACTTAGTGAGGAATTTTGGGAAACAATGCACGATGAGGATCCATTGTCAATTATAGAAAGAGAAAGTTTCCTTGACATGAAGTAGAAGAAAACTTATGTCAACGGCAGAATAGACAGAATCATCATCATCATCGGCACTACAACCGGGATCCGGTCTTGGCCTTATTTAACAAGTCTCGGGGCTTGTTAAATTTTCCATAATAATTTATTTTTACCGACAAGGTTATTAGCCTTGCGCCAGAATAGACAGAATAACATGTATTAATATATTACGAAGGACATTCGTGTGATAATGAGATGGATCTTCTATAACCATGAATTTCTTTTTACATATCGATGTTCAAAGTAATTTCCTTTCCGCAATTACCAAGATTGTTTCCAATCTTCATAGTATTGCTGGAAGGCTTCTGTTTTTTGTTCGTCGGCGACAGAAATCTGAATATTATCCAAAATGCTAAAATCATATCTTTACTAGTCGTAAAATATAAATGTACCATATTATCTACCAAATAAAAATTAAATTGAATATCTTTTTAAGCACGTACGCTTCTCCCTCGTGATCCGTACCATCGGATCAATTGTTCAATCCATTTTCGGAATCTTAAACACGCATAAAGTACCCAATTGCACTATCGGTTCACGCGAGATTTGCTGTGGGATCCTAAACAAACAAACGGATCTTCACACACGCGTCCGAGTGCAGTACAAAGTTTTCTGTGCGATCCTATGCAAATAAACTGATCTCCACCCACGCGGCTTAGTGCTGAGAAAAGAGCGAGAATATACACGCGAGTGATGTGCACTGCGAGAAAACCCTGTACCCTTTTCATCCCTTGTCTCTGTTTTCCTTTTTTTCGCGCCTTTGTTTACGTCCCTCAGGCATCGATACTCTCGATTGATTAATAATCTTTGGAGAGTTTCTTGTGTCTAAGTGTCATAATGTTCATCATGGATGGGATGTGACCTGGATTTCGGCACAGATATAGTGGGACACCTACTACAAGGGCATAACACCTGTAGTGGTTTCTTTCGCTTATCTATTGCTGGTCCCGACTTGCATCCTTTCCCGAGGCGTTATTGGTTTTCTGTGTAGGGCCAACTCAATGAAGCGGGAATTTCGCGTTGATTTGTGTAACATTCGCGGCTTGAGATGTAATTTTCCTATGTGTCTGCCCACGTTTCTAACCAGAAACCATCTATCCTTGCACTTAGCGAAACCCAGGTAATTACTAATATATATATATTTTAATCATCATCATCATAATCGGCACTACAACCGGGAGCCTGTCTTGGCCTTATTTAACAAATCTTTCCACCGGTCCCGATTTCGAGCCGATGTCATCCAGTTTAGCACTCCCAGGCTCTGGGCGTCCTGGTCTACGCCATCCCTCCATCGCAGACAAGGTCTGCCGCGATGTCTCCTTCCATACATCCTGACACAAAGGACTTTCCGGGCAGGCTCCTCTTCGCTCATTCGAGCTAGGTGTCCCGCCCACCGGAGTCTACCGAGCTTGATTTTTCTTACAATATGAGCTTCAAGGTAGATTGCGTACAACTCATGGTTGTAGCGTCTCCGGAATCGGCCTCCCTCACATACGGGGCCAACAATTCTCCTTAAGACCTTTCTCTCGAACGCGGCCAAGAGTTCAGAGTGCCTTTTATTAAGCACCCAGGTCCCGGATCCATACATGAGTACTGGTAAGACCATGGTCTTGTACAGTAGTAGCTTGGATGTTCTGGATAAATTTCGCGATTTAAAGAGCCTTGATAGACCATAGTAGGCTTTGTTGGATTTAATCAGCCGTTCGCGTATTTCTTCTTCCATATTGTTATCGGCTGATACTATTGACCCAAGGTAGTTAAAGGATTGCACTATTTCAAATTCGTGCTCCACTACCCTGATAGTTTGACCAACGTTAGGTCTTCTCTTCGCAGAAGTTGCCACCATGTACTTGGTTTTTCCCTCATTAATGCGCAGTCCCAGTTTTTGTGCCGCCTGCTCGATCTGGGTGAAGGATTCCTGTACCGCCGATTCGGTTCTACCGATGATGTCGATGTCATCTGCGTAGGCAAGTATCTGGCTGGACTTGGTGACAATAGTCCCTCTTGTTGTAACGCCAGAGTCACGGATTGCTTTCTCCAACGCCAGGTTGAAGAGGAGGCAGGCCAGACCGTCCCCTTGTCGGAGTCCATTATAGATGTTTATTGGTTTGGACAGCAATCCCGCTACTTTCACTTGACTAGTTACGTTGGTCATGGTCAACCTACAAAGTCGTATCAATTTATTTGGAATGCCGAATTCTCTCATGGCATTATATAGTTCTACACTGGCTATGCTGTCGTAGGCGGCCTTGAAGTCTATAAACAGATGATATAGTGGAATCTTAAATTCCAGACATTTTTCGCCTGCCTAAGGGTGAATATCTGATCAAATGCTGATTTGCCTGGGATGAAGCCACACTGATATTGACCAATGATGGCTTTAGCGTATGGGGATATCCGATCTTGTAGGATAGTGGAGAGTCTCTTATAGGCGGTACTCAGCAATGTTATACCCCTATAGTTGATGCACAGTGTGATATCTCCTTTCTTATGTATGGGGCAAATTATACCACGACGCCAATCTTCCGGCATCTCCTCTTGCTACCATACGTGCACCACGATCTCGTGAATTGCGTGATGTAACGCTGTCCCTCCTTGTTTGATCAACTCAGCTGGTATGCCATCAGCTCCAGGGGCTTTATTTGATTTTAGCTGTCTAATGGCTTTTAATGTTTCCTCAATGCTTGGTGGCGGCAGCATTTGGTCTAGGTCTTGCATTGTTGGAGCCTCCAATTCTTCTGTGAGCTGACCATTTAGCAATTCATTAAAGTGCACTTCCCATCGCTCCAGAATGCCTTCAGGATCGGTGATCAGATTACCCTCTTTATCCTTGCAGTAAGTGCAGCGTGGTGTGTACTGCGTCATACTGCGGATTATTTGGTAGAACCTCCGCGTCTGGTGCGGACCTCGCTCTCTACTTTTCTCTATTTCACAGACAAGGTTTTTTTTCCCAGGCACTTTTCTTTTGTCTGTGAAGTCTTTTTTCAGATCTTCTGAGCTCTTTGTATTTCTCCTTGCGTATCCGCGTCCTATGAGACTGCTGCATTGCCCGGTATGCAGCATTCTTACGTTCAGTCGCTAGTTTGCACTCATCGTCAAACCAGTCGTTCCGATCTCTACAACTACTGCCTAAGATGGAGTTGGCAGTACTAATGACATTATTCTTAAGGAGTGTTCATTTCTCTTCTACGCCCGGCATTCTGGCCCCAGGACTTACTCTCCCTCCGTCGAGCTCTTCGAGGGCGAGTCTTAACGGATGACCAAAGGTGTCGCTGGTGTTCTCATTGCGTAAGGCAACCGTGTTGATTCGAACCTGATCCGTGGATGCAATACGTCTCCGTAAGGCAGTCCGCCCTCGGAAAACTGTACCAACAAGATAGTGATCCGAGTCGACGTTGGCACCTCGGTACGTTCGTACCGTCATCAGGCTCGAAGAGTGGCGGCGATCTATATATTTTAATCTACCTGGATATAACTTAGTACCACTTTTCTCTCCACATCGTAGTACAGCCACATACATATGAAATCATATTGCTTATCAGCTTCTGCTACAGTATGGGCTCTGTTCCAACAAAGAATTTTAATTTCTCGTGGCTAAAACCTCACGTTCGTAAGCATATCATACATTACTGCTTTCTTTACAGAAACCCAAACTTGGATAGAAACGCATCCTTTAACGAATTTGATGCTCTGTCTGATTCGATCGATAGGATCTTGACCCTCTATCCCTACATTGAAATCGTTATTGCGGGTGATTTTAATGTGCATAAACCTCAGTGAGTTTGTCACTCCGGACAAACAACACCTGAAGGTCAATATGTCCAACTTTTTGCTGATTTAAACAGTTTAACTCAACTTGTCAATGACCCAACACGGGTAAAAGACATATATAGTCATTTCGCCAAAACACTGGATCTGTTTCTCACCTCCCACCCAAACGAATTCACAATTGAAGTTTCTTCGTCCTTGGGCACTTCAGACCACTGTGTCGTGTTATAGCGTTATGGATGATAGTGAAGAACGTGTGATTCGAACTGACGCAATGATAGTTAGAATCACCAAAAATTGAACCAAAGCGCAACCCATACTGCCACCGCCGTGTGTACGAATTTGATTTTTAAACTCAAGTACATTCGACTAATATGAATTTTGTTATGTTATCGCTATGGTATACGGCTTTGATGCATTTTCTTATTCGATTTTCGTTCGGTGTTATTCGCTATTTGCTTGTGTAATGCGTGTGCATCTGTTAAAAACGCCACAGTGTCACCTAAATTTCCTCCAACCAACAGTAACGTTAATGAGAAAGCTCCTAAAAGAACAGTATGGTTCTACGAGAAAGCCAACTGTGAAGGTCTGAACAACTTTTTTGTGAGGTTAAATTGGTCATTATTTTTCCTCAATAACGATGTTGACTCTATAGCGGACACATTGACAGACACGATTCTACTTGACATGCATATTGAGAAATATGTGGTTCGATTCCGGGTGCAGAGAAGCCATTAAGGCTAAAGAGTTGAGCTTCCGGTTGTATAAATCAAACAATACTGAGGAAAACCGGAAAAGATTTAAGAGAGCTAGCAATGACTGCAATGCAGTTCTTGCATCACCAGAGAGTGAGACAAAAAACACGACACTCTCCCACAGGTAATAGAAGCTTCTGGGCATACGTGAAAAATATTCAAAACTCTGTCTCTTCATCCATTCCATCGCTTATTGTCGACGCAAACCGGTCACCACTGCAGTAGAGAAAGCGAATCTACTTGCTGCATATTTTGCAGCCAACTCAACGCCGCCTGATACCACATCAGTTCCACCTCAACTTAAACATAAGCAGCACACCATGAGGCAGATTCACCTCCAAACGCATACTGTTGCCCTAATCGCACACAAAACCGCTGGTCCTGATGTCATTACCCCAATCCTCTTGAAGAGATGTTCCTCCTCACACTCTAAGCCACTGCGGAAACTCTTCCTTTTTTCGTACTCTACTGGGCGTTTCCCAAATAGATCTAAGTCAGCGAACATTCAACCAATTCCCCAAAAGGGTGACAAATCATCCCTTTCTTCTTATTGACCCATAGCACTAACTTCGATTCTCTCCAAGGTAATGGAATCACTTATCAACCGTCAACTTTCAAAATATCGGGAATCAAATGACCTCCCCAATGACCGCCAATATGGCTTTCGTAGTAACAGGTCCACAGGAGATCTGATGGCGTACCTTACTGAAAAGTGGAGCCATTCCATCCACTACCTCGATGAGAGCAAGGTAGTCGCATTGGATATTTCAAAAACCTTCGACAGAGTTTGGCATCCAGCTCTTTTGTAAAAATTGCATTCATATGGAGTGGACAATTCCCTGATCCAATGGATAAGAGACTATCTTTCTGGCCGTTCAGTTCGAGTGGTTCTTGACGGTGTGAAATCTGTCTCCTATCAAATTAATGCAGGTGTCCTCAGGGTTCAGTACTCTCATCCACTCTCTTCCTTATCTTTATACATGATCTCTCGTCAATTATTCACAACCCAATTCACTCGTTTGCTGATGATAGCACGATGAGTTTCTCATACTCATACGAACACTCCCGTTCAAACTCTTCGAACGTCACTATCAACCAGCAACATATGCTTGATACATTGAATTCAGACCTCAACAAGATATATCAGTGGGGATTATCTAACCGAGTAGAAGTCAATGCCCTAAAAACTCAGTGGTGCCTCTTGTCGTCAAAGGCGAACCCCAAAGTAAATATACTGTCGATAAACGGCACCTGCATCGACGAAGCTATGGAACTATCAATCCTCGGCACTCGAATTAATTCGACTCTTAACTGGAATGATCACATATTTGAAGCTGCGAAAAGTGAAGCCAATTGTATGGGGTTCCTTAAGAGATGGAAAAGATACTTCACTCCATCCAACCTGGCCACTATTTACAAGACGTATATTCGTCCCAAAATGGAGTTAAACTTCCATATTTGGTCAGGCGCATCCAAAACTGCACTACACGTGCTCGACAGGATGCAAAAACGAGCAGTGAAACTTATTGGGGTCTCAGCCGTAAGTCGATTAATTCCGGCCGTTAGAAAACAGGCGCAACGTATCATGCCTATCTCTTTTCTATAGGCATAACCACGGTCGTTGCTCAACAGAACTTGCTGAATGTGTTCCGCCCCTTAATACACTTTCCCGCGATACCCGTCAATCTGTGAATGCCCATCAGTTCACGTTGAAAGTCGACTTCAGGCGCACAAATAAGCATAGACAGTCATTCTTTAGCCGAACCACACGAATGTGGAATGTTCTCCCTGATCATGTGTTTCCTGGTCGTTGTGATGTGCAGACACTCAAGACCAATGCACATCGACACCTCCTTTCCTCATCCACTTCCCCTGCACCCGCTCGCACTGTGCTCTGACATTTAAGGGTACTTCAAAATCCCCTTTTGTGCGCGCATTAGTGTCAAAAAAGCAGTTTTTGAGGCACGGGAATATTATAATTAAAAGTTCATGGACGGAGATTTTCGTGTGACAATGTGTGTTGTCATGGTGCAGCATTTTCACTGCCCTTAGTTGTAACGCTCTTCACAGACACTACTTCACTCCGCAGACTCTCAATTGTCAAGTAGGGGCGATTACAAGTTCAAACTAACACGATTCAATCCATCTGCACTCTGCAGAGAGTGATAATCAATTTTTCGGTTAATTCACTTATCTCATACTGAAAAAATGCTGAATTGGTAAGAAGTTCTAATGTGGCTACCACTGAAAATAATAACCCCCGAAAATAAAAGAAAGAGCTCCCCTTAGCTCATATTCTATGACAGGAATTGAAGAGTGTTCAAACTAGAGGCGAGGTAGACATCTAATAAAGGCTGATGAGGGGTTTGCCTCAAGAAAGAGGAATGTTGTCACAGGAACGGAAACCATTTGTGCCAGTACCTTCTGAGGTTGCACAAGGATGCCATGAATTGTAACTTTTCCCGCCAAATCATGATCAGCGGCGAGGCACAGCAGTTTCGTCAAGAAAGAGGGTTGTCGCGATTGGATGTCGAGATCCAAGAGTGTTCGTTGAGAAACTCATCCATAATTCGTCGAAAACTAGGCTGACCAAATAGTAGCCGTGAACGAAGAATGCTACCGCGACATGATAAGGGCGTGTTTGTGGTCAAAACTGGATAACATGCATCAGGATGAAGAATAGTTTCAACAGGGAACACATTGATGAGCGGCTTGCGCGAAAAGTTCGGTGTGTGCATTATCTCCCAAAACCGCGATCATAATCACCACAAGGATCATACCATCTGGCCCCATTAGAATTCTTCCCTTAAGGGTACTTGAAATCAAATGTGTTTATGAGTAAGCCTAACAATCTTTAAAAACGAAAGGCAACTATTATTGCCGTGAATGAACAACTATACCGCCAAGTCATCGAAAAAATCAAAGGGAAAGAGGTCTGCCTATGGTCTGATGGCGAATATTTCCCAGATATTTTCCAATATGTATTTTTAAATTTATATTGTTGTTGTGCCGAGTTCAGTTGACGGTCGGTATCCGAGAGAGGGTAGATATATCATTTCCGGACACCATTTGGCACCATTTTTTTCAAAAGAAGAGGGAAATATATTGAATGCAAACTCTTTCAAGATTATTTCATTAAAAATTGTAAATATTTAATTTAAACAGCCTTCTGCAGAAAAGCTTCGCAGATTTTTTTATCTAAAAAAAACTTTATATGTACTAACTGTATAAAATAAATGAATGTACGTGACTGGGCTTAAAATAATAAAAAAAAAATATTAAAAAAAAACCGAAAAAATGGCAAAGAACGTAGGATAGCACTATATATGACATGATACATAAACATGGGCGAAAAGAAACCATGAAGAAAACTACACAGCTGATATGATTGCATGTGTGTTTTCAACACAAATAGAAGCATGCCAATCACTCATATAGCCTCTATTGCGGAACATGGGCTCACAGAGTGAGTGATATTCGTGATCAGACCAAAAACGCTATATGAGACAGACCGATAAAGTTATCTTAACACTGGCAAGAAAATATATTCTGAAGCGTATGTAGCATTCTAATATACAAGCAAATAACGAAGATCACCGAAAGAAAATCGAATAAAAAAATGCATCAGCCGTATACCAAGAAATAACATAGCAATTCCACATCAGTTGAGTGTACTTGAGTTTAGAATTCGAATTCGCACACGCGGCAGTAGCCTGATGCTACAGTGTTTCGCTTTTCACCCACTTCATTGTATGTTCAATTCACTGTATTCACTATCGTTGCTTGACGCTATACGTACAAATCCATGCAGTATTTATTTTATTTTTATTTATTTTTTTAAGTTTGTTTCTGCCAGTAAAGGCGAACCTATAGCGCTGAGTCAGCGCCCTAAGATGCTATTTTTCTCGACCGGGTCCATTAGCTGAGCTCCGAAAGAAGCTCAAGGATTTCGACCAACCATTTTACGAAACCTATAGCTTAATGAGGTGGTATTTCACCAGGTGGTTGGACTTTGGGGCCCTACTTACCACACAGTAATTGTGCCGATACAATAATAAGAGTTCTCAATTGAACCTAAGTTTGCACAGGCAAACGCAAAACACAACCATCTTACCAACTCAGCCATTGAGGCAGCCTCCATTCCATTATGTGGCATAATGCAACAGATACGAAGACGTGAACGGAGTAACCCGCCCCCATGAAGGAATACCACAACATTAGGCTCTGTGAGGAATGACCGGAAGAATGTGGTTTTATTCAGTGAAAATCCTGTTTGCAACTGGAACGGCCCAGAGTTGTTTTAGAAGATTTCCACCAAATCAAAAATTAAGTATGTGTATATATCAAATTAGAAAAAGAGCCACTAGATATTCATTTCAATACTTTATTTATCACGGGTCGAATTGTCCATTTTGGGTGATTTATGCACCTGGTTTATAATTTGTTGGACTTTTGAAAGCAACTTCATAATTATTCTCCCAAAAAGCCCTGATCCATAGTGAAGAGCACCGAACGAAAAATCGATTAAGAAAATACATCAGAGCCGTATACCAAGCGATAACATAACAATTCACATCAGTGGAGTATAGTCGAGTTAAAAAAAAAAAAATCAAATTCTAAAATCGGCCAGTAGCCTGATGGGTAACGCTTAGGTACAATTTTTGATGATTCAAAATGTCATAGCGTCAGTTCGAATCACACGTTCTTCTTCACTATTATTTGAAACGCTATAATGGGTGAGCCCGACGTGATCTGTACACGTAGCACACGCTTCCCGTAGTAAACAGAGCTTCACACACACAATCATGACTTCTGCATAGAGCACCAAGGCACACTCGCTTGCTCCGATATTCTCTCGTTCGCTTGTCGTTCGCACCGAAGCTGATCGTAACGAAGTTACTGGGAAGGGGGTGGTGTGGCCACTCTAACAGATACACACACAATTCACAAGCAAAATAGTGAAAAGCACCGAACGAAAAATCGAATAAGAAAATAGATCAGAGCCGTATACCAAGCGATAACATAACAATTCACATCAGTGGAGTATAGTCGAGTTTAAAAAAAAAAAGATCAAATTCCAAAATCGGCCAGTAGCCTGATGGCTAACGCTTAGGTACAAGTTTTGGTGATTCAAACTGTCATAGCGTCAGTTCGAATCACACGTTCTTCTTCACTATTATTTGAAACACTATAAGAGATCATGACAATTTCCGTATAACCAGTTCATTTCTGTGAGTAGGGCCTTAGAATATACTCAGAGCTAGGCCGGCTTGTCGTAAAAAAGCCACAAATGGCCGAGTGGCATACGTCATCTCATCAAGTTATAGGGTCCGTGAAATGGTTGAGAGAAATGTTTGGCCATCTTTCGAAGCTCGGCTCTGTTTTTTTTTAGTCGGCGCTCCGAGATGCCATTAAATAACTGTAGGAGTTCTTCCTGAACAGTTGTAGGTTGTAACGCGCCGGAAACACTCGGGTAGGGGGGGGGTTCTACAGTTTTTCTGTTCTGTAACAGAACGTGTTCTGATGAAGAGATGTGCATGCCGTCGGTGGAATCCGTAATTCTGAGGGATCCGTCGGAATGCCTTGCAAGGGATTGAAAATACATTGAATTTCGCGGAATAATACCACAAATCTCCGCAGAAGAATCTCCGTGATAATATCTGTAAAACAGACTCGTTAGACAGATTCGTTACGTGCCTTTTGATGTGATAGTGACTGTAGTCCCCATGTCAGGGCTGTGTCTCCGATCAGGCGTATCGCCCGTCTCTGTATGCCCTCAAGCAGCTCGATGATAACCTTAAAAGCAGAGCTCCAAATATGGGAACAATATGTTGGATCAATTATGAGAGGTTTTCGAGAATGCCCGCATAAACGAAGTTTGCTTAGCAACGCTCCGTGCCAGACGCGGTCAGATATCCAAAGCGACCACCCTTGATTCAATTGCAGATGTCAGTTAGAAAAGTCAAAAGATATCCCGAGGTCCGCTTGCTACAGAATTCGTATTGACGATCATTTAAAATTCCGTTGCATTACATGTATTTAATCAGCCCTGTATGGATGACCTCTTCCGTCACCTTGGAGAACATACACAGTAATCCTATCGGCCGGTCATTTTGTGGGAAACACTTTTTCCCCTTCATTCGAATAGGTTGAATTCGTATGGTTTCCACCAGGTAGGAAAATTCTCTTTGTATAAGGTAATCGACAGAGTTTGCTAAAAACCGGCGACGGTTTTGGAGTACAGTTTTTAAGTATTTTAGTTGGTATTCCATACGGGCCAGCTGCTTTCTTATTATCCAGTTCACGGAGAATGGGTTGAATAGCTGGTGGGTGGAACTTCACATTCGGCATGGAAGAATGCACCGGCGCCATCACAGGTGGCCCCGAAAAGACCGGCATCGAGAAATGAATTCGAGGAAAATCAATTCGCGAACACATTGGCTTTGTCTTTTGAATTCGTGACTAAT
Organism: Microdon myrmicae; assembly: GCA_963931805.1. Taxonomy (NCBI): domain Eukaryota; kingdom Metazoa; phylum Arthropoda; class Insecta; order Diptera; family Syrphidae; genus Microdon; species Microdon myrmicae. Next base: position 173,332,751 of record OZ007497.1, on the reverse strand, counting down.
ATCACACTGCCCGTTACGAAGGGGGGAAAAGAGGAGGAAGCGAAGTTATTGTTGATGATTGTGCCCCGCTGCCCGGCACTAATGTAGAAAAGAGGAGGAAGGATAATATTTGACATTGACCGAAGAGACGTGAACCAGTTGGGTTCTCAACCAGTTTGTTGGTCACTTTGTCGTTGTGTATCGGTCCTTTGGTTGCTCGCGTTTCTGATTCTGACAAAATTTGTTCTGTTGACGTCCGTGGGTTTGGGGCGCCATTGCCTAAAAGGTATATCTTTTGCTACTGTAATCTGTCGATATTTTTTACCAAACCAAAGCTTATCAGATGAATTTAGTTTGATGAAATGCTCCACCCTGAGAAGAATAATCTCCGTGACCTATAAGCACGGAAAGGATGACGAAAAATGTCGTAAATCGTCCCAGGTAGCAGCCCCATACCTCCATAATTGGACGGCTGCTTAGGTTGGTTATACATTTAATATATAAGTAATTGCGCAACCGATATTAAACAGTGATCTGAGTTTCCCAATGGCGCTGTCGCTTCCGCGGTATTAATGTTCGGCTCTGATGACAGAAATAGATCTAGGATGTTTACCGAATCACAGAAAAAAAGTACAGCTTTTAAGCAATGGCTCTTTTGGTCAAGGGCAAATATTATCCTTCCTCCTCTTTTTGTACATTAGTGGCGGGCAGTGGGACATTAGTCACGAATTCAAAAGATAAAGCCAATGTGTTCGCGAATTGATTTTCCGCCAATTCAATTCTCGATGCCAGTCTTACGGAGCCACCTGTAGACATTTTCTTTTTTTTTCATTTTTAAAACATTTTTTATTTTCTCTTTATATTCTTAGTTTCTAAATTAAAGGCTAGACAAAAAATGCTTAAATTCTAGCTTAATTATCTTATATAATAACTTACTGGTCCTTCGCAGACGCTCCAAGCTAAACATTACTTAACCATTATATAATTTGCCTTTCGGCAACAGAATTTTGTGGCAGTACTTATAATTATTTGAAAGACAAAGAAAAATTTGAAAAACTATAATTTTTTTTTTCTTAAAATTTAAGTTACTTAACCTATCTATTTTTTATTTATTTATTTATTTATTTATTTTTTTTTTTTAATTTTTAATTTTATGTAAAAGTACTTAACTTAACTTAACTAAAATCTTATACTACCCTAATTCTAGAAAAGCTAAGCCTATGTAAGCTAGCTGATGATAGTGTGATTCTATACCGACTTTGGTATCCAGGTCTTTATATGTCATGCCACCTGTAGACACCTGCCCATAGTATTTCTGTCTATGTTATCCAAGATGATGGAAAATGTTATCAATACCAAGTTGATTAAATACTTGGAATGCAACGGACTCCTAAATAAGCATCAATATGGAGCAGAGCGGGCTCCTCGATAGTATAGTGGTTAATATACCCGCCTGTCACCCGGTAGACCGGGGTTCGATTCTCCGTCGGGGAGCCCCTGGCGCAAGACTAATGACCTTGCCCAGACAAAATAAATCATTATGGAAAATTTAACAAGCCTCAGGACTTGCTAAATAAGGCCCAGACCGGTTCCCGGTTGTAGTGCCGATGATGATGATGGAGCAGAGCAGAGAAGCCACGGGAGATATTTTGACCTCTGTAGCTAACATCTGGACATCTGCAATTGAAAAAAAAAGAAGATAAATATAAATGAGTAGCATTGAATATCTCCAAACTTTTGATCGCGCCTGGCACGGGGCGTTACTAAGCGAGCTTCGTTTATATGGCCTTTTCCAACAACTGTGCGGTTGGACGAAGAGTTTCCTCGAAAACCGATCGATTTCGGTTATTGTAGACGGCTTATCTTTGGATCTGTATTCTTTTAATTCCGGAGTGCCTTTTGGCCTCAACCCTTTGCCGGCATCATATTAATGACTTTTTACAAATAAATGTTAACATCTTCGAAGCATTGGCCGATTAAGGCATCGACATTGCACCACATGAGATATAGCAAGATCGACACTCTAAAACGGGATCTAGATAAAACTCTATCATGGGGAAAGGCCAATCTCAATGACTTTAACGTGATGAAGATGCAATATAAAACGTTCACATGAACAAATGCTTTGCCGTTCGACAGGTGATGATCATGGTCTATGGGAATGTGTTGTGGGATAAAAACGTATTGATTATCACGAGGTTCTCGAAGGAAATTAACAAAAGTCTGCATTCCGGCAACGTTAGTTGTCACGCAGTCAGTAAACTGCTTAAATCCAAACTGCCATCACGTAATATAACGCTCCGTGGTTATAGAACCATAATCATGCCGATTGTTCCATACGGATGCGCAACATGGGCTCTCACAAAACGGGAAGAAACAAATCAATAGTAGTAATATCCCGAGGTTCACCTGCAGAAAACGGGGTTATCTTTTTAGTGCCGAACAAATATTTTACTCCTGCTCAACTTGTTTTTCTATACAAATCTAAAATTAGACTTTCATTTGAATATGGTTTCCATGTTTGAAGCTCTGTTCCTAAGCATACTCTCGACCTGCTTCGTTGAATACAGAGATGGGCAATCCGCGTGGTGTAAAACGCAGCGCTGGCATGGGGATTGCACTTGCTATTACATCGAAGGGCCTTTTTGTCTGTTTTACGGGGACAGTTCACCGAAGTATCGTGGTATTATTCCAAGGAATTCGGTTTATTTGCGCCCCAACAAGGCAATCTGATGGGTCCCACCAATTTGGGGTTCTGGACCCGACGGCGCGTCAATATCGGTACCCAAACTCGTTCCGTTACAGAACGGCACAATCATGGAACTCCCTTCCCGTGTTCCGGGCAAGTGCTTCCAGAGCTTTTTAACCTGCAACTGCTAAGGAGGAATTCCAGAAGTGATTCTATAGCGTCTCAAAGCGGTATCTCGGGGATATAGGTGTCCCCCTGCCGAGGGAAGTATATAAATATACATATATATATATATATATATATAAATAAATATATATATATAAATATGGATATAAATATACATATATGTATATATATATACATATATATATATATATATATATATATATATATATATATATATATATATATATATATAAATTTACTGTTTGGTGATATGGAAATAGCTCTCAGTAGATTATGTTTTTCAGTCCTACCAAATGTACAGCAAAACTTTTCCGACCGTTAGTCCGGGTTGAGCCGCGTGACCAATCTTTGATCACGGTCACTTAATATTGCCGTAAGTGATCTGTTTCTTCTCATACACAGTAACCACTCGTTTACGAGATGGGACGATTTCGATTATTTTTCAGATAGAAATTCGATCTTTGGCGGATTGGTTTTGTCCTTTAGGTCGACTATTGATGGCTGCGATGTTCCGCCGAACACCGTCCGCATTGGAGAAAATTAAACCAACCGGATCACGGAGACGATCACACAAATAAAACACGGCGAAATGTTTTGTTTTATTTTAGAATTACTTGTTGTAAAGATTAAGCATTTAATACACCAATTATTAATGTTTTGTTCTCACAACGACTTTACCTAATCGAAACGAATATATTTTTTCTATTGAACACGAATCTCACACAACTCACACATCACGTTAACTCGACACACGTTAAACTCGACTTTTGTTTTTCGATACGCGGATACCTCCTCGCTGGGGTTCTCTAACTAGACTGTCCTAATTAATTTTCCCTCTTCATTCCCAATTCTCTTCTGTAAAAACAATTTCCATCATGATCATCATTCTCATTTCCTTATCTGTTCTTTGTTCGAAGGATTGAGTGTACCGCCGCTTATTTCTCGACCCTTTCATGGGATTTGTTTGCGTTGCCCACCTGGGTTAAGACAACACGGGTTTTCGGACGGTTCAGATGGGTAACAAAGGAACCGTGGGATTTTGATTTCGGTTTATAGATCGCGTTTCCAAGTCATAAACATCTGGCGTGAGATACGCGTTAAGATGTTTATGATTGGGTGAATTGTGTGTCGGCGGCGAATCGCTATGTCTTTGTTTGCACACGTGCGCTTCTTGGTTTTAGAATCTTGCGAGGAGTTTAGGGTGCTAATTGCTATTAGTTATATGAGGAGATATGCATTATCCTGTTTGCTTTTAGGAAAATGGGTTTAATTGGATGAATTGAGTAAATGTGGGAATTGCATTGAATTGAATTGAATGGGTGAATTGAATTCAATATTAGGAAATTTTGACCGTTTAGTTGGATTGGTTTTGACCATTGAATTCAATGCGGTTTATGGATCTTGCAAGGAATTTAGAGGTGTTAATTGCTATTAGCGTACATGAGGAGATATGCGTTATTCTGTTTGCTTTTAGAGAATTAATTTGAGTTGAACGAAATTGCGTAAATGGATTTGAATCGAATGGATGAATTGAATTCAATATTCGAAATTTTGAACGTTTAGTTCGATAGGGTTTGACCATTGACCATTGTGTTGGGGATATGAATGTTACCTTTTGTTTCAGGTAGAAAGAATGACTTTTGAGGACACGTGTCTGTGGGCACGTGTAATCTGGATATAGGTGAGTATGTTCCTTGGAGGAACGACGATATCTCAACCTATAATGGATTGTGTGGTTCGTACAACCGCCACAGATCCATCATGAGTTTTTGCTTCAATTCGCGTGACTCCTATGCATTGAGCGTCTTTTTGCAATCAGTTTTATATAGATCGTTTAAAACAGTCTCGGGGTTGATCTTTAGATCCCAAGAGGCGCAACGATCGCTATTGTGGCGATTTTCGATCATTACCATGATTTTATCGACATTTTCGACGACGGCTTTATAGCAGACTTTCTGTCGGGGCGCCTGCCTACTTGTCCTTAAAAGGACGAGGGATCTCTCAAGATCAAGTAGAGCACTACAGCCCTAATTATAGGGTTTGACCTTTGATACCGAAAATACCGAAACGGAATCACAAAAACCATAACAATATGGAGACAGCCGCAATTTCAAGAACTTAAAGGAATTCAGGAGTATAGAGGACATTACGTTCATTCATCGACTCCTTTCAAGTTATTTTCACACTTCGGTTTTCTTAAACATATACTCTCGCACTTTGCGATAATCTCGCCTGTTCTATCTATCATTGCAACGCAGTTCTTATTACTTCGTCAAATCAATCTGTTGAATGTTTCGTGAAATTAACACAAACCATATCATCAACTTCAATCCATAAACAGCCATAAACACCATTCAATTTCAGTTGCCCGGGTTGCACTTTATCCTTAATCACAACAAAATTGCGAAATATACCGAATTTTCTTTTGCCAATTCTTATTGTTTACACCTTATAACTAACAACTCAATAGAGCAATCAAAAGCAGTCAAGAAGACGTTGTTTCTGTACAGAATATCACTTTCCAACGAGAACAAGAGCAATTTTATTCGATAAATATTTTACGAAATATAAAGCCTGTTGAAACCAGAGGTATACAATATCACTTGACAAAGACGTGGAAATATAAAAGGAGTCCCAGTCATTTTTTGCTACTTGTGTAGTTGAAGCAATAGTGAATTGGATCATGGGACAATTCACCGAAAAAAAGGGGAAAATGTTTTTCGAAAATTGACGTTGTGGCCAAACAAATTGTCGCACGGACTACGTGATTGTTTTGGTAAGCATCACCGTCCCACCCTGGTCAACATTTTGAAGATCGTGAATAAATTAATAGAAAAATGGGTCTGTGGTGAACCGTATCATCGGAAAATATTATATCATATCAGCATATAATCATGCCTAGCGATTGAACTTCGCGAGGATTAGTTGACACAAGAACTTAAACGTGATCACCATCTACATCATCCCGAGTGCGCTGAATAGCTGTATGATCATTAGTGAGTGGTTATGCAGTGTTTGCGAAATAGTGAAGAATGTGATTCGAACCACGACGCATAAGATCATGGCCGCGTGCCCACGATGATGTGTCGTTTCTTTACTGAAGCGGAGTGATCGCTACGTTAATGTTCGGTTATACGGCACTGATGCATTTTCTCGACCCTCTTGTGTGGGTTCTACCCTATAATTGTGTGATCGTGTGTGTCTGTTGCAATCACCACACATTAATGTGATAACTTTTAACATTTGGCGTGTTGTAACTTAGGTATACAGAAAATAATCTGTTCGAGTCGCCACAGTCACTTTTCGCATAAAATCGTCCTCAGCGATGGGGCTGACTTCCATCTCAGTGGATTCGCCACTAAGTGAATTGAAAATCCAAAACCCATGAGAAACCCATGAAACCCATCCACAAAGAATCACAGTATGGTGCGGTTCCGCCAACATACGAACTTCTTCGAAAATAACCAATCGAGAAATGACGCAAGTATTTTTGTTACAGAAATTGGTTGGAGTTATGGATCTGGAAGACAAACGCACCGAGGTCTGCCAATTGGAACCATGGCAAACGTTTATCATATATTTTGTTTCTCAAATAATTGTCATTGATCTGTTGATCGCTTAAATTTTTTTTTTATTGAAATAAGATAAAAACTCGTTGTTTTAATCAGTGTTTTAATCGCTTAGGTATTAAAACAACACCCTTTATATCATTACAGCTGTGTAGCAAAAAAAAAAACGTATATTTTATTCGTCAAATTAATATATATTAATTTTGTTAAGTGACTTTTGTGTTATTGTGTTTGTTTTTTTGGATGTTTTGTCCTATATTTTCTTTTATTTTTTATCTTTTCCTTTCCGGTTTTTTTCGATTAAAATAGGAATTGATTACGAAAATGGATTTAAATCTATGTTTCCGAACTTCGTCAGCCGCAATTCATAACAACTCACATGAACAAACGTTTAGGCCTACGGTGCAGATCACCGAGTTCGGAAGCGTCAGGCAATTAAGTCATGAAGATCTTTTTTTTTTCAACTGCATGACATCGACCCTTTTTAAGCATCTAGTCAATGAATTGGGTTAATAAGTCGTTCGTAAAATTGTTTGCATTCCTCCCGAATGATGTTGGACTGCTTATGTTACGGGGATATGTGCAAATATAATTAACATGTCTTTGAAGACTTCATGTAATTAATGTTGAAAAAATTATCAACTAATTTTGTGTTTTTAGTTCACTTAGTCTGATGTCCATCACAATTATTTTCAAGTTCCACAAAAGTCAGAATTTTACACGTCGAATTAATTGCAGCTGCAATGTGCTTATTAGTAATTAGGCGAAAGTTGCTAACATGACAGGCACATCCTTGAATTGCAATCTGTAACAAAAATATGAACTGAAACTTACTCTGGTTGTCTATGGTTTACTCGAAGATTCAATTCTAAAATCCAAACACTATGTAATGGGTTAACGTTGTCCTGGATTTTCAACTAACAAAAAACCAACAAACGATCTACGGCATTATTATAAAGACTATACGCGTGCACACTAGTCAGCGCAAATCGAACTGCTTACCCGATGAGCTACTAGGCATTAGTGTTTCAGAGTATGTGCCTTAATTGCCAGAACTGCTCAGTTTCAAGCCAAAGTTCCATGCAATTTTAAATAAAACACCTCGTACGTGCCTAGGCATACATTAGAAGTAGTGACCACACAAAAGCATGTCACCGTCAAGGAGCCAGAACAATACTGACACCCGCCTTTGTTCTCAAGCCGAAAGGTATATTTATGGTGCAACTTAAGTGAAAATTATAACCGAACATGTCAGGGAAACGCGATATTTGAATGAAACTAATCTATCCGTCCAATAGATGGCTTTCTAGTCTTTGGATTACATGTAATTCAACGTAATTTCTGAACCAAGTGTGTGAACTTAAATTGGATACACTTAGATTCATCTGCTTGACATCTAGAGCGTCTCTGACAATAGATACGATTTGGGGATTTAAGACACAATTTAAGTAAATTGTATGAATTTTCTCTCTCTACCTCTGCCTCCCTTTAATGTGGGTTCCATTTAGGTAGGATAACAGACATTTATGAACGGGTCACAAACGCGAAGGAGTTGACCATGAAACGTGAGTTTAACTCTTGGTACATTAAAAGAGTGCGTACTGTGGAGTTGTCAGTGTAAAAGATTTGTTGCGGATATGTACAATATAAACGCTATAGCTTAGTATTTTTTCGATTTGCACTTTGGAAAGACCTCTCTCAACATTTTTGTAGCAAACTGTGCCATTAGGTGGCTATTTGAAGTCCCAACGTGGTGCAATAGTCATCTAACAGTCGTTTAAGGCTTGTAGCGTTAAGCAAGGATAGTGAAGAAGGTGAATTGAACACACGATGAAACGATTGAAAAGCGAAGCAGTGAAGCATCAGACTACTGACCGTGTTTAGAATTTGATTTCCAAACTCGACTATATTCCACTGTTGTGAATTATTTTTATTTTATCGCTTGGTATACGGTTCTGATGTATTTTTCTTATTCGATTCTTTTCGTTCGGTGTTCTTCACTATTTTTGCTTGTGAATTGTGTGTGTATCTGTTAGAATCGCTACAGGCTACTCGGAAGAATTGTGCTGACCCGATCAGGGAAATGATTAATTATAATGTGGCGTAAGTTTAGTCACGGAGCCGGCAAGGGCGCAGAATTCACTAAACTTCCACGGCTCTATGCAGAAAACTGTTCATCTAAGTCCACAAATAAACGAAAGAAAATGAAGAACACTCTGTTGTCTAGCGATACACTCTTTATTTTTAATTTCCGAATCTATATTTTTTCTTAGAAATGTTGTCTGGATCCACAAAGTTCTCGTGCACTTAATCTAGTTTTATCTCACTGCAGTATAACTTTTATCTAATACTTGGTCACAAACGAAAGCTGGAGATTTCCCATTTGACGGTTCAGATACTTTGCAAAGATATCCGGGGTTTCAGAAACACACTAAAACTGTCTCTGGTCAACTCACTAAACATATTTTTACTTCACGACTTCGACAAGAAAGATACTCCGTGGTGAAATTGACCCGGAGGTAGAATTTATATGTTAAACGAGTGCACACTCTTCGAAAACTCCAATCTGACTAATTTCGACTTAGTAAAATTGGCCCAGCCTCCGGTGATTGCGATGGGTATCAACGCGCGCCATCGCAGAAGAAACAATACTTTCTTCGCCACCTATGACCAATGAAAACCGATTTTCATTCCACTGGAAGGTTCGCTTGAATATCATCCGTAACAATCGGATGTCTTTGGCGAAGGAAAGGAAAAAAGAAAGGGAAAAAGCACACATATGTCACAGGTCAAACATGCCGATCGATGCATGGACCGGGCATATCGCCGCCGTCCGATAAGGATATAATCTATGATTGACGCTAAGTCAATAGAGCCTTTGCCCACGCTGGCTAGGCACAGGGTAAATGGGATAATGAGGCTGGCGGGGCATATCGTCATAAATTATAGGAATCGATTTCCTATTTTGTTGGTCTTATATCAACAAACCTCGAGGAGACGATCGAGGCTACAATGCATGAGTGCATATTATCTTAGGATATGTTTCGATAGCCAGCGTGAGAATTGTGGCTACTCGTTGTTTAGGTAACATATCCTGTCATGATCTTCGGCGCCTTGAAGAAACCCACAATAACATTTGGTAAAAAGTAAATATAAATAATTCTTAATAAGCATTTTTCATTTAATCACACGATTTAAGAAGAACTTCCTTTTTTTTTATTACATTTCTCTCGGGAGAGGCGAACCTATAGCGCCCCGAGATGTCATCGATTAACCGTTGCAGTTCTTTTTGAACAGTGACAGGTTGTAACGCTCCGGAAACACTCGCACGGGGAAGGAATTCCACAGCTTTCCCGCTCTGTAACAGAACGAGTTCTGATACAGAGATCTTCGCGCCGTCGGGAGATGAACCGCCAGTGGTGCGATCGGCCGGACTGTCTAAAAAACCGAATTGCTCGGAACAATACCACGGATCTCTGAAGAACAATACCCATGACAATATCTGTAAAACAGACAGAGGTCAGCTACGCGCCTTCGATGTGATAGCGCCTGCAGTCCTGACGTCAGCGCCGTGCCCCTAACAGGTGTATTGCTCCTCTATGTATGCTCTCAAGTAGGTTTGATTATGCTCACGAGTGGAGCTACAAACATGAGAGCAATATTCGAGCGTCGGTCTAATTTGGGATTTATGCAGAAAAAGTTGAGCCGGAGTAAAATACTTCTTGGCCCTAAAAAGATAACTCCGCTTTTCAGAGGCGGACCCGGCGACACGTGTTTATGCCACGATACATTCCCACAGATCGTGACGCCGATCAATTTCATGTTTTCCCCGGATTCGAGGGCCTGGCCATGCATCATCAGCTGTGGAACCGATGGTCCACTTTTCTTTGCGTTGACTCCAACAAATCATTTATGTGAAGCTAAAAGAAGATTGGAGCCAAAAAAGATTCTTGAGGTACCCCCGGAATTAACAAGATACAGATCCGAAGACTCGCCATGGACAACAACTCGGATCGATCTATCAATCCTGAATGAAGCTGCTGGGGAAGTCCATATGAACGAAGCTTGCTCAGCGAAGCTCCATACCAGACGCGGTCAAAAGCCTTGGAGATATCGAATGCGACCACCCTTGACTCGCCATGCCGCTCAGTGGCAGATGTCCATATATCAGTTATTCGGGTCAAAAGGTCTTCCGTGGACCGCCTGCATGGAATCCGTCTTGGCGATCATTCAGAAGTCCATTGCACTCCAAATACTTAATTAACTCGGCATTGATGACCTTTTCCATCACCTTAGATAACATACACCCTAATGCTATGGTCCAGTAATTTTATGGGAGATACCTTTTCCCCTTCTTTGGGATTGGCCGAACTCGAGCCATCTTCCAGCAGGTAGGAAATGTCCTCCGTGCATGAGATAAGTGAAAGAGCCTGGCAAAAACCGGTGACAGTTCTGGAGCACAGTTCTTAAGGACTACTGCTGGTATTCCGTCCGTGTCAGTTGCCTTATTACAGTCCAGTCCACGTAGAATGCATTGGATACTACGTGGGCGGAACCTCACATCCCCCATCGAAGACGGTACCGGCGCGATCACAGGAGGTACCAAAAGACCGGCATCGAGATTTAAATTTGCGGAAACATTAGCTTTATATTTTGAATTTGTGGCTAACGTCCCGCTGTCGGTCAGCGAAAAGAGGAGGAAGCGAAGTTACTGATAGCTGATAACTCTTATCATTGACCCGAAGGGGCGCGAACCAGTTGGGCACTCAAGGAGTTTATTGGCCACTCTGTCGTTGTAAGCCTTCTTCGCGATATCACCTGGTTGCACACGTTTCTAATTCGAACAAACCTCGTTCTGTTAACATTGACGGAATTCGAGCGCCATTGTTTAAAAGCTCTACTAGCCGCTGTAATTTGCTCGCAATTTTTATCAAACCAAGGTTTAGCAGATGAATCTTGTTTGGTGGAATGCAGACTGTAAATCTCCACCCCGAGAAGAATAATCTCCGTGACCGACTCCGCGCATGTGTTCACATCGGAGTCTCCAAAGCACACCTCCGACCACCTCCAATCTCGCAAATCGCCCCAGTTACCAGCCCCATACCTCCATAGATGGCGAACCTGCTTAGGTCGGTTATTCGTTTGAAATGTAAGTGGTTGCGCAACTGATATTAGGTAGTGATCTGAGATCCCCAGTGGCGCAGTCGTTTTCACGGTATAAATGCCCGGCTCGGATGTTACTAACAGGTCCAGGGTGTGTGGGGTTTTAGGTGTGAGCGGGCCGGCACGGGCGCTGATTACTCCTATTCCCCAACAATCGAAAGTTCCACCGAACGTTATTCACCAAAAGGGGCCAAGCATAAATTAAAACTCACTGGAAGCTTTTATTGTTAAGCGTCTTTTTATTTTTATTATTGTCACTATATTTACAAAGCGATTCATCCTAGTATGGAGGAGCAGGTTAGCTTAATTAAATTGGGAAAAGCGCACTGAAACATAGACTAACTAGGCTCAAAACTTAATAATATATTGCACAATAGAATCCTGTTCATTTAAAATTAGGTTGCCCACGCTTGGGGACTTACTATGTATAATGTTGCTTTTATTTAACTTTGTTTGGGCCGAAAATCGAGTCTTAACTTAACGCAAAACAAAACAAGGGAGCAAAATCAAATTCAGCGGCTCAGCACGACTCCTCGATATGTGTCCGCCCCGGTGGCGGTTGCATCTCCACTTAATGTGCGCGCATTGGTAGTTGAATGACGACTGATCGGTTGGAGGCAAGAAAAAGTTCATTGCGTCGTGGCAGTGGAGTCATAGCTAAAATAACCTCACTGCCACTTACTCGGAACTTGGAAGGGAATGCTATGTTTGCATAAGGAATTCAGTTCCAGCGAATCCTCGCCGTATAAGCTGAGTTGGATTATTTGGTTGTGCATACCGGAAATTGGTTTCGGCAGCATAGCCGAGTGTTATCAAGGGTCTTGATCGTTGTGATTGTTTCGTGGAAAATTAGCTGTCGCTTAGTTGCAAGCGAGAAGTGTAGTTTAAGGATATAATTTAGATCAGATATTAACCAATTTCGGGGAAATGTATGCGGCTCGGTATAGTTGGTGGTGATGGTTAATGTTCCATTGTAGGTTTGAATATGCGTTTTATTACAGGATATGAATTTCGGGGAAATTTAGATTGCTTGGTCGCAAGGAAGGAATATAACTTAAGTAAATAACTGGGAAAATGTATGCGGAAATATTTTGGGAAAATGTATGTGGGGTGATGTAATTGAGGGAGGTGATTAATATTCCGTTGTAAATTGGAATATGCATTTATTTCAGCTTGGGAAATGGGGTCCTGGTAAGCTGGGGGATGTATGCAATTGCGGATTAGGTACGGCTGCTGTCGCATATTGGGATGGGTGCGCTTGCAGGTTTTGCATGGTTGCGAATGTGTGTATTGCAGGTTTTGAATGGGGAGTTGGGTTGAGGTGACGTGTGAAGTTCTGTTTACTGTGGGAAAGTGTATGCTGTGTGTACAGATCACGTCGTAGTCACCAATTATAGCGTTTGATATAATAGTGAAGAAGAACGTGTGATTCGAACTGACGCCATTACAGTTTGAATCACCAAAAATTGAACCTAAGCGTTACCCATCAGGCTACTGGCCGATTTTTTAATTAGATTTTAAAACTCGACTATACTCCACTGATGTAAATTGTTTTGTTATCGCTAAGGTATACGGCTCTGATGTATTTCTTATTCGATTTTTTGTTCGGTGCTCTTCACTATTTTGCTTGTGAATTGTGCGTGTATCTGTTAGAATCGCCACACTACTCCCTCCTCAGTAACTTCGTTACGACCAGAGACGTATGCGAACGACGGAGCGAACGAGAGAACGTCGGAGCCTGCGCTCTATGCGGAAGTCGTAATCGTGTGTGAAGTTCTGTTTACTATGGGAAAGTGTATGCTGTGTGTACAGATCACGCCGTAGTCACCAATTATAGCGTTTGAAATAATAGTGAAGAAGAACATGTGATTCAAACTGACGCTATGACAGCTTGAATCACCAAAAATTGAACCTAAGCGTTACCCCACCAGGCTACTGGCCGATTTTTGAATTTGATTTTAAAACTCGACTATACTCCACTGATGTGAATTGTTATGGCTCGGATGTATTTTCTTATTCGATTTTTCGTTCGGTGCTCTTTACTATTTTGCTTGTGAATTGTGTGTGTATCTGTTAGAGTCGCTACAAACCAACCAGCCGGAGTTTTGTACGTAAAAATCGTCAACATGACGACATCTCAGAAGCTGGGTGGTTGATTTGTATCCAATCGACGATATGTGAAACATGTTCGAAAAGTGTCGCTGGTCGATCGTCATTTGGGAAGTAGTAAAGACAACAAAAAAATGTGACAGAATTCTTCAGCGTGATTTTCATCTACACGATGTCCAAGTGTGGAGCAAGTTGTCCGGAAAAACAAATTATTATGGATAATTTAACAAGTCGCGGATAAGGACCGGATACCGGTGGAGAGACTAGCTAAATAAGGTCAAGACCGGGTCCCGGTAGTAGTGCCGATGATGATGATGTCCAAGTTATTGGACAAGCCAGATCATATCGCGTGAAGCCGCAGACTCAACCCTTGAGACGAAATTTCTAACGTGAGTCGTATGCAGAGCAATGAAGATATGTTGGGTCAGATGACGGATCGACCTGGATCTCAGTTAGGGCTACGATATCAGGTTTCGTTGTTTGCAAATATTGGTGGTTCGACGTTTACATTCGTATTGGTCAAACAAGTGCCTCTAATGTTACAAAATGCCGTTCGTACTTGAATGTGTTTCTCGAGCAAACCCAATTACTCGATGATGAAATGCTTAAAGTTCGGTTATTTATCAAAATATTTGCGTGATGCTTCTCCTAACATGGCCCTTTGGCGAATTGTTTTTTGTTCCTTAAGTCGACTGTTAATTTCTGCGGTGTTTCGCCGAACACCGTCCGCTATAAAAGAAATTAAACTAACTGGAACACGGAGACAATCACACAAATGAAACTCTGCGAAATGTTTTGTTTTCAATTTTGTTTTATTTTTGAATTACTTGTTGTAAAGATTTAAGGATCTAATACACACATTTTTAATGCTTTGTTTTCACAACGAGTTTACAGAATCGAAACGAATATATATTTTCTTTTAAAATACGAATCTCACACATCACGTTACTACTCGACACGGTTGAAGTCGACTTTTTGTTTTTCGAATCGCGGATACCTCCTCCGTGGGGTTCTCTAACCAGACTCTCGATTTCGACTAATCTTCCTTTTCTAATTCTCATCTCAGTTTCCATTCCCCTCTTCTTATCTGATTTTCTTTCGGAGGATCGGGCGTACCGCCACTTATTACTCAATCCTTTCATGGGGTTTGTTTGCGTTACCCATCTGGCTTAAGACAACAAGAGTTTTCGTGCGCTTTAGATGGGTAATAAAGGAACCGTGGAAATTGGGCGTTGGTTTCTAGATGCATTTCCAAGTCATAAAATATCTGGCATGAGAAGATATGCGTTTGGATGTTTATGATTGCAAGAATTGCGTGCCGACGGGTCGAATCCCCGTGCCTTTGTTTACACACGTGCGCTTCCTGGTTTTTGGATCTTGCAAGGAATTTAGAGGTGCTAATTGCTATTAGCGTACATGAGGAGATATGCGTTATTCTGTTTGCTTTTAGAGAATTAATTTAAGTTGGACGAAATTGCGTAAATGGATTTGAATCGAATGGATGAATTGAATTCAAAATTTTCAAATTTTGAACGTATAGTTCGATTGGGTTTGACCATTGAATTCAATGTCGTGTTGGGGATATGAATGTTACCTTATGTTTCAGGCGGAAAGAATGACTTTTGAGGATACGCGTCTGTGGGCACGTGTAATCTGGATATAGGTGAGTATGTTCCTTGGTGGAACGACGATATTTCAACCTATAGTCGATTGTGCGGTTCGTAGAACCGTCACAGTCCCCCCCGGAGATATGGATAGAACAATAGTTTTCCTCCGAAATTCTTTATCTCAAAAGAACCATCATGGCTTATCTCCACTTCGGTCCGGGCTATCAGCCATACGTCCGGAACATACTCGAAAATTTTTCCCGACGATATCCCGGAATGTACAGCGTGGTGGGGTGGTAGTTACCACCTAAATTAACCTTTTTTTAGACTTCTCTCGGGAGAGGCGAACCTATATCGCAGAGTGGGAGCCCCGAGATGCCACCATATAGCTGTTGCAGTTCTTTTTGAATAGTTGCAGGTTGTAACGCTCCGGGAACACTCGCGTGGGAAGGGGTTCCACGACTTCCCCGCGCTGTAACTGAACGAGTTCTAATGCAGGGATGTTCTCTCGATCCGGTCCATCAGCCAAGCTCCGAAAGATACCCAGAGATTTCTCCCGACCATTTGTCGGAGCCTATAGCTTGATGGGGTGGTACTTCACCGCGCTCGAATATTGCTCTCATGTTTGGAGCTCGGCTCCTAAACATACCCTCGACCTACTTGAGAGCATACAGAGACGAGCGATCCGCCTGATCGGGGACTCGGCGCTGACGTCGGGACTACAGTCGCTATCACATCGAAGGCGCGTAGCCGACCTCTGTCTGTTTTACAGATATTATCACGGGTGCTGTTCTTCGGAGATTCGTGGTATTGTTCCACGCAATTCGGTTTATATGCGCTCCACAAGACAATCCGACGGATCGCACCCGTTTTGTCGTTCATCTCCCGACGGCGCGAACATCCCTACATCAGAACTCGTTCCGCTACAGAGCGGGGAAGCTGTGGAACTCCCTTCCCACCCGAGTGTTCCCGGAACGTTACAACCTGCAACTGTTCAAAAAGAACTGCAACAGTTATTTGATGGCATCTCGGGGCGCCCACTCGGCGCTATAGGTTCGCCTCTCCCGAGAGAAGTCTAATAAAAAAAAAAAAAAAAAAAAAAAAAAAAAAAAAAAAAACAGGGGGTTGGGACCCCACCTACCACTCAGTCTTTAAATGCCTCTCAGACAAGCCGGCCTAGCTCTGAGTATATTCTAACGTCCTACCTACAAGGCGGTCAAGGATCGAATAAAGAAAATATTTCCCAAAAACCTATTCCCAAATAATAATTTGTGTGAGCGCGTCAGGTATCGACAAGTGACAAAACACATTGTAGGTAATGAAAACTAAACATTCATTTATCAACTTAAGTATATGGTGATTAAGGCCGAAATGTCTTTATGGCGGTTTTCCAACAGTAGGAACACGCGGTATGGCATTAGGACATACTCATCGTTACGACAGGTTACAGTTTTAGGCCACTATAAGTCCGAATATTCGTCAACAACCTTGAAGTCAGAAGAATTCACCATTTTCAGAAATGCTCCATCTTCCTTTTCGTCAAGTTTTGGAATATATTGTAGCAATTATAGGCAACTACCGCAATGTAGGCGTCTGTTGTCATCACAATATTTACTTCAGTTAAGTATAACTACGAGTTTATAGAAGAAAACCAGATGAAATATTTACACTTTTAGATTAAATATTAATTCTACGATATAGTTACTATATGATCATTACAGATCAACAATTGGAACGCGTACTACAAAAAACCAACAAGGAGTTTTAATATTAACAACTTAAGATGGAAAAAGCTAAAGTCTGTTATTGTAGTTTTGATTTGGAGGTTTCAGCTGGTAGAAATGAAATGAGAAGTTGATGAAATTATCTATCAGTTCTTCACTGAGATAGACTAGCTAGTCAATCACGTACTAACTTCTGGTCCTATTCAGAATCGCAAGGAAATTGGAGGAACTTGTGCAAATATATTTACACAGAATCCAATGAAAAGTTTGTGTAGAAATTTGCTCGACAAACCCAGCAGACTCAGGCAGAGGGGTACATTCAGTAAATCCCCAGACTCAGGCAGAGGGGTACATTGCCGACATTGTTTTTCAACTTACTATTAACACATCACAGGTCTGGTACTCTGGAAATAACCTTCATTGGATTAGAACAAACACTCGTAGAGCCTATGGCCCAAAAGAAGTGTGTATTGACAATAAGCGTGAAAAAACCAGAACATATATAAATAAACACTTAACGGAATGGGGGGAAATGTAAATATAACTTGAGAAAATATTTGTAGAGCAATTTACGCATCTGGGGACGGTACGGTAACCAGGTGTAACTAAATAACGTCTTAAAAGCATGTGTTTCCATTACATGAATAATATGCTAAAATCGAGATCGCTACTGGGTTAATTAATACTTGAGAGATACAACTTGATTAGCTTACAATCAGAGATACAACACAGTTGTAGAAGACCGAAGATTACACGTCTCCTTATATAAGTGTAGAACACGACTATACATCATAATACAAACGAATTACACATCGTTCAGTAAATCCCCAGACTTTAATGGAAAGCTTGTATAATGTTTAGGAAGACCCAAATTTTCCTACTAAGACTCATCAAATTTCCTAACAACGGGACCATAACATACTGTGTTATATTGATTCAAATGATACTGCTTTTAGAATACTGAGAACAGTAAAAAAAAAAAAAAGATATGTATGTGATAAAACATAATTTTTTAACCACTTACAACTATGTGCATCCGTCATAGAAAAATGCTACATCCGTCATAGAAAAATGCCAGGATTGCCTCGTATTCCATCGAATCGCAAAAATCAACACAATCTCGGCCGAAGATATTTAATGGTTTGCTGATGAACGGAAAAATGTTTATATATTATACGAGGGTAGGTCAATAAGTCCTTAGAAAATCTAAGAGATGGCGCTCATAGCATCGCTAATGGTTTGTTTTTAGTAAGCCTCATTCCCCACTAGGTATATGTCAAACACAATATATAAATACCTAGTAGGTATCTGATAAATTGGACATGAACAAAATATATGCGAGATGGGTGCCGCATTTGCCATCAGCTGAGAACAAACGCAACCGCTTGGTATCTTCTCAGGCTCTTTTGGAGCACATGCGTCGCAACCCAGACGAGTTTCTGCGCAGATTAGAAACTCTAGATGAAACATAGATACACCACTACATTCCCGAGACGAAAGAACTGTCAAAACAGTGCATTGTCAAAAGTTATGGGTTCCAAAGAAGGCAAACAATTTGAAATCAGCTGGAAAGATTATGGCTACTGTGGTTTTTGTTTTTTGTTTCATTGACTATTTGGAAAAGGGAGAGACGATAACCGGAATGTATTATGCGTAATTATTAGGTCAGCTTAATGAGAAAATAAAAGAAAATCGTACTCATTTGATGGAGGATCATTGAGAAAAGTCGTCTTTCTCCAGGGTAATGCACGAGTCCATACGTGTGGACTTTTAATCGCAAAAATTGAGGAATTGAAATTTGAATTGATACACCACTTCTTTTTATTTTCAAATTAAAAAAAAAAACGGTTCAGGTGACAACAGTTCACCCACTTTGCACACCACACACACACACTTTATGGGAATTGATACACACTTTGTTTTTTGATAATTAACTAATGACTTTAATGTTATATTGTCTTTTTATCCATGGGCACTGTGGGGAGGAAAAGTATAGTGCCGGACACGGGCACACGGTTCACTTCACTCCCCGTCCTCACCGAAACAAAGTTCCACCAGTTAACAAATTGAAAAATTGTCACACACAAGAAGTAAAACTCCGCCACAAGACAGTTAAATGACATTTATAAATTGTTTATTGTTTGTCTTTTACATTTTTGTATGATTTATTCGTTTTCACAAAAAAACTATTGAACACTTTCGTATGAACTTAATGTTATTGTTTTATCAATGAGACTATTGCATACCGATTCTTTTGAAATTTATATGTTTTCGATAATAAACAATTTGGGATCAATAAATTTACGTTATTTCATAGATTCACGGATAAATTTACGTGGAAAAAAAAATAAACTAAAACTTCCTAGAGTTGAAAAATAAAACACACACGACTCCGGGTATATATTCGCGTGTTACTGTTTACGCTTCTCCGCTGGTGGCGCGGAGAGCGGGAGTTTCACCGTGCGACCAGCGTGGTCGGAGGATGGAATAAGACTCAAACGATATCCTCACCAATAAGGATATCGTTTTTTACCTACCACCAGGGAAACGTAAAGTCTCTCCTGGTGGTATAGGAAACCAGATCTTGTAATACAGGTCATGGTGGTATGTGTGGGATCGTTGAGATCAATGCTATTCACACGTGCAGTGGAACAGCGAAACAGGCAGGCGGCAAGGACAAAAGAAAAGGCGACCAAATGGTTCGCTCTTTAATGAGGGTCATGTTTATACGATGCCTCGTCGCTATTTTCGACGTTAGGAGAAAAAGGTGCTAAAAGCAAATTGGATGTTTATGGCATCTCTGGCTGCAATAGAAACCGGGTTCATATTTGCATTAGGAAATGCTGGAGAATTTGGTTTCAGCGTCTATTGCGCTAATTATATGCAGCTGCTTGGGTTGTTTGTTGGTAAGACAAACAAAAAAGGTTGCCAGGCAATGTGTATGTATGGTATATGACGCGGCTGGGAAAATAGACGGCGCGATATTTATGGTCCCTGTCATGACGGTTACATTGATTGCAATCCGAATTATTTTGTTTACAGGAATTTGTCTGGTGCCGAATTGGTTCAGAATACCAAATAAGAAAACAAAGAAATCTTATGAAAAATTGTATGCGAAGGGATGCATGAAGATAAGTTTTCTCTATAGGGATTTTAGGGTTATAATAATTGGGTCTGTTTGATGCGTGAAGCATCTAAGATGCTAATGCGAATTGCATTAGCGAAAGCTGGTGCAGACCCGGGTTATGGTTATGGGGGTTTTTTCGGGAAGGCGAGCCGTGGGATCTGGCGGAATCGCCACAGCACAAGTTGAACTTATTCATTTCTAAACAAGATTTGAACTTTTTAATTATGTACGTAGGCAAAATTTTAACTTATTAGTTTCTGCTATATATAATTGTCACTTAAACACTTGAACACCTTTGTACACTATATCACCTCTAACAACTCACACACTTCTGTGCACGCGAACTCACTCCATTCTCGCTGACCGTCCCGGTCACTTTTCAGAAACCAACTCTGTCTCACCGTCTCGGCCAACATCTCGAAAATCCTGCGGCTCAATTTTTTGCTTTCATTTTTATTTTTTCATTGGATGGAAATCTTTTGCTTCCGCGTGCAGATAAAAGGATATCATCTTTTCTCCGCCTGCTGTTTTCCTTATCGATACAGCGGAAACATCAAATAGAGAATTGTGCTAATGTACATTTATGATTCTCTATGTTGTTTATTTCAGCGGAATGGGCAAGGATCTTTTCTGTGGGAAATCGATAGGGAACACAAAGAAAAAAATCAATAGCGCCTAAGCGGACGTGCAGTTCATTTTATTGCCTGTTGTTTTGTTTTAACTCGGTTTGGTTAAAACGGAAACCGACGCTGGTGGTGTTAATGGTTTTAGGTAACAATTTTTCTAAGGGCTCATAAACTTGCTGACGTGCATTTTATGATTCTCAACGATTTCGTTTGAAGAAAGGCATCTGGTCCGCACATTTGGCTCTTTGGGGATTTTTGTGATGAACGAAACGTTCGATTATCCTGTCTAAGTTTTTTAATGTGAGCAAATTGGGCGTTTAGTCCAGTTTGTTTTAAATTGAATTGATTAGCGCAAATTGAACGTTTAGTTCGATTTGTTTGGTATCAATTTATGTGGGACCATTTGCTGTATGGGATAATGCTCTGGCTTGGGTAGTGTCTCATCCTTTAAGTGGATGTTTTTGGCGTGTATCAAAGACGTAATCAAACAAACAGCCCAAAAGGTATTGGAATTTAAGAAAACAACTAAGTCCAAATCTTGGCTTGACCATGAGCGGTGGGCGAAGATCGAACAACGCAAACGCCTCAAATTGATCCAATGCAGAAAGTTACGCGACAATTCGGAAAGAAACAACTAGACTATTCAAACGCAAAAAACGCGAATGGGAGAAGACTCGGATCGAAAAAATCAAAGAAAATACCAGAGCAAAGAACAGCAGAGGTATGTATACCGGCATAAATTCAATTAGAAATGGCTACCGAGGGAGAGCCAAAATAATTTCAGACACAAACGGTTGTCGGTCACAGAAACAAACAATATCGTGACAAGATGGAAGCAGTAGTTTGAAAACCTGCTCAATGTGCGCACCCATCAACCACAAATAAACGCACCAGACATACATACAACCGAGCATCGGATTCCGAAGCCCTCTTTCAACGAAGTTGTAGAGGCAATAAATCAATTCAAAAACAACAAGGCCCCCGGAATCGACTGCATACCGGTAGAGCTTATAAAGCATGGTGCAGAGACAACCGCTCGAAAGATCCATCAACTGATCAATATGGCATACGGAAGTCACTCCGGAAGAATGGAAAACCTCAATAGTTATCCCCATTTTCAACAAAAAGCGACACATCTGAATGCGAAAACTACAGGGGAATATCATTGCTCCCAACCACCTACAAAATACTAACAACTGTGAGAATCACACCGTAAACGGAAGAAATACTGGGAGATTACTAGTGCGGACTCCGTAGGAACCGGTCAGCGAGCGACCAAATGTTCACAGTGAGGCAACTGCTGGAAAAGATGTGGGAATACGGAGAGACGGTTCACCAACTGTTCGTTGACTTCAAAAAAGCCTACGACTCAGTCGCAAGGCAAAGACTTTACCATATTGTAGTTGAGCTGGGAATCCCGAAGAAATATGCCGCCCCCATTCAAATCTGTATGAACGAAAACAGGGGGTAAGTTAGAATAGAAAACCACCGCCCATAACCATTTAAAATCAGGGACGGACTAAAACAGGGCGATGGCCTCTCACCATGTCTTTTTAACTTTGTGCTCGAGTATGTAATCAGAAAGGTACAAGACGACAACATGGCCGGATCATCCTGAACGGGGTCACACAAGTGCTCGCATATGCGCATGACATCGCTGTTTTAGGCGATAATCTAGAAACTGTAAGTAAAAACAGTGAACTTATCATGCAAGCGGCAGAAGAGGTGGGCTTCCAAATAAGTGAAAACAAAATTAAATACATGTTTTCGGCGAGAGCAAGTGGACCTCAGGGAACACATATAAACGTCAGGGACAAGATATTTGAAAAAGTTAAAGAATTTAAATACCTGGGGACAATACTGACGACCAGTAACGAAATGTCGAAGGAAATTAACAAAAAACTACACTCCGGCAACGCTAGTTGGCGTTCAGTCAGTAAACTGCTGAAATGCAAACTGCTATCACGTAATATAAAGCTCCATGTCTATAGAACTATAGCAATGCCGATTGTTCTATACGGATGCAAAAAAATGGGCTCTCACAAAACGGGAATAAAACAAATTTTAAGGGGTATCTTTAGAGGTAAATATGACGAGGAGGGAAGAGAATGGGGGAACTCCACAACCACGAATTGGAAGAGCTATACCTACAATAGTGAGAGTAATCAAGTCGCGAAGAGTAAGATGGGCTGGACATGTGGAGGGAATGGGCAACGATAGGGCCGTGCGTGGAATTCTTAACGGTAGACCAAGGAGAAAGAGACCGGCAGGACGTACGCGGCGGATATGGAGGAACAATGTTAGGTTTGACCTTGAGCAGATCGGATCAGATGGTCAAGCGTGGAAGGAGAGCGCACACGACCGGGCACGATGGCGCAGCCGAGTTGGCGAGGTCATGAACATCTGGATTCCTACAGGCCAATAAATAGTAGTAGCAGTTTGGCGGATTTTGGTCTTGTTGTCGAAAGAAGTGTTCCGCAGAACACTGTCCAATACTTACACGGAGCGAATATTGTTCACCAACAAAACACGGAGAGAATACAGCACAAAAATGAAACTCGTAGAGCAAGTGTTTTATAATTTGTTTTTATTGACACAACAATTTTATTTTAAGACGCTCTTTTATTTCGGGTCCGTTAATTTGATTATTACAATACCCACTTACGTCTACGACACACAAATGTTAATGTTTGGTTCATTTTCATAAGGACACACAAATGCTACTATTTCGGATAGACGTTAATTTCTCGTTTTAATTCGTCGCGCGGACTGACCTCCTCGTTGGGGTTCTCCGTGACGACTGTATATCGCGAATCTTTTGCGTTTATCGCTTTAGGTAGACTGCTAATTGATGACTGACTATCGCGACGGTTGCATTGCGCGGATCCTGTATCTCGAATGTTCTCTCTGATTGATCTTAGCACGTGTGCTAATAGATCTATTGTTTCATGCAGCGAAGGTCATGTCAAAACGTAATTGAGAAAAGAGGAAGGAGCAAAGGCGCATCATAGGATCATTGTGTAGCTGCTTAATAGCCTGCAACGCAATTAGGACACTGGTGCTATAAGGGATTTCGGTATACAATGGTAATTGTGTCCCGTATCATAGCTGGCGGACAGGCTCGGATTATATTTGCACGTTTGCAGGTAACGCTGGCTAACAGGGGTGCCGATCAGGTTTTCGAATTCACGATGCATGTATGATGTATAGAATTATTTTCAGGAGTTTAGGACGATGCGTTAAATGTCCTTGGTAAAGCAATGTTTGCCAGTTTGTTGTGTCCTTCGATCGCCGTGCAGGCACAGGACGATTGGTCGGACTTGTGACCTGTGGCAGTTTCGCCAAACCCCACGGCCCACTTACCTAAAAAACCCCCCATATCGGCAACCCAACTCCCATTGTCCCCCGCCAAGGCAATCGCATGGGCACCTGAAAATATTTCCTTTTCCAAGGACAATTAATGCATACAAGCATTACCTAAAATTCCTAAAAAGAAGTTTTCCTACATGGGCATTCACACATTATCAATGCATCTCTGAATTAGCGACCCAAAAACCGAAGTATAGTTCGATCTTGCCGTCGCCATAGATGCCATGCATAATTGACACAGATGGTATACACAACCGTCATTGTGTATCCATCTAAATTACTTTCCGAAGACTTGCAACTATTGATTCAGTTGCAAGCGCTTCTCGCGGAAATATTTCTTTGTTTGAAGCTTCAAACAATCGCCGACGTCATGCTTTGCCGTCGGATTGGATTTTTATAGCATAAACATATGCAAACAAAAGAATCCGATTCTTCCAGTCGGCAGAGAGACGATATACAATCTCTATCGTATAATTTATAGCAATCCCTTTTAGCATCTAATGAGTGGCTGCTATTTAGACAGCTGACCCTTATTACCGAAAGATGCCTGAGGTCGTTTCCCCTTTATTCCTTTTCCCTCGTCGTAGGTTCACATACACCACCGCGTCCCAGAGATCGCCTTCCATTGGTCACTGGTCAAAGGAAATTTCATTTCCTTTTCACCACACACCACAAATTCACCCCAAACGAAAGTGGAATCTTTGAGTCCATTTCCATCCGCCGACCGCCGAGCTCGTGTCTCTCCCGTTTCCCATTTCGCGCACGGGGACGTAGATATTCTGAGTCGCGTAGAGTGATCGGGCTATTAAATCAAAAGTAATTTTGTTATATCAGTAGTGTACACTGTCGTATATTTCCTTTTTTGTGCATCCGTTCGTCGTCTGTTTAATTTTATCTGTAAACTGTAACCTAATTAAGTGTAGGCCGATTTGTTTTAAATAAAAAGAACCTCTCCAGAATAAATAAAAGTGTGTTTTACGTATTTACTTCTGGTGGACAGTGTGTTTAACTTTTCCTCCTTGTGGACGGTATGTGGTGAAGTTCGAGCACCATCGGTGGACTGTGTTTTCCCCTTACTCTCGGTTGTGGACAAACGTGGCGGCGTTTCGTCCTTTTCCTTCGGCGTTTTACTTGGTGGAACTTTAGTGGAAGTTGTGGGGACGGAGTAGAACTCTGCGCCCATGTCGGTGCCACGACTTCATTCCCCACAGACCCACGTGTCTGTGAGCACGTGGGGTTGTTGCCTCCCAGATGTATGTTACCTTCGTTCCAGGTGTGGTGGAGGACTTTTGAGGGTACGTGTCTGTGGGCACGTGTAATTTACCTATAGGTGAGTGTGTTCCTTGGTGGAACGACGACATCTCGACCAATAGTGGATTGTGTGGTTCGTAGAACCGCCACAGTAGCAGTATATATGACTGTTTGTATCTCGGCTGATTTATACAATGTTCGGATATTCCATGTGCCGACGGGTATATCCGGTTCCTTCGGTTTTTCCTACTCTTTTTCTTTTTGTCGAGCCGGTGTTTTCTTGATGAATTCTTCCCTTATGGCAGTGTCGGCTCATCACACCCACGCCTAGCGGGTTTTTTGTGTTTATTCATTTTTGTTCAAATATTCCGCTATATCAGAGCCCCGTTTCGATGGGAATGTCTACTTATTGCTCTGATTCGACCCGGCGTCATAGAGGCGTCGTTATTATACAGCCGGTATACCTCTGGCTGCAAACCATCCAATGAGCCCGCTGACGCGTAGCACCTTAGATTAGGGGGTAGCAGATATTTGTATGTCACTGCTTGCTAGTCTGTCTGAGAAGGGTGACTCTACCCATGCATTTGTTTTTTATAATTTCTTTTATTTGTCTTCTCTCAGGAAAAGCGAACCTATAGTGCTGAGTCAACGCCCCTGACATGCTATTTTTTATCTCAACCGGGTTCATCAGCCAAGTAAAATCCGAAAATGCTCCAGGAAATCTCCCAACCATTTCACGAAGCCTATAGCTTATGGCGCAAGGCTAATAACCGGAAAAACAAATTATTATGGAAAATTTAACAAGGCTCGGGACTTGCTAAATAAGGCCAAGACCGGATCCTGGTTGTTGTGCCGATGATAATGATAGCTTAATGGGGTGGTATTTCACCGGGCGGCTAGGCTTTGGGACCCTACCTACAGTAATGTATAATGCCGGACTGCACAATAGCAAGAGTCGTAAGTTGAACATACGTTTGCACAATTAAATGCAAGACAGGACCCCCTTTCCAACTCAGCTATCGAGACTTAATCATCGTTATTTAAGCCCCCGCACCTCGTCAAGGTTTCTATCACGCAGGGGATGAACAATGACAATCATTCGACTTATTTTCCACCTCCTTAAATGCAGAACTCCTTAGCCCTTCTAGATAATATAAAAAGGATGCACTGCCGGCGCCGTTTCAACCAATGTGAGGATATTAATAGCATCTTTTAAGCTGAAGTTAATATTTAAAAAATCTAAGCGTTTTATTCCTATAAAACTCCGAGATCGCCTCAGGTTTACATTCCACAGAAGTCTATTTTTATCCCTTTTACACTGAAGGAATTTTCTGTAATTGCATTGCTTTTATTCTGCGAGTCAAATTCACTGATCTTATGAACCACAGGGTCTTAATCACATTTATTAATCCATGAACTCCGCACCTAAGCCCTTGGAGTAATATTATGACGATATGATACAGTGCTAGAGACTACATTCAGTATAATGATCTATTTAAGAATACCACTATGTGAATAATATCGAAGAAAATCTCTTACGTTCCACAGAGATCCACTTGTATGTTGTTAACAGTTTGTGCCAAAGTAATTGCATCCCATTTGTTTTAAATGATATTCGTTCATATAATAATAATTATCCGTAACGAATCGCTTAAAATTTCAGTACAATGACAGGAGACAATTTGTGGTCATAGTGTAGGCTGTTTAATGACCAGTACTTATAGTTGAGGACTAAAAATAAATGTCTTTATTCAAAAACGGCCCACTAACTAGGCATTGTATCATTTTCCCTTGTGTGAAAAACTTTAGGTGCTCGTCCTAGCATCCCAACCTCCACATTGACTGCTCGTCCTCGTCAGCCGCCGTTGTTCGTTGTTCTTTTCTGGTGTAGTAGCCATTGGCATCGACATCATAACCCGGGCAAGCGAATGAACATCACAAGTACGCATACTCTTATAAGTTCGAACTACCCACCTATAGCTTGGTCACAGAATTGTCGTTTGCACTCTGTTAGCCGTTTCAATTTACTCGCTCTTTTCCATTTGGGTGTCCATGTTATTTTTCTGTCGAAGTTGTTTTGTTTTCCTTCTCTGTTGTTGTTTGTTTTGTTTTTTAATCTACTACCTACACGTCTACGCACAAAGCGAGATCACAGACCTTATGACCTATGTTCCCTGGCGTTTCGACATTCGTAGAGATCAACAAAAAAGTGGGAAATTCTAAAAATACTCTCACCGCATACAGCTCCATCCAGCTACAATACGAGTACATATTATATATCTAGAAAAGTATCTCAGCTATTCGCTATGTACGTACTGATACACATAGTACAATGTGGACGCTTTGGGGCTTCACTGACTACTTTGCAGTGGGCTACATACAGCACGACTCATATACCAAAGTGTAGACATCCTATGACATGTCGGGATGGGACAAATTTTTACAAAAATTTCGCAAAGAAAAAAAAAAGCAAGATTCTGAACCGAGGAAAAAAATAAAACTTAGTCGGCACAACGTCGAAATACTTTTCGTTCAAAAATAAACATTTGCTTTCGATTGCTGTGTTTTGAGTTTATCAAAAAAGGAAAACGCCTTCAGTAAACAAGACCAAGAAGAAGTAGGGAGCAAAAAAAAACAATTAAGTCGATACTTGGCGTTCTGCGACCCTGTCGCCAGAATCTATCCAAACAATGGTGGGCAGTTCATTCGGTCAAGGGAACAAAATTATCAGACGTCAGTTCAGAAACGTTCATTTCAGTTTTGAACCCACAGCCCAGCCGAATGAGTATTTTTGCGCAATCTTATCAATTAGATTGGTATTGTTTATTTTTAGGCGTTTTATTTATTTACTCAGGCTGTGCGTTGAGGTTCTTGTCCCCCCTACGAATCGATGTTTATACCACCTCAATAACGAACGAAACTATAATTTGATCGGCTATTGTTGGGATGCAAACTGCTAAGAGACTAGATATCGCTCGCATCGACACTTTATCTGATGACAAAGACCGCCCAAGAGGTCAAATTATATAGCGAACTAAAGGCAAAAGTTGAAGTACAGTGGAATTTATCATGTCATTATTTCACGTTGATTCTTTCCTCAATCCGATAATTATGATGTAAGCCGGAACACGGCGTTACATTGCCTCAGTTTGCCAGTCACATAAGAAAAATTGGTTGGAGTATATTAAGAATTTAGAATGTAAAGGGGCAGGGATGTGAGATACATTTACTTTCAGTTTCGAATTGAGGCACATGGAGCTCTTTTTAATTAACGTTTTTATCGATTTAGAATCCTTCGTAAATAAAATACGTAAATTCCATCGTAAATAAAATACGGTGTGTAATTTAGTAATAAATGTCCTTAATCTAATTTACCAGCTCTTTGCGAGGTTTATAAATTTCACTACAACCGGGATCGCGTCTTGGCCTTATTTAGCAAGTCCCGAGGCTTGTTAAATTTTCCATAATAATTTGTTTTTCCGGGCAAGGTTATTAGCTTTTCGCCAATTATAAATTAAATAGTAACTATTAATTTTTTGTCAATCCTTTCCACTTACAATATGACTGCATTTTATAGAATATTACTAAAAATTACTTAATAATTTTGAAAATGAATTACTTATTATCGTTTTCTTTGGGTTCTGGACTTTTAGGAGGGTGTTCTGAAAAGTTTCCGACCTAACAAGGATACACGACATTTCTTCTTAATATTTATTTTTATTTTTCTACATAGTCTCCTTGTAATTCTACACAGTTCTCCCAGCAATGCTCCCATCTCTCTAACTCGTCCAAATACACCTCGGCGTTTTTCTCTGCAAAATAACTGTTCACGAAGGTGATCGCCTCCTCATTTAACGAAAATCTCTGTCCTGCGAGCACAATTTTTAGATTAGGGAACAAATATAAGTCGCTTGGGGCTAGATCTGGTGAGTAAAGCCGATGGTCAAAAAGTTCAAACCATAGTTCGTGGATTTTCGCCATGGCAACCGCTGAGGTGTGAGCCGGTGCGTTGTTTTGGTGAAACAGGATTTTCTTTTTCTGCAAATGTTTCCGTTTTTCCGCAATTTCTGTCTTCAGTTGGTCAAGTAATGATGCGTAGTATGCTCTTATTATGTTTTTTTTTTTTTTTTTTTTTTTTAATTAGACTTCTCTCGGGAGAGGCGAACCTATAGCGCCGAGTGGGCGCCCCGAGATGCCATCAAATAACTGTTGCAGTTCTTTTTGAACAGTTGCAGGTTGTAACGCTCCGGGAACACTCGCGTGGGAAGGGAGTTCCACAGCTTCCCCGCTCTGTAACGGAACGAGTTCTGATTCAGGGATGTTCGCGCCGTCGGGAGATGAACCACAAACGGGTGCGATCCGTCGGATTGTCTTGTGAAGATAATCGATTAAGATAACTCCATGGCTATCCCAAAAAGAAGTCCCATCACTTTCCCAGCTGAAAAAACAGTTTTTGCTTCTTTTGGAGCTGATTCCCTCTTTGCAGTCCACTCTTTTGACTGTATTTTTGTTTCGTGCGTATAATGGTGTACCCAAGATTCATCGACAGTAATTAATCGGCACAAAACCTCGGATGTATTCCGCCTAAACTGCGCCAACAGAGCGTTGGAAATTCATTTGAACACGTTTTTGGTCTAACGTGAGCAAACGCGGCACCCAACGCGCGGACCGCTTTCTCATGCCTAAATTTTGATTTAATATGTGACAAACACGATCTTTGAACATTTTCATAGCCTCTGCTATCTCTCTCGCATTGATTCGGCGATCGTCTAGCACCATTTGGTGAACTTTAGCGATGTTATCGTCAGTTGTTGCAGTTTTTGGACGTCCCGAACGTACATCGTCTCCCAAGCTCTCACGGCCACGTGTAAATTCAACTGCCCAAAATTTCACTGTGGTAAATAATGGTGCGGAGTCCCCATACACAGAGTCCAATTCATCTGTTATTTGCTTAGGTGTATTGCCTTTCAAAAACAAAAAATTAATGACAGCTCGATACTCAATTTCGTCCATTTTCAAAAGAATACTCACATTGCCTCACTCAAACGACTGTCAAATAAAAACGATGCCTCCAGAATGGCTAAAATTTTGGCGAGTAACTGTCAAGAGATGCACAACTACATTCACTACCTTTTATTGACGAGTGCTGCCATATTCACGTTGAGGTCGGAAACTTTTCAGGTCACCCCTGTAAAAACGTTAGGGGCAAGATATTTGAAAAAGTTAAAAAATTTAAATACCTGGGAACAATACTGACGGCCAGTAACGAAATGTCGAAGGAAATTAACAAGAGCCTACACTCCGGCAACGCTAGTTGGCACACAGTCAGTAAACTGCCGAAATACAAAGTGCACTGCAAACGTAATATAAAGCTCCGTGTCTATAGAACTATATTCATGTCGATTGTTCTATACGGATGCAAAACATGGGCTCTCACAAAACGCGAAGAAAACTAATTCCGCGTATTCGAGAATAGAGTTTTAAGGGGTATTTTTGGGGGTAAATATGACGAGGAGATAGGACAATGGAGGAAACTCCACAACCACAAATTGGAAGAGCTATACAGCAAACCTGCAATATATAGGACCGTACGCAGAATTCTTAGCGGTGACCAACGGGAAGGAGTCCGACAGGACGGCCGCGGCGAAGATGGAACGACGATGTTAGGTTTGACCTTGAGGGGATCGGATGGTTAAGCGTGGACGGGGAGCGCACAGGACAGGGAACGATGGCGGAGTCGAGTCGGTGAGGTCATGAACTTCCAGGTTACTACAGGCCAAGAAATAGTGTAATTCAACAGCTAACGTTCGAACGATACGGATCGTCCTATCGCCCTGTCCCGCGTCTTATTAGTGTGTGCACGTGTGTGCGAAAGTGTGAATTGTGCAAACAGTGTGGCCGTCACTGAGAACGGCTGTACAGTTTATTGTAAAATCTTGAACTGTGTACTGAATACGTGTTCAGTGTGTGTACGTGAGTTTGTTATACACACAGTGTGTGTGTGGACGCGCGTGTGAGTGTGTGTGTGTTATCACACATCTGTCTGTCATCAAGCACGGTCGTAAAAAACAAAAAAACGTAAACAAAAGTTCTCCGTCCAATGACGGAAATTAACGCGATGTCGCGAAGGAAGCTAAATACGCCGCCGAACCTCATTGCCAAGCGACAAAAAACAATCGCAAAAATGAAAATCTCGACAAATGCGTTTTCCCAAGAGTGATTTTTACTCTGGAGCGAGAAACAAGTTTAAAGAATTAGCCGCAAATGATGACAACACCTTCCTGAAAAGAGAGGAATAGAGAAAGCAATTTATCGATGAACTCATCCGAAGGAGAGATGAGATATAAAAACAAATAAATGAGTCTCTCACAATAGAAAAAGAGAAAAAATCCACCGCAAAACAACGGCAAGAGAAAGAAGAGAATGGACCCCAGGTACAGCAGGGACAAGAAACAAAGGACCGACAACATGAACAACAACCAGCAACAAGGACGCGTGGAGCAACAAATCAAAAAAAAAGAGAAGGCGTCTCCCATAGTTATTAGTTCAATGGAAGCTAAAGACCTAATAAAACTTGGTGAGTTAACTTGTAAAAGTTTTAAAACTAAACTTACTAGTAATGGTAAAATAAATTTAATATGTGATAACTTGAAAGATTACAAACAAATGGAATTAGTGTTAGGGCAAGCGCGCAGCGAGGACTATACGTACACCCCAAAATCAGAGAAGGTAGTCTCCATGTTTCTGAAAGGAGTTGATCCTTCATTTTTATCCAAGGAAATATTTGAGGAGCTGAAAACGGTTGAAACCGAAAGCCTAACATTTACGGATGTTAAACCCTTTTCCACAGTAAAGTCCCGAAATCGTAATCGCCAATTACCTTTTTCATTGTATCGCTAACCGCCAACAGTAAAGTTGACGAGCTTCGACACATTCAAATTCTTCTGCAACAACCTATATGTTGGGAGAAGATAAGACAATCAGATCGTGCCTTGCAGTGCACGCGCTGCTAACGATTTGGGCATGTTGCGTAGAACTGCAATATACAGTTTAAGTGCGTAAATTGTCTAAATAATCATAATATTGGGAAATGACCTTTGGGTAAAGAACTACTCCCGTATAGGAAGAAGTTATCCTGCGTACTATGTAAGAATACAGGCCACACTGCTAGCTTTAGAGGTTGTCCTAAATTCCAACATATAAAATCAAAATTGGAACATTGAGAAAAACAAATTGATGATGAAAAGAGAATGAAAAATATATACGCGCAAATGGCTGCTGGTGCACAGACTCCAGCACAGGGGGAACAACCACGGAAACCCATAATCACGACCGCACCAGAGGCAAATGTAGACATCAAAGCTATCTTACTTTCCAAGTAAAAGCAAGGACAATTTGCTGACTTAAAAAAACGTTGACTGAACAAAAGACACAAATAGATGTTTTCTATTCGACTTTGTTCTCACAAGATTCAACCTTCAATGCTCCGATTGAATTAAACTATGTCGTACAGATCACGTCGGGGTCACGAGTTATAGCGTTTGCCACGATAGTGAAGAACGTGTGATTCGAACCGACGCTGCCACGGTTAGAATCACTAAGAGATAGAACCAAAGCTCAACGCACCGGGCCACGGCCGCGTGTACGAATTTGATTTCTAAACTCAAGTACATTCGACTGATGTGGAAATGCTATGCTATTGCCATGGTATATGGCTTTAATGGATGTGCTTTTGATTGTTCGACTTGTCTTTTAGATGGTGTTTGTCTTCACTACTGGATCGACAATATATAGGCACCTGCTTGGTTTGAAAAGGCATTCGGCACCGTATTGTTAGAAGGACGTGTTTATAAGTTAAAAAGCCCGGGTATGCCTGAATATCTGCTGTACATTACCTACAATATGATAATGAGCAACATAAAATGTGGAGGCATACTCTCCAACTAGACCTTCCACATTGAAAACGGCTTACAGCAGGGAGCGGTGAATTCTCTCATTCTTTTTAACATTTACACTAGCGATCTCGAGGGTTCTCTCAACAATGCCATTGCATACGCAAATGACATTGTGTATACAGAACGGGAGAAAAAATAAACCTGATCAACAGACTCCTTCAAGATGACTTCAATCATATAAAGCATTATTGCGACGTCTGGAAATTAAAAATGAACTTACAGAAATCCGAAACGCCCCTCTTCGGGGCATCGCGGGATACGAAGAGCAATTGGAAAAAAAATTTCATTTTAGGGAACAGTAATCTCCCACTACAAGTAAAAGCTGAAGCCAGATACCTTGGCGTCTGGCTGGTTCAGTTTTTATACTTTAACAAGAATGTAGCAAGGTCTTTCTCTTCCGCTAAAAGTGCATATACGTTGACAAGAAGTCTATTTCGAAGTAGCCTTCTTGATCACAAAGTGAAAGTAATTTCATACTCGGCTTTCGTCCGACCAGTGCTAGTTTATGGTTGCCCGATATGGTACAACATATCTCCATCATACATGGAAAAGTTCCGGGTGTTCGAGAGCCAGTGTTTGCGTGCCTGCCTCGTACTTTACAGAACACCAGAGTTTCAATACAAGAAATTCCATCGTAATAAAGTCCTGTATAACAAATCAGGGCTAAACAGTATAGATAATTTTGTAATTAATATCATTCGCGGCCACACTGTAAGAGCAATGCGCAGTGAAAACGATTTATGATGATCTGGAAAGTGCGCTCCAGAATAGGGTTTATTCCCCCAGAAGCGTTCCCTTTTTTGGATGAAAAAGGCCTTATCGAAGATCTCGAGATCCTTTTTTAATATCGCGAGTCGGCCTTCCTACCACTAATTTGTTTTGTTAACGACGGATATATTAGGCGGCCAAAGTTAAAATCGTAACAATTCGTCTTCTCCCGCTGCAAGACATCACGTCACTTAAAATAGGTTTCATTTATTTACGTTATTAAATTAAATGTACAATAAAAATCTGTATTCCAATATGAATCGACTCCGGTCCCAGCTCTCCTCTTAAAATGTAACTGCTACAATATGTACAACTATAAAATGTGACAACTACAAAATATAGCAGCTACAAAATACAGCAGCTACCAAATACAGCAGCTACAAAATACAGGAGTTATAAAATGTAGTAGCACCAAAATATAATAGCTATAAAATGTTGAAGCTAAAAAATGTTGCTCCTACAAAATAAGTCAGTTATAAGCATCTACCGAATGACGCATCAACGAAATAAACTTGTTACAAAATGTAGTATCTACAAAATGTTGCACCTATGAAATACAGCAGTTATAAAATGTTGATGTCGGCGATGCAAATGCACCGACATGAACTTCTACGAAGAGCAGGGAAAGCGCCAGTACACAAGCACTCAAGAAACGACAATCATCTGTACACCGAAATGCGGAAAACCACTTGAGAGGAAAAAGGAAAAGGAAACGAGCTCAAGAAAAACCACTCAGGAGAAAACGAGCAAACGAGAAGAACAGCACTCGGGAAACGAGCGGACAACGATCAGCTTGCTTCCCAACATCAGCAAGGTATTCGAAAAAATTATATACAAAGCACTGATAGGTTGGTGTGATGAAAACGATATAATCCCCAACAATCAGTTTGGCTTTCGAGCCCGAAATGATACAGTTCATGTAGCGACGAAACTTGCTTCCGATATACAGTGGAACAAGGCAGACTATCCTTTTCAGAACGCCCCTATCCAGGGCCTCGAGGGATACAAAATACAACTGGAAACACTTTTCTATTGTAGGTAACAATAACCTTCCACTGCAAGTGAAAACTGTAGTTAGATACCTTGGTATCTGGCTAGACCAGTATTTATATTTTGACAAGCACGTAGCAGCGTCCCTCTTCGCAGCTAAAAGCGCATATTCTATGACAAGAAGTCTATTCCGGAGTAGTCTTCTTAACCCCAGAGTCAAAACAATTTCGTACTCGGCATTCATCCGACCAGTTTTGGTTTATGGCTTCCCAGTATGGTATA
Organism: Microdon myrmicae; assembly: GCA_963931805.1. Taxonomy (NCBI): domain Eukaryota; kingdom Metazoa; phylum Arthropoda; class Insecta; order Diptera; family Syrphidae; genus Microdon; species Microdon myrmicae. The sequence goes on along the minus strand of OZ007497.1, from coordinate 173,297,357 downwards.
ATATATCTCCGCTTTATATGGAGAAGTTTCGTGTGTACGAACGGCAGATAGACAATTTCATAATTAAAATTATTCGTGGTCACACAGCAAGGGCAATGCGCAGTGACAATAATCTTATCTCGGGAGCATTCTATCCCAACGGTATGTATCTGGAGAATACCCTCCAGAATGGGTTTATTCCCCCAGAAGCGTTCCCTTTCTTGGATCAAAAAGGCCTTATCCAAGACGTGCATGGAGTCCCGATTATTTACCACGCTTTCCGCGGTGCCAGGGACAAACGAATTCTCCATGATAGTGATATTTCCAATGCCCCAGACCGCATGCGTTTTAGGACGGCGATCAGTGAAAGAGATAAATCAGCCAAAGACCGAACATCTCTCAAATGGTGGTGGCTTCTCAACGAGGAAAGGACTTCACTTCCTCAGATATAGCATGCCTCTCAAGAGCAACGCGCTCCTTCCTCTCGAAACACCAAGAAGTCACGGTATCGACAACATGTCCTCGTTGCGAAGGCTTTCTGCTTTATTCTTTATAAAGCTCTCCATTCTGGTCAACCATGCCTACAACATGGGGTACTTTCCTTAAGCTTGGAAGCATGCTGTTGTCTGCCCAATAACAAAAGCTGGGAAACCAAATTATCACCCCTCAAGCTTTCGTCCTATTTCGCTCTTCACCTGCAGCAGCAAAATATATGAACAGTTCATCTACGAGAAGCTAAATAAATTTATCAGTGTCAGGAACCTAATACCTGATTTCCAATTTGGATTTAGAAGAGGGCACAGCACGACCATGGCTCTCAACATTTTTCAAAACCCCGTTTGCGTGCGCATCTTTAATAAGGAACCCGCCATTGCGGTGAGCTTGAACATTGAAAAGGCTTTTGACACAACCTGGATCGAAGGTCTCGTTTTTAAATTACTGAATACTGGCCTCAGTAAAACGCTGTCTAGTACCATCTACCAGTTCGTTTTAAACAAAACCTTCCAAGTTCGATTGAATGGAAAGCTTTCCCGAACTTTCAACGCCGCTGCAGGCGTACCACACCTCAGATATTCCTCGCCCCGTGGATGCAAGAGTAAACCAGATTTTCTATGCGGATGACGTCCTAGTGTACACGTCATCTAAAAGCCCAAAACTCGTAACAAACCGACTCAACCGTCATCTGGACGAACTGTATCAGTATTATAGTCGATGGAAAATTCGACTTAACCCATCCAAAGCAGTAGCTATAATTCTGAGCAGTAAACACTCCCAACCTACCTCCCGATATTCACAGAATATCCGAATACAAATAGGAGGTACTACGATTAGACCACAGGACAGGATGAAATATCTTGGGGTAATCTATACCCGAAAAATGAATTTCATCATGCCAGACTGTCCAGATACATTCCTCATAGGGGCCTCGGTCGGTCTAAGCAACTGCACAATATCTTGAAGTGGAGCAAGAAAGTTGACACCAAAGTTAAGCTTCTCTGATATAAGCAGCTAATCCGATCTGGAATATCATACGCCTTTCCCATATGGACCTGCATATCTTCGGCCCAAATGGAAATACTTCGAGTTTTCGAGAGAAAACTCCTCAGAAGATGCACCAACCACCTTAGAAGGCCTGACGTTCGCCATTACCCGAACTCTCACCTTTACGAAGGTGCCTCCATTATCCCTATCGACGAAACTTGCTACAATTAGCATATAAGTACCTCGAAAGCATTTAGAACAGCGAGAACCCCCTCGTACGGGAGTCTTGCATTCTTGACCCTTCTCTCTTTCGATCTCTTCGGATCAGACCACCGCAATTTCTTCTTCAGTACAAAACTGAAGAAAGCACCCTTCCCAACAACATTCTCCTTTATAATAGAGGATTCCTGGACCCATCCCATAGGGTCTACTGCTGACACACTACAAAGGCGCACGCACAGTACAAGACAGCACAAACACACACATACACACCGACCAAAGCGCAGATTATCAGACGCCAAGGACGTGATCTGCGTTTACTACCGCACTCAAGTCCTGCCGGTCTTGTACGATTTCTTTCCCACCATCCCCCCATCCAAGTAGTTAGAAAACAATTGAACTATTGAACTAATCCTGTCCACACTATCTTTAGATACCTCCCCCCTTTTTCTTTTTCACATATCTTGACACCGCAACATCTTCACGGATGTGTGTGATTCTGGTTATCGCAAGATGAAGGACACATTTGCCCTTGTCTCGCTAAAGTCGGCCTATCGCCGTCTTTTTTTTTTTTTTTTTTAGAACACCAGGAGTCGTCACAAGAACTCGTCAACAAACGGTCTAAACGAGACCAATTTTAAAGAGAAGATTTTATAGATAGGAAACCAATAAACAATAGTGTGACGCATATGACAATCAGTACTGATTATTTTAGGAAATACTGGAAAACTGGAATAGAACATTCAAGACTATGGAACGGACGGAAACGATACACCAAATCAGAATGAGGAAAAACGGTATAAATACGCGCACGCAGATCGGGAGATGAGTTATAAGTAAGACAGTGAAGCAAGCGAAAGTCTCGAGTGAGAAGTAAGAAGGAAAATACGCTATACGTACGGAAGCGATAAGTCAAGAAATCGTTGTGTACGGTAAAAGTAACGGTTGTGATTAACGGACTAATAAAGTGTTATATTAATTCAAAAATCAATTTAACGGCTCTTATTTATTCAAAAATAATTAATTTAGCGAACCCTAAGCTCGCTACAATTGGTGTCAGAAGTGGGATTAATTATTGTTTAAGTGAATAGGTGTGTGAAAGTGTGTTGTGACGATGTCAGATCGACATTTGGAGGATCTTCGCGTTTCTGAGTTGAAGAAGGAACTTCAGGACCGGAATCTGGATAGCATAGGACAGAAGCAAATTCTTCGGCAGCGTCTGCAAGCAGCAATGGAGGAAGAGGGTATTGATGTCGCAACATATGTTTTTACTATTGAGCCAGACTGTCCAGATGGAGAAGATACAGCGAGTCAAGATGGTGCCAATGTGACGGAAAAGAGTTCGCCACAGTTGGACATTTCGGAGATGCTCAGGATGATGATGATAAAATTGGACGCGCAAGCTGCAGATGTTAATTCAAAATTCGACGCCGTAAATTCAAAATTCGACGTCCAAAATTCAAAATTCGACGCACAAGCTGCAGATCTGAATGCAAAATTGGATGCTCAAACGCAGTGGATGAAATGTAATTTTTAACACTTTAAGGAAGAAATCCAGTCAGAAATTCGAAACGAAGTAGAAAATCTGGATCTAAAAGTCACCGAAGAAATAATGCGAATCGAAAAGAGACTTGAGTGTGTTGAGAGAAATAAGACATTCGCCTAGCAATCAACATTACTACAAAGATACAAGGATGCAACCGCCAACATTCGATGGAACGGGACCCTTCTCCGTATTTATACGCCAGTTTGACGCCGCGGCCAATTATAATAAGTGGTCGGATGAGCAAAAGTCAACATCACTAATCTTCTCACTCCGCGGGGCGGCTGCAGAATTGCTACAAACCATACCAGCAGAGAAGCAAACAGATTTGCAAGCGGTAAGAGACGGCCTTGAAGCTAGGTATGGAGACAATCACATGCAGCAGGTCTACCGCATGCAACTGAGGAGCAGAACGCAGAAACCTGGAGAAAGTGTTCAACAGTTGCAAGCAGACATTGAGCGATTGGCAAACTTGTCTTATTCAAATATGACTAAGGCATTTCTCAACGAGGTAGCAATGGATGCATTTATAAACGTACTCCAAGATCGGGATTTGCAACAGGCCGTTCGTTTGGCGGGAAAGAAGACGACTAATGAAATACTGGCGTTCGCATTGGCTTATGAATCTGCTAAACTGGCTACTAGGAGTACATATAGAGTGCGAGAAATGTCCGTCGACGAATGTTCCTGCCAAACAATCGGGCATGTACAACGGAGAACCCTGAGGCCTGATATGAAGTGTTGGACATGCGGCGAAGTCGGCCACATCGCTGTTGACTGTAGGAAACGTCGACGAATGAATGAAACATCAAGTGAGAATTGTTGTTCATGCGCTAATCATAAGAGGAGACTATCAACGGACCAACCTGAGGCCAAGAGCTCGGGAAACTTGTAACGGGGCGAAAGTCGCCTGGTGGAATGTACAGCCCCAGCATCGTAACTGTATCACAACTCCAACGGAATAACCAAAGTTTGGTTATAACTACGATCGTTAATGCAAGGACAACAACAGTGACAATTGACACTGGAGCAACGAGATCCATAATTCGGCCGGATGTCGTGGGCAAAATTGCCCTTAACAAAAATAGAAGATACGCTTTGAGGACTGCTACAGGAGAATGTTCTACAGTCTACGGAGAAGTCGAGAGCATAATAGTACTGGGGAATATTTCCATATCACTACAATTTTTGGTTGCCGATATTACGGACGATTGCATTCTTGGAATGGATTTCATGAAGGAGCATCAAGTTGTTCTAGATACCGGGCAAAGAACACTGCGAATTGGTAACTTGGAGGTTGCTATTACACTGCAGGACGAACAATTGCGGAGACTGAAATGTTATGTGCGTGAGGAGGATGAGATCCCAGCTCGTTCCGACTCGGTAATTTGGACCAGTCTCGAGAGTGATCCCGGTGACAATCGATTTTATATCACCGAAGCTGCACAAAATCAGCACAAAAGGAACATCCTTGTTGGTAAAGCCCTTATCGACGCGAAGAAGCACATCGTACCTGTCAGAGTACTAAAAGCGTCCGAGGAGCCGTTCACAATAAGAAAAGGAGAAGTAATCGCAGAATGTGCACCCGTATCAATGATAAGTTCAATTCAGACAAGAGGAGAGGACCATTCAATTCAAAAGCCCTCTGGTGCATCCGCTTGGGTTAATAGGCTAATGCCCCAGAAAATCGGATTAACAGATGGAGAAAAGGCAAGCGTTAAATCACTCCTGAACGATTTTTCTGATATTTTTGTGACAGGAAATGATAAATTCGGACGCACCGGTATAGTTAAACATCGCACTGACACGGGTGAGTCAAGACCTATAAGACAGCCACCTCGTCGACTAGCGATGGGCAAACAATCAGAAGTAGGCAACATGATTCGAGATATGGAAGAGCACGGAGTCATCGAGAAATCATCGAGCCCATGGGCTTCGCCGGTAGTGCTCGTCAAGAAGAAGGATGGGACAACTAGATTTTGTGTCGACTACCGCCGGTTAAACGACGTTACGAAGAAAGACAGTTACCCACTTCCTCGAATCGACGACACACTAGATACCCTTTCTGGAGCTCAGTGGTTCTCAACGTTGGACCTAAAAAGTGGTTACTGGCAAGTGGAAGTGAAGGAGGAGGACAAGGAGAAGACAGCGTTTACTACCGGAAACGGACTTTATCAATTCAACGTGATGCCTTTTGGATTGTGTAATGCTCCAGCAACGCTTGAACGATTAATGGAGAGTGTTCTACGGGGACTTACATGGAAGACGTGTCTTGTGTACTTGGACGATATCATCGTTGTTGGAAGGAATTTACCAGAACACATCAATAATCTGCGCTCCGTCTTCGAACGACTAAGACAGGCCAACTTAAAGCTCAATTCGAAGAAATGTGAACTCTTCCAAAAGAGAGTCAAATTCCTGGGACACATCGTTTCATCTGCAGGAGTTCAAACGGATCCTGATAAGATAGCAGCCGTCCGAGAGTGGCCTACTCCAGAAGACAAGCACCAGTTGAGAAGCTTTATGGGATTAGACACATATTACCGACGGTTTGTTAAAGGTTTCGCCAATGTAGCTAAAACCCTACACGAACTAACGGGTAAAGACAAGAAATTCAATTGGACAGAAAAGTGTGAGGCAACATTCAACACATTGAAGGCCGAGTTATGTAAGACATGGCATTCCCAAGAGCGGATCGCCCATTTATATTGGATACTGATGGAAGTAACACAGGAATCGGAGCAGTGTTGTCACAGGAAGTCGATGGTAAAGAGAGAGTTGTCGCATATTATAGTCGAGTCCTATCTAAGCCAGAGAGAAACTACTGCGCAACAAGAAAGGAACTGCTGGCTGTCGTAGAAGCCGTAAAGAATTTCCATAAGTACCTCTACGGACGTCAATTCCACCTTCGGACGGATCATGCCGCCCTGAAATGGTTGCTAAATTTTAAGAATCCGGAAGGACAAATAGCTCGATGGATCGAACGACTTCAAACGTACGATTTCCAAATTTCCCACCGTCAAGGGAAGGTGCATAATAACGCTGATGGTCTATCAAGAAGACCATGTAAGCCAGATTGTAAACATTGTTATAGAGCGGAAGAGAAAGAAGAGGCGTACGACTTGCGAAATGTACAAGTAGAAGTACTAGATGGGTGGACTAGTGATGCTATACGCGCAGCTCAACTTCAGGATGAAGATATGTCGCTAATCCTGGAACCCAAACAAAAGAACGAGCGACCAACTTGGAACAATATTTCCAACAAGAGTGCAACATTTAAGGCATATTGGGCACAATGGAATTCCTTGCTGGTGGAAGATGGAATTCTTAAGCGTAAGTGGGAAGCCGCGGACGGAAAATCCCATCGAATGCAGATTCTAGTCCCACCATCAAAAGTGAAGGATGTACTAACAGAAATGCACGACGGGGCCTCCGGTGGACATCTGAGAGTTAATAAGCCACTTTCAAAATTACGATCTCGATTCTACTGGCTTCACATGAGAGATGACGTCGAGTCTTGGTGTAGGAAGTGCACAACTTGCACTGCAACCAAAGGACCAACGGCAAAACCAAGGAGCGCTATGAAGCAGTACAACGTGGGTGCCCCTTTCGAGCGAATTGCGGTTGATATCTCAGGACCATTCCCAAAAACAAACGACAACAACAAATACATGTTGGTTATCATGGATTACTTCAGCAAGTAGGTGGAAGTCCTTCCAATTCCAAACCAAGAAGCAACAACCGTCATTGAGCAGCTTATCAATAATTGGATTAGCAGATATGGAGTCCCCTGTGAGCTTCATTCCGATCAGGGCCGAAATTTCGAATCGCAGATATTTCAAGGCATCTGTGCGGCACTGGGCGTAAGGAAAACCAGGACCACACCCTTACATCCGCAGTCAGACGGAATGGTCGAAAGGTTCAACCGAACAATGAAACAGCATTTATCGAAGGTCGTTAGTGATCACCAACGAGATTGGGACAAATATGTACAAACCTTTCTCATGAGCTATAGATCGGCTAATCACGATACGACGGGCCATTCTCAAGCAAGAATTATATTTGGACGAGAGATACGATTACCAGCCGATCTGCGATTCGGAATACCTCCAGACACCATAGATAAGACTGAAGACTACGTAGCCGAATGGAGAAATCGCCTCGATGAGATTCATCATTTGGTTCGAAAGCAAATCAAGGTATCAAGTAACAGGATGAAAACAAGGTACGACGTTCGAGCCAACGTATCCGGATTTAATGCAGGCGATAACGTGCGGCTTTATAACCCTCATCGGCAAAAAGGAAGGACTCCGAAGTTGCAGCAACATTGGGAAGGACCGTATAAGATTCTCACAAGAATTAACGACGTTGTCTATAGGATTCAGCGAAGACTAAACGCCAAGATGCAAGTGGTACATCGTGACTGACTGGCGACTTTTGTTAACCCAGGAGATCAGTGGACTTAGTTCGGGACGAACTAATCTAGGCGGAGGGTAGTGTGACGCATATGACAATCAGTACTGGAATCTTCGAGAAAGTCCGAAAGTACTAGATTATATTAGGAAGTGCTGGAAAACTGGAATAGAACATTCAAGACTATGGAACGGACGGAAACGATACACCAAATCAGAATGAGGAAAAACGGTATAAATACGCGCACGCAGATCGGGAGATGAACCCCCCTAAAAGAAATTCGACCGTCCCAATTCACTTGAGCCCTATCCCCGAAAATATGGCGTCAATTTCACCGGATCAAAGACTGCAGCAGGCCCTGGATCACATCAAGGCCCAGGAGAAGATCATCAACGACCTAACCAGAAAGATCGCCGAACTGGAAAACAATTTAAACCTTCCTGATTTATCAGATGAGTCTGACATGGAAGACCAACCTGCTCAGCTACCAGCACCAGCTGCCAAGGCAACACCAACAATATCAAATTTCAAAACAACCCATGAGCCGAAAGCTCATACGAATGAAGGCACCGTCAAAGGAGGAGCTCCGAAGAAAGAGAGGCCCCCGCCAATCAACATAAAAAAGGTCAACAACATCAAAAAAGTTATCCAGCTTCTGGAGAACGCTTTGGGGCACCGGAATTTTACCACCAGATCTAAGGGTGACAACGTTTCCGTATCACTATCTTCCTTAAAAGACCACGCTCTTGCCGAAAAAGTGCTTATTCTGAATAAGCTGGACTTCTTCACCTTCCTAAGGTCAGATCTCAAGCCGAAAACATTCATAATTCGCCACATCGACCCTGCTTGGACTAACGAAGAATTAAGCGCGGAATTGTCCAGATTAAGTCCCAACCTGAAAACGTCCAAAGTCGACTATTATCAAACCCCACACATGAGATCCAACAACATTTTCAACCTACGGATCATCCAACTGGCACCAGACGAAGACATTAATAACCTGAAAAAAATTAAATACCTCTTCACTCATAAAATTGGCATAGAGGTACCTCACAAGCAGGAGCTTCTTCACTGCAAGCGCTGTCAGCAGTCAGGTCATCTTTCATCTTCGTGTCATCTTCCACGAAGATGCGTAAAATGTGCGCAGGAGCATGAACCGAACCAATGCAAAGTCAAGCCACCGGGTGAGGAAACAGAACGTATACACACGGAAAATCCGGATGGCTCCATTTCTGTAAAGGAATTGTCAGTTGAATGCTGCAATTGTGGTGGACCGCATCCAGCAAACTTCACAAAATGCCCGCACAAGCTCCGTTTACTGAAGCAGAGAGTGCCTCCAACCAAAAACAACACTGGCCAACTTAAGCAACCAACAGCAGCAGTTACTACAACAACGAGATCGAAATCCTATGCGGAAATTACCAGAGGAAACAACGCACCCTCATCACAACCAGGAACAAACCTAGGACTCGACATCATGGGATACATCCGAGAGTTGCAAGCTCTCTTACCGACGCTAAATGGATTAAGTAACTTCGAAAAAAAAGGTCAGATACTTTCTCTTATAACCTCACATATATTATCACAAAATGTCTAAGTTAAGTGTAGTTGCCCTCAATGTAGATTCCATTTCGTCAAACATACGGAGGCATCACCTCCGACTGCTAGTGAAGGAGTTTTCTCCAGACGTCCTCCTTCTTTGTGAAACCTGGCTCAAACCTAACTCTCGCATTTCTATTCCAAATTACCAATTTGTTTCAACTCCTCGAATTGACGGTGCAAGAGGAGGTACCGGTATCCTTATTCATAAAAGATTCCAATTCAGTGAAGTAAAATTTAGAAACATCTCCTGTGTCGAATACACTGCTGTCAAACTGCTTTGTGACAACAACAAAGTCTTGGTTCTAGTAGCCATCTATTTACAACCCAAGAGGTACCCTAACTTCCCATCTTCAGACTTCGATGAAATATTCCGTCAATCCCACCCCCACTCATTCATCATCGGAGGCGACTGGAATGCCCGTCATACCGCCTTCAACGACACCGCTTGCAATAAATTTGGCAAACAATTGCTTGCTTTCCTACCTCTCCACCCCTACGTCTATATCGACTCCCCTACGGAACCTACTCATTGCTCCAGCTCTACTCAATCAACTATAGACTTCTTCTTAAAATCTGCGATCCTACGCTCTGTATCTCCCCCTACTGTGTCGCACTTCTTCCCCTCGGACCATGCCTCCATCCACTCGATAATTGACCTTGGCCCCTTAAATCCGCTTCAATCTCTCAACCCAGTCCATAATTTCTCCAGAACTAACTGGAGAAAGGTCAACAAATCCGTTAGCGATATGTTTCAAACGCTTCCCATCACAGATACGAATAACTTGGATCCTAACGAAATTGAAGAAGCAGCTTGTAAGATGGAAGGGATCTTACAGCAAGCCCTGTATTCTAATACCCCTTCAAGGATGCCACACTCCTTCGTAGGTAAACCACTTCCATATCTCACCCTCAAACTCATCTCATTAAAAAAAAAGCTCCGCCGAAAACTATTTCGAAGATTTTGTCCCCTCCTGAAAGTACAGGTTCAATTATTGTCTACCCTCATTAACCAGCAGTTAAATGCTTTCGTAGAGCAGAACTACATCTCCACTTTAAATAGTATCAGACCCGACCGTAATCTTTACAAAAACATCAATCGCCTTACAGGACGAAAAATACACACCTCAATAGACAGACTAATTGGTCCCAGAAATAATATTCTGTACTCTGATTCTGAAATAGCAAACTATTTAGCGGAACACTTCAGTAGTAGGGTTTGGGGTGTTCTGCCTCAGTTTTTGTATGGAAAATGGCATGGCGCACAAAAATAGATCCACCTTGTTTTTTTTCTGGACCTTTAAAAGTTGGGTGGGGGATCGGTGTGTATAACAGTTTGGTATTTTGAAATGGGTGAATATTTTTTGTTGATTCTTTGGTTTGGTGGATGTTTGAATATGTTATTATTAGTCATTGAGTAGAGAAATATGCTGAAGCTTGGATTGTATGGAAATGATTCATCATCGCCGTCGTCCACAAAAATAGATCCACCTTGTTTTTTTGCTGGATCTTAGTGTTGTTATTAGTTGTTTCAATTTTGTTCGGGTGTGATTCATGGTTGTTTGGCTTGTTGTGTTGTTAACAGTTGAGCAAATCTTTAGTGGTTCGTGGGTTTGTTATCTCAGTAAGTGAATTATGTATTATTATTATTATGTATGTGTTTTTGCTGAAGCTTGGATTGTATGGAAATGATTTATCATCACAGTCGTCCGCAAAAATAGATCCACCTTGTTTTTACAGTTGGTTGGGAGGCCGGTGTGTGTATAACAGTTTGGTATTTTGAAATGGGTGGCTATTTTTGTTGATTCTTTGGTTTGGTTGTTATTATTAGTCATTTAAGTAGAGTAATATGCTGAAGCTTGGATTGTATGGAAATGGTTCATCATCGTCATGGAAATTTTTGGTGATTCTTTATAGCGATTCTGAGACACTTTTTGTATGGGAAAAAAAGCCAGGCCCATATATGGTAATTCCGGAAGTGCTCCCCTAGGAAATGAGGTAATCGGAGGGGGGCGGATGATTCATGATCGTTGTCTTTGTGTGATAGATATTTTTTTAATTTTAAGTTGTGGATTTGTACTTGTTATCAATTGTTTTAATTTTGTTCAGATGTGGTTCATGGATGTTTGGCTTGTTGTGTATTTGTTATCAGGTGCGTACATCTTCAGTGGGTTGGGGATTTATACTTATTATCAGTATTTTTTCAATTTGAGGTGTGTGATGCATAGTTGTTTTGGTCTGTTGTATATTTGTTATCAGGTGTGTACATCTTCAGTGGGTTGTGGATTTGTACTTGTTATCAATTGTTTTAATTTTGTTCAGATGTGGTTCATGGATGTTTGGCTTGTTGTGTATTTGTTATCAGGTGCGTACATCTTCAGTGGGTTGGGGATTTATACTTATTATCAGTATTTTTTCAATTTGAGGTGTGTGATGCATAGTTGTTTTGGTCTGTTGTATATTTGTTATCAGGTGTGTACATCTTCAGTGGGTTGTGGATTTGTACTTGTTATCTCGGTAAGTGAATTATGTATTAGGTTTGGGTGATTAGCGTTCAAGGTTAATTGTGTGACATGAGCAGTTGGTATTTTTGAATTGTGTGTGAATATGTGATAGGTGATTCATGATTGTTTGGTAGTGAATATATTATTATTTAGTCATTGGGTTTGAGTAATATATACGGGAATTTTTAGGATGATTCTATGTTGAAATGGGTGTATGTTTTAGCTGTTTCTTAATATATGGAAATTTTTTGTGATTATATCTGCTTTTGGGTTTTGTTTTGGTTGTCGAAGGCTTTTTCAGTAAATCTAAGCTGGTTCTTAATATATGGGCATTTTTTTTGGGTGATTCTATGTTGAAATGGGTGTATGTTTTAGCTGTTTCTTAATATATGGAAATTTTTTGTGATTCTATCTGCTTTTGGCTTTTGTCTCGGTTGTCGAGAGCTTTTTCAGTAACTCTAAGCTGTTTCTTAATATATGAGAATTTTTTTTGATGATTATAACTGCTTTTGGCTTTTGTCTCAGTTGTTGGGGGGTTGTTTTTCTTTTTATGAATATACCACTTGGCAGTAAATCTAATTTTATGAATATATACCACTTGGCATTAAATCTGGTTTGAAGTGGTTTGTGCTTTTGCTAATGGTTTGTGTCTTTGATCGCTAGACTTTCGGGTGGGCTGTCTCAGTTGTTGGGGGGCTGTTTTTCTTTTTATGAATATACCACTTGGCAGTGAATCTAATTTTATGAATATATACCACTTGGCATTAAATCTGGTTTGAAGTGGTTTGTGCTTTTGCTAATGGTTTGTGTCTTTGATCGCTAGACTTTCGGGTGGGCTGTCTCAGTTGTTGGGGGGCTGTTTTTCTTTTTATGAATATACCGCTTGGCAGTAAATCTAATTTTATAAATATATACCACTTGGCATTAAATCTGGGTTGAAATGGTTTGTGCTTTTGCTAATGGTTTGTGTCTTTGGTCGCTAGACTTTCGGATGGGTTGTCTCAGTTGTTGGGGGCTGTTTTCCTTTTTATGAATATACCACTTGATAGTAAATCTAATTTTATGAATATATACCACTTGGCAGTAACTCTATGCTGAAATGGTTTAATGCTTTTGATCTCTAGACTAGCAAGCCTTTTGCTATATATATATTGAATATAGCCTATTTTTAAAGCCACAATTTTGAGTTTTTATATGGATATATTGTTAATTGCATACTTTAGGGCTACGCATTATCCATATAATATATTAAATTCTTTGTGCTTTTGGCTTTTTTTATGAATATACCACGAGTCAACGAATGATTATTCAAGTCCATATTGGTCAAAAAAAAGTGTTGATATAAAAAAAGGGTGTTGTTGTCCAATCCCTTGACCTTGGAAGCTATATTAAATTCTTGATTTCTAAGTGTTTTTTAGTGATTCGTCATTACTCTTATCTTATTTTGCATCCAGTATCACGACCAAATACTGATTTCTATATAGTAAGTTGTTGTTCATTATTCTGATCCCTTGACCTTGGGTGCTATATTAAATTCTTGATTTCTAATTCTTATTTTTCCATAGAACAATTTTCTAAGTACAAATGATTATTCAAGTCCATAAAATGCGTTGTTATCAAAAAAACATGTGGGGGTGTTTGTCCGATCCCATGACTTTGGATGCTATATCAAATTCTTGATGTCTAAGTGTTTTTAATGAGTATCCGTTATTCTTGTCTTACCTATATGAATAAAACCGCTGATCATTGTTCTTTAAACATTAAAATTAATTGAGGCCATTTTTTTCCATGAGTCTTAGAGAATCAAATATAGTCCACCATAACATCTCGATTTTCTAATTCTTATTTTTCCATAGAACAATTTTCTAAGTACAAATGATTATTCAAGTCCATAAAATGTGCTGTTATCAAAAAACATGTGGCTGCTTGTCCAATCCCATGACCTCAGATGCTATATCAAATTCTTGGTTTTTTTTTTTTTCCCATAGAACAATTTTCTAAGTACAAATGATTATTCAAGTCCATATACAACATAAAAAATGTGTTGTTATCAAAAATATGAATGCTTACCCGGTCCAATGACCTCATATTTAACCATAAAATTTTTTTTTTTTGAATTCTAAGAAAATATTAATTGAGTCCCACAGTTCTCTTATCAAAAATATAAATGCTTACCCGATCCAATGACCTCATATTTAACAACAAAATTTTTTGCTTTCTAAGAAATATTAATTAAGACGCCTAGTTCTCTTATCTTATTTTTTCTTTTTTTTCGTCATATTGTTCAAAAATGTTTTGCTGGTCCGGTGATATGACTAAATAATGATTTCTATGTCGCTGGTCATTATTCCTTATCTTATCTTCCATATTATATAAAGAATGTATCGTTTCCGGTATTAGAAGGGATTTCTTGTATAAAAGCTCGAGTGTTTAAACCAGTGCGTATCAGTTTACTTTGAACTACAATCTGCAAACAACGTAACAGTGTGAAGAAAAAATCAACATCATCATCATCAAACTAAATAGAAAAAAAGGTAAGTTATCTTATATTTATATTAATTATGAAACAATTTTTTAGGGAACAATTACGTGGCGATAATGTTTCGCGGTTAAATTTTAGTTAATAATTACGCGGTTCTAGTGTTTTTGCGAATAAATTTTTAGTTAACAATTACGTGGTTAAATTTTAGTTAATAATTACGCGGTTTCTAGTGTTTTTGCGAATAAATTATTAGTTAACCATTAGGTGGTGTTAGATTAAATTTTTAGTTAACAATTACGTGGTGATATAGATAACAATTACGCGGTTTCTAGTGTTTTTGCGAATAAATTATTAGTTAACAATTAGGCGGTGCTAGATTAAATTTTTAGTTAACAATTACGTGGTGATATAGATAACAATTACGCGGTTTCTAGTGTTTTTGCGAATAAATTATTAGTTAACCATTAGGTGGTGCTACATTAAATTTTTAGTTAACAATTACGTGGTGATATAGATAACAATTACGCGGTTTCTAGTGTTTTTGCGAATAAATTATTAGTTAACCATTAGGTGGTGCTAGATTAAATTTTTAGTTAACAATTACGTGGTGATATAGATAACAATTACGCGGTTTCTAGTGTTTTTGCGAATAAATTATTAGTTAACAATTAGGCGGTGCTAGATTAAATTTTTAGTTAACAATTACGTGGCGATAATGTTTCGCGGGTAAATTTTACTTAATAATTACGCGGTTCTAGTGTTTTTGCGGATACATTTTTAGTTACGCGGTTTCTAGTGTTTTTGCGAATAAATTATTAGTTAACAATTAGGCGGTGCTAGATTAAATTTTTAGTTAACAATTACGTGGTGATATAGATAACAATTACGCGGTTTCTAGTGTTTTTTTGCGAATAAATTATTAGTTAACAATTACGTGGTGATAATGTTTCGCGTTTAAATTTTTAGTTAACAATTACGCAGTTTCTAGTGTTTTGCTATTGGAATTTGTTTATCCTTTTTTTGAATATTGTTTTAAATGACGTTTTTTTTTTACCCATATAGATATTCAACAACAACAAAATAAAAAAAATTCGACGGGGGAATTAGTGATAAAAATCACCACCAAACGGTAAGTTATCTTATATATTAATTATTATTTCTTTTTTGAGTCGGTGTTTTGTTCTGGGTTTTAAATGTAGAGCGCAATATTTGATGAAAATTGTTTTGTTCTTAACAATAATACGGTGTTATCGTTTTTAGGGAGAGGAAGTAAATATTAATATGAAATTTATAGTGAAAAAATATATATAGCAAAAATTATCACTTTTTAATAGACAATCGCGACCCCTCGTAGTGATGTTTTGCAATAGCGATTCTTTTATGTTTTTCTCCGTTCCTATTG
Source organism: Microdon myrmicae (assembly GCA_963931805.1). Classification (NCBI taxonomy): domain Eukaryota; kingdom Metazoa; phylum Arthropoda; class Insecta; order Diptera; family Syrphidae; genus Microdon; species Microdon myrmicae. The sequence continues at coordinate 173,281,734 of OZ007497.1, read as the reverse complement.
CTAAAATGTCACCGTCTAATACATACTAAACCTCTCTTTCAAAAAGAAGAAAGGTAGAATTAACAATAAAAATTTTTTTCATGTCTTTTTAGAGACAAGATCAACATCAACAAAAACACCAACCAAAAAAATTGAATTTAATAACATAAAAAAAAAATAATAACATTATGAAACGAGCAGGGCAACAACAACAACAACAACAACCAACAATGTCGGGAGAACAACCTGCAAAAAAATCTAAGCAGTCGACATACAAAAGATGCTTGTTTTGCGATGAGAATGTTGAAGAGCATCTTTGGGTTCAACATCAAAGAAAAAATACCCATAAAGCCAACGCCCAACAAGCTTTAAATGAAAATGTTTCCTTAATAGCAAACGCGTTCAAAAATCGTGTAAAAACATTCTCCATTACCAATAAAGATGAGAGTATGGTAAATGTGAATAAGCTTTTTGAAAAAAATATTCCATTGATTAATGAACTATTGAAAAATCAATTGGAAATTTTGAACACATTTAAATTTAGCATGGAGCTTTTTGCTAAGTTTGCGAAATTCACCAAAGAATGTGATGAGTTAATGCAAATAGATATAAAAAGCATGCAAACTAAAATGTACACGATTGAGAACGAGGAAGACATAAGGGAACATTTGAGCACGGCAATTGAAAATATCAAAGCAAAATTGGAAGAGTTTCAAGAAAAAGAGAGCGGATGGACGTTGTTAACATTTCAGAGCATTGAAATTAACATCAACAAATACGAGCCACTTCGAGCTTCTTCCCATTTTAGCCTGCCTAAACAAATATTGACCAAAAAAGCCTGTATAAATGTTAAAAACAATGATGATTACTGTTTTAAATGGGCCATTATATCGGCTTTTGCGAATGATACACACAATGCTGATAGACCATCGTACTATAAAATTGCCAACATAGCAAGCGAAGCAATAGTATACAATGATCAAGTACTTTGTTTCAAGAATATGCAATTTCCTCTGGCAGTCGAAGACACGAGCATATTCGAAGCCAATAATCCAACCATTAGCATAAATGTTTTTGGTTATGAGATTGACGATAGAGGGCAATATAAGATAATTGGACCCTACTATCATACTCGTGAGGAAAAAGCAAAGCATATTAACTTGCTTTATTGCATAAGTAGTGATGATGTGAATAAAACGCATTATGTGTATATTAAAAACATCTCACGTTTATTGAAAAGCCAATTAACGAAAAGCAAACAAACTCGACTGCATCTATGTAACGGCTGCTTGTTGCGATTCGCTTCAGAATCTGCCCTACAAATGCATAAGAGCGAATGCAAAAAAATAATAACAGTTATGCCTGATGAAGGTAATAAAATACTTAAATTTAAAAAGCATAATCGCAAATTAATTGTTCCTTTTGTGGTGTATGCGGATTTTGAATCCATTCTACGCCCCATTAGCCAATGTGCACCGAATCCGGAAATTTCTTCAACGACAGACGTTCAACAACATATCCCGTGCGCTTTTTCATACCATATCAAATGCTCCTTTGATGATGATTTAAGCAAGCACCGCATATTTGTTGGTAAGTCAAAAAACATGTTTAATAAGAAAAAATCATAAAACTAATAAAACATTTTTTTCTTTTTTGCAGGAGAAGACACACCAAACCGTTTTGTGCAGATGCTATTCAACGATTTAATCCATATTCACAAGGAAGTCATTGGTCGACCAAAGCCAATGGCTCCTTTAACAAAACAACAGAATCAACATCAAACAACATCGCCAGTCTGCAGTATTTGTAAGGTTAGATTTAATGAATTAGATGTAAGAGTAAGGGACCATTGCCATTTCACTGGTGTCTATAGAGGTCCAGCCCATTCTCAGTGTAATTTAGATTTTCGCGTTCCGACCTTTTTCCCAGTCTTTTTCCATAATTTGACGGGTTATGATTCACATCTTTTTATGAAAAGTCTGGGTTATATTAAGGGGGAAATACGTATAATTCCACTAAATAAGGAAAATTATATATCAATATCCAAACGCATATATTTAGATGAGCACAATTCATTTGAGATTAGGTTTTTAGATTCATGTCGATTTCTACAGTCTAGCATAGATTCGTTAACTAAAAATTTATCCGAAGACGATTTCATAATTAATAGGGGATTTTACAAAAACGATGCCTCTTTGAAGTTAATGATGAGGAAGGGGGTATTTCCCTATGAATATGTTAATTGTTGGGCTCGTTTAGATGACTGTTCTCTTCCTCCAATTACAGAATTCTATAATAGACTAACGAATGAAGATTGTTTAGTTGAAGATTACGATTATGCTCAAAAAGTGTGGAAGCATTTCAATTGCAAAACATTAAAAGAGTACATGCTTTTATATCTGCAGAGCGATGTCTTATTGCTGGCAGATGTATTTGAGAATTTTCGTAAGGTTTGTCTAGATATATATGAGTTAGATCCATGTCATTACTATACATCTCCCGGCTTATCTTGGGATGCAATGTTGAAAACAACAGAAATCAATCTGGAACTTCTAACAGATGTTGAGATGCTTAATTTCTTTAAGAATGGCATCCGTGGCGGATTATGTCAGTGTAGTCATCGACATACCGTTGCGAATAATAAATATTTGAAAAATTTCGATGCTAGCAAGCCAAATAAATATCTTATGTATTTAGATGCAAATAACCTGTACGGTTGGGCAATGTCGCAACATCTTCCAGATGGAAATTTTCAATGGAGTGATCCACAAATCTTCACAGCCGATTATATTTTAAATTGTGATGGAAACGATAAAATCGGCTATGTATTGGAAGTAGATTTAACTTATCCAATTGATCTTCACGATCAGCACAATGATCTTCCATTTTGCCCAGAAAATATGATAACGCCTGGGTGCAAAACTCCTAAGCTTGTCGCTAGTCTACATTCAAAGACAAAGTATATAATTCATCTAAAGAATTTACAACAATGTCTGAAACATGGGCTGATTCTCACTAGAGTTCATAGAGTGTTGTCTTTTACACAATCTGAGTGGTTGCAAAAATATATAACCCTCAACACGGAGTATAGAAAAAAGGCGAAAAATAAGTTTGAAAAAGACTTTTTTAAATTAATGAACAATAGTGTGTATGGCAAAACCATGGAGAATGTTGAGAAGCGACGAGATGTAAAAATTGTCTCTCAATGGGAAGGAGAAAGAAATTCACACAGCGCCAGAAAACTGATTGCTCGTCCCAATTTCCATAGCCTCTCAATATTTACACCTCAGATGTGTGCTATTGAACTGAGCAAGGCGCGAATAGTATTTGATAAACCCATTTATTTAGGATTCGCAGTATTAGAACTATCAAAATGGCTCATGTATGATTTTCACTATGATTACATGAGAAAAAAGTTTGATACGGCGATTCAACTGAATTACATGGATACAGACTCTTTTATCTATACAATATCAACTAATGATTTTTATTCGGATATATATAGCGATATTGTTGATCCCGAAAAATCTAGGTTTGATACATCGGAATATCCAATAGATAACATTCATAATTTCCCTCAAATAAATGGAAAAGTTCTCGGAAAATTCAAAGATGAGAACAATGGTAAAAACATGACTGAATTCATTGGGTTAAGAGCTAAAATGTACTCTTTTGCTTTAGACACCAGTGAAGTAACAAAAAAGGCCAAGGGGGTAAAGAAGTCTGTTACCAATAGTTTAGATATAAGAGATTATAGAAATTGTTTGTTAAGACGTAAGTTATTATATAAGCCTATGTTAATATTTAGAAGTAAGTTACACAATATTTATACACAGTCTGTAAATAAGTTAGCATTAAGCGATAGCGACACAAAAAGGTATATTTGTGAAGATCGCGTAAGCACATATGCTTGGGGGCATAATAGATTAAGTAATGTTTAAGTTAAAAAATTATGACTCATATTTATATTTAATAATAGGATTGTTATACATTTTTTTAAATAATAATAGGTTAGATATAAGAGATATTTGTAGTAAAAAAATAAAAAAAGTAATAAATTATAACGTTATGAGAAAAAAATTAATTATTGTTTTCTTTATTGATTCGCTTGTGTGTCCATGGAATGACTGTTTTAGACTAACTGGATACATTCGATAGTCTATCATTATAAATAGGACTTTATTACTCGTGCTGATTACTGTGGAAAAACTAATGTTGATGTCAATGGTTTAAAAATAAATTCTTCAAACTCATTTGGTCATGGTACCGGAATCCACCCATTTTTAACAATATGGAAACTATGATAAGAATAATGCTCAACAATTTACTATATAGAAACCAAGAATTCTTCAAACTCATTTGGTCATGTATGGAAACTATGATAACATGAATAGGATAACCACCTAACCCCAAACAGGGTGGGTTCTTCAAACAGGGCGGATCCAAACAGGGCGGTTCCAAACAGGGCGATTCCAAACAGGCGGTTTCTTTAAACAGGGCGGTTCCAAACAGGGCGATTCCAAACAGGCGGTTTCTTTAAACAGGGCGGTTCCAAACAGGGCGATTGCAAACAGGCTGTCTCTTCAAACAGGGCGGTTCCAAACAGGCGGTTTCTTTAACAGGGCGATTCCAAACAGGGCGGTTTCTTCAAACTGTTTGTATTATAGCTACCCCTCTGTGATAGCTCTTCAATGCTGTAAGCAGGTCTTATCATATGATGTTATGGTGGACTATATTTGATATTCTAAGACTCCTGGAAAAAAATGGCCTCAATTAATTTTAATGTTTAAAGAACAATGATCAGCGGTTTTATTCATATAGGTAAGACAAGAATAACGGATACTCATTAAAAACACTTAGACATCAAGAATTTGATATAGCATCCAAAGTCATGGGATCGGACAAGCACCCCCACATGTTTTTTTGATAACAACGCATTTTATGGACTTGAATAATCATTTGTACTTAGAAAATTGTTCTATGGAAAAATAAGAATTAGAAATCAAGAATTTAATATAGCACCCAAGGTCAAGGGATCAGAATAATGAACAACAACTTACTATATAGAAATCAGTATTTGGTCGTGATACTGGATGCAAAATAAGATAAGAGTAATGACGAATCACTAAAAAACACTTAGAAATCAAGAATTTAATATAGCTTCCAAGGTCAAGGGATTGGACAACAACACCCTTTTTTTATATCAACACTTTTTTTTGACCAATATGGACTTGAATAATCATTCGTTGACTCGTGGTATATTCATAAAAAAAGCCAAAAGCACAAAGAATTTAATATATTATATGGATAATGCGTAGCCCTAAAGTATGCAATTAACAATATATCCATATAAAAACTCAAAATTGTGGCTTTAAAAATAGGCTATATTCAATATATATATAGCAAAAGGCTTGCTAGTCTAGAGATCAAAAGCATTAAACCATTTCAGCATAGAGTTACTGCCAAGTGGTATATATTCATAAAATTAGATTTACTATCAAGTGGTATATTCATAAAAAGGAAAACAGCCCCCAACAACTGAGACAACCCATCCGAAAGTCTAGCGACCAAAGACACAAACCATTAGCAAAAGCACAAACCATTTCAACCCAGATTTAATGCCAAGTGGTATATATTTATAAAATTAGATTTACTGCCAAGCGGTATATTCATAAAAAGAAAAACAGCCCCCCAACAACTGAGACAGCCCACCCGAAAGTCTAGCGATCAAAGACACAAACCATTAGCAAAAGCACAAACCACTTCAAACCAGATTTAATGCCAAGTGGTATATATTCATAAAATTAGATTCACTGCCAAGTGGTATATTCATAAAAAGAAAAACAGCCCCCCAACAACTGAGACAGCCCACCCGAAAGTCTAGCGATCAAAGACACAAACCATTAGCAAAAGCACAAACCACTTCAAACCAGATTTAATGCCAAGTGGTATATATTCATAAAATTAGATTTACTGCCAAGTGGTATATTCATAAAAAGAAAAACAACCCCCCAACAACTGAGACAAAAGCCAAAAGCAGTTATAATCATCAAAAAAAATTCTCATATATTAAGAAACAGCTTAGAGTTACTGAAAAAGCTCTCGACAACCGAGACAAAAGCCAAAAGCAGATAGAATCACAAAAAATTTCCATATATTAAGAAACAGCTAAAACATACACCCATTTCAACATAGAATCACCCAAAAAAAATGCCCATATATTAAGAACCAGCTTAGATTTACTGAAAAAGCCTTCGACAACCAAAACAAAACCCAAAAGCAGATATAATCACAAAAAATTTCCATATATTAAGAAACAGCTAAAACATACACCCATTTCAACATAGAATCATCCTAAAAATTCCCGTATATATTACTCAAACCCAATGACTAAATAATAATATATTCACTACCAAACAATCATGAATCACCTATCACATATTCACACACAATTCAAAAATACCAACTGCTCATGTCACACAATTAACCTTGAACGCTAATCACCCAAACCTAATACATAATTCACTTACCGAGATAACAAGTACAAATCCACAACCCACTGAAGATGTACACACCTGATAACAAATATACAACAGACCAAAACAACTATGCATCACACACCTCAAATTGAAAAAATACTGATAATAAGTATAAATCCCCAACCCACTGAAGATGTACGCACCTGATAACAAATACACAACAAGCCAAACATCCATGAACCACATCTGAACAAAATTAAAACAATTGATAACAAGTACAAATCCACAACCCACTGAAGATGTACACACCTGATAACAAATATACAACAGACCAAAACAACTATGCATCACACACCTCAAATTGAAAAAATACTGATAATAAGTATAAATCCCCAACCCACTGAAGATGTACGCACCTGATAACAAATACACAACAAGCCAAACATCCATGAACCACATCTGAACAAAATTAAAACAATTGATAACAAGTACAAATCCACAACTTAAAATTAAAAAAATATCTATCACACAAAGACAACGATCATGAATCATCCGCCCCCCTCCGATTACCTCATTTCCTAGGGGAGCACTTCCGGAATTACCATATATGGGCCTGGCTTTTTTTCCCATACAAAAAGTGTCTCAGAATCGCTATAAAGAATCACCAAAAATTTCCATGACGATGATGAACCATTTCCATACAATCCAAGCTTCAGCATATTACTCTACTTAAATGACTAATAATAACAACCAAACCAAAGAATCAACAAAAATAGCCACCCATTTCAAAATACCAAACTGTTATACACACACCGGCCTCCCAACCAACTGTAAAAACAAGGTGGATCTATTTTTGCGGACGACTGTGATGATAAATCATTTCCATACAATCCAAGCTTCAGCAAAAACACATACATAATAATAATAATACATAATTCACTTACTGAGATAACAAACCCACGAACCACTAAAGATTTGCTCAACTGTTAACAACACAACAAGCCAAACAACCATGAATCACACCCGAACAAAATTGAAACAACTAATAACAACACTAAGATCCAGCAAAAAAACAAGGTGGATCTATTTTTGTGGACGACGGCGATGATGAATCATTTCCATACAATCCAAGCTTCAGCATATTTCTCTACTCAATGACTAATAATAACATATTCAAACATCCACCAAACCAAAGAATCAACAAAAAATATTCACCCATTTCAAAATACCAAACTGTTATACACACCGATCCCCCACCCAACTTTTAAAGGTCCAGAAAAAAAACAAGGTGGATCTATTTTTGTGCGCCATGCCATTTTCCATACAAAAACTGAGGCAGAACACCCCAAACCCTACTACTCACTTCTCCCAAGTGCATAGGCAAAATGATAGCCTAGGCAACTCCGAGTTTGAGGAAGTGGTCAACCGTTATACATCCCATGAACTAATCTCCTCATTCACTCCATTCATAACTGAATTTAATAATGACAATAGAGCATCTCAACCCACCGATACAAACTTCTTTTTGCAACCGCAGGAATTTAACCAAATAATATCTTCTCGTGGCAATAAAAACTCAACCGGCTTGGACAAAATTCCACATGTGCTTTTCAAAAACCTCAACCCTTCAAATCGACTATACATCATGACCCTGCTAAACCACATAATAAATGCTGGTCACATACCGGAGTCTTGGAAAACTGCCATAGTCATCCCCATTAAAAAATCAGGCGCATCCCTGATGGCGGCCAATTTTCGACCCATCTCACTACTTAATAATTTAAGCAAATTACTTGAATTAAAAATTCACCATTACCTACTCTCCTTCGCGGAAACTAACTCATTACTCCCTGATTTCCAATTCGGTTTTCGTGCACAACACTCAACATGTCACGCTCTCCTCAAGTTTACTCACGACATCACTATGGCTCTTAACGACCAGTGCCCTACTGTGTGTATCTCCCTTGACATATCCAAGGCTTTCGACTGCGTGTGGACTGCGGGTCTTCTGTACAAATTACATTCCACGTATCGTCTCAACAATCACACTTCCAAGTTTCTCTACTCGTACCTATCAAATAGGAAATTCATGGTCAAGATAAATTCCACCCTTTCCCAGACGTACTCAATAACAGCAGGAGTCCCCCAAGGATCCATTCTGGGTCCCCTCTTATACTTACTATACACATCTGATATTCCTCAACCCCTCTCACCGAATACTCGAATCCTCAACTACGCAGACGATACCCTTGTCTACTCCAGCAGCAGGCTCGTATTATCTGCCAGAAACCGCGTAAATGAATTCCTCCAAATTCTTTCCTCCTACTTCCTTAAATGGAAGATCCGCCTAAACCCCAACAAAACTGGTTGTATTTAAAGGTAGAAACGTTCACTGTACCAATAACACGGTACGTAACCATTCAAAAATCCAACTCAACCTCTGCAACACCCTCATAAAACCATCTAAATCACTAAAATACTTGGGCATTACTTTCGAAAATAATCTCTCTTTCACGACTCACATAAACAATGTCATCCGCAAAGCGGGGATACAGCTGAACCTTTGTCGGAAAGTAATGTGGAAGGCAGATGGTCTCTCTCAACAAGTCAAACTTCTACTTTATAAACAAATCATCAGGCCCACACTTACTTACGCTTGTCCCATCTGGTTCCATATCTCTCCCTCTCAAATGGAAAAACTTCGTATCTTCGAAAGGAAGTGTTTCAGACTAATCACAGGGCTACGTCGACAGCGCGACTCCCACAAATATATCAGAAGCCTTACGCTATACCACTCCGTCGGCCTGGAGAGATTGGATAGAAGGTTCCTGGAATTGTCGATAAGATTCATTGAAAACCTGTCAGCCAATCCAAACCCTCTCATCAATTCCCTTAGCCTCCCCAGCCACAATGCATCAAATCCCTATCTTCATGCACTCCATTTAAAGGCTCTCTTCTACGCAGGAAGATTAGTAAATGATGCGAACGAAATCATCTACCATAACAGGGTAACCGATCTTAACCACTTCAAATACTCAAACATTCAACCCTTTTCTCGGGTTCTTTCCTTTAACGAGCAGTCGGTGGAGAGACCTCCCTCTGCCGCTCCCTTCCCTCCTTAGGGTATGTAAAGTATGGAATCTCAACTTAAGCTTAAGACTAGGCTAATTTGTTCTAAATGACTATATGTGAATTTATTTAACTACCTTAGATATAAGCTAGATTTAAGTAGAGATAAGTAGTTTTAAGAATATTTATTGTAAACATTGACAATCCATCCTGGTTTTCATGACCTTTCCAGGAGTCCTACTAATAAATTGTAACTGGTATCGATCTCCTTAGACGTAAGACCTCAAATTAAATATTACTTGGAAAAATGTTCTAGACATTGTAAGTAAATTTGTCACAACTTAGTTAAGTTAGCTGTAAACTTATGTAACTAAACTTTTAATGGTCAATAAAGACAGCGTTTTATAAAAAAAAAAAAAAAAATCGGGAGATGAGTTATAAGTAAGACAGTGAAGCAAGCGAAAGTCTCGAGTGAGAAGTAAGAAGGAAAATACGCTGTAAGTACGGAAGCGATAAGTCAAGAAATCGTTGTGTACGGTAAAAGTAACGGTTGTGATTAACGGACTAATAAAGTGTTATATTAATTCAAAAATCAATTTAACGGCTCTTATTTATTCAAAATAATTAATCCAGCGAACCATAAGCTCGCTACAATAGTAAAGAATAAGTTCATTGTATCGGCTGTTTTCTTCATGTGCTACTTAATTACTATTATTTTTCAGAGAGAGAACCTTTTTAAACTGGAGGGATTATTCTGATTAAACTCGATATTGTTAGTTAAATTGTATTGGGCAAGACAATAACGCCCGTTCGGCCAGAGCAGAGTCCTGCTCTGGAAGTACAATACACTAGCAAAAGAAATCATCGTTGGCCGCCCAGTGCCGGATTTACAGTCCACGAAGAGGAAAGCTGAGACGTCGCTGAAAAAGGCGCCGTCCGCTGTTTTAGCAGTAACAGTTGAAGCTAACAAATTTTGCAGCTACAAAATAGAAGTCTGTTATAAGCATTTGCAGAATGGCGCATCTACGAAATAAACTTGTTACAAAATGTAGTAGCCCCAAAATATTGCAGCTATAAAATGTTGACCCCTAAAAACTGTTGCAGCTACAAAATAAGTCTATTACAAAATGTAGTAGCTACAAAATATAGGAGTTATAAAATGTTGCAGCTATAAAATGGTGAAGCTAAAGAATTGTGGAGCTCCAAAATGTAGTAGCTACATAGCTACATAATGCAGCATCTACAGGATGGCGCTGGTGCCAAATAAACCTGCTACAAAATGTATTAGTTGCAAAATGTTGTAGCTACGAAATATAATATATATATATATATATATATATATATATATATATATATATATATATATATATATATATATATATATATATATACTATAAAATGTAGTAGCTACACAATTTAACAAAGATAATAAAAGTAGCTGTTAGGAAGTACCTTAATTAATTGAATTTGCCGATTACAAAATGTAGAAGCTGAAGAATGAAGATGAGAGAATGTATCTTTAAAATGTTTAAAATAAGTAGGATTTAACAAATGTTGCTGTTAAAAGATGTGTAACTGTAATGGTGAAAGAACATAGAGGTTATAAAATAGAAAATTTACCGGTTACAAAATGTAGTAATTGAAGTAAACAGCGGTTGAACAAATGTGGTGTATAAAAAATTCAGTAATTAGAACCTGTAGTTGCAGAACGCAAAACTAATAAAATGTAAATAATGGATTAAAGATAGCAGTTCTAAAATTTGGTGCTTAAGGAATGTAGCAATTAAGAATGATTGTAAATAAGAAATTTGGCAGTTAAAACCTGTAGCATTTAAAGAGTGAATTAAGTAATGAATGTGACCGTTAAGAAATGTTGAGTGACAGAATGTACCAGTGGAAGATCTGTTAATTAAATAACACAAGAGATAAGATGTTAATGAATGTAGCAAGTACAGAATATGTCATTAACCTCTTATCAAACAGTTCTAACAAAATGAATTGAACATTACCACATTGTATACACAGGAAGTGAGTGGTAAGGAACTTGTGTTATAGCAGTGTACGTACGAAAGTAATATAAATGTTTCGACGACAATATGCTAAGCTTTTTGCCATAATACATTAAAAACAATAATATTGTAGCTCGACTGCAAAGTGAATGAACATATTCAAGCAGCAGTACAAAACTTACTCCGCCCACTCAACAGTAAATCGTGAATTTTATTGGTAATAAACTTATATTATGATAATATTTAACCAGTGCTATTTACGAAATAGTTAACTAGGAGATGGAAAAACAAACAAAAAAATCAATTGCACCACACTAATGCTCACAAGGCTCAACGTCCTTGCGATATCAGTTTTCAAGTCAAATGCGGCTTATAGGAGATGGATTGCTATTCTCAACTACTCTTTGTTTACTACAAAAATCCAGATATAAAATAAGGGAATTCGGCTAGTATATATAATACCGCTCACCAGAAAATTTTAATTTATTTAATTCGTTTGTATAAATACAAGTAGCCATAGATCTTAGAGGGGTTTTGCGATACTGCAACCTTACTATCGTTGAATATCACCCACTGATCATCCATTTTGATATGGCACACATAATGGCCAACCTGAGTTGGGGACCCCATGTGCGATATAAATGCTGCCAAAACATATTTTTCGCTTCCATCACGATAAACCTTCTCATCCTCGGTATTGGAAGCTCCACTTGACGGACCTTCTGAATCCATCGGATTATCCATTGAGCCAGAGTGGGAAAATATCCAATCAAGTGAATCATATGAGCGACAAGTTAAACCAAAAGTTAGTTTACCGCACATTGATTCAAATTCCTAATCATCATCATCATCATCGGCACTACAACCGGGAACCGGTCTTGACCTTATTTAGCAAGTCCTGAGGCTTGTTAAATTTTCCATAATGATTTATTTTTTTCTGGGCAAGGTCATTAGTCTTGCGCCAGAGGCTCCCCGACGGGGAATCGAACCCCGGTCTCCCGGGTGACAGGCGGGTATACTAACCACTATACTATCGAGGAGCCAAATTCCTAATTACCTCACCCATAATCCAATTGAATCATATGCACGACAAAATTAAACCAAAATCCATTTGTCGTACATTGATTCAATTCCTAATAATCCTAACATCATGAAATGCTTAACTCTAAATGCATTTCATAATTTTCTCTTCCAAGAATTTATTCAAAGAAATTCTTATACACTTCCAAGAATCCTATTCCAATTGAAGCACACGAAATCTTGCTTGTGCTTCTTGGAATTTTTAAATAAAATCTTTAACAAATCTCTGTTGCCACAGAGTATAAAAGGGCAGTACATTTTGGATTCGGGAAGAGTTTGGATCCGGAGGCCAGAACGGCTACAACAAATAAATATAACACAAATAAAATAATTATACAAAAGCAAATAAAATCGTCTTTAATTTTTGGACCCCGGAAACAATTGGACGCACCCCTAAAGAGGTAAAACAATTAACCAAATTATAACCATACACATCCTTCTTCCGGTAATCCTATGTGCAACAATGTGCTTATCTTGAATTCATCAAATTTAAACTCGGGTATATGTGGTGCTTTATTTGGCAGAAGGGTTTGTAGCGTCTCTAACAGATACACACACAATACACAAGCAAAATAGTGAAGAACACCGATCGAAAATCGAGTAAGAAAATACATCAGAGCCGTATACCATAGCGATAACATAACAATTCGCATCAGTGGAGTATAGTTGAGTTTAAATATCGAATTCTAAACATGGCCAGTAGCCTGATGTGCTACGCTTAGGTTCAATTTTTGGTGATTCAAACTGTCATAGCGTCAGTTCGAATCACACGTTCTTCTTCACTATTATTTCAAACGCTATAGGTTTCTCCAGGTTGCACTCCTGTCGCACGCAGATGCGACGAGTCTATTTCATTCGACCACTATATCTAGTTGTATTGAAACCCTATCTTCTCGTACGCTGAATTTTTTTAGATGTAATACTAGGTAGTCCGGAATCGATGCTAATCTAGCAACTCTTTTCGCAGAGGTCATTTTGTTAACTGCTGTGCTATAAAAGTGTTCGACTACCTTGGCCTTAAAAAAGTGATCCAAACATTCCTGAAGGGTTATGACCGGGCGCTTAGTATCCTCATTCGTTATCTCATCTATATTTGTTAAACGATGAAGAGGGATACCTAATGAAAGGCAGTATTCGTCTCGTTTGGAGTATTTTACTTGCTTACTGTCCTTGCATTCTAATCGATCTTCTATACAGAACCGAAATCCATCTGCAGGATTCAACTGGGCGCCCCTACTGTGGCGTTCCAATAAGTTGATTAAGTACAAATAGAATTCGAAGGTATCTTGTTGGCATTTTGTACTAAAATCTGGATGATTTTTATCAATGACATTTTTGAACATTGCCGGAGAGATGTCGGATGAATCTGAGTCCAATGTGTTTTCAACTATGGAGCTGTATTTGCCACTCCACAAGCCAGTCCCCAATTTAGCCATTTGAGTGTTGAAATCATTAGCTGGGTCCTCTGGAAATTTCTGAAAGTACTCTCCAGCCCCTTTAACAAACCGTTGATTAAAATCTGGAATAGTAAACATGACTTGCATAACGCAGTTCATGTAGCAAGAATTCCCAAGATTTCGCATTCCAGTCAAACCTGGTCCAGCTAGTGGTTTCAGTTCGCTATCGCATTCGGTAACTTGACTCCATTCACCAATTCGCTTATTTATGTCCAGCTCCAGTTCGATCATTGACTTTTCGCTTTTCTTCATTGCTGCCATATTAATACCAAAATGCGCAAGATGTTCGTTCAATTTTGGATCAAAAACTATTTCGTCTTCTATATAGCTGAATACGTCGGTTTTTCCATCGGCTGTAATTGTGCCTAATTTCACTGCCAACGGGCATCCAGTTTCTTTGTAGTAGTCAACAGCGTGGTTATTTCCTCCCGATCCATCGAAGAATTTACGGCTACAGAGGATAGAACCATCTGTGAGGTTTAGCCACAAATTGTTGGTAAGGTCACATTTCTCACATTTCCAACCGCTTGGTGGGATTTTCCGACCGTTATCTAACTGTTTGAGTTCTACGGCGTATTTAGAAACTTGTCTCATTTCTCCGCCAACGTTAAAGTCAAAATAGTATAATAACTGCTGTGATGATTCAATTCTTCGATTTTGTTTGGGTGCCGTTCTTCACTATGGTTTATGTATCGCGTGTATCTTTTGGAAACGCCATACAACTTTAAAAATCGTTTTTGTAAGTTCCTCCGGAGCCAACCAAAGCTCACACAACTCAAACGCGATCCCGTGCAACACGTTTGACTCATACCGTGTTCCACGACTCCGCTGTAGGTCGGCCCCATATTAACCCACTCAGCGACCTACAGGGCAGCGCAAGTTTTTATTAACATTTTTCGCATCGAGACCTCGCTATGCCCTCTCTGAGTAGAGCCTTAGAATATACTCACAGATAGGTAAACTTGTCGTAAAAGGCGACTAAAGGCAGAGGGTAGGTGGGCTTCCAACGACTTGTCGCACGCCCTAAAAAACACCCCATCAAATTTTAGAAATACTTGGCTATCCTTCAGAGCTTGGCTGATGAACAGATCCAAGAAAAAGTTGGTACAGGTGGTACGGGGGTTCCAAGATGAGTTACCACCTGTCACACTGATCGGCTGAAATCTTCGACTATGCTCCGGATGCTTGACTGGTGGCCCGGGCTGAAATGGAAACAAGTCATGATGGGACCATCTGAGATTAATTATTCTAGAGGTAATCTAGTTGATATTCCAGGAGAACATCATGCCAATATTTAGATAGAAACCAAACTCTAAACAACTCGCGAAAGACGGCTAATGTACAACTAGTAATAGCATTTTGTAACATCAGAAGCGTCGGTTTCAGCAATACGAATATAAACTCCATCCTCCAATATTAGCAAACAGCAACCCCCGATATCACATTGACTCGGCAGCTTGCTGTCGGTCACTAAATGGAAGAAGCATTTGAACTTAATAACACGGACATCATTTGGATGAAAATGGTGTTGAAGAGTTTCGTTAAATTTCGATGTTCCCTCTACGGCTCCCCAGGTGACGGTCGGCCAGTGACATTTTGCGGATTTTTGAGGTTGTCGTTCTTGGCGACTTTAATGTACACATTTCTAACTGGTTACATACTCACATTCTAATAGAACCAACCAGGCTGGGGAACTAGCTGAAACGTTCGCTGTTAGCCACAACGTGACTCAGCTGGTGGAGAAGCATACGCGAGTGTCGAATAACAGAAGTGATTCAGCAAACACCCTAGATCTATTTATGTTATCTGAGCTAAACATATATACTGTAGAAACGATTGGGCCATTAGAAAATTCAGACAATTTGACATCGGTTGTGTAATCGCTTTCATCTTAAATGACTAACCAATCTAAGCAGCCTCGACAAATATGAAAATTTCCGGCTTCAAATTGGGACAATTTAGGTCGCCAAATGGATTTTGTGGGATTTCTTGGCACCCTTTCCGTGGTCAGGGTTTTCTCTTGGAATATCGCAACGAATTGCTCCGCACTGTTATTAATTTCTCCGCATGCCACAATTCTGGACCACCATTTCCTTGTCAAGCGACCCATTCGACGAAGATATTGTTTCGAACCGCGTGTGTAAGCGACCCAGCATTCAAGTCTCCGAAGGAAGCTATAGCGTTTGAAATAATAGTGAAGAAGATCGTGTGATTCGAACTGACGCTATGACAGCTCGAATCACGAAAAAAATTTTACCTAAGCGTTACACATCAGGCTACTGGCCGTGTTTAGAATTTGATTTCCAAACTCGACTATACTCCACAAATGTGAATTATTTTTGTGTTATCGCTTGGTATACGGTTCTGATGTATTTTGCTTATTCGATTTTTCGTTCGGTGTTCTTCACTATTTTTGCTTGTGAATTGTGTGTGTATCTGTTAGAATCGCTACAAAGCCACAAATCACAGCGAAGCAAATCCTGGAAAACGCCATAAGCCTCCGAATCCGCGTAGGTTTATATCACTTGAAAATGTCGAATTGCTAATAGACGCAGCAAGCTACACCGTGCCATTACCTTACGTTATAGACGTTAGATGATGTTTGGATTATGTTCGTCGATACTGTGCGCCGACTGTTATAAGCCGTAGTTCAAGCAGAAAAAAAAATTACCCATCGACTTTCACGGTCAAAGATAAAACAGACTCCCAGATAAACCATCACACGATGCGATGGTTTTTGAAAGATGGGTAGAGTTTTTAAATATCGGATGGGTAGAAAAGTTCTTGTGTGCTTTTGAACTCAAAAATAGTCCAAGACAAATTGTCAGTCAAGACGGTGATTTTTGAAAGATGATTTTCAAATTCCCCGTCGGGGAGCCTCTGGCGCAAGACTAATGACCTTGCCCGGAAAAAAACAAATCATTATGGAAAATTTAACAAGCCTCAGGACTTGCTAAATAAGGCCAAGACCGGTTCCCGGTTGTAGTGCCGATGATGATGATGATGATTTTCAAATATCGGATGAGTGCAAAAGTTCTTGTATATTTCTTAACTCAAAAGTGTTCTTCTTTAGGTGTAGGAATGCGGTTAAATTCTGTCGAATCCTCTTCCGTGGAAGTTCGTGATTGGTTTTAATTCAAATGTCGGAAAAAATCATCGTCAACGTCACTAGGCCCTCTAGGACCTGGCTCAACTTAGAGGTTAAAATCACTTTTTTAAAATTTGAAAAATTATTGCCTAACTACGCGAAACTTTGGTGTACGGTTCAAATGAACTTTGTAAATACTTTTGTGGCGAGCGTAACTTTACAACATAATATGAAGAAAATGAAGCTTTCGTTTGATCGTTTTAAATTAAAGTTTTCACACCAGAAATAAAAACAAAACTTTTATTAATCGTGCTCATATAATCATTTACTAAAAGAAGTACTTTAAATCTTATTGGGCCCAACAGATTTCCAGGTCCTTCTCAACAACGGTCGCCAATCTTCCCTCTGGTCTGAGGAAGCACGGTGGTAGACCGCAAATAATGAACCCGGGAGGAATTTGAAAAGAGACGTTGTTCTTTTCAGAAAAACGAGATGTCCTCTCAAGTATCGCTACAACAGTGTCAGAAAAATGTGTAGGGTTACTTTGATAAAACAGTGTATATGCATTGTGAGTTACCATACTCCACAAAATTAAACTTTTGAATACCTGTATAGACGGTTCAATGGTGCTGATTTTGACACCAACGATAAAGAACGTGAAACAGGACCAGGTACAATACATTTCAAAATAAAGAATTGAAGGCATTATTGGATCAAAATGAGTGCCGAACGCAAGATATACCTGCTGACGCATTGTGAACTAATAATTTCATTGCCTCTAAAAGTGAGCGAGTGATCTAAGATCGAACTAATTGAATCCGACATGAACTGAAGCCCTTCGATATTGTTTTTTTTTTACACTACCACGCGCACAAAAGGGAATTTTGAAGTACCCTTAAATGTCAGACCACAGTGCGAGCGGATGGAGAGGAAGTGGATAAGGAAAGGAGGAGTCGATGTAAATTGGTCTTGAATGTCACAGTGCGAGCGGATGGAGAGGAAGTGGATAAGGAAAGGAGGAGTCGATGTAAATTGGTCTTGAATGTCTGGACATCACAACGGTCAGGAAACACATGATCAGGCAGAACATTCCACATTCGTGTGGTTCGGCTAAAGAAGAATTCTCTATGTTTATTTGTGCGCCTAAAGTCCACTTTCAACGTGAACTGATGCGCATTCCCAGATTGATGGGTATCGTGGGAAAATGTCTGAAGGGGCGGAACACATTCAACAAGTTCAGTTGTGCAACGACCGTGGTAATACCTATAGAAAATAGATAGGCATGATACGTTGCACCTGTGTTCTAAGGACGGAATTGGTCGACTTACGGCTGGGTCCCCAATAAGTTTCACTGCTCGTTTTTGAATCCTGTCGAGTACATGTAGTGCAGTTTTGGATGCGCCTGACCAAGTATGGGAGTTGAACTCCATTTTTGGACGAATATACGTTTTGTAAATAGTGACCAGGTTGGATGGAGTGAAGTATCTTTTGCATCTTTTAAGGAATCCTATACATTTGGCTGCACTTTTCGCAGCTTCAAATATGTGGTCATTCCATGCAAGAACTTTGCGCGTTGAATATACGCATTGCAGTCATTCCTAGATCTCTTAAATCTTTTCCGGTTTTCTTCAGTATTGTTTGATTTATACAACCGGAAGCTCAACTCTTTAGCCTTAATGGCTTTTCTGCACCCGGAATCGAACCACATATTTCTCTTGGGTTTGATACTCTTTACTCTGTGTGGAATAAAGGTCCGCATGCCAAGTAGACTCGTGTCTGTCAATGTTTCCGGTATAGAGTCAACATCGTTATGGAGGAAAAATAACGACCAATTTAACCTAACAAAAAAGTCGTTCAGACCTTCACAGTTGGCTTTCTCGTAGAACCATACTGTCCCTTTGGAGCTTTCTTATTAACGTGACTGTTGGTTAGAGGAAATTTAGCTGACACGACACAGTGGTCTGAAGGGCTCAAGAGCGAAGAACCTTTAATGGTGTATTTGTTTGGGTGAGAGGTGATAAACAGGTCCAGTGTGTTGGCGAAATAACCATATATGTTTGTTACCCGTGTTGGTTCATTGACAAGTTGAGTTAAAATATTTGAATCAGCAAAATGCTGGATATATTGACGTTCAGGTGTTGTGGGCTTAATGGCTGCTCTGCACCCGGAATCGAACCACATATTTCTCTTGGGTTTAATATTCTTTACTCTGTGTGGAATAAGGGTCCGGATGCCAAATAGAATCGTGTCTGTCAATGTGTCCGCTATAGAGTCAACATCGTTATTGAGGAAAAATAACGACCAATTTAACCTCCCAAAAAAGTCGTTCAGACCTTCCCAGTTGGCTTTCTCGTAGAACCATACTGTTTCTTTGGGAGCCTTGGCGAAATAACCATATATGTCTGGTATCCGTGTTGGCTCATTGACAAGTTGAGTTAAAATATTTGAATCAGCAAAATGCTGGACATATTGACCTTCAGGTGTTGTGTGTCCGGAGTGACGAAGCCACTGAGATTTATGCGCATTAAAATCACCCGCAATAACGATTTAAATGTGGGGATATGGGGTCAAGATCCTATCGATAGAATCAGACAGAGCATCAAATTCGTTAAAGGATGCGTTTCTGTCAAAATTTGGGCTTCTGTAAAGAAAGCAGTAATGTATGATATGCCTACGAAGGTGAAGTTTTATCCACGAGAAATTAAATTCTGGATTGTAGCAGAACTCATATTGTGGCAGAAGCTGATAAGCAATATCACTTCGTATGTATGTAGCTAGACCACGATGTGGAAGGAACAGAGGCACTAGGTTATAACCGAGTATAGTAAAATCGGAAATATCTGTATTAGTTCTTACCAGAGTCTCGCTAAGTGCAAGTTTGGCGGATGGAGTATTTTCGCTTTATCCAACTTTTGGAAGTGTTCCGCCGAACACTTTACGAGCGACTCCAATAACAAGCGACACAAGTCCTCAAAAGAAAAACACAACTTGTTTAATTTCATTTTTAACTTTATTAAAGTATAAATGGTGTTCTTTATTATTTTCTTTACATTTATTAATGCTTAATTTAATCCTTTTTACATCTAACGAGACACACTTCCTCGAACCGACTCCGATGACACACGAAAAACTCTTTTTCTTTTTTTGGAATAGAGACTCTGACCTCCGTGACTGTTAATTATCGACCAACTAATTTCGTTCCTATAGGAGATGTTACGGCTCACCCGATTGTTCTCTTTCCTTTTCATTTCCCTTGTCCTGGTGATTCTCTCTTAATCGAGAATCTCTCTCCTAGAAGATGTCGCACCCGCTATCTGTGTCCCGCGATTTCCTGTTTGGTCGCAAGCCAGATGTGCGGTTGCACCCACACACACAGATGCGGATTTTGCTGCCTGTGTGGACGGAGATCTTCCTAGGGTCACCAGAAATTTTACACCTTCTGCGGAGTCGATTTTGTGTATATTCCGGTGTGTGGTTTATTATTCTTGGCGATCTCTGGGATCGTGGTTATTATCGTCGGTTACGATAATAGTATTTATTTTGCGCTATGGGAACAGTGTTAACTAATTTCTTGCTGTTCCTCCGAAACGGCTTTTGTTTAGGCGAAGTGCATTGCGGTAGGGTCAAAGGTTTAGCCAATGGATTGTTTTACGGCAATTTGCTTATCGCCGGGGATTTGATGTTTGAAGACATCTGGCGCAGATACACAATTTCTATACTGGGTCGTGTCCTTCGATCGCCGTGCAGGCGTCGGGAAATTGCTCGAGTCGTGGGGCCCACGTGGAGGACCATGGGGGCACGTGTCTGTGGGTACGTGAGCTTTAGGCTAAGGTGAGTATGTTCCTTGGTGGCACGACAGGTGTTTCAGCTTACTGTGGTTTATGCGGTTCGTGGAACCGCCACACAAGGATTGCTGGTATCTGGTTACCGACGTGGGCACATACAGAGGAGAAACTACATGTTAGGGTGCGAATGTTACACAGATCGACGTGAAATTCCCGTTCCGTTGAAAGAGCCTGACACAGAAAACCAATACCGCCTTAGAAAAGGATGCTAGTTGGACCCGGTGATAGCTAAGCGAAAGCAACCACTGCTGGTGTTATGCCCGTGTAGTACGTGCCCCACTAGACCCGTGCCGAAATCCAGGTCACATCCCTTTCGTGACAAATATTACGCCTTCAAAACACCAAAACCCTCCAAAGATTATAAATCAATCGAGAGTATCGCTGCCTGAGGGATGCAACAGAGGTGCGAAAAAGAGAAAAAAACAGACACAAGGAAAGGAAAGGGGATGAGTTATCCCGCACTGTATACTGCCACACGCTCCTCGATAGTACAGTGGTTAGTATACCGCCTGTTACTTGGGAGACCGGGGTTCGATTCCCCGTCGAGGAGCCTCTGGCGCAAGACTAATGACCTTGCCCGGAAAAAACAAATCATTATGGAAAATTTAACAAGCCTCAGGACTTGTTAAATAAGTCAAGACCGGTTCCCGGTTGTAGTGCCGATCATAATGATGACACTTCCACACAATTTTCACACTACGGCGCGAATCCTATAAATATTACTGCACTACACTCGGACGCGTTTGTGCTGATTCGTTTGTTTATTTATTTATTTAGGCTTAATCCAAGCAGCTTAAGTTAATATAATATAACAACTTACAGACTAACTTAAAAACTAAAGTAGTAGTTAAAAAAAAAAAATATATATATATATATATAATTAAAAAAAAAAAACACGGAAGGAGAAGAGGGCTTGAGGTGTGACAGTGAGGGGTACGCCTACACAGTGGTAAGGGGCGGGGCTGGAGAGCTGGGGGGAGAGATTTGAAATTGAGGTGGGTGGGGTTAGGACGGGTTTATTCTGAGACGTCGTTTGAGGGCAGGAGTGGAGAGGTTGAAATCAAAGGAGGTGGGGAAAGAGTTCGCATGTCGTAGCATACACAAGATGGGCTCGTTAACGCCGTAAGACGAGTGATGAGTGGGCACGTAAAACAGACGAGGGTTCCGCACATTACGGGGGTTTGTATAAAATGATAAAGAGGAGAGCAAGCTTGGGCAATTGATTGAGCCTGATAGAAGGCGATGGATAGAGATGATGTCAGCATGGATTCTGCGCTCTTCAAGCGTGTTAAGATTGATTAGAAGGAGCCGGTTTGTGTATGGTGGGAGAATGAGTGGGTTTTCCCAGTTCAGTCCACGGAGGGCGAAGCGCAAAAAACGACGTTGAACGTCCTCGATCGTACGAAGGTGAGACTGTTGATACGGGGACCAGACCTGACTGGCATATTCGAGTAGTGGCCGGACAAAAGTTGTCTAGAGGGATCGGGTGACGTAGGGGTTTAGGAATTCCTTCGACCAGCGTTTTACAAAGCCAAGGGCGGCGTTGGCCTTTAGGATTGTGTTATCGATATGTGCCGTAAATCTAAGTTCCTTGTCACATAGAACGCCCAGGTCGCAAATTGATTCAACCGATGTTATCGGTTGGCCTAGCAAGAGATAGGAACGTGGCTGGGAGGGGGAGCGTTTCCGAGAGAAGGTGATTGTGTGACATTTGCCGATATTCAGATCTAGGCAGTTATTTTGGCACCATGTCGAAAAGCTGTCAAGATCCGATTGGAGAAGTGAGGAGTCAAGGGGAGAGCGGATTGTCTTGAAGATTTTGGTATCATCCGCGTAAAGCGAGATGAGGGAGTGATTGATGCTCGAACCTATGTCGTTTATGGTAAGGATAAATAGTAGGGGACCGAGATGACTGCCCTGGGGGACACCTGAGGTTGGAGAGAAAGGATCGGAGAGGGTGGATCTAAATCGCACCCGACAGGTTCGAGAGTTAAGGTAGGATGAGATCCACTTACTCAACAGCGGTTCAAAACCAAGGGAAGATAATTTAAAGAAAATGAGGTTATGGGAAATCTTGTCGAAGGCCTTGCTAAAGTCGGTAGTGACCACATCAACCTCATCGCCGTTCTCTAGGGCAAGGTGTGTGTGAGATGTGAATTCGACAAAGTTGGTAGTAGTGGACCTGCCGGAGAGGAAGCCGTGCTGGATAGGAGAGATGATGGGGGTGCAGCGAAAACATACCGCTTCGTATAGAAGGCCTTCGAACAGTTTAGGAATGTGCGAAAGCTTAGCAATGGGACGATAATTGGATATATCGATTTTTGGCCCCTTTTTATGTATGGGGGTTATGTAGGAGGATTTCCAAAAGTCGGGAAATAGACCTTGTGCAAGGCATAGATTGAAGATTGACGCGAGCGGGAGAGAGAGAGAAGAGGAGCATTTTTTTAAGAAGATAGCAGGTAGTCCGTCTGGGCCGGGACTGAAATCGTCTTTAAGTTGTTCAAGTTTTTCTTTAACTTGGTGTTGTTGTATGTGCAGAGGGATGGGTGGGCCAAGGGAGAATTGAGACATGCCAGTAAAGTAGGAGGGGTTAGGCTCGAACGAGTCGTCCATGAAGGATAGTTTGAAGAAGGACGCGAAAAGATTGGCTATGGTTTGGGAGTCAGATGAAGTAGTTGAGTCGTAGAAAAGAGAGTTGGGATAGGCATCTGATTTCCGTTTATAGTTGATAAAGTGGTAGAAAGATTTGGGGTCATTGATCAGATTCAGTTGGGCTTTGGCAAGGTAATTGTGGTAAAGGGAGCTATAAAGCTCGGTGAATTGGTAAAAGTAACCGAGATAGTTGGAATAGTCCAGAGGAGAACGCGTATTCAAGAATGTATTTCTTTTGTTACGGAGTGTGCGGAGTCTGCGGTTATACCAAGGGGGCGATGAGAATGATAACCTGTTTCGGGAATAAGGGACAAATAGGGATATGGCGTTGAAGATTACTGTGAGGCTGTAGCGACCTCAACACTAATATCATTTAAGCGGGGTAAGGTATTGCTGAGGTACTCATTTATGTGCCGGAAATTGGCTTTTCGGAAATTAAAAGAATATTGGCAGGGGAGGGGAGTGGGTGTGTTTACTTCGGATCCCACAGAATATTTGACGCGCGAGCCGATAGTGCAATTAGGGTATCTTGTGTTTACTTAAGATACCCTAAACGGATGGCACAATTGATCCGTACGGATCTCGAGACAGAGGCGCACGTGCTGACTCGTCGGTGGTTAGTTTAACGATGTTGCACATCACAAGCTGTTCTAAATTAATGAATCCATCACGAAAGCTCGTTACCGACTCCAATTGTTGCCTTTGAGCCGCATATATAAAAAAAGCCACTATACCATGATAGACACGGGAAACTAATATGATAACGCATAATCTCACATCACTCAACCAGCAAAACTATATTTGAAAACGCCCAACTTTCCCCGATACGTCATTTTCAGATATTTCTTTTTCTGATTATTACTTGTTTCGAATAGATCTATCGAGTAGCACTTCGCGATTTTAGATTAAGTGGAAAGATAGGTTGATTCTGGGATCGCTTTAACCCGTTCATCCCGAAATGAAGTTAGTATTCTTATCGCTGGAACATATGTAACCCAACAGGGTCGAACGGGTTAAAAATCGAGGATTTCTTTTGATAAGTAATCCCTATATTGCTCGGAGGAAGTCCGTATTAACAATCATCATCATCATCGGCACTACAACCGGGATCCGGTCTTCGCCTTATTTAACAAGTATGAGGTTTGTTAAATTTTCCATAATAATTTGTTTTTCCGGGCAAAGTTATTAGCCTTGCTCCAGGAACAAGGAGTAATACTTTGTATTATAAATTAAAAGGCATTGTACCATTAGCTCAATATTATAACTTTATTTTCGAAATGAAATCCATTAAATCTTACTTGTATGGCTAAGATGGTATCATGCCTGCTGGCAAAATACTTTTTGTATCCATTCGGAGAATTAAAAAAATTTTCGCGGCGACAAGATACTTGTTGCAATCCGCCAGGAGATCGTTTTGACATTTATAGATCACTGAAGAGGTCCACTAAATGTGGACCTAATAAAAGATTCTCACAACTACATAACACACTTTTTATCAACTGCGAATTTTAAATGAAAATAAAATATTCAGTTTAGTGGCAGTTAGCTATCGAACATATAAATAATATTTAGTTGCAGTATTTGTCTAATGTAGCATTACTAATTGATGAAAAGAATCCTTAAAATAATCTTGCACGTTGTTGTAGTTTAAATTTAACTATAAGTATTTAGTGTTACTTGTGGGTCATTCCGAGAAAGGTTGGCGCAAGGCTAATAACCTTGCCCGGAAAAACAAATTACTATCGACAATTTAACAAGTCTCGGATATGGACCGGATACCGGTGGAGAGACTTGCTAAATGAGGCCAAGACCGGATCCCGGTTGTAGTGCCGATGATGATGATGATGATGTTACTTGTGGGTGACACATCCCTGGGGAGAGTGGAGGAACTAAATATACCGAGAACTGGGTTAGGGCTTATATTACTACCACTTCGGTTTTGCGCTTGCAGGAGACGCTTATAACATTTTTTCATGTTTCTGCGACTAGTGCGGAGGACAAGATTCAAAAGTAGCTGTCAGGGCTTGACTTTGAAGGTGATGAATATGATGGTTTTAAATAGATACTTGATATATATATATATATATATATATATATATATATATATATATATATATATATATATATATAAGCTCTTACTTGTTTATGCAGTTTATGTAGCATTGATGAATTATTAAGAAAACAACATTGCATATGTACAACAGAAAAACGCGAACTAGTTTTTGGCCAGCACAATATTTACAACGATCGAACAGATTTCCCCAGACGCAGGCTAGACTCGTTTAAAATAGAAATCAAGTACAGAAGTGGATTCAAATAGACGCCTCAGAACGATCACGTCTGTAAATGACAACTGCGACATAGTACATCAATAACAACGTACAGAAAAGAGAGGCGGTGACGCTATACAAATACCAACCATTGTGATTACAGGACCGAGATCTTTGATCTTTTACTCATGTCAAAAGATCATTCTCCTCCATTCTTCATAATCAGTGTGAGATCAATGAAAGTAACGTTCATATAAATTGTGTCGCAGTGATCCTATCCATGAGATTAACGAAAACCCTAGATAGACGGACCACATTCAAGACAACAAAACTGCAACATACTTATCTATGTACCACAAAACTTGCGACAGATTCTTCAAAACAACAAACACACTACGCAATAATAATAATAAAAATAAAAATTGACTGTCTACACACCTTTAATAAACAGATCGCTGAAAACAACTGTCGATCGTACACTTCACTTTTCGTTGGGCATATTTCCTCCTAAAGCTTACGACCATGGGGTTGAGTGTGCGTTTGCATTGAGGGAACTTGGTAGAGTAGCCTGCGATCTGTGGCTCGGCGGAGGAGGTAGACTTATGGGGGCAGTGGTGAGTAGCAATGGTGGTGTCAATGGCGGCCACACCAGTTAACAAAATACCGGAAGGGTCGAACTTTTTTCTTTTTTGTTTGGTTATCAAAGATATCTGTGATCACTGTAATGTTGAGATTTATTTAGACCTAGCTACACATATACTGAATATCACAACAACGACGTAAGATCGATATTTTCGTCACGTGGTCTTAGCGATCTTACACCGGCTTACTCTCGCACTGGTAATAATAAATTTATAACTCGATTATGAGCTGCGGTTCACTTTATCTGACCGAGTACTTAAATTGCACACCAAACTTAATAAACAAATAAACTTTTTTCATATAGGCACAATTTATATATTTAATTTTTTATGTATTTACGATAACACAAATATTTTTCCCTCTAGAAAATAGAATTAACAGCACTGAGGTTATGACGATCACGGGCTACCTGATGAGATATTGAAACTTTATTTAATATCATCATCGTGTACCTTATCAGTACGCCGCCTAGTATGTGAATTGTACTACTGCGCGAGTAAATCATAATCAGCGTGTCCCGTATGCGGGCAACACATAGACTGATTCGGGTGAAAAGCGGCGAGGGGTGGTGATATCGCGCGACCTTCCGAACGCACCGAAAATATTTAGACACAGTAAAATGTTATTCTAATAACAATGAATCGAATTGTAATCAATTTAAAT
This sequence comes from Microdon myrmicae, assembly GCA_963931805.1. NCBI lineage: Eukaryota > Metazoa > Arthropoda > Insecta > Diptera > Syrphidae > Microdon > Microdon myrmicae. Next base: position 173,254,501 of record OZ007497.1, on the reverse strand, counting down.
TTTTCATTGATAACTGTCCGTTGTTTGTTGTTGCTTCAGTGACTCGTTTAAGTACCAGAGATAAACAAAAGCGTCATTACATCACAAACCTATGCGACGACGCGATCTTAATGCAAAAGCGTAGCCCAGCCAACTGATCGAATTGGAGGCAAAACACAAAAAGTAAACTCCGTGGGTAGATCGCGTACGCGTTCTGTTCGGCGAGCAGTGCGCTCCACCTTAAGGCAGTGGAGCACATTCTATTTTGCATCGACGAAAATTGCTGCTCAACGTGTTCAGTGATTTAATATATAGGGTGGTACATACATTTTTGCACATTTGAAATATGAATAGAAATAAAACTATCAGCGCAAGGCTAATAACCTAGCCCGGAAAAACAAATTATTATGGAAAATTTAACATATCTCGGATAAGCACCGGATACCGATGGAGAGACTTGCTAAATAAGGCCAAGACCGAATCCCGGCTGTAGTGCCGATGATGATGATGATGATGATAGAAATAAAACGACAAATGTTATTTTGTTGATCATTTATTTAACGTAATAAATGTTTATTAAAATTCATTTATTTAAAATGACATCGTCGAGATGTGCCCCGTCTCGTCGTTGGCACTCCCGCAATCGACTACCCAAACTTTGGAAAACTCGCTGACATATGCTGCGAGGTATCGCGGCTATGTCCTCCTGATATGTTCTCATCGCTTCTTCTTGAACGTGGCCGCCCTGTTTGTTTAATATTTGTTGTCGATGCCGTTTGCTCGAACTTTTTGACCCAAGCTTTGATTAAATTAACACTTGGACAGTCACTTACATGGTGTAATCCGTACAATCCATGGGCGTCGTACAGTAATGTAGGAATCGTTGTTTTTGTAAAATTGTTTTACCCAAAAAGCATGCGGTTGTTCCGTGAAGCGCTCCATCGTGACTAAAATTCCATGAAGCGACGCGCAATTCCTCGCCACTTGCGCGTTCCTCCTTCTAGCGGTTTTTAAGATATCAAGTGTTGCCATTTGAAAAAGTTTATGGCCCACCGGATATTATACTAATGGTGAATAATGTGCCAATAGGGAATACTGTTCGGGTGGTGAGTAATTCTTCATTGTTTCGTTGGAAAATCATATTTTTACAAAAACTGAAAGTTTAAACAAACAGCGCTTTTGAAAGTTTGCCAGGTGAAGTTGTAGTTTGTAGTTTAGTAAGGGCGGAACCCTCATTTATTTAGGTTAATGAAAGCTTACATCAACTTAGATTAAATTAATATAAAAACCTTACAGACTATCTTAAATCTAGAGTAAGAAGGAGAAAAAAAGAAAAAAACCAGGATGACTGTGGGATGGGGGAGGTAGGAGGCTAGGGAAGAGCAAGTATATAGGGGTGGTAAATTCGGCATTTGTGAGACAGTAACAGTGAAGGGCATGTCTACGTACTGGTAGGGGGTGGGGTTGGTGGGCTGGGGGGAGAGGATGAAATTGTGGGTGTGGCTGGAGGAACTATTTTGAGGGTAGGAGAGGAGGGGTAGGGTTGCAGGGTAGAGGAGATTATTGGAGGGAGAGGGCGGGTTTAGGACGGGTTAACTCTGAGACGTCGTTTAAGAGCGGGAGTGGAGATGTTGAAATCGAAGGAGGCGGGGAAAAAGTTGGCCTGTCGTAGCATACGCGAGATGGGTTCGTTAGCGCCGTAAGAATTGTGATGAGCGGGCACGTAAAACAGTCGGGGGTTACGTGCGTTACGGAGGTTTGTATGTTAAAGTGAAGAGCAAACTTGGGCAATTGATTGAGCCAGACAAAAGGCGATGGACAAAGCTGGTGTCGGCATAGATTCTGCGCTCTTCAAGTGTGTTTAGATTGATTGGACGGAGCCGGCTTGTGTATGGTGGTAGAATCAGCGGATTTTCCCAGTTTAGTCCGCGGAGGGCAAAGCGCAAGAAACGACGTTGAACTCCCTCAATCCTGCGAATGTGAGTCACTTGATACGGGGACCAGACCTGACTAGCGTATTCGAGTAGCGGCCGGACAAACGTTTTGTAGAGTGATCGGGTGACATAGGGGTTAAGGAATTCCTTCGACCAGCGTTTGACAAACCCAAGAGCGGCCTTGGCCTTGAGGATTATGTAATCAAAATGTGCGGTAAATTTGAGCTCCTTGTCGCATAGGACGCCCAGATCGCGAATCAATTCAACCGATGTTATCGGTTGGTTCAGTAAGAGATAGGAGCGTGGGTGAGTGGGGGAACTCTTCCGAGAGAAGGTGATTGTGTGACATTTGGCGATATTCATTTCTAGGCAATTATTTTGGCACCAAGTCGAGAAGCTGTCAAGATCCGATTGGAAAGTGAGGAGTCCGGGGGAGAGCGGATTGTCTTGAAAATTTTGGAATCATCCGCCTAAAGCGAGATGAAGTAGTGATTAAGCAAGAGCCTATGTCCTTTATGGTAAGGATAAATAGGAGAGGGCTGAGATGATTGCCCTGGGGGACACCTGAGGTTGGGAAAAAAGTGTCGGAGAGGGTGGATCTAAATCGCACGCGGCAGGTTCGATAACTGAGATAGGATGAGATCCACTTAATCAGCAGGGGTTCGAAACCGAGGGAGGATAGCTTGAAGAGAATGAGGTTATGGAAGATTTTGTCGAAGGCCTTGCTAAAGTCGGCAGTGACTACATCGACCTCTTCGCAATTTTCTAGGGCAAGGAGTGTGTGGGATGTGAATTCGACAAAGTTAGTAGTAATGGACCTGCCTGAGCGGAAACCGTGCTGGTTCGGGGAAATGATTGGTGAGCAGCGAAAACATAACGCCTCATATACTAGGCCTTCGAACAGTTTAGGAATGTTGCGAAAGCTTGTCAATGGGACGATAATTGGATATCTCAGGTGGCCACTCGTATATGTGAAAACGGTGTATTGACAGGGTGGCTCAATTGAACAGTCAATTTCTCAAACTGCTGCATTTTTTTTATTTCTTAACAAATTTTATTGAAGTGACCAAAAATATCAAAATACCTACCAAGTTTAAGAATCCATTTCAAATTTTCAATATGACTTGTTCCGACGTGGACTATTGCCCTGAGTACAGAGACATTTGAGAAAAGCCAAATAAGTAAAAAATAGTGCGACTTTTACTAGAGTCATGTTTCGTTCTTCTGATACGTCATAAGGTAAGGTATAATTTAAAGACTTTAGTTGGGAAGTATGGTGAAATCGGCACGTGAACACATTAAAATGGAACCGGAAATTGGTCCTAAATTTTTGTTTTTGTTTTTTTGTTTCGAAGGGTGGGAATCTTCAAAAAATACCTCTGGACAGATCCAGGGGCTAAAACCACCCCCCGCCAGACACATATGTCGTAGCCTTTCTCTCAGGGACCATGTCTCCTTGTCCTTACAAGGACGAGGGATCTCCTTAATAGACCGCTCCTGAGAAGGCTCGTTGCAGTCGCCACCGTGCTTCCGGGGCTTCCGGGAAGAGTGACGACCGATTGCTTAAAAAAGAGACCTGAAATTCGGCCGAATCCAATAAAAACACTTTAATTTTGGATTTTATTAATTTAGTATATTGTATATTTATTTTAATTGATTGGCGTCCTTAAACGTCGGACGTCAACCTAGAGACTGATCCTCGAATCTAAAAAAAATGGGTTGAGGAGAGGGCCGACTTTAGCGAGACAAGGACAGATGTGTCCTTCATCTTGTCTCTGGCTTCTGGTCATCTTGCGATAACCAGAATCACCCACATCCGTGAGGATGTTGGGCTCGGTCTCGCGATATCTGAAAAAAAAAGAAAATAAAGGGGGGTATCCAATGATAGTGTGGACAGTGTTAGTCACGGTGTTCTCTAACTACTTGTATAGAGGGATGGTGGGAAAGAAATCATACAAGACCGGTAGGTCTTGAGTGTGATCCTCGAATCTGAAATTCATCACCTTTTTATCCAATTTTTCTTTGAGATTTTTATGTGAGAAACTGGAGGAAAGGAATGGGATATCTATTTTTAGAATGTACACATCTGGCTACAATCCAGATGGAGATAAGGAGTTTAGAAATTGTGTGTATGGGAACAAAATGGATATCTTTTAACATGGGTTTGCTTGCATATGAAGATATGCATTGAGGCTAATAACCTTGCCCGTAAAAATAAATTATTATGTAAAATTTAACAAGCCTCGAGACATGCAAGACAAATAAGGCCAAGGCCGGATCCCGGTTGTAGTGCCGATGATGATGATGATTGTGGTGTTTAGCTTTTAGACTTTCTGCGAATTGATCAATTCAATTTGTCTAACATTGGATTGAATGTTAGTATGGGGATATGGATTAATGATATAGTAGACGGATGTGTATGGGGATATTAATAAATTAAAATATGTGTATTAATAAAATAAAGTATGTTTATCTGTTACTCCGCTCGTCTCGTCGCAACTGCTGCATCATGTCACATAGAATATCATTTGCTACGGACCATGCCTGTTTGGAGGGGGGGTGGGAATGAACATACAGGGCAAAGTCTCTGTCTTCAACCCGGCGAAGGCCAGGACGATCCTTGTTGACATACAGTCTCCACGTGACACCACTGGATAGCTACTTTAGCACCCGCCAAGTAGTGAAACAATGCATGCAACGACATCCTGAGAAAAGTTGGCGCGAGGCTTATAACCATGGCCGTAAAAACGAATTATTATGGCAATTTTAACAAGCTTCGGATATGGACCGGTAACACGACGACGACCACGGAAATGAAAATGGCTAAACGATTTAAGAATTTTCTCATGGAACGTCCGCTCACTATACAAAGCTCGAGCTGCACCGCAGCTGGCCGATGACCTGACCAAATATAAGGCTGACATTATAGCATTACAATAAATAAGATGGAGGGGGAATGTCGTTATTCAAAGAAACGAGTATGACATTTATTATAGCTGTCATGCAAAACACCATGTGCTCGGGGTAGGCTTTCCAATCACTCTAAAACTGAAGCCTGCCATTATCGGCTTTAATGCAATAGGCGAAAGGCTGTGCACTCTTCGCGTGCGAAGCAATTTTAGGAATATAAGCAGAGCAGTTCCCTGACGACGAAAAAACAAAATTCTACGAGAACGACGAATGGGCCTTCAATGCCTGGCCACAATACAATGTGAAAATCGTTCTTGGTGATTTGAATGCGAGAATATAATTGAGTTACCGGGACTTATTGGATCCGCGGCTCAGGTTCGGATCAACACGGCTACGTTACGCAATGAGAATACCAGCAACACCTTTCATCATGCGTTAAGACTCGCCCGCGAAGAACTCGATGGACGTAGAGTAAATCCCGTGGCAAGAATACCAGGCGTGGAAGAGAAATGGACACGCCTTCAAAATACTGTTATTAGTACTGCCAACTTTATCTTAGACAGTAGTTGTAGAAATTGGAGCGACTGTCTTGGTGATGAGTGGAAACCAGTGACTGAACGTAAGAATGCTGCATACCGGGCAATGCAGCAGTCTCATAGGACGCGGATACGCGAGGAGAAATACAAAAAGCTCAGAAGATCTGAAAAAAGACTCCACAGACAAAAGAAAAGTGCCCGGGAAAAAAACTTGTCTGTGAAGTAGAGAAAACTAAAGAACGAAGTCAGCACCAGACGCGAAAGTTCTACCAAATAAACCACAGTATGACGGGGTACACACCACGCTGCACTTACTGCAAGGATAAATAGGGTACTCTGATCACCGATCCTGAAGGAGCGATGTGAAGTGCACTTCAATGAATTGCTAAATGGTCAGCTCACAAAAGAATTGGAGGCTCCACCAATGCAAGATCAAGACCATATGATGCCGCCAACAAGCATTGAGGAAACATTAAAAGCCATTATACAGCTCAAATCAAACAAAGCCCCTGGAGCTGATGGCATACCATCTGAGCTAATCAAACAAAGAAGAACAGCGTTACATCACGCAATTCATGAGATCGTGGTGCACGTATGGGGGCAAGAGGGGATGGCGGAAGATTGGCGTCGTTGAATAATTAGCCCCATACATAAGAAAGGAGATATCACACTGTGCAGCAACTATAGGGGTATAACTTTGCTGAATACCGTCTATAAGATGCTCTCCTCCATCCTACAAGATCGGATAGCCTCATACGCTAAAGTCATCATTGGTCGATATCAGTTTGGCTTCATCCCAGGCAAATCAGCGATTGATCAAATATTCACCCTTAGGCAGGCGATGGAAAAATGTCTGGAATTTAAAATTCGATCTTTTTATAGACTTTAAGGCCGCCTATGACAGCATAGCCAGGGTAGAACTATATAATCCCATGAGAGAGTTCGGCATCCCAAACAAATTGATACGACTTTGTTTGTTGTTTTATTATTATTATTATTATTATTATTTTTTTTTACAGCCATCAATATAGAACGCTGTCAGTGAATTTGTAAACATGAAAAAAAAAATTGTCATCGTTATGTGATTCAATACTTGCATTTGAAAGAACTTACGCAACCAATACCAAAGCCGAGCTAGATTCTACTTTGCGGGAGTCTGCGCGTTCGTTATCAACAGTGAAGTATTGGCTGACCGTACAAGCTACGATGACGAACATCGCAGTGGTCAACAAAATGAGGTGGCTGTCCCAGATTTTGTATAAAAAGATCCACAAAATGGTATTGGATGACCGTCGACTAAAGGTGCGCGAGTTAGCAGAAATCGTAGGCATTTGGAAAAGTGCTGTACAACGCATATTCACTTAACATTTGGACATGAGAGGGCTGTGTGCCAGACGGGTGCCGCGTTTGCTCACAATCGAACAAAAACAGCGTCGTGAGGAAATTTGAATCGAGTGTTTGGCCATGTTTCTCCACAACAAAGCCGGGTTTTTGCGTCGATTCATAACTATGGATGAAACATGGATCCATCACTACACACCCGAGACGAAGGAGTAGTCAAAACAATGGACTGAATCGGCTCCAAAGAAGGTAAAGACGGTTCCAACTGCAGGGAAGGTTATGGCTTCAGTTCTTTGGGATGTGCATGGTATAATTTTCATTGACCTTTCCAACCGTCATAGAGTTTAGATCGCCCCTTGTCTGATAAACATCTCGGAAACGGAAATGAAAGCCGAAATGGGTCAACAAAAAGTCACAGATGTGTACACATTTACCAAAGTAGATGACGGTGAAGTGCGAAGACCCTCCGGACTTATGTTATTTACTTTCAACCTATGTCAACCACCGAGGTTGGTTGACATCGGTTTTTATAAAGCTAAGGTCAGCGAATGTATTCCCAACCCCATGAGATGCCGCAACTGCCAACGACTCGGCCATAGCACAAAACGCTGCACCAATACCACAATGTGCGTAAAGTGTAATCTGTCACCTCATAGCCCCGTAAATCACAGTCGCACTATGTGTGCCACCTGTTCGCTTCTTCACTCGGCCACGGATAAAACCTGTCCCTGGTATATCACAGCGAAAGAAATATTAACAATAATAACCACAAACAAATGCTCAATGGGCGAAGCCAAACGAATTTATAAGGAAAAAACATCCCCACACCTGATCAACTTTCAGGAAGCCTCGCAGATACACTAAAATCGAGCCAATTAGAAGGACCCTTAACGGAACAAAACATACAAAAAACTACCCTCAATGAATCCCTTCCAACCAGCTCCTCCTCATCTGCTACAATTAACAGTATTCAAATTGAATTACCCCACAAGCCAAAAAAGTCAATAACACATAACCCAACCAAACCAATTTCGTCTATAACAACACTAATCCAACGAACACCATCAATTCAATTAACGCCATCAACTCAACAAACATCATCAACTCAATTATCCACATTCGAACCCCCACAACTACAAACAAGTGCACCAACAAACAACCAAACTGAAAGCATTCTACAAACCACGACAAGCTGCTTTGCTAATAGCCATTCGCAACGCACCCCTTCACCCAAATCAAAGGTAAAAAGTAAACCGTCTCTCACTAATATAAAAATTAATAAAAATGTACATACCTTAGTAGATGATTATATTACAATGCAATTGTAAAACTAACAACCAAGCCCCTGACTCTGCTGTTCCTGAGGTTGGACACTTGAACTCAATCCAGAGTCCAAGTGCCCCACATCCGGAACAGCGGAGTCTAGATACTATCAACATACATCCCACCTACCATACCTTCCAACACCTTAATAAATTTAAGAAAATACAACCACATCCCTCAGCAAAATCAAGCCCCAAGTGTTGCGTAATCCCCTGTTACCATTGCTCCACCAAGAGGCAAAACTAGATTATTATTATATTAGATAAAATTAAAATATATTAACATATTATTATTTTTCCTATATTAACATATTTAATGCTACCTTAACGATTTTACAATTAAATACGAGCGGAGGCAGGAACCAACATCGTGTTGGGTCGGTTAGGTAGGTTTTCCGTTCGGAGTAGTGTGGAGAGAGAGAGGGTGATCTTTTTTGAGTCTTGCTATCAGTCGGCGTGGAGTGGTGTGAGGATGTAGTTTTTAAAGTGTGGTTGAAGAAAGAAGAACCCTACATCCCGTCCAAGGAGGACAATTATTTTATTTTAAAAAGAAATTGTACTGTTGATGAACCTAATATTGCGTCTTAATCAATTAATCATCGAACCAAGGAAAGAGATCGTCCCAAGAGGACTCAACAAAAAGTTTCGTTTGGCGGCATAACGTTGGCAGGAGACAAGGGCGAGCAACTTGGGCTGCAGACACGACGAAAGTGGGCTGCCCTGTACGCCGAGGACTTTGCTTGCGAGGGGATCCAGCAATTAAAGAATTGTAGAGTTCGGGTAAGCCTCCTTATACATATTGAATAGGTTCCTCTAGGCGAAGGAGGGTTGAAAGCCACAGCAACGGACAACCACTGGTGCTTCAAGGCAGGAAACCATTAAACTGCATAAAATCCAAACCACTCGGTGTAAAACCACAACACAAACACACTAGCAGGGCTGAACGCCCAAAACTCACTACAAAACAAAAACCATTCACCATTCTACAATGGAACATGGACGGTTATACCAATAACTTTGACGGACTAAACATTATAATTAAAGAGTGCAACCCACATATAATATCACTGCAAGAAACGCATTGTCCAGTCAACACCACACCATTTATCCCTAAATCTTATATAGGCTGCTTCTACAATCCACCTGCAAACACATCACACAAACAAACTGTAGGATTAGTAATCAAGAAAGGTACTTCTCACAAAATCCTCCCAATCATTACAAATATCCAAACTCTCGTTGTAGAAATACAACACCCTTTTAATTTCACCTACATTACCTTATATCTCCCCCTAAATCAACCATTAAATAAAAATGATCTTCAGGCTATACTCAACCAAACAAATGAGCCCTGACTACTCGGAAGCGACATAAATGTGTTGTATTCCAGAATACTACCCTTATTCAAAAAGTGATTTTACCATACATTGATTTCAAAGTTTTCAATATTACGAGTCCGTATTACACGAGACAGGCGGCTAGGCAGGGGGAAGAACAAATCCACTCTCTACAAATACACCATAACCCCCCTGAAATGGCTCTTTCTGTCGGAATTTCTGATGTTTTCAGAATCGTCCCTACCTTTGACGGGAAACCCTGCGAACTAGATAAATTTATTTCCGGGGGAGACGTTTTATTTAGATCTATAAAAAGGGCAGACCCGGAGATATATGAAACATTTTTGGAGCTAGTCAAAAATAGACTAGAGGGTCCTGCCTATGATCTAATTAGGTATAGCACAATCGCTAAATGGAAGGATTTAAAGGATAAACTTGAATCACAATATAAAGAGGAGCAATCTCGGTCAACGGCACACAATGAGTTGATATCCCTGAAACAAAACTTCAGAGAAACCGTTCGGGAATACGGTGATAGAGTTGCGAATGCTCTGAGGACGCTGAACTCTGCTACGTGTGAAATAACGGCAGACGCGGTGGTTAGAGAATTCTTGATAGAAGAAAACTCAAAATTGGCCGTGCAAATATTTGAGGATGGTCTCAAGAATGAACAACTGAAAATCCTAGCCAAAGTCCATGGGGGAAGTAGTTTAAAACAGTCAATTGCACATGTAGTATCACATGCTGCTCGAATGGACAACTCTCCCAGGTCATATCAATATAATGAAAATCCTAAATTCAATCGTAGAGTCTGTCAAACCTGCGGTAAGCCAGGTCATTCTCAGGACACATGTTATCGGAACATGCAGTCCAACAATTTTCCGAATAGACAACCCATAAAAAGAGAATATAACATTATATGTAATCTGTGGACGGAATAATCACACAGAGAACGAGTGTAGATACAAGATATCTAGGAATGGACCGTCCTTAACAAATTACCAACAAGGTACAACAACGCGTAATCCATTCCGAAATAATCCTACCGAAAATCGTTTTAGTGAATATCCTAGAATCACCAATAGACAAAACGATAGGCAAAATGTTCACTTTTCTCAGGTGCAAGAGTCGGAAAACGAGGCCTGACGCCAACTCAATTTTATGGAAGACAGACAAAATTTTTCTATCTATAACATTAGATCTTTGGCAATATATAACGACAATTTTAGAGAGAGAGATCTTTTATTTCGTAATAATATTTTCAAAAAAAAAGTCTGTGACCGCACATTTTACAATTCAGAGATTTGATAAGTTATATCTTACAACTGAAACATTATCTTGGATAAAGAAAAGAAAAATATGTATAATTAATAATTAAAAGAATAAATCGAAGGAAAATACGAAAAAAAAAAAAAAAAAAAAAAAAAAAAACTTAATAATAAAAAAAAAAATAAAACCAATAATAAATAATATAAAATGTAAATATTTACATGAAATTATTACAAATTAAGCAAGAAGCTGGGTTATGAGAGGATTTTCAGAACTTTCACAGCTGATGTTAAAGTTATATACTAGTTTACGAATTCTTTCAGAAATCAATTCAACATCCGCCCTTCCGTGGAGACTTAAGGTTGAATAGTGCCAAGGGAGGTCTAGCATCATTTTCAAAACTTTGTTTTGTGATACCTGTAACTTCTTTAAATGGCACCTTGCAGCGTTACCCCATACTGGACACCCATATAACAGTATAGCTTGGAAAATAACTTTATGAATAATAATCTTATTTTCATTTGTGAGTAAAGACTTGCGATTAATAAAAGGGTAAAGCATCTTAATAGCAATACTCATTTTATTAAGAGTACTTTGAATATGTTGTTTAAATGTGAGTTTTGTATCGAGATGAACTCCGAGATACTTTACGGATTGCTCCCATGCAATCGTGGTACCATTTATTTGCAGCTGACTGCTGGGAAGATAGCAAGCTTTTCTCTTTCGTGTAAAAAAGATGGCTTGTGTCTTCCCGACATTTAGCTTGATTTTCCATTTCATATAATATTTTTCAAGTATCTCGATCGCATGCTTTAGATTTGTCTCAACGTTGAGAGAAAATTCATGCGACGCAAATACTGCAGTGTCGTCAGCGAAGATAGCTGATTCACACTGCGGTAGATTTGGAAAATCCGAAGTGTAGATATTGTACAAAGCTGGACCAAGTACTGAGCCTTGGGGGACGCCACAATCAAAAAATATCAATCTAGAAACATCACAATTGACATGAACCTGAAAACATCTATTGGATAAGAAACTCTGGACGACCTTACACAAATACAAAGGAAAGTCGAACTGTATCATTTTATATATTATCCCATTGTGCCATACGGAATCAAAAGCTTTTTCAATGTCTAACAATATCATGCCCGTTGATTGACCACGTGAACGATGGTCTAGAACATGGCTGCAAATTCGTTTAACCTGGTGCGAGGTGCTGTGAAAGCGTCGAAATCCAAATTGGATATCGGGGAAAATATCTTTATCTGAAACAACTTTTAAAATATGTTGTTTCAGGATTTTTTCAAAAACTTTACTTATGTTGCTAAGTAAACTAATTGGCCTGTAACTTTCAGGTTTATCTGGGGCTTTTCCAGCCTTAAGGATAGGTACAACCATTGCTTTTTTCCAACATTGAGGAAAGTATTGACATTTAAGGCATGCATTGATTATAAATGTTAAGTATTTAATTCCAATATGAGGCAATTGTTTTAGATAGGCATTCTTAACTTTGTCTAGTCCTCCTATTTTTCGTGTTTGCAAGCACTTGATTACATTTCTTACGTTTTCTTCTTCTACAAATGCATTTAGAGGAGTTAATTCGTTTGTGGTGTCGAATCTTTCGATTCTGTTACCGACAAGTTCATTAGTTTCAAATTCACCCAAATGTTGAGAGACCAAGTGATTTTTTGAAAAACTTGTTCCAAATAGGTTTGCTTGTTCAAAACCTGTAAAAAAAGTAGTAGAAGAATCCTTCAGAAATGGTATTTTACGGTTTTTATTCTTGATTAACTTCACTACATTCCAGAACGGTTTAGCATTTTTATCCATAACGCTCAGTTTTTTGTTCCATTCTCTATTACGATGGATTTGTATCTGGTCAGTAATGCGCTCATTAAAATGGGAAACCATTGATCGAGAAAAGGGCTGACGGTAATTCTGCCAGTTTCTTCGATGAATGTTTCTCACTTTAATAAGCTCTAAGATATGGATTGGAAGTTTTTTAAAAATATCTTTTTTTACTCTTTTGGGAATACTTTCATCAACCGAAGAAATTATAGCTTGTGTAAAGTTTTGTACAATAAGGTCAACATCATCTTTACAAGACACTCTTTCAAGATTTGTAGTACTATTTTGAAGGCTCATTTTAATCTTTGATTTGAATGAATTCCAATTCGCATTCTTCATGTCCAGGAAATATTGAATCTTTCTTTCACCCAACCAAGAAAGGTTACAAAAAACAGGATTATGATCTGAACTGAGAGCACTTAACGAAACGGGTTCTGTTATAAGACCAGGGACATTTGACACAAACAAGTCAAGGACAGAGGGGATGCCACGAGAACCTGCGGGAAAATAAGTTGGACAAGGTGGATAAAAAATATTAATTGGTAGCGCCAATGGAAGGGCAGCCAATATATTGCCCCAAGCATTTGCTCTTACACACCCCCAATCTCTATGCCGGCAGTTAAAATCACCACCTAATAGAAATTCACCATTCATTGTGAATAACTTTTTTAAATCCTGCTTGAGCCATTTTCTTTTAATATCCGACGAAGATCCACCAGGGAAATAAACAGAATAGATTTTTACTGTCTTATGGTTTCTTAACTTAATCATTACACCTACATTCTCCACAAGCCTAGTTGGAATTACAGGTAAAAGCGAATGTTGAATTGACTTCCTGATAAGAATCGCCACTCCCCCACCCCTTTGGTCTACTCTATCAATGCGATAGCAGTTAAAGTCAGATGATGGGAGTCTTATATCAAAATTAAGCCAAGTTTCTGTTACTAGAGCAACATCAACTTTATAGCTATTTAAAAAGTTTAAAAAGTCATGAAATTTATTACGTATGCCTTTAGCATTCCAAGTAATTATTTTTATATGTGTATCTGCCATTTTACTTAACATTATTAGTGTATAAAAACTTAGTGGCTAAATGCGCGATCACATTAAATTGTTCTATTTTCGTTTTACAAACTGATAAATTTGAGATCATTTCCATGCACAAGGAATTTAGTTCCTCGATTGTGAAGAGTGCTGAATTGTTGTTGGGTAAATTATTGTTATTGTTTGATGAAGAAGCGCCGCGTGAGTCATTTTCCCATGCATTAATTGTTGTTGGTAAACTTTGAATTTACGGGCTTGATTTTGGAAAGCTTTTGCTCGGAGCATTGGTTAGTCCCAGTCGTCGCTGTGGCTGTGGAAGCGTAGGAAAATCACTCATAGAGGCAAACGAAATCGGTTTTTGGCAAGCTTGATGATTAGAAATTTGAGTTGATGCAGCGAAATGAGCTCTTGGATGGATCTTGGATCTTCCAGATGATCTTTCTTTTATTTCTAAGTATTTAGATCTACTGGTGCATGTGACGTCAGTAGCTTTATGATTGCCGTTGCAGTTGGCACATTTATTTACCGAAGCGTTATTACATTCGCTTGTTTTGTGTGAACCAGCGCAAGTAGCACAATATGTTTTTATGTGACAATTTCTCTCACCATGTCCAAACATTTGACAATTAAAGCATTGTGTCACCTTACCTTTGATTTTCCTTTGGAAGTTCCAGCTCACTTGGGTATGAAAAATTGAGCGATAATTTTTTTTAAGTTCACTTAATTTAATTGTTCCATTTTCAAAGTGAATGAGATAAAAAAAGTCAGTAAATTTATCATGTTTTTTTTCAATTTTTTTAACATCAGAACATTTTAAGCCAAGCGAAATGAGTTCAGCTTTGAGTTCATTAGTTTTTATATCATCCAGTCCATACAAAATAACTTTGAAAGTTTTAGCACTTTTAATATCATGAGAAAAATATTGACAGTTATCCTCTTTTAGTTTTTCTAACACAATATTATATGATTCAATAGTTCCGAACATTATTTTTATACCAATTGTTAATTTTTTTATTGAATAACTGGATATTTTAAGCTTTTTCATGAGGCTATGCACATATTCTGGTGATTTTTGCAGCACTTTGATTGGTGGCACATACACTTTTCTGATTATTGGCGAATCAGTTTCGTCCATTTCAGAATTATCTGTATCTGGATGGCATTGTAGGGGAGTGAATTTATTACGGTAGGGGTTTTTACCAAGCCCACTTGTTGGATGCATAGTGGAACGAAGTTTTTTATCCGAGGACAAGCAATTGTCCCCGGTATCAGGCGATCTATCGCGTTTGGGAATGGTTGTAATGAGAACTCGCGACCGAGATGAACACGTCAAACGCAGTCGAAAGCTCCGGGTGAACTGATAACGACAATTTTAATGAAGCTCCTAACCAAATAACTAAAGCGATACAGATAAACGAAGAGAAAACAAGAACTAATATAAATATTCCGATTCATACTCCAATTTTGGAAAATAATTCAGCAACACAGACTGAAAATTCAAAATTTTCAGCAGTAGTAAAGACTGAAATCCCTAATATTTCGGATATCCCTATTGACAACACAGACACTTCAGCAACCAAGACTGAAAACTCAGCAATATTAAAGACTGAAAATTCAGAACTTGCAGAAAATACACAAACAAAAATCCCTCACATTTCGGATATCCCTATAGACAACCCCGACACTTCACAAAGACTGAAAATTCAGTAGTGGTAAAGACTGAAGATCCAAAAGGTGCAATAAAAATCGAAACCCAAGTCAGTTCAGTAGCTAACACTGAAGAACACCATGTTTCAGCAGCAAAGACTGAAGGATTGAAGGTTTCTACAGCAGATATAACTGAAGAAATAGTCCAAACAGCAAATAAGACTGGGAACCAATATGTTCTAACAGCAAATAAGTCTGAAGAACTATACGAATCAGTAAATGAGACTGAGAAACTAAACGATCCATCAGCAGTGAGTAAGACTGAAAAGGTAAACGTTCCGACAGAAGTTAAAGCTATAGAAAATGATGACATTGAGCCGAAAACACTAAACATTTTAAATAACGATACTAAACACCAACACGAAGTAATGAAAATTGAAAATAATAATTCAATTAAAATAGGTATTGAAACGAAAAACCATATAAATACCTTACAAATTAATTTTTACAACAATAAACATGTATTCGAACACAAAATAAGAAAAAATAAAAAGGTACACAGTCATTTAGGACAACTGAGATCATTTCTTAAGAAAATTTTTGGTATTATGCATTTCTATGCAGTCATCATAATAATAGGCCCAAAAAAGTTTTGGAAAATTTTCCTTTGTTTTTATTCAATATATAAAACAATTGTAAGAAATGATGGAAACGAAAAAAAAAAAAAAAAAAAAAAAGTTAAAAAAGGGGAAGAAAGAAAGAAAATTTTGGAGTTAAAATATATATTGGCATATAATATATTGGAAATTCGAACGAAAAAGAGAATTTTGAGAATTAATATTAATCATATATATAGAAAAAAAAATTATTTTGGACAATAAAAGAAAAGGTTCCAAGTGGAAATATTTTAAGTTAGTTGGAAATATTTAAAGTTAGTTAAAATATAATGTAAGTAGACTATAAGTAAACTTTTGGATTATTGTAACCTATTTTTCTAGTATTAAGAACTTTTGGATTTTTGTAACTTTTGATATAAGATTAACTTTGAACGCCATTGTAATTGAATGAAAATCCAAGTCTGTAATTAATCCTAATCTAAGCAATAGTTAACAGAAAATTATTCTCTTCAAGGATAATTTTCTTTCTCGAAGAAGGGTGGGATGTTGTATTCCAGAATACTACCCTTATTCGCTTTAACACTAATCTCATGTCCTTTCTAACACAACCTTTAAAACTACATCCTCACATATCTTACATTCTCATTTAATACAATTCATAAATAAACAGACACAATATTCTATATCCAGTCACTTACAGCACAATTAAAAACATGCCCCTTTTCATAACAAGCACATTTTTCATTTCAAAACATAGCCACTTTGATTTTCGTTCAAAGTTTATTCAAAATTTTAAGTCACAGAGATTTCTAGATTGTTTTGTTCATTTTATACGACACAGTTAGTTGGAAGAAAATGTTCTATAAAAACAGGAAAATTTATATTGTAAAAGGTAGTTCAGAAGAGTGCTCAGCTTGAGATAGCTGAGTTCAAATAAAATATGAAAATAAATAAAACTTTATAACTATTTTAATAAATAGAAACGATAATTATTTCGAATAAGAAAAGATCTTATAACCCCCACGCTCTTCCCTCGAAAGAGGAAGCACGGCGCTAGAGACGTAACAAATGCTTGGAGTACACTCTGGGGTTCATCTTTCACAAACAAAAGAGGGGAAGTAATTGAAAACTTCCTCCTCACCTCCAATCTGATCCTACTGAATGAAGGTTCGCCTACTCACATTTCTACCCATAATATCCTCACTCATATAGATGTCACTTGTTGCTCCCCAGAGTTGGTTCCGAAAAGTTCAAGGCAAGTTCTAAATGACCTCTATAATAGTGGCCATTTCCCCGTTTTAAGCATAATAAATAATCAACAACCGATAACCATGACAAAAGATCTCCAAAATACAAAACCGATTCTGCCAACTGGGCAGTTTTTGAAAGAAAAGTTGACGAATTTCTTTCTAGCTATTCCCCCACACCTGACACGAATTACGAAGCTGCGCTAATCAGTAAAGCAATCAGATCTGCTGCCAATCTCTCAATGCCCCAAACAAATATCACAACCAAATGAGAAACCAGGCAACATGTGCCTTGGTGGAACTCCGACCTAACGCTTCATAGGAAAAGCAAAATGTCAGCCCTTTCTGAATTAAAAAAAAGACCTACGCAGGTTAATTTTGTTGCATACAAAAAAAGCGAATGCACTATTTCGTGGGAAGATGAAAGAAACCAAAGTAAAAAGCTTCCTCCAATTCACTTCCTCAATCAATCCAACATCCTCCACAACCACAATACCAAAAAATACCCAGCTTAAGAGGTAATCACAATCTGACAATTATCTACTCCCTTAATTCCGAAAATACTACAATCTCAGACACAGTGCAAATAAGCAAACTCTTCGCCAAAGCCTCGTCGCAATTCTCCGGCAACAGTAATTTTCGCCCCGAATTCAATCGCAAAAAAATTTAATCCTTTAACAATCCACTATCTTTGCAAACTCCTAACTCTGCAGCTCTGCGCAATGAACAACCCATCTCAATTATCGAATTCGAGTCAGCACTTAGTATAACTAAGGGCAAAAGTCCAGGGAGAGATCGAATATCCTACCCAATGTTGAAAAACCTTTCACATTATTCAAAACAAAGAATTATAAAGTTATACAATAAAATACTTGAAACATCACACATTCCACAAATATGGAAAACCGCGGTGCTAATACCTATTTCCAAACCGAACAAAGATAAAGATACGGTGGAAGGCTACCGCCCCATATCATTAATTCCTTCTCCCGCAAAGGTATTAGAAAAAATCGTAACCAAAGGTCTACTCTGGTTTATGGAAACAAAGAAATTGACATCCATCAACCATGTAGCTTTCAAATCCAACAGAGGTTGCACAGACGCCTTACTCCACATCGACCGCATCGACACCTCAAAGGCTCTATCCGCCAAAAATCAGGTCACAATACTCTTGATTTTGAGAAAGCATTCGGCAGAATAGGCACTCACACCGTACTTAATAAATTGTTAAAATGGAGAATTGGCAACAATATATATAGGTACGTTAAATCATTTCTAAGCAATAGAAAATTCCAATGTAAAGCCAACCACGTTTACTCCAATACATTTCCATTACACAACGGAATCCCTCAAGGATCCCCACTGTCAGTTGTACTATTTATGATCGCCTTTGACGACATAAGTACAATAATACACAAACAGAAACATCTAGATCATTGCATTTACGCCGATGATATATACATCTTAAGTAAATCCAGTGATCTAACTTTCTGCAAAAACATTTTAACTGAACCAGTGAACGATATCTTAGAATGGTCAAATTCTTCAGGTGCCAGACTCTCAGTAGACAAATGTAAATTATTTCATGTGTGCCGACGACGACTTTGTCCCCAAATACACCTCAACATAAACAACAAAACAATCCAAAATGTCCCCAGCCTCAAAATCCTAGGAATAACATTTAACAATAATTATACCTGGAAACAACATTGTTCAGAACTCAAAGTATCATTAGCAGCGAGGCTCAATATTATTAAATACTTAAGCAACAAGAAAAGTAACGTACACATTAACACTCTATGTAAAATTACTAAAGCTCTAATTTTAAGTAAAATATACTACGGGATCTATATCTATGGTAGTAGTCCAAAAACTACTCTAAATATAATAAAACCCACCTATCATCAAGCCACTAGAAGAAGTACCTTTGCATTCAGAACGACACCAATAAAAAATATACTGGCTGAAGCTGGGCTCCCAACAATCGAGGACCGGATGGAAATCATATCATTGAAACTAATAGCTAAATTACCGTTTTCGCGAAATTCCATAATTGACAAAGACATCAAACTAACAATAGGAAACAAAAACACCAACCGAATCCCATCTGCAATCAGCCGCATTTTAGATAAAGCCAAGCAATTGGAATTGGATATTAAACAAACTTTCAAATACTCCGCAACTTACCCGCCATGGCTTCTAAATAATAATAATATCATAACAACACTCTCATCATTTAAAAAAGCAAACACAAACAAGGAAATATACGGTGCACTATTCTGGTCACTCGCCTCAAAATATAAATCCAACGGATGGTGCTTTCTGTACACAGATGGATCCAAAACAACCAACTATACTTCCTTTGCGGTCACATCCGAAGAAGGTGCAGTAAAAAAAATCGGACTATTACCCGAATTTTGTTCCATTTTCAGGGCGGAAGCCGTCGCGGTCTCACAAGCCGCGACATTCGCCACCGACCACAGAGAAAAATATGTCATCTGCACCGACAGCTTGTCGGTACTCAACTCAATAAGAAACACGAACAACACTGATGATATAATTTCCAATATCTATTCTATTTCTATTTATTGGCCTTTAGGAACCCGGAAGTTCATGACCTTACCGACTCGACTCCGCCATTGTTCCCTGTCCTGTGCACTCTCCTTCCACGTTCGACCATCCGATCCGATCTCCTCGAGACCCAACCTAACATTGTCCTCCCGCCTCGCGGCCGTCCGACCGGTCTCTTTCCCGTTGCTCTACCGTCAAGAATTCTATGCACGGTCCTATCGTTGCGGATTCACGCCACGTGTCCGGCCCATCTTAATCTTCGCGACTTGATTACTCTCACTATTGTAGGTTTGCGGTATAGCTCTTCCAATCCGTGGTTGTGGAGTTCCCTATATTGTCCTGCCTCCTCGTCATATTTACCTCCAAAGATGCCCCTCAAAACTTTATTCTCGAATACGCGGAATTTGTTTTCTTCCCGTTTTGTGAGAGCCCATGTTTCGCATCCATATAGAACAATCGGCATGATTATGGTTCTATAGACACGGAGCTTTATGTTACGTGATAGCAGTTTGGATTTCAGCAGTTTACTGACTGCATTCCAACTCGCGTTGCCGGAATGCAGTCTCTTGTTAATTTCCTTCGACATTTCATTACTGGCCGTCAGTATCGTTCCCAGATATTTAAATTCTTTAACTTTTTCAAATATCTTGCCTCTGATGTTTATATGTGTTCTCTGAGGTCCACCTTCTCTCGCCGTAGTCATGTATTTTGTTTTGTCTTCATTTATTTCTAGGCCCACCTCTTCTGCCGCTTGCATGATAGTTTCACAGTTTTTACTTACAGTTTCTAGATTATCGCCCAAAACGGCGATGTCATCCGCATATGCGAGCACTTGGGTGACCCCGTTCAGGGATGTTCCGGCCATGTTGTCGTCTTGTATCTTTCTGATGACATAGTCGAGGACAAGGTTAAAGAGACATGGTTAGAGGCCATCCCTCTGTTCTAGTCCGTCCCGGATTTCAAATGGTTCTGAGAGGTGGTTTTCTATTCTGACTCGCCCTTTGATTTCGTTCATGCAGATTTGAATGACGGCGGCATATTTTTTCGGGATTCCCAGCTCAACTACAATATGGTAGAGTCTTTGCCTTGCGACTGAGTCGTAGGCCTTTTTGAAGTTAACGAACAGTTGGTGAACCGTCCCTCCGTATTCCCACTTATTTTCCAGTAGTTGCCTCATTGTGAACATTTGGTCCGCATTGGTAGTCTCCCAATATGTCTTCTGCGTACGGTGTGATTCTCGCCAGTATGACATTTGTTAGTATTTTGTATGTGGTTGGGAGCAATGATATTCCTCTGTAGTTTTCGCAGTCAGATCTGTCGCCTTTTTTGAAGATGGGCACGACTATTGAGGTTTTCTATTCTTCCGGAGTGACTTCCTTATCCCATATTGTTTTAACCAGTTGGAGGATCTCTCGAGCGGTTGCCTCTCCTCCATGCTTCACAAGCTCTGCCGGTATGCAGTCGACTCCGCGAGCCTTGTTGTTTTTCAATCGATTTATTGCGTCTACAAGTTCGTCGAAAGAGGGCTCTGGGATCTGAGGCTCGGTTGTATGTATGTCTGGTGCGTTTATTTGTGGTTGATGGGTGCGCACATTGAGCAGGTTTTCAAAGTACTGCTTCCATCTCGTCACGATATTGTTTGTTTCTGTCACCAGACAGCCGTTTGTGTCTCGGATTATTTTGGCTCCCGCTCGGTAGCCATTTCTAATTGAATTTATGGCGGCATACATACCTCTGATATTCTTTGCTCTCGCATTTTTCAAGATTTTTTCGATCCGAGTCTTTTCCCATTCGCGTTTTTTGCGTTTGAAAAGTCTCGTTGTCTCTTTCCGAAATGTCGCGTATCTTTCTGCGTTGACTTCATCATATCTTTCTAAGTGGATAACTTTGAGGAGTTTACGTTCATCGTTCTTCGCCCTGCACTTATCGTCAAACCAAGGTTTGGACTTGATTGGTTTCTTAAATCCTAATACCTTTTGGGTTGTTTGTTTGATTGTATCTCCAATCGATGCCCATTTAGTGTCCAGATTATTGGTTTCCTCTTCCTCAGTGCTCCCATTCTCTAGGATGCTAAATCTATTCGTTAGTTCCTCTTGATATTCAGCCCTTTTGCGTAGGTCTTTTAGTTTATCAATGTCGAACTTTTTGCTCGTCTCCCGTCATTGCGCATGTGGGTTTGCTGCGAGTCGACTCCTAATTTTGCCCATCACTAGAAGATGATCGGAGTCGCAGTCTGCTCCTCCATATGATCTTACGTCAAGGATATTCGAGTGATGTCTTTTGTCTATGAGGAAGTGGTCTATTAGGTTACGCGTTACGCCGTCGGGTGATATCCATGTGGCTTTATGGATTTGCTTGTGCTTGAACATCGTGCTTTTCACTTCCAGGTCTTTTGACGCTGCGAATGTGATAATTCGAATTCCATTATCATTTGAAACGTCGTTCTTTACCTATAATTGGTTGGAAGATATCTTCCATTCCAATTTTCGCATTGAGGTCCCCGAGGAGAATTTTAACATCGAATGATGAGATCCCATCAAATACTTCCTCTAGGGTCTTATAGCGTTTGCGACGATAGTGAAGAGCGAGTGATTCCAACCGACGCTACCACGGTTAGAATCAATAAAAGATAGAACTAAAGCTCAACCCACCAGGCCACTGCCGCTTATGTGAATTTGATTTCTAAACTCAAATACATTCGACTAATGTGGCAATGGTATATTGTTGCTATGGTATACGGCTTTAATGGGTGTGCTTTTGGTGGTGTTGTTTTTCACTAGTCGTGTGTGTATCTGCTAGAAACGTCACATCACTCCCTTCCCAGTAACTTTCATTACGATCATCTTTGAGACGACTGAGCGAAGAGCGAGCGAGAGAGCGATCGAGAGAATGTCAGAGCAGGCGAGTGAGCCAGCGCTCTATGTAGAAGTCGTGTAATTGCAAGTAAAGTAAAGTTCTGTGTGTATATGGGAGTGTGTGTTATGTCGTACAGATCACGTCAGGGTCACCAGTTATAGCGTTTGCGACGATAGTGAAGAGCGAGTGATTCGAACCGACGCTACCAAGGTTGGAATGACTAAAAGATAGAACCAAAGCTCAACCCATCGGGCCACTGCCGCTTATGTGAATTTGATTTCTAAACTCAAATACATTCGACTAATGTGGCAATGGTATATTATTGCTATGGTATACGGCTTTAATGGATGTGCTTTTGGTAGTGTTGTTTTTCACTAGTCGTGTGTGTATCTGCTAGAAACGCCACAGTCTCGTAGAACGTGTCCTTCATTTCTTCGTCCGTAGATTCTGTTGGGGCGTGTACGTTTATAAATACATAATTGTACCATGGTCCCCGTATTTTTAGCACCGACATTCGGTCATTAATCAATTGCACATCTTTTACATGGGACGTAATCTTCTTGCTTATGATGAAGCCAGTTCCGAGGTTATGTGTATCGCTACCTCCACGCACCAGTGCAAACCCATTGGTTTCGATTACTTAATGTGGGAGTCGGACTTTCCGAAGCGCGACGATGTCCATTTTATATTGTTTCGAATTTTCTACGACCGTCTGTATCTTCGCGTTCACGTTCGAACATTCCACGTGCCGACGCGTATATCCTGCTTTTTTCGTTTTTCCCTACGTCTTCTTTTTGCCGAGTTGGTGTTTTCTTGATGATTTGTTCCCTTATGGTGGTGTCGGCTCATCACACCTACGCCTACCTGGTTTTTTGTGGGTTTGTTTTTGGTATATTGATTCTTCATATTTGATCCCATGAGATCTGGGCCCCTCTTTGGTGTGGTAAGGTATGCTTACTGCTCTGATTGGACCCGGTGTCAGAGAGGCGCCGTTATAATACAGCCGGTATACCCCTGGCTGCAAACCATCCAATAGGCACGGTGAAGCGTAACAGCCTGGATTAGGGGTGGTAGATCTTTGTGTGTTACTCCTCGCTAGCCTGTCTGACATGGGTGGCCCTACTGGAAGCGTATGCTTCCGTCAGCACAGCCTGAGAGATTCATTGTAGTTTAAGCCCCTGATCCACGTCAAGGCTTCTACCAAGTGGGGCTTTGGGAACACTCTGTATACATTAATTTTTAATGTTCTGTAATGTGAGGACACATATATAATTCTGACCATACCATCGTACATAACGTTTCAAAACAGCGGTCCTAATGTTGATACGGCTCGCTTTCTGTATTTTCATACTTTTCTCAGTGCTTATTAGTATGACATCATTTCCAATATTCGGAATAATATCATTAAATACTGTAATAAAATAAAAATAATATGGACTCCCAGTCACGTCGCCATCAGCGCCAACGAGAATGCAGAAGCTGCAGCCAACTCAACCAAAAGAGCTCCAGTACATAAATTCAACAATTACACAAGAGCCGATCTACTGTCAACTATCTGCAATCAACAAAAACATATAAACCAAACAAACTGGGATACTCACCACCATGCCTATAAAATGGTAAACCCATTCAAAACTCACCCTTCTTACAGTTGGATACTTGACCAAATCCAAAATCACAAACTTTGTGAGGCTGCGATTTGGCCACATAGCTGCTACCCACCTCCACTTGCTCCATCGAGCTACAGCCCCAATCTGCCCAAAATGCAACACAACACTCACAATCACTCACATTTTGAAATACTGTCCTCAGGTAACACATTTGAAAGATAAACTATTTCGCAATACAGATATTTGTACAATTCCACTGTGACGTATTTTGCCACATAAATTTAGGTATTCAAAATTGGTTACCTGGTTAGTCCAGCGTGGAGAGTATATTATCTCGTTCTCCACGAATGGGGAAATCTCTTCCTCTTCAGCGGCAGCTCCACCACCTGTGGTTCTTCTCCAGTTTCTTCTTCTGAAACTTCCTCTGGTTCTTCCTCTGAAACTGGTTCTTCCACCTTACTCTACCAGGGCGGCCACCGCCAAATGGTGATTTTGTGGAGAAGTTAATGAGTTTCTGCGAATTCAGTCGCACCACAAACGATGAGATGTTCCCCTCCTGCTTTCGTCTTCGACGGATTAAAACATCAACTTTTAGTTTTTCGTTTAATTCCATCAACTTTATTTTTCCTTCAGCTCTTACTTTACTTTTAATTTTTAAACTTTACTTTTTTTTCCAAAAAACAAGGAATGGGCTATTTCTTTCTTTTTTCCTTTACACTTAAGAATCAACTCCTCAAAAAGATCAACCAAACGGAATTCAAACAAAAACAGTATTCAACTGCTTAAAAAATCAACTAACTGGAATTCAAAACCGTATTCAACCTCAATCGCTTGTTTCGAATCAACAGTATCGAGAAACAAAAACAAAACAAACGGAATCACAACAAACCTGTCGTTCCTTTCTCTCCCTCTCCATCAACATCCACTCCGAAAACAAAAATCGAACTTGCACACGATCCACACTCGAACAGGAGTATGTTCGCACACTCAACATGTGGATCGTGTGCTTTTCCCACCACCTTACCATCAAATTATATTAAAAACTAAATTATATTAAAAGCAATTAAATGATGGGGGTGGCGGAAGCCGCACGTAACACCACTACCGACAACATAGAAATTCTAAATAAATTTGTAAATAGCATTAAGATTAAATTTAAAATTAAAAGTACAGAGCCAATAGTCCCCACTGATAGGCTCATTATGTTAAGTTATTGATATGTAATTTTACATTACTAGTTGATAATAAATAAATAAATCAATAAATAATTTTCATTGATTATCTTGAAAAAGGATAAACTATCGACGGCGAGTATTTTGCGAACGTATGGCAGCATTTGAGTCATAAAATTAGGGAAAAAACGGCGAAAAGTTGGTGTGGCGTTTCTAACAGATACACACACAATACAGAAGCAAATAGTGAAGAACACCGAACGAAAATTGAATAAGAAAAATGCATCAGAGCCGTATACCATAGCGATAACATAACAATTCGACATCAGTTGAGCGTACTTGAGTTTAGAAATCGAATTCGTACCCACGGCCAGTAGCCCGATGTGCATTGGTTCAATTTTTGGTGGTTCTAACTGTCATAGTGTCAGTTCGAACCACACGTTCTTCACTATCATCCCAAACGCTATAATTGGTGACCCACCGACGTGATCTGTACGCACAGCACACACCTTCCCATAGTAAACAGAACTTCACGACACGATCACGACTTCCGCATAGAGCACCGGCACACTCCCCTGCTCCGAGGTTCTCTCATTCGCTCCGTCGTTCGCACACCAAGCTGGTCGTAAAAAAGTTACTGAGGAGGGAGTAGTGTGGCGTTTCTAACAGATACACACACAATACACAAGCAAATAGTGTAGAACACCGAACGAAAATTGAATAAGAAAAATGCATCAGAGCCGTATACCATAGCAATAAATAACAATGCGACATCAGTTGAGTGTACTTGAGTTTAGAAATCGAACTCGTACCCACGGCCAGTAGCCTGAGGTGTTACGCATTGGTTCAATTTTTGGTGATTCTAACTGTCATAGCGTCAGTTCGAATCACACGTTCTTCACTATCATCCCAAACGCTATAAAGGCCTTATTCCATCACTACAATGTGCCTGTGTTATTGCAGTGGCCATAGTTAATTAAAACCAATTACTTCCTCATGCAACCTCTTCGCCAGATTTAGCGCCTTCGAAATATTTTCTCTTGCCAAACTTGAAGAAATGGCTCGGGGGCAAATGATTTGCCAATGATGAAGAGGTGACGTCTGCAGTAGATGGCTATTTTGAAGTGCTGGTCGTTTCTTACTATAAACAAGGTATCCAAGCTGTTGAACATCGCTAGGAATAGTGTATCGAGCTAAAAGGAGACTATGTTGAGAAACAAAATTTTTGTTAAATATTTTGTGTTTTCTTTCTCAGTCGGATTAATTCTGGGACTGCGCTCGTGTATCAAGTTGTTCGAATGAAATTCGAACTTCCTCACGGTTACTATCTATATTCATTTAATTCCCATAAGTATCAATACCTCGCTTCCCGATTCTCTTTCTCTTCCCACTTTCCGTCTGGATTTTTTATTGATATTTCAGTGCTCAAGAAAACTTTATTTGCGCTCGCATGATGACTTTCTCCTAATGTGGAGAATGTGCAATCTATTTTTTATAAGGCATGGGGTTTTAACACTTACTTCTTCTCGCATGTTCTTTTTACTTCTTCCTCTGCATTTGCGATCACCCTTATTTTAAATTTAAATTAAATTACAATGAAATCACCCCGCCCATCAACGGACACCCAACAGAAATCAACATAATGTTGAAAAATATGAATTAAAATGTGCTATCTATCTATTGCCGGTGTCCGCTCACAGTTTACCACCGAATGCCTCTCATTTTAATCACACAAGCTAGAGTCGCAGTATCTTCGCGATCCAAAGCTCCCGTATACACTCTCTGACAGTATTTAACCCCACTAATACTGGCGCACTGGAGACCCAGAGTAATAAGTGATCCAAATGTGACCCGAACGGGCAGCCAGGCGACATACCCAGCGATCCTCCAAGTAAGAGAAAGACAGCGCAGGCAAAATTTTTATATATCCCTTTGAATTACACTTTTGTTGTTTTTGTTGTCATCGAGGGGGTGAAGGTGAAGCGATCTGGGGATCCAATGTAGAACACCAACACAACGAAACAAATGAAAAGATCAGTCTTTAGGGGCAAAGCCGAACGTGTAGAGCAGCGACCGTGATCAAAAGCGTTCTCTGATTTTAATGAGGCGACCATGCCCGGCAGTAGTCAGCCTACTCATTTGTTTTGCGGGTGCACTCCTTCGGTGTCCCTTTTTCACGCTCTCAATCACGATTGGTAACGACGGTACACGGTTGCCAGTAAGCTATTCGCCGGTTACTGGCTGCTGTCGGACGCGCGTGGCTCGCCTGCATCTTGGGATCCAATTTTCATTCAGTCCTGACCACGAAGAGAAGCTAAATGGTGGAGGGGGTCCACGATTGTAGATCGCATAGACGGGGGTGTCCCGGCGGAATGTGTGGGATCGGTGGATTCACATGAAGATTTAATAGTGATTCGGCACTGATTGTGTGTGGAATCACTTGATCGCGCATTATCCACTGTTGTGCTATCCACGAGGTGCTTGTCGACGGCGACAATTAAAACAGGCGCATATTGTGAAGCATGTGGATTGTCGTGGATTGTATTTGTATAGCTATGATATACCCACGTACATACTAGCGCAAATCCATGGATAGGCGTTGGTGGTGATTACCGTGGCCGTACCTAGATAGTGCGGTGGCGGATGGCAGTCATATTAACCAGCAAGTGGGAGGTCAAGCACCAATCAATGGAGGTCACAAGTCTCGCATCTTAACGAATCTATAGACAGTAAACTTCAAACCAGGATAGAGTTGCTTACACGGAGATCTTGCCGATGTGACCGTGTTAGGTTTGTGCTCCCGTGGTAGTCAACGAGAGAAACTCCATTCATGTAATTTATGTCCAATGGGGAGTTTACGATGTGGAGTGATGCTTCAAGTTGAGGGGCTTAGACTGTAAGGACTGATCTTTGTATATCATTCATGAAAGGTTATGAATAGAGTGATTTTGCTGAAGTCTATACTTGTTGGGGTGATGGATCACATGTCATATAAATTTACCTCTAACTTCTCTACACAATTTGATAGGATAGAACGCGGACTTTTTGTGGTTTGTTAAAATTAAAGCTGCATTCACTTGATGGGTACAAAAAACTGTGTTTATTAAGTTATTTTCTGCCAAAAAGTAATGGCATACCACAAAATTAGAGCAGGAGCAAATTTGCTCGGAAACAAATAAATATAACTTAGAGCATTCTATGGCAATGCTATAACCAGCTATTAACAACCGTCCTCCCATTTCGCGATTTTGTAATAATATGCTAGAAGCAACCGACTAATTGCATATAAATCGGTCGATCTGCCTTTCAAATTCAGGGCTGCTCTAATAGAAAGCGAGACTACGCGAGTAGGCCTTTTATAACATTTGCATTAATTTCTCCAAATTTGCGTTAGTTTGATTGACATTATCTAAGTCACTCTCCGTTAATATTGTAATTATATACATGGTATATATATATATATATGTATGGAAGGTGAAACCTCCCTTTCCCGTAGACAACGTCTTGACGTGCTGGAACAGTTGCCAATTGTAATGCCGTAGAAACACTCATTTCCAGTACTACAATAAAACGAATTTTGATATGAAAGTGTATATTAAACTAAACGGATAGATCGGATTACTGGGTAGCGCAATCTGCTGCGAAATTGATGTGATAACCAGCCGAACATTTGGTATGAAGAAAGCAGTTTGTTGTCACTGGCAGAACAGAATATCTTTTTACCTATTGATACCATTAAATCATTAATCTGAAACAGAAATAGAACTGGCACTATTTTAGACCCCTGATGCACTTCGGAATTAATAGTAAAGGAATCCGAAGATGCGCTGTCTGGCACAGTCTGAATTTTATCGACTTTCGAGAAATTCAAGTTGTGGCGCAAAGTTGTGGAGAAAGCACAGAAGAATGAAACTTAGTTTAGTTTAGTGCGGCAACCACCCCATTTATTGGCTTAATTCAAGCAAGATAATTACATACATCTAAAGTATATCTAAATTACAAACTAGAGAGCTTAAGAACTACCTTAACTAGGCTTAACTTAAGGTAACCAGGACAAAATAGAAAGGATTGGGAGGAGGCGGGGGATGGGGGCTGGTTATAGTAGAGTGTAGAAGCGCCGCTTAAGACTGGTGGTGAGAATAGTTTAGGAGGCTTAATAAGGCTTCATAGCAGACCCGGTTAAAAGCATTGGGGATAGGCAATACTTCTTGGATTGACTCACCAGGCTATTTAATTACAGACGACCAAATGCCACTGAAGATATTTCCCTTGGTTTCCCTGTTAAGGAATTACGTGTTGGTGATCAACAGGTCGTTGCATTCCTAATATATAATCCATTTAGAATACCAGCTTACATAGACTTAGCTTTTCTAGAATTAAGGTAGTATAAGATTTAAGTTATGTTAAGTTAAGTTTTTTAAATAAAATTATATCAAAAAAAAAAAAAAAAAAGTAGGTTAAATTTTAAGAAAAAAAACAAAAAAAAATTTCGACACAAAGTTTCCAAAATTTTTCTTTGTCATTTAAATTATTATAAGTACTCCCACAAACAAAATTCTGTCGCCGAAAGGCAAATTATACAGTCGTTGTGTAATGTTTAGCTTAGAGCGTCTGCGTAGGACCAGTAAGTTATAATATAAGATAATTAAGCTAGAATTTAAGCATTTTTTGTCTAGCATGTAATTTAGAAACTAAGAAGATAAAAAGAAAATAAAAAAATGTTTTAAAAATGAAAATGAAATGAATCTGTGGGGCTTTTCATGGCCCGAAGAGCCACGCATCGCTTGATCCCCACCATTACCAGCAATACAACTTACCTTAAAGTTGAAATTTCGGCAAGATTGTACAA
Source organism: Microdon myrmicae (assembly GCA_963931805.1). Lineage (NCBI taxonomy): Eukaryota > Metazoa > Arthropoda > Insecta > Diptera > Syrphidae > Microdon > Microdon myrmicae. The sequence continues at coordinate 173,224,412 of OZ007497.1, read as the reverse complement.
TCTTGCTAGGGCATTAACCGCCACCATAGCTGGAATCAATTCGGTTATCCCTACGGATAACCGACATAAATACATACTAGGCAGCTTACCTTATTTGGGGGCTGTTCCAAGCCTCTTCTCCACGGTCATTCCTGAAAGCATAATTCATGGCAAGATTATCATCTTGCCATGACATCAATTCAGCATCAACCGAGCTTCCGCGACCGAACAATGGATGGCACATATCCACCAACACCCGCTAATCTTTCCGTGTGTTATCTTTGTACCCATCCATTGTCCTAGCAGTCATTTCGGGTTGCTTGCACATCTGCAAGCCAGACTTTCAACATGTTCTATGATCTATCTTTCCTAAAGGAGAGAAGATCAAATTAAACATTGGCCTTTCAGGCGCGCATATTTGCTTGGTTATCAGCATGACCGATTTTATGATTCGTTGCCGTTTCATGGAACGATCACCAGCATCGGTCATGACCACCAATATTTACATAAGCAACGAGTAGCCACGATTCTCACGCTGGCTATCCAAGCTGTTTTCGTTTACACAAAGTAAACACCCAAGCGGATACTTTCGCCTGACAGTACCCACAACGGGATTAACATATCCCTAAAACAACATGCATCGAATCATACATGACCGAAATATGTTTATTTTAAACGATCTAGCAACGGCCATACCCAATGCTGGATTCATTATCCCAAAATAGATTCCTGCCTTCGGCAAGGGTTTTATTGACTCACGTCAATCAAAGAATCTATCCCTTGCGGATGGCGGCAGTTTATCTTGCCCATACATGTAGCAGCAAATTTGACCTGCAATATGAGTTTTTCCTTTTTTCCTTTTTTTTATGACCTTCACCATTGGCTGCCCTTCGGCGGCGAATCCCTTAGGTTCGTTTTTGTTGGATGTCTGTAAAGAGACATCCAATAGTCAGTCAGATTTGATACGCCAAAGTGGTCGCGAACATTTGGAGTAGGAGTTCCGTGCCGTTGGAGATTTTTAATCGCGATTTTATTTCTCTTTTACTTGATCTCTGCCCGTGTAATAGTTTATAGATAAGTTCAACTTTGAAGAGTGTCGTCCTCACCAGTTAGTGACATTTGAAACGTGCAAGGTTCTAAATGTGTTTGTCCGGGATTAACTATACTTGTGTGATCGAATTTTGGTGTTCCAGCGATCCTGCGGGCTAAGCTTACTAAACACTAGAAGCGCCTGGGATATGAGATTTCGCCCGCGTACTCTTCAACGTATTCTACGTGAACTGGACTGTTTGTTTGTATTGTTTGTTTGCAGACGCATTTATTCACAAAGTCTTTTTTATGTTTTACAATTTTAGTCTAAATGCTAAACCTATCTTAATAATTTTTACTACATAATGTAATTTACTGGCTCTTCACAAGCACTCTAAATTATACAATATTATATGCTTAATTTATGCGTTTCAGCTTACATTTTCTTTTATTTATTCTTAATATAATACATATACTTTATAAAAAAAATAGACTATCTTAGAGGTCTACCTCTTCTTCTTTTAGACGCATTATGACAAAAAAAATAAAGATTTTTTTTTTTTTTTTTTTTTTTGAGGATGCAAAAATTTTAAAAACAAAATAATAAGTGCTTAATGAAAATAAAAAAGATAAAATAACAGAAGTTAACGGGAAGGAGGGCAAAGGAAAGGAAGGGAGGAAGCTGCGCCAAAGCTGAATATTATATCTGAGGACATGAAGTCCTTTCTTCGTTTTGGAGCCGCCACCAGTTGGGGTTGGCTCGGTCTTTTATTGATTTATCTCTTTCACTGATCACCGTACTGAATCGAAGTCGGTCTGGCCTATTAGAGATATCGCTATTGTGGACAATTCGTTTATCCCTAGCACAGGGTTTTATTAGGGTAAAATTTCTGGTATCGTGACTCTGGTGTTCTACTAAGTCCGAGGCAGGAACGCAAACACTGTCTCTCGAACACGCGAATCTTTTCCATGTAGAATGGGGATATATTGTACCATATTGGACAGCCAGAGACCAACACTGGTCGGATGAATGCCGAATATGAAATTATTTTAACTTTTGGATTGAGAATGCTGCTTCGGAATAGACTTTTTGTGGCAGCAAATGCGTTTCTTGCTGCAGAGAGAGTGACTGCTATATGCTTGTCAAAGTATAAATACTGATCAAGCCAAATACCGAGATATCTGACTACAGTTTTCACTTGTAGTGGGAGATTATTATTCCCTACGATAGAGAAGTTTTTCCAATTGTACTTTGTATCCTGAGAGGCCCTGGAGAGAGGTGTTCTGAAAAGGATAGTCTCGGTTTTGTGGAAATTAATTTTTAGTTTCCAGTCATTACAAAAATGTTTTATTTTATTGAAGTCGTCCTGGAGAAGTCTATTGATGACATCTATTTTCTCTCCTGTTCTGTATACCACAATGTCGTCTGCGTATGCAATGGCATTGTTAAGCGTACCCACTAGATCAGGGGTGGCCAACAAGTCGATCGCGATCGACCGGTCGATCGCGAGACCAATTTTGGTCGATCACTCGCAAGTTCGGGGTTTGCGAAAAGTATCTCATAAAAACTTTTAACTTAAAAAGTACAAATACTTTTTATTCAAATGTTTTCTGTGATTAGCTCATAGAAAGGATATAATTTTTATATTATCATTATTTTTATTAGTTTGTTTTGACATTTGAAATGGTTTTATTAAGTTCTTTTTCTTTGCACTTTTGCAATTCTGTTTTCTATTTAAAGCTTTTGTCGGTAGATAACTTTTTTGCTGCTGCTACTTTTTGCTACCTATATAAAATTTATTTGAATTGGGATATTACAAAATCAGCATAATACTTCGGCTTATGATAAAAACTTATACAATACATATAAAAACGTATATAAATGATGTTTATTTAATAAATCTGAAATACAGTGCGTTTAAAATTGACTTGTATTTACACTTCTGAGAAATTTATGACTATTAAAATAATAACATTTAAATTGCATGCCATTAGGATTAATTCTTGGAATCTAATTTTGCAGAATATAGTCGTTATATAGATTTAAGATTATAGTTGTAAAGGAATTGCTATCCTAAATCTCTTAAGTACTAGTTGTAAAATATACCATAAATGTAATTATCTACTAAATAAAAATTGAATTGAATTGAATTGAATTTTATTTTATTGAAGTCGTCCTGGAGAAGTCTATTGATGACATCTATTTTCTCTCCTGTTCTGTATACCACAATGTCGTCTGCGTATGCAATGGCATTGTTAAGCTTACCCACTAAATCACTGGTGTAAATATTAAACAGAATGGGAGAATTCACCGCCCCTTGTTGTAAACCGTTTGTAATTTTGAAGGTCTTGCTTGAGAATATATCTCCGCATTTTACCACAAATTGCTTGTCCGTTATCATTTCGTAAATGTTGTACAATAGATAATGAGGCATTCTCAGGTTTTCTAACTTATGAAGAAGTCCTTCTAACCACACGGTGTCGAAAGCCTTTTCAAAGTCAACTAAGCAGGCACCTGTGCATTGGCGCTTTGTCTTGTTCCATTGTATGTCGGAAACAAGCTTTGACGCGACATGCACCGTACTATGTCCCGCTTTAAAGCCAAACTGGTTGTTGGGGATGATTTCATTTTCATCACACCAGTTCATCAGTGCTTTGTTTATGATCTTCTCGAAAACCTTGCTGATATTTGGCGGCAAGCTAATCGCGCGAAGGTTGGTTGGATTGGTCCTGTCTTTACCCTTTTTAGGGATGGGTTGGACTATTGCAGTTTTCCAGTGGGTTGGATAGTATGCCTTATTTAAGGCGTTGTTGAATAGCGTAGTCTAGATTTTTACTGCTTCAGGAGGCAAATGTTTTAAAACTACATTTGGGATGCTATCTATCCCAGAGGACTTTTTGCTTTTTATTGACTTTAGGATGTTCGTAAGTTCATCCTTCTCACAAACATATTCATATTCTGATTACTCCTAGGGGAGTCCGCTCTGTTATTTTCACTGAATGTGGTAAAACTACGGTTTTGGTTCCTCCAGGTACTAAGTTGATTTCTCAGTGAGCTGTAGGTCTGGAATGCGTTGTTTTCGAGGATCGTATTGGAGTGAGTGGATTCGTTCACTCTGTATACTGCTTCGAAACATGCACCAATTAAGTTCACTTTGTCTTGCGGGTCTTCGACTAATATTACTTCTTCGTTGAAGTTGATATGCTCCAGATTGAGTCCTGAGTTCAGCATTGCTTGACAATTCTCAGGAGTCCGTGGGACTCGCAAATATGGAATGTCATTGTGATCTTTCTTTCGAAAAGTTTTATTGATTTGTGAGAACATATTCGATCCGCTAGCTTGAATGGCTTGAATTTTGTACTTCCACTCTTCATTTATACTTGAACGGTAATTATCACGGATCAATTTTTGGAGATTTTTGATTAGGGACTTAAGTGTTCTTATTTCCTGACTATTTGGGTCGCTGAACTGTCTATAAAGTCTTTTCAGCTTTGAGAGCATAATGCTCTTTTGCTTATACAAAGCGTCAATTGCTGATGTCCTGTACTTATTAGTATAACCGTCGGTATGGGGAACTTTAGGTATAGAACGATTCATTGTATTGGTAATAATATCGTCCAATGTTGTTAAGTAATGATCGATTTCGTCGTTATGGAGGTTTCTAATAGTCGGAGGGTCTATGGCAGTGTTACGAAGTTCTTTTTTTATTAATCGATCAAAGCGTGACCAGTGAGCTTTTCGAAAATTGAAAGAGTGGATCTGTTCGAACTGCTCTAGTGAATATTGTTCATTTGGGACTTCAATTATGGCTCCAAATCCGTAGTGACCGCTATCGTAATCGATTGTGCTAAGACAGTTTCGCGTAGTTAGATCTGTGCCTGGCAAGTTTATTCGATCGTCGATCATAAGTAAATCCAGAAATGAATTTCCTTTAGGATAAGACGGTGTACTTGTGGCGTACAATTCTAATCTGCGCTCGATAGCATTCATTTGCCACCAATCATATAAAGCATTGCCCCTTGTGTTCGTGGCTAAATTACCCCAAGCACTACGCTTGGCGTTGAAATCACCCGCTATTAGGAAATAGTTGCTTTCCGAATCTAATTTCAGGTGTCGAAATAGCATATCAATTTCATTGATAAATTGCTTACACTGGGTAGCTTGAGGGGCATAAATGGAGACCACATACAGGTGCTTTTGACTTCTCAACGGAATATCTATTATGCAGGCTTCCAGTACCTGAAATTTGTGTACTTCTGTACTACAAATTACCTTATGATAAAGACCTTTTTTAATTAAAACTGCAACCCCACCCCCTTGAGTAGAATGTGGCCTGTCACGTCTGATTATCTTATAGTTTTTATAGACAATTTTGTGCCTTTGGTTTAGTTTAGTTTCACTAGCCAAAAGTACATCAGGGGATTCGACTTCAAGCATGTTGCCTAGATTATCTCTTCTGTCTATGTGTATTAGTGAATTTACGTTCACCGAAATAATTTTTAGTTTTAGTTCAGTTAGAGGGTCGAAGATTTTGATGGAAGGAGTTATTTGAAAACACAGCCGAACAGAGCATATCTATTCGGGCCATTTGTTCCGTCAATATTTTTTGAAAATTAACAAATTGTGTTTGCATGGCCGATATCATATTTAATATCTCAGGTTGCGCATCTACTGCCGGTATTCGCCCATTGGTATGTGAAGATTCCATGGGGGCTCGTTGCATAGAATTGCCCGTGATTTGTGCATATGTTACACGCGGGGCAACGAAATTATTGTAAGAACGAGTTTTAATTTTTTTCTCTTCTGCCACTTGCTTTTGTTTTGATTCCCAATTTAACTTCATATGTTGAAATTTGGGACAACCTATAAAATTTGCCGTGTGTCCTGTATTTTTACATAGGACACATGACAGTGTTTCCCTATCCGGAAGCTGTTCCTTTCCCAGCGGACATTCGCCCATGTTATGGTCAGCGAGGCATTTTACGCATCTGAATTTCATATTGCAGTTTGATGCAACGTGTCCAAGTCTTTGACAGCGCATACATTGCAGTACACGCTCAGATTTTCTAATTTTTCCCCAACTTATAATTTGGTGGCTTAGACATTTTATATGTCTAAGCGCATCAACTTTACTATTAGGAATTACAGATACAATGTAGAAAGGCAATTTGCGGTTGCACTTTCTAGAATTCGCAGTTGAAAACGATTTTACACCTGTAAATTTTAAACTAGCTGTTTCAACCGTTTTTAATTCCTCGAGTATCTCCTCTGGGGAGAACGAAGGATCAACTCCGTTTAAGAGCATGGAAATTGATTTTTCTGATTTTGGGGTGTACGTGTAGTACTCGGTTTTTGCCCTTCCCAAAGCAGACTTTACTTTATTGTAACCTTCTAGGTCTTCGCACAAAATTCTAGTTTTTTCAGCACTAATTCTTTTTGTTTTAAAATCTTTACAAGTCAACTCACCCAACTTCATTAAATCTTTCGCTTCTATGTAACTGATGACAATTGGAGGTATTTTTTCCTTTTTTGGTTGCTGTTGTTGCTCGTCCTTGGCTGCCTTTGTCTGCTGCAGTTGTTTCTGATGCTGTTGTTGATCGTCCATTGTTTCGCTTATTTGTAGCGAATGTTGATGCTGCCGCTGGTGATTTGTTTTTTGCTCTCTTTTTGCTTCGGTTTCATTCCGTCTTTTGTTTCGCTCTTCCAGGGCTGCTCGTACTTGTTTGGAAAGTTCTTCGCGTTTTTTGATGAGATCAGCAATTAAGCTGTTTAGGTCATCGTGTCCTTCGGGAATGTTTGACTCTAGTATCTCCAATTCCTTAAATTTGTTCCCTGCTCCTGAGTAACAAGTATCCTTGGCAGGTATATTTTCTTCTGTGACGGTTTTTTTCGTCACATTTGATTTTGGTCGTTCCATTGACAGGTTTGAGCGGACCTTATTTGCCACTGGGCTGTCATCTATAATTGATACTTCGTTCTTCCTTTTGGTAATTTTTTTGATTGTTTTTGAATTAGCGACTACACATGAGTGTGCCATTTTTAATTCGAAGCTCTTCGTCTTGCCCATTTTGGGTTCGAAACACACACACACTCGTTTTTTTTTTTTCTTTTTTCGCCGTGCAACGCCGGCCGAACTGCGAAAAACACAGTTTATTCACGAATTCACGCACACACGCACTCGATATTCTTTGTTTTAGAACTGCTCACCGTCTTACGATGTTTGTCGCTTGACGAACGACGAGCGAATGTGCACTAGAAGCGCCTAAATGAAGAACTGTGCTGTGGCACGTTAAATGTGTTATCTGTTAGTTCTCCCCATTTGTTCTGTCTAATCAAAAGTGCGTTTCATGTTATCCGAAATACTATAATAATATGTCAATAGCCCAGAATTAATAAATAAACATTGAACTATCAAGTCATCGTGTTTTCTTTGTGTTATTTGGAGTGTCGATTCTGAAGTGTACCGGCCGCAGGAACCGAGTGCTGAAGCCAGGGCTCACCAGCCTAATTTTGTTCCGGTCTACAAGTGCCTTCTTCCATGAACTTCGTGGGTGTTTTTTATACATCATTCCTTCCTGTCAATGCCATAGTAATTAACAACCTACAAATCCATTTAGAATTCATAACTTGGACCACTATGGACAACAACAAGGATTGGTCTTTCTTTTGATTGAATTCAAGCAGTTTTCCAAGAGGAAGTAGACTTTTTTTTTGCGTAAGATATGAGCGGCAATTTACTAAGAATCCGCGACAGTTCTGAGCTGCGGTTTTTAGTTTAGTTTAGTGGAGCGAGCTCCCATTTATTAGTTTAGAGAAAGCTTACAAAAAGAATCTTACGGGCTAACTCACTCGTAGAAACAAGCTTAATTAATCAGTTAATTAATTAACTGCAGTGGTGGGGTTATGACGGGAGGTGCAATGAAGTTTGACGGAAGCATGTAGGAAGCGATGTTTAAGAGTGAAGGTGATCATATTGGGGTGGGGGGGGGGGGGGGGGGGATATACAGGGCAAACTCACTGATTGCTTTTAACCCGGTGAAGGCCAGGACGATCCTTGTTCCTGTTCAATCCAAGTTGACATGCAGTCTCCACGTGACACACGATAGCTACTTTGGTATCCCCGAGGTAGTGATTTGGCGGTTCCGCCAACTCCCCCGGGCCACTTACCTGAAAAACCCCCATAACTGCTACCCAAATTCCTTAAGTTCGCTAATGCAATCACATTAGCACCTTAAATGCTTTACGCATTAAATAGAGCAAATTTATAATCTAAAAGTCCCTGTAAAGAAGCCTTACCTTTCATGCATCTCTTCGTATATAAATTCCCTGTAAGAATTCTTTCCTAACTTATCAGGAATCCCAATCTCACCAGGAGTCAAATTTCGTCCGCCGACCACCACGGTCGTTGCCGCTCCCGCTCTCCGTCGCGCGGCGGAGAAGCGTAGTTCGTGTCGGGTAAGGTGTGTTTCACCGTGTTTAAAATTAATAAAAATCAACTTAATATCATAATAAGTTTAAGTGAAGTATAAAAACACTAACATATTTAATAATGGCTAAGAACAGGACAATAACGAAAGTGAAATAAACTAAAAATTAATTAAGAACAACTTGTGTTTTAATTGCTATCTGGTGGACAGTGTTATCCCTTTCCCTGTTGTGGACGTGGTATGGGGGAGTTCGTTTGTGTTTTTCTTTCGGTCTGCGGCAGACACTTTTAGAACTGGTGGAGACGAGGTAGAACTCCGTGCCGTGCGCCGGCACAATGACCTCGTACCCCACAGTGAACCAATGCATACGGCGACAATCTGAGAAAGGTTGGCGCAATGCTAATAACCTTGCTCGGAAAAAAAAATTATTATGGCAACCGGATACACGACGACGACCACGGAAACGGAAATGGTAAACGATATGAGCATTTTCTCATGGAACCTCCCCTCACTACAGAGATCGAGCTGCACAGCAGCTAGCCAATGCCCTGTCCAAATCAGTCACAAATCAGTCGTCAGCGAGATAGAACGTGCGATCTTGCCTCTCGAGTGTGCATGTGTATAAATAGTGTCGGATATTTCAACATAACATATTCTTAAATATAAGATTATAGTATAGATAAACTTAAATACGCGAAAAATCCATACCTCGTAGCGACACATCAAGAGGAGTTTTGTGTTCTCTTTTTAAACCGATCTATAAGATAGTTTCGCGAAACAAAAGTTTATCAAACTGTTGTAATTTATCTTGAGTGACATAATAAAGGCTGCTTCACAGTAATAAAAATAGTCAACAAAAAAAATAAATAGAACGAAAATATAAAGACCTGGATTCCAAACTCGGTATAGAATAACTCTGTCACCAGCCAGCTTGCATAGACTTAATTTTTACAGAATTAGGGTAGTATAAGATTTAAGTTAAGTTAAGTTAAGTTCTTTTAAATAAGATTAAAAAAAAAAAAATTTGACACAAAGTTTTCCAAACTTTTCTTAGTCATTTAAATAATTATAAGTACTGCCACAAACAAGGTTCTGTCGCCAAAAGGCAAATTATACAATAGTTATGTAATGTTTAGCTTAGAGCGCGTGCGTAGGACCAGTAAGTTATAATATAAGATAATTAAGCTAGAATTTAAGCATTTTTTGTCTAGCATGTAATTTCGAAACTGAAAAGATAATAACAAAATAAAAAAATGTTATAAAAATGAACAAAAAAAAAAAAATTAAATGCTCTGTCCAAATATAAGGCTTACATAACAATATTTTAAGAAATAAGATGGACGGGGAGTGGTGTTATTCAAAGAAACAAGTATGACATTTATTATAGCTGTCATGCAAAAGACCATATGCTCGGGGTAGCCTTACTAGTCAGACGAAAACTGAAGCCTACCATTATCGGCTTTAATGCAATAAACGAAAGGGTATGCACCCTTCCCGCGCGAGGCAATTTTAAGAACATAAGTCTCATAAACGTTCACGGACCTACAGAGGAGTCCCCTGACGACGAAAAAGAAGAATTCTACGACAACGACGACTGGATTTGAATGTGAAAATAGGTCGGGAACCGGCTTACAGGCACTACGCAGGATCTCATAGTTTGCATGAGAACACTAATGACAATGGACTGTGAGTCATCGAACTGGCAGCATCAAAGAACTTGGTCGTTGCGAGTACCAGATTTTCGCGTAAAGACATCCGTAAGGCCACCTGAATATCAACTGGTGGAGCCACTCGTGTTGATAGATCCCTGCCATTCCTCGAGACTGATGACGGTACGAACGTACCGATGTGCCAACATCGAGTCGGATCACTATCTTGTTGGTATAGTTTTCCGATCGCGAATTGCCTTACGGAGACGTATTGCATCCGCGGATCAGGCTCGGATCAACACGGCTGCTTTACGCATTAAGAATGTTGTGTTAGTTGGCCTCGCTCCCAGGTAGCGCGTCTCTTGGTCCTGAAAAGGATGAGGGATTTCTTAGACCGCTCCTGAGGGGACCCGTTGCGGCAGCCGCCCTGCTTCCTCAAACCTTGAGGGATGAGTACGAGGGTTGCCTCTTATGTTTCGGGATTTGGCAACCCTAGCGTTGCAATCCGGCAATTGACAGCTCTGTCGTAAAGTTGGACATTTTTGAGGTTATGCGCACTCAGAACGTTTTGACATACGAGCGCTATTTGTGTTGTTTACAGTAACTTAAAAGATTCATCTCGGCCCAAAAATGGAATTAAATCGTCAACATTTTCGTGCGATTATTTTTTACAACTTTCGGCGTGGATTAACTCAGCAACAGTGCATGTATGAACTTAATTCAATTTTTGGCGATGAAGCTCCATCAAGGACCAGTGTTTATCGATGGTATGGTGAATTCAATCGTGGTCGTAGTTTACTCCAAGATGAATTTCGTGAAGGTCGTCCAAAATCAGTTGTTGTTCCGAAAACCATTGATGCTGTGCGCGAACTGATATTGGAAGATCGTCATGTGACCTATCGTGAGATTGAGACCACCTTAGGCGTTAGTGGGACCAGCATACATTCAATATTGCATAAACATTTGACTGTCAAAAAAATTTGTTCGCGTTGGATCCCACACAATTTGTCAATCGCCCAAAAAAAGGCTCGTGTCAATTGGTCGAAAGAAATGCTCAAAAAATACGGTCGCGGTGCTTCGAAACACGCCTATGGCATCGTGACAGGTGATGAATCGTGGATTTACGCGTATGAGCCCGAAAGTAAACAGCAGTCGACTGTCTGGGTGTTTCAAGATGAGCCAAATCCAACAAAAGTTGTTCGCGCACGAAGCACTTCCAAGCAAATGGTCGCCTGTTTTTTCGGAAAAACTGGACATGTCGCAACCGTACCACTAGAACAACGCAGAAGAGTCAATTCTGAGTGGTACACAACCATTTGTTTGCCAGTTGTCTTCCAAGAAATCAGGAAAACCAACCGCCGAAGACGGATCACTGTTCACCACGACAATGCGAGCTCTCACACATCGGCTGCGACAACTGCATTTTTGAGCACCCAAAACATCGATTTGATGGGTCATCCGCCGTATAGTCCTGACTTGGCACCGAATGACTTCTTTTTATTCCCGTACGTAAAAAACAAACTGAGACGTCAACGTTTTTCGACACCTGAAGAAGCGGTTGCTGCATTCAGAATGCATGTGTTGGAGATACCTCAATCAGAGTGGCAAAAGTGCTTCGACAATTGGTTCAAACGCATGCAAAAGTGTATAGATCTTCATGGGGAATATTTCGAAAAACAATAAAGTGATTTTCGATGATCAATATTTGTTTTTGTTCTCTAATCCCGAAATATAAAAGGCAACCCTCGTAGCAACCGATCGTCGATGAGTAGGGTATTTCCGCTTTTCTCAGTCACCAGCGTCCGCAGGGGTTGCTCGACGCAGGGATCTACAACTACAAAATTGAAAAAAAATGTTTTCTCCACGACTCTACTGGAGCAGACAAAACTCAAATAAATGAACAGAGTATCTACTTTTGTTATTTTGCTTTTATTCAGCTCAATTTCTTGTTATCACTTTCCTGTGATACTTCCTCCTGCGATAATTGCATTTGAGATACTGCGGCTCGGTCCTGGGGTACTTCCTTCAAGGACAATAGCTTTTTCGATACTGCGGCTCGCTCCTGGGGTAGTTCCTTCAGGGACAATGGCTTTTTAGATATTGCGGGCCGGAGATCGCGATGCATCTTCCTTTTAAATGAAGACAAATCGAGGTTTTGTATCTTGAAACGAACGCTTCAGATGGAAAATCTCGATTTCGGGTGTGGTGTTCAGTGTGCTCATTAGGATAATCGTTCGGTTTTATGAGTTCTCATAAAACTATCGTGCATATTAGGATATGCATTGGAATTTGGGTTTTTTGCTTTTTGTTATCCGTCTGGCTTATAGAGACAAGAGTTTGCGTGTCCTTCGGATGGGTAATACAAGATCCGTGGGAATTAGGTATTGGTTTTTGAATTGGTGCATTTACAAGTCATAAAACATCAGGCATGTGAAGATATGCATTAGGATGTTTATGACTGCTCGAATTGTGTGCCGGCGGAAAATAGATATGCCTTTGTTTAGGCACATGCACGTTTTGGGCTTTGGATCTTTTAGGAATTTGAATTGAATTGAATTTAATGTTTGGGTTTGAACGTTTAGTTCGATTTGGTTGACATTGAATTCAATGTTGATTTGAGTGTAGGGATTTGTATGTGGGGGAAGGAGATTGTTTCTATGGGATAAGGAAATTGTAGGGCTTTCCGGGGCGCTACATCCCCCCTCCTTCGAAAAAGGAAATTAATCTTTATGAGATTTATTTTCTGGAAAGTGGTATGATTGAGAGTAAAAGGATGATGCTATCGTGATTCCGTTACATAGGCCTGAGTTTTTTTTTCTTTTTTTTCAGAATTGCTTAAGGATATTTGTATACAATATTCTTATTAATGTGTATAATTGGTATAGTTTGTTTTTCCTTAACAGTCACCCGCGAACTCTCTTACAGAGAACACCAGTTTAACAGTGCGCCAGTTAAAAAGTGAAGTGACTACATATTTAAAAAGTAAAAGTATGTCAAAAGCAATTTTTGACAACAAATACAATTCCTAAGAATTCACAAACAAAAGACAACAAGGACACACCAGTAAACTAAATATTAATGTAACAAGCGCGACAAACAATAAATATACTCGAGTTCACGCCAAAAGTTTAAATTCAATAGACATGTGGTGACCAAATTAAAACAGTGAAGATAGTCAAAACAATGAAATTCAGAAACCAAACAAAACAAATAATAAACGTAAAAACTTAATTGTAAATACTAAGTGAATTAAAAACACATAAATTAAAATAAAACCTAAAAGCAAATGTGCATATTGCAGTGAAGTGCGAAAAATAGAATAATAATCAACTATAAGAAACATAATATATCACCTCGGTCGCAAGCGCAAAAAACAAACATTAAAATATATTGCTCGTTAAGCAAGCTGTATTTACCAGGTGTACCGGTATAAATGCATTAAATAAAATCAAAATAAGTGCATATAAAAACAGTTGAGTGAGGTGCAAAAAGTGTTCGAGACAATAAAAACAAAAACAATAAAAAGATAACACTTCGGTCGCAAACGCGAAAATTAAAACAAACAATATATTGCTTGTTAAGAAAGCAATCTTTAAATCGTCGTTTGGCGCGAGTGCAAGCTTACTGACTCTTAGCATGCGGTAGGAGAGTTCAACTCAGCTTGCAGGAGAAATCAAGTCGCCGTGGTTCAAAAGGTCGACTTTGTTTTTTTTTAATGAAAACAAACTGGAAAGAACCAGAATGAACACGGAGGACGATAAAAACACGACAACGCACAAACGAAAAGGCGCCCCGAAAAACTCCATTGTGACGCGAAGCAAAACCGCGAAATTGACGATGGATAAAGGAGATCAACAATTGGCGGACGACAGTGAGCTTCCCTTCCCCTCCAATTTTAACATATATGGGGCAAATAATTCATTCGCTTCTCTTGCATCCTCAGAGTCTGAGGATGAAGAGGAAGAGATAAGTGAATTGGAGGCGAAACTGGCGATGGCAAGAGCACGGTTACAAGAGAGACGCCGAAAGAAAAAAATAGCGGCGCTCGAACAAGAACAAAACCAGCAACAACTACAAAAGCTAAAGCCAAAAGTCGGCCAACAGCAACAATTTCACCATCAACAGCAACATCAACTTCAACATCAGCACCATCAACAGCAACAGCAACAGCAACAATCAACACAAAAGCGATCAACGAACCAGCAAGCAACACAGCAGCAGCAAAGCAACAATAACAGCGGAAAAATAAAGATGCCACCAATCAACACCATAGATGTTGACTGTAAGGAATTGGTAAGTCTTTGTAAGCTAGCCATAGGTAACAATTTTGCAGTTAAAAGACTGACGGGTAACAGGCACGCCATTCAAACATATACGGTGGCAGACCACGACAAAATTAAAGAGGTCTTAAAAAGAGCCACCGCGGAATTTTACTCGTTCACGCCGAAACAAACGAAGAGCGTAACGGTTCTATTAAAGGGTGTCGACCCTGAAATGGAACCGGAGGCTCTGCTCGAAATGCTTCAAAACCTGAAGCACGAAGATCTCGAGTTTACCGCGGTAAAACCATTCACCACACCCAAGGCAAGAAGGGAAAACCGCAAGCTACCCTTCTTTTTGGTGCAATTAACACCCAACAGTAGGATTGGTGGTCTAAGAAAAATTACAGTCTTGGATCATCAAATGGTCACATGGGACAAATTAAAAAAAGGCAGAGACATCCTGCAATGTGTACGTTGTCAAAGGTTTGGTCACTCGGCGGCTAACTGTGAAATGCAGCGCCGTTGCGTAAAATGCGGAAAGGACCATAAGGCAGAAGAATGCCCTCTGGGAAAAGAAAGGGTAGAAGACAAAGCCCTTCTAAAGTGCGCAGTGTGTCGGAATGAGGGACACCCCGCTAACTATCGAGGATGTCCTAAAGTCCGAGAAATAATGGCAAGAAGTGTGACCCGGCAAAAAAACACAGAGCCAGCTCGTACTACAACAATGCCCGTAACATCGCAGCGGTCGTACGCACAAGTTGCTTCGGGTGGGAGAACACCAAATCAGGCTACATCACAGGTAGCCACAAATACTCCCACACGGACTGAAACAACACCGCCAGCGGACGTTTTCGCAATCCTACTCAATCTGCAGAGACAGATGACACAGCTACAAAGCCAAATAAACGAGATCTACTCGCATTTGCCCAGTCTAAATAACAAGTCGATATAAACCCTCTAACCACAACATCAATAAAAGCTCTTGTCGTGAATGTAAATTCACTAATAAGAACTGAGAGAAGAGCCAATCTTTTTAACCTGTTGCAAGAGGAACAACCTGATGTACTTCTGGCGGGGGAAACAAAGTTGAACCAGAGACATAAGATAGGACATAAAAACTACGATATTATACGAAGAGATCGACCTAACTCCTCTCAAGGGGGGAGTGTCGCAATCTTTATTAGAAAAGGGATCAATCATAAAGTAATATATAGTGGAGAAGTGCGCAGGTTCCGGGTGCTGGAAGCCTATATCGTCCGCATACCCCTTCAGCAAGGAAGGGGTTTGTATGCGATTGCGGTCTACGCACCTGAGGAGCACCAACAAAACCTATTTATAGCTGAGCTCGAGACACTCTTTCGATGCTTACAATTGCACCTGGACAAAAATTACTTTATCCTAGGGGGAGATATGAACGCCAAGCATAGAAATTGGGGAAATTATATATCTAATGCCAGAGGAAATCAGTTGGCTGGTTGGTTAGATCAGTATCATATTGAATATAGAACTGACCTGCTAGCTACGAAATATCCATCGTTCCCCAGAGGTAGATCGTTCTTAGATATCTTGCTAATCGACTCACGACTGAGATTACTTAACACCAACAGACGAAACACAAACTGTTTACGGACAATTGAATACGACAGCGACCACTGTGCATTCACGGCAGTAATAGAGCTTCCGAACGAGCTCGCAGATCTGGAGGAATTCGTGATTCCGCAACCCTATAACTACAGGGCAATGCGATGGCCGCGGTTCACCAGATCATTAACAAGAGAACTTTGTTCGAATGACTTGAATCTGCCAGTAAACAGAAACCTGACAAATGACGAAATCGACAAATACATTCAACAAATGGACGAAACCGTAAAACGAACAATGGACAAAACAATTCCCAAAACAACAGTTACAGATCACATTAACATGTACAGAAACGCAACAATAAACGCACTCCACAAGAAAAAGAGCAGACTGCTATCGAAATTAAAACAATTACACAGACAGTTTACAGACAGACAAGACCAGGAGATAATATCACTGAAATCCCGATTAAAAAACCTCCAACAATTACTTAAAGCTAATTATAGATTAGCAACAAATTTGTATTGGAACAACAGAATTCGAGCTATAAAAACTAATAACCCGAATATGTTCCCACAAATAAATAAAATATTCAGGAGAAATAATCAAAATGAGATTCAGTGTCTCCAAATTCCACGTACCGAGGGAAACAAGCAGCTGCTAACCAACATTGGCATAGATACAGAGAACGCTATCCTCAATAGTGAGCTCTTCGTGATCGAAGATCCTTTGGAGAAGGCGAACGCTGTGGGAGCTGTCTTTCAGGAAATGTACAAGGTGAATGAAAGCATTCACCGAAACCATGACTTGGAGGACAGAATTCGACTGAATCACCTGCACCTCCGGAATGAAATTTCACATTGGCAATCGGAGAATCCTGGTTTTACGGAATTCAGTGATGATAATCTGTCAATCGACATTAATGCCAATGGTGTAGTGGCTAGTAGCCTTTTAATAACAAGGGCAGGAATCCAGAGTATCTTCGACTCATTAAGAAGCAAAAAGTCAGTGGGAATAGATGGAGTACCTAACATCGTACTCAAGCACCTGCCCCCAAAGGCAATAGATATATACACGGTCCTGTTTAACAACGCGTTGAATAATGCATATTATCCCGCGCGTTGGAAAACGGCTATCATTCAGCCCATCCCAAAAAAGGGCAAAGACTGTACAAACCCAATGAACATGCGTTCGATAAGTTTACTCCCAAGCATCAGTAAAGTATTTGAAAAAAACGTTAACAAAGCTCTGCTAAAATGGGTAGACGACAATAGCATTATTCCAAATAACCAGTTTGGCTTTAGGGCGGGTCATGAAACCACACATGCCGCAGCTAAACTTGTCTCCGACATACAATGGAATAAATGTAGAAACCAATGCACAGGTGCCTGTCTGATCGACTTGGAAAAAGCCTTTGATACCGTCTGGATCGAAGGGTTGTATTACAAACTGGTCAGATATGGCATACATAAGCCTTTACTATATGTACTTTACGATATGTCAAAGGACAGGAGGTTCGTGGTCAAAAGTGGCAATGTGACCTCTAATAAAACGTATAATATCAAGAATGGCTTGCAACAGGGCGCGGTACTCTCTCCGATTCTTTTTAACATTTACATTAGCGACTTATTAGATGCACTTCCGCAGGCTATTGCGTACGCAGACGATCTCATAATTTACAGAACAGCTCCGAAAGTTGCGATCATAAATAGGTTAATACAGCGAGACTTCAACAAAGTGCAGCGCTATTGCGATGACTGGAAACTTAAGATCAACTTCCAGAAATGTGAAGCCATCCTATTTAGAACTCCATTATATAAAGCCACGTACGACACAAGGAAAAACTGGCGAAAGCTAGTTATCGTGGGACCGCATGGAGATAAACTGGAAACCAAGAGTTTAGTTAAATACCTGGGCATCTGGCTAGACCAATATCTGTATTTCAACAGACATGTAGAGGCTGCTTTGCTCAAAGCGAGGAAAACTTTTGCTATGACAAGGAGGCTATTTCATAGTAGCCAACTTGACAGCAGGGTAAAAGTCATATGCTACATGACGCTAATCAGGCCAATGCTCATATATGGTTGCCCAGTATGGTTCAACATAGGTCCCAATTTGATAGAAAAGATTCCGGTGTTCGAAAGAAAGTGTATCAGAAGTTGTCTCAGATTATATCGGACACCGGAATCGGACTATAAAAAATATTACTCAAATGAGACTTTATATAATGAAGCGTACATAAATAGGGTGGATAATTTTATGATTAAATTAATCAGAGGACATATTGCGAGAGCAATAAGCTCGTCCAATGACCTAATTTTCGGGGCTTATTATCCAAACACCTTGTACTATGAGAGCGTGCGTCGCAACGGCTTTGTTCCACCAGAGGCGTTCCTTGACTTGGATATGAAAGGGCTTATACAGCATAGATCCGGAATTCCGCTGATCTATCATGTAAGTAGATCATCTGTAGACGGGCGATTGTGCTACGACCGAGAAGTAACGCGCACCGAAGAAGAGCTCCTGCGCTTCAGTAGGGCTATCTCCCACAGAGACCGGGACGATAGCATTAGACAGCGTCAACAGTTCTAGTGGTTGAATGGCATATAAAGACCTGGATACCAAAGTCGGAATAGAATCATACTATCATCAGCTAGCTTACATAGACTTAGCTTTTCTAGAATTAGGGTAGTATAAGATTTAAGTTAAGTTAGGTTAAGTGCTTTTACATAAAAAAAAAAAAGTAGGTAAGTTAAGTAAGTTACATTTTAAGAAAAAAAAAACAAAAAAAAATTGACAAAGTTTTTCAAATTTTTCTTTGTATTTCAACTAATTATCAGTACTGCCACACAGTTCTGTCGCCGAAAGGCAAATTATACAAATGTTAAGTAATGTTTAGCTTAGAGCGTCTGCGAAGGACCAGTAAGTTATTATATAAGATAATTAAGCTAGAATTTAAGCATTTTTTGTCTAGCCTTTAATTTAGAAATTAAGAATATAAAAAGAAAAATAAAAAATGTTGTAAAAATGAAAATGAATTGTTTTTCCTTAATAGTAGTAGATTGCAAAATGTGTCGTTTTACGTATTTTATAATAAAATTGTGTTTTTTTTTTTTATAATTACAGGCTAAATGTTTGTCTAATATAAGTGATTTTAATTTTTGACATTGTATTTGTTAAATATTATTTAGGTGTATATAGGCGATAGTAGTGTTAGGTAAATGTGCAACCAATTGAGGAACTTTCTGATGTTGCCTTTTACTTAAGCTTATGCACTGTTCAATAGTTTTACGTCGAATGACTGACTTTTTATTTTTTGCCGTTGACGTTTATTATATTATTCAGCGCCAACGCCTTTATGTTTTATTTTCCTGCAAGTAGAATTTGCATAAAGTAGTTTATGCAAATTAGCTACTTGACGATTTTTCTTCCCTTTACAGGCTGAGAGGGGACATTTACGCGAATTAGTGGGTGTTGGGCGAGGATATGGACGCGAGGTCCGTAACAATACATTCCCCCCTTAATGGTAGCTTCACTCTTAGAA
Source organism: Microdon myrmicae (assembly GCA_963931805.1). Lineage (NCBI taxonomy): Eukaryota > Metazoa > Arthropoda > Insecta > Diptera > Syrphidae > Microdon > Microdon myrmicae. The sequence goes on along the minus strand of OZ007497.1, from coordinate 173,204,940 downwards.
GAGGAATGAAGCTTGGCTACAAAAGTATAGACTGTAGCCTTGAACCCTACACCGGCTGTGGTGCATTACTTTCCTTTGTTTGTAGTGGTTTGTCTTGTTACTTGTATTCCCTTATAGGGGCCCCTCCATATGGGAGCTAATTTTCCTTGCTTTTGCGCCTTCCTTATTAAAACTCTGTCGCCCACATGGAACGTGAATGGGCGGGTCTTACGGTCGTAGTACTCGTTCGACTCCCCCTTGGAAGTTAACAGGTTACGCCTTGCTATTTCGTACGTATGTTGAAGTGTGTACTTCATAGCTTATGGTAACTGTCATGGTTATATACCGGTTCCGGAGGTTGCTTTATGCTCGTCGGTACCTCCGGGGTGAACCCAAATAGACAGTCCATTGGCGTAAGTTTAGTACCTTCGTGTACATTGGTGTTGTATCCGAATGGTGCCGTCCTCAGGTACTGGTCCCATGATTGGGAATTTCCATCCACAATACTTCGCAGGTAATCTACGAGTGGACGATGGGCTCTTTTTAAGGCTCCATTCGATTGTGGGCGGTACGCTGAGGTCTGTAGTTTTTTAATACGGAGCAGTTTGCACACGCTTTTGTAGTAGGTTCCTGTTTCAGGAAGCGCGTCTCCTTATCCTGAAAAGGATGTGGGATCTCTTATAGACCGCTCCTGAAACAACGCACTACAGCAAGGGGTCGTCGCCGTGCTTCCTCTGATCCAGAGGGAAGAGCAACGTCCTTAATTGGGCCTCAGTCCTTGGTTTCGCTGGTTTTCCGTGGGAGCCAGGTGATACTCCGAATCTGCAAATTTTACCTTTTGTGGAGTTACTTACCCGGTGGTTAGATAAAGAATGAAAACAAGGATTGCTTTGTTTTCCTTACGCATAAGCGTTTTATTAAAGATTTGATTTAAGATTTTCCTTGGGGATTACTTCCTTCTGTGTCTACTTCTAGTGTATGTCCTCTTCAAATGTATGTCTTCAAATGTATGTCCTATCGGGACAAATAATGATGTTTGACTGCGGCCCGGAGATCATTTTACTATTCCTTTATAAGGGAAAACAAATCGAGATTTGCATCTCAAAAATGGGCAATTTCGTACACGAATCTCGATTTTTGTATCTAAAGTGAGATGCTCAGTGTTTATTTAAGATAAGAATTCAATTTCTTGAATTCTTACGAAACTATTGCGCAGATGTGGATATGTATCTGGATTTGGTTTTCTATTTGTTTAACTTAGTGGCATTTTTCAGATAGAGATTCGTTTATTGTGAATTTTAATTTTAATTTGGATTTTGGATTAAGTTATGCCGTGGGGGCAAATCTTAAGCGATAAACGAATGTTTGATTCGTTTATTGCGAATTTGGGATGCTGTTTGGGTTTTTTTCGGGTTTTGACAGGGTTTTGGGTTTTAGGGTAATATTGTTGGCATTTGGATGTAGGAATGGGGAAAAAAGGTGGTAGGGCTTTTTAGACTGCTTAGGAAATTGCTTCCCTGATCGGTGACCAATTGCTTCGGAACACCATACCGGGCAATTATTTGGCCGAAAAATATTGTGGCCACCGTTTCTGCCTCCGCATCTGGGAGAGCGTAGCAATCTATATACTTAGACAAGTTGTCTTGGAATGTGAGTATATATTGATTGCCGGTTGGAGTGCGATCAAGAGGACCTACTATATCTAAATATACTTTGTCAAAATGCCTCTTTGCAATGTCGGTTATTACCATGGGCATACGTATGTTCGGTGGAGATTTCATGGTTTGACACGTTTTACATACTTTGATGTATTGTTTAATGTCGCGCATCATGTTCTTCCACCAAAAATTTCTACATATTTTATTATACGTTTTACTCACTCCTTGGTGTCCACCCAAAGGAGGATCATGGTGTTCCCGGAGTAGGAACTGGATGTCTTCAGGATTTGTTATCTCCATTCCTTTTTCCGTGCAGGCCGGAATGGGAGTCTCGTTAAGAGAGGGCTTGTCGTCATTTGGACTATCCTGAGTTCCTTCGCTTGTCCTTAGCTTTTTAGCTTGGGCGCGTGTTAGTACATTGCACCTTGGTAGCGTGGGAGTCTTATCACAAATTTGCGGAATACGGCTCAAGGTATCCGCATTCGTGGTTTATTTACCGGGTGTATACTCAATTTGGTAGTCAAACTCCAGTAGTTTGCGATGGAACCTTAGTAAACGTGACGAGGGGTTCACGTTAAATACTCCCTTTAATAGTTTGTGATCCGTGTATATGTTGAATTTTCTCCCTTGTAAATAACAGCGAAAATTCTTAGCCGCTCAAACAAAGGCTAGTAACTCTTTCTCGATCGTAGAGTAGTTCTTCTCCGCCTTTTTCAAGGTTCGACTGGCATACGCGACTGGCTGGTCCTTACCGATCTCGCCTTGCGACTGTACGGTACCCAGTGCTTCATCACTAGTATCCGTGGTCAGATTAAAGGGTTTGGTAAAATCTGGACAGATTAATAGTGGCGGCGAGACCAATAACTCCTCTATGTTATCAAATGCTTGTTGGCAAGTTTGTTAAGGGGCGTAGTATCTTCGAAAACCTTGCAACAAATTTTCTGTAATAATTCGCCAAGCCTAGAAACGATTGGACGTTCTTAACCGTCTTGGGAATGGGGAAATCCATGACACTAAGAGTCGTATCGGGATTTGGCATTGCCTCCTTTTCGGAACAAACATGTCCCAGATATACTACTTTTTTCGTAGGAACTTGTATTTCTCCAGTTGTAGCTTGAGGTTGTGGTACCTCATTTAGTCGAATTCTTTCCGGAGTTTGTCATTATGGCGTTCTAGGTTGTTCCCATATACAGCAACGTCGTCCAGATAAACAAAGCATTCGATACCTTGCAACCCGGTTAGGACATGGTTCATGAGTCTCTGAAACGTAGCTGGCGCTCTCTTCAGACCAAATGCCATACGTTTGAACTCATAATGCCCGTAATTTGTGTTGAACGCTGTCTTATTTCGATCCTTCTGATCCACTAAGACTTGGTGGTAGCCGCTGGCTAAATCGAGCGCGGAAAAATAGCGTGAGTGATCGAGCTGGTCCAAAATGTCCTCTATTCGAGGAATTCGGTACGCATCACCAATGGTTTTCCGGAGGTAAACTAGTTTCCCAATCGGAACTCCGGGAGGGGGCCTATGTCAGGGAGAACATCATGCAGATATTATAATAAATAACCGAACATTAAGAAATTCGTCATCGCATAATCGGGCTCTGCCCACGACTGGTAACGGCATTTTGTAACATTAGGGGGATCGGTTGCCGATGTAAACGCCGTCCATCAATATGTGCCAACAGCGAAATCCGATATCTTTGCCCTAACCGAGACCGCAATTCGACTCAACTCATGGAGGAACCGACGTGAGTGCCAGATGCCCGAGGTGAAGATCCGAACAGCCTGGATCTGTTTTTTGTCATCCGAGCGAGCACTTTATTCGTGGAAGTTGCTACGGCACTGGGAAACTCAGATCACTGCCTGGTATCGTTCGCCCAACCACTTGCATTTTAAACGAATAACCGACCTAGGCAGCTTCGCAATGTATGGACGTAAGGGGCTGCCAACTGAGACAATTTGCGAGATTTCTTCACAATCGTCCCGGCGTCGGAGATGTGCTTTAGAGACTCCGGTGTCGATGCATGCGCGGAGTCGGTCACAGAGATTATTCTTCTCGGGATGGAGATCTACATTCCGCATTCCATTAAACGAAGTTCATCTGATAAACCTTGATTTGATAAGAAATGCGAACAGATTACAGCGCCAAAAAATAGAGATTTTATACAATGGCGCTTTAATCCCACCGATGTTAACAGATCGAATTTTTTTAGAATCAGAAACGCGTGCAACCAGGCGATTTATATCGGAAAGACGGCATACAACGACAGAGAGACCAATAAACTTCAGTGCCCGACTGGGTCGCGTTCTTTCTGGTTGATGACAAGGGCTGTCAGCAGTAACTTTGCTTCTTTCTCTTTTCCCCCTTTGGTGACATGCAGCGGGACGTTAGTTACAAATCCAAAGGATAAAGCGAATTTATTTTCCGCGAATTCAAACCTCATTGCTGGTCTTTTGGAGCCACCTGTGATGGAGACGGGTGAGTGTTCGATGCCGGACGTGAGGTTCCGCCGCGTTCTACTGTAAGAATGCAACCAGCCCGGACGGAATACCGGAAATAGTCCTTAAGAACTCTGATCTCTGATCTGAAGAGGTATCGTCGATTTTTGTCAGACTCTTTCGCTTATCTTATGCACGGAAGACATTTCCTATATGCTGGAAAACCGCTCGAGTTCAGGCTATCCCAAAGACTGGAAAAAAGTGTCTCCCACAAAATTGTCGGTCGATGGGATTACTGTCTACATTATCTAAAGTGACGGAAAAGGGCATCAATGCCGAGTTAATTAAGTATTTGGAGCGCAACGGACTTCTAAATGATCGTCAATAAGAAATTCGTGCCAGGCGGTCCATGGGAGACCTTTTGACCCTTATAGCCGATATATGAACATCTGCCATTCAGGGTCTCATTGAATATCTCCAAGGCTTTTGACTATCTGGCACGGAGCATTTCTGAGCAAACTTCGTTCATATGGACTTTCTCAGTAGCTTTGCGACTGGACGAAGAGAATCCTCGAAAATAGATCGATCCGGGTTGTTGCGAACGGCGAGCGTTCGGATCTGTATCCTGTTAACTCTGCAGTGCCTAAAGGTTCTATTTTGGCTCCAACCTTGTTTTTGCTACACATAAATGATTTGTTGGAGTCAACGGATAACTGAGTGTTCAGTTTCGTGGAAGATACCACGCTTGTTTCCTCTTATTCGAGTGATCGGCCGATTGGTGCGTCAACGTCGCACCAGCTAAGACGTAGATAGATTGACTCTCTGAATCTGGATAAGGCATTGCAGTGGAGAAGGGCCAGTCTCGTCGACTTCAATGCAACAAAGACACAGTATACAACATTCACAAAGGAAAATCATCGGTTCCAGAATTGCTGATGAATGGACAGGCCCTCCAATCTGGGGAAAGCTTGAAGGGGCTCGGCGGCACGGTCTGTGGGAATGTATCGTGGCATAAACACGTGACGAGCATCGCCAGGTCAGCCTCAAGAAAACTGAGCTATCCTTTTAGAGTCAAGAAATATTCTATTCCGGCCCAACTTCTTCTCCTGTATAAATCCCAAATTAGACCCGCACTCTAATATTGTTCTCATGTTTGGAGCTCGGCTCCTAAACATACCCTCGACCTACTTGAGAACATACAGAGACGAGCACTCGGCGTGATCAGGGACTCGGGGCTGACATCGGGGCTACAGTCGCTATCACATCGAAGTCGCGTAGCTGACCTCTATCTGTTTTACAGATATTATCACGGGTACTGTTCTTCGGAGATTCGTGGTATTGCTCCGCGCAATTTGTTTAATATGCGCTTCATAAAACAATCTGACGGTTTGCACCATTTTGCGGTTCATCTCCGGCACGAACATCCCTACATCAGAACCCGCTCCGTTATAGAACGCGGAAGCTGTGGAACTCCTTTCCCGCGTGAGTGTTTCCGGAGCGTTACAAGCTGCAGCTGTTAAAGAGGAACTGCAACCATTTTTTGGTCGCGTTTCGGGGCGCCCACTCCGCGCTATAGGTTCGCCTCTCCCAATAGAAGTGTAATAAAAAAAAAAAAAGAAGTTGTTATTTGACAGAGTCTGGAAGAATACTGGTGGCAAACTGTTGTCACTTGTGAAGCCAAACTGTTGGGTAAATATATATTTTATTTGACCCTGAAGGCCGACTGGGAGATATCAATACGAATACATACTTTATTCATTTAATATGTGAAAAATAATATATTAGTTAACACTTTTAAAAATAACACAGTCAGAGTAAACACGTTGACTTGTTTGTTTCGTCGCAACGGTTTTGATGCGCACTTTGTTTGATTTACGAGCAATTTTTCTGTCTTGTGGGACTAAAATAGAGAGAGAAACATTCAATTTCGAGATCAACATCTTCAACCATACATGAGAATGGTATACTTTTGCTGAACGAGAGAACGCTGACCCCAGTCATTATGTTTACGGTTGGATCGCATGCTTATTAAGTAAACTGTAATTTCCTGCCTGTGTTGTGGTCCTTCTCTCAGGGAGCGTGTCTTCTTGTCCTGAAAAGGATGAGGGATCTCTTTAGACCGCTCCTGAGGGGACCCGTTGCAGTCGCCACCGTGCTTCCGGGGCTCCGGGAAGAGTGACAACCGATTGTTTATCAAAGAAATCCGTTATAAGTATACCTCACTTTAAATATATTTATTAATTTTAATTCCGTTTAGATACATTTATTGGCCTCTTTACCAATCGGACGCCAATTGAGACTGACCTTTGAATACAAAATTCATCACCCTTTTATACAAAATCTTATCGGGATTTTGTATCCCGAATGCATCAAAATGCGAGCAGAATCTCGAAAAAGATACTTGGCTGAAGTCTAATGTTTGTTTTTTGAGATAAGAATTTGGTTAGGCGAATTCTCGGACACATGAGCGTGAGTATGGAAATTGAACATCTGGTTCAATTTACCATGTCTGCTTTGTTTGAGGATCTGGGGAAGTTGATGTATATGGATGATAAACGAATATTTGATTCGTTTACCAGGAATTTTGCTAGATTGGGATAATGTAATGTATTTCTGGATTAGTTAGATGATTATAGGGAGTTGGGTGCAAAGGCGATAAACGAACATTTGATTCGATTACCGCGAATTTTCAATTTAGAATTTTTGAATTTTTGTTAAGGATTATGGGATTTGGATGTATGTGTGGGGGAAGGAGATGGTAGGGCTTTTCAGGGCACTACATCTACATTTTTTAGCAGATTTTGGTGAATTGTAATTCCAGCTACCCCAGATATGCTGTCAACAGGTTTTTCTTTTTTTTGTGTTGTTTTATTTTTATTTTAATTATTATACACAGAGTTCAAAGGAGTGTGGAGGACGGAATGTTAGGGGTAAATTTGTAACAAACCTTCCCCCTCACTAAAAAGCGTATTATTCTTGGAAGAGGAATAATATGTTACAGGTATAACCAGAGGGTACGCATCTGGTGTTCACAATTGGAATGTGCGAATTATTTTTTTTTTATTTTACAATTCAGTTCAGTCAGTACTTTTACTTATTCCTTAAATTTTTTTACCTTATTGTGTGTTACAACGTTTTTAATTATGTTCACAATTTTTTTCATTAATTTTTTGTAGTGTTTATAATGTGTATGACAATTGGGGAATTTATAGGAAAAAAGTTTTACGGCGGCACTTGTACGTATAATGTTATGATTTTAATAAGCAAAATTTGAATTTGTTAAAGTTGTATGCATTTTCTTCTAACACATTATCGTATAATATCAGAATTTACTAGCTAGATCCCTAGATCAAAGAAAGTGTTTGGGCTGTAATGTCTCTTCATTTCAGTGCTTTTGGATATGCTACATTTCTTTAGATTTCTTTCCTTGCGTACACAAATAAGTCAAAAGATTTGTTGACATGTGGGCAGGCCACATACAGCTGTCCATGTGGGGAACATGTATTTTCCAAATGTAGCGCGCTCACATGTAGCGGTTGTCCTTGTGCCCTGTTGATGGCCATTGCAAGAGAGACTAACCGGAAACTGCAAACGTTTATATATTGTGGAATTATTGGGATACATCTTCTGCTTTAAATTTTAGTGCAGACATTTCTCAAATAATCCAGCAGTCTCTGCCGGCACCTTTCATCATAGGGGGAGACTGGAATGCTCGACATACATCATTTAATGACATCAAATCCAACAAATACGGCTACCAACTCCTAGATCTCCTCCCACTTCATCCATATGTTTACGCAGACTGTCCATTGCAACCTACTCGAATTTGTAGTACAACCAAATCAACATTCGATTTCTTCCTAAAATCCACAGATAACTATTCATCTAATCCCCCTACAGTGTCCTTTACATTCCCATCCGATCATGGGTCCGTCCACTCCACGGTTCAAATCCCTTCGCTCGAACCACTCTACACAGTGAATCCTATCCCAAATTTTTCCAAAACAAACTGGAAAAAAGTCAATAACGATATTGCTGCCAGTTTTTCAAATTATTCTTTACCGGAATCTTCAAACCAATTCCCTACTGAAATTGACCAGGCAGCTGTAAAAATAGAGCAAGTACTGGGAAATGCTCTCTTCAGCCATACCCCTACGACCGTCCCTCATAACCACTTAGGAAAACCATTACCCAACCTCCTCACAAAATTATTGCGCATAAAAAACAACTCCGACGTAAATTGCATATTAGCTACTTACCCTTTATTAAACAACAGATACCGCTTTTGACTACCCTGATAAATGGACAACTTAAAATGTTCACCGATCAGACCTACACGTCTACTCTAAACAGTATCAAACCAAACCGTGACCTATTTAAAAATATAAATCGACTAACTGGTCGTAAATTCAAGCCTCGAATAGACTATCTCATCCAACCAACTAACAGTAACATCGCCCAATCGGACACTGATATAGCAAACTGTCTCGCTGAACACTTCTGTAAAACTCATAAACAATACGATTCCCTCCCAGTCACTAATTTCCACGACACCGTGAATGAATTCATCTCACGCACACTGGAGCCATCCTTCCCACCATTCATTACTGAATTCAACGAAACCAATAAAGCGTCACATCCCATGGGAACCGACACATTCCTAAGCTTTACAGAATTATCTGGATTGATTACATCGCGTAACAATAAAAAAATCTACAGGCTTGGATAGAATCCCTAACCTTCTATTTAAAAGACTTCACCCAGATAACTTACTCCCCATTCTCGTTCTTCTCAACGCTTCACATTTCCCAAAATGTTGGAAAACAGCGGTGATAGTCCTGTAGCGTTCTACGAACGCACAATTCCGCGCAGGTAAGGTTCCTACCTTCAAAGAACTTACTTACCTGAGAGCGTTGCACGCGCCCACAGACGCGTGCCCCCAAAGTCCCACCATAGGGCCTGCAACTCGCAGCCAACGTTGAGACCGACACCAAAAAGCAAGGAACTGAACGTCCCCAAAGCTTTTAATGCCAAGCTCAACATTCGTAAGTCATCATACCTGAAACAAAAAAGAAACATTCAATCTGCCTGCGGCCAGGAACATTCCATTGAATCGGCAATTTCAAACGTCTATGCAATGCAAATTAGCCGACCAACGATGCACGTACGAGTAGCTGCCATAAAGACCACCAAGTCTATCGGCAAACATAAAGAAACGGCAACCGTAATTATCTCAACGAGATAATTCAAATGGTATGAGGTTGAAAACCTACAAGGAAACTACTCCGATCCCACGGTGTCTGTTTGTATTTCACACCCATTAGAAAGATCTAATGGATTTCGGGTGTATTGACAAAAGTCAAACAAAACGCATGAACCATGCATCCATGCAAATTGCAGGATATCTTTCGGCCTTCGCGCCAGATGTGTTATGTAAATAAGGCGGCATACAATCGACAACCGTCGAACTGAATTTCGACCACCACCACGGATGGTGATAATGATGTTCGATGATGAGCGAGTTTCTTCTTTCAGGAATGAAAAATCACCCCTGGGACGTGATAACATGCTGCTAACAGAAATTCGGAAGTTCTGTTAGCAGAGCAATTAGAAAATTTTTTCCGTGTAGATACAGATACCAGTTTGGAATCTGGATATCTGTGGGGGCAGACAGACAGTCAGAGAGTGATAGTCATCGCGACGAGCCGAACAACGAGAACCAAACGAGGGAGTTGATCCGCGTATTAACCAGACAACCGGAAAGTAACGTCAGTGTGCAAACGAACGGTCGCGACCAGAAAAAAATGTAGATAGTATTTTGTCTTGCCACGAGCAACTAACTAATAAATGTGATATTGTTACCGACTTTCGATAGCTTGTAGTTACAACACCGGGAATTGTATACTCATGAACTTACAAAAACTTGTGCGAATAAAGGAAAGTTAATACTTTTGAGTTTCATTCGTGACTATTTTCACAGTGTTTTGCGTGTGTGCAGTTTTCCGCTTCGTGTAAGTCCTTGTAGCAGCAGTGTTCGGCGGAACACTTACGATCCAGATAGACTAATACCCGCCAAAGTCCCTATTAGTAAATCCGGTTCTTCCAACAACCCGGCTAACTTCCGTCCCATATCACAACTAAATTCGCTTAGTAAGGTTTTGGAATGTAAGATATACAAAAATCTTCTCTCATTTGCCAGAGACAACTCCCCTATCCCGAATTCTCAATTTGGCTTTCGTCCACAACACTCAACTTGCCATGCTCTGCTAAAACTGACACATGATGTGACAATGAATCTCCAAAACCAATCCCCAACAATATGCGTCTCTCTCGACATAGCAAAAGCATTCGATTGCGTTTGGATTGCAGGACTGCTATACAAGCTACATTCAATATTCGGATTAAACCCCCACACCATAAAATTTCTCGCTTCATAATTTCAACTCTTTCGACACCATACAGTATAACCGCGGGTGTACATCAAGGTTCCATTCTCGGACCATTATTATACCTCCTTTATACTTCAGACACCCCGCAGCCACTGTCACCTAATACAGTAATGCTGAACTATGCCGATGACACTTTAATTTATTCAAGCAACAAGTTTGCCAAGGAGGCAAGAAACTGTATTAACAGCTATCTCCCGAATCTCTCAGCATATTTTACTAAGTGGAAAATCCGACTCAACCCAACCAAAACTCAACTCAACTCATAGTGTTTAAAGGCAGAAATGCGAATTGTACTAACAACACCATACGGTGCCATAACAAAATCAGGATCAAGTTAAATAACAATATAATTAAACCCTCCAACACCTTAAAGTACCTGGGAATAACCTTCACCAACAATCTGTCCTTCTCCACCCACACCAAAAACTCGATTCGCAAAGCCGCAATTCAACTTAATCTCTGCAGAAAAGTGATGTACAAGCCGAATGGTCTCTCTCCCAAAGTTAAATCACTTATCTACAAACAGATAATCAGACCCACTCTCACATATGCATGCCCGATATGGTACCATATCACACCAGCCCAAATGGAGAATCTACGCATTTTCGAAAGGAAATGCTTCAGACTTATCACTGGCCTCAACCGACATCCCAACTCCCACAAATATTACAACAGTAGTTTGCTCTACTATGCCGCTAATATTGAACGTGTAGATCGACGCTTCCTCGAGCTGTTCATCAAATTTATCGAAAATAATCCCAACCCGATAATAAATGCGCTCACATCGACTCCGTCAGGTAACCGAACTGTCTCCACATCAGAAGTTCTTCACCTCTGGCAGGTTGGTTAATAACTCTAATGAGATTGTATACCACAATACAGAGCTTTCACCTCACCAATTTAAATATAGTAATATTCAACCCTTCTCCAATATTTTGCGTTTCAACGAACAAACGGAAAATAGTTCCCCAACCCACTGACAATATCCTCACTAACAGATAAGTTAAGTTAAGTTAAGCAAATTAGCATAGGTTAAGTAAATAACTATATCCTGGTTTTTTGACCTATTCCAGGAAGCTCTACCCACTACAATTTTAATCCATAATCAATATATAACTTCTATCATATTGTTTGAAAAATGTATTAGTAAGTATATATAAACAATTATAGCTAAAGTATCATAATTTATCTGTATTGCTTATTGTAAAAATTATTGATGGTCAATAAATACAGAAACGTAAAAAAAAAAAAAAAAAAACTACATGGACATGTTTGTAATGTTTTATCCATTCCAGACATTTTGTTGATATTACATTTGGTGTTTTAGTGATCTTCATATTTAACGACAACTTTAGTGTTGAATGCAAGTCCGACCATTCTAAAAAAGTTATTAAAAATAAACGAAGTAAGATGCGTTTATGTCTCATAATCGCATGCATAATTTTCTTAAACGCTATGTATTGTTCTGCACCTAATTTTGGAAGGTTCGTTCTAAGAAATATACTCAATTCATCGCCAAGAAATCACAATCGAAAAGGCAATCTACACATCGATATGCCTTTGCCATTCCTAATTGTACCTGTGTTTTGGTAGCCATTGTCAAACGTATGTCCTCAACCAAAACCAATACCAATTACTTCACTTCTTCTCCCAATAGAAACTATGTTGGTACACGTTGTAAACAATTTGCAAAGAAGTTATACTAAAGCGGTGTGTAAAGTTTGGCAAACCCCTTTTTTAATGGGGAAGTGTAAGAAACATGTTTAAAAATATGTTATAATAAGAGGTGAGCACAAGCAACCTGCTATAGGCAGTAAAGCACCAGAAGCCTATTCTAAAGGTGACTAACGCAGTTTTTATGCCTTTTAAATAGTGATCAAGCTAGTGGAAATTTCGTAGAGCAAAAATTCTTATTTAAAGTGGGTATATGATGTTGAGAGTTTGTTTTAAAAGAAAATACCACCAAATGAAACAAATAAATGAAGTTTCAATTGAGGAAGTTATTCTTTTATCAAATGTCGTTAGATGATATGTAGAATGAAATCAACGGATGTAGCCTTTGTGTCCTTTTCCCATTATTACAGATGCTGTAATCAAATGTTAAGGACGTGTTTAGATGTCTAGTAAATTCCAGTTGAGATCAGTTGCCAAGCCAATGACAGGGCGCAATAGTTACTTTTCTCCGTCAGTTACCTAGCCAAAGGGAAAACCTCATCCGAAGTCATATTAAAAGTAATATAAAGCAAGTGGTAGGTTATGGCCGATACTATTGGTATGCAGCTCATGGCACTCTCTGCAGATACTTCATATATCTACCTGTACAAGGATGCCAGCCTCTATTCATGGGCTGGCCGGTTATGCTCTGATTTTTTTGTTGCTCTCGCCATTTGAATGGAAGTTCCGTGCTGTGCATCCGCGCTGGCCGAGCATAGAATGGAGGTTGTGAGACAAGTTGCTCCTGTGATATTCTTAAATCTGATCAAATGGAATTCATCTCGTTCTTTCTTGAGCACAAACCAATATCTTTTAATGGATACCGAACAATCTAGTCGGCTTGAACTCGAACGGGTGATTATGATGTGGTCGACTGACGCAGTAGCTCCATAAGAGCTGCTGTTAGTTCGCCTTTCATAGCCCTTTGACTCCTGTACAAAAAACCCCAAAGAAGCACAACCAAAGATGAATATGAAAAAGAAGGAGACTCTGTAAAATTATAACCATTTGCGAGAGGAAAATTTACGGCAAGGAAAAGGTAATTTTCAGTAGGCAGCAGGCACCAGGCACCAGACAGCAACCATCGGCCGCCAGTTAGTAGGCAGAAGTTAGCAGTCAGTAGTCAGCAGGAGCTACGACAGGAGCCAGGAGCAGCATACCTGAGCGGATTTTTCAAATGCCATGACCATATATTAACCAACGCTGGATCGGTACAGGTAACAGCGGCGATGGTAGTTGCTTTTGATGCTTCGCTGGTTGTCATAATGATTTTGCGTGAACTACTCCCATTGGATACCGGGGTATCGTGTAATGTGAGCATTAACCCGCGTTAAATATTTATGAGTTCGCCAGAGAGCTAATTATTTCTTTATAACCGATTGTTGTAGTCCTAATGCATTTCAGTTGGTGGACGATAGATGTATTTTATTGGTAAGACGAACGAATGCAAGCTCCATGACTGGAATGGGGCGTTGTTCGCCGGTTGCAGGTATTTTGATTAAAAGTGTTGTACTACTTGATGACAAACGCTTGTTACATGTTAATCTGAATCAGTCTGTATCCGTTTACGTTTGTGTGGTATACCTAAAGACTTCATCTTTCATTCCTAATAAGGTGATGTTTCTATGAAACATAGACAAGTTCTGTTTAAAATAGATGGAGAAAGCTGAACCTTTTACATTTGCGGCTTAGATCAGTTTTAGAACCTAACTCTTAACTTATGACCTAATTGTATCCAGTAACCGAAAGAGAATGATATTGAGACAGACAGATCTCGAAATAGGAATCATTAAACAATTGACGGTATTAAATAAGTTTAGTTTGGAAATAAACTACTGTAATACACATTCCTTAGTAAAATAGAATCGAAATCAAGAAGTAAACGCTAAATTTATAGACATTGAATATTCTGTTTCTGTTTCAAATAAAAACTTGCTATACAGCTTATGTGAATTTGTTCTTGCCACACTTTTTGGCCACATCAAATACTTTTGAGTGTTGAAAATAACTAGGCCGTGGAAAACATACATATAAAAATATTATTGTAGAAATTGAAAATAAAAAAGTGAAAATTGGACATTGGAAATAGAAAATAGAAAATTGAAAATCGACAATTGAAAATTGAAAATTGAAAATTGAAAATTGAAAATTGAAAATTGAAAATTGAAAATTGAAAATTGAAAATTGAAAATTGAAAATTGAAAATTGAAAATTGAAAATTGAAAATTGAAAATTAAAAATTGAACATTGTTGCAGTACAGCAACACGACCTAAACAACAATTGATTTAAATGTGGTAGGGTTGGATTCAATATCTAACCAACTCGGTTGCAGCCTGTAGCAAGAACGGATTCTTCAGATGCGTACCATCATCTAGGAACGTTATTGCATACCACTGGGCAACAAGTCTCATATTACCACTTATATCTGGTAGAACTCAACATTCAGTGCCTGAAACTCATATGTCAGCGAATGGAACTACAATAAATAATCAGACATCTTCCAATAGATTTGGTAGCTGAATAGAAGAAAATGAGTTCATGTCCATTCATTTACAAATGAAATGAAATAAATGCGATACCAGAACTGATTATAAGTCTGATATTCATTAACATCAATACCAATAAGAATACCAACAAACCAAATCCCATCCAACAACCTGATAACCTACACCAGCAATCAACGTCATCTGCCAGAAAACTGCAACATCTGCTCTTCAGCACCTTCGAAAGAAACGGACTCTGGTTGTTAACCTCAACAACGGTTCAACAAGATCAGGAAGAACCTATTGTTCTGATTAAAGGGACCGGTGATTTGAATTTCGACAAGAGGCTACGGGAATGTGCGGTTGTTAACGTTTTGAGCTGGTAGAAAAGGTTCGTTGCGGATTTTGAAGATAGCATTGAAGGAGACAGTGGTTTTTTTATATGACTATAGAAGGGCAATCAGAGAAAATACTGGAATGCAGAAGTTGATGTGCGAGAATTTTGGTTCAATATATTAAGAAACGGTTGAATGCTTTTTTGGTACAAAAGATAAAACGGTGATGGATGTTTCAAGAGAAAAATAAACTGGAATTAGAATTAATACTTGTTCTTTTTTTCATATATGCTGGTTTGAAATACAACAAACATTGAACATTGAAAATTGAAAATTGAGAATTGAAAATTTAAAATAGAAAATTGAAAATTGAGAATTGAACATCGAAAATTGAAAATTGAACATTGAACATTGAACATTGAAAATTGATAATTGAGAATTGCACATTGAAAACTGAAAATTTAAAATTTAAAATAGTACTGTAATTATTGAAAATTGAAGCGTAAAATTAATGAAATTATAATAAAATAAATAACAAGTCAGTTGAAATAAATAAAAAGAGTTAAAACTGAAATAAATAAGAAGCAGTAGCCGCTGGTATAAAGAAGTCTTCTTTATTTCATAAAGAAATAGAACAAAAAATGAAAAACGAAAAAAGAGAAGAGAGATCTTTCCCCCTCTAAACTAAATATATTTAAATAAAAACAATAATATAAGTAAATATAACAAATATTAAAAAATAATTATAACTGATGTTTGCGGAAATTGAAAATAGAAATTTGAAATTGAACATTGAACACTGAAAATTGAAAATTGAGAATTGAACATCGAAAATTGAAAATTGAAAATTCAACATCGAACATTGAATATTGAAAATTGAAAATTGAGAATTGAACATTGAAAAAAACTGAAAATTTAAAATTTAAAATAGTACTGGAATTATTGAAAATTGAAGCGTAAAATTAATGCAATTATAATTAAATAAATAACAAGTCAGTTGAAATAAATAAAACGAGTTGAAAATGAAATAAATAAGAAGCAGTGGAGGCTGGTATAAAGAAAGCTTCTTTATTTCATAAAGAAATAGAACAAAGAATGAAAAACAGGAAAGGAGAAGAGAGATCTTTCCTTCTCTAAAATAAATATATTCAAATAAAAACAATAATATAAGTAAATATAACGAATATAAAATTATTATAACTGATGTTTGGTTTCGTGGACTGTATTTTTGTTCGCTGGCTGGTAGAAAGATGTCCTGTCTTCTAATAAACAAAAAACAAAAAGAAAAATGAGTGACAAATGAAAATGGGGAAAATAGAATACAAATGTTTTCGAAATATTCAATTATTAATCTATTATTTGATTGAATTGATTTTGTTATTAAGAGGGTATGTTCCTGCGAATTAAACTAGGAACTGAACTTTTTAAAAAAACGCGAAGGCGGGAGGGGGGGGGGGGGCATGGGAAGGTTTACTTGCAAAACAAGCACTAGTATGTCCTTCATCGTGTCCCTCTCTTCCAACCTGAATCAGAGACACCTGTTGTATGTCCGCCGCCGTGCTTCCTCGGTTGAGGGAAGAGCGGGGACCTTTTATTTTTATTCCATTTATTAAAACTCCTTCTTTTCGAATTGAATAATTTGACTTTATTCTTTTCTTTATTCACTATTCTTTATTTCGATTCTTCTCTATTTCTTCTATTCCTTTTCTCTCTGTACCTGTCTCTAATAACTTCTATGAACTTATTTCTCAAAACTAACTTCCGAACTCAACTCCGAACTGATTTTTTTCTATTGAATTTCTCTCTGTGACTTTTTACATGAATGAAATCTAGACGAAAATCAAAGTTACTATGTTTTGAATGAATAAAAAGGTGCAGGTTATTAAATGTGCTGTAACTGGTAATATTGTGAATGTTTATGAATGGTATGTATTCAGTGAGAATGTAATATATGTTAAGTGAAGTTTTTAAGGATGTGTAAGGAGATTCAGTGTTAAATTTAATAAAGGGTAGTATTCTGGAATACAACACACCCATGAGAACTTTAGGTTCGGGGTTGCTATTTCCGTAGATGGGTATGGTTATTCTACACTCTACTGAGTAAGTGCATGTGGTATTTAACTAAACGAGTTTTGAAATAGTAAGCAAAAAATCATACAAGACTGATTGGTCTTGGGTATACTAATAAATGCAGATTACAGCTTCGTCATTTGATAATCTGCATCTTGGCTGTATATATTTCTATTGTGTCATCGCGTGCAGTTCATGGTTCAAAGAATCCTCCGTATAGAGGAAAATAAATGTTAAGAAGGGAGCGTTCTTCAGTTTTTACTGAAGAAGGTATTATGGTGGTAGAATTTGAAGAAATCGAAGGAGGGAGGTCTGGAACACAAGTCTCCCATAGTAGGTTCCGGCCGTCTAAATGATTTCGCGGTTCCTTCTGCTAACTGGGGCAATTACTCGTCGATAGATGACATGGAACCACTTTCATATAAGGGACAGTTGGAGTACAGGCACCCAACAGGTCTCCTCGAATAATTGATACATCTCCTGAAGAGCTTTCTTTCGAATTCTAGAAATCGAAGATATGTAAGATCATATGGGAAAACCGAGAAAAATAACTACAGTGAAGTTTGATGGTGTCAACTTGCTACTCTGTGACGATCCAACAGTCTCAAGACTGTCGACACACTATCAAAAGGTTATATTGTTTTTGTTCAGGACTATTTGACATTTCATAATGGGGAATTATTCAGGTGTATTACGAAGTAAATTCCAACTCCGACTAGAGATACTAACGGCCGAGCCGAATTCAATGCCTTGAAAACCCAGTGCTGCCTTCTGTATTACCCTAACGTAAATACACGATGTGGGGGATGGGAGCGAACATACAGGGTAAAGTCTATGCTTTCAACCCGGTGAAGGCCATGACGATTGTCCCTGTACAATCCAAGTCGACATGCAGTCTCCAAGTGACAATCCTGGATAGCTACTTTGGCACCCACCAAGTAGTGAACCAATGCATGCAGCGACATTCTGAGAAAGGTTGGCGCAAGGCTAATAACCTTGCTCAACAAAAAAAGCAAATTATTATTAACAATTTAACAAGTCTCAGATAAGGACCAGATACCGGTGGAGAGACTTGCTTAATAAGGCCAACACCGGACCCCGGTTGTAGTGCCGATGATGATGATGATTACGAAGGAAATCCATTGCTAGATCTAAACATGATTTGCTTCTCATAAGAACAATTATACGTTGCTTATTCGCCAAACCAGACAACCTTGTATCTGCTCAGAAAATTTAAAGAAGAATAATCATTTTATAGATCCAAAAGCATTAAAAATTAATATTACATGATACCCAAAGGTCTTCGCCACTTATGAGATATTGCTCGCCATTCCGTTGACTGCCTAATAACTTTAAAATATCTTAAGTAAACTTTTGATTGCGGTTTATTAATAGAGGTTACAACGGAGCTATGTGCCCTTCTCTATATTTTTTTTATCGTACAGCATTCGTTTCGATTGCGTTCGGGCTTTCATAATTTGTTCCCATTTACTTCGGCAGATATTTTTTCAGTTCTTGCTTCTACATTAACAGCAGCAAAAACGTTCAATAATTACAAACCCTAAGCGCGTCCCCTATATATTTCGTTACACCTTTCTCCTTCGTAATGTATCACCTAGTTGTAAAATGTACGATAATACATGGCAAGCTATATTATTCCAGCCAAACATCAGAAAAGTCTGTTGATTAGTGAACATAGTCAATACAAGCACAAAAAAAGCTCGATAAAAAGCTCGACGGAGAGCAGTCGCTTTAATCAGTTGGCATTTCATTCGTTACATAGAACACAATTCACTATTACTTAGAACGTAATTGTGTTATATACTTAGGGGAAGCTTTTGTTATCTCTCATCTCGAAGTGTAAAAGGCTCTGCAGAATTCAAGAGCCCCCTTACGCTAAGGGAGCCAATATTGCGATACATCGTTCACACTATTGGCACACATCGACAATTGGAAGATAAACTTCAGAGAATTGAGATGGAATAGAATGTTTATAAAGACATTACAAAAAAAGTAGCATTACTCACGTTATGGGTCCAATTATACACGACGGTATTGTTGTCAATACCGACACAAACAAGCAAATGTCATCGGAGAGATCTTTGAAAATAATCAAAGACTAACTGTTGCGGATTGGCAATTAAATGTGCTGGAATGTACTGGAGAAGTCTAGTACATTCACATGTATACCAGTTGCGCAGCAGCTGGCACCAACTGGCCATCATTGTCACCACGATGATGTCATAGCGTCGCTTTTTGAATTGGCAATTATGCCAATTCGTCAGTCTACAATCAACATTCATCGAGTAAACACCATCGGTCAATAATTGTCAATCAATACATCAATTAATAAAAGTCAATATCAAGGAAAAAAGACTTCATCTTTTCGAGTAGTGATTCCATCGTTTCACTTCATCTTTTCGGGCAGTGATTCCATCGTTTCACTTCATCTTTTCGGGCAGTGATTCCATCGTTTCACTTCATCCTCTTGGGCCTTGATTCCATCGTTTGACTTCATCTTCTTATGTGCTAATTCTACCGTTCGAGATCATCCTTTTGGACGCTGATTCCATCGTTTGACTTCACTCTTGGAACGCTTTTCTCCTCTGGACGCGACCACATTATCGCCCGCCACTATTACAACATTTTCTGGTCCTTGGAAACGGATCCAGTGCCGATTTGGATCAACACCATCGCCGCCCAGTTCGTGGCACAACATACCTGTGACAGGTAGCTCCTTGTACTTCTCATTTAACAGTACAGCAGTCAATAGGACGACTGAAATTACTAGGGATAACGACTGTGAAACATCCCTTCTTAATGAGGACATCAACATTGATCTAAACAACACATTAGAACCGGTTGACGGTACCGACGAAGCCGGTTTATTAACAGTGAAGAAGGGAACAGTCGATGCAGCTATGGTCAAGAAGAATTCCAAGAATATTGCAGTTGACTTCTCAGCGATGTGTTCCACTCCCACAAGCCAAGTAAGTCAAATAAAACGACGCTTAAACGCCAGTGCTATCCATGAGTTAGGTTTAAATTTAATATTTGATTCCGACGAATGCCGAAAGGCAAAAGACAAATTTGAATTTTCCGATGTAGTAGACGACAGCCGAGAGAGACCAGGTGCAGTGGTTGCCGGGTCTAATGATAATAATGACAAAGAAGCTTTGGTAGCCAACCCGTCCGATGAGTTGCTTAACAGTGCCGAAATTACTCCGAGCTTGTCGGAGGGGATTGCATGTGATCTCATTTTACAAGCTAACGACTCAACTTCATGTCTTTTCGACAGTAAGGAAAATGTTCGGCCAGTGCAGAAGCGAATGCTGGCAAAGACATCAACGAAGCAACACAATGGTTCCCCGACGACATTCCTCGGTCGGCGGAACACCAAAGATCTCGACCGACGACATTCCTTGCTTGGAAGAGATCATACGCTGTTTGACACTATGCGTAACGGCGACGACAATGGTGACGACAGTGGTGACGGCGGCGAGGTCGACAACATTGACAACGATTCCCCGACGACATTCCTCGGTCGGCGGAACCCAAAGTATCTCGACCGACGACATCCCTCGGTCGGCAGAGATCATACACGTGCTCATCACCAACACGAGTCGGAAACCGCTGTTGCCGCAAAACAAAAGCAGGACGACGAACTTTCTACAACGAGAGTTCAAACCAAAGTGCCTTCAGCATCAGCTCTCGTACAACAACCGACCACGATTAAGGAACTCATCACCGCTCAGTTCGCGGCACAGGCCACCATCTCCGGCACTTTCCTCAACATACAGGAAAAGGGACAACCAAGTCCGACAGCAATCGAGGCAACCAAACATGCACTCCGCGCCGAATGGGAAGCCTTCTCCAAGCGGCACCACGACATCTTCGTCACGGCGACACCGGACTATCTACAGCACACATACTTCGCGGAGGATTGTTTCGGCGAAACCGAAGAAATATACCTGGAGGAACAGACGAAGCTCCTCGCGGCTCAGTACGCGCTCAAGTCAGCCTCCCCAACCATGGTCAACAGCACCAATCGCCTTCACCCTAGCGAGCTGCCCCCAGTGCAGCTGCCAATGGCCGACATCAAGCCATCAGAAACGGAACCGCACTCCAGAACAGTGGATAAGAGTGAGCAGGCCGCCGACCAGAGTGCCGCCTGCCCAAAGCCCAACCTATTCAAGGTTCCGATGATCAACCAGCCGAAGCCCCCACAGAAGACGATGCGGCGCACGCATTGTGGGGCACAACATGACATGGCCGTTCCTCGTGGGTTGCGAACTTACAACTCCGACCCAGAGGAACTGGCTACCTTCACACGGACTCCAGAGAAAGCAGTGGACACGGCGCAGTTAGGATCCGTGGCAGAACCAACGCCAATGCCTCCCACAAAACCGCCTTCGACTGTTCCAGCAACAGTAGCTGACCCGATCACTAGCCAGCCCCGTGTCCCGATGCACGAAACACCGCCGGCACCCGTAAGGCAACAGGGCCCTTGCACATTCTGCAGGGCCGCGCACACGATCTACGCTTGCGAGGGCTTCCGATCATTCACACCCGGCCGTCGGAACTCCTTCACACAACAAAGGAACTTATGCACCAACTGTTTGGGTCACCACCGCCTACGCGACTGCCACTCCAGCGAGACATGCCGTCGATGCCAGCGGAGACATCACACTCTGCTGCATGTCCGGTCTACCGCCATCGACGGGACAACATCACCGCCGCAACGAGCCAAAGGATCCGCCCCCCCGCATCGACCGTCAGGAAGGGGTCTGCGCACATACAATCAGTACCCGTTCACAACATTCCGCGTTGCTGCCAACAGCCAGAGTCATCGTGACGTCGGAGACCGAACAGAGGATTGAAGTCCGTGCTCTGCTGGACCCCTGCTCCAGTGGCACCTCCATTTCAACATCACTCGCCGGAAGGTTGTACCTCCGACGCCAAGCATCACCCGTCCCCACCTACGGTGTTGGGGGCACTCGTGGCCTTGCCACCAGGACTCAGGCCGCCAACAGCATCACTCCTCGCCACCACGGCTCGAGCCAATGGACACTAAGGCCCTTCATCCTGTCAGGGCTCTCAGTGTATACACCACCACCGCAATCAACGACAAGGGATCTCTCGTTCGTGGCGGATCTGGAACTTGCAGATCCGAACATCGCCTCCGCCGAGAAGGTGAACATCATCCTTGGGGCAGACATATACCCCAACATCATCCTCGAAGGCCTAAGGAAGGACCAACGTTCCGACCTCGTCGCCCAGGCCACTGAACTGGGATGGGTGCTAACAGGCTCAGCACACACCACATCATCCAGCGCAAAGGTGACAAGGCCTGTCACCAGCCATCATATGGCCATTCCTCGTGGGTTGCGAATTTACAACTCCGACCCAGAGGAACTGGTCGACCTTCCGACTGACGACCGCGGCTTCCATCAGAGAACGCAAAGGACGTCTCGCCGGCATCGGCCCCAGTGGCCACATACGAAGCCCATTCAACTACCTCCCACCGACCACTTGCGCGACCCAACTACAAAACACACCCCCCGCCCGCTGAACCATTGCAGGGGCAAGGGGCAATCGAGAAATCAGGAGCTTACCCACTCGAACACTTCAAGGCATCCCACCACACCCAGGACACCACGTGGTCAAGCTCCTGCCCAGGTCCAAAGCTACCCAGGCCAACCGCTACCACCTGTAGCCACCACAACAGGACCAGGAGCGCGCAATGCCCCGCTTGGCGGCCGGCGCTCCCCAGCAACCAGCGGTCTCTCGAACTCCAGCAAGAAACCACGCCCCTCTGTGCATCCACAGAGGCTGCATTGCGACGACCCCGGGAGGCACTTGGCCCGTGACTGCCATTCCGGCGGGGCACGCGGACAGCGCCAGGGTTGACACCGCACCCGACTCCACGTTACAGCACACACCCCCAACGGCCGCATCCCGCCGGCCACTCACTCCAGGCGGGCGCCAACGTGCGCAGTACATGGCACCACCACCGGTCTCGACATAGCGAGACCCATCACCAGCCATCACGTGGTCATTGATCGTGGGTTGCGACCTTACAACTCTAACCCAGATCAACTGGCCGGTCCCGCGACCACAAAAGGTAACGGACATCGGCGACGGGAAAGGGGTTCCTGTCGCCATCGATCATACGGGCCATCCCCGACCCCCAAGCCTTCAGCGTTCCTCGGGGCGGGCGGCCCCCTCTCAACCGATCATCCGCGTGAAAGTGGACAGCCGACCAAGACCAACCGCCACCAGCAGACCGCACACTCCCGGCCCCTAGCCACCATCCCCTGGAACAAAATGATTCGCCAATGATTGGCGAAGGCGGGCGGAATGTTGCGGATTGGCAATTAAATGTGCTGGAATGTACTGGAGAAATCTAGTACATTCGCATGTATACCAGTTGCGCAGCAGCTGGCACCAACTGGCCATCATTGTCACCACGATGATGTCATAGCGTCGCTTTTTGAATTGGCAATTATGCCAATTCGTCAGTCTACAATCAACATTCATCGAGTAAACACCATCGGTCAATAATTGTCAATCAATACATCAATTAATAAAAGTCAATATCAAGGAAAAAAGACTTCATCTTTTCGAGTAGTGATTCCATCGTTTCACTTCATCTTTTCGGGCAGTGATTCCATCGTTTCACTTCATCCTCTTGGGCCTTGATTCCATCGTTTGACTTCATCTTCTTATGTGCTAATTCTACCGTTCGAGTTCACCCTTTTGGACGCTGATTCCATCGTTTGACTTCACTCTTGGAACGCTTTTCTCCTCTGGACGCGACCACATTATCGCCCGGCACTATTACAACAACACTAACTCTTGAGATTTCGGTCCCGGATAGTGATGCAATCTTTAGTTTAGAGATCTACAACAAATTAAACAACTTCAATAAGCCAATGCTGTCTTCAACACCGATATACTGCATACTTCGGCGAATCACATGGTAATGTTCACTCTTTTGCCGCAGCAAACACCTGGGATCGATATCATGTCGTACCACTCATTGCGAAGGCTTTCTGCCTTATTCTTTATAAAGCTTTCCATTCTGTCCAACCATGCGTGCAACATGAGGTGCTTTCTCCATACTTGGAAGCATACCATTGTTTGTCCAATGCCTAAAGTTGTCACATCAACACTTCGCCCCTCAAGTTTCAGCGAAATATATGAAAAATTCATATATGAGAAGCTGAACTTTTATCAGTACGAACAGGCACCTTTACACCAGATTTTTAATTTGAATTGAGAAGGGCGCACAGCATCACTGTGGTTCTTAATATATTTCACAAACACGTCTGAATGGGTCTCTTTAATAAATAACCCAACATCGGGGTGTGCCGTGACATTGAAAAGCCGATTGATACGAGGTGGTCTCGTTTTTAAATTATTGAGCACTGTCTTCAGTAGAACGCCGTGTAGTATCATTTACCAGTTTGTTTGTGGGGGTACGAAGTATGATTGCCAACGTATGGCACGGTTTCTTCAATCCCCAACGATGTTTCGACGAATAGTCCACTTTACACAAGTATCCAAGAGAAATATAAACGCGCTGTGTTGGTTGTTTAATTGAATAATTTGTTTCTTTATTGTTTTGAATTGATTTAATTTGGTTTAGACTATGTTTATCTCTAATTATACACCTGTAACTTTCTGCGGTTCAGCAACAATACGATTCGCAGCCCAGAATATTTATCTCGTTGCTCTATAAGCAACGAATTTAAATAGCAAATTTCGCGTTTCGATTTAGCTAGTGCACTACGAAGTTCTTGATTATTAAATATTAACTCACGAATGATTTCATGGTACGTCTCCGTTCGTAAATAATGTTTTAATTGTTAATCAGGTTTTCTCCAAAACTAGTGGCTCGAGCGTGTGCACACGCGATGGTGATTGAGTAACGACTGATTTGAATTAGACATGAAAATGGGTAATTTTATTTTTGCACACAGGACAACCAATAGAGATCATACTTCTGCTCTCTCATTGCCACGCCCGTCGATGTGTGGTGAATACATCGGTTAATTCGATAGACGACGAACATGGGAGAATGAGAGAACAGAAACACAAAGTACTATGATCTCGGGGTGGGTTTGGTTGTGTCTGCATGAATCAATGCAATTCTGATGTCAACCCATTGACCTAATTCGGTGAATGTGGTGACCTCAGAGTGCATTGAACTGTGGGAAGGTAAAATTGAGAAGGAGAGGAAAACTTAGCTGGTGCTATTCGCCCGCGAAAAGAGATCATTGATCCCAAGCGAATGGATGATCTGCGGAAAAGCCGAAGTGACGCCAAATTGGCTAGGGTAATAAATCGTGCGATCTAATTAAATATTTTCATAAATTCCCCAGCGGTTTCATGACTCTGCGACAGTGTCGTCTGCTTCGACTTGTTGTTGCTAACCGAGATGATGTGATTTCCGATGGAAATCTCATGGGCTAGCAAAAATGGAGTTGCCGTATGGCATAAAGGTAGCTGAATTCAATTATGAATTATCTGCATAGAAGAATGAATTCAGCTATGCTGGAAAACATGATATTTCAGGTGAATAGCATGAACGGTGGAAAGGGGGTTGGTGCGACGCACTATTAGCGGTCGAAATTAGGTTGGGATTGTGGGCTGGTTGTCCATGTGATATAGAGAACCCCCACACGTTCGAAACCCGAGCTTTTAAACGTTCGGGTGAAGCTACCTCGAATATTCCACGCCGGTACATGCATACCACAGCATTTTACGTCCCACTCTCTTCAATATTTATACCTCAGATATTCCTCGTCCAATAGTTGGGAGGGTAAAGTAAATATACTATGCAGATTACGTTCCAGTGTACACGTCATCCATGAGCCCTAAACTCGCAACAAGTCGTCTCATGTGTCACCTGGACGAACTGTGTCAGTATTGCAGTCGATGGAAAATTAGACTCAATCCAATAACTCAATGGTTGGGAGGGTAAGCAAATATGCTATGCGGTTGTGTCTAACCGCAGGGCGCCCTACCGTTTATGGCGCGCGCTCTGTAGAGGGTGGTTGATGCACCTGGTGTGTGAGGCGGGGTAGTTGGGCGAAGTTTGCCCATGTGTTGCCGCTGGGATAGGTCCGAGATGGAGCCTAATGATTGGGATACCTGCGTGAGATGTTCTGGGGTGGGGTGTCAGGCCGGTGGTATCGGTTTGCTTTGCCAACCAGTGTTGCTGAGCCGCTTGGGAGACGTAAATGGGCCTAAGGAGGGAGGTCCTGAAGTCTGTGGAAGGAGGTAAAACCGGGTGTCCTACTGAATGTTGCTACGCGTAATAGCTGTGGTTAAGTGAGGAGCCGGAATTCAGGAAATTGAGTAGTGTAAGGTCGAGTAAAATCGAAAAGGGGTTAGATGGAGGCGAAAAGGGTCAGGTGAAGTCGCGTGGAGTCGGTTGGTGTGGGTGAGCGTGGAGTCGAAAAGGGGTTGGACGTTGTCGAGCGTTGTCGAAGGGGTGAAAAGGATCGGGTGAAGTCCAAAAAGGGTCGCGTAATGTCGAGTGTGGGTGACGTGAAATCGCAGGACGTCGAAAAGGAGTCGAGCGAAGACGAAAGGGGTCGAGTGAAGTCGGGCGGAGTCGTGTGTGTGCTGGAAAGGGTTGTACGCTGCTCAATACCCTGAAGGGGCTTACAATATTTATTATAAAAAGTAATAAAAATTAAGCACGCTTGGCATAAAGCATTTTTATCAATGGTTTAGTGTGTGTTGTTTCCTTTATATGATTCTTTAAACAATTCGACAATCTAATGTAGAGGCGCTATTCTCTCTGCAAAGAGAACAGACGGACGAGAGAAAAAAAAAATAAAGCACAGAAATATATACTCGCTTGAGGAGCATGTTCGTCAATATATGCAAAGTGTCGCTTTTTCCAATTAAAGTAACTACTAAATTAGTAATACTTTTTAAGGTAAAGTATATTTTGTTTTGTTCTTAGCGAATCACACTAATTGCTTAGTTTCATAGAATCCGGGAATTTATTTCAATTTTTATGCTGACGTTTCCTGCGTAGGTAATCATCATCATCATCATCATCGGCACTACAACCGGGAACTGGTCTTGGCCTTATTTAGCAAGTCCTGAGGCTTGTTAAATCTTCCATGTAAATTTGTTTTTCCGGGCAAGGTCATCAGTGTTGCGCCAGAGGCTCCCCGACGGGGAATCAACCCCGGTCTCCCACGTGACTGCGTAAGTAATGCAACTGGTTTATGTGAGAAAAATTACAATTAAAAAGAAAGCGGGAAACAAATTTATTACTTAAGTGTATGATTTATATATCTTGGCGAAATATTTGTAGTGGCAACACGTTAAACCAGTAGGGCGTATTAAATTTAGTTTATTCTAAATTTGTTATTTTTGTTTTTACGAAAGTAGTAAAATTTGTTAAACTTAAGCATTATTTTGTTTACGCAACTTTGTTTAATTAAATTCAATGTGTATCGCATGCCTTTGAATGTGGAACATAAACTTTCTTTTAATTTTTTTAAATGCTGGCAAGAATTGATTACATAATTTATATTTGGTGGCTCGGAAGGAGCTCACCGAAAGGCAAAATAACAAATTGATTTTGTTAGGTTTCGGTTTACAAGGTACTGAAAGTTATTAACATTTAAACACAATGCATTTTGATAAAAACAGAAAGAAAGTTACTTCTCTTACGTGCCTCTCGGTTATTGTTGTGGTGGCTGTTGTTCCTCGTGAGTGGTGTCTGGTACTGTTGTGTCGCTTGACGTAGAGATGAGGTGGGGTTCTACTTGCCCGTTAATTGTTCTTTTTTTCACACGAATTCCACCATATAGTCACTGTTTCTGGGTTACCGGAAAATGTCATCATTCTAGCACAAGTGTTCGAAGATTTCGTGCTCTTTACACTCAAGAGTCACCACTGTGTAGGATGTGTAGTTGTGACAGCACAGGCACGGGTCCCCGCCTATCCCCATCATGAATTACCTTAACACTCACCGTGTACCGCAGCAAAACGATCGACAGACAAGACAAAGCATTGGTCGATCTCCGAAACTGGGCGGACACAGCACAGAATACACACAGGTGATATTATTTAACAGGGTTAACACCCTATCGAGGAGCAGCACAGGAACAATACAACGCACGATTTAGTTTATTATAATTTGTTTTATTCTATGTAAAAAACATTTATATTTACTTTAAATGCGGTACAAACATTCACTCAATAGATAACTATGCAAGTGAAAGGGGGACCAGGTAAGGGAAGCAATACACATTTTAAATTTCACTTTAACTGTTATTCGCGTAGTCGACTCACACGATTTAAACTCGACTTTTCGTGTACGCACGTTACGGTGGATGGCGGACGACCCGACCACCTTGGTGGTTGAATTAGGACTCATTGGTCTCCACCCTTGGCTCGTTCAAAGCCAACACGTCAATGGGGTGAGATTCGTCCTGTGGTGAGAGAGGATTTCTTTCTCACTATGATGAGGAACCAGAGAGAGATCTCGCTGGATAGATTCTGGTGGTGTGTGTGCGGTTGATCGTACAGATCGCGTTGTTTATCCACGCGCTGGAATGAAGGATAAGCCAAATTGCACCAGGAACAAAGAACAAAGGGAAAACGAACCAAGGGCGTCATGGGTAATGCAGCTGAGTAAATACTCTGTGCCTCATTAGAGCAGCATTGGGTGCTAATGGATTTCGAGACTTTACACAATGGGAATTGTATATCGTATCTCTGCCGGCGGAAAGAAACGAATTCTTTATTTGCATTTGTAAATGCTGAAGAATTCGGTTTTGGTGGCTATTAGGTGATTGTTTATTGTTGGAAATGAGACTTTTTTGTAAGAATGATATTTGTAAAACAGAAGTTAACATTTGGTCTTAAGTTGAATTAAATTGTGTTGACGACAGGTCCAGCGGCGAAAGGGGAGAGAGAGAAAGTCATCGGTGCCACTGTTTATATATGCCCTGTTTGTTGACCTAAGCGCCACATATCCGGCGCAAGAACTACTAAGGTTGTTACCAGAACACTCTGTAAGCATTCCCTTTCCAACACTCTTTCTCGCTTCAGAATGTTCCGGTCTTTCTGCAAGTTCCCCGAACCGGTCCCCGGCCAACGGCTTCGTTAGGATATCTACCAACATTTGTTCGGATGGGCAATAACAAACGTTTATTATCGCTTTCCCCAAGAGCTCCTGCATCCGGCGATAGCAAACGTCAATATGTTTGGTCCTGGCTGATCCCGAACCTGAGATTAGTCTAATACAACCTTGGTTGTCTTCGTACATGGTTATTGGTTCGCTCAATGGAGTTTTCATGTCCTTGAACAACTGCCTCAACCATAGCAGCTCTCTGCTCGCGAACGACGCGGCGATGTACTCTGCCTCTGTGGAGGACATTGCTACCGGGGTCTGCTCACGACTACACCAAGCGATCACTGCTTTACCAAACAGGAACACGTATCCGCTTGTTGACTTCCTGTCCGCCTTGTCGCCTGCCCAGTCCGCGTCCACGTAGAAAGTGAGACTGGCGTCCTTCGCTGAGGGTACTCTCAACACTATGTCCGCGGTAGTTTTCAGGTAGCGCATCACCCGCTTGGCCCCGCTCCAGTCAGCTTGGGTTGGGTGTTCCACTCTTCGACCCAGCAACCCGACTGCGACAGCGATGTCTGGTCGCGACACAGTGGCTATGTATAAGAGCGACCCCATCACCTTCCTATACAATTTGTTGTTCTCCAGCTCTACGCCATCTTCCCTGGGAGCTGCAAGGAGTCCGGTCACCATCGGTGTGGTAACCGGCTTCGCGTCCAGCAAGCCGTTCTCTTCCACCAATTTGACGATTTTTGCCCTTTGATTCAGCAAAAATGAAACGTCTTTGTCTCGCTCAATCTGAATCCCCAGGTAATGGCTAACGTCTCCCAAGTCCTTGATCTGGAAATGTCTGCTAAGCTGCTTGCTCAGGCGTTGCTCTGGCCACCAGCAAGTCATCAACGTTGAGTAAAATGTAGGACATCCTTCCATCTTTTTCTTCCTTTAAGTACAGACACCTGTCTGCACAACCACAGCTGAAACCCAGTTTGCCAAGGATTTCCGCTGCCTTCAAATTCCAGACCCTTGCCGACTGCCTCAAACCGTAGAGGCTCCTTTTGAGTCTTAGCACCTTCTTCTCCTGTCCTGGCATAACAAATCCCTCGGGTTGCTCCATGAAAATCTCTTCGTCTAGCTCGCCGTTTGGCATCTCGTATGTGACGTATCGCTCTGGTAGCTTCTTGTTCTTCTTCTCTTCATGGCAGCTCCTCTTTCGCTCAATTGGGTTCTCGATGATCTTGACAGATCTGCTAATCCAGGTCTCGTTCGTTGACGGGTCCAGAACTCGATATCCTGTAGTGTTGCCATGGTACCCCACCAGAACTCCTTCTCGTGCCTTGACACCCCACTTTCTTCGTTTTTCTTTTGGGATGAATGAAAAAACCTTGGAGCCAAAGGTTCTTACGTGCGACAGGGCTGGCTTTTCACCTGTAAACAGTTCTACCGGTGTTTTGCCGATGCTTCTGCTCGCCATCCTGTTTTGCAGATATGTCGCTGTCAGCACTGCTTCTCCCCAGAACCGTTTGTCCAGTCCAGCTTCAAACAGCATGCACCTCGCGGATTCGACCAGCGTCCTATTCCTCCGTTCCGCCACTCCGTTTTGCTGTGGCGTGTATGCGACCGTAAATTGCTGCTCCACTCCTTCTCGCCGAAGAAAGTCTTGCAATTCCTTGGGGGCGTACTCCTTTCCGTTGTCCGACCTGATTGCCACTGGTTTTCTGCCGTATCTGCTTCCAATTGCTGCAACATAATCTTTAATTGCATCGCTTACCTCGGTTTTTGATTTCATTAGCCTGACGACTGTGAAACGAGAAAAATCGTCGATGAGGGTCAGGAATTATCAGTTTCCAATCGGTGTCTGTGCCTGCATCGGCCCTCTGTGCCTGTGGGAATTTCTTCTGGCTCAGCTTTCCTCTGATGCAGCTCTCATAGGTTGATTCACACTTGCAGTGGGAGATGCGTATTCGGGTTATATGTCCAGAGCCAGCCATTTGTCTGATAGCTGCTAAATCTCGATGTCCTAATCGCCGATGCCAATCGTGGATGCACGCTGTTTCTCTAGTCAGGTGTGCCTGCTCCTTTACTCCTTCCAATTTCAGCCTGTACAAACCGCCGTCGTTGTCTGCTTCAGCTACTACTTCCTTTCCTTGAAGGACCTGGCATCCGTTGTCCTTGAATACTATTTCGTATCCTTTATCGATGATTCTCCGAACTAAAATTAAACTGTCATCGAGTTTGGGAATGCACGGGACATCTGTCAGCCTTACTTTCTGGACTTGACCGTCTTTCACGATGCATGGTAGGTAGCCATCTCCTATCCCAGTTGCCATTATTTTTGATCCATCCGCCAAATAAATTGGTTTGTTCAAATCCCGGATGCCTTCGAAAAAGGCTGAGTTGTTTGTCATGTGGCTCGTTGCTCCCGAGTCCACAAGCCAGCCATCTTGTCCGCCATCTTCTCCGCCGTCTTGGATCCTCGTGTCATCTCTCGCTTGGAAGAGAAACTGCTTCTGATTGGCATCAGCCCTCGGCGTCTTTGACTTTTCTTTTCCTGCCCTGGCTTGTTCCTTCATTGCTTTGTACCATTTGCAATCCTGTTTCAGATGTCCTGGTTTCTGGCAATGGTAGCATGTACGAGTTTCCTGTTTGTCCTTCCTTTCTGTCTGGAAGTTTGAACCTTTGTCGAGATGTCCCTTCTTTAGGTCATGTTTGCCTAGACCTGCTGATTTGAGAGCCACTTCTGAACCTCCGCTGCTCGAGCCTTGAGATTCTGTCCTTCTCTGGTATTCGTCCATAATCTTCCCTGTTACCTACTCGATTGTGAGATCCTTCTCGTCACGGCCCTCGAGCGCAGTGAGTAGTCCCGAGTACGATTCCGGAAGACTCACCAGTAGAATAGCTACGACTTCCTCATCCTCGAATGGCTTGCCTGATCCTCGAAGCAGTGCAATCACTGTCATGATGGCATCCACGTGGTCACTCATTGGTCCGCCATTGTACTGTATTCCGTACAAATACAGCCTGCTTCCGTAGGTTGAACGTACATACTTCTTTGTTAGCGCTTGCCACACTTTGTACGCTTCTTCAGTATGTTGGATGTGCACTAACTGATTATCGTTGACACTCAGAGTTATATATGCCATGGCTTTGTTGTTTTCCTTTTTCCACTCGGTGTCTTTCGGCATGGGTACCGGCTCACTCACCACTTCCCATAACTCATCTCAAACCAGTACTGCTTTAAGTTTTGTCTTCCAGGGTATGTAATTTCCTCCGTTTAACAACGGAATATTTTTTGTCTTGTCTTTACTTGCCATTGCTTTGTCGTTTGGCAAAAGATTGGCTGGACATATGCAAGCAGAAAAATTACTGTGAACACGTGGGACAGAAATTGCCGGCGACGAGAATCAATAAGATTTTTAATGGTTCACGTTCGATGTGAAACGAAATGCTTTTCGAGGAAACTCGATGTTGCTTGATGCAGGGAAATGATGATGGCCTTGGGGAAGAATATTTGCAGGCTTGGGAATGGGGAGTTAAAATGAACTTATGAGTGGTTCTTCGGGTAAGCTTAAAAGAACCCCCACAAGTTTACCTGGCGAGAAAAATTTAAGTAAAGGCAATCAACTTTTGAATGTCAGACGAAGATCGGCGGAAATTATTTGAATTTTCTGATTAAAAAAAATTGATTCCGATAATTTTAATAAAACAAAAAGTGGTAAAACGGTCAAAAAGAAGAAGAGAGTAAAATTAAATTAAAGTGGAATCCAGTAACTATTAAATTTAAAAATGAGAAGCAAGAACGAAGAATATCTTTGTAAAAAGATAAATTATATTGTAGCGAGCTAAGGGTTCCCTGGATTAATTATTTTTAATAAATAAGAACCGTTAAATCGATTTTGAATTAATCTAACACTGATTCGGCGTTTCGTTTTCGTCCGTTCCATAGCTTCGAATTTTCTATTGTTCATAGTTTCCAGTTTTCCAGTACTTTCTAGAATATTCTAGTACTGATAGTCATATGCGTCACAACATTTAAAAGTGTATAATTCTAAAATATATACAATCATCTGCACAATAAATTTCGCGACAATAGACTTTCTACTTATTCTTATCACTTGAACTTATTATTTGTCCCTAATTAATTTCAGAAAATATGAACGTGGGTGGCTCATGATGTCTTTCATCAACTTTTGTTGTTGTTTTAACTCTTTTAGTCGTTTTTTTACGCTAGATACTTATGAATAAAACAATTTTTTTTTTGTTTCTATTTTAACCATTTGGCGGATGATGATACTATGTATTTACGAGGGTTGCCTCTTATATTTCGGGATTAGAGAACAAAAACAAATGTTGATCATCGAAAATCACTTTATTGAAAATATTCCCCATGAAGATCTATACACTTTTGCATGCGTTTGAACCAATTGTCGAAGCAGCTTTGCCACTCTGATTGAGGTATCTCCAACACATGCATTCTGAATGCAGCAACCGCTTCTTCAGGTGTCGAAAAACGTTGACCTCTCAGTTTGTTTTTTACGTACGGGAATAAAAAGAAGTCATTCGGTGCCAAGTCAGGACTATACGGCGGATGACCCATCAAATCGATGTTTTGAGTGCTCAAAAATGCAGTTGTCGCAGCCGATGTGTGAGAGCTCGCATTGTCGTGGTGAACAGTGATCCGTCTTCGGCGGTTGGTTTTCCTGATTTCTTGGAAGACAACTGGCAAACAAATGGTTGTGTGCCACTCAGAATTGATTGTTCTGCGTTGTTCTAGTGGTACGGTTGCGACATGTCCAGTTTTTCCGAAAAAACCGGCGACCATTTGCTTGGAAGTGCTTCGTACGCGAACAACTTTTGTTGGATTTGGCTCACCTTGAAGCACCCAGACAGTCGACTGCTGTTTACTTTCGGGCTCATACGCGTAAATCCACGATTCATCACCTGTCACGATGTCATAGACGTGTTTCGTAGCACCGCGACCGTATTTTTTGAGCATTTCTTTCGACCAATTGACACGAGCCTTTTTTTGGGCGATTGACAAATTGTGTGGGATCCAACGCGAACACATTTTTTTGACAGTCAAATGTTTATGCAATATTGAATGTATGCTGGTCCCACTAACGCCTAAGGTTGTCTCAATCTCACGATATGTCACATGACGATCTTCCAATATCAGTTCGCGCACAGCATCAATGGTTTTCGGAACAACAACTGATTTTGGACGACCTTCACGAAATTCATCTTGGAGTGAAATTCGACCACGATTGAATTCACCATACCATCGATAAACACTGGTCCTTGATGGAGCTTCATCGCTAAAAATTGAATTAAGTTCATCCATGCACTGTTGCTGAGTTAATCCACGCCGAAAGTTGTAAAAAATAATCGCACGAAAATGTTGACGATTTAATTCCATTTTTGGGCCGAGATGAATCTTTTAAGTTACTGTAAACAACACAAATAGCGCTGGTATGTCAAAACGTTCTGAGTGCGTATAACCTCAAAAATGTCCAACTTTACGACAGAGCTGTCAATTGCCGGATTGCAACACTAGGGTTGCCAAATCCCGAAACATAAGAGGCAACCCTCGTATATCCTCATCACAAAACTATAATCGAACCTAAAACATAATAATAAAAGTATGGAAATATAAATATAGTTTTATAAATAAAATATTACCGGTATAAGATCGATACATAATATACGTGATGGTTAGCTTGGTAACTTTAACCAATATAACTACCCAAAACCTTGGAATTTAGAGCTTACATGTCCATGTCTTGCTAAATCTACGAAGCTATGGATCCCGCACCCATCTTCGTGCCCTAGAAAGAGGTACCATGCCAGTACCTAAGTAGTCGTCATATGAAATCAGTCTTGCTCGATATTAAAGTGTGTGTCATTACATTCCCACTGACATTCAGGACTCGCAGTGGCTTTGTAATCGTCGGCGATCTTGTCCTCGGCGCACAGCCAATTGTCGCTATCCGTGTTGTATTGAGCTAGGTAAACACAAGTCAGAAGTCAAAAAGTGGCTCCCAATCCGCAAAGGGAAACAGCATTCAAGAATGTGGTAGCCACTTGTTGAGTTCGTGTTTTACGTTCCTCATGTCGGGCTTGTTCTTTTTTCCTCCTCGTCGTACCTTCGAAAGATTCTCTAGTCTTTATTTTCCCTTTTTGTTTTTAAATTCGCTAATTTTTTTTTATACGTATTATTGTTTTGTTTTCTTCTCCGTTGTAGTTTTTTTTTTAACCATTGATATTTTCCTCTACCGCTACCGCTACCGCTTGGGTTTTCTGAAGAATAGTTTTTGTTCGTCCGGAACGTCCAGTCTTGCTGTCCCGCGAGTTCAGATCCAGGTTCACCCATTCGACTCCTGCGGTCCTCGTCTTCCTCTTTTATGAAATAACTATACGTGTGTGAATTTGATTTTCCTTGATGTTAAATTCACTTTTTTATTGTTGTTAATTTCAAACGGTGGGCAGGCAGTCGGGAGCATTGGCGGTAGTTGGTAGGTCTGTAGGTAGTCTCTCATTGGGAAACCGTACCTAATACGTAATGAAGTACCTGCAGAGTGACGGTGATGATGATGACAACGATGACGATGGCTTTAATGATGACGATAACAATAATGATGCACCGGTGCTGCTCCTCTGATGCCAGATTATATGAAAAACTGGTGCAGTCAGGCAATGCGAAGTGACCGCGGTGATGGTGGCGACGGTGGGGCCAATAGCACAGGTGATTAGAAGTAGAAAAAGAAGAACTGTAACGCGGCAAAATGAAGATCTCGACATGGTCTGGTGGTTGTATGTGTGATCTGGTTCAACCTGCATCCGGAGAAAGAAGGCTACCTTTTTAGCTGTGAACTTTGGGGCCGTAAGGGGGAACAAGCTGAACAACTTAAAGTCGTCGCAGAAGCCATCGGATGAAGTCGCGGTCGAGGTAACCAATCAACCATACTCACCAAATAGTTTGCCTTTGAGTTCGAACTTAACTCCTGCGTTGGCTATGAGAGCATCATGGAGCAATAGAAGGAAATGCCTGCACTAAATTGAATTCGATCTTTTTGTACTCTGCCATTTTGCACACGACAAGCGGAATGTGTAAGTTGTAAGGCGGATGTGGTATAGCGTAAGAATGTCGCCACCGATGGATTCAACGAGGCCAATGCTACGATGCAAGGGGGTAAGTGATTTGGTTATTTCACAGGGACTCAATACTTGGATGCATTGGTCAAGCTTTATAATTTCGTATCTTGCGAAGTATACATAATTCAGTGGAAAAATAATTATTGATATCTGGTTTCACGAAATATGTGGTGTGAGTGTTGACCGGGACGTTATGAAGGAACTTCTCCGACTTAACATATGCGCTTTGGTCGGGTTAATTTTAAACAATTTGTGATTATAATTATATAGTTATTATTAGAAGAAAGAGTATCTACCAAAAGCGTACACATCATCACGTAATTATTGTTGCAATTAACATAGTACAATAAAATCTTTTCATCTCCACCCTTTCGCACTATCTGCCCACTCCGATGAGAGGCAATGTATCATTGAAATGTTTGAGGAGGAAATCGAAGCAATGAGTAAAGGTTCGCTGCAACTGGCCCAGATTTTAGATAAATTCAGAATGTGCATTTGTTATAGATTTATGGAAATTTGAAATATTTATTGATTGACTGAAGACATGACTTTCAAACAAAAAATTGTTTACATATTGGGTGTATAATTAAAGTACTCCGCATTTTTTACTGAAAATATACATCTATTTTAATAACTAAATAAAACAATATATTATTCAAAGCATGGTCAGGCTAATAACCTTGCCCATAAAAATTAATTATTATGGAACATTTAACAAGCCTCGAGACTTGCTAAATAAGGCCAAGATCGTATCCCGGTTGTAGTGTCCATGATGATGATGATGGTCATTCGGAAGCTGTAATATAAGTTGTGGTAAAAAGAAATCCATTATTTCTCCAATAGATGGCTTTAGTAATCTGTATTTTGCGTTGTATACGTGCGATCGGTTTAAGCTTGATGACGTTACAACGATAAGATTATTTTACACTGGTGGTACGTTCGATATGTTCGTTCCAGAAGCCCATTGGACTGTGTAAGGTACGCTGAAGTTTGCAGTTGCCGATACGGAGCAGATTGCTTATGCTTTTACACAAGCTGCTGAGTAAATCGCTGACTTGATCGGTGATCAGTTGGTTCTCCACAATGTACCGAGCAACGATTTAGTCACAAAAAAAGCCATCGTCTCTGCGTCACCTTTGGTTAACGCATAGCAATCTGGAATATATAAGGTGCAGTAAAAAAAATGCATTATTTTACCAATAGATGGCTTAGTAATCTGTACCGCGCCTATATTTTATATTATATATGTATAAGTGCGACCGAGTTATGTGAAGTGGCGTTAGAAAAATAAGATTTCGTACCAAAAACTGTTCAGACAGTTTTGTGATTGCTTGACTCGACTCAGGTTTATTTAAGCGCTCGTCAAACACGGACACCAGCAAAGAGAAAATACGCCATATTTTAGAGTTATTCTTCGATAAAGGCGGCTGAAGATGTGAATACTCTTTATGGTCCTGATTCTGTAACAGCCAATCACGCGCAATTTTGGTTTCGTCAATCCCGTTATGGTAATTTTGATGTCAAAGACGCACCACGATCTGAAAGACAAATAGTCGAAAATATCGATAAAAACAAAGAAATCCTCGAGTCAGACCGCACTATTTCGATTGCCGAGGAGCCGCACAAAATACTGTTTAGAACCACTTGGATAAGACTGGATACATAAAGAAACTCGCTGTATGGGTTTGTGGCGGATCTCCTGAACGCCACCATCCATCTTCCCATTATTCAGGTAAGAACCCCACCTAGGGCATGCCAAAAGGCATAAAAGACAAGTATTGTGGCAGTTCCATTGAACGCCACTACTTACCTCACGGCTAGTTACCAAGAAATAGTTACCTGTAACACCTAAAAAGCATGTACTTGCCTTCTATGCCGTACCTGTAACATTAGATAAACCGGTGAAACATTAATTCTCGCTGACATGAAATTCCAGCGGAAACAAATGCTATATTCTCAAAGCAATTTGGTTTAACAACCAAGCAACCAATATTGCCCATTCAATATCTATACGATATTCCACACCTGCAGGAAATGTGCATCTTTCCTTGGCACAGCATGCCCACATCTATCGGTCACCACGACCGACCAACACATGAGGGCATCTGGCCGAGCGCCCACGCAGTCGAGTTCGCAAATGGAAATTTACCATTAGAATTCGATTGCGAGGATATGCCAGCAAATGTACACGATCAGCTATAATGATTTACGCAGTCGTTGATCGTGTAAACATTTCAGCCCCTTTTTTCGTTGAGATACTCGCACCTGCTGCGAACATTTAGATGGGATCTATGCTATGTCTGCATACTTGCGGACACACACGATGAGCAGCAAAAGCAATCATCGTGTGTGTATTTTAACCCCTTTTGTGTTGAACAAAACGCAAAAGGGATATCTTACCTTATATGGTCATCGAAGCGATGATTGAATATGTGGTATTCTATCGCTTCGATGAACTTAGTTTAATCGCGATTTGGATTCCGTGAGGGTAGGTTATGCCCTCACGTTAATAATACATCCCCCGTGGGGCATCCCAAGGGATTTAGTCAGTCAGTCGTGAATTGCGGTCAATTAAGTTTGGTAAAGAACCACTAGCGCTGAGTCGGATATGGTGCGTTTATTAATTTAGTATTGTGTCCTGAGATTGTATTTCAAAACCGAATGTGAACATTTAATCTAATAATTTAATATTGTGTCCAGAAATTGTATTTCCAAACCGAATGTGAACATTTAATTTAATAATTTAATATTGTGTCCCGAGATTGTATTTCCAAACCGAATGTGAACATTTAATCTAATAATTTAATATTGTGTCCAGAAATTGTATTTCAAAACCGAATGTAAACATTTAATCTAATATTTCAATATTGTGTCCAGAAATTGTATTTCCAAACCGAATGTGAACATTTAATTTAATAATTTAATATTGTGTTCTGAGATTGTATTTCCAAACCGAATGTGAACATTTAATCTAATAATTTAATATTGTGTCCAGAAATTGTATTTCAAAACCGAATGTAAACATTTAATCTAATATTTCAATATTGTGTCCAGAAATTGTATTTCCAAACCGAATGTGAACATTTAATTTAATAATTTAATATTGTGTCCCGAGATTGTATTTCCAAACCGAATGTGAACATTTAATCTAATAATTTAATATTGTGTCCAGAAATTGTATTTCAAAACCGAATGTAAACATTTAATCTAATATTTCAATATTGTGTCCAGAAATTGTATTTCCAAACCGAATGTGAACATTTAATTTAATAATTTAATATTGTGTTCTGAGATTGTATTTCCAAACCGAATGTGAACATTTAATCTAATAATTTAATATTGTGTCCAGAAATTGTATTTCAAAACCGAATGTAAACATTTAATCTAATATTTCAATATTGTGTCCAGAAATTGTATTTCCAAACCGAATGTGAACATTTAATTTAATAATTTAATATTGTGTTCTGAGATTGTATTTCCAAACCGAATGTGAACATTTAATCTAATAATTTAATATTGTGTCCTGAGATTGTATTTCAAAAACGAATGTGAACATTTAATTTGACCCAAAAAGGAATAAATAAAGTGAGGACAAATATATACAAGACGGCGTTTTAATTCGGGGAGTCAGGGACGAAAGAAAACGCTTGGACAAACGTGGTGAACCTGTGCCCCCGTGGCACCCAGTACTTTGCCATACCACGTAGACGCCACAGGTTCTACATGGGTTTGTGGGGAGGAATTATTGTGCCTAACACGGACACTCCGTTCACTTCTTCCTCCACCATAAATTGTTCGCCGCGTAAAACACCGAACCGAAAGTCAATCACAAATAAATGAACGAACACCACCTCGTTCGTTCACAACCAGGGGTAAAGGGTGAGAGATAAACACCCAGGACACTGCGACACAGCACAGAAACAAAACCGCTGAAATAAAACACACAATATTGTTCGGATTATGTCTAGACATTTATTATTCATTTTATATCACTGCCGCGAGATTGTTTAATTATAGTACAGGTGATAATGGGAGAGATTGTATTTTTTTAACACGCGACACAAAAAAAAAATGACTACACGCTCAGATACTCGCGACTTCGAATTAAACGCATCTCCGTGTGCACCGGCGGAGAGCGGGAGCGTGCGACCAGCGTGGTCAGCGGATGGTAAAGGACTCCACGATATTCACTCGTTTGGGGTGAGTCTTTGGTGGTGTGGTGAAAAGGAAATGAAATTTGCCTGGAAACCAAAGGCACCGGATAGGTTTTGGGATCCCTGAAAAGGTAGAAAAGAAATCTTACAGGAGATTATATGCGAAGAGATGTTATATAGATAGAGTTATGGATGTTTTTTACGAAAGCGGGCCGTGGGGATTAGCAGAACCGGCACAGTAACCCCCCCCAAAAATAGGGCCGAAGGGATGCTCGAAGGTTGGTGCGGTAAGAGGGGCGTGGAGGGCCGCGCGCTTGGAATTCAAGGTGGCCTGCGTACTGCGGGAGGCGCTGTGTGGTTATGCAGAAGGCACTGTCGTGATGACAATTTCCCG
The DNA here is from genome assembly GCA_963931805.1 of Microdon myrmicae. Taxonomy (NCBI): domain Eukaryota; kingdom Metazoa; phylum Arthropoda; class Insecta; order Diptera; family Syrphidae; genus Microdon; species Microdon myrmicae. The sequence goes on along the minus strand of OZ007497.1, from coordinate 173,164,008 downwards.
GTAATGGTTTGGGCCTGTGTCGATAAATATGGTGGACGCGGATGTTGCCGCTTGATGCCATCAAGGGAAAGGGTGTGCGGCGTGGTCCATTAGACTGTTGTGGGTCGCTTGGACCAACAGGTTTATCGGCCGAGTAGGTCAGAACCTATCGGAAATCTGCTAGCGTCCGCAGTGACGAAGTAGCGTGTGCGGGAAGATGCAGATAGAGACGCTGAAGGTGTTAACCTGTTGTTGGTGGTACCTGCCAGCAGGTTGTACCTGTTACGGCTCCAACGCCGTGCTTCCTCTTTCGAGGGAAGAGCGTGGAGGTTATTATATCTTTTCTTATTTGAAATAATTATCGTTTCTTAGTTATTAAATAATTTATAAAGTTTTATTTATTTTTATATTTTATTGAACTCAGCTATCTCAAGCTGAGCTCTCTTCTTTCTACTTTTTTCATATAAATTTACTTGTTTATATAGAACATTTTGTTCTAACTGACTGTGGCGTATAAACTGAACAAAACAATCTAGAAGTCTCTGTGACTTAGAATTTTGAATAAACTTTGAACGAATATCAAAGTGGCCATGTTTTGAAATGAAAAATATGCTTGTTATGAAAAGGGGCATATTTATGAAAGTGACTGGATATAGAATATTGTGTCTGTTTATTTATGAATTGTATTAACTGAGAATGTAAGATATGTGAGGATGTAGTTTTAAGGGTTGTGTTTGAAAGGACATGAGTTAGTGTTAAAGCGAATAAGGGTAGTATTCTGGAATACAACATACCTATCTAATAGGTCTAATCCCATTAGGAGCTCGCTGACAAGGTACGAAAAGAGCCAGACGTGTTGAAATGTGTCGAGCGTGTGTGTGAACGGAGTCAAGAAAAGGTTGATCATGTGGAGTCCAATGGAGTTGTAGGGGATTGAGAAGGAGTCGAGTGGCGTGTAGCCGAAAAACGTCGAAAAGGAGGAGTCGAATAAATGGAGTTGAGTGTAGTCGCGTGAAGTCGGGTGTGAATGAATGGAGTCGTGTGGTGTTGAAATCGAGTCGCGAGCGAGGCGAATGCGGTTGTACACCGGTCTATACCCAGAAGGGGTTTACAATATTCGTTATTTTTATTTTTGTGTTGTTTATTTTTGTTTTATATCATTGTTAATGCTAATGAAAAGTAAAACTTATGTTCAAGACAGAGAAGTGCTACGTAATTAGAACATAAAGTACCTTTAGGGGAAATCAGAAATTAATCAGTTGTCAGTTTTCATTACGTTACGGGGGAATGAAAAATGGTGGAAAATAAAATAAAACAAAGAAAAAAAACACCGGGTGTAGTTATTGATGATGTGACTGCAAGTGTTGATGATGCAGTATGTGTTGTTCCGGTTCCGGTGATGTTTGGAGCTGATGTAGAGTTGGTGTGTGTCCTCTGCTGCTGTTGTGCTGACGCCTGGTGATGTTGGTGAAGCTGTGGTGTTGCACTATTTAATGTTGTTTAGCGATTGGGGCCACAATCGCTCACTGAATGAAAATTATACCAAAGCGCGATTGTTCATAACTTAGGAGTCACGTTGGCACTGGAATGGTCACATAGTCACTGGTCTGCTACCAAAAAGGTGGCTTGTTCCTGACTTAAGGTCACCAATGTGGGGAAGAAGTACTATGCCTAACACGGACACTCCATTTACTTCTTCCTCCATCATAAATTGTTCGCCGCGTAAAACACCGAATCGAAAGTCAATCACAAATAAATGAACGAACGCCGCCTCGTGCGTTCACAACCAGGGGTAAAGGGTGAGAGATAAACACCCAGGACACTGCGACACAGCACAGAAACAAAACCGCTGAAATAAAACACACAATATTGTTCGGATCATGTCTAGACATTTATTATTCATTTTATATCACTGCCGCGAGATTGTTCAATTATAGTACAGGTGATAATGGGAGCGATTGTATTTTTTTAACACGCGACACAAAAAAAAAATGACTTCACGCTCAAATACTCGCGACGTCGAATTTAACGCATCTCCGCGTGCGACGAGCGTGGTTAGCGGATGGTAAAGGACTCCACGATATTCAATCGTTTGGGGTGAGTTTTTGGTGGTGTGGTGAAAAGGAAATGAAATTTGCCTGGAAACCAAAGTTACCGGATAGGTTTTGGGATTCCTGAAAAGGTAGAAAAGAAATCTTACAGGAAATTATATGCGAAGAGATGCATGAAGGTAAGTTTTCTTTTACAAGGACTTTTTAGATTATACCTTAGATAATCCTAAATGCGTAGAGCATTTAAAGTGCTGATGCGTTTGCATTAGAGGGAGATTATGTGATTGGATAGAGTTATGGATGTTTTTTAGGAAAGCGAACCGTGGGGTTTGGCGGAACCGCAACAAGTTAACGCAAAAAACCTCGCGGACCATACGTGAATCTCTGCTGAATCACAACAAAATCGACCGATTTCTGAAGCGGGTGGCCACTGATGATGAAAAGTAGGTCAATTATGACAGGGTCAAGCGAAAACGGTCGTGGTCGAATCGCGGAGAGCCGGCCCAAACAGAAGCCAAGCAAGGATTGACGGTCAGGAAGGTTTTGCTGTGTACTATGAGCTGCTCCCCTGCGGCCAAACTCTTAATTCGCACGTGTACTGTCACCAACCGGACCGTTTGAAAGAAATGTTCGCCCGGAAGCGGGCATCTTTGGCTAATAGGAGAGGAATTGTGTTCCATCAGAACAACGCCAAGCCATACAAATGGTGATTCCAAGCCATACGATGGTGATTCGCTAGAAGCTCTGTGAGCTTGGTTGGGAGGTTGTTATTGTACGCATCTACCTTATAGTCCGGACCTGGCACCAAATGATTCCCGCCTGTTCTTGTTTATGGCGAATGATTTTGCAGTTGAAAAATCGTCTGAAGAACACTTTGTGAAAATCGACTGTCCCAGTTGTTTGTTAACATGGGTTAACTGAGAGGTGTGGCGGACCTGCGAACCTAACAAACTACTGTGGAGTAAAATAACTTTTCGCCCAGTTAAAGGGGTCATACATACTGGTATCGTCAACCCCACGTATCCACAGACACGTGGGCCCATTTCTTCTACCGATTATGCACGGTTATTGAAGGAGACTACACCAAAAACCAAGTTGTTTGGCAACCCATTACTACTTTTTATTGGCCTGTAGGAACCCGAAAGTTCGTGACCTCACCGTCTCGACTCCGCCATTGTTCCCTGTCCCGTGCGCTCTCCTTCCACGTTCGACCATCCGATCCGATCTCCTTAAGGTCAAACCTGACATTGTCCCCCCGTCTCCATCGCGGCCGTCTCACCGGTCTCTTTCCCGTTGGTCTACCGTTAAGAATTTTACGCACGGTCCTATCGTTGCCCATTCGCGCCACATGTCCGGCCCAAATTAATCTTCGCGACCTGATTACTCTCACTATTGTAGGTGGGTGGTATAGCTCTTCCAATTCGTGGTTGTGCAGTTTCCTCCATTGACCTGCCTCCTCGTCATATTTATTCTCGAATACGCGGAATTTCTTTTCTTCCCGTTTTGTGAAACCTCCAGATAAAAGCGTCAGTCTCTGGATGGGTTCAATGGAGTCAGAGTGTAATTGGGTTGAACTATCGGTTGAATAACAGAAATGGCTCAGTTACGGTGATACGAAATGGTTCTTTAGAAATATCACATTCCTTATTATGATTACCACGGATAAGGTTGTGTTAGGCCAAATCAGTTCATATCCCGACCACAATTTTTTTATAATATTGTGTAATTCTTGCGTTTTTCATATACTTACGTGTTAACTAATAGAGCATTCTCAAATTCATATATGAGTATTATCATCATCATTATCGGCACCACTACCGGGATCCGGTCTTGGCCTTATTTAACAAGTCTGAGGCATGTTAAATTTTCCATAATAATTTGTTTTTCCGGGCAAGGTTATTAGCCTTGCGTCATACAAATATGAGTATTCCCATACCTAAAGTCGCGCGTTTTCTTAAGAGGCATGTCATTGCTAAACTTTCATCACAGGCACATCCAATAAAGCTCTACACTGTCTTGTATAGCTACATGGAAGCTCGAGCAATGACGTTAACCCACCCATAGTCGTAAAAATAACCCAAACTCATGTAAGCTTTCGATAATTTTTGTATGCTCGTGTATTTAGTTTTTAGTACTATATTGGATAATGTGAATATTTAGAACATCGGCCAAATGATAGATTCAAACCGTCATATTGGCGACAACTTAGCCCAACGTACATTTATTAAATACAATTATGAAGAATACAATTAAACAAGGTGTAACGAAAGGAGTTTTAAAGTTCGCTAGAACATTCTTTTGTCTAGACTCATAGATTATAGTGCTGATTTACTTTCGGAAACAAGAGATTGGGTTAAAGTAGCACTGCCGATATCGTACTGCCTGTCGTTTGGATTCCGGCTCACGAAGGAGTGGCTCCTCAAGTGCTCCACCTACAGCTTTGCCATCTTGCTGTCCTTCGAACAGAATGCGGAGTTTTTCGTATTGGGCGTCTGGGTAGCGATTTAATCCTCCATACGGGTAATATTGGTAAAATGTCAGATCCGGTGAAATGCGGTCGACTCCCTGAAACACAAAAACTTGTTATAATCCAAGTTTACCCAAAGAAAATGAGTTTGTATTACGTTCGTGTCATAATAAGAGGCCCGTCCTTCAACAGCGACGAACACGAAAGCTACAACTAGTAAAATATTAAACAAGTTTTGTCCGAAGTAAGCCATTGCTGTTGGGAAGATGCGCTGCAAAAAAGAAGGCAGAAGTCTTTTAATTTTACAATAATATTTGTGAAAATAGGACTAAACATTTTAGCTAGTTTGGCCTAGATTTAGTAAGGGCAGAACCCTCGTTTATTTTGCTTAATCCAAGCATTATAAATGATCTCACGTACTAACTTACAATACATGTAATATCTAGAGTATTAAAAAGAAAAAGAAGCATAGCTGGGTAGAAAAAATCATGATTGATCCTAAAGTATTACAAGTATATTATTTTAAATAAATAAATATCTTGGTTTTTCCAATATGTGAATCGGAATTTTTATACGTTTCAACGATTGGACTGAAGCCTATTTTAACAGAAGTATGTAGATGTGTTAGCTCCTGGATAGTATAGTGGTTAGTATACCCGCCTGTCACGCGAGAGACCGGGGTTCGATTCCCCGTTGGGGAGCCTCTGGCGCAAGACTAATGGCCTTGCCCAGAAAAACCAAATCATTATGGAAAATTTAACAAGCCTCAGGACTTGCTAAATAAGGCCAAGACCGGATCTCGATTGTAGTGCAGATGATGATGATGATGTAGATGTGCTATTATGTAATCATTTTCTATTCAACTTGACATTGAACTTAATCAAGGCTCCAGCTGGTGTTTTGTTTCCTGGAATATTATAATCAATATAACTGATCAGCATACTGTATTATTTCTTGGGTAGTACATTCGCTAGTTAGACTATTATATCATTTCGGTTGGCATCCTGCTTCCTTGCTATTTAGAGAAGAATGTTGATCTGGTTTCGTGCTTTGATATAGAATAAAAAGCAGTGATGCAGTATTTGTTATCTTTTATAATATTTATTTATTTTATATATGTAACACTCTATATAATCATAAAATCCAATATGACATATAACTAAATGTAAGGATGGTTATAGAATTCCACAATAAATGTCACACAATTCAATAGAACAAATACAACAATAGTTAAACACTTTATTAAAACGATGATCACACAATTCAGTGGAAGAGTGGCAGAAAATTTAATAAAAAGATGGTCGTACAATTATGAGGGAAAAGAGGAAAAATTTCCCACCTACCAAGGATACAAGACATTTTTTCTTCAAATTTATTTTTATTTTTCTACGTAGTCTCCTTGTAACTCTACACACCTCTTCCAGAGATGCTCCCATCTTTCTAACCCGTCCAAATAATACTCCGCGTTTTTCTCTGCAAAATAACTGTTCACCAAGGTGACTGCCTCCTCATTTGATGAAAACCTCTGTCGTCCGAGCGCAATTTATAGATTAGGGAACAAAAAGAAGTCGCTTGGGGCTAGATCTGGTGAGTAAGGCGGATGGTCAAGCAGTTCAAACCGTAATTCGTAGATTTTCGCCATTGCAACCGCTGAGGTGTGAGACGGCGCGTTGTCTTGGTGAAACAGGATTTTCTTTTTCTGCAAATGTGGCAGTTTTTCCGCAATGTCTACCTTCAGTTGGTCAAGTAATGATGCGTAGTATGCTCTTGTAATGGTTTTTCCTTTTTGAAGATAATCGATTAAGATAACTGCATGATTATCCCCAAAAACAGTCGCCATCACTTTTCCAGACGAAGAAAAACAGTTTTTGCTTTTTTTTTTTGAGCCGTTTGCCCCTTTGCAGTCCACTGTTTTGACTGTATTTTTGGATCGGGTGTATAATAGTGTATCCAAGTTTCATCGACAGTAATTAATCGGTGCCAAAACTCGGATTTATTGTGCCTAAACTGCGCCGACAGAGCGTTGGAAATGTTCATTCGAATACGTTTTTGGTCTAACGTGAGCAAACACGGCACCCAACCCGCGGGCAGATTTCTCATGCTTAACTCTTGATTTAATATGTGACGAACACGTTCTTTGGACATGTTTATAGCATCTGCTACCTCTCTCGCTTTAATTCGGCGATCGTCTAGCGCCATTTGGTGAACTTTAGCGATATTATTGTCTGTTTTTGGTCGTCCCGAACGTTCATCGTTTCCCAAGCTCTCACGGCCACGTTTAAATTCAGCTGCTCAAAATTTCACGGTGGCAAATGGTGGTGCAGGGTCCCCATACACAGAGTCCAACTCATCTTTGATTTGCGTAGGCGTATTGCCTTTCAAAAAGAAAAATTTAATGACAGCTCGATACTCAATTTTGTCAATTTTCACAAAAACACTCACATCGACTCGCTCAAACGACTGTCAAAATGAAATCATCATCGGCACGTCAAAGAGAAGAGACGTACATTTGGCAACAGGGGAAAGAAAAGAAAAAAAAATTCGTTGCGCGATCGAAGACAGTGACTGTAAGTATGCAAGTGTGGATTACACAGTGTGGCCGCCACTGAGGGCGGTTGTTTTGAAAAATTGTGGAAACAAACATAAAGTGTTAAAGGGTTCGTCACCTTTCATGAAAAAGGGTCAGGCAGATTTCAAAACGATGACACGGAGCCGACTCGAGCGACAGACGAGTCTTATAACAAAGCGCCGCAAGCCAAATTCAGATGGCCATAAAAATGCGAAAGAAAAGAAAAGTGAATACACTGGATCAGTGTTACACCTCACTTTACACCCCTTCATCATATCAAAACAATTCCATCATCAATTCCTATGATCCCGTCACATCAAAGCATTCATCTGATTCCTCCTAAATCAAAGCTTTTTGCATATAATGCAATACCCGCCTGTCCAACAATTAAACTTCGCATTTTGCATGCCATGCAAACAATTGAGGCTCGCATTCATTCGAAAGCAAAGCCCTCCCCGCGGGCAATTAAATCACACCGCATACCTTGCGATAATTATCCAAAGCATACATTCGTCGTGCACTTGACCTTGCATTTCGTATCGCGTTACGAAAAGCAAAACCAACACCTTTCGTCAGACCTGCACGGTTTTGTGTTACCGGTACCTATGTTAACATGATGTTTTACACGATATGGGACACGGGCGGTATTATCAAGGACGGTAGCGCAACGGCAACGAAATGCTGAGCGCAGCGAAAGTGGTGAGCGCGGCGATAAGTCGCAATTAAACGTATGATATGATTTGCACGTAAAAGCAATGCACTGAAATTGGTTCGGTGATTGCTACTGCAAATCGAATCAATATATAAATTGATTCGGCTGCATTTTTTGCGAAGCAAATTAAGTGATTCCTGAAAATTGCAACTTGCGAGTGACAGGCGAATAACCCCCAAATAGGCTGCACGCGCTGGGTGGAAAAAATGCGCCATTTGCGTTATTAGCGATTCAAACAGGATTTAAAGTGTTAGCAAAACGAGTTGCAGTGCAGTGCAGTGTAGGGAATTATTATAACAAGAAGACTGCAGCCCCGCATAAGTACAGCGGGGGTTCTTGTTTCTAACCAGAAGTCAAGGGATTGACCGATCCAAGAAATATGCTGTGCCTAACCAGATCGTAGCTCCTCTCCCTAGCCCCAACCACGTCCGCCACCATCACTCTGTACCCCCCCCCCCCGTCCGCCCGTAATATGGCCCCCCGTCCTGATCGCCCCACACCACCCTCGGCCCATGTCTCCAATTCCATCCCCCTTTTCGACCACAAAACAGGCGCGAAATATTCCAACTTCCATAGGTCACACTTTCTTAATTCTCCCTCCTCCCATCACTCACATACTGGTCCTAACACGAGGCCGCCTCTTGGCCCACTCCTTCCCACACCTAGTCCTCGCTCCCGTCCATCTCGCCCCACCGCCCGCCCACCCCCCCGGACCATTTTTCGACGCAATATTACCATCTCTGTTAAACTCACTCAGCAAACCAATAATTCTTCGGGCAACCGGTATGACCTGTCTAAATTTAGAAACAAAGTGACCTATGAGAATGTACGCCTCTATCTTGCTTTCCTCCACGATAAAGCCGACTCTGTCTGTTACGATGGTATAACGAAAACCAGCATAATGGCCTCCATCCAGCAGGAAGGTCTACCTACTGACGTCCCTAGCCTTCACAGCCTATTCACCAATTTTCATAATAATTTCGATATGCCCCCAAATAAGGTGCTAAGTGATCTCTCAGCATTTCGCCATTATATTGACAACAAGGTTACCTTTCCCAATAATCAATATTACTTTTGACCCTATTCAGCCGCCCTTTGGTCCCTCTTATCATTTCAATACTCTCCCCATAACCGTCTACTATCAGAATGTTAGTGGTCTCCGCTCCAAAACGCATTCGACTCTGGAAAAGGCACACTCCCTCCCCTTCGACATATACGCTCTGACGGAGACCAACCTTATCCCTAGTATCAGTAGTCTTGGGCTACCCCCCCCCCCCCCTCCCCTCCTTCAATGTTTTTCGCGATGACGACGCACATGGAGAAGTTCCCAACTCCCCATGCCGTGGAGTGCTGCTCGCCATTCATAACAGACTCACTTCATCTCGAATTGCCATCTCTTCTTCTCCGGATCTCGACTACGTCGCTATTAAAATTGACAAGCGCCCTAAGTCTCTATTTGTTATCTGTTTCTACATTCCTCCCGCTCGACCCGCTGCGTCAAACGAACTCGCAATAGAGGCGGTAGATAACCTTACAGAGTTAAGCACCGCATTAGATGATATCGTCGTTCTTGGCGACTTTAACCTGCCCCGCCTACAATGGACATCAGCTGACGATCAAGCCTTCTACGTCTCTACGTCTCTAACCCCACTAGTTCTAATGAACGTACTTTTATTAACGGCCTAACCGACTCATGCGTCCATCAAATTAGCAATGTCCCAAATCATATGGGGAGACAGCTGGATCTCGTGTTCACAACCGACCCACTCATGTCCTTAGTTGTCCCTAGCCCACACGCCCTCTCTACCATTGACAATTATCACCCCCCCCCCCCCCCCCCCACTGCTCTTATCCTTATATCTCGACCACGAAACCCAGCCCCCCATACTTCCTGACTGCTTTTCTTACAACTTCCATAAAGCTAATTTCCGCCTGAGCATCTTAGCAAAACAGCTTTTCGCTTTGATCATTTAGGTATAGAAGAAGCCACGGCCACTCTCTATAAGGAGATTTACTATGCCGTCGCCTTATATGTCCCCTATTCTCGCCGCAGGTCATCGGTTTCTTCGCCGCCATGGTACAACCGCAATCTCCGCAATCTTCGTAACAAAAGGAATAACTTATGGAACATTTTCCTCAAAATGCGATCCATTGAAAACTACTTTAACTATCTCGTGGCCTTTTATAAATTTTCCGAACTCTACAACTCTCTCTATTCCAAATACCTTATTAAAACACAATCCAATTTGATTAGCGATCCCAAATCTTTTTTCCACTTTATAAATTATAAACGTAAATCCGACGCCTATCCTAACTCCCTCTCTTATGGCGCGACGACGTCAAACGACAACCTAACTATTGCCAACCGGTTCGCGTCGTATTTCAATAAATCCTTCACAGACATCTCCTTCGAACCCAATCCGTCGTATTTCAATGACTTGCCCGAATTCTCCCTCGGTCCCTTCTCTCCTCAACTTATTCAGCGCCACGTAGTTGAGGAAAAACTAAACTTACTTAAAGACGAGTTCAGCCTCGAGCCTGATGGACTTCCATCCGTATTCTTAAAGCACTGTTCCACTTCTCTTTCTCTTCCGTTATCAAAGATTTTCAACCTATCCCTCTCTCAAGGGACCTTCCCTAGTATCTGGAAATCCTCTTATGTCACCCCCATACATAAAAAGGGACCTAAAAATGATATCAGCAACTACCGACCGGTCGCCAAACTATCTCATATCCCCAAACTGTTCGAGGGGCTTCTTTACAATGCGTTATCTTTCAGTTGTAAATCCATCATCTCACCCAACCAGCATGGTTTCCTTTCGGGTAGGTCGACCACAACCAATCTGATCGAGTTCTCATCCCACACTCTCCGTGCCTTAGAGAATGGCAACGAAGTCGATGTTATCACCACTGATTTCAGCAAGGCCTTTGACAAAATCTCCCATAATCTCATTCTTTTCAAGCTGTCCTCCCTAGGCTTCGAACCCCTATTGATCAAATGGTTATCTTCTTATCTGAAACACCGATCCTACCGTGTCAATTTCAGAGCCTCCCTCTCCGACCCCTTTTTTCCCACCTCTGGGGTTCCGCAAGGAAGTCATCTAGGCCCCCTCCTTTTTATCCTAACCATCAATGATGTCGACTCTGTTGTTAAACACTCATCCATATCCATCTATGCGGACGACGCCAAACTCTACAAAACAATCATCTCTCCCCTCGACTCCTCATTCCTCCAACAGGACCTCGACAGCTTCTCAATCTGGTGCCGTAATAACTGCCTGGAACTCAATGTTGCCAAATGTCACTCCATTACATTCTCCCACAAACGTCCACCCCCACCTCCTCGCTCCTACTTCCTGCTTAACCAGCAGATTTCATACGTATCCTCAATACGTGACCTCGGAATCCTATTTGACAGGGAGCTCAGCTTCATCCCACATATTGATGATATCATTCTTAAGGCCAACTCTGCCCTAGGGTTTGTGAAACGCTGGTCTAAGGAATGCTCAAATCCTTACGTTTCCCGTTCCCTCTACATAGCCTTCGTCCATCCGCTTTTTGAATACGCCAGTCAGGTCTGGTCTCCACACTGCTCGTCCCATATCCGCAGAATCGAGAGCGTGCAACGTCGATTTCTGCGTTTTGCCCTCCGTGGACTGAACTGGGAGAATCCTCGGATACTTCCCCCATACACAAGCCGGCTCCATTTGATCAACCTCAGTACACTTGAGGAGCGCAGAACTCTTGCCGATATCCTCTTCATCCACCGTCTCCTCTCTGGCACAATCAACTGCCCTAGCTTGCTTTCCGCCATCGCACTCAACACCAACCCCCGTAACCTACGAAACTCTCGTCTCTTCTATCTACCCTCCCACCGCACTTCCTACGGCTGTAATGAACCAATTTCACGAATGCTAAAGCGGGCAAACTCTTACCCTACCTCGATTTCTGCCTCACTTCTAATGCTCTCAAACGTCGTCTTCTTTCTTTCCCCTCGTGACCTTGCCCCATCCACCATCTCTCTCTTACAACCCGTACACATTCCTATCATCCGGCCTCATTATCCTACTACCCGGTCTTCGCCACCCCATCACGTGCACAGCCACCTACCCACCTTATTACCTTCCTACTTATTCTAAAGTAACTATACAAATATTAATTCTGATAACAAATTATTTAAATGTTAACATTAGAGGTCAAACTTTAATGTTACATTTTGGCGACCGTGACAGGACGCATAACAAACAAAAACCATTAACACCCTTAAAACAAACTCAGATAACAAACCATTAAATGTCTATATCAGAGGTCAAACTGTGGTGTTACAGCAGGCAACCAATTCATCGAATTGGTTGACCTTGACCCAAGTAAAATTGAATTACCTGCTGATGAAGAAAACAATATCACAGGTACTAAAGCAGATCTGGCGGAACTAGAAAAACTCCTTGCGGATATCGACACCAAAAAAGAGAAACTGAATAAACAAAAAGAAGCAATCCTCAAATTAAAAGACCTGGTGCAGCAACAACAAAGGCATGAAGATATAAGAACACAACTGAAAAATCATGAACAACAACATCAGGAAGCAAACAAAAGGAGATGCATCAGCAGCAAAAGAACCAGCAAAACGTAACCAACAGAAAGGAAAAGGCGCCGCCTATAATACTTACGTCCATGGAAACAAAGGACGTTATAAAATTAGGTGAGTTAACATGCCAACATTTTAAAACGAAAAAAATAAATAATTCTAAAATAAAATTAATGTGCGATAATATTGAAAGTTATCGCAGAGTAATGATTACTTTGGGTAGGACAAAAAGCGAGTACTACACGCACACCCCAAAGTCGGAGAAAATAATCTCCATGCTCCTAAAAGGAGTTGACCCATGTTTTCCCCCTGTGGAGGTATTCGAGGAAATAAAAAATGTCGAAACCGACAATGTAAAATTAACAGGCGTGAAATCATTCTCTATCGCCAACTCCAGAAAACGTAATTGCAAATTGCCTTTCTTTATTGCATCACAGAGTCCCAACAGTAAAGTTGATGCTCTCCGATACATCAAACACCTCAATCACCAAACAGTAAGTTGGGAAAAAATAAGAAAATCCGATCGAGTATTGCAGTGCATGCGTTGTCAACGCTTCGGGCACGCGCCATCAAACTGCCACATCCAATTCAGGTGCGTAAAGCGCCTCTCCGACCATATCATTGGTGAATGTCCCTTGAGTAAGGAACAGCTTCCAGATAGGAAAACACTGTCCTGTGTCCTCTGTAAAAATACAGGTCACACTGCAAATTTTAGAGGATGTTTTTGTCCCACAATTAATTTACTGTGCTGCGTTACTTACGTGTCTTCACAGTTACACCAACAAAAAGCAATGGTTTATTTTTATCACGAACAAGGCTTGATCACAGCGAAAACAAGACTGATCTCAAAACGAAACGAAAATTTACATTACACCTTCCAAAAGATGGTGCATACATTTAGTTAGACAAAACAAAAGGTACGATACCAAGAATGTTACAACTAATAGGTACAAGGACAAAGATTGATGACACCTAACCAACCAACATCCATGGAACATACATATAGTAATGGAAGAATGCCTGCGCCAGAGGCACATTCAGAAATAATAACAATGTTATTAACCATGCAAGGACAATTTGCCGAGTTTCAAAAAACACTGACTGAACAAAGAGCACGAATAGATACTCTCTATTCAACCCTGTTCTCAAATAACTCTCCACATTAAAATCTTCAACCCTCCGTCTGAACTAAACCTAAAAATTATAGCTGTGAATGTAAATTCACTAACCCACATCGAAAGAAGGGATAATTTAGGCAATCTGCTCCAAGCCTAATGCCCAGATGTGCTCTTGGCTAGCGAAACTAAGCTAAACCAAAGGCACAAAATGGGCTACACAAATTATAACATAATTAGACGAGATCGACCACACTCTACTCGAGGGGGTGGGGTCGCTGTTTTAGTTAAGAAAAGTCTTCACCACAAGGTCGTTTACAGCACGGAAGTACAAAAATTCCAGGTGCTAGAGGCATGCATTATAGACATTCCGCTAAAAAGTCAAAGGCATCTATATATAGTCGCTGCTTACGCTCCTGAATCTGTTCAAGGTACCCAATTTATCAGTGAAATCGATACGCTTTTCCGAAGTCTCAAGTTAGATTCGGAAAACAATTACTTTTTAATGGCAGGTGATTTTAACGCCAAGCACAGTGCCTGGGGCAATCTGGCCTCGAACACCAGAGGCAATACCTTGTTTGATTGGTGGCAAACAAATACGATGGAGCATAAACTAGAATTGTACGCTACAAGTACACCGTCTTATCCAAGAGGTAACTCCTTCCTGGATTTACTTATGACAGATGATCGAGTTGAGTTACCAGATACTGAGGTAACTACTCGAAATTGTCTTCGCTCAATTGAGTACGATAGCGATCATTACGGAGTCGGAGCTGTAATACACGTGCCAAACGCACTGTCTACTTGAGCAGTACGACCAGGTACACTCTTTCGATTTCCGAAAAGCACATTGTTCGCGTTTCGATCGCATAGTAAAAAGAGAAATACGCAACATTGGCATAGACCCACCTAATAGAAACCTCCGTAATGATGAAATCGATCACTACCTCCTAACTATGAACGATATTGTTATTAACACAATGAATCGTTCCATCCCCAAAGTAGCTCATATGGATGGCTATACCCACCGATACACAAATGCAACTATCGATGCTTTGTATAGGCAAAAGAGCACCCTGCTCTCAAAGCTGAAATTGTGCTATAGGCAGTTCAGTGACCCAAATAGCAATGAAATCAAAACAATCAAGTCCTTGATTAAAAATCTTCAAAAACTGATCCGGAATAATTACCGAGCAGTAATAAATGAGGAGTGGAGCAACAGAATTCGAGCTGTTCAAGCAAACGGACCGAACATGTTTTCACAAATCAAGAAAATAGGTCGAAGAAAAGATCGCAATGACATTCCCTGTCTCCGAATTCCACGGACTTCCGAGTATTGTCAGATAATGCTGAACGCAGGACTCACCTTAGCGCACATCAACTCCAATGATGAAGTAATAGTAGTCGAAGATCCGCAAAAGAAAGCGAATTCAATTGGAGCCTGTTTCGAAGCAGTGTACAGAGTTAACGAATCAGTTCATGCTAACACTGAAATTGAAAGCAATGCCCGTCAAAGACATTGCTCGCTGCGCAATCAACTTCACAACTGGCGATCCGAAAACCGTAGTTTCATCACATTCGGCGAAAATAATAGGGCGGATTCTCCCGTCAGAAATGAAAATACAAATATGTTTGTGCGCAAGGATGAACTTAGAAACATACTTGGCTCAATAAAAAATAAGAAATCATCTAAAAGAAATCAACCAAATGTGGTTCTAAGGCACTTGCCTCGCGAATCAGTGAACATATATACTAATTTGTTTAACAACGCTCTAAACAATGCACACTATCCAACCCATTGGAAGACTGCAGTAGTCCACCCTATCCCCAAAAAGGGTAAGGATAAGAGCAATCCAGCCAATCTGCGCTCGATCCGCCTGTTTCCCAACATCAGCAAGGTATTCGAAAAAATTATAAACAAAGCACTGATATGTTGGTGTGATGAAAACGATATCATCCCCAACAACCAGTTTGGCTTTCGAGCGCGACATGATGCAGTTCATGCAGCGACGAAACTTGTTTCCGATATAGAGTGGAACAAGGCAAAGCGACAATGTACAGGCGCCTGCTTGGTTGACTTTGAAAAGGCTTTCGACACCGTATGGTTAGAATTATTATTAATATTTATTGGCCTGTAGGAACCCAGAAGTTCATGACCTCACCGACTCGGCTTCGCCATCGTTCCCTGTCCTAGGCACTTTCCTTCCACGCTTGACCATTCGATCCGATCTCCTCAAGGTCAAACCTAACATTGTCCTCCCATCTCCGTCGCGACCGTCCTACCGGTCTCTTTCCCGTTGGTCTACCGTCAAGAATTCTATGCACGGTCCTATCGTTCCCCATTCGCGCCACGTGTCCGGCCCATCTTAATCTTTGCGACTTGATTACTCTTACTATTGTAGGTTTGCGATATAGCTCTTCCAATTCGTGGTTATGGAGTCTCCTCCATTGTCCTGCCTCCTCGTCATATTTACCTCCAAAGATGCCCCTCAAAACTTTATTCTCGAATACGCGGAATTTGTTTTCTTCCCGTTTTGTGAGAGCCCATGTTTCGCATCCATATAGAACAATCGGCATGATTATGGTTCTATAGACACGGAGCTTTATGTTACGTGATAGCAGTTTGGATTTCAGCAGTTTACTGACTGCGTGCCAACTCGCGTTGCCGGAATGCAGTCTCCCTTAATTTCCTTGTTTTCGCAGTCAGATCTCTCGCCTTTTTTGAAAATGGGGATGACTATTGAGGTTTTCCATTCTTCCAGAGTGACTTCCTTATCCCATATTGTTTGGATGAGCTGGTGGATCTTTCGAGCGGTTGCCTCTCCTCCATGCTTCACAAGCTCTGCCGGTATGCAGTCGACTCCGGGAGCCTTGTTGTTTTTCAATCGATTTATTGCGTCTACAACTTCGTTGAGAGACGGCTCTGGGATCTGAGGCTCGGCTGTATGTACCCTTGGTGCATTTATCTGTGGTTGATGGGTGCGTACATTGAGCAGGTTTTCAAAGTACTGCTTCCATCTTGTCACGACATTGTTTGTTTCTGTGACCAGACAGCCGTTTGCGTCCTAAATTATTTTG
The DNA here is from genome assembly GCA_963931805.1 of Microdon myrmicae. NCBI lineage: Eukaryota > Metazoa > Arthropoda > Insecta > Diptera > Syrphidae > Microdon > Microdon myrmicae. Next base: position 173,147,449 of record OZ007497.1, on the reverse strand, counting down.
GCTCTTCCTCGGTAGCCATTTCTAATTGAATTTATGCCGACATACATACCCCTGATGTTCTTTGCCCTAGAATTTTCTAGGATTTTTTCGATCCGAGTCTTCTCCCATTCGCGTTTTTTGCGTTTGATGAGCCTCATTGTCTCTCTCCGAATTGTCGCGTATCTTTCTGCGTTGACTTCATCATATCTTTCTAAGTGGATCACTCTGAGGCGTTTACGTTCTTCGATCTTCGCCCTGCACTCATCGTCAAACCAAGGTTTGGACTTAATTGTTTTCTTAAATCCTAATACCTCTTGGGCTGTTAGTTTGATTATGTCTCTGATCGATGTCCATTTAGTGTTCACACTATTAGCTCCCTCTTCCTCACTGCTCACATTCCCTAGAATGCTAAATCTATTCGTTAGTTCGTCTTGATATTCAGCCCTTTTGCGTAGGTCTTTCAGTTTATCAGTGTCGAACTTTTTCCTTGTCTCTCGTGACTGCCCAGGTGGGATTGCTGCGAGGCGACTCCTGATTTTGCCAATCACTATAAGATGATCGGAGTCGCAATCTGCTCCTCTATATGATCTTACGTCAAGGATATTCGAGTGGTGTCTTTTGTCTATGAGGAAGTGGTCTATTTGGTTACGCGTTACGCCGTCGGGTGATATCCATGTGGCTTTATAGATTTGCTTGTGCTTGAACATCGTGCTTTTTACTAACAGATCTTTTGACGCTGCGAACGTGATAATTCGAATTCCATTATCATTTGAAACGTCGTGTAGACTTTCTTTACCTATAGTTGGTTGGAAGATATCTTCCTTTCCAACTTTCGCATTGAGGTCCCCGAGGAGGGTTTTAACATGGAATGATGAGATCCCATGAAATACATCCTCTAGGGTCTCGTAGAAAGTGTCCTTCGTTTCTTCGTCCGCAGATTCTGTTGGGGCATGTACGTTTATAAATACATAATTGTACCATCGGCCCTGTATTTTTACCACAGACATTCGGTCATTAATAAATTTCACATGTTTTACATGGGGCGTAATCTTCTTGGTTATGATGAAGCCGGTTCCGAGGTTATGTGTATCGGTACCTTCACACACCAGTGTAAATCCGTTGGTTTCGATTACTTGATGTGGGAGTCGGACTTTCTGAAGTGCGACGATGTCCATTTTATATTGTTTCGTGTTTTCTACGACCGTCTGTATCGCGCCTGGTTTATATAACGTTCGAACATACCATGTGCCGACGCGTATATCCCGCTTTTTACGTTTTTCCCTACGTCTTCTTTTTGCCAGGTCGGTGTTTTCTTGATGATTTGTTCCCTTATCGTAGTATTGGCTCATCACACCTACGCCTACCGGGTTTTTTGTGAGATTGTTTTTTGTGTATTGATCATTCATTTCATTGAATCACTCTGGGGTTTCAAATAGTCCGCCATATCAGAGCCCCTCTTTCATCATTTATGATATGGTAATGGACAAACATTTTGTGGTGAAATGCGGGGACATACTCTCCAACAAGACCTTCCAAATTAAAAATGGCTTACAGCAGGGAGCTGTGAATTCTCCCATTCTATTCAATATTTAGACTAGGGATCTAGTGAGTTCCCTCGAAAACGCCATTGCGTACGCCGATGACATAGTGGTGTACAGAACAGGTGGAAAAATAGACGTTATCAATAGGCACCTTCAAGATGACTTCAACAAAATAAAACATTTTTGGGGCCGAGACTATACTTTTCAGAACGCCCCTATCCAGGGTCTCGAGGGATACAAAATACAACTGGAAACACTTTTCTATTGTAGGTAACAATAACCTTCCACTGCATGTGAAAACTGTAGACCAGTATTTATAATTTGACAAGCACGTAGCAGCGTCCCTCTCCGCAACTAAAAGCGCATATTCTATGACAAGAAGTCTATTCCGGAGTAGTCTTCTTGACCCCAGAAAAATGATTTCGTACTCGGCATTCAACCGACCAGTTTTGGTTTATGGCTGCCCAGTATGGTATAATATATCTCCACTTTATATGGAGAAGTTTCGGCAGTGTTTGTGTTCCTGCCTCGGACTTTATAGAACAACAGAGTCGCAATACAAAAAATTCGATCCCAACAAAATCCTGTACAACAAATCAGAGTTAAGACAATTTCATAATTAAAATTATTCGTGGTCACACAGCAAGGGCAATGTGCAGTGACAATAATCTTATTTCGGGAGCATTCTATCCCAACGATATGTATCTGGAGAATACGCTCCAGAGTGGGTTTATTCCCCCAGAAGCGTTCCCTTTCTTGGATCAAGAAGGCCTTATCCAAGACGTGCATGAAGACCCGACTATTTACCACGCTCTCCGTGGTGCCAGGGATTAATATCTGTAGCTTGCGCGTTCAATTTTGTCATCATCATCCTGAGCATCTCCGAAATGTCAAACTTTGGCTAACTCATCTCCGTTACATTGGCACCATCTTGACCCACTGTTTCTTCTCCAACCGGACTGTCTTGGCCAATCGTAAAAACATATGTGTCCACATCAATACCCTCTTCCTCCATTGCTGCTTGCAGACGCTGTTGAAGAATTTGCTTCTGTCCTCTGCTATCCAGATTCCGGTTCTGAAGTTCCTTCTTCAACTCAGGAACGGGAAGATCCTCCAAATGTCGATCTGACATAATCGCAACACACTTTCACAGACTTATTTACTTCACCAATAATTAATCCCACTTCTGACACCAATTGTAGCGAGCTTAGGGTTCGCTGGATTAATTATATTTAATAAATGAGAGCCGTTAAATCGATTTTGAATTAATGTAACACTTTATTAGTCCGTTAATAACAACCGTTACTTTTACCGTGCACTTAACAATTTCTTGACTTATCGCTTCCTTACTTATCGTGTTTTTTACTGCTTACTTCTTACTCCCCGATCTGCGTGCGACGTATTTATACCGTTTTTCCTCATTCTGATTCGGTGTTTCGTTTCCGCCCGCTCCATAGCCTCGAATTTTCTATTGCTCATACTCTCCAGTTTCCAGTACTTTCTAGAAGATTCTAGTACTTTGTTTCAGACTTTCTAGAATAGTCTAGTACTGATTGTCATATGCGTCACAATACTATTCAGATAGAGAATGACGACAAGGATGATAACAATAATAGCGTGGACAACACGAGCGAATTTGTCTACAACAGACCGACTAAAATATTTCCACAAGCTAAACAAAGTAGAGGTTTGTCTTGAATTAATAACATCTTGCTTCTTGTATTTTTTTTTTAAGTTTAACCGCCTACTTACAGAGAGATTTGAAAGTCATTTAATTCTGTTATACGAGGGTTGCCTTTTATATTTCGGGATTAGAGAACAAAACCAAATATTGATCATCGAAAATCACTTTATTGAAAATATTCCCCATGAAGATCTATACACTTTTGCATGCGTTTAAACCAATTGTCGAAGCACTTTTGCCACTCTGATTGAGGTATCTCGAACACATGCATTCTGAATGCAGCAACCGCTTCTTCAGGTGTCGAAAAACGTTGACCTCTCAGTTTGTTTTTTACGTACGGGAATAAAAAGAAGTCATTCGGTGCCAAGTCAGGACTATACGGCGGATGACCCATCAAATCGATGTTTTGGGTGCTCAAAAATGCAGTTGTCACAGCCGATGTGTGAGAGCTCGCATTGTCGTGGTGAAGAGTGATCCCTCTTCGGCGGTTGGTTTTCCTGATTTCTTGGAAGACAACTGGCAAACAAATGGTTGTGTACCACTCAGAATTGACTGTTCTGCGTTGCTTTAGTGGTACGGTTGCGACATGTCCAGTTTTTCCGAAAAAACAGGCGACCATTTGCTTGGAAGTGCTTCGTGCGCGAACAACTTTTGTTGGATTTGGCTCATCTTGAAACACCCAGACAGTCGACTGCTGTTTACTTTCGGGCTCATACGCGTAAATCCACGATTCATCACCTGTCACGATGCCATAGGCGTGTTTCGAAGCACCGCGACCGTATTTTTTGAGCATTTCTTTCGACCAATTGACACGAGCCTGTTTTTGGGCGATTGACAAATTGTGTGGGATCCAACGCGAACAAATTTTTTTGACAGTCAAATGTTTATGCGATATTGAATGTATGCTGATCCCACTAACGCCTAAGGTTGTCTCAATCTCACGATAGGTCACATGACGATCTTCCAATATCAGTTCGCGCACAGCATCAATGGTTTTCGGAACAACAACTGATTTTGGACGACCTTCACGAAATTCATCTTGGAGTGAACTACGACCACGATTGAATTCACCATACCATCGATAAACACTGGCCCTTGATGGAGCTTCATCGCCAAAAATTGAATTAAGTTCATCCATGCACTGTTGCTGAGTTAATCCACGCCGAAAGTTGTAATTCCATTTTTGGGCCGAGATGAATCTTTTAAGTTACTGTAAACAACACAAATAGCGCTCGTATGTCAAAACGTTCTGAGATAACCTCAAAAATGTCCAACTTTACGACAGAGCTGTCAATTGCCGGATTGCAACACTAGGGTTGCCAAATCCCGAAACATAAGAGGCAACCCTCGTACTTAATAGGTTTAAAAAAGTGTTTGTACAGATTCCTGTGTCACCCACATGCGCTTGCCTTTCTCCTTCTTTTTAAAAGCTCTCACTAATAGCGGCCATACAACACTTTTTAATTCCTCATATTGACTGCAAAAGAATCAGATGTTAACTATGATTACCCACGTGCAGGTTGAAACCAGACAAGTACTTACATTAATACTCGCCCTTATATTGAAAACATACAGACACCTTAGCGTCTGTGTAAGTTAAATTGCGTCCCCAAAAGAAGGAGAATTTACCACCGTACTTGGTGGTGGTCTCTTAAATTTGTTAAATGGCTTTTCCACATTTTAAGGTGACATACCCCCACAAAATGGGAAAAATGTCTGTACCATCAAAAGAAATTCAATGTTAATTTGCTTTCACAAAAATGCACGCCGTTACTCCTGGATGTTTCTGAAGAAGTGCCTTCAGTCCTCCTTAACAAAGCGAATCGATTAAGTCCGCGGGTGGCATAAATTTCAGATATTGGCGATAAATGTTGACCCTATGTGTCAAAACGCTCCAAACAATTGTAGTAATATTTCGACACATCGCTCCCGAACAGGATTTTATACCTTCTTTTATGGCACTACAGGACATGGTTCGGTGTCTGAATAGGCCTTGTGCTTCAATCAGCATAAGGGAATAATCCTGTTCTTGATGGATTCCATTGAGGTTTTAATTGAGATGTAATTGCTAGGAAAATGAATGTGTTGTTACTTCGAAGAGTTTCGTGGCGTTATGGTTCATTAAGAATGTCAGTGTTCAATCTACTTGGCCTTGCGATGTACGACGTCTAGATTTATGTTTTGCCATAACCTCTTGCTTTGGTTATGACCTAAGCAGATATGTCCTAAATTTTATGATAACATTTATGAACGGAAACTCAATTACGGTCTAAGGCGACGAAGTCTATTGTATTTATGTTACTGGTAATCATTTTTATTGTTACTCTTACTTTATTAAAACAGAAATAAATTAAAGGCCTAGTTAAAAAAAATATGGATGGGCATTCTAATTGATAATCTTTTTCGTATTGAAGCAATTTTATTAACATTTCCTGTTCACTCTGCGGCGGTTGTTAAATGTATACGTATTTTGTTTCTCCTTAATTCGGTAAACTGGAATTATAATTTGTCGTGTTATAGTTGGCCTCGCTCCCAGGTAGCGTATCTCCTTGTCCTGAAAAGGATGATGGATCTCTTTAGACCGCTCCTGAGGGGACCAGTTGCGGTCGCCACCGCGCTTCCTCAAATCTGAGGGAAGAGTAGCGACGGATCGTCGTCGATTGCTAGTGCCGCAAGCTTCCTAGGGCAACAGCCAGTTGCCCTAGGAAGCTTGCGGAAACACACTGTTATTTAGTTGTATTTATTGTTGCACTTTATTGATACTATTTATTAACATTAAACTGTCTTACAAATTAACTATCTTTTCCTGCTGGTGAGACGATGACTTTCCACAGCGACACGTTAGTTATTAGTTACACCACGTTTCACGAATAAACCCTTTTTGCCAGAGAGACAATTGTTTAAAGGTGTTAAAACCCGTAAAGCTTAAAGTTACGGCCCTTGACTCCTCTCCTCGCGTGTAGCATCTGACTCTGTTAATTTAGAATTGACAACAAAACGAATAGCACAACAGCAGAGACTCGACGTCTCTCCTCGAAGGATGAATTTTGACTCCTCGATGTAACACACATCCGTCAGATTCAACGGTGGTGGATCACATCGACGTGGAAGGAGCGAACAGGCTCAACTTGGCGACGGCCAATGGGCGATCGAAAAGGAGTTAAATGGGAGGATTTCCCATATGCCCGTATAGGACAAGCACGATGCCCCTTAACCTGCAATACAGACAACGATCGGTCCAGCACCTGTTCAAACAAATGAGCGAGCAAAAGGGGCTGCAGGCATTGTGTTCATGAATCGCCGATGCACGCCTGAGAACGAAATAGGTTTCTGCATCGTAAATAAACAGAAACGCTATTTCGAGGGTCAAACGATGAGATGCACATCGTTCGTGGTTTTGCCGATGTTACATTGGGGCCGTCATCGTGTTTACTCAGGTGTTCATGGTAATGCCGTTGTAGGCGATACATTCTTTGGTGACGATAGGTCGACCGAAGATTTGGGGCTAGTTTGATTTAGCCGTATGGCTCTGGTGCACTAGAAAGGAAGATATTTTGTCGACATTAAGTCAACAGAAACCTTGCCGACAGTGGCAGCGGATCAGGCTGGATGGTTACCTATTTGGATTAAAATGCTGGTACATGGATATGGCGGTGAGGAATTTGCCACCCAGGGCAACCATGGACCAGCGTTGGTAAGCAAAGCAAACACAGTGAGATACTGTGTGTTTACTTTAGTTTTCAGGAGGGTCATCATAGAGCATGAACGTGGGTATGATTGCCTAAGCCACGATCATATTCATGCCCAAATCCCATGATCGGTTGATAGCCGATAATAGGGAATTGGTCGCAAGTGTCACGAAACCATGGGTATGGGAGCAATGCATGTTTACTCATTGGCCACTGCGAACAGCGTCACTTAGCTTGTACGCCGAATGCCAACGTCTCATCGGTCGACGTGTCGGGTGTGTGTTTGTATTAAAACCACACTTGAAATTCCTGTCGGCGGCCAGCAATGGGCTGCGCTGTAGAATGTTGTTTGGACGATCGACCGATGGTTCAGCAGGATGAGGATGAACATGTCATGCACATGTATGAGAAAATGCTTTTTAGCATTGTTGCTGGTTACCTGATGATGTGACCAAATTAGGTTTCGGGGGCATGATGCGTTGGCTGCAAGCATGCCCCGAGGTGAGAGTTCGATGTCACAGCTAGATGATAGTCTTGCCGTGGACTTATGTTTTCTTATGGGAGGTAATGCGGAGTAGCTTACGCTGCTCATATGCAGGTAGGTAGCAGACAGGTAATTTACGGAAATGGGTGGCTCTTAGGAAATACTTAAAGAATCCCCACAGGTCTCCTGCAGAACTTTGTTTTTTATTTACTGCTTTTATTTGTTCAAAAATTAATATGTCGAGCGTTCCAGTCTGCACCGATTATGAATGGTGCGGGGAGAGACTGTCTGATTATTTGAGATATGTCAGAGTCAGGGAAGTCTGGTTCTCGTGTTGGGTGGATGTAAATGGATGTTAATATGATTGCTTTTTTGTTTTCATAAAAAAGTTTAACTGCCGTGTATTCGATATTGAAAACATTGGCAAACCTGATTTCGGTGAATTGGAGTTTATGATTTAGTAGAATGCCGGTACCTCCATGGGATCCGGTAGTTCTGGGGTTTGAAACAAATGTATAATTGGGGATGGATAATCAGGAGTTGGACTTAAGCCACGTTTCTGAGAGGGGAAGGATGTCTGGGGAGAAGGTTTTAACAAACAACCGTAAGCGTTGCTTACGGATGTTGGAATATATAGACTTTGCGTCGAGGGCGGCCCGGAGATCGCGATCCATCTTCCTTTTAAATGAAAACAAATCGAGATTTGTATATTGAAATGAACGTTACAGATGGAAAAACTCGATTTCGATACATTGGGTGTGGTGTTCAATGTTTATTTAAAGATGAGAATTCAGTTTTATGAATGATGGTGCACATGAGGATATGCATTGGAATTTGGGTTTTGTTTGTTTATGGCAAATTGAACATCTGGTGCGATTTGCCAAGGCTTTGGTTTATTAAGTTGATGAGGGATTTTACAAGATTGGGATAATGTATTTCTGGATTTTGAATTTAGATTATGCCGTGGGGCAAATGCAAAGCGATAAACGAATATTTGATTCGTTTATTGCGAATTTTTGGATTTAGTCTACTGTTTTATGTTAATTTAGTTTTAGGTGTAGCATTATGGGATTTGGATGTTTGCGTGGAGGGGAAGGGGTGGTAGGGCTTTTCAGAGCACTAGAGTCGCATTTTCAATCTGTCCTATTTGCACTGGCGATTGGAGCAACCGGTGGACTCTACCAACTCTCTTACGATGAAATTAAATTGTGAACTTTTGGTTTTGGATTTAAAATCAAGTGCATTTAGACCCTAGGTCATGGTTTTAGGATTAATGCCTAAAGTAGTGGATGTAGAACAATTTATTCACAGCGCTTTTCATACCAATTGCATAAGACTTTCGACCAAAGATAACAAACGAATTTTGATGTAGATGATTATGCATTAAATATCGACTCAAAGTCAAAACCCTCAAGCATCTTACAGCTCAGTTCATAAAGTCATTCCGTACTCTCATTGTATCCCATTTTTAATATGTGCGTATAACACGAATTGTGTAATAGTCTTAATGTCAGTGAGATGCCAACCCCCATTTGTCTTGAATACAGCAATGGAACACATAACTTAGCAGGGGTGTTTTCGCTGTGTACTTCACCTGAATAACGACTCCCTGTTTTTGTCTGTTTACCGAGAATTGACTTTGAGTGTGAATCACTGAACACGGTCGGGGATTAAGTGAGCAAAGAAACGCCCCGTTTGATACTTGACTACCACTTGTTCCGGTCGATGACTCATGGTCTGGACGAGTAGAGCCCCGCCTCTTACGAAGAAGCCAAAAATTGGCAAGGGGACTCTCACTTATTAGAGTCTCTACAACATGGGTTTCTCATAATCATTCGAACATTCTCAACCAATCTCTTCATACTCCATTATCAATCAATAAAATATTCTCAATTCATTGTGTTAATACTTATGAAAATGAATCAATCAAAAAATGATTAATACTGTTTCCCTCGTCAATAAATAAAACATGCTGAACCAATGCGACGTGCAAGAAGACCTGCCATTGTGTTCGCACAGCAATATAAACATTGGCCCTACATCCAACGATAGATCGCAGCTACAACTCCATTCTTATCGAGTACTTCAGAGCGAACAGACGTTCGCTCATAGCATAGGTGAAACACGTGATTATGAAACACGTGTTTGTGAAAATGTGTAAAACGCACATGTCAGTAAAAGTGTGTAAAGTGCACATGTAAAAATACTTTTAGTAATAAAACAGTGAAAACCAACAGTAACGCATGCTGGGCGACGGCCCCAGTGATGACCAAAAATTCATAATAGAGCGTAAAAGAAGAGCTACCGACGATTTATTGAGCGCAAAAAATTAACCAACAATCATAGAGACACAAGCTATGGACTACCGAAAAAAGTATCTGGAAGCAGTGGAATACATCAATACACTTCGACTCCAGATGAAACAACTCCACGAGGAAGTCACATATCCTCTCCCTTAATTGCTTTACCAATATAAATAATATTGAGTACACGGCAATTAAAATCTTTTGCAAAAGCAACAAAGTGCTTGTACTGTCGTCCGTATACATTCACCCTTCTCGGGAACCAAACCAATAATCCAACAGTCTCTATCTGCACCTTTCATAATAGGAAGAGACTAGAATGCTCGGTATACGTCATTTAACGACACTAAGTGCAATAAATACGGTTGCCAACTTCTAGCACTCCTTCAACTCTATCCATACATCTATATGGACTGTCCATTCCATCCAACACGTATCTCCAATACTACTAAATCAACAATAGATTTTTTCCTAAAATCCGTAGACGTCTACTCACCTAACCTCCCTACAGTATCCTTCGAATTCCCTTCCGATCATGGGTCCGTGCACACCACTGTCCAAATCCCAGCCCTCAAACAATGTTACAAACTGGAAAAGAGTCAATAGGGACATTGCTGCCAGTTTTACAGACTATACTTTGCCAATGACTTCAAATCTACTCCCTGCTGAAATTGATCAAGCAGCATTAAGAATAGAGCAAAACTAAAAAATGCCATCTTCAGCCACACACCTACATCCATCCCTCATAATCACCTAGGAAAACCTTTACCCAACATCCTTACAAAAAAAACTGTTACGCGTAAAAAACAACTTAGACGAAAACTACATACCAGTTACTCCCCTTTTATTAAAAATCAAATCCAACTCTTGACTACCCTGATAAATGGAAAACTAAAACAATTTGCCGACCAGGCTTACACGTCTATACTTAAAAATATTAAACCCAATCGTGATTTATTCAAAAATATCAACAGACTAAAAGATCGAAAATACAAACCCCGAATCGATTATATTATCAACCCTACTAACAATCAACCAGTCCAATCAGATATCAACATAGCAAACTGTCTAGCTAAACACTTTTATAAAATCCACCAACAAAACGACTCCCTCTCAGTCTCCAATTTGCAAGGTACTGTAAACGACTACATCTCACGCACAATGATCCCATCCTTCACCCCTTTCATCACGGAATTCAACGAAACAAACAAAGCGTCTCATCCTCTGGATAATGCGACCTTCCTAACAGCAGGCGAATTATCTGAATTTATAACATCAAGCAACAACAAGAAGTCGATAGGCTTAGATGGAATTCCAAACCTTCTTTACAAAAGACTTCTCCCGTCAAATCTAGTCCCTATTGTCGTTCTTCTCAACCACATAATTAACGGATCACATTTCCCAGATAACTGGAAAACAACGGTTATAGTCCCTATCAATTAGTCCAGTCCTTCCAACAACCCCAGCAACTATCGTCCGATATCGTTATTAAACACATTAAACAAGATACTGGAATGCAAGATATATCGAAATGTCCTTTCATTTGCTAACGACAACACTATTATCCCAAATTCCCAGTTTGGCTTTCGCTCACAACACTCCACCTGTCATGCTCTGTTAAAACTAACGAAGGATGTCACAACTAATCTTCAAAACCAAAGCCCGACGTTCTGTATCTCTCTCGACATATCTAAAGCATTCGACTGTGTTTGGATCTCAGAACTGCTTTACAAGCTGCACTACATATTTGGATTAAACACCCATACCACCAAACTTCTTACTTTCTACCTTTCTGGTAGAAAATTCATGGTCAAAATAAATTCTTCTATCTCCCAATCGTAAAATATAATCGCACGGGTTCCGCAGAGTTCAACTCTTGGACCACTATTATATCTCCTCTATACTTCAGACATACCGCAGCCTTAATTGTCCAATACCGTTATGTTGAATTATGCTGGTGACACCATAGTCTACTCCAGCAGCAAGTCTGTAAAAGAGGCAAGAAACCGCTTTAATAATTTCCTCCCAAATCTATCAACTTACTTCAATAAATGGAAAATTTGCCTAAATCCTGATAAAACCCAACTTATAGTGTTTAAGGGTAAAAATGAGCACTGCACAAATAACACAATGCGCACCTGTGGAGGTTCTCTATATTACATGGAGAACCAACCCACAATTCCAACCACAATTTCCGCCTTATTTCGATCGCTTTCAGCGTGTCATATTATCCCCTATTCCACCGTTCATGCTGTTCACCTGAAATATCATGTTTTCCCAAAGAACGCATAGCTAAACTCATTATCCTATGCAGATAATGCATAATTGAGTTTAGCAACCCTTTTTGCCATACGGCAACTCCATTCCTCTAACCATGAGATTTCCACCTGAAATTCCATTCATGTTGGTTAGCAACAACCAAGTCGAATCAAACGACGCGGTTCCATCATCATTCAATGGCTTGGGTAATTACCGCATTCCTTAGCGTTTTTCCCACGGTATTATTTCCCTAGCCGATGTAGTGTTCTATCGATTTTCCGCAGATCATCCATTCGCTTGGGATTAATGATCTCTTTTCGCAGGTGAATAGCACCAGCTAAATTCCCCCCTCCTTCACAGTTCAGTCTTCCTACAGTTCAATGCACCCTGAGATCACCACAGCCGTAACACTAGTGCAGTAGGTCATTCTCAGAAACTTCATTTGATACCGGCGCACAAGCTATGCCAACCCCGAAGTTATTGCGCCCTTTCTTTTGTTATTTTTATGTCTTCATGTCCAGCGACTGTCGAATGATGCGCGAGTATTATCCACCTCACTGAGGCATGCGAATGAGAAGATACATGAAAAGAGCGCGGTGATGATTGGCTAATAGCTGTGCGGATACAGAAATCCCAATTTTCAACCCTAATTAGAACAGTCGCTATCCAACCACCAACCGCCGGAGGTCACGCCGCCGCGATTCGTGAAATCTATCGTGAATTAATAATTAATAATCAAGAACTTCATAGTGCACTAGCTAAATTGAAACGCGAATTTTGCTATTTAAATTCGTTGCTTATAGAACAACGAGAAAATATTCTCGGCTGAATAATCGTATTGTTCTGAACTACAAAAAGTTACAAGTGAATAATGTAGTACTCCGCAGTCATACTGTCTTCCAATAATCCAAACAGCAACCTTAACATATCCATTTCAACATAATTTCCCATAATATACATATATATACCGTTATAATAATAAATATATCCTTTATTCTCAAACAGATTACTCATTTATCCATTATCACATTTCATACATTCATTTGCATATCAATCAATTCCATAGTATCAATATATTTGCATATTGAGAAAATCCTTTTTCATTTTAATACATTTCTTAATCAGTAATAAATAACAATTAAATTCAATCAATATCCATAATTCAATCAATTTCCATATTTCCACATATCCATTACATTAGAAATACATTTTAAACCCTTAACTTCAAATATCTACATAATATGCACATGCAAAATCAATTTGAAACTATCCTTTACATAACAACATTTCACACAATTACCGTTAGCCGAAATACATAAGCAGCTGCGATAGTTTGCAATAGTTTTCTGTTAACAAGAATCACCCCCATGTAGGTAACTAGGGGTAACAGATTGATTTCGTTCATACGAAATCAGAAATAACAAGGAGAAAGAATTAGACTTCCGACCAGGAAGGTCGGGTTTAAAATTGTACAAAAGAAAGAAAGAAAATAAAAGAAACACAGACGTGTGCGGACGTCTTGCGTTCCGAGAAATTAAGAACAGTTTTTTTATTCAAATAAGTGAAAATTAATTATATAAAATAAATTCCACGCTCTTCCCTCGGTCGAAACGAGGAAGCACGGTTTGGAATATTACAATAATTAGAAAAAAATATAGTTTAAGCGAAAATAAAGAAAAGGATATATTAGCAAATAAAAGAAATTCTAAAAACAATTGAACTACACAACAGTGCGTTTCATTACTTATCTTTCTCTGGTAACATCGACCGTCTCGATAGACGCTTCCTAGAGCTGTCTATCAAATTTATTGAAAACCTTACAAATAATCCCAACCCCATAATAACTTCACTATTACCAACTCATCTAGATAACAGGGCTCACTATCTGAATTGTCTCCACACCAGAAGTCTCTTCACATCTGGAAGATTGGTTAATGACTACAACGAGGTAGTGTACCATAACACCGAGCTGGCAACCAATCAGTTCAAATACTGTAACATACAACCATTCTCCAACATCCTGCGTTTTAACGAACACCGGGAAAGTGTTAACGCACCCGAGACCACATCATACGCCAACCTACTTCCTTAACCATCAATCCCTATACTCCCCAATTCACATTACATATTTAACTTATTATAATATAAATTAGGTTAAGCTAGAATAAGTTAGAGTTAAGTTAAGTATTAGATTAGATTAAATTTAAAAATAAAAATCCTGGTTTTCTGACCTTTTTCAGGAAAACTGTTAATATTAAAACGTATAATACACGAATAGTTATTCACACATTCAGTTATGTTTGAAAAATGTGTAATGTATGCATGTAAACAATTGTATCACTAGGATTATAAGTTAGCTGTAGTACTTAATGTAAACATTGATTATTGGTCAAATGAACACAACAACAACAAGGGACTCGTGAAATTACCTGTGTAACAACAAAGCTACCTCACCAGTGCACCACAATAAAACGATTCTCAGTAAACCGGATGATTTATGCCCACAATAGGCGATTGTAAGAATTGCGCTACAATTTACAAGGCATGTGTTTCATATTCAAAAACTGCGCTACACACTGCTCAATAAGATGCAGAAACGAGTAGTAAAGCTCGATGGGGCCTTGCCGTAAACACTTGACTTCCGTCGTTAGCACATAAACCCCACGTATCCCGTCCACTTTTTTTTTTTACTTTCAATAAGTATTACGTCGTTACTCAACTGAATTTGGTAAAGCCACCTCTCCAAAAATTCTCTCGCAATAATACTCAAGCAGAAAGTGTGCATTAGTTCACGTTGAAAATCAATTTCCGACGTAGAAATAGAGACTCATTCTTTAGCCGAACTACACGAATGTGGATTGCTCTGATTGTGCAAATCGTTGTAATATCCAGGCGTTTAAGATCAATGTATATTTATACCCCTTGCCTCCCCTCTTCCTTTTCACGCACCGTGTTTTGTATTTAATCGCAGGTTAAAAACCCCTTTTGTACATGCCTTTGTATAAACAAAAATTGTCAACGTGTGTTTGAGAAATTGAGAATTCAACTTGAATAATCTCAACAAGTTTGTGGCAGTCCTTTGTGCAACATAATTTTTAGAAATTGAATATAATTAAATTTTTTTGTTGTAATTTTAGTTTTTTTTTAGTTTTTAAACCACATTTATTTTCCTAATTCTTTTTACATGTATAATATGAGCGGTAAATGTTAAACCCTTTTCTACAATCATCATCATCATCATGATTAAATTAACTTACTGGCTCTATGCGAGCTCTCTAAATTACACATTACAACTTGATTTTTATATATGCGATTCGGCGTACATATTTTTCTTTTATTTCTTATATATATATATATATATATATATATATATATATATATATATATATATATATATATATATATATATATATATATATATATATATATATATATATATATATGAAACAGGTCATATATTAGAGGGACTCCTCGTTTACATCTATATGTATACATTATTATAATTTTTTTTTTTTTTTGTTTTTTTTTTTAATAAACAAAAACTTCAAAACGAAACGATTAAAAAATAAAATAGAATAGCTACAAAAAGTAATGGGGAAAGGCGGACATTGGGAGGGAGGGCAAGAGGAGGAGAGCGTTGCTCTTGAGAGGCATACTATATCTGAGGAAGTGAAGTCCTCTCCTCGTTGAGAAGCCACCACCAATTGGGAGATGTTCGATCTCTGACTGATTTGTCTCTTTCACTGATCGCCGTCCTAAAAAGCATGCGGTCTGGGGCATTGGAGATATCACTATCATGGAGAATTCATTTGTCCCTGGCACCACGGAGAGTGTGGTAAATAATCGGGACTCCATGCACGTCTTGGATAAGGCCTTTTTGATCCAAGAAAGGGAACGCTTCTGGAGGGTATTCTCCAGATACATATCGTTGGAATAGAATGCTCCCGAGATAAGATTATTGTCACTGCACATTGCCCTTGCTGTGTGACCACGAATAATTTTAATTATGAAATTGTCTATCCTATTTAACCCTGATTTGTTATACAGGATTTTGTTGGGATAGAATTTTTTGTATTGCGACTCTGTTGTTCTATACAGTCCGAGGCAGGAACGCAAACACTGCCGTTCAAACACATGGACCTTCTCCATATAAAGTGGAGTATTTAATTATATCATACTGGGCAGCCATAAACCAAAACTGGTCGGATGAATGCCGAGTACGAAATTGTTTTGACTCTGGGGTCAAGAAGACTACTCCGGAATAGACTTCTTGTCATAGAATATGCGCTTTTAGCTGCGGAGAGGGACGCTGCTACGTGCTTGTCAAAATATAAATACTGGTCTAGCCAGATACCAAGGTATCTAACTACAGTTTTCACTTGCAGTGGAAGGTTATTGTTACCTACAATAGAAAAGGGTTTCCAGTTGTATTTTGTATCCCTCGAGGCCCTGGATAGGGGCGTTCTGAAAAGTATAGTCTCGGCCCCAAAAATGTTTTATTTTGTTGAAGTCATCTTGAAGGTGCCTATTGATAACGTCTATTTTTCCACCTGTTCTGTACACCACTATGTCATCGGCGTACGCAATGGCGTTTTCGAGGTAACTCACTAGATCCCTAGTCTAAATATTGAATAGAATGGGAGAATTCACAGCTCCTTGCTGTAAGCCATTTTTAATTTGGAAGGTCTTGTTGGAGAGTATGTCCCCGCATTTCACCACAAAATGTTTGTCCATTATCATATCATAAATGATGTATAACAGATATTGTGGCATACCCAGGTTTGTTAACTTATAGACAAGTCCTTCTAACCATACGGTGTCGAAAGCCTTTTCAAAGTCAACCAAGCAGGCGCCTGTACATTGCCGCTTTGCCTTGTTCCACTCTATATCGGAAACAAATTTCGTCGCTGCATGAACTGCATCATGTCGCGCTCGAAAGCCAAACTGGTTGTTGGGAATGATATCGTTTTCATCACACCAACATATCAGTGCTTTGTTTATAATTTTTTCGAATACCTTGCTGATGTTGGGAAACAGGCTGATCGAGCGCAGATTGGCTGGATTGCTCTTATCCTTACCCTTACCCTTTTTGGGGACTACTGCAGTCTTCCAATGGGTTGGATAGTGTGCATTGTTTAGAGCGTTGTTAAACAAAGTAGTATATATGTTCACTGCTTCGCGAGGCAAGTGCCTTAGAACAACGTTTTGGGTGCTATCTATTCCAGATGATTTCTTATTTTTTATTGAGCCAAGTATGTTTCTAAGTTTATCCTTGCGCACAAACATATTTGTATTTTCATTTCTGACGGGAGAATCCGCCCTATTATTTTCGCCGAATGTGATAAAACTACGGTTTTCGGATCGCCAGTTGTGAAGTTGATTGCGCAATCAGCAATGTCTTTGACGGGCATTGCTTTCAATTTCAGTGTTAGCATGAACTGATTCGTTAACTCTGTACACTGCTTCGAAACAGGTTCCAATTGAATTCGCTTTCTTTTGCGGATCTTCGACTACTATTACTTCATCATTGGAGTTGATGTGCTCTAAGGTGAGTCCTGTGTTCAGCATTATCTGACAATACTCGGAAGTCCGTGGAATTCGGAGACAGGGAATGTCATTGTGATCTTTTCTTCGACATATTTTCTTGATTTGTGAAAACATGTTCGGTCCGTTTGCTTAAACAGATCGCATTCTGTTGCTCCACTCCTCATTTATTACTGCTCGGTAATTATTCCGGATCAGTTTTTGAAGATTTTTAATCAAGGACTTGATTGTTTTGATTTCATTGTTATTTGGGTCACTGAACTGCCTATAGCACAATTTCAGCTTTGAGAGCAGGGTGCTCTTTTGCCTATACAAAGCATCGATAGTTGCATTTGTGTATCGGTGGGTATAGCCATTCAAATGAGCTACTTTGGGGATGGAACGATTCATTGTGTTAGTAACAATGTCGTTCATAGTTAGTAGGTAATGATCGATTTCATCATTACGGAGGTTTCTATCAGGCGGTGGGTCTATGCCAATGTTGCGTATTTCTCTTTTTACTATGCGATCGAAACGCGACCAATGTGCTTTTCGGAAATCGAAAGAGTGTACCTGGTCGTACTGCTCAAGTAGACAGTGCGTTTGGCACGTGTATTACAGCTCCAAATCCGTAATGATCGCTATCATACTTAATTGAGCGAAGACAATTTCGAGTAGTTACCTCGGTATCTGGTAACTGAATTCGATCATCTGTCATAAGTAAATCCAGGAAGGAGTTACCTCTTGAATAAGACGGTGTACTTGTAGCGTACAATTCTAGTTTATGCTCCATCGCATTTGTTTGCACCAATCAAACAAGGCAATGCCTCTTGTGTTCGAGGCCAGATTGCTCCAGGCACTGTGCTTGGCATTAAGATCACCCGTCATTAAAAAGTAATTGTTTTCCGAATCTAACTTGAGACTTCGGAATAGCGTATCGATTTCACTGATAAATTGCGTACACTGAACAGATTCAGGAGCGTAAGCAGTGACTATATATAGATGCCTTTGACTTTTTAGCGGAATGTCTATAATGCATGCCTCTAGCACCTGGAATTTGTGTACTTCCGTGCTGTAAACGACCTTGTGGTGAAGACTTTTCTTAACTAAAACAGCGACCCCACCCCCTCGAGTAGAGTGTGGTCGATCTCGTCTAATTATGTTATAATTTGTGTACCCCATTTTGTACCTTTGGTTTAGCTTAGTTTCGCTAGCCAAGAGCACATCTGGGCATTAGGCTTGGAGCAGATTGCCTAAATTATCCCTTCTTTCGATGTGGGTTAGTGAATTTACATTCACAGCTATAATTTTTAGGTTTAGTTCAGACGGAGGGTTGAAGATTTTAATGTGGAGAGTTATTTGAGAACAGGGTTGAATAGAGAGTATCTATTCGTGCTCTTTGTTCAGTCAGTGTTTTTTGAAACTCGGCAAATTGTCCTTGCATGGTTAATAACATTGTTATTATTTCTGAATGTGCCTCTGGCGCAGGCATTCTTCCATTATTATATGTATGTTCCATGGATGCTGGTTGCTTAGGAGCACCGGCCATTTGTGCATATGACACACAAGGAGCCACGAAATTGTTGTAAGACCGAGTTTTAATTGTTTTCTCTTCTTCAATCTGTTTCTTTTGGGTTTCCAATTTTAATTTCATTTGTTGAAATTTAGGAGATCCTCTGTTGCATCGTGCTCAACGCATTTGTCCTTTTTTTTTTAGGTGCTCGTACACTCGCTCTTCCCAAAATTTTAATGTATGAACAAATATGTTCATCCTTAGTTACGTTTTAATGACGTAGTCCTTCAAGAAGGTTTTGAGATCAGTCTAGTTTTCGCTGTGATCAAGCCTTGTTCGTGATAAAAATAAATATATATTGTTTTATACCATTGCTTTTTGTTGGTGTAATTTTTAAGACTATTACACGCAAGTAACGCAGCGCGGTAAACTAATCGTGGGACAAAAACAACCTCTAAAATTTGCAGTGTGACCTGTATTTTTACAGAGGACACAGGACAGTGTTTTCCTATCTGGAATCTGTTCCTTGCCCAAGGGGCATTCACCAATGATATGGTCGGAGAGGCACTTTACGCATCTGAATTGCATGTGGCAGTTTGATGGCGCGTGCCCGAAGCGTTGACAACGCATGCACTGCAATACGCGTCCGATTTTTCTTATTTTTTCCCTACTTATTGTTTGGTGGTTGAGGTGTTTGATGTATCGGAGAGCATCAATTTTACTGTTGGGACTCAGTGGTACAATAAAGAAAGGCAATTTGCAATTGCGTTTTCTGCAGTTGGCGGTAGAGAAGGGTTTCACACCTGTAAATATTAAATTGTCGGTTTTGACATTTTTTTAATTCCTCGAATACCTCCTCAGGGGAAAAACATGGGTCAACTCCTTTTAGGAGCATGGAGATTATTTTCTCCGATTTCGGGGTGTACGTGTAGTACTCGCTTTTTGTCCTACCCAAAGCAGTCGTTACTTTACGATAACCTTCAATATCACCGCACATTAATTTTATTTTAGAGTTATTAATTTTTTTCGTTTTGAAATTTTTGCAAGTTAGCTCACATAATTTTATAACGTCCTTTGTTTCCATGGACGTAAGTATTATAGGCGGCGCCTTTTCCTTTTTGTTGGTTACGATGTGCTGGTTCTTTTGCTGCTTCTGCATCTCCTTTGTTTGCTGCCCTTTGTTTGCTTCCTCATGTTGTTGTTCCTGATTTTTCCGTTGTGCTGTTGTATTTTCTTGGTTTTGGTGTTGCTGCACCAGATCTTTTAATTTGAGGATTGCTTCTCTTTGTTTATTGAGTTCCTCTTTTTTTGTGTCTATATCCGCAAGGTGTTTTTCTAGTTCCGCCGGATCTGTTGCAGTAGCTGTGATATTGTTGTCTGCATCAGCAGGTAATTCGATTTCACTTGGGTCAAGGTCAACAAATTCGTTGAATTGGTTGCGTGCTCCTGTGTATTCATTTTTCCTCCCTTTTGCATTTTTTTTTCGCCGTCCGTATTTGGCTTTTGCCGCTTTGTTATAATACTCGGCTATCGCTCGAGTCGGCTCCGTGTCATCGTTTTCAGGTCTGCCTGGCCCCTTTTCGAGAAAGGCGATGAGCTCTTTAGCACTTTGTTTCCGCAATTTGTTTTTTTTTTTAAACAACCGCTCTCAATGGCGGCCACACTGTGTAATCCACACTTGCACACTTACACTCGCGCGACGAATTTGTTTAATTTTTTTTTCTTTTGCTTTCTACTGTTGCCAGATATACGTCTTTTCTCCTTGACGTGCCGGTGACGAATGTGACTTTTTTGTAATTTCTAAATATATTATTCAAACCTTTCTAAGTTGTGTAATTTTTTTATTATATTTTGAAACTAGTCAATTAAGGCCCACTTTGTATTTTAAATAATCTCGCAATTTGAGATGAGCTCATACAAACGTCTTCTAGATAACATCATCATCATTATCGGCACTACAACCGAGATCCGGTCTTGGCCTTATTTAACAAATCTCTCCACCGGTCCCGATTTCGAGCCGATGTCATCCAGTTTAGCACTCCCAGGCTCTGGGCGTCCTGGTCTACGCCATCCCTCCATCGCAGACAAGGTCTGCCGCGCTGTCTCCTTCCATACATCCTGCCACAAAGGACTTTCCGGGCAGGGTCCTCTTCGCTCATTCGAGCTAGGTGTCCCGCCCACCGGAGTCTACCGAGCTTGATTTTTCTTACAATATGAGCTTCAAGGTAGATTGCGTACAACTCATGGTTGTAGCGTCTCCGGAATCGTCCTCCCTCACATACGGGGCCAACAATTCTCCTTAAGACCTTTCTCTCGAACGCGGCCAAGAGCTCAGAGTGCTTTTTATTAAGCACCCAGGTCTCGGATCCATACATGAGTACTGGTAAGACCATGGTCTTGTACAGTAGTAGCTTGGATGTTCTGGATAAATTTCGGGATTTAAAGAGCCTTGATAGACCATAGTAGGCTTTGTTGGATTTAATCAGCCGTTCGCGTATTTCTTCTTCCATATTGTTATCGGCTGATACTATTGACCCAAGGTAGTTAAAGGATTGCACTACTTCAAATTCGTGCTCCACTACCCTGATAGTTTGACCAACGTTAGGTCTTCTCTTCGCAGAAGTTGCCACCATGTACTTGGTTTTTCCCTCATTAATGCGCAGTCCCAGTTTTTGTGCCGCCTGCTCGATCTGGGTGAAGGATTCCTGTACCGCCGATTCGGTTCTACCGATGATGTCAATGTCATCTGCGTAGGCAAGTATCTGGCTGGACTTGGTGACAATAGTCCCTCTTGTTGTAACGCCAGAGTCACGGATTGCTTTCTCCAACGCCAGGTTGAAGAGGAGGCAGGCCAGACCGTCCCCTTGTCGGAGTCCATTATAGATGTTTATTGGTTTGGACAGCAATCCCGCTACTTTCACTTGACTAGTTACGTTGGTCATGGTCAACCTACAAAGTCGTATCAATTTATTTGGAATGCCGAATTCTCTCATGGCATTATATAGTTCTACACTGGCTATGCTGTCGTAGGCGGCCTTGAAGTCTATAAATAGATGATATAGTGGAATCTTCAGTTCCAGACATTTTTCCATCGCCTGCCTAAGGGTGAATATCTGATCAATTGCTGATTTGCCTGGGATGAAGCCACACTGATATTGATCAATGATGACTTTAGCGTATGGGGATATCCGGTCTTGTAGGATAGTGGAGAGTATCTTATAGGCGGTACTCAGCAATGTTATACCCCTATAGTTGCTGCACAGTGTGATATCTCCCTTCTTATGTATGGGGCAAATTATACCACGACGCCAATCTTCCGGCATCTCCTCTTGCTCCCATACGTGCACCACGATCTCGTGAATTGCGTGATGTAACGCTGTCCCTCCTTGTTTGATCAGCTCAGCTGGTATGCCATCAGCTCCAGGGGCTTTATTTGATTTTAGCTGTCTAATGGCTTTTAGTGTTTCCTCAATGCTTGGTGGCGGCAGCATTTGGTCCTGGTCTTGCATTGGCGGGCCTCCAATTCTTCTGTGAGCTGACCATTTAGCAATTCATTAAAGTGCACTTCCCATCGCTCCAGAATGCCTTCAGGATCGGTGATCAGATTACCCTCTTTATCCTTGCAGTAAGTGCAGCGTGGTGTGTACCGCGTCATACTGCGGATTATTTGGTAGAACTTCCGCGCCTGGTGCGGACCTCGCTCTCTACTTTTCTCTATTTCACAGACAAGATTTTTTTCCCAGGCACTTTTCTTTTGTCTGTGAAGTCTTTTTTCAGAGCTCTTTGTATTTCTCCTCGCGTACCCGCGTCCTATGAGACTGCTGCATTGCCCGGTATGCAGCATTCTTACGTTCAGTCGCTAGTTTGCACTCATCATCAAACCAGTCGTTCCGATCTCTACGACTACTGCCTAAGATGGAGTTGGCAGTACTAATGACAGTATTCTTAAGGCGTGTCCATTTCTCTTCTACGCCCGGCATTCTGGCCCCAGGACTTACTCTCCCTCCGTCGAGCTCTTCGAGGGCGAGTCTTAACGCATGACCAAAGGTGTTGCTGGTGTTCTCATTGCGTAAGGCAGCCGTGTTGATTCGAACCTGATCCGTGGTTGCAATACGTCTCCGTAAGGCAATCCGCGCTCGGAAAACTGTACCAACAAGATAGTGATCCGAGTCGACGTTGGCACCTCGGTACGTTCGTACCGTCTTCAGGCTCGAAGAGTGGCGGCGATCTATCAACACGTGGTCAGTTTGGTTGCGAGTGGCTCCATCAGGTGATACCCAGGTGGCTTTGTGGATATCTTTAAGCGGAAACCTGGTACTCGCAACGACCAAGTTTTTCGATGCTGCCAGTTCGATGACTCGTAGTCCATTGTCATTAGTGTTCTCATGCAAACTATGGGAACCTGCGTAGTGCCTGAAAACCGGCTCCCGACCTATTTTCGCATTCAAATCCCCAAGAACGATTTTCACATCGTATCTTGGGCAGGCATTGAGGGCCCGTTCGACGTTCTCATAGTATTCTTCTTTTTCGTCGTCAGGGGACTCCTCTGTAGGTCCGTGAACGTTTATGAGGCTTATGTTTTTAAATTTGCCTCGCACGCGAAGAGTGCATAGCCTTTCATTTATTGCATTAAAGCCGATGATGGCAGGCTTCAGTTTTTGGCTGACTAGAAAGCCTACCCCGAGCACATGGTGTTTTGCGTGACAGCTGTAATAAATGTCATACTCTTTTCTTTGAAAAACACCACTCCCCGTCCATCTTATTTCTTGTAATGCTGTTATGTCAGCCTTATATTCGGACAGGGCATCGGCTAGTTGCTGTGCAGCTCGAGCTCTGTATAGTGAGCGTATGTTCCATGAAAAAATCCTTAAATCGTTTAGCCGTTTTCGTTTCCGTGGTCGTCGTCATGTATCCGGTCCATATCCGAGGCTTGTTAAATTTGCCATAGTAATTCATTTTTACGGGCCTGGTTATTAGCCTTGCGCCAACCTTTCTCAGGATGTCGCTGCATGCATTGGTTCACTACTTGGCGGGTGTCAAAGTAGCTATCCAGGGGTGTCACGTGGAGACTGCATGTCAACTTGGATTGAACAGGGACAAGGATCGTCCTGGCCTTCGCCGGGTTGAAGGCAATCAGAGACTTTGCCCTGTATGTTCGCACCCATCCCCCTAGATAACATCACTCCTTGTGTAATATTAAAAAGTGGAATACTAGAAATATTATGGCATGTTCAAAGATTCCAATAACTAGTATATCGCTTTACTTTGTTTCAATTGCTTACACAAGGACTCTGAAATTGCATGAGTATCAGGTATAAGACAATCGTAAACCATTATTTCTTCTATCGTTTGACAAGTATCCTCTGTTCAACATAATCGAAGATTATTTTCTTGTCATAGCACTCGGACACAAAAGAGTTAAAAAAGCTGTACGCAAGTGATCTTATGAGCAAGGTCATATTTAGAAATATGTTTATAGTAACCTCTCGTAATGCTGGGATACACACAAAAAGTAGTATAATTGCGTTTACTACCTACTCTATAGTTCTTTATCATCATCATCATCATCGGCACTACAACCGGGAACCGGTCTTGGCCTTATTTAGCAAGTCCTGAGGCTTGTTAAATTTTCTATAATGATTTATTTATTCTGGGCAAGGTCATTAGTCTCGCGCCAGGGGCTCCCCGACAGGGAAACGAACCCCGGTCTCCTGGGTGACAGGCGGGTATACTAACCACTATACTATCGAGGAGCCCTATAGTTCTTTATCCTTAACCTTATTAATTACTTTCTTTAATTATAAATGGCATTTTTAGACAGCAGGTTAATCATGTGACCATAGAAACAACTAATTTTCAACGAATCAATCAATTGAGAACCCAATGAGGAACAAAGGAGATTGGAATTCAACCCAAACCAATAGTAAATTGTGTTCTGACATCAGTCCCAGGAATTTCTAGTATTACTTTCTAATTAGAAATTAGATTACTGCATGAACCTTCCCATGTGAGCTCAAGGTTATCAAACCATCAGTGCATATATCCAATGTATATGGCCAATGCGATATACTGGTCAATACCAATGGGAACGTCCAACCACTCAATCTCGGGCTTCTTCCGTTTGTAGCTCAGTGTTTTAACGAACTTGCATAATGTTACAACAGGACCTGTGTTTATGGCTACAAGGACAATCACTCAATCCGTCGCTGAAATAATGGACTCTTTGTGGCTACTTCTTTTCTCCAAACAAGTCTGTATGTTATTAGTCAGGGGAGGAATGCGGTAACAGTATCGAAGTGCGACAGGTTACGTGACTTATATCGAATTGAAAACGATTTACGACAGCATATTCTTTTATCCTTCTAAGTCAGAAGTTGTATTTCCCAACAGCAAAAAGACACTAAAAGTTTAATTGAATTTTTAAAGACCTTTTACGCCTGGATTACCTGAAGGTCCATTACACTTCATTCATATCGACGGAAGGAAGTTGGAGGTCACAAGAAGAACAGGAAATACGCGTATTGAATATCATGTCGGAATAAAATGTGTCCTGGATTGCATAAACAACTCGAGATACAACAAAAAAAAAAAAACCTCGGTTTATATCCAGCATAGTGCTCACAATTGCAACAACATTGATATTGTCCGTGAATAGAATGAAACTGTAAGAAGTTTGATTTGCTATCGTACAGACACTTAATCTTTTCAAAGCCAGAAGGCACAAGAGGGTAACTTTACTTTATGTATTGAGCATTGTTTGAGCAATGTAGCACGGAATTCTCCTTCATAAATTTTCTACAGACGGGTATATAAATTTTCTACAGGCGAACTTAAAGATTGGAAACAGAATGAGGCGGAAAGGGTTCAATTGTGGTAGCGATCTAATCTGCATCCATAGGCATCAAATGCAAATTCTCTAGGAATACGACAATATATCTTGGTTATATTTGTCCAACTTGCTTGTAGACAACACTCAGATAAATGGTGCCTTTGGGTATCTACGGACTTGTGTAAAAGATGAATTTGTTCAAAAAGTACACAGGCGCCTACCAAATCATTATTCATGACAATTTAGGCACTGAATTAATAGGAAGTACGTGTCATAGTGTAATATTTAGAGTGTCGTAATAATTCTCCGATTTTTGATTATTGATGCAGTTTTAGGAATAAATTCGATGAATACCTAAATATTTGACATATACCCAGTGGACCCTCACATATAAGATCACGGCAGCAGTGAAACTTCTTTAATAATTCATGATGGTATAAATGTATATCGCTTGATTCATTTAAATGTACTTTTTACGTTCGGGATTTTTTGACAGATCAAACTGTCAAACTGTTACACTACTTTTGTTCAAATTTGTATGACATTTCATCGCGGAAATACTTATCCCTGCACAACGTCTACCAATTATTCGCTTATGGGATGAAGGCGTTCCACGGGGAATTCGTTTAGAGTAATTTCATCATCATCATCATCGGCACTACAATCGGGATCCGGTCTTGGCCTTATTTATCAAGTCGGAGGCTTGTTAAATTTTCCTTAATAATTTGCTTTCACGGGCAAGGTTATTAGCCCTGCGACCGTTAGAGCAATTTACAGTCTACATACTCAGCCTACAAAACACACAAATTAATACACCATCGAAAAATTATGAACCTTCTTCGGCATCTCAATCGTTTGGTTTCTGATTCTAACACCATTCGTTCTGTGGGCTCCCATTTAGAAGAGAGCGCCACAGTTGAACAGCCCTATTTTTCCAGCTGAAATGTGTTCACATTTTATCACAGGCTGAAGTTCATCGGATAATTTTTTTTAACAGTTTGTGAATAATTCACTTTGGAATTTTTGAAATAACCCCATAACCACGGAAAGTATGCGACGATATCAGGTAAATTGTATTTAGTAATTCTGCATTTCCACACTTGACCCACCTGTTGTAGTCCGCGCCGTGCTTCCTCGGTTGAGGGAAGAGCGGGGACCTTTTATTATTCCTTTTCTTCTTGAAAAATGCTGGTCCTGTTCTACATTTCGTCTTCTGGTTGAAACTTATCACGGGAATATTATGCAGAAGGCTATGTCGAACTGTCACTAAAGATATATTACTTAACTCTCGCTTGGTGCCTTTCCTTCTTCTTAGATTTTTATTTGCAGCCGGCTATTTAAAAATGTCCATATCAGTTTTATTTTATGTCGGGCTTTTATTTGATCTCGTTGCAAAATATTTTTATAAACACAAATCTCTGGTTATTGTATCTTGGAGTGAATATTCTATTAAAAATTATTATTAAATCTATTTTCTCTAGAGTAGAAGTAAACGCCTCGAAGTATTCAAGGCAAATAGAAGTTATCAACTGAATTTTTTCTCTATGACTTTTCACATTCATTTGGACGAAAATCCAAGTTGCTATGTTTTCAATAAATAAAAAGGTGCAGGTTATTAAGTGTGCTGTAACTGGTAATATTGTGAATGTTTATGAATGGTATGTATTAAGTGAGAATGTAATATATGTTAAGTGAAGTTTTTAAGGATGTGTTAGGAGATTCAGTGTTAAATTTAATAAGGGTAGTATTCTGGAATACAACATCCCACCCTTCTTCGAGAAAGAAAATTATCCTTGAAGAGAATAATTTTCTATTAACTATATATTAAATTAAGATTAATTAAAAACTTGGATTTTCGTTCAATTACATTACAAAGGTTTTCAAAATTAATCTTTCATCAAAGGTTACAATAATCAAAAGTTCTTAATACTAGAAAAATAATCTATTTACATTATATATTAACTAAATTTTTTCCAATACTCAAAAAGTTCTTAACACTAGAAAAATAGTCCAAAATAGTCTATTTACATTATATATTAACTAAATTTAAATATTTCTCCTTGGAACCTTTTCTTTTCTTATCTAAAAATCATTATTACTTATTATATTAAATATATAATATTAATATTATTGTTTCAAAATTCTCATTTCCGTTCGAATATATATATTAATTCCAAAATTTCCAATACATATATTACCTCTAAAATTTCCTTTCTTTCCTTTTCCGTTCGAATATATATAAATTCTAAAATTTCCAATATATATTACCTCTAAAATTTTCTTTCTTTCGTCCCCCTCTTTAACTTTTTTTTTTTTTTTTTTTTTTTTTTTTTTTTCATTTCCGTCATTTCCTACAATTGTTAGATTATTTCATATATATTGAATAATAAAACAAAGGCCATTTGTTATGTGTTTATCTTTTCCTTAAATTTATGGAAAAGTTTCCAAAACCTTTCTGGGCCTATTACTATGATTATTGTATAGAAATGCATAATACCAAAAATCTTCTTAAGAACTGATTTCAAATGTCCTAAATGATTGTGTAACTTTTTATTTTTTTGTATTTTGTGTTTGAATAAATGTTTATTGTTGAAAAAAAGAATTTGTAATGTACTTATATGGTTTTCCTTTTCCGTACCTATTTTAGTTAAATTATTATTTTCATTACTTATTATATCGTGTTTGAGTAAGTGTCTGTGTTTGTTTTCGTTGTTTAAAATTTTTTTTGTTTTCGGCTCATTGTCATCATTTTCTATAGCTTTAACTTCTTTAATTGAATTATTATTTTCAATTTTCATTACTTCGTGTTGCTGTTCAGTATCGTTATTTAAAATGTTTAGTGTCTTCGGCTCAATGTCATCATTTTCTATAGCTTTAACTTCTGTCGGAACGTCTACCTTTTCAGTCTTACTCACTGCTGATGGATCGTTTAGTTTCTCAGTCTCATTTACTGATTCGAATAGTTCTTCAGACTTATTAGCTGTTAGAACATCTTGGTTCCCAGTCCTATTTGCTGTTTGAACTATTTCTTCAGTTATATCTGCTGTAGAAACATTTAATCCGTCAGTCTTTGCTGCTGAAAAGATTTGTTCATCAGTATTAGCTGCTGAACTGACTTGGGTTTCGACTTTTATTGCAACTATTGGGTCTTCAGTCTTTAACACTGCTGAATTTTCAGTCTTTGTTGCTGAAGTGCCGTGGTTGTCTATTGGGATAGCCGGAATATTAGGGGTTTCTGTTTGTATATTTTCTGCAGGATCCGAATTTTCAGTCTTTAATACTGCTGAGTTTTCAGTCTTGGTTGCTGAAGTGTCTGCGTTGTCAATAGGGATATCTGAGATATTAGCGATTTCAGTCTTTAATACTGCTGAAAATTTCGGATTTTCAGTCTGTGTTGCTGAATTGTTTTCCAGAATGGGAGTATGAATCGGAGTCTTTATATTAGGGACAGGGTTATCTTCGTTTATATGGCTTGGTTTATAGGAGTATGTGGGCTCAGGGTAAATTTGGCTAGGAGCTTCATTAAAATGGTCGTTATCTATTTCCAAAGATCTAATGCTGTAAATAGAAAACTTTGGTCTGTCTTCCATAAATTTTGGTTGGCGTCAGGCCTCGTTTTCCGACTCTTGCACCCGAGAAAAGTGAACATTTTGTCTATCGTTTTGTCTATTGGTGGTCCTAGAATTTTCACCAAAACGATTTTCAGAGTTTGTAGGATTATTTCGGAATGGGTTACGCGTTGTTGTACCTTGTTGGTAATTTGTTGAAGCCGATCCATTCCTAGATATCTTGTATCTACACTCATTCTCTGTGTGATTATTCCGTCCACAGAAATTACATACAATGTTATATTCCCTTTTTATGGGTTGTCTATTCGGAAAAAAGTTGGATTGCATGTTCCGATAACATGTGTCCTGTGTATGCCCTGGCTTACCACAGGTTTGGCAGACTATACTATTGAATGTAGGTTTTTCGTTATATTGATATGACCTGGGAGAGTTGTCCATTCGAGCACCATGTGATACTACATGTGCAATCGACTGTTTTAAATTATTTCCCCCATGGACTTTAGCTAGTATCTTTAGCTGTTCGTTCATTAGTCCATCTTCAAATGTTTGTACGGCCAATTTTTTGTTTTCTTCCATTAAGAATTCCCTAACCACCGCGTCTGCTGTTATTTCACACGTGGCAGAGTTTAAAGTCCTTAGAGCATTCGCGACTCTATCGCCATATTCCCGGACGGTTTCTCTGTAGCGTTGTTTCAGAGAAATCAACTCATTGTGTGCCGTCGACCGAGATTGCTCCTCTTTATATTCCGATTCGAGTTTATCTTTTAAATCCTCCCACTTAGCGATTTTGCTATACCTGATCAGATCGTAAGCATGACCCTCTAGTCTATTTTTGACTAGATCTAAAAATGTCTCGTATATATCCGGGTCTGCCTTCTTTATGGATCTAAATAAAACGTCTCCCCCGGAAATAAATTTACCTAAGTCGCAGGGTTTCCCGTCAAAGGTAGGGACGATTCTGAAAACATCAGAAATTCCGACAGACAGAGCCATTTCAGGGGTTTTACTGAGTATCTGTTGATAGTGGAATTGTTCTTCCCCCTGCCTAGCCGCCTGTCTCGTGTAATATGGGCTCGTAATATTGAAAATTTGAATTAAAGTATGGCGAAAATTCAATTCTTAAAATATGGTTAACTTAAAAATATGGTTATGGAAAAATTGGCCTTTCTTTTGGTTATTCAATATATATATATATATATAGGAAAGAAAAATAAATTGGTCCCAAAACTGAAAAGAAAGAATATTCGACGAGAAAGAAAGAAAAGAAACGGAAATGTCTTCGAAATACTGAAATGAGAATTTGCAAATAATTTAGATAGAAATTTCTATCCAAAAAAAATGTATGTAAAGTAAAAAGGAAAGCTTCCAAGTAGAAAATATTACTAAAAAAAAATTAGAGAGAAAAGTCGCAAAAAAAAATTCTTACTCCACTAAATGTTCATTGCTGTCATACGTAATGTTGATAGAAGTCTTTGTCTTGAGTTTCTTATTGTTGTGTGTTCTTCTTTTTTTTTCACTTTTTTTTTTTTATTTATTTTAATTATCGCCAGGCAGACTTCACGTCCTAGAAGTTGAATATCCTGGTCTTTTTTTTTCGTGGTTTTATGTGTTTTTTTTTTTTTCGTTGTGGAGACGTTTTCATTTATCCTTTGGGTTTTTTTTTCTTCTCGTTTTTCTCTTTTTGTTTTAATACAAAACAAAAACCATATAATTTATTACAAATAAAAATATGATTGTAATCTTGCTATGCAATAATAATAAATAATTTACTTCAAACTATTAAAGGAAATTCTTACTTCGGGCGTAATTTATATGTCGTTTAATATTTTTTTTTTTGCGTTAAAGATTACTTTTTTCTTTTCGTTGTTTTATGTTTAAAATTTTTTTTTCTTGTTGTTTTTTTTTCGTTGTTTTATGTTAAAAATTTTTTTTTTCTTGTTTTTTTTTTTCTTATTATTTTCTTTTTATTTGGGATCCTTTGGTTGGATCATCCCACCGCTGCCACCAGTGTTGTAGTCCGCGCCGTGCTTCCTCGGTTGAGGGAAGAGCGGGGACCTTTTATTATTCCTTTTCTTCTTGAAAAATGCTGGTCCTGTTCTACATTTCGTCTTCTGGTTGAAACTTATCACGGGAATATTATGCAGAAGGCTATGTCGAACTGTCACTAAAGATATATTACTTAACTCTCGCTTGGTGCCTTTCCTTCTTCTTAGATTTTTATTTGCAGCCGGCTATTTAAAAATGTCCATATCAGTTTTATTTTATGTCGGGCTTTTATTTGATCTCGTTGCAAAATATTTTTATAAACACAAATCTCTGGTTATTGTATCTTGGAGTGAATATTCTATTAAAAATTATTATTAAATCTATTTTCTCTAGAGTAGAAGTAAACGCCTCGAAGTATTCAAGGCAAATAGAAGTTATCAACTGAATTTTTTCTCTATGACTTTTCACATTCATTTGGACGAAAATCCAAGTTGCTATGTTTTCAATAAATAAAAAGGTGCAGGTTATTAAGTGTGCTGTAACTGGTAATATTGTGAATGTTTATGAATGGTATGTATTAAGTGAGAATGTAATATATGTTAAGTGAAGTTTTTAAGGATGTGTTAGGAGATTCAGTGTTAAATTTAATAAGGGTAGTATTCTGGAATACAACACACCTATTTGGGTAGTTTGGCATGTAAGTTATTAGGAATCGAACAACTGTGCGAATTTCCTAATAGCGCAGTCCTAAAATATAATATTGTAGCTCGACTGAAGAGTGAATTAACATACAGCAGCAGTACAATACTTACTCCGCGCACTCAACAGTAAATCGTGAACTTTATTAATAGTTGAAAGAACTTTTGTCATTTTACTATTAAAGCAATGCTATTTTCGAATTGGGGAAACAGACAAAACAATCAATTGCACCACAATCCGAGTCAGGGTGAATGTCCTTGCAATTTCAGTTTTCATACCTTATCACGGTTTCACAAGAATGCCACAAAAGCAGGATTGCACGCTTATCTCCTTTCTACTGCATTATAGCTTAACTCAACTTGTCAATGAGCTAACACGGGTACCAGATATATATGGTCATTTCTCCAACACACTGGACCTGTTTCTCAGCTCGCACCCAAACAAATACACAATTGAAGTTTCTTCGCCCTTAGGCACTTCAGACCAATGTGTCGTGTCAGCTAAATTTCCTCTAACCAACAGTAACGTTAATGAGAAAGCTCCCAAAAGAGCAGTATGGTTCTACGAGAAAGCCAACTGGGAAGGTCTGAACGACTTTTTTGGAAGGCTAAATTGGTTGTTATTTTTCCTCAATAACGATGTTGACTCTATAGCGAACACATTGACAGAGACGATTCTATTTGGCATGTGGACCTTTATTCCACACAGAGTAAAGAGTATCAAACGCAAGAGAAATATGTGGTTCGATTCCGGGTGCAGAGAACCCATTAAGGCCAAAGAGTTGAGCTTCCGGTTGTATAAATCAAACAATACTGAGGAAAACCGGGAAAGATTTAAAGGAGCTAGGACTGACTGCAATGCGTATATTCAACGCGCCAAGTTCTTGCATGACCAGAGAGTGAGACAAAAAATACTACACTCTCCCACAGGTAGTAGAAACTTCTGGGCATTTGTGAACAACATTCAAAACTCAGTCTCTTCATCCATTCCATCGCTAATAGTCGATGACAAACCAGTCACCACTGCAATAGAGAAAGCGAATCTACTTGCTGCACATTTTGCAGCCAACTCAACGCTGCCTGATACCATATCAGTTCCACCTCAACTTGAGCATAAGCAGCACACCATGAACCAGATTCGCTTCCGAACGCGTACTGTTGCCCGCGTACTCAAAGAGCTAAACGCACACAAATCCGCTGGTCCGGACGGCATTACCCCAATCCTCTTGAAGAGATGTTCCTCTTCACTCGCCAAACCACTGCGGAAACTCTTCCACTTGTCTTATTCTACTGGTCGTTTCCAAAATAGATGGAAGTCAGCGAACATTCAGCCAATTCCTACAAATGGTGACAAATCATCCCTTTCATCCTATCGACCCATAGCACTTACTTCTATTCTCTCCAAGGTAATGGCATCTCTTATAAATCGTCAACTTTCGAAATATCTGGAATCAAATGACCTCCGCAATGACCGCCAATATGGCTTTCGTAGCAACTAGTCCACAGGAGATCTGATGGCGTACCTTACCGAAAACTGGAGCCATTCGATCTACTACTTCGGAGTAAGCAAGGTTGTTGCGCTGGATATCTCGAAAGCCTTCGACAGAGTTTGGAGGTGTAATGCAGGAATTCCCCAGGGTTCGGTACTCTCACCCATTCTCTTCCTGATCTTTATAAATGATCTCTTGTCCTAATTGATGATAGCACGTTGAGTTTCTCATACTCATACGAACACTCCCGTCCAAACTCTTCGAACATCAATACCAACCAGCAGCTTACGCTTGGTCCATTGAATTCCGACCTCAACAAGATATATCAGTGGGGATTATCTAACCGAGTAGAATTCAATGTCTTAAAAACTCAGTGCTGCCTCTTGTCATCAACGGGCGAACCCCAATGTAAATATACTGTCTATGAACGCCACTTGCATAGACGAAGCCAAGGAACTATCGGAACTCGGCACTCGAATTAATGCGACTCTTAATTGGAATGATCATAGATTTAAAGCTGCGAAAAGTGCAGTCAAATCTATGGGGTTCTTTAAAAGATGCAAAAGATACTTCACTACATCCAACCTGGCTACTATTTAGATGGCGTATATTCATCCAAAAATGGAGTTCAACTCCCATATTTGGTCAGGCGCATCCAAAACTGCACTACACGTGCTCGACAGGATGCAAAAAAGAGCAGTGAAACTTATTGGGCACTCTGCCGTAAGTCGATCAATTCCGTCGTTAGAACCTTCGACAGAGTTTTGGCATCCAGCCCTTTTGTCAAAATTGCATTCATATGGAGTGGACAATTCCCTGATCCAATGGATAAGAGACTATATTTTCGGCTGGTATCCAAGTGGTTCTTGCTGGTGTCAAATCTGTCTCCCATAAAATTAATGCAGGTGTTCCCCAGTGTTCCAGGTACTCTCACCAACTCTCTTCCTCATCTTTATAAATGATCTCTTGTCATTTACTCACAACCCAATTCACTCGTTTGCTGATCATTGCACGTTGAATTTCTCATACTCATACGAATGCTCCCGTCCAAACTTCGATCGTCACTACCAACCAGCAACTTATGCTTGATACATTGAATTCAGACCTCAACAAGATATATCAGTGGGGATTATCTAACCTAGCAGAATTCAATGCCCTAAAAACTCAGTGCTGCCTCTTGTCACAAAGGTGAACCCCAAAGTAAATATACTGTCTATGAACGGCACTTGCATCGACGAAGCCAAGGAATTATCAATCCTCGGCACTCGAATTAGTTCGACTCTTAACTGGAATGACCAGGCGCACAAACGGACATAGAGAGTCGTTCTTTAGCTGAACCACATGAATGTGGAATACTCTACCTGATCATGTGTTTCCGCATCGTTGTAATGCCCAGGGATTTAAGACCAATGTACATCGATACCTCCTTTCCTTATCCACTTCCTCTCCTTCCGCTCGCACTGTGCTCGGACATTTAAGGGTACTCCAAAATCCCCGTTTGTGTGCGCGTTTGTGAAAAAAAAAATTCATCAGGGCAATTTTCTCAATGACCGATCAACTACAACCAACATCAATGAATTCACTTCCTTTACACTCTCAGCACTAAAGCACGGGGAATGAGGCCGATATGGTCTCGACCGACCTCGATAAATCATTCCACAGAATCTCCCACAATATAATCCTCTTCAAATTATCCGCCCCCGTCTTCGAACCTGGATTGTTGAAATGGATTTCTTCCTATTTAAAGAATAGACTTTATTCCGTTCCGTTCAGGTCCACGATATCCAACCCATTCCTTGCCGCATCTGGGGTCCCTCAAGGTAGCTACATGGGTCCTCTCATATTTATCTTGTCACTAATGACATCGATAAGATAATTAAAAATACCAGCGTTTCCCTATACGCTGATGATACCAAGTTATACAAGATCATCAAGTTGTAGCGTTCTAGGAACGCACAATTCCACCCAGATAGGGTTCCTACCCTTCAAGGAACATACCTACCTTGAAGACGTTACACGCGCCCAGAGACGCGTGCCACTAAGTCCGCTAGGGCCCTGAAACATTCACCACAACGTTGAGCCCGACACGAAAAAGCGAGGAACTGAACGTTCCAAAGCTTTCAACGCCAAGCTCAGCATGTTGATTGTAGCAAAGCTGAAACAAAGGTAAAAATCATACATTCATCCGGCTCCCTAGAGAAATTTCAAAAGATCGAAATGCATCGCATCCCAGGTCTGCACAATCGGCAATCCTGAACATCTACACGATGTTACAAGAAATCGCTATCGTCGGTAAATTAGCCGACCAGCGGCTGCACGTGCGGTTAGCTGCCATAAAGACCACCCAAATCCGTCAAGCAAACAAAGGCAGCCACAACCTAGTTCAATAAAGCATATCGCCTACCTGCTACCAAATTGCAGGCAACCGTAATTATCTCGACGAGATAATTCGGAAAATGTATGAGGCTAAAAACCTACAAAGGATCTATTCCGATCCCACGGAAACGCTAGTAAAGAACAGCGTATTAGTTTCACGTTGCAGCTTATAAACAGTCAGGTATAAAAAAATAAAAGTAAAAGTCCAATTAAAACAACCCTTTCTGAGTTTGTATTTTGTACCGTATGCGCTCCGCTGGTGTTTATGTTTTCTATGCGGCAAGCAGTGTTCGGTGGAACACTTGAACAACGCATACAACCGCCAAAAAGTCACCTTTTGATTTTGCACTGCTGCAATCAGACCTTGACTGCTTCTCGACTTGGTGTGACAAAAATTGCTTTGTACTTAACATCGCCAAATGCCAATCTATAACCTTTTCCCGTAAGCGTATTCACTCATCCTCACGTTCCTATACCCTTAATAACCAACCTCTTGTCCAATGTATTGGAGATCTTGGCATCCTTTGCAACAGGGAGCTTAACTTCCTCTCTCACATTGACGAGACGTCCGGAATGTCAATTCTGCCCTCGGATTCGTGAAACGATTGTAGCGATCCTAAATCGCCACTCCCATCTAAATCCCCAAAATACCTAAATAATCCCATCCAAATCCCCAAAACCTCCCATAACGCAAATCCCAATTTCATATTGAATAATATGAGCGATAAATTAAACCAAAAGTTAATTTGTCGCACATTGATTCAATTACACATTAATCCATACTCCAATCCATATTGAGTCACATGAACAACAAATCAAACCAAAAGTTAATTCGTCGTACATTGACTCAATTCCCAAAATCCTGACATTATGAAATGCTTAATTCAAAACCATTTCATGATTCCCCTTCCCAGAACCAATCCAACCAAACCTCTAACAAATTCCCAGAACACAATTCCAATTGAAGCACACAAAGTCTTGTGTGTGCTTCTTGGAATTTTGACACTAAAATAATTGATAATTCTCAACTAAAACAACTATAAAAGGGCAGTAGTTTTCAATTTCGCAATCAGTAGATCTCCAAGGGGGCAGAGCGCTGGTCGAACGACCGAAGATTCCATACATAACAAATAAAATCAAAGATATTGAAAAAGTACTTCGGACTATTTGGTTTACTATCGATTTCAATCCAAAAATTTATAAGCAGTATACTATTCAGAGAGTTAGAGAACAAAGCAGAGAGTGGTATTTTCCCTGTACAGATTGAATAAAATAAATTAAGCAAGGCGAGACATTTGAGGCTCCACAACTCGTGAAATTTCAAGAGATCTCAACGCACCCCGGAGGGGATTCACATTGTTTTATATGACTTTTGAAAGAATATTTGAAACACCAGTATACAAAGGAGCAACGAGTTTCTTTTGACTTGCGAGGCGATACACCCCACACCTGACTGGACAAGTAAAAGACATAACTATGCCCAATTGTCCTCAACACGATGGCCTAAGGAATTCTCCGATCCTTACGTTACTCGATTCTTTTAGCTTACCTTCCTCCGCCCACTGTTGAATATGCTGGCCAGGTATGATCTCCTCATCACAAGATTCATATATGTAGAATCGAAAGTATTCAACGTCGCTTTCTTCGGTTCGATCTCCGAGGGCTAGGATGGGAAAACCCCTTAATCCTTCCCCCGTACATCAACCGTCTCAAATTAAACAACCTCAGAACCCTTGAGGAGCGCTGGGTCGTGGCTGACATAATGTTCATTTATCGGGTTCTATCCAGCTCAGTCAACTGCACCTACATCCTTAACTTGATTTCTCTGAACACACGCGTAATCCCCGCCTTCTCTACATTCCTCATCGCCGACCCCTTATGGTTTGAACGAACCCCTGTCGCGAATGCTGAGAAATGTCAAATCCAATTCCACCTAGTTTGACTTCGACATCTCTACCCATACTCTCAAGCACCGTCTCCTAAACCATTTTCACCACAAATCTTAAGCGGGGCTTCTATAGTTTACTATAACCTGCCCCCACATCTAGCTTCTTCTCCGGCCCTCTTAATTTGTCCTAGTTACGTTAGGTTAAGCCTAGTTAAGATTCTTAAGCTCTCTATTTTGTAACTTATATATACTTTTGTTGTAGGTTATTATGTTGCTTGAATTAAGCCAATAAATTAGGTGGTAGCCCCACTAAACCGAAACTTTTAATTTCAAAATTAATATAGGCCAACTTGCCTAATTGTATAATATCGTTAGCTTCAATGAAGTTGACGACGGTGGGTGGTGCCCTCACCTTCTTGGTGATTTTGATTAGTTCCTCCTGCTGCTGTCGGCATTATTGGACTATATAGTATTTGTTTTAGGATGCTAGTGGAAATCATTGTATCAATTAGGCCCACAGAGCATTCGGTTCCACGAAGAGCGCGAGTCACATCATCACATACAGCTGGTGCTACGATGCAAACTTTGTAATAATATTTTCCCTCAAATAACATCAAAAAGCAATGATGCCGACATCCCCCCCCCCCCCCCCCCACACAACCACACCTTTTCATGATTTGATTTCTTCCCATAAGGATATTTGATAGCCCAACAAACCAATTACAACATTGATGCTTAAAAACAGCTTTCAATACGAATTTGTTAAAAAAAAAAACTGTGCTTGAAAAACCAATATGTGTGCAACGACCAGGGTCAACCAACTAAACTGCATCATACTCGTTCATAATAGTAAAGACCACATATTTAATCAATAAAATATAAAGGTCACAAAAGAAAAACATTGATATCAAAAGCAGGAGCTCTAAAAGTACGAAGACCAAAATGGCAAACATTCTTAATCCACCACAACAGTTTACAACAAAAGGTTGTTTATTTCAATTGGAACCATCTGCATCACAAAAGTACCTAAAAGCAGCCGACGTTCCGGGAATACATGTGAACGGAGCAGTTGGTTAAACGTCAACAAAACCATTATATTAAAAAAAAATTAGACAGGCATATAGAAGCATTGCTGTAGGGGGCAATGTTGACTATTTATTTTACTGAATTGGGTTAGAATTTTGCCGTTGCTTACTGAAGGGTTACAATTTATCCTCTTTGAACTTCAATAGCTTTGAAGGCGCGTAAAAGGATGAAGTTTAAAATAGAAGCTGGTACAGATATTTGTCATTTTCCATATATTAATATTCATTGCTAATTTTGTTGTCACGGGATTACCGGGGGACACATAAAGGACACAAAAATAATTCAAGTTGCTTTGACCCCAAAAACGAAATAAATTTACCAATTTCTTACATTATTTTTGGAGCAATTATGCGGCTATATTATAGAGAGGAAGCTTATTCTGGAAGTGCTGATTTAATAATGGAGTTTTTGATACCCTAAATAGATACCCTACTACTTTTTGTACTGAACTGGTTCATAGAATGGGATGCAAAAAATATAAAGGAACTCCACGATTGTAGTAAGGAACGGATCTGAATCAGCACACCCTTGTTGTATTCTCAATTACGCACCAAGTCTTCGCGATGTAGGCTGCGATACGACTGTATAGCGATTGGACAATAATCTTACCATTAGGACTTGGCAAACTATGGCGGCATCTGGAATAGGCTTTGGGAAGTTTTCGCCTTAGACGTGTTGGGATGCTGGTGGTGATGGTTCTTTTTTTTTAGCAGTACGACACTGGTAGGTAGCGATCACATCACCAACGAAGCATTATGTGGACTTTTGTCTTCTGAAATAAGCATTTTGGTACAATCCATCGAATTTATCATAGGATACTCTGTTGCCCTTTTGTATGCGATAAGTTGAATGTGCAATTTGAAGTAATTAAGCGCTGGCACCGGATGGCATATAGATGCGATGATACTCACGAGTGCGATCCAACATGAAATCGCCACAAGAACAGCAAGCAGCAAATCAACAACAACAACAAGAGAAAAATAAAGATACCACCAATCAACTCCATCGATATTGAGTGTAAGGAATTGGTAAGTCTGTGTAAGCTGGCTGTAGGAAACAATTTTGTAATTAAAAGACTGACAGGTAACAGACATGCCATTCATACCTACGCGGTGGCAGACCACTATAAAATAAAAAAGGTTTTAAAAAGAGCCACCGCGGAATTTTACTCGTTCACGCCGAAACAAACAAGGAAGGTAACAGTTCTGTTAAAGGGCGTCGACTCCAAAACGGAACCGGAGGTTCTGCTCAAAATGCTTCAAAAGCTGAAGCGTGAAAATCTCGAGTTTATCGCGGTAAAACCGTTCACCACAACCAGGGGAAGAAGAGAAAACCGTAAGCTACCCTTCTTTTGGTCCAGTTATCACCGAGTAGCAGAATTGGTCTAAGGGAGGTAACAGTCTAAGATCATTAAATTGTCAAATTGGACATTCTGCAATCTGTCCGCTGCCAAAGGTTTAGTCACGCAGCGGCGAACTGTGAATTTTTTTTATTTTTTTTTATTAGACTTCTCTCGGGAGAGGCGAATCTATAGCGCCGAGTGGGCGCCCCGAGATGCCATCCAATAACTGTTGCAGTTGTTTTTGAACAGTTGCAGGTTGTAACGCTCCGGGAACACTCGCGTGGGAAGGCAGTTCCACAGCTTCCCCGCTCTGTAACGGAACGAGTTCTGATGCAGGGATGTTCGCGCCGTCGCGTCGGGAGATGAACCGCAAACGGGTGCGATCCGTCGGATTGTCTTGTGGAGCGCATATAAACCGAATTGCGTGGAACAATACCACGAATCTCCGAAGAACAGCACCCGTGATAATATCTGTAAAACAGACAGAGGTTGACCACGCGCCTTCGACGTGATAGCGACTGTAGTCCCGATGTCAGCGCCGAGTCCCGAATCGGGCAGATCCCTCGTCTCTGTATGCTCTCAAGTAGGTCGAGGGTTTGTTTAGGAGCCGAGCTCCAAACATGAGAGCAATATTCGAGCGCGGGTGTAATTTGGGATTTATATAGGAGAAGAAGTTGGGCCGGAGTAAAATATTTCTTGGCTCTAAAAAGATAGTTCAATTTTCAATTTTCCTGAGGCTGACCTGGCGATGCTCGACACGTGTTTATGCCATGATACATTCCCACAGACCGTGACGCCAAGCAATTTTAAGCTTCCCCGGCCTCGAGGGCCCGGCCATTAATCATCAGCTGTGGAACCGATGATCCACTTTTCTTTGTGAATGTTGTATATTGTGTCTTCGCTACATTCAAGTCCACGAGATTGGCCCTTCCCCACTGCAGGACCCTATCTAGATCCTGATTTAGAGAGTCAATCTGTCCACATCTCAGCTGATGCGACGCAGATGCACCAATCGGCCGAACACTCGATAAGGAGGAAACAAGCGTACTATCATCCGCCAAACTGAACACTTTGCTATCCGTTGTCTCCAACAAATCATTTATGTGAAGCAAAAACAAGGTTGGAGCCAAAATAGAATCTTGGGGCACCCCCGAATTAACAGGATACAGATCCGAACACTCGCCGTCCACAACAACCCGGATCGATCGATTTTCGAGGAAGCTACTATGAAACTCCATATGCAATGCCCCGTGCCAGACGCGGTCAAAAGCATTGGAGATATCCAATGCGACCGCTCTTGACTCACCATGCCGTTCAATCGCAGATGTCCATATATTGGTTATAAGTGTCAAAAGGTCTCCTGTGGA
Organism: Microdon myrmicae; assembly: GCA_963931805.1. Classification (NCBI taxonomy): domain Eukaryota; kingdom Metazoa; phylum Arthropoda; class Insecta; order Diptera; family Syrphidae; genus Microdon; species Microdon myrmicae. Next base: position 173,105,843 of record OZ007497.1, on the reverse strand, counting down.
CCGCCTGCCACGGAATCCGTATTGACGATCATTCAGAAGTCCGTTGCACTCCAAATACTTAACCAACTCTGTATTGATGACTTTTTCCATTACCTTAAATAAAATAGACAGTAATGCTATCGGACGGTAATTTTGTGGGAGACACTTTTTTCCCTTCTTGGGGATTGGCTGAACTCGAGCGATTTTCCAGCAGGCAGGAAAGGTCCTCCGTGCATAAGATAAACGGAAGAGTCTGCCAAGAACCGGCGATAGTTCTGGAGCACAGTTCTTAAGGACTATTGCTGGTATTCCGTCCGGGCCGGCTGCCTTCCTTCAATCCAGTTCACGTAGAATGCGTTGAATAGTGCTCGGACGAAATCACACATCCCGCATGGAAGACCGTACCGGCGAGATCACAGATGGCTTTAAAAGGCCGGGATCGAGATTTGAATTGGTGGAAAATAAATTCGCGAACACATCAGCTTTATCCTTTGAATTCGTGACTAACGTTCCGCTGTCTGTCACCAATGGTGCGAAGGAGGAGAATGCGAAGTTGCTGCTGACAGCTCTTGCCATTCACCAGAAGAAGCGCGAACCAGTTGGGCACCGAAGGAGCTTATTGATCACCCTGTCGTTTTGAGCTTTCTTCGCGGTATCAATCGCCTGGTTGAACGCGTTTCTGATTCTAACAAAATTCGTTCTGTTAACATCGGTGGGATTGGAGCGCCATTGCTTAAAAGCTCTATTTTTTGCCGCTGTAATCTGGTCGCATTGTTTATCAAACCAAGGTTTATCAGACGAACTTCATTTGATGAAATACAGCATAATTGCGTAAAATGCGGACTACTCACTGGTGAAAGAAAGGATAGAAGACAAAGCCCTTCTAAAGTGTGCAGTGTGTCGGAATGAGGGGCATTCCGCTAACTATCGAGGATGTTCTATATTCCGAGAATTAATGTCAAGATGTGTGATTCGGCTAGAACAAAAAACAGAGACAACTGGAACAATAATGATGCCCCTAACGCCGTGGCGGTCGTGTGCGCAAATTGTGTTCGGATGGCGAACAACCAAACAGACTACAACACTGGTAGCCGCAAATACTCCCACACAGACTGAAATAACATCACAAGCAGACGTGTTCATAATCTTGCTCAATCTACAGAGCCAGATGACACAGCTGCAAAGTCAAATAAACGGGATCTACTCGCGCTTGCCCAGTCTAAATTAAAAGTCAATAAAAACCTCTAACCAAAACATCAATAAAAGCTCTTGCCGTGAATGTAAATTCACTTATAAGAACTAAGAGTAGAGGCACTCTTTTCAACGTGTTGCAAGATGAAAACGCTGGTGTAGTACTAGCGGGGGAAACAAAGTTAAACCAGAGACACAAGATATGGCATAAAAACTACGATATTAAACGAAGACATTGACCTAACTCCTCTCAAGGGGGAGGTGTCGCAATCTTTATTAGAAAAGAATCAATCATAAAGTAATATATAGTGGAGAAGTGCGCCGGTGCCGGGTGCTGGAAGCCTGTATCGTACGCATGCCCCCTCAGCAAGGAAGGGGTTTGTATGCGATTGCGGTGAATGCACCTGAGGACCACCAACACAACCTCTTTATAGCTGAGTTCGAGAACTCTTTCGATGTTTACAATTGCATCTGGACAAAGACAGCTTTATCCTAGGTGGAGATATGAACACCAACCATAAAAATTGGGGAAATTATACATCTAATACCAGAGGAACTCAGTTGGCTGGTTGGTTAGATCTGTATCATATAGAATATAATACTGACATACTAGCTACGGAATATCCATCGTTCCCTAGGGGCAGATCGTTCTTAGATATCTTGCTTATTGACTCAAGACTGAGACTACTTAATACCAACAGACGAAACAGAAACAATTTACAGACAATTGAATACGACAGTGACCACTGTGCATTCGCGACAGTAATAAAGCTTCCAAGCAACCTGGCATATCTGGAGGAATTCGTGACCCTGCAACACTACAGCTATGGCGCAATATAATGGTCACGGTTCACCAGATCATTAACAAGAGAACTTCGTTCGAATGACTTTAATTGGAATTTAATCTTCCAATAAACAGAAACCTGACGAAATCGACAAATACATTCAACAAATGGACGAAACCGTAAAACGAACAATGGATAAAATAATCCCCAAAACAAGAGTTACAGATCACATAAACATGTACAGAAACACAACAATAAACGCACTACACAACAAAAAGAGCAGCCTGCTATCGAAACTAAAACAATTACACAGACAGTTTACAGACAGACAAGACCGGGAGATAATATCACTGAAATCCCGATTAAAAAACCTGTGGGGGCTCTCTACACCACATGGAGAACCAACCCACAATGCCAACCAACCTTGACTGCTAACAGCGCGTCACCTTACCTTAACCTGTAACCAGACTCCCCATGCAAAATCCGCAATAGCATACATCCCAAACCCTGCAATAAAACACATTCCAAACCTTCAACAGAATATAATTCAACAGAATATATTCTAATCATCCCCGCATTCATTTTCCCAAAATTGCTTCGGTCAATCCTTTGTTGTATTCCAGAATACTACCCTTATTCGCTTTAACACTAACTCATGTCCTTTCAAACACAACCCTTAAAAACACAACCCTTAAAACTACATCCTCACATATCCTACATTCTCAGTTAATACAATTCATAAATAAACAGACACAATATTCTATATCCAGTCACTTACAGCACATTTCATAAATATGCCCCTTTTCATAACAAGCACATTTTTCATTTCAGAACATGGCCACTTTGATTTTCGTTCAAAGTTTATTCAAAATTCTAAGTCACAGAGAATTCTAGATTGTTTTGTTCAGTTTATACGCCACAGTCAGTTAGAACAAAATGTTCTATATAAACAAGTAAATTTATATGAAAAAAATAGAAAGAAGAGAGCTCAGCTTGAGATAGCTGAGTTCGATAAAATAAAAATAAAATATTTAAATAAAAGAGATCTTTTATTTAATAAATATAATAACCTCCACGCTCTTCCCTCGAAAGAGGAAGCACGGCGTTGGAGCCGTAACACTGGTGGCAGCGGTGGGATCCACGAAGACTGGTGGACTCCCCGAAGGACGACTCTATCCTCGAAGGAAGACCAATCCTCGAAGGAAGACCGATCCACGAAGACTCCACGAAGGACGACTATATCCTCGAAGGAAGACCGATCCACGAAGACTCCTCGAAGGAAGACCAATCCTCGAAGGAAGACCAATCCCCGAAGGACGACTATATCCTCGAAGGAAGACCGATCCACGAAGACTGGTGGACTCCTCGAAGGAAGACCAATCCTCGAAGGAAGACCGATCCACGAAGACTCCTCGAAGGAAGACTAATCCCGGAAGGACGACTATATCCTCGGAGGAAGACCACTCCTCGAAGGAAGACCGATCCACGAAGATGGGTGGGCTCCCCGAAGGAAGACCAATCCTCGAAGGACGACTCAATCCTCGAAGGAAGACTTAATCCTCGAAGGAAGACCAATCCCCGAAGGACGACTTAATCCTCGAAGGAGGACTCGATCCCAGAGGAAGATTAGTGAAAGATAAAACCCTAAAGAGGGAAGGAAAATCCCTCATTTTCGACTTGGATGGCGGAACATTCGATGTATCGAGTGCAAAAAAACTTCGAAATATCCTGTGCCGATGAGTTCCAGAGGAAATCTAAATTAACCTCAGTGGCAGCAGATGAAAAAAAAAAACCCACAAGAAGACAACACCTCTGAAAAAAAAGAACAAAACATCAATCAACATATATTAGTAGTAAGAATCGTTAGCGAAATATCAATTTTTCTGTTCATTTTTCCGTAGGAATATTTTTACCTTGGAACTTTTAACTTTTCCTTTTTACTAACAATTTTGTCCGATAGATATTATTTCGAACATTCTCTTTCCAGTATTTCGACGACATTTCCGTTTTGTCTTTTTCGCCGAATTTTCTTTCTCTACAGCTTTGAGACCAAATTAACTTTCTTTTTCATATATATTGAATAACTAAAAGAAAGGCCATTTTTATATACCGTATTTTTAAGAAGTGATTTTGCCATACATTGATTTCAGAGTTTTCAAGATTACGAGTCCGTATTACACGAGACAGGCGGCTAGGCAGGGGGAAGAACAAATCCACTCTCTACCAATACACTATAACCCCCCTGAAATGGCTCTTTCTGTCGGAATTTCTGATGTTTTCAGAATCGTCCCTACCTTTGACGGGAAACCCTACGACTTAGATAAATTTATTTCCGGGGGAGACGTTTTATTTAGATCTATAAAAAGGGCAGACACGGAGATATATGAAACATTTTTGGAGCTAGTCAAAAATAGACTAGAGGGTCCTGTCTATGATCTAATTAGGTATAGCACAATCGCTAAATGGGAGGATTTAAACGATAAACTTGAATCAGAATATAAAGAGGAGCAATCTCGGTCAACGGCACACAATGAGTTGATATCCCTGAAACAAAACTTCAGAGAAACCGTTCGGGAATACGGAGATAGAGTTGCGAATGCTCTGAGGACGCTGAACTCTGCTACGTGTGAAATAACAGCAGACGCGGTGGTTAGAGAATTCTTGATAGAAGAAAACTCAAAATTGGCCGTGCAAATATTTGAGGATGGTCTCAAGAATGAACAACTGAAAATCCTAGCCAAAGTCCATGGGGGAAGTAGTTTAAAACAGTCTATTGCACATGTAGTATCACATGCTGCTCGAATGGACAACTCTCCCAGGCCATATAACTATGTGCAATTTCTGTGGACGGAATAATCACACAGAGAACGAGTGTAGATACAAGATATCTAGGAATGGACCATCCTTAACAAATTACCAACAAGGTACAACAACGCGTAATCCATTCCGAAATAATCCTGCAAACACCGAAAATCGTTTTAGTGAATATCCTAGAATCACCAATAGACAAAACGAAAGGCAAAATGTTCACTTTTCTCGGGTGCAAGAGTCGGAAAACGAGGCCTGACGCCAACCCAATTTTGTGGAAGACAGACAAAATTTTTCTATTTATAACATTAGATCTTTGGCAATAGATAACGACAATTTTAATGAAGCTCCTAACCAAATAACTAAAGCGATACAGATAAACGAAGAGAAAACAAGCACTAATATAAATATTTCGATTCATACTCCAATTTTGGAAAATAATTCAGCAACACAGACTGAAAATTCGAAATTTTCAGCAGTAGTAAAGACTGAAATCTCTAATATTTCGGATATCCCTATTGACCACACAGACACTTCAGCAACCAAGACTGAAAACTCAGCAATATTAAAGACTGAAAATTCAGAACTTGCAGAAAATACACTAACAAAAATCCCTCACATTTCGGCTATCCCTATAGACAACCCCGACACTTCAGCAAGAAAGACTGAAAATTCAGCAGTGGTAAAGACTGAAGATCCAAAAGGTGTAATAAAAATCGAAACCCAGGTCTTTTCAGTAGTTAACACTGAAGAACACCATGTTTCAGCAGCAGAGTCTGAAGGATTGAAGGTTTCTACAGCAGATATAACTGAAGAAATAGTTTAAACAGCAAATAAGACTGGGAACCAAGATGTTCTAACAGCAAATAAGTCTGAAGAACTATACGAATCAGTAAATGAGACTGAGAAACTAAACGATCCATCAGCAGTGAGTAAGACTGAAAAGGGAAACGTTCCGACAGAAGTTAAAGCTATAGAAAATGATGACATTGAGCCGAAAACACTAAACATTTTAAATTACGATACTGAACAGCAACACGAAGTAATGGAAATTGAAAATAATAATTCAATTAAAGAAGTTAAAGCTATAGAAAATGATGACAATGAGCCGAAAACACTAAACATTTTAAATAACGATATTAAACACCAACACGAAGTTATGAAAATTGAAAATAATAATTCAATTAAAATAGGTATTGAAAAGAAAAACCTTATAAATACCTTACAAATTAAATTTTACAACAATAAACATGTATTCGAACACAAAATAAGATAAAATAAAAAGGTACACAGTCATTTAGGACAACTGAGATCATTTCTTAAGAAAATGTTTGGTATTATGCAATTCTATGCAGTCATCATAATAATAGGCCCAAAAAAGTTTTGGAAATTTTCCATAAATTTAAGGAAAAGATAGACACTTAACAAATGGCCTTTGTTTTTATTCAATATATAAAACAATTGTAAGAAATGACGGAAACGAAAAAAAAAAAAAAAAAAAAAAGTTATAAAAGGGGAAGAAAGAAAGAAAATTTTAGAAAAAAAAAAATTTATTATATATTGGGATATAATACATTTTAAAATATATATTGGGATATAATAAATTGGAAATTCGAACGAAAAAGAGAATTTTGAGAAATAATATTAATTATATATATAGAAAAAAAAAAAGTTGTTGGATAATAAAAGAAGAGGTTCCAAGTGGAAATATTAAGTTAGTTAGAAATATTTAAAGTTAGTTAAAAGATAATGTAAGTAGACTATAAGTAAACTTTTAGATTATTGTAACCTATTTTTCTAGTATTAAGAACTTTTGGATTTTTGTAACTTTTGATATAAGATTAACTTTGAACGCCATTGTAATTGAACGAAAATCCAAGTCGGTAATTAAACCTAATCTAAGCAATAGTTAACAGAAAATTATTCTCTTCAAGGATAATTTTCTTTCTCGAAGAAGGGTGGGATGTTGTATTCCAGAATACTACCCTTATTCGCTTTAACACTAACTCATGTCCTTTCAAACACAACCCTTAAAACTACATCCTCACATATCCTACATTCTCAGTTAATACAATTCATAAATAAACAGACACAATATTCTATATCCAGTCACTTACAGCACATTTCATAAATAAACAGACACTATATTCTATATCCAGTCACTTACAGCACATTTCATAAATATGCCCCTTTTCATAACAAGCACATTTTTCATTTCAAAACATGGCCACTTTGATTTTCGTTCAAAGTTTATTCAAAATTCTAAGTCACAGAGACTTCTAGATTGTTTTGTTCAGTTTATACGCCACAGTCAGTTAGAACAAAATGTTCTATATAAACAAGTAAATTTATATGAAAAAAATAGAAAGAAGAGAGCTCAGCTTGAGATAGCTGAGTTCGATAAAATAAAAATAAAATATTTAAATAAAAGAGATCTTTTATTTAATAAATATAATAACCTCCACGCTCTTCCCTCGAAAGAGGAAGCACGGCGTTAGAGCCGTAACACCTTTACTAAATTCAATTTCCCTTTTCGCGACCAAGCAATCTCAATTTCCCGGGAAGTTCATAAGCTATAATAAAATGCATATTCCAACCTACAATGGAATACCAATTATCTCTTTCAATTCCATCACCCCACATACATTTTCCCAAAACTGCTTCGGTCAATCTTTTACTGAATTCACATTCCCTCTTTGCGACCAAGCAATCACAACTTCCCCGAAATTCATATGCCGTAATAAAACGTATATTCAAATCTACAACGAACATTAACCATCTCCCTCAATTACATCACCCCACATACATTTTCCCAAAATTGCTTCGGTCAATACTCTACTTAATTCATATTCCCTCTTTGCGACCAAGCAATCTTAATTTCCCCGAAATTCATATGCTGTAACAAACGCATATTCAAATCCACAACGGAACATTAACCATCGCCACCAACTATACCAAGCCGCACACATTTCCCCGAAATTACTTCGGTTAATATCTTATCTAAACGATATTCCCGGCTTGCACCCAAGCATTTTTAATTTCCCGATATACATAACCAACGAATCCAACTCAGCTTGTATGGTGAGGATTCGCTGGAACTGAGTTCTTATGCGAGCATAGCAACTCTACTCGAAATTCCCCGGAAGTGACGGCAAGTTTATTTCTGCTATGACTCAATCACCTGACGCGATGAGTAGATTTTTTTCCCATTCCATTAGTCAGTCGAGCTTCAACCGCCAAGCCACACACACCGGGTCAGTCGCGATTCATCCACCGTTGCATCCGCACACAATCAGTCGGGAAATAGCCATCATTGCGCACACACGCGAGTCGTCATTCAACTACAAACGCGCGCACATCAGTCGAGATCCAACCGCCACCGGGAGCACACGTTTCCGGCAACCATATCTGAAATAAGTTCCGTGTCCGAAAACCTATTCAAAACTTTGCGTTTCAAATCTATTTAAGACTTACGGACTATAGTGAGCTAAATTAAGTTACCTTGTTCGATGACCGGAGCTCCGGAAATCGCTATTTGTAAACGCCAGGCTCCCAAGTGAACAATAAACAATAAAAACAACTACTACAAACTACATCCTAGTGTTTCCTTTTCAAAATTGTTGGTGAACAGACTCTTTGCTGCGGCGGAACAATTACCCGGTAGTGGCAGTGAACGTGTTAGTGGGTCGGTGGTCCAACAATTACTTAAAGCTAACTATAGATTAGCAACAAATTTGTATTGGAACAACAGAATTCGAGCTATAAAAACCAATAACCCGAATATGTTCCCACAAATAAATAAAATATTCAGGAGAAATAATCAAAACAGGATTCAGTGTGTCCAAATTCCATGAACCAATGCAAACAAGCAGCCGCTAATCAACATTGGCATAGATACAGAGAACGCTATCCTCAATACTGAGCTCTCGTGATCGAAGATCCTTTGGAAAAGGTGAACGCCGTGGGAGCTGTATTTCAGGAAATGTACAAGGTGAATGAAAACGTTCACCGAAATCACGACTTGAAGGACAGAGCTTTACTGAATCACCTGCACCTCCGAAATGAAATTTTACTTTGGCAGTCAGAGAATCCTGGTTTTACCGAATTCAGTGAGGATAATTTGTCAATTGACATTAATGCAAATGGTGGGGCTAATATCCTTTTAATTAGAAGCGAAGGAATCCAAACAAAAAATGAATAAGACTAAAAAAGTCAGTGGGAATAGATGGAGTACCTAACATCGTACTCAAGAGCCTGCCCCCAATGGCAACAGATATATACACGGTCTTGGGTAACAACGCGTTGAATAATGCTTACTTCCCCCCCCCAAAAAAGGGCAAATACCGTACAAACCCAATGAACATGCGTTCGATAAGTTTACTCCCAACCATCAGTCAAATATTCGAAAATACCATTAAAAAAGCTCTGCTACAATGGGTAGACGTCAACAACATTATTCCGAATAACCAGTTTGGATTTAAGATGGGTCATAAAACCACACATGTCGCAGCTAAACTGGTCTCCGACATACAGTGGAATAAATGTAAGAACCAATACACAGGTGCCTGTCTGATCGACTTGGAGAGAGCCCTTGATACCGTCTGAATCGTAGGGGTATATTACAAACTGGTCAGACAAACAATATAAGCCTTTACTATATGTACTTTACGATATGTTAAAGGACAGGAGGTTCGTGGTTAAAAGTGGTAATGTGACCTCTTATAAAATGTATAATATTGTAGCGAGCTTAGGGTTCGCCGGATTAATTATTTTGAATAAATCATCATCATCATCATCATCGGCACTACAACCAGGAACCGGTCTTGGCCTTATTTAGCAAGTCTTGAGGCTTGTTAAATTTTCCATAATGATTTGTTTTTTCCGGGCAAGGTCATTAGTCTTGGGCCAGAGGCTCCCCGACGGGGAAACGAACCCCGGTCTCCCGCGTGACTAACCAGTATACTATCGAGGAGCATTTTGAATAAATAAGAGCCGTTAAATCGATTCTGAATTAATGTGACACTTTATCAGTCCGTTAATAACAACCGTTACTTTTTACCGTACACATAACGATTTCTTCACTTATCGCTTCCGTAATTATCGCGTATTTTACTGCTTACTTCTCACTCATTACTTATTACTTCCGCACTTATCGCTTGCTTCACTTTCTACTTCTTACTCCACTCCATGATCTGTGTGCGACGTATTTATACCGTTCCCTCAATCTGATTCGGCATTTCGTTTCCGTCCGTTCCATAGTCGCGATTTTTCTATTCCAGTTTTCCCGTAGTTTCTAAAATAATCTAGTACTTTGTTTCGGACTTTCTCGAAGACTCCAGTACTGATTGTCATATGCGTCACAATATCAAGAATGGCTTGCAACAGGGAGCGGTACTTTCTCCGATTCTTTTTAATATTTACATTAGCGACTTATTAGATGCACTTCCGCAGGCTATTACGTACGGAGACGATCTCATAATTTACAGAACAGATCCGAATGATGAGATCATAAATAGTTTAATACAGCGACGCTTCAATAAAGGGCAGCGCTATTGGAAACAACTGGAAACTTAAGATCAATTTCCAGAAATCTGAAGCCATCCTATTTAGAACCCCGTTATATAAAGCCACGAACGACACAAGGAAAAACTGGCGAAAGTTATTTATGGTGGGGCCGCATGAAGGTAAACTGGAAATCGAGAGTGTAGTTAAATTCCTTGACATCTGTCTAGATCAATATCTATGTTTCAACAGACAGAGCTAGGAAAACCGTTGCTATGACAAGGGAGCTATTTCACAGTAGCCAAATTGACAACAGGGTAAAAGTGATATGCTACATGACGCTATTCAGGCCAATGCTCATATATGGTTGTCCATTATGGTCGTCGCAACGGTTTTGTCCTACCAGTGGCGTTCCTTGATTTGGGCATGAAAGGGTTTATACAGGATAGATCCGGAATTCCGCTGATCTACCATTTAAGTAGATCATCCGTAGACGGGCAATTGTGCTACGGCCGAATGGCCACATTGATAGTACACAGACAAGGCGACCACAGAGATGGCGTCGGGGATGATGCTGCAGTACTCCCTCCAGCAGTGGTTGAGTTTCGCTTGTACTCCCACGGGCACGCAAACAAAATGGCTACTGTAACCAACAGTGACTAGTTTATATTTTATTTTATTTCGTTTTAGTTTATACTTAGTTTAACAAACACTTTGCTGTAGTATTAGTGAATAAAATTGCAGCCCCTGTGGTATGTAGACTGACTTCCACGGATGGACGCTGATGGTCGACTGACTAAAAAGCGTTAGTCATATTCAAATCTGTATGACAGTTCGCTGGCGTCCGTTTGCGATGACGCACTGTCAGCTGGTTGCTGCATTTAATTGCGAATCCGCAAAAATAATTAACAAAAAAAAAATATATATATATGTATATATATATATATATGTATATATATATATATATATATATATACATAATTAAGTTAAATTTTAAGTAAAAACAGAAAAAAAAGTTGGAACAAAATTTTTCTAATTTTTCATTGTTAGATAAATAAAAGAAAATCGCACAGTAGTCGTATAATGTCTAGCTTCTGCGTAGGACCAGTAAGTTATAATATAAAATTATTAATCCAGAATTTAAGCATCTTTTATCTAGCATATAATTTTAAATCTAAAAAAGAACGATATAAAAAGTGTTGGGAAAAATGAAAAATGAAACATTTTTATAAACATATATGCTCGTAAATCCAAGCCAGGTCAATAAATCTTTAGAAAATCTAAGAGATGGCACTCGTAGCATCGCTCATAGTCTATTTTTATAAAGCATCATTCCCCACTAGGTATCCGTCAAATACAATATATAAATACCTTGTAGGTATCTGATAAATTGGGCATGGAGAATATATTTGCGAGATGGATGCCGTATTTGCTCTCAATTGAGAACAAACGCAACCGCGTGGCATTTTTAGAGCGTATGTGTCGCAACCCAGATGAGTTTCTGTGCAGATTAGTAACTGTGAATGAAGCATGGATACACCACTACAATGCCGAGATGAAAGAACAGTCAAAACAGTAGATTGTTAAAAGCGAACGGAGTCCATAGAAGGCGAAGACGGTGAAATTAGCTGGAAAGATTATGGCTACTGTGTTTTGTTATGCATGTCGTATTATTTTCATTGACTATTTGAAAAAGGGCAGACGATAACTGGACAGCATTATGCGTCATTATTAGGTCAGCTAAATGAAGTTGTGGCGGTTTCGCCAAACGTCACTGCCTAGTTGCCCAATTACCCCCAAGCTTCCTGTGCTGAAGCCCCTCAAATGCAATTGTTTCCCGGTAATGCAATTGCATTAGTACCTGCAAAAGCTGCACGCATTAAGGTTATCTAATGTATAACCTTAAAGCTCCTGTAAAAAGAATTTCTCACATAAGGGCATCTTCCATGCATAAACGTATCGGCAAAATTTGCCTAAAAGAATTCTTTATCGACGAAGCGTCATATTCCTTAAAGGTCAAACATTATTCCTGAAAAGAAACAATCCGATTCACATATAATGTAACCACATAATCAGGGAATATTAACCTTGAGTCGGCTATTCTCAGCCTCACATGTGTACAACAATGTTCTTACATACACATTGGCTGGCGATTCCCTTGTCCAACGACCAAAGCAGCGTCGGTCAACTTGTTTGTGCAGCTGGAATATACCCGACCACGATCCCTTGTCTAACAAACAAACAACCACCAATTTCGTGCTTTGCCACAAACGAATTACCCTGCATATACAAATGCAGACAAGGGATTCGTTTCTTCCACCGACCCAAGATACGATATACAATTTTCATTGTATAAAGTAATTTAAAGTTCCTAATTTAAAAGCCATTGGCACCTTTTTCTAATGGCTATGCGTCCATTTACGCAAGGGCATCACTCATCCACGACTTTTATGATGCCCTCGTCCCATCTTTCCTTTTAGCACCATTTCCTCGATGCATTGCCGTCTATTTATTTAGCCGCAATGCACATCATAAACAATGATCGTCACGACCCCTTTGTTCTTTTTCCTCGTTGTAGGTTTCGTTTATCCTTTGCCGAAATGCATCGATAAACACAATGATATGTACGATCACACATGCACACCACTGCATAAAGAGATCGCCGTCCATTGGCCACACCCTTAAGAGAAAATGTTCCCTTTCTCCTCTGAACCTCACCCTTAACTGAGGATTGAATACAGGTCGGAGTTCTTTCCTCGGTAAGTCGTATTTCAACCTTCAAGCGGTCGGTTCGCCCGCCACCCACCGTACCGGCGCCGGTATGATGGGTTCACGATAAGTCGAGAGTCGTTACACAGCCACTACAAGAGTGAGTCGGGTCTTTTCATCTTCGCCGTGCCGTGCACACTTTCTACGTGTGAATTTCAGGCAACTTTACCTAAAGACTAATAACCATTTTTACAAGAAATAGAACATAATTTAAACAAACCCTGTGAAATTCGTGCGGCCCAAAAATAGTACATCGAGCAGAACTCAACAATAAAATCAACGAACAAGTTTGTGACACTGTAGCGATTCTAACAGATACACACAATTCACAAGCAAGCAAAAATAGTTAAGAACACCGAACGAAAAAAAATCGAATAACAAAAATACATCAGAACCGTATACCAAGCGATAAATAAAAATAATTCACACCAGTGGAATATACTCGTTTGGAAATCAAATTCAAAACACGGTCAGTAGCCTGGTGTGTAAGCTTAGGTAAAATTTTTTTCGTGATTCGAGCTGTCATAGCGTCAGTTCGAATCACACGATCTTCTTCACTATTATTTCAAACGCTATAACACCTTATGTGAATTTTAAAATAAAAGAAGAAATCAATTACAAACAGAACAGTGCGTTTCATTTACTTACGTTACGGTACCATCTGTGCGTTTTGTTTCGTTCCTTGGGGGCAATTTCCGGCGAACAATTTTCGGCTGAACTTTTGAACGATGGAGCAAAGGAGTGAATCCGCACCGTACGCGGCGCACCATACTTCTTCCCCATAAAGGAATAAAAGAAAATCGTCCTCGTTTGAAGAAAAAAAAATCCTTTTAGCGGAGTTTCAATAGCTAAAATTGAGGAATTGAAGCTTGAATTGATAGACCTTCCACCGTATACACCATAAAAAATGGCTCAGCGGACAACGGTTTACATCGCACACACGAATGCTTATTTTGAGGAACTACCACAATCATGATTTTCTGAAGACTTAAACAAGTCGGAGGGACGTCTGTCAAATTATTTTGCAGTAGAAGGAGATTATGTCGCAAAATAAAAAAAAAAGGAAGCAAAAAAATTGTTTTTCTATCTTTTTCTAAAGACTTATTGACATGCCTTTGTACGAACTAAACCACGGGGAATTCCTTTTTATCATTTTCTTAACAAGAAAGTATGGTTGAGAATGTCGAATGCTTTAGTAAAATCGGCAAAAAGGTCGTTGTCGTCATTGTTGTACATTTTTTCCACCAAGTTGAGTTATTATACGAAGATGAGCATCCTCGGTGGATTCATTCACAAGAAAACCGAATTGTGCTAGACTGAAAAATATATTTTTTTATTTAATTTTTTCTAATTTTTAATTTTATTAAAAGCTAAAAGAAGTGAAATATCCTTTCTTGGAAATGCGAATGACGTCTGCTAATTTTAGACTGTCGGGAAAGAAATATCATCATCATCATCGGGACTATAACCGGGAACTGGTTTTGGCCTTATTTAACAAATCTCTCGACTGGTCCTGATTTCGAGCCGATGTCATCCAGTTTGGCACTCTCAGGCTCTGGGCGTCCTAGTCTACGCCCACCGGAGTCTACAGAGCTTGACTTTTTTTACAACATTAGCTTCAAGGTAGATTGCGTACAACTCATGGTTGTAAGGTATCCGGAATCGTCCTCCCTTACATACGGGGCCAACAATTGTCCTTAAGACCTTCCTCTCGAAGGCGGCTAAGAGTTCAGAGTGCCTTTTATTGAGCACCCAGGTCTCGGATCCATACATGAGTACTGGTAATACCATGGTCTTGTACAGTACTAGCTTGGATGTTCTGGATGATTTTCGGGATTTAAAGAGCCTGGATAGACCATAGTAGGCTTTGTTGGATTTGATCAGTCGTTCGCGTATTTCTTCTTCCATATTGTTATCGGCTAGTCCAAGGTAGTTAAAGGATTGCACTACTTCAAATTCGTGCTCCACTACCCTGATAGTTTGACCAACGTTAGGTCTTCTCTTCGTAGAAGTTGCCACAATGTACAGTTTTTGTGCCGCCTGCTCGATCTGGGTGAAGGAGTCTTGTACAGCCGATTCAGTCCGGGAAGAAATATGCTGTTGTTTTAAACCTCGTAGCGCTCGTAGCATGCTTTCAAAACCCATTTGCAATGATTTTAAGTTTCTATCCGTTTTGTTTTTTGTGGCATGATATGATATATAAGGGTTTTAAAATGCCGTTTTTTACTTGCGTGTTATAACAAAACCAAAATGGTCATGTAATTACATTTTTTAGTTTAGTAAAGTGAAAACAATCACCAATATCATTACTTGAACAAATTATGCAATCCAACACACATGAATTGAAACTAGTAGTCATGAGATGGAGAGGAAAACCCACCAAAGATATCCTTATTTATTTACAGTCTATATTAAAATATATTCGCGAGGACCACATGATTGCCAACTGTTAATTACCCAATTAGCTAGAAGTGAATGCAAGTGATACTCGTATCATTGGAAAACTCCAAACTGCCATCGAAGAATTGCAAAGAATTTAATTACCAGTAACATTAACGTCTAGTTAATTAGATATTTAATCCGTGGCTAGTCCTCAACCAGTGTAGTATCGTCGGTAACTTGGTTCGGTTGTGAGGGATTTTCCGTTAAAGCAAATGCTGTAACGTGTTTATTAGAGGCATCGCTTTCATAATCACACATAATGTGCGCTTTGCAAGGACACGACCATACCACTTCGTGGACTTGTTGCAGTTACGAATCAGAACAATTTGTCAACAGATATCGAGTTACATTGCTTTAGAATTTACGTAAAGTAATCAACCTTTAAGGGGATCTAATGTCAGGGATTATAATGTGTAGGGTAAGCGATTTCGAAATTACATTTGTGGTGGATCGGAGTCCAATTCGTGATTATAACTGTGCCACAAGGGTTTGGAAGTAACTACATCGCATGGGGTTGATTATCTTTTCAGCTATTCAGGCCCCCAATGAACACGAACAATTCATGGGCTATAATTATTTAATTAATGCGATTAATTTTATTAACATTATTAGTTTATTAACAATAATCGTCTACGTATTTCTGGGTCGCCAACGGAGAGAAGATGAGAGCAACTGGGACTCGTTTATTTTCTTTAGATCGATTATGAACTTCGAGATTATACAAAATAGGAGACGCTTCTCGAACATAATGAATTTTTGAGAAAACACTTTAGCATATACTTTAAAGTCACTTAACATGCGCGGCATGGTGCCGAATACTTTAGTTGGAGTATCTAAATAAGTTTATTAGATCCTCCTTTCACTTTGTTAGTTATTGGCTATACTGAATACCCCCACAATCGTTTTAACAGTAATTTAACACTCAAACTTTTCTTGTCACCATCAAGAAAATTCTGAATTGAAAATTTACAATTATTTTTCCGAGAACAGTAAGAGAGACTCACCAAGCAGTCAGTTCACTAAAATTATATCAAGTTGAGAAATTTGGACTCTTTTACGTGATAATGAAGAACGTGATTCGAAAATTAGAACGCATCGGCCCACACCAGCAAGCATATCGCAAATCGCTACTTAGGGTGGTGGATTGCTGCGTTAATGCTCTGGTATACGGCGTGGAGGATTTCTTCTTTCATTTTCTTTTAGTTCTGTTCTTCGCCACGGTTCCGTGTGAATGTGTATCTGTGGAATCGCTACAATCTATTGAATGTAATGGCGTTGATTTGTATTTATATTAACATTATTATTTATGAATATGTATCGATGGATAAAAAATTCGATTCAATAGAGCATTGTATGGCGACGATGGTGGTGAAGATTACGATTCGAGCCAAGGCTATTATGGTTAAAATAACGACAAAAGTTTGATCCAAGGTCTTCGTCAGAGCAGACCAAGGCCGTATATGTATTTCTCTACACTAAAATTTCATGTCCTTATGGTAATGGCTATGGTATGTGGCTGTAATGATTTATTTTTTCAATTTTTTTGTGGGCGAAGTTCTTCACTATGGTGTGCATATTGGAGTGGCATATCGTGTCTGATAGATTCGCCACAAGTCTACAATATGGGTTTTAACAAAAACCATGTATCCATACACACCAGCTAAACTCATACACTCTGGCACTTTCTACCTTTTCGAAATCATACAGACGTATGGAGACTGATTGAAACGACTCATTGTGAAACAGTAATAAAATAATATTCACTGTGGTAATAAACTGACGGCCTATATTTTCAGAGTGTGCAATTTCTTGCGAACTAATTTTTATACCCTCATAAAATCACACCCGGTAAACCCACTAAATTCTGAAATTACACTACCACCAAATATAACCGACTCCTTCTTATTCCCTTCGACTTAAAAGGGTTTTTATAGAAACCCCTTAAACAAAGAATGAGCTGGTTGAATCAAAACCCGGTTTTAAACATAGAAAACGTAGTGAAGTTGAACTTATATAACAATTGTGGTAGAAACACGAACAGGCCTTTCCACTCGATCAGATTACTCTCTTATTGATCGAAAGCTCAATTTCCATAGCATCTAAATGTTCACTTCTCGGAAGTCCCAAACCAAATCATATATCCACACCCTTGATACCATTTAGTCGTTAGTTATCAATAACAATCGATCACATAAGCCAATTACGCGCAAAATTTGTTTTTATCCTTTTCATTCATATTCTATTCGTATGGACATCCACAGAAGCAGAAAAGACGCAACCTCTACCACAATAATATACTACAGAATTATTAACCTTAGTCTGCTTATTATTAAACACATTAAGCAAACAGATAAGTCAGCTAAAAGAAGATATCTACGCTCCTCAATAAGCGATCATCATATCTGTGAAAACATACATCCGGAGTGGAAAGTATGTTTGTAGAAAAAATTCGAATAAAAACTAACTAAAAACAAATTACGTAATTGTAAGAGTCGTGTCAAGTTAGAATTGGATAAGTACTGGTCAGGTGGTTTCATAAAGCGATACCGAGGTATTTTGTAGTTTTTTTAACTTTAGTGAACATATTCGCTCATAGCGCTGGAAGACCAGGCAGTGCCGCAAGAACTATCAAATGAAGTTTTCGCTCATCCCACCAGAAGACCAAGTAGTGTCCAAGGACTACCAGGCGTCGTGAAAGTAAAACTGATTACTGCCCCAGAAAGCGATTGATATTCCTGTATAAAAACAAATACAATACGCATAAGAACCACAAAATTGTGTGTTTAAGCAAAAAGGTGACTAACATCATCACCACAAACTGTGAATATTAGAAATAATATTTATTTTGTTTATACAATAAAAAATGCAATTTTAAGTTAATACCTACAGCACCAGGCGCGGAAGTTCTACCAAATAATCTCCAGTATGACGCAGTACACACCACGCTGCGCTTACTGCAAGGATAAAGAGGGTAATCTGATCACCAATCCTGAAGGCATTCTGGAGCGATACGAAGTGCCCTTCAACGAATTGCTAAATGGTCAGCTCACAGAAGAACTGGAGGCTCCACCAATGCAAGATCTAGACCAGATGCTGCCGTCACCAAGCATTGAGGAAACATTCAAAGCCATTAGACAGCTCAAATCAAATAAAGCCCCCGGAGCTGATAGCATACTAGCTGAACTGATAAAATAAGGAGACACAGCGTTACATCACCCAATTCACGAGATCGTGGTGCACGTATGGGAGCAAGAGGAGACGCCGGAAGATAGGCGTCGCGGAATAATTTGCTCCATACAGAAGATGGGAGATATCACACTGTGCAGCAACTATAGAGGTATAACATTGCTGAGTACCGCCTATAAGATACTCTCCACTATCCTACAAGATCGGATAACCCCATACGCTAAAGCCATCTTTGGTCAATATCAGTGTGGCTTCATCCCAGGCAAATCAGCGATTGATCAGATATTCACGCTTAGGCAGGCGATGGAAAAATGTCTGGAATTTAAGATTCCATTACATCATCTATTTATAGACTTTAAGGCCGCCTACGATAGCATAGCCAGGGTAGAACTATATAATGGCATGAGAGAGTTCGTCATTCCAAACAAATTGATACGACTTTGTAGGTTGACCAGGACCAACGTAACTAGTCAAGTAAAAATAGCGGGATTGCCGTCCAAACCAATAAACACCTGTGGCGGTTCCTTCAAACGCCACTACTTACCTTCCCATCATAATTCGAGAACTTCCACCAACTACAAAAAAAAACCTATAAGCGAACGCCATTACTTACCTTGCAATTAAGTATGCCCAACCGACCACTGCAATCGCCTGCAGGCGTTCTCCAGTTACACCTGCGAAACCTACCTGAAAGATAAATCCTATTTAAGCACTTACGGCATCATCGCAAGGCGCCATTAAGTTACTAAAACAATTCGGTTTCACCAATAAGAAACCAACATAACACGAACCACCGCAGGGTGCCGTCAATATTCCTTAATGACAAGAAGCATATGAAACATTAATTTCCCTTAAGAGCAAATCCGGTAGCATCACTGGGCAACCGTTATAGTTAAAATATATTTGGACGCGCATATCTTCCGTCCAATGCCGCCGCACACGTGCAGGAGATATTCTCTCTGTACTGTTCTACGGCGAGCATTCGGTCGCTAAACCCATCAGCAGGAAACGTATGAACCATGCCTATCTGCCCCAAGTGAACCAAATCAACATAGTGTCAATGAAAGGCAGCATCATTTACCAAGCGATGGATGCATGATCGGCGTAGATGCGGCGCACAGTCGCCAATCGCATAAACACCCAACGTACTGCCTTGACGATATCGCACAGCTGCAACTTTGCGGTTGAGTTCTCACATTTAGATTACGCCTTTTCCCAACTGTGTGCATGTGGTTGGCCGGGGGACCACCGGTAGTTTCATGTTTCGCGCCTGGCGGCCAAGGAAACAAAATTCTCTTCAGTGTAAAGATACATACGAGAGTTCTACCCCTCGGACCGTCACGGTGGTAGGCGTGAGCAGCCAGGAAAGTGATATGCACAGTGGGTTAATATAAACACTATTCAGGATGGTTGGCACAGTTGAAACCACTCCTGGAGACGTTTTCCTTTGTGGATTCGTTTATCCGCGGTTGACATCATCACAAGCAACCAAAAGGATCAACGTGTGTGTGTCTCGCGCCCTTTGTTGGGACCAATGTGTAGAAGATCTTCTGATATTGGTCGCTGAGCGAGGGATGTAGATTGATTTTGTGTATGCGAAAGGAAGGAGTCGAGATTTAACCGCCACCAAGTACGGGCGCGTAGCAGAGAAGGTATAGTGCAAAGTATCGGGTTCGCGCCATAACGACAACTGTGGACTAAACTAACAGTTGGTTTTTGAACTAAGCTTAACTTTACATTGTATATAACAGAAGTGATGTCGAATTAGTGAACTAAGCTGACCTTATATTTGTTTTCGAATTAGTGGACTAAACTAACAGTTGATTTTTTGAGATGTCGAATTAGTGAGCTAAGCTTACGGTTGATATTTGAACTAATCATACATTTTATTTTTGCATTAAGTTGGATTGTGGTTTACGTACACCTGAATAAAAGATAAGGAAAAGAAAGAGAGTTGTTTTTATTCTACGAGTGATGTTCGGGGTCCAACCACAGGTTTCATTTTATCCACCCGTGATCCAGAAATATTAAGCTAGGAAATTTAGTGAACATGTGCCCTTGCGGCACATAACTAGGAGACTGGGTATACGACTAACGTAATAGAAGACCCACACATCTTTAATGGACTCCGACAAGGGAAGGGTCTGGCCTGCCTCCTCTTCAACCTGGCGTTGTCATTAAGTCCAGCCAGATAGATGCCTACGCAGATGACATCGACATCATCGGTAGATCGGCTGTACAGAATTCCTTCACCCAGATCGAGCAGGTGGCACAAAAACTGGGACTACACATTAATGGGGCGAAAACTAAGTACATGATGGCAACTTCTGCGAAGAGAAGACCTAACGTTGGTCAAACTATAAGGGTAGTGGAGCACGAATTTGAAGTAGTGCAATCCTTTTACTACATTGGGTCAATAGTAGTAGCTGATAACAATATGGAAGCAGAAATACGCGAACGGCTGATCAAATCCAACAAAGCCTACTGTGGTCTATCAAGGCTCTTTAAATCCCGAAATTTATCCAGAACATTCAAGGTACTACTGTTCAAGAACATGGTCTTACCAGTACTCATGTACGGATCCGAGACCTGGGTGCTCAATAAACGGTACTCTGAACTCTTAACTGCCTTCGAGAGGTAGGTCTTAAGGAGAATTGTTGGCCCCATATGTGAGGGAGGACGATTCCGGAGACGCTACAACCATGAGTTGTACGCGATCTACCTTGAAGCTAATGTTGTAAGAAAAATGAAGCTCGGTAGCCTCGGGTGGGCGGGACACCTAGCTCGAATGGGCGAAGAGGTGCCTGCCCGGAAACTCCTTTGTGGCAGGATGTATGGAAGGAGACAGCGCGGCAGACCTCGTCTGCGATGGAGGGATGGCGTAGACCAGGACGCCCAGGGCCAGAAAGTGCCAAACTGGATAATATCGGCGCCAAATCGGGACCGGTGGAGATATTTGTTAAATAAGGCCAAGACCAGATCCCGGTTGTAGTGCCGATGATGATGATGATAGCATAATCCCATATATTGTTTATTGTTTGTATATCGCTTGTACTAAGCGAAATATATGGGGATCCTGCCCTCAACAAATCAACAAATCAACATGGTGGAACCTCACCACTAAGCCAAAACACAGGAGGAGCCTGCCCGGAAACTCCTTTGTGGCAGGGTGTATGGAAGGAGACAGCGCGGCAGACCTTGTCTGCGATGGCGGGATGGCGTAGACCAGGACGCCCAGATTCAGGGAGTGCCAAACTGGATAACATCTGCGCGAAATCGGGACCGGTAGAGAGATTTGTTAAATAAGGCCAAGACCAGTTCCCGGTTGTAGTGCCGATGATGATGATGATAGGATAATCCCATATATTGTTTATTGTTTGTATATCGCTTGTACTAAGCGAAATATATGGGGATCCTGCCCTCAACAAATCAACAAATCAACATGGTGGAACCTCACCACTAAGCCAAAACACAGGAGGAGCCTGCCCAGAAAGTCCTTTGTGGCAGGATGTATGGAAGGTGACAGCACGCCAGACCTTGTCTGCGATGGAGAGATGGCCCAGACCAGAACGCCCAGAGCCTGGAAGTGCTAAACTGGATGACATCGGCTCGAAATCGGGACCGGTGGAGAGATTTGTTAAATAAGGCCAAGACCGGTTCCCGGTTGTAGCACCGATGATGATGATGATAGGATAATCCCATATATATTGTTTATTGTTTGTATAGCGCTTGTACTAAGTGAAATATATGGGGATCCTGCCCTCGACAAATCAACAAATCAACATTGTGGGACCTCACCACTAAGCCAAAACACAATCCATTGGTTTACCTCTTTCCGCATCAGAAGCGACATCTTAATTTCACTAGGTAGTTCTACACCCGAACCTTCCGTGGGCACAGAACATTACAGCTGGCGCATTTCCTCGATTTGACTTCATTCAACTCCACGCTGCCATCAACAACGACGATTTAACTCAGGCACAACAAGAAGATCTCCAGATAAGTCGTTTAGATACGTCTGAAAGCGCAAGGCAATAATAAGTGAATTGTCTCAACGGGAATTGCTCGTTCTTCTGTTCCATTAGACTTCGAAAGATAGTTTTTGGGACTTATAACTCTTCTCATCCAAGTGGACGGGGTACTGCTGCTGTTCGACTTAAGTTTGTCTGGCCACACAGGGTAAGAAACCTTATACAACTTCAGAACTTGATATTGTTGCGTACACCAGCTTTTGTTTTTCTTAGCTTTCACACGAGTATATTAAGGATAGTGGACTTTAAAAAGCATCGCATGCAATCCAAAAACCTCGAGGGATGAGTTTCAAATTTTAAACCTAGATAGAAATGAGTTGTACAAGATAATATTAATCAATAATGTAATGTGGATTAACTGAACGGCAATCGTTAGAAACGTCTCGAATAATCCATCAACCCACCATTACGAGGAAAGGTAAGATTTCTTCATCAGAATTTGCTCAATTGAGTTAAGCAATGTTAGTCTTATCGTTCAATTGTATACCCAATGCGAGTACATTTGCGGAGACACGTTTCATTGATTTTATAAATTAGTTTCCACCGGTAAGGTCGGCGCAATCGATTGTAACACACGCAAAAGAAATTAATCTCAGAAGTGGAATGAAAAAAGATAATATTACTGAATCCCATATGTCTGGACGTAGTTTACTACCATATTTAAAGGACTGCTTTTCAATTCTTCATTTAGTCTGGATCCAATAAGACATTGAATTCCTGTTATCCGAAGACTACGAATGGTTGCCGTGGGCAGATTAAAGTTTTGCAAAATATATTATAAATAAATAATAAATAAATAGACTACGCTGTAGTGTCTTTGAGCTCGCATAGGATTTATTCTCTACTTCTCTTTAAAAACTCTTAAATTCTTTTCTACATTTTCAGGACGAAAATATATGTTATTATTATTGTTAAAAGTTATAAAAAAACATATTATAATGAAAAAATCTAAGCGAGCCGAAAAATATAATGCCTTGGACCATGTGTACAAGCTTCAAATCCTTTCATTGATTACAATTTGAAATATGATGTACACCGTTTTAAAAAACATAGAATAGAGAAAAACGCTTTTAGGTTTCTAGTAGTAGTATTCTAGTAGCTTTCCAAAAAATATCCTTGAAATGAAATGCAGTGTCCAGAAATGCAAACGTTCCGTAATTCCGTTATTAATCAAACTTTTTTTTTTAACATTTGCATTTCTTTTTATACTCGAACGAAAAAGCTCACAAAAAGGGCTAGTATAGGTTCGTGGACCCTTTTCAGGTTAATTAGTGATCAGAGGGTTTTTCCATCACAATCCATGGAAGATGAAAGGTAAGAAAATACGTTGACTGGACCATA
This sequence comes from Microdon myrmicae, assembly GCA_963931805.1. Lineage (NCBI taxonomy): Eukaryota > Metazoa > Arthropoda > Insecta > Diptera > Syrphidae > Microdon > Microdon myrmicae. The sequence continues at coordinate 173,081,809 of OZ007497.1, read as the reverse complement.
CCTGACTAGCAGATTCGAGCAGAGGTCGGACAAACCAAATATAGAGGGATCGGGTGACATAGGGGTTGGAGAATTCTTTAGACCACCGTTTTCCAAACTCGGGTGTTGAGTTGGTCTTAAGGGACTTCTCCGCAACATGTAAGATGAAATTAAGTTCCTCCAAACAGTTTTTATGAGACCAAACCGAGGAGTTGTCGAGATATGTTTGAAGGAGTGCATTACCAAGTGGTGACATGATAGTCTTTTAGAATTTTGTATGGGTTTATGAGAAATCTTGTCGAAAGCCTTCTTAAGATCGATTGTAACCATATCGACCTCCTTGCCACACTTTAGGTCTGATAACGTGAAAGATTTAAATTTGAGGAGGTGAGTGGTTATTAAGTCCTGGTAGTAAGAAATCCATATTGTCTAGGAGAAATAATAGAGTTGGGGTAAAAACTTAACGTTTCGTACAGAAAGCTTTCGAAAGCTTAGGAATACATGACACTTCATCCCATCAAGCTACATGCTGCGTGAAATATTCTAGGGAAACCCCTAGCCATCTCTCGGAGCTTGGCTGATGGACCGGTTCGAGAAAAGGTTGGTTTAGGTGGTAAATCCCAAGGTGAGATGCCGCCCCGTCACGCTGTAGATTGTAATAATGTAAATATCATCATCGGCACTACAACCGGGAGCCGGCCTTGGCCTTATTTAGCAAGTCCTGAGGCTTGTTAAATTTTCCATAATGATTTTTTTTTCCGGGCAAGGTCATTAGTCTTGCGCCACGAATGTAAACGCAGTCCACCAATATTTGCAAACAGAGAAACCCCATATCCTTGCCCTAACTGAAACCCAGGTCGATTCGTCAACTGATTCGAAATATCTTCGTTGCTCAGGATACGACTCACATCCGAGATTCCATTTTAAGCGTGGACACTACGTCTGGACGCAATCCGATCTGACTTGCGAAAGGATGGTCAATAACTTAGAGATTGTGTGGTTGAAGGTCGTTTGTTTCTGTTAAATTTCTTCAATGTCTTTACCGCTCCCTGAATGACGATCGACCGGTGACACTTTTCAAACATCTGTCACGTACCGTCGACTGGATGCAGATGAACCACCCGGCTTCTGAAATTGTCGGGTTGACGATGTTAATGCACATAACTCCGGCTGGTTGGTACATTCTAACAGAACCGACGAGGGTGGGAGCCTGGCGGAGGTGTTCGCTGTTCGCCGCAATCAGACTCAGCTCGTGAAGGAACGTATGCGAGTGCCGAATACTCGGGGTGATTATGCAAACATCCTAGATTTGTATTTGATATGCGCACATAGCAATTATACCGTAGAAGTTGCTGTGCAACTGCGAAACTCAGAACGCTGCTTCGTATTGCTCGCTCAGCCACTTGCATTTCAAACGATTAACCGATCCAAGAAGCTTCACCAGGTATGGCGGTATGGGTCTGTAGTGTCTCTAACAGATACACACACAAAAACACAAGCAAATAGTGAAGAACACCGAACGAAAATCGAATAAGAAAATGCATCAGAGCCGTATACCATAGCGATAACATAACAATTCACATCAGTGGAATATACTTGAGTTTCAAAATCGAATTCTAAAAACACGGCCAGCAGCCTGATGCTTCATTGCTTCGCTTCTCACTCGTTTCATCGTGTGTTCAATTCGCCTTCTTCACTATCCTTGCTTAACGCAATAATTGGTGACTCACCGACGTTATCTGTACACACAGCACACACTTTTCCGTAGTAAACAGAACCTAACACACGATCATGACTTCCGCATAGAGCACCAGGCACACTCGCCTGCTCCGACGTTCTCTCGTTCGCTCCGTGGCGTCGTTCGCAAACGAAGCTGATAACAAAGTTACTGAGGAGGGAGTAGGGTAGCGTCTCTAACATATACACACACAATACACAAGCAAATAGTGAAGAACACCGAACGAAAATTGAATAAGAAAATGCATCAGAGCCGTATACCATAGCGATAACATAACAATTTACATCAGTGGAATATACTTGAGTTTAAAAATCGAATTCTAAAAATCGGGCAGTAGCCTGATGTGTTACGCTTAGGTTCAATTTTTGGTGATTCTAACTGTCATAGCGTCAGTTCAAATCACACGTTCTTCACTATCATTCCAAACGCTGTAGGTCTGCTAACTGGAATGACTTGAGAGAGTTCTTCGCATCCTTTCCATGAAGGGAGGTGTGCTTCGTAGACTTCGATGTTAACGCATGCACGGAGTCGGTCACGGAGATTATTCTTCTCGGGATGGAGATCTACATTCTGCATTCCATCAAACGAAATCCATCTGATAAGCCTTGGTTTGATAAAAAATGCGGGCAGATTACAGCGCCAAAAAATATACCTTTTAAACAATGGCGCTCCAATCCCACCGATGTTAACAGAACGAATTTTTTTAGAATCAAAAACGTGTTCAACCAGACGATACCACGAAGAAAGTTCACAATGACAAAGTGACCAACAAACCCCTTGAGTGTCCAACTGGTTCGCGTTGCTTTTCATCATCATCATCATCATCGGCACTACAACCGGGCTCCGGTCTTGGCCTTATTTAGCAAGTCCTGAGGCTTGTTAAATTCCATAATGATTTGTTTTTTCCGGGCAAGGTCATTAGTCTTGCGCCAGAGGCTCCCCGACGGGGAATCGAACCCCCGTCTCCCGCGTGACAGGCGGGTATACTAACCACTATACTATCGCGTCCCTTCTGCTCAATGGTAAAGGCTATCAGAATGACTTCGCCTTCATACGGACTTTCCCCGCAACCTTACGACTGGACGAAGAGCTTCCTCGAAAGTCGATCGATCCAGGTTGTTATGGACGGCGAGTCTTCGGGTCTGTATACTGTTTATTCCGCGGTGTCTCAAGGTTCTATTTTGCTTCCAACTTTGTTTTTGCTTCACATAGGTGATTCGTTGTTTTGTGATGATAGTACGCTTGATTCCTCTTTTTCAAGTGATCGGCCGATTGGTGCTGATACGTAGCCAGATCGACTGGCTCTGGATAAGGTCCTATAGTGGGGAAAGGCCAATCTCGTCGACTTTAATGCAACAAATAATATATCGACACATTATATAACATTCGCAAAGGAAAGTGGATAATCGGTTCCACAGATGGGCCAGACCCTCGAATCTGGAGAAAGCATGAAATTGTTCGGCGTGACGGTCTGTGGGAATGTATCGTGCCATAAACACGTGGCGAACAAGGCCAGGTTTGCCTGTGAAAAACTGAGTTATCCTTTTGGACCCAAGAAATATTTTACTCCGATGTAGTGCTCCAAGAAGCCCTACCATTTTCCTCCCACATACATTTCTACCCGCCTACTATGTCATGCATCCATATCCCCAAACTATAACAATCCAATATTTAAATATCAAATCCTTCCTAAATACTAAACACCACTATGCACATCTGCATATTCAAACAAACCCATATTAAAACATACCCATTTCATTCCCATACACACAATCCTAAAATCCAGCGAGATGTGTATATTCTAAAAATATATATCACATCACTTTTCTCCAGTACTCGACTCCAGTCGAACTACATTTCGAAATTCTGCTTGCATTTCGATGCATCCGCGATACAAAATCCCGATAAGATTTTGCATAAAAGTGCGATGAATTTCAGATTCGAGGATCAGTCTCTAGGTTGGCGTCCGCTGTTTAAGAACGCCAATCACATAAACTAAATATTGAAATGAATAAAAATAGCTTCAATTTCAAATACTTGCGTTTTATTGGATTCTGCCGAATATCAGGCCCGTATTCAGCAATCGGTTGCCACTTCCCGGAGGCCCCGGAAGCACGGTGGCGGCCGCAACGGGTCCCCTCAGGAGCGGTCTTAAGAGATCCCTCGTCCTTTTCAGTACAAGGAGACGCTCCCTGAAAGAAGGACCACAACACCGACCCAACTTATTATCCTGTATAAATCCCAAATTAAACCAGCGCTCGAATATTCATCATCATCATCGGCTCTACAACCGGGATGCGGTCTTGGCCTTATTTAACAAATCTCTCCACCGGTCCCGATTTCGAGCCGATGTCATCCAGTTTGGCACTCCCAGGCTTTGGGCGTCCTGGTTTACGCCATCCCTCCATCGCAGACAAGGTCTGCCGCGCCTTCTCCTTCCATACATCCTGCCACAAAGGGCTTTCCGGGCATCCTCTTCGCTCATTCGAGCTAGGTGTCCCGCCCACCGGAGTCTACCGGGCTTGATTTTTCTCACAATATTAGCTTGAAGGTAGATTGCGTACAACACATGATTGTAGCGTCTCCGGAATCGTCCTCCCTCACATACGGGGCCAACAATTCTCATTAAAACCTTTCTCTCGAACGCGGCCAAGAGCTCAGAGTGCCTTTTATTAAGCACCCAGGTCTCGGATCCATACATGAGTACTGGTAAGACCATGGTCTTGTACAGTAGTAGCTTGGATGTTCTGTATAAATTTCGGGATTTAAAGAGCCTTGATAGACCATAGTAGGCTTTGTTGGATTTAATCAGCCGTTCGCGTATTTCTTCTTCCATATTGTTACCGGCTGATAGTATTGACCCAATGTAGTTAAAGGATTGCACTACTTCAAATTCGTGCTCCACTACCTTGAGAGTTTGACCAACGTTAGGTCTTCTCTTCGCAGTAGTTGCCACCATGTACTTAGTTTTTCCCTCATTAATGTGCAGTCCCAGTTTTTGTACCGCCTGCTCGATCTGGGTGAAGGATTCCTGTATCGCCGATTCGGTTCTACCGATGATGTCGATGTCATCTGCGTAGGCAAGTATCTGGCTGGACTGGGTGACAATAGTCCGTCTTGTTGTAACGCCAGAGTCAAGCATTGCGTTCTCCAACGCCAGGTTGAAGAGGAGGCAGACCAGACCGTCCCCTTGTCGGAGTTCATTAGAGATGTTTATTGGTTTGGACAGCAATCCCGCTACTTTTACTTGACTAGTTACGTTGGTCATGGTCAACCTACAAAGTCGTATCAATTTGTTTGGAATGCCGAATTCTCTCATTGCATTATATAGTTCTACCCTGGCTATGCTGTTGTAGGCGGCCTTTGAAGTCTATAAACAGATGGTATAATGGAATCTTAAATTCCTGACATTTGTCCATCGCCTGCCTAAGGGTGAATATCTGATCAATTGCTGATTTGCCTGGGATAAAGCCACACCTGGTAAAACTTCCGTGCCTGGTGTGGACCTCGCTCTCTACTTTTCTCTATTTCACAGACAAGGTTTTTTTCCCAGGCACTTTTCCTTTGTCTGTGAAATTCTTTTTCAGATCTTCTGAGCTCTTTGTATTTCTCCTAGCGTACCCGCGTCCTATGAGACTGCTGCATTGCCCGGTATGAAGCATTCTTACGTTCAGTCGCTAGTTTGCACTCATCATCAAACCAGTCGTTCCGATCTCTACGACTACTGCCTAAGATGGAGTTGGCAGTACTAACGACAGTATTCTTAAGGCGTGCCCATTTCCCTTCTACGCCCGTGATTCTGGCCCCAGGACTTACTCTCCCTCCGCCGAGCTCTTCGAGGGCGAGTCTTAACGCATGACCAAAGGTGTTGCTGGTATTCTCATTGCGTAAGGCAGCCGTGTTTATTCGAACCTGATCCGCGGATGCAATACGTCTCCGTAAGGCAATCCGCGCTCGGAAAACTGTACCAACAATATAGTGATCCGAGTCGACGTTGGCACCTCGGTACGTTCGTACCGTCATCAGGCTCGAAGAGTGGCGGCGATCTATCAGCACGTGGTCAATTTGGGAGTGGCTCCATCAGATGATACCCAGGTGGCTTTGTGGATATCTTTACGCGGAAACCTGGTACTCACAACGACCAAGTTTTTCGATGCTGCCAATTCGATGACTCGTAGTCCATTGTCATTGGTGTTCTCATGCAAACTATTGGAACCTGTGTAGTGCCTGAAAACCGGCTCCCGACCTATTTTTGCATTCAAATCCTCAAAAACGATTTTCACATCGTATCTTGGGCAGGCATTGAGGGCCCGTTCGACGTTCTCACAGTATTCTTCTTTTTGGTCGTCAGGGGACTCCTCTGTAGGTCCGTGAACGTTTATGAGGCTTATGTTCTTAAACTTGCCTCGCACGCGAAGAGTGCATAGCCTTTCATTTATTGCATTAAAGCCGATAATGGCAGGCTCCAATTTTTGGCTGACTAGAAAACCTACCTCGAGCACATGGTGTTTTGCATGACAGCTGTAATAAATGTCATACTCTTTTCTTTGAAAAACACCACTCCCTGTCCATCTTATTTCTTGTAAGGCTGTTATGTCAGCTTTATATTCGGGCAGGGCATCGGCCAGCTGCTGTGCAGCTCGAGCTCTGTATAGTGTGCGTACGTTCCATGAAAAAATTCTTAAATCGTTTAGCCATTTTCGTTTCCGTGGTCGTCGTCGTGTATCCGGTCCATATCCGAGGCTTGTTAAATTTGCCATAATAATTCATTTATACAGGCCTGGTTATTAGCCTTGCGCCAACCTTTCTCAGGATGTCGCTGCTGGCATTGGTTCACTACTTGGCGGGTGTTAGAGTAGCTGTCCACGGGTGTCACGTGGAGACTGCATGTCAACTTGGATTGAACAGGGACAAAGATCGTCCTGGCCTTCGCCGGGTTGAAGGCAATCAGAGACCTTGCCCTGTATGTTCGCACCCATCCCCCCGCGCTCGAATATTGCTCTCAAGTATATCCTCAACTTTGTCGAGAACATGCAGAGACGTCCAATCTGCCTAATCGGGGGCACGGCGCTGACGTCAGGACTACATTCGCTATCACCTCTGTGTATTTTACAGATATTATCACGGGTGCTGTTCTTCGGAGATCCGTGGTATTGTTCCGGTTTATATGCGCTCCACGAGACAATCCGAGGGAACGCCCAATTTGTGATTCATCTCCCGACGGCCCGAACATCCCAGCACTAGAACTCGTTTCGTTACATAGCGGGAAAGCTGTGGAAGCGCGAGTATTTCCAGAACGCTACAACCTGGTACTGTTCAAAAAGAACTCCAATAGTTATTTGGTGGCATCTCGGTGTGCTATAGGTTCGCCTCTCCTGAGAGAAGTATAATAATAAAAATGTTGTTCCTAAGTCGTATGCCGTCTCAGAGTATTTCCTTTTTACCAAAAAGAACTGCAATCGTTATTTGGTGGCATTGTTGTACCGCTCGCTTCTGTGCTTCTCGATCAAACGAGGAAAAGAAGCGAACGATGGATCCTGAATGGATGCTTGTTGTGTGTTGAGTCTTGGTCCCACTATGGATATGCGGATACACAGCCGCGTCTTTAATTCGTCCAGGTAGCCGCTATGGGATGGGCCGTCCAAGTACAGGAGGATAAAACCACTCAGTTTAGGAACCTTTGGCTGCAATTATCGATGTACGCGCACTGAAAGCGTTAATCGAACTCAGGCGCACTATTTTCCATCTTATAATGTCATTCAATACAGCTTACCACAACTTTGCTTGAAAATAATAAGAACCGAACGTTTAAAAAGTTAAACTATCTATTCGACGATCACATAACCAACGCAGTCACCAAGGAACTCCGTTCACAGCCGTAGCCGTAGTAAAACACAGACTAATTATATTAGTGTACTCTTTATTGTGTGTTTTTTACACTACTCGCGCTACATACTGACTACTTTCTGATCTTTCTTCTTCCTAGAAGTATGGACACATCGCCCCTTATCGCAGATCATATTTGAGGTTTTTTTTTATACATTAGCGTGTCTGGCAAATGCAAACAAGAGTTTATATTGCACTTCAAATTGGGTCAGAGTCCATGGGAAATGGGTGAGAATATGGGTGTGAATTTGGGTCTATTTGTGCATGTCATAAAACATCTGGTTACAATGCGTATGCATTTTGATGTTTAGATTACCACAGTTGTGCGAAGAAATAAAAAAAAAACGTCATCATTTAAAAATAAAGTTTTAATGAGTATCTTTGGTGATGAAGAGGCAAGACAATAGAGGAAACTGCTAATCGAGAATTCGATGAGCTTTACTCCAAACCTACAATAGTGAGAATAATCAAGTAGATTAAGATGGGCCGGGCATGTAGTGAGAATGGGCAACGACAGAACCGTACGTAGAATTCTTGACGGGAGACCAATGGGAAACAGACCGGTGAGAAGACCGCCATGGAAATAGTAGGACAATGTAAAGCGCGACCTTGAAGAGATTGTATCAGAGGACGAAGGAGAGTGCACAGAATAGGGAACGATGATGGAGCCGTATCAGTGTGGTAATGTACTACCAAATTCCTACAGGCCAACAAAAAGTAAGTAAATAAAAATATGTTTCTAAAAAGTCTTTGAATGGCCCAAATGGGATAGACAGTATATTTGCGACTATCTTCTAATAACGGAACTGAAAGGCTTAGGGCTGAGTCGCTAATGAGATTCACTGGTCGTCATTGCTTCCTATTGGTGGATCCACACACCTGGCATGGAATATGGGAACTGAAATCAATGTATTTGCGAATCTGTTCAATGTAAATTGTTGCCCAGTTGTATAGGATGAAGTGTTTCTTACCTCTTTTAAGGAAACCCTTACATTTGACCGTACTCTTCACAGCTTCAAATGTGTGATCCTTCTAAATAAGAGTCAAACTAAATTTAGTGCCAAGCATTGATAGTTCTTTGGCTTTGACGGTGCATGTGTCGTTCATCGACAGTGTATTTACATTGTGGTAACCCAGGTTTTCAATGCATTAAATTCTATTCAGTTCAATAAAATCCATTGATATATCTTGTCGAAGTTAGAATTCAATGAGCTGAACAGATTGTGTGGATAGATATTGAGATTTGGAGAGGTTGGTTGAAAATATTGGAATGAATATGAACAACTCAGTATGCTGCCATCGGAAAATAAGTGAATTGGATCGTTAATTTAAATAATTTAAATGTCTGGGAACAATACTGTCGGCCAGTAACGAAATGTCGAACGAAATTAACAAAAGACTGTATTCTGGTAACGCTAGTTGTCACGTAGTCAGTAAACTGCCGAAACCTAAACTGCTATCACGTAACATAAAGTTCCGTGTCTATAGAAACTTAATCATGCCGATTGCTCTAAAGGATGCGAGACATGGGCTCTCACAAAACGGGAAGAAAACCAATTCCGCGTATTCGAGAATAAAGTTTTAAGCGGTATATATGACGAGGAGGCAGGACAATGGAGGAAACTCCACAACCACGAATTGGAAGAACTATGCCGCAAACCTACAATAGTGAGAGTAATCAGTTCGTGAAGATTAAGATGGGCTAGACATGTTGCGCCAATGGGCAACGATAGGACCGTATGTAGAATTCTTGACGGTAGACCAATGGTAAAGAGACCGTCCGGACGGCCGCGCTGGAGATGGGAGGATAATGTTAGGTTTGACCTTGAGTAGATCGGATCGGATGGTCAAGCGTGGAAGGAGAGTGCACAGGACACAAAACGATGGCGGAGTCGAGTCGGTGAGGTCATGAACTTCCGGGTTCCTACAGGCCAATAAATAGTAGTATATTTTCGTTAGTAATGGAGAAAAGGTCGTTTAGAAAAATGAGGAAGAGACTGCGTGAGAGTATAGAGCCCTACTAGTGTTCGTTAATTCGAACGGAAGCAGATTTGACATCAGCTAGAACCGCTTGGACTGAACGGCCAGTATGATAGTGTTTTCACCATTGAATCAATGTATCGTTAGGGGTGAATGCCCAACTCTCTCGAACGAATATGAAATATCTAATGTGCATCCTTACCTTCACCGAAGTAGTGGATGGAGTGGGTCCATTTGTCGGTCATTTGCACCATTACATCTTCTCTAGACCTGTCGATACAACAGTAGTATTAGCGTTCGTGAAAGAGAACATTCCGGATATTTTAAAAACTGACGGCTTATAAAAGAATAGGAGCTTGTAAGATGGGTTGATAAGAAGAAGGGGGTGGATGGTCGCCCCTTTTGGAGGTCGCTTGGATATTCGCTAACTTCCATCTGCTCGAGAGTTCACCTGTTGAATATGACAAATAGAATAGCTTTAGCAGCAGTTTAGTGAGTGAAGAACAACACGTCTTCAAAAGAATTGAAGCAATGACATCCTGGCCAGTGGTTTTGTTAACGTTCAGTTCGTTGTGTGCTTAAGTTGGGGCGAAGCTGATGTGGCATCGGGTTGCTTCGACTCGGCTGCGAAATATGCAGCAAGTGCTTTCATTTTCTCTATTGTGTTGTTGATTTTAACGCAAACAATAAGAAGGAATTATCTTTCACTAAACTTTCTTTAACTACATTTCCAACCCACAACCACTGAGCGGATTTTTAGTCCAACTTTGTGGCTCCTCGATAGTATAGTGGTTAGTATACCCGCCTGCCACGCGGGAGACCGGGGTTCGATTCCCCGTCGGGGAACCTCTGGCGCAAGACTAATGACCTTGCCCGGAAAAAACAAATCATTATGCAAAATTTAACAAGCCTCAGAACTTGCTAAATAAGGCCAAGGCCGGCTCCCGGTTGTAGTGCCGATGATGATGATGATGAAGTTGTTGTTGATTGGTCTGTGATCAACTGTAACCGAAGGACTGAATGAGGAGGCAGAGTTTTTGATGGTCTTTACAAAAGCCCAAACGTTTTTTCTACCCGTGCTAGAAAGCAGTGTTTTTTGACTAATTTGTACGTGCTGCAAGGCTATTGAGCATCGAAGGTATGCATTGCAGTAATTTCTTCTCCTATTTCTGCGCTCTGTTATTTGATTTATCAACTAGACTCTTTGCGTTAGTAGACTCCCTGCACTCAGAATTGAACCACGTATTCGACTTAGGTTTGATACTCTTTAGGCTGAAAGATTTTGAGATATTTATTTTACCCTGCGTCTGCAAATCAAGTAGATTCATACCTGTTAAAGTGTTAGCTATATATTGTTATTGGGAAAAAATAACGGCTAAGTTAACTTCACAAAAAATTCATTTAAATGGTATAGAACCATTTTTGGAGTTTTTTTGGTTAACCCTAACATTCATCAGCATCATCGGCATTACAACCGGGATCCGGTCTTGGCCTTATTTAGCAAGTCTCTCCACCGGTATCCGGTCCTTATCCGAGAGCTGTTAAATTTTCCATAATAATTTGTTTTTCCGGGCAAGGTTATGAGCCTTGCGCCAACCTTTCTCAGGATGTAACCCGAACATTGGTTATGGGAAATTTTGCTGACACAACATAATCGTCTACAGTGCCCAAGGTGTGAAGAAATTCCGTTTGTCTATTTATTAAGGTGGGAGGTGAGAACAGGTCCAGTGTGTTGATGCAATGACCATCAATGTCTGGTACCCGTGTTGGCCCATTAACGAGTTGAGTTAAATTTTTTAAATTGCCAAAAAGCAGGATGTTATGAACTTCAGGTGTTGTGTGTTCAGAGTGGCAAAGCTGTTGTCAATTATGTATATTGAAATCCCCCAAGGTAAGGACTACAGTGTGCGGTTATGGGGTTCTCCCGATAGATGCGGATTGAGCATCGAATGCATAAAAAAATACATTTCTATCCAACTTCGGGTTTCTCAAAAGAAACGATAATAAATAATAAGTGACGATGGTGTGTACAAGAAATAATAATGAATGATAGGCTTATGAGGAGAAGGTTCAGCCACGATAAGATAAATTCTCTGTAAGAAACAATATTTTCTTTTTGTTTTTTTTTTGCTATCTTGAACTATTGTTAACGTATTGCTACTATTCGTGCCATTGCTTGTCGAACGGCACATTAAAATAGTTGACAGCTGTCAATAAAAACCAACTACAAAAAATACAACCACGATGACTTTCAGTGCAACCATTTCTACTTACCGAGAATATTTTCTCATCGATAAAATTGAAAAGAAGCGAAATTCATTTTTCATTTTAATATAATCAGATATCTCAACCGTTTTGAATCTATAATAACCAGCTGAGAATGTTTTCCTTTGGAAATACATAAATAAACCGTAAGATATTTTTAGGGCAATCAAAATGTATTAAAGCTCTCAGAGAGTCCCTTATCGTCCAGTGCCATAAGCCTACCTATTGTCCCCACTTAAATTATTTGAAATATTTCCGTTAAAGTTTTAAATAAATATATAGGTGGACATATTTGAAATTAGCATAGATTCCTTTTGCATTAGGGTATATGGAGATGAAAGGAGCCGACCAATAACCATTAAGTGCGTCCCAAAATGAAAACGGAATATTAAATGAGTTATATTTTATACAAATTGAGGGCAACCCTAAGCGGATTACTCAATTAATGAACAAATTAATAATTATTATATAGTGTGTCCGTCTGTGGAGAGGTTTCTGAATAAAATTGTTTATTTTATATTTAAAATTTGAGAGCATTGTAAAAGTATTTCGAATACTTCGGCAAGGACTTACGAGGACAAGGTAGAATACGATCAACCTTATAACATATCTTATCGAATTTAAGGTAGAACATGACAAAATCTCCGACATAAGTGCTCTTCGAGACAATTCGAATGCTTAGTCAATAAATACTCGGGATGTAAATTACCACGACGTTGCGGATAGTGGCAACTAAATCAAAGTGATGACAACAAGTCTGCCATCTCTACTGTACTTCCGTTTTATATTTTACTGATATTAAGTTTCATACAAGGCAAAGTCTCTGCTTCCAACCCGGCGAAGGCCAGGACTATCCTAGTCCCCGTTCAATCCAAGCTGACATGCAGTCTCCACGTGACACCCCTGGATAGCTACTTTGGCACCCGCCAAGTAGTGAACCAATGCATGCAGCGACATCCTGAGAAAAGTTGGCGCAAGACGAATAACCTTGCTAGGAAAAACAAATTATTATGGACAATTTAACAAATCTCGGATATGGACCGGATACCGGTGGTAAGACTTGCTAAATAAGGCCAGGACAGGATCCCGGTTGAAGTTCCGATTATGATGATAAATAGAAGAGGACCCAGGTGGCTACGTTGAGCGACCCCAGAGACGGCAAGAAAGGGGTTGGATGTTATAGACCTGAACCGAACGGAATAAAGTCTATCCTTTAGATAGAAAGAAATCCATTTCAGCAATCCGGATTAGAATGTGATTGAGATTTTGTATCATGCTTTACTGAGGTGGGTTGAGACCATATCGACCTCGTAACCGTCCTCTACTGCTGAAAGTGTAAAGGAAGTGAACTCAACGAGGTTGGTTGTAATTGATCGGTCATTGAGAAAACCATGTTGCCTTGGTGAAATAAAAGATTTGCAACGAAAACTAAGAGATTCATATAGAATGGTTTCGAGAATCTTGGGTAAGGGGGCCAGTTTGGCAATGGGGTGGTAGTTCGCGACATCGTTTTTGGGGCCCATCTTGTGGATCGGGGTGATTAAGGAGGTTTTCCAAATGTGGGGAGAGAGTGGAAGATTAAAGATCAGTGAGAGGGGAGCAGAGAGAATGGATGAGCATTTCTTGAAGAAGATTGCAGTGATTCCATTAGGGCCCAGTGTAAACTCGCCTTTGAGTTTCAGTAGCTTGGATTCAATTAAGGTCGGATAAAAGGGGTTGTGAATAAGGGGCCCGAGGGAAAAGTTAGGTAGATAGTTAAAGTATGACGGCTCAGGAGCAAAGGAGTCATTAGTGACTGACTGATTGAAATGACTGGCGAAGAGGTTAGCAATAATAACAGGATCATATGAGTTATGAGAGTTTAAGGTAAGCGATATGGGAAACCATCGGATCTACGTTTATGATTGACGAACTGGAAGACGGTTTTCGGGTAATTTTTGAGATGGGTCTGAGTTTTGGTAAGATAGTTGCGATAAAGTTGTTGAAAAGTTCCGTGAATTGGGGGTAACAGCCAAGAAAATTTGACTAGTCGGGTATAGTTCGATTCCGAGAGAAGATGATCCATAACTTATTCCTTTTATTATGCAGGGAGCGAAGCTTTTGTTTATACCATGGAGGGGTAGAGGCTGGTGTTCTCTGTCTAGAGTGGGCAACGAACAAGGAAATAGAATAAAGGATTTCGGTATATAAGTGGGTGATGGCATCTTCAACGGATAGGTGATCGTAGTTGAACGAAAGGCGGCCTAGGTAATCGTTGATGAGGCGAAAATTAGCTTTATAGAAATCGTAGGTGTAGTGATTGTGACGAGAGACGGGTGGTAGGAGTGGACTCGGAAGACGGACGAGATTGGGGGGGTGGTTATGATCAATAGATGTGAGGACGAAGGGGCTGGGAGAGAGAGATGTATTGATAGGGTCTGTTGTAAAGATGGTGTCAAGCTGCCAACTCAACAGGTTTCGAACGTTGCTGATCTGACAGAGACAACAATCATCTAGTCGATCAATGGGGAGACATTCCTTGGCCGAGGTGGGGTGGGGGGTGAAGTGTGAATGATCGTCAGTTATAACCCAATTGAGATGTGGCAGATTCAAATCCCCGAAGATGATGATGTCGTCCTCGCAATTACTCAAGTCTATTATGTGATCAATAGCATTAAGAGATAGCTCGTAAATAGGCTGGGATGGCAAGGTATAGAAGCACATAACAAAGATTCATTTCCGAGGAAGAGTGATTTTGACAGTCACAAAGTTCAGCTTGAAGGAGGTAGGGAAAGCTACAAGTGACGACTCGGGACTGTTGTAGACAGCGATGAGCAAGCTTCGATGAGTGGCGATGAGTGGCTAGAATTAAATAGTAGGGTAGATAGTTGGGTAGAGCTGGGAGAGTAAAAGGATTTGGAAAATGGCTAGTGTGATGGGTTAATAGAATGGGTTTTGGGGAAATTGGGATATTTGTTTGATCTTATTGTGATGAGCAGAGAGAGTGTGGCTTCGGAATTTTGAGGCGTTGGAAAGCGTGGGGTTAAGGTTAAAAAAGGCTCTATTAGGGGAAAGTTTGAAGGAAAACTTATTTTTACGAGAGAGGTTGTGGTTATCGGTTTTCCGTTTATTGGCGGAATACGAGTTGTCTTAATTAAGTCAGGAGGGGGTAGTGCGGGCTTGTGGCGGGCTGTACGAAAAGTGCTGTCAAGAATGGGGGTATGCACTGGCCGGTTGATTAATTTGGCGGTGGGAGAGGGGTATGGCGTGATAGCGGGATTGGAGGATCGGCTGGGTCGTGGTAAACATATATTGGTTGGTGAGAAGTGTTGGGTGGAGATCTTGTTAAATTACCGCGAGGGTGGTGAGGACGTTTACGAGTGGAACTCTTTTTATGAATAAGAGAAGTGTTAATATCAGTATCCATTTTAAAAACAGAAAATTTACCCAGGTTAAAAGCGTCATCTGTCAGGTGATGAAATAGCCATTCATAGGGAGAGGGGATGTAAAAACAAAATGAGTGGGAGGCCTGGTTTGGGCCTTTGTAGGGAGAGATCAATATTTTTTGATAAGGCATTTACGCTTCCTGTTATGTCTTTGGAATGATCTGAAGGCCTGATTTGCATTCCAAGTTCTGCCCTAAGGTCGCGAATCGTATTGTTGATGCATTGTTCTACGTCAATTTTAAATGATTTTGTGCTATAGGCGATTAGGCTTTGAACCCTATTGTGATGGATTATTAACGAACTGCCATAGCGTTCTGGGGAACTCTAGTAGACCTTCTCTCTTTTATATAGTTTTCGATCTTCGGAAGTTTGGCTGAGAAACTCGCTTAAACGTTTGATCGCAAGCAACACATGCGACGAGGAGATGCTATCACATTCGTCGCAGAAGAAAGTGAAGTTACGCGAATATTCATTTATGTAGGAGGATGCTCGTTTCCCGAGGCCCGTGAAAGAAGGGTGGAAGAATTTGCGGCATAAAAATCCGGGTGAGATTAATTTTGCGCCTGTTTCTGAAGCGGTGCAGTCCGGTTTAGTACAGTTTTCCATTTTGATTGGGGATAAAACAATGCAGAAACGAGAGGAACCGTTTGGATAGGGAATGGAAAATCCAGTAAGATAGGGGAAGAAAACTGAAAAAGGGAGAAGTAGCAGGAGACAGCCTAATAAAAACGTATGATGGTAAACAATAAACCGTCATCCAGAATATGTTGTATAACAATATGTTAATTTGCTTACTTTGCCGTCAAGTAATATATTTCAATTGGGTAAACTTGGAAGTTCAACCACTGAAGAATTTTCAAAAGCTGCAACTAATTAGTTTAAAAAATTCTATGAACCTTAAAGGATAACGGACAAAAGGTTTTATAGCTGCACGAAATCGTTTTCATCAAAATTTGACCTTTTACTTATGTTTACTGGTGGAAACGATGCAAATCCGCCGAGTCGCGAATGATCTGGCTCGGAGGACCAAAGAATTTAGGCGAATTGATGACAAACAAACAAAAGAACAGTTGATATCGATGGCACGAAACGTCGACCAGAAGACCACTTCCTCATAGACAAAAGACACCACTCGAATATCCTTGACGTAAGATCATATAGAGGAGCAGATTGCGACTCCGATCATCTTCTAGTGATAGGCCAAATCAGGAGTCGCCTCGCAGCAATCCCACATGGGCAGTCGCAGGAAACGAGAAAAAAGTTTGACATTGATAAACTAAAAGACCTGCGCAAAACGTCTGAATACCAAGACGAACTAACGAATAGATCTAGCATCCTAGAGAATGGGAGCAGTGAAGAAGAGGAAACCAATAATGTTTTTTTTTTTTTTTTTTTTTTTTTTTTTTTTATTAAACTTCTCTCGGGAGAGGCGAACCTATAGCGCCGAGTGGGCGCCCCGAGATGCCATCAAATAACTGTTGCAGTTTTTTTTGAACAGTTGCAGGTTGTAACGCTCCGGGAACACTCGCGTGGGAAGGGAGTTCCACAGCTTCCCCGCTCTGTAGCTGAACGAGTTCTGATGTAGGGAAGTTCGCGCCGTCGGGAGATGAACCACAAACGGCTGCGATCCGTCGGATTGTCTTGTGGAGCGCATATAAGCCGAATTGCGCGGAACAATACCACGAATCTCCGAAGAACAGCACCCGTGATAATATCTGTAAAACAGACAGAGGTCGGCTACGCGCCTTCGATGTGATAGCGACTGTAGTCCCAACGTCAGCGCCGAGTCTCCGATCAGGCGGATCGCTCATCTCTGTATGCTCTCAAGTAGGTCGAGGGTATGTTTAGGAGCCGAGCTCCAAACATGAGAGCAATATTCGAGCGCGGGTCTAATTTGGGATTTATATAGGAGAAGAAGTTGGGCCGGAGTAAAATATTTCTTGGCTCTAAAAAGATAACTCAGTTTTCCTGAGGCTGACCTGGCGATGTTCGACACGTGTTTATGCCATGATACATTCCCACAGACCGTGACGCCGAGCAATCTCAAACTTGGCCCAGTCTTGAGGGCCCGGCCATTCATCATCAGCTGCGGAATCGATGATCCAGTTTTCTTTGTGAATGTTGTATACTGAGTCTTCGTTGCATTGAAGTCGACAAGATTGGCCTTTCCCCACTGCAGGACTTTATCCAGATCCCGATTCAGAGAATCAATCTGTCTACATCTCAGCTGGTGTGACGCAGATGCACCAATCGGCCGATCACTCGAAAAGGAGGAAACAAGCGTACTATCATCCGCAAAACTGAACACTTTGTTATCCGTTGTCTCCAACAAATCATTTATGTGAAGCAAGAACAAGGTTGGAGCCAAAATAGAACCCTGGGGCACCCCCGAATTAACAGGATACAGATCCGAACACTCGCCGTGCACAACAACCCGGATCGATCGTTTCTCGAGGAAGCTCCTCGTCCAGTCGAAAAGCTGTTGGGAAAGTCCATGTGGACACTAAATGAGCATCGATCAGAGACACAATCAAACAAACAGCACAAAAGGTATTAGGATTTAAAAAAACAATTAAGTCCAAACCTTAGTTTGACGATGAGTACAGGGAGAAGATCTAAGAATGTAAATGCCTCAGAGTGATCCATTTAACATAGAAAGATATGATGAAGTCAATGCAGAAAGATACGTGACGATTCGAAAAGAGACAACGAGACTTTTCAAACGCAAAAAACGCGAATGGGAGAATAGTCGGATCGGAATAATAGTAGAAAGTTCCAGTACGCATACGCCTCAGAGTGGTCTACTTAGAAAGATATGAAACAACGAGACTTCCCAAAGACAAAAAACGCGAATGGGAGAAGACTCGGGTCGAAAAAAAAATGAAAATAAAAAATGCCGGAGCAAATAACATCAGACGTATGTATGCCAGCATAAATTCAATTAGAAATGGCTACCGAGCGAGAGCCAACATAATTCGAGACGCAAACGGCTGTCTGCTGATAGAAACAAACAATATCGTGACAAGATGGAAGCAGTACTTTGAAAACCTGCTCAATGTGCGCACCCATCAACCACAAATAAACGCACTAGGCATACATACAGCCGAGCTTCAGATCCCAGAGCCGTCTTTCAATGAAGTTGTAGACGCAATAAATCGATTGAAAAACAACAATACTCCTGGAGTCGACTGCATCCCGGCAGTCCTTGTGAGGCATGGAGGAGAGGCAACCGCGCGAAAGATCCGCCAACTCATCAAAACAATATGGGATAAGGAAGTCATCCCGGAAGAATGGAAAACCTCAATAGTCGTCCCCATTTTCAAAAAAGGCGACAGATCTGACTGCGAAAAATACAGAGCAACATCATTGCTCCCAACCACATACAAAATATTAACAAATGTCATACTGGCGAGAATCACACCGTACGCAGAAGAAATACTGGGAGACTACCAATGCGTATTCCGTAGAACCCGGTCAACAAGCGACCAAATGATCACAATAAGGCAACTGCTGGAAAAGAGTGGGAATACGGAGAGACGGTTCACCAACTGTTCGTTGACTTCAAAAAAGCCTACGACTCAGTCGCAAGGCAAAGACTCTACCATATTGTAGTGGAGCTGGGAGTCCCGAAAAAATATGCCGCCCTCATTCAAATCTGCATGAACGAAAACAAAGGCGAGTTAGAATAGCAAACCACACTCGAAGAAAGTGCCAATAAATGCTGGCCACGCATATCGTTTGATAATGTATTTACCCTTTTTTCAACGTTGAGTGAAATGATTAAAAGCAAAGACTGCGGCGGAAAAGAGACACTTTACGGATTGAGTATTCGCGGGGTTGAATTCAAATTACTCGTTGATTGCGATAAATATAATTCACGCTACATCAACTTTTTTCCGGTCATGAAAAATACGTCAATTACTTCTTTTGAAATATTAAATGTTGTTTGTTCTTTCCCCATTTCAAATTTGTGGGGTTTCATATCGTGTACGTAAAAACATGTTTCTAGTCATCCACTAAGCTTTCAAATCTGTTTAATCATTGCATGCTGAAAGGGCAGCTGATGCGGAAAGCTACTGGGAAAGTCTGCATGGACAAAGTTTGCTCAGCAATACCCAGTACCAAATGTGGTCAAAAGCCTTGCGACCGCCATTGACTCAACCTGCCCTTCAACCGCTGATATCCATATATCTGTTATAATGGTCAAAAGGTATCCCGTGGACCAACGGGATCCGTATTAACGATCATTCCATGATCATTTTGTACTCGAATACTTAGTCAACTCGACATTAATGACCTGATACTATCGATGGGTAATTTTGTGAGAGACACTTTCTTCCCCTCTTTGGGATTGACTGAACTCGAACAACCTTCCAGCAGGTAGGATATGTCCTCCCTGCATACGATAAATAGTAGAGTCTGCCAAGAACCGGCAATAGCTCTAGAGCACAGTTCTTACGGACTATTGTTGGTAGCCCGCATGGACCAGTTGCCATCTTACAGTTCAGTCCACGTAGAACCCGTTAAATAGACCATACCAGCGCGATCACAGGTTGTTTCAAAAGACCGGCATCGAGGATTGAATTCGTGGAAAATAAATTCGCGAACACATTAGCTTTATCCTTTGAATTCGAGACTAGTGTCCCACTATCCGTCACTAACGGAGGAGGGGGCAAAGTTACTGCTGACAGCCTTTGTCATTGACCAGAAGGATCCCGAACCAGTTAGGCACTCAAGAAGTTTATTGGTCACTCTGTCATTGTAAGCCGTCTTCCCGATATCAATCGCACACGTTTCTGATTCTAACAAAATTCGTTCTGTTAACATCGACGGGATTGGAACACCATTATCTGAAAGCTCTATTTTTTGTCGTTGTAATCTCTTCGCATTTTTTATCAAACCAAGGCTTGTCAGATCAAATTCGATTGGTTGTGGAATGTAGATCTCCACTCCGAGAAGACACTCTGTGACCGACTCTGTGCATGCGTTAACACCGGAGTCTCCAAGGCACACTTCCGACCACGGAAAGGATGCGAAAAAATCTCGCAAATTGTCTTAGTTGGTAGACCCATTCCTCCTTACATGGCGTAGCTGCTTAGGTCGGTTAATGTTTCGAAAATGAGCCCGATTATGCGATGACGTATTAAAGTTCATTTATTTATCAGAATATTTGCATGAAGCCCCCCCTGACAAAGTCCGCCCGAAGATCTGAATGGGAAACTAGTTTACCTACGGATTTCTTTATCCCAGAATGTACTATCATAACTTATCTCCGTGTCAGTCCGGTCCATTAGCCATACATCCGAAACATCATCGGAAATTTCTCCCGACGATATCACGGAATGTACAGCGTGACGGGGTGGGATCTCACTTTGGGACCAACTTACAACCTAAATCAACATTTATTTGGACTGGTCAATCAGCCAAGCTCTGAAAGATGACCAGGGATATCTCCCGACCATTTCACGGAGCCTGTAGCGTGATGGGGTGTTATTTCATCGGGCGACATGGTTTTGAAACCCCACTTACCACTCAGCCTCTAGTGCCCTCTTACGACAAGCCAGCCTAGTTGTGAGTATATACTAATGCTCTACTCACAAGACCAGTGGTGTGTGATAGGACTGGTACAGGTGAATGGTGCTTGACCCCATTGTTAGAGGGTTCGAATCACTTGCAAGCTTGCTAATCTTCACATTTCTCAATCACTCGATTTAACAGGGTTTCGTATCTTTTTAAATTATTTAATTTTTATTTTCTATTAATTATTTTTCTTTCCTTTTCTCTCTTTTTCCGTTACTTCCCATCTCTTTACGGTTTTTTTTTCTTCTCTACCTATAAAATTCTTCCTCTTTCTGCTTTCTTTTTTTCCCTCATAAAAACGGACAGCTGTGCTAAACCTCACTGTACCGCTTCAGAGATTTGCACAAACTTAATCTCATGCGGTGGTTATACCGTAAATCCGTCCATCCCACAATAATTAATAATTAATAATCGCATAACTTCACTTTCCTCTGCGACGAATGTTACAATATTTCCCTGTCGCATGTGTTGCTCGGGATTAAATGCATAAACTCTCACCCAAACTTCCGAAGATCTTAATTTAAACCGGAAAAAAAGCTCGACAAGAGCTCACTAGACTAGATGTGGTTGTGCCGTTTCTCGCAGATACACACACAATATACAAGTAAATAGTGAACAACACCGAGAGAAAGTCGAATAAGAAAATGCACCAGCCATATCATCATCATCATCGGCACTACAACCGGAATCCAGTCTTGGCTTTATTTAGCAATTCTCTCCACCGGTATCCAGTACTTATCCGAGAATTGTTAAATTGTCCATAAAAATTTGTTTTTCCGGGCAAGGTAATTAGCCTTGCGCCAACCTTTCTCAGGATGTCACTGTATGCATTGGTTCACTACTTGGAGGGTACCAAAGTAGCTATCCAGGGGTGTCACATGGAGACTACATGTCAACTTGACTTGAACGGGGACAAGGATCGTCCTAGCAAGCAATAATAACATAGCAATTCCACATAAGTTGAGGGTACTTGAGTTTATAAATCGAATTTGTACACGCGGCAGTGGCCTGATGTTGAGCATTGATTACTTTTTTAGTGATTCTAACCGTCGCAGCGACAGTATATAGCGACATAGAGCTAGGAATACAAATCAGGGTCTCAGATCATTCAAAAGACTTAATGGGAAGTCAAAATATATTGATCTCTTCTTCAAACGCGTCTTCTCCGGTTTTTTCCGCTTCGGTTGACCCTGTACTTGCGATCACTGAACCCCGACCACCACCGAACCCACTGTACATCGCTTTGGATCAACATGGACCCTTGACGAGTGGAATGAGACTATCCAAATTTCGACGAAGTCAAGGAACTATCAATCCTCGGCACTCGAATTAATTCGACTCTTAATTGGAGCGATCACATTTTTGAAGCTGCGAAAAGTGCGGCCAAATGTATGGGGTTCCTTAAGAGATGCAAAAATTACTTCATTCCATTCAACCTGGCCACTATTTACAAGACGTATATTCGTCCCAAAATGGAGTTCAATTCCCGTATTTGGTCAGGCGCATCCAAAACTTCACTACACGTGCCACATCAAGAGCACAAAAGACAGACCCAACGCTGGAAAAGTTAAAATCGGTAACTCACATAAATTTCACCAACTTTGTTCTTCCTGGTATCGAAATACGGTTGGTCTGCGAACCGCTTTCTAAAAATTTCACAACCTCAGCCCTCGCGTAGAACCATCGCCTTACATTTCTTCTGGTCATCAGTGAAAGTGGACATTGGAAGGTGGACAGAGAGTTGCCACGATTGTCAGTGAAGCAAAGTGCACAGACATACCAACCCGCCGTTGGGAACTTTCGCAACAGCTGATGGATTGGAGCAGGTTCACATCGACATCGTCGGCCCTTTGCCGACGTGCAATAGGTTCAGCTACCTACTCAACTTGCATCGACCGACCAACAACTACCCGGAAGACATTCCAATAGCTGACACCACGGGTTCTTCGGTCGTTGACGCATTCCTCTTCAACTGGGTGGCACAATTCGGTTGTCATATGCGCCTGACCACAGATTCAATTTGAATCCGCTTTGTTTCATCGCCTTTCTCAGATTCTCGGCTGCGAACCATACACGCCATGGCTTACCATCTTCAGTCTAACGAGGTAGTGAAGCGCTGGCATCGCTCATTAAAAGCAGCGTTTACCACGCACAGTCCTGACGGTTGGGTGACTTCATTCCTTGCCGTCCTTCTTGGACTCCGCTTAATGATCAACAAATACGACAACACACCTGCACAACTGGTGTTCGGTACTGAATTACGCCTACGAGGAGATTTTTTTGAAGCAGCCACCACTCTAAAAGAACCGATTAGAATTTGGAGGAGACTCTACAACGACTTACACTAATGTACTCCAGCCGTACCGCAAAGCTTATTTTTATCCCTAGAATGTTAAAAACGGCATAGCACGTTTACATCACGTTCAGCGGCCTTGTAACCAGCTTATTTTGGACGTTACGCAGTTCTCAAACGCTAGTTACATGCTTTTAAGGTTGCCTTACCAAACAAACAAGTTTTCTTTTCTATCCGGCGACTCAAACCAGCCTACAAAAAAATTACTCCGAATACTTAGACAAGCCAACTCCGTCACCAGAAGCAGCACCATCCCATTCAAAAGATACAGGAGTACCGACGAGGTCTTGGGGGACAAGCAAACCACCATTGCGTTTTGTTCCCACAAAGGAGGGGGTCCTGTAGCGACCAAGAGTGACGCATAGAGAGCGCGACAACATTGCACACCAGTGAACACACCCTATTTGATGGCAGCTGTTGATCTGACATCGGATTTCTCAAACTCCGTCCGGTCTTTCTCTCCTTTCTTGTCTGAGTCGCGGTTGAGAGCGGCACCCGTAATAGTGGACTCTAGTAAAGCTAACTAATTTGGATATCGATCTAAGAGCAGCAGCAGAAGCGACTCTATTTACTATTACTATTTAATGTGGGAACCTGAAAGTTCATGACCTCACCGACTCGAATCCGTCATTGTTCCCTGTCCTGTGCGCTCTCCTTCCATGTTCGACCATCCGATCCGATCTCCTCGAGGTCCAACCGAACATTGTCCTCCAATCTCCGTCGCGGTCGCCCTGTCGGTCTCTTTCCCGTTAGGTTACCGTCAAGAATTCTATGCACGGTCGTATCGATGCCCATCCGCGCCACGTGTCCGGCCCACCTTAATCATCGCGACTTCATTACTCTCACTATTGTAGGTTTGTGGTATAGCTCTTCCAATTCGTGGTTATGGAGTTTCCTCCTTTGTCCTGCCTCATCGTCATATTTACCTCCAAAGATACCCCTCAAAACTTTATTCTCGAATACGCGGAATTTGTTTTCTTCCCGTTTTGTGAGAGCCAATGTTTCGCATCCGTGTAGAACAATCGGCATGATTATGGTTCTATAGACACGGAGCTTTATATTCTGTGATAGCAGTTTCGATTTTTGCAGTTTACTGACTGCGTGCCAACTAGCATTACCGGAGTGTAGTCTTTTGTTAATTTCTTTCGACATTTCGTTACTGGCCCTCAGTATTGTTCCCAGGTATTTAAATTCTTTGACATTTTCAAATATCTTGCCCCTGATGTTTATGTGTGTTCTCTGAGGTCCACCTGCTCTCGCCACAATCATGTATTTCGTTTTGTCTTCATTTATTTCTACGTCCACCTCGTCTGCCGCTTGCATGATGATTTCACTGTTTTTAATTACAGTTTCTAGATTATCGCCCAAAACGGCGATGATCCGGCCATGTTGTCGTCTTCTACCTTTCTGATGACATACTCGAGAACAAGGTTAAAAAGACGCGGTGATAGACCATCTCCCTGTTTTAGTTCGTCCCGGATTTCAAATTGTTCTGAGAGGTGGTTTTCTATTCTAACTCGCCCTTTATTTTCGTTCATGCAGATTCGAATAAGGGCGGCATATTTTTTCAGGATTCCCAGCTCAACTACAATATGGTAGAATCTTTGCCTTGCGACTGAGTCGTGGGCTTTTTTGAAGTCAACGAACAGTTGGTGAACCGTGTCTCCGTATTCCCACTTCTTTTCCAGTAGCTGCCTTATTGTGAACATTTAGTCGCTCGTAGACCGGTTACGACGAAATCGGCATTGGTAGTCTCTTCTGCGTACGGTGTGATTCTCGCCAGTATGACATTTGTTAGTATTTTGTATGTGGTTGGGAGCAATGATATTCCTCTGTAGTTTTCGCAGTCAGATCTGTGACCTTTTTTGAAAATGGGGACGACTATTGAGGTTTTCCATTCTTCCGGGATGACTTCCTTATCCCATATTGTTTTAATGAGCTGGTGGATCTTTCGAGCGGTTGCCTCTCCTCCTTGCTTCACAAGCTCTGCCAGTATGCAGTCGACTCCGGGAGCTTTGTTGTTTTTTAATCGATTTATTGCGTATTCAACTTCGTTGAAATATGGCTGTGGGATCTGAGGTTCGGCTGTATGTACGTCTGGTGCGTTTATTTGTGGTTGATGGGTACGCACATTGAGCAGGTTTTGAAAGTACTGCTTGCATCTTGTCACGATATTGTTTGTTTCTGTCACCAGACAGCCGTTTGTGTCTCGGATTATTTTGCCTCTCCTCGGTAGCCATTTCTAATTAAATTTATGCCGGCATACATACCTCTGCTGTTTTTTGCTCTGGAATTTTCTAGGATTTTTTCGATCCGAGTCTTCTCCCATTCGCGTTTTTTGCGTTTGAAAAGTCTCGTTGTCTCTTTCCGAATTGTCGCGTATCTTTCTGCGTTGACTTCATCATATCTTTCTAAGTGGATCACTCTGAGACATTTACGTTCTTCGATCTTCGCCTTGCACTCATCGTAAAACCAAGGTTTTGACTTAATCGTTTTCTTAAATCCTAATACCTTTTGTGCTGTTTGTTTGATTGTGTCTCTGATGCCCATTTAGTGCCCAGATGATTTGTTTCCTCTTCCTCACTACTCCCATTCTCTAGGATGCTAAATCGATTCGTTAGTTCGTCTTGATATTCAGCCCTTTTGCGTAGGTCTTTCAGTTTATCAGTGTCGAACTGTTTCCTTGTCTCCCGTGATTGCCCATGTGGGTTTTTAGCGGATTTATACGTTGTTCAAGTCTTCCGCCGAACACTGCTTGCCGCAGAGAAAACATACATACACAGAGCGAACGTGGTTACAAATGAAACACCAACAAAATTTTTTTTAATTCTTATTTTAATCGTAGTTGTCTATTGTTATTTGGAAGTATAAGTTTCGCTGCTTTTCTTACGAACTAAGTGCCGAGTAAGTTACCGAAAAGAACGTTCTTATCTTATCTAAATAAACATATTGTAGGCGAAAACAAATCGACTCACACTTAATACGACACATTTTTACTTTTAATGACACGAGAAGTATCAAGGACTCTTGGCGCGGATTAACCACCTCGGCGGGGTTCTCTGGTCTCCTCTCTGTACGGATATTCGATATATCCTTCTCGTCCCGGTGACGATCAGAATTAGACTGCCTGTCTGCACACACAGATATCCAGAGGTTTACTGCGGCTCGACTTCTAATTTTGCCCATTGCTAGAATGTGATCGGAGTCGCAATCTGCTCCTCTATATGATCTTACGTCAAAGATATTGAAGTGGTGTCTTTTGTCTATGAGGAAGTGGTCTATTTGGTTACGCGTTACGCCGTCGGGTGATATCCATGTGGCTTTATAGATTTGCTTGTGCTTGAACATCGTGCTTTTCAATACCAGCTGTTTGGACGCTGCGAATGTGGTAATTCGAATTCCATTATCATTTGAAACGTCGTGTAGACTTTCTTTACCTATAGTTAGTTGGAAGATGTCTTCATTTCCAATTTTCGCATAGCGGACCCCGAGGAGGATTTTAACAAGGAATGACGAGATCCCATCAAATACTTCCTCTAGGGTCTCGTAGAATGTGTCCTTCGATTCTTCGTCTGTAGATTCTGTTGGGGCGTGTAGGTTTATAAATACGTAATTGTACCATGGTCCCTGTATTTTTAGCACCGACATTTGGTCATTAATAAATTTCACATCTTTTACATGGGGCGTAATCTTCTTGCTTATGATGAAGTCAGTCCCGAAGTTATGTGTATCGGTACCTCCACACGCCAGTGTAAGCCCATTGACTTCGATTACTTGATGTGGGAGTCAGACTTCCTGAAGTGCGACGGTGTCCATTTTATATTGTTTCGCTTTTTCTAGGACTGTCTGTATTGCGCCTGGTTTATATAACGTTCGAACATTCCACGTCCTGACGCATATATCCCGCTTTTTCCATTATTCCCTAGGTCTTCTTTTTGCCGGATCGGTGTTTTCTTGATGATTTGTTCCATTATGGTAGTGTCGGCTCATCACACCTACGCCTACCGGGTTTTTTCGTGAGATTGTTTTTTGTATATTGATTATTAATTTTTGATCCCACGACTCTTGGGGTTTCAGATAATCCACCATATCAGAGCCCCTCTTTGATATGGTAAGGTCTGCTTACTGCTCTGATTCGACCCGGTGTCAGAGAGGCGCTGTTATAATGCAGCCGGTATACCCCTGGCTGCAAACCATCCAATGGGCACCGTGACGTGTAACACCCTGGATTAGGGGTGGTAGATCTTTGTGTGTTACTCCTCGCTAGCCTGTCTGACATGGGTGGCCCTATTAGAAGCGTATGCTTCCGTCAGCATACCCTGAGTGATTCATTGTAGTTTAAGCCCCCGCACCACGTTTCTACCAAGCGGGGGGAAGCGACTCTGGAAGCGACTTTGGAAAGCGTTAAGTTTCATTTGTAATCTATAAATGTTCCGTGCAATTTAGTTAATTTCAGAATTTCGTTAATGTGAATTGTTTAGTTTAAGTTTTAATAATTTGATTTGGTTTTCGTGAAATTAAATCAGTCTTCAAGAAGAACAATACATTGCCTCCACCAAGTAGTATAACTCCTGTTTCCTGTAAGCCACTTGATCTTCTGTTAACCTATTGCTGTGAACACATGTTATTCGTCACTAAAGGTATAATTTGTTTCCAGATATTTCGGAAGTTGTGGGTTAATCAATGACTCCGTAACTTTTGAAAAAATTGGGAGTTAGTTCTTTGGCCCAAGAGGAATAGGGGAATAATAGGTCGCCCCTTTTGGGAATAGATTACGAGGGTTGACTCTTATGTTTCGGGATTTGGCAACCCTAGCGTTGCAATCCGGCAATTGACAGCTCTGTCGTAAAGTTGGACATTTTTGAGGTTATACGCACTCAGAACGTTTTGACATACGAGCGCTATTTGTGTTGTTTACAGTAACTTAAAAGATTCATCTCGGCCCAAAAATGGAATTAAATCGTCAACATTTTCGTGCGATTATTTTTTACAACTTTCGGCGTAGATTAACTCAGCAACAGTGCATGGATGAACTTATTTCAATTTTTGGCGATGAAGCTCCATCAAGGACCAGTGTTTATCGATGGTATGGTGAATTCAATCGTGGTCGTAGTTCACTCCAAGATGAATTTCGTGAAGGTCGTCCAAAATCAGTTGTTGTTCCAAAAACCATTGATGCTGTGCGCGAACTGATATTGGAAGATCGTCATGTGACCTATCGTGAGATTGAGACAACCTTAGGCGTTAGTGGCACCAGCATACATTCAATATTGCATAAACATTTGACTGTCAAAAAAATTTGTTCGCGTTGGATCCCACACAATTTGTCAATCGCCCAAAAAAAGGTTCGTGTCAATTGGTCGAAAGAAATGCTCAAAAAATACGGTCGCGGTGCTTCGAAACACGTCTATGACATCGTGACAGGTGATGAATCGTGGATTTACGCGTATGAGCCCGAAAGTAAACAGCAGTCGACTGTCTGGGTGTTTCAAGATGAGCCAAATCCAACAAAAGTTGTTCGCGCACGAAGCACTTCCAAGCAAATGGTCGCCTGTTTTTTCGGAAAAACTGGACATGTCGCAACCGTACCACTAGAGCATCGCAGAACAGTCAATTCTGAGTGGTACACAACCATTTGTTTGCCAGTTGTCTTCCAAGAAATCAGGAAAACCAACCGCCGAAGACGGATCACTCTTCACCACGACAATGCGAGCTCTCACACATCGGCTGCGACAACTGCATTTTTGAGCACCCA
The DNA here is from genome assembly GCA_963931805.1 of Microdon myrmicae. Classification (NCBI taxonomy): domain Eukaryota; kingdom Metazoa; phylum Arthropoda; class Insecta; order Diptera; family Syrphidae; genus Microdon; species Microdon myrmicae. The sequence goes on along the minus strand of OZ007497.1, from coordinate 173,052,848 downwards.
AAACATCGATTTGATGGGTCATCCGCCGTATAGTCCTGACTTGGCACCGAATGACTTCTTTTTATTCCCATACGTAAAAAACAAACTGAGAGGTCAACGTTTTTCGACACCTGAAGAAGCGGTTGCTGCATTCAGAATGCATGTGTTGGAGATACCTCAATCAGAGTGGCAAAAGTGCTTCGACAATTGGTTCAAACGCATGCAAAAGTGTATAGATCTTCATGGGGATTATTTTGAAAAACAATAAAGTGATTTTCGATGATCAATATTTGTTTTTGTTCTCTAATCCCGAAATATAAAAGGCCACCCTCGTATATACACTCTAAATTATATTTAATTGTAAATTAGTCAAGTAAAATTGCGTTTTAGGTGAGCTGGGAAAGGTGTTAGGCAGAAGTCGTTTAACGTCATTAGTACAACAGAGGACACATATTTTTCAAATAATGTGGGATCCTATCACGGCCGCTGCCTCACTCAAAAGGGGATTTTGGAGTACCCTTAAATGTCAGAGCACAGTGCCTCATTAAATTTTGAGATTATGTTGACATAAATAATTAATTGCAGCCATACTGATAGTCACAGAGAACCATAAAGCCGCGGAATGCTCTGCCTGACAATATATTTCCTCGTCATTGTAATCTCCAGATTTTCAAGACGAATATGCACGCACACCGATACCTCCTTCCGATATTCTCTGCCTCACTTTCCGCTTCCACTTTGCTTTGATACGATAAAATCGGTTTTGGCGCTATTGCAAAAGTAATATTGTTAGCCACTCTAGCTTACGTATAAAATGTTATCGTTCAACGGAAAAGCCTTGTAACAAAACTATTCTTTTATTCGAAGTGATCCCTAAAAAGCCAACTATAGTCTGACACAACTCAGATTTGACCATTCCAGAGCATTGCTATCACAATTTGATTTACTATACAGTTATCCTAGATCAGGCACATTAGACCTCTAATGAGGAGTAACTCTATTTTATTTCTAATAAATCGGTGATATGACTTTTATGCCGAATAACCTTAAAGAACCAGTGCGTAGGACTGTATTGACAACTAGTTAACCTTGGATATAAATTCGGTGTACTGTGATGTATGATTGTTCCAGCAAGGTTCAAAAGCAGCATCTTGACATATTTTCTAAGCACATCGTAATAACACTTTTTATAATCAAAAAATTCCTTTCCATTATATACAAGTGTTTTGAAAAGATGGCAGTTCTTTGTTGTTATGTAAAGGTTTATACTTATAACTTTACTAAGTGTAAATTATTAATCAAATATTTTGAGATGAAGCTCGTGTAAGATTCTGAACTTGCTAGAAAAAGAAAATGACCATGGTTCTGACTTGCCAACTTACGATACGTTACTTTACATACTTTTACAGTTGATGTCAGTTTTTCTATTAGAAAATTATAACTTTTAATCACTATACAGCACAGATACAAAAGCCGCTTTGCTACACGTGCAATCAAATAAATGTGACAAAAGGAACGAGGCAGTGGGAAAAATTTTATAACGAGGAGCGCGAAATTACAAAATCACTTATTATAAGAATAATAAAATCAGGACAACTTAAATAAACCGGGCACGTCGCAAGAATGGAGAACCTTTGTTACCGGCCACAAATTATTTGACGGACGCGAGGACAACGTCAAAGTGAGCCTGTAGGGGGTTAATTTAATGAAACGAGGACGTGTACGACAAATAGAAGAGACGTGGCCTTTTCGGAGATGCTATCAAATTGTGAATTTCAATATGACGGTATTAGATTGATGGATTATGTCCAAATTCAAGGTATGAAAAGGTCGGTGCTCCTATCAGACCCCTTATCATTATCTTTCTGAGTTATTTTATAATTCATAAACTGTGTATGAGGAATATTCCTTTTGATAGAAATTTATAAATTTATTACGAAACATTTTGCGTCAACACTGTAAATGTACAAATGTTCATATTTCAACGATTGATTACCATTCAAGTTATTAAAATTGTGCTAGTTTAATGAATATATGATTTGATTACAGATAGAACACCAGTAATTTCAACACATGTATATACTATGTTGGTACGGCAACCACAGCATCTTCCCCTAATGTCTTTTTTCAAAAATCCCTATTTCATTTTTAAAAGAGGTGTTTCAAACCTTAAAAATTTCAATCTAAACTGTAGACTCCAGTTATTTAATAGAAGTTACTACTACCGCATGTAGACGTTCCACTCTCCTCATCAATGTGCCACTTACTAGTCACACTAAATCCCTACTATCGCCAAATTGAAACTGTAACGACATACACGATAATTGTATGTGCTAAATAATAAAATAATTTTATAAAATAAATAAACTTAACAACAAACTTAAAACTAAGATATAATAATACTTACGAACTATCATAACAATATTGAGTTATTTTATGATAGTGAGAGGGAAAACAAAAAAAGAGAAAAGAGAAAACCCACACTTAACCAACCGCGCAAAAGGTGGTGTAAGAGGAAAATAGGATAAAGATAGACAGGCGATAAAACGCAGAAACTTAAAATTTAAGTCCAAGATTGGGTGTTGCTTGTGTGTGTATGTGTGTGGATGGAAGGTGGATGCGGGAAGGCGCGGGGGTTATGAGGACATAGTAGAAAGACGAAGTTTGAGAGAAAAAGTGATAAGGTATAGAAAGTTACGGGGCTTGGTGTGAAAAGAGATCGAAGAAAGCAGGCTTGGGCAATTGAACGAACTTGGGAGAAGACCATGAATAAAGAGAATATCAGCATAAATTCTACGCTCTTCAAATGAATTAAAGTTAATTAGTTTGAGATGGTTTGTAAATGAAGGCAGTATCAGAGAATTCAATCCAATCCTCAGAGGGCAAAGCGTAAGAAGCGACATTGACTGCTCTCTATCCTATGAATGTACAACATATGATAAGGGGACCAGACCTTACTAGCATATTCTAACAGAGACCAGAGAAGGGTTACGTACAGTGTTCGCGTAGCGTAAGGATTAGAGCATTTTTTCGACCACCGTTTCGCATAAGCAAGAGCAGAATTGGCCTTAAGGATCATCATCATCATCAGCACTACAACCGGGATCCGGCCTTGGCCTTATTTAGCAAGTCTCTCCACCGGTATCCGGTCCTTATCCGAGAATTGTAAAATTGTCCATAATAATTTGTTTTTCCGGGCAAGGTTATTAGCCTTGCGCCAACCTTTCTCAGGATGTCGCTGCATGCATTGGTTCACTACTTGGCGGGTGCCAAAGTAGATATCCAGGGGTGTCACGTGGAGACTCCATGTCAACTTGGATTGAACAGGGACAAGGATCGTCCTGGCCTTCGCCGGGTTGAAAGCAAAGACCTTACCCTATATGTTCCCCCGGGGCTTAAGGATAATCTTGTCAATATGTAAAAGGAAATTAAGCTCCCTGTCACATAAAATGCCCAGGTAGCGAATCTTTTGTATAGAAGTTATCGGTTTATTAAGTAAGAAATAGGGACGCGATGGGGAAATGGCGCGCTTCCGTGAGGAGGTGACTAAGTGACATTTGACAATGAGTAGTTCGAGACACTTATTCTGACACCAAACCGAAAAGCTATCGAGATCTCTTCGAAGAGGTGAGGATTCTAGTGGAGAACTGATCGTTTTGTTTGTGTTTATCACCGTCCGCGTAAAAGTAGATAGAGGAGTGTGGGGGTAGAAGTCGGTGTGCCAGAACATGGGCACTAGATTCACCTCTTTCCCACAAACACTGTTACTCCGTTCACGTAAATTGTTCACCAACGATGTCCAAAAAGGGTGATAAAAAGGCAGTGGTGTTCCGTGTTTAACTTAATTTTTTTTTATATATTTTTTTATAGTTCTCAATTGATTTCAATTTTACACTTTCAAGATGTTCTTTATTTATCCTACAATGATACCACATGCATAAATAAATTAATACAATTTAACTGTTTTCTTGAAGATAATTCAACCGACTTTTCGTGGCAAATATAAAATTTTACGTCGCAAGATGAAATTTTCTGCGTGAATAAAAAGGCGTACGATTCTTGAGAAGATTAAAAGAGATGTATTTGAATGCTCCCGTGGTTGAACATTGGCTCTTAAGTGCGAACTCCCGACGTAACGTGTGTACGTGGTGACGAATGACAAGTGACTGATTTGAATTAGGGATGATTGGGTAATTCTCGATTTGCACAGATATTAGCCAATCATCATCGCACTCTCTCATGAATCTTTTCAGTTGCACGTCTCAGTGAGGTGAATAATACTTGCACATTATTCGAAAGTCGCTGGACATGCGAAGGATGAAAAGGACAAAAGAGAGAGCGCAATGACTTCGGGGTTGACTTAGCTTGTGTGCTTGTATCAATGCAGCCTCTGGGGATGACCTACTGCCCTAGTGCGATGGCTGTGGTGATCTCAGAGTGCATTGAACTGTAGGGAGACAGAATTGTGGAGGAGAGGAAAGTGTAGCTGGTGCTATTCTCGCAGGAGATCATTGATCTCCAACGAATGGCATGTCTGGGGAAAGTGAATAGGACGCCGAATGGGCTAGGGAAATCTGATCATGGGAACTAAATTAAATACTTTGGTAATTTCCCCAGCGGTTGTATGATTATGCAACCGCGTCGTTTGACCAGACTATGCCGTTGCTAACCGACATGATTCGATTTCCGGTGGAAATCTCATGGGTTAGCGAAATGGAGTTGCCATATGGCGAAAAGATAGCTAAACTCAATTATGCAGTATCGGCACAGGATAATGAGTTTAGCTATGCGTCCTTTTGGGAAATATGTTTTGCAGATGAATTACTGAACGGTGGGACGCGCCGAAAGCTGTCGAAATAAGGGGGAAATTGTCGGTTGGTTCTCCATGTAGTATAGAGAACCCCCACAGGAGTGCTTGATACTACAATAGGAGAGACCAAGATGACCGTTCCGGGAAATTCCTGAAATGGGGAAAAAAGATGAGAAGCACAGATCTTAATCTCACTCGTAAGGTTTGATAATTCAGGTAGAAAGAATTCCACTTAATCAATAGTCAAGGAAAGAAAACTTAAAGAGTATACGTTTGTGAGACATTTTATCGAAGACCTTACCGAAATCGGTTGAGAATTCTACTAGATTGGTTGTGGTAGATCTACCAGTAAGGAAGTCATGATAGTGAGGTGAAATGAGGGATTTGTAGCGGAAACATTACGCTTCATATAGAATGTTTTCGAACAGTTTTGATAATAAATCGCTTCTCCAGTCGTTAATCGTGAACCGACAATCCGTATTGAACCAACTTATTTATTTATTGATTCATTTATTATTAGACTTAATCCAAGCTTAAGTTAATATAATATAATACCTTACAGACTAACTTAAAAACTAAAGTAGTATTTAAAAAAAGATATAATTAAAAAAAAAAGAAGAAAAAACAAGGAAGGAGAAGAGGACTTGGAGGTAAGTGGGGTAGGAGGCTGTAGAAGAGCGAGTGTATGTGGGGGTGGCAAATGTGGCATTTGTGAGACTGCGACAGTGAACGGCATATGTGTTGGAATGTGTACGGGTTGTAAGGGTATAGAGGGCGGACGGGGCAAGGTCAGGGGGGAAAGAGAGGAGACGGGGTTTAAGTGCAGTAGATGTAAGGTAGAAATCGAAGAAGGTAGGGTAAGAGTTTGCCCACCTCAGCATTCGCGAAATGGGTTCATTAGAGCCGTAAGCCTTAAGTAGAAATATGGCACTAGCCAACAACAATTACCCATAAGACCTCGGGAGCAAGGGTCAAAGAAAAAGAACTACAAAATCAAAGCAAAAATTTGAATATTTAAAAAAAAAAATTGAATGGACGTGAAGAAAATATTACTACTACTACTACTACTACTACTCTCCCGCTTGCTAGAAAACTCGACGTGATGCGGGGGCTTAAATTCCAATGAATCACTCAGGATATGCTGACGGAAGCATACGCTTCCAATAGGGCCATCCATGTTAGACAGGCGAGCGAGGAGTATCACACAAAGTTCTGCCACCTCTAATCAAGGCTGTTACGCGTCACCGTGCCGATTGGATGGCTTGCGGCGAGGGGTATACCGGCTGTATTATAACGGCACCTCTCTGACACCGAGTCGAGTCAGACTACCATATGAAAACGGGGCTCTGATATGGCGGACTATTTGAAACCCCAAAGGAAACAAAAATGAATAACCAATATACGCAAAACAATCCCACGAAAAAACCAGTAGGAGTAGGTGTGATGAGCCAACACTACCATAAGGGAACAAATCATCAAGAAAACACCGACTCGGCAAAAAGAAGAGGTAGGAAAAACGGAAAAAGCATGTTATATGCGTCGGCACGTGGAATGTTCGAACGTTATATAAACCAGGCGCGATACAGACGGTTATAGAAAAAGCGAAATAATACAAAATGAACTTCGTCGCGCTTCAGGGAGTCCGACTCCCGCATTAAGTAATCGAAACCAACGGGTTAACACTGGCGTGTAGGGGTACCGATACACATAACCTCGGAACCGGCTTCATCATAAGCAATAAGATTACGCCCCATGTAAAAAAGGTGAGATTTATTAATGACCGAATGTCGGTGCTAAAAATACAGAGCCCATGGTACAATTATGTACTTATAAACGTCTACGCCCCAACACAAGCCGACGACGTAACAAAGGACACATTCTACGAGACCCTAGAGGAAGTATTTGATGGAATATCATCATTCGATGTTAAAATCCTCCTCGGGGGCCTCAATACAAAAATTGGAAAAGAAAAAATCTTTCAACCAATTATAGGTAAAGAAAGCATACACAACGCTTCAAATGATAATGGCATTCGAATTATCACGTTCGCAGCGTCAAAAGATCTGGTAGAAAAAAGTGGGATGTTCAAGCACAAGCATTATCAATTTGCTACATGGAAATCAACTGACGCCGTATCGCGCAACCAAAGAGACCACTTCCTCATAGACAAAAGACACCACTCGAATATCCTTAACGTAAGATCGTATAGAGGAGCAGATTCCGACTCCGATCACCTTCTAGTGATGGGTAAAATTAGGATTCGGCTCGCAGCAACCCCACACGGGCAGTCACGGGAGACGAGCAAAAGGTTCGACACTATTAAACTAATGAATAGATTTAGCATCCTAGAGAATGGGAGTAGTGAGGCAGAGGAAATTAATAATGTGGACACTGCATGGGTATTGATCAGAGACAAACAGGCCAAAAGATATTAGGAATTAAGAAAACAACTAAGTCCAAACCTTGGTTTGACCGTGAACGTCGGGCGAAGATCGAAGTACGCATACGCGTCAGAGTGGTCTACTTAGAAAGATATGAAACAACGAGACATCCCAAACACAAAAAACGTGAATGGGAGAAGACTCGGGTCGAAAAAAAAAATAAAAATAAAAAAATAAAAATAAAAATTAAAATGCCAGACCAAATAACATCAGACGTATGTATGCCGGTATAAACTCAATTAGAAATGGCGACCGAGGGAGAGACAAAATAATTCGAGACGCAAACAGCTGGTGACAGAAACAAGCAATATCGTGACAAGATGGAAGCAGTACTTTGAAAACCTGCTCAATGTGCGCACCCATAAACCACAAATAAACGCACCAGACGTACATACAGCCGAGCTTCAGATCCCGGAGCTATCTTTCAATGAAGTTGTATACGCAATAAATCGATTGGACAACAAGAAAGCTGCATACCGATAGCGCTTGTGAAGCATGGAGGAGAGGCAACCGCTCGAGAGATCCTCCAACTGATTAAAACAATATGGAATAAGGAAGTCTTTCCGGAAGAATGGAAAACCTCAATAGTCATCCCCATTTTCAAAAAAGACGACAGATCTGACTGCGAAAATTACAGAGCAATAACATTGCTCCCAACCACTTACAAAATACTAACAAATGTCATACTGGCGAGAATCACACCGTACGCAGAAGACATATTGGGAGACTACCAATGCGAATTCCGTCGGAACCGGTCTACGACCGACCAAATGTTCACAATAAGGCAACTGCTGGAAAAGAAGTGGGAATATGAAGAGACGGTTCACCAACTGTTCGTTGACTTCAAAAAAGCCTACGACTCAGTCACAAGGCAAAGACTATACCATATTATAGTTGAGCTGGGTATCCCGAAAAAATATGCTGCCCTCATTCAAATTTGCATGAGCGAAAGCAAAGAGCGAGTTAGAATAGAAAACCACCTCTCAGAATTATTTGATATCCGGGACCGACTAAATCAGGGATATGGTCTATCACCGTGTCTTTCTAACCTTGTGCTCGAGTATGTCATCAGAAAGGTGCAGGAGGACAACATGGCCGGATGATCCCTGGACGGCGTCACACAAGTGCTCTCATATGCGGATGACATCGCCGTTTTGGGCGATAATCTAGAAACTGTAAGTTAAAACAGTGAAATCATCATGCAAGCGGCAGAAGAGGTAAACCTAGAAATAAATAAAGACAAAACGAAATACATGATTATGGCGAGAGCAGGTGGACCTCAGAAAACACACATAAACATCAGAGGCAAAATATTTGAAAATGTCAAAGAATTTAAATACCTGGGAACATTACTGACGGCCAGTAACGAAATGTCGAAATAAATTAACAAAAGGCTACATTCTGGCAACGCTAGTTGGAATGCAGTCAATAAACTGCTGAACCATAATCATGCCGATTGTTCTATACGGCTGCGAAAAATGGGCTCTCACAAAACGGAAGGAAAACAAATTCCGCGTATTCGAGAATAAAGTCCTTAGGGGTATCGTTGGCGGGGAATATGACGAGGAGGCAGGACAATGGAGGAAACTCCACAACCACGAATTGGAAGAGCTATACCGCAAACCTACAATAGTGAGAGTAATCAAGTCGCGAAGATTACGATGGGCCGGACATTATGGCGCGAATGGGCAACGATAGGACCGCGCATATAATTCTTGGCGGTAAGCCAACGGGAAAGAGACCGACAGGGCGGCCGGGACGGAGATGGGAGGACAATGTTAGGTTGGACCTCGAGGAGATCGGATCAGATGGTCGAACATGGTGAGGTCATGAACTTTCGGGTTCCCACAAGCCAATAAACAGTAATAGTAAATAGAGTCGCTTCTGCTGCTGCTGCTCTTAGATCGATATCCAATTTAGTTTGCTTTACTAGAGTCCACTATTACGGGTGTCGCTTTCAACCGCGACTCAGGCAAGAAAGGAAAGAAAGACCGGAAGGAGGTTGAGAAATCCGATGTCGGATCCACAGCTGCCATCAAATAGGGTGTGTTCACTGGTTCGCAATGTTGTCGCGCTCTCTATGCGTCATTCTTGGTCGCTACAGGACTCCCTCCTTTGTGGGAACAAAACGCAATGGTGGATTGCTTGTCCCCCAAGACCTCGTCGGTACTCCTGTATCTTTTGAATGGGATGGTGCTGCTTCTGGTGACGGAGTTGGCTTGTCTAAGTATTTGGTGTAACTTTTTTGTAGGCTGGTTTGAGTCGCCGGATAGAAAAGAAAACTTGTTTGTTTGGTAAGGCAACCTTAAAAGCATGTAACTAGCGTTCGAGAACTGCGTAACGTCCAAAATAAGCTGGTTACAAGGCCGCTGAACGTGATATAAACGTGCTATGTAGTTTTTAGGATTCTATGGACAAAAATAAGCTTTGCGGTACGGCTGGAGTACATTGGTGCAAGTCGTTGTAGAGTCTCCTCCAAATTCTAACCAGTTGTTTTAGAGTAGTGGCTGCTTCAAACAAATCTCCTGGTAGGCGTAATTCAGTACCGAACACCAGTTGTGCAGGTGTGGTGTCGTATTTGTTGACCATTAACCGGAGTCCAAGAAGGACGGCAAGGAATGAAGCCACCCAACCGTCAGGGCTGCGTGCGGTAAACGCTGCTTTTAATGAGCGATGCCAGCGCTTCACTACCTCGTTAGACTGAAGATGGTAAGCCATGGCGTGTATGGTTCGCAGCCGAGAATCTGAGAAAGGCGATGAAACAAAGCGGATTCAAATTGACGGCTCTGAGATGTGGTCAGGCGGATAGCACAACCAAATTGTGCCACCCAGTTGAGAGGAATGCAGTATGGAATGGAGGAATGGAGGAATGGAGTATACAAATTTTGAATTTTGATATGATCTTATAATACCTAATTAACAACGCTAATACCACCATACATAAGACAAATCAGTCGATTCCACATCGTTCATGGGAATTAATAAACTCCCAAATCACATTGTGGAGAATTTTGCATAAGATATGGGTCTACGCCCTTACAAGATAAAATTGACTCAAAAACTGAAGCCTCTTGATCATTCGAAACGCCGAAACTTCTCCGATTGGGATCTACAAAAGTTTGAAGAAGATCCAAAGAAGATTTGATCAAAAAGTCTTCTCGAGCGATTAAGCTCATTTTTTGGTTGAATGACTTTGTCAATAAGCAAAATATGCGCTATTGGGCAGCAACGAACTCACATGTGCTTCAAAATTTTCCATTGAGTCCATAAAAGGACCATGTTGTGTGGATTTTATGTCGATGGTGTAATTGCCAATGATGTAAATTTTTATCAATAAAAATGATCACCATGTTAAAGTCGCTGTCGTACCACCGGCTGGTGACGCACTTAAACTGGGCAAATTTTTCGTTTTCAAAAACGATGTTAACACTCATTCTTTCCTAAGCCATAAAAATAACCTTGAGGTGGGGTACTCCCCTTACTTTAATTCAATAAAATGTTTACCCAAAACATTTCATAAACATAGCTTTTTATTCCATCGCAGGCTGTCCTCCAAACCCTTTATCATACCCGACCCCCCCCCCCCCCTCTGACCATCCAATGCTTACCTCTAATCCCGACCGCGCTCCTCCCCCTCTCGCCCCAAGCATATACAATCACCAGCCCCACCTAATCATGAAGACACTGACTAACAAACGTAAACCCGACCACTCCCTCTCCCTTAAAAGGGTTACTACCATCAAACATTCTCTTAATAGAGTTTCTATTAATTCAAACCCTACCCGTCGCAACTCCTCAAAATCCCTAGGTGGCACATCCCCGGCTCGGTTTGTCCCACCTCCAGCCCTTAAAATTGAAGACAAGTATCCCAGATTACAGCCAATTAACCCATTACATCATTAATTTTCCATTACATTCTCCTCCAGGTCTTCCCAATCATCTATCTCCCCAAATAATTCCAGCCGCATACCGCATCCCATCCCCTAGAAACCTCCCTCCTCCCTTCCACTTTTATCATCCTCCACCGATTTTCCATCCCCTCTTCCCCCCTTCAGTAAAGATCATGGGCCAAATCTCTGAACCAACTGATCGCCATTACGCACTGTCCAAACTCAAAGATAAAAAGACATGAAAATATCCGGATGTTTCTGGCGTATCTCCATGAACAATCACATTCTGTTTACAACGGAGGTAAAACCGAAACCAGTGTTAAACTCTCTATTCAACAGGAAGGTTTGCCCACTGATGTTCACAGTCTCCACAAACTCTTCGTAATATTCCAAGAAATCTACAATTTATCTTCTCATAAAGAGTCGGACGATCTTGCAGTTCTCGCCACTACGTTCATTTCAAAAGGTTATCACTTATTCAACGTAGTAAAGCTGATCTCAAGAAGTTTTTTCATTCCTTAACTCCGGCATCCCCTACCCTCGCCCCACGCCCTACATGTCAACTGTCGACATATTCGCTCTCAGCGAAACGAATTTAATTCCCAGCATTCATAACCTGAAACAGTTTCCTCTATGTTTAATTCCTTCCGCGATGATTTTTTTTTTTTACACAAAATGAGATTTTGGAGTACCCTTAAATGTCAGAGCACAGTGCGAGCGGAAGAAGAGGAAGTAGATAAGGAAAGAAGGTATCGATGTACATTGGTCTTAAATGCCTGGACATTACAACGACGAGGATCAGATAGAGTATTCCACATTCGTGTGGTTCGGCTAAAGAATGACCCTCTATAATTATTTGTGCACCTGAAGTATACTTTCAACGTGAATTGATGCGCATTCTTAGGTTAACGGGTATCGCGCGACAATGTCTGAGGAGGCGAAACACATTCAACAAGTCCAGTTGAGCAACGATCGTGATAATACCTATACGAGGGTTGCCTCTTATGTTTCGGGATTTGGCAACCCTAGTGTTGCAATCCGGCAATTGACAGCTCTGTCGTAAAGTTGGACATTTTTGAGGTTATACGCACTCAGAACGTTTTGACATACGAGCGCAATTGTGTTGTTTACAGTAACTTAAAAGATTCATCTCGGTCCAAAAATGGAATTAAATCGTCAACATTTTCGTGCGATTATTTTTTACAACTTTCGGCGTGGATTAACTCAGCAACAGTGCATGGATGAACTTAATTCAATTTTTGGCGACGAAGCTCCATCAAGGACCAGTGTTTATCGATGGTATGGTGAATTCAATCGTGGTCGTAGTTCACTCCAAGATGAATTTCGTGAAGGTCGTCCAAAATCAGTTGTTGTTCCGAAAACCATTGATGCTGTGCGCGAACTGATATTGGAAGATCGTCATGTGACCTATCGTGAGATTGAGACAACCTTAGGCGTTAGTGGGACCAGCATACATTAAATATTGCATAAACATTTGACCGTCAAAAAAATTTCTTCGCGTTGGATCCCACACAATTTGTCAATCGCCCAAAAAAAGGCTCGTGTCAATTGGTCGAAAGAAATGCTCAAAAAATACGGTCGCTGTGCTTCCAAACACGTCTATGACATCGTGACAGGTGATGAATCGTGGATTTACGCGTATGATCCCGAAAGTAAACAGCAGTCGACTGTCTGGGTGTTTCAAGATGAGCCAAATCCAACAAAAAATGTTCGCGCACGAAGCACTTCCAAGCGAATGGTCGCCTGTTTTTTCGGAAAAACTGGACATGTCGCAACCGTACCACTAGAACAACGCAGAACAGTCAATTCTGAGTGGTACACAACCATTTGTTTGCCAGTTGTCTTCCAAGAAATCAGGAAAACCAACCGCCGAAGACGGATCACTCTTCACCACGACAATGCGAGCTCTCACACATCGGCTGCGACAACTGCATTTTTGAGCACCCAAAACATCGATTTAATGGGTCATCCGCCGTATAGTCCTGACTTGGCACCGAATCACTTCTTTTTATTCCCGTATGCATGCATGTGTTGGAGATACCTCAATCAGAGTGGCAAAAGTGCTTCGACAATTGGTTCAAACGCATGCAAAAGTGTATAGATCTTCATGGGGAATATTTTGAAAAACAATAAAGTGATTGTCGATGATCAATATTTGTTTTTGTTCTCTAATCCCGAAATATAAAAGGAAACCCTCGTAGAAAAGAGATAGGCACGATATGTTGCACCTATGTTCTAACGACGGAACTGATCGACTCACAGCTGGGTCCCCAATAAGGTTCACTGCTCGCCTTTGCATGCTATCGGGCACGTGTAGTGCAGTGTTGGATGGGCCTGACCAAATATGGGAACTGAACTCCATTTTGGGACAAATATACGCCTTGTAAATAGTGGCCAGGTTGTATGGATGAAGTATTTTTTGCATCTCTTAAGGAACCCCATACATTTGGCCGCACTTTTCGCAGCTTCAAAAATGTGGTCGCTCCAATTAAGAGCCGAATTAATTCGAGGGCCTAGGATTGAGTGCCGTTCATCGACAGTGTATTTTCTTTGGGGTTCACCTTTGACGACAGGAGGCTGCCTCTGAGTTTTTAAGGCATTGAACTCTACTCGGCTAGATAATCTCCATTGATATATCTTGTTGAGGTCGGAATTCAGTGTATCAAGCATAAGTTGCTGGTTGGTGGTGACTTTCTAAGAGATTGGACGGGTGTGTTCGTATGAGTATGAGAAACTCAATGTGCTATCATCAGCAAACCAGTGGATTGGGTATTGGGTAATGGACATAGGATCATTTATAAAGATGAGGAAGAGTGTGGGTGAGAGTACCGAACCCTGGGGAACATCTGCATTAATTTGATGGGAAGCAGATTTGACACCATCAAGAACCACTTGGAATGAACGGCCAGAAAGATAGTCTCTTATCCATTGGATCGGGGAATTGTCCACTCCATATGAATAAAATTTTGATAAAATGGCTGGATGCCAAACTCTGTCGAAGGCTTTCGAGATATCCAGTGCAACACCCTTGCTTTCGCCGAAGTAGTGTATGGAATTGCTCCACTTTTCTGTAAGGTACGCCATCTAATCTCTCGTGGACCGGTTGCTACGAAAGCCATATGGGCGGTTATTGAGGAGGTCATTTGATTCCAGATATTTTGAAAGTTGACGGATAATCAGTGATTCCATTGCCTTCGAGAGAATAGAAGTTAGTGCTATGGGTCGATAAGAAGAGAGGGATGATTTGTCGCCCTTTTTGGGAATCGGCTGAATGTTCGCTGACTTCTATCTATTTGGGAAACGGCCAGTAGAGCAAAACAAATGGAAGAGTTTCCGTAGTGGTTTAGAGAGTGAAGAGGAACAACTCCTTAAGAGAATTGGTGAGATGCCATCAGGACAGGCGGATTTGTTTGCGTTTAGTTACTCTAGTGCCTGAGCAACAGGACGCGCTCGGAAGCAAATCTGGCTCATAGTGTGCTGCTTATGCTCAAGTTGAGCCACAACTGATGTGGTATCAGGCATCGTTGATTTGGCTGCAAAATGTGCTCTGTTGACTGGTCTGTCCGACCAGTTATTACCTGAGTCTCGCTAAGTGCAAGGATTGCTGGTTTCTGGTTTCAGACGTGGGTAGACACAGAAGAGAAATTTCATCTTAGGATGTTGCAAAGATCGACGTGAAATTCCCGTTCCATTGAAATGGCGACACAGAAAACCAATACCGCCTCAGAAAAGGATGCAAGTTGGACCTGTGGGGGTTGTGTAGTAAGTCAGCGTATGACTCGGGTTTCACTACACCTACCGACGATTTCTGCACAAAAATTGTTCGCCTGAGAATAATGGTTAAATAAAACGCACTGTTTCACAGGATTTAGACTTTTTTTTTGTATTTCTATTTTAACTTATTCCGCAGAGTTTATTTTAACACATTTGTAAGGTAGTCTATTTGTTACTTTATACATTATCTACACTGTTTATTATTCATGTTGGGCGGCATTTATAAATTAATAATTATTACAAACTCACCGAACTATGGAATTGTATCGGAAAATGTGTCGATATTTTCCTTTTCCTGCCGTTGCTAAAATTGATTTGTTTTAGATAGAATAATGAACACGACTTCAACTCGACACGACACTCTGTAAATTTCTTATGAAACGTTCGGACACACTGCGGTGGATGAAAATTGACTTATAACGTGGCGTGACTTGCCGCTGTTATGGTTGCGTGAAGACTGATTGGAATTAGGGATGGAAATTGGGATTTCTGCCTTTACACAACGATCAGCCAATGGTAATCGTGCTCTCTTGTGCATCCTTCAATTCCCCACGCTCATCGAAGTGGATAAGTACTTCCGTACTCGTTCCACGTCGATGGACGTAGAAAGGATGAAGAAATCAAAAGAAAAGCACAATAACCCAGGGTAGATCTGGCTTAGTGTGTGTGTATTAATGCAGCGTCTGAGACTGATCCACTGACGTAGTGCGGTGATTGTAGTGATCTCAGAGTGCATCGAACTATGGAAAGACAGAATTGTGGAGGAGAGGAAAATTAAGTTTGCGCTATTCACCTGTAAAATGAGATCCTTGGTCCCAAGCGAATGGATGATCTGAAGAAAAGCCGAAGTGACGCCAAATTGACTGGGGTAATTTATCATGAAAACCAAACTCGAATAATTTGGAATTACCCCAGCCGTTGCATGGTTATGCAACAGCGTCGTCTGCTTCGACTTGTTGTTGCTAACCGACATGATGTGATTTCCGATGGAAATCTGATGGGGTAGCAAAAATGGAGTTGCCGTATGGCAAAAAAGTAGCTGAACTCAATTATACATTATCTGCATAGAAGAATGAATTCAGCTATATGTCTATTTGTAAAACATGATTTTTCTGCCGAATAGCATGAACGGTGGAATAGGGGATAATGTGACGCGCTGTAGGCGGTCGAAATTAAGTAGGAATTGTGGGTTGGTTCTCCATGTAGTATAGAGAACCCCCACAGACCCGGCGATAGATAAGCGAAAGCAACCACTACAGGTGTTCTGCCCTTGTAGTAGGTGCCGCAATAAAACCGTGCCGAGATCCAGGTCACAACCCTTTCGTGACGAATATTAGGTTAGGGAGCAGTGAATTCTCCCATTTTATTTAACATTTACACTAGTGATCTAGTGGGTTCTCTCAACCATGCAATTGCGTACACCGACGACATTGTGAGTATAGAGCTGGAGAAAAGATTGATGTCGTCAACAGACTTCTGCAAAATAATTTCAACAAAATCAAACGTTTTTGTGACGACTGGAAATTAAAAATAAATTTTCAAAAAACAGAGACTATCCTTTCCAGAACGCCCCTGTCTAATGTATCAAGGTATACAAAACGGAATAGGAAAATATTCTCCATTGCAGGAAGTATAATCTTCCCCTACAAGTAAAAACTGTAGTCAGATACCTTGGTATCTGGCTTGATTAATATCTTTACTTTCATAAGCATACAGCAGCTGCTCTTACAGCAGCTAAAAACGCATATGCAATGACACGAAGACTCTTCCGTAGTAGTCTGCTGGACCCCAAGGTGAAGATAATTTCATACTCAGCATTCATCCGACCAATATTAGTGTATGTCTGCCCGGTATGGTATAAGGTATCCCCATTCTACATGGAGAAGCTTGGGGTGGTCGAGGGGCAGTGTTTGCGTTCCTGCCTCGGAATGTACAGAACCCCAGAGTCGCTATATAAGAAATACTATCCCAATAAAGTCTTGTATGACAAATCAGGACTAAATAAAATAGATAATTTCATTATCAAGGTTATTTGTGGTCACACAACAAGGGCAATATGTAGTGAACATGATCTCAACCCAACTCGTGGTGGATCAGTGATGAATAAAGGACTATACGTCCCCAAACATAGTATGCCCCTCAGGCGGACCACTTTTCTTCCCCCTATCCCCAATTCCCAATTATATTTTTTATTTTTCTTATTTTAATTTTTATTTTTATTTTTATTTTTTATATTTTTTATTTTTATTTGTATTCCTTGTTTATGTTTGTACGTTTTGTTTCAATTTTTTTTATTTTTGTTTGTCAACCCCTATATATGTAATTTAAAAAAAAAAACATGATATAGAAAGACTAAAACAAATTTTAAAAAACATATTAATTATTGTGACATGTTACAAAAACACTAGTTATTGTACGCCGAAAGGCATAAGAGAAATGATAATGTATAATTTAAAGTGCTTGCGAAGAGCCAGTAAGTTAATATAAGAATGGTATTTGTAAAATAGAAGTTAACATTTAGTCTTAAGTTAAATTTGTAATTGAATTGTTAAATAAATGTGGAGATAAAACAACAAAAAAACAAATATTACGCCACTCAAAACACCGTCAAAAGATTATAAATCAATTGAGAGTATCAATGCCTGAGGGACGAAACAGAGGTGCGAAAAGAGGAAAAACAGACACAAGGAAAGGAACGGGTATGAGTTTTCTCACACCGTACACTTCCAGACAATTTTCACACTACGGCGCGCATACCAAGTATATCACTGCACTACACTCGGACGCGTTAGTGGTGATCCGTTTGTTTACTTCGGATCCCACAGAAGACTTGTCGCGCGAACCGATAGTGCAATTAAAGTATTTTGTGTTTACTTAAGATACACAATTAATCCGATGCAACGGATCACGAGGCAGAAGCTCACGAGCTGACTCGTCGGTGGTTAGTACGAGTAGCAAAGTTCCCTTGGAATCGTATGCGACAGGGAGCTTCCTCTCACATAACGACGAGTTGATCCTAAAAGCCAACTCCCCGCTCGAGTTCGTGAAACGCTGATCGAAGGAATTCTCCAAACCCTACGTGACTCAGTCCCTTTACTTTTGCTAACCAGGTATTGTCCTCTTATGAAAAAGGTCCATATCTGCAGGATCAAATGTATTCAACAGCACTTTCCACGTTTTGTCTCCGTGGTCTAGGTCGGGAAAACGCTTTAATCCTGACATTTTACATCAACCGGCCCAAATTAATCAAGCTGAAAACTCTTGAGGGGCGTACGATCCTGGCCGATATTCGGCTCATTCATCAGCTCCTCTCCGGCTCGGTCGACTGCGCCAACCTCCTGAATTCAATTCTTCTATATACAAACTCTCGTAATACACGAAATTATCACTTTTTATACATTCTCCCCCACCTCGTATTTTTTCGACGAAATATCAACAGTAACTCCACCCTGTTTGATTTAAACTTCACTACCCTCACTCTCAAACACCGCCACCTAAGTCGTCCCTCTCAATCACACCCCCAATCTTTTGGCATTTACCCCGCTCAATTAAATTACCTTCTAGCCCCTGCACCAACTTTTGTCCGCCTAGGTAAGTTCAGATTAAGTTTTTCCCGTTCTTTATTATACCTTAGTTTTAAGGTAGTTGTTAAATATATTTATGGCTTGTATCAAGCTAAATATATGAGGATTCTGCCCTCATTAAATTAAATGAAATTATACTTTCCCCACTAACCTGCCTCCTCCTCCCGACCATCCTATTACCCTTATAGTTAGGTTTTTTACTTTAGGATAAGCTTAGCTTGGTAAAGGTATTATATAAGTTTGCTTATATTTAACTTATATAAACTTATTAAGCCAATAATAGGCACAGAAACCCCACTAAGTCACACTATTGGAGGGGAAGTTTTATTATCGTATAATATCAAGAAATAGCCACCGCGCTCATACGAGTTACATTACGTCGTTGTTTCATGCGAACAAGCCAATATCCTTAAAGGAGCTCTTGGCTTTTTTTCTACCCGTAGAATGTACTAACATTTGAAGGTATCAGAAATACCACTTTATGTACGTGTATTATAAAATAGGGGGGATGGGAGCGAACATACAGGGCTGATTACTGATTACTTTCAACCCAGCGAAGGCCAGGACGATCCTTGTCCCTGTTCAATCCAAGTTGACATGCAGTCTCCACGTGACACCCCTGGATAGCTACTTTGGCACCCGCCAAATAGTGAACCAATGTATGCAGCGACATCCTGAGAAAGGTGGCGCAAGGCTAATAACCATGCCCGTAAAAACGAATTATTATGGGAAATTTAACAAGCCTCGGATATGGGCCGGATACACGACGACGACCACGGGCACGAAAATGACTAAAAATGTTCATGCAACGTCCGCTCACTGCACAGAACTCGAGCTGCACAGCAACGAGCCGATGCCCTGTCCGAATATAAGGCTAACATAACAGCATTACAAGAAATAAGTTGGACGGGGAGTGGTGTTATTCAAAGAAACGAGTATGACATGTATTACAGTTGTCATGCAAAACACCATGTGCTCGGGGTAGGCTTTCTAGTCAGCCAGAAACTGAAGCCTGCCACCATCGACTTTAATACAATAAACGAAAGGTTATGCACTCTTCGCGTGCGAGGCAAGTTTAAGAACATAAGTCTCATGAACGTTCACGGACCTACAGAGGAGTCCCCTGACGACGAAAAAAAGAATACTACGTGAACGTCTAACGGGCCCTCAATGGCTGCCCAAGATACGATGTGAAAATCGCTGTTGGTGATTTGAATGCAAAAATAGGTCGGGAGGCGGTTTTCAGACACTACGCAGGTTCCCATAATTTGCATGAGAACACTAATGACAATGGACTACGAGTCATCGAACTGGCAGCATCGACAAACTTGGTCGTTGCAAGTACCAGGTTTCCGCGTAAAGATATCCACAAAGCCACCTGAGTATCACCTGATGGAGCCACACGCAACCAAATTGACCACGTGGTGATAGATCGCCGCCATTCCTCGAGCCTGAGCACGGTACGAACGTACCGAGGTGCCAACGTCGACTCGGATCACTATCTTGTTAGTACAGTTTTCCGAGCGCGGATTGCCTTACGGAGACGTATTGCATCCGCGGATCAGGTTCGAATCAACACGGCTGCCTTACGCAATGAGAATACCAGTAACACCGTTGGTCATGCACTAAGACTCGCCCTCGAAGAGATCGATGGAGGGAGAGTGGGTCCTGGGGCCAGGATGCCGGGCGTAAAAGAGAAATGGCCACGCCTTAAAAATGCTGTCATTAGTACTGCCAACTCCATCTTAGGCAGTAGTCGTAGAGATTGGGGCGACTGGTTTGATGATGAGTGCAAACTAGCGACTGAACGTAAGAATGCTTCATACCGGGCAATGCAGCAGTCTCATAGAACGCGGGTACGCGAGGAGAAATACAAAGAGCTCAGAAGATCTGAAAAAAGGCTTCACAGACAAAAGACAAGTGCCTGGGAAAAAAATCTTGTCTGTGAAATAGAGAAAAGTAGACAGCGTGGTTCGCACCAGGCGCGGAAGTTTTACCAAATAATCCACAGTATGACGCGGTACACACCACGCTGCACTTACTGCAAAGATAAAGAGCGTAATCTCATCACCGAACCTGAAGGCATTCTGGAGCGATGTGAAGTGCACTTCAATGAATTGCTAAATGGTCAGCTCACAGAAGAATCGGAGGCTCCGCCAATGCAAGATCAAAACCAAATGCTGCCGCCACCAAGCATTGAGGAAACATTAAAAGCCATAAGACAGCTCAAATCAAATAAAGCTCCCGGAGCTGATGGCATACTAGCTGAGCTGATCAAACAAGGAGCGACAGCGTTACATCACGCAATTCATGAGTTGATGGTGCACGTATGGGAGCAAGAGGAGATGCCGGAAGATTGGTGTCGTGGTATAATTTGCCCCATACATAAGAAGGGAGATATCACACTATGCAGCAATTATAGGGGTATACCATTGCTGAGTACCGCCTATAAGATACTCTCCATTATCCTACAATATCATATAGCCCCATACGCTAAAGCCATTGTGGGGGTTTGAAGTAGTTGTGCCGGCAGGGGAATTGTTTCACTATATCCCCCAACGCGTCAACTATGCAAATAAAATGGGTTCCGCCACAAACAGTTCACCAAGGAGAAACAAAAAAAAATGAAATACCAAAATTTGTTTTGCTGTAAATTTGTTATTTTATTGTTTTTCTATTTTGGGGTAATTTAATTTAACACTTGTTAACAATGAAGATGCACTGGTCCACCACGAAGGAAAAAGAATAAAACACTTGTTGGTTGCTGGTGATCACTTGTTTGTGTTGTTTTGTTTTTTTTTTTTTTTTACTTGGTTCTATTTTTAGTTTACACTCGTTTTTGTATATTTCTTACACTAGGTTTGTCTTTCTCTTCGCCTCGATATGCGACGATGAATTATACAATAATCAACATTTATTCAAAATGCAGATGGCGAATCTGTTGTTATTTATTTTATAAAACGGATTTTAAGGCAAACAATAAGAAGGAATTATATTTCACTAAACTTTCTTTAACGACATTTCCAACCCACAACCACTGAGCGGATATTTAGTCCAACTTTGTGGCTCCTCGATAGTATAGTGGTTAGTATACCCCCCTGTCACGCGGGAGACCGGGATTCGATTCCCCATAGGGGAGCTTCTGGCGCAAGACTTAATGACCTTGCCCGGAAAAAACAAATCATTATGGAAAATTTAACAAGCCTCAGGACCTGATAAATAAGGCCAAGACCTGTTCCCGGTTGTAGTGCCGATGATGACGATGTGTGGTAAAACGTTGGTACTCCCGCAGAGACGTATTTCGATTTGGGGTGTGCGCGCCTCAGTGACAAAAACTCAACTGATCCCAATGAGGAATGAAACTTGACTCGCCAGTGCTAGCAAACGGTCAACCAATCGAGATCGTACTCTCATCCGTGCTCTCTCGTTTCCCCCGCCCGTCGAGGTGAATAAACCCCTTAGTTAATTCAATAGTCAATGGACTAGAGAGAATGCGAGAACCGAAACGAAGAGCGCAATGATCCCGGGGATGATTTTGCTTTTTGCATGCACGAACGCAAAATCAATGGTGACCGAGTGACATAGTTTGGATATCGGTTTGAACTCAGAGTACAATGCACTCAGAGAAGGGGAAATGGAATAGGATGAAATGTATTTTTTTTTGTGATATTCACCTGACTAAAGAGATTATTGATCCCCAGCGAATAGCATGTCTGGGGGAAGTCGAAGGGACGCCGCGATGGCTTGGGAAATATGAGCGTGAGAACCAAACTCGAAGAATTTGAAATTATCCTAGCGGTTTTGCGATGACGCTACAGCATCGTTTGTCCAGACTTGCTAACCAACATGAAATTGTGGTTTCCGGTGGAAATCTCATGGGGTTTATGAGTTAGTGTTGTCGTATGGCAAGAAAGGGTTTGAATTCAATTATACATTATTTCTATAAATAATGAATTCTGATTATGCGGTCAACGGAGTATACCATTTTGCAGGTGAAATAGCCCACGGAAGGGATGGGGTTTGAGATCGTGCGCTGTTAGCGGGCGAAATTGGGATGAAATTGTGGATTGGTTCTCCGTGTAATATAGAGAACCCCCACACCGTCATTGTTCAATATCAGTGTGGCTTCATCCCAGGTAAATCAGCGATTGATCAGATATTCACCCTTAGGCAGGCGATGGAAAAATGTCTGGAATTTAAGATTCTATTATATCATCTGTTTATAGACTTTAAGAACGCCTACGACAACATAGAAAAGGTAGAACTATATAATGCTATGAGAGAGTTCGGCATCCCAAACAAATTGATATGACTTTGTAGGTTGACCATGACCAACGTAACTAGTCAAGTAAAAATGGCGGGATTGCTGTCCAAACCAATAAACATCTTTAATGGACTCCGACAAGGGGATGGTCTGGACTGCATCCTCTTCAACCTGGCGTTGAAGAAAGCAATCCGTGACTCTGACATTATAACTAGAGGGACTATTGTCACCAAGTCCAGCCAGATACTTGCCTACGCAGATGGCATCGACATCATCGGTAGAACCGAATCGGCTGTTCAGGAATCCTTCACCCAGATCGAGCAGGCGGCACAAAAACTGGGACTGCACATTAATGAGGGGAAAACTAAGTACATGGTGGCAACTTCTGCGAAGAGAAGACCTAACGTTGGTCAAACTATCAGGGTAGTGGAGCACGAATTTGAAGTAGTGCAATCCTTTAACTACCTTGGGTCAATAGTATCAGCTGATAACAATATGGAAGAAGAAATACGCGAACGGCTGATCAAATCCAACAAAGCCTACTATGGTCTATCAAGGCTCTTTAAATCCAGAAATTTATCCAGAACATCCAAGCTAGTACTGTACAAGACCATGGTCTTATAGCGTTTGGAATGATAGTGAAGAACGTGTGATTCGAACTGACGCTATGAGAGTTAGAATCACCAAAAATTAAACGTAAGCGTAACACATCAGGCTACAGGCCGATTTTGGAATTCGATTTTTAAACGCATCTATATTCCACGGTGTGAATTGTTATTTTATCGGTATGGTATACGGCTCTGATGCATTACCTTATTCGATTTCCGTTCAGTGTTCTTCACTATTTGCTTGTGTTTGTGTGTGTATCTGTTAGAGACGTCACAGTCTTACCCGTACTCATGTATGGATCCGAGACCTGGGTGTTCGATAAAAGGCACTTTGAACTCTTAGCCGCGCTCGAGAGGAAGGTCTTAAGGAGAATTGTTTGCCCCATATGTGAGGGAGGACGATTCCGGAGACGCTACAACCATGAGTACACAATCTACCTTGAAGCTAATGTTGTAAGAAAAATCAAGCTCGGTAGACTCCGGTGGCTGGGACACCTAGCTCGAATGAGCGAAGAGGAGCCTGCCCGGAAAGACCTTTGTGGCAGGATGTATGGAAGGAGACAGTGCAACAGACCTTGTCTGCGATGTTGTAGTGACGATGATGATGATTATAAAATAGGGAAGCAATGATAGCTATTTTTTTCAGACGCTTTTTTTCAGGTTATGGTGAGAGTAATTAGAAGCTAATTGTAGTCATTTAACAAAGTTGCAAACACGGACTATAACCCTGGAATTAAATTTCACTATGGACTTTCCCCTCAAAAGATTATTTAAAATTTTTTTTTTTTGCAAATGGCCAAAATTGGTCTGACTTATAGTAAGATCAAAATGTAAGGGTTTCATAAAATTTGAATATAAAATTCGTTCACTATTGTAAAAGCACATACAAAGCACTCTTTGGCACTATTCCCTGAATCAAAAGCGTTTAGTGCTCCGGCATTATTCATCCATCGAAGATATCGAATTTCCACTTATCTTCTTTAATCCCGTTCTGTACCTTTACACTTCAAATAAACTTTCATAATAGCATTCCTTATTCATATTTTCAAAAATACCAATTTCAACTCCCTGTATAATCTACCAGTAATCTCAAACAGTCAACATTCATAACTAATGAAGCCACTCTTTAGTTAAATCTTCAAGACAATCAGATATATTACCGTTAATAATTGAATATTTATTTTACCAAATATATAATTTTAACGCTAAGAAACAAGTATTATTTTTGACTCAACAAGTCACACCGTACAATAAAATGCACTTATGCCGTTTAAAATTGTAATGAAATATTTTCAAATTTATCCAACAACTTTTCAAAGATATCTCTCCCATAAAAATTCCTATAATATTCAAAAATGAACTCACAGTGCCTTTGAGATATATTTCCTGACTCCGTGAAATCACAAGTTCAAAAAACACTTTTAAATGTCCACAAATTCTTGTCGACTTAAGTTGGTACTGTAAAATTCCTTTACGACGTTTAATAAAACTTTAGTGTCCGTTCTTTATACTGTTTCCGAGGATCCGTTCTACTCGAGATGAACTCAGAACACTAACTCAACAGCTACTGGTTGCTCCACTGACTTTTTATACCCATCTGCAATGGAGCGGACTACCAAAGCTAGATATACACACATTTGAAAGAAGCAACAACCCTAAAGGATAACAGATTGCGTGTTTGTGTAAGTGTTTGTGACAAGGATTATTCCTTATCCAATGTAAACTCTTGCTTCACATAACAGGCCGCATAGCGTATCCTACGCATAGGTAATTAGACGAATTACAACACTAAATGTGATTTTGCGCGTTATTGAAAGGACCAAATTCACATTGAGTTGATGATGTTTTTATTTCGAATCATTGTTTTGTAGCACATGTGAGATACATAAAATGAATTGTATGAGAATTAGAAAACCAAAACAGAAATAAAATAAAATAACCTGTTGCTATCTTAAGATATATATTCCCCCCATAAATAATAAATTCCTTATTGACCGACTGCGAATTTTCCCAGTTATAAAAAGCAGTCTTGTTCCTATGGTAATTAATATTTATTTTTAGTGCTTTCGTTTTTCTAATGTTTTACTTTTATTTATTGTTTTTGATATGAATGCTGTAGTTTAATATTTCGAAATATCGATCTTTGATTTACAACCTTTGAGCACACCCCCAATCATTTTATGCAGCAACGTGTTGCATACCTATGGCGGGACTTTCAGATAACACTCGCATAGAATGCAAACAGCGCAAAGCAAAAGGTCCTTTATGGCAAATTGGAAAACTTTATCTGCAACCCGTCGAGAATACCGAGATGAATGCATATACAAGGGTTATGCAATTATGCTAATACGATACCATTTTATCAATGCTTGAGTCACTAAATTATCCTTTTTCTATATAACTTTATTTTTTGGAATAGCGGTAGGTATTAAAAACTAGATGAAAGCCAATTTTTTACAAAAAGTCAAACAAAACTGGTTACTTCATGAAAATATAGCGCCTCATTAAAGCACTAGCCTGAGGCATCCGACTGCATGTCCTTTAATAATGTCTGACATTCCAAACAACACTTTTAACTTACCTCACCTACGGGATTGTAATATGCTTCAAAGGTTGTTCCTTTGAAAAGTTCTTTTAATTACAATCTTTGCATTTTTTTGTTGTGTTTGTAGGTCTACAAGAAATGATTTTTGCCCAGTTATATTTGTCAAATATCTAAAACAAACCCTCTCCTTAAAATCTCATTTTACTTTCATCCGTGTAGCACATGTCAAAGACTTTAAATATAATAAAGTAATATAATATAATATGATGTTGAGAATGATCCTGACGTCATTCATTTAACTGCTACCGTAAATTTTCCAGTGAACAGAAATGCTTAATTGCCAAAAAAAGTTATTTGAATAGGTACAGGGCAAAATTCGATGAAAAGGTCTACTTAAGCTAGGACTCTGGGGCTATTTATATGCCCAATTTTCAACAGTTTTGTTTTTAATATAAACAATCATATGTTTGTCTTAAAAAACTTAACTTTAACTTAATATCTAATTTTACATTTTGATTGTAACGTAGTAACACCCCAACCACCTTTGTCCCAGCGAAAAAACATAAAATACTATTTAAAAATTTAGAAAAAATGCCTTCGAGGTGCGGCCTTGTTGGTACGAGGGTTGCTTCTTATGTTTCGGGATTTGGCAACCCTAGTGTTGCAATCCGGCAATTGACAGCTCTGTCGTAAAGTTGGACATTTTTGAGGTTATACGCACTCAGAACGTTTTGACATACGAGCGCTATTTGTGTTGTTTACAGTAACTTAAAAGATTCATCTCGCCCCAAAAATGGAATTAAGTCGTCAACACTTTCGTGCGATTATTTTTTACAACTTTCGGCGTGGATTAACTCAGCAACAGTGCATGGATGAACTTAATTCAATTTTTGGCGATGAAGCTCCATCAAGGACCAGTGTTTATCGATGGTATGGTGAATTCAATCGTGGTCGTAGTTCACTCCAAGATAAATTTCGTGAAGGTCGTCCAAAATCAGTTGTTGTTCCGAAAACTATTGATGCTGTGCGCGAACTGATATTGGAAGATCGTCATGTGAGCTATCGTGAGATTGAGACAACCTTAGGCGTTAGTGGGACCAGCATACATTCAATATTGCATAAACATTTGACTGTCAAAAAAAATTGTTCGTGTTGGATCCCACACAATTTGTCAATCGCCCAAAAAAAGGCTCGTGTCAATTGGTCGAAAGAAATGCTCAAAAAATACGGTCGTGGTGCTTCGAAACACGTCTATGACATCGTGACAGGTGATGAATCGTGGATTTACGCGTATGAGCCCGAAAGTAAACAGCAGTCGACTGTCTGGGTGTTTCAAGATGAGCCAAATCCAACAAAAGTTGTTCGCGCACGAAGCACTTCCAAGCAAATGGTCACCTGTTTTTTCGGAAAAACTGGACATGTCGCAACCGTACCACTAGAACAACGCAGAACAGTCAATTCTGAGTGTTACACAACCATTTGTTTGCCAGTTGTCTTCCAAGAAATCAGGAAAACCAACCGCCGAAGACGGATCACTCTTCACCACGACAATGTGAGCTCTCACACATCGGCTGCGACAACTGCATTTTTGAGCACCCAACACATCGATTTGATGGGTCATCCGCCGTATAGTCCTGACTTGGCACCGAATGACTTCTTTTTATTCCCGTATGCATGCATGTGTTGGAGATACCTCAATCAGAGTGGCAAAAGTGCTTCGACAATTGGTTCAAACGCATGCAAAAGTGTATAGATCTTCATGGGGAATATTTTGAAAAACAATAAAGTGATTTTCGATGATCAATATTTGTTTTTGTTCTCTAATCCCGAAATATAAAATGCAACCCTCGTATAATGGGGTCCAGTATTATTTCGCAGCCGTCTCCTGAGGTAAGGTCTCTTGGTCACTACCGACCGCGGTCTGGACCCATTCAGGTGCCTTTGGTACAGTTCGTCCTTCGGATGCCTTATGCTTAGCCCCTCCTGTCTTATTATTTTCAAAGCCAATGGAAAAGCTTTCGAGATTTATGATTGTTCTGGGAAACTACAAATAACCACCCGGTGACCCTGTAATTTTTCGACAGGAAGTCGTTACCCATCAACCGGTCTTCCGATAACTCCGGAACGGAGTACATTACTTGGAAACTACAGAAAATATCTTGGTGTAACTTGAAATTCTCATGGCAGCATTCCCCTAACTTGCCTTTGCCAAAAAGCGTCTGAACTGTCGTGGATTTTTGGGCATCCACAACATGTGTCGGGTGGAGCTTTAGGACGCTGATCTCAGCGCCGGTGTCCACGGTTAGACACGTAGTGTTTCTACGGCCAATGTCCAAAGGGAGTTGGACAATCAGGACTTTGGTTGCCGAAAACTGAGAACAGCTTTTGCCGAGTTGCGAATTTAGTGCGGTCGGGTTGGGCTTTTCCGACCTTGTTGCTTCTGACACATGGAGCCCGTGGGTTTCTGTGGCGGTTTCGCCAGACCCCACTGTCTACTTACCCGAATAACCCCCATAACTACAACCCAGCTTTCATAAGTTTCTGCTAATGCAATCGCATTAGCACCTGTAAATGCTTCACGCATTAAGTTTATCAAATGTATTTAGCTAAAAGCTCCTGGAAGAGAATTCGTTCATTTATTGGAATTCAAAATTCCCTATTCTGTTCCAACCATCAAAAATCCCAAGCCCAATTCGGCACCTTCGGTTGCCAAGCAAATCCCAATTTCACATACGCGAAATAATTTGGTTTACATAACAGGTCAATTGAAAAGTCCCCTGACACATAGATGGCGGCACTAGAATGATTTTTAGTTAGCCCTAACCTTCAGAAGACGCGTGTATAAATTTGACAGATGTCGGATCATTAGTTTGTGAATTATAGTATTTTGAGTGAAGCAACTTCTGTTATTGTGAAAAAAATGGATAAAAAGGAATTTCGCGTGTTGATAAAATATTGCTTTTTGAAGGGAAAAAATACAGTTGACGCAAAAACTTGGCTTGATGACGAGTTTCCAGACGCCGCCCCAGGAAAATCAATAATAAAAATAATAAAAAGTAAATAGTATAATTTTGTGGAAGAGAAAATATTTCATTTGAAGCTAATGAAGTTACATAAATAAATAATACTAATATTCCTCCAATAAAAATTAAAAATAAAATATATGAAAATCAAAAGGTTTTAGTAATTATTCCAGTTAAACAAGCAATTAATATAGTTTGTATTAATAGAATTAATCCTATACTTAATGGATGATTTATTTGTATAAATAAAAATCCTAGAATTAAAGTTCTTATATATAGAGTTAATTGAATAATATCAAGAAATAGTTTAAGTAAAAAATATTAATTTTGGAGATTAAAGTTAGAGTAATTCTTTTTTCTTGAAGTTTTAAAAGTTAAACTTACTTTTGGTTTACAAGACCAATGTTTTTATTAAACTATTAACTATAAACTATAAACTATTAACTATTAACTATTATATGCTAAGTTTAGATGTGGTGAAATGAGCACCGAAGACGGTGAACGCAGTAGACGCCCAAAAGAGATTGTTACCGACGAAAACATTAGAAAAATCCACAAAATGATTTTGAATGACCGTAAATTGAAATTGAATAAAATAGCAGGCACTCTAAAGATATCAACTGAACGTGTACATCATATCATTCACGAATATTTGGGTATGAGAAAGCTCTGTGCAAAGTGGGTGCCGCGCGAGCTCACTTTTGACCAAAAACAACGACGAGTTGATGATTCGGAGCAGTGTTTGGAGATGATCAAGCGTAATAAACCCAAGTTTTTGCGTCGATATGTGACAATGGATGAAACATGGCTCCATTATTTCACTCCGAAGTCCAATCGACAGTCATCCGAGTGGACTGCACACGATAAACCCGCCCCAAAGCGTGGAAAAACGCAACAGTCGGCTGGCAAGGTTATGGCGTCTGTATTTTGGTATGCGCGCGGAATAATTTTCATTGACTACCTTGAAAAAGGAAGGACCATCAACAGCGACTATTACCCAGCGTTATGGGGCCGTTTGAAGGACGAAATCGCCGAAAAACGACCGCATTTGAAGAAAAAGAAAGTGCTGCTTCACCAAGACAATGCACCGTGTCACAAGTCAGTGAAAACGATGGCAAAAACCCATGAATTGGGCTTCGAATCGCTTCCGCATCCACCGTATTCTCCAGATCTGGCCCCCAGCGACTATTTCCTGTTCTCAGATCTCAAAAGAATGCTCGCTGGGAGTAAATTTTCGTCGAATGAAGAGGTGATCGCCGAAACTGAGGCCTATTTTGAAGCAAAGGACAAATCGTAATACAAAAAAGGTATCGAAAAGTTGGAGGGTCGCTATAATCAGTGTATCACCCTCGAAGGGAATTATGCTGAATAAAAAAAACGAATTTGCCAAAAAAATGTGTTTTACTATGGAAGGCCGGGGACTTTTCAATTGTGCTGTTATAATGTAACCATCATAACAGGGATCATAAACATTGCGTCGCCTATTCCCATCCTCACCATGTATATAATAAATTCCTTTGCATACATATTGGCTGGCGACCTATACCCAAGGGACAAAAGCAAATATACTCATCTTGAGTCTTAAGGCACGAATTAAATCCTACAGCATAGGCAAATGCAAATAGGTATGGTATACTTACCCTTGGCAGCGATGCAATAAACACCAATTCCTTGTAAATAAGCTAGAATCAATTAGCACCATGTGCATGGTGCACTGCGGCTATCATTAGAGCTGGAACGCATAGCTTAGACATTGATCTACACGATCTCTTTGTCCTACATATTTCTGGATCTGCTTCTCATGACCTAGCGGCATGAACAAACAGAAACCCTATTAGCATCCAATGAAGCCGAACTCACATCCCATTGATGCACATCATTCCCTTTCTTCGTTTCCAGATTCATACTCATGGCTTTGTCCCATGAAAGAACCAATGCGCACACATGCATGTGTATCTCTCTGATCTTCTCTATGAGATCAGGTTACCTTCCCCCAAAGAAAGACTTTACGTTTCTCTGGGAAGAGAAAATGCACCCTTAAAGTAAGAGAGCCAGTTTCACTGGCCGAATTTCCTTCGCCAGGGAATTGATATCGCTGACTCGTATTTCAACATCCAGCTTCGCAGGTTGTGTCGTCTCCTGCTCCCCGTGGCGCCGTGGGGAGGCATCAGTTCCAAAGTCTTATTCAACCGAGTGTCCGAGTCCTTTATTCTATGTGCCGAACCAGATTGTTCTCCTTTTCATGATTCATAACTTGAGAAGGGAAAGAAAAGTGTTGCGTTTTGTTACTTTGGAAGTGTCAGTTCTTCTCACGGTCGAAATTGAAATATAGTAAAAAGAGAATGTGCTCAAGGATATACGCCATCGAGTATGCAAAATTGAAGAGGAGACAAAAGATTCGATGATTCGGAAATGTGAAAGAACAATTTTATACATCAATTTTGTGGATTATAACGTGTGAAATATTTGAAT
The DNA here is from genome assembly GCA_963931805.1 of Microdon myrmicae. Lineage (NCBI taxonomy): Eukaryota > Metazoa > Arthropoda > Insecta > Diptera > Syrphidae > Microdon > Microdon myrmicae. Next base: position 173,021,437 of record OZ007497.1, on the reverse strand, counting down.
TGTTTTGTGTTTTGAAAATAAAAGGACCTTTATAACGTAACTCCCAGTGTTTCATTCTCTCCTGTGATTAATGTTTCCTGCTTCCCTCGGCGATCATTCGTTTGTATTTGGTGCAGCGTTTCGTGGATGATGGGGATGAGAAGTAAATCAGCTCCATATGCCGGTGCACCATACTTCCTACCCCACATTTCTTCCAATTCATGGAGCCCGTGGGTTGCTTCCGACTTGTGGAGCCCGTGGGTGCGCCTTCACTCTGCTTTTGAGCCTTAATAGGCTCAGAACTGGCAGAGCTAGAGCGGCTTATGCCTACCGTGGGCCGACACTGTTGTGGCCAGGGCATTTGGCATTTGTCGCCCTCGTCTCCGTCTACTCTACTCTGCTTCTGAGTCTTCGAAGTCTCGGAACTACCAGCGCTACAGCCGGTTTGGCTTTGACTGGGACGAGGGTGTTGTGGCCGGGGTTTCCAGCGTTTGCCGCCTTTGTCAGGCGTATCTCCGTACCCCTTGGATTTTTTTCTGTTCTGATCCTCCTGCCACCGATGATTGACAGTGTAGGTCTACGAGTCTTGGCGTTGACGTGTAGTCGTGAATGAATGAATAACTTTTAAACAATATCCATCATCATCATCATCGACACTACAACCGGGGGCCGGTCTTGGCCGTATTTAGCAAGTCCTGAGGCTTGTTAAATTCTCCATAATGATTTATTTTTTCCGGGCAAGGTCATTAGTCTTGCGCCAGAGGCTCCCCGACGGGGTATCGACACCTGGTCTCCCGCTTGACAGGCGGGTATACTAACCACTATACCATCGAGGAGCCAAATAATATCCAAACCCCTGCTAAAATATGTTGTTATTTACAGAGGTAACGCTATTTATTTACAACTTACAGATGGGAATTTATTTACATTATTTATTTATTTATTTATTTATTATGAACAAGTAATTCAAAATTACATATCAATAAATTAACATAATGAGCCTAGCCGCTGAGACTATTGGCTCTGTACTTTTAAATTATAATTTAATTTTTAGGATTTTTCTCACCTCACCCTGTATCCTGTATTTAAGGCAAACTCTGCCCTTGGGTTTGTGAAACGCTGGTCTAAAGAATTCTCTAATCCTTACGTTTCCCGTTCTTTCTACATAGCCTTCGTCCGCCACCTTCTTGAATACGCCAGTCAGGTCTGATCTCCACACTCTTCGTCCCATATTCGCGGAATTAAAAGCGTGCAACATCGTTTTCTGCGTTTTGCCCTCCGCGGACTAAACTGGATGAATCCTCGGATTCTCCCCCCACACACAACCCGGCTCCATCTGATTAACCTCAACACACCTGAGGAGCGCAGAACTCATGCCGTTTGATGTTGCTGTTTTCTTAGGACCCGAGGGTTGGTGTAGTCTCGGCTGTGTTTTCCTCTGGGACTCCCTCTACTGTGGTGTACTCTGTGGTAGAAGTCCAAGCTTGCGTTGTGATGGTACATGGTGGGCACGTCAGGCTTTCATATAGTGCCCATACTGCCTACAATGTCGACAGAAAGGAGTATTTTGCCTTTTCAGGCACTCGTCATATAGGTGCCCCTTTTTGTTGCAAAAACTGCAGGCCATACGAACAGCCAAAAGGTGCGCCGAGCGAGTGCCTTGGACCTGGATAGGGTGGCTGGGGTGGAACTAGTCACCACCAGCCTGTTGGGCGAATGAGGCCCCAGGCCCTGTTGGTAGAAACCCGCCCGATGGTTGGGGCAGGGCTGCAGCCGGCACATTCTGAAAGTACTGTATGTAGCTCCCCCAGAACATACTGGGGTTGAGCTATTAAGGTTTGGATAGTGTCGAATATTATTGTCCACTAAACCAAGTTACACACTGTCAATCGCACTTGGGCGCTCTCTTTTGTTTTTGGTTACAATAATTTATTATTTTACTTTATTTCACTTAAGTTGGTGGTACACTTATACTTTGGTAATCATACTCCCGTTTTGACTCCTGATAACTGACTTATTGTCGAATATTATTTTTCACTAAAACAAGTTACACTTCATTACCCGTAATAAAATTACAAAAATTAATCGTTCGGAAATTCATCAAAACTATCGTCTTCTTTTACCATACACACCTGTCAATCCAACCGTCTTCACCCATCGTCGCGAAACCACCGAGGTTTTGGTTCTTTCTTTTGTTTTATTCCCACCGTTAACCCGACGAGAAAACTAGGTCATTCGATGTACCTGTGGGGGGCGAGGTTTGGTGTGCCGGCGTACGGTACGGGGTTCCCTTCCACTCCCCATCACTATTACAAGTTCAGCCAAAATTGTTCTCAGGAACGGTAGTCACCGGAAAATCCAAAAATAAAACGCAATAAATGTTATTCAGGAATGATTTTATTGTTTAACTTTTATTGAATTTAATTAGATAACAGAAAACAGATTCTAATTACACTGACGATGAAACGGATGGACAGATGATGTAAGACAGTGTACTCTACTGGTCTCACAGATGTTTTACTTATTTAGAGTTTCTTTAATAGTTTGTTATATGTTATTTTTTCATTTCCACTTGAATTAGCGAGGCGACTCGACTAAAGACCCGCTACTACAGGATAGAATTTACGCCTCCCCGGCGCACAACGGGGAACGGAAGACGCACTGACCGGATCGGTGGCTGTAATACGACTTCCCGAGGAAAGAACTCCGACCTGTATTCAATCCTCGGTTAAGGGTGAGATTTGTAAGTGAAAGGGAAAATTTTCTCTTTAGGGTGTGGCCACCACGGAAATGCCATCTTTCCTTACTGCTAGTGACCAATTGAAAAGCGATCTCTGGCACGCAGTGGAGTGCGTGTGTGATCGTATGGTTTGCTCATGCATTGAGGCCATGAGAACGAAGCAGAATGACGGAAAGGACAAAGGGATCGTGAAGATCATTGTTTATGATGTGCATTGCGGCTAAATAAATAGACGGCAATGCATCGAGGAAATGGTACTAAAAGGAAAGATGGGACGATGTCATCATTAAAGTCTTGGATGAGTGATGCCCTTGCGTAAATAGACGCATAGCCATTAGAAAAATGTGCTAATGGATTGGGATACTTTATACAATGAAAATTGTATATCGTATCTTGATAAACTGAAAGACCTACGCAAAAGGGCTGAATATCAAGACGAGCTAACGAATAGATTTAGCATTCTAGAGAATGTGAGCAGTGAGGAAGAGGAAGTTAATAGTGTGAACACTAAATGGACATCGATCAGAGACACAATCAAACTAACAGCCCAAAAGGTATTAGGGTTTAAGAAAACAATTAAGTCCAAACCTTGGTTTGACGATGAGTGCAGGGCGAAGATCGAAGAACGTAAGCACCTCAGAGTGATCCACTTAGAAAGATATGATGAAGTCAACGCAGAAAGATACGCGACAATTCGGAGAGAGACAATGAGGCTCTTCAAACGCAAAAAACGCGAATGGGAGAAGACTCGGATCGAAAAAATCCTAGAAAATTCTAGGGCAAAGAACATCAGGGGTATGTATGTCCGCATAAATTCAATTAGAAATGGCTACCGAGAAAGAGCCAAAACAATTCGAGACGCAAACGGCTGTCTGGTCACAGAAACAAACAATGTCGTGACAAGATGGAAGCAGTACTTTGAAAACCTGCTTAATGTACGCACCCATCAACCACAGATAAATGTACCAAGCGTACATACAGCTGAGCCTCAGATCCCAGAGCCGTCTCTCAACGAAGTTGTAGACGCAATAAATCGATTGAAAATCAACAAGGCTCCCGGAGTCGACTGCATACCGGCAGAGCTTGTGAAGCATGGAGGAGAGGCAACCGCTCGAAAGATCCACCAGCTCATCCAAACAATATGGGATAAGGAAGTCACTCCGGAAGAATGGAAAACCTCAATAGTCATCCCCATTTTCACAAAAGGCGACAGATCTGACTGCGAAAACTGCAGAGGAATATCATTGCTCCCAACCGCATACAAAATATTAACAAATGTCATTCTGGCGAGAATCACACCTTACGCAGAAGAGATACTGGGAGACTACCAATGTGGATTCCGTAGGAACCGGTCAACAAGCGACCAAATGTTCACAATAAGACAACTGCTGGAAAAGAAGTGGGAATACGGAGAGACGGTTCACCAACTGTTCGTTGACTTCAAAAAAGCCTACGACTCAGTCGCAAGGCAGAGACTCTGCCATATTGTAGTTGAGCTGGGAGTCCCAAAAAAATATGCCGCGCTCATTCAAATTTGCATGAACGAAAACAAAGGGCGAGTTAGAATAGAAAACCACCTCTCAGAACCATTTGAAATCCGGGACGGACTAAAGCAGGGAGATGGTCTATCACCGTGTCTCTTTAACCTTGTGCTGGAGTATGTCATCAGAAAGGTACAAGACGACAACATGGCCGGATCATCCCTGAACGGGGTCACACAAGTGCTCGCATATGCGGATGACATCGTCGTTCTGGGCGATAATCTAGAGACTGTTAGTAAAAACTGCGAAATCATCATGCAAGCGGCAGAAGAGGTGGGCCTAGAAATAAATGAAGACAAAACAAAATACATGATTACGGAGAGAGCAGGTGGGTCTCAGAGAACACATATAAACGTCAGAGGTAAGATCTTTGAAAAAGTTAAAGAATTTAAATATCTGGGAACGATACTGACGGCCAGTAACGAAATGTCGAAGGAAATTAACAAGAGACTGCATTCCGGCAACGCGAGTTGGCACGCAGTCAGTAAACTGCTGAAATCCGGACTGCTATCACGTAACATAAAGCTCCGTGTCTATAGAACCATAATCATGCCGATAGTTCTATATGGATGCGAAACATGGGCTCTCACAAAACGGGAAGAAAACAAATTCCGTGTATTCGAGAATAAAATTTTGAGAGGCATCTTTGGAGGTAAATATGACGAGGAGGCAGGACAATGGAGAAGACTTCATAACTACGAATTGGAAGAGCTATATCGCAAACCTACAATAGTGAGAGTAATCAAGGTGCGAAGATTAAGATGGGCCGGACACGTGGCGCGAATGGGGAACGATAGGACCGTGCATAGAATTCTTGACGGTAGACCAACGGGAAAGAGACCGATAGGACGGCCGCGACGGAGATGGGAGGGCAATGTTAGGTTTGACCTTGAGGAGATCGGATCGAATGGTCAAGCGTGGAAGGAGAGTGCCCAGGACAGGGAACGATGGCGAAGCCGAGTCGGTGAGGTCATGAACTTCCGGGTTCCTACAGGCCAATAAATAATAATATCTTGGGTCGGTGGAAGAAACGAATCCCTTGTCTGCATTTGTATATGCAGGGTAATTCTTTTGTGGCGAAGGGCGAAATTGGTTGTTCGTTAGACAAGGGATCGTGGTCGGGTATATTCCAGCTGGACAAACAAGCCGCCCGACGCTGCTTTGGTCGTTGGACAAGGGAATCGCCAGCCAATGTGTATGTAAGAACATTGTTGTACACATGTGAGGCTGGGAATAGCCGACTCAAGGTTAATATTCCCTGATTATGTGGTTACATTATATGTGAACCGAATTGTTTCTTTTCAGGAGTAATGTTGGACCTTTACGGAATATGTTGTAATTTGTAAATGAATGTAATGTAATTTTTGTTTTATGTATTATATGTGTAAAACAAAATGTAAATTGTGTTGTGTTTAAGTTTAATTTAAATATAAAGAATTCTTTTAGGAAAATTTTGCCGATGTGGTGATGCCCTTGTGGGAGAAATTCTTTTTACAAGAGCTTTAAAGTTATGCATTAGATAACGTTAATGCGTGAAGCTTTTACAGGTGCTAATGCAATTGTATTAGCGGGAAGCAATCGAATTTAAGAGGCTTCAGCACACAAAGCTTGGGGGTAATTGGGCAAGTAAGGAGTGGCGTTTGGCGGAACCGCCGCATGCCCATTATGACCCAATCGACGGCGATAATTAATCTCGAATTTATCAGAGATACCATCGCCGACGAAATAACTGGGCGTTCGTATGCTCCAGTTTAATGTTTTACGTTTCAATTTATGTTCTATGTTTTATATTTGTAATGTTAAATATAATTTAATGTTTTGTGTATTGTGTGTTTAATTATGTGAAATTGTACATTGTATAAATGAATGCGTTTATTCTATGATGTAAATAAATGTTGTTGTAATTTGTAAATGAATGTAATGTTTATGTTTTATGTATTTTATGTGTAACACAAAATGCACATTGTGTTGTGTTTAAGTTTAATTTAAATATGTGATAATTGTTTGTAATATTTGTGTTTAAATAATGTTTAGTAAGGTAAATGTACGTAAGTTTTATGTGTAAATTTTTAAATTTAATATTTTATGTTTTTTCGGTGGGTCAAAGGTGGTAATGGAGTTACTACGTAACATGATCTACATTTAAAAACCAAAAAATTAAACTTAAACGTGCAGTGAAATTTTATATATTTTTGCTGTGGATGTGTGTATGTATACATAAATTTTTTTAAGAAATGTAATTCAAAACTTGTACAACTTAAAGTCATATTTAAGACTAATTTATACTATAACAATCTTGTTGGCAACATTGCATCATTAAAACGTAGGAAATTGTGAAAGCCAAGCAACTATTCAGTCTTTCACTGTGTTTATAAACCCTCACAAATTACATTTCATAAAAAAACGCCAGATTGTATACTTGAACTGATTCCGAGATATTTTTCTCGATATATAATGAACACATCGCCCAATAAGTTCCAAGACTAACTCAGAGATGGCGCATCATACAGCTCATCTCAAAAAGGTCAAAGACTGTACAAACCCATTGAACATGCGTTCGATAAGTTTACCTCCAAGCATCAGTAAAGTGTTCGAAAAGACTATTAACAAATCTCTGCTCAAATGGGTTGATGACAACAACATTATTCCGAATAACCAGGTTTGGGTTTAAGACGGGTCATGAAACCACACACGCCGCAGCTGTATTGGTCTCCGAAATACAATGCAATAAATGTAAGAACCAATGCACAGGTCCCTGTCCCATCGACTTGAAGAGAGCCTTTGATACCGTCTGAATCAAAGGGTTATATTACAAGCTGGTCAGATAAGGCATATATCCAAGTCATGGTTGCGGCGAATTACTTCATTTGCTTGTACAGTTGTTGAAAGACGACCCCTACAACATTCACTTTTTCCAAGGGATCTTCAAGCACAAAAAGTTCATCATTTAGGATGGCGTTGTTTGTGTCTTTGCCTATATGTGTCAGCATTCGTTGGTTTTCGTCAGTTTGTGGTGTTTGGAGACACTGAATCTCTTTTTTGTTACTTCGTCTAAATATTTTATTAATTTGCGGGAACATACTAGGGTTGTTGGTTTTTACCGCCCGAACTTTGTTATTCCAATACAAATTTGCTGATAACCTATAGTTGACTTTTATCAGCTGTTGGAGATTTTTTTAATCTAGACTTCAGTCAAATTATCTCCTGGTCGTGCCTGTCAGTAAATCATCTGTACTGTAGTTTTAGTTGAGACAGAAGTCTACTTTTTTTATATGGAGTGCGTTGATTGTGAAGTTTCGGTACATGTTCATGTTGTCCGTAGGTGTGGTTTTTGGTATTGTTTTGTCCATAGTTTGTTTTATGGTTTCGTCCATTTTTTGTATGTGTTTGTCAATGTCATCGTTGGATATGTTTCTGTTGGCAGGAGGGTTAATATCTTTTAAGCGAATTTCTCTTGTGAAACGCGTCCATCGCATACCCCCATAGTTATAGGGTTGCGGTACCATACATTTACCGAGTTCCACAACTTCGCTTGGTGTTTTTATCACGATTGATAATGCACAATGGTTGCTGTCATACTCAATTGTGCGTAGGCAGTTTATATTTTGTCTGTTAGTATGTGTATGTTTAAATCGTGTGTCAATAAGCATAATATCTAGGAACGATCCCCCTCTGGGGAAAGAAGGATATTCTGTAGCTAGCAGGTCGCCTTATATTCAAGGTGATGTTGATCTAGCCTACCAGCTAGTTGGTTTCCTCTCGTGTTGGATATGCTATTTCCCCAATTGGGGTGTTTAGCTTTCAAATCGCCACCTACGATGTAATAGTTCCCTTCCGAGTAAAGTTGTAAGCATTGGAAAAGAGTGTCTAACTCCAATATAAATAGATTTTGTTGATGTGCTTCTGGTGCGTAGGCAGATATCACATACATCCCCCTACCTCGCCCAGAATCGCCCCGTAAACCGGCAGCAATCACCCCAGAACCCCGTACCAGCGGAGCAAGCCACGTCAAACCAAGACGCTCGTCGGGTGTACCTGATAACTGCACGCATGACGTGCAAATTTTTTAATAAAATGATCACCTTTATAACGAGTGCCTTAAAAGGCGTAATACACCTTTCTGCCGGGAGTGCTGGCAGTATGGCCACGACATTGTAGAATGCAGTGCGCACCATACTCCACTTCCACAGAATAGGTCACCCCACGAACCTGCCGCCTCTAACAACCCAGCGTCATCTAACCTCCGAGTGTCTAACATTCGGAGTTGCTGCTCGTTGTGTGGCTGTACAGGTCATACAGAGGACAAGTGCGGAGATAGGGTGAGAGTGGAAAAAACCCGAATTTCCACAGCAACACTCACCCCAACACGAACCCGAAAGGGCAAGACTAAACGTCAAAGTCATTGCCCACCAACCCACACGTCTGTCGAGGACGGCAAACAATTCTCCATACCAACGTATGGACGAAATACGCTGACCCTGAACCAGGATCTCCTCCACCCCGCACACGGCACCCCGTCTCTGCGGAGACGAATCAATGCTGGGCTGGAAGCTTCTCCTTCCCGCTCAAGCCACTCCGTCACTTCGAACACGAGAGAGTTCCCCACAAGCCTCGACCGTATCAGACATTACACCTGTTGGTCCATACGATCCACAACAGGTCAGTGGGCCACACCGTAATCCCCTTGCCTCTGTCGGCATCAACGCGGTAACAACCAGGTCCACTCCCAATACCCAACAACAAACTCCCCTACCTTTATTTCGTGACTACGTCACTGGGCGGGGGGGGGGGGAGTTGGGGTTCTTTAAGTATTCCCTAAGAACCACCCATTCCCTTCAAATTAACCTGTCTCACACTCACCTCAAGTCTTCCTACTTAGTTGCAACCGAGCAGCGTAAGCTACCCGTCATTATCTTGCACCTGAAACATAAATTCACGGCAAGATTGCCATCTTACCATGTGATCAATTAAAACCATTTCGGTTCGTCTACACGAACCGATCGGTTACTATGGGCGACCACATGTCCATCAAACACAGACCAATACTTCCGAGTATTCTTGTTCGCTAATACAAAGCATAGCGCAACCCGCGCCTACCTGCCAAGAGCCGAATTCTTTACCAGTGTAAACATTCACACTGGAATTAGAGCCTCGACTCGCTACCAATGCAATGCACAATTGACGTGGATAAATACACAAACCGCCATTGTGTAATCATCCTGATCACCAGATCAGGTCCACGGTATCGTTCCCCTAATCAACCCATATACCATTGGCTAAGCCAAACAAACGCGTATCTTAGCGCATGACCCTCGAAATAGCGTTCTGTTGACATAACACTGAGAAATCTAACCCTGCTTCAACGAATCGCTATTTTAAACATGACAACCTTTTTCGGCCGCTATACGAGCGACCATCTATTTGCACAGCTGACCTGAGTTGAATTCGAATATCGTATAGTCAGTTGTTGTTGCCGCTTTTCCTTATTCGACTTCAGTATATATTTGAAATGCTGCCCTTTCCATGCACAGGCCCTTTCTCTGCATGTGTGCAATCTCGAATAGAGATATCCGCGCGAAACAACATCTAGGATCGTCATCAGAGTCAGATCGCAACTACGAAACAGCGCACACGTACCGGGGACGTGGCGTGAGTCAGATTTGAACCGCGGAACGAGATACACTTGTCGAGGTCGTTGCGTGCCGGAGTTTAATACCCATTTTGTAAATATTGTCGAGTGTGAGTTATAACTAACATAGTAATTGAACTGCATGTTAAGTATCCAAGTGTAAGAACATTGATATCATTACCTGGTGTATGTGTCGAACCCTGTGATGTCCAGAGACAAAAGCACTCCAGAACAGTGAAATTGTAGCACCGTTGCGTAAAATGCGGAAAAGACCATAAGGCAGAAGAACGCCCTCTGGGAAAAGAAAGGGTAGAAGACAAGGCCCTTCTAAAGTGCGCAGTGTGCCGGAATGAGGGACACCCCGCTAATTATCGAGGATGTCCTAAATTCCGTGAAATAATGGCAAGAAGTGTGACCCGGCAAAAAAACACAGAGCCAGCTTGTACTACAACAATGCCCGTAACATCGCAGCGGTCGTACGCACAAGTTGCGTCGGGTGGGAGACCATCAAACCAGGCTACAACATTAGTAGCCACAAATACTCCCACACAGACTGAAACAACATCGCAAGCAGACGTGGTCACGGTTCTGCTTAATCTGCAGAGACAGATGACACAGCTGCAAAATCAAATAAACGAGATCTACTCGTACTTGCCCAATCTAAACAAAAAGTCAATATAAACCCTCTCTATAGTGGAGAAGTGCGCAGGTTCCGGGTGCTGGAAGCCTGTATCGTACGCATACCCCTTCAGCAAGGAAGGGGTTTGTATGCGATTGCGGTCTACGCACCTGAGGAGCACCAACATATCTATTTATAGCAGAGCTCGAGACTCTCTTCCGATGCTTACAATTGCACCTGGGCAAAAATTACTTTATCCTAGGGGGAGATATGAACGCCAGGCATAGAAATTGGGGAAATCATATATCTAATGCCAGAGGAAATCAGTTGGCTGGCTGGTTAGATCAGTTTCATATTGAATATAGAACTGACCTGCTAGCTACGGAATATCCATCGTTCCCCAGAGGTAGATCGTTCTTAGATATCTTGCTAATCGACTCACGACTGAGATTACTTAGCACCAACAGACGAAACACAAACTGTTTACGGACAATTGAATACGATAGTGACCACTGTGCATTCACGGCAGTAATAGAGCTTCCGAACGAGCTCGCAGATCTGGAGGAATTCGTGATCCCGCAACCCTATAACTACGGGGCAATGCGATGGCCGCGGTTCACCAGATCATTAACAAGAGAACTTCGTTCGAATGACTTTAATCTGCCAGTAAACAGAAACCTGACAAATGACGAAATCAACAAATACATCCAACAAATGGACGAAACCGTAAAACGGACAATGGAGAAATCAATTCCCAAAACAAGAGTTACAGATCACATAAACATGTACAGAAACGCAACAATAAACGCACTCCACAAGAAAAAGAGCTCCTCAATAGTATACTGGTTAGTATACCCGCCTGTCATGCGGGAGACCGGGGTTCGATTCCCCGTCGGGGAGCCTCTGGCGCAAGACTAATGACCTTGCCCGGAAAAAACAAATCATTATGGAAAATTTAACAAGCCTCAGGACTTGCTAAATAAGGCCAAAACCGGTTCCAGGTTGTAGTGCCGATGATGATGACAAGAAAAAAAGCAGACTGCTATCGAAACTAAAACAATTACACAGACAGTTTACAAACAGACAAGACCAGGAGATATTATCACTGAAATCCCGATAAAAAAACCTCCAACAATTACTTAAAGCTAATTATAGATTAGCAACAAATTTGTATTGGAACAACAGAATTCGAGCTATAAAAACCAATAACCCGAATATGTTCCCACAAATAAATAAAATATTCAGGAGAAATAATCAAAATGAGATTCAGTGTCTCCAAATTCCACGTACTGATGTAAACAAGCAGCTGCTAACCAACATTGGCATAGATACAGAGAACGCTATCCTCAATAGTGAGCTCTTCGTGATCGAAGATCCTTTGGAGAAGGTGAACGCTGTGGGAGCTGTCTTTCAGGAAATGTACAAGGTGAATGAAAGCATTCACCGAAATCACGACCTGGAGGACACAGTTCTACTCAATCACCTCCACCTCCGGAATGAAATTTCACTTTGGCAATCGGAGAATCCGGGTTTTACCGAATTCAGTGAAGATAATCTGTCAATTGACATTAATGCTAATGGTGTAGTGGCTAATAGCCTTCTAATAACAAGGGAAGGAATCCAGAGTATCTTCGATTCATTAAGAAGCAAAAAGTCAGTGGGAATAGACGGAGTACCTAACATCGTACTCAAGAACCTGCCCCCAATGGCAATAGATATATACACGGTCCTGTTTAACAACGCGTTCAATAATGCATATTATCCCGCGCGTTGGAAAACGGCTATCATTCAGCCCATTGCAAAAAAGGGCAAAGACTGTACAAACCCAATGAACATGCGTTCAATAAGTTTACTCCCAAGCATCAGTAAAGTATTTGAAAAAACCATTAACAAAGCTCTGGTAAAATGGGTAGACGACAACAGCATTATTCCAAATAACCAGTTTCGCTTTAAGGCGGGTCATGAAACCACACATGTCGCAGCTAAACTGGTCTCCGACATACAATGGAATAAATGTAGGAACCAATGCACAGGTGCCTGTCTGATCGACTTGGAAAAAGCCTTTGATACCGTCTGGATCGAAGGGTTGTATTACAAACTGGTCAGACATGGCATACATAAGCCTTTACTATATGTACTTTACGATATGTCAAAGGACAGGAGGTTCGTGGTCAAAAGTGGTAATGTTACCTCTAATAAAACGTATAATATAAAGAATAGCTTGCAACAGGGCGCGGTACTCTCTCCGATTCTTTTTAACATTTACATTAACGACTTATTAGATGCACTTCCGCAAGCTATTGTGTACGCAGACGATCTCATAATTTACAGAACAGCTCCGAAAGTTGAGATCATAAATAGTTTAATACAGCGAGACTTCAAAAACGTGCAGCGCTATTGCGACAACTGGAAACTTAAGATCAACTTGCAGAAATGTGAAGCCATCCTATTTAGAACTTCATTATATAAAGCCACGAACGACACAAGGAAAAACTGGCGAAAGCTAGTTATCGTGGGACCGCATAGAGATAAACTGGAAACCAAGAGGTTAGTTAAATACCTGGGCATCTGGCTAGACCAATATCTGTATTTCAACAGACATGTAGAGGCTGCTTTGCTCAAAGCGAGGAAAACTTTTGCTATGACAAGGAGGCTATTTCACAGTAGCCAACTTGACAGCAGGGTAAAAGTCATATGCAACATGACGCTAATCAGGCCAATGCTCATATATGGTTGCCCAGTATGGTTCAACATAGGTCCAAATTTGATGGAAAAGATTCGGGTGTTCGAAAGAAAGTGTCTCAGAAGTTGTCTCAGATTATATCGGACACCGGAATCGGGCTATAAAAAGTATTACTCAAATGAGACTTTATATAATGAAGCGTACATAAATAGGGTGGATAATTTACGATTAAATTAATCAGAGGACATATTGCAAGAGCAATGAGCTCGTCCAATGACCTAATTTTCGGGGCCTATTATCCAAACACCTTGTACTATGAGAGCGTGCGTCGCAACGGCTTTGTTCCACCAGAGGCGTTCCTTGACTTGGATATGAAAGGGCTTATACAGGATAGATCCGGAATTCCGCTGTACTATCATGTAAGTAGATCATCTGTAGACGGGCGATTGTGCTACGACCGAGAAGTAACGCGCACCGAAGAAGAGCTCCTGCGCTTCAGTAGGGCTATCTCCCACAGAGACCGGGATGATAGCATTAGACAGCGTCAACAGTTCTAGTGGTTGAATGGCATATAAAGACCTGGATACCAAAGCCGGTATAGAATCATACTATCATCAGCTAGCTTACACAGACTTAGCTTTTCTAGAATTAGGGTAGTATAAGATTTAAGTTAAGTTAGGTTAAGTGCTTTTACATAAAAAAAAAGTAGGTAAGTTAAGTAAGTTACATTTTAAGAAAAAAAAACAAAAAAAAATTGACAAAGTTTTTCAAATTTTTCTTTGTATTTCAACTAATTATCAGTACTGCCACACAGTTCTGTCGCCGAAAGGCAAATTATACAAATGTTAAGTAATGTTTAGCTTAGAGCGTCTGCGAAGGACCAGTAAGTTATTATATAAGATAATTAAGCTAGAATTTAAGCATTTTTTGTCTAGCCTTTAATTTAGAAATTAAGAATATAAAAAGAAAAATAAAAAATGTTTTAAAAATGAAAATGAAAATGACAGTGAAATTGTATACCCTAGATTAAGTTCAAGACTCAATAAAGTTCTTCAAGTAAATACAATTAGACAACCGTGTGCTTCATTTGTGTATTATCTGTGTATTTTGCTGTTTGTGTGGCTTTTCCGGAAAAAACAATTCCGCGCGTATTATTGGTGGTGTTTCCGTTGAATCAGGGTCCGTGTTGACGCACTAGCAGAAACCGCCACAAGTCTATAAAGAATATCACAATGGAAACTGCTCAGGTTAAATCCAGCAGTCAGCAATACATCGAAATGGCCTTACCAATCTCCTCGTCCTTTTAAAATAAAACAAGCAACCGTTTTCAAATTCCCCTTAACTAGATCTTTATTTGGTAATTGATAATTTCAGTTACATGAATCTCTGTATCTCTCTCCCTTTTTGCTGGGATTCTGTTTCTCTAAGACAAAATTAACTTGTGCTTAATTTTTGACACAACTACAATACATTTAGTTATTTAACATTTATAATGGCTAACAATATTCTTCTGTTTTACATTTCATGCAATGAAAGGAATTTCTTTCTATTTGACAACATAAATTGCTTCACTCTATGCGCAGACAAAGGATTATAAACATGGATTTATGACCGCAAACAATTAAAAGCAGCTAACAGCATTAAAATAACAACGCCAATACATGCGCCCATTACTTCGGCCGGAAACAGAATCCTGTTCAGGTGGTGTTCTTCTCTGAAAGCTCTTTGCCATTAACTGAAATTTCTTTGACTATGTCCATCAAATGCATTAAGGCTTTATTATCCAACTTACAGTTTCGCCACTGCCGCGATTTAATGTTTTAAGATCTCGTAGATTTCTTATATCATAATCGGGTTGTACTTCATCACCATACATACCTTCATGTTCCGCTGTAAAAGTTTATTTTTTAATTTTGTTTTAAATGAATTAATTTTTTTTTCAATTAATTTTGGAAATAAGTGCGATTTCTAATATATTATTATTCTCAAACTCTTACTTGGATCGAAGTCAGCCAAGGAACCACCGTTAAGAATGAAGCTGGGGGTCTTTTCGTGTCCATGAAATTCGCCAACACGTCCCCCTTCTTTACGTTCTTCTTCCAATGCGCGATGTAAGGCGACCATAAGACGATCCAAAAGCAAAGCGGCTCGTTTTGGAACAACCATCTGAAATAATTAATATTTAATTGCGGATCAATCGAAATGGTTAAGTTTAAAATGTGTTAGGGACGACTTCTTAACGACCTTTCAACACCCTTTTCATAGCTGCACAATCCTTTGATACTGGATTGATTCAGAAATTATTTTGTTCTAATCAAGCATCTACCAATATTCAGTTAACCAATTCCCTCATTGCTGGCCATAAAGTGGTAAGCATTAAATGTTTGAGTCTATGGCAGGTATTTAATTTAAAACCCCAAAACCGCGAGCTATAACGTTTCTGACTGAGGCAATGGTCTTTGCTTTCTTCGGTGCAGAACTACTGACTTCTATTTACAATTTTATGACTCTGTTTCAGTCCTCGTTTTAGCAAATCCAACAAATCATTTAGAAAATCCACTAGCTTTTATAATTCCTGTGTACAAATTTTTATCAAATTCCAATCACCAAAATGTTTTTGATTACAAAATTGTGAAGGGGAACGCCATGATGAGTATGTAAAGGCATTGCTAAGAAAATCGATATGGCGGCACCCATCTTGTGCAAATCTTACTGTTGGGATTTTACAGTGGGTAGAAAACACCAGAGAACTCGCCAATTGTAGGAAAGAATTGTTTACTCATAAACGTTGAACAAAAACGTAGAGTGAAAAATTGAACACAAAAAAGGTGGTGCCAAGAATACCTTTCCGTTACTAAACCTTTTCTGATGTACGCCAACCAGTTCCTCACAACGCTTCCAGTCACCTACCTATCTTTTACAATAGTGTCCTAGATTACAATTTGAAGCACACCTGTCACTTTTCTCTTTTCTTTTTGGAATAAGACTGTAAGGTTATGTTTACATTCTGAAATTTGACTCAAACTCAACACTCCTCCTTAATCAAATATGAACGATTTAACTCAAACAAAGCTTTACTCAAAGGCTTTGTAAAAATATCTGCAATTTGCCTGTTTCCTTCAATGTGCTCAATGTTAACAGTGACTTCAGTGTGATACTTTATAAACTTTCTCAGAATCTCAATGTGTTTCTTTCCCTTTTTTAATTTACCCTCGTGTGTCTTTTGCAACATGTGGACAGCTGACTTGTTGTCCTCAAACATTGGGATCGGATGATCTTCTTTCAAGGTGCCAAGTTCCAGAGCCAGTCGTTTCAGCCAACATACGTCGTCGATCATTTGATATGCTGCTCTGTACTCTGCCTCGGCTGTTGACGTTGACACAACTTTCCGTCTCAGGGAATACCAGACGATTGGACCTCCTCTGAATATCAGACCGCCACTGGTTGACTACATTGATTCTTTCTCTCCTCCGAAATCAGCATCTGTATACACCTTAATTGTTCTGTCTCCTCCAAAGTAGATACCTGCCTCAGGTGTAGCTTTCAGATACTGGAAGACCAGTTTTGTCATTTTTCAATGACTCTTCTTTGGATCACAACAATGTCCGCTGAGATAATTCACCGCGTAGTTGATGTCGGGCCTTGAGATTGTCGCCAGGTAGAGCAGACTACCGATGGCCTCGCGGTAAGGTGTCCCAGCAAGCACTTTCTCGTCATTCACAAAATCTGCTGACTCGACCACCATGCCAGGTTCAATGGGAGTTGGAGCCGGATTGCCCTGTTCCATGTCCATTATTTTCAAAATCTTCTGTGTATATTTTGGTTGACTCATAAAGATTCCTTTTGAGTCGATTTTCAAGTACATTCCAAGGTACGTGAACTGTTTTTGGAAAGTTTTGCTGTGTTTTATTTCGAACTTCTTTCAAATCAACTTCAAGAGGTCGAAAATCTTCTTTTCATCCTTGCCTGCGATTAATCCATCATCCACAAATAAGGCCACTATGATGGTTTTGTCCTTGTTGTAGAATACACTTGGATCATCGTCTGAACTTTCCCATCCAAATCCTTCGAACGATCCAGTGATCTCCTGATTCCATTGCTTTGGTGCCTGTTTGAGTCCATAAATAGCCTTGAACAGCTCGCCTACTCGGCCCGACCCGTCCAAAAAATTTTTCAGGTTGTACCATGTGGATCACTTCTTTCAACTTCCCGTACAGAAATGCCGTCTTTACATCAAATGCGATCAGTTTCCATTTCTCTGAGGCTACATGGCTCAGAATCAGTCGAATCGATGAGTAACCTGCCACAGGACTGAATGTCCCATCGTAGTCGATTCCCTTTTGTTGCTTGAACCCTCGAGCCACCAGTCTTGCCTTCAGCTTGCCACTTGATTTTTCAGTCAAGACCCATCTGCAGGTCAATGGTCTTACTCCTTTCGGGCAGTCTACTAGTCTCCACGTCTTCCTGTCAACTAACGATTTGTATTCTTCTTTCATAGCTCGTCGCCATTTTGATCCTTTAGTGCATCAGACACCTCAATGTCCCCTGCTTCACCAATCAATGCTGTATCTTCGTTTGTAGCACCGTTGCTGTACCACATTATGAAGTCTCCAATTCTCTTTGGCAATAGTCCTCTCGTCATGCGAACTGGTCTCTTAGCAGTTTCCGGGGCTGGTTCAGTTTCTTTTTCACTGGCACTGTCTTCTTCGCTGTCTTCTTCTTTGGGCTCATCTTCATTTTCGTCTTCACTTGACTCATCTGGCTGTTCTGGCTCATTTGTACCTTCCTCGGCGCTTGTCTCAGTCAATACTTCAGTCATGCTCATCTCGTGTCCCTCGTTGAAATTTACATTTGCTTCGCTGACAATATCACAGCGACCAGGAATGTAGACTCGATAAGTCGGTGAGTTCAGATCGTAGCCTAGCAGGTACCCCTTCTCTGATTTGCGCTCGAACTTACCTCTTTTGTGTGCTGGCAGCAAAATGTAGCCCTCGCATCCGAATGTTCTCAACTTATTCAAATCCTTCTGACGTCCAAACCATAGCCCAGCTGGAGTTTTCCCTTTCACAGTACTCGTTCCAGTCTGATTAATTGTGAAAACCGCGTATGAAACTGCCTCCGCGCACAGTCTCATACTCAAATTGGCGGCTGTAAAGGCTGAGCGTGCAGCTTCAACGATGGTTCTCATCTTACGTTCTATCCTTCCGTTCTGTTGTGGTGTATGAGTATTTGTAGTTGTGTGTAGAATTCCCAATTCAGTCAAAAACTTCTCTGTGATTGCGTTCTTGATCTCTTTTCCATTGTCCGAATGCAATCTTTTCATTTCCTGCCAAGTTGACCTTCTGCCATCTTCACGAACAACGTCAGCTTGTCTGGGGCCTCATCCTTAGTCTTCATGAAGTAAACCGTTCTGAATCGTCCTTGAACATTAAATAGTATTTTGCGCCACCTAGTGAAGGTTCTCTCATCTCGCCCATGTCCACGTGTACAGGATCCAGAGGATGCTTGGGTGTCTTTTCATTCTCAGGGTGAGAGTTGCTGTGATGTTGGCCATAGTCACAATTTTCGTAGCAGTACTTGTTCCAGTCGTCGACAAACTTTATTATTATTATTATTATTTATTGGCCTGTAGGAACCCGGAAGTTCATGACCTCACCGACTCGGCTTCGCCATCCTTCCCTGTCCTGGGCACTCTCCTTCCACGCTTGACCATTCGATCCGATCTCCTCAAGGTCAAACCTAACATTGTCCTCCCATCTCCGTCGCGGCCGTCCTACCGGTCTC
Source organism: Microdon myrmicae (assembly GCA_963931805.1). Lineage (NCBI taxonomy): Eukaryota > Metazoa > Arthropoda > Insecta > Diptera > Syrphidae > Microdon > Microdon myrmicae. The sequence continues at coordinate 173,002,462 of OZ007497.1, read as the reverse complement.
TTTCCCGTTGGTCTACCGTCAAGAATTCTATGCACGGTCCTATCGTTCCCCATTCGCGCCACGTGTCCGGCCCATCTTAATCTTCGCGACTTCATTACTCTCACTATTGTAGGTTTGCGATATAGTTCTTCCAATTCGTGGTTATGGAGTCTCCTCCATTGTCCTGCCTCCTCGTCATATTTACCTCCAAAGATGCCTCTCAAAACTTTATTCTCGAATAGACGGAATTTGTTTTCTTCCCGTTTTGTGAGAGCCCATGTTTCGCATCCATATAGAACAATTGGCATGATTATGGTTCTATAGACACGGAGCTTTATGTTACGTGATAGCAGTCTGGATTTCAGCAGTTTACTGACTGCGTGCCAACTCGCGTTGCCGGAATGCAGTCTCTTGTTAATTTCCTTCGACATTTCGTTACTGGCCGTCAGTATCGTTCCCAGATATTTAAATTGTTTAACTTTTTCAAAGATCTTACCTCTGACGTTTATATGTGTTCTCTGAGACCCACCTGCTCTCGCCGTAATCATGTATTTTGTTTTGTCTTCATTTATTTCTACGCCCACCTCGTCTGCCGCTTGCATGATGATTTCACAGTTTTTACTAACAGTCTCTAGATTATCGCCCAGAACGGCGATGTCATCCGCATATGCGAGCACTTGTGTGACCCCGTTCAGGGATGATCCGGCCATGTTGTCGTCTTGTACCTTTCTGATGACATACTCGAGCACAAGGTTAAAGAGACACGGTGATAGACCATCTACCTGCTTTAGTCCGTCCCGGATTTCAAATGGTTCTGAGAGGTGGTTTTCTATTCTAACTCGCCCTTTGTTTTCGTTCATGCAAATTTGAATGAGGGCGGCATATTTTTTTGGGACTCCCAGCTCAACTAGAATATGGTAGAGTCTCTGCCTTGCGACTGAATCGTAGGCTTTTTTGAAGTCAACGAACAGTTGGTGAACCGTCTCTCCGTATTCCCACTTCTTTTCCAGCAGTTGTCTTATTGTCGACAAACTTTATGCCACTTCTTTTCAGAATATCTCTCACATACTTCACATTCTGGTGCGCCATCCTCTTGTGCCACGTTCGAATCGAAATTGCTGCCACTCCAGGGGTTTGCTTCTTGTGTCTCAACATCATTTCAAATAGGTTGCCATGTCTCCTTGCAATTCCGGCAGTTGTCCTCTTGTCTGCTGTCAGAAACTCTGACTTTTCCTTGTCCAATCTCATCACATACCCTTGGTCGAGCATGTGGCTGACTGAGAACAGATTAAACTTCACCTCTGGAACATATAAAACGTCTTCCAAGATGACCGGATGCCACTGACTGCCATTAAATGCCTCCAATTCAACTTTGCCGACTGCAGCGCCATCTATTTTTGTCGAATCACCAAGTAGAATTGACACAGGCTTTCTCAATTTGTCAAATTCGGTCAACCAATCACGATGCAAGGTCATTTGTTGACTCGCACCGGTGTCTTGATATCATGTTGTCATTTGATCCTCCAGGTGGTCCGTGCTGCTGTCCAGGTCCGACGTCTTCAGGCTCACTGCCACCCAGGCAGCTGGTTTCTTTCGTTGTTCGTTGTTGTTGTTTCCTTACTGTGGACACACTTTCGCAAAGTGTCCTTCGTGTCCACACAAGTTGCAGGCGTAGTTCTTCTTACAATATTCCAGGTACTTTGCGCATGGCTGGTTGGTGCAGTTCCTCTTGAAATGACCTTTGAGTCCACATTTGTGACATGTTGCGCCACCTTTCTTACTTTTATTTGCAGACTTTCCTTGTTGCTCGTTGTTGTTCTTTTTGGCCAAAAGTGCGTTCATTTGGTTTGACTCCTGCGTTTTGTTTTGATGTTGTTCCCTCTCATCCTCCAGTCGTAGTTTTTCAATCATTGTTGTTGAATTCTTGTTGACACCTGAGACGTTGTCCCACGATGTGCCAAGGTGTGCCAGTCTGAGAGGCAACATGCTCAAAATCCTTGTCACCATCCAGGAGTCTTGTACGGGATCATTTTCAGTCGACAATTGCTCACCTATGGACAACAATTCCATACAGTTTTCTATCACAAACTTATTCTCATCAAAAGTGTAAGTGAAAAATTTTCTTCGTAAAATTTCCATAGACATGTCAGTCATTGTGCCATACAGTCTGACTAATTTATCCAGCATTTATTTTGCCGTCACACAATTTGCAATTTTGTAAGCAATTTGATCGCTAATTTCACATTCAAGACGATGAGCTGCTGAGCCTCTAAGTCCTTTTCAATGTATGCCTTGACTTCAGGAGTATCAGCTGCACCAGCCGGTCTTGCTGTCGCTCCTGTCCCTATGCTAAATAATTTCTTTGTCTTCATTACAACATCCAATTTTAATCTCCAAGGCACATAGTTGACACCTCCATGCGAGTCCTGATTCAACATCACTAGTTGCGATTTGACTGTATCCATCTACTTTTGAATGTAACTGTACTTTCAGTTTTGACTTTTGACTGCAAAATTTGTACAATTTTCTGTTTTTCAATTTTCTTGACGATTGTGTAGAATTTTGTTGCAAAGTTCCTGTCGTTTGTTTTGTTGGGCTGCTCCTGACGTGTTGCAAGACGATTCTGCTTGCCTGACTCACACAATGTGCAAACTTGACTGCTGCCCAACGTTCTCCGATTCTAACCTGTCTCTTTCAGCTTTCCAAGTCATTTTTTCTTTTCTCGAAGATGCTCCTCTATTTCTGTTCTGGGCCCATAACCTGTTGGGGTTTTACAGTGGGTAGGGAACACCAGAGAACTCGCCAATTGTAGAAAAGAATTGTTTATTCATAAACGTTGAACGAAAACGTAGAGTAAAAAATTGAACACAAAAAATGTGGTGCCAAGAATACCTTTCCGTTACTAAACCTTTTCTGATGTACAGCAACCAGTTCCTCACAACGCTTCCAGTCGACTCTCTATCTTTTATAATAATGTCCTAGATTACAATTTGGAGCACACCTGTCACTTTTCTCTTTTCTTTTTGGTATAGGACTTTAAGGTTATGTTTACATTCTGAAATTTGATTCAAACTCAACACTTACTCATACATTTCTCCGTGTAAATTGAAATACAAATAAATTAACATCCGTTTATTTTTTGTCAGCAACTGTGTCAATATAACAAAATGAAAATTTCATTGGTAACAGCTCCACCTATGAGCTGAGCTATAACTTTTCACCTATACGTTGCATTTTGATTCTAACCACATAATTGCAGCTGTGAACAATGTGGCCAAAAGTTCAGCGTTCCTTCAAGTACGCAAAATGTACTTCACATCAATAAATAAAATACAGAGCATATATTCATCCTAACTCGGAATGCAATTTTTGTATACGTATTCCTGTCAGAAAAGGCCAACCTATAGCGCTAAGTCAGCACCCCGAGATCCTGAGATAACTTCTTGAGTTCCTCTTGAATAGCTACGGGATATAACGCTCCAAAAACATTCGCGTAGGGAGGTAGTTCCACAACTTTCCTGTAACTGAACGAATTTTGACACGAAGATGTACATGCCGTCGAGAGGGGAACACCGTAAATTGATGGGATCCGTTGGATTGTTTTGTGAGACGGAAATAAACCGAATCCTGTGGAATAATACCACGACTCTTCCCGGTACGGTCCCCATATCAATATTTCTAAAACAGACAAACGTCAGTGTACAGTGACTGTGGTGACTGTAGTCCCGATGTTAACGCTGCGCTTCCGATCAGGTGAAGTGCACGTCTAATGCTACCGAGTAGGGCGAAGGTATGATTAGGAGCAGAATTCCGACCATGAGAAAAGCGTTCAAGTGCGGGTCTAGTTTGGTATTTGTAGAAGAGAAGAAGTTGGGGCGGGTAAAATCTTTTTTGATTCTAAAAAGATAATTCCGCTTTTTTTTTGTAGGCGGATATGGCCATATTCGACAGGTGTTCATGCCACGGTACATTCCCACTGACACTGACGCCGAGCAAGTTCTTCCTTTCCTTAGATTTAATGACGTTGTGGCCCTCCAGCGAACCTCGCAAATCACGGTGGACTTTTCGCCCAGCTAAGAGGGCCATACATACTAGTGTCCTCAGCCCCACATAGCCGCAGACACGTGGGCCGCATTCCGCTACCAATTCATCATGCCTGCACGATTATTGAAGGACACAACACTAAAAACGAGTTTGTTTGGCAACCCATTAGGTGGGTATACATACTGGCCCGGCGCCGACGCCAACAGCAATCAAATATCCCACGCGAGAAAAATACAGCCAAGAAATAAACAATATTTACGATCTCCTCTTCAGCCAGCTGCAATTTTGGTTTCGTATATCGAAAGGACCATAGTGGCAACAGAAGATAAAGAATAAATGAATCAACACTGTTCCCTCAAGGAGATACAAACCTTGTAAAGATATTGCAGCCAAAGGCAACGACTTTATCGCGTTTGCGACCAAAGTGGAGAATGTGTGATTCGAACAGACGACCTGACAGTTAGAATCACTAAAAATTGAACCAATGCTCAGGCCACTGCCGCGTGTACGAGAATCCGAATTCTAAATTCAAATACACTCAACTGGTGTGGAATTGCTATGTTATTGCCTGCTATACGGCTGATGCATTTTCTTGTTCGATTTTCTTTCGGTGTTCTTCACAATTTGCTTGTATATTGTGTGTATCTTTTAGAAATGCCACAACTTCGGCCGAGGAAATCATCTTCATCATCATCATCGGCACTACAATCGGGATCCGGTCTTGTCCCTATTTAGCAAGTCCCGAGGCTTGTTAAATTTTCCATAATAATTTGTTTTTCCGGGTAAGATTATTAGCCTCGCGCTGGGCCGAGGAAATCACCAAGCCCATAAACCACATGCGAGTAAAATACCCAAAGGGATACCGCAGAAGTGTGAAAAGCCTAACGATCCTCGGCGTATCTTTGGCCACACGAACAGCAACGTTCGCGACTGTGTTTGTCGGCGCATCCACACTACATCTTCACAGTATCTCTACAAATGAAGTGGAAGCGTAAAACAAGATAGGATGCGATTTCCTAGAAAGGTGAAATTCCCTGGAAGAGATAGCATTCCAGGGAAAGGTGAATTTAACAGAAAAGGAAAAACAACCGGGTAAGTTTCCTTCCTACGGGAAAGTTTTAGTGAGACGGTTAATAACGTTCCTGGAAGAAAAATCCTCTAGTTAAACAACAGAACTCGAGTGTGTCGGCGCGAATTACACTCCAAAGAAAAAGGATAAAAACAAATAAAAACAAAAAATAATAATAAAGATCCGTTTTTATTATTTGTGGACTGTGTTCGGCGGAACACATCGGACCAATCCGCCAAACTGTGGCCTTTCATCATGAGCTGTGGAACCGAAGATCTATTTTTCGTTGTGAAAGTTGAATGTCAGATCTTCGGTGAATTGAAACCGACGAGATTGAGCTTTCCCTATTGTTGAATTTTACCCAAATTCCACTTCAGAGAGTGGATGTAGCCACATCTCAGATGAAGTGATGTTGATGCTGATTCGATCCATTACTCGAAAACAAGGAAATCGGTGTACTATCGTCCACGAATCTAAACATTTTGTTGGTGGTGATTCTAATAAATCATTAGCAGGAAGCAGAAATGGGATTGGATCTAAGATGGAACCCTGAGGCACCCCGGAACTATTAACAATTTAAAAAGCCATCTACAGTTACCCGAATCGATCGATTTTTGACGAAACTCTTCATCCAGTCGCAAAGTTTTTGGGAAAGCCTGTATTAACGACGTGAAAATGTCTGCTAAGAACGGGTGATCTGTATTACGGTTTTTAAGGATTATTACTGGTATTCCACCTGGACCAATTGCTGTCTTACAGTCCAGTCGGTGAATGCACAGCAAGCCGGCAGAACTTCACATCCAGCTTTGAGGGTTGTTTCGGGTGGTTCGAAAAGAACAACATCCAGTGTTTAATTCGCGGAGAAAAAAAATCGTCAAAACATTGGGTTTATTTTTTGAATTCGTTACCAGTGTCCCGCGGCTCATTACCAACGGAGAGGGTGGGGGGGGGTTGTTATTCCCGTTGCCATTAACCAAAAAGGACGCAAACCAGTTGGGTACTCAAGCAGTTTGTTGGTTATCCAGTCGTTGGGTACCTTATTCGTGGCTCCAATCGGCTGTTTGCATCCGTTTCTTCGTCATCGGCACTACAACCGGGATCCGGTCCGGATTTAGCAAGTCTCTCCGCTGGTATCCGGTACTTATCTGAAACTTGTTAAATTGTCCATGATAATTTGTTTTTCCGGGCAAGGTTATTGGCCTTACGCCAAATGCGTTTCTGATTTTGCCGAAATTCATTCTGTTGCTCTCCATGAGATTAGAACACCGCTGTTTAAAAGCTCTATTTTTTTCCACTGTAATCTGCTCATATTCTTTATCAAACCAAGGCCTATCAGATAAATTTCGTTTGATGGAACAGGAATGTGAAATTCTATACCGAGAAAAATAATTCCCGTGACAAACTCGTCGCAGGTGTTAGTATCGGAGTCTCTAAAGCAGACGTCTAACCACGAAAAGTTTGCGTAGAAATCTCGCGAATCATTCCAGCCAGCAGCCCCGTGTCTCCATATTTGGAGAGGCTGCCTACGTGGTTAGTCAGTTGAGATGTCAGTGATTGCACGACCGATATCAAACATTGGTCTGAGTTTCCCAATGGCGCAGTCGTTTCTACGGAATAAATGCTTGACTCAGATGACACATATAGATCGAATGTGTTTGCAGAATCACTCCGGATATCTGGCACTTGCGTAGCCTCCTCCACTAGTTGAGAGAAATCGACTAGCCTCGTATCCCCCTTAGCTCTGCTAGAATGTACTAACCAATTGGAGTTGTGTACATTAAAACCGCCAAAAACGACAATCTCAACAGTTGCATGGTTGATTTGTATTCAGTCGAAGGTATCTGAAGGGTTTTCGAAAAGTCTCGTTGGTAGATCGTCATTTGGAGAATGGCAAAGATAACAAAGAAATCTGCCAGATCTCGTCAGAACGATTTTTATCAATGATGTCCAAGTTATTGGGTTCTAACGTGTCTTCCCTTTGTCAAGTGGATCGGGTGAACACGCGGACTCCATCCTTAAAAGAAAATCTCAAATGTAAGCCTTATCCTTGGCAACGGATACATCGAGACATTGGATGAGTCTGTGGCGTTTCTAACAGATGCATACACAATTCACAAACAAATAGTGGAGAAAAACATCGAAGTCAAATCGGCTAATCAAAGCATCAGAGCCATATACTATAGCATGGCATCTAAGTTAAGTTTACTTTAGGATAACAATCGACTCCATACATGCTGCAGTGTCAAGATGTGTTGAGGCGTTAGTTCTATCTGATTCTAACCTTCATACTGTTAGTTCAAATCGCCCGCTCTTCACTATCATCCCAAACGCTGTAGTATACTTAGAGTATAGGTTAGGAATAGAATATTGCGCTTTGATGTTTACAAATATTGATAGATGGTATTTACATACGTATTGGTGAAACCGGTGCCTCTATTGTTACAAAAAGCTATTAATATTTGAACCCTTACAGCGTTTCACGGAGAAACTCTTCATCTCCGTAAGTACTATTGTGGGGTAGGAGTATTGTGCCAGACACGGGCACTCGTTTCCCTCCTATCCCCATCCGTCTGTCACTAAACGTTTCGACAATGTCCCGCCAAACAATGTCAGAAAACTGTTCACAGAAAAACGATCGCCATAGTGGAGAAGAAAACGCCAAACACGGGACAAGTGAAACACACTGCTTAATGTTGTAACAAAGGTTCTTTTTTATTTTTTATAATCTACTTGCATAACTGCTCACAATGTAAAAGAAAATATTTGACACTGATCTTATGTTAAGTTTTTATGTTATAAAGAAGCGGATGGGATAGATCAGATAGGCTCTTTACACTGTTCATCTCACTTGCGATGTATATTTTTTATTCGCGACATTACACACAAATAAAACGATTAAAAGTTTTAACACTGACAGGAACCCGGTCACGACGTTGGAAATAGAACGCGTGCCCGCATCGCTACGGGCAGCGGGAGAAAAATCGTCCGACCGGCTCGGTCGGGTGATGAAAAACGACTCAACGGTATTCAAGCGTTTGGGGTGAGTTTTCTCGAGAGAGAAAGTGTTTCTCTCGTGGTGAAAACAAGGAAGAAAGACTTGGCAATGCATGTGTATGTGTGAGTGAAGACCACATTGGTTTTTTTCGTACACAAGGCCATGAGAATGAACCTGAAACAAAGAAAGGAAAAAGGGATGGTGTAGATCTTTGTTTATGTGAGAAAGTTACAGGGAAACGAATCCAGAACTATGTAGAATAAAAGGAATTTATGACCTGAGTGTTCAACTGAGTAAACAAGTTGCAACACATTAGATGGTAGGTGCATTTGGGATACTAGAATGATTGAATTGTTTGCGTATCGCCAGAATGACTGATGGAGGACAGCGGTCTTTTGTTTACTCATGGCGCGAGTTAGTACAATAGTCTCAACGTGGATGGTGCTAATTACATGCAGCTGGTGTTGGACTATTTATCGCTGGCTAAAAGGGTCGACAGCCGATGTGTGCATAGATAGTTTTTATGTACACATATTGAGGCTGGGATTAGCCTACTCAAGGGTAAGATTCCCTGACATGCGTTCGTATGATATGCGAACCGATGAATTTTATTACAGCGAATTTATAATAAGGTAAAAAAGAACTCTTACAGGAATTTTATGCAAAGAGATGCAAGAATAGGTAAGGCTTCTTATACTGAGCCTTTTTAGATTATACCTTCGATAATCCTAGATGCGTAGAGCATTCAAGGTGCTAATGCGATTGCATTAGCAAAATTATGTGATTGGATGGCAGTTATGGGGCTTTTTTTAGGTAAGTGAAGCGTGGGATTTGGCGGAACCGCCACGCCATCATATCTTATCTCACCCATCACCCAAAAAAACTTTGGAGAAAGCCGAATATCATCTTCTCTCACATCAACTTTAATGCAATCTCTTTTTAAAAAGCCTACTCTAACACAACTAGTTGGAAGTAATGTTATATAATTAAAGTTCAATTAATTATCCCTCCCCCTTTGAATTATTAACTTCTCGTGCCTTCACGCACATATCCTTCCCGTATCCTTCCCTTCCCTCCAAATTACTAATTTCCTATTCCCTTTACAATATAATATAATTCAAATAAAAGTAAAACCCCATTTAAAACCACATTCACATTGCAATAGTCATCTTCTTTTTATTAGCCATAGTCGCCCCCTATTAGCCAATTGCCAATTCCGCCGCTTCCTAGAAGTAACTCGTGGAAGCGGAACGAAAAACGATATGTGCTGAAAAGACACGAGATATTCCTTCTTGTACGGGTGTATTTGTAGTTATTATATTATTTAGCAAATCCTGAGGCTTGTTAAATTTTCCATAATGATTTTGTTTTTTCTGGGCAAGGTCATTAGTCTTCCGCCAGAGGCTCCCCGACGGGGAATCGAACCCCGATCTCCCGCCTGACAGGCGGGTATACTAACCACTATACTATCGATATACTAACCACTATCATCGGTCCATACTCTCCCAACAATAAGTCCGACCGGAACGAAACTGCGAATGGCGCCCATTAACCCACCATAGTACCGAGTTATTTAATGCCTGATATTGAACCCTGTGATTTCAACAACATTTGATTTCAACAATACTTGCCACTTAGCTTTATTCCGATATCAATTTGATGAACAGTCCATTTTGGACTACTGAATTGAGCACACAAATCATACAATATCTCGCCTCTAGACTTTTTCTTTAGGATCTACATAAGGTATGAAGTTCTCATTAATAAGCCGGATATGATTGAGGCGGGCTCCTCGATAGTATAGTGGTTAGTATACCCGCCTGTCACCCGAGAGACCGGGGTTCGATTCCCCGTCGGGGAGCCCCTGGCGCAAGACTAATGACCTTGCCCAGACAAAATAAATCATTATGGAAAATTTAACAAGCCTCAGGACTTGCTAAATAAGGCCAAGACCGGTTCCCGGTTGTAGTGCCGATGATGATGATGATGATTGAGGCATTGGAAACCTACATTACTTGCGTCATTCGCCAAAAAATGCTCGAACGAAGATTGAACCCTCAGAATGGACCATGTTAGATGCAGTTACGGCCAAGAGAAAAAGTCATTCAATAATAAATGTAAAGAATGGTTATTCTCTAAGATAATAATGATTGCCCGATAAAATATATATTTGTATATTATAAAAAATAATTTTCGCCGGGCACCAGAAAATTCGATGTTCCGCCCGGAGATTAAAAAAAAAAATTCCGGAGGACATAATAAGCATAGTTCTCACCGGTACCAAACCGACTTTTTACCAACTAATTGTAAATTGTAAAAGACGAAAAAATGTAAGGTTTGACAATATTTTATTGAACATAAAGTAAGTGTGAATTGTAAACGACGAAAAATATGCGAGTTTCTGACAACTTCCCGCCGAACATATGAATAATACTTCGATTAAAATTTCAAATTTAACGAAAACAAATTTCCAAAGTACGAAAGCAAACGAAACTTAATCGAACAGAAAAGTGGGCGTAGGTCGATTAACTTGAAACAGGGACTTAATTTAGAAATTTTAAAATTTGAATTAAGACTATTAAAAATAAAATAGAAAAAAGTTTATAGTTGAACGTAGATACACCAGTCAGTGGCTTGGCGAGGGTATATTTTTAAGTACCTATGACCGAATCAGCCATAAGAAAACGGCTGAAGTCCAAACATGACGGGAGTACCACAACTCATAGTTAAGTCAACCACTCATTGAGGACAACCAAATGCCAAATACGAGGGTTGCCTTTTATATTTCCGGATTAGATAACAAAAACAAATATTGATCATCGAAAATCACTTTATTGTTTTTCAAAATATTCCCCATGAAGATCTATACACTTTTGCATGCGTTTGAACCAATTGTCGAAGCACTTTTGCCACTCTGATTGAGGTATCTCCAATACATGCATTCTGAATGCAGCAACCGCTTCTTCAGATGTCGAAAAACGTTGACCTCTCAGTTTGTTTTTTACGTACGGGAATAAAAAGAAGTCATTCGGTGCCAAGTCAGGACTATACGGCGGATGACCCATCAAATCGATGTTTTGGGTGCTCAAAAATGCAGTTGTCGCAGCCGATGTGTGAAAGCTCGCATTGTCGTGGTGAAGAGTGATCCGTCTTCGGCGGTTGGTTTTCCTGATTTCTTGGAAGACAACTGGCAAACAAATGGTTGTGTACCACTCAGAATTGACTGTTCTGCGTTGTTCTAGTGGTACGGTTGCGACATGTCCAGTTTTTCCGAAAAAACAGGCGACCATTCGCTTGGAAGTGCTTCGTACGCGAACAACTTTTGTTGGATTTGGCTCATCTTGAAACACCCAGACAGTCAACTGCTGTTTACTTTCGGGCTCATACGCGTAAATCCACGATTCATCACCTGTCACGATATCATAGGCGTGTTTCGAAGCACCGCGACCGTATTTTTTGAGCATTTCTTTCGACCAATTGACACGAGCCTTTTTTTGGGCGATTGACAAATTGTGTGGGATCCAACGCGAACAAATTTTTTTGACAGTCAAATGTTTATGCAATATTGAATGTATGCTGGTCCCACTAACGCCTAAGGTTGTCTCAATCTCACGATAGGTCACATGACGATCTTCCAATATCAGTTCGCGCACAGCATCAATGGTTTTCGGAACAACAACTGATTTTGGACGACCTTCACGAAATCCATCTTGGAGTGAACTACGACCACGATTGAATTCACCATACCATCGATAAACACTGGTCCTTGATGGAGCTTCATCACCAAAAATTGAATTAAGTTCATCCATGCACTGTTGCTGAGTTAATCCACACCGAAAGTTGTAAAAAATAATCGCACGAAAATGTTGACGATTTAATTCCATTTTTCGGCCGAGATGAATCTTTTAAGTTACTGTAAACAACATAAATAGCGCTCGTATGTCAAAACGTTCTGAGTGCGTATAACCTCAAAAATGTCCAACTTTACGACAGAGCTGTCAATTGCCGGATTGCAACACTAGGGTTGCCAAATCCCAAAACATAAGAGGCAACCCTCGTATGATCCTTTTTGATTTCCACCTCTATGCAAACTTCCTTTAATATCCACAGTATCTACCTTAAACTATTTAAAAAACTATTCTTCGTAGAGCCAGCTGTTCGCAAAGGCTAAACTGAGACCCGAACAAGATAAGGCTGCTAAATACATTCACCATTAAATCAACTGCTCATAGTTAATTACTAAAAAGCGAAATTTATCTGTGGGGGTGAGGTATGTGTGCCAGAACACGGGCACCGTTTCACTTTCTTCCCCAACGTAGTCACGACGAAGGCAAATGTTCACAGGCCGGGTCCAAGGGGGAATGAAAACACTTGTTTTGTTGGTCAATGTTCTTCTGCTCGATCTGGGTGAAGGATTCCTGTACCGCCGATTCGGTTCTATCGATGATGTCGATGTCATCTGCGTAGGCAAGTATCTGGCCGGACTTGGTGACAATAGTCCCTCTTGTTGTAACGCCAGAGTCACGGATTGCTTTCTCCAACGCCAGGTTGAAGAGGAGGCAGGCCAGAACGTCCCCTTGTCGGAGTCCATTATAGATGTTTGTTGGTTTGGACAGCAATCCCGCTACTTTTACTTGGCTAGTTACGTTGGTCATGGTCAACCTACAAAGTCGTATCAATTTGTTTGGAATGCCGAACTCTCTCATGGCATTATATAGTTCTACCCTGGCTATGCTGTCGTAGGCGGCCTTGAAGTCTATAAACAGATGATATAGTGGAATCTTAAATATATATATAACATATCTGATCAATTGCTGATTTGCCTGGGATGAAGCCACACTGATATTGACCAATGATGACTTTAGCGTATGGGGATATCCGGTCTTGTAGGATAGTGGAGAGTATCTTATAGGCGGTACTCAGCAATGTTATACCCCTATAGTTGCTGCACAGTGTGATATCTCCTTTCTTATGTATGGGGCAAATTATACCACGATGCTAATCTTCCGGCATCTCCTCTTGCTCCCATACGTGCACCATCATCTCATGAATTGCGTGATGTAACGCTGTCGCTCCTTGTTTGATCAGCTCAGCTGGTATGCCATCAGCTCCAGGGGCTTTATTTGATTTTAGCTGTCTAATGGCTTTTAATGTTTCCTCAACGCTGGGTGACGGCAGCATTTGGCCTTGGTCTTGCATTGGTGGAGCCTCCAATTCTTCTGTGAGCTGACCATTTAGCAATTCATTGAAGTGCACTTCCCATCGCTCCAGAATGCCTTCAGGATCGGTGATCAGATTACCCTCTTTATCCTTGCAGTAAGTGCAGCGTGGTGTGTACCACGTCATACTGCGGATTATTTGGTAGAACTTCCGCGCCTGGTGCGGACCTCGCTGTCTACTTTTCTCTATTTCACAGACAAGGTTTTTTTCCCAGGCACTTTTCTTTTGTCTGAAAGCGTGCGACACCAAGCCGTATTAATAATTGTCTTCGCCACAGTCGCACCTAAATTAAAAGCCCGACGTGGCGTGTGCGCGCTCCAATGGTTGGCGAGAGACTCCCCGGTGAGCAACGCGGTGTGGCCGACCGCGGTGGCGGTGGAACGACGCTGGGGTGTGTGTGCTCGCAGCGGTGGTTGTGAGGCGACTAATGATCATGAAGGCGAGAATCCATTCAGGGTGTCGTGGCAGTTGAGTCATAGCGAAGTAAGCTCACTGCCACTTACTAGGAACACGAAGAAGGGATGCTATGTCTGCATAGGGAGTTGTTTCCGGGAATTCCTTCCGTGCGGGCTAGATTGGATTCTTTGGTTGTGTGTACCGGGAAATTGGTTTCAGAGGCATAGCCAAGTATGGTCAAGGGTCTTGATCGTTGCGATGGTCGTTTCGTGGAAGGGCGACGCATCATGCTGGTGGCTTGCCAGTAAGGGGGAATTGGTGTGATTCTACATGGTTTAGGTGGAATGGGAACCGAAATGGTTTTCGGGGAAAATTAACTGCTGCTTGGTTGCAACCGAGAAATATGGTTTAAGGAGGAAATGAACCAAAGTAGTTTTTGGGGAAAATGCATGCGGTTTGATTGTAGGGAATTAATGGGGTTTTACATATTTTAGGTAGAATAGGAACTGAAATGGTTTTCGGGGGAAATTAAATGCGGTTGGTTGTATATGAGGGAGATGATTTAGAATGTATTCTGTTGAATTGTATTTTGTTGTGGGTCTTGGAGTGTGTTTTATTGCAGAGTTTGGAATGTATTCTATTGCGGATTTGGGAATGTATGCTTTGCGGGTTTTGAATGGGGAGTTGAGTTAAGGTGACGCGCTGTTAGCGGTCAATGTGGGTTGAAATTGTGAGTTAGATCTCCATGTAGTGTAGAGAACCCCCACATATCTTTTTAACTCCCATTCCAATTTAAATTTTTCTTAAAACACTCTACGCTTTCTATCTTTAACTATACGAATACCTATTCATAATTAACTCAGATGCTCACAAAAAGGTGTGGCGGTCATAATTTCCACTCTAAAATATTTCAGTAGCATGTCCAAAATACGCTCGAAAACAAAATTAATTTTCGCCATCAGAGTTTACTTGGGAACCAAAAGTTTTAATTGGATCAGTCCGCACAAAAATTCTGTATTGAAAACACTTCATATCGTATAGTAACTCAAAAAGTTATCAGCATCCGCAAAACTGAACACCATCTTATCTGTTGACTCCAACAAATAATTTATGTGAAGCAAAAACTAGGTTGTAGCCAAAATCGAACCTTAAGACACCCCAGAATTAACAGGATACAGATTCGAATAGTCGCCGTCCACAACAGCCCAGATCGATCGATTTTCAAGGAAGCTCCTCGTCCGTATGAACAGGGTTTCCTCAGCAATGCCCCGTACCAGACGCTGCCAAAAGCCTTAGAGATATCCAATCCCACCGCCCTTAACTAACCATGCTCTCAATCGCAGATGTCCATATATCGGAGACAAGAGTTAAAAGATCTCCCATGGAGCGCCTGCCACGGAATCCGTATTGACGATCATTCAGAAGTCCGTTGCACTCCAAATACTTAATTAACTTGGCATTGATGACTTTTTCCACCACCTTAGACAACATAGACAGTAATGCTATCGGCCGATAATTTCTGGGCGACACATTTTCCCCTTCTTTGGGGTTGGCTGAACTCGAGCTACCTTCCAGCAGACAGGAAATTTCCTCCTAGCATAAGTTAAGCGGAAGAGTCTGCCAAGAACCGCCGACCGTTCTGGAGCACAATTCTTAAGGACTATTGCAGGTATTTCGTTCAGGCCGGTTGCCTTCTTACAGTCCAGTCCACGTAGAATGCGTTGGACAGTACGCGGACTGAGCCTCACATCCCGTATCGAAGACCATACCGGTGCGATCACAGGTGGCTCCAATAGACCGGCATCGAGGTTTGAATTCGCGGAAATCAAATTTGCGAACACATTAGCTTTATCTTTTGAATTTGTGACTAGCGTCCCGCTGCCCGTCACTAGCAGAGGAAAAGAGGAGGAAGTGAAGTTATTGCTGACAGCCCTTGCCGTTGATCAGAAGGGACGCGAACCAGTTGGGCACTCAAGGAGTTTATTGGTCACTCTATCGTTGTAGGCCTTCTTCGCCGTATCAATCGCCTGGGTGCATGCGTTTCTGATTCTAACAAATTTCGTCCTGTTAACCTCGGTGCGATTGGAGCGCCATTTCTTAAAAGCTTTATTTTTTTTTTTGCCGCTGTAATCTGTTCGCATTTTTTGTCAAACCAATGTTTATCAGATGGATTACGTTTGATGGAATGCGGAATGTAGATCTCCATCCGGAGAAGAATAATCTCTGTGACTGACTCCACCCATGCGTTAACATCGTAGTGTCCAATGCACTCCTTCGACAACGGAACGGATGCGAAGAAATTCCGCAAATAGCCCCAATTATCAGCCCCATACCTCCATGCTGGGCTCCTCGATAGTATAGTGGTTAGTATACCCGCCTATCACGCGGGAGACCGGGGTTCGATTCCCCGTCGGGGAGCCTCTGGTGCAAGACTAGTGACCTTGCCCGGAAAAAACAAATCATTATGGAAAATTTAACAAGCCTCAGGACTTGCTAAATAAGGCCAAGACCGGCTCCCGGTTGTAGTGTCGATGATGGTGATGATGATGATGATACCTCCATACTTGGCGAAATTGGTTAGGTTGGTTATTTTCTTTAAATGCAAGCGGTTGCCCGATCAAGCAGATCTAAGTTCCCCAGTGACGCTGCAACTTCCACGGTATAAATGCTCGGGTCGGATGTCAAAAACAGATCCACGGGGTTCGCATAATCAACTCGGGTATCCGGCACTCGCGTAGGTTCCTTCACGAGTTCGAATCAAATTGCGGCTAACAGCGAAAATCTCCCTCAGCCTCGTCGGTTCTGTTAGATTGTACCAACCAGCCGGAGTTGTATACATTAAAATCACCAATGACGACAATTTCAGAAGCCGGGTGGTTGATCTGTTTCCAGTCGACGGAACGTGAAAGGTGTGCGAAAAGTGTCACCGGCCGATCATCATTCGGTAAAGACAACAAAAAAATGTAACAGAATTCCCCAGCACGACCCTCAACCACATGATGTTCATGTTATAGGATTTCAATCCCTCCATCCTCTTGCAAGTCAGATCGGATTGCGTGAGGACGCAGACTCCACCCTTAAAATGGAATCTCAAATGCAAGGCTTATCCCGAGCAACGAAGATATGTCGAATCAGTTGACGAATTGACCTGGGTCTCGGTTAGGGCAAGGATATCGGGTTTCGCTGTTTGCAAATATTGGGGAACGGCGTTTACATTCGTATTGGTGAAACCGATGTCCCTGATGTTACAAAAGCCGTTATCAGTCGAACGTCGACAGAGCCTCGAGAACGAGTTAGATTATACGAAGACGTATTTCTTAAAGTTCGGTTAATTATCATAATATCTGCATGATGTTCCCCCTGACATAGTCGCCCCCCGGAGATCCGAATGGGAAACTAGTTTACCTCCGGAATTTTTTATCTTAGAAGGTACCATCATGACTTGTCTTTGTGTCAGTCTGGGCCACCAGCCATACACTCGAAACATAGTTGAAGACCTCTCCCGACGATATCGCGGAATGTACAGCGACGGGGTGGTATCTCACCTTGCGACCGACTACAACCTAAACCAACCTTTTCTCGAGCCGGTCCATCAGCCAAGCTCCGAAAGATGGTCAGGGATTTATCCCGACCATTTCACGGAGCCTATAGCTTGGTGGGGTGGTATTTCACCGGGCGACAGAGCGCTGGGACCACACCTACCACTTAGCCTTTAGTCGCTTCATTCGTCAAACCGGCCTAGCTGTGACTATATTCCGCCCTACTTACAGGACGGAACTTAATAAAAATTAAATAATTTATACCAATATTCAGAAATGAAATAAAGCTTAATGTATTTTTTAAGACGAATTTTAAAGAAAGAAGTACTCAAAAAAGGTGATTACAGCGCCAAAATGACATGATTTCAGAAGACAGCCATGTCATATGAATAATTTAATATGACTAAAGCCTGAACAATATTCTTTCTGATTTCCATTCCAACTTTCCATAAAACGCTCTATACTTTCTGTTTTTAGCTCTGAGAGTAACTATTTATAGTTAAACCAACTGCTTTTAGAATGTGAAAAAAGCCGCTGGTTTTCCAACAGATACAAAAGATCACGGGATTCACGGGAATAGAAAAACAAATCCCCAAAGGCGTACATTAAAGCATTAAACATACCAATCCATAGCTTAGTTAGTGAGAAATTACGCAGCCCTGGTCTGACGCGTTAGTGCTTTGGCTCTAACTTGTTCCAGTGGTTATGCTGTGGGTTCGAATTATGTTCTTTTCAACCATTGCTAAATGTTACAAAGCCGCAACTGATACGGCGGCAAAATATATTCATAGTTAAACCAGATCTTCTTAGAAGATAATTGAAGTCAGAAAATGATGAAACTATAAAATACATTCATAGTTAAGTGAGGTACTCATAGAGTATGTCTACAAGCTATTTGATTTCCATCTCAGAACAAAGTTTCGTTAAAATGCCTCTCAGTACCTGCTTTTACCTATTCATTCGTGACCACCCAGTTGCTTGTAAACGATAACTAATCGTAAGAATCTATTAAAGACCGAATATTCGCTTTTTTGAAGCAAACTTTTGAGTACAAACTTCCCTTAAAATGCTCAACATCTTCTGCCGTTGGTTATATGAAAACTTCTTCTTAGCTAAGTCCACCACTCATTGAAGGTTAATCAAGTCAGAAAATAATTGGGTTACCGAATATATCCGTAATTAAGTCAGCTGCTCATAGTACGCAACTAAATCCCAAAAACTACAGAATACATCAACTTGTAAGGGATTACTAACAGCCGAATGTTATACTTTTTGAATACCACACCGATTCAAACTTGCCGTAATATGCCCTCCACTTTCTGCGTATAGCTAAGTGGAGGCACAATTGTAGTTAAACTACGGAATAACCAAAACCAAACTGATTATACTAAAACAAAAATCTTAGTTAAGACCGTAGCACGCTCTCCACTTTCTGACTTCAGCTATGTGAAGACACAATTATAGTTAAGCCAAGTAATGACTAAAACAAACCCAACTGATTAGAGTAAAACAAAAATCTTAGTTAAGACCGTAGCACGCTCTCCACTTTCTGACTTCAGCTATGTGAAGACACAATTATAGCTAAGCCAAGTAATGACTAAAACAAACCCAACTGATTAGAGTAAAACAAAAATCTTAGTTAAGACCGCAGCACGCTCTCTACTTTCTGACTTCAGCTATGTGAAAAACAAATTCAACTTATTAGAATAAAACAAAAATCCAAGTTAAGCCAAAAATTGTCCTTTCCTTACTTCTATCCCAGTACAACTCCATTCTCTTTTGGCTAAATCATCAATCACATGGATAAGGCTTGGGTGTCAAAAACAAGCCAACTTTTTGTAAAAAGTGACTTAAATCCGAGAGTTAGAATGAGTGAAGTAAATATTCTGACCAACTTTTCCGTTGATGATTAGAAGTATATTACTGCACCTAAACGTCTTAGCGTAAAGATCCTGAACACCGTATTACTTGTAAATTGTTTATCAAATCAACAGACCTAATGCCTTAAAGAGACAGGTAATTGCAAAGTATAAATATTGTATCATATTAGAATATCTACCTCGCGATAAATAATTAGCGATAACATTTAATGCATTTCCATAATTATAGATCGCACCGAAAAGACATGTAAAAAATATGCCCACATGTCAGTTAAGTAAAGGATCTATGATTAGACTATCTAATCTATGGAAACAAGGTGTCAACTTCACGTGGTAATGGCATTATAGCTCCTAATGGAATATCATTAATCATGTCCAGGAATTAGAAGCACTTATCTATTAAACCACTTCACTTAGAATGCCCTTAAGTACATTATTCTGATAATTAAAACATCAACTTTGGTTATCAAAGTAGTTAGTCACTCCAACCAGGTATAAAAAAAATTAAACAATCCTTCACACACACACACACACACGCTGACGCTGATATCCACTCACACATTGCAAACAACTCCAGTTTGTTAGATACAATTGAATTAAAACACATCATACCGGATATTCATCGTAAGTGTCCTCTATATTAGTTGGGCCATTAGCACTTGTGCTCCTTTTCGATGATGCTGGATAGACATCTTCTGTTATGGGATCAGCTCGAATAACCTGTAGAGTTATACCCATAACAAACACTAATAACATCCAGAAACTTATCGTCAACGTGTGCCTTCCTGAAGCTGCCATATCGTTCAGGTGTAATTACTGCTTGTCCGCCTGACACTATCACTTCAACGAGTTATCTATCCAAACCACAATTTGTGCAAGTTCCCACACTATATGCCACAGGGTTTTTCAATTTTCCGAGTCGTATTACTAGTGATCGTCCAAACTGTTTGGTAACTGATTTTAAGTGTCACTTCGTAACGGCTTTTATAGTAAAATGTTTCGTCTTCTAACAGGCTAAAAAGGAAATCACCCTTCGTATGTGTGTAATATTGTTATTACATATAGCTATCAGAGTACCTGCCATCAGCCCCGTCCACTTTTCAAATTACGATGAAGTTAAGTTAACATCCAATCGAGACGCATGAAAAAAAACCAAACTACCAACAAATAAGGGTTGTTGTGGGTGGTATCTGAGCTACCAGCTCTGTTAACAAGAACGCACGGTAAAAGCCACAAAAAAAGGAGCGTAACAAGAAAACAAAAAAGGACTCAACAAGTATATGCTTGATACATTAACGAAGCAATCACTCTTAAATCGATGTCCCGTCATGGAAACAGTCATGTTCGAACTGCGGTGTCCCTATTCAACAACAGCACATACAATGAGATATAAAAATATGTCACTTCCTGATATACTGAGATACAACACAAAATCAGAACCTGAACTTCAACAGAAGCCCACGTTCCATGCCGTACTTTTGAACCACAACTTTCTGCAGAAATTACCTGCTCATGCATTTTTTATCGCTCCAGGATTTTTCCAATTACCTGCAAAATTTTTAGAAATCCCGAGTCCGCATGGATGTTATTTTAAATTTCGCTGTGTGAAAACATTTGAAATGGTAATCGATCATGCAGAAATTTCGCTGGATTCGACAAATTATTAATCGTATTCTTTTCTTCTGATTATTGTCATATTATTGTATAGCACATATTTCCTGTTCTTATTGTTAGTTGGAGTGCACAGTATATCTATTGAGTCATGCTGAGAAACTGCAAAGCACGATAATATATTTTTGAGAACAAAATTGTTTTAATCCACAAAATTAGCTATTCGGCGGTATTAGCCTTTTTTGTTGTTTTTATTCTACCTATAATCTCTCTAACCGCAATAAAAATGATTTATCGGTTTTTACAAGGGTTTAACCTCCACGAGCATCCAAATTTATATAGTATGTTATTTGTTTTATTCGCTGATTTACCATATGTATTTTTTTATTTATCATTATATCTATTCAAATAATTATTTATTTATTTACTTATTTGTTCAGTGTATTTATTTATTCGTTTATTCTTTTTATTTATTCAGTTATTTATTTATTTGTTTATTGTTTATTATTATTATTTATTTGGTTATTTGTTTATTTATTCACTTATTATAGAGCGGCATTCATAAATACTCTAGTTAACAAAATTTAAATGTATTAAAATGGATAATTTTATATAAAAAAATGAAACACCGAGATAATTAAAATGACGTGTTAAAAAATTGTTGTTTTTTTTCAATGAAAAGGCGCAAAGTGTTTCGCGCTTAGTCGCTTTTTGGCGGCACCGATTAGGCGCAAGTATGAGCATTATTATTAACATGGCATTCGTACAAGTCTTTGTTGACATCATTCTCGCTCTCGGCCATCTTCCCGACTACGTTCACCATTAGCGTGCATCATCAAAGGTGTTACCTCTGAGGACAGATATATCTGCCTGTTTGAATACTTTTGCTTCTGGATTCATAGTGTATGCCCGTGCAGGATCTAAGCACCTTTTCTTTAAATACGAGGGTTGCCTTTTATATTTCGGGATTAGAGAACAAAAACGAATATTGATCATCGAAAATCACTTTATTGTTTTTCAAAATATTCCCCATGAAGATCTATACACTTTTGCATGCGTTTGAACCAATTGCCGAAGCACTTTTGCCACTCTGATTGAGGTATTTCCAACACATGCATTCTGAATGCAGCAACCGCTTCTTCAGGTGTCGAAAAACGTTGACCTCTCAGTTTGCTTTTTACGTACGGGAATAAAAAGAAGTCATTCGGTGCCAAGTCAGGACTATACGGCGGATGACCCATCAAATCGATGTTTTGGGTGGTCAAAAATGCAGTTGTCGCAGCCGATGTGTGAGAGCTCGCATTGTCGTGGTGAAGAGTGATCCGTCTTCGGTGGTTGGTTTTCCTGATTTCTTGGAAGACAACTGGCAAACAAATGGTTGTGTACCACTCAGAATTGACTGTTCTGCGTTGTTCTAGTGGTACGGTTGCGACATGTCCAGTTTTTCCGAAAAAACAGGCGACCATTTGCTTGGAAGTGCTTCGTGCGCGAACAACTTTTGTTGGATTTGGCTCATCTTGAAACACCCAGACAGTCGACTGTTGTTTACTTTCGGGCTCATACGCGTAAATCCACGATTCATCACCTGTCACGATGTCATAGACGTGTTTCGAAGCACCGCGACCGTATTTTTTGAGCATTTCTTTCGACCAATTGACACGAGCCTTTTTTTGGGCGATTGACAAATTGTGTGGGATCCAACGCGAACAAATTTTTTTGACAGTCAAATGTTTATGCAATATTGAATGTATGCTGGTCCTACTAACGCCTAAGGTGGTCTCAATCTCACGATAGGTCACATGACGATCTTCTAATATCAGTTCACGCACAGCATCAATGGTTTTCGGAACAACAACTGATTTTGGACGACCTTCACCAAATTCATCTTGGAGTGAACTACGACCACGATTGAATTCACCATACCATCGATAAACACTGGTCCTTGATGGAGCTTCATCGCCAAAAATTGAACTAAGTTCATCCATGCACTGTTGCTGAGTTAATCCACGCCGAAAGTTGTAAAAAATAATCGCACGAAAATGTTGACGATTTAATTCCATTTTTGGGCCGAGATGAATCTTTTAAGTTACTGTAAACAACACAAATAGCGCTCGTATGTCAAAACGTTCTGAGTGCGTCTAACCTCAAAAATGTCCAACTTTACGACAGAGCTGTCAATTGCCGGATTGCAACACTAGGGTTGCCAAATCCCGAAACATAAGAGGCAACCCTCGTATGATCCTTTTTGATTTCCACCTCTATGCAAACTTCCTTTAATATCCACAGTATCTACCTTAAACTATTTAAAAAACTATTCTTCGTAGAGCCAGCTGTTCATAAAGGCTAAACTGAGACCCGAACAAGATAAGGCTGCTAAATACATTCACCATTAAATCAACTGCTCATAGTTAATTACTAAAAAGCGAAATTTTTCTGTGGGGGTGAGGTATGTGTGCCAGAACACGGGCACCGTTTCACTTTCTTCCCCAACGTAGTCACGACGAAGGCAAATGTTCACAGGCGGGGTCCAAGGGGGAATGAAAACACTTGTTTTGTTGGTCAATGTTCTTCTATACGTTCCTTTTCGGTTTTTTATTCGTTAATTTCTCATATATTCCCATTCACATTCTTCAACTTACATATCTGTCTAAGTTAAGATTTAACACTCGCAGTAATACATTTCAATAATCAAATAACGAAATAAAATATTAAGTCCGCTGTAGTTCTATTTCCAAAACAGTTTCCGCTTGTGTTTCAATTATGAACCGAGGTTATTCTATTAGCGGGTTACACTAGGGTTGCCAAATCCCGAAACATAAGAGGCAACCCTCGTACTCCCAGGTTCCCTGCTACTGTTGCCGAAATTGTGGACCATATTGGAAAGGCATCTTAGGAACGAGTCCAAAATGTGTGCAACATTTTCTGCCTTTTGCCATTTGCCATTTTTTGCGCAGAGCCTTCCAACCCTTATTACTTTGTGGCGGTTCTTTAAAGCTTTCCTAAGAACCAGCCATTTCTTTAAATCCACCTGTTTTGCCCTCACCCCACAAGACACCGTACCCCCGTGCAATTTTGGGCAGCGTAAGCTACCTTTCATTCTCTTTCACCTGAACGTAAAACCCCAGCAAGCATGCACATCAAACAAATTATTTCATTCATATTACATGAACCGTGCCAGACAATCGGCTCGGCTTGTCAGCAATTATAAACGATAAGCACTCGCTGGCCAGCGTAATTGTTGACACAGCTGTAACTGATATTCTTGCTACGGTTGATGAGTGAATATTGCCCCAATCCCAAGGTTCGCTACAGTTGCGACAAATTTCCTTTATCGGTTATCTACCGATCATGGGATTTGGGCACGAATATGATTGACGTTAGACAATCATACCCATGCTCATGTCTAATGACTCGTTGTCTAAACAACGACCAGCCACTATTCTCACGCTGGCTATTCTAAACGAAATGCTTCTGTGCACTCTACGTAAACAGAAGAAATTAATTTTTCCTGCATGCCAGTATCCCTGTGTATTATCCAATGCCTAAAATAAACATGCACCCAAATCTAGTAGCCTTTGCCGTCGCAGCAAAGTTCTGTTGACTTATCGCCAACCCAAATCGATCCCCTATCGTACGATGAGAATACACCCAGCCGTACACCGATCATCATATTTGACCAGCTGCATGTTGGTTTTTCCTTTCCTGTGCCCAGCGAGTGTTTGGGTGTCTTTCTTGAAAAGGAATGATTGTTTCTTCCCTGCGATGATACGCGCGGAAACTCATCGCAATCACCAGAGGCTGGGTCAACGTCGCCCAGCTCAGGGAGTCAGATTTTATCCCCAGTGGTGTGTGGACACACAAAATTAAAAATCCAGGGTGTGCGCGCGGATAGTCAGTAAAGTGGAGTCGTGTAAATTCTAATCCGTTTTCTAAAGTAAATCTTATCGTGGAATTAATTCTTAACGTACTACTTAACCGATCGTAAAGATAAATGCTGTCGCCGTAATCGACGTATATACTGCGATGAAAGTGTTATAAAAACACAAATAAAGTACCTTCAGTCCTGGAACTGAATATATGTTAAAACAGCTTTTTTTAAAAATTTATTTTTATAATTTAAATTTAAATTGAACTATTATCAATAAAGATTAACTCTAACTGACAAAATCAGAGTGTTTATTCTTCTCTCGGCAGAACTTTTAGATTGTTTGGGGAGTGAAGTGAACCAGTATCGTGTCAGGCACCTACTTCTACCCGACAACTTACCTCTTTGGAGCCAGCCTCCACCGTTAATCGCGGTACACCCAGAACCATCTACTTGAGGGATGAAGTGCTCTGCAAACCATAGAAAGACCAAACTGCGTGCAACATTTTCGGCCTTTTGCCATTCGCCATTTTTGCGCAAAGCCTTCCAACCCTTATTACTTATCCCTTTAGAGCCAGGTTCCACCGTTAATCGCGGTACACCCAGAACCATCCACTTGAGGGATGAACTGCTCTGCAAACCATAGAAATGCCAAACTGCGTGCAACATTTTCTGCCTTTTGCCATTTGCCATTTGCCATTTTTGCGCAAAGCCTTCCAACCCTTATTACTTAGCCCTTTAGAGCCAGGCTCCACCGTTAATCGCGGTACACCCAGAACCATCCACTTAAAGGATGAAGCGCTCTGCAAACCCTGGCATCCCCATACATTTTGCACCTTCCATAACATATCTCCAGATCAATATTTCATTCAATGCCAAACAAATTGAACTGGACGTTCAATTGTCACACATTGAATTCAATTTATATAATCCAACACGTGATAGACGAACCAAATGTTCATTTGGTTTGCATACACGCAAAATTCCCTGGATCCAAATGTGCGGACTAGATGACCCACTCTCAAACAAATATTGTTGAGAATCATAAAATGCAATTTTATGATCCTCTGAAAATATGTTTCCACAAATTCCGAAACCAATGTGAAAACAAACAAATTGCGTCATAAAACGAACCACACGTTCATTTTATTGCACACCAATATCTAAGATCATGGCGCAAGACTAATGACCTTGCCCGGAAAAACAAATTATTATGGAAAAATTTAACAAGCCTCAGGACTTGCTAAATAAGGCCAAGACCGGGTCCCGGTTGTAGTGCCTATGATGATGATGAATATCTAAGATCAAAAATGAGCATGTATCCGCAAGACCCTGTGTTTATTGCTGCCTTTTTGTGTTCCCTTCTGTAATCCCAATCCGGAAAAGATAAAGAAAAATGAACGACGGGTGGCAAAGGGATAATTCAAATAAAGAATGTAACCTTCAATCGGCACGATCGTGGGAGAGAGTTTTCTTTTTGTCGAACGATCTGAAAAAAAACTGGAGTAGTGTTCGAAAATTTGACCAAGTCAGTTATTAAAATCAGTGAAGTTCGACTTACTTTTATTGATACAAAAGTTAAAAATATGTCGTATCTACGGAAAGTCTGTGGATTAAGTGGGTGTGTAACATGAAAGCATTATTCATCATCATACTCATCGGCACTACAGCCAGGATCCGGTCTTGGCCTTATGTAACAAGTCTCTCCACCGGTATCCGGTCCTTATCCGAGACTTGTTAAACTTTCCATAATATTTTGTTTTCCCGGGCAAGGTTATTAGCCTTGCGCCAACCTTTCTCAGGGAGTCGCTGCATGCATTGGTTCACTACTTTGCGGGTGTCAAAGTAGCTATCTAGGGGTGTCATGCGGAGACTGCATTATTATTATTATTATTATTTATTGGCCTGTAGGAACCCGGAAGTTCATGACTTCACCGACTCGACTACGCCATCCTTCCCTCTCCTGTGCACTTTCCTTCCACGCTTGACATAGTCCTCCCATCTCCGTCGCAGCCGTCCTACCGATCTCTTTTCCCGTTGATCTACCGTCAAGAATTCTACGCACGGTCCTATCGTTGCCCATTCACGCTAGATGTCCTGCCCATCTTAATCTTCGCGACTTGGTTACTCTCACTATTGTAGATTGAAAGCATTATTACAAATAAAATAATTTAAGAGAAGCTAACGTTAAAGCCGTATTATAAAATAAACAAGTTAAAGAGAAACACAAAAGAATGTTTTATTTCCAAGGTGTGTGTTATTGTAAATAAGGCGTCGAAGATAGAAGCTTAAAACCATCAGTGAGAAGTGCTCTTTGGTGTACAGAACGACAATGAGTGCTACGAACCGATTTACGACGGAGGCCCAACCCGATTCAAAGTACCAGGGTAACGGAACGACACCGACCCGCCAACCCAGCTGCGATACGCAGCCATAACGGACCTACCTATAGCACGTTAGGTAATAATACAACACAAATAATAAAATATAACATTACATGGGCATGTTGGCTGAGTTTTTGTAGACTCGAAAATTCCATTCCCAGATAAGCGCGTTCCTTCCCATTCAGTCCTCCGATTACCAAGTTAAGTTGTTTACTTTTCATATCAGTGCCTGTGGGACATTTAACGCTTGGGTTTTTTGTAAGAAATTCTTTTAGATTTGCACATATATTGATGCGAAGACCCCATCGTATGTGAAAGGTTAAAATTCTTCTAAGTTTTCAGTAACAATTTTTTTTTTTTTTTTTTTTGGGACTCACTATGAGTGTGTCGACTTACAGAAGTACCTTTGATTCCGCCAGTGCGTTGTTACGAAATACCTCGTGAGGGAAATCGTACATGTAGATGCTGCACAGCTTCTAGCCTAGTAGACGCCCTTCAACTGATTAGGAAGTTATCGGATTTGACGCGTTTACACTCTATGAATCTTTTCCATCCGTTCAGAAAAATGCATATCATATACTGATGCAAGGTATATATTACGGCTGAGAGGCCTACTATAGGAATAACGGCAATCTTAACACCAAGGAGATGAATTGTTACACATTCATTCCCTGGGAGAAAAATCCAGGACAATCCTGTTAGAAACGGTCGGTGCCTATTAGCAGAAGGACGATATCGTTTTTGCCCACGAACCAACTTTTCCTAACGTCAAATTCAACAACAAATTTGAGAATGTCACACCGTAAAAATGCAGTAAGGTATATATGGGAATTTCACCCTGTCCCGGGGAGCGATATAAACTTCATGATTAGGATACAGTCGCTCGCAATGTTGGATCAGCAAGTTATCTTCGAGGTATTTCATAACACTGAAATAGCTCTACGCAACGTCTCCAGAAATTAAAACACAAACTGCCGTTGCGTTCATTAGGGCCAATCGCAGGACCTTGACAACTGCGAACTGCTGCCGGCCAAATTTGATCCCACCACAGATGTGCAAGATGAAAAAAACTCACTTACTTGCTGCAACTGTGGTAATAAGGGACATCTGTCCACCTACAGAAATTCTCCCAAATATAAAGAGAAAATCCAGCGATCCAAAGAGAGTCGAGCCAAGCAAATACCCACGTCAGACTTCGGAAAACAGGCTACACAAAGCTTTATCCAAAATGGATTGATATACCCGAATTACTACTACCATTTATTAGTCTATAGGAACCCGGAAGTTCATGACCTCACTGACTCGGCTGAGCAATCGCTCCCTACGCTGTGCACTCTCCTTCCACGCTTGACCATCTGATCCGATTTTCTCAAGATCAAACCTTACATTGGCCTCCCATCTCCGCCGCGGCCGTTCTACCGGTCTCGTTCCCGTTAGATTCCGTCAAGAATTCTGCGCACGGTGCTACCGTTGCCCATTCTCGCCACGTGTCCGGCCCATCTTAATCGCGACCTGATTATTCTCATTATTCTAGGTTTGCGATATAGCTCTTTCAATTCGAGGTTATAGAGTTTCCTCCATTGTCCTGCCTCTGCATCATATTTACCGCCAAAGATACTTCTTAAAACTTTATTCTCAAATACGCGGAATCTATTTTCTTCCCTTTTGTGAGAGCCCATGTTTCGCATCCATATAGAACAATCGGCATGATTATGGTTCTATCAACACGGAGCTTTATATTACGTGATAGCAGTTTGGATTTCAGCAGTTTACTGACTGCGTGCCAACTGGCGTTGCCGGAGTGTAGTCTTTTGTTAATCTCCTTCGCCATTTCGTTACTGGCTGTCAGTATTGTTCCCAGAAATTTAAATTCCTTAACTTTTTCAAATTTCTTGCCCCTGACGCTTATGTGTGTTCCCTGAGTTCCACCTGTTCTCGTCGTAATCATGTATTTTGTTTTGTCTTCATTTATTTCTAGGCCCACCTCTTCTGCCGCTTGCATAATGATTTCACTGTTTTTACTTACAGTTTCTAGATTATCGCCCAGAACGGCGATGTCATCCGCATATGCGAGCACTTGTGTGACCCCGTTCGGGGATGACCCGGCCATGTTGTCGTCTTCTACCTTTCTGATGACATACTCGAGGACAAGGTTAAAAAGACACGGTGATAGACCATCTCCCTGTTTTAGTCCGTCCCGGATTTCAAATGGTTCTGAGAGGTGGTTTTCTATTCTAACTCGCCCTATGTTTTCGTTCATGCAAATTTCTATGAGGGCGGCATATTTTTCGGAGATTCCCAGCTCAACTACAGTATGGTAGAATCTTTGCCTTGCGACTGAGTCGTAGGCTTTTTTGAAGTCAACGAACAGTTGGTGAACCGTCTCTCCGTATTCCCACTTCTTTTCCAGCAGTTGCCTTATTGTGAACATTTGGTCACTTGTTGACCGCATTGGTAGTCTCGCAATATTTCTCCTGGGTACTGTGTGATTCTCGCCAGTATGACATTTGTTAATATTTTGTATGCGGTTGGCAGCAATGATATTTCTCTGTAGTTTTCGCAGTCAGATCTTTTTTAAAAATGGGGACGACTATTGAGGTTTTCCATACTTTCGGAGTGACTTCCTTATCCCATATTGTTTTGATGAGCTGGTGGATCTTTCGAGCGGTTGCCTCTCCTCCATGCTTCACAAGCTCTGTCGGTATGCAGTCGACTCATTGAGCCGTGTTGTTTTTCAATCGGTTTATTGCGTCTACACTTCGTCGAAAGAGGGCTCTGGGATCTGAGGCTCGGCTGTATGTACCTCTGGTGCGTTGATTTGTGGTTGATGGGTCCGCACATTGAGCAGATTTTCAAAGTACTGCTTCCATCTTATCACTATATTGTGTGTTTCTGTGACCAGACAGTCGTTTGCGTCTCGAATTATTTTGTCTCTCCCTCGGTAGCCATTTCTAATTGAAACCGGCATACATACCTCTGATATTCTTTGCTCTGGAATTTTCTAGGGTTTTTTCGATCCGAGTCATCTCCCATTCGCGGTTTTTGCATTTGAAGAGTTTCATTGACTCTTTCCAAATCGTCGCGTATCTTTGTGTGTTGACGTCATCACATCTTTCTAAGTGGATCAGTATGAGGCGTTTACGTTGTTCGATCTTCGCCTGGCACTGATGGTCAAACCAAGGTTTGGACTTAATTGTTTTCTTAAATCCTAACATTTTTGGGCTGTTTATTTGATTGTGTCTTTGATCGATGCCCATCTAGTGTCCACATTATTGGTTTCCTCTTTCTCACTACTTCCATTCTCTAGGATGCTAAATCTATTCGTTAGTTCGTCGTGTTATTCAACACTTTGCGCGGGTCTTTTAGTTTATCAGTGTCGAACTTTTTGCTCGTGTCCTGGGACTCCTGATTTTTCCCATCACTTGAAGATGATCGGAGTCGCAATCTGCTCCTCTATATGATCTTACGTCAAGGATATTCGAGTGGTGTTTTTGTCTATGAGGAAGTGGTCTATTTGGTTACGCATTACGTCGTCGAGTGATATCCATGTGGCTTTATGAATTTGCTTGTGGTTCAACATCGTGCTTTTCACTACCAGATCTTTTGAAGCTGCGAAAGTGACAATTACCATTCCATTATCATTTGGAACATCGTGTAGACTTTCTTTACCTATAGTTGGTTGGAAAATATCTTCCTTCCCAATTTTCGCGTTAAGATCCCCGACAAGGATTTTAACATCGAATGATGAGATCCCATCAAATACTTGCTCTAGGGTCTCGTAGAACGTGTCCTTCGTTTCGTCGTCGGTGGATTCCGTTTAGGCGTGTACGTTTATAAATACATAATTGTAGCATAGGACCTGTATTTTAAGCAACCGAATTAGCTTAAAGAGATGCAAATATAAATATAAAAAGTCTTTTAACACCTCTCCCCCAAAAACATATTCCGGTCCCAAAGCGCTCTGTGGTACAAGTCACTACACCACCACGAATTCAAGTGGCGATATGAAAGCCGCTAAAGGGGCTCAAGACACTGCTTAGTCTCTTCCAACTGATTGAAGATATCCGTCTCCGATAGGAAAAAATTGACAACCGAGACTGAGAGGGATGCACTTTTTTTTTGAACATATGTAAAACATACCCTTCAAAAACCAAACCAACAATTAAAGTTATTCTTATATATGTCAATTTCCTGGTTTCGGTATCAAAGCGTTTGTAAGTCTCTGACTTCATGAAGAATAACCAAGCAGACGTGTTTCTTGAAATCGAAACTAGGTTGCATCCATGTCACCATCCCATATTCCCTAACTATTCAACAATTCGAACTGCCAAATTGGATGACATCGGCTCGAAATCGGGACCAATGGAGAGATTTATTAAATAAGGCCAAGACCGAATCCCGGTTGTAGTGCCGATGATGATGATGATGTATTTAATAAGTGCAACTTCGACAGTATTGAAATTCCTTGTTTCCCTAAAATATATTCGTTCCATTTCTAAGCAAACCCCTTAGTTAGGTTATCAATTACAACAAATTTCAAAAATTAGGCTCTAACTGTTTGGAAGCAGTTGCTACTGCTAGCATCAGTATTTACAACATCAAAAAGGGCATCATTGAAGGCAATAGAGTGCAATCGAATAAAGGCCACAGGAAAGATGCTTGATTGGGCGTACCCCACAGCTTAACACGATTGAGCTTTCACTTGGTAATTAAGGACCACATCATTCATTCATCAATGCAGGCATTGGGTGAAGCAAACATAACGACTATAGAAAGACTCTCTCAGTGATTGAAAGGAATTGGGATAATAAGTAAATAGCCACAAAACTAAGAGGATAATTTTCTGGACACATTTACGCTGAACACGTGCCCTCATTATAGTTAAAAACCTTTAGAGAAGGGGGACATTTGTGGACAGGCATTTTAATATATTTTGACTAATACTTTAATCGCCAATTCATGCAGTTATTCATTGACTTAGCGAAAGTGTCCTTTTTATTTGCGAACGTTTTTTTTTTTCCTTTTAGGACATGTTGCTCGGAATGAGCCAATAGCATTATATTATATTCGCCAGTAATTTCAAAAAGGCCAATATTAAAACACCACAACCTTCCCAGCTTAATTCGTATTTTTATCGTCGTTACGGTTAGCTTTCATCCTTCGTTGTTCATTTAGGTGACTGTCAATTAGACTCTTGAGTGAACTAGAGGATTTCTGTTTCATTCCCAGCCACATACCAACTACCTCACACACGGTCACTTGACGGTTGCATGAGGCGTTGACACTACTACAAAATTTTCGACAACAACAAAATATTAATTTAAAAAATTCTTTAGACATTATAGAATAAAAGGAAAATAGTTTTATAACTGTACGAACAACAAAAATTCGGTGAAATTCTGGGTTGTCTTCAAGTCATTCGCACCGATTCGATTCGATTCCTGACGTATGTTGATAGCTGGTCTATAAGTATAGCATGATATATTACCTTTTAATATTCATATTCCCTAATACACTAACAGGAGTCTTCAGAACCGATTATAATCAGGTAGAAGCGTCTTTAAGTGAAAATAGTAAAAAAAAGAGGAGTATGCCCTTTTTTCATTAAATTCCGCATTTATTAAAAAAAAATAATAACTTTTTTTAATTAAGACTAAACAGTTACAGATACAGTTACTTTTCTTAATTAACTAACTGTGTTGCAAAATGCAACATGATCCACCCAAAACATAAACGTATCACGTAAATTTCAATTTCAATTATGTGATCACGTAAAATTCGATTACGGAAGCCGGTAAACTGCAAAAGACCATAAGACACGCCTTCGACTAGCCAACTGCCGTCGGCATAATACGTGCATTGTCGACCAAGGCAGAGACCGAAGGAACGTGTGAAGCAAATGGAGAAATTATGATCCATACGTTCACATAGCTTATACAAGCAACAGCCCTTAGAAAGGGCGGCTTGAACTTAGGTGAAGGAGAGAGATATGGGATGGAGTGTTATTGTAAAGGGATTGCAGGTCAGTGGCCGAAATCAAAGCCATCGTGAAACTGTTGGTGCGAAACAAAAGGACAAAGAAAACTAGAGACGTTAATTGGCAATCAGAGTATACATCGATTTTCTTCAGTCAGTCATAAAAAACGTCTGCAATTTTATATACGTCAAAAAACCGTTTTTGAAAACTTGTTGGTTTTTAATTGTATGACGAATTTTGAGTGAGTCTGTGCAGCAATTCGTTTCAAATAGTGAATAAAATTAATCAAAAGCTAACTCTGAGTTTCTTTTCTTTGTTTTTCGGTTGAACACGAATAGGATTCCAGTCGCGCCGGTTTTTTTTTTTTTTTGCTTTACCTTTTCAAGGTGTTGTGTCTTATGTTACGCCTCCAGCGCCGTGCTTCCTCTTTCGAGGGAAGAGCGTGGGGGTTATATATTTATTAAATTAATTATAGTTAGTTTTTATTTATTTTATTTTATTTGAACTCAGCTATCTCAAGCTGAGCTCTCTTCTGAACTTCTTTTACAATATAAATTTTCCTGTTTTCAACTAACTGTGTCGTATAAATTGAACAAAACGATCCAGAAGTCTCTGTTTATAATTTTGAATAAACTTTGGACGAAAATCAAAGTGGCTATGTTTTGAAATGAAAAATGTGCTTGTTATGAAAAGGGGCATGTTTTTAAATGTGCTGTAAGTGACTGGATATAGAATATTGTGTCTGTTTATTTATGA
Source organism: Microdon myrmicae (assembly GCA_963931805.1). Lineage (NCBI taxonomy): Eukaryota > Metazoa > Arthropoda > Insecta > Diptera > Syrphidae > Microdon > Microdon myrmicae. Next base: position 172,968,747 of record OZ007497.1, on the reverse strand, counting down.
ATTGTATTAAATGAGAATGTAAGATATGTACGGATGTAGTTTTAAAGGTTGTGTTAGAAAGGACATGAGATTAGTGTTAAAGCGAATAAGGGTAGTATTATTATAGACTTGGATTTTTGTTCAATTACAATGGCGTTCAAAGTTAATCTTATATCAAAAGTTACAAAAATCCAAAAGTTCTTAATACTAGAAAAATAGGTTACAATAATCCAAAAGTTTACTTATAGTCTACTAACTTTATATATTTCCAACTAACTTAAAATATTTCCACTTGGAACCTTTTCTTTTATTATCCAAAAATTTTTTTTTTTCTATATATATGATTAATATTAATTCTCAAAATTCTCTTTTTCGTGCGAATTTCCAATATATTATATCCCAATATATATTTTAACTCTAAAATTTTCTTTCCTTCTTCCCCTTTTTTAACTTTTTTTTTTTTTTTGCCTTTCGCTTCCGTCATTTCTTACAATTGTTTTATATATTGAATAAAAACAAAGGCCATTTGTTAAGTGTCTATCTTTTCCTTAAATTTATGGAAAATTTTCCAAAACTTTTTTGGGCCTATTATTATGATGACTGCATAGAAATGCATAATACCAAACATTTTCTTAAGAACTGAGCTCAGTTATCCTAAATGACTGTGTACCTTTTTATTTTTTCTTATTTTGTGTTCGAATACATGTTTATTGTTGTAAAAATTAATTTGTAAGGTATTTATATGGTTTTTCTTTTCAATGCCTATTTTAATTGAATTATTATTTTCAATTTTCATTACTTCGTGTTGGTGTTTAGTATCGTTATTTAAAATGTTTAGTGTTTTCGGCTCAATGTCATTATTTTCTATAGCTTTAACTTCTGTCGGAACGTTTACCTTTTCAGCCTTACTCCCTGCTGATGGATCGTTTAGTTTCTCAGTCTCATTTACTGATTCGTATAGTTCTTCAGACTTATTTGCTGTTAGAACATCTTGGTTCCCAGTATTATTTGCTGTTTGAACTATTTCTTCAGTTATATCTGCTGTAGAAACCTTCAATCCTTTAGTCTTTGCTGCTGAAACATGGTGTTCTTCAGTGTTAGCTACTGAACTGACTTGGGTTTCGATTTTTATTGCACCTTTTGGATCTTCAGTCTTTACCACTGCTGAATTTTCAGTCTTTGTTTCTGAAGTGTTGGGGTTGTCAATAGGGATATCCGAAATATTAGTGATTTCAGTCTTTAATACTGCTGAAAATTTCGAATTTTCAGTCTGTGTTGCTGAATTATTTTCCAAAATTGGAGTATGAATCGGAATATTTATATTAGTGCTTGGTTTCTCTTCGTTTATCTGTATCGCTTTAGATATTTGGTTAGGAGCTTCATTAAAATTGTCGTTATCTATTGCCAAAGATCTAATGTTATAAATAGAAAAATTTTGTCTGTCTTCCATAAATTTGGGTTGGCGTCAGGCCTCGTTTTCCGACTCTTGCACCCGAGAAAAGTGAACATTTTGCCTATCGTTCTGTCTATTGGTGATTCTAGGATTTTCACTAAAACGATTTTCGGTAGGATTATTTCGGAATGGATTACGCGTTGTTGTACCTTGGTAATTTGTTAAGGACGGTCCATTCCTAGATATCTTGTATCTACACTCGTTCTCTGTGTGATTATTCCGTCCACAGAAATTGCATATAATGTTATATTCTCTTTTTATGGGTTGTCTATTCGGAAAATTGTTGGACTGCATGTTCCGATAACATGTGTTCTGAGAATGACCTGACTTACCGCAGGTTTGGCAGACTACGATTAAATCTAAGATTTTCATTATATTGATATGACCTGGGAGAGTTGTCCGTTCGAGCAGCATGTGATACTACATGTGCAATCGACTGTTTTAAACTACTTCCCCCATGGACTTTGGCTAGGATTTTCAGTTGTTCATTCTTGAGACCATCCTCAAATATTTGCACGGCCAATTTTGAGTTTTCTTCTATCAAGAATTCCCTAATCACCGCGTCTGCTGTTATTTCACACGTAGCAGAGTTCAGCGTCCTCAGAGCATTCGCAACTCTATCTCCGTATTCCAGAACGGTTTCTCTGAAGTTTTGTTTCAGGGATATCAACTCATTGTGTGCCGTTGACCGAGATTGCTCCTCTTTATATTCTGATTGAAGTTTATCGTTTAAATCCTCCCATTTAGCGATTGTGCTATACCTAATCAGATCATAGGCAGGACCCTCTAATCTATTTTTGACTAGCTCCAAAAATGTTTCATATATCTCCGTGTCTGCCCTTTTTATAGATCTAAATAAAACGTCTCCCCCGGAAATAAATTGATCTAGGTCGCACGGTTTTCCGTCAAAGGTAGGGACGATTCTGAAAACATCAGAAATTCCGACAGAAAGAGCCATTTCAGGGGGGTTATGGTGTATTTGTAGAGAGTGGATTTGTTCTTCCCCCTGCCTAGCCGCCTGTCTCGTGTAATACGGACTCGTAATATTGAAAACTTTGAAATCAATGTATGGTAAAATCACTTCTTAAAAATACGGTATATAAAAATGGCCTTTCTTTTAGTTATTCAATATATATGGAAAAGAAAGTTAATTTGGTCCCAAAGCTGTAAAGAAAGAAAATTCGGCGAAAAAGAAAAAACGGAAATGTCGTCGAAATACTGAAAAGAGAATATTCGAAGTAATTTCTATCGGAAAAAATTGTTTGTAAAAAGGAAAAGTTAAAAGTTCCAAGGTGAAAATATTCCTACGGAAAAATGAAGAGAGAAAAATTGATATTTTGCTAACGATTCTTACTACTAATATATGTGGGCTAACTGTTGATTGATGTTTTGTTTTTTTCGAGATTACCACTTCCTGGATTCCAATAGTGTAGTTTCTTCTTAAAAAAATTGTTCTTGAGTTATTGTCTTCTTTTTATATTATTTCCACTTTTTATATTATTACTGCCAGGCAGACTTCACGCCCTATAGTTGTGTGTTATCCTGGTCTTTTTTATTTTTCTTTAATTTTTTTTTTCGTCGTTTTATTTCTTAATATAGTTATTTTTTTTTCAAATCTCTGAGGTTAATTTGGATTTCCTCAGCAGTTGCGTTGACTTCGTACAAGGAACTTTCATCAATAGTTACACTCGATACATCGAATGTTCCGCCATCCAAGTCGAAAATGAGGACATTCCTTCCCTCTTTAGGGGTTTATCCCGCCAGTCGTCGTTAATCTCACTAATATTCCTCTGGGATCGAGTCCTCCTTCGTGGATCGGTCTTCCTTCGAGGATTGAGTCGTCCTTCGGGGATTGGTCTTCCTTCGATGATTAAGTCGTCCTTCGGGGATTGGTCTTCCTTCGAGGATTAAGTCGTCCTTCGGGGATTTGTCTTCCTTCGAGGATTAAGTCGTCCTTCGGGGATTGGTCTTCCTTCGGGGATTAAGTCGTCCTTCGGGGATTGGTCTTCCTTTGGGGAGTCCACCAGTCTTCGTGGATCCTCTGTCGTCCTTCGGGGATTGAGTCTTCCTTTTGGGAGTCCACCAGTCTTCGTGGATCCCACCACTGCCACCAGTGTTACGCCTCCAGCGCCGTGCTTCCTCTTTCGAGGGAAGAGTATGGGGGTTATATATTTATTAAATTAATTATAGTTAGTTTTTATTTATTTTATTTTATTTGAACTCAGCTATCTCAAGCTGAGCTCTCTTCTGAACTAATTTTACAATATAAATTTTCCTGTTTTTATAGAACATTTTGTTCCAACTAACTGTGTCGTATAAATTGAACAAAACAATCCAGAAGTCTCTGTTTATAATTTTGAATAAACTTTGAACGAAAATCAAAGTGGCTATGTTTTGAAATGAAAAATGTGCTTGTTATGAAAAGGGGCATGTTTTTAAATGTGCTGTAAGTGACTGGATATAGAATATTGTGTCTGTTTATTTATGAATTGTATTAAATGAGAATGTAAGATATGTGCGGATGTAGTTTTAAGGGTTGTGTTAGAAAGGACATGAGATTAGTGTTAAAGCGAATAAGGGTAGTATTCGGGAATACAACACTTAGCATACATACTGGCTCTTCACAAGCACTCTAAATTGTACAAAGTCTTTTTGTTTTGTTTTGCCTTTCGTCGTACAATAGTTTCTAAGTTAATATTTAATATTAGATAAATATATATGTATACATATAAGAGGTCTTCCTCTTTTACATCTCTTAATTTTTTTCCGAACACAAGAGCCCTGTGAGTAGGGCGTTAGAATATACTCACAACTAGACCGGCTTGTCATAAGAGGCGACTAAAGGCCGAGTGGTAGCCGGGGTCCCAACGCCCTGTCGAGCGGTGAAATACAACCCCATCACGCCTTAGGCTCCGTGAAATGATCGGAAAAAATCCCCGGTCATCTTTCGGAGCTTGGCTGATGGACCGGTTCGAGAAAAGGTTGGTTAGGTAGTAGTCGGTCCCAAGGTGAGATACTACCCCGTTATAGCGTTTGAAATCATAGTGAAGAAGATCGTGTGATTCGAACTGACGCTATGACAGCTTGAATCACGAAAAAAAATTTACCTAAGCGTTACACATCAGGCTACTGACCGTGTTTTGAATTTGATTTCCAAGCTGGACTATACTCCACTGATGTGAATTATTTTTATTTATCGCTTGGTATACGGTTCTGATGTATTTTTCTTATTCGATTTTTTCGTTCGTGTTCTTCACTATTTTTGCTTGTGAATTGTGTGTATCTGTAAGAGTTGCCACACCGTCACACTGTACATTCCACGATATGGCCGAGAGAAATCTTCGACGGTGTCTCGGATGTGTGGCTGATGGCTCGGACTGACACGGAGATAAGTCATGATGGTACCTTCTGATATAAAGAATTCCGGAGGTAAACTAGTCTCCCAGTCGGATTTCCGGGGTGGACTATGTCAGGGGGAACACGATGCAGATATCATAATAAATAACGGAATTTTAACAGGTTCGTCATTGCATAACCGGGCTCGCATTCGAGGCTCTGCCCACACTCGACTGGTGACGGCATTTTGTAACATCAGGGGCATCGGTTTCACCAATACAAATGTAAACGCCGTACATCAATATTTGCAAGCAACGTTACCTAATATCCTTGCCCTAACTGATACCCAGGTCGATTCGTCAACTATTCAGCTATCTTCGGTACTCAGGATACGACTTACATTCGAGATTCCGTTTTAACGGCGGAGTCTGCGTCTTCGCGCCATCCGATCTGGCTTACCAGAGGATGGAGGCGTTGGAACCCAATAATATGGACATCATATGGTTGAGGGTCGTGCTGAGGAATTCGGTTTAATTTCTTTGTTTACTTTACCGCTCCCCAAATGACGATCGACCGGCGACATTTTTCGAACATTTTTAAAATATTGTCGACTGGATACAAATCAACCAGTCAGCTTCTGAAATTGTTGTCTTTGGGGATTTTAATGTGCACAATTCCAGCTGGTTGATACATTCTAACAGAACCGACGAGGCTGGGAGGCTGGCGGAGATGTTTGCTGTAAGCCACAACTTGACTCAAGTCGTGGGGGACCCAACGCGAGTGCCGGATGCCCGAGGCGATCATGCGAACACCGTGGATCTGTTTTTGACATCCGAACCGAGTATTTATACCGTAGAGGTTTCTGCGCCACTGGGAAACTCAGATCACTGCTTGGTATCTGTCGCGCAAGCACTTGCATATCAACCGAATAACCGGCCTAGGCAGTTTCGCCATGTATGGAAGTATGGGGCTGCTAACTGGGACGATTTGCGAGATTTATTGGCATCCTTTCCATGGTCGGAGATGTGCTTCGGAGACTCCGATTTTAACGCTTGCGCGGGGTCGGTATCAGAGATTATTCTTCTGGGGATGGAGATATATATTCCACATTCCATCAAACGAAGTTCGTCTGATAAACCTTGGTTTGATAAAAAATGCGAAAATAGAGCTTTTAAGCAATGGCGTTCCAATCCCACCGATGTTAACAGAACGAATTTTGTTAGAATCAGAAACGCGTGAAACCAGGCGATTGATACCGCGAAGAAAGCTCACAACGACAGAGTGATCAATAAACTCCTTCGATGGCCGACTGGTTCAATGTTGGTCAATGGCAAAAGCTGTCAGTGGTAACTTCGCACCCTACTTCTTCCCTCCGTTGGTGACAAACAGCGGGACGTTAGTCACGAATTCAAAGGATAAAGCTAATGTGTTCGCGAATTTATTTTCCGCGAATTCAAACCTCGATCCCGGCCTTTTGGAGCCACCTGTGATCGCGCCGGTACGGTCTTCCATGCGGGATGTGTGATTTCGTCCGCGCACTATTCAACGCATTCTACGTGAACTGGATTGTAGGAAGGCAACCGGCCCGGACGGAATGCCAGCAATAGTCCTTAAGAACTGTGCTCCAGAACTATCGCCGGTTCTTGGCAGACACTTCCGTTTATCTTATGCACGGAGGACCTTTCCTGCCTGCTGGAAAAGCGCTCGAGTTCAGCCAATCCCAAAGATGGGAAAAAAATGTAACCCACAAAATTACCGTCCGATAGCATTACTGTATATTTTATCTAAGGTGATGGAAAAAGTCATCAATACAGAGTTGGTTAAGTATTTTCAGTGCAACGGCCTTCTGAATGACCGTCAGTACGGATTCCGTGGCAGACGGTCCACAGGAAACCTTTTGACACTTATAAACGGTATATGGACATCTGCAATTGAACCGCATGGTGAGTCGAGGGCGGTCGCATTGGATATCTCCAAGGCTTTTGACCGCGTCTGGCATGGGGCATTGCTGAGCAAACTTTGTTCATATGGACTTTCCCAACATCTTTGCGACTGGACGAGGAGCTTCATTGAGAATCGATCGATCCGGGTTGTGGACGGCGAGTGTCCCAAGGTTCTATTTTGGCTCCAACCGTGTTCTTGGTTCACATAAATGATTTGTTGGAAACAACGGATAACAAAGTGTTCAGGTTTGCGGATGATAGTACGCTTGTTTCCTCCTTTTCGAGTGTTCGGCCGATTGGTGCATCTGCGTCGCATCAGCTGAGATGTAGACAGATTGACTCACTGAATCAGAATCTGAATAGGGTCCTGCAGTGAGGAAAGGCCAATCTTGTCGACTTCAATGCAGCGAAGATAGCATTCACAAAGAAAAGTGGATCATCGGTTCCACAGCTGGAGAAAGCTTGAAATTGCTCGACGTCACGGTCTGTGGGAATGTATCATGACATAGACATGTGTCGAGCATAGCCAAGTCAACCTCAGGAAAACTGAGCTATCTTTTTATAGCCAAGAAATATTTTATTCCGGCCCAACTTCTTCTCCTATATAAATCCTAAATTAGACCCGTGCTCGAATATTGCTTTCATGTTTGGAGCTCGGCTCCTATACATACACTCGACCTACTTGAGAGTATACAGAGACAAGCGATCCGCCTGATCGAGGACTAGGCACTGACGTCGAGACTACAGCCGCTATCACATCGAAGGCGCGTAGTCAACCTCTGTCTGTTTTACAGATATTATCACGGGTACTGTTCTTCGGAGATTCGTGGTATTGTTCCACGCAATTCGGCTTATATGCGCTCCACATAACAATCCGACGGATCGCACCCGTTTGTGGTTCATTTCCCGACGGCGCGAACATCCCTGCATCAGAACTCGTTCCGTTACGGAGCGGGGAAGCTGTGGAACTCCCTTCCGACCCAAGTGTTCCCGGAGCGTTACAACCTGCAACTGTTCAAAAAGAACTGCAACAGTTATTTGGTGGCATCTCGGGGCGCCCACTCGGCGCTATAGGTTCGCCTCTCCCGAGAGAAGTCTAATAAAAAAAGAGAAGAATTTTACAACCAAGCGAAACATAACTAGATATATCATTAGGTAAAATAAAACTGGATGGACGAAAATAATACTAAAACTAAAACTACATATAAGGAAGAAAAATGAGATCGTTGCGTCAGTTGGGATGAAATCGGTCTCTTTTAGATTTATCTCTTTCACTGATCACCATACTGAAACGTAGGGGACTGGAACATTAGAGATATCACTATCATGGAGAATTCGTTTATCCCTGACACCACGCAAAGCGTGTTAAATAATAAGGAGTCCATGTTTGATTTGTATAAAACCTTTTCTATCCAAGAAGGGGAACGCTTCTCGGGGCATACACCCCTTCTGGAGATTACTCTCCAGATACATATCATTGGGATAGAATGCTCCCAAAATAAGATTATTTTCACTGCACATTGCCCTTGCAGTGTGACCACGGATAATTTTAATGATGAAGTTCTCTATCCTGTTTAATCCTGATTTGCCGTACAGGACTTTATTGAGGTAGAACTTCTTATGTTGCAACTCTGGCGTTCTATACATTCCAAGGCACGAACGCCAGCACTGCCAGTACCAAATTGACCACTAACCGAGGTAGACGTGTCGACAATCGACAAGCGATAATCAACGAATATTTCAACGGAACGGCCTTAAAAGTGAAGTCAGGTAGACCAAATACCTGAACAAGTCAATGCATTTTGATTTTCGCTCCATGTTTTGTTTTGTGAAAAGTGACAATAGGAACATACAAAGAACAGATAACCAAATTTTGTTGTGCGAATATTGGATGAAGCGTTGAAAAAAGAAATTGCGCGCACTAAGTGAAATAAGAACAGTAGCGTTTGCTTTTGTTGTGTTAACGAGCGTGTACCGCTTGCTCCGACTTGAACAATGAAGACGAAATCAAAACAAAGAGTAAAATATTAAATGGCAAAATAAGTGTATTGAAAAACTCTTCTTACACTAAACCGAAATGAAAATCGACAAAAAAATCAAAGAGAGCGAAATAAGTAACATAATAATGACTTCGAACAAAGCTGCAGAATTTATGTTAGATCAAAAATAAATGTAGGCGGAGAATGCATTCCCCTCTACCGCCAACTACAGCGAGAAATTTTCTAACAACACATTCGCTTGTCTGGCTTCTTCTGAATCTGAGGACGAAGAAGAAGAAATAAGTGAGTTAGAAGCGAAACTAACTATAGAAAAAGCGCAAAAGGAGGAAAGAAGGAGAAAGAAAAAAATTGAAGCGCTGGAACAACAAAAAAATAAACAAGAAAAGCCGAAGCCAAAAGCAGGCCGACATCAGCAACAAAATTCAAACTCAGAACAAAGTCCAGATGAACAAAAGGAAGCACATCAGCCAAAAGCACAACAGCAGGAAACCAGCAAAAAAACTAAAACGCCACCAATCAACACAGTAGACATCGATTGTAAAGATTTGGCAAGTCAGGGTAAATTAGCTGTAGGAAGTAATAATTTTGTGATTAAAAAACTGGGCGGCAATAGGCATGCCACACAAACATGTAACATTGGTGATCACGTTAAAATTAAAAATGTTTTTAAAAGAGCCACCGCGGAATTCTTTTCTTACACGCCGAAAGAACTTAGATATATTACAGTTCTATTAAAGGGCGTCGGCCCTGAAACTGAACCATATAATCTTTTGAAAATGCTGCGAGAGCTAAAGTGCGATGAACTTGAATTAAGTGTGGTTAAACCCGTCACTACAGCCCAGTCGAAAAGGGAGAACCGGAAGCTACCCTCCTTTCTGGTACAGTTAACCCCAAATAGTAAAATTGCCAGTCTACGGAAAATAACAGTCCTGGACCACCAAAGTCTAACATGATAAATAACGCTGTAAGACGACTTCACGGGTTTCTAGTTGAAACATCGGAGACTCATGTCCCGAAATACAAACTTGAAAAAACTTATCAGATTCCCCATGCCGACTTCACTCTTCGACTTGTTATATAATTATATTAGGGGCGTCGCTGGGATCCTGTCCGTAGCGCCAGTTTTGTTATATTACTATTATTTGGTGGTTGGAATTGCAGTTCTGTTATATGGTGAATATGGGGTTGGATAAGTATTGCTGTACGGACTCTGTCCGCCGTGTCAGTTGTTATATAATGGAGACAGCTGTTATATAATTTAATATTGTTGTACAGTTATTGTATAAATATTCATTGTGTACTTGGATATATATATATATATAGTTGTGAAATGGTTATATGATGTATAAGGTGTAATATACATTTCGGTTATTATCTAGATGTTGTTGTATAGTAGATATATATAGATGGTTGCCAGTGGTGGTACGGTAGACAAGGGGGCGCTGCTGGGTCCCAGTCCAGGACGCCAGTACAATATAGAAAAGCCCCTGTATATTGTTATGATGGACTTGCAGTTCCGGTGTAATCTTTGTATTCAGAGACATCAAAATCCAGGCCGGTATGGCATAAATATATCGTCCCACTAAAATATATATAAATAAAATGGTGGCCTCCACAGAGCTGGTGCGCCTGTGTGGTGTATAAATGTGGCAACGATACTTGGCAGAGTAAGTCTGTGGAACCATCATGTGTAAAGGATTTGATACATCATTGGAAGCGCCGCCGTAATTCTAATTCACTTTTCCTGGGGCAAGTTTTGTGTAAATCACTCTAATGGTGACGCATGATCGCAAGTAACGGGGCCACCTCACAGCATAAAATCAACCGCCTCTTGGTACAGTTGCGGATGGCGCTGTCCGTTAACCACCCAGTACAGTTAATGATGTAAAAACGGCTACTGTACCGGTCCCGTTGCGTCACCTCCGTTGTGGCTGCAATCTATTGGATTCATCACAATGACCTTACCTCCAATTTCTGCTTTTAAAACTTAGTTGTTGTCACCAGAATACTCGCCATCTCTCCTTCCACATGAAAACACCAGCAAATTAATTTCATAAATTAAAACTTTACTTTAAACTTTAAATTAACAACTGAAAGTCCTTCGTGGACTGCTTATTCAAACTAACAAATAGAACACATTATTCAACTAAAGATTTCCTTCTTGGAAAAAAAATCAAAAATTAACAACTCAGTAACAAAAAGCACAACGAAATAACATCCTTCATGGATGAAGGGTACTTTCAGACTCTCCTAGCTTCTATCAATCTGACTGAAAAGACGCTGTTGACGTCCGGTGCCGTGCTTCCTCGGTTGAGGGAAGAGCGGGGACCTTTTGTTTTTCTTTTAGTTATTATTCCTTTTATTTATTATTCCGCTCCGATAGAAAGTATGTTTGAGCGGAAATTTGTTGCAATTGATAATTAATTAATTAAGAAAAAAAACTAATTCCGTCTCCTTAATATTGTTTATTTTGTGTATCATCTTCTTCACTCAAGGAAAACTTATTCTCAACTCAAAACATAAATTTACTTGAGACTGTAAGCAATTCAACTAACTCTGTTCTCTAACTCAACTCCAAACTCAAACTGATTTTGCTATTGAATTTTTTCTCTACTTATAGAACATTATGTTGTAATTTACTGGAAATTATAACATGAACAAAACAAATTTTCTCAAAGTATTCCTTTAGTTTCTGTGACTTTTAAATTGAATAAAATTTGAACGAAAATCAAAGTGCTCTGTTTTGAAATAAAAAGGGGCAAGTTATTAAATGTGCTGTAACTGGCAATATTGTGAATGTTTATGAATGGTATGTATTAAGTGAGAATGTAATATATGTTAAAGGAAGTTTTTAAGGATGTGTAAGGAGATTCAGTGATAAATTTAATAAGGGTAGTATTCTGGAATACAACAACACCCTCTCTCTCTCTCTCTCTCCCATGATCACCCCATCCTCCGGCGATAAACTTTCAACAATACCACAACTCAACGACACAGGTTCGTGCAGCTGCTTCCAACTAATCGATGTTGTGGAACGTGTTCGTTCACAATATAGTTAACTTGATTTATTCATTTTTTATGTGTGGCAATAAGATATTTATCCTCTAATCATTTACTCATCTTCAACGTGTGATAATTAATATCTATCCCCAAATTAACCTCCCTCTCGATGGGGCACCGGTAGTGGGAGAGGCCATCACGCAACAGACTCATGTGGGAGCCGAAAAGCTCTGCAACGATCCATCATTCACGATATTGGTACGCTGATAAAACAGAAAATCCAAAACAATCGTACCCGACAATTGGAAGACAAACTGAGAGGTATTCAAATGGACCAAAACGTTTATAAAAATGTTAAAAAGATATGTGTTACATCTCGCTACCCACTCAATTATCAATCAACCGTCATACACTCGTATTGCCCACAAAGCAATCCTCAATCAATTAACGCTTCTTCCCACTCATTAACTAATTGACTCTTCTTCCCGCAGGCAATTAATGTTCATATCGGATACGATGCGATATTCATTCGAATACCCCAGTAATTGCCTCCTCGGCGTGACGGGCGATTAGCTGGCGCCTATAGCCACGCGTCACATGGCATAAAATTGCATTAGAGGCGACTTTACGTCCACCACTGGGACCTACACTGGATACATGACACTGGCAGCGTTACCATAGCAATAAAATCAATAAAGCAAACGCAAAGTCGACTGCCGGTCGGGTTTGACGTCGGCCCACTGCACAGAGCGGATGCAATCTATCATATTTCGATTTGGCGGACACGGTTGGCGTACGAATGGTGCGAATGACCGGAACAAGGTAAATCATTTAAACAAACGTTTAAGAGGTTGTGCCTGGCAAGAGCCAATTAAGTTTAATTGATAATTAAGCCATATCGACAGTTCGTGTTGGAAAATCGGTGTCAATGCAGGTCATACGTTCTGGATCAAAGTCCAGGCTAAAGAAAATGCATCGTTTACTGTCTTACACCCGATTTTGGGGTATATAAAGAGTGGTTGTAAAGAGACTAACAGGAGCATTCTATAACAAGAGTAACAGACTGCAGCCTTGCCATGGTACAGCGGGCCAGATACTCGAAATAAATAGTTTAATAGTTTAATTTAATTAAAGATAATAAAACTTAAGTAACAAGTTTTTGCTTATTCTTTGATTGGAACCACCTCAACTGAAATACCAGCGAGCCGAAACGGGTAATTAACCGAAGGAAGACACTAGCAGGCCACACTCAGGATCTAAAACCAGCGGGTAAATATAAAAAGTTGTTATCTCGGAGGTATATTTCCTGAGTACAATCTAATATTTACATTTGGCCGGACGGAAGGATACTGCCGGTGCCAATTAATCAACAATCGTTATCATCATCGGCACTACAACCGGGGACCGGTCTTGGCCTTATTTAGCAAGTTCTGAGGCTTGTTAAATTTTGCATAATAATTTGTTTTTTCCAGGCAAGGTCATTAAGTCTTGCGCCAGAGGCTCCCGACGGGGAATCGAACCCCGGTCTCCCGCGTGACAGGCGGGTATACTAACCTCTATACTATCGAGGAGCAAACTCATAACTTTTAGTCTTATTTTACTCATTTAGATGAATAATTATGTATATGCCGATACATATGTAAGATTCTAGGTATATTATATTAAAACTAAGTAAGATGGTATTTTTATATATACTTCCCCTCAATTGTTTGTGATTTCTTAATAACACTGTTGCCTCTTTGTAATTTATTTATTTTTTTATTTTAAACCATGTTACGCATAATTTGTGTGTCCGCAGTTCTAGTTAATTTTAGGTGTTTATAATTTTGTTTGTTTGTTGTTTTAATTTTCTTTTAACTTGGTTACTAGTCTAAGAATTAATTGTATGTATGTGTATTTAAGTATGTAAAGGAAAAACGACTTATTTTACGACTTATTGGCCTGTAGGTATCCGGAAGTTCATGACCTCACCGACTCGACTCCGCCATCGTTCCCTGTCCTGTGCACTCTTCATCCACGCTTGACCAGCCGATCCGGTATCTGAAAAAGGGGGGGCGAGGGTATCTAAGGATTGTCTGGAAAGGGTTAGTTCAAACTGCTTAGATGGAGGGATGGTGGGAAAGAAATCATACAAGACCGGTAGAACTTGAGTGTGTGCATGTATTTGTGCTGTCTTGTACTGTGCCTGCGTGTTTGTAGTGTGTCAGCAGTAAACCCTATGGGGTGGGTCCAGGCATCCTCTATTATAGAAGGGAATGGTGTTGGAAAGGGTGCTTTCTTCAGTTTTGTACTGAAGAAGAAATTGTGGTGGTCGGATCCGAACAGATCGAAATACAAAAGGGTCAAGAACGGAAGACTCCCATATAAGTAAGTAGTAGGGTTATGGGGCTTCTGGCTCACTTTTTTGTATGAAAAATGGCGTGGCATTGCCAGATGCGAATTTCCCCCAGTAAAAATGTTGGTGTGTATAGCAGTTGGTCGGGTGATCGGCTTGTGTGTATAACAGTTTGCAGTTGGTTGGGGGGTCGGTTTGTGTGTATAACAGTTTGTTGTTTTGAGATGGGTGGGATATTTTTGTTGGTTCTTTGGTTTGGTGGGTGTTTGAATATGTTATTATTAGTCGTTGAGTTGGGGTAATATATATATGGGATTTTTTGTGGTTTTTGTTGCCAGATGTGGTTGATATTTGTGAAGTGGGTTTGAATCATTGAGTCGAGTAGTAATAAATGGGAATTTTGTCATGATGTTGCCAGATGTGGTTGATATTTGTGAAGTGGGTTTGAGTCATTGAGTCGAGTAGTAATAAATGGGAATTTTGTCATGATGTTGCCAGATGTGGTTGATATTTGTGAAGTGGGTTTGAGTCATTGAGTCGAGTAGTAATAAATGAGAATTTTGTCATGCTGTTGCCAGATGTGGTTGATATTTGTGAAGTGGGTTTGAGTCATTGAGTCGAGTAGTAATAAATGGGAATTTTGTCATGATGTTGCCAGATGTGGTTGATATTTGTGAAGTGGGTTTGAGTCATTGAGTAGAGTAGTAATAAATGAGATTTTGCCATGATGTTGCCAGATGCGGTTGATGTTCCAGTCTGTGTGTATGATAGTTGATATTTGTGAACTGGAATGGATGTCAGACCTTTGGGGGTGTTGTTATCAGTTGTAGTAATCTTCTGGTGGATGTTCTTGCTGAGGCTTTTTTAACTGGGGATGTGAAATGGGTATATGTTTTTGCTGATTCTTAGAACAGGTCATTTGTCAATGAAAAAATGGATGGAGGTTTTTTGTTGGAGATTAAAACTGACTTCAACTAAGACGCAGACCTAAGCCTGTACCCAGCAGCTGCGATAACAGGGCGGGGCTTTTTGCTCTATGCTGAAATGGTTTGTGCTTTTGGCTTTTATCTCGGTTGTTGAGGACTTTTTATGAATATACCACTTGGGAGTAAATCTAAGATGATTCTTAATACATGGACATTTTTTGATGATTCTATATGCTTTTAGACTATCGGGCTTTTTGCTATATATATATATATTGAATATGGGCTATTTTTAGCGCTACAATTTTGAGTTTTTATATGGATATATTGTTAATTGCATACTTTAGGGGATACGCATTATTCATATGATATATTAAATTCTTTGTGCTTTTGGCTTTTGTCTCGCTTAAAGTTTGGAGTAGGTTAATTGAGGGACAAAAATATAGTAATAGTGTTGTTATCAGTTGTTTTAATTTTGTTCAGATGTGGTACATGGTTGCTTGGCTTGTTGTGTTCTTATCAGTTGAGCAAATCTTTAGTGGTTCCTGGATTTGTTATCTCAGTAAGTGAATTATGTATTAGGGTTGGGTGATTAGCGTTCAAGGTTAAAGTTTGGGGTAGGGTAATTGTGTAACAAAAATATAGTAGTAGTGTTGTTATCAGTTATTTTAATTTTGTTCAGATGTGATGCATGGTTGTTTGGCTTGTTGCGTATTTGTTATCAGTTGAGCAAATCTTTAGTAGTTCGTGGATTTGTTATCTCGGTAAGTGAATTAAGTATTAGGTTTGGGTGATTAGCGTTCAAGGGTAATTGTATGATATGATCAGTTGGTATTTTTGAATTGTGTGTGAATATGTGATAGATGATTCATGATTGTTTGGCAGTGAATATATTATTATTATTTAATCATTGGGTTTGAGTAATATATATGGGAATTTTTAGAGTGATTCTATCTTGAAATGGGCGTATGTTTTAGCTGGTTCTTAATATATGGGAATTTTTTGGTGATTCTATCTTGAAATGGATGTATGTTTTAGCTGATTCTATTTTGAAATGGGTGGATGTGTTTTCTTAGAACAGTTCATTTGCCCATGAAAAAAAATTCTCTAAGACGCAACCTAAGCCAGTACCCAGCAACTGCGCTAACAAGGTGAGGCTCGGGCTTTTTGCTCTATACTGAAATGCTACTACTTGATAGTAAATCTATGTTGAAATGGACTTTTTTGCTATATTGAATATATGCTTTTTTTGGGGATTGTCTGGGGTGCTAAAGGCTTTTTTATGAATATATTCACTTGGCAGTAAATCTATGCTGAACTATATATATAAATACGGGCTTTAAATTTGAAAAAAAGAAGAAAAAATCATCATCAAATCCAATATTCGACGTGGGATTAGCTAGGAAATAAAAAAATCAACATCATCAACTGGTGAGTTACCTTATTTATATATTAATTGTTATTCCTTTTTTGACGCGGTGCTAGTATTTATTTTTGTGTATTGTATCGTGAGTCTAGCAATAATAATAATAATAATCCCGATGTTTTTGCTATTGCTGCATAATGTATGGAAATGGTTCATCATCATCGTCGTCGTTATCAGTTGTGTATATGAATAGGTGACAGGTGATTCATGGTCGTTTGACTTGTTGTGCTGTTATCATTTGTAGTAAAATAGAGGCGTGTTATCAGTAGTTGTTCGTGGATTTATATGGAAGTGATTCATTGTCGGTTGGGATTCTTTCTTATCTCAGTATGTGAATTAAGTCTTAGGTTTGGATGATCAGCGTACAAGGTTAAAGTTTGGAGTAGGTTAATTGTATGACATGGTTGGTCGTCGATTTGTCTGGAAGTTGAGGGCTTTTTTATATATTATTATTAGTCATTGAGCTGAGTAATATATATATAGGAATTTTTGTTGTTCGCGGGATATGGTATGGAAGTGATGATATAAGACTTAGATTTGGATGATCACAGCGTTCAAGGTTAAAGTTTGAGGATAGGTTAATTGTATGGAAGTCATTCGTAGTCGTTTGACGTCGTGGTTTTTGGGATTCTTTCTTATCTCAGCATGTGAATTAAGTCTTAGGTTTGGATGATCAGCGTTATTTTCTAATCTGTATTTATTGGTATATTGTTCGAATGTTTTTATTATTATCTAGTGTGGTTATATTAGGCTGTTGTTGTTGCTGTATTTAGTTTATTGTTATAATGATGTTATGTTTTATTGTTCAAGTTTTGAGATCTTTTGAAAGTTCTTTGTTTGCTTATAATCATATGAAGATATTTTTGAAAAGCACAGGCAGTTTTTATATGGATAAATTAGTATGGGTAGACTTTTTTTTAGCGCTACAATGTTGTTAATAGCGAATATATTATAATTAGTCATTGAGCTGAGTATTATAAGGGAATTTTTTTGTAGCTTGTTGTTATATTAATTATGTGTATGTATGTGTGTGTATTGATGGACAAATATCTGAATTTCACCTGTTGAGCTGTTGTCAGTTGTACACATCTTCGGTTGTAGTGGCGGTGTTGTTATCAGTAGTTGTTCTCGGATTTGTATGGAAGTGATGAATTAAGTCTTAGGTTTGGGTGATCAGAGTTCAAGTTAAAGTTTGGGGTAGGTTAATTGTGTGGCATAGATGTTCGTGGATTTGTATGGAAGTGATTCATTATCGTTTGGCGTAGTGGTTTGGAATTCTTTCTTATCTCAGTATGTGAATTAAGTCTTAGGTTTCAATGATCAACGTTCAAGGTTATAGTTTATAATTATGTGTATGTATCGGTGTCAAGAGAGAAAGAGAGAAAGAGAGAAAGAGAGAAAGAGAGAGCAAGAGAGAGAAAGAGAGTCTATTTGCGGACGAATGAGATGTGTGTATGCGTAATAATGAATGAATTTCGGTATAGATAAGACCATCTTGACTAGTTAGAAATCATTGTGTCACTAAACCATTAAAGAAAAACACAAAAAGGTTCCATTGTGGTATATATTTGGCTGAGCAGGAAAATTGTTGCCATAGGATTAAAACAAAAAAAAAATCAACAACAAAAACGGTAAGTTAACACCTATCATGAACCATTTTTAGGATTTCTAATTTATTTCTTCAAATGTTATGTATTAGATTCGAGGGATTTTTATCATCGAGACAGCTGTTGTTTTTTTCTGAAAGCGTAACAAAGCAAAAGAATTAACAGTAAATTTTTCATTACTTTTTTAGAGAAATATGTCTGCTAACGAGGTCAACACCAGCAACAACTACAATATTAACAATAATAATGTCAGAAAAAGACTGAGGCAATTTTTGGAGGAACGCCAACAACAACAACAACAACAACAACCTGCAAAGAAATTAAAACAACAGATCTATAAAAGATGCTTGTTTTGTGATGAGGATGTTGAGGGACGGCTTTGGGTCCAACATCATAGAAAAAATACCCACAAAGCAAACGCCCAACAAGCTCTTAATGAAAACGTCTCCTTAATAGCAAGCGCATTCCAAAATCGTATCAAAATATTTGCCATTACCAACAAAGATGAGAGTATGATAAATGTGAATACGTTATTTGAAAAAAATATTCCATTGATTAACGAGTTACTACAAGATGAATTGAAAGTTTTGAAAGCTTTTAAATTTAATATGGAGCTTTTTGCTAACTTTGTGAAACTATCCAAAGAATGTGAAGAGATAATGCAAATAGATATAAAAAGCATGCAAACTAAAATGTACACGATTGAGAAAGAGGAAGACATAAGAGAAAATTTGAGCACGGCAATTGAAAATATCAAGGCAAAATTGGAAGAGTTCCAAGAAAAAGATAGCGGGTGGGCGTTGGTAACATTTCAGAGGATCGAAATTAACATCAACAAATACGAGCCATTTCAGCTTGATAGATAAGGACCGATATAATAAATCTTTTAAATAACTTGTAGCTGCATCAAACAAGAATAAATAAAATATATTTATGTATTAAAATTAATTGATGTTTTTTCCCTTTGGCTAATTTTGCGAGAAAATTATTCGAATATTGGTCATTCATTTTTCCCCCATGAGTCTTAGAGTATCAAATATAGCCCCACCAATATATGTGCATTTTCGGCTGTAAGTTGGTTCTTAATATATGGGAAATTTTTGTTGATTCTATCTGCTTTTGCCTTTTGACTCAATACTTGAAATGGTTTGTGCTTTTGATAATGGTTTGTGTCTTTGATCTCTAAACTTTCAGCGCTTTCTGCTAATGGTTTGTGTTTTTGATCCTTAATGGTTCTTGTTTTGACTTCTATAGAACAATTTTCTAAGTACAAATGATTATTCAAGTCCATATAGAACATAAAAAATGATCTGTTATCAAAAAAAACATGTGGGGGTGCTTGCCCGATCCCATGATCTTAAGACCCAGACCTGGCTGGACTCATAGAACGAACTTTGCTAAAATGATCTAGATAGTCGAATAACTAAATTTCCTCTGTAATATCAAAAGGAATCCCGAACTTGTTTGAGCCGGCGAACGATTAGTAACACATAAAGTTCTATCACACCTAACCCAAGGAAATATGCGTCATCGTACCCATTAGATGGTTTGCATTCAAAGACATACTGACTGTATTATAACCTCCCCTCTCTGATGCCGCATCGAATCAAAGCAGTAAACAGATCTCTATGTATCGGCTGTATTATAAACAGGTGGTTCCAAGCAGGCGGTTTCTTCAAACAGGTCGCTTCCAAACAGGGCGGTTCCAAACAGGGCGATTCCAAACAGGGCGGTTTCTTCAAACAGGGCGATTCCAAACAGGGCGGTTTCTTCAAACAGGTCGCTTCCAAACAGGCGGGTTCTTCAAACAGGTCGCTTCCAAACAGGCGGGTTCTTTAAACAGGGCGATTCCAAACAGGGCTGTATTATAACTACCCCTCTCTGATAACTCTTCAATGCTGTAAGCAGGTCTTATCATATGATGTTATGGTGGACTATATTTGATCCTCCAAGACTCATGGAAAAAATGGTCTCAATTAATTTTAATGTTTAAAGAACAATGATCAACGGTTTTATTCATATAGGTAAGATAAGAATAATGGAGACTAATGGAGGATTTGATAAGCAGCCATATGTTTTTTGATAACAACACATTTTTTGACCAATATGGACTTGAATAATCATTTGTACTTAGAAAATTGTTCTATGGAAAAATAAGAATTAGAAATCAAGAATTTAATATAGCACCCAAGGTCAAGGGGTCAGAATAATGAACAACAACTTACTATATAGAAATCAGTATTTGGTCGTGATACGGGATGCAAAATAAGATAAGAGTAATAGCGACTCACTAAAAAACACTTAGAAATCAAGAATTTAATATAGCTTCCAAGGTCAAGGGATTGGACAACAACACCCTTTTTTTATA
This sequence comes from Microdon myrmicae, assembly GCA_963931805.1. Classification (NCBI taxonomy): domain Eukaryota; kingdom Metazoa; phylum Arthropoda; class Insecta; order Diptera; family Syrphidae; genus Microdon; species Microdon myrmicae. The sequence goes on along the minus strand of OZ007497.1, from coordinate 172,948,377 downwards.
TCAACACATTTTTTGACCAATATGGACTTGAATAATCATTCGTTGACTCGTGGTATATTCATAAAAAAGCCAAAAGCACAAAGAATTTAATATATTATATGGACAATGCGTAGCCCTAAAGTATGCAATTAAGAATATATCCATATAAAAACTCAAAATTGTGGCGCTAAAAATAGGCTATATTCAATATATATATAGCAAAAAGCTCGCTAGTCTAGAGATCAAAAGCATTAAACCATTTCAGCATAGAGTTACTGCCAAGTGGTATATATATTCATAAAATTAGATTTACTGTCAAGTGGTATATTCATAAAAAAGGAAAACAGCCCCCAACAACTGAGACAACCCACCCGAAAGTCTATCGACCAAAGACACAAACCATTATCAAAAGCACAAACCATTTCAAGTATTGAGTCAAAAGGCAAAAGCAGATAGAATCAACAAAAATTTCCCATATATTAAGAACCAACTTACAGCCGAAAATTCACATATATTGGTGGGGCTATATTTGATACTCTAAGACTCATGGGGGAAAAATGAATGACCAATATTCGAATAATTTTCTCGCAAAATTAGCCAAAGGGAAAAAACATCAATTAATTTTAATACATAAATATATTTTATTTATTCTTGTTTGATGCAGCTACAAGTTATTTAAAAGATTTATTATATCGGTCCTTATCTATCAAGCTGAAATGGCTCGTATTTGTTGATGTTAATTTCGATCCTCTGAAATGTTACCAACGCCCATCCGCTATCTTTTTCTTGGAACTCTTCCAATTTTGCCTTGATATTTTCAATTGCCGTGCTCAAATTTTCTCTTATGTCTTCCTCTTTCTCAATCGTGTACATTTTAGTTTGCATGCTTTTTATATCTATTTGCATTATCTCTTCACATTCTTTGGATAGTTTCACAAAGTTAGCAAAAAGCTCCATACTAAATTTAAAAGCTTTCAAAACTTTCAATTCATCTTGTAGTAACTCGTTAATCAATGGAATATTTTTTTCAAATAACGTATTCACATTTATCATACTCTCATCTTTGTTGGTAATGGCAAATATTTTGATACGATTTTGGAATGCGCTTGCTATTAAGGAGACGTTTTCATTAAGAGCTTGTTGGGCGTTTGCTTTGTGGGTATTTTTTCTATGATGTTGGACCCAAAGCCGTCCCTCAACATCCTCATCACAAAACAAGCATCTTTTATAGATCTGTTGTTTTAATTTCTTTGCAGGTTGTTGTTGTTGTTGTTGTTGTTGGCGTTCCTCCAAAAATTGCCTCAGTCTTTTTCTGACATTATTATTGTTAATATTGTAGTTGTTGCTGGTGTTGACCTCGTTAGCAGACATATTTCTCTAAAAAAGTAATGAAAAATTTACTGTTAATTCTTTTGCTTTGTTACGCTTTCAGAAAAAAACAACAGCTGTCTCGATGATAAAAATCCCTCGAATCTAATACATAACATTTGAAGAAATAAATTAGAAATCCTAAAAATGGTTCATGATAGGTGTTAACTTACCGTTTTTGTTGTTGATTTTTTTTTTGTTTTAATCCTATGGCAACAATTTTCCTGCTCAGCCAAATATATACCACAATGGAACCTTTTTGTGTTTTTCTTTAATGGTTTAGTGACACAATGATTTCTAACTAGTCAAGATGGTCTTATCTATACCGAAATTCATTCATTATTACGCATACACACATCTCATTCGTCCGCAAATAGACTCTCTTTCTCTCTCTTTCTCTCTTTCTCTCTTTCTCTCTTTCTCTCTTGACACCGATACATACACATAATTATAAACTATAACCTTGAACGTTGATCATTGAAACCTAAGACTTAATTCACATACTGAGATAAGAAAGAATCCCAAAAACCACGACGTCAAACGACTACGAATGACTTCCATACAATTAACCTATCCTCAAACTTTAACCTTGAACGCTGTGATCATCCAAATCTAAGTCTTATATCATCACTTCCATACCATATCCCGCGAACAACAAAAATTCCTATATATATATTACTCAGCTCAATGACTAATAATAATATATAAAAAAGCCCTCAACTTCCAGACAAATCGACGACCAACCATGTCATACAATTAACCTACTCCAAACTTTAACCTTGTACGCTGATCATCCAAACCTAAGACTTAATTCACATACTGAGATAAGAAAGAATCCCAACCGACAATGAATCACTTCCATATAAATCCACGAACAACTACTGATAACACGCCTCTATTTTACTACAAATGATAACAGCACAACAAGTCAAACGACCATGAATCACCTGTCACCTATTCATATACACAACTGATAACGACGACGATGATGATGAACCATTTCCATACATTATGCAGCAATAGCAAAAACATCGGGATTATTATTATTATTATTGCTAGACTCACGATACAATACACAAAAATAAATACTAGCACCGCGTCAAAAAAGGAATAACAATTAATATATAAATAAGGTAACTCACCAGTTGATGATGTTGATTTTTTTATTTCCTAGCTAATCCCACGTCGAATATTGGATTTGATGATGATTTTTTCTTCTTTTTTTCAAATTTAAAGCCCGTATTTATATATATAGTTCAGCATAGATTTACTGCCAAGTGAATATATTCATAAAAAAGCCTTTAGCACCCCAGACAATCCCCAAAAAAAGCATATATTCAATATAGCAAAAAAGTCCATTTCAACATAGATTTACTATCAAGTAGTAGCATTTCAGTATAGAGCAAAAAGCCCGAGCCTCACCTTGTTAGCGCAGTTGCTGGGTACTGGCTTAGGTTGCGTCTTAGAGAATTTTTTTTCATGGGCAAATGAACTGTTCTAAGAAAACACATCCACCCATTTCAAAATAGAATCAGCTAAAACATACATCCATTTCAAGATAGAATCACCAAAAAATTCCCATATATTAAGAACCAGCTAAAACATACGCCCATTTCAAGATAGAATCACTCTAAAAATTCCCATATATATTACTCAAACCCAATGATTAAATAATAATAATATATTCACTGCCAAACAATCATGAATCATCTATCACATATTCACACACAATTCAAAAATACCAACTGATCATATCATACAATTACCCTTGAACGCTAATCACCCAAACCTAATACTTAATTCACTTACCGAGATAACAAATCCACGAACTACTAAAGATTTGCTCAGCTGATAACAAATACGCAACAAGCCAAACAACCATGAATCACATCTGAACAGAATTAAAATAACTGATAACAACACTACTACTATATTTTTGTTACACAATTACCCTACCCCAAACTTTAACCTTGAACGCTAATCACCCAACCCTAATACATAATTCACTTACTGAGATAACAAATCCAGGAACCACTAAAGATTTGCTCAACTGATAAGAACACAACAAGCCAAGCAACCATGTACCACATCTGAACAAAATTAAAACAACTGATAACAACACTATTACTATATTTTTGTCCCTCAATTAACCTACTCCAAACTTTAAGCGAGACAAAAGCCAAAAGCACAAAGAATTTAATATATCATATGAATAATGCGTATCCCCTAAAGTATGCAATTAACAATATATCCATATAAAAACTCAAAATTGTAGCGCTAAAAATAGCCCATATTCAATATATATATATAGCAAAAAGCCCGATAGTCTAAAAGCATATAGAATCATCAAAAAATGTCCATGTATTAAGAATCATCTTAGATTTACTCCCAAGTGGTATATTCATAAAAAGTCCTCAACAACCGAGATAAAAGCCAAAAGCACAAACCATTTCAGCATAGAGCAAAAAGCCCCGCCCTGTTATCGCAGCTGCTGGGTACAGGCTTAGGTCTGCGTCTTAGTTGAAGTCAGTTTTAATCTCCAACAAAAAACCTCCATCCATTTTTTCATTGACAAATGACCTGTTCTAAGAATCAGCAAAAACATATACCCATTTCACATCCCCAGTTAAAAAAGCCTCAGCAAGAACATCCACCAGAAGATTACTACAACTGATAACAACACCCCCAAAGGTCTGACATCCATTCCACTTCACAAATATCAACTATCATACACACAGACTGGAACATCAACCGCATCTGGCAACATCATGGCAAAATCTCATTTATTACTACTCTACTCAATGACTCAAACCCACTTCACAAATATCAACCACATCTGGCAACATCATGACAAAATTCCCATTTATTACTACTCGACTCAATGACTCAAACCCACTTCACAAATATCAACCACATCTGGCAACAGCATGACAAAATTCTCATTTATTACTACTCGACTCAATGACTCAAACCCACTTCACAAATATCAACCACATCTGGCAACATCATGACAAAATTCCCATTTATTACTACTCGACTCAATGACTCAAACCCACTTCACAAATATCAACCGCATCTGGCAACATCATGGCAAAATCTCATTTATTACTACTCTACTCAATGACTCAAACCAACTTCACAAATATCAACCACATCTGGCAACATCATGACAAAATTCCCATTTATTACTACTCGACTCAATGACTCAAACCCACTTCACAAATATCAACCACATCTGGCAACAGCATGACAAAATTCTCATTTATTACTACTCGACTCAATGACTCAAACCCACTTCACAAATATCAACCACATCTGGCAACATCATGACAAAATTCCCATTTATTACTACTCGACTCAATGACTCAAACCCACTTCACAAATATCAACCACATCTGGCAACATCATGACAAAATTCCCATTTATTACTACTCTACTCAATGACTCAAACCCACTTCACAAATATCAACCACATCTGGCAACATCATGACAAAATTCCCATTTATTACTACTCGACTCAATGATTCAAACCCACTTCACAAATATCAACCACATCTGGCAACAAAAACCACAAAAAATCCCATATATATATTACCCCAACTCAACGACTAATAATAACATATTCAAACACCCACCAAACCAAAGAACCAACAAAAATATCCCACCCATCTCAAAACAACGAACTGTTATACACACAAACCGACCCCCAACCAACTGCAAACTGTTATACACACAAACCGATCACCCGACCAACTGCTATACACACCAACATTTTTACTGGGGGAAATTCGCATCTGGCAATGCCACGCCATTTTTCATACAAAAAAGTGAGCCAGAAGCCTCATAACCCTACTACTTAAGTAGGTTCTGGGATAAGTCCCCTCCATCTCGCACACGCCATTTCATCACTGCGGATGCGAGCAGATTTCCGATAGGTTTCGGCCTACTCGGACGATAAAGCTGTTGGTCCAAGCGACCCACAACAGGCCAGTGGACCACGCCGCACACCCTTTCCATTGACGGCATCAACGCGGTAACAACTCAGTCCACCCTAGTATCGACTCCCCCCCCCCCCCCCCCCCCCCCCCCCCCATCATCACGGCACCAACCATCAAGGACCACCGCAGCAGACCTACCTTTTTTTCGTGACTACGTTACGAGTACAGTGGCGGTCCCCCAAACCCCACTGTTACTTACCTGAAGAACCCCCATAACGTCGACCCAACCTTATAAGTCTCGCTAATGCTATCGCATTAGCACCTTAAATGCTTCACGCATCAAATGGATCAAATTTATTTAACAAAAAGTCCCTGTAAAAGAATTTTTACCTTTTATGCATCTCTTCGCATACAAATTTCGTACAAGAATTCTTTCCATTATACAGGAGCATTTAACCAAAATCTATTCGGTACATTTGGTTGCCAGGCAAGTTCCAACCTTCCCACGCCTGCAACGCAATCTCCCCGCAACAAAAAATTCCTTCCCAAGGATAATTAATGCTTTCAATGCTTTACCTGGAAATGCCTGCAAACAATTTTTCCTACAAGGGCATTCATACATGTATCAATGCATCTCTGCATTAGCGACCAAGAACCGAATTCCCAATTAGTATAGATATCTGTCGCCATAGATGCCATGTACAATTGACACAACCGTCATTGTGTAACCATCTATATTACTTTCCCATGACTGGCAACTATTGATTCAGCTGCAAGCACTTCTCTCGGAAAAACTTCTTTGTTTGAATCTTCAAACAATCTCCAACGTCGCGCTTAGCCGCCGGATTGGATTCTATAGCATAAATAAACAAAAGAATCCCGATTCTTCCAGTCGGCAGAGATACGATATACGATCTCCATTGTATAAAGTATCGCAACACCTTTTAGCACCTAATGAGTGGCTGCTATTTACTCAGCTGGCCCTCATTATCGAACGATGCCTTAGGTCGCTTTTTCCTTTGTTCTGCATCCCTTGTCTAGGTTTCGTTCGCTTTGACCTGCGAGCGTTAGCAAACAATCTGATCTCAACGATCGACTTCACGCACACCACTACAGGACTTCACCAGTGAGATCCTCATTCCTCGTTTTCACCACGAGAGGAACAATTTCTCTCTCGGGGAAACTCACCCCACTAGCGAGTCGGCTCTGCAGTGTCCAATTACATCCGCCGACCGCGCCGGTGGTGCCACTCCCGCTCCGCCGTGCGCACGGGGACGCGATCATATACGGAGTCGTTGACGTAGTAGATTCGAATTGCTGTACGTAAATTTTATTCATCACATATTGAGTTGAACGGTGGTTTGCCAGTTATTTAATTCCGGAGGATTTTGTTAAAAATTACATTTCATCGAGTGACAAAAAGAAGTGCTTCATATAAGTTAGTGTTAGTATTAATTTACATTACGTTCAATATTGTTAACAAAGATAGTGGTTTTTTTATTTGGAGAATAAAACTAAACAAAATGACACCAGTGTGTTTAATTTTCCGGCTGCAGTTCCTGTGTGTTCTTAATGTGTTTTACTTCCTTCTCGTTTTCTCCTGGTGAACAGTTCTCTTTGTTGCTGCGATGGAACAATCGGAGTGTTAATGAAAAGTTGTGGGACGAAGTAGAACTCTGCGTCCCTGCCGGCGCCACGACATCGTACCCCCAGGACCGTGCGTAAAATTCTTGACGGTAGAACAACGGGAAAGAGATCGGCAGGACGGCCGCGACAGAGATGGAAGAACAATATTAGGTTTGATCTTGAGGAGATCGGATCGGCTGGTCAAACGTGGATGGAGAGTGCACACGACAGGGAACGATGGCGGAGTCGAGTCGGTTAGGTCGTGAACTTCCGGATACCTACAGCCCAATAAATAGTAAAATAAAAATGGAAATTTAAAGTTTCGTGGTTTTTTATATATGTATGTATTCTTCTCAGGAAAGGCTAGTTTATAATGCTGAATCAGTGTCCCGAGGTGTTATTAGATAACTACCAGAGTTCTCTTTGAACACGAATTACCGGAGCTTCGTAAATAATGTAATCGACCATATAATTCAGGTGAGTATTTTCTAGGACGATATCACCGTTTTTGATGAATTTAACTGCCACAACTTTAATTATCATTATCAGATGAACTATTTTAAATATTTATATATCCCACCCCATTAGGGCTAAAGAACATCTCGTCACACATCATCCTACACATTCAAGCCTCTGTCAAGTTAATATCTCGCAACAGGCAACTGACCCCCTTAATTCCTCTGTTTCACTCAGCCCCCGGCAAAGTGTAAAGTGAGTTCATTGAAAGTCGAGTGCAACAAAACCTCAATCTCACAGCAATCAGTCCCAAGCAAAAACGTTCATTCTGTGTAGGATTAGGACATAAAACCACACACCATATACGAACATTAGAAGTTTAAGTACTTAAGTGGTACGTTGTGAAAATGTTTAATAACGCTTCTTGAACGTTGGAGAACACAACTTTAAGATCGCTGGTAGACCAAGCAGAAAAATCAACCCTGAAGCCCAGGTGAGTTCGGTTAACCAATAAACTGGACTCAATAATTAAAGCTCCTGATTCATATCACTCCTGCCGGCTCCTCATGGTATGTTACAACTGAATATCCAAGTCAAAATCCGCCTAAAAGCATATCACGAACAACACATTGCATCTGTACCCACCATACTGCCGGAGTATTTCATTGCATATCGATGGGGTCACAAAGCAAGGTAGATTAACCCACCACACAGAAAATAAGAGTAGACCGCAACCAAAGAAATAATGATAATTCGCTTGCGTATGCCAGGGAAGATTATCAAGTTCACAGAGTGCAGTCACGGGCAATGTTACGAGAAAAAAAACTTTAACCCCACAAGGAAGTCATCCAAGCCTTAATACCAAGGGAAAGTCTCGGGTTATGCCACTGCAATTTTTTTCGAAAAATCAATTTTTTTATATTGGGTTAATGGATGGATAAACTATTCGAAAATGTAAAAAAAGTGTTATACCATAGACAGAATTCAATACAAACCGAAAATTAGACATGCTGGCGCCATCTGTAGGTCAGGGCGGAAACTTTTCACCCCACCCATCTATGAAATTAAACAGAACTTAAAACTGGCCTGGATGGATGGATTTTTCGATATACCAAAGTATATAAAGATAATGGAAGTCCTGCAGTTACCGATAGGCTCGACTTGTTCCAATTATACAATTATTGCATGGAAAACAATGAAACGAGAATCAGTCAAGGCGAGGAAGGCAATTTATATGGTGCTGGCATTGTCGACAAACGGTAAAAAAATCCAGAAAGTGTTTTGCCAAATATTAAAAATTACAAAAGTCATTAACAAAAACCTGTCATTTTTTTTTTGGAAAAAACCATTTTTTTTTAAAAGCCTGCCATTTTTTTCAAAAATTTCTCTAGAGATTTTCATGTAGTTTAAGAATAATTTTTTTTATTTTTGCAGGATCAAAACTCTTCAAGATATTTGTCCGGCCCCGGACCAACATTTTGAAAACACCTTTTTTGGCAACGGTCGTGTGCCGCCATTTTGCTTTTTTTTTTTTTTGATTTGCACCTTAATATATGTATAAACATATGGTAAAGTTCGTTTTATTAACAATAATTTCTTTGCAATCCAAAAAAAATACCAAAGAATGGTCGGTTTTCGGTTCTCTACAGTCACATGACCCCTTAAGGGTGACGAGACTAAGAAAAAAAAACGCCCACAGTAAAAACACTTGAGTGGATCAGGGCAAGAGTATTGTAGCGAGCTTAGGGTTCGCTGGATTAATTATTTTTGAATAAATAAGAGCCGTTAAATTGATTTTTGAATTAATATAACACTTTATTAGTCCGTTAATCACAACCGTCACTTTTACCGTACACAACGATTTCTTGACTTATCGCTTCCGTACTTATCGCGTATTTTCCTTCTTACTTCTAACTTGAGACTTATTACTTTCTACTTCATACTCATCACTATGCTCTGTGTGCGACGTATTTATACTGTTTCAGCGTTTCGTTTCCGTCCGTTCCACTGCCTTGAATGTTCTACTGTTCCTAGTCTCCAGTTTTCCATTACTTTATAGAATATTCTAGTACTCTGTTTCGGACTCTCTAGAATATTCTAGTACTGATTGTCATATGCGTCACAGTATTGTCGTAGTGCTCCACCAGCTTGTCCCAAGCTCGGTGGTGATTCTCTTCCGTGACGGGGGTGTTCTTAATGGCTCTGGCGGCCTCGTCCCGGAGGCTGGACTTTAGATAGTACAGTCGCTCCACATTCGAGTGGTCTGGGTGGTCCGCCAATACTGCCTGGAATAGCTCCTTCAAAGGCCGCCATTCCGAGTATCTGCCGGGGAACGTTGGCAGCTGTACTGGGCGCAATTTGCGATAGTTGTTGGTTCGTGCGGCAATGTCGGCCCCGCCCTTGGACGTGGTCCGAAGATCGGCGGTGAAGGCGTGCTGTGCTTCAGCAAATTTGGTGGCCTCCTCCAAATAGGTCTCAGCGTTGGTGGCCCTCTCTTCCCGAGGTTGAGGAACGCGCGCGACATCTGCTCCTATGCGGCGAACTGGACGGCCATGAGTTGCTCGTTCATGGTTCGTTCACTGATATGTATTTTTCCTTTGCTTTATTGTCATGATTGAAATGATTTGGCCTTTTCAATTTTGGCAGTTCTCCGAAACTGGGCGTTAAGCCTTTTATATGTTATTAGATGCTGGTCCGTTGGATGTTTCTTGAAGATTTTCCAACCTAATTGTTTTTCGGTCCGTAATCTTGCCAGTTCGGTATTCCACCATGGGACAACGGTTTTATGGAACCTTCTTGTTGTCTGCGGAATGGACATGTTGGCGGCCGCTCTAGTCATTTTTGTAATAATACCTGCTTCTTGGTTAATATTTTGTTTTACGCTATGGGAGCTAAGGAATTGTGTGGTTAATGTTTGAAATTTATACCAATTGGCACGGTCAGATTGGAACTTGGGGAGGAGTTTGATCTTTTTCTTATTGCCGTTGCCAGTCGAGACAGAGATTTTAATCGGGAAGTGATCGCTTCCATGCAGATTGTCTAATATTTCCCAGTTAGTTATGGGAGAAAGTTGGGCTGATATTATGGAAAGGTCTACGTTTGTAAAGGTTTTGTGTGTGGAAAAGTGGGTTGGCTTGCCGTTATTCAGTATTGCCAAGTGGGATTGTAGCAAAAATTGTTCAACGATTTTACCTCTTTTGTTTGTTGTTCGTGATCCCCATATTGAACTCCATGCATTGAAATCCCCCACTAGGAGGATTGGTGTGTGTATGTTTTGAGTTATGCTATTCAGATCCGCTAGATTGAATGGTTGGTTGGGTGGGATGTAAATTGAGATAACAGTTAAACTTAATTTTCCTGTAAGTTCGATTGCGGTAACCGAGAAAGGGGAAGTAATGTTGAGGTGTCTATGGTTAAGGGCCCTATGTATTAGTATACCGGACCCTTGTTTAGAGGAGTTGTTTCCTGTGAGGTTGTTGAAGTAGGCTTTGTATTCCCAAGGCACTTTAGCATTTGAGGACTGGGGTAAGTGAGTTTCTTGCAATGCTATGATCGCTGCTTTTAGTTCCTTTATAAGGATCTGTAGTTCGTGATAGTTATTGTGGAACCCATTCAGGTTCCACTGAAGCATTAAAAGATCGTTTGGGTTGTTGTTAGTGTTTGTTGTGGTGTTCAAAGTGGGGGAGTCAATATAACGGTGATTGGTTATCTGACTCCGCGCCACACAGCTCGTTTCACTCAGTTGTCCAATCCGCTCGGATTGGTTTGAGTGAAAGTCGCCCTGTGCCGCGGAGTCAATGCGTTGGTGACATAGATTAGGATCATATCTTTCCATGATCAGGTAATGGGAAATTTTCCGTTGAGTCTAAACGGGATTTTTGCATTTCTACTGGAGTGTGTTTCGGTTTGTTTGTGTGTGTTTGAGTTTGTATGGGAGAAGCGTTTCGTGTTTTGTTTTTTATTGTGTTTTGTTGTACGATAGGGTGTTTTCTCTTTTCTATTTCCTTTAAGGTTGCATAGGAGGTGGAGGGAAATATATGTGTTTCTTTGGTAGCAGTTTTGTTTGCGTGCATTGGGTCTTGTATGTGTTTTGTTGGGACTGAATTGGCACCAGTTGGTGTTTTTAATGCGGAAGCGGTTTTCTTTATTTGTTCCGAATAGAGATCATTATTTGTTGTTTGTATGGGATTTTGTTCTCTGTATATGCGTTTAGCATCAGATAGGGATGTTTTAGTTTTTGTTTGTATTATTAAAATTTGTTGGTATTGCATATATTTTGGGCATGCGGAGGAAGATGCCGGGTGGGGGCCGTGACAGTTTGCACAGATTGTTCTTATGCATTCAGTTTCAGGGTGGGGTGGAAGATTGCATGTATTGCATGCCGTTGTATTTTTGCACCATTTTGCCGTGTGGCCTAGTAATGTATTCCTTGACCTTGGTGTTGTACCAGCCGATTTCAATTGTTGTTGGTGGTTGAAGACGGTCAAATGAAAATAGCATTAGGCCCGTGGGCTTCCTTTCTCCATTCATCATTTTGGTGAATTTAAATACATCAACAATGCCTTGAGAATTCATTTCTGGTAATATATCAGGTTCTGGGACGTTTATAAGACAGGGGGCGTAAACGATTCCTTTAGAGATGTTTAGTTTGGGGTGTAGTCTTATGTCGACCGGACAGATTGATTCGAATGGTTTGGATTGGATGAATCTATCTGCTGTATCTTGGTCTTTGACTAGAATTAGTATGGAGCCATACCTAAGCAGGGTTATTCTTTCGTACTGTGTACTAATAGAATCAATTATTCTCTTCAGCACAAAGACATTAACAGATGTTAGTGGCCTTGAAGCATCGGTTGGGTGAATTTGAATAAACCGAGGTGTTTTTAAAATTGCTTTGTTCGGCAAAGCAGGGAAATCGAAAGACAATGGGCTGCCGGATTGTCTTTTCTTTTTTGTTGGCACGTTGGTTGCAGAGCCTGAGAGTGAGCATTCTCCCAGTTCTGGGAACCTGTTCCGGTATGCTGGCTTGGCCCTAGGGCCATATTTTGGGTTTCTTACCTGATGTGTCTTTGTTGTGTTTTGTTTGTGAATTCTTAGGAGTTTTATCTGTTGTCAAAAATTTCTCTTGAAATACTTTTACTTTTTAAATAGGTAGTCATTTCACTTTTTAACTGGCGCACTATTCAAAACGGGTGTTCTCTGTAAGAGAGTTCGCGGCTGACTGTGAAGTGTAGATATTGTACAAAGCTGGACCAAGTACTGAGCCTTGGGGGACGCCACAATCAAAAAATATCAATCTAGAAACATCACAATTGACATGAACCTGAAAACATCTATTGGATAAGAAACTCTGGACGACCTTACACAAATACAAAGGAAAGTCGAACTGTATCATTTTATATATTATCCCATTGTGCCATACGGAATCAAAAGCTTTTTCAATGTCTAACAATATCATGCCCGTTGATTGACCACGTGAACGATGGTCTAGAACATGGCTGCAAATTCGTTTAACCTGGTGCGAGGTGCTGTGAAAGCGTCGAAATCCAAATTGGATATCGGGAAAAATATCTTTATCTGAAACAACTTTTAAAATATGTTGTCTCAGGATTTTTTCAAAAACTTTACTTATGTTGCTAAGTAAACTAATTGGCCTGTAACTTTCAGGTTTATCTGGGGCTTTTCCAGCCTTAATGATAGGTACAACCATTGCTTTTTTCCAACATTGAGGAAAGTATTGACATTTAAGGCATGCATTGATTATAAATGTTAAGTATTTAATTCCAATATGAAGCAATTGTTTTAGATAGGCATTCTTAACTGTGTCTAGTCCTCCTATTTTTCGTGTTTGCAAGTACTTGATTACATTTCTTACGTTTTCTTCTTCTAGAAATGCATTTAGAGGAGTTAATTCGTTTGTGGTGTCGAATCTTTCGATTCTGTTACCGACAAGTTCATTAGTTTCAAATTCACCCAAATGCTGAGAGACCAAGTGATTTTTTGAAAAACTTGTTCCAAATAGGTTTGCTTTTTCAAAACCTGTAAAAAAAGTAGTAGAAGAATCCTTCAGAAATGGTATTTTACGGTTTTTATTCTTGATTAACTTCACTATATTCCAGAACGGTTTAGCATTTTTATCCATAACGCTCAATTTTTTGTTCCATTCTCTATTACGATGGATTTGTATCTGGTCAGTAATGCGCTCATTAAAATGGGAAACCATTGATCGAGAAAAGGGCTGACGGTAATTCTGCCAGTTTCTTCGATGAATGTTTCTCACTTTAATAAGCTCTAAGATATGGATTGGAAGTTTTGTAAAAATAACTTTTTTTACTCTTTTGGGAATACTTTCATCAACCGAAGAAATTATAGCTTGTGTAAAGTTTTGTACAATAAGGTCAACATCATCTTTACAAGACACTCTTTCAAGATTTGTAGTACTATATTGAAGGCTCATTTTAATCTTTGATTTGAATGAATTCCAATTAGCATTCTTCATGTCCAGGAAATATTGAATCTTTCTTTCACCCAACCAACAAAGGTTACAAAGAACAGGATTATGATCTGAACTGAGAGCACTTAACGAAACGGGTTCTGTTATAAGACCAGGGACATTTGACACAAACAAGTCAAGGACAGAGGGGATGCCACGAGAACCTGCGGGGAAATAAGTTGGACAAGGTGGATAAAAAATATTAATTGGTAGTGCCAATGGAAGGGCAGCCAATATATTGCCCCAAGCATTTACTCGTACACACCCCCAATCTCTATGCCGGCAGTTAAAATCACCACCTAATAGAAATTCACCATTCATTGTGAATAACTTTTTTAAATCTTGCTTGAGCCATTTTCTTTTAATATCCGACGAAGATCCACCAGGGAGATAAACAGAATAGATTTTTACTGTCTTATGGTTTCTTAACTTAATCATTACACCTACATTCTCCACAAGCCTAGTTGGAATTACAGGTAAAAGCGAATGTTGAATTGACTTCCTGATAGGAATCGCCACTCCCCCACCCCTTTGGTCTACTCTATCAATGCGATAGCAGTTAAAGTCAGATGATGGGAGTCTTATATCAAAATTAAACCAAGTTTCTGTTACTAGAGCAACATCAACTTTATAGCTATTTAAAAAGTTTAAAAAGTCATGAAATTTATTACGTATGCCTTTAGCATTCCAAGTAATTATTTTTCCAGTCACCCGCGAACTCTCTTATAGAGAACACCATTTTTTAACAGTGCGATAGTTAAAAAAGTGAAGTGAATTGTCCTAGAGTAAAAGTATTTAAAAATCGTAAATTCCCTTGAACTCACAAACAAAACACAACAAGGATACACCAGGTAAGAAACAAAAAAAAAAAAAAAACATGGCCCTAGGGCCAAGCCATCATTCCGGCAATAGGTTCGTAGAACTGGGAGAATGCTCACTCTCAGGCTCTACAGCCAACGTGCCAACAAAAAGGAAAAAACAATCCCGCAGCCCATTGTCTTTCAATTTCCCTGCTGTCCCGAACAAAACCGCAATAAAAAACCCACGGTTCGTTCAAATCTACCCAACCGAAGCATCAATGCCACTTACATCCGTCAACGTCTTTGTATTAAAAAGAATCATTGATTCTATCAGTACGCAGTACGAAAAAATTACACATCTTAGGGATGGTTCTATCCTAATTTTAGCTAAAGACCAAGAAATCGCTGATAGATTCATCCAGTCTACGCGTTTTGACACAATCTGTCCGGTCAATATTAGACTGCACCCCAAACTAAAAACTTCCAAAGGGGTTGTGTATGCCCCTTGCCTAATTAACGTCCCAGAAGCCGACATTATATCAGAAATGGGTTCCCAAGGTGTGGTAAATGTCTTCAAATTCACAAAAATTAACAACGAAGAACGATTACCCACAGGATTGATGCTGTTTTCATTTGATCGACTACAACCACCAACAACAATAGAAATCTGGTACAACGCCAAGGTCAAGGAATACATTCCAAGGCAAATGCGGTGCCGGCAATGCCAATTACTCGGCCATACGGCAAAATGGTGTAAACGCACAACAGCATGTAATACATGTAATCTGCCACCACATCCCGAAACTGAATGCACAAGAACAATGTGTGCTAACTGTCTAGGTCCGCACCCGGCCTCTTCCTCTACCTGCCCTAAATATATTGAGTACCAAAAAGTACTAGAAATTCAAACAAAATACAAAACAACCCTAGCTGATGCTAAACGCATATATAGGGAACAGAATACAATACAAACAACAAATAACGATCTTTACTCCGATCAAATTAGAAAACACACGTCTGCACCTATAACTCCAACCAGTTCCAATACACTACTACCAAAAGTAATTCAAAATCCAATAGCCGTAAACAAATCTCCCAACAAAGAAACAAATATATTTCCCTCCTCTTCCTATACAGCTCTAAAAGAAATTGAAAAGAGAAAATATCCCATCTCTCAACGAATAAATATAACTAAAACTAAAGATCAATCTTCCTCCTCCCTAGAAACTCAAACACATACAAGCAAAGCCAAACCTACCACCGCGCAAACACAAAAATCCCAGTTAGATCAAATCGGGAATATCCCTCTACCTGAATATGGAAATATATAATTCGAACCTCTCTCAACAGCCTATTGACTCCGCGGCACGGAGTTCTTCTCACTCAAATCAATTCGAGTGGATTGGAAAACTGAGTGGGTCGAGCTGTGTGGCGCGGAGTCAGGAAAAGAACCACCGTTATACCCCCACCTCGAACTCTATAGCAACATCCAATTATAACCCCGCAGACTGCTTAATATTTCAATGGAACCTGAATGGGTTTCATAACAATTATCACGAGTTACAGCTCCTTATAAAAGAACTCAAACCGTCCATCATAGCACTGCAAGAAACGCACTTACCCCACTCTTCAAATGCGAAAGTGCCTCGGGAATACATAGCATACTTTAACAATCTTAAAGAAAATAACTCCTGTAAACAAGGGTCCGGGATATTAATACATCGGGCACTAACCCATAAGCATATCAGTCTTAATACCCCTTTCTCGGCCACGGCAGTCGAACTAACGGGCAAACTAAAGCTAACCGTGATCTCAATCTACATTCCTCCTACTCAACCATATACCCTGTCTGACTTGAATAAAATAATTCAACACATACACACCCCCATTCTTCTAATGGGAGACTTCAACGCTTGGAGTACAATATGGGGATCACAAACAACAAATAAAAGAGGGAAAACCGTCGAACAATTTTTACTACAATCACAATTGGTAATATTGAATAACGGCAATCACACTCATTTTTCCACACACAAGACGTTTACAAATGTAGACCTTTCCCTCGTATCATCCCAACTGTCCCCTAATACAAACTGGGAAATACTAGATAATCTACATGGAAGTGATCACTTTCCAATAAAAATCTGTATTTCAACCGGCAACAATAAAAAGGGAAAAATCAAACTCCTACCTAAATTCAAATCTGACCGAGCAAATTGGAACAAATTTCAAACTATCACCACACAATTCCTTAATCTACATAACACAAAATCCAACATAAAATAAGAAGATGCCGTTATCACAAAAGCTATTCGAACAGCCGCCAATGGCTCCATTCCACAGACAACGAAAAGGTATCACAAAACCGCCGTACCATGGTGGAATCCAGATCTGGCAAAGCTACGGGCAGAAAAGCAATTGGCATGGAAAATTTTTAAGAAGCACCCAACCGACCAACATCTCTTAAGGTACAAAAGGCTTAACGCCATGTTCCGAAGAACAGCCAAAATCGAAAAAGCAAAATCCCTTCAGTCCTTCACGGAAAAACTAAACCCAACATACACCCCCAAAAAGATATGGGCCAACATAAAAACGTCAACAGGCAACTATAGCCCATCTACTATCAATTTAAACAAAATAGCCAAATACTTCGCCGAGACTTGGGCAAATACGTCCTCCAACTTCAACTTCCACCCAGATTTCCATACTGCCAAAAACCAAATAGAGGCGCATCCAACGCCCCCAAGCAACCCAAGTAATTCCTATAACAGCGTTATCCAACTTCCCATAACACAGATAGAACTAGAATCTGGTCTTCATACCGCAAAAGGTAAGACACCAGGCTTTGATAGAATTGACTACCAAATGGTAAAAAACGGGCCAACGATTTTGAAACAACGCCTTCTAAATCTGTTTAATGCCATATATACAACTGGCACCATTCCTCAAATGTGGAAAGTATCCACAATTATCCCTCTACCAAAGCATAATAACAAAACTGATACAATCCACGGCTACCGCCCCATTTCCTTACTGCCTTGTTTAGGAAAAGTATTGGAAAAAATTGTCGCTAAGAGACTAAACTGGTACCTAGAAAAATATAATCTGATAAGTACCAAACAAGTCGGTTTCAAACAAAGCATGGGAACAATGGATGCGCTTCTTCATATAGATAACCATATTGTTGGTGCCCTTTCCTGCAAGAAACATACATCCATTTCATCAATCATCATCATCATCATCATCGGCACTACAACCGGGGACCGGTCTTGGCCTTATTTAGCAAGTCCTAAGGCTTGTTAAATTTTCCATAATGATTTATTTTTTCTGGGCAAGGTCATTAGTCTTGCGCCAGAGGCTCCCCGACGGGGAATCGAACCCCGGTCTCCCGGGTGACAGCCGGGTATACTAACCACTATATATATATTTCATCAATAGACTTCGAAAAAGCATTCGACCGCATCGGTCCACACGTCATCCTCCACAAATTACAAAAATGGAAAATAGGACATCATATGTATAACTTTGTTAGATCCTCTCTGAATAATAGAAAATTCAGGATCAAATGTAACGGCGTGTTCTCTGGCGTTCATAATATAAATACTGGAATCCCCCAAGGATCACCGTTA
The DNA here is from genome assembly GCA_963931805.1 of Microdon myrmicae. NCBI lineage: Eukaryota > Metazoa > Arthropoda > Insecta > Diptera > Syrphidae > Microdon > Microdon myrmicae. The sequence goes on along the minus strand of OZ007497.1, from coordinate 172,930,088 downwards.
TCAGTAGTATTATTTAAGATAGCGTTTGAAGACTTAAATAGCATTATCTCTAAACATAAAAATGTAAAACATTGTCTCTACGCCGACGATCTTATATTATTCACAAATGTAAACGACCTAGAAGTAGCTAGCAAAACTTTCGAAAATATCCTATCAGACATACAAAAATGGTGTAACTATTCAGGCTCAAAAATTTCGAGGGTGAAATCTAAAATATTACATATATGCAAAAAGAAACATTGTAACAAATCTTTATTAGTAAATTTTGAAAACACTTACATTAGGAATGTAGATACACTAAAAATTCTCGCCTACAATTTGATTGTAAATATAATTTTAAGAATCATTGTCTAGCCCTTAAGAAAAATCTAGTGTTAAGGTTAAACATACTGAAATATTTGTCATCTAAAAACGGCTCAGCCCATACTAACACACTAATAAACATTACTAGAGCTCTCCTACTGTCAAAAATAGACTATGGCCTACTAATATACGGTAATTGCAGCAAAACAACGTTACAGACAATTAAATCTCCCTACCACGCAGTAGCCCGCATAAGTACAAGGGCTTTTCGGACCACCCCAATTACGAACATCCTAACAGAAAGTGGACTCCCGGCCATAGAAAATAGGATAAAAACTCTGTCGTCCAAACTAGCCGCAAAGTTTCCCGCAAAGGCCTCAACATCCATTTTAGTAGTAGGGTTATAGGGCTTCTGGGACAATTTTCTGCCCCAAAAGCTCTTTTCTGCCCCAAAGCTCTATGTGAAGGTGTAGATGTGTGTGTTGTGTGGTGAGTGTTGATAGTGGTATGTGATTAATGGGTGGTGGGATTCTTAAGTGAGGTGTAAATAGTAGTATTTAGTGTATTTCTTATGAGTGTTGGTATTAATAGTGATATTTTGTGGTTGCGATTAATGGTTGTGGGTTCTTATGTGGGGTGGAAATAGTAGTATTGGTATTAATTGGGTATAGTTTGTAGTGTTCTTATCGCTGTAGTTGTTGGATTTTGTGCTTTTTTTGTAGGTGGTGTTGAGTATTGAGCTTTTTGTAGGTGGTGGTGAGTATTGGGGTTTGTGGTGATGTCGGTGCTTTTTGTTATGGGTTTATGTTTTTGCTAATGGATTTATGCTTAGATGGTGATATCGGTGCTTTTTGTGATTCATGGGTGGTGTGTCTTAACTGAGGTGTAAATAGTAGTATTTAGTATATTTCTTATGAGTATTAGTAGTAATTGGGTATAGTTTGTAGTGTTCTTATCGCTGTAGTTGTTTGTTTGGGCTAGTGATTAATCGTTATCAGCGTGGTGGATCCGTGGATTTTGTGCTTTTGATGCTCTTGGGTTTTTGCAGGTGGTGGTGATGAATGCTTTTATTGACTATTGGGCTTTTTCTATGTGGTGGTGAGTATTGGGGCTTGTGGTGATATCGGTGCTTTTTTTGTTATGGGTTTATGTTTTTGCTAATGGATTTATGCTTAGGTGGTGATATCGGGGCTGAATGGGTAGTGTTTTAGGCTTTTGTCTCAGTTGTAAGCTGTTAATTGTGGTAGAAATAAAAAAAACGTTGTCTTTGGTGTGCTTTTTAATCTTATTGTCATTAAGCTGAGTAATATAAACGGGAATTTTGTTGTTTGTGGATTTGTATGGGAAATGGGGTGTTTTTGCTGGAACTTAAACTGACTTCCCCTAAGACGCAGAGCTAAGCTAGTTGACTTCACCTAAGACGCAGACCTAAGCCAGTATTCAAACGAACAATAACAAGGAGGAGGCGGGGGCCGGGGGCTTTTTGCTATTGAACTTTTTGTTGGGGGGTGTGTGTGTGTGTGTGTGTGTGTGTGTGTGTGTGTTTTTGATAATGGATTTGTGCTTAGGAGGTGAATGGTTTTGCTGCTAGTTGACTTCACCTAAGACGCAGAGCTAAGCTAGTTGACTTCACCTAAGACGCAGACCTAAGCCATGATGATGAATGGGTTGTGCTTTAGGCTTTTGTCTCGGTTGTAAGCTGTTAATTGTGGTAGAAATAAAAAACGTTGTCTGGGTTGTGCTTTTGGCTTTTGTCTCAGTTGTAAGCTGTTAATTGTGGTAGAAATAAAAAAACACTGTCTTTGTTGTACTTTTTTAATCTTATTGTCATTAAACTGAGTAATATATACGAGAATTTTGTTGTTTGTGGATTTGTATGGGAAATGAGTTGTTTTTGCTGGAACTTAAAACTGACTTCACCTAAGACGCAGACCTAAGCCAGTATTCAAACAGATGCAATAACAAGGCGGGGGCGGGGGCTTTTTGCTGTATGATGTTGATGAATGGGTGTGCTTTTGGCTTTTGTCTCGGTTGTAAGTTGTTAATTGTGGCGGAAATAAAAACAACATACAAACCCAGTGCAGAAAAAACATAGATTTCTTGATAATCATAAATGAAATAAAAAACAAATTCATATTTTAAAGAAATAACATGTTTTATTTTTATCGTCTTCCATTTAGGAACTTTTCCAACAGAAAAACATTTTGTAGTGCACAGCATTTATTGTGGTTTGGACATTTCATTTCATTGGGATAGAGACGCTTCAATTCTCTTAAATTAGGACATCCAACTTCTTCAATATCCGTTACTTCAACATTTTCATTCTGTAGTAATTCCTTCATCCATTGAGTTTTTTCCATTCCTTTAACGTAAACAATAGAATCTTGTATATTATCTTGAAGATATTTTCTAACTTCTGAAAATGTTGTGACTCCTCCATTCCAGGATAAACCATGATGATTGTGATAAAGCCATTGAGCTTGCCTTCTTAGCGATGGTGATAGCTGATTAAACTTGTATGGTGGTTTTAAGATGAAATGCTGATGTTGTCCATTGCGCAGTACAGCTATTTCCTTTGGAATAAACTTATTATTTGATCCTCTGAATCCTTGAACGTCGAAAATAAAATACATTTTCAATTGTGCGTGCGTATATGTGTTTCTTCAGCGAGAGCTAACAGACAAGTAACGATTACATTTCTCGAGAAACTATTTGACTCAATGGATTATAGTTTATAATGCGATCGTGTAACATCAAACAGTATGCAGACGTATTAGGAGGGATTATTTTTGATGTTTTAATTTCAATACGAATATCAACTGGTCCGTTTTTTATTATTTCACTTTGATGTCTGCAATCTATTACGAAAATTGTCGCTTGTGATTTGAATGCTTCTCTTGACAATAAAGGTTCAGCAACTAGGCGATTATAGAAGGTTTTTTGAAAGTTACAGTACATATTGTATAGTAAACTGTAGTTATTTTTATCAAATGATAGATTTAAATCTTCACATGGATAAGCATCGGAATTTAAATAGGCTTTCACATTAGTAATGTTACAATGATCAAAATTAGCTGGATTTTCTTTAAGTAAATTGCGTTTGTTGGTTTGCAGAGCAAGGATAATATAGCGCGGCTTTTCCATTTGAGAGGTTGTCTTCACATTCCAAATATGATGATTAGTACTAGGTAAGGCAGGATATTCATATAGATCCCAGTTCCGGAAAGCAATTTTCATAGATTGTCCATCATTAATAGGTTTGTATAGCTTTAATTTGAAAGAATCAGACAATGTAATGTGAGGAATTTTCCATTGTATTTTCAACAAGTTTATCTTTGCTTTTTCATCTGCGTCAGAAATTAATGAATTGTCATCTGTACGGGAGCGTGTTAGAATTAAATCATGGTGTCCGTTTGGAATTACTCTTTTGTAGTCTTCAGCAAATCCCAATAATTTATTTAGGGGTATGCAAAAATTAAAGTAGAAACCATTGACATTGATTGAGGAATCAGGAGACCAAGATGCATTAAACAGCATATCACTTTCATTTTTATTTAAAGAAATATAATTTTTAATAGTTGATGTGATGCCGGCATTACGATTGCTATCAATTTCCACACCATTTAATTCATAACGAATTTCGTCGAATAAGAAAGCTACTCCATTATTCACAAGTTTTGTTTTCTCAACTGCCGATCCATCAGTTTTCGATACAGTACCTTCAATATAAATGTAACTTTCTGACGGCAAGATATTAAGATTTTGATGTTGGACACAGATTTGAATGATGTCATTTTTCTCGAAATTATTCAAGTATGGCGAGTATGTATGATATTCCAATTTTGAGATACTCTCCTCAAATTCTGGTTCTTCGAAAATATTCAGCATGTCTTTTGTTAGATTTAATTTAATTTTTCAATTTGTATCCCAATGATAGCAGAAATTGTTGATTTTGTAGAGTAAGTTTTGATGTTCTCTTAGCAGAAGTTGAGAGTATATTGGTAGTGTTAATAGTAGCACCCGTCCTTTTATTATATGAGGGATGAGATGAGCTGTCATATATTATCATTGCTGGCGTTTAAGGTGTAATCGAGCTGTTACCGTTTCACCTCGAAAGTTTATAAAATTTCCGTTTTGATCTAAGAGATTCAATGTTATAGAACTTATCCTCTTAGCGTTCACTGGTAAATAGATAACATTGCGAGGAACTTCAACTATTTTATACCCCGGACTAACGTTAACCGAAAATTCGTGTAGTATATGAGCAGGTTGATTATTGATATATGATTCATCAATTAAATTACATTCAATTCGCACAATGTTTACTCTGTTTATATCAACGTAAAGATCTGATTCATGCACTTTATTTGCTTCTAGCTTTTTCTTGCTGAACCCCAGAAGCGATCCAATAGAGTTAGGTTGGGAAAAATCTATTTCTACAGTACTATAAATTACACATTTTAAAGTATTATTATTTGCTTGTATTTTGATTGATATTTTATTATCGTGGTTCTCATTATACAGTTCGATAATTTCTTGAATAATGTCATCTATATCTTCAATCTCATATGATCCAATAGGAAATTCTATTACGTCATCACCAAAATGAAATAAATTATTAAATACATCAACATTAGGTATAGAATTGTAGGTCTGGAAGTCAACTAAACCGCATACATAATCAGAATTTAGGATTATTGGAGGAAAGTACTCTGCGGTGAGAGTAGATTTGTTTCCGCTTAACGTTAGTGTTAACGACATTACTGTTTCGAATGAAATAAAACACAAACTCTAGTTTTCCTCTACTTATTTATATTTTTCTTCAATTAAAAACTTCAAACAGAGATGGCCACATATAAATGTATTGTAATTTTGATATTTGTTATAATTATAATGGATATTTTCACCCAGATATCTTACAACCTCTTTAGGCGGTCTTAAATTACCGAAACTGTCGAAATATTTCACGATATTTTTATGTTTACTATATGCTACCCAATGGGTTCCTGGTCCACTCTCATTGTCTAAATTAATTACACCACATTCTATGTCAAGTGATTTAATCGGTAATTTATCTCTCATGTAAACACCCCGAAAATTGGGTATATTGATTTTTCCAAATTTAGCAATATCAATATTGGTGAGAGGACGATTGGGTAGCAAATTTAAAAGTTTTTTGAATCTTGAGGTTTTAGGAAAAGACCAAATCCCTTTTTTATAGGGTTGTAGATAAAGCCCTTTGCCTTGATTAATTTTTATTCCTTCCATAGCTTGATTGTGCCGTTTGTTCTCTTCCAGCTGTTCTTTGGCTACTTTTGATTCTTTTATTGCTTTAACTACTCCTGCAGCTCCTCCAGATAAAGATCCAACCGCTGATAATGCAGCTAAGATGGGTAACAGTGGTAAGAAACCTCCCCGTTTCGGTAGCGGTATAACTCTGGGAATTGTAATGTTTCTTCTTTTATTTTTGATAATCTTTTTAGCTGCTTGTAAAGCTGTAACTGCGATTGTGTCTGGATCCTCGGCTCTTGGCTCCCTAATAGCAGTTCTAGCCTCTGTTATAGCTTTTTTGAATAAACCGCTTCGCTTGCAACGTGAACGTCTTTTCAATGTTTTAGATTGACAGCCCATGCCGAGTGTTGTTTTAGCCTTCATCACGTTCGTAACCAATAGGCTATTTAATTTCTCTGATATAGAAGAGTCTTTCGCCTTTACCCTCTGCCAGGCTTTTTCCGTTAGAATTTTATCAGCAATATGTCGATCGGACAAGTTTTTGTTATTATTGTATGCAATATCGTGTTCGCGACAAGCTTCATCCAATTGATTAATTCCACGATCTCCTCTAGTAAGACGTTCTTCTAATTTAGTTCCAGGTCCACAGAAATTATATGATGGAAGATGTAACTCAATCGGTAGTTTATTAATTAGGGAATTCACTAATCCGTGTCCTTGGAATGATTGTTTTCGACTGACTGGATACACTCGGTAGTCTATCATTTTAATAGCACTTTATTAGTATATGTGCTGATCAATGATTAAATGTCCACCTATAAAAACACTGTCTTTTATATTGATTAGATTCATTCAGTTGTAAAATGCGGTTCATAAAACAACAACAACAAAATATTATTAAAGTTAAAAATTTTGATACTGAAATTCAGGAACATAGGAAACATGGAGCATTTTTCCCAAATAGTGTTCGAGGAATAATTGTCGGACCATCAAGCTGTGGAAAGACTAATGTCATGCTGAGCATTATTGTCGATCCCAATGGGTTAAAATTTGAAAACCTATACATATACTCAAAGTCTTTGCATCAACCAAAGTATGCATACTTGAGAAGGTTAATAAAGTCTATCAAGGGTATGGAGTACAATGAATTTTCAAATAATTGTGAAATTATGGCACCTTCTGAAGCAAAACGAAATTCAGTATTTATATTTGATGATGTTGCATGCGATAAACAAAACAACATTCGAGAATATTTCTGCATGGGACGACATAACGATGTGGACAGTTTCTACTTGTGTCAATCGTATACGCATATACCAAAACATTTGATTCGAGACAATGCAAACTATATAGTTATATTTAAACAAGACGAACTTAACCTGAAGCACATATACAATGATCATATAAATTCCGATATGACCTTCAATAAATTCAAAGAATTATGCGCAAAATGCTGGAAAGATGCATTTGGTTTCTTGGTTATCAATAAAGATTCTAGTATAGATAAGGGACGATATAATAAATCTTTTAAAGAAATTGTATCTATATCAAACTGATCAGTCATTAATCAGCTGTTTATACGATAACATTGGAACGGTCCTCTGTTTTAACCGCCCTGCTTGAAGAAACAGCCCTGTTTGGAATCGCCCTGTTTAAAGAAATCGCCCTGTTTGGAACCGCTCTGCTTGAAGAGACAGCCTGTTTGGAATCGACCTGTTTGGAACCGCCCTGTTTAAAGAAACCGCCTGTTTGGAATCGCCCTGTTTGGAACCGCCCTGTTTGAAGAGACAGCCTGTTTGGAATCGCCCTGTTTAAAGAAATCGCCCTGTTTGGAACCGCTCTGCTTGAAGAGACAGCCTGTTTGGAATCGCCCTGTTTAAAGAACCCGCCTGTTTGGAATCGCCCTGTTTGAAGAGACAGCCTGTTTGGAATCGCCCTGTTTGCAATCGCCCTGTTTAAAGAACCCGCCTGTTTGGAATCGCCCTGTTTGGAATCGCCCTGCTTGAAGAAACAGCCTGTTTGGAATCGCCCTGTTTGGAACCGCCCTGTTTTTTATATACAAATATGGACGTTAATGAAAATTTACTTAAGGATCTCATACAAACTAAAAAAGCTCTGAAAAGAAAATATATGCTTCTCAAAGCTGGAAAAACTACGAAGGAAATGGAATTTGAAAATACTTTTAAGCCTATAGTCGAACCCTTAAAAGAACTCGTGAAAAATGTCAAAAGTGGTAATACTGATGCTGCCGATACCGAAACCGATATAATTGATAAAGTAAAGCATCAACAACTCAAACGACGCCGACTACAATTCCAAGACTCTCCAGAAACAATCCAAAGTTCTCCAGAAACAATCCAAAGTTCTCCAGAAACAATCCAAGGGTCTCCAGAATCAGTCTCCTTTCAACCATCTGACGGGGATCTTTCATTTAGAACACCTGCTAATTCCAATGATCTTAATCAAAGTACACCATATAACCGAGCTTCGCCATCAGATCAGAATCGTGATAAGATCTATGGTCCGTATTTCGACCTACAATCAAATTCAACGAAATTAGGTACATCAAGTTTTGTAATTAATGACCAAAAGGATTTCGTTATTGATGGTGAAATCTTCCATGGAACAGATGGTCTTTATGAATTAATTTTTAGGAAAATTCCTAGAAAAGCTCGATATGACAATGAAGATTTGGATCAATATTTTAAGATTTTACAAAAAACAAATGCACACTTGAAAAATCACGATAGTACCTCACAAGTTAAAGGCAACAGAGGACCCAAATATAAGCATATTATCCGACCTTTACTTCAAATGTCTAAGAAGAAGAAGACAATTGGAAAAGCATACAACGATAATTCATATTCTAATAACCCTGTTGATTATATCTATTGGGATAATGCTAATGAGCTCGTTGATAGACTAAGACTTTTAATTGCATCTCAAAGAGCGGGAAATAATAATCTCCAAAATGAAATAAACTCAATTGTTGAAGAACTTCGCGAAGCAAATATTATATATTAACATCAGTACATGACAAGTAAATAATTATAAGCAAGATGAGTGTTGACAAGTTCGGAAGGAGCTTCAAGCGCTCTCATAATTCAATTATTGGACCTCGAGGACCACCTGGAGAAGGATTTAAACTATTACCTAATGGTGATTTTGATATGAAAGGAAAATGTTTGAATAATGTCGGAATACCTAAAGCCGTACACCAAGCTGTCAACAAAGGCTACATAGACGATACCATAGATTTTCAAAATAAATCCATATCTATACTTCAAGAATATGTTGAGAGTAATTTCAATGCTCTTACAGAGGTAATCAATGCAAAAACCTTAAAACTACACTTAAATGGGTACTTTGATGGTGATCATAAAGCTTTGAAGAATATCAAAGAACCAGCTGATGCTGATGATGCTACAACAAAAAAGTATGTTGATGAACTATTAGAAAATTATCTTCGGGTTATGGATGAAAAATTGGAAAAAAATGATGAAATATTACGCACGTACATTGATGATCAAAATTTTAATACACTTGATTTATTGAGAAAGTTTAAAGACTATTTCCTCGATATACTTGAGAAATTTAAAAAGAGCAATGATAAGAAACTCGAAGAGCCCACCCCAGAATATAATCATAAAACAAAGAAGTATCCTCCAATTTAAGAATTGCTATACTAGTACGTATTAGAAATTCAATTGGAAACCATGTCATCTTTAATCTCGGATGAAATTTTAAATTTTTTACTAAACAATCAACCCAACACTATACTTGAGGAACATTACAAAGAGATCTTAAATTGTATCGGATTTCTAAGGAAATTTGAAAACGTTCCTTCCGTCGAGACTATTCACGGACACCATTACACCAATTGCCCTTGGTCTTCCAATACATGTAAAGCGGGTCCCGATACTTGTTCATGTCATAGAATTGAAAGGGTGTTGACCCGAATAAATACTTTATTAGCATTTTATAAGAACAAAAACCCCTAGTATGCTGTTGTGATTCGAATTGAAAACATGTCCAATATAAATACTACTGCGATTCTTAATGAGATTTTGAAATTTTTAAAAACCAAACAACACATTCTACTGGATGAGCACTATGATGAGATACTGGATTACATTTCATTTTTAAGGAACTTATCCTGCAACACGTGCCATTTTCAGGAAAATCTTTGCAAAAATAAATCAGACACTTGCGCTTGCTTTATGAATGAACATAAAATGGTTAAAATTAAGAAATAGATCTGTTGTTTTAACTTCTTTGCAGGTTGTTCTCCTGACATTGTTGGTGGTTGTTGTTGTTGCCCCGTTCTTTTCCTAATATTATTATTGTTGTTATTGTTATTATTGTAGTTGTTGCTGGTGTTGACCTCGTTAGCAGACATATTTCTCTAAAAAAGTAATGAAAAATTTACTGTTAATTCTTTTGCTTTGTTACGCTTTCAGAAAAAAAGGCTGTCTCGATGATTAAAATCCCCCGAATATAACACATAACATTTGAAGAAATAAATTAGAAATCCTAAAAATGGTTCATGATAGGTGTTAACTTACCGTTTTTGTTGTTGTTTTTTTGTTTTAATCCTATTGCAACAATTTTCCTGCTCAGCCAAATATATACCACAATGGAACCTTTTAGTGTTTTTCTTTAATGGTTTAGTAACACAATGATTTCTATCTAGTCAAGATGGTCTTATCTATACCGAAATCCATTCATTATTACGCATACACACATCTCATTCGTCCACAAATAGTCTCTCTTTCTCTTTCTCTCTTTCTCTCTTTCTCTCCTGACTATAACCTTGAACGCTGATCATTGAAACCTAAGACTTAATTCACATACTGAGATAAAAAAAGAATTCCAAACCACTACGCCAAACGATAATGAATCACTTCCATACAAATCCACGAACATCTATGTCACACAATTAACCTACCCCAAACTTTAACTTGAACGCTGATCACCCAAACCTAAGACTTAATTCATCACTTCCATACAAATCCGAGAACAACTACTGATAACAACACCGCCACTACAACCGAAGATGTGTACAACTGACAACAGCTCAACAGGTGAAATTCAGATATTTGCCCATCAATACACATACACACATATACATAATTAATATAACAGCAAGCTACAAAAAATTCCCTTATAATACTCAGCTCAATGACTAATAATAATATATTCGCTATTAACAACATTGTAGCGCTAAAAAAAAGTCTACCCATACTAATATATCCATATAAAAACTGCCTGTGCTTTTCAAAAATACCCCATATGATTATAAGCAAACAAAGAACTTTCAAAAGATCTCAAAACTTTGAACAATAAAACATAACATCATTATAACAATAAACTAAATACAGCAACAACAACAGCCTAATATAACCACACTAGATAATAATAAAAACATTCGAACAATATACCAATAAATACAGATTAAAAAATAACTCTGATCATCCAAACCTAAGACTTAATTCACATGCTGAGATAAGAAAGAATCCCAAAAGATCTCAAAACTTTGAACAATAAAACATAACATCATTATAACAATAAACTAAATACAGCAACAACAACAGCCTAATATAACCACACTAGATAATAATAAAAACATTCGAACAATATACCAATAAATACAGATTAGAAAATAACTCTGATCATCCAAACCTAAGACTTAATTCACATGCTGAGATAAGAAAGAATCCCAAAAACCACGACGTCAAATGACTACGAATGACTTCCATACAATTAACCTATCCCCAAACTTTAACCTTGAACGCTGTGATCATCCAAATCTAAGTCTTATATCATCACTTCCATACCATATCCCTCGAACAACAAAAATTTCTATATATATTACTCAGCTCAATGACTAATAATAATATATAAAAGAGTCCTCAACTTCCAGACAAATCGCCGACCAACCATGTCATACAATTAACCTACTCCAAACTTTAACCTTGTACGCTGATCATCCAACCCTAAGACTTAATTCACATACTGAGATAAGAAAGAATCCCAAACGGCAATGAATCACTTCCATATAAATCCACGAACAACTACTGATAACACGCCTCTATTTTACTACAAATGATAACAGCACAACAAGTCAAACGACCATGAATCACCTGTCACCTATTCATATACACAACTGATAACGACGACGATGATGATGAATCATTTCCATACATTATGCAGCAATAGCAAAAACATCGGGATTATTATTATTATTATTGCTAGACTCACGATACAATACACAAAAATAAATACTAGCGCCGCGTCAAAAAAGGAATAACAATTAATATATAAATAAGGTAACTCACCAGTTGATGATGTTAATTTTTTTATTTCCTAGCTAATCCCACGTCGAATATTGGGTTTGATGATGATTTTTTCTTCTTTTTTTCAAATTTAAAGCCCGTATTTCTATATATATTTCAGCATAGATTTACTGCCAAGTGAATATATTCATAAAAAAGCCTTTAGCACCCCAGACAATCCCCAAAAAAGCATATATTCAATATAGCAAAAAAACTCCATTTCAACATAGATTTCCTATCAAATAGTAGCATTTCAGTATAGAGCAAAAAGCTCAAAATATTAAGAATCAGCTTAGATTTACTGAAAAAGCCCTCGACAACCGAAACAAAACCCAAAAGCAGATAGAATCACAAAAAATGTCTATATATTAAGAAACAACTAAAACATACATCCATTTCAACATAGAATCACCCAAAAAAAAATTCCCCTATATATTACTCAAACTCAATGACTAAATAATAATATATTCACTGCCAAACAATCATGAATCACCTATCACCTATTCACACACCCAATTCAAAAATACCATCTGCTCATGTCACACAATTAACCTTGAACGCTAATCGCACAACCCACTGAAGATGTATACACCTGATAACAAATACCCAACAAGACAAAACAACTATGCATCACACACCCCAAATTGAAAAAATACTGATAATAAGTACAAATCCCCAACCCACTGAAGATGTACGCCTATATATAGAAATCAACATTAGCCTGTAGGGAGCGGAAACAATACATTATGGAAACTATGATAAGAATAATTGGCCCTCAATACGTATGAAATTCACAAAAATGAGTAATGATATCCCAACTTGCTATAGAAATCATGAATACTTGCTAAAGGTTATGGGATCGGTACAATATGGACTTGAATAATCATTCGGTGACTCATAAAAAACCAATGACTTAGGTCTGCGTCTTAGGTGAAGCCAACTAGCTTAGCTCTGCGTCTTAGGGGAAGTCAGTTTAAGTTTCAGCAAAAACAACCCATTTCTCATACAAATCCACAAACAACAAAATTCCCGTATATATTACTCAGCTTAATGACAATAAGATTAAAAAGCACAACAAAGACAACGTTTTTTATTTCCGCCGCAATTAACAGCTTACAACCGAGACAAAAGCCAAAAGCACAACCCATTCATCAACATCATACAGCAAAAAGCCCCCGCCCCCGCCCCCGCCTTGTTATTGCATCTGTTTGAATACTGGCTTAGGTCTGCGTCTTAGGTGAAGTCAACTAGCTTAGCTCTGCGTCTTAGGTGAATTCAACTAGCTTAGCTCTGCGTCTTAGGGGAAGTCAGTTTAAGTTCCAGCAAAAACACCCCATTTCCCATACAAATCCACCAACAACAAAATTCTCGTATATATTACTCAGCTTAATGACAATAAGATTAAAAAGCACCCCAAAGACAACGTTTTTTTATTTCTACCACAATTAACAGCTTACAACCGAGACAAAAGCCTAAAGCACTACCAATTCAGCCCCGATATCACCACCTAAACACAAATCCATTAGCAAAAACATAAACCCATAACAAAAAGCACCGATATCACCACAAGCCCCAATACTCACCACCACATAGAAAAAGCCCAATAGTCAATAAAAGCATTCATCACCACCACCTGCAAAAACCCAAGAGCATCAAAAGCACAAAATCCACGGATCCACCACGCTGATAACGATTAATCACTAGCCCAAACAAACAACTACAGCGATAAGAACACTACAAACTATACCCAATTACTACTAATACTCATAAGAAATATACTAAATACTACTATTTCCACCTCAGTTAAGACACACCACCCATGAATCACAAAAAGCACCGATATCACCATCTAAGCATAAATCCATTAGCAAAAACATAAACCCATAACAAAAAGCACCGACATCACCACAAGCCCCAATACTCACCACCACCTACAAAAAGCTCAATAGTCAACACCACCTACAAAAAAAGCCCCAATAGCATCAAAAGCACAAAATCCAACAACTACAGCGATAAGAACACTACAAACTATACCCAATTACTACTAATACTCATAAGAAATATACTAAATACTACTATTTCCACCTCAGTTAAGACACACCACCCATGAATCACAAAAAGCACCGATATCACCACCTAAGCATAAACATAAACCATTAGCAAAAACATAAACCCATAACAAAAAGCACCGACATCACCACAAACCCCAATACTCACCACCACCTACAAAAAGCTCAATAGTCAACACCACCTACAAAAAAAGCACAAAATCCAACAACTACAGCGATAAGAACACTACAAACTATACCCAATTAATACCAATACTACTATTTCCACCCCACATAAGAACCCACAACCATTAATCGCAACCACAAAATATCACTATTAATACCAACACTCATAAGAAATACACTAAATACTACTATTTACACCTCACTTAAGAATCCCACCACCCATTAATCACATACCACTATCAACACTCACCACACAACACACACATCTACACCTTCACATAGAGCTTTGGGGCAGAAAAGAGCTTTTGGGGCAGAAAATTGTCCCAGAAGCCCTATAACCCTACTACTCATTTTAGAGGACATTAAACGAATACTTAAGAGAAAACGCCCTCAAAAATATACTTCGGCCTTAGGACACTCAATAGAACTGGCAAAAGAACTGCTCGCCACACCTACACCACAAAGACAACGAGCTCATTCTCCCCCGTGGCTAATACCAACAGATTGTGTAATAGAAGGCCTATCACAGCTCCCCAAAAGCACGACTAACCAAGAAGTATACCAACAACACTTCCAATTATTACGAAACAAACACCGGGAAGGGGACCTACTCTTTACCGACGGTTCCAAAACAAAAGAAGGTACAGCATTCGCCGTAGTAAACAGAACAGATACAGTCATCAGAAAAGGACTTTTACCCGAATTCTGCTCCATCTTTTCAACCGAAGCAACAGCAGTGATGGAAGCAATCAAATTAGTTGAGAAAAATAAAACACTAATTTGCACCGACAGCCTGTCCGCCATACAAGCAATACAGAACCCGAATAACAAAAACCAAATAATCCACATGATTCAGGACAACTTAATCCGGAAGCAATCCAAAGTAAAACTGCTCTGGGTCCCTGGTCATAGTGGTATAAGGGGAAACGAAGCAGCTGATATCGCAGCCAAATTGGCTATAATGAAGCCATTAACAACTTTCTACGTGTACAACAATAAGGACATAGACAAGTACTTTGAAAGGGAACTACGAAAGATAGAACAATTGAAATGGTTAAATTACAACCATACATATGTAGCAATAAACCCTAATAGACAACCCGTCACCTACCCGACAACATCGCCCGTGCAACAGATCAAATGCTTTCCCCGCCTGCGCCTTGGACATACACGTATAACCAACCAGTATCTCATCAATAAAACCAACCCACCCACATGTCACATCTGCAGATCTAACTCCACATTGCCATCCAAACACATCCTCTTGGAATGCGAAGGCATAAAAGCCCTCGCTCACCGACATCTTCAAGACGACATCAGAAACATTATCTCCGACGCAACCGCAACCAACATAGCCAAGCTCTACCACCTACTAACCCTAGTTAAGCTTCAAAACGTAATTTAACAAAAAACAAATGTACACATAAATATTTAATGCCAAACTAGCCGAAATCCTTAGTTGCTAGCGCTATTAGATTTAAGTTATTATGTAATTTACTTACATGGTAATAAATAAATAAATAAATTATTATTATTTATTATTATTTTAATATTTATTGGCCTGTAGGAACCCGGAAGTCCATGACCTCACCGACTCGGCTTCGCCATCGTTCCCTGTCCTGGGCACTCTCCTTCCACGCTTGACCATTCGATCCGATCTCCTCAAGGTCAAACCTAACATTGTCCTCACATCTCCGTCGCGGCCGTCCTACCGGTCTCTTTCCCGTTGGTCTACCGTCAAGAATTCTATCGTTCCTCATTCGCGCCACGTATCCGCCCCCTCTTAATCTTCGCGACTTGATTACTCTCACTATTGTAGGTTTGCGATATAGCTCTTCCAATTCGTGGTTATGGAGTCTCCATCCAAAGATGCCCCTCAAAACTTTATTCTCGAATACGCGGAATTTGTTTTCTTCCCGTTTTGTGAGAGCCCATGTTTCGCATCCATATAGAACAATCGGCATGATTATGGTTCTATAGACGCGGAGCTTTATGTTACGTGATAGCAGTCTGGATTTCAGCAGTTTACTGACTGCGTACCAACTCGCGTTGCCGGAATGCAGTCTCTTGTTAATTTCCTTCGACATTTCGTTACTGGCCGTCAGTATCGTTCCCAGATATTTAAATTCTTTAACTTTTTCAAATATCTTACCCCTGACATTTATATGTGTTCCCTGGGGTCCACCTGCTCTCGCCGTAATCATGTATTTTGTTTTGTCTTCATTTATTTCTAGGCCCACCTCTTCTGCCGCTTGCATGATGATTTCACAGTTTTTACTAACAGTCTCTAGATTATCGCCCAGAACGGCGATTTCATCCGCATATGCGAGCACTTGTGTGACCCCGTTCAGGGATGATCCGGCCATGTTGTCGTCTTGTACCTTTCTGATGACATACTCGAGCACAAGGTTAAAGAGACACGGTGATAGACCATCTCCCTGCTTTAGTCCGTCCCGGATTTCAAATGGTTCTGAGAGGTGGTTTTCTATTCTGACTCGCCCTTTGTTTTCGTTCATGCAAACTTGAATGAGGGCGGCATATTTTTTTTGGGACTCCCAGCTCAACTAGAATATGGTAGAGTCTCTGCCTTGCGACTGAGTCGTAGGCTTTTTTGAAGTCAACGAACAGTTGGTGAACCGTCTCTCCGTATTCCCACTTCTTTTCCAGCAGTTGTCTTATTGTGAACATTTGGTCGCTTGTTGACCGGTGCCTACGGAATCCACATTGGTAGTCTCCCAGTATCTCTTCTGCGTACGGTGTGATTCTCGCCAGAATGACATTTGTTAATATTTTGGATGCGGTTGGGAGCAATGATATTCCTCTGTAGTTTTCGCAGTCAGATCTGTCGCCTTTTTTGAAAATGGGGATGACTATTGGGGTTTTCCATTCTTCCGGAGTGACTTCCTTATCCCATATTGTTTGGATGAGCTGGTGGATCTTTCGAGCGGTTGCCTCTCCTCCATGCTTCACAAGCTCTGCCCCTATGCAGTCGACTCCGGGAGCCTTGTTGTTTTTCAATCGCTTTATTGCGTCTACAACTTCGTTGAGAGACGGCTCTGGGATCTGAGGCTCGGCTGTATGTACGCTTGGTGCATTTATCTGTGGTTGATGGGTGCGTACATTGAGCAGATTTTCAAAGTACTGCTTCCATCTTGTCACGACATTGTTTGTTTCTGTGACCAGACAGCCGTTTGCGTCTCGAATTATTTTGGCTCTTCCTCGGTAGCCATTTCTAATTGAATTTATGCCGACATATATACTCCTGATGTTCTTTGCCCTAGAATTTTCTAGGATTTTTTCGATCCGAGTCTTCTCCCATTCGCGTTTTTTGCGTTTGAAGAGCCTCATTGTCTCTCTCCGAATTGTCGCGTATCTTTCTGCGTTGACTTCATCATATCTTTCTAAGTGGATCACTCTGAGGCGTTTACGTTCTTCGATCTTCGCCCTGCACTCATCGTCAAACCAAGGTTTGGACTTAATTGTTTTCTTAAATCCTAATACCTTTTGGGCTGTTAGTTTGATTGTGTCTCTGATCAATGTCCATCTAGTGTTCACACTATTAGCTTCCTCTTCCTCACTGCTCACATTCTCTAGAATGCTAAATCTATTCGTTAGTTCGTCTTGATATTCAGCCCTTTTGCGTAGGTCTTTCAGTTTATCAGTGTCGAACTTTTTGCTTGTCTCCCGTGACTGCCCATGTGGGATTGCTGCGAGGCGACTCCTGATTTTGCCAATCACTAGACGGTGATCGGAGTCGCAATCTGCTCCTCTATATGATCTCCTCTATATCTAGAAACGTTATTAAATGTCAATTACTCTAACTCCTTATATTTTATAATGTTGTACAAGCAAAATTCAAGAGAATAATATTAGACAAAGTTGTTTCGCCAGTTGGGAACGCAACTCCGTTGTTGCCGATGGTTCGCCAACTGGGAAACAGCAATGGTTGTTTTCCGTGTCGAGTTCATCCTCGATGGGACAGCAAACTATATTTGGCGTTGGAAGCCAGCGAATGATTGCCGCATTGGGCAGTAATTAAACACACTTTCTGCACATACATTACACAAAATTTAACTTTATTTTTATTATTAAATTAAATGGACAATGTCAGGCAAGAGGTACTGAAAGCACCGTCCAAAAACCTTTTTCTCGAATGTAATACATTAAAGCACAGGTGCTGAAGGCACTGTATCATTTCAATTCTTTAACGTTAATAATAACATACAGGTGCTGCAAACACCGTATACAAAATTGCACCGAACCGCAAACTTCAAAACAAAACTGTGTTAGAAAAACAGTAAACAAGCACTGTGTGTAAACAGTAACCTGGAAAACGTCACATGAATAGACAATTTTGCTTTTGTCTATTCGGCAATAGGTGGCGTTCCGTGTGGTATGTTTTTTTCCGGAATGGTATCATGTGATACATGTTGCGGAACTGCAACATCTTCCCGGGCCGCGACGACGGACCCAGTAGTCCTCCTTAGTTGGCGTCACCACCTGGTGTCAGCGCCGTGGGAAGTAGCGGTTGGTATGGTGGTTGAGCTCAGAGACCTTAATGCTCGTATTGCTCATACACCGGTACGGTAAAACGGTAGGGTGGCAAAATTAATTATATTGTTATACTATATATGTATTCTATTAGTTGATTAAGTTATAGAGTATACTTGGTTATGGGGCCGTAGTATTATTTATAGTATCAGTGTGTGTGTGTGTGTGTGTGTGGGTCGTTGTTTATTGTTGATAGTCTCCGACATGTTGTGGAGAAGTGCCTGGCAGGCGATTTGCCGCATCAGCTGCGGCAGCGATGTGATTTGTGTTTAATGTTAAATGTTCGTTGGATCGTAAATCCGTACGTAGAATTATATATGTTGGACGTAGTCCCATGTCGGATCGTAAATCCATATGTAGAATAAAATATGTTGGACGTAGTCCCATGTCGGATCGTGAATCCGTAAGTAAAGTTTAAATAGTTTGGACGTAGTCCTATCTTGGATCGTGGATCCATGAATGATAATTGAGCGATGTGATCGTCAATATGTTGAATTGTTTGTTTTGTCCCTGGTTGGAAATGTGGCCATTTAGATTTAGTTGAAATCTAGGTGGACTAGATGGAGCTGTCAGTTCAGTCCAAAGACCGATTAGTTGCGTTAAAGTCGGCCCTGCAATATTGGTTTTCTATCATCTTCTGAATATGGCCAGCCTGTGCCGATATTAGAAGTATTAGAGTTGCCGCCAACTGCATATGATCATCTGCGTCTTGAATCCAAGGTGATTGCTATGGCTGATGCTGTTGCAGTTGGGGATGTGTCCCATCTACACCGCTAAACCAATGCTCGGCGTTGGGCGAATTTCTTGATGGGAGCTGAGATTGACGTTGGCCACATTGCCTGGCGGAGTATTTGATCCACTGGTTGAGTGATTGTTTGATGATGATGGCTTCGGTAATTGTGATAATGGCCACCATAGAAATAATCTTGTTGGCCTTGAGGACTTGAAGAAGACGATATACTGCTTGCTTTGCCAGACTTCGCTGAACATACCATCATATCAGAAGGGATTGTATTGTTCCCTTGATGGTAATTCCTGGAATTGATATTCCGGTATTGGTGGATGCTCTGGCATTTTAACTGTAGTTACCGTCAGCCGGTCATAAGGTGCAGTCATTGTCTGTGAACCACCATCATCTTCATAATAATTGTCATCATGATGTCTATGCTGCTGTTGCAATTGTTGTTGTGGGTGCTGTGACCGCATATGATTCCCTTTTGGAACAGCATAGTTGTTCAGGTCCTGATAGTGTTGTGGTTGAACACCTTGTGGCATATTCTGTTGACTTATAACTGGCACTTGATTGAGCCAGAGAGCTTGCGCATCCGGGTTGCTATTAAGAAGATTAATCTGCTCATTATTAGACTTATGTTCAATTGAGCCACAGGATGGAATAGTCCTAAAGCCAGGTACTTTCTTCTTTGACTGGTGGCTGGACCATGTGTTCACTATTCGCGTTCTGTTGATTGGATTTCCCGAAGGGCATCTTTCCCATTCTTCTCCTTCTATATTCCCTAATCTTGGCACCGAAAGCCTATCTTAGACACCGACTCCGTTGGAGTGGTGCCCCCGTGGCAGCTACGTGCAATGGGCGGTGTTAAGAGGATGCCCCCAGAGCATTCCGTCCAGGCGGCGAAAGCGAAGAACCCCAGACACTTAACAGCGATGTGCCTGAGTGGCGAGAGCGGAAAATTCAGGCTGCTCGAACGATGAGTCCAGGTGACGAGAAGCGGTGAACTCCAAATCCGCGACAGCTTTCTGATGACATGCTTTTCCGAAGGGTGCCGGCATCTTTCCTTGTTCCTCGTTTTCTTGTCCCGTAGTCTTATAACCGAAAGCTTATCTTAGACACAGACTCCGTTGGAGTGGTGCCCCGTGGCAGCTACGTGCAATGGGCGGTGTTAAGAGGATGCCCCCAGAGCACTCCGTCCAGGCGGCGAAAAGTGAAGAACCCCAGACACTTGACAGCGTGCCTGGGTGGCGAGAAGCGACAAATTCTGGATGCGTAAACGATGCGCCCAGGTTTCGAGAAACGGTGCCCCAGGAATGGATGTAAATGAGATGGTAAATCGCAACTCCCGGTGTTCTTGGACTTATTCATCTGCAAGTTCGATGTTTGAGATGATACTTGCAGGTATAGGACCGGAAGTGTCTTCGTTGACGGATTTTGTCTTAGTACTGACCGCTTCGATTTCATTGCATTGTCCTCTTGACTGTTTTGTCCGATGGGTCATCGTCCTTTTCTTGAGATTCCTTGAATGTACGCGGGGCGTTTCTGAGTTATGTATCGTGGTCGTGCCAAGTACCTGAAACTTCATTAAAAGAGGAGCCGAATGATGTCCTCAACCTGGTACTGGGATCGATTTGAAATCTTCTTGATTTACCTGCGGTGACTTCTGCAGAATTAAATAAATGAAACAACCTCGGATGTCGAACAGTGGACTGTACCTTGTATTTGATTAATAATAGTAGTTTGTGGAGTGTAAATTGTATTTGATTAATAAGAGTCATTTGTGGACTGTAAATTATATTCGGTAGAATTACTAGCTTTTCGGTTATTAATGATGAGATCAATATTCTTGTTCCGGTTATTGTTCGACCTTTGTTAACGTTGAAGTGTAATTTGCTTATATTGGAGGTTGTAATATGGGAAAAAACAGGAAATGTATATTATTTTATTTTATTCTCGCCGATTATAAAAGAAAAATTATTAAAATACATAAGCAGGTGTTAGTTTGTTTTGCAAACGTAATTAAATACCCGACCAGTATGGCTGGTATAAGTCAGTCCGATTTGAAACTCTGGAAATAGATATGTGGTAAGCATATTCCACTTGACCACGGTATATTCGTTTTTCAGAATCACATCTGCCAGAGTTCCAATCCTTTGAATACATTCAGCGTTTGGTGATGTAATACCTGCATCAGATTCCCATTGTTTTCGGTAAAATTTCTTTCTGCGTTCTACCTGATGTTGAAATATTTGTTCTGCAGAACCTGTACAATTAAAATCTGCAAAAAATGTTAAATGATGAAACCGACTGAATACATTCCTGTGGTCGCTTTCCCAGGGATTTTGGTCGGATTCTGTGAAGGAAGTTATTGGAAATATAACATCTTCCATATTGCAACCATGTGACGTTTAATTAACTTCTAGGAATAGATGAAGCACAACATTTTAGGTATACCAGAATATGTGTTACGATTCGCGGTGACACACAAACGCTTACGACATTGGTTGAAAACCCCAATTGAAACATCCAGAACACCTGACATGAACGTAGGAAGACAGCTCCAACTCGTCTAACTGGTAGTTTAACATTGTTCTTCATAGCCTGTAGAATAGTTGAAGAAATTCCTAGAATTCTGTGACTTTGGGATAGTTGTTTTTTGGCGAACTTTCGTTGTTCAGGAACAACAGGTATTGTGGCACGTATCAATTCCTTCCGTTTGTTCAGGTTCATTTTCAATCAAGTTCCAATTGAATAGCTTCGTATAGGCGTCTATGGCTTCATCGTACTCTCCTGCATTGAGATATACATCTCCCATTGGTCATATGCTATGTTGTAATTTGGATTGTCGAACAACGCAGAGTTGCAGTCTTTAATCGCACGATCATTTTCTGTGACACGGACATATGCTGCAACTTGATTATAGTAGAATGTTGGATTTTTTCGGATCGAAACTAATGGCCCGGTTGATTAAAGTACCACTTCTTCATATTTGCATTCCTTCATCGGGCGGTTGCATTCATTATTAATCTGTTCGGCTGTTTCAAGGAATTGATGATTGCGTTCGATAAACATTGATTGGCACTTCGAATAAATCTAACTTTGCGGCCTTGTTTGTAATTGCCGTTCTTAATTCCAAATCAATGTCGACAGTCAATTCATGTTAGAAACCCGAATCACTGCACGACCCTGTTCTTGATATACGAAGGTGATTGTTTCCCGTTTCACAATTTTGCTATTAATTACGATTTCTTTGTTTAAAATTATTATTGAATTCATTTGCTTTTGTTTGTTCTGCGTATTTCCATTCATTGGAAATTCAGCAACAATCATTGAAAGCAGTTAGCTTAACCTTAGTTTCCGCCCTTTTGTTGATTTAATTAATACTTTATTTAGTTTTGATGATGAAGATAGTGTGACGTCAACACGTAGATTTAATCACAAAGCACGACACAGCACAACACTCCTTAAGTTAGGATCCATTCGGATCGCTAATTAATTTGTATATATTATTATTAAATTATTGCCACCTACCTGATCTCGGCGATATTTCCTTGTTGGTTTGGTCTTCCTTTAACATTGTCCATAGGTTGGCGCCTTCTTGCAGATGAATCCGGAACACTGCACGCTTCGAGCCATCCGGCTCGAAGGACCAAAATGTTTCGCCAGTTGGGAACGCAACTCCGTTGTTGCCGATGGTTCGCCAACTGGGAAACAGCAAAGGTTGTTTTCCGCGTCGAGTTCCTCCTCGACGGGACAGCAAACTGTATTTGGCGTTGGAAGCCAGCGAATGACTGGCGCATTGGGCAGTAATTAAACACACTTTTTGCACATACATTACACAAAATTTAACTTTATTTTTAATATTAAATTAAATGGACAATGTCAGGCAAGAGGTGCTGAAAGCACCGTCCAAAAACCTTTTTCTCGAATGTAATACATTAAAGCACAGGTGCTGAAGGCACTGTATCATTTCAATTCTTTAACGTTAATAATAAAATACAGGTGCTGCAAACACCGTATACAAAATTGCACCGAACCGCAAACTTCAAAACAAAACTGTGTTAGAAAAACAGTAAACAAGCACTGTGTGTAAACAGTAACCTGAAAAACGTCACATGAATAGACAATTTTGCTTTTTTCTATTCTGCAATAGGTGGCGCTCCGTGTGGTATGTTTTTTCCGGAATGGTATCATGTGATACATGTTGCGGAACTGCAACAAAAGTGAATAGCTTTTTTGTTTTTATACTAGGTCTGTGACCTTCCCCGAAAATTCATTCAACTTGCTACGAATTCTAATGCCACTCCGTTCCCTAATACAAGCAATTCGTAAAACTGAGAGGACACGAGTAAAACATTTCCCTTCCCCGACAAAAGTTATGAATTATCATCCAACAGAGAATTATACGATCAGTCAAATTCGGAATTCTTCTATTCTTCTGATTGGAGTTTGTGTTACCTGTGAAAAGTAAAATGAAAAATGGAAAAAAAAGGAAACCAAATGGAAATGGAAAGCTCTCATAAGTCATCCTAACGTATTACAACAGCAAAGTTGTTATTTAAAACCGCTAATAGAAACTCACAGATGTTTTTGACGTTTAAACAGTGTCTAACAATTTTTGTTTCACTCCTTCCATGACTTTTTCGAAATTCTTTCTCTCTCTCGAGAGAGAGAGAGATTTTTACCACTGCTCTTTCAAATTTGACAATTTGTGATTTCTAGTGCGGACAGTAAGAGAACAGACGTAACAGATAACATATACTACAAGAAATCCATGACGCTAAGTGTTACAAAAACATTAAGATTTTTATAACAGAATGTGTTACAAATATATTGTTCAGTAGAACTTGTGGAATTATAGAGTCTAGTTGTTTCTATTTAACGTAATGGAATTTTTCGAGATTATCGGATTAGCAGTTTTCCTCTATTATTTGGTCAGTGTACTACTCTGGATTGTGTGTGATGCCAATGTCGAACTAATTTTTAAAGAACGATTCGGTCGGTCAGTCGCATCTCTACGTGGTCAAGTGGTATGGATAACAGGTGCCTCTAGTGGAATCGGAAAAAGTTTGGCTCTCTCGTTGGCTAAAAATGGTGTAAAGCTGGTCTTGTCTGCACGAAGGGAAAATGAACTTCACGATGTTCGTGAACAGTGTTTATCGGTGTCAGGAGGATTGCTTGGGAATGATGACATATTAGTCCTTCCAATGGATATGTTAAATTACAACAGCCACGAGAAATGCCTCAAATCAATCGTCGATCATTTCGGAACGATTCACATTTTGGTCAACAATGCTGGACGATCACAACGTGCCAAGTGGGAGAAAATTGACATCAAAGTCGATCACGATTTATTCGATCTGGATGTATTCTCTGTGGTCCACTTATCGCGACTGGTAGTGCGCTACTTCAAGGAGCATAATAATAGTAAGGGACATTTGGCGGTGACTTCAAGTGCTAGTGCTTTAGTTCCAGTTCCATTTTCTCCAAGTTACTCAGCAGCCAAGTCGGCTATTCACGGTTATTTTCATTCTTTGCACGTTGAGTATCCAAATTTCGACGTAACATTATTTTGTCCAGGCCCAATTGCAACGGATTTCCTACAAGAAGCATTCACGGAAAAGCCTGAAGAAAAGTTTGGCCAAAATACTAAAATGGACCACAGACGAATGACCGCTGAACGCTGTGGTGATCTTTTTGCTGTTGCACTCGCCAACAAGTTGCAGGTGTCTTGGGCTGGCCGTTTTCCAGTGACGCTGCTCATTTACATAGTTCAATTTTACCCGAATATTGCCAAGATAATTTGGAAAATATTAGGAACGTCAAGGATTAAGAAAATTCGGGAGGGAAAATAGACGGAATACAGTTTGACAACGACTTAACTAAATAAGTATGCTGTTACGTTTTTATTGTATAAATGTTTCGTGTTGAAAAAATAATTGCTTTAATTTACTACCAGGTTATGTGTTGCGGTGAAATGATAATGTAGCGTATTCCCGAATTCCCTGCTCGTTAAAATCACAAGTTTATGGTGTGGAGGTGTGGCCAAAGTTATATGGTTTTTTTTTTTTTTTTCTTATTTTTATTTTTTAGTTTTATCTTCACCGATTTCCATGTCGCCCAGTAGTTGCACTCGCTTGTTTTTGAAAGCTGCTAATGCACACTCTGCTTGTATCCGCTCAGGTGTTCTTGGAAGATCAATAGTTACCGTATGTCAACCTTCGTTAACCCGGTGTGACCCCTATGAGTACGGCTGCAAATCTAGATGCTGTCTTCGTTTTCGACCTGTACTTACTTAAGAAATATATGTTAGATGTATTCAGAATCTAAGGCGAGTTTCACAAGTAACCAAAGAAAATAATACTGTGGCTGTCGATACTACTGTTTCGGCTGAGCTGTTTCTGGTTTTAGAATTTCCGCTTTAGTGAGTTTAGCGGTTAGGAAACTCACAGAAGAACTAAACCCACGTCAATTCGGAATAATCCGATGACTTTTTCCTTAGTTCGCTTTTATTGCACTTCACTCCCCTAGCCGGGACCCCTAATACTGATAGTGCGCCACAAATGTTGATATCCAAAATGTTAAAGGAAAACTTACTTGCATAAAACGCCACACACTTCATTTGCCCATAAATAAATGTTTATCTAAAAAGGGTTTTGTTAAAATTTCACTTGCACACGTGCAAATATAAACGTTTGTCTTTAACCGAAAGCCTTACTAGCGTGTGTTATTAGAATTAAGTTATCATGCAATTTATTTACATATTATTATAGCATTTTTTACATATTATTATTACCATGCAATTTAGTTGTTATTATTATAATTATTATAGTAAATAATCATTTAAATATAATACATTTTTATAAATAAAGGATTCTGTTAAAATGTTCACCGGTGACAGAGGGATCCACGTTTTTGATTATTTACCTCATTAGTCATTGACTTTCATTTCCCCACAATCGTTTTAGCGAATGGCATTTGAAGCAATTGACTTATTTGAAAGCCAGGAGGAGGTAAGAGTGAACATTTCATATTCGATTACAGACTTATCACCCGTGCGATAGTATGGCGTGATTTTGCAAGCGTGTTTATGGAGAGTGGCCTGATAATACCATTCAATACCAATGTTTGCTTATTCAAAAGGTGGAGGCAAAAAATTTTGTGAACAATCTGAGATAGAGTACAGAAAATGTCTGGGCTATAAAAAAACCAGATGGCTTGCGTTGATACCAGATACTGAAAAAGTGTAAAAATGTTTCAGCTGCTAAATGATTATTTCTTTGGTGTTGAAAAATGTCCTACAATTTTGAAAAGTTTTTTAGAAAACTCTGGCACAGAATTGTAGTTTTAGTTTATAAACGTCTAGTCTTCAAGCTTCCATGAAACCATATTTTAAAAAAACTTTTTAGAAAACGTTGGCACAGCATTGTACCTTCAGTTTATACACGTCTACTCTTCAAACTTCCATTAAACTATATTAAAGATCGAATGTCAAAATATTTCGAGAATTGAACCTGCAAGTGAAATCAATAAACTAAAACACATTTGTCTCAGAAAGAAACCTGTAGTTATTGTTAAAATTTGGGAAACACGAATTTTAATAAACTATTCGAAAACACTTGTGAATGAATGCATCATCATCATCGGCACTACAACTGGGAACCGGTCTTGGCCTTATTTAGCAAGCCCTGAGGCTTGTTAAATTTTCTATAATGATTTGTTTTTTCCGGGCAAGGCTATTAGTCTTCCGCCAGAGGCTCCCCGACGGGAAATCGAACCCCGGTCTCCCGCGTGACAGGCGGGTATACTAATCACTATACTATCGAGAAATGAATGCATTCTTGGTGTATATAGAATAACTAAAGGAGAAAGAGATTGTAAGGAAAAGATGTGTTGGATGCACTTACCTACGTTACGATGTAATTCAACGGATGTTCTTCAAGTGGTGGCTGGCCTCCGATGTTGAGCGGCAGATGCTTTTTGCATATTTGAATTTTTGGTATTTCAAATGTTAATAAATCCTCCTGACATGGGGTGTGGGGTTCTTTAAACATACGCAAGAACCACCCACAATTTCAACCCAACTCCCTTTGCAAACCTGCAAACATTTCCTTCCCAAGGACACCTAATTCATCACCCAGAATTCCCTGTAAAGATTTCTCATCATTCATGCATTTAATGCTCCTCGATAGTATAGTGGTTAGTATACCCGCCTGTCACCCGGAAGACCGGGGTTCGATTCCCCGTCGGGGAGCCTCTGGTGCAAGACTAATGACCTTGCCCAGAAAAAATAAATCATTATGGAAAATTTAACAAGCCTTAGGACTTGCTAAATAAGGCCAAGACCGGTCCCCGGTTGTAGTGCCGATGATGATGATGATGCATTTAATGCAGCATTCAAAATTCTCTGGAAGAATTCTTTACACCATACATGCATCATAGATTGGAAAACTTATCGGCGCCCATGTCAGCCAGCGTACCCTGCCACACACGTACGCAGCACATTTTCCGGGCTTATCTACAGTTTCGGCAGCCTTTTGTCAAATAGACTAAACCGTTTACGCATCTAGCGTATATCCGCCATGAATCGATTTCTTCAGCATATAAACATGCATACAAGAATTCGACCCTGTCCGCCAGCTAAGATACAGGGCACAATCACCATTGTGTACCTAAATTGCTTTTAGCACAAATTTCCCTAATGGATTGCATACTATTTAAGCAGCTGCACCATATATGCTATGATGTCCTTTGTTCATCCTCCTTTCTCAGTTTCGTTTTCCCACGAGCTTCGTCGCATGAGTAAACAATGGATCATTAGCACACTAGCTAAGATCGACCCGGAGAGGTCCTCTCCAATTCACCACCACAAAGAGACACTTCACGAGTAAGAGAGTCGAAATCCAACCACCAGTGAGTCGCGTTTCATCCACCGGCAAGTACGTATTGCAAAGGAGTCGTTTACCAACCACCGCAGCGTGCGCACACCCCCGAGTGTTAAGGAGAGTCGAGCTTTTACAATCTGCGTGGATTGAGACAAACCTGTTAGAATATACGCTTAAGTGATTAAGATAAGAGCGAAATCTCTACGAGTGTAATTGTTCCGTTGAAATGCCAGCTCTGGAGTTTGGATATGTTGTGTCCTTTTTATTTTGTTCTTCTAATAAATGTTAAACTACATGTAAATCAATAAAAATCATATTCGTGAAAAGTGTGTTTAATTAACCGTATTCACCGGCAAATAAACAACGTTTATACAAAATAAAAATCGTGGCAGATCTTTGACTTTCATGAACAGCATGCGACGTACACGGTGGGATATTAGTGAACCCGTGCCCGTGCCGGTACACCGATTAAGAATAAACTCCACAAAGGTGCATCCAAAAATCCAGTGACTTTGAAAAGTAGTATCTCGAACTTTCCGTTGAATACGAACTCCGGTTGTAATATTGAATAATTAGAATCATGCTGTTTAATGCGCATATATATATCTTTCCTTACCGAATCGTCTCGAAGAACCATATGTTGTTTCTGGATTGTTTTGTCCAGCGATAGCATAAACCAAAACAAAGAAAAAAAGACAAAGGAATAATCCAACGCAAAACAGATAAACGAAAACTGTTGAATCGAACGAGGAACGACAAGCACAAAAACCCAAGCTTTACTTAGTTGGTAACAATATAAGACAGAAGTCTCCCCAGATTGTCTTCACGAAATGCTGCGATACGAAAACGATTACGAATAAAAAAATAATTTCTTTTTAAGTAGGCCGGGGTATGCCTAGGAGCAGAGCTTCAAATTTAGGAACAATATTCGAGCGCTGGTTAAATTTGGGATTTGATGAGAGAAGAGAAGAAACTGGACTGGAGTAAAATATAATAATACTAAATTTTATAATACTAAAAAGATAACTCAATTTCCTAGAGGTGGACTTGGCATAGTTCGATACGTGTGCTACATTGGTGAATTAATCGTCCGATCATTAGAAAATGAAGGAAAAAATGTACTATTATCCACAAAACTGAATATTTTATTACCAGTTGTGTTGGCGACGTAACACGAGGCGGAGGACAGCACGCTCATGACTAAACGCCCGAGCCAGCTGCTCGATGCATTCAAGTGAACCCACGAGCCGGCCGTTTGTTTAAATATCAGACTCGACCTCGGGCAAGCGAACGGTGGCATGACTAGCCTATATAAGGCGAAGCGCGTCCTGTGTAAACGGGGGGCCCTTATTTCAATCCAATCATTCAGTTATATTCGTCGTGTGCTCGTCCATAAATCGAATTAAATCCGTCGTCGATCTATCGCGGTTCGCATCGATCTTTGTGACTTTGTGTGATATATTGCGTTTGTTCGTGAATATTGCGACAAGTTCTGATTTCAAAAAAAGATTAGACAAACACCTGTAATTTTCGCTAGATGTTGTAGTCGACATCTGTCTTCACAGATGCCATACAACGATCCGAGCACTACCGGGAACTACATATTGAAACGGAAAAGAAGAGCCATCGAAACTCTACAAAACTCAACAAAGAATACCACAAACATGAAAAGTCAAGCAACACACATTGACTACGAAAAAATAATCCACGAAGCCATGGAATACATAAAACAACTTACAACCCAGATGAAGCAACTCCAAGAAGAAATACCCTCCCTACAGCAACCCACCAAATACAGTGACGATGCCAGTATTGAAAAAATTCCCTCTCAATAACCCAGCTTAAATCATCAAATATCTTAAATTAAGTATTTGTTTATACACAAGATCAGTATAGAGGAGCCCTATAAACACAACATCCTCCATTGCATGAGATGCCAAGGCTCGGGACACTTGGCGGTAGCTTGCCGCCTGAATATACGATTCGGCAGATGTGCCGATGAACACCAGCCAGGACTGCAAGGTCAATTCACAGACTATAGAAACAGGAAAAAAAATCGAATCCACAAACCCCGATGGATCCATTGCCACTAAGGAAATCCCAGTGACATGCTGTAACTGCGGAGGTCCACATCCAGCTAATTTCTCCAACTTCCCTCATAAGTTGAGAATTCTCCAAAGATGAATGAAACCAACTACAACCAACAAACCCGTACCAACCAAACCCACTTCGCAGAACATATTACCACAACCTGCAAGGCCAGGAGTATCATACGTATATGTCATTAGAAACAACCCAAACACGCCGATGGCACGCCATGGCCTCACCATGGACATCATGGGCTACATCAAAAGTCTACAAACTATGCTTCCTACCCTGAAGCATATGTCGGATATCAAAAAGAAAGGTCAGATTCTCGCACTCGTAACCTCCCATATTATTTCCCTTAATGGCTGTGTTGGAGACGGAGCACCTCACGACTGCTGACTGGCGAAAAAAAAAAAAAAATGGGTGGCGGGAGGGCTGACTTTAGCGAGACAAGGACAGATGTGTCCTTCATCTTGTCTCTGACTTCTGGTCATCTTACGATAACCAGAATCACCCACATCCGTGAGGATGTTGGGCTCGGTCTCGCGATATCTGAAAAGAAAAGAAACAAAAAAAAAAGGGGGGGGGGGGGGTATCCAAGGGTAGTGTGGACAGTGTTAGTCCAGGTGTTCTCTAACTACTTGTATAGAGGGATGGTGGGAAAGAAATCATACAAAACCGGTAGGTCTTGGGTGCGGTAGTAAACGCAGATCACGTCTTGGCGTCTGATAATCTGCGCTTTGGTTGGTGTGTATGTTTGTGTTTGTGCTGTCTTGTACTGTGCGTTCGTGTGTGTGGTGTGTTAATAGTAGACCCTATGGGATGGGTCCAGGAATCCTCTATTATAGAGGGGAATGTTGTTGGGAAGGGTGCTTTCTTCAGTTTTGCAGTGAAGAAGAAATTGTGGGGGTTTGATCCGAAGAGATCGAGATAGGGAAGGGTCAAGAACGCAAGAGTCCCGTACAAGTAGGTTCTCGCTGTTCTGAATGTTTTCGAGGTACTTGTATGCTAATTGAAGCAAGTACTCGTCGATAGGGGTAATGGATGCGCCTTCGTATAGGTGAGAGTTGGGGTAATGACGACCGTCAGGCCTTCTAGAATGATTGGTGCATCTTCTGAGGAGTTTCCTTTCGAAAACCCGAAGTCTTTCCATTTGAGCCGAAGATATGCAGGACCATATGGGAAAGGCGTACGATATTCCAGATCGGATTAGCTGCTTATAGCAGAGAAGCTTAACTTTGGTGTCAACTTTGTTGTTCCACTTCAAGATGTTGTGCAGTTGCTTAGACCGACCGAGGCCCCTTTGGAGAATGTGGGTCACATGTTTGATTAAATTCATTTTTGGGGTATAAGTGACCCCAAGATATTTCATCTTGTCCTGTGGTCTAATCGTAGTATCTCCCATTTTTATTCGAATATTCTGTGAATATCGAGAAGCAGGTTGGGAGTGTTTACTACTCAGAATTATGGCTACTGCTTTGGATGGATTAAGGCGGATTTTCCATCGACTGTAATACTGATACAGTTCGTCCAAGTGACGATTGAGTCGATTTGTTGCGAGGTTAGGGCCTTTGGTTGACGTGTACACCAGGACATCATCCGCGTAACATATCTGGTTTACTCTCCCGTCCACAGGGCGGGGAATATCGGAGGTGTAAATATTGAATAAGATGGGGCCTAGAATGGAGTCCTGTGGTACGCCTGCAGCGGTGTGAAAAGTTCGGGAGAGCTTTCCATTCACTCTAACTTGGAAGGTTCTGTTTCGAACGAACTGGTAGATGATACTACATATCGTTCTACTGAGGGCAGTATTCAATAGTTTAAAAACGAGACCTTCGATCCAAGTCGTATCAAAAGCTTTTTCAATGTCTAGGCTTACCGCAACGGTGGGTTCCTTATTAAAGAGGCGCACGCACACGTGGTTTTGAAATAGATTGAGAGCCATAGTGGTGTTGTGCGCTCTTCGAAATCCAAATTGGAAATCAGGTATTAGGTGCCTGGCACTGACAAAGTTATTTAGCTTCTCGTATATGAATTTTTCATATATTTTGCTGATGCAAGTGAGAAGCGAGATAGGGCGAAAGCTTGAGGGGTGATACGTTGGTTTCCCAACTTTTGCTATTGGACAGATAATAGCGTGCCTCCAAGCTTGGGGAAAGTACCCCATGTTGTAAGCATGGTTGACCAGAATGGAGAGCTTTATAAAGAGTAAGGCAGAAAGCCTTCGCAACGAGTGGTATGACATGTTGTCGATACCGGGTGACTTCTTGGGTTGTCGAGATTTAACCAGGCTCTGTAGGGTGTTTGGTGTGATGAAACCGTGACCATTATCACGTGTGTCATCGAAGTATGCACTGTTAGTTGGGTTAAAGACAACAATTGGCTCGTTGAAGTCGTTCAACTTACTGCGGGCCTCTGAACTAATGATTGCATTAGTATGCGGGCAGCCATCTTGGAGAGTAAGTTTGTGATTGTTTTCGAAGGTCTCTCCGATGATATTTGCTTTATTGGTGTCGTTATTGACAACAACACCATTGTGCACAATTGGCCCAGTGATACGGGAAGAGCCACATATCTTTTTAACATTTTTATAAACGTTCTGGTCCATCTGAATACCCTTCAGTTTGTCTTCCAATTGTCGGGTACGATTGTTTTGGATTCTCTGTTTTATCAGTGTACCAATATTGTGAATAATGGATCGCAATAATGGTTCCCTTTGCGTAAAGCGCTCCCGGATGAGACGAAGAGTGAAGACGTCCTGGGGAATCTGATAAGTCTTTTCAAGTTTGTACTTCGGGACATGGGTCACTGAGGTTTCAACTAGAATCTCGTGTAGTCGTTTTGCAGCGTTGTTTATCTCAACCGTCGTTAGGTTCCTGTCAGTGGGAAGAGAGAATTGATGGAGTTTATCTTTCAATGTAATATTGAAGTTGTCCCAATTTGTCCGCCCATAATCGGGTATGTATCTGATATGAGCCCGGGATGCTCGATAGCCGCGAATGAATGTGGTCACAGCGTTGCGATCAGATACATCCGCTGAAATTTGAGGAGGAGTGATTTGTGGAAGTTAGTCTTTGGACACAAAAAATATGTCCAGAATTGAGTCACCTCGGGTACCAACCGTAGGTGATAATTTCGAAGTTGAGAGCATACGTGCTTGCGGTGTACCATTCGTACAGTTTTGTGCCAAGAGACAGAGTTGTTCCAGTGGGGATGCCTGGAGTTAAAATCGCCCCCTATGATGAAGGGTGTATGCCCCGAGGTCCTTATTAGTTTGCCGATATCTTCGGGATTAATGGGGCCATTATTGGGTTTATGCGAGTGGTATACGGAGTATATATTTACTCTACCATTATTAGCCAGATGCAGTTCAGCTCCAGACACCTCTATGGACTCTAGGTGTGGGAGGTCAATAGCTTCATGGCGAAATCCGATATTAACCAGTATGCAAGTGCCACCTCCGTTGATGGTG
The DNA here is from genome assembly GCA_963931805.1 of Microdon myrmicae. Taxonomy (NCBI): domain Eukaryota; kingdom Metazoa; phylum Arthropoda; class Insecta; order Diptera; family Syrphidae; genus Microdon; species Microdon myrmicae. Next base: position 172,896,255 of record OZ007497.1, on the reverse strand, counting down.
GAACCGCCAGTGAGGGTTCGATCTCTTCGAATCATAGAGAAGTTTGGGAATACGGGACGGTGACATGGATGCAACCTAGTTTCGGTTACAAGAACCACGTCCGCCCGGTTTTCCTTTATGAAGTCAGAGACTATCATACGCTTGGAATGCGAAACAAGGGAGTTGACATTTATGAGGATAACTTTAATTTTGGGGTCCATTTTGAAGCGTATGTCTTACATATGGCGTGAAAAGGAGTGCATCCCTCTCAGCCTCGGTTGATAGTTTTTCATATCGGGGTCGAATATCTTCAATCAGGCGGGAGAGACTAAGTAGTTTCTCGAGCATTGAGGGTTGCCCCTTTGGAGGCACCAGAAGAAGAAAAAACACCCATTTCGATTTTGTTTATATTTTGTATTGTGACGCATATGCCAATCAGTACTAGAATATTCTAGAAAGTCCAAAACAAAGTACTAGTGTATTCTAGAAAGTACTGGAAAACTGGAGAGTATGAGCAATAGAAAATTCGAGGCTATGGAACGGACAGAAACGAAACACCAAATCAGAATGAGGAAAAACGGTATCAATACGTCGCACGCAGATCGGGAAGATAAGTTAGAAGTTAGAAGTAAGCAGTAAAATACGCGTATTTTTTTACTGTATTTGGGCGCGCGTATTCCCTGTTCAATCCCGCCGCACACGTGTAGAAGATACTCCTTCTGTTCCTGGTTATCCTAAACATCTCGGTCGCTTAACCGAGCTACAGATGACTTGGGAAAACACGCCAGGCGGTACAAATAATACGAACCGGCACAACACCAATGAATCGCAACTAAAGATACATGACCGTCGGAAATGCTGTTCATTTCATTTTCATTTTTAAAACATTTTTATTTTTCTTTTTATATTCTTAGTTTCTAAATTAAAGGCTAGACAAAAAATGCTTAAATTCTAGCTTAATTATCTTATATAATAACTTACTGGTCTTTCGCATACGCTCTAAGCTAAACATTACTTAACATTTGTATAATTTGCCTTTCGGCGACAGAACTTTGTGACAGTACTTATAATTATTTGAAAGACAAAGAAAAATTTGAAAAACTTTGTCAATTATTTTTTTGTTTTTTTTTTTTTTCTTAAAATTTAACTTACTTAACTTACCTACCTTTTTTTTTTTTTTTTTTTTTTTTAATTTAATTTTATGTAAAAGCACTTAACCTAACTTACCTTAAATCTACTACCCTAATTCTAGAAAAGCTAAGTCTATGTAAGCTAGCTGATGATAGTATGAATCTATACCGACTTTGGTATCCAGGTCTTTATATGCCATTCAACCACTAGAACTGTTGACTCTGTCTAATGCTATCGTCCTGGTCTCTGTGGGAGATAGCCCTACTGAAGCGCAGGAGCTCTTCTTCGGTGCGCGTTACTTCCCGGTCGTACCACAATCGCCCGTCTACAGATGATCTACTTACATGATAGATCAACGGAATTCCGGATCTATCCTGTATAAGCCCTTTCATGTCCAAGTCAAGGAACGCCTCTGGAGGAATAAAGCCGTTGCGACGCACGCTCTCATAGTACAGAGTGTTTGGATAATAAGCCCCGAAAATTAGGTCATTGGACGAGCTTATTGCTCTCGCAATATGTCCTCTGATTAATTTAATCATAAAATTATCCACCCTATTTATGCAGGCTTCATTATGTAAAGTCTCATTTGAGTAGTACTTTTTGTATTCCGATTCCGGTGTTCGATATAATCTGAGACAGGTTCTCAGACACTTCCTTTCGAACACCCGAATCTTTTCCATCAAATTTGGACCTATGTTAAACCATACTGGACAGCCATATATGAGCATTGGCCTGATTAGCGTCATGTAGCATATGACTTTTACCCTGCTGTCAAGTTGGCTACTGTGAAATAGCCTCCTTGTCATAGCAAACGTTTTTCTAGCCTTGACCAGAGCAGCCTCTACATGTCTGTTGAAATACAGATATTGGTCTAGCCAGATGCCCAGGTATTTAACTAAACTCTTGGTTTCTAGTTTATCTCCATGCGGTTCCACGATAACTAGCTTTCGCCAGTTTTTCCTTGTGCCGTTCGTGGCTTTATATAATGGGGTTCTAAATAGGATGGCTTCACATTTCTGGAAGTTGATCTTAAGTTTCCAGTCGTCGCAATAGCGCTGCACGTTGTTGAAATCTCGCTGTATTAAACTATTTATGATCTCAACTTTCGGAGCTGTTCTGTAAATTATGAGATCGTCTGCGTACGCAATAGCTTGCGGAAGTGCATCTAATAAGTCGCTAATGTAAATGTTAAAAAGAATCGGAGAGAGTACCGCGCCCTATTCCAAGCCATTCTTGATATTATACGTTTTATTAGAGGTCACATTACCACTTTTGATCACGAACCTCCTGTCCTTTAACATATCGTAAAGTACATATAGTAAAGGCTTATGTATGCCATGTCTGACCAGTTTGTAATACAACCCTTCGATCCAGACTGTATCAAAGGCTTTTTCAAGTCGATCAGACAGGCACCTGTGCATTGGTTCCTACATTTATTCCATTGTATGTCGGAGACCAGTTTAGCTGCGACATGTGTGGTTTCATGACCCGCCTTAAAGCCAAACTGGTTATTTGGAATAATGCTGTTGTCGTCTACCCATTTTACCAGAGCTTTGTTAATGGTTTTTTCAAATACTTTACTGATGCTTGGGAGTAAGCTTTTGGAACGCATGTTCATTGGGTTTGTGCAGTCTTTGCCCTTTTTTGCGATGGGCTGAATGATAGCCGTTTTCCAACGCGCGGGATAATATGCATTATTCAACGCGTTGTTAAACAGGACCGTGTATATATCTATTGCCATTGGGGGCAGGTTCTTGAGTACGATGTTAGGTACTCCGTCTATTCCCACTGACTTTTTGCTTCTTAATGAATCGAAGATACTCTGGATTCCTTCCCTTGTTATTAGAAGGCTATTAGCCACTACACCATTGGCATTAATGTCAATTGACAGATTATCTTCACTGAATTCGGTAAAACCCGGATTCTCCGATTGCCAAAGTGAAATTTCATTCCGGAGGTGCAGGTGATTGAGTAGAACTCTGTCCTCCAGGTCGTGATTTCGGTGAATGCTTTCATTCACCTTGTACATTTCCTGAAAGACAGCTCCCACAGCGTTCACCTTTTCCAAAGGATCTTCGATCACGAAGAGCTCACTAATGAGGATAGCGTTCTCTGTATCTATGCCAATGTTGGTTAGCAGCTGCTTGTTTACATCAGTACGTGGAATTTGGAGACACTGAATCTCGTTTTCATTATTTCTCCTGAATATTTATTATTTATTAGTTTTTATAGCTCGAATTCTGTTGTTCCAATACAAATTTGTTGCTAATCTATAATTAGCTTTAAGTAATTGTTGGAGGTTTTTTAATTGAGATTTCAGTGATATTATTTCCTGGTCTTGTCTGTCTGTAAACTGTCTGTGTAATTGTTTTAGTTTCGATAGCAGTCTGCTCTTTTTCTTGTGGAGTGCGTTTATTGTTGCGTTTCTGTACATGTTTATGTGATCTGTTGTTTTGGGAATTGTTTTGTCCATTGTTCGTTTTACGGTTTCGTCCATTTGTTGGATGTATTTGTTGATTTCGTCATTTGTCAGGTTTCTGTTTAATGGCAAATTAAAGTCATTCGAACGAAGTTCTCTTGTTAATGATCTGGTGAACCGCGGCCATCGCATTGCCCCGTAGTTATAGGGTTGCGGGATCACGAATTCCTCCAGATCTGTGAGCTCGTTCGGAAGCTCTATTACTGCCGTGAATGCATAGTGGTCACTGTCATATTCAATTGTCCGTAAACAGTTTGTGTTTCGTCTGTTGGTGTTAAGAAATCTCAGTCGTGAGTCGATTAGCAAGATATCTAAGAACGATCTACCTCTGGGGAACGATGGATATTCCGTAGCTAGCAGGTCAGTTCTATATTCAATATGAAACTGATCTAACCAGCCAGCCAACTGATTTCCTCTGGCATTAGATATATGATTTCCCCAATTTCTATGCCTGGCGTTCATATCTCCCCCTAGGATAAAGTAATTTTTGCCCAGGTGCAATTGTAAGCATCGGAAGAGAGTCTCGAGCTCTGCTATAAATAGATATGTTGGTGCTCCTCAGGTGCGTAGACCGCAATCGCATACAAACCCCCTCCTTGCTGAAGGGGTATGCGTACGATACAGGCTTCCAGCACTTCTCCACTATATATTACTTTATGATTGATCCCTTTTCTAATAAAGATTGCGACACCTCCTCCTTGAGTGGAGTTAGGTCGATCTCTTCGTATAATATCGTAGTTTTTATGTCCTATCTTATGTCTCTGGTTTAACTTTATTTCTCCCGCCAGAAGTACATCAGGTTGTTCCTCTTGCAACAGGTTAAAAAGATTGGCTCTTCTCTCAGTTCTTATTAGTGAATTTACATTCACGACAAGAGCTTTTATTGATGTTGTGGTTAGAGGGTTTATATCGACTTGTTATAGATCTCGTTTATTTGGCTTTGTAGCTGTGTCATCTGTCTCTGCAGATTGAGCAGGATTGCGAACGCGTCTGCTTGCGGTGTTGTTTCCGTCCGTGTGGGAGTATTTGTGGCTACCTGTGATGTAGCCTGGTTTGGTGTTTTCCCACTCGACGCAACTTGTGCGTACGACCGCTGTGATGTTACGGGTGTTGTTGTTGTACGAGCTGGCTCTGTGTTTTTTTGCCGATTCACACTTCTTGCCATTATTTCTCGGAATTTAGGACAACCTCGATAATTACCGGGTTGTCCCTCATTCCGACACACTGCGCACTTTAGAAGGGGTTTGTCTTCTACCCTTTCTTTTCCCAGAGGGCATTCTTCTGCCTTATGGTCCTTTCCGCATTTTAGGCAACGGCGCCGCATTTCACAGTTAGCCGCCGCGTGACCAAACCTTTGGCAGCGGACACATTGCAGGATGTCTCTGCCTTTTTTTAATTTGTCCCATGTGACCATTTGATGGTCCAAGACTGTAATTTTTCTTAGACCACCAATTCTACTGCTGGGTGTTAATTGAACCAAAAAGAAGGGAAGCTTGCGGTTTTCCCTTCTTGCCTTGGGTGTGGTGTGTGGTTTTACCGCGGTAAACTCGAGATCTTCGTGCTTCCGGTTTTGAAGCATTTCGAGCAGAGCCTCCGGTTCCATTTCAGGGTCGACACCCTTTAATAGAACCGTTACGCTCTTCGTTTGTTTTGGCGTGAACGAGTAAAATTCAGCGGTGGCTCTTTTTAAGACCTCTTTAATTTTGTCGTGGTCTGCCACCGTATATGTTTGAATGGCATGCCTATTACCCGTCAGTCTTTTAATTGCAAAATTATTTCCTATGGCTAGCTTACAAAGACTTACCATTTCCTTACAGTCAACATCTATTGTGTTGATTGGTGGCATCTTTGTTTTTCCGCTGTTATTGTTGCTTTGCTGCTGTTGTATTGCCTGCTGCTTTCTTGATCGCTGTTGTGTTGGTATTTGCTGTTGATGTTGCTGTTGATGCTGCTCATGTTGAAGTTGATGTTGCTGTTGATGGCGAAATTGTTGCTGTTGGCCGACTTTTGGCTTTGGCTTTTGTAGTTGTTGCAGGTTTTGTTGTAGTTCGAGCGCCGCTATTTTTTTCTTTCGGCGGCTCTCTTGTAGTCGGGCTCTTGCCATCTCAAGTTTCGCCTCCAATTCACTTATCTCTTCCTCTTCATCCTCAGACTCTGAAGATGCAAGAGAAGCGAATGAATTATTTGCCCCATATATGTTAAAGTTGGAGGGGGAGGGGAGCTCACTGTCGTCTTCCAATTGTTGGTCTATTTTCTCCATTGTCAATTTCGCGGTTTTACTTCGCGTCACAATGGAGTTTTTCGGAGCCCCTTTTCGTTTGTGTGTTGTCACGTTTTTATCGTCCTCTGTGTTCATTCTGGTTCTTTCCAGTTTGTTTTCATTAAAAAAAAACAAAGGCGACCTTTTGAACCACGGCAACTCGACTTCTCCCACAGGGCGAGTCGAACTCGCCTACCGTCGGCTAAGAGTCAGTAAATTTGCACTCGCGCCAAACGATGATTTAAAAATTGCTTTCTTAACAAGCAATATATTGTTTGTTTTAATTTCGCGTTTGCGACCGAAGTATTATCTTTTTATTGTTTTTGTTTTTATTGCCTCGAGCACTTTTGCGCCTCACTCAACTGTTTTTATATGCACTTCTTTTTGATTTTATTTAATGCACTGAGAGATAATGATTTGTAACTTTTAACTTTCGATTTTGTTGTTTTATTGATTTATTGTAATTTGTGTTTATATTTATCTTTAAAGCTCAGTACAGACATTCACTGAATACATAATTGTGCACGATACTGTTTCTTGATTTATTAAAATAACTTTTATTTAATGTGTTCTATTTGTTAACACTGGGTTGTCCGTTTGACGGCATTTCTAAACTTGGCACAGGGTACTTAATTCATTTATGGTCGGAAATGCTGTGTGCATTAGCCTATGGAATAAACATCCGACGTCTCCCGTGGTTCAGGGAGTGCACATCAACAACCCTTTCGAGCAGTAGCTGTGAGCAACCACCGCACATCTGCGTGCTTGTTGACAGATAATAAAACCCCAACGAATTTAATGGCTCGCAACTGGCTGCGACGTCGCTCACAAATCCCGGCCAATATATCTGTGTGTCGGCGTTCCGTTTTGTTGGGGGATGCTCAGCTCTGGCAACCGGAGTAATCATGGTGTGTGTGCGATTCTTCGCTGGATCCGATCCTCGGAGATCGTTTCCGATGGATCATGTTGGGCCAGGGATGCGAAGCGAAGTTTTTGTTTTGTTTTCTTTTCTTTTCTGTTTTTTCTTTACCTAACAAATAGCGATTTGCACAGTCAATAATTTAGTCTGAATCAACCACTGTCGGTAGACAACGCCTGGATACATAATTTATAATTTTACTGACTCAATTCGTTTTGAGTCGAGTTAGTCAAACGTTGTTCCGAATGATTTGGTTGAGTGGCCACGTTTTAACCGAACCAAATTGTAAATACTCTGCGAGTTAAATAATCAAATAAGAAAGTCCGGTTAATAATAAGAAGTAACCTTAAGTAAAAGCGGTGTTCTGGCGCCTAGTGTAAGGAACTCGTTGGGTAGGACACCAACAAAGTGTAAATAAACTGCGCCTTTATTAATTAATCAATCAGCTAATTGTAACCTGAAGTCCTAAGTTTGTGTAAAGATTGAAAAAACATTGTTTGTTTTTGTTTAAATGGTGAATTTGTACTTTGAGTTTTTTTGTGTTGCACGAATTAATAAAAAATGAAAAAAAGAAACTTAGTGTGTTTTTGTACTTGTCCAATGGGAAGAATCCTCAGAGACTGAAGAAGAACACGAAACCAGCACAGACCAACCTGAGGCCAATAACTCGGGAAACTTGTAAGCAGACTTTACGGGGCGAAAGTCGCCTGGTGGAATGTGTAGTCCCAGCATCGTAACTATATCACAACACCAACGGGATAACCAAAGTTTGGTTATAATTACGATAGAATGCAAGGACAACAACAGTGACAATCGACACTGGAGCAACGAGATCCATAATTCGGCCGGATGTCGTCGGCAAAATTGCCCTTAATAAAAATAGAAGATACGCTTTAAAGACTGCCACAGGAGAATGTTCTACAGTCTACGGAGAAGTCGAGAGCATAATAGTGCTGGGCAATATTTCCATCTCCCACCAACATTTGGGTGCCGACATTACGGATGAATGCATTCTTGGAATGGATTTCATGAAGGAGCACCAAGTTGTTCTCGATATCGGACAAAGAACACTGCGAATTGGTAACTTGCAGGTTGCTATTACACTGCAGGACGAACAATTACGAAGACTGAAATGTTATTTGCGTAAGGAAGATAAGATCCCAGCTCGTTCAGACTCGGTAATTTGGACCAGTCTCGAGAGTGATCCCGGTGACCATCGATTTTTGTTGGGGTTTTACAGTGGGTAGAGAACACCAGAGAACTCGCCAATTGTAGGAAAGAATTGTTTATTCATAAACGTTGAACAAAAACGTAGAGTGAAAAATTGAACACAAAAAACGTGGTGCCAAGAACCTTTCCGTTACTAAACCTTTTCTGATGTACGCCAACCAGTTCCTCACAACGCTTCCAGTCAACTACCTATCTTTTACAATAGTGTCCTAGATTACAATTTTGGAGCACACCTGTCACTTTTCTCTTTTCTTTTTGGTATAAGACTTTAAGGTTATGTTTACATTCTGAAATTTGATTCAAACTCAACACTCCTCCTTAATCAAATATGAACGATTTAACTCAAACAAAGCTTTACTCAAAGGCTTTGTAAAAATATCTGCAATTTGCCTCTTTCCTTCAATGTGCTCAATGTTAACAGTGACTTCAGTGTGATACTTTATAAACTTTCTCAGAATCTCAATGTGTTTCTTTCCCTTTTTTAATTTACCCTCGTGTGTCTTTTGCAACATGTGGACAGCTGACTTGTTGTCCTCAAACATTGGGATCGGATGATCTTCTTTCAAGGTGCCAAGTTCCAGAGCCAGTCGTTTCAGCCAACATACATCGTCGATCACTTGATATGCTGCTCTGTACTCTGCCTCGACTGTTGACGTTGACACAACTTTCTGTCTCAGGGAATACCAGACGATTGGACCTCCTCTGAATATCAGACCGCCACTGGTTGACTTCATTGATTCTTTCTCTCCTCCGAAATCAGCATCTGTGTACACCTTAATTGTTCTGTCTCCTCCAAAGTAGATACCTGCCTCGGGTGTAGCTTTCAGACACTGGAAGACCCGTTTTGTCATTTTCCAACGACTCTTCTTTGGATCACAACAATGTCCGCTGAGATAATTCACCGCGTAGTTGATGTCGGGCCTTGAGATTGTCGCCAGGTAGAGCAGACTACCGATGGCTTCGCGGTAAGGTGTCCCAGCAGGCACTTTCTCGTCATTCACAAAATCTGCTGACTCGGCCACCATGCCAGGTTCAATGGGAGTTGGAGCCGGATTGCCCTGTTCCATGTCCATTATTTTCAAAATCTTCTGTGTATATTTTGGTTGACTCATAAAGATTCCTTTTGAGTCGATTTTCAAGTACATTCCAAGGTACGTGAACTGGTTTTGGAAAGTTTTGGAAAGTTTTGCTGTGTTTTATTTCGAACTTCTTTCAAATCAACTTCAAGAGGTCGAAAACCTTCTTTTCATCCTTGCCTGCGATTAATCCATCATCCATAAATAAGCCCACTATGATGGTTTTGTCCTTGTTGTAGAATACACTTGGATCATCGTCTGAACTTTCCCATCCAAATCCTTCGAACGATCCAGTGATCTCCTGATTCCATTGCTTTGGTGCCTGTTTGAGTCCATAAATAACCTTGGACAGCTCGCCTACTCGGCCCGACCCGTCCAAAAAATTTTTCAGGTTGTACCATGTGGATCGCTTCTTTCAACTTCCCGTACAGAAATGCCGTCTTTACATCAAATGCGATCAGTTTCCATTTCTCTGAGGCTACATGGCTCAGAATCAGTCGAATCGATGAGTACCTGCCACAGGACTGAATGTCCCATCGTAGTCGATTCCCTTTTGTTGCTCGAACTCGACCAGGTCAATGGTCTCACTCCTTTCGGGCAGTCTACCAGTCTCCACGTCTTCCTGTCAAGTAAGGATTTGTATTCTTCTTTCATAGCTCGTCGCCATTTTAGATCTTTTAGTGCATCAGACACCTCAATGTCCTCTGCTTCACCAATCAATGCTGTATCTTCGTTTGTAGCACCGTTGCTGTACCACATTATGAAGTCTCCAATTCTCTTTGGCAATAGTCCTCTCGTCATGCGAACTGGTCTCTTAGCAGTTTCCGGGGCTGGTTCAGTTTCTTTTTCACTGACACTGTCTTCTTCGCTGTCTTCTTCTTTGGGCTCATCTTCATTTTCGTCTTCACTTGGCTCATCTGGCTGTTCTGGCTCATTTTTACCTTCCTCGGCGCTTGTCTCAGTCAATACTTCAGTCATGCTCATCTCGTGTTCCTCGTTGAAATTTAAATTTGCTACGGCGACAATATCACGGCGACCAGGAATGTAGACTCGATAAGTCGGTGAGTTCAGATTGTAGCCTACTAGGTAGCCCTTCTCTGACTTGCGGTCGAACTTGCCTCTTTTGTGTGCTGGCAGCAAAATGTAGCACTCGCATCCGAATGTTCTCAACTTATTCAAATCCACCTGACGTCCAACCATAGCTCAGCTGGAGTTTTCCCTTTCACAGTACTCGTTCCAGTCTGATTAATTGTGAAAACCGCGTATGAAACTGCCTCCGCGCACAGTCTCATACTCAAGTTGGCTGCTGTAAAGGCTGAGCGTGCAGCTTCAACGATGGTTCTCATCTTACGTTCTATCCTTCCGTTCTGTTGTGGTGTATGAGTATTTGTAGTTGTGTGTAGAATTCCCAATTCAGTCAAAAACTTCTCTGTGATTGCGTTCTTGATCTCCTTTCCATTGTCCGAATGCAATCTGTTCATTTTCCTGCCAAGTTGACCCTCTGCCATCTTCACGAACAACTTCAGCTTGTCTGGGGCCTCATCCTTCGTCTTCATGAAGTAAACCGTTCTGAATCGTCCTTGAACATTAAATAGTATTTTGCGCCACCTAGTGAAGGTTCTCTCATCTCGCCCATATCCACGTGTACAGGATCCAGAGGATGCTTGGGTGTTTTTTCATTCTCAGGGTGAGAGTTGCTGTGATGTTTGCCATAGTCACAATTTTCGTAGCAGTACTTGTTCCAGTCGTCGACAAACTTTATGCCACTTCTTTTCAGAATATCTCTCACATACTTCACATTCTGGTGCGCCATCCTCTTGTGCCACGTTCGAATCGAAATTGCTGCCATTCCAGGGGTTTGCTTCTTGTGTCTCAACATCGTTTCAAATAGGTTGCCATGTCTCCTTGCAATTCCGACAGACGTCCTCTTGTCTGCTGTCAAAAACTCTGACTTTTCCTTGTCCGATCTCATCACATACCCTTGGTCGAGCATGTGGCTGACTGAGAACAGATTAAACTTCAACTCTGGAACATATAAAACGTCTTCCAAGATGACCGGATGCCACTGACTGCCATCAAATGCCTCCAATTCAGCTTTGCCGACTGCAGCGCCATCTATTGTTATCGAATCACCAAGTAGAATTGACACAGGGTTTCTCAATTTGTCAAATTCGGTCAACCAATCACGATGCAAGGTCATATGTTATGTTGACTCGCACCGGTGTCTTGATATCATGTTGTCATTTGATCCTCCAGGTGGTCCGTGCTGCTGTCCAGGCCCGACGTCTTCAGGGTCACTGCCACCCAGGCAGCTGGTTTTTTTCCTTGTTCGTTGTTGTTGTTTCCTTACTGTGGACACTCTTTCGCAAAGTGTCCTTTGTGTCCACACAAGTTGTAGGCGTAGTTCTTCTTACAATATTCCAGGTTCTTTGCGCATGGCTGGTTTGTGCAGTTCCTCTTGAAATGACCTTTAAGTCCACACTTGTGACATGTTGCGCCACTTTTCTTACATTTATTTGCAGGCTTTCCTTGTTGCTCTTTGTTGTTCTTTTTGGCCAAAAGTGCGTTCATTTGGTTTGACTCCTGCGTTTTGTTTTGATGTTGTTCCCTCTCATCCTCCAGTCGTAGTTTTTCAATCATTGTTGTTGAATTCTTGTTGACACCTGAGACGTTGTCCCACGATGTGCCAAAGTGTGCCAGTCTGAGAGGCAACATGCTCAAAATCCTTGTCACCATCCAGGAGTCTTGTACGGGATCATTTTCAGTCGACAATTGCTCACCTATGGACAACAATTCCATACAGTTTTCTATCACAGACTTATTCTCATCAAAAGTGTAAGTGAAAAATTTTCTTCGTAAAATTTCCATAGACATGTCAGTCATTGTGCCATACAGTCTGACTAATTTATCCAGCATTTATTTTGCCGTCACACTATTTGCAATTTTGTAAGCAATTTGATAGCTCATTTCACATTCAAGACGATGAGCTGCTGAGCCTCTAAGTCCTTTTCAATGTATACCTTAACTTCAGGGGTATCAGCTGCACCAGCCGGTCTTGCTGTCGCTCCTCTCCCTATGCTAAATAATTTCTTTGTCTTCATTACAACATCCAATTTTAATCTCCAAGGCACATAGTTGACACCTCCATGCGAGTCCTGATTCAACATTACTAGTTGCGATTTGACTGTATCCATCTACTTTTGAATGTAACTGTACTTTCAGTTTTGACTTTTGACTGCAAAATTTGTACAATTTTCTGTTTTTCAATTTTCTTGACGATTGTGTAGAATTTTGTTGCAAAGTTCCTGTCGTTTGTTTTGTTGGGCTGCTCCTGACGTGTTGCAAGACGATTCTGCTTGCCTGACTCACTCAATGTGCAAACTTAACTGCTGCCCAACGTGCTCCGATTCTAACCTGTCTCTTTCAGCTTTCCAAGTCGTTTTTTCTTTTCTCGAAGATGCTCCTCTATTTCCGATCTGGGCCCATAACCTGTTGGGGTTTTACAGTGGGTAGGGAACACCAGAGAACTCGCCAATTGTAGAAAAGAATTGTTTATTCATAAACGTTGAACAAAAACGTAGAGTGAAAAATTGAACACAAAAAATGTGGTGCCAAGAATACCTTTCCGTCACTAAACTTTTTCTGATGTACACCAACCAGTTCCTCACAACGCTTCCAGTCGACTCTCTATCTTTTACAATAATGTCCTGGATTACAATTTGGAGCACACCTGTCACTTTTCTCTTTTCTTTTTGGTATAAGACTTTAAGGTTATGTTTACATTCTGAAATTTGATTCAAACTCAACAATTTTACATCACCGAAGCTGTACAAAATCAGCGTAAGGGGAACATCCTTGTTGGGAAAGCCCTTATCGATGCGAAGAAGCACATCGTACCCGTCAGAGTACTAAATGCGTCCAAGGAGCCGATCGAAATAAGAAAAGGAGAGGTAATCGCAGAATGTGCACCCGTGTCAATGATAAGCTCAATTCAGACAAGGGGAGAGGACCATGTAAGCCAGATTGTAAACATTGTCATAAAGCGGAAGAAAAACAAGAGTTGTACGACCTTCGAAATGTACAAGTAGGAGTACTAGATGGGTGGACGAGTGATGCTATACGCCCAGCTCAACTTCAGGATGAAGATATGTCGTTAATTCTAGAACACAGAAAAAAGACTTGGAACAATATTTCCGACAAGAGTGGAACATTTAAAGCATATTGGGCACAATGGAAATCCTTGCTGATGGAAGATGGAATTCTAAAGCGTAAATGGGAAGCCGCGGACGGAAAATCCCATCGAATGCAGATTCTAGCTCCACCATCAAAAGTGAACGATGTACTAACAGAAATGCACGGCGGGGCCTCCGGTGGACATCTGGAAGCTAATAAAACACTTTCAAAATTACGATCTCGATTCTACTGGCTTCACATGAGAGATGACGTCGAGTCTTGGTGTAGGAAGTGCACAACTTGCACTGCGACCAAAGGACCAACAGCAAAACCTAGGAGCACTATGAAGCAGTACAACGTGGATGCCCCTTTCGAGCGAATTGCGATTGATATCTCAGGACCATTTCCAAAAACCAACGAGAACAACAAACACATGTTGGTCATCATGGATTACTTCAGCAAGTGGGTGGAAGTCCTTCCAAATCCAAACCAAGAAACAACAACCGTCATTGAGCAGCTTATCAATAATTGGATCAGCAGATATGGAGTTCCCTGTGAGCTTCATTCCGATCAAAGCCGAAGCTTCGAATTACAGATATTTCAAGGCATCTGTGTGGCACTGGGCGTAAGGAAAACCAAGACCATACCCTTACATCCGCAGTCAGACGGAATGGTCGAAAGGTTCAACCGAACAATAAAGGAGCATTTATCGAAGGTCGTTAGTGATCACCAACGAGATTGGGACAAATATATACAGTCCTTCCTCATGAGTTATAGATCGGCTAATCACGATACGACGGGCCATTCTCCAGCAAGAATTATATTTGGACGACAGATACGATTACCAGCCGATCTGCGACTCGGAATACCTCCAGACGCCATTGATAAGACCGAAGACTACGTAGCCGAATGGAGAAATCGCCTCGATGCGATTCATCATTTGGTTCAAAAGCATATCAAGGTTTCAAGTGACAGGATGAAAACAAGGTACGACGTTCCAGCCAACGCATCCGGATTTAATGCAGGCGATAACGTGTGGCTTTATAACCCTCATCGGCAAAAAGGAAGGTCTCCGAAGTTGCAGCAATATTGGGAAGGACCGTATAAGTTTCTCACAAGAATTAACGACGTTGTCTATAGGATTCAGCGAAGACCGAACGCCAAGATGAAAGTGGTACATCGCGACCGACTGGTGACTTTTTGTTAACCCAGAAGACCAGCGAACTTAGTTCAGGACGAACTAATCTAGGCGGAGGGTGGTGTGACGCATATGACAATCAGTACTAGAATATTCTAGAAAGTCCGAAACAAAGTACTAGAATATTCTAGAAAGTACTGGGAAACTGGAGACTATGAACATTAGAAAATTCGAGGCTATGGAACAGACGGAAACGAAACGCCGAATCAGAATTAGGAAAAACGGTATAAATACGTCGCACGCAGATCAGGAAGACAAGTAAGACGTAAGAAGTAAGTAGTCAAAGACGCGATAAGTCAAGAAATCGTTAAGGGTACGGTAAAGGTGACGGTTGTTATTAACAGACTAATAAAGTGTTACATTAATTCAAAATCAATTTAACGGCTCTTATTTATTAAAAATAATTAATCCAGCGAACCCTAAGCTTGCAACAATACCACTTGGCTCTTCCCCGAACAACTACGCCCTGCTACCGTGTTGAGTCGGTGGATATAAAAGATAAGAGCGGAGATTTCATTTATTCAATATAAAATACAGGAGTTATTAAATGATAACTTCGCAAACTGAATAACTGCGCGCGGCGCTTATGGCACGTGTATTCATCACGGCGTCTTATGATACTCTGTGCTGTCGATGCTCCTCGCATGTCTCGTTTCACACAAGCCGCTCTCTCTCTGCATTCACGCATACATTCATAACAGCGCGCTCATGCCCCACACATTAGGCAATATAAATGTATATTCTCAACAGTTACAACCTTTTGTTAACATTATTAGAATAAATAAAGAAAAATAACCTTTAACGTGATATATGTGGCGGCTCAGCACAAACCAGAACCTCCGCCCAATCTCCGCAAGCAAAGACTCACACCGAGAGTGGCTTTCAACTAATTAAGTCAAGCACACCCTCGGTCACCCTCGCACACAAAAGTGAGTCATGGCTGAATTGGCGTGTAGTCCACGCGGCACTACGTGTGTCTCACTCACACGTAGAACAAGAACCGATGCGGGATTTTTCCCGCCAATTTCGTTCGATACACACCACATGTGTGGACAATTGGAAGGGTACTCTCCCACTTGGATATCGCTCGCCCCCGAGACCGGATGTCTCCAAGAAGAAACCAACGACAACGGCGCCAGGAACTCCAGCGACAGCGCAGCCTCTTCAACGTTAGCAGCGATTTGGGGATCGAAACCCTAATTATATACTATTCTCAAAAATAACGACTCGCTTGATGACGGTTGTCGTGCTAAGTTTAAATTGAACCATCGGGGTTGGGCCGGTAACTTAAGATCTAAGATACCTAAGTTAGAATTTAAACATTTTTTGTCTAGCACATAATACAGAATCTAGGATGAATAAAATAAAAATGGAATCCCGGGGTCGACTGCATACCGCCAGAGCTTGTGAAGCTTGGAGGAGAGACAACCTCTCGAAAGATCTACCAACTGATTAAAACAATATGGGATAACGAAGTCATTCCGGAAGAATGGAAAACCCCATTTTCAAAAAAAGTTGACAGATCTGACTACGAAAATTACAGAGGAATATCATTGCTCCTGTAACGTCTCCAATGCCGTGCTTCCTCTTTTTATCGAGGGAAGAGCGTGGAGCTTTTAATAATTGCGTT
Source organism: Microdon myrmicae (assembly GCA_963931805.1). Classification (NCBI taxonomy): domain Eukaryota; kingdom Metazoa; phylum Arthropoda; class Insecta; order Diptera; family Syrphidae; genus Microdon; species Microdon myrmicae. Next base: position 172,880,180 of record OZ007497.1, on the reverse strand, counting down.
TAGTTTTATTTTTAGTGTTCATATTTATTTACACAACTCAAACTATAGTTAATTTATAATACAACTCTACAATCAAAACTCTTCTTTTAAAACTCTTCTCAAAACTCTTGATTCAAAACTCTTCTACTTCAACTAACTTCCTCGACTGTATTTCTCAACTAACTGATTTACTTCAACTGCTTCAACTCAACTGATTTTACAATTAGAATTTCTCTCTACTTATGGAACATTGTGTTCTAATTTACTGTAAATTATAATATGAACAAAACATATTTTCTCAAAGTATTCCTTTAGTTTCTGTGACTTTTAAATTGAATAAAATTTGAACGAAAATCAAAGTGCTCTGTTTTGAAATAAAAAGGGGCAAGTTATTAAAAAGGGGCATGTTATGAAATGTACTGTAACTGTAACTGGCTTGATATAATATTGTGTATGTTTATTTATGGTATGTATTAAATGAGATGTTAGATATGTAAGGAGATTCAGTGTTAAAGCTAATAGGGGTAGTATTCTGGAATACTACACTCCCAACCACATACAAAATACTAACAAATGTCATACTGGCTAGAATCACACCGTATGCAGAAGACATATTGGGAGACTACCAATAAGGATTCCGTAGGAACCGGTCAACGAGTGACCAAATGTTCACAATAAGGCAACTACTGGAAAAGAAGTGGGAATACGGAGAGACGGTTCACCAACTGTACGTTGACTTCAAAAAAGCCTACGACTCAGTCGCAAGGGAAACACTCTACCATATTGTAGTTGAGCTGGGAATCCCGAAAAAATATGCCGCGCTCATTCGAATCTGCATGAACGAAAACAAAGGGCGAGTTGGAATAGAAAACCACTTCTCAGAACCATTTGAAATCCGCGGCGGACTAAAACAGGGCGATGCCTCTCACCATGTTTCCTTAATCTTGTCCTCGAGCATATCATCAGAAAGGTACAAGACGATAACATGGCCGGATCATCCCTGAACGGGGTCACACAAGTGCTCGCATATGCGGATGACATCCCCGTTTTTTGCGATAATCTAGAAACTGTAAGTAAAAACAGTGAAATGAATACAAAACCAAATACATGATTATGGCAAGTTTGCGGATTCGCACTGGATGCAGCCCTTAGCAACCAAAGAATAACAAATGTCAGCAAACTGCTGACAGAAAATCAATTCTTTGATTGTCAAGGAAAATAAACAAACTTGATTGCTTCTTCGTAAACTGATTGGCGACCACAGATCGCAACATTTTAATCCTCAATAATCTTTCAATCAATTTAAATAAAGTAATCGTATACGAGGGTTGCCTCTTATGTTTCGGGATTTGGCAACCCTGGTGTTGCAATCCGGCAATTGACAGCTCTGTCGTAAAGTTGGACATTTTTGAGGTTATACGCACTCAGAACGTTTTGACATACGAGCGCTATTTGTGTTGTTTACAGTAACTTAAAAGATTCATCTCGGCCCAAAAATGGAATTAAATCGTCAACATTTTCGTGCGATTATTTTTTACAACTTTCGGCGTGGATTAACTCAGCAACAGTGCATGGATGAACTTAATTCAATTTTTGGCGATGAAGCTCCATCAAGGACCAGTGTTTATCGATGGTATGGTGAATTCAAACGTGGTCGTAGTTCACTCCAAGATGAATTTCGTGAAGGTCGTCCAAAATCAGTTGTTGTTCCGAACCCCATTGATGCTGTGCGCGAACTGATATTGGAACATCGTCATGTGACCTATCGTGAGATTGAGACAACCTTAGGCGTTAGTGGGACTGTGGCGATTCCGCCAGATCCCACGGCTCGCCTTCCTGAAAAAACCCCCATAACCATAACCCGGGTCTGCACCAGCTTTCGCTAATGCAATTAGCATTAGCATCTTAGATGCTTCACGCATCAAACAGACCCAATTATTATAACCCTGAAATCCCTATAAAGAAAACTTACCTTCATGCATCCCTTCGCATACAATTTTTCATAAGATTTCTTTGTTTGCTTATTTGGTATTCTGAACCAATTCGGTACCAGACAAATTCCATAAATATCGCGCCGTCTATTTTCCTAGCCGCGCCATATACCTTTTCATATACATTGCTTGGCAACCTTTTTTGTTTGTCTTACCAACAAACAACCCAAGCAGCTGCATATAATTAGCGCAATAGACGCTGAAACCAAATTCTCCAGCATTTCCTAATGCAAATATGAACCCGGTTTCTATTGCAGCCAGAGATGCCATAAACATCCAATTTGCTTTTAGCACCTTTTTCTCCTAACGTCGAAAATAGCGACGAGGCATCGTGTAAACAATGACCCGCATTACCAGCGGCGCATGTGGTCATTTTCCCTATTGTCCTTGTTTTCGAACACATGCAACAACGTTGAATCTGTTCGATCGCGCACATATACCACTGCGCCACTAGTTACACCCTTAAGAGAAACGTTTTTCTCTCTCTTCCTTTTTCTTCCTTAGCGAAATCATCTCTGCATGAGATGACGATCGCTGAGTCTTATTCCATCCTCCGACCACGCTGGTCGCACGATGAAACTCCCGCTCTCCGCGTCACCAGCGGAGAAGCGTAAACGGTAACACGCGAGTATATACCCGGAGTCGTGTGCGTTTTATTTTTCAACTCTAGGAAGTTGTAGTTTATTTTTTTTCCACGTAAATTTATCCGTGAATCTATGAAATAACGTAAATTTATTGATCCCCAAATTGTTTATTATCGAAAACACATAGTGCAGCAAAAATCGGTATACAATAGTTTCTTTACTAATATCCTTAAGTTCATACGAAGTGCTCAATAGTTTTGTGAAAACGTATAAATCAAAACAAAAAATGTAAAAGACAAACAATAAACAATTTATAAATTTCATTAACTGTTTGATTTTCAAAATTTAAAAGTAAATTAAATTCAAAACTAGACACCTTTCATTGTTGAAGTGCGTTTCCTGTTCCTGCTGCGACATTCGGCCAAACTTAAATAATTAGTGAATGATGGAGGAGGAAGTATAACTCGCACCCATGCCGGTGCCGCGACTTCCTCACCACAGGACCAGCATACATTCAATATTGCATAAACATTTGACTGTCAAAAAAATTTGTTCGCGTTGGATCCCACACAATTTGTCAATCGCCCAAAAAAAGGCTCGTGTCAATTGGTCGAAAGAAATCCTCAAAAAATACGGTCGCGGTGCTTCGAAACACGTCTATGGCATCGTGACAGGTGATGAATCGTGGATTTACGCGTATGAGCCCGAAAGTAAACAGCAGTCGACTGTCTGGGTGTTTCAAGATGAGCCAAATCCAACAAAAGTTGTTCGCGCACGAAGCACTTCCAAGCAAATGGTCGCCTGTTTTTTCGGAAAAACTGGACATGTCGCAACCGTACCACTAGAACAACGCAGAACAGTCAATTCTGAGTGGTACACAACCATTTGTTTGCCAGTTGTCTTCCAAGAAATCAGGAAAACCAACCGCCGAAGACGGATCACTCTTCACCACGACAATGCGAGCTCTCACACATCGGCTGCGACAACTGCATTTTTGAGCACCCAAAACATCGATTTGTTGGGTCATCCGCCGTATAGTCCTGACTTGGCACCGAATGACTTCTTTTTATTCCCGTACGTAAAAAACAAACTGAGAGGTCAACGTTTTTCGACACCTGAAGAAGCGGTTGCTGCATTCAGAATGCATGTGTTGGAAATACCTCAATCAGAGTGGCAAAAGTGCTTCGACAATTGGTTCAAACGCATGCAAAAGTGTATAGATCTTCATGGGGAATATATTGAAAAACAATAAAGTGATTTTCGATGATCAATATTTGTTTTTGTTCTCTAATCCCGAAATATAAAAGGCAACCCTCGTATTAACCAGAAATAAACCGAGTTTGATGAAGGAATCACACTGGACGTTCTGCTGCAATTCGTCGAAGGTATTCTCATTTTCCACTTTAACTAACCATTGGTTTCAGGAATCAGTGTTGCTGATGCCATTGCTTTGGCCCAACATTCATCTCGTGGTATTGGGAAGTTCCGTAGAAAAGTGAATTCCAGCGGAGATACCACATGGTTACGTCAGAAATCATCACCTTTGCCCACAACAATCTCCATTGTTCGTGGAAGTTGCGTTCGACACTTGCTCGAACGCAAACAGCAAGAGCAGGTGGAACTCAGAGAACATACATAAACATCAGGGGTAAGATATTTGATGTCAAAGAATTTAAATACCTGGGAACAATACTGACAGCCAGAAACGAAATGTCGAAGGAAATTAACAAAAGACTACACTCCGGCAACGCTAGTTGGCATGCAGTCAGTAAACTGCCGAAATCCAAACTGCTGTCACGGAATATAAAGCTCCGTGTCTATAGAACCATAATCATGCCGATTGTTCTATGTGGATGCAAAACATGGGCTCTCACAAAACGGGAAGAAAACAAATTCCGCGTATTCGATACTAAAGTCCTAAGGCGTATCCTTGGCGGTAAATATGACGAGGAGGCAGGACAATGGAGGAAACTCCACAACCACGAATTGGAAGAGCTATACCGCAAACCTACAATAGTGAGAGTAATCAAGTCGCGAAGATTAAGATGGGCCGGAAACGTGGCGCGAATGGGCGATGATAGAACCGTGCATAGAATTCTTGACGGTAAGCCAACGGGAAAGAGACCGACAGGACGGCCGCGACGGAGATGGGAGGACAATTTTTAGTTAGACCTCGAGGAGATCGGATCGGATGGTCGAACGTGGAAGGAGAGCGCACGGGACAGGGAACAATGGCACAGCCGAATCGGTGAGGTCACGAACTTTCGGGTTCCTACAGGTCAATAAATAGTATAGTAATAGCTTGGTAACGCCGAACCTAGTTGTAGAATAACATAAGGTCTGTTCCTTGCCTGAAAATCCGTACAAATTCGTTCAACCTGTTACGAATTCTAGTGAAACTCTGTTCCCTAATACAAAAAATTCCTAAATCTCCGAGGACAGGAGAGAGTAAAACATTTCCATACCGTGACAAATGTTATGAATTTTCATCCAACAAATTTCTGTATGTAAGAATCCCACGATCAGTCAAATTCGGAATTCTTTTAATTTTCTGATTGGAGTTTTTGTTAGCTGTGAAAAGTAAACTGTAAAATGGAAAAAAATGGGAAACCAGATGAATGTTGAATGATCTCCTAAGACATTCCACCGCATTAAAACAGCTAAGTTGCTATTTGAAACCACGAATACAACTTTTTAACAACAGTAACTGACATATATTTTTGACGTTTAAACAGTGTGTAACAGTATTTGTTTCACTCGTTCCATGACTTTTTCGAAATTCTGTCTCTCTCTCTCTCTCTGAGAGCTTTTTACCACTGCTCTTTCAAATTTGCCAATTTGCCATTTCTAGTGCGGACAGTAAGAGAACAGACCTAATAGATAACATACAGTGCAAAAATCCATGACGCTAAGTGTTACAGAAACTTTAAGATTCTTATGGCAGAATGTGTTAAAAATATATTGTTCAGTAGAACTTGTGGAATTATAGAGTCTAGTTGTTTCTATTTAACGTAATGGAATTTTTCGAGATTATCGGATTAGCAGTTTTCTTCTATTATTTGGTCAGTGTACTGCTCTGGATTGTGTGTGATGCCAATGTCGAACTAATTTTTAAAGAACGATTCGGTCGGTCAGTCGCATCTCTACGTGGTCAAGTGGTATGGATCACAGGTGCCTCTAGTGGAATCGGAAAAAGTTTGGCTCTCTCGTTGGCTAAAAATGGCGTAAAGCTGGTCTTGTCTGCACGAAGGGAAAATGAACTTCACGATGTTCGTGAACAGTGTTTATCGGTGTCAGGAGGATTGCTTGGGAATGATGACATATTAGTCCTTCCAATGGATATGTTAAATTACAACAGCCACGAGAAATGCCTCAAATCAGTCGTCGATCATTTCGGAACGATTCACATTTTGGTCAACAATGCTGGACGATCACAACGTGCCAATTGGGAGAAAATCGACATCAAAGTCGATTACGATTTATTCAATCTGGATGTATTCTCTGTGGTCCACTTATCGCGACTGGTAGTGCGCTACTTCAAGGAGCATAATAATAGTAAGGGACATTTGGCGGTGACTTCAAGTGGTGGTGCTTTATTTGCAGTGCCATTTTCTGCAAGTTACTCAGCAGCCAAGTCGGCTATACACGGTTATTTTCATTCTTTGCACGTTGAGTATCCAAATTTCGACGTAACATTATTTTGTCCAGGCCCAATTGCAACGGATTTCCTACAAGAAGCATTCACGGAAAAGCCTGGAGAAAAGTTTGGCCAAGATACTAAAATTGACCAGAGACGAATGACCGCAGAACGTTGTGGTGATCTTTTTGCTGTTGCACTCGCCAACAAGTTGCAGGTGTCTTGGGCTGGCCGTTTTCCAATGACGCTGCTCATTTACATAATGCAATTTTTTCCGAATATTGCCAAGATAATTTGGAAAATGTTAGGAGCGTCAGGGATTAAGACGATTCGGGAGGGAAAATAGACAGAATACAGTTTGACAACGACTTAACTAAATAAGTATGCTGTTATGTTTTTCTTAAATAGTTGTTTCGTGATGAAAAAAATTTTTTTTTTATTTACTACCAACTTATACGGTGCGGTGAAATGTTAATGTAGCGTATTCCCGAATTCCCTGCTCGTTAAAATCACAAGTTTCTGGTGTGGAGATGTGGCCAAAGTTATATGGTTTTTTTTTTTTTTCTTATTTTTATTTTTTAGTTTTATCTTCACCGATTTCCATGTCGCCCAGTAGTTGCACTCGCTTGTTTTTGAAAGCTGCTAATGCACACTCTGCTTGTATCCGCTCAGGTGTTCTTGGAAGATCAATAGTTACCGTATGTCAACCTTCGTTAACCCGGTGTGACCCCTATGAGTACGGCTGCAAATCTAGATGCTGTCTTCGTTTTCGACCTGTACTTACTTAAGAAATATATGTTAGATGTATTCAGAATCTAAGGCGAGTTTCACAAGTAACCAAAGAAAATAATACTGTGGCTGCCGATACTACTGTTTCGGCTGAGCTGTTTCTGGTTTTAGAATTTCCGCTTTAGTGAGTTTAGTGGTTAGGAAACTCACAGAAGAACTAAACCCACGTCAATTCGGAATAATCCGACGACTTTTTCCTTGGTTCGCTTTTATTGCACTTCACTCCCCTAGCCGCGACCCCTAATACTGATAGTGCGCCACAAATGTTGATATCCAAAATGTAAAAAATAAATAAACTTTGATCTAAAAAGGGTTTTGTTAAAATTTCACTTGCACACGTACAAATATAAATGGTTGTCTTTAACCGAAAGCCTTACTAGCGTGTGTTATTAGAATTAAGTTACCATGTAATTTATTTACATATTATAGTAAATAATAATCAATTAAATAGAATAAATTTTTATAAATAAAGGATTCTGTTAAAATTTTCACCAGTGACAGAAGGATCGAAGTTTTTGGTTATTTACCTCATTACTCATTGACTTTCATTTCCCCACAATCTTTTTGACGAATGGTATTTGAAGCAATTGACTTATTTGGAAGCCAGGAGGAAGTAAGAGTGAACATTTCATATTCGATTACAGACTTATCAACCATTTTTTTTTTTTTTTTTTATTACACTTCTCTCGGGAGAGGCGAACCTATAGCGCCGCGTGTGTGCCCCGAGATGCCACCAAATAACTGTTGCAGTTTCTTTTGAACAGTTACAGGTTGTAACGCTCCGGGAACACTCGCGTGGGAAGGGAGTTCCACAGCTTCCCCGCTCTGTAACGCAACGAGTTCTTATGTAGGGATGTTCGCGCCGTCGGGAGATGAACCACAAACGGGTCCGATCCGTCGGATTGTTTTGTGGAGCGCATCTAAGCCGAATTGCGTGGAACAATACCAAGAATCTCCGAAGAACAGTACCCGTGATAATATACGCAAAACAGACAGAGGTCGGCTACGCGCCTTCGATGTGATAGCGACTGTAGTCCCGACGTCAGCGCCGAGTCCCCGATCAGGCGGATCGCTCGTCTCTATATGCTCTCAAGTAGGTCGACGATATGTTTAAGAACCGAGCTCCAAACATGAAAGCAATATTCGAGCGCGGGTCTAATTTGGGACTTATATAGGAGAAGAAGTTGGGTCGGAGTAAAATATTTCTTGGCTCTAAAAAGATAGCTCAGCTTTCCTGAGGCTGACCTGGCGACGCTCGACAACTCTTTCCGCCATGATACATTCCCACAGATCGTGACGCCGAGCAAATTCAAGCTTTCTCCAGCTTCGACGGCCCTGCCATTAATCATCAGATGTGGTACCGATGATCCACTTTTCTTTGTGAATGTTGTATATTGTGTCTTCGTTGCATTGAAGTCGACGAGATTGACCCTTCCCCACTGCAGGACCTTATCTAGATCCTGATTCAGAGAGTCAATCTGTCTACATCTCACTTGGTGCGACGCACACTCGAAAAGGAGAAAACAAGCGTACTATCGTTCGCTAAACTGAACACAGTTATCCGTTGTCTCCAGCAAATCATTTATCAGAAGCAAAAACAAGGTTGGAGCCAAAATAGAACCTTGAGGCACCCCCGGATTAACAGGGTACAGATCCCAACACTCGCCGTACGCAACAACCTGGATCTATTTTGAAGGAAGCTCTTCGCTCCAGTCGCAAAGCTGGTCGGAAAGTCCATATGAACGAAGTTTGCTCAGCAATGCCCCGTGCCAGATGCGGTCAAAAGCATTGGAGATATCCAATGCGACCGCCCTTGACTGACCATGTCGCAGATGTCCATATATCGGTTATAAATGTCAAAAGGTCTCCTGTGGATAGCCTGCCACGGATTCCGTATTGACGATCATTCAGAAGTCTGTTGCACTCCAAATACTTAATTAACTCAGTATTGATGACCTTTTCCATTACCTTAGATAAAATAGACAGTAATGCTATCGAACGGTAATTTTGTGGGAGACACTTTTTTCCCGTCTTTGGGATTGGCTGAACTCGAGCGATTTTCCAGCAGGCAGGAAAGGTCCTCCGTGCATAAGATAAGCGGAAGAGTCTGCCAAGAACTGGTGATAGTTCTGGAGCACAGTTCTTAAGGAATATTGCTGGAATTCCGTCTGGGCCGGTTGCTTTCCTACAATCCAGTTCACGTAGAATGCGTTTAATAGTGCGCGGACGAAATCTCACATCCCGCATGGAAGACCGTACCGGCCCGATCACAGGTGGCTCCAAAAGGCCGGGATCGAGGTTTGAATTAACAGAAAATAAACTCGCGAACACATCTGCTTTATCCTTTGAATTCGTGACTAACGTCCCACTGTCTGTCACCAACGGAGGGAAGGAGGAGGATGCAAAGTTGCTGCTGACAGTTTTTGCCATTGACCAGAAGGAGCGCGAATCAGTCGGGCACCGAAGGAGCTTATTGATCACCCTGTCGTTGTGAGCTTTCTTTGCGGTATCAATCGCCTGGTTGTACGCGTTTTTGATTCCAACAAAATTCGTTCTGTTAACATCGGTGGGATTGGAGCGCTATTGCTTAAAAGCTCTATTTTTTTGCAGCTGTAATCTGCCCGCATTTTTTGTCAAATCACGGTTTATCAGACCAACTTCGTTTGATGGAATGTGGAATATACATCTCCATCCCCAGAAGAATAATCTCATACTTCCATACATGGCGAAGCTGCCTAGGCCGGTTATTCGCTTGATATGCAAGTGCGTGCGCGACAGATACCACGTGGTAATCTGAGTTTCCCAGTGGCGCAGAAACCTCTACGGTATAAATACTCGGTTCAGATGTCAAAAACAGATCCAGGGTGTTCGCATAATCGCCTCGGGCATCCAGCACTCGCGTTGGCTCCCCCACGAGTTGAGTCAAGCTGTGGCTTACAGCAAACATCTCCGCCAGCCTCCCAGCCTCGTCGGTTCTGTTAGAATGCAACAACCAGCCGGAATTGTGTACATTAAAATCGCCAAGTACAACAATTTCAGAAGCTGGGTGGTTGATCTGTATCCAGTCGATGGTATGTGAAAGATGTTCGAAAAATGTCACCGGTCGATCGTCATTCGGGGAGCGATAATCCATCCTCTGGCAAGCGAGATCGGACCGCGCGAGCCATCGACTCCGCCCTTAAAACGGAATCTCGAATGTAAGTCGTATCCTGAGCAACGAAGATATGTCAAATCAGTTGACGAATCCACCTGGGTCTCAGTTAAGGCAAGTTTATCAGGTTTTGCTGTTTGCAAATATTGGTTGAGCGGCGAGCGAACGGCCACCAACGAATATACTTCGTTGCGGCGACCACTGGAATGACGTCTCGATTTAATTGGCAGCACTTCCTGCCCGGGGTCCTCGGTCCGCTGCTCTAAATTGCATTAACGTGTTAAGTTTGATATGAAACAATTACCTACTGATTCACTTGGATGAAGGACACAGCAGCCAGAACCAATTACACCGGTGCTCCTTTCAGGTACACAGATTTTCTCTCGTGATGTTTGGTCAATCACTATCTGTTTGGTCGTAATCTGTTGTGGGGGTCCGATGAGCGGATAATTGCACGGAAGTAAGAGAACTACAAAATAACTGGGTATCACTTAACCACCGGACCTTAATAAAACCAATTTCAATGTTCTTTAGAAGAGTTCACAAACAATCTTTATTTTAATAGAAATTTATATCAGGATAGTCGCGATTTATGTGGATTAGGAAAAGACACAAGAAAAAGCAGCACAATTTAGTCAAAAACATTCAATCAAGTGACAGCTCGACAATTAATTCTTTGTTGTGTCAGCTGTTTGCTGACAGTTGTTATTGTTTTGGTTGTTAGCTGCATTCAGTTGCAATCCGCAACATTGGTGGATGGCGTTTACACTCGTATTGGTGAAACCGATGCCCCTAATGTTACAAAATACCGTCACCAGTCGAGCGTGGGCAGAGCCTCGAGAGCGAGCCCGGTTATGCGATGACGAACCTCTTAAAGTTCGGTTATTTATCATGATATCTGCATGATGTTCCTCCGGAGATCCGAATGGGAGACTAGTTTACCTCCGGAATTCTTTATATCAGAAGGTACCACTATGACTTATCTCCGTGTCAGTCCGGGCCATCAGCCACACATCCAAAACACCGTCGAAGATTTCTCCCGACGATATCGCGGTATATACAGCGTGACGAGGTGGTATTGTGGGGTAGGTAGTCGTGGCACCTGCATGGGCACGGGTTCTACTACCAACCCACTCTGCTAAAAGTTCGACGAGCACCCAAAGAAAAACTATTTAACCGGGAGAACAACGAAACAAGACCTCACAACACAACGTCCACGAGGAGCAAGTAAGATACACAAGCTTTCACTGCACAGTAAATGAAACACTTTCGTTTATTAGTTCAAATAGTTCTGATTCGGATTTATTGAGGTACATGTATTTATTTTTACAGATTTATTTTTGCGGGAAATCACATTTATCAATTACTCGCACTTAATTCCGAAACACTGCGAATTTTTGATTAATACGATTTGCAAAAGAACGAAATTAATATTTTTGGTATAAACGACTACGAACTGAACTCGAAGTGTTAGTTTCCACACCGTGTCGGCGCCGGTACGGGGGATGGCAGGCGACCCGACCGCCTTGGTGTTTGAAAAACGACTCGATGAGCGCGCACTCAAGGATGGAAGAAGACTCAATGATTCAATTCGCTGGCTAAGGAAATCCTGCCAGTGAAACTGGGTCTCCTACTTTAAGGGTGTATTTTCTCTTCCCAGAGAAACGTAAAGTCTCTCTTTGGGGAAAATAACCTGATCTCCTAGCGAAGATCTATAATGGTACACATGTATGTGTGAATGAAGTTCACATTGGTTGTTTTATACACAAGGCCATGGAAACGAATCTGAAAATAAAGAAAGGGCATAAGTGCATTCATGGGATGCAAGTTCGGGAAAGGAAACAAATCCGAAACTCGTCGAATACTAATTGGATCTGTGTTTGCTTATACCGCTGCTGATGAGAAGCAGATCCCGAAATATAAGAAGACAAGGGGATTGGGTACATCATTGTCTAAGCTATGCATTGCAGCTGTAACGATAGCCGCAATGCCCATGCACATAGTGCTAATTGATTGTAGCTTACTTACAGGGAATTGGTGTTTATTGCATCGCTGCCAAGGATAAGTATATCATACCTATTTGCATTTGCCTATGCTGTAGGATGTAATTGTTGCCAAGAGACGCGAGATGCGTATATTTGTTTTGGTCCCTTGGGTGTTGGTCGCCAGCCAACGTGTATGAAAAGGGATTTGTTGTACACATGAATGAAGCTGGGAATAGGTGACGCAATGATCATTATCCCTGGTTGAGATGGTTACATGATATGTGATCCGATAAGTTTTCTTTTCCAGGATATGCTGTTTGGAACAGAATTCTTAAGAGGAATTTTGAATTCGAAAAAATGAATGCAGGTAAGAATTCTCTTCCAGGAGCTTTTAGGTAAATACATTTGGTGAATTTTGTTGCGTGAAGCATTTACAGGTGCTTAATGCGATTGCATTAGCAGAAAGTTGATACGGACTGGGTTGTAGGGATGGGGGTTTTTAAGTAAGTAGTCAGTGGGGTTTGGCGAAACTGCCACAGTATCTCACCTTGGGACCGACTACCACCTAAGCCAACCTTTTCTCGAACCGGTCCATCATCCAAGCTCCGAAAGATGAACAGGGATTTCTGCCGACCATTTCACGGAGCCTAAAGATTGATGGGGTGGTATTTCGCCGGGCGCACATGGCGTTGGGATCCCAGCTACCACTCGGCCTTTAGTCGCCTCTTACGACAAGCCGGCCTATCTGCGAGTATATTCTAACGCCCTACTCACAGGGCACCTGTAGAACTATACCAACCAGATTACTCAAAACCCTTCGATCTCTCTTCGGACGCTCGCCATAGGAGCTGTATTAAACCAAGGAAGAAACCCTATCACCTTCATATCAAGAACAGTAACGTCTACCGAACAGAACTACTCCGCCAATGAAAAAGAATTTTTGGCTACCGTATGGGCATTTCAGTTGAAGGTTAATGACCTTGCCCGGAAAAAACAAATCATTATGAAAAATTTAACAAGCCTCAGGACTTGCTAAATAAGGCCAAGACCGGTTCCCGGTTGTAGTGCCGATGATGATGATGATGATGGGCATTTCAGAAATATATAGTCATATTGTAACTAAATTGTACTAACATTGATTCCATGTATAACAAGTGTATTCAGATATAGAGATAATAAAGAACCAATCGTACGAGATTAAGTTACAGTCTTGCATGATTTATATTTTTACACTACATCGGAATTATAATAATGTTTTAACGCTAAAAAGAAGATAAGTTTATCACAGAAACCAACACATAAAGTGAAATTCAAAGACAAAAATTTGATTACAAATGTATACAGAGTTTTTAAATCGACAAATATCAGCATTTATTACGTCTGAAAAAAAAATGGGTTGTTGTATGAAACTATTGATATAAAACTTAAAAAAGGGGAAAAAACTTAGTGCCTAGTTACCCCACTTACGTCGTTTATCCAATTTTATAATACCGTACACATCTAGATAATAACATGTCATCATCAACATCATCGGCACTACAACAGGGATCCGGTCTTGGCCTTATTTAAGAAATCTCTCCACCGGTCCCGATCTCGAGCCGATGTCATCCAGTTTGGCACTCCCAGGGTCTGGGCGTCCTGGTCTACGCCAGCCCTCCATCGCAGACAAGGTTTTCCGCGCCTTCTCCTTCCATACATCCTGCCACAAAGGCCTTTCCGGGCATCCTCTTCGCTCATTCGAGCTAGGTGTCCCGCCCACCGGAGTCTACCGAGCTGATTTTTCTTACAACATTAGTTTCAAGGTAGATTGCGTACAACTCATGGTTGTAGCGTCTCCGGAATCGGCCTCCCTCACATACGGGGCCAACAATTCTCCTTAAGACCTTTCTCTCGAACGCGGCCAAGAGTTCAGAGTGCCTTTTATTAAGCACCCAGGTCTCGGATCCATATATGAGTACTGGTAAGACCGTGGTCTTGTACAGTAGTAGCTTGGATGTTCTGGATGCATTTCGGGATTTAAAGAGCCTTGATAGACCATAGTCGGCTTTGTTGGATTTAATCAGCCATTCGCGTATTTCTTCTTCCATATTGTTATCGGCTGATACTATTGACCCAAGGTAATTAAAGGATTGCACTACTTCAAATTCGTGCTCCGCTACCCTGATAGTTGGACCAACGTTGGGTCTTCTCTTCGCAGAAGTTGCCACCATGTACTCAGTTTTTCCCTCATTAATATACAGTCCCAGTTTTTGTGCCGCCTGCTCGATCTGGGTGAAGGATTCCTGTACAGCCGATTCGGTTCTACCGATGATCTCGATGTCATCTGCGTAGGCAAGTATCTGTCTGGACTTGGTGAAAATAGTCCCTCTTGTTGTAACGTCAGAGTCACAGATTGCTTTCTCCAACGCCAGGTTGTAGATGAGGTGGGCCACACCGCCCCCTTGTCAGAGTCCATTAAAGATGTTTATTGGTTTGCATAGCAATCCCGCTATTTTTCCTTGATTAGTGACGTTGCCTATGGTCAATCTACAAAGTCGTATCAATTTGTTTGGAATGACGAACTCTCTCATGCCATTATATAGTTCTACCCTGGCTATGCTATCGTAGGCGGTCTTAAAGTCTATAAATAGATGATATAATGGAATCTTAAATTCCAGACATTTTTCTATCGCCTGCCTAAGGGTGAATATCTGATCAATCGCTGATTTGCCTGGGATGAAGCCACACTGATATTGACCAAAGATGGCTTTAGCGTATGGGGTTATCCGATCTTGTAGGATAGTGGAGAGTATCTTATAAGCGGTACTCAGCAATGTTATACCCCTATAGTTGCTGCACAGTGTGATATCTCCGTTTTTATGTATGGGGCAGATTATACCACGACGCCAATCTTCCGGCATCTCCTCTTGCTCCCATACGTGCACCACGATCTCATGAATTGCGTGATGTAACGCTGTCCCTCCTTGTTTGATCAGCTCAGGTGGTATGCCATTGTTATATAATAAAATACTTTAACAATTTCTTTTTGTTTTGCCACAAAACTTACCCCGGTTCTTGATAGTTGACACGTGGACGGCTGAAGCTGTTGGGGGACGTATGTGAAGCGGATTATGCAATTGCAAATGATAACTCTGATAATTTTTGAATGTTCATTCATTTATTTCTATTCACTTTCTTTTTCTTTCTTTTCACAATTTCTTCATTTTTACATACACCGATTGTGTTACGAACGAACCGTCCTGTTCTTTGTTTTCACAATTTCTTTTCTTGTACACACGCCGATTGTTCTTTTTTTTCTCTTTATTGTAATTACTAACGCCTCGCGCCACGACTGTATTGCAAGCTAACTTTTTATTAATTTTTTTCTCTATACATTTAAAAATCGTCGGAGCGCACAACCTTTCGCTATCACGACTCAATACAGAAGAAGGAATATCTCGTGTCTTTTCGGCACATATCCTTTTTCGTTCCGCTTCCACGATAGTTATTTCGAGGAAACAGTCGAAATAGCTAATAGGGGGCGACTATGGCTACTAAAAACAAGATGGCTATTACAATGTGAATGGGGTTTTAAATGGGGGTTTACTTTTATTTAAATTATATTCTATTGTAAAGGGGATATTTTATTGTAAAGGGAATAGGAAATTAGTCATTTGGAGGGAAAGGGAAAGATATGTGCGTGAAGACACGAGATGTTAATGTTTCAAAGGGGGAGTGATAATTAATTGAACTTTAATTATATAACACCATCAACTCCAGGGGCTTTCTTTGATTTGACCTGTCTAATGGCTTTTAATGTTTCCTCAATGCTTGGTGGCGACAGAATTTGGTCTTGCTTCTTGCATTGGTGGAGCCTCCAATTCTTCTGTGAGCTGACCATTTAGCAATTCATTGAAGTTCACTTCCCATCGCTCGAGAATGCCTTCAGGATCGGTGATCAGATTACCCTCATTATCATTGCAGTAAGTCCAGCGTGTCGTGTACCGCGTCATACTGCAGATTATTTGGTAGAACTTCCGCGCCTGGTGCGGACCTCGCTCTCTACTTTTCTCTATTTTACAGACAAGCTCTTTTCTTTTGTCTGTGAAGCCTTTTTTAGTTCTTCTGAGCTCTTTGTATTTCTCCTCGCGTACCCGCGTCCTATGAGACTGCTGCATTGCCCGATATGCAGCATTCTTACGTTCAGTCGCTAGTTTGCACTCATCATCAAACTAGTCGCTCCGATCTCTACGACTACTGTCTAAGATGGAGTTGGCAGTACTAATGACAGTATTCTTAAGGTGTGTCCATTTCTCTTTTACGCCCGGCATTCTGGCCCCAGGACTTACTCTTAGAGTTTTGGCGCATGACCAAAGGTGTTACTGGTATTCTCAATGCGGAAGGCAGCCGTGTTGATTCGAACCTGATCCGCGGATGCAATACGTCTCCGTAAGACAATCCGCGCTCGGAAAACTGTACCAACAAGATAGAGATCCGAGTCGACGTTGGCACCTCGGCACGTTCGTACCGTCATCAGGCTCGAGGAGTGGGGGCGATCAATCAGCACGTGGTCAATTTGGTTGCGAGTGGCTCCATCAGGTGATACCCAGATGGCTTTGTGGATATCTTTACGCGGAAACCTGGTACTTGCAACGACCAAGTTTTCCGGTGCTGCCAGTTTGATGACTCGTAGTCCATTGTCATTAGTGTTCTTATGCAAACTATGGGAACCGGCTCCCGACCTATTTTTGCATTCAAATCACCAAGAACGATTTTCACATCGTATCTTGGGCAGACATTGAGGGCCCGTTCGACGTTCTCGTAGTATTCTTCTTTTTCGTCGTCAGGGGACTCCTCTTTGGGTCCGTGAACGTTTCGAGGCTTATGTTTTTAAACTTGCCTCGCACGCGAAAAGTGCATAGCCTTTCATTTATTGCATTAAAGCCGATGATGGCATGCTTCAGTTTTTGGCTGACTAGGAAGCCTACCCCGAGCACATGGTGTTTTGCATAACAGCTGTAATAAATGTCATACTCGTTTCTTTGAATAACACCACTCCCCGTCCATCTTATTTCTTGTAATACTGTTATGTCAGCCTTATATTCGGACAGGGCATCGGCTAGCTGCTGTGCAGCTCGAGATCTGTATAGTGAGCGGACGTTTCATGTGTTGCATAATAGCCTTTGCTTATATCTTCATTTTGATGCTTAATAACAACCTTATTTAGGTTTTGCAATTGGGTTCTATAGTATTTATTTGCAATCAGTAATTGTGGTATATATATTATAGTATTTATTTATAAATTATACATTAGTTTAATTCATATTGCTTATTAATTGTATTCTTGGATCCCCATTACCGACAGCGTGTTGATTGCAAAGGGTCGGTAGGTGGGATTTCCTTTCGGAGTGGTTAATGGAGAGGGAGAGAGGGTAGGTCTTTTGGAGTCTATTTCTTTTCTTTTCTTTTTGGCAGTTATTTGTCTGTTCTTTGTTCGTGAACAAGAGATTAAAAAAGATGAACTGAAGACCCCGTCCTTGGATGACTTACAATTATTTCCTTTACAAAAGTATTGTTTGTGAAACTAGTTAAGTGTAAATTACCAGTGTAAAATAAAGCCGAAAGTTGTCCATGAAGGACTGTTGTACAAAAAATTAATTTGTTTGGTGTTTTGCTGTCGATTTCGTGTTGGTGTCTGGCCACTGATGTCGAGAGGTTCCGTTGCCCTGGCGGACGTTGATTCTGGTCGTAACATGGAACTGGAGGGAATCCAGTACGCATAGAAGGAGAGAGTGCCGGTAAGCCCGTTTAAAATTCACTAAATAGATTCTAGCTGCAGCTGGGCGAGATAACTGGTTCGGGCGGTACAGTTTGCCCCCGTATCATAGACCGCTGCTGCTGTACATAACAACACCACTAAAGATCATTAGCTAGCAGTGACAAGACTTATAATTTGCAACGACTGGCGCTCCAAAACAGGAGGACAGTGCCCCTTTTTCCTGACTGTGATCCATCAGTGGAGGAGATGGCGGTTTGGTTCTGAGTCCATGCGGATAAGAGCATCGGACAACTGCGGAGTTTCTGAGAGGACGTGCAATATATTGATATATGTATTTGCCGCTTAAGGCATTACTAAAATTGGCGCTGCGGACAACATTTATATCCACGACAAACTGCTGTGAGTACTTTTTTGGGTTACCAATCTCAGAATGAGAATATAACATTCCCCTCTATGAATGTAATTACCAAGATATAATTGGAATAGTATATGTAAAATTCAATGTTTAGTAACACATAGCAACTTAACATTGTTGAATCGGCACTTTTTTTATTTTTTTATTAGACTTCTCTCGGGAGAGGCGAACCTATAGCGCCGAGTGGGCGCCCCGAGATGCCATCAAATAACTGTTGCGGTTCTTTTTGAGCAGTTGCAGGCTGTAACGCTCCGGGAACACTCGCAGAGCTTCCCCGCTCTGTAACGGAACGAGTTCTGATACAGGGATGTTCGCGCCGTCGGGAGATGAACCACACACGGGCGCGATCTGTCGGATTGTTTTGTGGAGCGCATATAAGCCGAATTGCGTGGAACAATACCACGAATCTCCGAAGAACAGTACCCGTGATGATATATGCAAAACAGACAGAGGTCGGCTACGCGCCTTCGGTGTGATAGCGACTGTAGTCCCGACGTCAGCGCCGAGTCCCCGATCAGGCGGATCGCTCGTCTCTGTATGCTCTCAAGTAGGTCGAGGATATGTTTAAGAACCGAGCTCCAAACATGAGAGCAATATTCGAGCGCGGATCTAATTTGGGATTTATATAGGAGAAGAAGTTGGGTCGGAGTAAAATATTTCTTGGCTCTAAGAAGATAGCTCAGTTTTCCTGAGGCTGATCTGGCGATACGGGCTCCTCGATAGTATAGTGGTTAGTACACCCGCCTGTCACCCGGGAGACCGGGGTTCGATTCCCCGTCGGGGAGCCCCTGGCGCAAGACTAATGACCTTGCCCAGAAAAAATAAATCCTTATGGAAAATTTAACAATCCTCAGGACTTGCTAAATAAGGCCAAGACCGGTTCCCGGTTGTAGTGCCGATGATGATGATGATGATCTGGCGATACCCGATACGTGTTTATGCCATGATACATTCCCACAGACCGTGACGCCGAGCAATCTCAAACTTTCCCCAGCCTCGAGGGCCCGGCCATTCATCATCAGCTGTGGAAGCGATGATCCAGTTTTCTTTGTGAATGTAGTATACTGGGTCTTCGTTGCGTTGAAGTCGACAAGATTGGACTTTCCCCACTGCAGGACCCTATCTAGATCCTGATTTAGAGAGTCAATCTGTGTACATCTCAGCCGATGCGACGCAGATGCACCAATCGGCAGAACACTCGAAAAGGAGGAAATAAGCGTACTATCATCCGCAAAACTGAACGCTTTGTTATCCGTTGTCTCCAACAAATCATTTATGTGAAGCAAGAACAAGGTTGGAGCCAAAATACAACCCTGGGGCACCCCCGAATTAACAGGATACAGATCCGAACACTCGCCGTCCACAACAACCCGGATCGATTGATTCTCGAGGAAGGTCCTCGTCCAGTCGCAAAGCTGTTGGGAAAGTCTGTAGGGAGGAGAAGTATTGTGCCAGACACGGGCACACGGTTCACTTCTTCCCCATCACATCCACTAAAAGTATTTAACAAGTACAACATCGATGGAAAAGCACAAACATCGGACCAATAGAATCTATGAACGCCGAAGGCACTGCAACACAGTAAATTAAAAACACGGATTGAAAGGTGATCACCGACATTTTATTGATTTAAATGGTTCTTTCATTTTAATTTATTGTATACAGATTGATGACGGTGACATAAATACACAACTTGCAAAATGATTACATCATTAAGTTTAAATGTTATTTGACAGGCGAAAACACCGAATACATTTCGTGGTTACCCAACGCGACTCGCGACTCACGCGATTATCGCTCCCCTGTGCGCACCACGGTAGCGATGGAGACACGACCTGGTCGGGTCGAAGGATGGAATTTGACCCAGCGATCGTCATCTCATGCAGAGATGATTTCGCTAAGGAAAAAAAAAGGAAGAGAGAGAAAAACTTTTCTCTTAAGGGTGTGACTAGTGGTGCAGTGGTATATGTGCGCGATCGAACAGATTCAATGTTGTTGCATGTGTTCGAAAGCAGGCAGGCGGCAAGGACAATAGGGAAAAATGACCCCATGCGCCGCTGGTAATGCGGGTCATTGTTTACACGATGCCTCCTCGCTATTTTCGACGTTAGGAGAAAAAGGTGCTAAAAGCAAATTGGATGTTTATGGCATCTCTGGCTGCAATAGAAACCGGGTTCATATTTGCATTAGGAAATGCTGGAGAATTTGGTTTCGGCGTCTATTGCGCTAATTATATGCAGCTGCTTGGGTTGTTTATTGATAAGACAAACAAAAAAGGTTGCCAGGCAATGTGTATGAAAAGGTATATGACGCGGTTGGAAAAATAGACGGCGCGATATTTATGGTCCCTGTTATGACGGTTACATTGAATGCAATCCGAATTATTTTGTTTAGAGGAATTCATCTAAGGGAATTTGACTGGCGACGTAGATGCCGAAATTGATTGGAAATTCCTGGTAAGTTAATAAAGAAATCTTAAGGAGCAATGGTATGCGAAGAGAATGCATGAAGGTAAGTTTTCTTTACAGGGACTTAAAGATCATAGATTTGATCTCTTAAATGCGTGTAGCATTTGTAGGTACTAATACTGGTGCATTAGCAAACTAAAGGGAGTTGGGTAGTAGTTATGGGGGTTTTTTCAGGTAAGTAGACCGTAGGGTTTGGCGGAAACGCTACAAGTCCATTTGAACGAAGTTTGCTCAGCAATGCCCCGTGCCAGACGCGGTCAAAAGCCTTGGAGATATCCAATGCGACCGCCCTTGATTCAACATGCCGTTCAATCGCAGATGTCCATACATCGGTTATAAGTGTCAAAAGGTCTCCTGTGGACCGCCTGCCGCGGAATCTGTATTGACGATCATTCAGAAGTCGGTTGCACTCCAAATACTTAACCTTGACTTTTTCCATTACCTTAGATAAAATAGACAGTAATGGTATCGAACGGTAATTTTGTGGGAGACACTTTTTTCCCGTCTTTGGAATTGGCTGAACACGAGCAATTTTCCAGCAGGCAAGAAAGGTCCTCCGTGCATAAGATAAGCGGAAGAGTCTGCCAAGAACCGGTGATAGTTCTGGAGCACAGTTCTTAAGGACTATTGCTGGAATTCCGTCAGGGCCGGTTGCTTTCCTACAATCCAGTTCACGTAGAATGCGTTGAATAGTGCGCGGACGAAATCTTACATACCGCATGGAAGACTGTACCGGCGAGATCATAGGTGACTCCAAAAGGCCGGGATCGAGGTTTGAATTCGCCGAAAATAAATTCGCGAACACATTAACTTTATCCTTTGGATTCGTGACTAACGTCCCGCTGTCTGCCACCAACGGGGGGAAAGAGGAGGATGCGCGGTTACCGCTGACAGCCTTTGCCATTGACCAGAAAGAGCGCGAACCACTTGGGCACCGAAGGAGCTTATTGATCACCCTGTCGTTGTGAGGCTTCATCGCGGTATCAATCGCCTGGATGCACGCGTTTCTGATTCTAACAAAATTCGTTCTGTTAACATCGGTGGGCTTGGAGCGCCATTGCTTAAAAGCTCTATTTTTTGCCGCTGTAATCAGCTCGAATTTGTTGTCAAACCACGGTTTATCAGACCAACTTCGTTAGATGGAATGTGGAATATACATCTCCATCCCCAGAAGAATAATCTCTGATACAGACTCCGCGCAAGCGTTAACATTGGAGTTTCCGAAGCACACCTCCGACCATGGAAAGGATGCGAAGAAATCTCGCATATCGTCCCAGTTAGCAGCCCCATACTTCCATACATGGCGAAGCTGCCTAGGCCGGTTATTCGCTTGATATGCAAGTGCTTGGGCGATAGATACCAAGCAGTGATCTGAGTTTCCCAGTGGCGCAGAAACCTCTACGGTATAAATACTCGGCTCGGATGTCAAAAACAGATCCAGGGTGTTCGCATAATCGCCTCGGGCATCCGGCACTCGCGTTGGTTCCCCCACGAGTTGAGTCAAGTTGTGGCTTGCAGCAAACATCTCCGCCAGCCTCCCAACCTCGTCGGTTCTGTTAGAATGTAACAACCAGTCGGAATTGTGCACATTAAAATCGCCAAGGACAACAATTTCAGAAGCTGGGTGGTTGATCTGTATCCAGTCGACGGTATATGAAAGATGTTCGAAAAATGTCGCCGGTCGATCGTCACTCGGGGAGCGGTAAAGATAACAAAGAAATTTAACGGAATTCTTCAGCACGACCCTCAACCATATGATGTCCATATTATTGGGTTCCAACGCCTCCATCCTCTGGCAAGCCAGATTGGACCGCACGAAAACGCAGACTCCGCCCTTAAAACGGAATCTCGAATACAAGTCGTATCCTAAGCAACGAAGATATGTCGAATCAGTTGACGAATCGACCTGGGTTTCAGTTAGAGCAAGGAGATCAGGTTTCGTTGTTTGCAAATATTGGTGGACGGCGTTTACATTGGTATTGGTGAAATCGATGCCCCTGATGTTACAAAATGCCGTCACCAGTCGAGCGTGGGCCGAGCCTCGAGAGCGAGCCCGGTTATGCGATGACGAACCTCTCAAAGTTCCATTATTTATCATTGATCGTTCTCCGCGAGATAATATTTGCGCCGTCAACTGATCTATTTAAATATTATCGTTGACAATGTTATCGATTACTAGGGTTATGTCGTTGCCTGTGTTGGGTTTTATTTGACTCTCATGTTGCATTTGCAACAATCATGATATCTGCATGATGTTCTCCCTGACATAGTCCCCCCCGGAGATCCGAATGGGAGACTAGTTTACCTCCGGAATTCTTTATATCAGAAGGCACCATCATGACTTATCCCCGTGTCAGTCCGGGCCATCAGCCATACATCCGAAACACCGTCGAAGATTTCTCTCGGCGATATCGCGGAATGTACAGCGTGACGGGGTGGTATCTCAGCTTGGGACCGACTACCACCTAACCAACCTTTTCTCGAACCGGTCCATCAGCCAAGCTCCGAAAGATGGCCAGGGATTTCTCCCGGCCATTTCACGGAGCCTAAAGCTTGATGGGGTGGTATTTCACCGGGCGCACAGGGCGTTGGGGCCCCGGCTACCACTCGGCCTTTAGTCGCCTCTTACGACAAGCTGGCCTAGCTGTGAGTATATTCTAACGCCCTACTCCCAGGGCCGAACAATAACAGATATATATATATATATATATATATATAGGTATTAATGAAATACAATTTAACAGAACACACTACAATAGCAACATCCCATTATCAAACCCACATACACAGAATCATGATACAAAACATAGAACATTTGGTAGATATATATATATATATATATATATATATATATATTCCTTCCTTTAACTGGAGCACGGGGCGGCGTGAGCGGCTGAACTGAATAAGCTGGTGCGGGTACTCTTTGTGCCAACGTTGCCAAAAATGCTGCTTCAATTGCTGGGCGTGATGCCAGTCGATTAGATGGTCTTGTAGCGTTCTACGAACGCACAATTCTGCGCAGGTAAGGTTCCTACCTTCAAAGAACTTACTTACCTGAGAGCGTTGCACGCGCCCACAGACGCGTGCCCCAAAGTCCTGTGGCGAACGTACAAATTCCCCACAGGAAAAGTCCAGACCAACTTGAGGTAACGCACTTACCTGGACAACATCACGTCCACAGACGCGGTCCCAAGCCCAGCGAGGGCCGCCAGTAACCCAACGTTGAGTCGACACCAGAAGGCAAGGAACTTAACGTCCCCAAAGCCTCTAATACCGAGCTAAACGCTCCATACCTAAAACCTACGACCTGAAACAAGGAGAAACATCCATGCATCCTTCGACGTGTGCAATCGCAAGCTAAGTGAATGCCAGCACCACAAGTCGGCAACCCTGAACATCTGCACGAGATGCAGGGAATTACAATCAAAACAATTAACCGACCAACGGACGTGGTGCGGTTGATCTAAACATTAGATCACCCAAATATTCACCGCAAACAAAGGAGCACATTCCTTAGCCTCGTAAACACCCAGATGGCGCGAAAAACCAAGCACCACGTAACTCCAAACAATACTTTGTTTGGAGTTTTACGAAGGCCAGCTGCAATAAATAAATACGGCACAGCATTGCGCCGTTGCCACTGTCCGCCAAGCAGAAATGCATCAGCGGAATGTTTGTTTTTCACACCATGTGAAAAACTCTCTTGGATTTCAAATCCAATAGATACCAGCGGACTAGACGTCCAGGCGATCGTCAACACCAGATGGTCGACCTAACCAAGCAGCGTGGGAATAGAATCCACCGTCAACAACGACGGTGAAGCTTCCATATGTATGCGTGAGAATTTTCTCCTTACAGGAAATTGTGTCTGCACAACTGCAGATACAAAACACACAGATACTGGAAAAACAGTATCCGATAGGTTGGAGGAGAGTGAGTTTTGACATCGAACATAGGAGACGAGAGGTCTACTTCGAGCAACAGTCAGAGAACTCCGACGAGGAGCTATCCGCGTAACGAATTTAAATAACTCAATAAAAGAAACCGCCGGCCCGAAGTCTCGTGATGTTTAACTACGCGAATTAAGGATAGTCGAAAATCGAGAACCAGACGAAGAGGATTGGTGGTGTCAAGACCGAGTCCCGAAAAATATCGATAGTGTGTCGTTTTACTGTGGTGTCGTTCCTAAGAGTAGTAGCGTCGAGTATCGAACAACTTGTTTTCGGTCGAAGCGATCTGAAAGACGTAACTGTGTTTCCTTTTGTTTCACAAGTAATCGACAGAGTAAAACTTGTAGACTAACGACGGATGTTTTAAAGTATTCAATCCCCAGTTGTGTAACTAAATGTGACAATGAAATTGAATTAAAATAAATCGAAATATCTCTGCGTTTAGACTAACGACGGATGTTTTAGGGTATTCAATCCCCAGTTGTGTAACTAAATGTGACAATAAAATTAAATTAATACAAATCAAAATATCTCTGCGTTTCATTGGAACTAAACCCGCCAAAGTGGTGACTTTTAGACGTGATTTGAACACGCACGAAAAATAAAACGCGAACACGCAAAAGCAATTTAGATCGGTGAACGCGAATAAAAACAGTTTCAAAAAGTAAACTCAAAAGACAGTACCAGTGCCAGTGCAATCAGCAGTGTAAACAAACAGTGAGTTCCAGTGAAGTGAAGCGCCTACAGAACCGCAGCTACCAGGACTAGGACTCATCACGACGCCCACGGACACAGGACGACGAAAAAAGCCGCAAGTTATTCCATTTCACATATTTAAAAAAAAAATAAATAAATATATATATATATATAATTTTCCTTTATAAATTCCTTCTCTCGTTTTCTTTACAAACCTCCTTCCGAGCCCAAAAGTGAGAAATCAGTGTAAATCTATTTAGCTCCCTCCGAGTAAAATTTAAGTTTAAAATTAATTTACAAAAAAAAGGCAATTTTCTTTTACATACTTTTTTTTTCTCTCTTTCTTTTTGCCTATTATAGTTAACTAAATTTCAAAGCATAAGTGACAACTAAACGACAAAATATAAAGTAACGAGCACACAATTAAGCCAACGAGGCACAACAATTATAGAAATTTAAGAACAAATCGGGAATTGTAAGCTCCCCCAGAGCCCCGAAAACACACTGAAACCACAATACGAAACGTTTACTTTACGGCTAACAACTTGATTGCATTACATTGGTGCCAAATAGTTTAGCTTTTGTGAAATTGAAATTGACATACAACGATAAGAGAAATATTTGTTACAGGTATCGTATATAAGCACGAATTGAAATAGTAATGTCAAAGCCTTTTGCCTCTAACCGAATTAAGAAACATAATTGTGATTCCTAAGCATACATATAAAAATTATTGTAAGCTCCTTCAGAGTCCGAAACACAGCGAACCGACAACACACGATATTTCTTCCTTGTAACGACCGCGAATTCATGCGAAATCGAACTCCACATAAAGGAAACGCGAAAAATTGACGACACCTCGTACCTCCTCGTTTTTTTCTCACCTCGTCCAGACTGAAAGCTTTTCTCTCGTCCGTCACTAACACCGTCGAATTACCCAAAATATCCGCTGGTGTAGGCCCATCCTTGTTTCATCTTCGGAATTTAGATATTTTTCTCTTGTGCTAGGCCTTTTCCCTGACTCCATCTTTGGACCCAGCAGGTTGTTTCGCCGCGTCCACTAATTTAAAGAAAAACTCGCGCATCGAGCGACCGAGTTACAGCGCGAAACCCCCAGGAAATTAATGACAACCACGAGGTTGCAGGCGGCGACCCAGAAAGTAAAAACGTTGAGGGGAAACGTAATCGCTCCCTCACAGAGAAAATCGACGCGAAATCTCCCGAAGTCAACGATAACGACCAGGTCGAAATCCACAATTTCTAAAGCTACCATGGCTAACAACGCCGAAGCTTCCCCAACGACGTCGCAGGCCGCAGCCCTCCGTCAAGAAGTTAATATTGCAACACAAGCGGACCGTCGTTCGAATCGATACATTAAATTACCGGACTTCACGTCCGATGACCCAGGCTTTTGGTTCGGTTACGCCGAACAAACGTTTGCCTGCGAAGGCATCACCGGCGAACAGGAGAAATTTCTCCTAGCAACCCGCGATTTAGATCCTGTCTTGCTCCCTTATGCGAAGCATCTAATTAAAACGCCATCTCCACAACCATATACAGCATTCAAGGAGATGGTGATTAATGCCTATAGGGAAACGCCACAAAATCGCTTGCGACGTTTATTACGGTCGACCGACACCCCTGGGATGCGACCATCCCAGCGCGCCGCCTATTTCCGTGCACTGGCCGGCACGGACATGTCCGAAACAGCCTTAACGGCTATATTTAGAGAGTCTTTGCCAGAATACGTTCAGGCAATCGTCGCGCCTTTAGCCGAATCAGGCCTCGACGAATTAGCGCGACACGCCGAGGCAGTCATGGCCACAGACAGATCCCGAACGGATCTCCAGCTTCCACTGGCGGCGACGCACGTCCAAATCCCACCCCAGCCCCAGCCACGAACCCCCACGGTTACATATACCCATGCGACGCAGCCAAGCGAACTCGAAGACTTGAGAGTGCAAATTAGGCAAATGCAAACGCAGCTAAATAATCTCAGCATGGGGAACAATTTTCGGGCTGGCCGTGACAGATCGCGACGCCGAGACAGGTCGCGAGACAATTCAAGGCGTCAGCGTAGCAGACCACGCACGCCAAACAATGAGAACACCTTCGGCAGGTGTTATTATCATCATCGATTTGGAGCGCAGGCCAGGAATTGCAGGCAGCCCTGCAACTGGACACAAAACCCAGCATTACCTGCTAGTTCTTTAAACTAGAACTGCCGACCGACGAAAAAGCGCAAACGGCCGGCAATCCCCAAATAAGTCGCTTGTCAATTTATGACTCAAAATTAAACATGGACTTCATAATTGACACAGCTGCGGATATTTCCGTTCTTCCTCGCTCGTACGCACCTGCCACTCGGTTGCCGGATGAATTGAAATTGTTCGCCGCGAACAATACCCCTATCAAGACATACGGTAGGAAAGTAATGACACTAAAAATAGGCCTACGTCGACCAATTCGATGGTACTTCGTAGTAGCCGATGTCACCGATCCTCTAATAGGGTCGGACTTGCTGCGACACTATAAACTAGTAGTGGACGTAGCACGTAATAGACTGATGGACCCGTTAACGTCTCTTTCTCAGCCAGTAAACGCAAAGGCGGGAAAGGCATTGACGTTAACGTGCACAACCGCAAACGGTCCATTCAGCGATCTGTTGCGCGAATTTGCGGACATTACAGTTCCGCTTAGTAATCCCCGACGCGCAAAAGCCGGCGTCTTTCATCACATTGAAACGCGCGGCCCCCCAGTGAGCCAACGCCCGCGCAGATTGGCTCCCGAAAAATTGCGTGAGGCTCGTGCAGAATTCGAGTATATGCTCGACTTAGGAATCTGCCAGCCATCCGATAGCCCTTGGGCGAGCCCACTCCATCTCGTCAAAAAGAGCAACGGCGAGTGGCGTCCATGCGGTGATTACCGAATGCTGAACGCGGTGACGACACCCGATCGGTATCCAATAGCAAACCTGCACGATTTCTCCTATAAGCTGCAGGGTTGCGAAATCTTTTCGACCCTCGATCTCACGAGGGCATACCACCAAATTCCGGTGGCCCCCGAAGACATCCCCAAAACCGCGGTAACTACACCTTTTGGACTGTTCGAGTTCAAGGTGATGACGTTCGGTCTTCGAAATGCAGCGCAAACGTTCCAGCGCTACATTGACTCAGCTCTCCGCGGACTTGACTTCTGCTATGCGTATGTCGACGATATACTCATAGCATCGAAAACTATGACAGAACATCGCGCCCACTTGAAGCAGGTGTTCGAACGCCTCCGAGATTTCGGCCTGGTAATCAATCCAGACAAGTGCCACCTCGGAGAAGCGGAAGTCAAGTACCTTGGCTACTGCATTAACGGCCAAGGAGTCCGCCCATTACAAGACAGGGTGGATGCATTAATGCAATTTCCTCGCCCCACGAACGTGCGAGAATTAAGGCGTTATTTGGGCATGCTGAACTTCTATCGCCCAACACTCCGAAACGCCGCACAGGTCCAGGCTCCTCTCAACGAATATCTAGTAGGAGCCAAACGCACCGATAAGCGACCAATTAAGTGGACCGAGTCAGCTGATCAAGCATTTCGCTCATCAAAAGAACAGCTGGCGAATGCAACGTTACTTCGACATCCCGTCGAAGGAGCCCCATTGGCCTTACAGTGCGACGCTTCCGACACTGCAATTGGGGCCGTACTCGAACAAGAGTGCGACGGCAAATGGGAACCGCTGGGTTTCTTCTCGAAAAAATTGAACCCGACCCAGCGACGATACAGTGCCTACGACAGGGAGTTACTAGCGATTTACTCCGCAGTAAAGTACTTCCGGCACATGGTCGAAGGACGCCAGTTGACGATCAAAACTGATCACAAACCACTGGTGTACGCTTTCCGAAAGAAAGCGGAAAGTTCAACCCCACGACAGGAACGGCACCTGGATTTCATCGGGCAATTTAGTACCCAAATCGAATATGTTCCAGGTGCAGACAACGTAATTGCAGACGCTTTTTCGCGTATCGATGCAATTAAGCTCCGAGGGCAAATCGATGATGCCGACTTGGCACAAGCGCAAGGAGAGGACCATCAACTCGAGTCCCTGTTGAAAGCGGAGACAGCACTAGTTCTGCGTAAACTTCCTTTCAACGACTCAAACGATGAAGTCTGGTGTGATGTATCGACAGGGACAGCTCGCCCCTACATCCCAGAAAAGTTTCGAAGGAATGTGTACGAAACATTCCACAACCCAGCCCACCCAAGCGGACGCGCAACCGCTGCAGCCGTCCGACGTAAATTCGTCTGGCCACATATGGCCAAAGACATAACAAATTGGGCACGCAATTGTTTGCAATGTCAGCGTTGCAAAGTCGATCGACACAACGTGCTACAACCAGCACAGTTTAAGCTCCCCGAGGCACGATTCGCCCATGTACACATCGACATTGTGGGACCGCTTACGCCGTCGAGAGGTTACCTGTACCTCCTGACGATGATCGATCGTTTCACTCGGTGGCCAGAAGCAGTGCCACTACGAACAGTGACCGCAGAGAATGTAGCCAAAGCATTCTATTCGACTTGGGTCACACGTTTCGGCGTCCCAGCTACCCTCACAGCCGATCGAGGACCACAGTTCGAGGCGGCGATTTTCAAGCAGCTGACCGATCTACTCGGCTGCCAGCAAAGCCACACAACAGCCTATCACCCACAGTCCAATGGGATGATCGAACGTTGGCATCGCTCTCTTAAAGCCTCACTGATGTGTCATGACGACAATCAATGGCTGGACGCACTACCAACAGTTCTTTTAGGCTTACGCACAAGCATAAAAGAAGACCTGGGAGCCTCAGCAGCAGATCTGACGTACGGAACCAATCTGCGCCTCCCAGGAGAGTTCTTCGCCGATGGAGAACCACCGCTCGAACAGTTGCCAAATTTGGAAAACCTACGCAAACTCATGCGTAAGGTCAGGGCAACGCCGGTCGCCAGACACGGTTCCAAGAGGTTATTCGTTCACCCAGATATGGACAGCTGCACGCACGTCTTCATCAGGGTGGACAAAGTTAGGAAACCTCTAGAACCGCCCTACGAAGGGCCATACAAGGTGCTGGAGCGAATAAACGACCGAGTTTTCTCCGTAGACATCGACGGAAAGCCGTACACCGTCAGTGTCGAGAGATTGAAGCCGTGCCACCTGGAACTACCGCCAGATACCGTGCCAGGAGAGGTACACCACCAACCGTTGGCGGCAGCCGAAACCCGCCCTGTGTACCATCCACCACACTCCCAGGAAACACCAGGCACGGTAAGAGTTGAGAATCAACCTAACCCTCGCGAAATGGTTGCTCGTGGGGCATCGGATATCGTGCACGGACCGATAACGCGGCAACGCGCTCGAGATCTGCGCGCCCAAGAAGACGCCGCAAGGATTCTCAACTTACGGCAACCAATAACCGAAACCACCAACAACGAAAGCGCGACCAACACCCACAAGGAAACAACAAACGCGATTGCCTTCGCTCCTTTACCGCCTAAACACCGACCACGATGGAAAGGAGCACTCTCCAACCTTTAACAGCACCCTCCATACTCCTACCTTTCCCTTATCGTGACTACGTCACTGGGGGGGAGTCCTGTGGCGAACGTACAAATTCCCCACAGGAAAAGTCCAGACCAACT
This sequence comes from Microdon myrmicae, assembly GCA_963931805.1. Taxonomy (NCBI): domain Eukaryota; kingdom Metazoa; phylum Arthropoda; class Insecta; order Diptera; family Syrphidae; genus Microdon; species Microdon myrmicae. Next base: position 172,849,104 of record OZ007497.1, on the reverse strand, counting down.
TGAGGTACCGCACTTACCTGGACAACATCACGTCCACAGACGCGGTGCCAAGCTCAGCGGGGGCCGCCAGTAACCCAACGTTGAGTCGACACCAGAAGGCAAGGAACTTAACGTCCCCAAAGCCTCTAATACCGAGCTAAACGCTCCATACCTAAAACCTACGACCTGAAACAAGGAGAAACATCCATGCATCCTTCGACGTGTGCAATCGCAAGCTAAGTGAATGCCAGCACCACAAGTCGGCAACCCTGAACATCTGCACGAGATGCAGGGAATTACAATCAAAACAATTAACCGACCAACGGACGTGGTGCGGTTGATCTAAACATTAGATCACCCAAATATTCACCGCAAACAAAGGAGCACATTCCTTAGCCTCGTAAACACCCAGATGGCGCGAAAAACCAAGCACCACGTAACTCCAAACAATACTTTGTTTGGAGTTTTACGAAGGCCAGCTGCAATAAATAAATACGGCACAGCATTGCGCCGTTGCCACTGTCCGCCAAGCAGAAATGCATCAGCGGAATGTTTGTTTTTCACACCATGTGAAAAACTCTCTTGGATTTCAAATCCAATAGATACCAGCGGACTAGACGTCCAGGCGATCGTCAACACCAGATGGTCGACCTAACCAAGCAGCGTGGGAATAGAATCCACCGTCAACAACGACGGTGAAGCTTCCATATGTATGCGTGAGAATTTTCTCCTTACAGGAAATTGTGTCTGCACAACTGCAGATACAAAACACACAGATACTGGAAAAACAGTATCCGATAGGTTGGAGGAGAGTGAGTTTTGACATCGAACATAGGAGACGAGAGGTCTACTTCGAGCAACAGTCAGAGAACTCCGACGAGGAGCTATCCGCGTAACGAATTTAAATAACTCAATAAAAGAAACCGCCGGCCCGAAGTCTCGTGATGTTTAACTACGCGAATTAAGGATAGTCGAAAATCGAGAACCAGACGAAGAGGATTGGTGGTGTCAAGACCGAGTCCCGAAAAATATCGATAGTGTGTCGTTTTACTGTGGTGTCGTTCCTAAGAGTAGCGTCGAGTATCGAACAACTTGTTTTCGGCCGAAGGGATCTGAAAGACGTAACTGTGTTTCCTTTTGTTTCACAAGTAATCGACAGAGTAAAACTTGTAGACTAACGACGGATGTTTTAAAGTATTCAATCCCCAGTTGTGTAACTAAATGTGACAATGAAATTGAATTAAAATAAATCGAAATATCTCTGCGTTTAGACTAACGACGGATGTTTTAGGGTATTCAATCCCCAGTTGTGTAACTAAATGTGACAATAAAATTAAATTAATACAAATCAAAATATCTCTGCGTTTCATTGGAACTAAATCCGCCAAAGTCCCACCATAGGGCCTGCAACTCGCAGCCAACGTTGAGACCGACACCAAAAAGCAGGGAACTAAAAAGCTTTTTAGGTCAAGCTCAACAATTATAATTCATCATGCCTGAAACAAAGGTATAAATATCCATGCGTTCTATTTCTAAAAAAAAACAATTCGCAAAATGCCATACATGCTGCCTGCGCCCAGGAACATCTCATCGAACCGGCAATTCCGAAATTCGATACAAAAGAATTGCTATCATCAAAGAATGAGCCGATCAACGGATGCACGTGGGGGTAATCTAACACAAGGACCACCCAAATCCGTTTAACAACAGAAGGCAGCCACGACCTATCGCAATCGAATATATCTCAACGAGATATCCGATAATTTATGAGGAGTTAAGCCAACAAAGGTAATACTCCGGTCTCACGGCCACGCTAGAATTTCGCACCATTATAAAGATCTAATGGATTTCGATTCCGGGTACCAAGTTCAAATAAGACCCACGGACTGTACGTCAAAACAATCGCCGAATATCTCTGGTCTGGGCGCCAGATGTTCTGTGCAAACAGAAGGCCGTGGAAATGAAATTCTATCACCAATGATAATGATGTATGCAAGGAATGACTTTCTCCTTTCAGGAAAATAGGAAATTACCCCTGGGATAAAATAGCATGCTGCTAACAGAGATTTCCGGAATTCTGTTAGCAGATCGAATAGAAAAATTTGTCCGTACAGATACGGATACCAGTTTGGAATCTGGATATCTGTGTGGGCAGACAGACAGTCTGAATTTGATAGCCATCGGGACGAGAAGTCTCTTTCGAAGGACCAGGGGAGTCTATATCGAGGAGTCGCGGAGATAAGCCGAAGGATTGAGGGTCAATGTACATCATTCTTACCGCGAGGATCTCTATCGAAGAGATTCTATTAAAGTTAACCGAATGAGGTCGTGAAGGAAATTATTCGAGGAAGTCGAGTTAGCGTGTGTTTCGTTCGGTGTCTACCTGCGTTCGTATTGTTAAGACCATGTATAACACCAGTGTGATTCAATAAAAACAAAAATAGTAAGAAACTATTCCTCTGTGTTTTGTGTTTTTGTGTGCATTCGCCCGTTGTCCCAGGTTGCTTATTTGTGTGTGGACAGTGTTCAGGCGGAACACTGCGTCAACGTATAAAGAAAGACGTTCCGCCAAAGTGTGTCTGTAAGGTCAACTTGTGGAAAGGAGGTTAAAGGGCTTCCTACTAAAAAATGGCCGGGAGTTAGAGGTTCGAGGTTGTTGGGATCTGAAGACATAGGGACGGGAGTTCAAAATTGCTTCTACTTCGATAACGTATGTTTCCAATTGTTCATATGTAAGCAGTGTATCGCCTACTGTTCGATTCAAATGATGTTTGAGTGATTTGACGGCAGCTTCCCAGATTCCTACGAAGTGAGGAGCTCTTGGCGGTATGAAGTGCCAAACGATCTTTTGATCACTACAAAATTTAGAGACAACATGTTGGTGCTCCTTGGAATTGAAAAGATTGTAGAGCTGGTGGAGCTTGTTTTTTGCTCCGACGAAGTTAGTTCCATTATCAGAATTGATTTCGACTGATTTTCCCCTTCTCGAAAAGAAGCGCTTCAGGCTTGCAATAAAATTCTCTGTGGATAGTCCACCAACTAACTCTAACTGCGCAGCTTTTGTACACATACAGACGTATACGGCTACGTAGACTTTTAATCGACATTTGTTCCGATGACGCCTTCCCTTTATATAGAAAGGCCCACAATAATCTACTCCGACACGAAGAAACGGGCGAGCAGATTTTAGTCTTTGTCTGGACAGAGTGCCCATCGGGTAGTCGGCGAGAATCGGCTTAGCTTTGAAACAGGGCATGCACTTGTGAAGGATGCGGCGAGTTGCGTTGCGACCGTTTATCGGCCAATAGAGAGTGGTTTGGACATCAGCGTGCTTGAGCCTCATATGCTCAGCCTGTATAATCAGCTTCGTGATATGATGCTGAGCTGGCAACAGTATGGGGTGACGTTGCTCCTTGGATAAGGACGAGTGACCAAGTCTGCCTCCGACACGTATTAGAGCAACAGAATCCAAAATTGGATTCAGTGGTATCAATTTGCTCGATGTCGGGATTGGTTGGCCGGCGGTTAATAGTTCAATCTCGCGCCTGAACGACTGAGATTGAACGAGCCTGATGATGGCGTTGTGCGAGCGAGAAAGTTCGTCAACTCGCAATGGGCCACTCTTGCGTTGTGGCATGCCTTTGCTGAACGAGCTATAGCGTTCAAGTATATCCGTTTCTCGAATTTCGAGTGACATACAAGCGACCGTGTGTATCACGGGTTTCAAATCCGGAACCTCTATTTTGGCCAAAACGAGTCTTGGCCATGACGAGTCATGGTCCTTTAGCCATGAAGGACCATTGAACTAAAGGTTGCTTCCCACGAACTCAGCGGGAAGCTGACCACGAGAAACGAGATCTGCAGGATTGTCCTGGGAGGAGATGTGATTCCAATAGCACTCAGATACATTAGATTGTATCTCACACACGCGATTTGCTACGAAAGTTTTTAGCTTGTGTGGAGGAGTGCTTATCCAATGTAATACAATGGTGGAATCCGACCAGACGTAGACTGCATTTATCTCAGTTGAGATACTTGCTCATATGACGGTGTATAGCCTCGAGAGTAGTACCGCTGCGCTGAGTTCCAATCTGGGTATTGTTAGGGATTTGAGAGGAGCGACTCGCTTTATGGATGTAATCAAACGGATGTGCATTTGGCCTTGAGGATCGACGGATTTTAAATAAAAGCAAGCTCCATAAGCCTTTTCACTGGAATCACAAAATCCATGCAGTTGTACATTAACTGCATTGGGTATGGTTACCCCACGAGGAAACTTGAGATATTCAATTAAGTGGAGCTGGTCCTGGTATGTCGACCATGCTGAATGGATCTCCATAGGGACAGATTCGTCCCACGAAACACCAGCCTTCCATAACAGCTGAATCAGTATCTTAGCGTATACCACGATGGGGCCTAGGAGTCCCATAGGATCAAATAATTTTGAAATTTGAGATAATATGCCTCTTTTTGTATTCCTATTCCGACTATCGACATTGAAAACGTAAAAGAAATAGTTTTTGCGGGAATTCCAGCGTATTCCCAAAGTTTTTGTGTCTGCATCGGGATCTAGTGACATGTGCGAACTATCCTGATGCTCCTGATCTTCGACGAGTAGTGCTGGGTGATTCGACGCCCATTTTCTCAGGCAAAAACCTCCCTTCTTTAGCAGGGCGAGGAGTTCATCACGGATTTGTGTGGCCTCGGTTAAATTCTCAGCTCCGGTAAGTAAATCATATACATAGAAGTCCCTGCTTAATATTTGAGCAGCCTTGGGAAACTTGCGCGCTTCGTCCTCAGCTAATCTGAACAACGTCCTTATAACCAAATGCGATGCGCACGCTGTTCCATACGTTACAGTGTTAAGTTTGAACATTTGAAATGGTTCATGTATACTGCGCCGATAAAGGATTTTTTGGTATTCCGCATCCTCGGAGGGGACACGAACTTGGCGATACATTTTCTCAATGTCAGCCGTGAGGACGAAAATGTGAAAACGAAGTCGCTTTTGCGGAACCATCGAAAACAACCCGAGTCTTGGTTGTTAGGCTGCTCTCCTTCACCACCGCATGATGATGAAGGAAAAAGCCTTTGGGATCTTGATTCACTGCAAGTGACATGTGCCCCAATGACAGGTACTCATCTAGAAATGCAGTATACTCACGCTGCACTTCGGGCTTGGCTTGGAGTTTGCGCTCGAAGGCCTAAAATCGTCTCAGTGCCATAGCATAAAAATCGCCTAATGCAATCCTTTTCGGGTTGAACGGCAATTTTACCTGATATCTCCCATCAGGAAATCTGGTGGTGTGAAGAGCATAGTGATCTTCACAAGCTAATTCTTGAGGCGAACGAATTTTCTCAGTTGAGATTCTCAGAATCGAGTTAAATACACGTCTGGGGGTTTAGATTGTATCGACAGATGGCAGGACACGTTATCTGCCCGATGATTGGGATCGAGATCGCCCGCAACAATCCACCCTAATTGCGTCTTTTGCAATACTACATTTGGCTGACTCCTCAATGATATTTGGCCGATGCAAAGTCGCTTATAAAACAATTTGACGCCGATAAGCGCATCAATTTGTGATGATTTGAAGAATTCAGGGTCAGCTAGTGGAAGGTTTCTTGGCAGATCAAGAGCATTCTGATCGATGGAAGTCGAAGACATTGGATGCCCAATCTGTGGCACGATTAAGAACTCAATAGATGTCTCATAATTGGTGGCCCGCGATCGTAATGTTGCCCGGGTCAAATGCGTAACCGTCGTCGCAGTGTTGTCGATTCCTGAGACGTAAATGTTAGAAGGCTTTTTGACGAGGTGTAAACGATCCGCCGTCTAGTGGGTTATGAAGTGCACTTGCGAACCTGCATCCAGGAATATGCGGCATAGCTTACTCCTGCCTTGACTATTAACAATGTCAAGTAGGGCAGTGGCTAATACTCCATGAGTTGTGCTTTGAGCCTGCCTGGTCATGGCGCTAACTGCGAAATGTGCTGCCACCGTATTGGTCTTATTTGCCTTTTCAAAATGCAATAAGGTATGATGACGCTGATTGCACTTGTGGCATGGCTGTGCCTTACAACCCGAAACTCTGTGCCCTTTCCTTAGACACGGTATGCACCACTGGCCAGTCTTGGCGGTTTCGAAACGCGCTTGCGGGGCTAACTCTTTGAACTTGTCACAAGTGTAAATTTGATGACTAGTGTCGTTGCAAAAGGTACAAATCCGAGTCGTCGCCACGAATGTCTGTTGGTGCCTGTGGTTGCAGCAAGTAAGGGACCTATCAGCTGTTGAACTAGAAATGGATTTCGGTCGAGCTTCTTCTACTTGAGCGCGCCTTTTCATAAAGTCGATAGGGTTTTTTATGGTGGGTTGAGCTATACTGCTACTGCAGTCTTCCCATTGTTCCCGAGAGGAGGGGTTAAGCTTCTCACGAAGGATCACGATTAATATGGCGTCCCAATACTCAACGGGCTCCTTTAACGCTTGGAGTGCGCACACGTGTTTCTGTATATTGTCGACGAAAGATTGAAAGGAGAAGTCCTTGGATATTGGAGGCATGTCGATGGTGGCTTTGATATGACAATCGCTGTTTTTTCGATTATCGTATCTTTCCTTCAATAGGTCCCAAGCGACCTGGTAGTTTGCATCGGAAGATTCGATGGATGCGATAACCCTCTCTGCTTCACCTTTGAGACAGCCTTTCAAATAGAATAACTTCTTTATTGGGGCGATTTTGTTGTCCTGGTGGACCAAAGCATTGAACAGATCGTTGAATCCTAGCCAAGATTCGTACGACCCTTCGAACGATGGCAACGATATGGTTGGTAACTGTGACGTTTGTAAGTTTTCGATCAAATGTCACGACAGTTGAGAGATTATCTCTTGGCTCAGGTTTTCAATGTCCTACGCCTTATCCACCGTTGGTTTTAGGGCTTCCGAGGGCCAGACTCACCGGAAAGAGACGACAATGGGTAATTTAACGGAGAAGAAGTAACGGAAGGAGGATTGTGGTCTTGAGCGATAGCCTTGCTGTCAGCCTCGCTCACATCTATTAGTTCAGACAATTCGACAGATACCGGAACAGTTTTCTTTGTGTGGTCGGCTAGAAGTCTCGCAGTAATACAATACACTTGTAGTATAATTCGTCAAAGGCGCTGGTATGTTCAAAAAGCTCCTCAGAAGGCTCTAGCAAGCCTTCCAGGGCGTCCTGACACGACAAAAACTTCTCGCGAACCCCTTCCATGTCCGAGAACCGCTTTTCGAGCACGAGAACATCAGTCTCGGGATTGACTTTGTCCAAGAAATTGGTGTAATTCGTTAGCGATTGTTTGGCACCAGCCCGTTTGCTGATTAATGCCTTTATTTGCTCTTCGGCTATTCTATACGAAATTAAATACCGCGACACGAGTTGGAAAAAACAGGTTATGCGCGAGTAGAAGGAATTTTTGGACACTTAAGGAAGGAAGGCAGTAATAGAGGAGGACAAAAATCACTACGACACTAATTTGATGGATGCAAGTTATGCACAAATAAAAGAACAATACGGAGGGGGCCAAAAGGTACAAAAAACAATTAAAAGCTCTTTATTTTTTAGGAATATTTTGTAGGTAGCTCTTTAATGGTCCTTAACACTAGTGACTCACCTGAGGTTGTTACCACGTTCTCCTTTCTGGCTTGGTCTAGAGATGCTGGCTCCAAAGAATAAACTGCTTGCAGGCGGTGTAGAAGACGCGACACTCTCGTTCTGATTATAGCTGGTTGTCAAAACTAATCCAAATGATGTGTAGATTACCGCTTCAGTAATTGTCTTTTAACGAAACGAGAACTATTCGCAACACAATTATTTACGAACAATCCCACTATTATTTGTTTTATTCCCGAATGGAATTATGGTTTATTTAAAGGTTTTTCGAATGAACGCAAGATGGCATTGAGTTTTTCCACAGAACACAACAATTCACGAAAATGTGATCCACTAAGTTCCTCTTTCTTCGAACGGAATAAGGCCAATTGACTAAATCACTGATTTACGAGTTCAACAGTTTTACATTGTTTTCAAAAGGACCGATTAAACAGAAATAGCACTGATTCTAAAAAATGCAAACCGATCCGGCTCGAAGGACCATATGTTCACGGTGCGTTTACCGTGCAAACTCGAAAAGTCGACAAAAAACGAACGACGATTCAACTAAATAAAGATATACAACAATTGTTTCTTACCTCTCTTCTTTTTTTTTTATTCGATGTAATTAACGAAAAGGTTCAATTACGCACATGCAAATTGGTACATGTGACATGACACGAAATACAAATAATCGAAGTTAGCAAATCGACTATGCTTCAGGACGACGAACGAAGTGAAGGAAGTGTGAAGGGATCTTCGCCGTTGAAATCCTTAATGGCTGCAACTTAACGAAAGCGTCCCTTGGTGAACGGCAGTAAGCGGGGCCATTATGGTCACGTGGTCGATTAATGGGGGTTGCCAAAAGAAACTAGACGAATTGAACTATGACGTGAGATTATAACACTTAAGGTGCTAATATAATTTTTGATGGTCGTTGTCTTTCGAATGATGTTGGCCGTTAAATGCTGGCCATGCTGTTTTGTTAGGCGAGACGCGACAATAACTCTTACGTATATGGTCGTAGAAAAGTATTACGATGCGTCTGGTAGTAATGTGGAACCTGGAATACATATTGGACTGACAGTTGTAATAGCATTTTGGCGGATGCTTGTCGATGTTGTAAGTTGACGCAGTGTTCCGCCTGAGCATTGTGCACAAAAGAAAAAACACGAAATGAAACCAGAGTGAAGGAAATGATGCTGAGATTAGGAAAACTCTCCGTCTGTCTTTTTACTTTATTACATTTACACATTGTTTCTTTCACTTTATATTACAATCTTCACTAAGCTGAAATTAGGAAAACTCTTTATCTGCCCTTACACTTTATTACATTTACAAACTGTTTCTTTCACTTCCTCTGTCCGTTCAACTCCTAACAGTTTCACTATTCGTTTCTATGACCAACCACCGACTGCCTGCTAACTTCTTCCTACCACTTCTCGTCACCTCGGGGTCAACACCTCCCAACGACGATAATGCAATTACATTTTCGCAGTGAGCTAATTTCCGATTTTCGATTTCAATTCGCAATTGCTTTGTACCGGGATGTCAGCCAATATTTCTTTATTGATTTGCAGCACAGTTCAACATCCGCAATTGCGAATCGACCCAATTATTTCTTTGGTGTTTCGTATGCAATTAATTGCTTTTCCGTGATTTGTTAATCGTTCCGGAATATGCAATTAATTGCTTTTGCATTATTTGGCAATCGGTTTGGAATATGCAATTAATTGCTTTTGTATTATTTGGCAATCGTTTTGGAATATGCAATTAATTGCTTTTTGTGGTTTAATGATTATGCCGAAATGTGCAATTAATTGCATTACCGTTCTGGGGGTTATTTGAGTTTAGAATCGGGTGGCGTTTTTTTATTTGAGTGTATCAATGACCTCTTGTACATCATCTTTGTCTGTGATGTCACTGACACACTTAACACATGCACTTTCGACAACACTAAAGTGTTGCAATTTTTGTTCTAATATATTGTGTGATATCTGCGATAGCTTTCCTTTCGTGTTAATTTATCGGATCTAATTAGTCAACACGCGACCTTCTCGGTGAGGTTCTCTGACTCGACCTATCTGGTACTCGGTGTAGACTGTTCTAATTAATTTTCCATATCCATTCCAAATTCTCTTCCCCTCATCTCTACAAAAAAAATTTCCCATCATAATCATTTTCATTCTCTTATCTGTAAGAGAAATTTTTCATTTCGATTCTGATTTTCTTATTTGTATCTTTGTTCGAAGGATCGAACGTACTGCCACTTCTTTCTCGATCCTATCATGGGCTTTGTTTGCGTTACCCATCTGGCTTACGACAACAGAGTTTTTGTGTGCTTCCGATGGATAACAAAGGAACCGTGGGATTTGGTTTGTAGATCGCATTTCCCAGTCATAACCATCTAGCGTGGGATAGGCGTTCGATGTTTATGATCGCAAGAATTGTTGGTCGGTGGGGGAATCGCTAGGCCTTTGTTTGCGCACGTGCCCTTGTCGGTTTGGGATCTTGCGAGGAATTTAGGGTGCTAATGGCTATTAGCTACATGAGGAGATTATTCTGTTTGTTTTCAGAACAATGCGTTTAATGGATGAATCGAATGGATGCATTGGATGCATGCATTGGATGGATGCATTGAATTCAATATTAGGAAATTTTGAACGTTAAGTTCGATTGGTTTTTACTATTGAATTCAATGTTGGGGTATTTGGAATGTTACCTTTGTTTCAGGCGGAAGGAAGGACTTTGAGGAATGTTTTTCTTTCTTTTTTTTTTTTTTTTTTTTTTTTGTTAGGAAGGAGGAAATCTTCAAAAAAAACAAAAAAAGATACCTCTAGACCCAATCCAGGGGCATGACGGGTTTTTACCGACTAAACTACCTCCCGCTAGGCTAATCTTCCGTTGATCCCCGCGGAACCTTCTTTTAGATATTCCATCGCGGGGCGGGACGGAGTTTACCTGTTACTCCGCTCGTCACGTCGCCACTGACTTTGAGGAACGTGTAATGGATATAGGTGAGTATGTTCCTTGGTGGAACGACGATATCTCAATCTATAGTGGGTTGTGTGGTTCGTAGAACCGCCATAGCATCGATGCAGAATTTTCTGTTTGTAAAATCCTCACTTTCTTATTCATTTCATTTATTCCAGTTTATAATACTTTCTTACACATCTTTGTTGGCTTTGTAATATTTACTTACACATCTCGTGTATGTATAATAGTAGAATACTGATGTGATGCGACCCATGGGAATGTGGAACCTGATAGATACAGCTGAGTGATAATTTTAAAAACATCGTTGCACGATTCTTCGGTTCACATCCCTTTTTTTTACGGTGTTAACATCATATACAGTGGTGGACAAAATAATAGAAACAAAGGTTTAGATAACGATCAACAATCAGTAACTGCGTACAATTTGGTTTTTCTTCGACACCAATTCTATACCCGAACTGTACCTAACAGTACTTTGATATGGTGCATCACTTTGATCTTATCAGTTTTTTTGTTTTTGCCTAGTAGTAAAAAATGCAAGCGAAAGGATATTTTGCCTGGAAAAAATAATAGAAACAAACCATCACCACAGTCTTCAATCGCGATTGTGAAGTAAACCACTGGTTCGTCTTTATTGAAATCTTCGTAAATTTGTTAGACTTGTGTTTTAGTGATTGTTAGAAAAAAAAATTAAAAATAAAATTTTGTGAGAATGGGTCGAGGGAGTACATTGCACTAGTCTGTTGGGTACGAAGTCATGACGCCAGCATGGGCGAGAGTTCTACTTCGTTCCACTCACTACTTCCACTAAATGTTTCACCGGGTTCGGTCCACCGTTGATCAAAAGAACGAAACGATTCAGCGACACCGCCACGTTTACCCACAACCGAATGCAAAGAACAAAACACTGTCCACAGATAGCAATTAAAACGGATTATTATTTATTCTGGAGAGATTCTTTATTGTTTGGTTTATTGTACAACACTTTGCTGTATAATTGTTTATTCAAAATTATAAGAACTATTTTGTTAACTAGACATTATCACAGCATTGACAATTATTAATTTTTTAAATATCAAATCGTTGTACAGCGAAAAAGAAAACAAACACAAAAAGTCACACAAAGATATACCAGACTTAACACCAATTTCACGAGAACAGGTAACAAACGAGATTTTCTCCAGACACAACTATTGCAATACTGACATCTCGAAAAGGCTGTATCTATTCGAGGATAAATCACTTGACATAGTCTTACGGCTCCGGTTATGTACGCGTCGCCGGGGTGCGAAACGGGGAGCGGGAGCAACGCGTGGCCGCGGCGGTCAGCGGATGGTAAAGGACTCAACGATATTCAATCGTTGCCCAAGGGAAATTTGGTTGCAGTCCCTTTTACGGTGGTGATAACCGGATCTCATAGAGGAGATCGTCATTGTACACATGTATATGTGTACGTCGGTTCTTTTCATGGGTCGGAGCCATGATAACGAATCTGAAATAATGAAAGGGCATACGTGCATTCACGAAATACGATTTCGATAAAGCAAATAAAACCGATCTCGTCGGATGCTAATGGGATCTTTGTATACATGTGCGTCGCGGCTAAACAATGTGACGACGATACGATGTGAAAATGTGCTAATTGGTTTTAGCTAGGTTACTAGAAAATGATGTTTATGGCATCGCTAGTAAGGGTAGGTATTGAATTATTTGCGTATCGCCAGAATGCCTGATGAAGGATAGCGGTCATTTGTTGACACATTGCGTGCTAAGGAAATTAGTTTCAGCGTCTATTGCGCTAATTATATGCAGCTGCTTGGGTTGTTTATTGTGGTGAGAAGCGGTCGCCAGCCAATGTGTATGAAAAGGGTTTTTGTTGTACACATGATGAAGCTGGGAATAGGCGACGCAATGATCATTATCCCTGGTTGGGATGGTTACATGATATGTGAACCGAATTGTTTTCTTTTCAGGGATATGCTGTGAAACGGAATTCTTAAGAGGAATTTTGAATTCGAATAAATGAATGCAAGTAAGAATTCTCTTACAGGTACTTTTAGGTTACATAAATTGGATCGCTTTAATGCGTGTAGCATTTAATGTGCTAATGCGATTGCATTAGCGGAAGCTTATGCAGACTGGGTAGCAGTTATTGGGGTTTTTCAGGAAGGCGAACCGTGGGGTTTGGCGAACCGCGACAGTACTCCCCCCAGTGACGTAGTCACGAAATAAAGGAGGTAGGGCTGAAGGGGTGCTCGAGTGGATAGTGCGATGCTGGAAGGAGGGCTGAACGCTTGGCGAACAAGGTGGTCCTCCGTACTTCGGAAGGCGGTGTGATTAAATCAGGGGAACTGTCGTGGTGACTAGTTCCAGGTTATAATATGGGCCTTTGTCGATAAATAGGGTGGACACGGTTGTTACCACTTGATGCCATCAAGTGCAAGGATGTGCGGTGTGGTCCAATAGAGTGTTGTGGGTCGCCTGGACCAACAGGTTTATCGGCTGAGTAGGTCGGAACCTATCAGAAATCTGCTCGCGTTCGCAGTGACGAAGTAGCGTGTGCGGGAAGATGCAGAAAAGGGCGCTGGAGGTGTTAACCTGTTGTTGGCGGTACCTGCCAACAGGTTGTACCTTTCTAATAAGTCACATCCCATTAGGGCTCGCTGACATCGTACGACGAAGTACCAGGAGCTGGGACCTATTGAGACTCATTGACATCGTACAACGAAGTGTCAGTGGGTAAAAGTGAGGAAAACCGAGTCCAGAGTCGGTGGCTTTCGTCCAAACGTTTGTATGGTGAATTGTTTGCCGCTGGGACCGGTGAAAGGGGGGCGGGCGCTCTGTTGCGCGGCTTACCGATCGAGGGAGGACCCGCATATCGACGCCAGTGTCGACTACGGCGCTCGATATATGGCAGCTACGACCTCGACCGAACGGCAGGATGTGAGGACGTGCCGGCCTGACGCGCGTGGTTTAAGTTGGGCGACTTAACTTAGGGGGCTTCTGGCGTATGGTTGGTTGTGTCCAACCGCAGGGCGCCCTAGGGTTAATAGATGCGCGCCCCGAAGGTATTGATGCACCTGAGATGTGTGATGCGGCGAAGAGGGGTGTGTATTGCCTTTGGTTGCCGCTAAAGATGAGCCATTGTGGCTCAAGATTGGGGTACCTGCATGAGGTGGTCAGGTGAGGTTAAACCGGGCGTCCTACTAATTGTGTGCTACGCGTAGTAGCTAATGTATAGTGAGGAGCCGGAATTGTGAAAGAAGGTGCCGAGCAATGGCGAGCGGAGTGGCGTGCAGACTGCATTTGGCGGACATGAGCGCCAATATGTGAGAAAGAGCAGAAAAAGTTGGGCTGAGGCAAGTTTTGCCTGTTGGGCTAGCCGCTGGGTTAAATGGAGTCGAGATAGAGTCGCAAAGAATGGAATATGAGGGTTGGCAAGAAGTCGCGTGAAGTTGGATAATGGGCATTGATGCGCCAATGTAAGAGACGAGCCGAGAAAAAAAGGAGGAGTCGAGTATGGGTAGACGGAGTCAAAACGGAGTCGAATAAATGGAGTCGAATAAATGGAGTCGAATAAATGGAGTCGAAAGGGTTGAATGTGTCAAGCAGGGTCGAATGGCCAGAATGGAGTCGAGCGAAGTCGAAACGGAATAGGAAGGTGGATCGCGTACAGTTGTGTGGCATTAGATAGTGCTGTGAATGTGGTTAGTTGAAAATAATTGTAATTTTGTATTTATATTCTCCGTCCGATTGCTCGTTATATAATTATTTATCGGACTTTATTGTTATATCGCCTGTCTTTACATTGGAGTTATTAGATATATATATATATATATATATATATATATATATATATATATATATATATATATATATATATGCTTTCAATTTGGTGCTCAATTTAATTTTATGTAACGTATTTAAAATGTTGGGTAGGTAAGAAGAACTAAGTGTAAAGTTAAAGGTTAGTAAATTGGTTGAAAAAGACGACCGCGAAAATATTTATATAAACGTGTTTGTCTTATGTTCAAGAAAACCTTTGATATCTTGTATCTTACTTAACCTATAAACATCCACTTAATTGATAAAAGAAGTTTAAATTTAATTTTTAATTGGAACTGGTTATAACAATGTATTATTCTTGTTAAAACGGTTGTGCACTGCTAAATACCCTGAAGGGGCTTACAATGTTATTATCTTTGTAACAATGCTGTTTATTAGTGTATAACATCGAGGATAGACAACAATATCATATTATAGGTTTCGTATTATATCCTTCCGTCGGGGAGCCTCCGGCGCAAGACTAATGACCTTGCCCGGAAAAAAATAACAAATTATTATGGAAAATTTAACAAGCCTCAGGACTTGCTAAATAAGGCCAAGACCGGCTGCCAGTTGTAGTGCCGATGATGATGATGATTATATCATTTTAATATTCCATCTAAACATATTAACAGAGGGTTTATTTTTGCGCAAGCACTACCTTAGAATACAATGTACAACAAAATATATCGGAAAGGATGACGAATGTTCTTCGTCATTTATAGATTAAAAAAAAAAAAGAAAAAAGAAACGCACTCACACAAATGCATATATTTCCGGACATATATGCATCTATATAAATGTCAATATCCTTTGCAGTATTTTTTGTTTTTAAATATTTTTCTTGTTTGAAAAGCTGTTTATTTTTCTTTTATTTAAAACAAAAATATGAATTTTCTAAATATAATTTTATTTTATTTTCCTATGATCTAGACAGCTAGGGTAATTTATATTCAAAATTACATTTCATATTTGAGCAAGTACTACATCAAATAATTAGATGTAGAAACAGTTGTTTTGTTTCTCTTTTGGAAGAGAAATGCCGGGAAAACAATGGATGAAATAGCTAAGCTAATGAAGTGCTCTAAGAAAAAAATATTCGCAGCTCTTCATTCAGGACCCAAAATGGAAACCAGAGGCAGAAAAAGAAAAACAACCAACCGATTCGACAAACTGCTAATCCGACTATCCAAGAACAAGCCGTTTTTTACTTCAACGGAATTAAAAAATGACTTAAACGCACATTGTACGAGTCGTACAATTAGAAACAGACTAATAGAAGCGGGTCTTCCTGGAAGGAGTCCCAGAAAAGTTCCATACTTGAGCAAGAACAATATATAGCAGAGACTTGTTTTTGCCAAAAAAAACTCCTCCACCGTGCCAATTGGAATACCATCTTATGGTCGGATGAAACCAAGATTAATTTGTTTGGTTCCGATGGAAAAATATACGTCAGACGACCAATGAACTCAGAATTCGATCCAAAATATACGAAAAAAACAGTGAAACATGATGGATGCAATTCAATGTTTTGGGGGTGTTTATCAGCATTTGGTGTTGGACAAATTTTTCTTATAAAGGACAAAATGTGTGCTAAAGATTATGTAAAAATCTTAAACACCGTTATGCTACTATAGCGTTCTACGAACGCACAATTCCACCCAGGTAAGGTTCCTACCCTTCAAGGAACATACTTACCTTATTCATTTCACGTGCCCACAGACACGTGTCCCAAAGCTCCTAATCATACCTGTAACAAGGGTCATAGGAAGCTGCAACAATGTTGAACCCTATATCAAAAAACAAGGAACTTAACGTTCAAAAACTTTCAATATCGAGTCAACGCATCCATTCATCGTGTGCAAAACCAATCCCAGAATACAGGTCATAAATCTCCCACCCTAAACATCAACGCGAGGTTTCCCAAGGAAATACCATTTGCGGTAAATAGACCGAACGACGGATGCATACGCTCGTAGCTAAATGCAATTAGCGCCTAAGCCAGGCACACTTGCGCAAACAATCAATTCGTTGCGCCGCTGATTAGCAGGCGAACAATCTTAAACTCTAAACACTATCCCAGATAGATGTACGATGGGAAAGGCAAACAAAGCCTTACATCCCATAATCCGTGTACACATCCAAATTGCAGGCAACCGTAATTATCTCGACGAGATGATTCGAAAAATTTATGAGGCTAAAAACCTACAAAGGATCTATCCCGATCCCACGGTCCCTTTCGAATTTCACATCCATTAGAAAGGTCTAATGAATTGTTAGTTTTAACCGAAAGAAGTTAAACAAAACCATGGACCGTACGTCCATTCAAATTGCATGATATCCGTCGGCCTGCGCGCCAGATATGCTATGCAAATTAGGGCGGCACACAATCGACAACCGTCGATCTGAATTTCGATCACCACCACGGATGGTGATAATGATGTTTAAGGGTATATGCAAGGAATGACTTCTCCTTTCAGGTATATAAGAAATTTCCCCTGGGACGAATTAGCATGCTCCTAACAGAGATATTGACGGTTCTGTTAGTGGGCAGAATGGGAAATTGTCTCTGGGGAAGATACAGATACGACCGGTATCCAGATACTTGTGGGTAGTGCAAAAGTTAGTCTAATTTTGATAGTCAAAGCGACCAGGGGTCTACTTCGATCGGTGGAGAAGTCGAGTCGTTTGTGAGGTAGGGCACGAAAAGAAATGTCGAGGAGGAAGTCAGCCTCCGGTTTCAATAACTTTTAAATATTATCGTGTGTTAAGGATATATCCGTTGTGCAACAACTATTTAAGTGTTTCGAATTAAATTGTTCAATGTGCGTAAGTATTGTAATGTAACTGATTTCTGTAAGCGTTCCGCCGCGCTAGTAAAGAACAGTGTATTAGTTTCACGTTGCGGCTTATAAACAGTCAAGTATAAAAAAAATGTTTTGTACTGTATGCGCTCCGTGGGTGTTTTCTTTTCTCGGCGGTAAGCAGTGTTCAGCGGAACACTTGGACAACTACAAAATCCGCTAAACTAGCATTTTCTAAAGAGGACATGTCTATTAAATGGGAGTTTATGCAGGATAATGACCCCAAGCACACCTCAAAATTGACTAAAGAATAGTTTCTTCAAAACAAAGTCGATGTTATGGAGTGGCCATCGGAGTCTCTTGATCTTAACCCAATAGAACACCTATGTGGCATTTTTAAGCACAAGATTGGAGACTGCAAAGCCAAAAATAAGGAAGAACTTTGGTCCAAAATAACAGATGAATGGTACTCTATACCACCTGCGACTTGTACCAAACTAATCAATTCCATGGGACAAAGATGCGAAGTAGTCATTAAAAACAAATTTGCAACAACTAAGTATTAAAAGGATATGAAACACTCTTACTGTAAATTAATTCTTCACAAAACACAAACAAAAAACTAATTTGTTTCCATTATTTTTTCCAGGGAAGGCCAAGGAAAACCGGAGTCAATATTTTTTTTCACTATTTCTCGCTTTTTTTAATTAAAAATTTAGTATTTATTTTATGTATTACAGTGCACCAAACCTCGCTTGGTAGAAACCTTGACGTGGTGCGGGGGCTTAAACTACGATGAATCACTCAGGCTATGCTGACGGAAGCATACGCTTCCAGTAGGGATACCCATGTCAGCAAGGCTAGCGAGGAGTAACACGCAAAGATCTACCGCCCCTAATCCAGGGTGTTACGCGTCACCGTGCCCATCGGATGGTTTGCAGCCAGGGGTATACCGGCTGTATTATAACGGCGCCTCTCTGACACCGGGTCGAATCAGAGCAGTAAGCAGACCTTACCATATCAAAGAGGGGCTCTGATATGGCGGACCATTTGAAACCCCAGAGTGATCCAATGAAATGAAGGATCAATACACAAAAAACAATCTCACAAAAAACCCGGTAGGCGTAGGTGTGATGAGCCAACACTACCATAAGGGAACAAATCATCAGGA
Organism: Microdon myrmicae; assembly: GCA_963931805.1. Lineage (NCBI taxonomy): Eukaryota > Metazoa > Arthropoda > Insecta > Diptera > Syrphidae > Microdon > Microdon myrmicae. Next base: position 172,830,703 of record OZ007497.1, on the reverse strand, counting down.
AAACACCGACTCGGCAAAAAGAAGACGTAGGGAAAAAGAAGACGTAGGGAAAAACGTAAAAAGCGGGATATACGCGTCGGGACGTGGTATGTTCGAACGTTATATAAACAAGGCGCGATACAGACGGTCGTAGAAAACACGAAACAATATAAAATGGACATCGTCGCGCTTCAGGAAGTCCGACTCCCACATCAAGTAATCGAAACCAACGGATTTACACTGGTGTGTGGAGGTACCAATACACATAACCTCGGAACCGGCTTCATCATAAGCAGGATGATTACGCCCCATGTAGAAGATGTGAAATTAATTAATGACTGAATGTCGGTGCTAAAAATACAGGGACCATGGTACAATTATGTATTTATAAACGTACACCCCCCAACAGAATCTACCGACGAAGAAACGAAGGGCACATTCTACGAGACCCTAGAGGAAGTATTTGATGGGATCTCATCATTCGATGTTAAAATCCTCCTCGGCGAACTCAATGCGAAAATTGGAAAGGAAGATATCTTCCAACCAACTATAGGTAAAGAAAGTCTACACGACGTTTCAAATGATAATGGAATTCGAATTATCACGTTCGCAGCGTCAAAAGATCTGGTAGTGAAAAGCACGATGTTCAAGCACAAGCAAATCCATAAAGCCACATGGATATCACCCGACGGCGTAACGCGTAACCAAATAGACCACTTCCTCATAGACAAAAGACACCACTCGAATATCCTTGACGTAAGATCATATAGAGGAGCAGATTGCGACTCCGATCATCTTCTAGTGATGGGCAAAATCAGGAGTCGCCCTGCAGCAATCCCACATGGGCAGTCACGGGAGACAAGCAAAAAGTTCGACACTGATAAACTGAAAGACCTACGCAAAAGGGCTGAATATCAAGACGAACTAACGAATAGATTTAGCATTCTAGAGAATGTGAGCAGTGAGGGAGAGGAAGGTAATAGTGTGGACACTAAATGGAGATCGATCAGAGACACAATCAAACTAACAGCCCAAAAGATATTAGGATTTAAGAAAACAATTAAGTCCAAACCTTGGTTTGATGATGAGTGCAGGGCGAAGATCGAAGAACGTAAACGCCTCAGAGTGATCCACTTAGAAAGATATGATGAAGTCAACGCAGAAAGATACGCGACAATTCGGAGAGAGACAATGAGGCTCTTCAAACGCAAAAAACGCGAATGGGAGAAGACTCGGATCGAAAAAATCCTAGAAGATTCCAGAGCAAAGAACATCTGAGGTATGTATGTCGGCATAAATTCAATTAGAAATGGCTACCGAGGGAGAGTCATAATAATTCGAGACGCAAACGGCTGTCTGGTCACAGAAATAAACAATGTTGTGACAAGATGGAAGCAGTACTTTGAAAACCTGCTCAATGTACGCACCCATCAACCACAGATAAATGCACCAAGCGTATATACAGCCGAGCCTCAGATCCCAGAGCCGTCTCTCAACGAAGTTGTACACGCAATAAAGCGATTGAAAAACAACAAGGCTCCCGGAGTCGACTGCATAGGGGCAGAGCTTGTGAAGCATGGAGGAGAGGCAACCGCTCGAAAGATCCACCAGCTCATCAAAACAATATGGGATAAGGAAGTCACTCCGGAAGAATGGAAAACCTCAATAGTCATCCCCATTATCAAAAAAGGCGACAGATCTGACTGCGAAAACTACAGAGGAATATCATTGCTCCCAACCGCATCCAAAATATTAACAAATGTCATTCTGGCTAGAATCACACCGTACCCAGAAGTGATACTGGGTGACTACCAATGGGGATTCCGTAGGAACCGGTCAACAAGCGACCAAATGTTCACAATAAGACAACTGCTGGAAAAGAAGTGGGAATACGGAGAGACGGTTCACCAACTGTTCGTTAACTTCAAAAAACCCTACGACTCAGTCGCAAGGCAGAGACTCTACCATATTCTAGTTGAGCTGGGAGTCCCAAAAAAAGATGCCGCCCTCATTCAAATTTGCATGAACGAAAACAAAGGGCGAGTCAGAATAGAAAACCACCTCTCAGAACCATTTGAAATCCGGGACGGACTAAAGCAGGGAGATGGTCTATCACCGTGTCTTTTTAACCTTGTGCTCGAGTATGTCATCAGAAAGGTACAAGACGACAACATGGCCGGATCATCCCTGAACGGCGTCACACAAGTGCTCGCATATGCGGATGACATCGCCGTTCTGGGCGATAATCTAGAAACTGTTAGTAAAAACTGTGAAATCATCATGCAAGCGGCAGAAGAGGTGGGCCTAGAAATAAATGAAGACAAAACAAAATACATGATTACGGCGAGAGCAGGTGGACCTCAAGGAACACATATAAACGTCAGAGGTAAGATATTTGAAAAAGTTTAAGAATTTAAATATCTGGGAACGATACTGACGGACAGTAACGAAATGACGAAGGAAATTAACAAGAGACTGCATTCCGGCAACGCGAGTTGGCACGCAGTCAGTAAACTGCTGAAATCCAGACTGCTATTACGTAACATAAAGCTCCGTGTCTATAGAACCATAATCATGCCGATTGTTCTATATGGATGCGAAACATGGGCTCTCACAAAACAGGAAGAAAACAAATTCCGCGTATTCGAGAATAAAGTTTTGAGGAGCATCTTTGGAGGTAAATATGACGAGGAGGCAGGCCAATGGAGGAAACTCCATAACCACGAATTGGAAGAGCTATATCGCAAACCTACAATAGTGAGAGTAATCAAGTCGCGAAGATTAAGATGGGCCGGACACGTGGCGTCAATGGGGACCGATAGGACCGTGCATAGAATTCTTGACGGTAGACCAACGGGAAAGAGAACGGCCGCGACGGAGATGGGAGGACAATGTTAGGTTTGACCTTGAGGAGATCGGATCGAATGGACAAGCGTGGAAGGAGAGTGCCCAGGACAGGGAACGATGGCGAAGCCGAGTCGGTGAGGTCATGGACTTCCGGGTTCCTACAGGCCAATAAATAATAATAATAATAATAATAACAGTGCACCAAATCTATTAGTATATTTTTAATTCTTATTTTTCCCCAAATACAATTTTTCTTAACGATTAATGTCGAAGATCAAGCTTGTTTCTATTATTTTTTCCACCACTGTATGTTTATGGCAGTAAAAAGTATTTCATTGTAGTTGATGGTAAACAAGTATCACCAACTGGTGTTCGTACTGTAGAGTCCTCGCTTTTTAATTATCCGTTACACTTTTTAATGCTTACTTGCAGATCTCGTGCACATATAACAGTAGAAAAATGACATGTTGGGGCCGATGGTAATGTGGAACCTGACGGACACAGTTGACTGATAATCTCAACAACATCGATGGGCAATTGTTAGTAGGACTATATAAATTTCTGTTTTGAATGTGTTAACATCATGTAGATAGCAGTTAAAAAGTATTACATTGTAACTGGTGATATCGTGGAACCTGATGAATATCTCTGGCTGGTGTTCGCATTGTAAAAGCAACGTTTTCTAATAATTTGTGGCACTTTTTAATGGGTACTTGCACATCTTGTGTATATATAAAATTAGAAAAATGATATGTTGTGGCTGATGGTAATGTGAAGCCTGATGGATATTGTTGCGGATTCGCTGGATGCAATCAGTGAATTCGCAATTAAACGCAGCCATCGCAACCAAATAACAACTGTCAGCAACTAGCTGACATGTTAGTTGTTTGGTTGTCAAGGAGAATAAACAAACTATTTCTTCTTCGTAAAACATTCGGCTGAGACAGTTCACCTTCACTGATAATCGCTTAAAATCTAAAGAATCAAATAAATTAAGTTCATATTTAGTAAACCTAAACCAACCGAGTTTTAAGGAGGATTCGCTTTGGAGGTTTCTGCTGGCATTCAACGGAAGGTATTAATTTTCTATTTAACAAATTTCAATTGGCAATTGTTTTAGACGACGGCCAACATCATTGCACGCCAGGAGACACCATTGTTCCTGGCATCATCCCCACGGCCCAACAAACTACATTGTTGGCGGAAGTTGCGTTCGACGCCTGTTGTTCGCAAACAGATACGAGGGTTGCCTCTTATGTTTCGGGATTTGGCAACCCTAGTGTTGCAATCCGGCAATTGACAGCCCTGTCGTAAAGTTGGACATTTTTGAGGTTATACGCACTCAGAACGTTTTGACATACGAGCGCTATTTGTGTTGTTTACAGTAACTTAAAAGATTCATCTCGGCCCAAAAATGGAATTAAATCGTCAACATTTTCGTGCGATTATTTTTTACAACTTTCGGCGTGGATTAACTCAGCAACAGTGCATGGATGAACTTAATTCAATTTTTGGCGATGAAGCTCCATCAAGGACCTGTGTTTATCGATGGTATGGTGAATTCAATCGTGGTCGTAGTTCACTCCAAGATGAATTTCGTGAAGGTCGTCCAAAATCAGTTGTTGTTCCGAAAACCATTGATGCTGTGCGTGTTAAGTGTGTCGATGACGTTATACCCAAAGATAACGTACAAGGGGTCATTGATACACTTAATCAAAAAAGTAGCACCAGATTCTGAACTCCAATAACCCTAAAGTCCAACGAGTGCATCAGAATCATCATTTCATAGGAATCAATCGGAAAACGATTAATCGCGATTTCCTAAAAAACAATTACAGCCAACTTAGCACTTCATGGGCAATTGGCAAACAATCAAAATGAAGAGAAAAAAAGAAAAACAATTAAATTCATTTCCCTAAAGCAATTATCATATGCATAAGCCAAATTGTGAAAGCAATTAAACGGCATATCAACAGAAATGCAATTAACTGGGTCAGTTCGCAACCGTAAAAGGTGAAGCGAGTTCAAACCAATAAAGAAATATTGGACAATTCTGCAAGTTTGCGAACTAAGGCCAGTAAACGATAATTGGGGCAATCGAAACTGAAAGGCTATGTGAAATCGTTAACCCCGGAAGGTGTTGCGAAAGAGGTAATGATTTGGGTAGGGGTTTGGATGATGATAGGGTTTGAATTAGGCAGTTGGATTTTGGATACGAAAAGATTTGGAGGTCGGCGTTAAGGAAGGAAGTTGAGTGTTTGATTAGCGGTGAGGAAAAAGAATAAAGAGAGTGAACATAAAGGTTGTTTCGGGACCGGTTGAAAGATAAGTGAGGAAGTGTAGTTGAATTCGAGGGAGTCGTTTGAAATCAAGGGAGATTGTGACCAAAATTAAGTAAACAAGGAAGTAAATGCAAAAAGAAGAAAAGCTAGTTGAAAAGTCGTGATTGAAGTTCAGAAGATTTGTGGTAAACACCGAAACGAAAAGAAGTGCTTTGGAAAAACGAAACAAGTAAAACGAAATCATTAAATAATAGAAGACATTGCAAAGACAACAAAAAGAAGAAAAACAGTCAATGAAAAAGGTGATAATAAATATTGTATAAAAGTGCCGAATAATACTAATTGAAATTTCCAAAACGAACTCGATGTAAACTATAGATTAAGTGATGTATAAAAGTGCGGAATAATACTAATTGAAATTTCCAAAACGAACTCGATGTCAACTATAAATTAAGTGATGTGTAAAAGTGCCGAATAATACTAATTGAAATGTCCAAAGCGAACTCGATGTAAACTATAGATTAAGTGATGTATTATAGTACAGAGTTAATAAAGAAAGTAAAAGAAAAGATAAGCGGTGCAAATTTGATTTCTTTCTATGCGGCGAGAAACCTAGTGCGGTGAAATAAACTGAAAAACCATAACTTGCGCGAACTGATATTGGAAGATCGTCATGTGACCTATCGTGAGATTGAGACAACCTTAGGCGTTAGTGGGACCAGCATACATTCAATATTGCATAAACATTTGACTGTCAAAAAAATTTGTTCGCGTTGGATCCCACACAATTTATCAATCGCCCAAAAAAAGGCTCGTGTCAATTGGTCGAAAGAAATGCTCAAAAAATACGGTCGCGGTGCTTCGAAACACGTCTATGACATCGTGACAGGTGATGAATCGTGGATTTACGCGTATGAGCCCGAAAGTAAACAGCAGTCGACTGTCTGGGTGTTTCAAGATGAGCCAAATCCAACAAAAGTTGTTCGCGCACGAAGCACTTCCAAGCAAATGGTCGCCTGTTTTTTCGGAAAAACTGGACATGTCGGAACCGTACCACTAGAACAACGCAGAACAGTCAATTCTGAGTGGTACACAACCATTTGTTTGCTTGTTGTCTTCCAAGAAATCAGGAAAACCAACCGCCGAAGACGGATCACTCTTCACCACGACAATGCGAGCTCTCACACATCGGCTGCGACAACTGCATTTTTGAGCACCCAAAACATCGATTTGATGGGTCATCCGCCGTATAGTCCTGACTTGGCACAGAATGACTTCTTTTTATTCCCGTACGTAAAAAACAAACTGAGAGGTCAACGTTTTTCGACACCTGAAGAAGCGGTTGCTGCATTCAGAATGCATGTGTTGGAGATACCTCAATCAGAGTGGCAAAAGTGCTTCGACAATTGGTTTAAACGCATGCAAAAGTGTATAGATCTTCATGGGGAATATTTTGAAAAACAATAAAGTGATTTTCGATGATCAATCCCGAAATATAAAAGGCAACCCTCGTATAGTTGACTGAGAATTTTAAAAAACATCAATGCGGAATTTTTTCTTTGTACTATATATTTTTATTTCTTTTGAAGGTGTTATGTATATATGTGTATATGTCAGTTGAAAAGTTTTACATTATAGCTGATGTTAATGTGGAACCTGATGAATATCACTGACCAATCTTCGTATTGTAAAATTCTCGTTTTTTAATCATTCGTTGCAATGCGTACTTTCAAATCTCGTGCGTGTTTAATAGTAGAAAAGTGATATGATGCAGCTGATGGTAAAGTGAAACCTGATCAATATTGTTGACTTAATATCGACGCGAGTCTCGCTGTATATATTTTTTTCTTTTCAATACATCAGTAGAAACATCATGTATATCGCAATTGAAAAGTGTAGCTGGTGAAATTGTGCCATGCGATAATATGGCGTGATTTTGGAAGCGGGCTTATGGAGAGTGGCCTGATAATACCATTCAATACCAATGTTTGCTTATTCAAAAGGTGGAGGCAAAAAATTTTGTGAACAATCTGAGATAGAGTACAGAAAATATCTGGGCTATAAAAAAACCAGTTGGCTTGCGTTGATACCAGATATTGAAAAAGTGTAAAAAAATGTTTCAGCTGCTAATGATTTTTTGTTTTTTTTTTTGTGTTGAAAAATGTTCTACAATTTTGAGTAACTCTTTAGAAAACCCTGGCACAGAATTGTAGCTTTAGTTTATGTACGTCTAGTCTTTAAGCTTCCATTAAACTATATTAAAGATCGAATGTCAAAATATTTCGCGAATTGAACCTGGAAGTAAAATTAATGAACTAAAAGACAATTTGTGACAGAAAAAACCATACAGGGAAAATGAATTTTATAAAAATAGTCGAAAACATTTGGAGTAATTGACTGTTTATACGGAAAAGTTGAAACAATATTATTAGACAAATTAAACAAAAGGTCTAGATTTTTTGATAATCTCAAATATGTGAATATCTTGGGCTTGTCGATTATAATAATGTTAAGGATGTATTCGATGAATATTCGCTCATTTCTGATTACGTAACATCACAGAAAAGGGGCGAATGGAGTGAACAAGTTGTTTCTACACAAAATCAGTGTGTGAAGGACAACATAACATAAATTTGTTGTTTGTGCCTGATTTGCGATGAAATTGGTGTCAGTGGCAAAAATCTCCAACAAAAACCATGAAGTGATTATCTGCATTTATTTACAATAAAATTACAAATTTGTTTACTTACGACTAAGTGTCACATCCCAGCTTACAAGTGTCGTTCTTATATTAACTTCCTCGCTCTTTGCAAGCACCTGTTAGGAAGTAACCGCCCCAACGCGTTTCTTCTGTTGAAATATATGTATACTGTTGAAGTCCGTCGCCGTGCTTCCTCGGAATGAGGGAAGAGCGGGGACCTTTTATTTTTTTCGATTCTTCTCCCAGCGAAGATTTATTAATACACTTTTTTCCGAACTCCTCTCGTTCGGAACTGAACTTTTTCTGTTTCTCTTTCTTCTCTTTTTCATACGTATGTTTTTTCGATGGTTGCAACCAGAAATTTACTAACTGGAAAACCCATTTATTTTCACAGGTCAAGACGAAGTATACTTTATATATATGTATATTGATTTCTTATACATTTCTAAGATTTGTGTAAAACGTTCAACTTAATCCGAACGAACTTTATGAACTCCATTTTTTCTCTATTCTATTTTTTCTTTTTGTGACTTTTCACATCAATCAATTTGGACGAAAATCCAAGTTACTATGTTTTTGAATAAATAAAAAGGTGCAGGTTATTAAGTGTGCTGTAACCGGTAATATTGTGAATGTTTATGAATGGTATGTATTAAGTGAGAATGTAATATATGTTAAGTGAAGTTTTTAAGGATGTGTTAGGAGATTCAGTGTTAAATTTAATAAGGGTAGTATTCTGGAATACAACATCCCACCCTTCTTCGAGAAAGAAAATTATCCTTGAAGAGAATAATTTTCTAGTAACTATATATTAGATTAAGAAAGACTTGGATTTTCGTTCAATTACATTACAATGGTTTTCAAAATTAATCTTTATCAAAAGTTACAATAATCAATAAGTTCTTAATACTAGAAAAATAGTCCAAATAGTCTATTTACATTACATATTAACTAATTAAATTTAAATATTTCTCCTTGGAACCTTTTGTTTTCTTATCCAAACGTTATTATTACTTATTATATTAATTACATAATATTAATATTATTGTTTCAAAATTCTCATTTCCGTTCGAATATATATATTAATTCCAAAATTTCCAATACATATATTACCTCTAAATTTTCCTTTCTTTCCTTTTCCGTTCGAATATATATTAATTCCAAAATTTTCAATATATATATTACCTCTACAAATTTTTTTTTCTTTCGTCCCCCTCATTAACTTTTTTTTTTTTTTTTTTTTCGTCATTTCCTACAATTGTTAGATTATTTCATATATATTGAATAATAAAACAAAGGCCATTTGTTATGTGTTTATCTTTTCCTTAAATTTATGGAAAATTTTCCAAAACCTTTCTGGGCCTATTATTATGATGATTCTATAGAAATGCATAATACCAAAAATCTTCTTAAGAACTGATTTCAAATGTCCTAAATGACTGTGTAACTTTTTATTTTTTTGTATTTCGTGTTTGAATAAATGTTTATCGTTGAAAAAGAAAATTTGTAATGTACTTATATGTTTTTCCTTTTCCACACCTATTTTAGATAAATTATTATTTTCATTATTTATTATATCGTGTTTCAGTAAGTGTTTGTGTTTGTTTTCGTTGTTTAAAATATTTATTGTTTTCGGCTTAGTGTTGTCATTGTCCATAGCTTTAACTGCTGTCGGAACGTCTACCTTTTCAGTCTTACTCACTGCTGATGGATCGTTTAGTTTCTCAGTCTCATTTACTGATTCGTATAGTTCTTCAGACTTATTAGCTGTTAGAACATCTTGGTTCCCAGTACTATTTGCTGTTTGAACTATTTCTTCAGTTATATCTGCTGTAGAAACATTCAATCCTTCAGTCTTTGCTGCAGAAAAGATTTGTTCATCAGTATTAGCTGCTGAACTGACTTGGGTTTCGAATTTTATTGCAACTATTGGGTCTTCAGTCTTTAACACTGCTGAATGTTCAGTCTTTGTTGCTGAAGTGCCGGGGTTGTCTATTGGGATAGCCGAAATATAAGCGATTTCTGTTTGTATATTTTCTGCAGGATCCCAATTTTCAATCTTTAATACTGCTGAGTTTTCAGTCTTGGTTGCTGAAGTGTCTGCGTTGTCAATAGGGATATCTGAGATATTAGCGATTTCAGTCTTTAATACTGCTGAAAATTTCGAATTTTCAGTCTGTGTTGCTGAATTATTTTCCAGAATGGGAGTATGAATCGGAGTCTTTATATTAGGGACAGGGTTATCTTTGTTTATATGTCTAGGTTTATAGAAGTATGTGGGCTCAGGGTAAATTTGGCTAGGAGCTTCATTAAAATGGTCGTTATCTATTTCCAAAGATCTAATGCTGTAAATAGAAAACTTTGGTCTGTCTTCCGTCAATTTTGGTTGGCGTCCGGCCTCGTTTTCCGACTCTTGCACCCGAGAAAAGTGAACATTTTGCTGATCGTTTTGTCTATTGGTGGTCCTAGAATTTTCACCAAAACGATTTTCAGAGTTTGTAGGATTATTTCGGAATGGGTTACGCGTTGTTGTACCATGTTGGTAATTTGTTGAAGACGATCCATTCCTAGATATCTTGTATCTACACTCATTCTCTGTGTGATTATTCCGACCACAGAAATTGCATAATATGTTATATTCCCTTTTTATGGGTTGTCTATTCGGAAAAGTGGCCTGCATGTTTCGATAACATGTGTCCTGTGTATGCCCTGACTTACCACAGGTTTGGCAGACTATGCGATTGAATGTAGGTTTTTCATTGTATTGATATGACCTGGGAGAATTGTCCACTCGAGCCGCATGTGACACTACATGTGCAATCGACTGTTTTAAATTGTTTCCCCCATGGGCTTTAGCTAGTATCTTTAGCTGTTCGTTGTTTAGTCCATCCTCAAATGTTTGTAGGGCCAATTTTTTGTTTTCTTCCATTAAGAATTCCCTAACCACCGCGTCTGCTGTTATTTCACACGTGTCAGAGTTTAGAGTCCTTAGAGCATTCGCGACTCTATCGCCGTATTCCCGGACGGTTTCTCTGTAGCGTTGTTTCAGAGAAATCAACTCATTGTGTGCCGTCGACCGAGATTGCTCCTCTTTATATTCCGATTCTAATTTTTCTTTTAAATCCTCCCACTTTGCGATTTGGCTATACCTAATCAGATCGTAAGCATGACCCTCTAGTCTATTTTTGACTAGATCTAAAAATGTCTCGTATATATCCGGGTCTGCCTTCTTTATGGATCTAAATAAAACGTCTCCCCCGGAAATAAATTTACCTAAGTCGCAGGGTTTCCCGTCAAAGGTAGGGACGATTCTGAAAACATCAGAAATTCCGACAGAGAGAGCCATTTCAGGGGGTTTAATGTGTATCTGTTGATAGTGGATTTGTTCTTCCCCCTGCCTAGCCGCCTGTCTCGTGTAATATGGACTCGTAATAGTGAAAGTTTAAAATACTGTATGGCGAAAATTTGTTATCAATTCTTAATAATATGGTTAACTTAAAAATATGGTTATAAAAAATTTGGCCTTTCCTTTTGTTATTCAATATAAATATATGAAAAGAACGATAATTGGGATCCAAAGCTAAAAAGAAAATTTTCGACGAAAAAGAAAAAAAAACGGAAAGGTCGTCGAAATACTGAAATGAGAATTTTCAAAATATAGATAGAAATTTCTATCCAAAAAAAAATTTTTTTTTTTTTTTTTTTTTGTGAAAAAGAGAGCTTCCAAGTAGAAAATATTCCTAAAAAGTAGAGAGAAAAGTCGCTATTAAAAAAAATTCTTACTCTACTAAATGTTGTCGTTGTACTGTTGATAGCAGTCTTGAGTGTTGCTGTTTTTTTTTTTTTCTTCAGTTTTCCTTAGTTGTTTCCTTTGTGTGGTTCTTTTTCTTTTTAGATTTTTTTTTCTCTTTGACGCCAGGCAGACTTCACGTCCTAAAGTTGATTGCTCATCCTGGTCTTTGCTGCTTTCTTTTTTTTTTCTTTTTATTTCGTTGTTTTATGTCGGGGTTTTTTTTTTTTCTTCTTATTTTGGTTTGGTTATTTCTCCTGTTTTTTTTTTTCTCTTTTCTTCTTGAAAAATTTTTTTTTCTTCTTCTTATTTGGTTATTTCTCTTGTGTTCTCTTTTCTTCTTATAATCAATTTTTTTTTGTTGTTTTAAATTTTTGTTTACTTTGTTTTTCGTTGTTCTATGTTTTCTTTTTTTTTTTTGTTGTTTTATGTCGGGGTTTTTTTTTCTTATTTTTTTTCTTGAAAAAAAATTTTTTTTTGTTTTTCTTCTTATGGTTTGGTTATTTCTCTTGTATTTTTTCTTCTCTCTTCTTTGTTTTTTCTTGAAAAAAAAATTTTTTTTTTGTGTTGTTTTAAATTTTGTTTTCTGTTTCGGGATCCCGTTATCTGGGCATCCCACCGCTGCCACCAGTGTTGAAGTCCGTCGCCGTGCTTCCTCGGAATGAGGGAAGAGCGGGGACCTTTTATTTTTTTCGATTCTTCTCCCAGCGAAGATTTATTAATACACTTTTTTCCGAACTCCTCTCGTTCGGAACTGAACTTTTTCTGTTTCTCTTTCTTCTCTTTTTCATACGTATGTTTTTTCGATGGTTGCAACCAGAAATTTACTAACTGGAAAACCCATTTATTTTCACAGGTCAAGACGAAGTATACTTTATATATATGTATATTGATTTCTTATACATTTCTAAGATTTGTGTAAAACGTTCAACTTAATCCGAACGAACTTTATGAACTCCATTTTTTCTCTATTCTATTTTTTCTTTTTGTGACTTTTCACATCAATCAATTTGGACGAAAATCCAAGTTACTATGTTTTTGAATAAATAAAAAGGTGCAGGTTATTAAGTGTGCTGTAACTGGTAATATTGTGAATGTTTATGAATGGTATGTATTAAGTGAGAATGTAATATATGTTAAGTGAAGTTTTTAAGGATGTGTTAGGAGATTCAGTGTTAAATTTAATAAGGGTAGTATTCTGGAATACAACAATACATATGTTAAGGTTATATTTTGAAGCGTGTTTTCCTTACCTCCTGGTTGGGTAGGCCAACTCGGGCTACTTCCGGTGGCTGGAGGGCGGTTGGATCCTACCGGATTTTCGGGATGTGGTGGTGACCGTTGGTTTGGGTTTGTGTCTCGTAGCGAAAACAGACGGATTTTGGTTTTTTATTTTTGAAAATCAAAAACTGATTCGATATACTTTATTTAATTACTTTCTTACTTTAAATGATTATTGTCCTCACCCAATGGACGTTAATCTAGAGACTGACAATTGGCCGTGACTTCCGCCTCCTGGAATTGGTTTAGGGAGACAAGTACAAATGTGTCCTTCATCTTGTCTCTGGCTTCTGATCATCTTGTGATAACCAGAATTACCCATCCGTGAGGATGTTGGGCTCGGTCTCAAGATATCTGAAAGGAAAGGGGAAGGTGGGAGGTATCTAAGAATAGTGTGGACAGGGTTTTTTCAAGTGTTCTCTTACTACTTTGATGGGGTCGGTGTGTGTGTGTTTGCTTGTGCTGTCTTGTACTGTGCGTGCGTGTTTGTAGTGTGTCAGCAGTAGACCCTATGGGATGGGTCCAGGAATCCTCTATTATAAAGGAGAATGTTGTTGGAAAGGGTGCTTTCTTCAATTTTGTACTGGAGAAGAAATTGTGGTGGTCTGATCCGAAGAGATCGAGAGAGAGAAAGGTCAAGAACGCAAGACTCCCGTTCAAGTGGGTTCTCGCTGTTCTGAATGCTTTCGAGGTACTTATATGCTAATTGTAGCAAGTACTCGTCGATAGGTATAATGGATGCACCTTCGTATAGGTGAGAGTTCGGGTAATGGCGACATTCAGGCCTTCTAGAGTGGTTGAGGAGTTTTCTTTCGAAAACTCGAAGTCTTTCCATTTGCGCCGAAGATATGCAAGACCATATGGGAAAGGCGTATGATATTCCAGATCGGATTAGCTTAACTTTGGTGTCAACTTTGTTGCTCCACTTCAAGATGTTGTGCAGTTGCTTAGACCGACCGAGGCCCCTTTGAAGAATGTGGGTCACATGTTTGATGAAATTCATGTTTGAGGTATAGATGACCCCAAGATATTTCATTCTGTCTGTGGTCTAATCCGGTTTGTGTTCTGATATTCTGTGAATATCGAGAAGTAGGTTGGGAGTGTTAGACTGATCTGAAACAAAAACAAACAAAAAACAGGGTGGCGAGAGACCGACTTTAGGGAGACAAGTACAAATGTGTCCTTCATCTTGTCTCTGGCTTCTGATCATCTTGTGATAACCAGAATCACCCATCCGTGAGGATGTTGGGCTCGGTCTCAAGATGTCTGAAAGGAAAGGGGAAGGAGGTATCTAAGAATAGTGTGGACAGGGTTAGTTCGGATGTTCAAGTGTTCTCTAACTACTTGGATGGGGCTGGTGGTGGGAAAGAAATCGTACAAGACCGGTGGGTTTTGAGTGCGGTAGTAAACGCACATCACATCTTTGGCGTCTAATAATCTGCGCTTTGGTCGGTGTGTGTGTGCTAATTTTTTTTTTTTTTGGTTTCGGTAGGAAGATGGAAATCTTCAAAAGATACCTCTGGACCGATCCAAAGGCATGCCGGGTTTTTACCGACTAAAACCTCATTTAATTCCACCTTAATCCGGTCTATGGTTTGGAGGTAATTTGCGATATTGAGTACCTTTAGGGTATTATCGCCGGTCTGTTCAGAAAAGTCTCTACCTCCGAGGGGTTTGGCAGTGAGTGTTCCACCAATGCTTCTTCTTCTTCTTTGGCTTTCTTCGGCTTGTGAGATATCATCTTGAGGTTGGGGTACTTGGAGTCTGACATGTTTTCGCAGCCTTTCCCCTGTTTGGGTAGGGTAACCGGTATACTACCCACCGCGGTCTGGACCTCTTTGGATCCCCTTGGTACGGGTTTCCGACTGGTTGCCTTATGTCTTGACATCGGCTTCCTGTCGTTTGTAAACTCAATGGAAAAGCTTACCGGATTTAATCTTGTTTGGGAAAATTCCAAACAGTTTCCTGGTCCACTAATTTTACACTTCCTAGACAGGAAGTCGTTCCCTAACAATCCATCTGCTGATAATCCCGGTAGGGAATCCATCACCTGAAAACTACAGGAGATTTATTGGGGTAATTTGAATATCCCCTTACAATAGCCCCTAGACTTGCCCTTGCCAAAAGGCGTTTGGAGGGTAGTTGCTTTTTCTGTATCCAATGTGGTTCCATATTGGAGTGCCTTCAGCTTAATAAAGCTGATCTCCGCACCTGTGTCCACTATTAGACGTGTAGTGCTTCTACAATCGATGTCTAATGAGAGCTCGACAATTGGAACTTTCCTTGGTGGGAGTTAAGGATAGGTTTCATTAATTGGTGACTTTAGTTCGGTCGGGTTGGGGGATTCCGACCCGACCTCTGGGAGTTTTCCGACTTCTCCCATTTTGCTTTTTGTCGACACAGTATCGGCGTGTGGTTGTGTCGCCTGCAAAATGTGCACCATTGACCGTTCCTCTATCGCCGATGTCCCTGCTTTGGAGTCTCTGACGCGTCCGTAGCGGTTGAGTTCAGTTGGCTACGGTTCGACTCTGGTCGACGGCGTTGTGTTTGGTGCTGACGTTGTTTCTGTTTTCGAGCCTCAACATGTTCAGTACTGTTGGTACTAGTACTACTCTTGTCCCGTGCTTGTTGACCGCCTTTGTCCCGTGACTGTCGAGGGGCCTTCGAATTTCTTTTCGTTTGGACTGTCTGCCATTCGGTGTTGACCGTGCAAGTCGGTGGGGTGTGGTCGCGGAGTATAGGCTTAATCACTTTATTAGCGGTATCTGCTGGTGGCCCTTAGGATTTTATCCACATTGCTTTGCAATGACACTCGTCCGACGTGTGACTCTTTCGGCCAGAAAATCACAACAACATCGAATGCTATACTCTCTACGATTCGATGCTGTTGCTTGTTTCAAAGTGGTTGGTCTATCTTGCCCTTCGTTTGTTGCATTCCGGGGCACAACACAAAGGTGTGTTCCGGCGTCGGAGGCATTCTTCATACAAATGACCTTTCTTGTTGCAGAAACTGCATGTCATACGTGCAACAAACGCGCGTGGTGCACGTTTATCCCGGCCTTGGTTGGACGAATCACTATGGTAGTCTCCTCCGCCTCTCTGATGGTGCCATGGTACCTCTGGCTTTTAGATTTAGACCCTGCTGGCTCTTTAGTAGATCGCGGTGTGTTTCCGACCTAAACGGAGTTTTCCCAGGTTGGGGGCGTGTAACAGAGAGGAGTCGTTATGCGTACTTAGTGTGGGTGTGTGGGAGTCTGGTGTTCGGACAAAGCTTCCCAGGTTAACGGTCCTTAGTCTCGGCCCAGGAAATGAACTGCAGTGGAGCTTCAAACGCCACCCTTAGAATAACAAACACTACTCTCTTTTCTTTTCTTGCTTTATTTAGTTAAAAAATAAACCACTATCCATCTTGATACAAAATAAAGTGTAAGCATAATTCGAGTATAAATGTACGATTAAGACATAAAAGGTAAGATTACTGTTCTGTAACACTGTGGATAGTTATAACGTAGGTTATCAAATATTCTATGTACACATTAAGTAAAATGTTAAAGGTAAGATTACTGTTCTGTAACACTTTAGTTCCAACCATTCGCTGAGCTCTTCGCTCTACCAAATCTACGCACTCGATAGCGGCTGACTCTCGACTGACTCCCAAATGCCCTCGTAGAAAACCCGACTCATTTCATTGTCCAACCAAACCACTACTTGTAAAATAAAATAACGAACATAACACAAAAATTTCGGATGCGCATTCATATCCTTGGTCATTCCGATCACCCATGTTGAGCATCCCTCCACATGCGAAACGCGGACACACAGATACATGAGTTGGGATTGTGAGCGACTTCCGCAGCCAGTTGCGAGGCATTACACTCGTTGGGGTCTTATGATCCGCCAACATGTACGCAGATGTGCGGTGATTACTCACAGCTACCGATCGAAAGGGTTGGTGCTGTACACTCCCTGTATCGCGGCAGACGTCGGATGTTAATACCACAAGCTAATGCACACAGCACCTCCGATGCCCATATATGACCAGTTCGCAATTCGTTGGTGTTTCCCTTTGTCGGAATTATCCACACTGGTTGGCGTGTCCCTCTAAGTTGCATGTCGTTCGGTTGAGCGACCGAGAAAATTGGGACAACAAAGAAAAGAAGAAGTAACTCCTGCACGTATGCCGCAAATTCGATGTGGGATATGTGCACCGCGGTGGTTGAGACATGTTGGTTGCTTGGTTGTGAAACCAAATTGCCTTTATGGTACATGGCCATGTATGCTAATTCTTTAGCTTGCCGGTCGGGTTACCGATCGTTGTGCTGTAGTAAAATAATAAAAGAATATCCCCTGCACGTGTGTGGCAGGGTGAATATGTTTATACGTAGCACCAAGTGGTTTTCCTTGGTGTATGCCACATGTTATACTTTCTTAGTAGGAAATCTGATGATGCAACATACACCCGACGAATTGCTTTCTAGCACATGATGCCCATGAGGAAAATGGCTCTTGTAGTTCGTGCTATTGAATTGACGAAAATATGGTTTAGGAGACATCTTGGGTGGGTGACTAAAAGGTAAGTAAATGCTTAATTTCTAGGCGAGCAATGGAACTGCTTCAGTACTTGCTTTATCGATTTTCGGCCGCTCTAGGTGGACATTTTCGAACTATAATGGGAAGGTAGGTAGTTGCGTTCAAAGGAAGCGCCACAGGTGTTCCTATTATTGGCCCCTACTGTCTGAGACGCATCGTTTACAGATCTAAGTTGCCTGTGTCTTAATTCCTGGGGGTTTTACCAAGTATCCTCGTTGATCCGGTCTGAAACCTTACTCAATATGGATTGTCTATTAAGTGGAGTGGGGGCATGGACACGAGATCCATAACAAACTTGAATATCAGATTATCACGAATAGACAAGTAACCAGAGCAAGAACAGACTCCTAATTAACCACAATAAGTCCTGTTGGTTATTGAGACTGGTTGAGGGTTAATAATTGTATTAATGTAACGACTTCAAGGGTCTGAGAAACAAAAAAGTAAATATTTAACCTGGCCGTGACCGGAATGCAGTCGCGAAATTGAAATTCCTTTTTGTATAAGTAGTCGTTTTATTACCCCTATTGATTTTGATATGGGAAAAATCCTTGCTACGTTGGTTGCTGTTTCAAAGAGGTAATAACTCGCGTAACCAAATAGACCACTTCCTCATACACAAAAAACACCACTCGAACATCCTTGACGTAAGATCATATAGAGGAGCAGATTACGACTCCGATCATCTTCTAGCGATGGGCAAAATTAGGAGTCGGCTCGCAGCAAACTTCGGATTTATTGCGCAAACCTCGGCCGGGCAGTCGCGGGAGACGAGCAAAAAGTTCGACATTCATAAACTAAAAGACTTGCGCAAAAGGGCTGAATATCAAAACAAACTAACGAATAGATTTAGCATTCTAGAGAATGGAAGTAGTGAGGAAGAGAAAACCAAAAGTGTGGGCACTAAATGGGCATCGATCAGAGACGTAATCAAACAAACATGCCCAAAAGGTATTAGGGTTTAAGAAAACAATTAAGTCCAGACCTTTTTTTACACTAACGCGCGCACTAAAGGGGATTTTGAATTACCCTTAAATGTCAGAGCGCAGTGCGAGCGGATGGAGAGAAAGCGGATAAGGAAAGGACGTGTCGATGTATATTGCTCTTGAATGCCTGTACATCACAACTTAAAGGAAACGCATTAACGGGTAGAGCATTCCACATTCGTGTGGTTCGGCTAAAGAATGAGACTCTATGCTTATTTGTGTGCCTGAAGTTGACTTTCAACGTGAATTAATACGCATTCACAGATTGACGTCTATCGCGGGAAAATGTCTGAAGGGGTGGAACACATTCAGCAAGTTCAGTTGAGCAACGGCCGTGGTAATACTTACACAAATGTGATAGGCATGATACGTTGCGCCTATGTTCTTATGACGGAAAACAACTCACAGCAGAGTCCCCAATAAGTTTCTTTTTGGTTTGACGATGAGTGCAGAGCGAAGGTCGAAGAACGTAAGCGCCTCAGAGTGATCCACTTTGAAACATATGCAGAAAGATACGCGATGCTTCAGAAAGAGACGAGTATATTTTCAAACGCAAAAAACCCGAATGGGAGAAGACTCGGGTCGAAAAAATCTTAGAAAATGCCAGAACAAAGAACATTAGAGGTATGTATTGCGGCATAAACTCAATTAGTAATGGCTAGCGAGTTAGAGCCAAAATAATTCGAGACGCAAACGGCTGTCTGGTCACAGAAACAAACAATATCGTCACATGATGGAAGCAGTACTTTGAAAACCAACTCAATGTGCACACAACTCAACCAAAAGTAAACGCACCAAACGTACATATAGATGAGTCTCAGATCCCAAAGTTCTCGCTCAACGAAGTTGTAGACCCAATCCATCCAGCCTCGGCTGCATATCGGCAGAGGTTATGAAGCATGGAGCAAAAGCAACCGCTCGAAAGACCCGCCAACCAATTAAAACAATATGGGATAAGGAAGTCACCCCGGAAGAATCGAAAACCTCAATAGTCGTCTCCATCTTTAAAAAAGGCGACAGATCTAACTGCGAAAACTACAGGGGAATATAATTGCTTCCAACCACATACAAAATACTAACAAATGTCATACTGGCGAGAATCACACCGTACGCAGAAGAAATACTCGGAGATTACTAGTGTGGTTTCCGTAGGAACCGGTCAACGAGCGACCAAATGTACACGATAAGGCAAGTGCCGGAAAAGACGTGGGAATACGGAGAGACGGTTCATCAACTGTTCGTTGACTTCAAAAAAGCATACGACTCAGTCGCAAGACAAACACTCTACCGTATTGTGGTTGAGCTGGGAATCCCGAACAAATATGCCTCCCTCATTCAGATTTGCATGAACGAAAACAAAGGGCGAGTTAGAATAGAAAACCACCTCTCAGAAACATTTGAAATCCGGGACGGACTAAAACAGGGGATGGTCTGTCACCATGTTTTTTTAACCTTGTGCTCGAGTATGTCATCAGAAAAGTACACGACAACAACATGGCCGGATCATCCCTGAACGGGGTCACACAAGTGCTCCCATATGCGGATGACATGGCCGTTTTCGGCAATAATCTAGAAACTGTAAGTAAAAACAGTGAAGTCATCATGCAAGCGGCAGAAGAGGCGGGGCCAGAAATAAATGAAGAGAAAACAAAATACATGATTACGGCAAGAACAAGGGACATACATAAACGTCGGAGGCAAGATATTCGAAAAAGTTGAAGAATTTAAATATCTGGGAACAATACTGACGGCCAGTAACGAAATGTCGGAGGAAACTAACAAAAGAATGCGTTGCGACAACGATAGTTGGCCCACAGTCAGTAAACTGCTGAAATTCAAGCTGCTATAACGTAATATAAAGTTCCGTGTTTATAGAACCATAATCATGTCGATTGTTCAATACGGATGTGAAACATGGGCTGTCACAAAACGGGAAGAAAACAAATTCCGCGTATTTGAGAATAAGTTTGTAAATTGTATTTTTGGGGGTAAATATGACGATGAATCAGGAACTTTGTAGTCACGAATTGAAAGAGCTATACCGCAAACCTACAATAGTGAGAGTAATCGGGTCGCGAAGATTAAGATGGGCCGGGCATGTGGCGCGAATGGGTAAGGATAGGACCGTACATAAAATTCTTGACGGAAGACCTACGGGAAAGAGACTGACAGGAAGACCGCGACGGAGATGGGAGCGCAATGTAAGGCGTGACTGTGAGGATATCGGATCAGAGGACGAAGCATGGAAGGAGAGTCCGCAGAGCGGAGAACGATGGCGCAGCCGGGTTGGCGAGATCATGAACGCCCGGGTTCCTATTGGCCAATAAATAGTAAACAATAATAGAAATATATCTTAAAATTTCTTAATACTTGCTAAATCCCACATCTTAATTAAGAGTTAAGCAAATATATTGAATATAACTATAAAATTATTATTGAACTTTGAAGATCGTTGATTAACTGAAGGCCTGAGTTCCTAATCATATTTATAATTTTGATTGTAATTAGTTTATTATGATAATGTTATAGATAATAAATTATTTATTTATTATTGTTGGTTTATTTAAATTTTGGCAGTGGTTTGGGCTTGTTGATTTTCCATAAATAAAAGTCCAGAGTTGAGAGTGATTGAATTTATTGAATTACTATCAGAAGTACAAATTCTTTGTACATTCGAATAACACTTGTTCTGATAAACAAATTTGCCGCTAAACAATTTACGGATTGATGCGTAATACTTTATAAAAATTGAGATTACAGTTTGGAGCACGTTTTCCTTTCGCCATTCAATTTCCCTTTCTTTTTGTCAAAACCCGTCAGCAATTTCGAATACTTCGATCAATGCCAACTTCGACTCTGAGAACAGAAAGGAAGGTGTGAAGTTGGTACAGGTTCAAGGTTGTGTTGGGTAAGATCAGCTGTCTGTTGATTAATTCTCAACACGCCTCCTTGATCAATTTTCGGCGGAGCGTCTCAAAGACTCTCCTGTTGAGTGGCTTGGTCAGAATGTCTGCAATCTGCCTGCTGCTCTCGACGTGTTGCGGTGTCACCATCCTGTCGACGTGTTGCTGGATGTACTTTCGTGGTATCTCAATGTGATTCTTTCCTTTACTTGTCTTGTCCTCGTGTGCATTCTGTAACACGTGTATGGCTGACATTTTGTCGACGTACAAGGTGATTGGCTGGTCGGCTTTCAGGATACCCAGTTCCAGCGCGATTCGTTTGATCTAGCACACATCGCCAATCACCGACACCGCTGCTCGGTAGTCGGCTTCTGCAGTTGAAGTCGCCACCAGACGCTGTTTTTGCGAGTACAAGATCACTGGTCCTCCCCTCATCATCAACACTCCACTCGTCGACTGTCCCGTCTCCGAGTCTACTCCATAGTCTGAATTGGTGTAAGCCATGAGTGTCTGCTCTCCTCCAAAGTGAATTCCGGCTGTCGTTGTCCCTCTCAGGTACTGGAATACACGTTTCACCATCGCCTGATGGCTCCTCATTGTCTTGTTGCAAAATCGACTGAGGTAGTTCACGGCGAAACTGATGTCTGGCCTGGTGATTGTAGCTAAGTATAATTGACTTCCTATCGCCTCTCGATAGTTGTTGTTCGCCGGAAGTGGCTCATCGTTCTTGAAGTCTGTCTTCTTGGTAATCATCCCTTGCTCAATCGGTGTGGACGCTTGATTGCATTGTTCGAGTTTCATCTTCTTCAGTATTTTCTCCGTGTAGCTAGGCTGGTTTACGAAAATACTTTCTTGATCTGTCTTGATCTCCATGCCCAAATATGTCAACTTGTCCTGCACTTTCTTGCTATATATGATTTCGAATTCGTTGCTTATCTCATCCAAAAGTTTGTATATTTGGTCTTCATCTTTTCCAGCTACCAATCCATCATCCACGAAGAGTGAGAGCATAATGCTCTTGTCCTTGTTGTAGTAGATACACGGATCGTCGTCTGTGCTGATCAGGCCTATCTTCTTTTCAAGGTGTGTGGTGACCCTCTCGTTCCACATCCTTGGAGCTTGTTTGAGTCCGTAAAGATTCTTGTCCAGCTTGCAGGCTTTCCTTGATCCGTCGTCGAACCCCTCAGGCTGGTTCATGTAAACATTCCGTTCCAAGTTCCCATACAAGAATGCCTTTTGACATCGAATGATACCAACCTCATTTTCTCTGACTCTGCGTGACTTAGAAGTAGACGAATTTCTCCATAATCCACTCCCTCTTTCTGTTCAAATCCTCTCGCCACGAGTCTGGCCTTGAGTCGCCCGTCTGCCTTCTCTCGAAGTACCCAACGAGAAGTGATCGGCGTCACTCCTTCTGGACAGTCCACCAGCTCCCAAGTTTTCATTTCCATGAGAGAATCGTATTCCTCCTGCATCGCTCGTCTCCACTTCTCATCCTTGAGTGCTTCGCTCACCGGGATATCTTCTGTTTCACCAACCATGGCTGCTCTGTTGCTGTTTCCTCGGTTGGACATGTTTGCAATGTAGTCCCTGTAGCTTGGTGGTGGTTGCAGGTTCCGACGATCTCGCAAAGTTCTTCCTTCTGGCTGCTCTGCTGGCGACGTTGTCTCTTGTTCGTTGTCGCTTGGCTCTTCGGTACTTCCATCGGTCTCTTCTGCATCTTCATAGTCTATCTCGCTGCTACTTTCATCTTTCTTCTCAATCTTGTCCTCGGGTGCTCGTGCCTCAGGTTCAGTGCCTTGTCTCAGTATCATTTTCTCCTCGTCGAAGATTACCTTGTCGGAGGTGATGATGTCTTTCGTATCTTTCAGATAAACTCTGTAGCAGGGTTAATCAATATCATAGCCAACAAAAATACCTTCTTCTAAGATTTTATCAATTTTGCCTCTCTTCTGTCCTTGTATCAGCACGTAACATTCACATCCAAAAGGTCGCCGCCTTTTAATCTTTATCTTTCTTCCGAACCAGAGTTCCGCTGGGGTTTTCCCTGGCACATTGCTGGTTCCAGTCTGGTTGATCGTGAAGACCACATGGTTCATTGCTTCGGCCCACAGTCTTTCGTCCAAGTTCTCGGTGTGTATCACTGTCTTGACTGCCTCGACAATTGTCCTCATTTCTCTCTCAACCCTTCCGTTCTGTTCTGGCGTGTGCACATTCGTAAATGTGTGAAATATTCCCAGCTTGTCCAACTTCAGTTTGGTTTTTGCATTTTTCAATTCCATGCCGTTGTCAGATCTCAAACACCAGACTCTCCTCCTAAGCTGATTTTCCACGAGTCTCAAGTAGCTTTCTATCTTCTCAGGTGCCTCTGCTTTCGTCTTCATGAAATAACATCTTCGGTAGTGGGTGAAGTCGTCCTTGAACATAAGCCAGTGCTTTGCTCCTCCTTACGACGGAATATTCATTGCTCTGGTGTCGACGTGTACAAGATCTAGCGGTTGCTGGGCTGTTTTTGGGTTGGTTCGGTGTGGGGCTCGATGATTATTGCCGTGTGCGCATTCCTTGCACAATAATTGTTCCAGTCATCAATGTGTTTGATCCCCTTGCGTTTCAGTATGTCCCTCACATACTTCACATTTTGATGGGCGAGTCTCTCGTGCCAAGTTTTGATTGACATTGTCATCAAACTTGTCTCTTTTTCTGTCCTGAGCATCATTTTGTAGAGGTTTCCTTTGCGCTTGGCAATTGCCACAACTTTCCTGCCATCCTGACTGTAAAACGTTGACTGCTTTCCATTTGCCTTCTGAAAGTGTCCCTTGTCCAGCATCTGACTTACTGAGAAAAGATTAAAGTTGAGTTTTGGGACGCAAATGACATCCTCAAGCACCACTGGATACCATTTCCGACCATCAAAAGCCGCCATCTCGATGTTCCCGACTGCAACGCCATCTAGCCTGGTTGAGTTTCCAATCACTATTGAGATTGGTTCGTCCAGCTCGACCAACTCTACAAACTACTCTCGATGAGACGTCATGTGTTGACTAGCTCCGCAGTCTTGATACCATGAAGTTGCCCTGTCCGTCGAGATGTCACTGTCCACTGTTGAAAATGCTGTGGTCAGGAACGCCCTTGGTGGCTTTCCGCTTGTAGACTTGCTTGACTCTCCCTTGGAAGTGCATTCTTTGGCGAAGTGTCCTTCCTGTTTGCATATGTTGCACGAGTAGTTCTTCTTGTAGTAGGCAATGTACTTCTCCCACGGTTTGCCTGTGCACTGCTTGATCATGTGACCTTTTCCTCCACACTTGTACCATACGAGCGTTAACTTGTCCTACTTGCCCTTTGGCGACTGCCTTTGCTTCTCACGTCTTGCCAGGAGAGCGTTATTGGTGCTGACCTCTGAGTTTGTCGTCTCCTGCAGTCGCTCGTCCTCGAGTCTCAGACGTTCGATGAGAGTTTCCACGTTCTTTGTTGCTCCGGTCACATTATCCCAAGAAGTCCCGAAGTGCGCTAATTTTGCCGGTAGCACACTCATGATCATTGTCATGATCCAACTTTCTCTCATAGGATCATTTCCGGTTGACACTTTTTCAGCCAAATCCAAGATCTCCGAACAATTTTCCACTGCTGACTTGCTATCATCGTATTCCTCGGTAAAGAATTTGATTCGGGACATTTCTAAAGTTACATCAGTCTTTGTGCCGTATAAGCTATTTAATTTATCTATCATGTCTTTGGCAGTTTTGCAATTTGAATTTTGTTCGCAATCTTACTGTTTACATTTAAACCTATCAACGTTTGAGCTTCGACATATTTCTTTATCCAAGCTGAAATGGTTTCAAGTGACGCTGCATCTGCGGCTCTAGGCTTTGCTCCTGTTACAATTTCGTACAAGTCCTTATTTTTAAGTGCTAGGTTTAATTTAAATCGCCATGAAATGAAATTGACATTTCCTTGACTGTCTTCATTTAACATTTCCAGCTGAGATTTAACGGAATCCATTTTGTTAAAAATCTTACAATTCGACTGACTTCTGACAATTTTTTAAAGTGAACAAAATGAATTTACAATCTTTCGTGGCGTTTTTCTGACTGAAAATGACTTGCGTATACGTTGCTCAACGTTGACTTGCTGTGTGATGGCTGCTCCAATGTTGACGATTTGTAGGTTATGTCGTCCTTGCCGGTTCCCCCTCTCTGGGCTGCTTTTCTCGATTTTCCTGCCACTTTCCTTGCTCGATGATCCATAAAACCCCTTTACGGCTGTTCTGGACCCATAACCTGTTGGTTTATTTAAATTTTGGCAGTGGTTTGGGCTTGTTGATTTTCCATAAATAAAAGTCCAGAGTTGGCAGTGATTGAATTTATTGAATTACTATCAGAAGTACAAATTCTTTGTACATTCGAATAACACTTATTCTGATAAACAAATTTGCCGCTAAACAATTTACGGATTGATGCGTAATACTTTATAAAAATTGAGATTACAGTTTGGAGCACGTTTTCCTTTCGCCATACAATTTCCCTTTCCTTTTGTCAAAACCCGTCAGCAATTTCGAATACTTCGATCAATGCCAACTTCGACTCTGAGAACAGAAAGGAAGGTGTGAAGTTGGTACAGGTTCAAGGTTGTGTTGGGTAAGATCAGCTGTCAATTGATCAATTCTCAACAATTATTAACAAGTAATTCAAAATTACATATCAATAAACTAACATAATGAGCCTAGCAGCTGAGACTATTGGCTCAGATAATAAATTACTTCTGCCCATGCTATGAGAATTATAATTACACGATATTGAATAACTTTTTTTTATATATAACTTATTAAATAAAGTATATGACAGTTAAAATCTAATAGCACTATCTGCTAACGCTTTCGACTAGAAATTATGCAGAGGGTCTCAATTGATATCAATCATGTCTAGCTTATAATTTTTATTTTAAACCAATATATGTGCATAACTCACTAGACACACAATATGGAAATTCAAAACAATATGTCTATTGGGACTTTATATTTCGGAATTCTGGTCAGGTCACAATGAGCTATTAATAAACTACGAGAAGGGCGAATGACAGCTAGGAATTGCGTGTGATTTGACGAATCAATAAAGTACAGTAGGCCATTTTGTTTTTACATTAGTTTGTGAGAAAATTTCTGCCTTAAGGTTCTTAGTGTGATTAATTACTCGATAAAATATTAGAGAGTTTAATTTTACTGCTTACTCAAAGTATTTTACGTATTTGTAAATAAAAATGGGACGAAAAAAGAAGAAGGCCTCAAAACCGTGGTGCTGGTATGAAACATTGAAATACATTTAAAAACCGGATTTATTTTTTATGTAATTTGTCTAACCATTCATTTTTTCGCAATTTACTGTTGTGCCTATTCAATGAATGGGAAAATCAACTGTAAAGGTATTGCAACCGCGAGTTTGAAGATGAGAAAATTCTAGTTCAGCATCAAAAGGCGAAACATTTCAAGTGCCATATCTGCCACAAGAAATTGTACACTGGACCTGGATTATCAATTCACTGCATGCAAGTGCACAAGGAGACGATTGATAAAGTACCCAACTCTCTGCCAAACCGTTCGAATATTGAAATAGAAATTTTCGGTATGGACGGTATCCCTCCAGAAGATTTGCGGGAGCACGAGAAACAGAAGAACGGCGGTAAATCGGACTCCGATGACGATGAACCAGTTGCGAAGAAGAAAGCTGAAGGTAAGTATGTCTATTGATAAGAATAACATTCTAATTTGATTCTATTTTTTTTTGCACTGCACTCTAGTTTCATTGGCTGGTCCTGGCCCGATGATGATGCAAAATATGATGGCACCACATATGATGAGCCAATTTGGTCCAATGGGACCAATGATGGGTCCTATGGGAATGCCACCGTATGGCATTCCTATGATGTCTTCACATCCTATGATGGGAGCACCTCCCAGGCCATTATTTCCAGCAGTTAATGTATCAACAGCAGCAGCAGCAGCGGCAGCTCAGGCGAAACCT
The DNA here is from genome assembly GCA_963931805.1 of Microdon myrmicae. NCBI lineage: Eukaryota > Metazoa > Arthropoda > Insecta > Diptera > Syrphidae > Microdon > Microdon myrmicae. The sequence continues at coordinate 172,803,330 of OZ007497.1, read as the reverse complement.
ACGTTCCCTGCTTACAGGTGAGTTTTTGGCCAGAGGTGCTTTTTCATTGTTCAGTTGTGGTTATTCCTAAATCTACGACGTCTGCAATAAGAAGCTAAAGGCATTGTTATTTATTCTGGACCACGTTGATTGATCGACTAGGTTGTTGTAGTATCGTAATTCGTTTCACGAAATTAATGAATAGTTTAGGGTAATATAAATTTGATTGCGATTTATATTGCCGTATCCGTTTTCTATTGCAGATCCATTATTTATCGTTGCAATTTTTTTGTTCGGACTTTTACAAACGTTTTATTTGAACTACTTATTCTCAGTAGTATCATGAAGTGAGGCCAAAAAATTCCACTTCCTCATTTTGAATATACCAAAGAAGGGATTATTGCGTTATCAAATAAAGGCGGTGCCAGACTTATAAAAAACGAGTATTGGGTTGTGGTCAATTGGGGAGCTCTCATATAGATTGATTTACAAATTCGTACTTTAATTACGCGTTATGAATGGTTTCGAAGCTTAGTGGATGATCTGGTTTAGGGCTGAGCATGATGTTTTCTTGTGTGGTAAAGAGTTTCGAAGGTAATATATACCCACAATAGGATCTGCGATGGAACTACATGAATAATTTGATACAAATCCTAACAGTAAGCAACAAATCTCGACATAGTTGCATTTGTCTGGGAAATATTATCGATAAACCTATAAAAATTAAAATAGGTAGTAGGTTTCGTTTCATCGACAACCTTTCGGTGAGATACTACCATCCCATGTTTTCATCTCTAAAACGGTTAACTTTTTTTCTTTTCCGGTAAACTGGGATTACCTCGTCTTGTATTATATTTTGCTCTACTTGGGCTTTTTTTTTTCTTTTTGTAACGCTCCTCTCGCGCGGAGAGGGAATTCCACAGCTTTCCAGTTCTGTAACGGATAGTTTTTTTTATTTTAATTTTATTTTATTAAACTTCACTCGGGGAAGGTGAGCCTATAGCACCGGTTCGGCGCCCTGAGATCCCATCAACTCACTGTTGCAGTTCTTTTTGAACAGTTAGTTGCAGGTTATAACGTCCCAGCAACACTCGCGTGACGAGGGAATTCCATGGCTTTCCCGTTCTCTAACGGAACGGTTTCTGATGTAGAGATAGATGTTCGCGCCGTCGGGAGATGAATCGGAAATTGGTGCGATCCGTCGGATTGTCTTGTGGAGCCCATATAAACCGAATTCCGCGGAACAATACCACTTATCTCCGAAGAACAGTACCTGTGACAATATATGTATAACCGGCAGAGGTCAGCTACGGGCCTTCGATGTGATACCGAATGTAGTCCCGACGTCAGCGCCGTGTCTCCGATCGATCGGTTGATCGCTCGTCTCTGTATGGTCGATGTAGTCGCTACCGACTTTAGCAAGGCCTTCGACAAAATCTCCCATAACCTCATTCTCTTCAAGCTATCTTCCCTCGGTTTCGAACCCATGCTGATTAAGTGGGTCTCATCCTACCTCAGTTACCGAACCTGCCGCGTGCGATTTAGATCTACCCTCTCCGATCCTTTTTCCCCAACATCAGGTGTCCCCCAGGGCAGTCATCTCGGTCCTCTCCTATTTATCCTAACCATAAACGACATAGGCTGTTGCATTAATCGCTCCTTCATCTCGCTTTATGCGGATGATTCCAAAATTTTCAAAACAATCTGCTCTCCCCCGGACTCCTCACTTCTTGGATCTTGACAGCTTCTCGACTTGGTGCCAAAATAACTGCCTAGAAATGAATATCGCCAAATGTCACACAATCACATACTCTCGGAAGAGTTCCCCCACTCACCTGCGCTCCTACCTCTTACTGAACCAGCCGATGACATCGGTTGAATTGATTCGCGATCTGGGCGTCCTATGCGACAATGACCTAAAATTTACCCCATGTATTGATCACATAATGCTCAAGACCAACGCCGCCCTTGAGTTTGTCAAACGCTGGTCGAAGGAATTCCTTAACCCTTATGTCAACCGATCACTCTACACAACTTTTGTCCGGCCACTACTCGAATACGCTAGCCAGGTCTGGTCCCCGTATCATGTAACTCACATTCGCAGGATAGAGGGTGTTCAACGTCGTTTCTTGCGCTTTGCCCTCCGCGGACTAAACTGAGAAAATCCGCTGATTCTACCACCATACACAAGCCGGCTACCTCTAATCAATCTAAACACACTTGACGACCGCAGAGTCCATACAGACATCATCTTTGTCCATCGCCTTCTGTCTGGCTCATTCAATTGCCCAAGCTTGTTCTCCACTTTAACATTGCATACAAACCCCCGTAATGTACGTAACCCTCGACTGTTTTACGTGCCCGCTCATCACACTTCTTACGGCTCTAACGAACCCATCTCGCGTATGCTACGACAGGCCAACCCTTTCCCCACCTCCTTCGATTTCAACATCTCTACTCCCGCTCTTAAACGACCTCTTAGAATAAAAACGTCCTAAACCCCCCCCCCCCCCCCCCCTTCAGTAATCCCTCTACCCTGCAATCCCCTCCTCTCCATCCATCAAACTAGTTCTCCCCTGCACCTTTCATACCCCCCCCCCCCCCATGCTCCCGTACCACCGCCCCCGTATCAGTTCGTATCCATGCCCTCAACTGTCGCACAAAGGCCGCGTTTGCCACCCCCACATACACTCGCTCTTCCCTGGCTGGTTTTTTTTTTCCTTTTTTTTCAATTGAATAATTGAATAAGGTCTAAACCACTTCTCGAGATTTTAAGATAGTCTGTAAGGTTTTATGTTAAGTTAATTTTAAGCTTGCAGTAAGGTAAATAAAAATGCGGGGTTTCGCCCTCAATCAATCAATCAATCAATCAATCAGCTTAGCATATTCGAGCGCGGGTCTAATTTGGGATTTATACAGGAGAAGAAGTTGGGCTGGAATAAAATATTTCTTGGCTCTAAAAAGATAACTCCGTTTTCCAGAGGCGAAATGCTCGACACTTGTTTATGCCACGGTACATTCCCACAGATCGTGACCCCAAGCAATTTCATCCTTTTCCCAGATGCGAGGGCTTGGTCATCCATCATCAGTTATGGAGCCAATGATCCACTTTTCTTTGTGAATGTTGTATACTGTATCTTTGTTGCATTGAAGTTGATGAGATTGGCTTTTCCCAACTGCAGGGCCTTATTCAGAGCCCAATTCAGAGAGTCGATCAGGCTACATTTCATCGGCCGGTCGCTCGAAAGAGAGGAAACAAACATACTATCATTCACGTGAAGCAAAAACAAGGTTGGAGCCAAAATAGAACCTTGAGGCACCCCGGAATTAACAGGATACAGATCCGAAGACTCGCCGTCCACAGCAACCCGGATCGATCGATCCTCGAAGAAGCTTTTCGTCCAGTCGCAAATCTGCTGGGAAAGACCGTATGAACGAAGCTTGCTCAGCTGTGCTCCGTGCCGGACGCAGTCAAAAGCCTTGGAGATATCCAATGTGACCGCTCTTGACTCAGCATGCCCCACAATCACAGATGTCCATATATCAGTTATAAGGGTCAAAAGGTCTCCCATGGACCGCCTACAACGGTTTACTGGTCACTCCGTATTGACGATCATTCAGAAGTCCGTTGCACTCCAAATACTTAATTAACTCGGCATTGATGACATCACCTTAGATATCATAGACAGTAATGCTATCGGCCGGTAATTTTGTAGGAGACACTTTTTCTCCCTCTTTAGGATTGGCTGAACTCGAGCGATTTTCCAATAGGTAGGAAACGTCCCCCGTGCACAAGATAGGCGGAAGAGTCTGCCAATAATCGGCGATAGTTCTGGGGCACAGTTCTTAAGGACTATTGCTGGTCTTCCGTCCGGGCCGGTCCCCTTCCCACAGTCCAGTCCACGTAGAATGCATTGAATAGTACGGGGGCGGAACCTCACATCCTGCATCGAAAACCGTACCGGCGCGATCACAGGTGTTTCCAAAAGACCGGCATCGAGATTGGAATTCGCGGAAAATAAGTTCGCGAGCACATTAGCTTTATCCTTTGATTTTGTGACTAACGTTCCGCTGCCCGTCACTAACGAGGAAAAGAGGAGGAAACGAAGTTACTGCTGACGACCGTTTCCATTGACCAGAAGGGACGTGAACCAGTCGGACACTCAAGGTATTTATTAGTCACTCTGTCGTTGTAAGCCTTCTTCGGGGTATCAATCATCTGGCTGCACGCGTTTATCATCATCATCATCGGCACTACAACCGGCATCCGGTCTTGGTCTTATTTAACAAGTCTCTCCACCCGTCCCGATTTCGAGCCGATGTCATCCAGTTTGGCACTCACAGGCTCTGGGCGTCCTGGTCTACTCCTCCATCGCAGACAAGGTCTGCCGCGCTGTCTCCTTCCATACATCCTGCCACAAAGGAATTTCCGGGCAGGCTCCTCTTCGCTCATTCGAGCTAGGTATCCCGCCCACCGGAGTCTACCGAGTTTGATTTTTCTTACAACATTAGCTTCAAGGTAGATTGTGTACAACTCATGGTTGTAGCGTCTCCGGAATCTTCCTCCCTCACATACGGGGCCAACAATTCTCCTTAAGACTTTGCTCTCGAACGCGGCTAAGAGTTCAAAGTGTCTTTTATTGAGCACCCAGGCCTCGGGTCCATACATGAGTAGGGGTACGACCTCGGTCTTGTACAGTAGTAGCTTGGATGTTCTGGATAAATTTCGGGATTTAAAGAGCCTTGATAGACCCTAGTAGGCTTTGTTGGATTTGATCAGCCGTTCGCGTATTTCTTCTTCCATATTGTTATCGGCTGATACTATTGACCCAAGGTAGTTAAAGGATTGCACTACTTAAAATTACTACTTCATGGTTGTAGCGTCTCCGGAATCGTCCGAATTGATAGTATCTTGGAGTATCTCAATACTTGATTCTTTTTGATGAGGTGAATATATGGATAACACATTTGACTGCACTTTACGATCGCGCTTGGACACACGATCCATCATACCATCTATCATTTTCTCAATCAGACTTTCAAAAGTAGTACTTGTAGGTATTATTCACAAGACTCTGATTCTTTGTCGTACACACCGAACCGTATATTCAAAGGCTCGATAATATTCTGCTGATCTCACTTCGAAAAACTGAGTCGCCGCAGCAATGATGTGTATGAGGTAACCATCCTCTGACCATTCTGACTCCAACTTCGTCCCTTTCATCAATATCTTTTTCCCAGGAGGTCTCGTGCTACGTAATAGTAGAGCGCAATGCTCGATCATCTTAGATTTATTTATCTATGGATATTTCACCGCAATCGATATGCGTTTTAGTTACGGTGTTTGTTTATTTACCAGATCGGTTTTATGGCGTCTTGGATGTTTGAGTCTTCACGTTTTGAAACAATCACAAGGCGTTGATACTTTTTGTGTTGACTATTATGTTGTTCTTTTTCGAATAACCACAAATCAGTTACTATTCACTGCCGCTGCTACCTACTACTATCGCTACTTCTACTTATCCTACTTTTTTTTATCTTTTCAGCAATGCTACTATAAGTGCCCCTCCCACAACAAATAATCCGAATTCCGCTAACGTAAACAGCAATTCAACAGACTCAACACAACCAGCTCCAAAAACCAGCGTTGTGAATAGTGGTACAACATCAAAAATTATACATCCACCGGAAGATTTAAGTTTAGAAGAGATTCGTGCCCGGAAACCTAAGTACCAAAACAAACTCAATACAGGAACGACATCTAGGCCTCAGAGTAACCCTAATACATCTCAGTCTATGATGTCTACAACAGTATCATCTACAACGAACGTGACAACATCGGCAGCAGCTGCCATTACAAAAGCCCAAGAAGTAGGTTTAATATAATTTACCTACCTCGAGTTTTATCGAAATATATTGAAATAATTCACAGCAAGCAGCGGCAATAGCAGTGGCACAGGCTCAAGTGGCTCAGGCGCAAGCTCAGGTTGCACAGGCGCAAGCGCAAGCTCAAGCGCAAGCTCATGCACAAGCTCAGGCCCAAGTAGCACATGCCCAAGCTCAAGCCCAAGCACACGCTCAGGCCCAAGCGGTTGTTCAACAGCAACAGCAAAAACAGTTAGAGGATCTAAATCGTGTTGTTATGCTTCAAAGACTACAAGCTGGTAGACCAGGTGCTCCTCCTCTCGGCATGGTAAGTAATCAGAAAAGAACTTTCTGACGACCATCTATTCACAGACTTTGCTTTGGTTCGTACCTCGATCTGTAAGTGCGAAAAACTAGTTTTTCTTATATAATATAAGCGATATTTAGGTTGTTTTAAGTATTGAGAGTATACAGAAAAGATCATTTCAATTGCAGGTGGTTAGAGATAGTTTTAGAGGGCAACTAGTGTATTTGAAGATTATACTAAAAGTTGATTGAATTTTTTAGATACCTTACGTCGTTGTTCTTTTGACTATTGCAGTTTTAAACGTTTGTCAGTTTGTTTATACCTATAGAGTACATAGTCTTTAAAAAAGGTTGGGATTTAAGAGCATGACAGGTTTATTTTATTAAGAAACGCAGTCTATTTTCATTCTTTTGTATACTATTACAATTTGATTTGGGGTTTCCTATCATTATTGTCATTATGAGTTATGAAGTGCAAATTAAGTAAAAGGTTAAATTTCGGTAGTGGCTGATTCTACTGTGAGAATATTTCATACGATCCAGATCGAGGGCGACATTAATCGAATATGATCATTGATTGTAATAATGAGCTTGTTCTATGAAACTAAAGAATCGGTTAACATATGTCTGGACATAGGTATACCGAAGCAACGGTGGAGTAGTCGCGATTCCTTAATCAGAAATTCGCGAATATATTACAACAGCATTTGTCAACCAAACTGCAGAAGTTGTGTAGTTCATGATTGGGTTTTTGAGTTATGTCAGTTGTCTGTCAAATAAATTGTCAAAGTTATGTAAGGTATTTTTCGAACACACTTGTAACTAAGTTGAATTTTGTAATGTTTGGTTTTTTGAACGAAAGAACTTCGAGATGTCTGTCAAACAAACTCAAAGTGGGTTGACACGTTTGTTTTTATTTTATCTCAATTGTAAATCTGTTCGTCTTAGTACCAAAGTTGATCAGGACATGGAACTGTTGCAGAGTAGTAGAGACGAAGGGAGGATACCACTTGGTGGTACGGACGTGCTCTGAGCGGCTAGTAGATGAAAGGGAGTGATGATGTGCACGTACATCATCTGGAAGCCCTTGGAACTTGACGAAAAGCAAAATGGTGGATGTTCGTCAAGTTCAACCAATTTCGTTGTCGCCGGTGTGCGCATCGGATGTACACTAATGTAGAACATTTGATGTCCAACAGGAACTGACTGTGCGGCTCTATATTAATATGATGGTTGAGCAAGAAACTATATAACAGGTGTACCGGTTTTTTTTTTTAAATAAAACACTAATTTTAAATGGGAAAGTAAAAAACATTTTATTCAAAGTATTGGCCATTGCTTTCTACACATTTCGACCACCTTTCTGGCAATTTGTGGATACCACGCCAATAAAACCGGTCGTCTTTTGAGGCAAACCATTCGGAGACCCAATTTTCGACTTCGTAGGAATTGAAATGCTGCTCAGCCAATGCGTGCCCCATCGATGAAAACAAATGGTAGTCGGAAGGAGCCAAGTCTGGTGAATATGGCGGGTGGGGTAACACTTCCCAGCCGAGAGCTTTTATTGTTTCTTTGACGGGTTTTGCTGTATGATCGGGACATTATCATGCAAAAAAATTACCTTTCCGTATCTTGTGGCCCATTCTGGTTGTTTTTCGATCAATACATGGTTCAAATTGATCATTTGTTGTCGGTAGCGTTGCGCATCAACAGTTTCGCCAGGTTTTAGAAGTTCATGATACAGCACCCCCTTCTGGTCCCACCAAACACAGCATTGTCTTTTTTTCGAACCGATCAGGCTTTGCAGTCAATGTTGACGCTTCTCCTGGATGTACCCATGATTTTTTCAATTCACGTGGTATCCAGTTTCCACACTTTTGGATCTTTCCCATAGCTTTTAAACGGTCAGAAATTGTTTGTTGTGCATCATTTAACATTTGTGCCATTTGTTTTTGACTTAAAGTGTCATCTTGATCCAATATTGCTTGCAATTCGATGTCTTCAAACTTTTTTGGTGGTCTTCCACGTTCTTCATTTCGCACGTCAAAATCATTATCTCTGAACCGCTTAAACCATCTTTTGCATGTTGCTTCCGATAGAGCATGATCACCGTAAGCCTCGACAAGCATTCGTTGCGACTCTGCAGCACTTTTCTTCAAATGAAAACAAAAAATTAATGTTTTTCGCAAGTTTTTTGTACAAAATTTGACAGATGTCATAGCAACCAAATAAAAAAAATATATGGGCTCGTTCACAACAAACGTTCCCTATCGATACATTTGTATCTTGACTCACTTCACACCGGTACACCTGGTGTACACGCAACAAGTTACGGACTCTAGAAATTCAGATACTAGCCCTACTTGAAATGTAATGTCATTGGAAAAAATAGTCATTTGTGTGAGTAATAATAATTGATAACTTCATTTGTCTTATTCAACTAGGAGTGTTTCCAAATAGATGGAAGTCATCGAATAAGCAATAAATTCCTAAAAGGGGCGAACTTTTATTCCTGACAACTTTCTTGTCGAAGGTTATGATGTCACTCCGGTTAACCGTGTACTAATACCATCCAAATTGCTAGAAACAAATGGCTTCCTTTACGACCGCCAATATGGGTACCGTTGGAGCAAGTCCACAAATGTTCTGATGGCGTACTTTATCAAAAGATGGAGTCACTCCGTCCAGTGCTTCAATGAAAGCACTGGATATCTTAACACTAATCGTACCAGCGTATCACATATACCTATTCTTACCATAACTGGTTATATGCCGGGGGGGAAAGTAATTGTTGTCCCAAAAGAAATTTTCAGTTTTTCGAAGTATATAATGGAAACTTATAAAAACAGTAAAATAATAATCATACAGTGCTCGGAAAAATTATAGACTCAAACGTACATTTTCAATTTTCTTGGAAAGAGTGGTAAACTTTTATGACTAGTTTTGTGACAAAATATTGTCAACCGACACCAACTTAGGGAAAACCTTTCAATGGCTTAATTGTTTTTTTTATCAGGAATGGTAAATAATTTTCTGAAAATTTCGCCTGTGAAAAAGTATAAACTCAAGACATTTTAATTTTTTGTATAATAATTTTTTCAATACGGAATGCCTCCTTTGTTATTTCATATAATAATTAACAAACTTCGTGGTAGAGTGGAATAAGGTTGTTTAAAGTGTTGTCCGGTATATTATGCCATGCTTCAACAATTCTTTCTTTGAGTTGTTCCACGTTTTGAATTTCTGGCTTTTCCTGATCGTAAACCGGTCTACCCGGTGACTTTGAAGTTGTGCAAGTGTTTCAATAAAAACGTTGTGCCCTGTTCTGAATGACCCTCTTGCTCTTTTGAATGTTACCACTATTGGTGTGTGGCTTTTTCATCACTATCTGGTATGTTCTATCCGATGGTTTATTGTTTAGATCATTTAGACACAGAACGTATCACATTTGCTTCTACGAATCACAACCTTCAACCCTTCACGTTTCTTCACAAATTCCGCATATAGCTGTGGGTTTGCTTTAGGGGTTCTTACTCTTCATAGCAAACGTCACCTGTTGCACTCCCTCGTACTTGGAAATTACTGGATCATATAGCGATTGCGACGAAAGTGAAGAACGTGTGATTCGAATCGATGCTATCACGGTAAGAATCACTAAAAATGGAACCAATGCTCAACACATAAGGTTATTGCCGCGTGTATAAATTCGATCGTTCTACCCAAGTCTCACCTGATGTGGAATTGCTATGTTATTGCTGCGGTATACGGCTCTGACGGATATGTTTTGATTTTTCGACTTGTCTTTCGGTGTTGCTCTTCACTATTTGCTTGTGTACAATCTCATTTGTGCTTATTTTGGTATTCCATGCTGTTTTCTTTGTCGTGTCATGACAGCATCGCTGTGTTACTTAGCCACTTTATAGTTTGTTTCGGTTCTTCTTCATATAATCCAGCGGCTCCGTGTCGAGGTCTTTTATTCCACCGATCTTTCTAGATTTTCTTCATCAATATACCTATGCCGAATCCCCTTGGTGGTAATATTTCGTGCATAATTGCTTAGTGACCACTTGCAGGCAGGTGTCCAAAACTCGCGACTCCATGTTTCTTACCAACATGTGAAACATGGGCTGTCACAAAACGGGAAGAAAACAAATTCCGCATATTTGAGAATAAGTTTGTAAATAGTATTTTTGGCGGTAAATATGACGATGAAGCAGGAAAATGGAGGGAACTTTATAACCACGAATTGGAAGAGCTATACCGCAAACCTACAATAGTGAGAGTAATCAAGTTGCGAAGATTAAGATAGACCGGACATGTGGCGCGAATGGGCAACGCTAGCACCGTGCGTAGAATTCTTGACGGTAGACCAACGGGAAAGAGACCGACAGGACGGCCGCGACGGGGATGGGAGGACAATGTTAGGTTTGACCTTGAGGAGGTCGGATAAGATGGTCAAGCGTGAAAGAAGAGTGCACAAAACAGGGAACGATGGCGCCGTCGAGTCGGTGAGGTCATGAACTTCCGGGTTCCTACAGGCCAATAAATAGTAGTAAATAAAATAAAATGGTGCTGGCAAAGGTAATGGTCCTTTTTGACCGGTTTCCTTCGGTTATTAATGTGTCACCATCAATTAAGTAGTGCCTGGCCTCTGTAGTTGGTCCTAGTATTTCCCCATTCCACTGCCCATGGCTTGAAGCAATTAGAGCGGGCTCTTTGCTCTGGCATCTTCAGTTGCTCGATCAAGGAAGCTTTTAAATTCCTTTATTCTTCACAGTGGCGAAGTATAGTTTAGTAGGGCTACCACCTCATTTATTGGCTTAATTCAAGCAACATAGTTAACTACAACGAGAGCGTAAGAGGTCCGGTGAGGGGTAATATAAAGAAGGCGCTGATTACGCGTATTTTGACGGTTTGTGTTCAGAGGAATTAAGCTAAGGAGGTAGGCGTAGTCGACCGAGTCGGTGAGGACACGATGAATGAACACCATGTCAGCCACGACCCTGCGCTCCTCAAGGGTTCTGAGGTTAATGAGGTTAATGGACGGGGGAGAGCCTCGGAGAGCGAACCAAAGGAAGCGACGTTGAATACTTTCGGGTCTACAGATATGGATCTTGTGATAAGGAGACCATACCTGGCTAGCATATTCAAGCAGTGGACGGACGAGGGTAAGGTAAAGGGGTTGAGTAACGTAAGGGTCGGAGAATTCCTTAGACCATCCTTTCCAAAATCCGAGGGTAGAATTGGCTTTCCGGATCGTCTCATCAATGTGAGAGAGGAAGTTAAGCTCTCGAGATCTCGAATAGATTGGAAAATGGTCTGGGGTTGGTTATGACAGGAAGAGGAACGTAAGGATGAGTGAATACGCTTATGGGAAAAGGTTATAGATTGGCATTTGGCGATGTTAAGTACAAAGCAATTTTTGTCACACCAAGTCGAGACGCTGTCAAGGTCAGATTGCAGCAGTGCAGAATCAAGAAGTAACTCGATGATCTATAACTTTGTATCATCAGTATATAGGGACAAGCCGGAATTCTTAATGACCTTATCCATGTCATTATATATAAGTTACTACTAACTGGCAAGTATAAATAGATGACTACCTTGAGGGACCCCAGAGGCGGCAAGGAAGTGGCTGGATATTATGAACTTGAAGCGAATATAGTCTATCCTTTAGATAGGAAGAAATCCATTTCAGCAATCCAAGTTCGAAGCCGAGGGCGGATAATTTGAAGAGGATTAGATTGTGGGAGATTTTGTCGAATGCTTTACTGTGTTCGGTCGAGACCATATCGACCTTATTACCGTGCTCTAGTACTGAGAGTGTAAAGGAAGTGAACTCAACGAGGCTGGTTATAGTTGATCGGTCATCGAGAAAACCATGTTGCCTTGATGAAATAAAAGAGTTGCAACGAAAACTAAGAGATTCGTATAGAAAGCTTTCGAGAATCTTGGGTAAGTGGTACAGTTTGGCGATGGGGCGGTAGTTCGCGACATCGTTTTTGGGACCCATCTTGTGGATGGATGTGATGAAGGAGGTTTTCCAAATGTGAGGGAATACGCCTTAAGAGAGTGAACGATTGAAGATCAGTGAGAGGGGAACAGAGGGAATGATGGGCATTTTTTGAGGAGGATTGCAGGGATACCACCAGGGCCCGGTGTAAACTCATATTCGAGTTGCAGTAGCTTGGATTCAATTAAGGAAGGATCAAAGGGTCATTTTTGAGATTAGTCAGAGTTTTGGTAAGATAGTTGCGATATGGGGTGTTGAAAAGTTCCGTGAATTGGAGGTAACAGCCAAGAAAGTTGGAGTAGTCAGGTATAGTTCATTCCGAGAGAAGATGACCCATAACTTATTCCTCTTGTTACGCAGGGAGTAGAGGACTTTGGTATATAAATTGGTGATGGCATCTTCAACGGATAGGTGATTGTACTTAAACGAAAGGCGGCCTTAATTAGTCGTTGATGAGGTGATAATTAGCTTTATGGAAATCGTAGGCATAGTGATTGGGAGGACGGGTGGACGGTGGCGCGTGGACTAGGAAGAAGGTCACGAGATGAGGGGATTGTCTATAGATGTAAGGACGAAGGGGCTGGGTGAGACAGATGTATTGATAGGGTCTGTTGTAAAGATGAGGTCAAGTTGCCTACCCAAAAGGTATCGAACGTTACTGATCTGGCAGAGACAAGACTCAACTAGTCGATCAATGAAGATACATTTCTTGGCCGAGGTGGGATGGGAGGTCAGATAAAGTCCATTTGAGTTGTGGGAGATTAAAATCTCCGAAGATGATGATTTCGTCCTCACAATTACTCAGATTTATTATGTGGTCGATAGCATTAAGAGCTAGCTCGTAAACTTTAATAGGCTGGGATGGAAAGATATCGAAGCTATGACAAAGATTGATTTTCGATGAAGAGTGATTTTGACAGTCACAAAGTCCATCTTGGAGGAGGTAGGGAAAGCGATGTGACGACTCGAGGCTGTTGTGGATAGTGATGGTAATTGTAGTAACACTAGAAGCGTGTTCCCTTAACTCTAGCATCGGAAAATTCTCTCTGTTGTTATGACAGTTGTGATGTGAATGAATGGCATAAGTTTAGTAAAATCACCACACTGTCATTTTTTCGGCCGAAAGCATTATTCCCTTACTGTGGAATTACAGGGTTTTATTTAAAAAAAAAAAAAACCCTTATTTGAGGGCAATATTACCCAAACTACTACCACGTAATATAAAGCTATGTGTTCTCTACGGATGCGACATGGGCGCTCACGAAACGGGAAGTCATCATGTAAGCGACAGAAGAGGTGGGCCTAGAAATAAATGAAGACAAAACAAAATACATGATTACGGCGAGAGCAGGTGGAACTAAGGGAACACATATAAACGTCAGAGGCAAGACATATGAAAAAATTATGGAATTTAAATATCTAGGAACAATACTGACGGCCAGTAATGAAATGTCGAAGGAAATTAACAAAAGACTACACTCAGGCAACGCTAGTTGGCACGCAGGCAGTAAACTGCTGAAATCCAAACTGATATCACCTAACATAAAGCTCCGTGTCTATAGAACCATAATCATGCCGATTGTTTTATACGGATGCGAGGTATGGGCTCTCACAAAACGGGAAGAAAACAGATTCCGCGTATTCGAGAATAAAGTTTTAAGGAGTGTCTTTGGCAGTAAATATGAAGAAGAGGCAGGACAATGGAGGAAACTCCACAACCACAAATTGGAAGAGCTATACCGCAAACCTACAATAGTGAGAAGAATCAGGTCGCGTAGATTAAGATGGGCCGGACATGGAATTCTTGACGGAAGACTAACGGGAAAGAGACTGGTAAGACGGCCGCGATGGAGATGAGAGGATAATGTAAGAGTTGATCTTGAGGAGATCGGATCAGAAGGTCAATCATGGAAAGGGAGTCCACAGGTTAGGGAACAATGGCGCAGCCGATTTAGTGAGTCCGTGAAAATCCGGGTTCCTATAAGCCAACAAATAGTACTAGTAATGAGAGAGAGAGAGAGTGCTGCAAACATCGGAACAAACTGACAAACTGATTATGCAATGAGAGAATAATACAACGGATGCATTGCATCAAAATATTCCAGTCGGGTCTTCAAAAATGTAGGTGGTTAAGCGTTGTACTTGTCACGATGAAACAGATGATTTTTACTGTTCATTAATTCTTGCTTCCTTTTTACAATTTTCTATTTCCACCCCATTCGAGATTCGAATCCATTGCTTCATCAGGCTGCCGTAGTTTTTTAATGGCTGAAGCCTTGTAATACCTTCTACTTAATCCCGTTCTGTCACCTTTTATGTGACATTTCATTTTTCAGTCAAAACCGTTCCTTCAAAACATTATCGTAATTCTTCATACGTTTTTTATAATCTGTTTTTATACACTAAAAAACTGGCTTAACAACATCCCTTTCCGATGAGCCATATATGACCCACGAGAGCGTATTACACCACGGGAACGTATCACATGGACAGGGAAGTTGTTAGAATAGAATATACTCACAGCTAGGCCGGCTTGTCGTAAGGGGCGACTAAAGGCCAAGTGGTAGCTGGCGTCCCAACGCCCTGTCGCCCGGTGAAATACCACCCCATCAAGTTTTAGGCTCCGTGAAATGGTCGGGAGAAATCCCTGGCCATTTTTCGGAGCTTGGCTGATGGGCCGGTTCGAGAAAAGGTTGGTTAGGTGGTAGTCGGTCCCAAGGTGAGATACCACCCCGTCACGCTGTACATTCCGCGATATTGCCGAGAGAAATCTTCGACGGTGTTTCGGATGTGTGGCTGATGGCCCGGACTGACACGGGGATAAGTCATGATGGTGCCTTCTGATATAAAGAATTCCGGAGGTAAACTAGTCTCCCATTCAGATCTCCGGAGGGACTATGTCAGGGAGAACATCATGCAGATATCATGATAAATAATGGAACTTTAAGAGGTTCGTCATCGCATAACCGGGCTCGCTCTCGAGGCTCGGCCCACGCTCGACTGGTGACGGCATTTTGTAACATCAGGGGCATCGATTTCACCAATACCAATGTAAACGCCGTCCACCAATATTTGCAAACAACGAAACCTGATCTCCTTGCCCTAACTGAAACCCAGGTCGATTCGTCAACTGATTCGACATATCTTCGTAGGATACGACTTGTATTCGAGATTCCGTTTTAAGGGCGGAGTCTGCGTTTTCCTGCGGTCCAATCTGGCTTGCCAGAGGATGGAGGCGTTGGAACCCAATAATATGGACATCATATGGTTGAGGGTCGTGCTGAAGAATTCCGTTAAATTTCTTTGTTGTCTTTACCGCTCCCCGAATGACGATCGACCGGCGACATTTTTCGAACATCTTTCATATACCGTCGACTGGATACAGATCAACCACCCAGCTTCTGAAATTGTTGTCCTTGGCGATTTTAATGTGCACAATTCCGACTGGTTGTTACATTCTAGCAGAACCGACGAGGCTGGGAGGCTGGCGGAGATGTTTGCTGCAAGCCACAACTTGACACAACTCGTGGGGGAGCCAACGCGAGTGCCGGATGCCCGAGGCGATTATGCGAACACCCTGGATCTGTTTTTGACATCCGAGCCGAGTATTTATACCGTAGAGGTTTCTGCGCTACTGGGAAACTCAGATTACCACGTGGTATCTATCGCGCAACCACTTGCATATCAAGCGAATAACCGGCCTAGGCAGCTTCGCCATGTATGGAAGTATGGGGCTGCTAACTGGGACGATATGCGAGATTTCTTCGCATCCTTTCCATGGTCGGAGGTGTGCTTCGGAAACCCCGATGTTAACGCTTGCGCGGAGTCGGTATCAGAGATTATTCTTCTGGGGATGGAGATGTATATTCCACATTCCATCTAACGAAGTTGGTCTGATAAACCGTGGTTTGACAAAAAATGCAAGCTGATTACAGCGGCAAAAAATAGAGCTTTTAAGCAATAGCGCTCCAATCCCACCGATGTTAACAGAACGAATTTTGTTAGAATCAGAAACGCGTGCAACCAGGCGATTGATACCGCGAAGAAGGCTCACAACGACAGGGTGATCAATAAGCTCCTTCGGTGCCCAAGTGGTTCGCGCTCTTTCTGGTCAATGGCAAAGGCTGTCAGCGGTAACTTCGCATCCTCCTCTTTCCCCCCGTTGGTGACAGACAGCGGGACGTTAGTCACGAATCCAAAGGATAAAGTTAATGTGTTCGCGAATTTATTTTCGGCGAATTCAAACCTCGATCCCTGCCTTTTGGAGTCACCTATGATCTCGCCGGTACAGTCTTCCATGCGGTATGTGAGATTTCGTCCGCGCACTATTCAACGCATTCTACGTGAACTGGATTGTAGGAAAGCAACCGGCCCTGACGGAATTCCAGCAATAGTCCTTAAGAACTGTGCTCCAGAACTATCACCGGTTCTTGGCAGACTCTTCCGCTTATCTTATGCACGGAGGACCTTTCCTGCCTGCTGGAAAATTGCTCGTGTTCAGCCAATCCCAAAGACGGGAAAAAAGTGTCTCCCACAAAATTACCGTCCGGAAGCATTACTGTCTATTTTATCTAAGTTGATGGAAAAAGTCATCAATACAGAGTTAGTTAAGTATTTGGAGTGCAACGGACTTATGAATGAGAATCAATACGGATTCCGTGGCAGGTGGTCCATGGGAGACCTTTTGATACTTATAACCGATATATGGGCATCTACGATTGAGGGGGATAGTGAGTCATGGGCGGTCGCATTGGATATCTCCAAGGCTTTTGACCGCGTCTGGCACGGGGCATTGCTTAGCAAACTCCGTTCATATGGACTTTCCCAACAGCTTTGCGACTGGACGAAGAGCTTCCTTGAGAATCGATCGATCCGGGTTTTGTTTTTGTGGACGGCGAGTATTCGGATCTGTATTCTGTTAATTCGGGGGTGCCCCAAGGTACTATTTTGGCTTCAATCTTGTCTTTGCTTCCCATAAATGATCTGTTGGAGACAACGGATAACAAAGTGTGATGATAGTACGTTTGTTTCGTCCTTTTCGAGTGTTCGACCGATTGGTGCATCTGCGTCGCATCAGCTGAGATGTAGACAGATTGACCCTCCGAATCAGGATCGAGATAGGGTCCTGCAGTGCGGAAGGGCCAATCTCGTCGACTTCAATGCAGCGAAGACACAATATACAACATTCACCAAGAAAAGTGGATCATCGGTTCCACAGCTGATGATGAATGGCTGGGCTCTCGAGGCTGGGGAAAGCTTGAAATTGCTCGGCGTCACGGCCTGTGGGAATGTATCATGGCATAAACACGTGTCGAGCATCGCCAGGTTAGCCTCAGGAAAACTGAGCTATCTTTTTAGAGCCAAGAAATATTTTACTCTGGCTCAACTTCTTCCACTATATAAATCCCAATTTAGACCCGCGCTCGAATATTGCTCTCATGTTTGGAGCTCGGCTCCTAAACATACCCTCGACCTACTTGAGAGCATACAGAGACGAGCTATCACATCGAAGGCGCGTAGCCGACCTCTGTCTGTTTTACAGATATTATCACGGGTACTGTTCTTCGGAGATTCGTGGTATTGTTCCACGCAATTCGGCTTATATGCGCTCCACAAGACAATCCGACGGCTCGCGCCTGTTTGTGGTTCATCTCCCGACGGCGCGAATATCCCTGCATAAGAACTCGTTCCATTACAGAGCGGGGAAGCTGTGGAACTCCCTTCCCACGCGAGTGTTCCCATAGCGTTACAACCTGCAACTGTTCAAAAAGAACTGCAACAGTTATTTGGTGGCATCTTGGGGCGCCCACTCGGCGCTATAGGTTCGCCTCTCCCGAGAGAAGTCTAATAAAAAAAAGTGATTCGCAGCTAGCCGATTCAATTTTTTTCGCTCAGTTCATAAAGGTCTTAAACAACGACCTAATTTGTGTAACCAACTTTACACAAGAAGAGCTGTTCATAATTCATAATTTCATTGATTTTTTTTGTGGTATGGCAGCCAGGGCAAGGAGCGTCTTTCACATAAATTTCCAGAACGAAAGCGAGCATAAAGCTGCAAACGGTTTAATCCCATTTCTGTTCGATTTTTAGTTCCTTAATGATGTCCTGTCTACACACATCACATATTAGTCTTCGTGAATGTTATCCATAATCTTATAGACTTTTCTGGTGATAGGCCGAATAGAATGAGAAGCATCTTTCACATTCAACTTTCCCTAACGACAGCGAGCGAATCATTCTTGGCTTAAATGTTTTAGAGTACTCCATCATAAACATCACAAATCTTTTTACATGCCACATTCTTCCCATGATCGTAGTAAAATTGTAAGATATAGAAAAATTCTTCCGCAATTTCACTTATTTTTGCTTTGTAATATCTTTGTGGAGTAGAAGTAGGTTGTGCCGGCGTACGGCACTGGGTTCACTCCTAACCACCATCGTCACTAATGTGGGAAAATTTTAGTCAGTGCACCGGCATGGGCGCTAGGTTCACTAAACTTCCACAATTCTGTAACTACAGTTCACTAGAAATTGTTCACGACCGGGGCAAAACCTCCAACCGAAGAGAAAAATAACAAAAACACTGACTTTGTTGAACATAGTTTCTTTATTATCCAAAATCCAAACGGTTAATATGAACGATGTGACATAAATTGACAATCTTATTGGATTACACAGAACAATGACACTCTTATTTACAATGTTTATTTCAGTAGTTTTTATACTCTCAAATGTTAATAAGTTCACACCTAACATACAACGGTGATAACCAATCACGAAACGATAACTGGGTCTGCGCACAACTCCTAGACTCCACTCTGGATAAAACTCGACTTTGATCACGAGACCTTGAGACGTGTGCCCGCCTGGATGGTAGATATCTGACTCGTCGAACCATGGGGACGAATCATATCCCAGTCGCACTGTCGTGGATTCCCCTCCGCTGTGGTGGAAAATAAATTCGATATTTCATCCCAGCGATCGATTTGGGTTTTAATGGAAGTATTTCCAATGTTACCGTACAGGTCTGGTTGAACGCCCATTCGCTGGAAGCCAGGACAAACGAAAATGCGAAGGGTGCTCAGAAGAGAATCCAAACATGCAGCTGGTCAAATAAATGATCGTTTACGGAGGCTGGCTGTATTGCCGTCATAAGCGATAGGGGATCGATCTTTCTGTTGACGTTAAGTCAACAGAAACTTCGCCTACGATGGCAAGGGACTAGTCTGGATGGGTGCATGTTTGGTTTGGGAGCGAATCATAGGGCATGGCCATTGATATGATTGTTTGGATAAACAATCATTCATGGGTCGTGTGCAACTCGATGATCGCTTATCGCTTGTGCGACCGATCATGAGGGATTTGGCTTGTAGATGTGCAAGCGTACACTTACCCAGCTTGTCTTTGGATCAACGGAATTGCATCAGAGATTGGATGCGACAAAGGGATTTCGACCAGGTCAGCTGTGCAAACGAATGGTAGCTCAATAGCGACCGAAAAAGGTTGCTATATTTATACTAGTGTTTAGTTTATGCTAGGGAATGTTGCCGTGCAGGCCAAAATAGTTTCTTCTGTTTATACATCGTGTATACAGAAACGTTCTGTTTGATAGCCAGCGTGAGGATCGTGGCTGTTCGTTGTTTAGACAGCAATCGTTAGACATGACCGATGGGATGATCGTCCCTCGATAAGGCGGCGGATCATGCAATTAGTCATGCAGCTATACAAGCAAACGACTTGCTATGGCTTGATAGTGGGACCAACGGATTGTTGGAACAAGTAAACGCAGGAAGATTGCTGTGTGTTTGATGGACATGTTGCCGCCCAGAGGAACCGATCAGGTTCCTAAATGATTCATGTAAGATGAACGGAAATGGTTTGGTTGATATGATTTCGTATGATGCCATGGCAAGATGATGATCTTGACGTGGATTTCTATTTCAGGTAAGAAATGATTGACGGAGAGCTCTGTACTGATCGGTAATTTATTGCAGGTTGGGAAAGGGGAGTTGGGTTAGGACGATGGGTGGCTCTTCGGGCAAGCCTTAAAGAACCCCCCACATCTTTTTACACAATTCACTAATCTCATTAAAATGGTTGCCAACATTCAATTGATGCGGTATCTGTCAAACAAAAGAGTTGCCAAATGGAGCTAACGCTTTCAAACTTGTGGCGCTTTAAAATTAAGTGAACAGATCGATTTATTTTTCTCCAACTTAATATAATAATATAGTGATAATAGGTAATGTACATACATATTTTTTTTTTTTTTTTTTTTTTTTTTTTTTACATAAACGCGTGATATTTAATAACCAGTTTTTGTGGGTTGTCCAGTTTCCTTACTTCTATATATATTTCAATATGGAAGTCGTCCTTGTGAATTTTTTCGTGTATAGACGATTTTAATTTTTGTTTTAGTTTTGGTGGGGCTAACGGCCCGTTTATTAGCTTACTGGAAGCTTACAGAGTAATTATTTAATTGATTATGACGAGGCAAATGTTTCATTGTAAATACATGTAAGCATTGTTTTTAATCGTTGATATGGTATTGAAAGTTATGCGAAACTACGAAGTCGAAATAATAGCACCTTTATAGATTTTAATATATTGAATTAACGATTGGTAGGTATTAGTTTCGTAGCGGTTAAAAAAAGCCCAGGGTTAACTAAAAAGGAAAAATTTGGCAAAAAGGTAGGAGAAAAACAAAACTAATAAAAGTATTTGCTTTTTTAATAATAAATCCTAATTTAAATTTATTTTGATAAGAGACTTAGCAAAGATTCTATAATATACATGAAAAACTAAAATATTAATAGGTGTGTGTTACTTATTTAAAAAAAAAAAAAAAACAAAACAATGATAGCAAGTAAAACATATTATTATTGGACCATTCGTTTATATGTATCAATTTATGCATATATACATAAATAAATCCAATAAACAATTCCAGTCATATTGATGATGCTAAATAATAGATGCGCGATCCACACGCCGATTAGTACAAATCACTTTGTATAGAAAAGTTGTGAATATTCCTTGGACTTGTAAGTACCTTCAACAAATTTTCAGTCTTTCTTTGTACAAAAAATAAAAATAAACAAGTTTTATTGCTAAAGTTTCTTGTATTGAAATTGCAAATTTACACTTGTATGTCCATTGCAATGAATTTAAAAAAAACAAAACAACGTTTTTTGTTGTTATCTAAAACTTTAAAATAATTTTTTGTTTTGTTTTATTATTTGTTGTAATTTAATATTTCTTCATATACATCTTTTCATCATTCAGGTTCAAATGGGCCCAGGACAATTACCGCTAGTTCAACCACTAATGCGCCCAACTATGGGCATAGGACCGCATGGAACACTTATTGGCGGAAATATGTTGAGGCCCGGTCCCCCAGGCATTGGTGGAATGCCTGCAGGTAGGTTCAACAATTTTAATTACTATCAGTAACTAAAGACACAATCACCTAAAACATTCCAAGTTCAATAATTTAAACAGCGTCGTAAACGAATTTTTTTATACATTGCTTGGAATATAAGAATTTAACAATATAATAATTAAAAAAGAAAACAAAAAACATGAAAATAATTAAGTTAAAACAAAAATAGAATATATATTCATCTTAAATAAATATTTTATAAATCAAAGGAAATACAATACCATCATATGGACATAAATCAATCATACGGTTGCGCACAAACATTAAATTGAATAGCTAATATATATTTAATATACTTTTTTTAGTGCATTATATCCCAATGAATACAGGAAATTAGACTATTCTATCCTTTTGTTAAATTTTGAATTTATTCAAGATTTGGATTTTCTTTTTCTAATTATTCATTTTTCAAAATCTCATTTATTGTTTTCTGATATCGGGTGTAATTCTAGAATTTATCAGATCCTTTTTTTATCAATCGCTCCTTACTTTTTAACTAATACGAGTATTGACTGCATGATGGTTTTGTTTTTTAATCCACTTTTTTCAATTGATCTAAGAAGATTCATGTTACCATAAAATCAATTTTAAGAATCAATAAAAACGTACTTAAACTATAAAGACACTTTTCACTGTGTAAATATTGATCGGCTTAGGAATATTTCTCTTTACGTAGAAACCGTGTCGGTTTCGTTTCCATTAGCCGGTACATGTTTTGTGATGCTCAAGAGTCGCAGAAATCATATTTTTACTGAACTTGTTCAATTGCAGCACTGCTTCAACTGAAACATTTCATTTTACAGGAATTAATTAATAAACTGTTTTCCAGTTCAGTAATCCACAATCGTACTGTTGGGAATCTAATGACATTTCTTTCTTGTGATTCAATAAAAAAAAGCACTGGTTCGATTATTCTCATAACGATGTCACTAATGCCGGTCCGTCCTATTTAAACTTACACATTGGAACCAAAGTCAATTGAGCTGGAAATATTTTCTTTTATGTGAAAACATAAAATATTGTAGCGAGCTTAGGGTTCGCTGGATTAATTATTTTTGAATAAATAAGAGCCGTTAAATTGATTTTTGAATTAATATAACTCTTTATTAGTCCGTTAATCACAACCGTCACTTTTACCGTACACAACGATTTCTTGACTTATCGCTTCCGTACTTATCGCGTATTTTCCTTCTTACTTCTAACTTGAGACTTATCCTTCCGCTCTGCGTGCGACGTATTTATACCGTTTTTCCTCATTCTGATTTGGTGTATCGTTTCCGTCCGTTCCATAGTCTTGAATGTTCTATTCCAGTTTTCCAGTACTTCCTATAATAATCTAGGACTTTGTTTCGGACTTTCTCAAAGATTCCAGTACTGATTGTCATATGCGTCACACTACCCTCCGCCTAGATTAGTTCGTCCCGAACTAAGTTCACTGATCTCCTGGGTTAACAAAAGTAGCCAGTCGGTCACGATGTACCACTTTCATCTTGGCGTTCGGTCTTCGCTATATCCTATAGACAACGTCGTTAATTCTTGTGAGAATCTTATACGGACCTTCCCAATGTTGCTGCAACTTCGCAGACCTTCCTTTTTGCCGACGAGGGTTATAAAGCCATACGTTATCGCCTGCATTAAATCCGGATGCGTTGGCTCGAACGTCGTACCTTGTTTTCATCCTGTCACTGGATACCTTGATTTGCTTTCGAACCAAATGATGAATCTCATCGAGGCGATTTCTCCATTCGGCTACGTAGTCTTCGGTCTTGTCTATGGCGTCTGGAGGTATTCCGAATCGCAGATCGGCTGGTAATCGTATCTACCGTCCAAATATAATTTTTGCTGGAGAATGGCCCGTCGTGTCGTGATTAGCCGATCTATAGCTCATGAGAAAGGTTTGTACATATTTGTCCCAATCTCTTTGGTGATCACTAACGACCTTCGATAAATGCTCTTTCATTGTTCGGTTGAACCTTTCGACCATTCCGTCTGACTGCGGATGTAAGGGTGTGGTTCTGGTTTTCCTTACGCCCATTGCCGCACAGATGCCTTGAAATATCTGTGATTCGAAATTTCGGTCTTGATCGGAATGAAGCTCACAGGGAACTCCATATCTGCTGATCCAATTATTGCTGCTCAATGACAGTTGTTGCTTCTTGGTTTGGAATTGGAAGGACTTCTACCCACTTGCTGAAGTAATCCATGATAACTAACATGTATTTGTTGTTGTCGTTTGTTTTTGGGAATGGTCCTGAGATATCAACCGCAATTCGCTCGAAAGGGGCACCCACGTTGTACTGCTTCATAGCGCTCCTTGGTTTTGCCGTTGGTCCTTTGGTTGCAGTGCAAGTTGTGCACTTCCTACACCAAGACTCGACGTCGTCTCTCATGTGAAGCCAGTAGAATCGAGATCGTAATTTTGAAAGTGTCTTATTAACTCCCAGATGTCCACCGGAGGCCCCGTCGTGCATTTCTGTTAGTACATCCTTCACTTTTGATGGGACTAGAATCTGCATTCGATGGGATTTTCCGTCCGCGGCTTCCCACTTACGCTTAAGAATTCCATCTTCCACCAGCAAGGAATTCCATTGTGCCCAATATTTCTTAAATTTTGCACTCTTGTCGGAAATATTGTTCCAAGTTGGTCGCTCGTTCTTTTCTTTGTGTTCCAGGATTAGCGACATATCTTCATCCTGAAGTTGAGCTGCGCGTATAGCATCACTAGTCCACCCATCTAGTACTTCCACTTGTACATTTCGCAAGTCGTACGCCTCTTCTTTCTCTTCCGCTCTATGACAATGTTTACAATCTGGCTTACATGGTCTTCTTGATAGACCATCAGCGTTATTATGCACCTTCCCTTGACGGTGGGAAATTTGGAAATCGTACGTTTGAAGTCGTTCGATCCATCGAGCTATTTGTCCTTCCGGATTCTTAAAATTTAGCAACCAATTCAGGGCGGCATGATCCGTCCGAAGGTGGAATTGACGTCCGTAGAGGTACTTATGGAAATTCTTTACGGCTTCTACGACAGCCAACAGTTCCTTTCTTGTTGCGCAGTAGTTTCTCTCTGGCTTAGATAGGACTCGACTATAATATGCGACAACTCTCTCTTTACCATCGACTTCCTGTGACAACACAGCTCCGATTCCTGTGTTACTTCCATCAGTATCCAATATAAATGGGCAATCCGCTCCTGGGAATGCCAATGTTGGTGTCTTACATAACTCGGCCTTCAATGTGTTGAATGATGGCTCACACTTTTCTGTCCAATTGAATTTCTTGTCTTTACCCGTTAGTTCATGTAGGGTTCTAGCCACGTTGGCAAAACCTTTAACAAACCGTCGGTAATATGTGGCTAATCCCATAAAGCTTCTCAGCTGCTGCTTGTCTTCTGGAGTAGGCCACTCTCGGACGGCTGCTATCTTATCAGGATCCGTTTGAACTCCTGCAGATGAAACGATGTGTCCCAGAAATTTTACTCTCCTTTGGAAGAGTTCACATTTCTTCGAATTGAGCTTTAAGTTGGCCTGTCTTAGTCGTTCGAAGACGGAGCGCAGATTATTGATGTGTTCTGGTAAATTCCTTCCAAGAACGATGATATCGTCCAAGTACACAAGACACGTCTTCCATGTAAGTCTCCGTAGAACACTCTCCATTAATCGTTCAAACGTTACTGGAGCATTACACAATCCAAAAGGCATCACGTTGAATTGATAAAGTCCGTTTCCGGTAGTAAACGCTGTCTTCTCCTTGTCCTCCTCCTTCACTTCCACTTGCCAGTAACCGCTTTTTAGGTCCAATGTTGAAAACCACTGAGCTCCAGAAAGGGTATCTAGTGTGTCGTCGATTCGAGGAAGCGGGTAACTGTCTTTCTTCGTAACGTCGTTTAACCGGCGGTAGTCGACACAAAATCTAGTTGTCCCATCCCTCTTCTTGACGAGCACTACCGGCTCGATGATTTCTCGATGACTCCTTGCTCTTCCATATCTCGAATCATCTTGCCTACTTCTGATTGTTTGGCCAACGGTAGTCGACGATGTGGCTGTCTTATAGGTCTTGACTCACCCGTGTCAATGCGATGTTTAACTATACCGGTGCGTCCGAATTTATCATTTCCTGTCACAAAAATATCAGAAAAATCGTTCAGGAGTGATTTAACGCTTGCCTTTTCTCCATCTGTTAATCCGATTTTCTGGGGCATCAGCCTATTAACCCAAGGTGATGCACCAGAGGGCTTTTGAATTGAATGGTCCTCTCCTCTTGTCTGAATTGAACTTATCATTGATACGGGTGCACATTCTGCGATTACTTCTCCTTTTCTTATTGTGAACGGCTCCTCGGACGCATTTAGTACTCTGACAGGTACGATGTGCTTCTTCGCGTCGATAAGGGCTTTACCAACAAGGATGTTCCCCTTACGCTGATTTTGTGCAGCTTCGGTGATATAAAATCGATTGTCACCGGGATCACTCTCGAAACTGGTCCAAATTACCGAGTCTGAACGAGCTGGGGTCTCATCCTCCTCACGCACATAACATTTCAGTCTTCGCAATTGTTCGTCCTGCAGTGTAAGAGCAACCACCAAGTTACCAATTCGCAGTGTTCTTTGCCCGATATCTAGAACAACTTGATGCTCCTTCATGAAATCCATTCCAAGAATGCATTCGTCCGTAATATCGGCAACCAAAAATTGGTGTGATATGGAAATATTGCCCACTACTATTATGCTCTCGACTTCTCCGTAGACTGTAGAACATTCTCCTGTAGCAGTCCTCAAAGCGTATCTTCTACTTTTATTAAGGGCATTTTTGCCCACGATATCCGGCCGAATTATGGATCTCGTTGCTCCAGTGTCAATTGTCACTGTTGTTGTCCTCGCATTAACGATCGTAGTTATAACCAAACTTTGGTTATCCCGTTGGAGTTGTGATACAGTTACGATGCTGGGGCTGTACATTCCACCAGGCGACTTTCGCCCCGTAAAGTCTGCCCTTACAAGTTTCCCGAGCTCTTGGCCTCAGGTTGGTCCGTTGATAGTCTCCTCTTATGATTAGCGCATGAACAACAATTCTCACTTGATGTTTCATTCATTCGTCGACGTTTCCTACAGTCAACAGAGATGTGACCGACTTCGCCGCATGTCCAACACTTCATATCAGGCCTCAGGGTTCTCCGTTGTACATGCCCGATTCTTTGGCAGGAACATTCCTCGACGGATATTTCTCGGACTCTATATGTACTCCTGGTGGCCAGTTTAGCAGATTCATAAGCCAATGCGAACGCCAGTATTTCGTTAGTCGTCTTCTTTCCCGCCAAACGAACGGCCTGTTGCAAATCCCGATCTTGGAGTGCGTTTATAAATGCATCCATTGCTACCTCGTTCAGAAATTCCTTAGTCATATTTGAATAAGACAAGTTTGCCAATCGCTCAATTTCTGCCTGCAACTGTTGAAGATTTTCTCCAGGTTTCTGCGTTCTGCTCCTCAGTTGCATGCGGTAGACCTGCTGCATGTGGTTGTCTCCATACCTAGCTTCAAGGCCGTCTCTTACCGCTTGGAAATCTGTTTGCTTCTCTGCTGGTATGGTTTGTAGCAATTCTGCAGCCGCCCCGCGGAGTGACAAGATTAGTGATGTTGACTTTTGCTCATCCGACCACTTATTATAATTGGCCGCGGCGTCAAACTGACGTATAAATACGGAGAAGGGTCCCGTTCCATCGAATGTTGGCGGTTGCATCCTTGTATCTTTGTAGTCATGTTGATTGCTAGGCGATGTCTTATTTCTCTCAACACACTCAAGTCTCTTTTCGATTGGCATTATTTCTTCGGTGACTTTTAGATCCAGATTTTCTACTTCGTTTCGAATTTCTGACTGGATTTCTTCCTTCAAGTGTTGAAAATTACATTTCATCCACTGTGTTTGAGCATCCAATTTTGCATTCAGATCTGCAGCTTGTGCGTCGAATTTTGAATTTTGGACGTCGAATTTTGAATTAACATCTGCAGCTTGCGCGTCCAATTTTGAATTTTGGACATCCAACTTTGCCTTAACATCTGCAGCTTGTGCGTCGAATTTTGTCATCATCATCCGGAACATCTCCGAAATGTCTAACAGTGGCGAACTCTTCTCCGTTACATTGCAACCATCTTGACTCGCTGTTTCTTCTCCATCCGGACAGTCTGGACCAATCGTAAAAACATATGTGTCGACATCAATACCCTCTTCCTCCATTGCTGCTTGCAGACGTTGTCGAAGAATTTGCTTCTGTCCTCTGCTATCCAGATTCCGGTCCTCAAGTTCCTTCTTCAACTCAGGAACGCGAAGATCCTCCAAATGTCGATCTGACATCGTCACAACACACTTTCACACACTTATTCACTTAAACAATAATTAATCCCACTTCTGACACCAATTGTAGCGAGCTTAGGGTTCGCTGGATTAATTATTTTTGAATAAATAAGAGCCGTTAAATTGATTTTTGAATTAATATAACACTTTATTAGTCCGTTAATCACAACCGTCACTTTTACCGTACACAACGATTTCTTGACTTATCGCTTCCGTACTTATCGCGTATTTTCCTTCTTACTTCTAACTTGAGACTTATCCTTCCGCTCTGCGTGCGACGTATTTATACCGTTTTTCCTCATTCTGATTTGGTGTATCGTTTCCGTCCGTTCCATAGTCTTGAATGTTCTATTCCAGTTTTCCAGTACTTCCTATAATAATCTAGGACTTTGTTTCGGACTTTCTCGAAGATTCCAGTACTGATTGTCATATGCGTCACAATATTTTTTATACTCTTACATACTAAACACATTATAAAATGCTTTACTGAGCACAATTTATCTCCTGAGAGTACCCCTTTCTCTTTATTTAGACCACGCTCTACAACCAACTCTAGAGTTAGTCTAGGGCTTAAAAATTTGCCTCCAGTTTCCCAAGTTAGGTTGTTTGACGTCATATATCCGCTTGTGTATATCATTTGATGAGGTCTTCGTATGCCCTCGACATCCTTTCGGGTTGAAGATGAAGACTTCTATATGGAGCACTGGTATCTAGTCTCTGTGTATGGTGTGTTATTTCGCATGGTGTTTTTTTTTTTTTTTTCTTTTTTTTTTTTTTTTCTTTTAGCACTAACGCACGCACAATGATCAGGTAGATCCACATTCGTGTGGTTCGGCTAAAGAATGACTCTACGTTTATTTGTGCGCCTGAAGTCCACTTTCAACGTGAACTGATCCACGGGAGACCTTTTGACACTTATAACCGATATATGGACATCTGCGATTGAACGGCATGGTGAGTCAAAGACGGTCGCATTGAATATCTCCGAGGCATTTGACCGCGTCTGGCACGGGGCATTGCTTAGCAAACTCTGTTCATATGGACTTTCCCAACGTGAATTGATGCGCATTCACAGATTGATGGGTATCGCGGGAAAATGTCTGAAGGGGTGGAACATATTCAGCAAGCTCAGTTAAGCAACGACCATGGTAATACCTATAGAAAAGAGATAGGCATGATGCGTTGCACCTGTATTCTAACGACGGAATTGATCGACTTACGGCTGAGTCCCCAATAAGTTTCAGTGCTCGTTTTTGCATCCTATCGAGCACGTGTAGTGTAGTTTTGGATGCGCCTGACCAAATATGGGAGTTGAACTCCACTTTCGGACGAATAAACGCCTTGTAAATAGTGACCAGGTTGGATGGAGTGAAGTAATTTTTGCATCTCTTAAGGAACCCCATACATTTGGCCGAACTTTTCGCAGCTTCAAATATGTGGCCATTCCAATTAAGAGTCGAATTAATTCAAGTGCCAAGGATTGATAGTTCCTTGGCTTCATCGATACAAGTGCCGTTCATCGATAGTATATTTACTTTGGAGTTCGCCTTTGACCACAAGAGGCAGCACTGAGATTTTAAGGCACTGAATTGTACTCGGTTAGATAATCCCCACTGATATATCTTGTTGAGATCTGAATTCAATCTATCAAGCATAAGTTGCTGGTTGGTAGTGCCGTTCGAAGAGTTTGGACGGGAGTGTTCGTATGAGTATGAGAAACTCAACGTGCTATCATCAGCAAACGAGTGAATTGTGTTGTGAGTACTTGATAAGAGATCATTTATAAAGATGAGGAAGAGAGTGGGTGACAATGGCGAACCCTGGAGAACACCCGCATTAATTTGATGGGAGACAGATTTGACACGATTAAGAACCACTTGAGAAAGATAGTCTCTTATCCATTGGATCAGGAAATTGTCAACTCCATATGAACGCAATTTTTACAAAAGGGCTGGATGCCAAACTCTGTCGAAGGCTTTTGAAATATCCAATGTGACGCCTTGCTTTCACCGAGGTAGTGGATGGAATGATTCCACTTTTCGGTAAGGTACGCCATCAGATCTCCTATGGACCCGTTGCTACGAAAGCCATATTGGCGGTCATTGAGCAGGTCATTTGATTCCAGATATTTCGAAAGTTGACGGTTGATAAGCAATTCCATTTCCTTGGAGAGAATATAAGTTAGTGCTATGGGTCGATAAGAAGAAAGGGATGATTTGTCACCCTTTTTGGGAATTGGCTGAATGTTCGCTGACTTCCATCTATTTGGGAAACGGCCAGTAGAATAAGACAAATGGAAGAGTTTCCGCAGTGGTTTATCGAGTGAAGAGGAACATCTCTTTGAGAGCTTTTTCATTAACGTTACTGTCTGTTAGAGGAAATTTAGCTGACACGACACAGCGGTCTGAAGTGCCCAACGGCGAAGAAACTTCAATTGTGTATTCATTTGGGTGGGAGGTGAGAAACAGGTCCAGTGTGTTGGCGAAATGACCATCTATGTTTGGTACCCGTGTTGGGTCATTGACAAGTTGAGTTAAACTGTTTGAATCAGCAAAAAGCTGGACTTATTGACCTTTAGGTGTTGTGTTCCGGAGTGACTAAGCCACTGAGAGTTATGCACATTAAAATCACCAGCAATAACGATTTCAGTGTGGGGATATAGGGTCGAGGTCCTATCGATAGATCAGACAGAGCATCAAATTCGTTAAAGGATGCGTTTCTCTCCAAGTTTGGGCTTCTGTAAAGAAAGAAATGTATGATATGCTTACGAACGTGAAGTTTTAGCCAAGAAAAATGAAATTCTGGGTTGGAACAGAGCCCATATTGCAGCAGAAGCTGATAAGCAATATCATTTCGGATGTATGTGGCTCGTTCACGATGTGGAAAGAACAGAGGCACTAAGTTATATCTAGGTAGATTAAAATCAGAGATATCTGTATTAGTAATTACCTGGGTTTCGCTAAGTGCAAGGATAGTTTCTGGTTAGAAACATGGGCCGACACATAAGAGAAATTTAATCTCAAGCCGCTAATGTTACACAAATCAACGCGAAATACCCGCTCCATTGAAATGGCCCTACACAGAAAACCAATACCGCCTCGAGAAAAGATGCAAGTCGGGACCAGCAATAAATAAGCGAAAGAAACCAGTACAGGTGTTATGCCCTTGTAGTAGGTGCCCCACTACGTCCGTGCCGAAATCCAGGTCACAATCCCCTCCATGACGAACATTATGCCACGCAGACACCAAAAACTCCCCAAAGATTATAAATCAATCGAGGGTATCGATGCCTTAGGAACGCAAACAGAAGTGCGAAAAAAAAGGAAAACAGACACAAGGGATGAAGGATTTTCCCCCACTGCACATCAAGACGCGTGTGTGGAGATCTGTTTATTTGCATAGGATCATACAGAAAACTTTGCACTGCACTCGGACGCGTGTGTGAAGATCCGTTTATTTGTTTATGATCCCACAGTAAGACTTTTCGCGAGAACCGATAGTGCAATTGGATATCTTATGTGTATTTAAGATTCCCAAAGCAGATTGCACAATTGATCCGATGGTACGGATCACGAGGCAGAAGCGCACTTACTGTCTTGTTGGCGGCTTTAAATCAACTGCAACTTAACTTGTAAGGTATTCAACTTGTGTGTACCGTCTGAGACACAGGAGTTACTCGACATCGTTCCGGATGAAACCATTGGAAACTTGTTTCCAATGGTGTCATTGACATGCGTTTTGTAGATCACAATTTTGGTTGCTAACTTGGTTGGGGTCATTCGCCGGTTGTGGGTGACATCTAATGAAGAGTTATTCCAATACCTCGGAACTCTCTTTAAGCTGAAGACCTTTTAGCCGGGAGTATTGTTTTCCATCGGCTTTAAGTTACATGGTTTTCGCAGGGTACAATTTCAGGGGTCAACCTGATCATGGTTTTCGAGATTTTATTTATTGTGTGTCGCCGAATACAAAATAAATGAGTCTCTAATTTTTGATTGCTCGATTGTTATAGTTTAATTAAAATTTTATCATAATTAGGCCCTTTCAGAATAATTTCTCAACCATACACGACTTGTATACACACGCGCCTTGTTAGAATAAGTACAGTGCAGTGAAAAAATATAGACTCAAATATAAATTTTCAGTTTTCTCGGAATGAATAATAAAATTGTATGACTAGTTTTGGGACAAAATATTGTCAACCGATAACAACTCACGGTAAACCCTTTAATGGCTTAATTGCTTTTTTACCGGAAAGGGTAATTCATTTCAAAAAAAAATTTTCGACGTGAAAAGGTATAAACTTAACACATTTTTCTTTTTTTGTGCGCCATACATTTTTGCAGATGGCAACACTTGATTTCTGAAAAACTGTTAGAGGGCGGCGCGCGAGTGGCGGGGAATTGTTTATTATATTGTTGGAATTGTTGCACGTTTATTACGCCCCGCCACTCGCGCACCCCTCGCTCTAACGGTTTTTAAGAAATCAAGTGTTGCCATTTGCAAACATTTATGGCCCATCCTATATAATAATTTATTTAATATGGAATGCTTTGTCCGTTATTTCTTATAATAGTTAACAATCTTCATGGTAGATTGGAAATAAAATTATTTGAAGTGTTATCCGATATATTATTCTATGCTTCAACAATTCTTTCTTTGAGTTGTTCCACGTTTTGAATTACTGGCTTTTCCTGATCGTAAATCGCCCTTGCCAGGATCTCCCCACAGGTTCTCCCCACAGGTTCTCAATGAGGTTTATGCCTGGACTTAATGCTGGCCATCGTAAAACTTTAATTCCATGCTCTTGAAACCACTTTCTTGTTGTTCGTGCTGTAGTTCATCGCGTAGACGTTTTTTTTTTTTTTTTTTTTTTTTTTTTAAATTACACTTCTCTCGGGAGAGGTGGGTGCCCCGAGATGCCACCAAATAGCTGTTGCAGTTCTTTTTGAACAGTTGCAGGTTGTAATGCTCGGGAAACACTCGCGTGGGAAGGGAGTTCCACAGCTTCCCCGCTCTGTAGCGGAACGAGTTCTTATGCAGGGATGTTCGCGCCGTCGGGAGATGAACCATAAACGGGTGCGATTCGTCGGATTGTCTTGTGGAGCGCATATAAACCGAATTGCGTGGAACAATACCACGAATCTCCGAAGAACAGTACCCGTGACAATATCTGTAAAACAGACAGAGGTCGGCTACACTCCTTCGATGTGATAGCCACTGTAGTCCCGACGTCAGCGCCGTATCTTTTGAAGATTTCCACCTTCCTACCGAAACCAAAAAAAAAAAAAAAACATTGTATGTAAAACCAAACACGTCTAAACAAAAACATATCTATTTGATCCTCGACACACAATTCAGGCAATCTATTCATCATAATACATATCTCCACATCCCAGATGTCTTATGACGTGCTAATAGACACAGATTCCCAGATCCTAATTTCACACCGATTGCCCACGGATCTTGTGTTACCCATTTGAAGTGCACGCAAACTCGTTTGTATTAGCCAGATGGATAACAAACAAAACCCCAAAAAAGATTGGTGATAAGTGGCGATGCGTCCGGACTTCGAAAAAGATAAATATAACAAAAAATATAGACAGAGTCTGAATCGAGAATCGAGGAGTCGAGCAGCAGAGTTAGTGAGTAGCGCGCATAAGGAGAAGACCTCCTCCATACGATGATCAAAAAATAAATTATTCTTTTAAAAAGCATCAGTCTGTGTTTTCATTTACGGCTCAACAACAAGTTCTTTTGTCGCTATAGTGCTTTTCGAATCGCGATTTGATCGTTTCCTCCCCAGCTAACAACGGTGTTTAAAGACACTTACGCATGTTTAAAGACACTTACGTCGCTAGTGAATCAATATAATCGCGCGGCAACACCTTCGGTATCAAGGACAACAACGGTAGTCCACTCTTCCCAGGGAACTGGGAGCACGGTGGTGCACCCAAAAATATTATACGAGCTCCAAACATGAGAGCAATATTCGAGCGCGGGTCTAATTTGGGATTTATACAGGAGAAGAAGTTGGGCCGGGGTAAAATATTTCTTGACTCTAAAAAAAAATAGCTCAGTTTTCCTGAGGCTGACCTGGCGATGCTTGACACGTGTTTATGCCACGATACATTCCCACAGACCGTGACGTCGAGCAATTTAAAGCTTTCCTCAGATTCGAGGGTCTGGCCATTCATCATCAACTGTGGAATCGATGATACGCTTTTCTTTGTATACTGTGTCTTTGTTGAAGTCGACGAGATTCGCCCTCCCCCACTGCAGGGCCTTATCCGATAAAGAGAGTCAAGTTTGTCCACAAATTCGGTATTTTTATATAGCGAACTGCTTAAAGGCGTATCCTGGTGTAGCGGCTTCAAAAAATCGATTACTTGTTGTCTTAATCGATAGTATACCACTTGTAGAATATGCTCTCCAAAGCCCTAGTATGCATTTGTATTTCAGCGGGTCAAAATGAGCTCGAAAAGTACGCAAGCCCGAGCACAATGTACAGTAAAATTCGAGAGGGAGGTGCTTTAAATACATTTTTCTCATAAACATGTTTTTGAAACGCGTGTGCAAAGATAACTCATAATTGTTCAGATGGATTCATCTGATTTTTTTTTTAAATGAAAGGTTAGTTAATTTGCCATTTGATAAATGTATTTTTGGAAGTTAAAATTTTGTTTATAAATAGTTGTAAACAAAATTAAGTTGAACATTTGCGCAAAAAAATGACTTTTCAATCACTTTTTTAAAATTTATTTTTTAAAATACCTTAAATGCTCATCAATTGACGACACTCACAAACTAAACAAAACCATTTTTTACGGATTATCCAACGAGGCTCTTTTGCGCTGTTGTCTTTTACTTATAACTTGCTTGTTTATACATACAATTTAATAAAAAAATAACTTAAACATTTTTATGTATACTCAATAAATGCTCAAATTTGCAAAAATATATATTAAATAGTACTTTTTAAAAAAAAATCGACAAAATCGGCTTTTTTTTTTCTTTGGCCTTCTACACCAGATACCACGTTAACGCAACCGGTTCATAGCGCCCAGGTAGTATTTCTTGTTCATTGTCTGACCGCGTAACAAGAATTGATGCACAACATCGTCCTAATCCATAAAAACCGTGACCACCGCCTTTTTGTTTTTATTTTTTTATTGTAAAACGTGGCCAGGGATCATTGGGTGCATGCCATTCGCACGCATGTTGTTTATATTGCATGCCGTACTCATAAATCCTCGTATCGTGTCCAGTAATGATCTGTTTGATGAATGTTGAATCGGAATTAGTCCTGGAAATCATATCTTTTGTGATGTCAACGCGGTCCTTTTTTTGTAAGAAATTCATGCCTTCCGGCATAAACTTTACTGCAACCCTGCGAAAACCCAAATATTATAATTAACTAAAATGTCTCCAACGAGTTCATTGTCAATGTTCAAGTTTTCTGCTCTCTGATGGTTAATTTGCGGTGTGGCACCGCGTTCTTAGTCCCCAATGGATATCATTTCAGAAATGTTCGTGTCATAGTAAACGACGATACTTTAATCGCTGTTGGAACATAAATATAGTAAATATCGTGGGAAAATAAACAAATGTGCCAACCTAGCAAAGAAAACTACGGGTGACTGAATATGCTGCATGGTGGTAATTCTGGAAGTTTTTTGATCGAAGTCATATGTAGTCATATGTAGAAAATCATCACCAACTGTAGATTGCTTCCACTTCAACCACAGACTGTAAAATAGATAGATGGTTATGTAAAATTCTGATTGCAAACTAACGTTTCGGTTGTGCCTTCTTTTATGATTTTTTTCCGTTTGTATTGATTTTTGATTTTATAAATTAGAAATATGAACATTTAAATATAACTATCCTATTCCAGTAAGTAAGATAAAGTTTATGTACATCGGCGTATTTTTGTTTCATTATTAACATTATTTTTTCGATTTTATAGTTTGATTACACAGTTTAATAAAAAGTGAAAACAATTCCTGATGAATTCATAAAAATCCGAGCAGATAAAAGTATGTTTTTTTACATTTACTAAACTGTCATGGGTTTGAGTATATAATTGCAATAACATGTATTATAATTATATTTAAATACTTGAGCATGCGTTATGAGACTGTCACTTAGTAGTCAAGCTCTCTTTTTTTAATTTTTACTTTAGTATATTGTTCCACATATTCATCAATTATTTCATTAGTATATTATTACTCATTCATACCATATGTCTAATTGTTTTTAATATTCTGTCTTTTGTTTTAAATTTATAATTGTTAATCACTTTTGTTTTGCATATTCATTTTTTTCTAAACAGATTTAAATAGTTTAGAAATTATTTTATTTATTTGTTTATTTTGTGTTGTGTAAACAAAACAGTAAAAGGAGTGCTTAATATAGGGTACGCAATATTTTTGCGCTTCTTTGTGGTGAGTATTGATCTACGATATTACCTGTCTTTAATAACCAAGTTAAAATAAATAGAGCGTGTGCATTTTTCGTAGCTTCAAATAGGTCGTTCTATTTATGAGTCGAATTATTTCGGATGCCAAGAATTGAAAGTTCGTTGCTTTCGTCGAATACGTTCCCGTTCCGAAGGGAGATATGTTAAGATCTATTTTTGACAACAGGCAACATCTCGTTTTAGAGGCATTAGATTCTACTCGTTTTAGAGGCATTCGATTCTACTTAGATTATATAATACGGTTGAGCCAACTCTACTGCTCATAATGCGATTAAAAATTCGAACATGTTCGACTAAGTACAATAAACTAAAGATACTGTAAGCAGCAAACTAGCAAATTGGTTTATGGGTTATGGACAAAATATCGTTGTTAAAAATGTGGAATAGTTGGGGACCAATGACATTAATTTGGAAGGAGATTGATTTGAGGGCATTCAGAACCGCTTTGATAGAAACGCAAACTACGAGAAAACCCAAAAGTTAAAAATTCCAAGTGGCTTAAAACAAAACCACATTATGGATCATCGGTTCCACAGCTGATGATGAATGGCCGGACCCTCGAGGCTGGGGAAAGCTTGAAATTGCTTGGCCTCACAGTCTGTGGGAATGTATCATGGCATAAACGCGTGTCGAGCATCACCAGGTCACCCTCAGGAAAGCTGAGCTATCCTTTTAGAGCCAAGAAATATTTTACTGCGGTCCAACTTCTCCTCCTATATAAATCTCAAATTAGACCCGCGCTCGAATATTGCTCTCATGTTTGGAGCTCGGCTCCTAAACATACCCTCGACCTACTTAGGGGCATACAGAGACGAGCGATCCGCCTGATCGGGGACTCGGCGCTGACGTCGGGACTACAGTCGCTATCACATCGAAGGTGCGTAGCCGACCTCTGTCTGTTTTACAGATATTATTACGGGTAGTGTTCTTCGGAGATTCGTGGTATTGTTCCACGCAATTCGGCTTATATGCGCTCCACAGGACAATCCGACGGATCGCACCCGTTTGTGGTTCATCTCCCGACGGCGCGAACATCCCTGCATAAGAACTCGTTCCGTTACAGTGCGGGGAAGCTGTGGAACTCCCTTCCCACGCGAGTGTTCCCATAGCGTTACAACCTGCAACTGTTCAAAAAGAACTGCAACAGTTATTTGGTGGCATCTCGGGACGCTCACTCGGCACTATAGGTTCGCCGCTCCCGAGAGAAGTCTAATAACGAATCGATAAGTGCCACTGGCTATCTTGAGTTTGTTAAGGGGTTAGGTGAGTTTCGAAGGCTAAAAAAAAACATATTTATAATAATTTGTTTCTAATAATACATCAAATAAAATATTTTATTCAAACAATTTAACTTATCAAAAAGTACACATTTAATACGTACTCTGTGAAATTTTCATTTGGGACCTCATTTCCCTTGACCCCTCAAAAAAAAATTTCCCTCGGCGTTGACTCATGACAGTTTTATCTGAAATTAAAAAAACCAAATATTTTCTGTAGGTAGGTGTGTAAAGCTCGTATCTGGACGAAGGAAAAAAACTTGAAAATGAATCTGTGAACCAAAAATCCGTTTTTATGGCAAAATTTGGACGGTTTTTTTTTTTTAATTATTTACTTTACTACAATTCTCTCAGGACAGGCGAACCCGTAGCACCGATCCGGCGCCCCAAAATGGTAGTAACTAACTGTTACAGTTCTTATTCAACAGTTGCAGGTTGTAACGCTCCGGAAACACTTGCGCGGGGAGGGAATTCCACAACTTTCCCGATCTGTAACGGAACAAGTTCTGATGCAGATGTGTTCGCGCCATCGGGAGATGAACCGCAAAGTGGTGCGATCCGTCGCATTGTCTCGTGGAGCGCATATAAACCGAATTGCGCGAAGCAATACCACTAGTCTCCGGAGAACAGTACCCATGATACGAGGGTGAATAGAATATAATCGGTAATTTTACTTTTTTGCTTAGCAACAAGTTGCAAGCTAGATAATCTTGTGCGTGGTTGTTGTGTGGTTTATGAAGAGTAGGGGAACCGGTTTGGCTAGCGGTCGCGCTCGACTTTGTGGTCATTATCAAAAGGTACATACGTCTGTTGCGCAACGGATATTTATGAAATTTTTAACAAATGAGGGCGTTAAACCCTCGGAAATTTTTTCTCGATTGAAGGCACCGTTTGGTGATAATATACTGTCTCAGAATCGTGTGTATACGTGGCCCAGAGAATTTAAAATTGGGCGAAAACGTATCGAAAACGAAATTCACAGTCGACGCCCAAGGACAAGTCGTACAGATGACAACACACGTGCCGTTCGAGACCTTATTGAAAGTGAAACAGTGAATGCAGCTTACTACTGTCAGTTGTTACAGTCGGCAAAAGCCGCATATCGAAAGAAAAGACGTGGTATGACCATTCGAGATGTCACCCTTCTTCATGACAATGCCAGGCCTCACACCCCGTCGTTGACAAGGGATACATTGGAAGAAATGGGCTGGCAAACCCTCGAACACCCTTCTTGTCTAGCCCAGGCTTGTCTCCCTGTGACTATTTTTTGTTCGCACTCTTGAATGAATCACTTGGAAGAAAAAAAATCGAAAGTAACGAAGTCGAGAAGCACTTGGCCAATGGACTAACAACTCGCCTTAAATCCTTCTACGAACAAGGGATATTAAAGCATCCCGTTCGGTGGCAAAAGTGTGTAGATCACGCAGGAGACTATATTTCAAAAATGTTGATGGAATAGTTAGTGTATAACATTATTCAATAAACGCATAAAAAGCGTTGCGGATTCGCAACTAAATACAGCGGGGATATTCTAGTACGTTCACCGTCTAGTATACTCCCCAACCAACATACTCACCACGCCCGTCAGCAAATTATTTAAAAAAATTTCTAAAAATGTTGAAAAATCGAATCAAGGTGAACTACCCCTGTAAAAAGAGTTGAATTGTATATAAATATAAGCTTCGATATTAATCGTTAAGAAAAAATGTATTTGGGGAAAAATAAGAATTCAAAATATACTAATTGATTTGGTGCACTGTAATACATAAGAGAAATACTAAATTTTTAATTAAAAAAAACGAGAAATAGTGAAAAGAAAATATTGATTCCGGTTTTCCTTGAATTTGCTTGGAAAAAATAATAGAAACAAATTAGTTTTTAGTTTGCTTTGTGAAGAATTAATTTACAGTAAAAGTGTTTCATATCCTTTTAATACTTGGTTGTTGCACCTTTGTTTTTAATGACTGCTTCGCATCTTCGTCCCATAGAATTAACTAGTTTGGTACAAGTCGCGGGTGGTATACAGTACCATTCATCTTATTTTGGACCAAAGCTCTTCCTTATGTTTGGCTTTGCAGTCTCCGATCTTGCGCTTAAGAATGCCCCATAGGTGTTCTATTGGGTTAAGAACAGGGGACTGCGATGGCCACTCCATAACATCGACTTTGTTTTGAAGAAACCATTCTTTAGCCAATTTTGAGGTGTGCTTGGGGTCATTATCCTGCATGAACTGCCATTCAATAGGCATGTCCTCTTCAGAAAATGGTAGCATAACGGTGTTTAAGATTTCTATATAATCTTTAGCACACATTTTGTCCTTTATAAGAACAATTTGACCAACACCAGATGCTGAAAAGCACCCCCAAAACATTAAATTACATCCGCCATGTTTCACTGTCTTTTTCGTATATTTTGGATGAAATTCTGGGTTCATGGGTCGTCCGACGTACATTTTTTCATCGGAACCAAACAAATTAATCTTGGTTTCATATACCATAATATGTTATTCCAATTCGCACGGTGGAGGTGTCGTTTTTGGCAAAAACGAGTCTCTACTTTATATTTTTCTTGCCCAAGTATGGAACTTTTCTGGGACTTCTTCCAGGAAGACCCGCTTCTATTAGTCAGTTTCTAATTGTACGACTCGTACAAGGTTCGTTTAAGTTATTTTTTAATTCTGTTGAAGAAAAAACGGCTTGTTCTTGGATAGTCGGATTAGCAGTTTGTCGAATCGTGAGATCGTTTTCCTTTTTCTGCCTCTGGTTTCCGTTTTGGGACCTGAATGAAGAGTTGTGAATATTTTTTTCTTAGAGCACTTCATTAGCTTAGCTATTTCATCCATTGTTTTTCCGTCATTTCTTAATTTTTTTATCAATTCACGATTGGAACAAGTGCAATGTACTCCACGGCCCATTTTCACGAAATTTTATTTTTATTGTTTTTTTTTTTTCTGACAAACACTAAAACAAATTTACGAAGATTTCAATAAAGACGAACCAGTGGTTTACTTCACAATCACGATTGAAGACTGTGGTGATGGTTTGTTTCTATTATTTTTTCCAGGCAAAATATCCTTTCGCTTGCATTTTGTACTACTAGGCAAAAACAAAAAACTGATAAGAGCAAATTGATGCACCATATCAAAGTACTGTTAGGTACGGTTCGGGTCCAATATTGGTGTCGAAGAAAAACCAAATTGTACGCAGTTACTGATTGCTGATCGTTATCTAAACCTTTGTTTCTATTATTTTTTCCACCACTCTATACATGCATATATAAGGTGGCGCAAAATTAATCATCCAATTTTGTTTTTGAACTACTTTTTTATTAAATAAAAAAAAAAAAAAAAGATTTTGAGTGATGGATATCTTTATTTGCACCTTTACAATTTTTTCTGTTAAGTAGAAAAGATGATATCCGGCAAGTGGGTGCCGCCAGTGTTGATACACATTTGTACACGTTTTATCACATTTTCCATGAGATTCCACAGATTCCATTACTGTCGAATATTCTCCTTAAGGGTTGCGATTGTCTGAGGCTTGTTGGCATAAACTCGCGAGTTCAAGTACCCCCAAAGAAAGAAGTCTGGGATGGTTAAATCGGGCGATCTTGCTGGCCATGCCAAATCGCCAAAACGGGAGATTACGCGACCAGGAAACGTTTCCTTCACAATATTTATTGTGGCTTGTGCTGTGTGTTGGGTTGTACCGACTTGTTGAAACGACATGTTCACCAAGCCCCGCTCATCTAATTGCGGTAATAAGAAGTCGTATATCATGGCTCTGTAGCGTTCGCCAGTAACAGTGACCGTATTGCTGATGGCGTCCTCAAAAAAATACGGCCCAATAACTCCTCCCGCATAAACGCCGCACCACACAGTGCCTTGAGTAGATTTAATGGCTCTTCGGGCATCACATGTGGATTTTCAGTGCCCCAGAAATGAAGATTTTGCTTATTGACGTAACCGCTTAAGTGGAAATGAGCCTTGTCGCTCCTGATGATTTTAGACACAAAAGCGCCCTCTTCGTTCTTGAGATTAACGATGGCTTGACAGTAATTCACACGTCCTCCATTGCTTATCTGTTTGTATTCTGTAGCTGTCTAGTTCACAAATGTCAAATATGTTTGACGTACGACCTCATTTGCAAAAATTATAACATATTCTGATAGGGTGATTAATTTTGCGCCGCCTTGTACATATATTTTTAGAGGTATATCCCCTAATATTTTGTACAAAGAATCAAATGCCTTTTGGTTATTTTCAAATCGGGTGATTTAGAGCCTAAAGAGTTCAAAAATTATGTTTCGAGAAAAACACGTTTAAAATTTCCAAAACAGTTTAACATTCACCCACGTGTATACATTTTCTTCTATATCGAATTTCTCAAACTAATGGTGTACAACTTTGCTTCCGCCGTTTTTTTTCCGAAATTCGAGGCTTTATTGTAAAAAAACTTGGTTATACATTTATGATTCAAAGTATTTATTATTATTTATTTATTTATTGCGTTTGACACGAGTCTTGATCAAGTAATGCCTCCAATTCTGCATCTTCGAAAACCTTCTCTCTTCCACCGCCATGCTGGTCTTCGACGTTAAAATCGCCGTTCTTGAAGCGTTGAAACCCCCCTCTGCGCGTTCTTTCACTAATAGCGGCATCACCATAGGTATTTGAGGGGATTCGATGAGCCTCAGCCGCAGATTTCTTCATACTAAAGCAGAAAATTGAAACCTCCCGTAAATAACGAGAATTTGGCTCGTAAGCTGACATGTTTAATCGAGAATAACTTTATGATGCAAACACAAATCGACTAATATTTCGATGGCGTTATGTTTACAAATACCTAAGCTTATTGTATGACATCTACGATCTATTTATTTCAACTACCACTTACCGCTACAGCCATCTATTGCAAAACGGCGGAAGCAAAGTTGTACACCTATAGTTTTTTTTTTTTTTTCAATTTGGAAATCGAATGTCCCCTTAAACCTTGCCACCCAATACTTCACTGTCGAAAATGAAGGTGCACACTCCTCCAAGGTAGAATCTAGCTCGGCTTTGATATTGGTTGCTCTAAGTTCTTTCAAACGATGACCAATTTTTTCCATGTTTACAAATTCACTGACAGCGTTCATTATTGATGGCTGTCAAACAAGTAATAAACAACGTAGCCTCCTCAAACTTGGAACATAATTTTTTTAAGGTTGGTACTCTTTACCTCCCGCCTGGTAGAAACCTTGACATGTCGCGGGGGCTCAAACTACAATGAATCA
Source organism: Microdon myrmicae (assembly GCA_963931805.1). Lineage (NCBI taxonomy): Eukaryota > Metazoa > Arthropoda > Insecta > Diptera > Syrphidae > Microdon > Microdon myrmicae. The sequence goes on along the minus strand of OZ007497.1, from coordinate 172,760,341 downwards.
CTCAGGCTATGCTGACGGAAGCATACGCTTCCAGTAGGGACACCCATGTCAGACAGGCTAGCGAGGAGTAACACACAAAGATCTACCACCCCTAATCCAGGGTGTTACGCGTCACCGTGCCCATTGGATGGTTTGCAGCCAGGGGTATACCGGCTGTATTATAACGGCGCCTCTCTGACACCGGGTCGAATCAGAGCAGTAAGCAGACCTTACCATATCAAAGGGGGGCTCTGATATGGCGGACGATTTGAAACCCCATGACTCGTGGGAACAAAAATGAATAATCAATATACAAAAAACAATCTCACGTAAAAGACCCGGCAGGCGTAGGTGTGATGAGCCGACACTACCATAAGGGAACAAATCATCAAGAAAACACCGACTCGGAAAAAAGAAGACATAGGGAAAAGCGGAAAAAGCGGGATATACGCGTCTGGACGTGGAATGTTCTAACGTTATATAAACCAGGCGCGATACAGTCGGTAGTAGAAAACGCGAAACAATATAAAATGGACATCGTCGCGCTTCAGGAAGTCTGACTCCCACATCAAGTAATCGAAACCAACGGGTTTGCACTGGCGTCTGGAGGTACCGATACACATAACCTCGGGACTGGCTTCATCATAAGCAAGAAGATTACATCCCTTGTAAAAGATATGCAATTTATTAATGACCGAAAGTCGGTGCTAAAAATACAGGGACCATGGTACAATTATGTATTTATAAACTTACACGCCCCAACAGAATCTACGGACGAAGAAACGAAGGACATGTTCTACGAAACCCTAGAGGAAGTATTCGATGGGATCTCATCATTCGATGTTAAAATTCTCCTCGGAGACCTCTATGCAAAAATTGGAAACGAAGACATCTTCCAACCAACTATAGGTAAAGAGAGTATACGAGGGTTGCCTCTTATGTTTCGGGATTTGGCAACCCTGGTGTTGCAATCCGGCAACTGACAGCTCTGTCGTAAAGTTGGACATTTTTGAGGTTATACGCACTCAGAACGTTTTGACATACGAGCGCTATTTGTGTTGTTTACAGTAACTTAAAAGATTCATCTCGGCCCAAAAATGGAATTAAATCGTCAACATTTTCGTGCGATTATTTTTTACAACTTTTGGCGTGGAGTAACTCAGCAACAGTGCATGGATGAACTTAATTCAATTTTTGGCGATGAAGCTCCATCAAGGACCAGTGTTTATCGATGGTATGGTGAATTCAATCGTGGTCGTAGTTCACTCCAAGATGAATTTCGTGAAGGTCGTCCAAAATCAGTTGTTGTTCTGAAAACCATTGATGCTGTGCGCGGACTGATATTGGAAGATCGTCATGTGACCTATCGTGAGATTGAGACAACCTTAGGCGTTAGTGGGACCAGCATACATTCAATATTGCATAAACATTTGACTGTCAAAAAAATTTGTTCGCGTTGGATCCCACACAATTTGTCAATCGCCCAAAAAAAGGCTCGTGTCAATTGGTCGAAAGAAATGCTCAAAAAATACGGTCGCGGCGCTTCGAAACACGTCTATGGCATCGTGACAGGTGATGAATCGTGGATTTACGCGTATGAGCCCGAAAGTAAACAGCAGTCGACTGTCTGGGTGTTTCAAGATGAGCCAAATCCAACCAAAGTTGTTCGTGCACGAAGCACTTCCAAGCAAATGGTCGCCTGTTTTTTCGGAAAAACTGGACATGTCGCAACCGTACCACTAGAACAACGCAGAACAGTCAATTCTGAGTGGTACACAACCATTTGTTTGTCAGTTGTCTTCCAAGAAATCAGGAAAACCAACAGCCGAAGACGGATCACTCTTCACCACGACAATGCGAGCTCTGACACATCGGCTGCGACAACTGCATTCTTGAGCACCCAAAACATCGATTTGATGGGTCATCCGCCGTATAGTCCTGACTTGGCACCGAATGACTTCTTTTTATTCCCGTACGTAAAAAACAAACTGAGAGGTCAACGTTTTTCGACACCTGAAGAAGCGGTTGCTGCATTCAGAATGCATGTGTTGGAGATACCTCAATCAGAGTGGCAAAAGTGCTTCGACAATTGGTTCAAACGCATGCAAAAGTGTATAGATCTTCATGGGGAATATTTTGAAAAACAATAAAGTGATTTTCGATGATCAATATTTGTTTTTGTTCTCTAATCCCGAAATATAAAAGGCAACCCTCGTACACGACGTCTCAAATGATAATGGAATTCGAATTATCACGTTCGCAGCGTCAAAAGATCTGGTAGTGAAAATCACGATGTTTAAGCACAAGCAAATCCATAAAGCCACATGGATATCACCCGACGGCGTACCGCATAACCAAATAGACCACTTCCTCATAGACAAAAGACACCACTGGAATATCCTATAAAATTTATATAGAGGAGCAGATTGCGACTCCGATCACCGTCTAGTGATGGGCAAAATTAGAAGTCGGCTCGCAGCAAACCCGCATGGGCAATCACAGGAGACAGGCAAAAGGTTCGACACTGATAAACTAAAAGACCTACGCAAAAGGGGTGAATATCAAGACGAACTAACGAATAGATTTAGCATCCTAGAGAATGGGAGTAGTGAGGAAGAGGAAACCAATAATGTGGACACTAAATGGGCATCGATCAGAGACACAATCAAACAAACAGCCCAAAAGGTATTAGGATTTAAGAAAACAATTAAGTCCAAACCTTGGTTTGACGATGAGAGCAGGGCGAAGATCGAACAACGCAAATGCCTCAGGGTTATCCATTTAGTCATAGATGAAGTCAATGGAGAAAGATACGCCACAATTCGGAAAGAGACAACGAGACTTTTCAAACGCAAAAGCGCGAATGGGAGAAGACCCGGATCGAAATACTCCTAGAAAATGTCTGAGAAAAGAATATCAGAGGTATGTATGCCGGCATAAATTCAATTAGAAATGGCCACCGAGGGAGAGCCAAAATAATATGAGACACAAACGGCTGTCTGGTCACAGAAACAAACAATATCGTGATAAAATGGAAGCAGTACTTTGAAAACCTGCTCAATTTGCGCACCCATCAACCACAAATAAACGGACCAGACGTACATACAGCCGAACCTCAGATCCCAGAACCCTCTTTCGACGAAGTTGTAGACACAATAAATCGATTGAAAAACAATAAGGCTGCCGGAGGAGTCTACTGTATACCGGTAGAGCTTGTGACGTATGGAGGAGAGGCAACCGCTCGAAAGATCCACCAACTGATTAAAACAGTATTGGATAAGGAAGTCACTCTGGAAGAATGGAAAACCTCAATAGTCGTCCCCATCTTCAAAAAAAAAACGAGAAATCTGACTGCGGAAAACTACAGAGGAATATCATTCCTCCCAACCATATACAAAATACTAACAAATGGCATACTGGCGAAAATCACATGTATGTATGCAGGAGAAATACTGGGAGACTACCAGTTCGAATTCCAAAGGAACCGATGAACGAGCAACCAAATGTTCACAGTAAGGCAATTGCTGTAAAAGAAGTGGGAATATGGAGAGAGACTGTACACCAACTGTGCGTTGACTTCAAAAAAGCCTAAGTTGCAAAACAAACAATTTACCATATTGTGGTTGAGCTGGGAATCCCGAAAAAATATGCTCATTCAAATTTGCCTGAACGAAAACAAAGGGCGAGTTAGAATAGAAAACCACCTCTCAGAATAATTTGAGATCCGGGACGGACTAAAACAGGGAGACGGCCTATCACCGTGCTTTTTTAACCTTGTGCTCGAGTATGTCATCAGAAAGGTGCAAGAGGACAACATGGCGTGATCATCCCTGAACGGGGTCACACAAGTGCTCGCATATGCGGATCACATCGCCGTTCTGGGCGATGATCTGGAAACTGTAAGTAAAAACTGTGAAATCATCATGCAAGCGGCAGAAGAGGTGGGCCTAGAAATAAATGCAGACAAAACAAAATACATGATTACGGTGACAGCAGGTGGTGGGAACACATATAAACGTCAGAGGTAAGAGATTTCAAAAAGTTAAAGAATTTAAATATCTGGGAACGATACTGACGGCCAGTAACGAAATGTCGAAGGAAATTAACAAAATACTTCATTCCAGCAACGCTAGTTGGCACGCAGTCAGTAAACTGCTGAAATTCAAACTGCTATCACGTAACATAAAGCTCCGTGTCAGAACCATAATCATGCCGATTGTTCTATACGGATGCGTAACATGGCCTCTCACAAAACGGGAAGAAAACAAATTCCGCGTATTCGAGAATAATGTTTTAAGAGTTATCTTTGGCGGTAAATACGACGAAGAGGCAGGACAATGGAAGAAACTCCACAACCACGAATTGGAAGAGCTATACCGCAAACCTACAATAGTGAGAGTAATCAAGTCGCGAAGATTAATATGGGCCGGACACGTGGCGCGAATGGGCAACGATACAACCGTGCATAGAACTCTTGACGGAAGCCAACGGGAAAGAGACCGACAGGACGGCCGCGATGGGAATGGGAGGACAATGTTAGGTTGGACCTCGAGGAGATCGGATCGGATATTCGAACGTGGAAGGAGAGCGCACGGGGCAGGGAACAATGGCGGAGTCGAGTCTGCGAGGGCATGAACTTTCGGGTTCCTACAAGCCAGTGAATGGTAGTAATAGGTACTATTTACCACAGTCATTGCAATTTGATAAATACCGCCATCTATGTGTCAGGCCGATTAATCCTAGGACTGTCCTCTTAAGGAAAGAAGTATGTTTACTTGTTGACCCATAGTCTAAAGCATTGTTTATGACACACCAGACGAATAGAAATTGGAATGGTGATCCTCTGGGTGTAAACGATGCTAATGGCGACTTGCCATTATATATTATATTTGGTTATTATTATTATTATGAAATGTCCGATTTTATAGGTAAAATTTAAAAGCCAATATTATTTTTTCGTGAATTTTTATTCAATTATCTGAATGGCATCTATGACATTCCTCCAACATGATACAATGTCAAATATTCCTTTTTCGTAGAAGTGCTGACTTTTTGGGGCAATGCAATCTTCAAAGGCTTTTATGACCTCTGCTCGGTTCCAGGAGACCGCCTGCCAGCAAAATGACTCCAGATTGCGGAAAAGATTGTAGTCCGTTCGGGAAATGTCAGGAGAGTACGGTGGATGCGGAAGAATTTCAAATCCCAACTGCAACAGTGTGAGGTAGAAGTGCTGACTTTTTGAGGCAATAAAATCTTCAAAGGCTCTTATGACCTCTGTTCGGTTCCGGAAGAATTTCTGCCGGAAAAATGAATCTAGATTGCGAAAGAGATAGTAGTCCGTTGGGGAAATGTCAGGAGAGTACGGTAGATACGGAAGAATTTCTAATTCCAAGTGCAACAGTTTCTGCACCGTTACTTGTGAGATATGGGGTCTAGCATTGTCATGCAAAAGGATCAGGCCGTGCCTATTGACCAACGCAGGTTGCTTTTCAGCCAATTTGGCATGCAATATGTCGATTTCCTCACAATATTTGATAGCGTTTATCGTTTCTCCTGGTTGAAGAAATGAAAAGTGGATTGGTCCTTTCGATGTCCACCAAATTGTCACCATAACCTTTTTTGGGTGAAGATCGGGCTTGGAGGTGTGTTTTGCTGTTTCACCTGCGTCCAACCACTCCCCAGGTCTTTCATGGTAATCATACAGAATCCACTTTTCATCACAGGTGACTATCCGATGCAAAAACGGTTCAGTTTGGTTTCCCAATCTAAGCGATGCGCAGATTTCCAGGCGCCGTAATTTTTGGGACTCGTTCAGTTCATGGGGTACCCACTTGTCGACTTTTTTTACCTTTCCTATGAGAGAAGAGTGTCTACTTATTGTAATTGGGGAGACTCGCATGTTTTGTCCAATCTTCCGCCCCGATTTCGTTGGCTCCGCATCTACCGTTGCTATTAAAACATCGTCTTCAACTAACGTTTCCGGCTTCCCAAGTGGTTCATTTTCGAGGCTGAAATCTCCCGAATGGAACTTTCCAAACCAAGGTCGTATAGTGTGTTCGTTTATCGATACATCCTCAAATGCGTCATTAATGTTTTTCATTGACAATGACGCATTATGTCCTATTTTAAATTCATAAAGGAAGAGGGTTCGAATTTGAACTGCCGATGGCAAGGTAAACAATTCCTAGAAAAAATAAAACTGTTCTTGTAACGAACCCTAAAATTCTCACACGTCAGGCACACGTACCACTTTACGTTATAAAAAACGCAAATTTAACGTTCTGGCACAGATGTTCATTCGAGAACTTCTTATTTCCGACTGAGCGAAAATCGAACATTTCATGTGGTACAACCCAATATAAAAAACCAACATTTTTGAACACCGCATTTCTTTTAGCCAAAGATATTTAAATGTTGCAGTTAAGTTGTGTTTTTATTATTCACAGCAAAACCATGGTGCAGTGACCTTTTCTATCGTTTATAGACTGAAACACGTAGAAGTTTTCAGTTTTTACCATTATGTAGAATGGAAGAGATTCATCATCCACTTACTAGAAATCGGATTAGTTTGACCAACCTGTTATCCTTGCATTCGTGTTTTATGTCCTCGGCTGGTTTTTTAATTTTTATTTTCTTTCGTTTTGTTTTTAGAACTTAATTTGCATCAGATCACATTACTTCAAATATAACCAAACATACTTGAAAGTACATGGGAAATAGATTTTTATTAAAGTACTAATAAGATTTATTCAACTAAATGCAAAATAAAAACAAAGAAATATTTAGCATAATATACACGTTTTTACTATTCATTTAACAAATACAATAAATTATTTAAACTTACGAAGAAAACCAACAAATATATACATGTATTTCTTTCGTTATTTCAGTAAACTAAAAGTTAATTTGAGTATAATAGCAAAATAAAAAAATGCGAGGTGATTGGATTAATATTTTATACCCGTTGCTTTTTTCTCATTGATAAGATAAACAAGCAATGAATAATTAATGTTAATATATTTTATTTTGATTTGTCTTTCTTACTGAAGTTTTTTAGTCATTTGTTTTATTTTGTTTGTTTTTTATTTTTCATTTTCATTACTTTCAATCTTTTTTTTCTTCTTCAATTTCAAGAAAATGCATTAATGTAGTTTATATGTTGCGTACTATTTCCTAATTAGTATCTCAACATGGATTATTATAATTTTTTAATATTGTCTTTCTAATTCGGGTAGCATTTCGTAGGTTACAATTTTAGAGTGCACGTGATGGCAAAATAACGTCATTGTGGTGCTTTGTTAAATTCATTCATGTTAAGAACAATAAAAAATTGTTTTACTTTAATTTACTTGTTATATTGCGATGCAACTTAGTCATTACACTTACTTACACTTTTTTTTTTTATTATGGCTATAAATGCAACGCGATGACGATGCCATTTATTATGTACTCTTTTTTTGTTGGTGGTGTAAGTTTGTAATCTGGTTATCAGCCTGAGATGTATAATATAAAGTCCGAGATAAAGATAAGGTAAATTATTTTTAATGATTTTTTAAATTTAGATTTTTTACCTAACGCTGTATAAACATTCGCTGCAGTGCTTCGGATTAACCGAAAATGTAAAAAAAAAAAATTAATTAGTAAAATAAATAAGCCACGAGTTGGAACTATTCCAACACAAGGAATTAACTTTTATGATTTTGAAGAAAATCACCGGGGAAAATCACCTCGGCAATGCATTTTGAACTTTTGAGAACTGAAAACATCCCGGTCTATAAAGGACTTGTTAACACAAATTATAGTCCAAAACGTATAGCGATCGAGTGCATAGAACGCGTAAGTTGGCCGTAAGTTTAAAAGAAAATCGCTTAGATGATCGATTCAAGATTTCGACCTGAAGTTGTTTTGGATTTGTTGTTTACGAGGGTGAATCAAATATAAACGGTAATTTTACTACTTTACTTGCAAAAAGTTGCGAGATAGATGATCTTGCGCGTGGCTGTTTGGTTTATGAAGAGTAGCGGAGCCGGTTTGGTTAGCGATCACGCTTGACTTTGTAGTCAGTACAGCCATAAGCGAGCAAGAGGCGCATACGTCTGTTGCGCAGCGGATCATTATAAAATATAAAATAGGAGACTGCGTTTGAGAGCGGGAGTGGAGAGGTTGAAATCAAAGGGGGCGGGGAAACAGTTGGTCCTTCGTAGCATAAGCGAGGTGGGTTCGTTAGAGCCATAACAATTGTGATAGGCGGGCAAGTAGAAAAGTCGGGGGTTTGTGTGAAATGTTATAGAGGAGAGGAGGCTTGAGCAATTGATTGAGCCTGACAGAGGACAGTCGGCGCAGATAATGTCGGCGTGGATTCTGCGCTCTTCAGCTATGTTAAGATTAATTAAAAGGAGCCGGCTAGTGTATGGCGGTAAAGTCAGAGGATTTTCCCAATTTAGTCCTCGGAGGGCAAAGCGCAAGAAACGACGTTGAATACTCCCAACCCTGCGAATGTGAAACGCAAACAATCGAAATCGAGCGTCCTATGGTCAATAGAGTTACCAAAAATACCAGATGTCGCATGTATGCTATGGCTCCGAAAAAATTAGAGGGTACGACTCTAGACAGTATATTATTTTAATGTTACCACAGAAAAATCGTTAATAAAATCTTTAATCTCGTTTCCCGAAAAATCAGGTTTTTTGTTTTGTTGGTTGATGAAGGGGAGGAGTGCAATGGGGCTCATTGACTGCGGTGCAGTAGGGCGGGGCGGAGATGGATTTCCGCTTGGAGTTCGGCATATAGAGACATTTCATGCTGGAGAGGGGAGTAAGGGTTAATCCTTTTTGTTTGCAGGGCTGAAACATCACTTTCTAGTTGGCCGAGCAAGGATCGCAAAACTACGAATTCATCGGGAACTAGTTTTTATAGGATGAAATTAAGTAGGAGGTCATTTTCGGTCGTGATGAATTGATTCAATGTGGAGAAACCAGATAAAGCGAACTTCTGATTAAGGCTATACAGTTTGCAAAGTATTTAAAAAAAAAAAGATAGTCTGAGGGACTGACGACAGTTTGGACGTCGATTGTAGGCATTTATCGATGGTGAACCCGTTGGGATTGTGTTAGCGAGTTTATAGCGTTTGCGATGATAGTGAAGAACGTGTCATTAGAACTGACGCTATGACAGTTAGAATCACTAAAAATTGAACCAATGCACAACACATCAGGCCGCTGCCGCGTTTACGAATCCGATTTCCAAACTCAAGTACATTCAACGGATGTGGAATTGCTGTGTTGTTGCTTGGTATACAGCTGATGCTTTTGCTTATTCGATTTTCTTTCTGTGTTGTTCTTCACTATTTGCTTGTGTATTGTGTGAGTATCTGTTAGAAACGCCACAAGTTTATGAATTCGTTTATCGAAGTCGTAACATGATTGAAGATAGTATCGTTACTGTCTTTAATCAGGGTGTTGATATTGGAAAGCGTCCTTTGGTGGAGAAAGCCGAGATCATCGATAAACTTAAGACAGTTCCCGAGATGAGAAATCTTATCTGTAATTATTTATATATTAGAACTATGGGAGCCAACATAAAAATAATTACTTAGGCACTTTATCGTGAGAAAGCGAAATATCAGTGCATTCGTCACAGAAGAACAAAAAAAAGCCAGAGCAACCAGTGAAGCTCATTGGTGCCTCAGACATAAGTCTTTCCATGCCATCATTAGAATATAGGCGCAACGTATCCTAGCTAGCTGCTAGTTATATAGGTATAATCTCGGCCGTTGTCTAATTGAACAGGATGAATGTATTCCACCTCTAAACATTTGCTTGTCAATTGGTGATTTCACGTTGAAAATTAATTTCACACGTACGGGTAAGCACACAGAATTGTTCTTTAGCAGAAACATGCATAATCGTGTGTTTCCTCGTCATTGTTGTTGGAGATATATAAGACGGATCTACATTTATATTTCCTTATCTTATCCTTCTCGCAGTGGTTTTAGCGAGTTAAATATTAAGAAATCGGTGTGCCTGAGTGGCATACTCCCAATTTTTTTTTTAAGAAATGTCCATTCGTAAAATCGCTGTGAAAGCTCCTCCATCTGCTTAAATACATGGAAGCCAGCGAATATCCAATCAATTCCCAACGAGGTAAGCTCATCATCACCGTCTTCTTATCGACCAACAGCATGAACTTCTACTCTGTCAAGGATTATAGTCACTGACTGCAATCATCAACATCATCATCATCGGCACTGCAAGCGGGGACCGGTCTTGGCCTTATTTAGCAAGTCTGAACTTCTATTCTGTCAAGGATTATGGTCACTGACTGCCATCATCATCATCATCATCGGCACTACAAGTGGGGACCGGTCTTGTCCTTATTTAGCAAGTCTGAGGCTTGTTAAATTTTCCATAAGGATTTTTTTTCGGGCAAGGTCATTAGTCTTGCTCCAGAGGATCCCCGAAGGTGAATCGTGCCCCGGTCTCCCGCGTGACAGGCGGGTATACTAACCACTATACTATCGAGGAGCCTACTGAATGCCATCAACTTTCGAAATATCTGGGCCCACGTGAATTCCTTAATAACCGCCAATATGATCCACAGTGTGTGTAAAATCAAACGATGGTGTCTCCTGGTGTTGTGTATTCGTAATGTTCTCTTGGCGTGCCCAATAAACGTTGACGATTTGCTACTAAAAACAACTGAAAAAGTAATTAAAAAACAAATGGAAAATGATACCAAATTGTGAAATCCAGCTGGTCCAGAACGAATCCTTAACCCTTATGTCAATGACCAACTTAACCGACAGTAGTCAAAGACCGGGTACCCGGGTACCCACATATAGAAACATTGTTTTAACAATGTTAAAACAAATATTTTGCAATAGATTTTAATTTGTTTATCAGAAATGAATATTTTACGTATTTTATATAATTATTTTTTATAAATATAAAGAATTTTGACTATCTGCGGCTACAAAAGGCTTATTGAAATCGGCGCAGAGCAAGATCAGGATCGGCAGGTGTGTAACAAATTCAGTTATACCTGCTAGAGGGATCTCGAGTATTCGGTTGACGAATAACTTGTACGGTCAACTTTCTATTTATAACTTGCGAGTTTATGGTGAAACCATTCGAATCCGGCATTAGAGAAAGCGTGGTTCAGTCAGCGTCCTTTGTGCATCTGAGCATCTTCAAAATGACGACTTTGTTGACACGTGCTCAATTCAACAGGTAATAATATTAAAATTAATATTGTTAATGTATTTAATAATATTAAATAGTTTTGTTGTTGTATTTTTGTTTTTAGATTATGTAATGCACAACGAGATGCCATCGTCGACAAAACGACGATTTGTTCGTATGTACCGAAGAAAAATAAAGCAGTTATACTGCTTTCGATGATTATTAGTTATTTAAATAGTTAATTATCAATAATTTTTTTTTCATTGAAATTTCGTAATTATCATTCAGAAACGTTTGAATGGAGATGATCTAAGACATGGGACCAAAATTCATCACTAGGCCGAGCAATCGTGAAATTGCGACGAAATGGGTACCCGGGTACTCGGTCATTGACATAAGGGTTAATAGAAAGCAACGATTGGGTTTGTCTATTAACTAATATTTATTTATTTAACTCAAAGGATTCGTTTGAACTCGGTGGATCAACTATTGATTTCAAGCGCCAAACAAGACGAGAAATTATAAAAGTAAAATGGTTGTCATGTGACAACCAACAGAAATAATTCACAAATGTCAGCTGATTGCTGACATTGTTTAAAGTGATGCCACATATCTCATTTAGGTGGTGCCACAGTATTTAATTGCGAATTCGCCGGTTGTCTTAAGGGCGAATCCACAACACTTTCCTAATATTGTTGGAAAAGCAGACTGTCACATCTAACATTTCAAAACTGTTCCGACAGAGTTCGGCACTCACCTCGGTTGTTGAAATTGTATTCCCATGGCATTCATAATGCTTGGATTTAATGGATAAGCGATTGTGTTATTGGCCGCCCATTCCAAGTGGAATGAATGATGTCAAATCTGCCACAGAATATTAATACTGGTGTTCCCGAGGGTTAGGTACCCTCATTCACTTTCTTCCTCATCTTAGTAAACGTTACCAAAACGCAATTCACTCGTTTACTGATGATAGTATGTTGAGTTTCTCATAGTCGCACGAATGTTGACGACCAACCTTTTCGAATTTGATTAGACATCTGGAGGATATGCTTAATTCATTGAATTCCGATCTAAACAAAGCTACACTAGTGTGGATTATCTAACCGAGTAGAATTGAATGCCTTGCAAACCTAGTGTTGCTGCCTCTTGTCAAATACGAACCCCAATCTAAAAATACTGTCGATGAACGGCACTTGCTTCGTCAAAACTAAGGTACTATCAAACCTCCGCACTCGAATTAATTCAACTGTTAATTGGTGCGACCACATATTTGAAGTTACAAAAAGTACGGTCCAATGTACGCAGTTTCTTCAGATATGCAAGAAATCCTTCACTCTATCCAACGATACATGTCAATCAGAAAGTATGCATCAGTTTACGTTGAAAATCAACTTAAGGGGTTATATCTGTTTGGAGCCCGAAAAAGGTTATTCATTTTTTTATGAGCTCGTTTTAAATAAACATAAACAAATAATATAAGAATCGATTAACCAACTCTTCAGGAATGTGAAAAAAAATTATTGGCATAAAGTTGCGAAATGGCGATTGTTGCTCAATAAACTAAAAACAACATTTAAAAAAATATCTGGGCGGCACTCAGTAGAAGTCGCTTGGATCATCATCTGAAAGCATAACTTGTTTTTTTTTTTTTTTTTTTTTTTTTTCATTAACTATCGGGTTTTCCAATAGGGACTTGACAACTTTGAATTTAATTTGTGAACGCATCCTTTCATTAATCATCGAACTGTCGCTGTCAATTTATTCATTTAAGTACACGAACGAACAACGTCTGCCAATTATAAAAATTTACTACCGACATTTGTAGTCGGTGACCGCAACTTTAAGAGCGTTAACTCCAATTTTCGGTCGTAATTCTCCCCCTAGTAGACAGGCAATAACAAGTTTAGTGCAAACATTTGAGTCTACATATTCGTTGTGTGATGTTGCCGTGTCAGCGAGACAACGGGTTGGTAGAAGTGCCGAAAATATCGCTGCCGTTCAGGCGTCCGTAGGAAACGATCCAAATCAGTCAATTCCACGGCGTTCTCAAGAATTGGACATCGCCCAGAACACTTTATGGCGAATTTTGCGTAAGGATCTTGGTTTACACCCATACCAGCTCAAGCTGACTCAAGAATTGAAGCCAATGGACCATTTGAAGCGACGTACGTTCTCCGATTGGGCTCTGGAAAAGATGCGCCAAGATGATGAATTTCAACGCAAAATCATCTTCAGTAACGAAGCTCATGTTTGGCTCAATGGGTTCATCAATAAGCAAAACACGCGTTATTGGTCGGGTGAAAATCCACATGTGCTTCATGAATCACCACTTCATCCACAAAAAATAACTGTTTGGTGCGGTTTGCATGCCGGCGGCGTCATTGGGCCATATTTTTTCGTCGACGATAACGATCGTCACGATACTGTGAACGGCCATCGTTATCGCGCCATGATTACCGATTATTTTACACCCGAATTGGAAGATATGGACTTGGGCGACATGTGGTTTCAACAGGACGGTGCCACAAGCCACACAGCACACGATACAATCGATTTATTGAAGAGTAAGTTTGATGAGCATGTTATCTCAAGAAATGGGCCAGTCGGTTGGCCGCCTCGTTCGTGCGATTTAACACCTCTAGACTATTTTCTTTGGGGCTACATCAAGTCAAGGTTGGAAGAGCTCAGAGCGAACATTGAACGCCAATGTGTGGCCGCGTCATCGAAATTTGGGTCCAACGAATCGACTGCTACAAACGTGCCGCGGTGGCCATATGAACGAAGTCGAGTTCTATTCATAAATGTTTTGATTGTACTTCAAGCCGATAATAAAGCCGAAAGGTGTAGCGGAAAACTAGTTTGAGGTAAGGAGAGGAGAGGTGGTTTTGCTGGGTAGAGGGGTTATTGGAGGGAGGGAGCGGAGTTGGGACTGGTGTCTTCTGAGACGTCGTTTGAGAGCGGGAGTGGAGAGATTGAAATCGAAGGAGGTGGTGAAAGAGTTGGCCTGCCGTACTATACGCGAGATGGGTTCGTTAGCCCCGTAAGAAGTGTGATGAGCGGGCACGTAAAACAGTCGAGGGTTACGTACGTTACGGGGGTTTGTATGAAATGTTGAAGTGGAGAGCAAGCTTGGGCAATTGATTGAGCCAGACAGAAGGCGATGGAAAAAGATGGTGTCGGCATGGATTCTGCGCTCTTCAAGTGTGTTGAGATTGATTAGAGGGACCCGGCTTGTGTATGGTGGTAGAGTCAACGGATTTTCCCAGTTTAGTCCACCGAGGGCAAAGCGCAAGAAACGACGTTGAACGCACTCGACCCTACGAATGTGAGACTGTTGATACGGGGACCAGACCTGACTAGTATATTCGAGTACTGGCCGGACAAAAGTTGTGTAGAGTGATCGCGTAACATAGGGGTTTAGGAATGCCTTCGCCCAGCGTTTAACAAACCCAAGGGCGGCGTTGGCCTTAAAGATTATGTCGTCAATATGTGCGGTAAATTTATGCTCCGTGTCGCATAGGACGCCCAAGTCGCGAATCGATTCAACCGATGTTATCGGTTGGTTCAGTAAGAGATGGGAGCGTGGCTGGGTGGGGAACGCTTCCGAGAGAAGGTGATTGTGTGACATTTGGCGATATTCAGTTCTAGGCAATTATTTTGGCACCAATCCGAGAAACTGTCAAGATTCGATTGGAGAAGTGAGGAGTCTAGGGGAGAGCGGATTGTCTTGAACATTTTGGAATCATCCGCGTAAAGCGAGATGAAGGAGTTATTGATGCAAGCGCCTATGTCGTTTATGGTTAGGATAAATAGGAGAGGACAGAAATGACTGCCCTGGGGGACACCTGAGGTTGGGAAAAAAGGATCGGAGAGGGTGGATCTAAATCGCACGCGGCAGGTTCGATAATTGAGATAGGATGAGATCCACTTAATCAGCAGGGGTTCAAAACCGAGGGAAGATAGCTTAAAGAGAATGAGGTTATGGGAGATTTTGTTGAAGGCCTTGCTAAAAACGGTAGTGACTACATCGACCTCATCACGATTTTCTAGGGCAAGGAGTGTGTGGGATGTGAATTCGGCAAGGTTGGTAGTAGTGGACCTGCCGGAGAGGAAGCCGTGCTGGTTCGGAGAGATGATGGATGTGCAGCAAAAACGTAACGCATCATATAGAAGGCCTTCGAACAGTTTAGGAATGTGCGAAATCTTAGCAATGGGACCATAATTGGATATATCGTTTTATGGCCCCTTTTTATGTATAGGGGCAATGGATTTCCAGATGTCAGGGAATAGACCTTGTGCAAGGAATAGATTGAAGCTGGAAGCGAGCGGGAGAGAGAGAGAAGAGGAACATTGTTTTAAAGGGGTATTCTGGTCTAGACGCACGAATTTAACGCAATTTTTGAAGTGCTGTAAAAAAAAAGCAATCAATATTTTTAGAATTCATTTTTTTATAGGATGTTTATTAATATTTCAAGAATACAGTAAAAAAAATTGAAAGTAAAAAATTCAAAATTCAAAAAGTTAGCGGCTGATGAAGTGGATCTCAAAAAGTTGGCACGCGACCATACCCACGATTCAACCCTCCTGGCAATCTGAAAAAAAAGGTTATTAATTTACAGAAATGCCTCTATCGTTGGAACTAAAAAAAGTTGAAGAAAAGGGAGGGGTTAGGCTCGATAGAATAGTTCGAAGAAGCACGCGAAAAGATTGGATATGGTTTGGGAGTCAGTTGTAGTAGTTGAGCCGTAGAAAAGAGAGGTGAGATAGGCATCAGCTTTCCGTTTGTGCTTGATGAAGTGGAAGAAAGATTTGGGGTCGTTGATCAGGTTGAATTGAGCTTTGGCAAGGTAATTGTGGTAGAGGGAGCTGTAAAGCACGGTAAATTGGTAAACGTAACCCAGATAGTTGGAGTAGTCCAGGGGAGAACGCGTGTTTAGGAAAGTGTTCCACAACTTATTCCTCTTGTTACGAAGGGTGCGGAGTTTGTGGTTATACCGTGGGGGCTATGAGAATGATAACCTGTGTCGGGAGTATGGGACATATAGGGATATGGCGTTGTGGATTTCTGTGTAGAGCGGGGCTGTAGCGGATATTGCTGGGGTACTCGTTTATGAGGCGGCAATTGGCTTTTCGGAAGTTGAAAGAAAATTAGTAGGGGGGAGGTGTGCAGTGGGCTGAGTAGTCGTGGTATAAGGATAAGAGAAGCGAGGGTGGTGGTTATCAATACTTGAGAGGATGTGGGGACTAGAGACAACTGAGAAATTAAAGGGATCTGTCGTGAACACAAGGTCGAGTTGTCTGCCCAGATGGTTTAGGACATTGCTTACTTGGCAAAGGCTAGAGTCGGTGAGGCTGTCTATAAAGAGACGTTCCTTAGTAGTAGTGGGGTTTGAGATGTAGTGGGACTTATCGTCAGACAGCGTCCATGGTGTTGGGGGAGATTAAATCGCCTAGGACTATAATGTCGTCTTGGGAAGAACTAAGCTCAGTTAAGCGGTCTATTGCAGCAATAGCGAGTTCGTATGACTCGATAGGTTGCGAAGGCGGTATGTAAAAGCGCATGAGGTACAAGGACTTTGAGCAATGTTCAATTTCTATTGCGAAATAGTCGAGGTTGCTCCTCGATAGTATAGTGGTTAATATACCCGCCTTTCACACGGGAGACCGGGGTTCGATTCCCCGCCGGGGAGCCTCTGGCGCAAGACTAATGACCTTGCCCGAAAAAAAAAAACAAACAAATTATGGAAAATTCAACAAGCCCCAGGACTTGCTAAATAAGGCCAAGACCGGTTCCAGGTTGTAGTGCCGATGATGATGATGATAGTCGAGGCTGGGAGAAGAAGAGATGGTGATACGAGACTATGTAAGTCCGTTTTGGATGGCAAGCAGCACGCCTCGGCAGGGGGTGTCAGGACCGGAATGAAGGACATCTGCGTCGCGAAAAACTGTGAGGGGGGTGAGCGGTCTAGGCTATTCATACTGGCGGTGAGGTTACTTTCAGTCAGCGTATATATCAAAGGGAAAGGAGTTTGTAAGATCGAATGGGTTTTGGACCGAAGGTAAGGGAACATACCTCTTGTTAAAGCGCTGCTACAGGCGGCTGTCAAAATGGGATGAAGAATTTGGGTTTACACGAACTATGCTCGCATTTAACCATACATTTTTTTAACTGTTGTTTGTCTATACTAAGTGGAATTATATTAACGCTGTTATTTTGTTGATAACGTTCTGGTAAGGTGTGAACTTTTTCGAACAATTTAAACCGAATGTTAGCACTGTAGTGTAATTGGTAGAAGTTGGAACGGGGTGAATGCATTTAGAATTGTGTTTTATACATTTTCAATTTTTCGATTTTCTTTCTTTTAATGAATGTTCGCTGTTGTTAAATTACATAAACAAATATCTATATAAAATTGATACCTTGATTACGAACTTACACCATTCATCCTCAAATGCATAAATTTAGTGATTTATACTTCGCACCATTTGCCTCTTTGCTGGCGCTAATGTGTTGTGTTTAATATTAAGTTATTTAGCAATTAAAACAAAAAACTTATTTATCTGAAAATTGCTTTTCAATCAAACCAAATTGCAAGTTACTATATATAATCCTTTAGTACATTGAAAAAATAAAAGAATACACAGATATAAATAAATAAATAGTGAAATTAATGCAAAAATAACATGAAATGTACTAAACAGTTTGTTACAAATTACTCATGTTGGTTTTTCGTTTCCCTAGTTTGATGGTAAATTTACCTTCATAAATGTTCGTATAATAACATACGTATATATCTCTGTCTGGCTTATTAAACAGGTATAAGCCAGAGTTTGTTTATATATTTTAATTATTACATATATTACTGTAATTTGTGTTGAACATTTTACATGAGAAAATTATTTGCGTATTTTGCATTGACTATATGTAATTATTCGAAATCGATTATATTTTACAATAGTTTTGGACATTGATCATATTGTAAATTAAATTTTCACGAAACCAAAAGTATTATTGGTATTTCCCTTTTTCTACAATACATATTATTAATCGTTACCACTTTTCAGTTTCGCTTACTGTATTTCATCGTTGTCCTTTGTCTGTTGTATTTAAGAATTACTTTTTAATATTGCAAGTGTTCACTTAAATAATTTTTTATTTATCTTTTTTTTTATAAGAAACTAATTAAAAAAAACAAATTAGAAAAGTAAAATGTAAAGAAAAGTTTTTCGTTATTTTTTTTTTCAATCCTTTGAGTTGTTTTGGTTTTTGAATGGTTCAATCGTATGTTGCGTTTCTTAATTTAATTTAAATATGATCAGTATATATATGATTTTTTTTATTAAATAAAAAGTTTACTTTATACTATATATACAAATATATTAATGCAATGCATCTGAAAAGAGAACCATTTTGTTTCAAGTTCCCTTTTTATATAATAAAAGGAACTATTTAAAACGTTTATTGTATATTGTATTTATTTATTATTTCATTTTTCTTTTTCTCAATGAAAATAGGTTTGTTGACACCTGTACCAGGTATGGGAGTTCCTGGAATGGGTGTTATGTTACCCGGTCATCCAATGCTTCAAATGATGCCGCCACGATTTCGGTGATCTACTCCCCAGGGGCCAATTTGTTTGGCTCCAATATTAAATTTACCTATGCCAATTATATACCCCGATGGATGAATGAAAGTCAGCAATCAACATGAATTCGCATATTTTTGTGAATATAAAGGATGCTCCAAATAAAAGCGGACGCAGAAAAAGAATACATGAAGTGAGAAAATAAAACAAAAATAACAAAAAAAAGAATACAACAGGTCATGTTGTAAGATGCCAGGATCAACAAATAGAAACCAGGTGGATTAACAATTTCTTTTCCAAGGAAGAAATTAATATTTTTCAGTAGAACGCAATAATTAAAAACAAAAATCAATACATTATTATATATATATATATATAACAAAAATAATCTCGATTTAAGAAATAAAAAAAAGAAAAGAAAAAGAAGAAAGAAAGGACAAGAGGTAAACCTAAAAGAGTCAAGTGAGCGATTTCATAAATATTAACACTTTTAATGTAAACCGTTTATCCACTTTTTCATCCCCTATGTTTGTCTATTTGTAGACGTATGTAGCTAATCCTTCTTGAACAACCTAGACACTTGTTTGAAAATAATTTATTGAGCAGCTAAGTTTTCGTTGTTAATTCGTGCGAAGATCATGTAGTAAAAGTTATTCACGTTCAAAATGGATAATGTATTTTAATTTAGCAACAAATTTCCAGCTAATTCGCCGCACTAACTTATAATTGTAAATATCTTTTATTTCTTTTTAAAATATTTTAAATTTAATGTTCTTAAAAAATTTACTTATATAGATTTGATATTATTTTGAAGATTTGTTTATTCCCATTTTATTTTCTTTTGTCTTTTTTATTCATCTTTGTTGATATAGTTTAAGTTAAAAATGAAAACTAAAAAAAGAAAAAATCAAAATTTAATATTTATTTAAAAAAAAATCTATTTTAAAATATTTTACTAAAATTCATTGTTACATTTTTTTTTCTAATGAATTCTTAACAGGTCAATCGATAGAGATATATAACCCTTCCACATCATACAAGTTTAGAAAAAATCGATTTTTGGGGCATTTTTTGTTAAGTTTCTTCCTGCTACTCTTCCTTGCATCGCATTGCCTCACAGTACGTATTATATCTACAGCTGGTATGTCGAACAAAATACGAACTCCAATTCAGTTTCTGTCTTCTTCAGAGTATAGCTTTAAACAAACAAACAATATTCTTTTTTTAATATTTCTAACTTAATTTTTTGATTTCGTTTTTTATTCTTCAAGTACAAAAACAAGATTATAGATCTTCTGGTAAGGATATCTGTTTTTTTTTTTTAATCGTTTGCATTTACATTATTTTGTTGTGCTGACTTTTTCTTATCACAATTTTAATTTTTGTCTCATTCTTCTTTATTTATTTACTTTTTTATTTTTATAATTGCATTTTAACTCTCATGTACTTGTTGGCTTCATGTTGTTAATATTCATGGAAAATGTCTGGGTATATTTATCTCTTGACAAAAGTATATTTCTTACCCTTCTCCCTCAGCTTATTTGTATTTCAGCACAAGTTGATAATTATTTTTCTTCATTTTAATTTGGCCATTCAAGTAAGTTCGTGTTTAAATTGATACAATTTGTTAAGATAAATGCTAAAAGAGAAACTAAATTTAATGGAGAATCGATGTATTTATTTAATTTAAAAAGAATTTTTTGTCATATTTCTGTGCAAATGCATTCTATGAATTATTGATGTGGTTGCAACTTTGGTTTTGTGGGTGTAGAATTATTTGTTTTCAAATTTATTTAAATTATTTTCATATCATCTTATAGATTAACTTTTTTTTAAATAAAATTGTGACTAAAGAATACATTACTAATAAAATCTTTGGGATACACTGCATAAAAAGCTGGTAAATAATGGGTTCTCCAATAGGGACTTGACAACTTTTTATTCGGTAGTAAATCTTTATAATTTGCAGGCGTTGTTCGTGCGTGTACATAACCATGATGAACATGTTGAGTTTACTGAATAAATTGACAGTGACAGTCCGATGATTAGTGAAAGGGTGCGTTCACAAATTAAATTCAAAGTTATCAAGTCCCTATTGGAAAACCCGATATATAAGATATTATTTTTAAATCCAACATCGATCGCGGATGAAACGTGATTGACAGGAACTAGGGAGAATTTTTACTATGTCATATCCTATGCTTCGATAAATGTCTGAATTGAGCTTACAGTATCTCTGTAGAATTAGTTGAAATGGTAGCGGGGTTTGACTTGGGCGCGGCTGTGCGTAAAAAAGTTTAACCAATAACTCCCTTGTTGCGATGAACAATACATTAACTACTTATTCCTTTATAATATTTTTGGACGATACAGGGCTTCGCTCTTGGTCGGTGTCCCGATTGGAACATTTATCTTTTTATTGCAGAATTCCGGGGTTTTATTTTTGAAAAACGAATACAGACGCTTTTTATCTTTTTTTAGCCAGCAAGCGATCGAAGAAATTTCACGATTGGTGGATGCAGCAGAACTTCTAAGCCAGCGCCTCAAAGGTGTCTGCGACTTACTGCTGTTTTAATGAAATATAACTTCGTCTTCTTCAATTCTGGTCCCTTTTTTTAACAATTCCTTGCTTTCATCACATTAATTGCTTGCAGTGTAGATTCGAATTAATTTTCTCTTCAGGGACGGATTTCTCGTTTTTCTTTCTCTAGGCTTAACATTATGTGCTGCCCACGTAATGCTGGCATTTATCTTAAGATTGACGCCAAACCTTTGCCACCTTAGGCTAGATACCACCTGCCCTAATGGGAATTCCGCCAGTTGTGTGATACATTCTAGTGCCTCCTTTATAGGTCATCGCGGTTTTGTCCTGAATTTAAATAAAAAAATAGAATAACGTTTTTGACAAAAATTTTTCATACAATATTATCAATGTGATCTCTTTTCGACCTATACCACCATCATCATCATCATCGGCACTACAACCGGGATCTGGCCTTGGCCTTATATTACAAGTCTGAGGCTTGTTAAATTTTCCATAATAATTTGTTTTTCCGCACAAGGCCCTTGTGCCAATTATCGACCTATACCATATACTTAAAAAAATGGATTGATTGTTCGAATGTCCCAAAAACAATTATCAAATGGAAAATCGGTCCGTTAAATTTTGTTTATTCGGTTCGTGAGGCACCCTATAACATTAAACCTTATGCAAACGGTTTAAAGTCGATTTCTGATTGTATGTCCAACAAGCGTTGAACACACCTTCCACGAACACTGGTTGTTGTCTTGTTGTGGGCCTGGCGTCAGGAACAGTGATGTCTCCTGACGTGCACTTTGGTTGGGCGTTCCGTCGCTGGTGTTCGGTACCCTGGGTCGCAGAACTAACCACTTGATCTGGGTTGGAGTTGTGAGTTCGCAACCCACGATCAATGACCACGTTATGGCTGGTGGTCGAAAGTACTGCATCGAGACTTACCGATGGGATGCGGCCTTTGGCATGTGAGGCCACAATGTTGAATTTGGTGCGGCTTCTTCCATGGCACCGTCCGCGGATCCTGTCAGAATGACAATTGCTGACCCACTGCCTACTGGGCTTAGTGGTATACCACCTCTTCTGGATTACTGAAAGGCCGGTTGATTCTTGAATGGTAGGGGCACCGCCCGCCCGCCCGACATTGCGCTCTCCTATCCTTATTGGGGAAGCAACATGTAGCGGTCGTCTTTGAAGATTCCGGTCATTGGCCGGAGTTTGGCCATCCGGTGTCTCTGTTAGGTTTCCTGTACCACGGATAGTTGCTGAGAGACCATCGCTTGATGGAAGATTTCCATCCGCGTACTGCAGCAAATTAGAATTGGCTGGGTCGATTGACATCACCGATAGGTTGGTAAATGCCAAATGCTTTTGGCCTGCTACTAGGCCAGTTCCTGCTGTTGTTGCTGTTGCACGGGATGTTGCTGATGATACGGGCTATTAACCGGACTTATGTGGTTTTAACAATATATTTAAGTAAGAATGGACTTACTTGATTGACCGTTGAGCGGTCGCTGCAGTTGCTGCTTGTTGTTGTTGGTTCTTCGGCGACTGGTTGCAGGGGGCGTTGATTGGTTGCTCCCCTGTTCGTCCGTAGTTGTGCTCACCTTATCGGTCACTTTGTCAAATTGAAGTTCAACTGATGGTAAAGTATCCTTCTGTGCCGATCACGTACACAGAAGAACCAACTATTTAATGGATAAACTTGTTTTCTTTTGTATTAAAGTTTTAATTTCAATACAATGTTGATTTGAATGACACACCTCGTGCGTAGTTTAACGTCGAATGACTTATTTATTTTTTTCGCCGTTGACGTTTTATTTTATTATTCGGCGCCAACGCCGGTTTTTATTATTTTCTCTGCCAAGTAGAATTTGCATAAAGTAGTTTATGCAAATTAACTAGTTGGCGAGTTGTTCTCCGTTTAAAGGCAAAGAGGGGAACCTAACGAAAGGGGATTAGTGGATGTTGGGGGGACCCGGACTCAAGGTCGGTCCGTAACAGGCTCTGTGGTTTGTCACGGTCACTGCGGACATTGTTGGTTACTGTTGCTGGGACAGTTAATGGCGTCTTCGTGAAATGCATTGGTTCAAGGTGGAGCAGTTCCTCTGGGTCGGAGTTGTAAATTCGCAACCCACGAGGAACGGCCATGTGATGTTGTGTCCCACGACACGTGCGCGGCATCGGTTTCTGTTGGGGATTCGGTGGCAGTCCGAGCGTCGCATGGGCCGGATTAATCTTTGGGCAGGCGGCCTGCTGGTGCATACTGCGGTTCCTTAATCGCTTGTTTGGTGTTGACTTCTGGCAACTGCACTTAGGGCAACTAGCTAATGTCGAGTTGGTCGGCGTGGTCCACAATAGTTGGGGAGACTGAGTCGAGCGCAAACTGGGCCTCGAGCAGCCTCGGTAATCTTTTATTGCCTTGATCGGCGCGTTTCTCTGCAGCAGGCTTCTTTCCTTCTTGTGGTGCATCGGATTTCTTGTCATCTGTCTTCTTCTCGACCGTTCCTCTTTTGGCTGTCTTCCTTTCGGCAGCACCTGTCTTGGCTGGCTTTTCGGTGTCTGTCGTCACACCTTGTCCGTATGGGTTGTGTGTTCCGGTGGCATCATTCGTGATGGTAATCTGGATGGATGGTCAGGTGGCATATGCATGCCTGGTGTTGATGGAGTTCCTGGCCACCAAGGTGGTTGTGACATCAATGGCGGCCAACGCCGTTTTGGTTGCCTAACGGTGTCCGTCGCAGGCTTGGATACGGTCGGACGGTCGACGTTGGGGGCGTTCCTTGACTCAATAAACTTGACGACCTCGTCCAGATAGATCTTCTTGCTTGACCGATGAATCTGTCCACGAAATAGCGGTGGCCGCTGGTCATCTCTGGACTGGGCAGGCGTTTTATCTCCTCATGTTTCCGTCTGATGTCTTCCCATGTGATCTGGAGACTGTGCTGGCGTATGTCCACCGTGAACAACGTTGGCGGCCCTCTCTTCTCGAGGTTGAGAAAAGCACAGGACATCCGCTTCTGGGAGGCTAACTGGGCCGCCATGAGGTTTTCCGCCATTGTAGTTGTCATGTTTGACTTCGCTGACATTGCTCTGCGCTCTGGGTTTTGAGCTAACTGTTATCAGGAACTGATACCGGTGGGTCTTCGCGTCTGGACGTTAATATCCCGCCACCTTCTATATGCTGTGAGCTGGCAGCAGTGGATTGGATCCACAGACTGGATCCGGTTGCGCCGCCAACTGGTCGCGGTGTGGTGGTAAGTGACTGCTGGGGGCAGCTGTTTGCGCCAATGATTTGGTGGCGTTAATGCACAGCGGTTGCTTGATCGACTATAATGTTCGAAAGCTCCTTGGTCGAACGAAGCCTGAGATGATTAGCAGCACCGTGACAAATGGTGTGTTCCGTTGTCTCTATAAACTCGAAGTTATTCTAAGCTGTTGCTTGAATGCAATTCTCTTCAATTCGGTTTCAGTTTTCTTTCATAAATGAGCTTTCTATAGATTACTTGATTATTTCGACAATCGTACCATTGTTGTCCTTTACATTATAAATTGTAGTTTTTGAATAACTTAAGAAATTGTTTTGTAAATTGATATATGTGCTTTCAATCCCGAAGTGGGAAAATGAGGTGTTGTACAAGTTGAACTTAACTTACTCAACTTACGTGACTTAGGTATCTGCAACTCATTCGTCCGTTTTGGTAAAAGTATGATTCGCACACTTTTGCACTTTAAAAACTCTTTGTTCCACTGCGAACGGCAGCACTGGATTGGATCCGGCTCGAAGAACCAAAAATGTCTGTCCAACAAGCGTTGAACTGAACACACCTTCCACGAACACTGGTTGTTGTTTTGTTGTGGGCCTGGCGTCAGGAACAGTGATGTCTCCTGACGTGCACTTTGGTTGGACACGAGCGACCAACTAAACTGTTTGCGAACAACAAGCGTTGAACGCAAGTTCCACCAACAATGCAGTTTGGTGGGTCGTGGGTATGATGCCAAGAACAATGTTGTCTTCTGGCGTACATTGATGTTGGCCGTTGTCGGTGGCTGAAACAATAACTATAAATGTTGCTAAAGAGAAAGATTACCTAAAGTTGAGCAGCAGTTCTTGAACTATTTGTCCCTCTTGATAAAGAAACTCGTGGCTGATCGATTTCTTAGTACTTAACGGTTTTCATTAAAATGATTACTTTGATTTGTTTCGATTACATCCAAAAAATGCGACCTGTGTCGATTATAAGCTAACGAAGAAGAAAGAATGTCAGCAATGACAGCAGACGATTTAAATTTACTGTCAGCTGATTGTTGACATTAGTTAGGTTGGTGCCACGGGTAGCATTCAGTTGCGAATTCGCTGGTTGTGTCCAGGGCGAATCCGCAACACTGATCGATCTCTTGGTCTTTAAGGATGCCGGTCTTTGTAACCCTTGTCTATAATTTCATTTAACTTTTGTGGTGGTGTGCTAACCAGAAGGAGGACCTTATTTCACATTTAAATTTCCAGAATGGAAACGAGTAGTTGCGGTACCTTTACTATGAACTTCAAACCGTTTGCATATCATCTTCTCATTCTTTTTTTTTAATAAACAAATATATTATTACAATTGTGAACTATGACGAACGCCCATCAACAATTGGCCGATATTAAACAAAAAGATCAAATGAAATTTACAAATAATAGGGACCATTATTTTATATAAGATATTTTATACCCAATCACAGAAATACTTCGGGTGAAATTCACCCATTCGTTTGGAATAACTTTAAACACGGTGAACCATTCGATAAAAGGGTCATAGACAGTCTGTCTGTCATGTGTCAAAAAAAAAATTCGACAAATGTTTCGGGTGAAATGAACCCATCCTGGAGATTAATCTCAATGGGCGTATCTCTGGGATCGAAAACTCCTGGATAAATTGTTATTACCCGTTGCTCTTGCTATCCGGAGGCGAATAATTATAATTATGAAGTCACCGTGATGATTTGTGAGATGTCATCTCACCCTTTCCATGATCAGAGGTCACTTTGGTGATTCCGATATTAGCGCCTCCGAGGAGTCAGTTATAGAGTTTATTCTCGGGATGGAGCTTTACATTCCGTATTTCATCAAATGAAATTTATCTGATAAGCCTTGGTTTGATGAAAAATGTGAGCAAATTATAGCGGTTAAAAACAGCTTTTAAGTAATGACGCTAATCGCACGGAAATCAACAGCACGAATTTTGTCAGAATCAGAATCGCGTGGAACCAGGTGATTGATACTGCAAAGAAAGTTCCCAATAACAAAGGTACCAATAAACGCCTTGAGTCCCCAACTGGTTCGCGTCTCTTCATGTCAATAGCAAAGGGTATCAGCAACAACTTCCCCTTTTCTTCCGTTAGTAAGGCGCAGTGAGGTGTGGCGTTATTATTATTATTATTATTATTATTTATTACGATGTGATTATTTACACAATAACTTAATTCTAAATAGCGCTAGCTGCTAGGGCTTTCGGCTAAAACCGAGTTACTTTAAATTTTGTTGTGAAGGTTAGTAAGTGTCAGTAATTCGTATGTGTAGTTGATATTCTGTTCTGATGGTTTTGCCAGAATGCTGATGAAGGGGTCGTTTCCAAATAGTTGGTTTGCGATGGTTTGTCCTTTTGGGCAGTCGAATATGATGTGATGTGGAGTAAGTGGGATTTGGTTGTTGCAGTTGCTGCATTGTGGGGGCTGGTTTTTGTAAGGATTTGTTGGTGTGTCCTAGCCGGAGTCGTAGGAAGCATTTTATTTTTTTTTTTATTTGAGACTGTTGTTGGGTAAGTAACGGGTTTGGTGTCCTGTTTAATAGTGCTGTACAGGTGGGTGTAGCGGTACCATTCTTCGTCCTCCACGTTCTTAAGGGCATTTTTTACCTGTCTTCTTATGTCCGTTTTGTTAGAGTAATAGGAGACGAGTGGCGACTTTGTCCCTAGTTTTGCGGCCGCATCGGCTGCTTCATTTCCACTAATGTTACAGTGCCCGGGGGTCCAAAGTAGCTTTATTTTATTAGCTTTCTTAATAATGTTATCTTGGATTTGACGAATGACAGCATTTGTGGAGTTTACGTTGGTTATTGCTTCTAGAGTTGAAAGGCTATCAGTACAGATAATCGTTGGGATTTTCTAGACCAGTTTTGTTGCTTCCAAAATTGCCGTTGCTTCCGCTGATAGGATGGAACAAAAGGTGGGAAGTGATCCCATTCTGATTATTTTTTTGCGTTTGTTGACTATAGCAAATGACACATTTGATTCGTTTTTGGAACTAACTGTGAAAAACAGGTTCCAGTTTTGATGTTTGTCGATGGTATCCTGGAAAAGTTTTTGATAGATTATCTGATTTGTTGAATGTTTTGGATAATGGGACAGGTCATCTAAGATTGTATTTCTTGGAATTAACCATGGAGGGTGTTGCGTGCGGTGAGGTTTTGAAATATTTATAAGGATATGTAAGTCCTTGGCTATATCGATGGCCCTTTCCAGTCCTGAGCGGTATCTCGACTTTTTTTTTTATAAATTTTTCGGATGTCCTGCACTATGGGGGTTGCTATAGACATTGTAAATTTGTAACCGAGTGAAGCTGATATGTATTTTAGTCTGTTTTCTATAGATGGGAGACCGCATTCGACGAGGATGTTTTTAATTGGTGTAGTACGGAATGCTCTGGTACTTGCTCGAGCTGCGGCGTGATAGGGAGATTTTATTGTTTGTAGGGTCGTTTTGCTACATTTTCCGTATATCATTAGTCCGTAGTCGATTTTAGATAGGATGATGGCTTTAGTTATGTTAATAAGGGTGTTAGTATGTGCAGATCCATTCTTATATGCTAAGTATTTTACAATATTTAATTTTGCAGCTAGGCTTTTCTTAAGTGCTAAACAATGTTCTTTTAAATTGTATTCACTGTCAAAGAGGATACCGAGGATTTTCATGGATTGTATGATTCTGAAAAGGAAGTGTGATGTTTTTGCTGCAGCTGGTTTTTATACAAATGTGGCGTTTTTAACCAATGTACGCACAATATACAAGCAAATAGTGAAGAACGGAAAGAAAATTGAATAAGCAAAAGCATCAGCCATATACCATAGCAATAACATAGCAATTCTACATCAGTTGAGTGTACTCGAATTTAGAAATCGCGTTCGTACACGCGGCAATAAGTCTGATGCTTCAATGTTTCGCGTCTCACCCGTTTCAATGGCAAAGGCTATCAGCAACAACTTTGCTTCCTCCTCTTTTCCTCCGTTAGTGAGGGCCAGAGATGTGTGGCCTTTCTAACAGATCCACGCACAACATACAAGCAAATAGTGAAGAACACCGAAAGAAAATCGAATAAGCAAAAGCATCAGCCGTATACCAAGCAATAACATAACAATTCCACATCAGCTGAGTGTACTCGAGTTTAGAAATCGAATTCGTACACGCGGCTGTTAGTCTGATGCTTCAATGTTTCGCTTTTCGTCCATTTCTCTGTGTGTTCAATTCACCATCTTCACTATCCTTGTTTAACGCAACAATCCCGACGTGATCTATGTGTAAACAGTACACAATCTCCCATAAGTAAACAGGACTCTACTACTACGGTCTCCGACATCTGCACAGAGCACCGGCTAACTCGCCTGCTCCGACGTCCTTTCGCTTGCTCGTTCCTCGCTTCGTCGTTCGCACACGAAATTGATCGTAACAAAGTTACTGAGGAGGGAGTAGTGTGGTGTTGGGTCCTGATACGGCGGCGTCGTTAACGTGGTTTGCCTCGTGATAGGAAATTCCTTTTCGTAGTCACCATTGAAGATTTTGTAAGTGCATGAGAATAGGCGAATCCTCGTGTTTGTGCAATTTAATCAATTCTTTCCGTTGACCAATGCGTTTTTCCAACGACTCATACATCCAGTTAGTTTCCTTTTGGGTAGTTAATTTCCTTACGCTGGTTGTGTATTTCGTTCCTTTCTTAGTGGAGCTGCGCAACGTTCCGATTTACTTGGTGCGTCGCATGAGTTTATATCATTTGATGTCACTGATACTTGGTTGATTAATTACACAAGTACATCTCTGTAAAGACTATTAAAATCCCGAAACCAAGCTATCCTCAGAAACTGCGATCGAATGTGGAAGACACCGAAAACGAAAAGGCAACTTTTTTTTGCTAAGAGGTGCTTATTTTATTTTTTGGGAACTCGGTTTTATAATTATATTGTGCGCGGCCCTGGAATCTTACTAATTATCTGGTCGGTCAGCGGTTCGACCTCTGGTGATCTACTGATGATGAAATTGAAATTCACTGCCCTTTTATAATTTTTGTAGTTGAGAGTTGTCAACTATTTTATGGTCAAAATTCCCAGAAGCACACATAGGAGTTTGCGTGTTTCAATTTGAGTTGTGTTCTGGGAATTTGTTAGAAGTTTAGTTGGATGGGTTCTAGGAATGGGAATCATGAAATGCGTTTGGAATTAAGCATTTCATGATGTCAAAATTTTGGGAATTGAGTCAATGTACGACGAATTAACTTTTGGTTAAATTTGTTGTTCATGTGACTTAATATGGAATTTAATGTGGAATTGAATCAATGAGCGATAAATTAACTTTGGGTTAATTTATTGCTCATATGATTCAATATGGAATTGGGATTTGCGTTATTGGTGGTATTGGGGATTGGGATGGGGTTATTTGGTAATATTGGGGGTTTGGATAGGAGTAGCGATTTAGGATCGCTACAGTGGCGTCTCTAACAGATACATACACAGTACACAAGCAAATATTGAAGAACAACTCAGAAAGAAAATCAAATAAAAAAAAAGCACCAGCCGTATACCACCAATAACATAGCTATTCCACATAAGTTGAGTGTACTTGGGTTTAGGAATCGAATTCATACACGCGGCAGTGGCCTGATGTGTTGAGCATGGGTTCAACCTTTCAGTGATTCTAACCGCCATAGCGTCAGTGTGAATCACACGTTCTTCACTATCGTCACAAAACGCTATAATAGGTGACCCCGACGTGATCTGTACACACAGCACACTCACTCACGCTATAGCAGCATTTGTCACGAATTCAAAGAATAAAGCCAATATGTTGGGGAGTTTATTTTCCGCGAATTTAATCCGCGATGCTGGTCTTTTGTAGCCACCTATGATCGCGCCGCCACAGTCTTCAATGTTAGAAGTAGAGTTCCGCCCATGAACATACAACGCTTCCTGTGTAGCCTGGACTGTAAGAAAACAATCGCCCTGGATGGAATACCAGCAATATTCCTTAAAAATTGTGCTCCAGAGCTGTCCCGGGTTCCCAGCAAACTCGTTCGCTTATTTTATGCGCAGAGGACCTTCCCTACCTTCTGGAAAATCGCTCGAGTCTAGCCAATACCAAAGAAGGAAAAAATATGTCTCCCGCAAAATTACCGCCCGCGGTAGCATTATTGTCTATGTTCTCTAAAGTTATGGAAAAGGTCATCAACGCCGAGTTGATTATATATTTGGAATGAAACGGACTTCTAAATGATCGCTAATACGGATTCGGTGACAGTGCTAAACAAGCTTCGTTCATTCGGACTTTCAGAACAATTTTATAACTGGACGAAGAGCTTCCTCGAAAATCGATATATCCGGGTTGTTGTAGACGACGTTTTAGTGGATCTGTATTGTATTAATTCGGGGGTGCCTCAAAGTTTTCGTTTAGCTCCTACTTTGTTTTTGCTCGACATTCATGATTTATTAAATCAGCGGGTAATAAAATATATTTAGTTTTGTGGATCATAATTATTTTCTCATTTTCGAATGATCGGCTGTTTAATATATCAACTCTCTAAATCGGTATCTGGATAAAGTCCAACAGTGGAGAAAGACCAATCACGTTGCCTTCAATGCAACATACAACCTTCACAAGGAAACATGTACCGTCGGGTCCACAGGTGACGATAAGTGGCCAGGTCATTGAATCTAAGGAAAGTATAAATTCGCCCGACCTCACGTTCAGTGGGAATATGTCGTGGCATGAAAACGTATCCAACATCGCCAGGAACGCCACTAGAAAATTAAGTTATCTCTTTAGGGCCAAAATATATTTACACGGGCTCAACTTCTGCATAACTCTCAAATTATATCTACGCTTTAATATTATTTCCATGTTTGTAGTTCTGCTCCTACGCATACCCTCGACCTTCTTAAGAGCATACAGAGACGAGCGAGCCGCCTCAACGTGGACATTGCGATGACATCAAGACTTCACTCACTATCCCATCGAAGAGGTGTAGCGGACCTTTGTCTGTTTTACCACAGGACTGTTCCTCGGAAATTCGTGGTATTGAAATTCGGTTTATTTGCGCTCCGCAAGGCGATCCGAAGGATCTCACCCATTTGCGAGTTTTCTCCCAACGGTGCGTACCAAAAGTGGCTATACCATTGCAGGCGTGTGTATCGAACATTTGTCTGTTTTACAGAAATCATAGGACTGTTTGTCGGAAATTCGTGGTGTTGTTCTGCGAAATTCGGTTTATGCGCTCCGCAAGACAATCCGAAGGATCCCACCCATTTGCGATTTTTCTCCCAACGGCGCGTACTAAAGGCCGTTCCGCTACAGAACAGGAAAACCGTGGAACTCCCTCCCCACGCGAGTATTTCCGATGCGTTACAACCTGCAACAGTATAACAATATTTTCCACTTTGTTCGATGACCTTTTGCCATCTTTCTGGCAACTTCATAATTCCACGTTCGTAGAACTTCTGATTTTTATCGGCAAAAAAACTGAATCATGTGCGGTTTTACAGCGTCATCATCATTGAAAGTTTTACCACCCTAAGAGTTTTGCAAAGATCGGATGGTAATTTGATGGAGCAAGGTCAGGGCTATATGGTGGATATAACATAAATTCTCAACCAAGATTCAATCATTTTTGGCGAGTGATCAAAGATGTGTCAAGATATA
Organism: Microdon myrmicae; assembly: GCA_963931805.1. NCBI lineage: Eukaryota > Metazoa > Arthropoda > Insecta > Diptera > Syrphidae > Microdon > Microdon myrmicae. Next base: position 172,728,120 of record OZ007497.1, on the reverse strand, counting down.
TGTAGCCTAGCGTTGTCCTGGTGAAAAATGATACCTTTCCGATGGACCAACTCTAGTCGTTTTTTGTTGATCGCTGCATTTAATCTGTCCCGTTGTTGACAATACACATCCGAATTGATCGCTTGATTCCTTGGAAGCAGTTCAAAGTGCACCACACCTTTCCAATCATACCAAATTGAGAGCAAAATGTTCTTTTGGTGGATATCAGTTTACGAGGTGGATTAGCATGGCTTATCAAGCTTGGACCAAGATCGCTTTCGATGGACGTTATAGTTAACAACCCATTTTTCATCGCCAGTGATGATTCGTTTTAAAAAAAGGTCGGTTTCATTGCGTCTTAGTAGAAGCAAATCGCAAGCGTTGATGCGCTCCGTTAAATGAATTTTTTTCAAATCATGTGGAACCCAAACCTCAACTTTGAAACGAGTTTCATACTTTTTTTTACACTAACGCGCTTACAAAAGGGGATTTTGATGTTTCTCGCGTTTTAAATGTTTCTCAATCGCTCTATGTGACACATTTAACTTTTTTGCTATCTCTCGTACAGTTACATGGCGATCCGATTCAATTATGGCTTTCATTTGATCATCGTCAAGCTCACCTGTTTTGACCTGATCGTTCTTCATCTTTCAGTGAAAAACATCCGGAACGAAATTTGTCAAACCAATTTCGGCAGTCTTTCTTTAAGGCTTCTTCACCATACACATCACGTAACTTTTTAGTAGCTTACTAAAAAGCAAATGCTCGTTTTTGCATTCCATATTAAAATTGATGCCAAACTAATACCTTTTCAAAAAAAATACGCGCAATTTGCTTCTAAAGCAAAGTAAAACTGACAGCTAACAAATGTCAAAAGGAAAAAAAAAGTCATTGACAGAAACCATTAAAAATGTGGCGAAAGACATCTATGTGTGAAATCGGCAATTACTTAGTTGCGAACCTGATAACTAAATATTTATACCCATAGCTCTCTTTTTTGCATTAAGTACGGACAGAAAAGTGTACACTCAATAGCAGGGCTGTGGAGTCGACTCCGCGACTCCGACTCCGACTCAAAAAAAGCTCAATTTTATCAGGTTGTTTCCTACCTTTGCATATAGCCACTTTTTTCATGTTATATGGATAAAAGTAAAACAATATCAAACTTTAATAATTATTTATTAGAATTTATTCTTAAAAACAACATTGCTTCTATTAAATCCGTATTCGTAGAGGCTCTCAAATCAGAATTCAGAATTTTAAGGGCGGAAAATAACCTCTCTACGGATACTTGGGTTGGCGGTAATGCTGAATCTTTTACGATTGCTGGATACCGCTGTATTGCCATTTCAACATTTAACTTATAAGTTCGGTCAATTTTTTCCATTTCTTTCAATGCATCATAAAATTCAATTTTAAATTTTAAAATAGTCTCTTTCATCTATTTGGGACTGTGATTCAAACGAGGACGTTTTAGTTTATCATTGAGATATTTTTCAAAATCGTCTTCAGATTCACCGGTGTCGGGTGAAGATGATGGTACTTCGTGTACGCTGCCTGCTGTCGTCTCTTTTTCTAGTCGAAGGCCTTTCATGCGAACGGTTAAATCAAACAGAGCGTTTTTAGCTCTATTTATTTCTTCTTCCGCCAATAGGGATCGAACCATGGGCTCAACATAGATCCCAACCAACAGAATATCGTTGTCCAGCAAATGTTTTTCTCTACATAGCATGGCGTTTTTAATTCCACCAGCAAGAGTATTATTTAGAATCTTCGACAAACGAAAAATGATGTTTTTCCACTCCTTGAAAAATAAACCAGAAGTCAAACCTTCCGCTTGCATTACTTTTGTAGCGATATAAGGATGGCGAAGCACGGACTCAAGATCCTCCACTTCTTTCCATTGAATTTCAGTTCAAGAAGTCGCTGTATCATTAAGTATGTACTACCCCATCTTGTAGCTTGATCCAAAATCGCTCCCTTTCCAGCTCTTCGTTTGATTATGGTATGTATTTTTGGTGTTCTGGCGTCTATTGCGACGTTTCGTACATTTTCACAAATTCTCGTTGCGTGCACTTCTCTCAAGCCATCACGGATTGCCAATTGCAACGTATGTACTGCACATCGCATATGATGGATATTAAAAAAAAATCAGAAGCGGCAGCACAAAGTGTATCATCTAAAATACTAGAGTAATCATCAATATCGTCTTCCGCCTCAATAGTACCTAATTTTTCGACAGTACTCAGCATATTACGAGCGTTGTCTGTGTAACGTATTTTGTCACAGAAATTTGGTTATAGATATAATAAATTACCTGTCGTTCAGGAGACTAGTTCGGCAACTTTCCTAGCTCGGCTCTCCGGTCTGTGCGGCAGTCTTCCCTTTGGCTATGGTCTTCGATTCCTCGCGAACTAAGTTGGAGGTAATTTCCAACGCACTCGATATAATTCTTCACACCTCCGGATCAGCAGCTACTTTTTTCTGTTGTGCATTGAGCTCGTATCGCACGGTTTTGCATTTTCCTCAATTCCTGGTCAGATCAAAAAACTGCTTGATAGTTTGTGGGATTAGTTGACAGTCCCCTTGATATATCACGCACTCGTAAACACAATAACGCACATAATTTAACAATGAGCTTTTAGTTGAAAACCCTAATTAAGTCGTTGTGATTTAATGGAGTAATCAGAATCGTCTACGGATGACTAAATCGTGAGTGACTTCGGCGACGATTTGGAAAATGATGCCTTTCTTTTCGATTTAGTAAAGAACAATGGTTGGGCGTGTTCATTGGTGCTAAGGTTCTCACTCTGCACACATGCAATCCCGGCTCTTAGTCACTTGGTATTGTCAGCCTTCCTGAATATTTTTATTGACCATGTGTCAAAGTATCTTTTTCATTTCCGTCTTCGTAGTCGCGATTCAATTGTCACTGGTTTTGTATCGATCCCACCAATATTAGCTTTATTAAACTTAGGTCCGGGTTGTGGCGCCGGTGATGATAATGAAACTTCGGTCATTTGAGCTTGCTCTTGTACACCGCACCGATCGTGACTTTCTATGTAAGTTGAATTCGCGATTATTTGATTTGGAGTCGATACCCTGTGCCACTACCAGTACAAACTTAATAGTCTTCTTTTGTTGTTGGTTGCTTTTTAGTTAATTTAAATTGTTTATTACTATTTTATTTAATATTATAAATTTATCTTCTATTCACATTCGCTGTCGCATACAAAGTTTTCTTTCCACCCCGCTGCTCGCTTATCCAACGGGGACATAACTCTATTTTTTTTTCACTTTTTCGACTGTTAACATTAACCGACCAAAAGAAAACCGTCACATAACTCTACTTTTTTCCTCTTTTCTTTCCTATCCAACGGGGACATTACTCTATATTGATTGTTCTGCTAACGCAATCAAAACAAAAACTTGCTACAGCTAAGCACACTAAGCCCTTTCTCTCTCTCCATCTCAATCCACTCCGAAAATGGAATCATCTTCCACACGATCCACAATCGAACAAAAGTATGTTCGTACATCCAACATGTGGATCGTGTGTTTTTTCACCACCTTGCCATCTATTATCATATTACATTTAAACAAAACAAACGATGGGGATGGCGGAAGCCGCACGTAACATCTGTCACAATGGATACAATTTGTTCTTGTTTAATATTAAACACTTTCAGAACATCCATCACAAGCATTTTTAAATAATCGCTTGAGTGGTCAGATTTAGTGTCTTTGATTGCCAGTGAACGTGTTACCATTCTTTTATTATTATCAACGAATTGAACATTAATTCCCAAGTAATTAACCCGATAACGTGTACGTGTGTCCATTTTTAAATAAATAAACTTTCCGTGTAAGAGATTTTTAAGTTCATTCTTCTGTTTTTCAGCGGCCTCTATTACTAAATTTCGTACACTGCTTATTTCTAAAGATACTCTGACTTTACGAGCCATTTCCCCGTTCAATTTAATAAACGCTGGACTGGAGAAAAAAGTGATAGGCAAAGAATTTTTATATACCATTTCTCATTGATGCAGTCCTTGAATTTGTCGGCCGTCATATTTACGGTAACATTATCACTTGTAAAATAGTTAGTTTAATGGCACTTGATGATTCCGATTATTACTTACATTTAAACTACTGTTGTCCTTCTCACAAATGATCTTATATAAGTTTGGGTGATGGCGTTGAGTGTGACGCTTCATATTTGACACCCTACTGGGCGCACTAAATCCTTTCCCACCGAAAGCACTGATTTGTTGCGTGGAAACAAAAGCTGAAACAAATGCTCCTTTTCTTTCGACGTGAGAAAGAAGGAGACAACCACATTTTTGTAAACTTTATGCATTATCATGCGCCTGCAAGTTTAATATTCGTTCACAATTAGACATTCATTTATATGATTTATAATAATTTAAAAAAAATGTATTCTAAATTTTAACGAAAAAGTAGTCGGAGCCGGTCGTTTTTTACGACTCCGACTCCAGCCCAAACACCGCGACTCCGACTCCGACTCCACAGCCCTGCTTAAAAGTCAAAGCATAGTGCGAGCGAATGAAACAGTATAGGATAACGAAACCCCCAATGTACGTTTACCTTGATTGTTTAGAACTTAATCCAGCTGACTAATAGCGATACACGGTGGTGCTTCTAGGAACAGTTGGCAAGATATCTCTATAGAAAGCTCCGCCGTTGAAAATTCAGCTGGTATGGGGTGTTCCACGGGAGAAGGACTCATGTTTTACAAAAGAACTAATGCTACCGCCCTTGCGCGGCGAAAAAATTGCGATCCTATTAAATTCTATACATTAGAGAAATATCGAGTACTCAACTTATCAAAATATGGGCACAGAAGTTTTAGCGGATTGGTTCCGCAATGGATAAACTAGAAGCCACGTCATTCGACTGAAGTTGCTGCTTGTGCTGCAATGACTCCGAGAAACTATCACCCACATTTTTTCGAAGAGGGAGGTCGAACAGTTATTGGGCGATTCGGATCCGTATGTGGGAACGATGAGCAAATGTTTTCCATGATTTTGATCATTTTAGTTCTGATACGCGATTTCAGCACAATTGAACAATGTCTAAATCGTGTGACATGATTTTACTAGTTTTTTACCAGAATGTTTGGCAGAACCTACTTTGGTTTTATGTAACTTCGACAGGCACATAAACTTGTCGAAATAGGCTGTGATGTATAGGCAGTTAAAACCAACACACCAATATTGATCGCAAATAACAATCACATTCTTTTGAGGTTGTCTGTTTACAAGTGACTATCCTCTAAAATGTTTCCTCTTAAATACTAATCTTCTTCACAGAAATCGTGGGAAATGGAAAAGGGAATTAGATTGAACGGATCATGTGACTCGAGCGTGGAATTCGGATACCTTGCATAAAATCATTCTCATGGATGGTTAATGTGACTCGAGCGTGGAATTCGGATACCTTGCATAAAATCATTCTCATGGATGGTTAATGTGACTCGAGCGTGGAATCCGGATACCTTGCATAAAATCATTCTCGTGGATGGTTCATGTGACTCGAGGGTGGAATCCGGATGCCTTCCATAGAATCATTTTCTTGGCTAGTTCATGTGCAATTACCGAAATCTAAAACCCTGCCTGGCATTCGCGTCTATCCCATCATCCGTTCTGAGTGTGGGAAAGGTGATGGGAATATGAGAATTAAGGGGGTATTCTGGTCTAGACGCACGAATTTAACGCAATTTTTTGAAGTGCTGTAAAAAAAAGCAATCAATATTTTTAGTATTCATTTTTTATAGGATGTTTATTAATATTTCAAGAATACAGTAAAAAAAATTGAAAGTAAAAAATTCAAAATTCAAAAAGTTAGCAGCTGGAGAAGTGGGGGATCTCAAAAATTTGGCACGCGACCAACCCTTCTAGCAATCTGAAGAAAAAGGTTATTAATTCACAGAAATGCCTCTATCGCTGAAACTAAATAAAGCTGAAAAAAAATTTTTCCCAACAAATTGGCGACTGCTTGAAAAAAAATTTATTTTTGTACCACTTTTTTTTAGTTTTTCGAATTTTTAAAAAATAGTTAACATTGAAATTTGGGGATAAGGATAGTTCATGCAATAGAAAAGCCTATAAAGAAGACATAACAGGTCAATTGAAAAGTCCCCGGCCTGACACAGATGGCGGCACTAGAATTAAATCCATATGATTTTTAGTTAGCCCTAACCTTCAAAAGACGCGTCTATAAATTTGATGTCGGATCATTAGTTTGTGAATTATAGTATTTTGAGTGAAGCAACTTCTGTTATTGTGAAAAAAATGGATAAAAAGGAATTTCGCGTGTTGATAAAATATTGCTTTTTGAAGGGAAAAAATACAGTTGAAGCAAAAACTTGGCTTGATGACGAGTTTCCAGACGCCGCCCCAGGAAAATCAACCATCAAGGATTGGTATGCTAAGTTTAGACGTGGTGAAATGAGCACAGAAGACGGTGAACGCAGTGGACGCCCAAAAGAGGTTGTTACCGACGAAAACATTAGAAAAATCCACAAAATGATTTTGAATGACCGTAAATTGAAATTGAATGAAATAGCAGGCACTCTAAAGATATCAACTGAACGTGTACATCATATCATTCACGAATATTTGCAGCTTCAAATATATGGTCGGTCAAATTGGGAGCCGATTTAATTCAAGTGCCACGAATTGATAATTCTTTGCCTTCGTTTTGAGGGGTATCTTTGGAGGTAAATATGACGAGGAGGCAGGACAATGGAGGAAACTCCACAACCACGAATTGGAAGAGCTATACCGTAAACCTACAATAGTGAGAGTAATCAAGTCGCGAAGATTAAGATGGGCCGGACACGTGGCGCGAATGGGCAACGATAGGACCGTGCGTAGAATTCTTGATGGTAGACCAACGGGAAAGAGACCGGTAGGACGGCCGCGACGGAGATGGGAGGACAATGTTAGGTTTGACCTTGAGGAGATCGGATCAGATGGTCGGGCGTGAGGAGGGTGCACATGGCAGGGAACGATGGCGGAGTCGAGTCAGTGAGGTCCTGAACTTCCGGGTTTCTACAGGCCAATAAATAAAAAATAAATTGCCTTCGTCGTGTAAGTGGCGGTTGCCCGACAGTTGTTTTTTTTTCGCCTTTGTAAACATTGAACATTTCCTTACATCGATCGACAGGGACATCCTTTTGAGGTTTTATCAAATTATGTGCCATTCAACGAGAACAAACTTTTTTCTCCCGGCTAAATGATCGTGCAGTACTTGATAGTCATATGGTCGTAGATCTGATATGTCGGTGACCGTGATCGAGAGTATCTGTTTGTTACCGGGTGTATTTGGTTTTGATATGCTCGGGATGTTAAAAGGTCACCGTTTTCTTTATGTTATGTGCCGGCACGGGCACGGGTTCACATAAAGCCCCACGTCTACTGCTGCGAAACGTTCACCAAAAGAAACCAAATGAAACACTGGTTGGCTTGTATTCAAGATTCTATATTTTCAACACTTCCCTTTTAGTCTTAATTAGCAACTTGTCAGTGAAATTTGTTTTCTTCTTAAGTAGCAAACTGTTAATGAGATTTGTAAATTGTTCTAATAGACGGTTTTTATTGAACAACAAGAACGTTTATTTCTGCGTTAAATTTACACAATGCCGTATTTGATTAGAGTCATTAAAAATCGAATTAGTCACTTGGGACCGACAAACGTAAAATTTATCCACAAGTCAATTGAACCAAAACTATCGGAGCATCCAGCTCTTTGATCAAACGTTTGTTAATTCACTCGCACTCGACACTAAAACGAAACCTAAGTCACACGGGCAATCCATTTTGAATGTTTTAATTTATTGGTCCAAACGAATGAACTGTCCCGCTGTACATTAAAAACTTATATTGCCCTGTTGACACTAGACGGTGGTGATCGCGACCGACCCCGGTGGTGGCTGAATTTCGACTCCCTGTAAATGACTCGTGCAGAGTCGGTCGTCCGCTAAGGGTGGGTTTATTCTCGAGAGAAACGTGCAGTTTCTCTTCGTGGTGACCAATCAGAGAGGATCTCTTCGAGTTGATCACGGCGAGGATGCGTGGCTTAATCATGTTGCCAGGTCACAGACAAACGAAAAAGGGAATTGATACAAGGGCATCATGGTGGTGTTCATGTAGCTGTGCAAATTGTCTGTCTGTCATTAGGGCAACTTGTGCTACAAGTAAATGGGATACTTGCACCACGATGGTTGTGCACGGCATCGATGACCGTGGAAAGGGTTGAATTCCCTGTGTGCATGTTTACATGCAGGAGAATTTGATTCTCGGCGGCAAGACGCGCGATGCTTGGACTGGTTTTGTCGGTTGGACAAAAGCTCGGGCGACTGTAGATAAGTCAGGGAAATGTGCTGCGCACGTGTGGGGCAGGGTGGGCTGGCTAACAACGGGCGCCGATCGGTTTCCCGATGCATGTTGCATGTTAGGAATTCTTTTCAGGGAATTATGTATGATGCCTTATGGTGATGCAGTAAATGCATGAACGATGTTTTGCTTTCAGGGAATGTTCTGGAGATGCATTGAATGCATGATATGGGGCCCTTGGGAAGGGGAATGTTTGCAGGTAAACGCAAGGAGTTGGGGTTGACATAGTGGTTCGAATTGTGTGCAGGGATTGCCGGTGAATAGTGGTTAGAATCGTGGGTTGATTTTCCGCGCGATATTAGAGAACCCCCACATTCTCCCTTTTACTGTGATCATTCACATCGTAATTTGGGTTGATCAACTCCGGCTACTCTTTCCAATCCGGATGGGTCACACCAGCTTGTTTCCAGAGAAGATTAATCCGTTGTGTGCACAATTAGAAATCTTCCAATTTGTGCAAATTGCTGCAAAATCGATGAATAACAATCCGATTCAATTCAGGAAACTAATGCTATGTTGAATCTCTTATGAATTATATTCATCATCATCATCGGCACTACAACCGGGAGCCGGTCTGGCCTTATTTAGCAAGTCCTGAGGCTTGTTAAATTTTTCATAATGATATGTTTTTTCCGGGCAAGGTCATTGGTCTTGCACCAGAGGCCCCCCGACGGGGACTCGAACCCCGGTTATTATATTACACGACAATTAATCTTACTTTGTATTAGGAGCTTAACCGTAAAACTTCGTATTTCGTATTGTATTTACTATGAATATGAGAATTTGAATCAAAACCAAAATATCACTTCGCAACCTCTTTTTTTCCTTCGTTCCTTTCTTCGATCTATTGTTTTGATTATTTCCTTAGTTCGAACAAACGTTATCGTCACTGTTCCTCTCCCTTCAGGACGTTTGCTGTTGTTTTCGATCAACTGTTGCACTGTTCTCTTGAATTCGCACCATTATTCCTTGTGTCGAAACTCAGCTAATCAATTGTGATACAAGCTAATACCTCGAGTGTAGAGGGTGAAGAGTTATTTAAAGCATGTTATCACACAAGGCATACTCACCATTACTGGTTGCAACGTACAACAGTTATAGTAAAAAATGTCAAACTTTTTTAGTTGCACCGACAACACCAAGTGCTTCCAAAGCACAAAATATAAATAGTACTTTGGCGGTGTTTTGGTCTTTGACTGTTAAATCCTACACGAGTGTTCCGCCGAACACCGTCCGCACATAAGAAAGCAACACACTGGAGCGAAAACGGCATTCAGATTGTACACAATCGTTAATGTTTTCTTGCTAGGTGTTTGTAGCAGAACAAATCACTAGGCACATTTTTCCAATATCAACCGCTAGATTATACACTCGACGTTTCGTTTTAATTTCTCACAATGTTGTTGTGCGGACCGACCTCCTCATTGGGTTCTCTGTGATTTTCTATCTTAAAGTTTCCTTCTCAATTCCAAATTCTACTCCTCGTATCCTTATCTTCTTTCCAAGATCCAGACGCATCGCCACTTATCGCTTGATCCTTTCTTGGGGTTTTGCTTGTGTTATTCAACTGGCTTATAACAACAAGAGTATTCGTGCACTTCAGATGGGTAACAAAGGATCCGTGGAAATTGGGTGTCAGTTTTTAGATTGGTGCATTTTCACGTCATAAAACATCTGGCATGTGAAGATATGCATTAGGATGTTTGTGATTGCAAGAATTGGGTGTCGGCGGATCCAATAGATATGCTTTTGTTTGGACACGTGCACTTTTGGGTTTTCGATCTTGTAGGAGATTTAGAGGTGTTAATTGCTTATAACACACATAAGAAGATATGCATTATGCTGTTTGATTTTAGGGAATTGAATTGAATTGGATGCAATTGAGTAAATGATTTTTGAATTGCATAAATGAATTGAATTCAATGTTAGAGAATTTGAACGGTTAGTTCGATTGAGTTTGACCATTGAATTCAATGTTGTGTTGGGGATATGAAATGAGTTATGCTATAGGTAGGATTTGTGTGGTTCGTAGAACCGCCACAGTACCTCGTAAGCAAATAAATAATTATAAAAACGACAAAATAATAAAGCAGTAAGTTTCCATAGATTTTTCATATGCATAATATAACGTTTTTAAGTAAAAACTTTAACAAACAGAACAAAAAAAAAAGTATTTACATTTTAAAAACTGTTTGATTTAATTTTAACTTTAGTTTTGTTTTTCATTAAAATGTTCATGCACTAATAATTGTTCACCTGTGAATTGAAGCTGCAACTCACTGGTTTTGGTATAACTGAAATTATATATGGATGGATATTAATAATGGTTGTATCAGAGGTCGTTTAATTGTTGAAAGGGATTTGCTTGCTTCAGGTAAGCTCTTTTGAGATGACCCACGAAACAGTCTAGAATTAACAAAACGTTCAAAGGTTAGTCAACTCAATCTATATATGTGTATTTTAATTTGCTCCACTTTATGTTTCATCGCTAAATCAATTAGTAAGTACATGTTAAAATACATTTAATACTTCTGTTCTACCTTCAGGCCAACCTTAAATGGGGGGAGGGCTTCCGTGAAGTTGCGAAAATTCAGTTAAGCATATCTTTTTATCAATCTTTTACATTTAAAAATAATTGTATACCCACATTTTGTCATCACTGTTATGTGTTAAGTATATGATACATATTGAGTTCCCCATTCATCTTACTGCTTGATGTGTTTTATAAATATAAGAAATAAAACCAAAAAGACCGAGATATTTGATCATATTTGGTGTTTATTAATTACAATTGCACGTAATACAAGATAAGTGTATGTTTTCACAGTAAGGTGGTAGCAGATTCGAAATATATTATATTTGAACGACTACTTTGTATAGAGTTGTACGAGAAGGTAACAAGTACATTTTGAATCTTGTATTGTAGCTTAGAAAGTCAAATTTTAAATAATGGAGTGTTTAATATATATTTTCTGTATGAGCTATGATTGTGCCTGCCTGCTCGCCCCACACCCATACAAGTTTCCAACAAATACACCACACAACAATTTCTGTCCCTCTAATTCATTATTTTATTTTATTGATTTTATAGTTGGAAATCCTTGATGGCAAGGTCAACAGCAAACCATTTAGCACACTATATTGCTTAAGGCATTCACATATCTGCATATCGACTGTGCTATTGTTTTTATGCTTGTTCCTAAATATAATGTACAGTATTTATAAACAACTAGGCTTCGTGGTGAAGGAAATGTAATTCGTTTGAATTTGTTACAAGTAATTTATATTAAGGTATTCAATTGTAGAGTCATTGAGTTTAAAACTTAAAAAAAAAACATTTATAAGAAAATTATTTACTAACCGTCGTTGATGCCCATAATTTCATTCATTTTTATTATTTTTTTTTTTCTGATTTCTTTTATTAAGGTGTATCGAGTGGGCTGCTAAATTCGGAAGCTATAGATTTTCGATCATAGGTAGGAGTTAACTTTCCTTATATGTATTTTAACTCAATTATCTAGTTAATTGTTAATGTTTTAAAATCCGACAAATTCCATAAAATTAGCAACAAACTAGTACATATATATTTAATTTTTTTTTCATTTGTATTTTTTGTTCTTTGAATAATTCTAGTGGAGACATATTTCAAAATTATTGTTTAACATTTTAATGCTTTTATCACTCACTAACAATTAATTGAGTTTACTATTGACTTACCTATCGAACATTTGTTTTTGGACATAGACGTGTAATTTTTTTTTTTAAATCCTTGACATTACATTTTTGCAGGTTTTGACGTAGAACTTGCCTCAAATTATATTTCTGTAATGTGCTTCGAAGCTAAAAAACATGATTCAATTTTCAGAAACAGCGATGAATCGTTCATACATCGTTATGTTTCCATACTTTGTTGTGCTTCAGTCAATTGCGCCTGTTTTATGCTCTGCATTTCCTGTTTATCATAACGCATGCTCTACTCTGCGAGCAGGAAGGGTTGGGACACGCCAACAAAGCAAATATGAAATTAAATAAAAGAAGGAGGAAATGCCAATACTTTCTGTGCTTTCATAGAGTAGGGCAGAGAATCTTGCTGATTTAAAAATTGAATATAAAAAAAAAGCAAATATCGACCTAATGTTGTGGATTTACTTCCGAGTGGTAGGTGAATATATATATTTGTTGAGATATTATATGAATGCCGTTGATGTTATGGTGAAAGGTCACTGACTTCCTCAGGGTACGCGTTGCTGTACTTCAAACGGTTATAGGCGGTTATCATTTGCTCTTGCCAAATGGTTATCAGTTGTATCTTGGAATTCGCCAAGTTGTTACATACAGTCTATGGCGTCCTGCTTTGGAGCGCCAGTGGTTGCCAGTTGTTACAGATCATAAACTTCCTCTCGGGCAGTTATGTGCCGCCGCAGCGGGAAGTCTTACCGAGACAAACTGTACAGCTCGTAACCGGTTACCCGCCTCCTCTGTTGCAAGAACCTACTTAACAACATTAAGTGCGCTTACCCGTACTCTCCACTATGTTACGTGCGGTATTCCCTCCAGTTCCTGGTCTTAAACTAGGTCCAACGACATTCGCCAAGGCAGCTAGTTTTCTCGGTGTCAGCTGCTACAGGGGTTCGCCACTGTCTTCTGTTGACTCCAATTTTAACCCTTTGCACTCGGGGCCTTTTTCGCGCGGCGCTCCAGCAACTCGAGACGTTTCGCAGCCTTTTTGACGCATTTCTTACCAGTAACTTAAAATCATTACACACAAATTAATGTATAAAATTTTTATATTTTAACATTTTATATATCTTTACACCTTTATAAACATAATTTCTTAAATATTAGTCTCTGTAACCCGCGTCGAAGAAACTAAACGTAAACAGTTACTGCCGCGCATCGAGTTACCGCAGCAAACCAAGTGGTGAGCGAGAGTCACCTCTCGAGTTGCGGCATCAAACCACATGGTGAGTGAGAGTCACCTCTCGAGTGCAAAGGGTTAATACCAAACAAAACGACTGCAATTTACATCAGTCCTTCATGGACGACTTTAGCTTAATTTTATACCAATTAACACATTTACTCTAGTTCAACAAACAAAAAAAAAAACTTTACAACTTTAAATATCTCCTTCATGGATGGATTCTTTACTTCATTTTTTCTCACAGACAGAACAAAGAACTCTGATCAACTGCTAAAAAAAAAAGACTAGGCTCAAAAAGATTACTCTCTCTCCATCAACCACTTCGAAAGGAAACCCTACCTGACCGACCCTTTGCAATCCACACGATGTCGGTATTGGGGATCCAAGCATACAATCGAAATATAAATAAATATATGAATCCAGCTAATGTATAATTTATAAATAAATACCACAATATGTACTATAATAATAAATATTATATTAATAAATTGCAACACCATAATAAGGCAGCTATTAAGCATCAGAATGAAAATGCAAACAAAGCCATTAAGCAACACTAAGTGCAAAATTTATAATATATTTATTTTCTATCAGAGAAATAGTGTGCATTATTTTTAATGTACTGCGTTAAACTCGTAAGATGAGTCGGAGTGTTTGTGTGAGGCAGGGACTTGGAATAATTGTTGTATACAAATGATTTGAATTAGCGCTATAAGAACAATGGTAGAGGGTTAAATCACGCGACCGTGCTGGCCACATAGCTGGTGATGTTTGAACGAACGCTAGAAAAGTACGCCGGACGCGCGCTCCGCCTTCATCTACTGCTCGAAAACCGTATGTGCCGCACTACCATAATCCGGCCACCATCCTTAGACCAACCTCCACTTCAGGTTGCCTAATCAAAAAGTTTTTTTGCCCCACCGTGTACAAAGTACCTCCTGAAAGAAGCTACAAGCCGCGCCCCACTACAATAATAAATAGCTATCATATAAGGTCTTGATCAAAACGCTAGAGTGTACAAATACGTTATACGATTTGCTTCTTCAAGTTTTTTTTTAGCAGATTTAGCTTCATTGAATGTCTTGAAAATAGAGCTTCCACCCGTTGCTAAAGCTCCAACTGCTCCGAGTGCGGAAAAAATGGTAGGAGAGGGAGAAAGCCTCCAATCTTGGGAATTGGTATTACACGTGGGATTTGCACTGATGATTTCTTTCTCCTAAAGACATTATTTACCGTCTTTCGGACAATTCGTATTGCCCTTTGGAGGCCTTTCGGTTTATAAGGGCTTCTTTGTAACTTAGAAGCTTTACTCAGAGAAATTGGTACAATGTACTATTTAGGGTTCGCTGGATTAATTATTCACACAAAATAAGCCGTGAAATCAATTTTCTATTAAATCTTTATTTTTCATGCTCTTGACAACCATTCTTTCACTTTTCGCTCCTCCGTCAAAAGTGACACTTCTGTCACTGGAGACCGTTTTTCCCCTCGCTTCTTTTTGCTCATAGTCTCCAGTTTTCCAGTACTTTCCAGAATACTCCGGTACTTTGTTTTGGAGTCTTGCCAGCTCGTCACAGTATTGTTCATCGTTAGTTGTAATTTTTCCGCATTTTTCAGCCAGCACACAGATTCAGCATTGAAAAGATTCGTCATATTTTGAGGCGATCCAAGAATTGACCTAATTTTTGGCTTCTTCGTAAGAAGTGACGTGTTTCTCGGCCAGGCCATGAGCCATCGATCGGAACAAGTGGTAGTTGGAAGAAGCAATGCCTGGTGAATATGGCCTGTCGGGTAGACATCCCATCGAAGCGCTTCTAAAGTTACCTTGACTTTTGCTACTTGAAAGATAACATTGTCACGGCTCTCGGTAAATTGGGGACGCTTATGGTTCAGTGTTCGGCTCGATTGCATCAATTGTTGTTGGTAACATTCCCCATTGATGGTTTCGTTAGGCTGAAGTCGATCATAGTAAGTCACTCCGACCTGATCCCACCAGATACACATTATTAGCTTGTTGCCATGATTATTCGGTTTGGTCGTTGTAGTTTATGCATGACCGGGTTTACCCTACCATTTTCTGTGTTTTAGGTATCGTAGTGGATTCAATTTTCATCCACCTCACGAATCGATGTTGCCTTTGGATCACTTGCGCCCAACATCTCTTCGTTTGAGTTCATGCGGAACCCAATTTTCTTACTTTTGCACCATATTCATAGCTTTAAGACGGTTTGAAATCACTGGTTGATCCTTGCGAAATCCTCATAAGTGTTTAGAGGATGTTTATTTCGGCCCAATATTTTCTCCTCTGAAAATTACAAATTAGACCTGTGGCGTTTCTAAGAGATATACACACAATATACAAGCAAAAAGTGAAGAACACCGAAGGAAAATCGAATATGAAAATGCATCAGCCGCATAACAAGCAATTCCACATTAGTTGAGTGTACTTGAGTTTAGAAGTCGAAGTCGTACACGCAGCAGCGGCCTGGTGTGTTGAGCATTGGTTCAATTTTTAGTGATTCAAACCTTCATAACGTCAGTGTGAATCACACGTTCTTCACTATCGTCATAAAACGATATAATAGGTGACCCCGATGTGATCTGTGCACACAGCACACTCTTTTCCATAGTAAACAGAACTTTACTAATACGATCCCGACTTCTGCATAGAGCACTGGCTCACTCGCCTGCTCCGACGTTCTATAGCTCGCTCGTTCCTCGTTCCGTCGTTCGCACACGAAACCGATCGTAACAAAGTTACTGAGGAGGGAGTAGTGTGGCGTTTCTAACAGATACACACACAATATACAAGGAAATAGTGAAGAAAATCGAATAAGAAAATGCATTAGCCGTATACCAAGCAATAATATAGCAATTCCACATCAGTTGAGTGTACTTTAGTTTAGACGCCTAAGTCGTACACGCGGCAGTGGCCTGATGTGTTGAGCACTGGTTCATTTTTAGTGATTCTAACCGTCATGGTGTGTGTTTGAATCACACGTTCTTCACTATCGTCGCAAAACGCTATAGTAATTACATGTTGGGAGTTTGCCTCTAAGCCTACTTTTCAGAGGCGAACAATCCGTCTAATTGAGAGTTCAGCACTAACACCAACTCCACAGTCACCTTTATTGAGTGTGTAAATAAATGCTGTTTTTTCTGTAACTTCGAAGCTTTACTCAGAGAAATTGGTGCAATGTATTTTATTCAAAGTTTAGTCCATCGCTAGTTATGATTTTTCCTCATCTTTCAGGCAGCATTCGGATTCCGCATCGAAAAAATTCCTCGTCTTTTGAAACGGTCTCTGAATCGACACTTTTTTGGTTTCTTCGTGGAAAGTGAAGTGCTCATCGGACGGGCCTTGGGTCATCGATCGGAACAAGTATTAGTCTGAAGGGGCAATGCCTGGTGAATACGGCGGGTAGACTAGGACATCCCATTGAAGGGCCTTGGGTCATCGATCGGAACAAGTATTAGTCTGAAGGGGCAATGCCTGGTGAATACGGCGGGTAGACTAGGACATCCCATTGAAGGGCCTACAAAATTTGTTTGACGGCTTTTGCAACATGTGGCCGAGAGTTGTGCTCAAGGATCACTTTGCCATGTATTTCGGTTTGAGCTTCAATGTTTGGCTCAATTGCATCAATTGTTGTCGGCAACGTTCCCCAGTAATAGCTTCGTTAGGCTGGAGTAGCTCATAGTAGATCACTGAACTAATCCCACCAGATGCACAGCATTAGCTTCTTGCCATGAATATTTGTTTGACCGTTGAAGTTGATGCATGGTCGGGTTTACCACATGATTTTCTACGCTTTGGGTTGTTGTAGTGGCTCCAGTTCTTCATTCAGTAGCCATTTTATACATAGTATCCGGTCTCAAGTCTTTGCTGTCCACTTTTGATACTGATAATGCCCTGGACACCGCCATCCAAAGTTCTATATTTAATATTTATTGGCCTGTAGGAACCCGAAAGTTCTATATAGTAACAATTTTAGTTTTTATCATCTAAGGTCTTGATCAACTCTATTGTTCATCCTAGTTCCTGCCTCACAAGACTTTCTTGGGTGGTTCCTCTTCGCTGATATGAACTAAGCGCCCAATCCATTCGATCTTTATTCAATCACTATGTCGGTAGAGAAGTGATCTTTCCCTCTATTGTTCATCATAAATCCTTCCCCAAAAGGCTTTCTGCATATTTCCCTAACTTCAATAGCAGATCGCACCATCGTGTCTCACGGAGTTTTATTAAATGTACAATTTTGCTTTCGCCGTTTTTTTCTTTTCGATATTCGAGGCTTATTCTAAAAACCAAACAAAAAACCATTTAAGATTCGAAGTTCATAGCTGACCAATAATTTTTCTCAACGTAGGAATCTCGCGTCTAACAAATTGTTCATCTTTTGAGGCTATCCTCGCATCGATCTAATTTTTACTTCTTCATAAGAACAGAAGTGTGCTAATCAGACACGCTGTGTGCCATTCGGAATAAGTGATAGAAAGAGAGACTGCTGCAGAAATATTCGACTGCTGGGGCAAGGCTTCCCATTTTCTCCAAGTTTGTTTTGTCGCCGTTTATATTTCAATACTCGTCGGCTTAAATCCATCAATTGCGTTCTGTATCGATCACCCGTAAATGCTTCAATCGGATTTAACCCTGAGCTAGTCCTACCAAATGCAGAGCATGGCTCTGGTTCCGTCATTATTCGGTTTGGTCTTCGACGTGGAAGCATGATTAGGAATTTCCCACCATTTTCTGAATTTCACGCTTGTGACGATTGTTACAAAACCACTTTATTGTCGCCGTATATATTTCAATGCTCGTCGGCTTAAATCTATCAATTGCGTTCTGCATCGATCACCCGTAAATGCTTCAATCAGATTTAACCCTGAGCTAGTCCTACCAAATGCGAAGCATGGCTCTGAGTCCCGGAATATTCGGTTTGGTCGTGAAAGCATGACTAGGAATTTCCCACCGTTTTCTGGATTGAGGTGATCGTAGTGCGTCACTCTTCGCCCTTAGTTACAATGAGATGCAGAAGGCCTTCCATCTTTGTTTTTCCAGCAACTCTTCAAAAACAAATAAACGTCGTTCAATATCTCTCGACTTCAACTCACACGGTACCCAATTCCCTTCTTTCTGAATCAGTCCCAGAATTTTGAGGGGTTTTGAATTGGCTTGTTGGGTCATGCTCTAGTCTTTTATTTTTATACGAGTTTTGATTAGGTAGTACCTACAATCCTGCATAATTAAAAATCTCTTTTTCGACGATATATCAGTCAAAATATCATTCTTGAAGCTTGAACCCACTCACGGCACGTTCTTCCACTAACAGCGGCCTCACTATAAGTTTTGAAGAGCATTCGATAAGCACCAATCGCAGATTTCTTCATATTGAAACAGATTCGCAGATGACACTGATTTTGCTCGTACACTTTAATCGTGAATAACTATTAATCGCGAATAACCTAATACTTCTATAGCGTTCTGTTGACAAATGTCATTATTTATTGCATGATGTCATGATCCATTTATTTTGACCACCACTAACTGCTAAAGCCATCTGTAGGAAAATGCCGGTAGCAAATTAGTAGAAAGAATATTTTCGTGTACGTGCATAAATCGTACAATTTTTCGCCCTTCTTTTACTTCGTGAACCTCAGACATGACCTAGACTAGGTCTTTCTTAACATTCGTCCCGATTTACTGACGCACAAGGATGCCAACGTCGTGGGCAACGTTTTCATTCGCCTTGCATCTTGCCACTCGAAGTGCTTTTTCCACAATATGTCAGGAGATTTAGCCTAGTGTGTAATTGGCTGCAAAAATATTCTGCATGTGCGAATTTCGCATATTTTTAGAAAGAATGCAACGACATCATTATTTTCATACCAATTGCTTTCTCCCATACCGTATTTTCATTTTTTATCCAGTTTTTCGTGACCATCCACCACACCTTAGAACCGCAGGAATAAAGCGACTGATCCACGTTTTGCGTCCGGTCAGTGCCTCTACACCGTTGCTGGGTGACATACGCCTCACGAATAAATGCGAAGAACGTCTAACGGTTTCACTGTCAGGGTGGCCTCAAACAGCCGGCCTTCCCGCAATCAGATCAGTGAAGGTTTCCCGATCGTGACATGACCTAATACGACAGGTGATCAACCACTTAAATCCAGGCGTTTAAATTCCCACTTCAATTAGAGTTTGCACGGTAGTTACGTGACTAGATTACTGAGCTGGGGAATTTCGTAAGGGTTCTACATCATCATCATCGGCACTGCAACCAGGATCCGGTCTTGGCCTTATTTAGCATGACTTTTTTTAAATTTTCCATAATAGTTTATTTTTACGGGCAATGTTATTAGTCTGCAAGCCCATCTTAAATAATTACTTCTTCGTAAGTAATTAGCATTGATGTCAGACGATGCCCTTATATAGATTTCGAATCAGCCACTGAACTAACGAGTGAATGCTGGATTATAACCAACAAGGGTCGGTCGTCTCGGAGATCGGTTTTCTGACGGATATTGTCAGTTGGTTTTGGTCACTTAGTTTCTGAGTTTGTTGCATAACTCCTAAGTACTTGACAGTTTCCTTTGGTTGTATGGTCTGGCTTTTAATCTGGAAGTGAGCATATGCGCCACGCTTTTGACCGGCTATTAGGACAGATCCGTTTTATGGTCGACTAGTTCTAGTCCGGCAGATTATCATCATCATCATCATCGGCACTACAACCGGGAGCCGGTCTTGGCGTTATTTAACAAATCCCCCCACCGGTCGCGAGTTCGAGCCGATGCCATCCAGTTTGGCACTCCCAGGCTCTGGGCGTCCTGGTCTACGCCATCCCCCCATCGCAGAAAAGGTCTGCCGCGCTGTCTCCTTCCATACATCCTGCCGCAAAGGACTTTTCGGGCAGGCTCCTCTTCGCTCTACAACCGGGAACCGGTCTTGGCCTTATTTAGCAAGTCTGAGGCTTGTTAAATTTTCCATAATGATTTGTTGTTTTTTTTTCGGACAAGGTTATTAGTATTGCGCCAGAGGCAGGGAATCGAACCCCGGTCTCCCGCGTGACAGGCGGGTATACTAACCACTATACTATCGAGGAGCCTATGGTTGTATGGTCTGGCTTTTAATCTGGAAGTGAGCATATACGCCACGCGTTTGACACGACTATTAGGACAGATCCGTTTTATGGTCGACTAGTTCTAGTCCGGCGCAAGACTAATAACCTTGTCCGGAAAAAAACAGATCATTATGGAAAATTTAACAAGCCTCAGGACTTGCTAAATAAGGCCAAGACCGGTTCCAGGTTGTAGTGGCGATGATGATGATGATGATGAGTTCTAGTCCGGCAAATTATAGCCAGTCTTTAATCAGTCGAATTGCTTTATTAGTGGTTTCTGCCTCGTATACCAGGTGTATGCATAAGTTTCCGGTTTAACTAAGAGATGGCGCCAGCGAGAAGTACACAGCATATTAATTTGACACATACGTCATTTTGTTTGTCTGAGTTTTAACTACAAACACAAGTTGAGTCCGCCAAAAACTAGCATCTTTATTTTATCGTTCAATGATCATGTCGAGTTTTGTGCCTGAAAAAGAACATTTGCGGCACGAATTGTTTTTCTTATTTAATCATAAGAAAATGGTTGTTGAAAGACATCGTTTGCTAATAGAAACATATGGTGAACACGCTCCATGAATTAGAACATGTGAGACATGGTTTCGACAATTTAAAAGTGGTGATTTCAGTGTGAAAGGCAGTGAGCGCTCTGGTAGACCACAAAACTCTGAAGACGGGCGATTGCCGGAGTTTTTGGATGATGACTCAAACTTAACGGCAATTAACAGAAGCACTACATGTGTCACAAGAAACAATCAGTAGACGTTTACGAGCAATGAGGAAGATCAATAAACTCGGTAAATCGGTTCCACGCGATTTGAATGTACGTCAAATGGAAAATCGCAAAGTCACTTGTGAAATGGCGCTTCAACGCCACGAAAGGAAATCATTTTTGCATTGGATTTATTTTAAAAACCCGAAGCGGAAACAGACATTCCACAAAATGAATGAACTCCAAATGGAAAATCGCAGTCACAATGCTGCTTCAACGCCACGAAAGGAAATCATTTTTATTTCAAAGGAAATCATTTTTCGTGGCTTTCACCTGACGAAGCCGGTCCTTCAACACCAAGGCCAAATCGCTTCGGCAAGAAGACCATGCTCTGTGTTGGGGGGACCAGAGCGGTATTGTGTACTATGAACACTTGAAGCACGGCGAAACCGTTATTACACAATGCTATCGTCAACAAATGCTTAATTTAAACCACGCATTATTCGAAAGACAGCCGGAATGGGCCAGAAAAAATGGCAAAGTGATTTTGTTACACGACAACCCGCCGTCTCACACAGCAAAACTAGTGAAAGATATCTTGAAATCGCATGGATGGGACGTCCTGCACCCGTCGTACTCCCCAGACATAGGGCCATCGGTCTATCACCTTTTCGCATCAATGGGCACGCGCTCGCAGCTCTTCATGGATTTCGAGGAAGTTGGGAAATGGTTTTTGGCTTCAGCAGTTCGAAAGCTTCTTTTTCGGCGTTTCCAAAATTAAATTTCACATCTGCTCGCAAAAGGTTTGATAATGGTCGCGCAATCATTGAGTAGTCAGGAATGAATTTCCTGAATTATCCTGTCAGTCCCAAAAAAGCTTGCACTTGTCGGATATTCTTAGACCCGGAAAGGCGTCTAACCGCTTCAGCTTCCCGCTCCGTCGGCCGGACGGTTCTGTCTTCGATAATGTGGCTGAATTCAACACGTCCTGCCAGAAAGGAACATTTCTTCCACTTGATACTCATTCCAGCCCTCCTTGCAAAATTAAAACAAACAATATATTGGTCGTTAAGCAAGTGGTTTTTAAGGCAGCATTTGGCGCGAGTGCAACGTTACTGACTCTTACCCGTCTCTAGTACGTCTTTCAATGTTTTCAGCCCGTTCTCGTGATCGTTGGAAAGAACAATCAGATCATCCATGTACGTTAAGACATATCCGCCCTGAATGACGTCTCGAAATATGGCATTTACATATTGCTGGAAAACTGATGGTGAATTACACACACCAAAAGGGACACACAGGAACTCAAATGGTCCGCCTGGAACAATAAATGCGGTATATTTAGCATTTCCGGCATCGACTGGCGCGTTGAAGAAACTATTCTTCAAGTCGAGTGTACCGAAGATCTTTGCGTCTTGTAGTTTATTCAGTTGGTCCTTGATTATCGGCAGGGGATATCTGTCTCCGATCATTTTTTTTATTCATAACTCGATAGTCAACGCGCAATCGGCGTACTCCGTCTTTCTTATTGACCAACATAATTGGGCTGGCATAGTCAGATGATGAGTGTTGAATGATGCCCTGGTTCTGCCATTCCGCTATTTAAGTGTTGACTATGTGCCTTCCGTTGGGCGCAAGCCGCCATGCCTATCAATACACTGGTTCGCTGTCTTTTCATATGAGTTTCTTTTTTTGTTTGTTTTATCTCCACATTTATTTACAATTCAATTACAGATTTTACTTAAGACTAAATGGAAAATTCTATTTTACAAATTTTATTCTTACCTTATAGCATACTGGCTTATTCGCAAACACTCTAAATTATATAGGGTTATTTTATAGGGACTTGACAACTTTGAATTTAATTTGTGAACGCACCCTTTCACTAATCAACGAACTGTCATCATCATCATCGGCACTACAACCGGGAACCGGTCTTGGCCTTATTTAGCAAGTCCTGAGGGTTGTTTAATTTTCCATAATGATTTGTTTTTTTCGGGCAAGGTCATTAGTCTCGCGCCAGAGGCTCCGCGACGGGGAATCGAACCCCGGTCTCCCGCGTGACAGGCGGGTATACTAACCAGTATACGAACTGTTACTGTCAATTTATTCAGTAAACTCAACATTTTCATCACGGTTAAGTACATGAACGAACAACGTCTGCAAATGAACTACCGAAATTTGGAGTCAGTGACCGCAACTTTAAGAGCGTTAACTCCAATTTTCGGTCGTAATTCTCGCCCTAGTAGAGAAGCAATAACAAGTTTAGTGCAAGAATTTGAGTCTACATATTCGTTGTGTGATGTTGTCGTGTCAGTGAGACAACGGGTTGGTCGAAGTGTCGAAAATATCGCTGCCGTTCAGGCGTCCGTAGCAAATCAGTTAATTCCATGGCGTTCTCAAGAATTGGGCATCGCCCAGACGACTTAATTTTGCGTAAGGATCTACACCCATACAAGATCAAGCTGACTCAAGAATTGAAGCCGATGGACCATTTGAGGCGACGTTCGTTCTCCGATTGGGCTCTGGAAAAAAAGTTGTCAAGTCCCTATTGGAAAACCCTATACATTATCAATCTTTTGTATTTCTTATGCCTTCCGGGGTACAGTTTTAATATGAGTCTCCTACTTACTATTGTCTCCAACGTCTTGTTGGGCCTGTACTTTTCTATGCACGTCATTATTTTTTCTTCGTATTCTGGTCTTCCATGTGAGAAAGATCAGATTCTCTTTTTCGAGCACGCTGATCTGCAAAATCTCCGGTAATTCTTCAGCATCAGAATTAATGTAAATTGCTCCGTTGTTTGTGTGGAAGTTTCTTGGTCCCAAGAAGTCAGTTCCGATCAATGGTTTTAGCTGAGAAATAGTATCTGAAATAACACGTATGAGAGTCGGAAAACAGTGCCCATCTACCGTGACTTCCGTTTGGAATTCTCCTAGTGCCTTATGAGCAGGTGGGCCTATTCTTGTGAACTGTACTTCGGTCAGCGGGAGCGGTGAAGATCCAATTCTCTCGTACTTGTCTGCGCATGAGAGTCAGATCGGCCCCAGTGTCGATGAGTGCGTCGATATTCTTGCCCTGAATCGTTAACATCTTCATATGTTTCTTCCGTGGACTGCGTGTTACAACGCAAGCCTCTTTCTTCTGTCGACATTTTGTTGGGAAGTTTGTTGGTCCCAAGAAGCCATTTGCGACCAATAATTTTTGCCGAGAAATAGTATCTGAAATATCACGTATGAGAGTCCGAAAACAGTGCCCATCTATCGTGACTGTCGTTTGGAATCCTCCTAGTGCCTTATGAGCAGGTGGACCCATTCTTGTGAACTGTACTTCGGTCAACGGGAGTGATGAGGATCCAATTCTCTCGTACTCGTCTCTACACATGAGAGTCCGATCGGACCCAGTGTCGATGAGTGCGTCGATATTCTTGCCATGAATCGTTAACATCTTCATATACTTCTTCCGTGTACTGCGTGTTACAATGCAAGCCTCTTCTATCGACATTTTGTTGCAATGTGACGGTGTTCATTGCAATCGAAACATTTTGGGCCTAGTCCTTTCGAGGGACATGACCCGCTTGCATAACCTTTTGCACCGCAATTGAAGCTGCTTTTACGACGTGTCCTTTCTTCGTTGCCAGCGGCTTTATTTTCTCGCCTCTTGCATTGGGTTTCTTATGTGACGTTTCATCCTTTTTATTAATCGCGTTTGCTGACGACTGTTTCCACAAGGTTATCTTGTCGATTAAGGATTCCTTCGTAGGAAAGCAGTGCACGCGAGCTTGATGCATAACAATTTGTCAGGGATACCCTCGATAAGATAATCTGCTATATCCATATTGATGGTCACACAGTGACCCATCACGATTTTATCGTGTGCGTATTCTCGGAACGTCTCGTCTTGCGTAAGTCAATCCTGATTTACTTCGGGCGATACATCTGACCCAACTCGTTCAGGAGATCGTAAAATGTCATTTCCAGATGTTCGGCTTTTGAATACAACCACTCGAAGGTTTTCTTCGTGAGTTTCATTCCGACCAACATGTTTGCCATGCTATCCGCTAACTCATGCGCTTCCTTCATGGACTTGATCTACCTTTCCCACATATGGAAATTATCAGGCGTACCGTCGAACTCACTTACTAATTCAACAATCATCTTAATGCTCATGCTTGATTGCGAGGAAAATAATGCGGCTGTTTCGCTTCGTTTTTCGTGCATCTCTCGTGCTCGCGACTCGTCTGTGGTTAAGTGCTCGTCCTGTCGCAGCATCGCAATTTCACGGTGAGCGAGTTCGAGTTCACCCTGCATTAGTTCCATTTCACGCATATGAAGTTCTCTTTGTGGTTTGTTAGCGCTGCAGTGGATTGGGATTCTTAGCTGCGATCCTTGCCATCGGTATTTCCTGCGCAATTGCCGAGTCCTGTGTCAGATGCGATATCCTGGTTTTCCTTCTCTTTCGTGATTCTCATCCAATTGCCCATTGAATCATGTTCAACCAGTCGGGCGATTATCTCGGCTTTCGTGCCATCGATGGCTAATCCACACAACTTAGTCTTTTGTTGCAATTCGCTAATCGTGAAACCACTCGCTTCAGGCATGGTTAATTTATCTTTTCGAGGTTGGAAACTATGTTGTCATCTTTGTTCGTCGTTTTTACCCCCTCTTTATCGTCTTTAGTCTTTCTTTGCCGTTTTTATTTCTTCGTTGTCGTCTTTATTCCTTCTATAACTCCCGGTTGACCCCCCAAATGTGGGATAACATTGTGTTATGCATTATAATATACCAAAATAGAACACTTTATTAAACTTTTCATGACTGATCCTCTTTTATTCTTCTGCTCACCCCATCAAGAGTGCCCTCTCTGATTGTTTGTGAATTATAGGACTAAACAACGATCCGCTTCTCTCCATTGTCACAATGTGACTGTGAACTGTAAGTTGATCTCAAATTCACTACCGTCATTTCCATTCCAGAATACAGGGACGTTATATGTGCAGGTAGGTTATCCTGAATGTTTTCCTTATAACTAAATAGTACATTATTACATAATTTGTGTTCCCCGTTGTCCTTTTTATTGTATGTCCAAAAACAAATGATCTCAATACAATTTATGGGAATTATTTTGGCCAACATGAAATTTCAAATCAAAACAAACAAACAAAATTATTGTGGGTCGACGTTATACGGGATCAATTGAAATGTCATCATCAAGTAACAACATTATTTATTATTTTAAGAAGAAGACAGAATAACTATTCAAATAGGATTAGCACATTTTTTATTTTAATATTTTTGGGTTACGGTGTCTATTTGGAGTTGAAGATAAATGCAATCATATAAAGCACGTTAGTATAACATAAATGGTACACAATTTTTAATAGAATAAGTGGCAAGTGATGTTCATAATATACATTGGCGCGCATGCACCAGCTCACTGATGTGATATTTATGAATATTCACAAAATTGATGTTGGACTTTTATCTAAGTTTATTTGGATAAATGTACCTCACCGTTTTCCAGACCAATATGCTATTGTGTATAAATAAAAATAAACCAAACTTATGTATGTTTCTCCTACTTCTTTCTCTCTCTCTTTCTCTATACATAAATATGTTCTGAATGTGTCTACATGTAGAAGTAAAACTTGATCATGTAGATAAAATAATAATAACAATAATATTAAGAAAAAATGCATTTTGTTGTTTAAGTTTTGATTTTAATTTCCTATGATCAATTATATGCTTCATTAATTTAGTTTAGTCTGGAAAAGATGGGCGACAAACAAGTAGATGGATTGTGTTTTCCTTGGTATGCCAATCAAGGAAACACCATTTAAAGTTTGTCACATCAGTTTTGTTGATCGGGAATATCCTTTCATTCAAATGCTTTTTAGTAAAAAATGGAACGAAGGAAAATAAAATATATTAATTGTCTTCGAGGTTTGGAATTTGTGTTAAGAAACAAAAAAAAAAAAAAAAAAATTATCAAGATCGTATGGATTTCCCGGTCCTTGTCATTTCATCTGAGTATATTATATATGCATATATTTTTAAATATTACAGACTACATTTAACTATGAAAAGAAAAATACCAGCAAACACTTTGCTGTTATTGATTTGTGAAAAATAAGAAAAACATGGAACGAATTGTAAAGTTCATAAAACAATTGATTTCTTAACATCCTTATAAATAGTTATTATTATAAACGTAGATAAAATGGAATATAAATTATAAAAATGAAAAAAAAAAATACAGTGTTATTGCAGTTAAAATGTTTTTTAAAATTCCTTGTTTTTATTGTTAATGTGTCGCATTTGCCTTTTCTTCGATTCTTATAATTAATTTATTTAAAATAAAAACAACAATAGAAATAAAATAAAATGTTTTTCAAAAACAAAAATATATTTATAGTTGTTTAGTTGCAGATTGCCGCTAGTGTAAAGTGTTTTACTTAATTTATCATTAATTTCTCTTTTGTTTTTGTTTTAATTGAAACTAAAATAAAGTATTCTCAGGATGAAAAGGTCATGTATATTTCATTTTATTGACTTTAGAGTTAATTAAGTAATAACGCGTTTTTAAGAAGATTTAATTAGTCGTTAATACTATGATTATCATTATCGTTTCGTATACTATTTACTTTTATAACTGCATAAGAGAAAATAAATATAAACTCTTTAAAAGGAAGAAACACAACAACAAAAGATGTTTTATTGCTAATTTTTCTTATGTTTAGTTACACTTCTGACATTTTTACATATTGTAACTGAACTGGGTGTTTTAACGCCCGTTCCTTGAAAATATTAGAGGTTGCTTTAGTTCAACACATTGTCGTGTTAATGGATGCTGATTTTTGGCCTTAGGCCTTTTCTAAATTTAAATGTATCATTGGCTATACGAACCCCCGCTTGGTAGGAATCTAGACGTGGCGCGAGTGCTTAAATTACAGTGAATCACTCAGGCTATGCTGACGGAAGCATATGCTTTCAGTAGGGTCACCCATGTCAGACAGACTAGCAAGGAGTAACATATAAAGATCTGCCACCCCTAATCCAGAGTGCTACGCGTCACCGTGCCCATTGGACTTTTTTTTTTTTTTTTACACAAACGCGCCCACAAAAGGGGATTTTGGAGTACTCTTAAATGTGTGAGCACAGTCTGAGCGGACGAAGAGGGAATGGATACTTTCCTATACCTTACATTTGGAAATCCTCGCTCACCACTCCCATCCACAAGAAGCGGCCCAAAAGTTACGAACTACCTCTGTGGGGTGTTATTACTAGTGCGTCTGCACGGACGCGGATTTTTTCTCTTTTTTTTTTTTTATTAGACTTCTTTCGGGAGAGGCGAACCTATAGCGCCGACTGGGCGCCCCGAGAGGCCATCAAATAACTGTTGCAGTTCTTTTTGAACAGTTGCAGGTTGTAACGCTCCGGGAACACTCGCGTGGGAAGGCAGTTCCACAGCTTCCCCGCTCTGTAACGGACCGAGTTCTAATACAGGAATGTTAGCGTCGTCGGGAGATGAACCACAAACGGGTGCGATCCATCGGATTGTCTTGTGGAGCGCATATAAACCGAGTTGCGTGGAACAATGCCAAGAATCTCCGAAGAACAGCACCCGTGATAATATCTGTAAAACAGTCACGGTCTGTCTATAAACACCCACAAAGTAAAAGTCGACGGAACACCAACAATGTTGAGACGAAGCACTGATCACCTGAGGAAGTCGCTGAATAAAACAAGTTGATGATTTCCGGTTATAAAACGTTCTTTTATTTGTGTTAATTCGATGGATGGGTGTATAATTGTGTTCCTAATTTAACAGTAAACTTAGTTAAATATACTTTGATTTCATGTAAACTACATGTTCCTTTTAACACAATAAACCTGATTAAATTCAATTTTCGTTTTACAGCACTTAGTGTTCCTTTCAACGAACAGCAATGATTATGTGGTTATATTAAGCGACTCGCGTAAGGACGGACTTCAACACAAGCTCGACACCAGGATCACGCACGAGACAAAAGATTACACCGTTCGGACTCGACTCCGTATATTAAAAAAAAAATCCTCAATAGGCGCGTATAGTGCGTGTGTACTCTTAAGATGACGAAATCTGATTCCATGAGCTGGGCGACGTTGACCCAGCTTCTCGGTGATTGCGATCATAGCCTCTTACTTGCATAAGAGCAGTAAAAAACTCTCCTTCAACCATTTCTTACCTGAAAGATAAAACCACGGCAATATCATCATCTTGCCATGGCATCAAACAATATTAAGTCATCCAAAACCCTTCTGATTCATCTGTTACGAACCATTTGGGAACCCAATCGGTTCCTCTGGGCGGCAACATGTCCATCAAACACACAGCAATCCGCCTGTGTTTACTTGTTCCAACAATCCGTTGGTCCAAAAGACAAGCCAGACAAGTTGCTTGCTTGCACATCTGCAAGCCAAATTTCCCATGATCGATCGGCTAAACCGATAACCGATCATCGGGTTGGACACGACCATAATTGTTATCCAAACAATCATATCAACGGCTGTCCCACGATCCGTTTTTCTAAATTAAATACATCCCCATCCTAGCTCTTGCCATCGTGAACAAATTTTCTGTTGACTCAACATCACAGAAAAGTCCATTTCTGCCTTCGGCAGTATCTTCCGTTGTTTACAATGGCATGGCTTAGCCGCCGTGCGTGTTCATTTATTTGAACAGCTGCCTCCTTTGATTCCTTTCTTCACATCCAACCGCCGATGCATCATCGTTTGTCCTCACTTCCAGTGTATGGACACCCAACCAAATCTGCATTATCTCAATGGAAGTCCTTCCAATTAAACCGAACCGATTTCTCATTGGTCGCCGCTAGAATGAAATATCGGATTTGCTTCTCACCACCGCGGTGGGAATCCACCCCAGTGTGACTGGCGATATGATTCGTCCCCATCGCTCGAAGTCAGATTTTAACCGTCCAACCACGCACATGTGCCGCGGTCATTGCGTGTCGGAGTGTTACGGCCGCAATCACCCAGCCCAATAAAAAACTTACCTCTTTGGAGCCAACCTCCACCACTAACGGCGATACACGCCAAGAACATCCACTTAAAGGATGTGACATTAAAGAAACCTAAAACGGACATCAGGAATTGAACTGCACGTTCACCTGAAACAAAAACAAAGCATTACCCCATTCACCCAATGGTCCCGCATAAATTGATAGCAAGCCAATCCAGCTAAAAAACATGCAATTTGCGCCAATCAATTAAATGCCAAGTAGATTGAGCTGAACGCTAAATTTACTCACATAAAAGCCGAAATATAATCGTTGAACCAATGGTTCAACAAAAAACCCGAAAAGCAAATGTGCAGACCAGATGGCATCGTTCAAACCTAAACCGAAGGGAACTATAGAGATACGCACAAACATTTTTATGATCCTTTCAGGAAAATGATCATCTAAAACATTAGTCCAAACAGCGCCAGTTTTCGTTCTAACAAAATTAAAGTAGAACAAACGGACGCGATTAAACAAAGATAAATATTCGCCGCGGCACGATTGATCCTCCTTATAGGAGGTTCCCACGGAAACATCCATTAGGCTAAAGAAAAACAATAGGCGAAATAAACGCACTATTGATTTTTCTTTGAGTCTAACACCTCGAAAAAAGGACTAAACAAAACAAAGGAAATATCCTTTGATCTGGTGAGGGAAACCGGGGTTCACACCTCGAAAAAAAGAAAGGGCAATGGAGAAACGAACAACGACGGAAAAATGAGAGCGGTTGTTCGGCCGATTGTAGGAAGAGAAGTTTTTTTGGTGTAAAGTCCAGAACGGACGTGAGTTCGGTTTCGGAGTTGGATTTGGAAGATTAAACGAGACGGGTGGTTGTGAGTGGTTCGGATCAAATATTAAAAGGATTCGATATTAAAAGTAAAAATTACTTTCCGTAGTTACTGATGTATTAAATAAGTGTAGAACGTGTTTTTAGTGAAACGTAAGAGATTCGATATAAAAAGCTAAAAATTACTTTCCGTGTTTAATTATATGCTAAAAGTAATGTTAAAATAATAAAACAAAAGTAATTCATATATATGTTATTGTGGTCATCGAACATCCTCAATTGTAACGCCCATTCACTAAAAGGCGGTAGAAAGATTTGAAACGGTGTAATGTTTATTAAAGTGAAGCATATGGAAAATCTGTAAGTAAAGACGATTGACGGTAGAGTAACAAAATAAATAGAAAAAGGTTAAATCTACTTCCAAACTCTTTTATTTCACCAATTGGACACGAATCTATCATTACAGGAGTCAGTTTTTCAACCACCGAGGTGTTCGTGCACACCGGGAGTCAGATCTTAACCACCGCTGCGTGCACACATGAAAAAGTCAACTGTCACCCCTAGTCGCGCACGCACAATACGGGTCACGATGTGTTTCCTTTAAACGTAGTCGAGTTTGGTACGCTGTGGAGCACGCCCACCCCGAGTCGAGTAGGAATCCCCGCCATTGTATTAAGCAAAGGAAAGAGAATAAGAAGAACGAATTCAACCTTGGTAGTGTACACGTGAACAGTAGTTATAAAATAAATTATCGCGATCACAGAAAAATTAATAAACAATATAATACGTTGTTGCAGCCTTGTAACTCAGCGGATAAAGTAAAGTCGGAAATTAGCGGAGATCGATAACTTCCTATGCGACGGCTTGTGTATAAAACTACTCTTTGTACCCCATGTGGCTAAGTGCTACTGACTTGTAAATTGCGGTAATGACGCAATATTTTCGTACTGTATATAATATTGAAGAAATAAAAAACATTAACATTAAAATTACACCAGTGTGTTTTCTTTGGAGAGCTATTGTGTTCGCTTTTGTGCTCTATTCCTTCCGGTAAGAACAATTTCCAGAGTAATATTGGTGGTGTTTCCGTTGAATCTGCGTCCGTGCTGATGCACTAGCAGAAACCAGCCACAGATGCGCCTGACCAAATGTGGGAGTTGAAGTCCATTTTTGGACGAATATACGCTTTGTAAATAGTGTCCAGGTTGGATGGAGTGAAGTATCTTTTGCATCTCTTACGAAACCCCATACATTTGGATGCACTTTTCGCAGCTTCAAATATGTGGTCATTCCAATTAAGAGTCGAGTTAATTCGAGTGGCGAGGATTGATAGTTCCTTGGCTTCGTCGATGCAAGTGCCGTTCATTGACAGTATATTTACTTTTGGGTTCGCCTTTGACGACAAGAGGCAGCACTGAGTTTTTAAGGCATTGAATTCCACTTGGTTAGATAATCCCCACTGATATATCTTGTTGAGGTCTGAATTCAATGTATCAAGTATAAGCTGGTGGTTGGTAATGACGTTCGAAGAGTTTGGGCGGGAGTGTTTAAAAACGCTGAATAATGTACACTTTCCCGCGTGTTAATGTAATGTAATCCCCGTGCCATGTTGATAATCCCTCTGTCATAATCAATACTCATCATATAAAAAACCATTGTACATAGTAAGCTCCAATATCTCCCAGAACGATAATGCAATTATCGAAATTTATTCGGCCAACGTTTTTCATTTCGTCAGAATTATTATTTCAGGACAAACGCCAAAGTTGATTTGTGATGCAACCCGGTATTCGTATGTCGGCTGACACTGTATTTCAACGCAATCGCAATCACCGGATGGTGTCGACCCCGAGTAAAGAACAAGGGTTATGGTATCAATGGTTAAATAGGTATTGCGAAGAATTTTCAAGTAAAGATATTTTTAGAAAGAATTGAACCTAAAGTCTATTGATTATAATAACAAAAAAAAAAGTGACTAGAAGATGGTTGTTTGCTGAATAATAACTGTAAACAATGTAGAAGAACCTAAGAATATATTGAATATAAGAACACACAAACGAATAGAACTAAAAGATTGTGGAATAAAGAATAAAGTGATCAATAGAAAGCGGTTTGTGTTTTTATTTTCCCTTTCGCATCGTAATAACAATTCTAGATAATATAACTCGCGCGTTGGACAACGGCAATCATTCAGCCAAATGGTATTAGGATTTAAGAAAATAATAAAGTCCAAACCTTGGGTTGACCATGACTGCCGAGCGAAGATCGAAGACCGTAGACGCCTCAGAGTGATCCACTTAGAAAGATATGATGAAGTCAACGCAGAAAGATATCGCGACAGTTCGGAAAGAAACAATGAAACTTCAAACGCAAAAATCGCGAATGGGAGAAGACTTGGATCGAAAAAATCCTAGAACAAGCCAGAGCAAAGAATATCAGAGGTATGTATGCCAATATAAACTCAATTAGAAATGGCTACCGTAAATTAACAAAAGACTGCATTCTGGCAACGCTAGCTAGCACGCAGTCAGTAAACTGCTATCACATATTATAAAGCTCTGTGTCTATAGAACC
Organism: Microdon myrmicae; assembly: GCA_963931805.1. Taxonomy (NCBI): domain Eukaryota; kingdom Metazoa; phylum Arthropoda; class Insecta; order Diptera; family Syrphidae; genus Microdon; species Microdon myrmicae. The sequence goes on along the minus strand of OZ007497.1, from coordinate 172,694,542 downwards.
ATAATCATGCCGATTATCTATACAGATGCGAAACATGGGCTCTCACAAAACGCGAAGAAAACAAATTGCTTGTATTGGAGAATAAAGCTCTTAAGGAGTATTTTTGGCGGTAAATATGACGAAGAGGCAGAACAATGGAGGAAATTCCACAATCACGAATTGGAAGAGCTATACCGCAAAGCTACAATAGTAAGAGTAATCAAGTCGCAAAGATTAAGATGGCCGGACATGTGGCGCGAATGGGCAACGATAGGGCCGTGCGCAGAATTCTTGTAGGTAGACCTGTGGGGGTAGAAGTATTGTGCCAGGCATGGGCACTCCATTCACTTCTTCCCCATCGAACTGTTCACTGGACACAGCTCTGAGCGACGCCGCAACAAACTGTCCACCAGAAAAACAATAGTACAATGAAACAAACACTCAGGAAACTGCCAGGCACTGCAGCATGGAAAATTAAACACTTGTTGGAATTTGTATTAAAGGTTCTTTTTGTTTTTTTAATATTAGTTACAGAGTCTGGAAAACAACTTAAACTTTAAACGCTACGCTAAATACGACTTTGTATGTTTAAGCTGCTCCGGCCCGCGACGGAAAGCGGGAGCGACAACGACCGTGCTGGGCTGCGGATGTAATTTGATACAACGATATTCATTCCTTGTCCAAGGGAAATTTGGGTGCATTCACTTTTACGGTGGTGATAACCGGATCTCATAGAGGAGGTCGTCATGGTACACATGTATATGGGTACGTCGGTTCTTTTCATGGGTCGAAGCCATGATAACGAATCTGAAACACCAAGAAGGGGCATAATGTACATCCAGGAGATGTGTGTTCGTTGAAACAAACAAATCGAATCTCGTGGGATGGTAATGGGTTTGTGTTTGATTATGCATCGAGGTAATGAGGAATGGATTCAGGGCAATTACAAGACGAAGGGAACAACGACCTAATACATCGTTCGGTAGTGAGGTTCAGCTGGATAAATAGCAGCCACTCATTAAATGAAAAATGTATTTAGGACACCACAAACAATATGAATTGTTTATGGTATCGCCAGGAAGCCTGTGGAGAGAGCGTTCTTTGTTTGTACTTGGTGCGAGTTAAGGAAATTGGCTTCAGCGTCAATTGCGCTAATTGAATGCAGCTGCTTGAGTATTTTATTGCTGGGAGAAAAAGGTCGCCGGCCAATTTGTACGTTAAGAGATTTATCATACACATGGCGAAACTGAAAAATAGACACCGCGATGTTTATGGTCCCTGGTGAAGGTTACATAGTATGTAACCCAAATCCTTTGTTATTACGAATTCGTCTAGGGGAATCTGCCTGGCACCGAAGGTGCCAAATTGGTTTGGAATTCCTGATAAGTTGAGCAAGAAATCTTACGGGGAATTGTATGCGAAGGGATGCATGAAAGGTAAGTTTTCTTTTACAGGGACTTTTAGGTTAAAGATTTGATCTATTTAATGCGTGAAGCATTTAAGATGCTGATGCGATTGCATTAGTGAAGTTGTGAGACTGGGTCGAAGTTATGGGGGTTTCTTAGGTAAGCGAACCGTGGGGTTTGGCGGAACTGCCACAGACCAACGAGAAAGAGACCGACCGGACGGCAGCGACGAAGGTGAGAGGGCAATGTTAGTTTTGACTTTGAGGAGATCGGATTTCTTATTCCAAGTGTGCACATGCACCAGGCGTCAAGAGCCAAATTTAACCACCGGTAGAGTGTGCAAAGGTCGTGAGTGATTATTTAAAATATAATAGAGTCGCGGGTGTCATTGTGCAGTTTATTAATTTCTTAACGATTGAGTGTCGCTGTTGTGGACAATTTTATATCTACCTAGCATTGTAAGGAAGGATTCACCAGTTAGTGTTGTATTATCGAGTAGCTGCTAGTGTAATATCCGTCGGTTTTATACCATTAATAAAGAAAACTAATACACAAGAATTTTCATGTGCCTTTCATTAATCGGACAATTGTGCATCGGATTATCATCGATATTTGTCGGAGTTAGGAAAGAACTAGTGTCCATGTTTGACACATTTAACCTTTACCCCCCACAACTCGCTCAAGCAGTTTTTCTGTTGTGTCCAGCATTCGCAACGGGCGATAAGACGACGCCGCTTCTGGATTCTTGACTCCTTTTGGTATAAACACAAGTCGCTGTTTTTTCCATCATTTAGGAAATTGTCCTGTTTGAAGGCAGGTTGTGAAGAGACTGCTGAAGACTTCCGGATATTTTGTTAAAGCAGTCTTCACAACAGGGTTAGGGATATCATCCTGTCCCGGGGTCTTGTCTTGACGCCTGTTGCATGTGCACACTTGGAATAAGAAATCGGACTCTCTGTAGCGTTCGTTTTCACGATTAATATCTGACTGCCCGGAGCAATCGTCCTCCACATTCCTTGTAGAATCGAGGATCAGATGGTATGCCATCGAAGAACCAATCCGATCGTTGGATTAGGGATACAATGGCGATTGCCCTGGAAAATTCCAACTGAAAAATTCCTATAGAAACCATACCGGTTAGGAGGACACGCCCACACGCTGGAAGTGGTGACGATGCCAATAATTACAGATGCGCACGGAAAATACCAATGCACATCTGGTCGACTAGAAGTACGAGGTTGCGGCTGGCCGTAATGGCGGTCATAAATCATAGAAATAGTTTCCTATGATATTAACAGACACTCGAGGGTACTCTATTGTGTTTGTCTTTTCGGCCACCTAGTTTGGATAGAAATTGCCGCCCGGATTCATATCTTCTGTCTACATTACTAGACAGAAACGTTTTATGGGTGGTGTGTAAGGGATAATAAGGCGACGGTGTTAGATTTTTCTGTGATGTTAAATTGGCAGAAGATCGCCCGCCATCGAGACTGATCTTTTATTATCCCACTCGTTATGTCCCATTACAGGCTATTAGACATCTGGTTTGCAGATGTGCAAGCCAGCCAATAGCCCAGCCAGTGTTTTGGGAGATAATGGGCATTGAAACAGTGTCTGGGTACACATTGTTCCGATCATCAGAACATCCTATCGGTCGATGTGGTGACATGTGTGTTGTTTAAAATAACACAAGGCCATTTGCAGGAAACCTACCATGGCTACGCTGCATTAGAAGATAGTAAGATCGGCCGATGGATCTATGGCCAAAAAGGTAAACACATCCTGTCGAATCTAGGGAAAAGCTCCTCAGCTATTACGGGTATTTATGTCAGTTGTCCTGGGGGACAACCGAATTGTTTTCAGGTTTCTAGGGTGGTGATGAATGCTGTGGCGAGGTTGTGTAATTTTGCCAAGGATTCGAATTAAGGGTAGCTAAGGAGTTTATAGGATTTTTATGGGGGTTAAGAATGATGCGAGGTTCGTCGGGCCCTGAAAAGCCCCACAGAGTAATTGTCACTCGCCTGGAAGAATTCACTGAGAGGACATCGGGGCTCTCTGAATGGCAGTATGGATTCCGGAAAGGTAGATCAACGGGTAAGGCAGTATCTGTGGTGTGCGAAATCGTTTGCAATACAATAGCTGGAGCACTATGGCTACGAGGTACAACCAAATTTTGCGTGGTGGTGACACTAGATGTTAAAAATGCATTTAACTCAGTAAACTGGAATCGAAATCTAGAAGCGTTGGGCGATCTACAAGTCTCAGTCTACTTGGTGCGTATACTAGCAAACTATCTCTCGGATAGAAGACTGCTCTATGACACAGATGAGGGAACACAGTAATATAAAATAACATCGGATATACCTCAGGGATCTGTATTACTTCCGCTGTTATGGAATATAATGTATGATGGTGCACTCGGGATCAATGTACCACAAGGGGTTAGAATCATTGGATACGCAGATGATTTGGCATAAGTGGCCGTAGTTAACATCTAGATGACCTGGAGAATATTTGCTCCCAAGCAATCCAGAGCATTAAATGCTGGCTAAATATGGTCGGACTGAAACTAGCTGGACATAAGACGGAGGCAATTTTAATAAGCAGCCGCAAGAAAGTCGAACACATTGATTTGGAAATAGAAGGACAAATAATCAGATCCAGTCCCTATATTAAATATCTTGGTCGACAACAGGTTGACCTTCAAAGAACACGAGGGAAACGAGTGAAAATATGGCAAGAGTATGCAAAGTTTTGGCGAGCCTGTGGCGGTTCCACGAACCGCACAAATCACCATATGCTGAGATACCTTCGTTCCACCAAGGAACATACTCACCTATGACTAACTTCGCGTGCCCACAGACACGTGCTCCCAAAGTCCACCGTTTCACCTGACCAAAGGTGACATCCATACCGATGTGGAGGTCATATTATTATTTGATATTTTTGTTCTTACCTCCGTACTTCCAGGGTGGACGTCTGTTCCGGCTGGAGGTGTGAGGGCGGCGTAATTGATGTGCCCGTCCTCTTTGATTGGGAGCCCTCCCGATGAGCTGATCTTCTTTCTAGGCTCCTTCTGGTCGGTTGCTTCCGACCTTAGTTCCCGACAGGTGATGGGTCTCCTTCTAGTGTGGGGCGTAGCGAAACTAACCACATAAATGTGTAAACCTGAATAGAGAAACAACTGAAAACCGAGGGCTTTAAGTGTTTCTCCTTCGATTTCTACCTCACTTCTATTGCTCTCAAACGTCGTCTTCTGTCTTTCCCCTCGTGACCTTCCCCCACCCACTATCTACACTTTTACTACCCGTATACATTCCTATCACCCCGCCCCTTTATCCTACTACCCGGTCTTCGCCACCCCATCACGTGCACAGCCACCTTCCCACCTTTTTTTCTTCTTACTTATTCGAATGTAATTTTTTGTAATCCTATTTCTTGAGTTAGTTCGTAAGTTTTTTTTTTTTTTTTTTTTTTTTTTACTTTTATTTTCTTTTTCTTTTTTTTTTTCCTCAAACGCTTGCACTAAGTGTAATAAACGAGGGTTCTGCTCTCACTAAACTTTTATTTTCTATTTATTCGTTGATTTCCTCTTTGGCCGTAGTCTCGGCCTCCTGGATTTCGAATGATTGGATTTTATTATACGACTGCTCGGCGGTTCGCCCTTCGGAACCAGACTGCTCTCGGAATTTAAATTTGTCGCTCTTTTATTCTATTGTACGTTGAGAATTGTCAACGATTTTAATGTGAAAATTCCAAGAAGCACACACAAGATTTTGTGTGCTTCAATTTGTGTTCTAAGAATTGTTTAAGGATTAGTTGGGTAGGTTCCTGGAAGGGAAATCATGAAATGCGTTTTGAATTAAGCATTTCATGATGTCAGGAGTTTAGGAATTGAATCAATGTGCGACGAATTAACTTTTGGTTTAATTGGTTGCTCATATGATTCATTATGGAATTTGGCTGTAAGTTAATGGGAAGTATTGGGGATTGGGTGGGATTATTGGTAATGTTGGGGATTTGGATGGGAGTGGCGATTTAGGATCGCTACATCAGTGTCAACAATCCCACGTATCCACAGATACGTGGGCCCCAAGTCCCGAACAATTTCCTGATGCCTGCATGGATGGAAAATGTGTACCAATCCATTAGCTGGGTAAACACACGTGGTTGGCACAGGTGCGTCAGATGTCGACAAACATCAAATCCGCGACGATAAACAAATTGCTGTAAAAGAATCCAGCGGCTAAACAAAGGCCATTGCGGAGAAACAGCAATCAATTAAAACATTATTTGTTGCAGTACAGCAACATGAGCAAGCAACCACTGCTCAAATGTTGTAGGTTTATATTCAAAATCTATCCAACGCATCTATCCATAGGGCAAAGCAAATACAATTATCATAACCGACGATAATTACCACGACCCCAGGATTGCCAAGAATAAACCACACACACGAATATATACAAAACCAAATCAACAGAAGGTGTGAAACTTCTGGCGATCCTAGGAAGATCTCCGGCCACACAGGCAGCAATATCCGCGTCTGTGTGTGTGGGTTCAACCGCACATCTGGCCTGCGACGAAACAGGAAACCGCAGAACCGAAAAAAGAGCACGATCTTCCCTAGTAGAGAGATTCTCGATTAAGGGAGAATCGGAGAGGAAAGAGAACTATCGGATGAGTCGAATCATCCCCCAAAGGAAAATTTAATTCAGTTGATAATAATTGTTGTGACGATCGCGTGTTCACTCTCTAAATTACGGTTTGTAATTTAGAAACGGGAAATTGCAAGAAATCAATTAATTCGGACTTAAGATACGCGATTGCGAATACAAAAAAATATATAATAATAACAAATTTACAATACTTTTCGTGTCAGTGGAAAGTGAATGTGTGCCTGATATCATTTTGATTCAATTTTATTTTTGATTTGCTAAGGAAAGGGTAGTGGCACATTGCATCGATTCCAAATCAAATAATCGCGAATTCAGTTCACATAGAAACGGCAATAATTTAACAGAACATCAAAACAAAAAAAAAGTTACAACACAAATTGAAGCCGAAAGAACGCCGAACTCGAAACATTAAAAAAGAACTTTAGACACAACCAATTGCACCTAGTACAAACAATTGTTCAAGAAAATATATAATCAGTGCTTGAGTGTTCTTCCCTAGTTATTTTTAAATCCGATTTAATTGATTTACTATAGAAAAAGGAAAACAATAAATCAATATCTCCATGTTTCATTTGTGGACAGTGTTCGGTGGAACACATCAGTCGTTTCAGAAAAATCCGCCAAAAGCCTGCTGCTCAATGTTGGAGGACCCCGGCCCCACATAAGGACACTCATAGCTAGTGTTCACACCACCATTATAATGTATGCAGCTCACATATGCGCAGGAGCCGCACAGTATAAGTCGTACATGAGGGGAGGGAACTCAGCACATAGGCTGCCATCACTAAAAGTATGCTGTGCATTCCGAACGGTATCCGAAGATGCCATAAATGCTTTGGCTGGGAGGACACCACTTGACATTGCAGCTAAAGAAAATGCTGGATTGCATGAGATCTCACTAGAGAATCGTCGGAGAATGCGGTCACAATTAGAGCTCTCAAGCCTAAGAGAATGGCAACGAAGGTGGGATTCTTCTACCAAAGGAAGATGGATGCACACCATGATACCTGATGTAGAAACACGGGTGAAAAGAAAACGTGGCTAGCTGAATTACCACTTGAGTCAGCTAATATCAGGACATGGATGCTTTCGGCAATATTTGCATAAGTATAAACATGTGAATCCACCCATACTGCTTGTATTGCAAAAGTAAAATAAAAAATGCGGAACACATACTTACAGTCTAACCCTACCACAGTTAAATTAATTGTTGTTTGCTCATGTTGCTGTTCTGCAACATCTTCCCGGGCCGACGACAATGGACCCAGTAGTCCTTTTTCTTTGGTGTCACCAACGTGTGCCTGTCAGCGCCGTGGAAGGCGTGGTGAGCACGGGTACCTGTGGTTGAGAACAGAGGCTTCAATGCTTGTTCTACTCCTGACCCGATACGGTGTGACGGTAGGGTAGCAATAATTAATTATATTATACTATACATTCGGTTAGATTAATTGTAATTGAATAATGTAATATAATTAGTTATGTTACGATGGTTATACTTCGCGTAACTCATATGTCAGTTATCAGTGTGTGTGTGGGTGTGTGTATGTGTGTGTGTCTAACAGATAGAAGACCGAATTGGCCATTGGGCGCTAACGTCCTACCTATTGTTGATTAGATGTGATGACTGTTAAATCATTAACAGAATCGGCGTATGTTGTAATTTGAGGTAATGCCGTCGTTATTGTTGTTGAGGGCATCGCTTTGATAAATTGTTGATACAGCTACAGGAGTAGGAATTGGTTTCTCTTCTTTTTTACGCTGTTTAGGATTCCGCCCTCTAACCTCAGACGTCTTTGTTTGCGATGGTGGAACACCTTCGCTAGGTTGTTATATCTGTTTGCTGAGTTCAACGCCAACATTCGCTGGGCTACAACGCCATAAGACTGATTTTGCTGGGCTACAACGCCATAACATTCATTTTGCTGGGCTACAACGTCATAACACTCCTTTTGCTGGGCTACAACGCCGTAACACAGAGAGTGCATGAGATTCGAGACCGCACGAACGATTTTGGAGAGGCATATGAGGCGGGCAGTTGCTCCGGCTGGAGTAATAGAATACACACTTAGTTCAAAACAGGCATGGTCCGTAACAAATAGTATTCTCTGTGAAATAATACAGCGGTTACGCCGTGACGAGCAGAGTAACAGGTAAACTTCGTCTCGCTCCGCGATCGAATATCTAAAATAAAGTTCGGCGAGGATCAGTAGGAATATGTGCCTGGCGGGAGGCGGTTTTAGTCGGTAAAAACCCGGCATGCCTCTGGATCGGTCTAGAGGTATCTTTTCAAGATTTCCACCTTCCTACCGAAACCAAAAAACAACATACGCACGTATACACGATCAATACTCTTAATATATGTTTGTTGCCGAGGGACGATCGATATAATTCGTTCAACGACTTTTCAGGTACTGCTTTAAGCCGGGTCTTTGGTCTTTGGCATAGAATGGAATAAATGTAAGAACCAATGCACAGATGCGTGTCTGATCGGCTTGGAAAGAATCTTTTATATCGTTTGGTTCGAAGGATTATATTACAAGCTGGTCAGATAAGGCATATATAAGCCTTTACTATATATGTTTTATGTTGTTATGTTAAATGATAGAAGGTTCGTGGTCAAAAGTGGCAAGGCGACTTCCAATATAATATCAAGGACGGTTTGCAACAGGGAGCGGTATTTTCTCCGATTATTTTAAACATTTACATTAGCGACTTAATAGGCCCCTTTTCGCATCCTCTTGCGTTTGCAGACGATTTGATAATTTACAGAATAGCTCCGAAAGTTGAAGTCATAAACAGTTTACTACAACGTGACTTCAACAGTGCAGCGCTATTGCGACGACTGCAAACTTAAGATCAACTTCCAGAAATGTGAAATTATTTTGTGTGTTTGTGTGTGTGTGGGTGAGGAAGGGGGGGGGGGGGGTGGGGGGGTTACGGCCCAATATATACGAATAAAGTAATCGACCCAAAAATTTATATGAGACATAGCACTATAGAATAAAATAGAGTCGTCGTTGACGGATGCTACAAAAATGGCGCGCTCGGCCTCTAGATTGCTGAAAAAATTAGAAGATGTAGTAAGTATACACTTGGAAAACAATTTGTATTGTGCTGGCATTGTTGACTAACGGTAAAAAAAAAAGTTTTATATAAATTTTCAAGTTTAAAGCATAAAAATCAGAACTTAAAACTTTATTCGCGATTACCCCAAAACATTTTTTTTTTTAAACGGCCTGCAAGTTTGTTTTTTTTAAGCTTATTGGCTTCATTGAAGCAACATAATTACCTACAGCTAAAGTATACATAAGTTACAAACTAGAGAGTTTAAGAACTATCTTAACTAGGCTATACCTAAGGTAACCAGGACAAATTGAGAAAGCAGGAGTAGGGACGAGAAGACGGGACAGGTTATAGTAAAGTGTAGAAGCCCCGCTTAAGATTGGTGTTGGGATTGGTTTAGGAGGCGGTGCTTGAGAGTATGGATAGAGAGGTCAAAGTCAAACAACGTAGAATTGGAGTTGACATTTCTCAACATCCGCGAAATGGGTTTGTTGAGACCATAAGAGGTCCGAAGAGGCGGAATGTAGGGAAGGCGGGGATTACGCGTATTTCGAGGGTTCGTGTTCAGAGGAATTACGTTAAGGAAGTAGGCGCAGTCGACCGAGCCGGAGAGGACCCGATGAATGAACATTATGTCAGCTACGACCATGCGCTCCTCAAGGGTTCTGAAGTTGATTAATCTCAGGCGGTTAATTTACCGGGGAAGGATTAAGGGGTTTTCCCATCCTAGCCCACGGAGAGCGAACTGAAGGAAGCGACGTTGAATACTTTCAATCCCACAGATATGGATCTTGTGATAAGGAGACCATACGTGGCTAGCATTTTCAAGCACTAGACGGGGGAGGGTAAGGGAAAGGGATCGAGTAACGTAAGGGTCGTAGTATTCCTTAGACCATCGTTTCACGAATCCGATGGCAGTATAGGCTTTCCGGATCCTCATCAATTGAGAGAGGAAGTTAAGCTCCCTGTCCCAAAGGATCCCAAGATATCGAATATGAATGAAGGGTATAGGAACGTGAAGATGAGTGAATACGCTTACGGGAAAAGGTTACAGATTGGCATTTGGCGATGTTAAGTACAAAGCAATTGGCACAACGTTTTTTTTTTTTTAGTTTTTCTTTGTTATTAAAATAAACAATTAAAAAACAAGCAAAATTCTGTCACCGAAAGGGAAATTGTACAATAGACATGTAAAGTATAACTTAGAGCGTCTGCATAGGACTATAACATAAGATAATTAAGCTAGAATTTAAGCATTTTTTGTCTAGCCTGTAATTTATAATCTAAGAAAAGAGCGGAAATAAAAAATGTTGAAAAAATGAAATGAAAAAAAGAGGATAAATCAAAATATATGATTATGGCTAGAGCAGGTGGACCTCAGGGAACTCACATAAACGTCAGAGGCAAGACATTCGAACAAGTTAAGGAATTTAAATATCTAGAAACAGTACTGACGGCCAGTAATGAAATGTCGAAGGAAATTAACAAAAGACTGCATTCCGGCAAAGCCAGTTGGCACACAGTCAGTGAACTGATAAAAGCCAAACTGTATCACCTAATATAAAGCTCCGTGTTTATAGGACCATAATCATGCCGGTTCTTCTAACGGATCTCACAAAACGGGAACAAAACAAATTCCGTCTATTTGAGAATAAAGTTGTAAGAGGTATTTTTGGCGGTAAATATGACAAGGAGGCAGGATAATGGAGGAAACTCCACAGCCACGAATTGGAAGAGCTATACCGCAAAACTATGACATACCCGTTGTGAGCGATAAGTCGTGAAGATTAAGATGGTCCGGACATGTGGCGCGAATGGGCAACGTTAGGACCGTGCGTAGAATTCTTGAGGGTAGACCATTGGGAAAGAGACCGGCAGGACGGCCGCGACGGAGATGAGAGGACAATGTTAGGTTTGACCTTGGGGAAATCGGATCAGATAGTGAATCGTAGAAGGAGAGTGCGCAGGACAGGGAACGACGGCGGAGTCGAGTCGGCGAGGTCATAAACTTCCGGGTTCAACGTGAAGATAGCAGCACTCGTCAATAAAGGCTAGTGAATGTAGTTGTGCGCCTTTTGACAGTGACACACAAAAATTTCAGCCATTTGAGACACGTAGTTTTTATTTGACAGACGTTTGAGTGAGTCGATGTGAGTGTTTTTGTGAAAATGGACAAAATTGAGTATTGAGCTGTCATTAAATGTTTGTTTTTGAAAGGCAATACGCCTACGCAAATCAAAGATGAGTTGGGCTCTGTGTATGGGAACTCTGAACATCATTTACCACAGGGAAAGAGATAGCAGACGCTATGAAAATGAACGTGTTTGTCACATATCAAATCAAGATTTAGGCATGAGAAAGCTGTCCGCGCGTTGGGTGCCGCGTTTGCTCACTTTAGACCAAAAACGTGTTCGAATGAACATTTCTAACGCTTTGTTGGCGGGCGCAGTTTAGGCGCAATAAATCCGAGTTTTGGCACAGATTAATTACTGTCGTTGAAACGTGGATCCACCATTATACCCCCAAAACAAATATACAGTCAAAACAGGACTGCAAAGGGGAAATGGGCTCCAAAAAAAGCAAAAGCGCATTTTAGGTGCAATAAATCCTAGTTTTGGCGCCTATTTATTACTATCGATGAAACTTGGATACACCATTATATCCCCGATACAAATATACAGTCAAAACAGTGGACTGCAAAGAGGGAATCGGCTCCAAAAAAAGCAAAAACGCGACTGTTTTTTGGGATAGTCATGGAGTTATCTTAATCGATTACCTTCAAAATGGAAAAATCATTACAGGAGCATACTACGCATCATTACTTGACCAACTGGAGGCAGAAATTGCGGAAAAGCAGGAACATTAGCAGAAAAAAAAATCCTGTTTCACCAAGACCTCAGCGGTTGCCATGGCGAAAATCCACGAATTACGGTTTGAACGGCTTGACCATCCGCCTTACTCACCAGATTTAGCCCCAAGCGACTTCTTTTTGTTCCCTAACCTAAAAATTGTGCTCGGAGGACAGAGATTTTCGTCAAATGAGGAGGCAATCACCTTCGTGAACAGTTATTTTGCAGAGAAAAACGCCGAGTACTGTTTGGACGGGTTAGAGAGATGGGAGTGTAGCGTTTAGAATGATAGTGAAGAACGTGTGGTTCGAACTGACGCTATGACAGTTAGAATCACAAAAAATTGAACCAAAGCGCAACCCATCAGGCCACTGGCCGTGTTTTGAGCAAGTCAATTACATCGTCTTTGAATATAACTTTTGTTTTGGACGTTAAGTTATACAGTAATATTGAAAAGGCACACGAAAATCCTTTGGGAATTCTTCGATTTTACTCACGTTAATGTATGTGAAAGTCGATATCTATCAACACAATGTCTGCCCGCGAATTTTTACTTTTGGTTCTGAAGTTCTGTTATATTATTCCCGCTTCTAAATTACACATCGCGATTCACAAGGTACACACTTGACCGACACAAACTTATCGTCATCCAACAATCGCGATTTTGCACACCTCCTCCTTCTGGTTCTCTATGTCGACTCCTCGATTTGACTGTTCGAAATAGACTCCGTTCCAATTCCCCATCGGCAAGGGAAGTCTTCCCAGCGCATCTCTGCACAGAACTTCCCATCATATCTGCTAACAGACTTTTCCACAGTATCTGTTAACAGCATAAATTTCCCATTGCATCTCAAAAGAAGAATTTCCCGTAGTATCTGAAAAGGAGAAATCTTTCCTCATAATCGTCAACACCATTATCTGTTGGTTATCGGAATCTCGTTCCTTTGTCTTACGATCGGATGCCGGCGCTTATTCTCCGATCTTTTCCTTAGGATTTGTTTATACCGCACATCTGGCCTGAGAAGCAAAGGTTCTCATGCTATTCAGATGGGTACAAAGGACTATGGGATGTAATGCTTTGTTTGTACTTCCACTCATAAACATCTATCGTGGGTAGTGTTAAGAGTTTATGGCGGCATGACTGCTAATCGGCAGCGCAACGATATGCCTTGTTTGCACAAGTGTGCCTTTGGCGTTAGGGTCATGCCAGGGATTTAGGTGTGAATTTCCATTAGCTACTAGAATAGGCATCCGTTGCTCGGTTTATTTACCGACAATGGTATTTCATGGGAAACATTGCGTTGATGCTTAGGATGGGTGAGTGATTTACATGCGACGCTTTCCTGCATGGCGCATTTGCTTAGATGCGATGCTTTCCTGCCTTTTGAAATTGGATTGAATACAATGTATGCATGCGTTGAACTCGGTATTGGGAGCTTTTGAACGTTTAGTTCCTTGCTTTCTTATATCGGGTTCAACGTCGTTGCATGACCTCTTTTGTTTCAGGTATGGTTACTGACTATTAGGACACGTGTCTGTGGGCACGTGTGCTGAAAAAGGTGAGTAAGGTTCCTTGGCGGAAAGGATACCCCAACCTGTAGTGGGTTGTATGGTTCGTAGAACTGTGGGGGTGGAAGTCTTGGCGCCAACGTATGGCGGGGGGTTCACTCTCACCCACCAATGATTTTTTTACACAAAGATTGTCACCGAGAGGATAAGCCACGAAAGAAAACACATTGGCGTAGTTTAAATCTTGATTCCTTTTACATGTCCTTTATTGTTTTCTTTTTTTTTTTTTTTCTATTTACATGTGGTTCAAATGTTCCTTGTTGTTTCTTTTATATTTTCAGGGAGCGCGTTAATGAGGGAAAATCTTGGCACTCAACGTATAGCACGCATGCACTTAACTGAACACCTTGTGGGGGGAGGGGGAAGCGCGCTGCGCGAGTTGACGATTGGGTTCCACTGACTAGCTCCGCTTATCCGTTAATTAACTGTTCCAAACGCACTCGGGTGTGAACTGTCATTGCGCGCCTATTCAGTTGCCGGTTGCAAACAATTTCGGACGCGCGTGAACCGAATAAGTATACTAAAACTCGGGAGCCGGACTAGATTTGCTCCTTACGCAGCCGCGTTCGACTTTGGTACCGTTGGTGCGCACGCCGCGGTGGTTAAGGTGTGACTTGGGGTAATGCGGGAGCGATGTGCGCTCGGTGGTTGCTATGACTCGAATGACTAATGAAATCAAAAATTCATCGCGTTGTGGCAGTGGAGTTATAGCTAAAGTGAGCTCGCTGCCACTTACTAAGAATTCGTGGAAGAGTTGCTATGCCTGCATGGGAATTTAGTTCCAGCGTATCCTTGCCGTATAATCTAATTTGGATTTGTTGGTTGTGTGTACCGGGAAATTGAAATTGCTTGGGTGCATGCAAGGAATATCGTTTAGATAGAATATTAACCGAAGTCATTTCGGGGAAATGTATGCGGCTTGGTATAGTTCTTAATGTTCCGTTGTGGATTTGAATATGCGTTTTGTTATGGCATATGAATTTGGGGGAATTAAGATTGCTTGGTCACAAAGAGGAAATATGAATTAAGTGGAGAATTGACCGAAGCAATTTTGGGAAAAATTATATGTGGGGTGATGTAATTGAGGGAGATGGTTAATGTTTGTTGTAGGTTGGAATATATGTTTTATTAAGGCATATCAATTTCGGAGAAATTGGGATTGATTGGTCGCAAAGAGGGAGTGAGAATTCGGTAAAGGATTGACCGAAGCAATTTTGGGAAAATGAATGCGGGGATGATTAGAATATATTCTGTTGAATTATATCCTGTTGGGAGTTTGGAAAATGTTTTTTTATTGCAGATTGGGAGATGTATGCTGTTGTGGATTTGTTTTTGCATGTTTACAGGTTAGGATTGTGGGTTGGTTCTCCGTGTGATATAGAGAACCCCATAGAACCGCTACAGGAGCATAAGCGGGAGAAGTGTGTGGAGTTACAAGGAGACTATGTAGAAAAATAAAAATCAATTTTAAGAAAAAATGTCTTGTATCTCTGTTAGGTCGGAAATTTTTCAGTCCAGTCATGTAAGATAATTAAGTTAGAATTTAAGCATTTTCAAAATGAAATGACTCATTTCGTTAGAGAACACGGAACTCTCCCTGCACGAGTATTCAGGAGCGGTATAATACACAACTTTTCAAGAACAACTCCAATAGTTATCTATTACCATCACTGGGCATTGAGCGTCGTCTTTAAAAAAAGCTGTGTAGTGTCATCGTCTGATGATGACCATGCGCATATTTTATCTTTGTGGGTGGTTAAGCATTGTTTTTTTTTTCAAATTTTAATTTGTGTGTGGTTTCGTGTATCCAATAATTGTTTAAAAAGTCACTATCTATAAACACGAGATCGAGTTTGAAAAGTGGTGAGGAACCATTTTCACACATCTACTATATTCAACATTTTTTTCACTTCATTTCGTGCTCTGTCGATTATATTTAATGGATGCTAATGCTGGTAGGCTTAGAATACATTAATCAGTAAAACGGAACTAATAAAGTGACCGCTGAAGGTGAACATCGTTGGTATTTACAGGTAGTAGAGTTTGGTTCTTACAAGAAAAATGATGTCATGATGTTCTGTATTTTCAGAATCATGACAAAACTGTTAAAAAAAGTTAATATTTATACTCTAAAATAAGGTCTGAACAATCTCAATTCGATGCCAGCTAAATATGAGAGGTGGTCTGAAAATTAATTTGTCATACGTCGCCCTCGCTTATCTGTTTTTCATCTCACAGGAAAATAGATTATTGTAATTCTTAAGTTATGCAAAGAGCGTAGTAAATAATTAACATGCACTTCAAGTTCAGCAAATATTCCCAAGTACTATGAATGGGTTAACCCACGACAAAAGCTCGACTTGACTCACATGCATTCACGCAGCTACAACCGGACTCAAAAGCTGGATGGCCTCTCTCGATTTCGAATGGTCTATGAAAACCGACAAATAACCAAAATATCTCTCGGATACCCAACAGTGGCCAATCAGTCTCGCATTGCACCTTGAGGACGTAGCTCATACTCTACCCTTACAAGTCGCAATATTCTTCGGCTCCAGGTGTGTTTGATCACTCCCATTTTTAGTTTTCGTTTTGTTTTGGTTTGCGTGATTCTATATATTTCGGCTTTTCGAAAGTGCGAATATATGATCTAATGGTCAAGCGCGTATAGTGATTCGTATTTAGGTAAATGCGGTTTCTTGGCTTTCCTTGGCGAGTTTGGTCTCTTTCGCAGTTTAACTTGTGCCACAAAGTGCGTTGCGTGTAAAGTGAAATTATCCAATCCAGTGTATGGTATATGTAAATGTAAGATTTTTACGTGATTTATGTTTAACCATAAAGCCGGTATAAAACGAAGTATTCATCCTTTAGGTACAGACTGTATGAGATCTGAGTACACTCCTTGGGTTATATAACCCGAATATCGACTAAAGCAGACCTACACA
The DNA here is from genome assembly GCA_963931805.1 of Microdon myrmicae. NCBI lineage: Eukaryota > Metazoa > Arthropoda > Insecta > Diptera > Syrphidae > Microdon > Microdon myrmicae. Next base: position 172,678,052 of record OZ007497.1, on the reverse strand, counting down.
ACTATTACTTATGTGCCATCGGATATGTTAAGACTTTAGTTGCACACGTGCGTTTGGCAATACTATCGATGTTGTAAAGATATTTGTAACACCCCTTAAAGCTTCGAACCAGTACAGTGAATGTAACAAGTTCGGACTAAGAGAACGCAAAGTTAAATTAAAAAAAAGAAAAAGGAGGAATAGAAGATTTTTAAAATCTGTAGCCATTAAAGGATCCCATTTAAAAAAATGGTAATTCAACAAAATTGCAATCGTTGGATCTCGACGGGGCAACACGTCGGTCTTCTGGTGTGGATCTTGGGATTGGTGGCTTCAGTCGCATGTAACGATAATCTCCGTGTTGCATATGAATGGAAAGAAATCGACTTTAAGTATCCGAGTGATGAACAGAAACAGCTGGCAATCGAAAGTTTCGAATTTATACCGGAGAACGTTATACCGATCGGCTTGGAAGTGTACCGATCAAGGTTGTTTGTGACGTTGCCACGGTGGAAGGAAGGTGTACCAGCCTCGTTGGCTTACCTTGATCTTAATGGTAAGAGGCGTATGCCATTCAAATGTCTTGATTAGCTTACACTTAACACTGCAACTACATTGACAGAGAAGTATGTGGGACTTTGTTTTTAATTGTGTCATTATTTTAATACCTTTATTATTTTTATGCGCTTTGTTTTTTTTTATGAAGTGATGGTGTGGAATATCAGCGAGTTTGAAATGTTATTGCATCGACTTTAGTTATTTATACACTGAACCAAAGAACTGCGTATTTAGAATAACAATTGATTAGCAGCTCTAAACAGTTGTTTTTGTTTGACTGTGTAGAGTGATAAACTGGTCTTCTGGGGTTCTTCCGGTTTGAGAAATATAACTAGAAATATCTTCCAACGATAAAATTTAACCGGAGCTTGTTTTCCATCATTTTATTAGCTCTCTTATGGATATATGTGAGTCATACCATGTGATTCATATTGTTTTGGATTGGATGCGATCAGCAATTGGTCGTTGTGTTTATTCCTTTTCAGATCAGATTAGGAAACTCTTTTTGGATCGCTCTATTATGTGGTAACAAGTAACTAGTGATTTAGTGATCCCGTGTGACAAATTTGAAGTGCCTTTAAATTAGTCCAATCGATTTGGATGGCTAAATAGAAATTGCATAGTTTATGCATATAAATGAAGTCTTTTTGCGTTGTGGCTGACGAAAAGCGAATCACCTCTTTATTTGCAATGTTGTTTGTTAACTAATTACGACCTGTCAAGCAATCTCATGAATAACCAGTCAAAAAAGTAATCTATTTTTTTGTTAATACTTCTTTTAGTAGAAGCAGGCTTGTAGAGTTGATACAATGAATTGACATTTTTTTCATAGTGTGCACACCCAAAGGAAACTATATTAATCTCCCAAAAAATTTAGAGATTCAGCATATAGATAATGGAGAAGCGATGTCGAAGATAGATAAGTTAAAAAAAACCTGTAAAAAAAGCAGATGTGAATGTCACAATGCTTTAGTTTTGTGTATCTGCTAGGCATTCCATAGCAGGACGGATTTCGCGTATATTTACCCGAAAAACTTATCACAAAAATCATACATGAAGTGGAACCTCTGATATAGCTTTATAAACACAAAATATGAATAAGTTTGGTTTTTTTAACACTTTGGAAATACCCGTATTGGAAGGCAGTTCCGTAGAATTCGTTTTGTGGCAAAGCGAGTTTTGATATGAAATAGAATTGAAAATTCTTGGAATCTATCGGATTACCTTGTGAGGCAGAAATAAACCGAATTCTTCGGAATGGTATCACCGATTTCCAAGGAATAGTTCATATAGCTTCTATAGAAGAAGAAAAGGTCCGTCACGTTCCTTCCATGTGGCCATTATTATGCCGTTATTATTAGAGCTGCGTTCTCAATTAAATCAGATTGTTCATCTCCACATTCTATTGCATAGGTTAAGCGTATGCTTCGGAGCATAACTCAACATATATCAATGATATTCTAATATGGGATTTACAGAGGACGAAAAGTTGTGTCAAAGATACATGTCATCAGCTCAGAAACTCAGTTTTTTTGAGGTGTGATTGATTGATTGATTGATTGAAGGCGAACCCCCATTTTTATTTAGGTTACTGCAGGCTTAAAATTAACTTAACATAAAACCTTACAGACTATCTTAAAATCTAGAGTAATGGTTAAGACCTTATTCAATTATTCAATTGAAAAAAAAGGAGAAGAAAACCAGGAAGTTGAAGATTACTGGTCGATAGGGGAGGTAGGGAAGAGCGAGTGTAAGTGGGGGTGGTAAACGCGGCCTTTGTGCGACAGTGGAGGGCATGGTTACGAACTGATTTAGCGGGCGGAGGTTAGCGAGCCCGTCGGGGGGGGGGGGGGGGGGGGGGGGGGGGTGGAAAGGGGTACGGGAGAACTAGTTTAGTTTAGAGGGAGAGGAGAGGATTGCAGGGTAGAGGGGTTATTGAAGGGGGGGGGCGGATTTAGGACGTGTTTATTCAGAGACGTCGTTTAAGAGCGGGGGTGGAGATGTTAAAATCGAAGGAGGTGGGGAAAGAGTTCACCTGTCGTAGCATACGCGAGATGGGTTCGTTAGCGCCGTAATAAGTGTGATGAGCAGGCACGTAAAACAGTCGTAGGTTACAAAGATGATATCGGCATGGATTCTGCGCTCTTCAAGTGTGTTTAGAGGGAGCCGGCTTGTGTATGATGGTAGAATCAGCGGATTTTTCCAGTTTAGCCCGCGGAGGGCAAAGCACAAGAAACGACGTTGAACACCCTCAATCCTGCGAATGTGAGTCACTTAATACGGGGACCAGACCTTGTGGGGGTAAGGAAGTATTGCACCAGGACACGGGCGCTCGGTTCACTTCCTTCCCACTCAAGTTATTCCGACGCCAAGAATTGTTCATCAACGTTGTCCGAAAAGAAATGAAAAGGCACTGATAGTAATCACCGGGAAATGTTCTCCAAGGGAATCGGAACTCCACTCCAGAAGGAAAAGAAAACACAGTAATTTAGTTCTAATGTTAATGTTCCTTTATTTGTTCCTGGATTAATACACGATGAGTTATTTATTTGGACACAATGTGTTAACACGGGAATGCTTATCTTATTAGCGCACAATTCACTTAATATCTGTGGTAGTCACTGAGTTAATTTAGGATGACCCTATCCAATTCCGGTATTTTTGTTTAACTCAAATATATTTACGGCGACAGATCACTGAATTACGGATGAAATAAATTTGGGCTCCTCTACCAAAGGGAACTCCGATAGGCAACGTCCCGGTACGTGTGTCTGGTTCTATAGATAATATCTGACTCCTCCATCAACCTAAATGTTGTTTCGTGCGGAAATCTCTATTCGAGATTGCACACATACAGAGAAAGGGCCTGTACATGAAAAGGACAGCATTTCAAATATAGCCTGAAGTCGAATAAAGAAAAGGTTGCTATGTTTGAACTAGCGATTGTTGAAGCAGAAATAGGTTTCTGAGTATTATGTCAACAGAAACGCTATTTCGGGGTTCAAACGCTAAGATACGCGTTTGTTTTCCTTGGTTAATGGTACGAGAGTTGTTTAAGGGAATTATACCGTGGGACCCGATCATTGGCATGATTGTTTGAATAACAATCATGATCGTGTCCGATCCAATGGGCGTTTATCGCTTATACCAGCGGTAAGAGCTGGTAAGGCGAGTTGCCCAACGTGCCTTTTTGGACCAACCGATTGTTGGAACAAGAAGACACAGGGGGATCGGTGTAGGTTTGATTGATTATGATTGCTGACAAGCTGAGCGATAGGGAATATGGTGGTTCGTAAATTATGAACTGGATAGTCTAATGAGGTGTATGCATGCTAGGGTTTGCTTTCAGGCGGATATTGAAAGGGTAGCTTAACGCTGCTCGATAGCAGGTAAGCGAAATGGCTTGTTGGGTGTGGAAAGGCGGTTTAATTTAAAGGCAATGGGTGGTTCTTTGTGAATGTTTTAAACAACCGCCACAACCTGACTAGCGTATTCGAGTAGTGGCCGGACAAAAGTTGTGTAGAGTGATCGGGTGACATGGGGGTTAAGGAATTCCTTCGACCAGCGTTTGACAAACCCAAGGGCGGCGTTGGCCTTGAGGATTATGTGATCAATATGTGTGGTAAATTTGAGCTCCTTGTCGCATAGGACGCCCACATCGCCAATCAATTCAATCGATGTTATCGGTTGGTTCAGTAAGAGATAGGAGCGTGGGTGAGTGGGGGAACTCTTCCGAGAGAAGGTGATTGTGTGACATTTGGCGATATTCATTTCTAGGCAGTTATTTTGGCACCAAGTCGAGAAGCTGTCAAGATCCGATTCGAGAAGTGATGAGTCCAGGGGAGAGTGGATTGTTTTGAAAATTTTGGAATCATTCGCGGAAATCGAGACGAAGGGGTGATTAATGCAAGAGCCTATGTCGTTTATGGTTAGGATAAATAGGAGAGGGCCGAGATGACTGCCCCGGGGGACACCTGAGCTTGGGAAAAAAGGATCGGAGAGGGTAGATCTAAATCGCACGCGGCAGGTTCGATGACTGAGATAGGATGAGACCCGCTTAATCAGCAGGGGTTCGTAACCGAGGGAAGATAGCTTGCAGAGAATGAGGTTATGTGAGCTTTTGTCGAAGGCCTTGCTAAAGTCGGTAGCGATTACACCGACCTCATCGCCGTTTTCTAGGGCAAACAGTGTGTGGGATGTGAATTCGACAAGGTTAGTAGTAATAGACCTGCCGGAGAGGAAGCCGTGCTGGTTCGGAGAGATGATGGGTGCGCAGCGAAAACATAACGCCTCATATAGTAGGCCTTCGAACAATTTGGGAATGTGCGAGAGCTTGGCAAAGGGACGATAATTGGATATATCGTTTTTTTCCCCTTTATGTATGGGGGTTATGTAAGAGGATTTCCAAAAGTCAGGGAATAGACCTTGTGCAAGGGATAAATTGAAGATTGACGCGAGCGGGGGAGAGAGAGAAGAGGAACATTTTTTTAAGAGAATAGCAGGGAGTCCGTCTGGGCCGGGACTGAAATCGTCTTTCAGTTCTTCAAGTTTTTTTATGACTTGGTGTTGTTGAATGTGTAGAGGGATGGGGGGGCCGAGGGAGAATTCAGACATGCCAGTAAAGTAGGAGGGGTTAGGCTCGAACGAGTCGCCCGTGAAGGATAGTTTGAAGAAGGATGCGAAAAGGCTGGATATGGTTTGGGAGTCCGTTGTAGTAGTTGAGCCGTAGAAAAGGGAGGTGGGATAGGCATCAGATTTCCGTTTGTGGTTGATAAGTGGAAGAAAGATTTGGGGTCGTTGATCAGGTTGAACTGAGCTTTGGCAAGGTAATTGTGGTAGAGGCAGCTGTAAAGCTAGGTGAATTGGTAAAAGTAACCCAGATTGTTGGAGTAGTGAAGGGGAGAACGCGTGTTTAGGAAAGTGTTCCACAACTTATTCCTCTTGTTACGAAGGGTCCGTAGTTTGTGGTTATACCAAGGGGGCGATGAGAATGATAACCTGTGTCGGGAGTATGGGACATATGAGGAAATGGCGTTGTGGATTTCTGTGTACAGCGAGGCTGTAGCGCCCTCTACACTTATATGATTTACGCGGAGCGTGATATTGCTAAGATACTCATTTATGAGGCGGAAATCGGCTTTTCGGAAGTTGAAAGAAAATTGATAGGTGGGAGGTGTGTTGTGGGCTGAGTAGTCGTGGTATAAGGATACGAGAAGCGGGGGGTGGTGGTTATCAAAAGTTGAGAGGGTGTGGGGACTAGGGACGACTGAGGAATTAAAGGGGTCTGTCGTGAACACAAGGTCAAGTTGTCTGCCCAGATGGTTTAGGACATTGCTTACTTGGCAAAGGTTAGAGTCAGTGAGCCTGTCTATAAAAAGGCATTCCTTAGTAGTAGTGGGGTTTGAGATGTAGTGGGAGTAGTCGTCAAACAGCGTCCATTGGAGATGGGGGAGATTAAAATCGCCAAGGATTACAATGTCGTCTTGGGAAGAACTAGGCTCCGTTATGCGGTCGATTGCCGCAATAGCGAGTTCGTATGACTCGACAGCTTGCGATGGCGATATGTAAAAGCAAATGATGTACACGGATTTTGAGCAATGTTCAATTTTTATTGCGACATAGTCGAGGTTGGGAGAAGAAGAGATGATGATAAGAAAAGATGTAAGTCCGTTTTGGATGGCAAATAGCACACCTCCGCAGGGGGTGTCAGGACCGGAATGATGGACATCGTCGTCCCGAAAAACTGTGAAGGAGGGGGGCAACAGTTCCAGGCTATTGATACTGGAGGTGAGGTTACTTTCGGTCAGTGCGTATATATCAAAGGGAAGGGAGTGAGTATTTTGTAAGATCGAATGGGTTTTAAAACTCATATATTATCAATATATTTAATATATTTATATCAACTTAGGGGTTCTTAACTCAACTTTCCAAACTCACAACTCAAACTTCCAATCTCAACTGATTTTACAAATGAATTTTTTCTCTACTTATAGAACATTGTGTTCTAATTTACTGGAAATTATAACATGAACAAAACAAATTTTAACAAAGTCTCTGTGACTTTTAACTTGAATAAAATTTGGACGCAAATCAAAGTTACTATGTTTTGAATGAAATAAAAAGGTGCAGGTTATTAAATGTGCTGGAACTGGCAATATTGTGAATGTTTATGAATGGTATGTATTAAGTGAGAATGTAATATATGTTAAGGGAAGTTTTTAAGGATGTGTAAGGAGATTCAGTGCTAAATTCAATAAAGGGTAGTATTCTGGAATACAACAAGGGGACCAGTTGCCACTTTCATGCAAATGTGTTGTCGAATAGCCGAGAGGTCTCTTATTACTTTTTGGGGGGGAATATTGAAGTTTTCATGGAATTTTATGTACAAATTATGAAGGCTAGGGAAATCGGTAGGGAGACCTTCCTGCTGAATGGAGATCTTAACACTCGTTTTCGTTTTGCCTTCGTAGCAGACTGCATCAGATTTGCCATGAAGGTAAGCTAGATAGATGTGGACGTTATCGTAGGTCCGACTGTTTCGAAGCTTCGAGAGGGCATATCGGCATTCAGATGATTTAAGGGATTGTTGTGTGATCTTGACGGGGGGCGGGAGGAGGGAGTCAAAATAATGTGTCTGTCTAGAATAAAACAACATTTTGTTGTGCCTTGTATTTATTGACTCCCTCCTTGTGTTTCGATGATATTTCTGCCGTGAACTATACACAGCTTTTCTCATGCTTCAATTGCTTTCTTTCCTTTTTTTCAAATAATAAAGCAAAATATGGCGAATATACTCTTCAAAATTCTCCACTCAAAAAGTGATAGCGCGAAACTCGCCCGCTTCGCGCCAACTTCTTCTTTATTCTTAGGTTCAATACAAAAATTTTCTTAACAATTTGAAGTTTATATCGCGGGCAGATACAAATAAGAATTGCCAACACCATTCATAAAAAAGAAAAAAAAAAAACGCAACTACTTTTCGAACAACGCAAATATGTTCTCTGAATATGCGCATTGCAATCATTATAGCCACAGCTGAACAATTGAATGGCAACGAAGTCGATGTTATCACCACTGATTTCAGCAAGGCCTTTGATAAAATCTCCCATAATCTCATCCTTTTCAAGCTGTCCTCCCTAGGGTTCGAACCCCTATTGATCAAATGGTTATCTTCTTATCTGAAAGACCGATCTTACCGTGTCAAATTCAGATCCTCCCTTTCCGACCCCTTTTTTCCCATCTCTGGGGTTCCGCAAGGAAGTCATGTAGGCCCCCTCCTTTTCATCCTAACCATAAATGATGTCGACTCTGTTATTAAACACTCATCCATCTCCCTCTATGCGGACGACGCCAAACTCTACAAAACAAGCATCTCTCCCCTCGACTCCTCACTCCTCCAACAGGACCTCGACAGCTTCTCAACCTGGTGCCGTAATAACTGCCTGGAACTCAATGACGCCAATTGTCACTCCATTACCTTCTCCCACAAACGTCCACCCCCACCTCCTCGCTCCTACTTCCTGCTTAACCAGCAGATTTCATACGTATCCTCAATACGTGACCTCGGAAACTTATTTGACAGGGAGCTCAGCTTCATCCCACATATTGATGATATCATTCTTAAGGCCAACTACGCCCTAGGGTTTGTGAAACGCTGGTCTAAGGAATGCTCATATCCTTACGTTTCCCGGTCCCTCTACATAGCCCTCGTCCGCCCCCTTCTTGAATACGCCAGTCAGGTCTGGTCTTCACACTGCCCGTCCCATATCCGCAGAATCGAGAGCGTGCAATGTCGATTTTTGCGTTTTGCCCTCCGTGGACTGAACTGGGAGAATCCTCGGATTCTTCCCCCATACACAAGCCGGCTCCATTTGATCAACCTCAGTACACTTGAGGAACGCAGAACTCTTGCCGATATCCTCTTCATCCACCGTCTCCTCTCCGGCACAATCAACTGCCCTAGCTTGCTTTCCGCCATCGCACTTAACACCAACCCCCGTAACCTACGAAACCCTCGTCTCTTCTATCTATCCTCCCACCACACTTCCTACGGCTGTAATGAACCAATTTCACGAATGCTAAAGCGGGCAAACTCTTACCCTACCTCCTTTGATTTCTGCCTCACTTCTAATGCTCTCAAACGTCGTCTTCTTCTCTTTCCCCCCGTGACCTTGCCCCACCCACGATCTCTCTCTTACTACCCGTACACATTCCTATCATCCGGCCCCATTATCGTACTACCCGGTCTTCGCCAACCCATCACGTGCACAGCCACCTACCCACCTTATTACCTTCCTACTTATTCTAAAGTAACTTTTGTAATCCCTAGTCCTACTGCCCATTCCCCTTCACCTCCCTGTTTTTTTCTCCTTTTTTCGTTTTTTAATTATTTTTAAATTACTACTTTAGTTTTTAAGTTAGTCTGTATGGTATTATATCAATTTATGCTTGGATTAAGGCTAATAAATGAGGGTTCTGCCCTCACTAAACTAAACTAAACTAAAAAGTCATCATTCATTCAGCCTAATACATAACGCTCACATAGCGTAGGTGCGGGCTAAGAGGAGAAATTAAGGAGACGAGGTTTGCGAGCAGAAGAGGTGACGTTGAAATCAAAGGAGGTGGGGTAAGAGTTATCGTTGCGTACCATACGCCAGATCGGTTCGTTAAGGCCATACGAGGTGTGGTGGGCTGGTAGATAAAACAGACGAGAGTTTCGTAGGTTACGTGGATTGGTATAGAACGGTATGGGGGACAGAGGGCTAGGACAGTCGATTGATCCTGACAGAAAACGGTGGATGAAGAGGATGTCAGCGTGAGTTCTTCGCTCCTCTAGAGTGGTTAGGTTAATTAGTTTGAGACGACTTTGAAGGGCGAAGGGGGGGGGGGGGGGGGGGGGGGGGGTTCCAACCCAGCCCAATCCCCGGAGAGCAAAACGCAAGAACCGTCATTGAATGCTTTCAATTGTGCGGATATGGGATACTTGATATGGGGAACAAACCTGGCTACCCGTATTCAATAAGAGGGCGAACGAAGGTAATATAGAGTAATCGGGTCACGTAAGGGTTAGAAAATTCCTTAGACCAGCATTTCACAAACCAGGTGTTTCAGAATAAGTATCTTGAGAGCGCCCAGAATAGAGAGAAGTTACAGAAGTTTTAAGTTAAAATCGAAATCAAATCAACTCAACTGACCAGTAGTTACTTCATCTTCTTGAATTGAACCAAACCAAAGCCTGCTTCAGTGTCAGACTGAGGAATGCACTTAACACGGCAACATCGTTTCGCATGAGTATGTTAGTAATATTACTACAACTCTTTGTTGAGGCTGAAAAGTCCGGGGATTTGAAATGAAAACAAGCGTTTTTTGGGCAAAGTTATATTTATTCCTCAACACAGTTGACTTCGAAGCTGATACACTTTGTATAGCGAGGTTTATTTTCTGGTGGTGTCACCTTTTCAAAAATCCCTGGACTTTTCGGCCAATGTAGTACTTAACACACACGTGGATAAGTTACCTAAAGCCATATTGTTCGAGGATAGAAATTAAATCTACCCGTTCAAAAATTATCAGTCTAGTACGGTTTTCTTCTCACAATTTTTTTGTTGTTGGATAAATTTCCATAATAATCAGATATAAAACGATCAAGTGTATGTGTGGCGTCCTTAGCAAATCCACGCACGACTAATAGTGAAGAACAACACCACTGATTAAACAAGTCGATAAATAAAGGCACATTCCTTAAAGCCGTATCATCGTCATCATCATCGGCACTACAATCAGGATCCGGTCCTGGCCTTATTTAGCAAATCTCTCCACTCGTGGATCGCGCAACTCTTCCACCACCTTGCCATCAGACTATATTAAAACAAAATTATATTATAATTACAAATTATCAAACGATGGTGGTGGCACGTAACACTTTGGCACGTCTCCCCGTTCGGCTGCCACACGTTCAACCCTTCCCGTCCCATAGTTGACAAATTGAATGGAGAATGGCACGGGATTTACGGTCGTTCGGGGAAAAACCAAACGACCACCCGGCCCGTCTACCTTACAATTCCGAGACAGGAAGTCGTACCCCAACAATCCGTCTTCCTCCAAACCCGGCAAGGAGTCTACTATTTGGAAACTGCAAGGAATCTCATGGTGCAACTTGAAGCTCCCAGTGCAGCATCCCCTCGACTTGCCTTTAACAAACAGCGCTTGTAGCGTTGTAGATTTATGCACATCCATGCCATATCTAGGATGGAGTGCCTTCAGCTTCAACAGGCTGATCTCAGCGCCGGTGTCCACGGTTAGGCGCGTAAAGTTTCTACGGCCAATGTCTAAATGGAGAGTGACAATCGAGACCTGAGTCGGCGAAAACTGAGAGCAGCTGGAGCTGGGTTGCGTTTCTAGTGCGGTCGCTCCTTTTCAGGAATGTTCCGCTCGGGAGTCCTACTGGAACTCCCAGCGGAACTGGAGCTATTCTTTCTGCCCACTTTGGGCCCAATGCGCCGGGGTCGCCATTCCCGGTTCCCCGCGCTAACTGATGCGGCGTCATGCCTCGCATCTGTTTTCGAGGACTTCGAGTCCATGGAGTCGGGTCGCTTACCGCCACCGCTCGACACACAGGATCGTCGCCCATTATCCTCACTCACCTCCCGGGAGTCCACCGCGCGACTACTACCGGCTCCTCTATTGCGCCGACGCCTTCCGCGCCTATTTCTCGCGCTTCCCCCAGTCTCCACATGGGTGTCCTGCTCTCGGCTCGCAACGGGTGCTGTTCCGGCGTGCCGCTTGTGGGGAGAACCCTGGGAACCCTGTTGTTGTTCCCACCTTTGTCTGTATTCGCACCCGCGCAAGCTATGACCTTGTCGGCCACAAAACTCGCAACAGCACCGGACACTGAATACTCCGGGACCTGATGTTACCGGCCCGCCACCCGCCGAGGGGGCTTGCGGCTCCGGTAGGGCTCGCCGCTGAGTCTGCGGTCGCTGATGGTGCGGCCCATGCCGCGCGATTCCGCCCTGTTGTCCACCACCCCTGTATGGAGCCTGGGTTTCGCGCGTCCGTCTCGGACGATCCGGGCAGTCCACTATGTCGTGTCCATACCGCCAACACTCACGACAGAAGGGAGTGTTTCGTCTTTGTAGACACTCGTCGTATACGTGACCTCTCAGATGGCAAAAATTGCATATGGTCTGGGATTCCAGGGGGTGCGCCGATCGACCAACCGGATCCCTGAACGGATTGTCCCGACCCGATCGATCCTGAGGCACATACGTCCCGTGAGCCAAGCTCTGCGACTCTCCACTCCGGCTCAAGGAAGGCACGGTGTTTGACCACGCTCCCCCGCCAGAGGAGGCCGGAGCATAGGCACCAGCATCCCTTCGATAACAAAGAGGTCCGTACGACCGCTCCCGAACGAAACCGTCCTCCTCCCGTCGACGACTATATGGCTCTTCAGGCAACACGAATGACACCGCCCGGGGATTAAGATGTGATAAAACCGGCGCAGGTGCCGCGGTGCAATCCCTAAAAGTGGAGGACGGGCTCTCTAAAAAGGTTGAGGAGCTTCCCGGTCCTACATCTAACGCTTCTGGCGCTCGGTCGGCGATTCCGGGCCGCGCATCCACAAACAAGTCGTCCTGCCTTAACATTTCCCTTCGAGCTCGCTCAAATCCGGTTAGGTGGTCCACCAGGCTGCGAAATGGAACATTACCCAACGTGAGGAGGAAGTGCTTTAGTCCCTCCTCCCTCAGACCCCTCACCAACAACGGCTTGGCCATGCCCTCAAGCTGGCTTGCGAAAACGGACCTACCCTGGCGACCATAAAAGCGCTCAGCGGCCTCCTCGCGCCTACCACGGCCCGCTTCACTCGGGAAACGCAACTCGTGGCATCCTCGGAAGGAAGTTGTCGCATTTTCGAGAGTTGTGCACACAACTCCTCATACGACACCCGGGGTTCGTAGGCCTCTCTGAGACGCTGTTCCGCTTCGCGGAAGGTCGTGGGTGGCCTCTCCTCGAACATTCGATATGCCTCGCCGCTCAGCCTAGAGGGCAGCCACCGGAGGAAGGTATGTTCCTCTTCCACCGCCAGACCATCCAAGGTCCTTCTGTAGCCCTTGAGAAACAACGAGAGTTTCTCGGCCGTATCCGGACCCTCCTGTCCCGAAAACATGGGGACCGCCTTCGACACAAGGTCGAAAACCCTATCGGTGCCCAACATAGTCCGTACAGGACATGGCTGCGGGTCCAGTTTAAAATATGAGGGCATCGGCGTATCATCCATGCTTTCAACAGGCTGTTTGCTGACGGTGGGAGGGGGCCTCGTTGGCGATCGCTCGTCCACAAACTCGTCCCGCGAATCGTGGAATGCCTCCGGATCCACCTCGTCAACCGGCGCCTCGGGAAATGGCTCGGACCGCGCCCGGGCAGGGGTGCCCTCTCGGACATCTCTTTGCAGCTGCCTTGTTTGCATCTATATGCCGTCTAACCAGACTCAAGTTTTCCTGATAACAAACCCGGAATCCCGACAAGCCCTATGGCCAACAGCAAAACCGGGGACAAACAACAAAATTAGTGGTGGGAAAAACAAAATTAGTGGTGGGCTGTATATCGGATACCAACCCACAACGTCTGAGCTGATTAGTGTTTTATTTCTAAATCTCCGACCGCCAAAGGCCGCTCACGAATCGAGGGGGCGCGAAAAACAACAAGCAATACAACCGCCACAACAGACAAACAAACACTCCTACAGGGGACAAACTCTTCCCGCAGCCACAAAATCACGTGAGAACAACACAAATGATCACTACACCGCCCGAGAAGAGAGAGAGAGAGAGAGAAAAAGGAAATACCTTAACATGCCACCCATCGCGTATAAAAATAATATCTACCTCGCAGCCGAAAAGGAAGAAAAGCAGAGTCCCCTCAAACAACACAAAATGAATAAAGAATTGTTGTTATACAAAATGAATAAAGAAATGAGTCATACAAAATGAACAAAGAAATGAGTCAACAAATAGATAACTCAAACGCAATAAATCAATCAAAGTAACCACGAAAAATTTACAAAATACAAATGTGAATACCAAATTACAATAATAATAAAATGATCCATCAAAAAAAACAACAAAAGAGATCACTAATATTACTTAAACTTAGACCCAAAACAATGCTACTAGATTTTTCAATTTTATACATAAAAAGGAAAAAAAAAAAAACAATAACAAAAAAAAAAATATTTTTCCGCAGCTCCGCCGTTATGTTGGGCCCTCGCCAAAAATTATTGGTAATATCCCTTTGTAAGTTGATTTGAAATGATCTCCATAGTTGATTTGGACACGCTCACTATATATTGTATTGCGGAAACCAATAGAAATAATGTGCCTATGATTATATAGTAATAACACCAATGATCGTGCAAATATTGTATATCTTTCCGCATCTAAACCGCACACTGCTGACCCACAACTGTCTTCATAATGTAATTCAATAGAATGGTTTTTTAGACAAACATTTTCGTTGATATCCTGTAAAAGTAGTCATTCAGGAAGCACAAATTCATCCGGCTCTAATGGTTTCTTTAGCCAATTGCTGCCAAAAGAAAAGACTTCTATCCCGGCAGTCGTTCCTCCGGAAGTATAGGGACGTATGGAGCCTCTGGGCTCCACCCACCAATGGTCGTGCACCTCCAAGCTAAGCGTGCTCGAGGATTTAAGGCAAAATGCCAGTGCAGAGCCAACTAATGGGCACCGGCTGCGCCACTTGTGGTGTTTTTTCCTACCACAAGAATATTTGTTATTAATATATAAATAAGCGCTTACCTGTCGTTTCAGGAGACTCGTTATATTCAACCTTCCCGGCTCGCATTCAGGTCGGTAGGCAGGGAATCGTTTCCCAGATATCAGGACCGTTGATGTCGAATCTGCCAATATCAATTCTACTCGTTCCACGGGCACAACACTGGTCAGGGGAAAATAAAACTCCTTTTGTTCCTCAGATCTTTGGGTTACCACAGTTTATTTTAACATACAGCTGACTCCAACATTCTATTCAACACTGATACATTTCATTGCATAACTTAACCGGTTTCAGCATTTAAATTAACATTATTTCAATCCACTTTAACATTTAACTCGCTTTTTCATTTTTAAATTAACATTACTATGTTACGTTGAATCGACAACAAACGGAATCAAAATCACCGAATTCAAACATCTTCCTGTCTCCCTCTCGCTCATCGACGTCCCCTTCGAAAACCGAATTCGAACTCGCCCACGATCCACACTCGAATCGGGGCGTGTTCGAACACTCACTCGTGGATCGCGCAACTCTTCCACCACCTTACCATCAGACTATATTAAAACAAAATTATATTATAATTACAAATTATCAAACGATGGTGGTGGCACGTAACACTGGATCTAACGATGATTTGGATGTCATCTGCGGAGGGAAGTATCTGGCTGGACTTGGTGATAATAGTCCCTATAGTTGTGATGCCAGAGTCACGGAATGCTTTCTCCAACGCCAGGTTGAAGAGGAGGCAGGCCAGGCCGTCCCCTTGTCAGAGTCCATTAAAGATGTTTATTGGTTTGGATAGCAATCCCGCTATTTTTACTGGACTAGTTACGTTGGTCATGGTTAATCTACAAAGTCGTATCAATTTATTTGGAATGCCGAACTCTCTCATGGCATTATATAGTCCTACCCTGGCTATGCTGTCGTAGGCGGCCTTAAAGTCTATAAATAGATGGTATAATGGAATCTTAAATTCCAGGCATTTTTCCATCGCCTGC
Organism: Microdon myrmicae; assembly: GCA_963931805.1. Classification (NCBI taxonomy): domain Eukaryota; kingdom Metazoa; phylum Arthropoda; class Insecta; order Diptera; family Syrphidae; genus Microdon; species Microdon myrmicae. The sequence continues at coordinate 172,662,726 of OZ007497.1, read as the reverse complement.
CCAAGGGTGAATATCTGATCAATCGCTGATTTGCCTGGGATGAAGGCACAGTGATATTGACCAAAGATGGCTTTACCGAATGGGGATATCCGATCTTGTAGCATAGGGGAGAGTATCTTATCTTATAGGCGGTACTCAGTAATGTTATACCCCTATAGTTGCTGCACAGTGTGATATCTCCCTTCTTATGTATACTGCAAATTATTCCGCGACGCCAATCTTCCGGCATCTCCTCTTGCTCTCATACGTGCCCCACGATCTCATGAGCTGCGTGATGTAACGTTGGCCCTCCTTGTTTGATCAACTCAGCTGGTATGCCATCAGCTCCAGGGGCTTTATTTGATTTTAGTTGTCGAATCGTTTTTAATGTTTCCTCAATGCTTGATGAAGGCAGCATTTGGTCTTGGTCTGGCATTGGTGGAGCCTCCAATTCTTCTGTGAGCTGACGATTTAGCAATTCATTGAAGTGCACTTCCCATCGCTCCAGAATGCCTTCAGGATCGGTGATCAGATTACCTTCTTTATCCTTGCAGTAAGTGCAGCGTGGTGTGTACCACGTCATAGTGCGGATTATTTGGTAGAACTTCCGCAGCTGGCGCGGACCTCGCTCTCTACTTTTTTCTATTTCACAGACAAGGTTTGTTTTTTTCCCAGGCACTTTTCTTTTGTCTGTGAAACAATTTTCAGACCTTTTGAGCTCTTTGTATTTTTCGTCGCGTACCCACGTCCTATGAAACTGCTGCATTGCCCGGTATGCAGCATTCTTACGTTCAGTCATTAGTTTGCACTCATCACCAAACCAGTCGTTCAGATCTCTACGACTACTGCCTAAAATGGAGTTGGCAGTACTAATGACAGTATTCTTAAGGCGTGTCCATTTCTCTTCTACGCCCGGCATTCTAGCCCCAGGACTTACTCTCCCTCCGTCGAGCTCTTCGAGGGCGAGTCTTAACGCATGACCAAAGGTGTTACTGGTATTCTCATTGCGTAAGGCAGCCGTGTTGATTCGAACCTGATCTGCGGATGCAATACGTCTCCGTAAGGCAATCCATGCTCGGAAATTGGAACAACAAGATAGTGATCCGACTCGGATTGGCACCTCGGTACGTTCGTACCGTCATCAGACTCGAGATGTGGCGGCGATCTATCAATACATGGTCAATTTGGTTGCGAGTGGATCCATCAGGTGATACCCAGGCGGATTTGTGGATATCTTTACGCGGAACATGGTGCTTGCAACGACCAAGTTTTTTGATGCTGCAAGTGCGATGACTCGTAGAACATTGTCATTAGTGTTCTCATACAAACTATGGGAACCTGATTAGTGACTGAAAACTGACTCCCGACCTATTGATTAAAGCCATATACCACAGCAATAACATAACATTCCCACTTCAGTTGAGTGTACTTGAATTTAGAGATCGAATCCCTACACGCGGCAGTGGCCTGGTTCCTTGAGGCTTGTTTCTGTCTTTTACCGATTCTAACCGTCGTAGCGTCGGTTCGAATCACACGCTCTTCACTATCGTCAGAAACGCTATACATGCACTCCTTCACACTCTTAATTCCGATTCTAACATATTCGAGGAAGTGGGAAATTTTGTTGGCCAGGAGATTAACTTTACTGTAAAGGGGACTCAACCCTTTTTCTTCACTTCTTTTAGAATATACATCAATTCGTGTTCTAGAAGGGGTGGATCTACAATCTTAAGTTGACTTCAGCCATGGTTATTTATCTCAAGAAACTCTTGCACTAGAAAACGTCTGGAACTAAACGTCCCTTTTAGTTCAGCTTTTCGGCCTCATGTTATTTAAAATCATCATTACAGTTCGATTCACATATAAAAGTTCATTTGCAGGTAATTCTGCACGATTATTGGCAACATTTACGCGTCGATAGTCTAGTCACTATTAAAAAAAAACTCTACCGAATATAAAAAGATATATCACTGAATTTAAAGGCTGGAAAATTATTCCTTACTCAATTAAAGATTGATCGACGTGGAATATATCGGCATTTGATTTATCATATGGGGTCACGACAATGACCAAAGCAAATGTTTTCTCACCCGCCAAGATATTTTACTTAGAGCTCCCCATCCTCCCTCATAGATTCGGCGATGAAACGTATATGGTCCCATACAGACCGGAAGTGGTCCAATAAAACCCACAATCGTGAGTTATTCATCAAAAGTGCTTTTGTCGCATTCTCGTCACTGTACATTTACTTTACTCCAGCAACGCCAACGAATAGTCCACTCAACGAGGTTTTCTGCTTGGTTTTCCCATGCTAAGTTTACGCATAGAAAGATGATTAAGCCGACTAACAGTAGGCCTTGTCTAACAACTTAAATGATTCATTCGATTGCGACAGCAAACTTGAGGTAACCTCTTTCTTTAGCGTTGTTACCCATTTCAAAAATTGACGATCGTTTCAGAGATTTGTTAACATCATTAGCAGGTGAAATCAAATTGATGAACCGATTTACTACGTTTGTGCCACTTTACAGAAAATAATACCCTTTGATGCCAATGTCTTAAATCAATATGTATCTATATCAATATATGTATATTTGTTTAACTTAGGGAATACCAAGGTGTGATGTTGAACATTTCAGTTGACTCAACAATTGTCTTCTTTATGGTCGTTGTTACCTTGCTGATAATCTCTATATGCGCCAGAAGATGTCAACATTTTTACTGTTTCATGTCATGGACTGTTTTATGGTTGTAGCTTCAGTCATTCGACCCATTTTGTAGGGTTCAATTGATGAAATTGTGACTTTAGTGCCATTGAACAATAAATCTGTTTTTTATTATTGTAAAATTGCAGCACAATATTTGGGTGGGTAGCCCTACATACAATGCACATCTTCAACAGCTTTTTAACGCTCAAAACGTTTTCAGTTTCTGTAATTTGCTGGAACTAGAAGTAAGTAGGCACCGCGCTGCGTAGACGCCAGACAGTATAGATGGGCTAATTCAAGCAGGTATCGTTGCCCATTCGCGCCACCTGTCCGGCCCATCTTATTCATCGCGACTTCCAATTCGTGGTTGTGGAGTTTCCTCCATTGTCCTGCCTGCTTGTCATATTTACCGCCAAAGATACCCATTAAAACTTTATTCTCGAATACGCGGAATTTGTTTTCTTCCTGTTTTGTAAGATCCCATGTTTCGCATCCGTATCGAACAATCGGCATGATTATGGTTCTATGGACATGGAGCTTTATATTACGTGATAACAGTTTGGATTTTAATAGTTTACTGACTGCATGCCAACTAGCGTTGCCGCAGTGTAGTCTTTTGTTAATTTCCTTCGACATTTCGTTACTGGCCGTCAGTATTGTTCCCAGATGTTTAAATTCTTTGACATTTTCAAATATCTTGCCCCTGATATTTATGTGTGTTCTCTGAGGTCCACCTGCTCTCGCCATAATCATGTATTTTGTTTTGTCTTCGTTTATTTCTAGTGCCACCTCTTCTGCCGCTTGCATGGTGATTTCACAGTTTTTACTTACAGTTTTTAGATTATCGCCCAAAACGGCGATGTCATCCGCATATGCGAGCACTTGTGTAACCCCGTTTAGGGATGATCCGGCCATGTTGTCGTCTTGAAAGAGGGCACTGGGATCTGAGGCTCGGCTGTATGTGCGCCTGGTGCGTTTATTTGTGATTGATGGGTACGTACATTGATCAGGTTTTAAAAGTACTGATTCCATCTTATCACGATGTTTTTTTTGTTTCTGTGTCCAGACAGCCGTTTGTGTCTCGAATTATTCTGGCTCTCCCTCGATAGTAATTGAATTTATGCCGGCATACAGACCTCTGATATTCTTTGCTCTGGCATTTTCTTGGAGTTTTTCGATCCTAGTCTTCTCCCATTCGCGTTTTTTTGCGCTTGAAAAGTCGAATTGTCGCGTATCTTTCTGCGTTGACTTCATCATATCTTTCTAAGTGGATCACTCTGAGGCGTTTACGTTGTTCGATCTTCGCTCTGCACTCATCGTCAAACTATGGTTTGGACTTAATTGTTTTCTTAAATCCTAATACCTTTTGGGCTGTTTGTTTGATTGTGTCTCTGATCGATGCCCATTTAGTGCCCAGATTATTGGTTACCTCTTCCTCGCTACTCCTATTCTCTAGGATGCTAAATATATTCGTTAGTTCCACTTGATATTCAGCCCTTAAGTCTTTTAGTTTATCAATGTCGAACTTTTTGCTGGTCTCCCGTGATTGCCCATGTGGGTTTGCTGCGAGCCTACTTCTAATTTTGCCCATCACTAGAAGGTGATCGGAGTCGCAATCTGCTCCTCTATATGATCTTACGTCAAGGATATTCGAGTGGTGTCTTTTGTCTATGAGGAAGTGGTATATTTGGTTACGCTTTAAGCCGTCAGGTGATATCCATGCGGCTTTATGGATTGGCTTGTGCTTGAACTACCAGATGTTTTGAAGCTGGGAACGTGATAATTCGAATTCCATTATCATTTGAGACGTCGTGTAGACTTTCTTTACCTGTAGTTGGTTGGAAGATGTCTTCATTTCCAATTCTCGCATTGAGGTCTCCAAGGAGGAATTTAACATCGAATGATGAGATCCCATCGAATACTTCCTTTAGGGTCTCGTAGAATGTGTCCTTCGTTTCTTCGTCCGTAGATTCTGTTGGGGTGTGTACGTTTATAAATACATAATTCTACCATGGTCCCTGCATTTTTAGCACCGGCATTCGGTCATTAATAAATTGCACATCTTTTACATGGGACGTAATCTTCTTACTTATGATGAAGCCAGTCCCGAGGTTATGTGTATCGGTAGCTCCTCACGCCGTTGGTTTCGATTACTTGATGTGTGAGTCAGACTTCCTGAAGCGCGACGATGTCCATTTTATATTGTTTCGCGTTTTCTACGACCGTCTGTATGGACCTGGTTTATATAATGTTCGAACATTCTACATCCCGACGCGTATATCCTGCTTTTTCCGTTTTTCCCTACGTCTTCTTTTTTCCGAGTCGGTGTTTTCTTGATGATTTGTTCCCTTATGGTAGTGTCGGCTCATCACACCTACCCCTACCGGGTTTTTCGTGAGATTTTTTTTGTATATTGATTATTCATTTTTGTTCCCATGAGTCTTGGGGTTTCAGATGGTCCACCATATCAGATCCCCTCTTTGATATGGTAAGGTCTGCTTATGGCATACCACGTCCCGACGCGTATATCCCGCTTTTTACGTTTTTCCCTACGTCTTCTTTTTGCCGAGTCAGTGTTTTCCTGATGATTTGTTCCCTTATGGTAGTGTTGGCTCATCACACCTACGCCTACCGGGTTTTTTGTGAGATTGTTTTTTGTGTATTGATCCTTCATTTCATTGGATCACTCTGGGGTTTCAAATGGTCCGCCATATCAGAGCCCCTCTTTGATATGGTAAGGTCTGCTTACTGCTCTGATTCGACCCGGTGTCAGAGACGCGCCGTTATAATATAGCCGGTATACCCCTGGCTGCAAACCATCCAATGGGCACGGTGACGGGTAACACCCTGGATTAGGGGTGGTAGATCTTTGTGTGTTACTCCTCGCTAGCCTGTCCGACATAGCCTGAGTGATGCATTGTAGCTTAAGCCCGCACACCACGTCAAGGTTTCTACCAAGCGGGGGGAATTTAGATCCACTACAGTGTTGTATCTATTGAATGAGTGTATTATCATTTTCCCAAGAATGCAATTTTGACATAAGAACTGAGTGCTAGATTCTGTCAAATGCAGTGCGAAAGCCTTGCCGTGGAGTGAATCTACTTTTCGGTTAAATACGCCATCAAATCTCCAGTGGAGCTGTTGCTATAATCAATATCGGTGATGGAAGTCATTTGTTAATCTTCGACAAATTAGAAGTATGTTAGTACTATACGTCCATAGAAACAAGGAGTAATTTGCCACCTCTTTGGGAATTGGTTAGACATTCACTGACTTTCTCTGTTTGGCAAGTGGCCACTTAAATATACATGAAGCCAGGATTTTGACGGGTTATATAAACTCTAATTATAACGCGCAAGCATTTTTCAGGGAATTATTGATTGTCAAAGGAACAAAGAAACCAGGAGTATAGAAATGTTTATTAGTCTATTGTTTTATATTCGAATGTCCCAATGCTGGGCAAAAATCTTAAATTTAAATGAAATGCGAGAATGTCAACAACGACGAACAAAAAATCACGAAAATGAAAAGCCTGAGCTAGAAGCCAACACAGAAAGAACAACAATAAAAACCGACGCCATAGCAATGAAAACGTGGGTCTGTTGTTGCTTTCTCTTACTTTCGCAGTTTGCTCAGCCAGGTTCGTAAGTTGTCGAGACTGTATGAGTGGCGTTATTCAAAGAGAGAATTATGGAATTTCAGTTCCGTAAAATTATTGCATAAAACAATGAAATTTAAACGGGTTCTTTCGATTCGAAAGAATATTGTGCTTAAACAGGTCCCCTATCCATGAATTGGTATGCAGTCGCGTGGCATATCGGGAAACCGAATAAGATCAGATGCAATACGTTGTGACATCCAAAACGTTATCCCTCGCCGAATTCGTGTAGAATTTTCGTATAGGAATAATAAGAGTTTTAATAGAAAAAAACTTCTTATTTTTTACCTATAAGTTTGTTTATTAACGAGGGGATCTATTCGCCTCGGAGCCTATCTTAAGGCTAAAGTACATTAATTTCCTATCTTAACTTCTAACTGAAATTAGCTTACTTAGGTAAAACGAAAAATATATACAAAAAACGAGAAATGGAATAAACAAAAGGAAATGATCGAAAATGCGAAACATGGTCCAAGCACTCGCTGGGGGCAGGCGAAAGAACCCATGGATTGTCGGAGGGGCATTGGTGATCGGCAAAATACTTATCTTGTACCTCCAGCATCGTCGCAATTGCGCTGCAACGTCCGGTGCGAATCGTAAGGTCAGCCGAATTAATGAACTCGGGTCATGTAGGCCAAAACGTGGTACGATAAATATGCTATTTTATCGATATCATAACCCCTCTCACATACCCCCATACACATACATACATATACGAGGGTTGCCTCTTATGGTTCGGGATTTGGCAACCCAAGCGTTGCAATCCGGCAATTGACAGCTCTGTCGTAAAGTTGGACATTTTTGAGGTTATACGCACTCAGAACGTTTTCACATACGAGCGCTATTTGTGTTGTTTACAGTAACTTAAAAGATTCATCTCGCCCCAAAAATGGAATTAAATCGTCAACATTTTCGTGCGATTATTTTTTACAACTTTCGGCGTGGATTAACTCAGCAACAGTGCATGGATGAACTTAATTCAATTTTTGGCGATGAAGCTCCATCAAGGACCAGTGTTTATCGATGGTATGGTGAATTCAATCGTGGTCGTAGTTCACTCCAAGATGAATTTCGTGAAGGTCGTCCAAAATCAGTTGTTGTTCTGAAAACCATTGATGCTGTGCGCGAACTGATATTGGAAGATCGTCATGTGACCTATCGTAAGATTGAGACAACTTTAGACGTTAGTGGGACCAGCATACATTCAATATTGCATAAACATTTGGCTGTTAAAAAAATTTGTTCGCGTCGGATCCCACACAATTTGTCAATCGCCCAAAAAAGGGCTCGTGTCAATTGGTCGAAAGAATTGTTTAAAAAATACGGTCGCGGTGCTTCGAAACACGTCTATGACATCGTGACAGGTGATGAATCGTGGATTTACGCGTATGAGCCCGAAAGTAAACAGCAGTCGACTGTCTGGGTGTTTCAAGATGAGCCAAATCCAACAAAAGCTGTTCGCGCACGAAGCACTTCCAAGCAAATGGTCGCCTGTTTTTTCGGAAAAACTGGACATGTCGCAACCGTACTACTAGAACAACGCAGAACAGTCAATTCTGATTTGTTTGCCAGTTGTCTTCCAAGAAATCAGGAAAACTAACCGCCGAAGACGGATCACTCTTCACCACGACAATGCGAGCTCTCACACATCGGCTGCGACAACTGCATTTTTGAGCACCCAAAACATCGATTTGATGGGTCATCCGCTGTATAATCCTGACTTGGCACCGAATGACTTCTTTTTATTCCCGTACGTAAACAACAAACTGAGAGGTGAACGTTTTTCGACACCTGAAGAAGCGGTTGCTGCATTCAGAATGCATGTGTTGGAGATACCTCAATCAGAGTGGAAAAAGTGCCTCGACAATTGGTTCAAACGCATGCAAAAGTGTATAGATCTTCATGGGGAATATTTTGAAAAACAATAAAGTGATTTTCGATAATCAATATTTGTTTTTGTTCTCTAATCCCGAAATATAAAAAGCAACCCTCGTATACGATGGTGAATCCAATATAAACGGTGATTTCACTTTTTTTGCTTAGCAACAAGTTCCGAGCTAGCTAATATTGAGCGTGGCTGTTGTTTGGTTTATGAAGAGTTTGTCATCCAGCCCTTTTATCGAAATAACATTCCCATGGAGTGGACAATTCCCTGCCCCAGTGGATAAGAGACTATTTTCCGTCTGCTCAATCCAAGTGGTTCTCGATGATGTCGAATCTGCACCCCATAAAATTATTACAGGCCTACTACCCACAATCCAGTTCTACCGTTTGCTGGTGATAGCACATTGAGTTTCTCATGTGCATATCAACATTCCCGGCCAAACTCTTCGAATGTCATTACTAAGCAGCAGATTATGCCTTATACATTGAATTCCAACCTCAACTAGACAATGGGGATTATCTAATCGAGTAGAGCTCAATGCAATAAAAACTCAGTGCCGCCTTTTGTCGTCAAAGGCCTTGCCTTGTGAGTAGGGCGTTAGAATATACTGACAGCTAGGGCGGCTTGTCGTAAGAGGCGACTAAAGGCCGATTGGTAGGTGGGGTCTCAACGCCCTGTCGTCCGGTTGTTATATAGTTAATATCAGTTAATTATCACCCCCAATCCCCCCCGCCCTCCTTAAATACAGTTAATACTGGTCAATCCATATCCCTTCCCAATACCAAAACATCATATTAACAGTACAATAGCATATTCCCACCAAGCAATAGACAAATTTTTAACATCAACATCCCTAAAAATGCCTAATCTCTATCCCAGTAGATAATATTTGGTTCGGCATAAGGGTCCCAAATATTATACACTGAATGCAACAACAGTTTCTCCAATAAGTGCCATCACAATGTCACATAACGGTGAATTGGAGAAAGGAAATGAAACAAAAAGAGAAATGAATTGGCGGATACGAGGATGCAGGTCTTTTTGAATCGAGATTTTGACGCGTGCGGCTCGTTCGTCGGGTTTATTTAAATATACAAGAGAAAAAATAATTGAAAGTCGAATTTAGTTAAAGAGGAAAATGACCTAGTGATGGTGTGTTTTTGTTGAAAACATAGAAAAATTATACGAACAGAAAAATTGTGAAAACCATAAATATAACAAGTTTAAATTACGAGCAATAGAACAAAATATAGAAAAAATATACGAACAGAAAAATTGTGAAAACCATAAATATAGAAGGATTAAATTAAGAACAATAGAACTAGAAAATAATGTGAAAAGCAAGTGAAAAATAAATATTACAGAAAGAAATAAGTACAAAAAAAAGGGGGATTATCATTGGAGAAGCTGAAATCGCGCACGATACAACAGAAGACAATCGGGGGTAAGTTTGGTTTGGTTACCAACATAAAAAGAAACAATAAATTGTTAAAATATATATAACACGGTAAAATGTTACCCCGTCAATCTATCGGCTCCGTGAAACGGTCGGGAATAATCCCTAGCCATATTTCGGAGCTTGGTTGATGGACCAGTTCGAGAAAAGGTTGGTTTAGGTGGTAATTCGGTCCCAGGGTGAGATACCACCCCGTCACGCTGTACATTTCACGATATCGTCGGGATCAATTTTCGACTATGTTTCGGGTGTATGGCTGATGGCCCCGACTGACACGGAAACAAGTCATGATGGTACCTTCTGAGATAAAAAGTTCCGGAGGTAAACTAGTTTCCCTTTCGGATTGCCGAGGAAGGCAATGTCAGGGGGAATATTATGCAAATATTTTGATAAATATATCCGAGGCTTGTTAAATTTGCCATAATAATTGGCCAGCTCACCGAAAAATTGGAGGCTCCACCAATGCAAAATCAAGACCAAATGTTGCCGTCACCAAGCATTGAGGAAACATTAAAAGCCGTAAGACAGCTCAAATCAAATAAAGCCCTGGAGCTGATGGCATAGCAGCTGAGCTGATCAAAGAAGGCGGGACATCGTTAGATCACGCAATTCATGTGATCGTGGTGCACGTATGGGAGCAAGAGGAGATGCCGGAAGATTGGCGTCATGGTATAATTTGCCCCATACATAAGAAGGAAGACATCACAGTGTGTGGCAACTATAGGGGTATAACATTGCTGAATAGCGCCTATAAGATACTCTCTACTATCCTACAAAATCGGATAGCTCCATACGCTAAAGCCATCATTGGTCAATACGAGTATCAGTGTGGGTTCATCCCAGGCAAATCAGCAATTGATCAGATATAGGCGATGGAAAAATGCCTGGAATTTAAGATTCCATTATATCATCTGTTTATAGACTTTAAGGCCGCCTACGAGAGCATAGCCAGGGTATAACTATATAATGCCGCTGACGTTATTATTTTTTATAAAGTAGTTTATGCAATTAGCTACTTGACGATATTTCCAATTTACAGGTAGATAGGGGTAATTCGTGCCTTATAGTGTGTTGGGCGAAGGCATGGACACGAGGTCCGTAAAAGGAGGAGTTGAGGGAGATTTAACAAAGAAATATGCATAGATAATTCTGGACGAGTTAGACCCATGATTACATATCATACATTTTAATACTCTCAGTAATCGTAAACCAATAAAGCTGTAACAGCCTCCTGAGTTATACAAGGTGGCGCAAAATTAATCATCCAATTTTGTTTTTGAATTACTTTTTTACTAAAAAAAAAAAAAGAAAAAGGATTTTGTGTGATGGAAATCTTTATTTGGACCTTTACAATTTTTTCTGTTAAGTGGAAAAGTTGATATCCGTTAAGTGATTGACACCAGTGTGGTAAACATATGTACCCGTTTTATCGCATTTTCCATGACTTTCCGCAAGATTTCCGTTGATAACTGTTCGCATTCCTGTCGAATATTCTCCTTAAGGGCTGCGATTGTCTGAGGCTTGTTGGCATAAACGCGCAACTGCAAGTAGTCCCGAAGAAAGAAGTCGGGGATGGTTAAATCAGGCGATCCTGCTGGCCATGTGAAATCGCCAAAACGGGGGATTACGCTACCATGAAACGTTTCTTTCACAATATCCACTGTAGCTCGTGCTGTGCGTGCGGTTGCACTGTCTTGTTGAAACCACATGTTCAACAAGCCCCGCGCATTCAATTCCGGCAGTAAGAAGTCGTTTATCATGGCCCTGTAGCGTTCGACAGTAACAGTGGCCGTATTGCTGATGGCGTCCTCAAAAAAAAATACGGCCCAATCACTCCTCCCACGTGAACGCCACACCACACAGTGGCTTTGAGTGGATGTAATGGGTCTTCGTACATCACACGCGGATTTTCAATGCCCCAGAAACGAAGATTTTGCTTATTGACGTAACCGCTTAAGTGGAAATGCGCCCCGTCGCTCATGATGATTTTCGACACCAAATCGTCCTCATCCTTGTTGAGATTAAGGATGACTTCACAGCAATGCACACGTGCTCCATTGCTTGTCTGTTTGTATACTGCAGCTGTCTAGTTCATAAATGTCAAATATGATTGACGTAGGACGCCACTTGGAAAAATTATAACATCTCCCGATAGGGTGATTAATTTTGCGCCACCTTTTAAATATCCCGTGTTTAATTATCTGTAAGTTATAAATTGTAGCAGTTGATAGAAGTAAATGTTTAAAAACAGGCAGCATTCGATTTTTTTAAATATGCAACTCCTGTGATACGTCACCCATATTACACTCTGTATGGACTCCAACATATTTATAATCCTTGGGTACTTGACCCTTGACCAATGCGTTCAGTAGGAACCAATTTTGTTTTTGATTCCATGCATAGAGTTCTCATATAATAATTTATAGCCGTTAAACGGGAACTCCATTCTGCAGTGCTAGTAAATTTAATGAACATTTTATGAGCTCCAACCAAGTCCTCTTCGATGCCAACCACTTGCTTGCACCGTTTGGAACACTTCCCGTGCCTCTAAATGTCCCCTTTCTCTAAGATCACTCTCAAATTCTTATAACAAAATTTTCGGCTTTGAAGACGTTTCATAATTTCAAATTTCGCATTATGTGAGATCATCGGCAATTCTGGTCTTTCTCATGATGTGAGCGTTTCTAAATCGCGTCTCCAGGGAAAAACATCTAACATGACCTCAATCTTAATACAAAGTAGTAGATTTAATAATCCACAACCGAGTTGAACTTAATCATCTGCATCCAAGAGGAATTTACTCTGAGATTTACAAGCGTACATACTATATGTTATCTACTGCAGAGTAGTAAAAGAAATTCTAGCAATGCATCATCTTTTCTATTTATTGGACGTTCACTTTTTGTAGAACAACAAATTTCGATAAATATTTTCAAGTGGCATTTTCCCACCGCACTTATACAACAACCAATTATATTGTGCAACTAATGGCTTTACTCAATATTCAAAATGGCACACGAGACTGAAGGTTGATTGATATTTATGCAGTAGTTATGTTAATACTAGTCGGATTTCAATTAAGACACATTAACAATGCAATAGAGGTATCCGTTGCATAACTTTAACATATTTCTGTACCAATATCAAATTATAGAGCTTTAAAATTCACAATAAGCACATTCTTGGGTAGTCAGAGCGCACTAGTTCTAGACACTGCTTGAAATCTATTCCAAATGTCGAGATCCAAGCATTTAGTCCTCAAAATGTTAGATACATATTTAATAACCTAACCACTCAATGAATTGAGTGAAATGGAAATGAATCTTCAACATCGATTACGATTTCAATAAAACAGTTGACAAATGGTTGACATAGTTCCATAACTATAAAAAGATGACCCTGTTTCTTTGAGGTGACCTTTATGATATTCAACAGAAGTTCATGCAGTAATACATTCGCACTGAATTTTTTCCTTGGGCTTGATGACATGACAGATTACGAACAAACAAAAAGGGGGAGGTGCAACAGCAATTTTTTTTTAAACATTTTACGTACATTTTTTTTATTTTGTTCTTTTTCTTATATTTATGTATCTTATTTGCTAGACAAAAATGCTTAAATTTTATCTTATTTAATTATATTCCCTACGCACACTTTAAGCTAAACTTGTAATGATTATTATCATGTATTGTTGCCTTTCGGCTCTCTTTATTTAATTTTAATTACAATCTTCATTAATAATTTACAAAACAAAGAAAATTTAGAACAAAAAAGAAACTATTTTTTTTTCCTTTTACACCTAATTAAACTTACTTCACTAACTTAACCTAATTTTTTTTTAATATCACTTTTAGAACTTACTTAGCACTACCCTAACCTACGAAAAGCTAAATCTATTAAGCTTACCACTGTTTTGAGATGTCACTTACTATGCTCGTTTCGGCTGACAGGTCTTTAGTTACCATTCCACCATCAGAACTGCTGGCGTTGTTTCTCAACTTCTCTTTGATCTCTGTGAGATATCGCACAGAAACTCTTCAACTGTGTGTGCGACTTCCAGCCCATAATCTATCCACGTATCTACGGTCGATCGACGCAAGTGAAAAACCGACGGTATTCCGGATCGTCCTGAATGCGGCCAATCATATTAAGGTAAAGAAATGCCTCGGGTAGAACAAATCCATTTTTTTTTATTACACTTCTCTCGGGAGAGGCGAACCTATAGCGCCGAGTGGGCGCTCCGAGATGCCACCAAATAACTGTTGCAATTCTTTTTGAACAGTTGCGGGTTGTAACGCTCCGGGAACACTCGCGTGGGAAGGGAGTTCCACACCTTCCCCGCTCTGTAACGGAACGCTTTCTGATGCCGGGATATTCGCGCCATCGGGAGATGAACCGCAACCTGGTGCGATCCGTCGGATTGTCTTGTGGAGCGCATATATACCGAATTGCGTGGAACAATACCACGAATCTCCGAAGAACAGTACCCGTGATAATATCTGTAAAACAGACAGAGGTCGGCTACGCGCCTTCGATGTGATAGCGGCTGTAGTTCCGACGTCTGCGCCGAGTCCCCGATCAGGCGGATCGGTCGTCTCTGTATGCTCTCAAGTAGGTCGAGGGTATGTTTAGGAGCCGAGCTTCAAACATGAGAGCAATATTCGAGCGCGGGTCTAATTTGGGATTTATATAGGAGAAGAAGTTGAGCCAGAGTAAAATATTTCTTGGCTCTAAAAAGATAGCTCAGTTTTCCTGAGGCTAACCTGGCGATGCTCGACACGTGTTTATGCCATGATACATTCCCACAGACCGTGACGCCGAGTAATTTCAAGCTTTCCCCAGCCTCGAGAGCCCAGCCATTCATCATCAGCTGTGGAACCGATGATCCACTTTTCTTGGTGAATGTTGTATATTGTGTCGTCGCTGCATTGAAGTCGACGAGATTGGCCATTCCGCACTGCAGGACCCTATCTCGATCCTGATTCAGAGGGTCAATCTGTCCACATCTCAGCTGATGCGACGCAGATGCACCAATCGGTCGAACACTCGAAAAGGAGGAAACAAACGTACTATCATCCGCAAAACTGAACACTTTGTTATCCGTTGTCTCCAACACATCATTTATGGGAAGCAAAGACAAGATTGAAGCCACAATAGTACCTTAGGGCACCCCCGAATTAACAGAATACAGATCCGAATACTCGCCGTCCACTACAACCCGGATCGATCGATTCTCAAGGAAGCTCTTCGTCCAGTCGCAAAGCTGTTGGGAAAGTCCATATGAACGGTGTTTGCTAAGCAATGCCCCGTGCCAGACGCGGTCAAAAGCCTTGGAGATATCCAATGCGACCGCCCTTGACTCACCATCCTCCTCAATCGTAGATGCCCATATATCGGTTAGAAGTATCAAAAGGTCTCCCATGGATCGCCTGCCACGGAATCCGTATTGATGCTCATTCAGAAGTCCGTTGCACTCCAAATACTTAACTAACTCTGTATTGATGACTTTTTCCATCAACTTACATAAAATAGACAGTAATGCTTCCGGACGGTAATTTTGTGGGAGACACTTTTTTCCCGTCCCGTTCACGTAGAATGCGTTGAATAGTGCGCGGACGAAATCTCACATCCCGCATGACCGTACCGCCACGATCACA
This sequence comes from Microdon myrmicae, assembly GCA_963931805.1. NCBI lineage: Eukaryota > Metazoa > Arthropoda > Insecta > Diptera > Syrphidae > Microdon > Microdon myrmicae. The sequence goes on along the minus strand of OZ007497.1, from coordinate 172,647,383 downwards.
GGTGGCTCCAAAAGACACTTTTTTTCACATCTTTGGGATTGGCTGAACTCGAGAGATTTTCCAGCAGGCAGGAAAGGTCCTGCGTGCATAAGATAAGCGGAAGAGTCTGCCAAGAACCGGCGGTAGTTCTGGAGCACACTTCTTAAGGACTATTGCTGGTATTCCGGGGTGGCTCCAAAAGGCCGGGATCGAGGTTTGAATTCGCGGAAAATAAATTCGCGAACACATTAGCTTTATCCTTTGAATTCGTGACTAACGTCCCGCTGTCTATTACCAACGGAGGGAAGGAGGAAGATGCGAAATTACCGCTGACAGCTTTTGCCATTGATCAGAAGGAACCAGTTGGGCACCGAAGGAGCCTATTGTTCACCCTGTCGTTGTGAGCTTTCTTCGCGGTATCAATCGCCTGGTTGCACGCGTTTCTGATTCTAACAAAATTCGTTCTGTTAACATCGGTGGGATTGGAGCGCCATTGCTTAAAAGCATTATTTTTTGCCGCTGTAATGTGCTCGCGTTGTTTATCAAACCAAGGTTTATCAGACGAAATTTGTTTGTGGAATATACATCTCCATCCCCAGAAGAATAATCTATGATGCCGACTCCGCGCAAGCGTTAACATCGGAGTCTCCGAAGCACACCTCCGACCATGGAAAGGATGCGAAGAAATCTCGCAAATCGTCCCAGTTAGCGGCCCCATACTTCCATACATGGCGAGACTGCAAAGGCCGGTTATTCGCTTGATATGCAAGTGCTTGCACGACAGATACCAAGCAGTGATCTAAGTTTCCCAGCGGCACAGAAACCTCTACGGTATAAATACTCGGTTCGGATGTCAAAAACAGATCCAGAGTGTTCGCATAATCGCCTCGGGCATCCGGCACTCGCGTTGGATCCACGAGTTGAGTCAAGTTGTAGCTAACAGCAAACATCTCCGCCAGCATCCCAGCCTCGTCGGTTCTGTTAGAATGTAACAACCACCCAGAATTGTGCACATTAAAATCATCACGGACAACAATTTCAGAAGCTGGGTTGTTGATCTTTATCCAGTCGACGGTATAGGAAAGATGTTCGAAAAATGTCGCCGGTCGATCGTCATTCGGGGAGCGGTAAAGACAACGGTTGTCTCCAAGAAATCGTTTATGTGTACGCGGGCGAAATCTCACATCTCGCATGGAAGACTGTGCCGGCCCGATCACAGGTGGCTCTAAAAGACCGGGGTCGAGGTTTGAATTTGCGGAAAATAAATTCGCGAACACATCAGCTTTATCCTGTGAATTTGAGCCTAACGTGCCGCTGTCTGTCACCAACGGAGGGAAAGAGGAGGAAACGCGTTTCTGATTCTAACAAAATTGGTTCTGTTAACATCGGTGGGATTGGAGCGCAACTGCTTAAAATCTCTATTTTTTGCCGCTGTAACTGCTCGCATTTTTAGTCAAACCACGGTTTATCAGATGAACTTCGTTTGATGGAATGTGGAATGTAGATCTCCATCCCGAGAAGAATAACCTCTGTGAACGACTCCGCGCAAGTATTAACTTTGCAGTCTTGTGGCGGTTTCGCCAAACCCCACGGTTCACTTACCTGAAAAACCCCCATAACTTCCACCCAATCTCATAACTTCACGAATGCAATCGCATTAGCACCTTAAATGCTTCACGCATTAAAGAGATCAAATCTTTAATCTAAAAGTCCCTGGAGAAGAAAACTTACCTTTCATGCATCTCCTCGCACACAATACCCTGTAAGATTTCTTTTCTACTTTTTCAGGAGTCCCAAAACCTATTCGGTACCTTCGGTTGCCAGGCAAATTCCAACTTTCCCACACCTGCACCGCAATCTCCACCCAGCATAAACATTTCCTACTACAAGGACATTAATGCTTTCAACGCATTACATGAAAATTCCTGAAAGATTCTGTTCACACATCTAATGCATCATTAGAATTAGCTGGAAAATAATTCATTAGCATACAAAAACCTTACCTTACTTACATTGGACAAAAGCAATACGCGCATCTAGTGTCTAGTGCCATAAAACTGAATTCCTACGAATGTAAACATGCATAATATCCGTCCAATGATTTGTTTTTCCACTAATAAACAATCTCCAATTCCTTTCTCTGCCGCAACGAATTTCCCTGCATATACAAATGCAAGCAAGGGATTCGTTTTGGCCACCGACCTAAGATACGATATACAATTCTCATTGTATATAGTATTGTAATACATTAGCACCTCTTTCGAATGGCTATTCGTATATTTACACAAGAGCATCACTCATCTAAGACTTTTATGATGCCCTCGTCCCATCTTTGCTTTTAACACATTTCTTCGAAGTATCGTCGTCTATTTATTTAGACGCAATGCTCTTCATAGACAACGATCTTCTCGATCCCTTTGTCCTTGTCGCCTGCCTGCTTTGTTTCGCCATTGCCTCCGCGCATGAGTAAACAACACAGATCTGAACGATCACACACATACCACCATGATCTTCATTACGAGATCTGATTTCCTATTCCACCAAGAGAGACTTTACGTTTGTCTGCTGGTAAGTAAATACATATCCTTAGTGGATAGGATATCTACCACCACACCACAAACTCACCCCAAACGAAGGTTGTATCGCGGAGTCAAATTACATTCGCCGATCACGCTGGTCGCGCGATCTCCCGCTCTCCGTAGCGATGCGGAGACGCGAACGCGTATCGAGTCGCTTTTCCTCCCCAGTCAATTGAATAGTCGAAATCACAGCGCGAAGTGTTTAGATAGTATGTGTATTGTTAACGTTAGAACAATGGCTTAAATTAAAATATTCGTAAGGTTCCAGGAGACATCTAATACACGTATACGTTTGATTATTTACAAAAGATATCTGTTAACTGATTAAATAAATAGAATATTTTGCCGACTAAAAATCATTCAGTGTTTTCCCTTTTCCTGTTGTGGACGTTGGATTGTGGAGTTTCGTTTGTGTTTTTCTTTCGGTCTACGGCAGACGTTTTAGAACTGGTGGAGACGAGGTAGAACCTCGTGTCGTGCCCCGGCACAACGACCTCGTACCCCACAGTCTCCGGAGCACACCTCCGACCATGGAAAGGATGCGAGGAAATCGCGCAAATCGCCTCAGTTAGCAGCCCCATACTTCCATACATGGCGAAGCTGCCTAGGCCGGTTATTCGCTTGAAATGCCAGTGGTTGTGCGACAGATACCAAGCAGTGATCTGAGTTTCCCAGTGGCGCAGCAAACTCCACGGTATAAGTGCTCGGTTTGGATGTCAAAAACAGATCCAAGGTGCTCGCATAATCGCCTCGGGTATCCAACACTCGCGTAGGTTTCTCCACAAGTTGTATCAAGTTGTGGCTAACAACAAACATCTCCGTCAGCCTCCCGGCCTTGTCGGTTCTGTTAGAATGTATCAAACTACCGGAATTGTACACATTAAAATCGGACAACAAGGACAACCGTTTCAGAAGCTGGGTGGTTGATCTGCATCCAGTCGACGGTGTGTGAAATATGTTCGAAAAATGTTGCCGGTCGATCGTCATTCGGGGAGCGGTAAGCTACTGTAAAATAGCCTCCTTGACATAGCAAATGTTTTCTTGTCCTTGACCAAAACTGCCACCACATTTCTGTTAAAAGACCGGTACTGATCAAGCGAAATACCAAGGTATTTAACCACACTCTTGAAGTCCAGTTTGTGTTCATGCAGTTCCATGACAACTAACTCTCCCCAGTTTTTTCTTGTGTTATTCGTGGATTTATACAACGGGGTTCTAAATAGAATAGCTTCATATTTCTGGAAGTTTTTCTTAAGTTTCCAGTCGTCGCAATATCGCTACAGTTTATTGAAATCGCGTTGCAGTAAACTGTTTTTGATTTAAATTTTCGGGGCTGTTTTATAAATGATAAGATTGCAATTGCGTCGGGAAGTGAGCTTAATATGTCGCTAACGTAAGTGTTAAAAAGAATCGGAGAAAGTACCGCTCACCGTAAACCATTCTTAATATTATACATTATACTGAAGGTCACTTTGCCACAGTTGACCACAAACCTCCTAAATTTAACCTATCATAAAGTATATAGAGAAAAAGTTTATACATGCCTGGTCTGAAAATCTTGTAATATAATCCTTCAAACCAAACGGTGTCGAAGGCTCTTTCCAAGTCAATCAGACAGGCCCCCGTGCATTGGTTCTTGCATTTATTCCATGTATGTCGGAAACCAGTTTAGCTGCGGCATGTGTGGTTTCATGACCCGCCTTAAAGCCAAACTGGTTATTTGGAATAATGCTGTTGTCATCAACCCATTTAAACAAAGCTTTGTTGATGACTTTCTCGAATACTTTACTAATGTTTGGGAGTAAGCTTATCGAACGCATGTCCATTGGGTTTGTACAGTCGTTGCTCTCTTTTGGTATAGGCTGAATGATTGCTGTTTTCTAACGAGTGGGATAGTGTGCATTATTTAACGGGTTGTTAAATAGAACTGTGTATATGTCCATTGCTGGCATAAGGGTAATAACCTTGCCCGGAAAGACAAATTATTATGGACAATTTAACAAGTCTCGGATATGGACTTGCTAAGTAAGCCCAAGACCGGATCCCGGTTGTGGTTCCGATGGTGTGATATGTCCATTGCTAATTTTGGTAGATATTTGAGTACGATATTCGGTACTCCATTTATTTCGACTGACTTTTTGTATCTTAGTGAGTCGAAGATACCCTGGATCTCCTCGTTCGTTGTTAATAGGCTATTAGCCCTGTTATTGGCGTTAATAGTATTTGCCAAATTATCGTCTTTAAATTTGGTAAAACCGAAATTCTCTGATTGCCAATTTGAAATTTCATTTCGAAGATGCAAGTGATTCACTAAAAGTTTGTTCTCCAAGTCGTAGTTTCGGTGGATGCTTTAATTTACGTTGTACATTTCCTGGAAAATAGCTCCTACACTGTTCATTTTTTCTAAGGGATCTTCTATCACGAAGAACTCAATACTGAGGATAGCTTTCTTTGTATCTATGCCTATGTTGATTAACAGTTGTTTGTTTTCATGATTACGTGGTAAGTGGAGACACTGATTGTCGTTTTGATTATTTCTCCTGAATATCTTATTAATTAGTAGGAACGGGTTGTTAGATTTTATAGCCCGTATTCTGTGGTTCCAATATACATTTGTTGCTAATCTATAATTAGCTTTTAGTAATTGTTGGAGGTTTTCTAATCGGGATTTCAGTGATATTATCTCCTGGTCGTGTCTGACAGTAAACTGTCTGTATAATTTGTTTTAGTAGTTTTGTTAGTAGCCTTCTTTTTTTTCTGTGAAGCGCGTTTATTGTTGTGCTCCTATACAAGTTCATATTGTCCAGTTCTGTTGTTTTGTCCATTGTTCGTTTTATAGTTTCGTCCATTTGTTGAATGGATTTGCCGATTTCGTCATTTGTCAGGTTTCTGTTTGTTGGTATGTCGTTTGAACGTAATTGTTTTGTAAACTGTCTGGTGAATCGTGGTCTTCGTATTGCCCCATAGTTGTAGGGTTGTGGGACCACAAATTCCTCCAGATCTGCCAGTTCGTTCGGAAGGTTTATTACGGCCGTGAACGGAAAGTGGTCACTCTCGTGTTCAATTGTCCGTAAACAATTTCTGTGTCGTCTGTTTGTGTTGGATAGTCTCAGTCGTGTGTCAAGCAAGCATGATATCTAGATAGGATCCACCTCTAGGGAAGGATGGATATTCCATAGCTAGAAGATCAGTTTTATATTCTACGTAATATTGATCTAACCAGCTAGTTAGTTGATTTCCTCTACTGTTGGACATACAATTCCCCAATCTTTTTGTTTGGCGTTCATGTCTCCACCTATAATAAAGTAGTTTTTATCCAGTTTTAGTTACAAGCATCGAAAGAGAGTCTCAAGTTCTACCATAAAGAGATTATACTGATGTTCCTCGGGTGCATAAACCGTGATTGCATACAACCCCCTTCCATGTAGAAGTGGTATGCGTACGATGCATGCTTCAAGCACCCAGAACCTGCGCACTTGTCCACTACATATAACTTTATGTTGCAGTCCGTTTCTAATAAAGATAGCGGCGACATCACCCCCTTGTGAGGAATTAGGTCGTTCTCTTCGTATAACATCATCGTTTTTGTGCCAAAGTTTATGCCTCTGGTTTAACTTAGTTTCCCCAGCCAGAAACACATCAGTGTTTTTATCTTGCAACACGTTAACAAGAATGCTTCTTCTCTCGGTCCTTATAATTGAATTTACATTCACGACAAGATCCTTAATTGATCTTTTGCTTAGAGGGTTTTTATTGACTTTTTATTTAGACTGGGTAAGTGCGAGTAGATCTCATTTATTTGACTTTGCAGCTGTGTCATCTGTCTCTGTATATTGAGCAATATTGTGAACCCGTCTGCTTGTGATGTTGTTTCAGTCTGTGCCGAAGTATTTTCGGGAATCAGTGTTGGAGCCTGCGGTGGGGTTCCCCCGCTTCTCGCTATTTGTGCGTAAGACCCCTGAGGGATAACACCCATTGATTTTGCTCGATTTGGCTCAGTTTTTCTTTGCTGATTCACACCCTTCGACGTTAATTCTCGGTATTTAGGACAACCTCAGTAGTTAGCGGGGTGTCCTCCATTTCGACATACTGTACGCTTTAAAATGATTTTGTCTTCCACCCTTTCCTTATCCAAAGGGCACTCCTCTGCATTATGATCCTGATCGCATTTCGTTGATTCGGTTCTACTCGACTAATCACTGATAAATGCTGTATCACTCGAGAATGCCAGGATACGAACGAGTCAAATATGATGCTTTCTTCTTTTTTTGGGTCTTCCTTGATCTGCTGTTATTCATACTAGGAAGGGAGCCTCTGACGCAAGACTAATGAAGAACCTTGCCCGGAAAAAACAAATCATTATGGAAAATTTAACACGCCTCAGGACTTGCTAAATAAGCCCAAGACCGGTTTCCGGTTGTAGTGCCGATGATGATGATGATCTCCTCCCAAGATCAGTATGTTAGTACTGTTGTGTTGATCCGTATCACTTTTCTTTTGTTCCCGCAAAACGTAATAGAACTAAATTGATTTTAGTTCTAGAGTTTTAACATAACATAAGTGTAGAGTGTTACACAATAGTATATTTAAAACAAATATATTCTTGTTGTTACGCAACCGTGTTTCCTTACCGTCTTAAGAGAAGAGTTGCTGAGCGGAGAGTTATAAGGGAAAGGACGGTTTTAACCTCTTTCTAATATGTTTATTTATTTTAATCTTATATTTATTTATTTAGTAAAAAGGCCCGCTGTACTTATGCGAGGCCGCGACCTTTTTTAATTAATTAATACTAAGTTTTATTAGGTTTCTTCTTAAATGAGGTCTTGTAGCCTCTCCTTTGCTGGTTTAAGTTAACAATCCTTTCTTTATTCAGAATAAAAGCTCGCTGTTCCATCGCAGTTTTTTCTTCTTTTTCTTTTCTCTGATTTATTAATTCTAACTTAATTCTCAAGCAAAAGGCCCACTGTTCCATCGTAAGGCTGCGACCTTTTGCTTGTTTACTTAACTCTTAACTCGAATCTCTTTGCAACCCCTCCTTATATACCCAAATTATTGGGGGCAGAATCGCAAACAATGCAACTAATTCTTCTTCACCTGGCATGACCCCGAACGCAGGACCCATATTGAGTCCAATTGGTTGGCACGAGTCATTTGCCTTGTTCAATTGTTATCGCCACTTAATTGATACACTTAACGTGCAGTGGCCTTGGTTCAATAAATTCGTATAGCTTAATTGATATTGCCAACGTCGTTACGTCGGCAGTGTCCCATGCCAGGTGTGGCGCTTGTTTTTGGATGTGCGATACGATACAAAAAATGTACTCGTAATTACATAGCGTGTATCTTGGGTAGTAATTGTACGTCACAGGTGGACAATTAACGAAGACTCGTGTCGTGTGCGATATGAATATTATGAGTATTATGTTAATTGGTTTAATGTGAATATATAAAGTCGCGCCCGCATCAAAAGGATTTTGTCTAGAACTCGATTTGATTGCATCTCAATTGGGGTGACATTGATACGTTGTCTGGTCGAGCGATAGAAACTGAATTAGAAAATTTAGACTACAATTTTTACTGCCTGGTATTAGCAAGTTATTAATAAGCAGCAAAAATAGGGTTGGTGTCGATACAGAACCCTAGTGACTCCAGAACTAACTTAAAAGAAATCCTTCCTCTGCAACGACCTACATTGATCGAATTTCGAGAAAATTTATTATCTTATTTTAAAGTTGTTGGAGAAATTCGTAAGAAAGTAAACAGGATGCGAAAGGAGGTCTTGACTCAGCCTGCTTTTCCATTACTGACGTCCGTATGCTAGTTACAAATCTAAACTTCTGTAGATTCCCGGCTGTGAGGTACGTTTTGTATGATGTGTACTGCATCTCAATTGGGGGTTACATTGATGCGTTGTCCGGTCGAGCGGCAGAAAATGAAGAAATTAGACTATAATTTTTAATGCCTGATATTAGCAAATTATTATTAAGCAGCAAAAATAGGTTTGGTGTCAATACAGAACCCTAGTGCCTAATCCTTCCTCTGCAGCGGCCTGTTATGGGAATTTAACAATTGAATATTAATTTATGTTGTAATATTAATTCACTATATTTAAATTACGTGAATGGGACTTACTGTGGATTGACCGTTGACGGTCTCTGAAGCGGTTGTTGTTGCTGCTATCACGTTGCAGGGGGCGTTGAGTGTGCTGCTCCCCTGTTCAGCTTCAGTTGTGCTTGTCTTCGTTCTTGCTTCTCCTTTTCGAAATTAATAAATCTTGAATTCTATTTTACTTTCTTATTTTCTTTAACCGTTTTTCTTTATTAATTTTCTTTGAAATTATCGAACTCTTGGTTTCGAAGTTTTACGTCGACTGAATTATTTTTGTTTTTTGCCGTTGACGTTTTATTTTATTATTCGACGCCAACGCCGGTTTTTATTATTTTCTCTGCCAAGTAGAATTTGCATAAAGTAGTTTATGCAAATTAACTACTTGGCGAGTTGTTCTCCGTTTAAAGGTAAAGAGATGATCTGTATCCAGTCGACGGTATGTGTTTGTATTATCTAATTTCAAGGGTGTTGGGAAAATCCGTAAGAAAATAAAGAAGATGCGAAAGAAAGTCTTGACTTAGCCTCCTTTTCCATTACTGACGTCCCAATGCTAGTTACAAACCTAAACTTCCGTAGATTCCCGGCTGTGAGGTGCGTGTTGTATGATGTCTATTTTCATTACCCGTTTTTTCATCCTATTGGTGTAACACTGCTTTAAATATATCAGACTAAACATTGGAATTGAATTCCAATTTAGGATGAATAATGAATTATAGACAAGTATTTTTTGTAACTCTTAAAAAGTCTACAACGTTTTGCGAAGAAGCAAAGCACCGACGCATCAGTCCACGACCCCATGTGTACGAGAATATTTCAACTTGCTACTGAAGTTGTATCTTCTCAACATTAATTGCTCTGACATATGCCACTAATTAATTTTTGGATTTTCTTGTGTATTATGTTCGTCATTCTTTACATGTGTGTTGGAGTCGCCACAAGCACATAGTAGGGCGAATCAAATATAAACGGCAATTTCTTTTTATACATTTATTGAATAATGTTACACCCTAACTATATTATTAACATTTTCAATATAGCCTCCTGCGTGATCTACACCTTTTTGCCCCAGATTTTGAAGCTTTAATATCTCTTGTTCGTAGAACGATTTAGGGCGACTGGCTGTGCTCTCCGACTTCTTCATTACTTTCGAATTTTTTTCTCCAAGTCATTCCTTCAAGGGTGCGAACCAAAAATCGTCACAAGGGGACAAGTCTGGACTATGGTGGGGGTGTTCGGGAGTTTCCCAGCCCATTTCTTCCAATGTATTCCTTGTCAAGGACGCGTTGTAAGTCCTGACATTGTCATGAAAATGGATGACATCTTGAATGAGGATACCTCGTCTTTTGTTTCAATATGCGGCTCTTTCTACAGCCGATACTCACTTCTGATGAGATTTCTCCAACAGTTAAGCGGCGATTACTTTCAATAAGCTCTCGAACGGCACGGATGTTGTCATATGTACGACTTGTTCTTGGGCGTCGATTATGACTTTCGTTTTCGATACGTTCTCGCTTTTAAATCCTCTAGCCCACGTATACATACGATTCTGCGATCATCACCAAAGTGTGCCTTCATCATCATCATCCGCACTACAACCGGGTTCCGGTCTTGGCCTTATTTAGCAAGTCTCTCCACCGGTATCCGGTCCATATCCGAGACTTGTTAAATTGTCCAAATTGTTTTTTCCAGGCAAGGTTATTAGCCCTGCGCCAAAAGTGTGCCTTCAATCGAGAAAAAATTGCTGAGGGTTTACCGCCTTCATTTGTTAAAATATTATAATAATTTATGGGGAACAGATGTATGTACCTCTTGCTCGCCCATGGCTGTACTGACTACAAAGTCGAATGTGACTGCTAGCCAAGCTGATTGTCCTATTCTTTATAAACAAAACAACAGCCACGAACAAGATTATCTAGCTCGGAAAATGTTGCTAAGCGAAAATGTAAAATTACTCGTAAATAATAATCCCCCCCCCCCCCCCCCCCCCCCGCCCCCAAGGATAATTACGAAAATTCGCGTTCTTATTTCCTAATTACCCACACATCATATACAAAACAACATTTCCTACGCTTCGTAATCACATTTTAACATTTCCATTCAAAACATATGCCAAATATTTTTCCCTAACTAAACACAATCCCATTCTAAAAAGCCGTTCTAGATCAAATTTTCCGCTGTATATAGGATGTACAAACTATTCAGTTTTGATAGTCACGATTTCAATGGAAAATGTACATACAAATATTTTCCAAGCCTCTCATTCACTATCTCGCAACATGTCGTAATTTTTAAATCAAAGAATTACAAATTCTTCTCATACCACGACTAAGTACACAAACACATATTTATACACACATGACCCTTCCCAGCAAATTTGCCGTTACCTTACCGTTATATATTTATGTACCTGAAAATTCTTTCAAAGGAGCTTCATGCCGGTGAGACCCGAAGCCAAGTTCAATAAAACAAAAGGGTGGGGTAAATTTATAATCCATGTGTGAGGACGCGAATGCGTGAGAAGTCGATTATAGTGGCTCGAGTTTTTTTAAAATGGTTAAAAACAAGAGAAGAAAATACACTTAAATATTTGATTAGTTTCGTTCCCTAAAATGTTAATTTATTTCCGTTCGAAAGACAGAACTATTGAAAATACATAAACATAAAGTGCAAAAAAAAAGAAGTTATTTCTATAGTAGGAAAATAAAAATAAAGACAAAGATTTAAATACATTTAAATCTTTGACTAGTTCCATTCCCTAAAATGTTACTTTACCTCCATTCGAAAAACAACAACAGCTGAAAATACATAAAAATAAAGTACAAAAAAAAAGAGTTTATTTCGAATTAAGAAAATAAATAAAAAATCTTCAAAAAGTAGATACTTTTTGTGTTATAACTCAGACGGTTAAACATCTTGTGGGTACAGTTTTCGTCACAAAAACAACAAACAACCAGACTGCCGATAAGCGCCGGGAACCGGACACTGGACATTAACAGACTACCTACGCATAGAAACTAGCAGTTTATGAGCCTTAACTGGAGCACCTCCATCACCAACATCGAACTACCTTCGACCGAACTAACACAGCCCGACAGCACAAGCCGCCCAGTATTCGTATCATCAGACAATTCCGGTTTTAGGAACGTGAAGCCCATGAGAGTATATGTTATATGACATGTCAGGAAATTTGTCTGTAGGGGTGAAGCAAGTGGGGGCATGGTCCCATATTTCTGAACAAAGGGTTTGGTGATATTGTGAGTTTGGGAAAGGGACTCCTATAATCGTTAATATATTTCGTTCATTCTTATCCAATGAATCAGTGTATTATCAACTTAAGAGTAAATCAATCTCGACCCTAAGGTAACATTCTAATCTCTGTCCAAATGTTGTGGGCGTTCAGAAATAATTTTTGGTGTTTTTTGTAAGATGGCTTTTTGTCGTCGTTTCCAATCGGATTTAATCGAGCAACGAACAAATATTTTCAAGTGTTTTTTGTGACAGAAAATATTGTTTTAAATGAACACCTGCGTTTTCTGGAATTGACGACTTTTTTTCTTCCCAAAACTGAATATGACGATGCAAGGAAAACGTTTTGTGTGTGGACTTCATATGACATGGAATATTGTTTCCAAGAGAAGCAGAAGTGCTGGAGTGAGTGCTAGTAAAGGGGGTACTTTGAAGGGGATCCCCTTGATGCTGTAGATGAATAAACAAAGGTCGGTTTTTTATAACTTCAGTCTAAGAACTTTTTGTCCACATCCCGTATATATCGGCAAACACTGCAAAGGATTTGCATCTAATGTTACGGATATTACTGTGGTCAACGTGGAGATCTCACGTCATTGCAACTACCGAACAATAACACTACTACGGACTTCATAATGATAACTAAGTTGGGATCCGCAATGGAAGGTCGAAAGGGATCGCTGTAGGTAATATGTTCTTAAAGTAACTACCCCACTGAATCCATGCAGCAACTTACTTCACACAATAAACTCAATGGAGATAAATCTCATTCAAGAGTAATGATATTACGGGTATGCAGGAAAACTGCGAACAAAGAAATAGAAGCCGTGGAAACCGATGGAAAGTTTTACTATAAATGTTCGCGTATACTTTTTTTTTCTTTGACGCACGACACTGAACACTTTTGTGGTTCTCACACAAAACGTAATTTTGTTTGAAAGTCCCACTAACTAAAAGTAAACAGAAGTTGGAAATCAAAAGACAGGGCACTAATTCGAATCTTCCCAACGTGGGGAAAGGCTCGAGATTTCAAAGATACCAAATTCTTAATTCCCATTTTCTAAAAGGTTTAAAGTAATTTATAAGCCAATTAAAAAACAATTTTCTAAAAATCATTTACAGTGGCATTGGTCCTTAAGAGTTTATGCAATCTACCAGGTTTTAGGATAGAATGTTTCCGTTCGAATTCATGTGCAATTGAAATGACAAATAACAACTTCAATTCAAATCTATCCATACGAAGTGTACTCAGCCTTTTTGGGTTTTTAACAATTCAAGTGTCACAGATCTGTCGCTATTCTTCAGAATAAATGACGAATGACTCAACTGCCCGAAAATGCTTTTGATATGGAATCATAATTAATTTACTCTTTCAGACGGTAATTGTTATGTGAGAACTTTCGTTGAAAAAAGCTAAACAAAACCAATGTGGAAAAAAGAAACAAAGAAAAGAAACAAGAAGAAAAAAGTATCTGAAGAAATAGTAAATAAAACTGGATGGTCAGTGGCTAAACTCACCCAGTTTTATAATTACTGCACTCGGATTTATAGGCACGTTGCTTTTACAAACGCTTGTTGATAATGTAAGGTGTACGTTTAAATGGCAAACATTAAATACACCAACATTACCCCTCAGGCACATTAGTATAAAGATTTTACACATAAAAAAAACTACATCGAAATGTCAGTTTTATTACTATGAAAACTGGTTTTCAATAACCAAATCTTCTCAGAGATTTGATCTGAACATCAACTAAATCAATGTCGGCGCAGGTATTCAACTTCGTTGGGTTTGAAGACTGCGGAATTAACTTACTGAGGTACAATTTTAAACAGTAAAAGTATAAATTAGCATATTTGTATATATAAGGTGTGTGTCGAAAACAGCAACATTTTTTAAAGATTACGTAGGTAAAAGTAAGGTTGAGGTAGTATATTAGGGTTTGGCGTGTTTGGTAGAGAACCAGTTTGGGAAACACTTACAGATACTAGGATACATTATATTTTAATATAACCTTGAATAATTTTTCTCAGATTTGTATACGTTGCCACTGGGTCCGAATCATTTTTAATACATTCCATCGTTTTGAAATAATATATTACAACAACACAATACAATATATTATATTTATCCCAGCATAATTTTATTTAAAAATATAATAATTGTCGGTAAATCAAATGTCGGCACCAAATTGTAGATGCAAGTTTAAGAAGCTAAGGGAGAAAATTAAACGTTTTTTCAAAGGAAGGAAAACTTACTATAGACGGATTATTGTGAAATTTTTGAAACGGAGAATTAGTACCCTGTGTGCAAAGAGATATTGTATAAAGTGGAATGATAGAATGAAAAGAGAAAGAGAAATGTTTAAGCAGCAAAAACTTTGAAAGTCTGCGGAAAATCAAACACCCTGGCAATATGCACGGTGCTTTTTATGTTCCGGGCCGAACTTGTTTGAACGCCTTTTCCCTTTGTTCGATGACATTTCTTACTTGGCATTTGACAGCCTTTGAAGGTGGTCGATAATAACCTTGCCCGGAAAAACAAATTATTATGGCAAATTTATCAAATTTTACTTGCTAAATAAGGCCAAGACCGGATCCCGGTTGTAGAGCCGATGATGATGATGAAGGTGGTCGCTAAAAATTCATTATGGAGCAAATAACGTCGCAATAATGTGTTGACATATTAAAATATTTAAATTAAATAATTATTCAATTGTCAATAGGCCATTCAATATGTTAGGGGGAACACCATACAGATATTATGATAAATAACCGAACTTTAAGAGGTTCGTCATCGCATAAAAGCTTGTTCTCGAGGCTCTGCCCACGCTCGACTAGTAACGGCATTTTGTAACATCAGGGGGATCGGTTTCACCAAAATGAATATAAACGCCGTCCACCAACATTTGCAAACAACGAAACCTGATCTTGCCCTAACTGAGACCCAGATCGATTCGTCAACTGATTCGACATATCTTCGTTCCTCAGGATACATTTAAGATTCCGTTTTTAGGTCCGATGTGGCTTGTCAGAGGATGGAGGCGTTGGAACCCAATAACATGGACATCATATGTTGAGGGTCGGGCTGAGGAGTTCTGTTAAATTTTATTGTTGTCTTTACCGCTCCCCGAATGACGATCGACCACCGACATTTTTCGAACATCTTTCACATACCATCGACTAGATACAGGTCAACCACCCAGCTTCTGAAATTGTTGTGCTTGGCGATTGTAATGTGCACAATTCCGGCTGGTTGGTACATTCTAACAGAACCGACAAGGCCAGGAGGCTGGCGGAGATGTTTGCTGTTAGCCACAACTTGACTCAACTAGTGGAGGATCCGAGTGCCGGATGCCCGAAGCGATAATGCGAACACCCTGGATCTGTTTTTGACATCCGAACAGAGTATTTATACCGTAGAGGTTTCTGCGCCACTGAGAAACTCGGATCACTGCTTGGTATCTGTCGCCCAAGCACTTGCATTTCAAGCGAATAACCGGCATAGGCAGCGTCGCCATGTATGGAAGTATGGGGCTGCTAACTGGGACGATTTGGGAGATTCTTCGCATCCTTTCCATGGCCGGAGGTCTGCTTCGGAGACACCGATGTTAACGTTTGCGCGGATTCGATCACAGGGGTTATTCTTCTCGGGTTGGAGATCTACATTCCACATTCCATCAAATGAAGTTCATCTGATAAACCGTGGTTTGACTAAAAATGCGAGCAGTTAAAGCGGCTTTTATTTTGGCTTCAACTTTGTTTTTGCTTCACATAAATCATTTGTTGGAGACAACAGATAACAAAGTGTTTAGTTTTGTGAGCGATAGTACGCTTGTTTACTCCTTTTCGAGTGTTCGGCCGATTGGTGTATCTACGTCGCACCAGCTGAGATGTAGACAGGTTTACTCTCTGAATGAGGATCTAGATAAGGCCATGCAGTGGGGAAGAGCCAATCTGGTCGGATTCTCAAAGAAAAGTGGACCATCAGTTCCGCGGCTGATGATGAATGGCCGGGCCCTTGAATCTAGGGAAAGCTTGAAATTGGTCGGCGTCACGGTCTGTGGGAATGTATCGCGGCATAAACATGTGTCGAGCATCGCCAGGTCAGCCTCAGGAAAACTGTAAGAACAGGCCGAAAAAGTAAAAACAGATTAAACAACCAAGTTCTTATTGATTAAACTACATATGATAAGCTCTACCAAGAAGTCCCTTCAGTCAAACTAATAAAACAGTCTATTGTTTCCAATAGCTCCTCGATAGTATAGTGGTTAGTACACCCGCCTGTCACCCGGGAGACCGGGGTTCGATTCCCCGTCGGGGAGCCCCTGGCGCAAGACTAATGACCTTGCCCAGAAAAAAATAAATCATTATGGAAAATTTAACAAGCCTCAGGACTTGCTAAATAAGCCCAAGACCGGTTTCCGGTTGTAGTGCCGATGATGATGATGATTGTTTCCAAACGTTTGAAAATTTGAGGCTCTCTCACTAAACGAGCTTTGTAGGAAATATTTTTCTTTGAAGAAACGGGGGTAATAAAGTATTATAGGAATTTTTTGAGAAAAAGATTAAAATTGGATTTACATCAAATTACATTACGATTATAGATTGTTTAAAAAGAGTACGAAAAACAAAATGTAACCAATTTCATAAATCGATTAAAGAATACAAGCCACATTTTTGTGTTTGTCTTTAACTTATAAAAGAAAAAAGAATTTAATTTTTCTTTTATTCATTTTTGTTTCAATTAAATGAGTAAATTTCTTTGAGATGCCTAAGATACCGATAAATAGAGAAACGCCAAAAATTAATAACTAGTGAGTTGTAGTAAAGAGTCAAAATACCTTTTTTTTTCATTAATTATTATGTGTACAACTTTGCTTCGGCCGTTTTGCAATAGATGGCTGTAGCGGTAAGTGGTAGTTGAAATAAATAGGTCATAGATGTCATACAATAAGCTTAGGTATTTGTAAATATAATGCCATCGAAATATTAGTCGATTTGTGTCTGCATCATAAAGTTATTCTCGATTAAACATATCAGCTTACGAGCCAAATTCTCGTCATTTGCGGGAGGTTTTAATTTTCTGCTTTAATATGAAGAAATCTGCGGCTGAGGCTCATTTCTGCATCGCATTATGACTGGGGACGAAAAATGGGTTCATTACGATAATCCCCAGCGCAGAAAATCATGGGGATATCCCGGGCATGCTTCCACGTCGACGGCCAAACCGAATATCCACGATTCCAAGGTCATGCTCAGTATTTGGTGGGGCCGGCTCGGCGTAGTATATTATGAGTTGTTAAAACCGACTGAAACAATCACAGGCGGTTTTTTACAATAAAACCTCGAATTTCGGAAAAAACGGCGAGGCCAAAGTTGTACGAGGGTTGCCTCTTATGTTTCGGGATTTGGCAACCCTAGTGTTGCAATCCGGCAATTGACACCTCTGTCGTAAAGTTGGACATTTTTGAGGTTATACGCACTCAGAACGTTTTGACATACGAGCGCTATTTGTGTTGTTTACAGTAACTTAAAAGATTCATCTCGGCCCAAAAATGGAATTAAATCGTCAACATTTTCGTGCGATTATTTTTTACAACTTTCGGCGTGTATTAACTCAGCAACAGTGCATGGATGAACTTAATTCAATTTTTGGCGATGAAGTTCCATCAATGACCAGTGTTTATCGATGGCATGGTGAATTCAATCGTGGTCGTAGTTCACTCCAAGATGAATTTCGTGAAGGTCGTCCAAAATCAGTTGTTGTTCCGAAAACCATTGATGCTGTTCGCGAACTGATATTGGAAGATCGTCATGTGACCTATCGTGAGATTGAGACAACCTTAGGCCTTAGTGGGACCAGCATACATTCAATATTCCATAAACATTTGACTGTCAAAAAAATTTGTTCGCGTTGGATCCCACACAATTTGTCAATCGCCCAAAAAAAGGCTCGTGTCAATTGGTCGAAAGAAATGCTCAAAAAATGCGGTCGCGGTGTTTCGAAACACGTCTATGACATCGTGACAGGTGATGAATCGTGGATTTACGCGTATGAGCCCGAAAGTAAACAGCAGTCGACTGTCTGGGTGTTTCAAGATGAGCCAAATCCAATAAAAGTTGTTCGCGCACGAAGCACTTCCAAGCAAATGGTCGCCTGTTTTTTCGGAAAAACTGGACATGTCGCAACCGTACCACTATAACAACGCAGAACAGTCAATTCTGAGTGATACACAACCATTTGTTTGCCAGTTGTCTTCCAAGAAATCAGGAAAACCAACCGCCGAAGACGGATCACTCTTCGCCACGACAATGCGAGCTCTCACACATCGGCTGCGACAACTGCATTTTTGAGCACCCAAAACATCGATTTGATGGGTCCTCCGCCCTATAGTCCTGACTTGGTACCGAATGACTTCTTTTTATTCCCGTACGTAAAAAACAAACTGAGAGGTCAACGTTTTTCGACACCTGAAGAAGCGGTTGCTGCATTCAGAATGCATGTGTTGGAGATACCCCAATCAGAGTGGCAAAAGTGCTTCGACAATTGGTTCAAACGCATGCAAAAGTGTATAGCTCTTCATGGGGAATATTTTGAAAAACAATAAAGTGATTTTTGATGATCAATATTTGTTTTTGTTCTCTAATCCCGAAATATAAAAGGCAACCCTCGTACACCTAATATAGTAGAGAAAAAACAGTAATACATATGCGAATATGTATTAATAATATTTGTAATAATAGCCTGTAGAATGCACAAAATCTAACAGCAAGGGATAAACGTACTAACTAATGTGACTTAGGCTCTTATAGTCTACATTTATATACCAATACAGTAATTTGTATACA
Organism: Microdon myrmicae; assembly: GCA_963931805.1. Classification (NCBI taxonomy): domain Eukaryota; kingdom Metazoa; phylum Arthropoda; class Insecta; order Diptera; family Syrphidae; genus Microdon; species Microdon myrmicae. The sequence goes on along the minus strand of OZ007497.1, from coordinate 172,628,619 downwards.
CACGTTCTTTTTTCTACCGTTGTTGTGACTTTCGAAGTTATTTAAGCACCATAATATTTTTCTTTTTGAACATTTAAAACAGAAACGAAAATCAATAAACGATACTGAAATAAGCATTTTTAAAGGTACAATCTTGGACTCGCCAAGAAGAATTTTTGATTCATTAAAATATAAATATTAATTAAGAGAAAAACCGCGGCAATATTTTCAACTTCAATTGACTTACGCGACCCTCTTTTGACTCCACTTGACTTTCGGGTACGCTTACGACTTCTTTCACTGGACCTCTTGCTACTATCGCCGACGCAACCTAGACTCTTTCTAACTTCCTCCATCCCGGCTCCTCTTTAGCTTTCGGCACCACAATGCCCACCACACGAGCCGGTACCTCCCAGCAGGGGCAACCGCGACCTGATTCCCCCGCATACCAGGACGCTTCCAGCGTGGAACCCAGCCCCCATCCTTCCAACATTAAGCTCCCTCCTTTCGGCGAGGAGGATGCAGAGCTATAGTTCGCCATAGCAGACCGCATTTTCCGGGCCGCCAACATGCACGACGAAGAACTCCGTGCAGTTGAGTTGATGCGGGTGCTAGACCGCACACATGTGATTAGGTCGGCAGACCCCAATCCTTACAGCAACATGCAGGAGACGCTCCTCAACGCCCTTGACGAGCCCACCTGCATCAGGCAACAACGCTTGGCGAACGAGGTACATTTTTCGAGTATTAGACCGTCCCTTTTCCTGACCCATTTACGCTTAATAGCGGGGACCAGGGTTTCGGACGATCTAACTAGGCCTCATTTCCTAAGGTCCCCCCGACAACATACCCGCTCGGCATTAATAGCTCAACCCAATCAGAGTTTAAGCTATTTATCGAAAATCGCCGACGCAGTTTTGGAAAGCTCAGACCCGCACATCCGGGACCACAGCAACCCCCTACTTCCAAAACCCTACCATATCGACCCTCCGAGTGTCTAGCGGTCAAATTGGATGCGGGGTGTGTGGCCGTATGGATTACACGTGGGACAAGCGCGAAAAACCGGTGAGGGAGATAAAAACAAGCAATTTCCCCGTAACACCCACCCCAACACAAACTCGCAAGGCTAAGACTGCACGTCAACGCCAGCGCTCACAAAACTGCACTTCTACCAAGGGCGGCAAACACTTCTCCATACCAACGTATGGACGGAAAATGCCGACCCTGGACTCGGATCTTCTCCACCCCGCACACGGCACCCCGCCACTGCGGAGATGAATTAATTCTGGGTTTGAGGCTTCACCATACCGCACACGCCACTTCGTTACTGCGGATGCGAGCAAGCTCCCAATCGGCTCTGACCTTCTCGGACGTCACACATGTTGGTTCATGCGAACCACAACAGGCCAGTGGACCGCACCGCACTCCCCTCGCCCCTGCCGACAACACACGCGGCACCAACCAGGTTCACTTCTAATACTGACCCAAGCCCAGCCACAATCCAGGAACGCATCAACAACACAGTGCCAATTTTTACCACCGTGCCTACTGGAGCAAACAAAGCTGATGCTTGTTATTTTGTTTTGGAAAACAATTTTTGTGCATTATCGTTAGCGGGTGAAGTGAATCAGTGTATGAATCCCTGTACCGGCATACCAATTACAACCCCCACAGGTATATATGTTGCCGCCTTCCTCAGCCACTCCAACAGTACCGAACGATCTTATCCTTTTATAAATGTCATCACACTTGTCTCCAAAGGGCACCGATGTTTTTGAGATACGTTCCGATTAATTACTGTCGATGAAACTTGGATACACTATTATACCCCCGAAACAAAAATATAGTCAAAACAGTGGACTGCAAAAGGGGAATCGGCTCAAAAAAAGGCGAAAACTGTTTTTTTTCGGCTGGGAAAGTGAGGGCGGCTGTTTTTTTGGGATGGTCATGGAGTTATCTTAATTGATTACCTTCAAAAAGGAAAAATCATTACAGGAGCATGTAGGGGTTCCACCAAACCCCACGGCACACTTACCGGAAAAACCCCCCATATCCGCAACTCAACTTCCATTGTCTCCCGCCAATGCAATCGCATTGGCACTTGAAAATATTTCCTTTTCACCACACCACCAAACTCACCCCGAAACGAGAATTGAATCAAGGAGTCCTTTACCATCCGCAGACCAGTACGGTCGTGCCGACTTCCGCTCTCCGGTTGCGGAGACGCCATTACACACCGCGGGTCGAGTAAGCGCGCTAAAAAGTAAAAGTCGTACAAGTAGTACACACCAACGTTTATTATGTTTCTAGTACATACGGTCCATCTTCAGTCAGTTAAATCAATGTTGTGCAGTGTTTGCAACCGCCATGTCGGATATTATATTTGCAGTAGTGTACAATAATTGTGTCTCTGCTTTAACATAAATAAACGGTAAAAACAAAGTGAATCTGTGCGTTTTATTTCTTCCGACCAGTGTCCGTCTGTTGGTGTTTCCTTTGCTTCGGCACACATCAGCGGTTGCCATGGCCAAAATCCACGAATTATGGTTTGAACTGCTTGAACATCCGCTTTACTCACCAGATTTAGCCCCAAGCGACTTCTTTTTGTTCCCTAATCTAAAAATTGCGCTCGAAGGACAGAGATTTTCGTCAAATGAGGTGGCAATCACGCTCGTGAACAGTTATTTTGCAGAGAAAAACGCCGGGTACTATTTGGACGGGTTAGAGAGATGGGAGCATCGCCGGGAGAAGTGGGTAAAGTTACAAGGAGACTATGTGGAGAAATAAAAATAAATTTTAAATGTGTTGTATCCTTGTTAGGTCGAAAACTTTTCAGTTCAACCTCGTACATATTTAGTATCGTCAGCTGGCAGGCTTGATTCGCTGTGACCAAGAGTTTAATTTTGTGCATGCTGAATTACTTGACGAAAAATAAGATTTTGACTTTACTGTACGATCAATTATAATATAATACAACCGCAATCTCCGCAGTCTTCGAAACAAAAGGAATAACTTATGGAACATTTTCCTCAAAATGCGATCCATTGAAAACTACTCCAACTATCTCGGTTCCTTTTGTATATTTTCCGAACTCTGCAACTCCCTCTACTCAAAATACCTTACCGAAACACAATCCAATTTGATCAATGACCCCAAATCTTTCGTCCACTTTATAAATTATTAACGTAAATCCGACATCTATCCTAACTCCCTCTCTTATGGCGCTACTTCAACCGACCCTCTAACTATTGCCAACCTGTTCGCTTCGTTTTTCAATAAATCCTTCACAGACATCTCCTTCGAGTCGGATTTCAATGACTTGCCCGAATTCTCCCTCGGCCACTTCACCCCTCAACTTATTCAGCGTCATATAGTTGAGGAGAAATTAAACTTACTCAAAGACGAGTTCAGCCCTGGACCTGATGGACTCCCGCCTGTATTTTTAAAGAACTGTTCCTCTTCTCTTTTTCTCCCGATATCAAAGATTTTCAACCTATCCCTTTTTCAAGGGACTTTTCCTAGTATCTGGAAATCCTCCTATATCACCCCCATACATAAAAAGGGACCTTAAAACGATATAAGCAACTACCGTCCCATCGCCAAACTGTTTCATATCTCCAAACTGTTCGAAGGAATTCTTTACAATGCGTTATCTTTCAGTTGTAAATCCATCATCTCACCCAACCAGCACTATTTTATTTCGGGTAGGTCGACCACAACGAATGTGATCGAGTTCTCATCCCATACTCTCCGTGCCTCGGCTCCTCGATAGTATAGTGGTTATTATACCCGCCTGTCACGCGGGAGACCGGGTTCGATTCCTCGTCAGGGAGCCTCTGGCGCAAGACTAATAACCTTGCCCAGAAAAAAAAAATCATTATGGAAAATTTAACAAGCCTCAGGACTTGCTAAATAATGTCAAGACCGGCTCCCTGTTGTAGTGCCGATGATGATGATGATGATGATTTGACAAAATCTGGCATAATCTCATCCTTTTCAAGCTGTCCTCCCTAGGCTTCGAACCCGTATTGATCAAATGGTTATCTTCTTATCTGAAAGACCGGTCCTACCGTGTCAAATTCAGATCCTCCCTTTCCGACCCTTTTTTCCCACGTCGGGGGTTCCGCAAGGTAGTCATCTTGGCCCCCTCCTTTTTATCCTTACCATAAATGATGTCGACTCCATTATTAAACATTCATCCATCTCCCTCTATGCGGACGACGCCAAACTCTACAAACCAATCATTTCTCCTCTCGACTCCTCACTTCTCCAACAGGACCTCGACCGCTTCTCAATTTGGTGCCGTAATAACTGCCTGGAACTCAACGTGGTCAAATGTCACTCCATTACCTTCTCCCACAAATGCCCCCCCCCTCCCCCCAACCACCTCGCTTCTACTTCCTGCTAAACCAACAGATTTCATACGTATCCTCAATATGTGACCTCGGAATCTTATTCGACAGGGAGCTCAGCTTCATCCCACATATCAATGTTATCATTCTTAAGGCCAACTCCGCCCTTGGGTTTGTGAAACGCTGGTCTAAGGAATTCTCTAATCCCTACGTTTCCCGTTCTCTCTACATAGCCCTCGTCCGCCCCCTTCTTGAATACGCCAGTCAGGTCTGGTCTCCACACTGCTCGTTCCATATCCGCAGGATCGAGAGCGTGCCACGTCGATTTCTGCGTTTTGCTCTCCGTGGACTGAACTGGGAGAATCCTTGGATTCTCCCCCCATACACAAGCTGGCTCCATCTGATTAACCTCAATACACTTGAGGAGTGCAGAATTCTTCCCGATATCCTCTTCATCCACCGGCTCCTCTCCGGCACAATCAACTGTCCTAGCTTGCTCTCCACCAGCGCACTCCACACCAACCCCCGTAACCTACGAAACCCTCGTCTCTTCTATTTGCCCTCCCACCACACTTCTTACGGCTGTAATGAACCCATTTCACGAATGTTAAGGCGGGCAAACTTTTACCCTTCCTCCTTCGATTTCTACCTCACCCCTACTGCACTCAAACGTCGTCTCCTCTTGTTCCCCTCCTGACCTTGCCCCACCCACAGTCTACACTCTTACAACCCGTACACATTCCAATCATCCCCGCCTCTTTATCTTACTACCCGGTCTTCGCCACCCCACCACGTACACCGCCACCTTCCCACTATATTACCTTCATATTTATTCCAAATTAATTTTTTTAGTCCCTAAATCTTAATTATCTAAATTAAGTTTTTTTAATCCCTAGTTTTTAAGTTAGTTCGTAAGTTTTTACTTTTAAATCTTTTCACCACTTGTACTAAGTGATATAAACGAGGGTTTTGCCCTCACTAAAATTAAATTAAATAATATTGCATATTGGCTCTAGCATAGGGGTCCTGAAATTATATATACAATAATACCTAATTCCTCTTTAGTTTTGAGTCGTGTATTTGTGGTGTCTATAATACAGAAATCAAATCTTGGTTTTTCACCTTTCTTGTTATTCACACATCTTCCAACGAACCCTGGTTATTCTATCCGATATCCTCTAAACGTCTCTACAGATATTCCCCTTACTTGGGTCAAACTTACTTTACTCGAATTGGTATTGGCTTGCAATATTCGTTAAGCACATTTGGTCGATGTTTTTCCAGTTTTAATGATTTTTCACTAATTTAATTTTTAAAAAACAACATTCTTTTACAACATAGTTTAAACTTACCTTAACTGTTTGCTAGAGTTACTTCATTTTTTTAAATATTGTCCTTTATTTTATTTTCTAGATACTTCATCAAAATCACCACCTCTCATACCATATCCGAGCTGGGAAGCTCACATGCTCTCTGAGGAGGATCCTGAATTAGTATCACCTTTCAGGCTTCGTGCGGATCGGTGCGGTCGGCTGTGGGTTCTGGACTCTCGGATTTCCAATATATTAGGCAAAACAAAGTTCTACGGTCCCAGTCAAATTCTCGTTTACGATTTGCATAATGATAATCTACTTCGAAGATACGTTTTTCCTGCGGATCACATGAAAGAGAAATCATTTTTTGCCAACATTGCTGTCGAAGACGGTGATTGCGATAATACATTTGCCTACGCTGGAGATCTAGGTTCACCAGGATTAGTTGTTTATTCGTGGAAAGACCAGGAATCATGGAGAATACATCACAACTTTTTCCACCCCGATCCATTAGCGGGAAATTATAGTATTGGCGGTATTAACTTCCAATGGGACGATGGTTTGTTTGGACTGGCCCTGTCAAAAGCACAACCCGAAGGTTATTCCACCTTATATTTCCATCCTCTCAGTTCTACTATGGAATTTTCTGTTTCAACAATGATTCTTCGTAACAAAACACTCTCCACTTCTGAGGCCATCTACAAGGAATTTAAAATTTTAGGATCACGCGGACCAAATGCTCAAGCCGGTTCGGCTTTCCTTGACCAACTGACCGGTGTATTATTTTACGCCCTACCTAATCTTAATGCTGTGGCTTGTTGGAAGACTTCAAATAAGGCTTACACTATAAAATCGCAAGGACGTGTTTATATGAGTCCAATCGAGATGGTCTTCCCTAATGATGTTAAAGTGGACGATCAAGACCGTTTGTGGGTTCTGTCGGATAGGCTTCATGAATTCATTTACGCTGATCTAAATCCAACTGAAATCAATTTCAGAATTCTGACCGGGCATGTAAAAGACGCAATTGAAAATACAGCCTGCGATATTAAAACCAAACCGCTACCGGACTTAATTAATAGATTGGGTGATATTCTGAGGCCAGTTACTAATCAATCCAACTTGTCTAGTGGCAAAATTGCGTTCTCAACACTCCTGCTTGTGTTTTCATTTTTATTACGAAATATTTTATAGGATAAGTTTTAATTTTAAAATTAAATGTAGATAACGAATTGATGATGTACGTGTTGCTAAATGAATAAATAGTCAACTAAGTTTGTCAATAGCTGTAAAACAAACACGAGACCTCCTTGCTTATAAGAACTAATTAACTTACACTAGTTTTCGTGTACTCATAGTTTTTATTTTGTTTTTTATAGTTAAAACCAAATTAATACCGAGCACCAATAAAATATCACTGTATTAATTTTAAGTTAAAATGAGAAATAAACCATTTTGTTATGATCAGGATTACATGCGAAGAACTGCATCCTTTTGATGAGTGGTTATTAGTTGTGGATTCAATAATATGTATCATTTTCTTCGTGAAAGTCAAACTGAATTTTGTACTACAAAATCCAAATATAAAAGTTGTATGCAAATTTTGCGGTTTTAGATGATTATCGCTAAAAAGCAAAAAAAAAAATTCATTTGGTTGTCTTAAAATTAATTTTTATTAGAATTCGTTATATACAATGGGATGAACATTTACCATCGAATAAACGATACGATTTTGGACAATAACACATATGTTCCGAGTCGATATCTTTTTTTAAAATGATTTATAAACGGAATCATCATCATCATCATCATCGGCACTACAACCGGGAACCGGTCTTGGCCTTATTTAGCAAGTCCTGAGGCTTGGTAAATTTTCCATAATGATTTGTTTTTTTCCGGGCAAGGTCATTAGTCTTGCGCCAGAGGCTCCCCGACGGGGACTCGAATCCCGATCTCCCGCGTAACAGGCGGGTATACTAACTTTATAAACGGAATAAACTTTTATAATTCGAATTTTACGAACTCATTGTCTTCAACATTATAAAAAGAATGAGATATCATACGTGGGGCCGGCCCTGGCCGTTGATCAAGCTCGAGATCTTTTAAGAATATTTTCCACAATAATTTCGGTAATTATCCTAACGAAGTCTAATAGGGTCAAACCGTATAATCTTCGTGGCCAGTTTTGAACGCTATTTCGAGAGATTAAGCGTCCACGGATTTTGTCGCGCAGAACGCTCATCATCATCATCATCATCATCATCGGCACTACAACCGGGAACAGGTCTTGGCCTTATTTAGCAAGTCCTGAGGCTTGTCAAATTTTCCATAATGATTTATTTTGTCTGGGCAAGGTCATTAGTCTTGCGCCAGGGGCTCCCCGACGGGGAATCGAACCCCGGTCTCCCGGGTGACAGGCGGGTGTACTAACCACTATACTATCGAGGAGCCCCCTCATTCTTCCATTATTGTTGGGCGGTGTTTTCGTTAAGTAAAGCCGCAAATAAAGCAAACTCCACGTATTATAAGCAGTTTGGGGATTAATATAATTTATTTTTATAAGTCAGTAAATATTTGAATTTCCCATATGGAAAAAAGTGAATCTCGTGAATTTAAGCATAATCAAGCAAAATCCGTAAACTGGGCTACGAACTGCTACCCCATCCAACATATTCTCTAGATTAGGTCCCTGCGATTTTTCCCTGTTTTCAAACCTGAAGAAATGGCTGGGCAGTACGAGATTTGGGTCGAAAGAAGAGGTCATCACAGAACTAACGCCTATTTTGAGGGCCTTGAGGAAACCTATTATTTGGAAGGAATAAAAAAATTGGAAAAACGTTGGGCTAAATGTATCGAGCTGAAAGGAGACTATTATTATCATCATCGGCACTACAACCGGGATCCGGTCTTGGCTTCATTTAACACATCTCTCCACCGGTCCCGATTTCGAGCCGATGTCATCCAGTTTGACACCCCTAGGCTCTGGGCGTCCTGGTCTACGCCATCCCTCCATCGCAGACACGGTCTGCCGCGCTGTCTCCTTCCATACATCCTACCACAATGGACTTTCCGGGCAGGTTCCTCTTCGTTCATTCAAGCTAGGTGTGCCGCCCACCGGAGTCTACCGAGCTTGGTTTTTCTTACAACATTAGCTTCAAGGTAGATTGCGTAAAACTCATGGTTGTAGTGTCTCCGGAATCGTCCTCCCTCACATACGGGGCCAACAATTCTCCTTAAAACCTTCCTCTCGAACGTGGCTAACAGTTCAGAGTGCATTTTATTGAGCACTCAGGTCTCGGATCCATACATGATTACTGGTAAGACCATGGTCTTATACAGTAGCAGCTTGCTCTGTAGGATTTAAAGAGCCTTGATAGACCATAGTAGGCTTTGTTGGATTTGATCAGCCGTACGCGTATTTCTTCTACCATATTGTTATCGGATGATACTATTGACCCAAGATAGTTAAAGGATTGCACTACTTCAAATTCGTGCTCCACTACCCTGGTAGTTTGACCAAAGTTAGGTCTTCTCTTCGCAGAAGTTGCCACCATGTACATCTCCGTAGGCAAGTATCTTACTGGACTTGGTGATAATAGTCACTCTAGTTGTGACGCTAGAGTCACGGATTGCTTTTTCCAACGCCAAGTTGAAGAGGAGGCAGGACACACCGTCCCCTTGTCGGAGTCCATTAAAGATCTTCATTGGTTTGAACAGCAATGCCGCTATTTTTACTTGACTAGTTACGTTGGTCATAGTCAACCTACAAAGTCGTATCAATTTGTTTGGAATGTCGAACTCTCTCATGCCATTATATAGTTCTACCCTGGCTATGCTGTCGTAGGCGGCCTTGAAGTCTATAAACAGATGATATAGTGGAATCTTAAATTCCAGACATTTTTCCATCGCCTGCCTAAGGGTGAATATCTGATCAATTGCTGATTTGCCTGGGATGAAGCCACACTGATATTGACCGATGATGGCTTTAGAGTATGGCGCAATCCTTGTAGGATAGTGGAGAGTATCTTATAGGCGGTACTCAGTAATGTTATACCCCTATAGTTGCTGCACAGTGTGATATCTCCCTTCTTATGTATGTGGCAAATAATACCACAACGCAAATCTTCCGGCATCTCCTCTTGCTCCCATACGTGCACCACGATCTCATGAATTGCCAGATGTAACGCTGTCGCTCTTTGTTTGATCAGCTCAGCTGGTATGCCATCAGCTCCGGGGGTTTTATTTGATTTAAGCTGTCTTATGGCTTTTAATGTTTCCTCAATGCTTGGTGACGGCAGCATTTGGCCTTGATTTGGTATTGGTGGAGACTCAAACTCTTCTGTGAGCTGACCATTTAGCAATTCATTGAAGTGCACTTCCCATCGCTCCAGAATGCCTTCAGGATCGGTGATCAGATTACTTTCTTTATCCTTGCAGTAAGTGCAGCGTGGTATGTACCATGCCATACTGCGGATTATTTGGTAGAACTTCCGCGCCTGATGCGGACCTCGCTCTCTACTTTTCTCTATTTCACAGACTAGATTTTTTCCCAGGCACTTTTCTTCTGTCTGTGAAGCCTCTTTACAGATCTTCCGAGCTTTTTGTTTTTCTCCTCGCGTACCCACGTCCTGTGAGACTGCTGCATTGCCCGGTGTGCAGCATTCTTACGTTCAGTCGCTAGTTTGCACTCATCATCAAACCAGTCGTTCCGATCTCTACGACTACTGCCTAAGATGGAGTTGGCAGTACTAATGGCAGTATTCTTAAGGCGTGTCCATTTCTCTTTTACGCCCGGCATTCTGCCCCCAGGACTTACTCTCCCTCCGTCGAGCTCTTCGAGGGCGAGTCTTAACGCATGACCAAAGGTGTTACTGGTATTCTCATTGCGTAAGGCAGCCGTGTTGATTCGAACCTGATCTGCGGATGCAATACGTGTCCGTAAGGCAATCCGCGCTCGGAAAGGTATACCAACAAGATAGTGATCCGAGTCGACGTTGGCACCTCGGTACCTTCGTACCATCATCAGGCTCGAGGAGTGGCGGCGATTTATCAACATGCGGTCAATTTGGTTGTGAGTGGCTCCATCAGGTGATACCCATGTGGCTTTGTGGATATCTTTACGCGGAAACATGGTACTTGCAACGACCAAGTTCTTTGATGCTGCTAGTCCGATGACTCGTAGTCCATTGTCATTGGTGTTCTCATGCAAACTATGGGAACCTGCGTAGTGAATGAAAACGGGCTCCCGACCTATTTTGGTATTCAAATCACCAAGAACGATTTTCACATTGTATCTTGGGCAGGCACGTTCTCGTAGTATTCTTCTTTTTCGTCGTCAGGGGACTCCTCTGTAGGTCCGTGAACGTTTATGAGGCTTGTTCTTAAATATGCCTGGCACACGGAGAGTGCATAGCCTTTCGTCTATCGTATTAAGCCCGATAATGGTAGGCTTCAGTTGTTGGCAGACTAGAAAGCCTACCCCGAGCACATCGTGGTTTGAATGACAGCTATAATAAATGTCATACTCGTTTCTTTGAATAACACCACTCCCCATCCATCTTATTTCTTGTAATGCTGTTATTTCATTTTCATTTTTTTTTAATCATTTTTTGTTTCTTCTTATTATTATAATTTACTTACCCGCTATACAAAAATACTCCCTGTTATCTTATTCTTAACTTACTGGTCCCTTGAGGACTCTCTAAGTTACATGCATACGCTTAAAGCATGAAAATTTGTCTGTCGACATTATGATTATTTTGTTTACATGCATTTTTAGGGAACTTAATTACATACAAAGAAAATGAAGAACAGGAAAAACTTTGTTTTTGTTATTGTTTTTACCTTATATCTAACTTAAATACTAAACTAATTTTTTTTTTGTTACCTTAACTCTAAACCTAACATCAAGACTAAATCTTCGAAATGCTAAATCTATGTAAGCTTTCCGTTGTTTGTTGGGCTTTTTTTATTATTATTATTATTATTACATCCCTTTTTTGCCAGTTTTATAAGGAAACAGGTTTTTAAGTGCCAATTAGCCACCAACATTGCGGGTTTTGCTTACTCGTGTCTTTTCGGTTTTTCTGTGCTACTGCCCTACTGAAGTACAGGCGCTCTTCATCTGTGTGTGCAACCTTTCGATTATAACATATTTTATCTTTATCCGACCGACCCACGTGATAAATCAACGGTATAGCGGATTCATTTTGTATGAGGCCGTTCATGTCAAGACTAAGGAATGGTTCTGGTGGAATAAAGCCATTGCGACGTACCCCCCCATAATACATATTGTTTGGTTAATATGCATCCACAATTAAATCGTTCGGCGAGCTCATTGATCTCGCAAGATGCCCTCGGATCAACTTGATCATAAAGTTATCCACTCCGTTTATATTGGCCCCACTGTGCAACGCTTCATTGGGATAGTATTTTTTGTGATCGGATTCAGGAGTCCGATGTAAGTTAAGACACTTCCTGAGGCATTGTCCCTCAAAAATCCGAATCTTCTCCATTAACCTAGGTTCCACATTACACCACACTGGGCATCCATATATGATCATCGGTCTGATGAGAGCCATGTAGCACATAACTTTAACTCTGCTGTCAAGTTGACTACTATGAAACAGTCTTCTTGTCATAGGATAAGCTTTCTTTGCCCTGGCCAGCGTAGCCTCCAGATGTTTGTTAAAATATAGATACTGATCTAGTCAGATGCCTAAGTATTTGACTACATATTTGGTTTCCAGTGTTTGTTTGTGTGGTCCCATAATAGCTAGCTTTCGCCAGTTTTTCCTTGTGTCTTTGGTAGCTTCAGCCAGTGGTGTTCTAAAGAGGATGGTTTCACACTTCTGGATATTGTTTTTGAGTTTCCAGTTGTCGCAGTATCTCTGAACATCATTGAAATCCCCTTGTAATAGTCCGTTAATGATTTCAATTGTTGGTGCTGTTTTGTATATTATCAGATCGTCTGCATACGCAATAGCCCGATGAAGAGACCTTATCAAGTCGCTAGTGTAAATATTAAAGAGCATCGGAGATAACACCACTCCCTGTTGCAGACCGTTTTTTATTTGGTAAGTAATGTCGGAGATCACATTGCCAGTCCTGACGATGAATTTCCTTTCATTCAACATGTCGTATAGTATATACAGTAGTGGTTTATGAATGCCTAGTCTCATTAGCTTGTAGTATAACCCTTCTAGCCAAACGGTATCGAAGGCCCTCTCCAAGTCAATCAAACAGGCACCTGTGCACTGTTTCAGATTTTTATTCCACCGAATGTCTGAAGCCAGGTTAGTTGCGGCATGTGTGGTTTCATGACCAGCTTTAAAACCAAACTGGTTATTTGGTATAATATTATTGTCCTCAACCCATTTAAGTAGAGCCTTGTTTAGAACCTTTTCGAATACTTTACTGATACTCGGTAACAAACTGATCGATCGCAGATTTTTTGGGTTTGTTCTGTCTTTCCCTTTTTTTTTTTGGTAACGGTTGGATGATGACCGTTTTCCAACCAGTCGTTACAAACACGTCAAAGAGATAAGACGTATACCTGACAACAGGAGAAAGCAAAAGAAAAGAAAACAAAAAAAAAATTAATAAATAAATTCGTCGCGCGAGTGTAAGTGAACAAGTGTGGATTACACAGTGTGGCCGCCACTGAGAGCGGTTGTTTCAAAAATAAAAAAAAGAATAAAAAAATAAAAAATTATGGAAACAAACAAAGTGCTAAAGACTCGTCGCCTTTCATGAAAAGGGGCCAGGCAGACCTGAACGCGATGACGCGGAGCCGACTCGAGCGACAGCCGAGTATTATAACAAAGCGGCACAAGCCAAATTCACAAGCCAAAAGGAAAGAAAAACGAATACACAGGGGCAGGCAACCAATTCAACGAATTGGTTGACCTTGACCCAAGTGAACCTGATGAGGAAGAAAACAATATCACAGGTACTGCAACAGATCCGGCGGAATTAGAAAAACTCCTTGCGGATATTGACACAAAAAAAGAGGAACTCAATAAACAAAGAGAAGCAATCCTCAAATTAAAAGACCTGGTGCAGCAACAACAAAGCCAAGAAAATACAACAGCACAACGGAAAAATCAGGAACAACATCAGGAAGCAAACAAAAGGTAGCAAACAAAGGAGATGCAGAAGCAGCAAACAAACCAGCACATCGTAACCAACAAAAAGGAAAAGGCGCCGCCTATAATACTTACGTCCATGGAAACAAAGGACGTTATAAAATTAGGTGAGTTAACTTGCAAAAATTTCAAAACAAAAAAAATTAATAATTCTAAAATAAAATTAATGTGCGATGATATTGAAGGTTATCGCAAAGTAATGACTGCTTTGGGTAGGACAAAAAGCGAGTACTACACGTACACCCCGAAATCGGAGAAAATAATCTCCATGCTCCTAAAAGGCGTTGATCCATGTTTTTCCCCTGAGGAGGTATTAGAGGAATTAAAAAATGTCGAAACCGACAACTTAAAATTTACAGGTGTGAAACCCTTCTCTACCGCCAACTCCAGAAAACGCAATTACAAATTGCCTTTCTTTATTGTATCACTGAGTCCCAACAGTAAAGTTAATGCTCTCCGATACATCAAACACCTCAACCACCAAACAATAAGTTGGGAAAAAATTAGAAAAATCGATCGCGTATTGCAGTGTATGCGTTGTCAACGCTTCGGGCACGCGGCATCAAACTGCCACATGCAATTCAGGTGCGTAAAGTGCCTCTCCGACCATACCATTGGTGAATGCCCCTTGGGCAAGGAACAGCTTCCAGATAGGAAAACACTGTCCTGTGTCCTCTGTAAAAATACAGGTCACACTGCTAATTTTAGAGGATGTCCTAAATTTCAACAAATGAAATTAAAATTGGAATCCAAAAAGAAACAAGTGGAAGAAGAGAAAAAAAATGAAAACTCGTTCTTACAACAATTTCGTGGCTCCTTGTGTGTCATATGCACAAATGGCCGGTGCTCCTAAGCAACCAGCATCCATGGAACATACATATAATAATGGGAAAATGCCTGCACCAGAGGCACATTCAGAAATAATAACAATGTTATTAACCATGCAATACAATTTGACGAATTTCAAAGAACACTGACTGAACAAAGAGCACGAATAGATACTCTCTATTCAACCCTGTTCTCAAATAACTCTCCACATCAAAATCTTCAACCCTCCGTCTGAACTAAAAATATAGCTGTGAATGTAAATTCACTAATCCACTTCGAAAGAAGGGATAATTTAGGCAATCTGTTCCAAGTCGAATGCCCAGATGTGCTCTTGGCTAGCGAAACTGAGCTAAACCAAAGGCACAAAATGGGCTACAAAAATTATAACATAATTAGACGAGATCGACCACACTCTACTCGAGGGGGTGGGGTCGCTATCTTAGTTAAGAAAGGTCTTCACCATAAGGTCGTTTACAGCACGGAAGTACACAAATTCCAGGTGCTAAAGGCATGCATTATAGACATTCCGCTCGGCATCTATATATAGTCGCTGCTTACGTTCCTGAATCTATTCAAGGTACCCAATTTATCAGTGAAATCGATACGCTTTTCCGAAGTCTCAAGCTAGATTCGGAAAACAATTACTTTTTAATGGCGGGTGATTTTAACGCCAAGCACAGTGCCTGGGGCAATCTGACCTCGAACACCAGAGGCAATGCCTTGTTTGATTGGTGGCAAACAAATGCGATCGAGCATAAACTAGAATTGTACGCTACAAGTACACCGTCTTATCCAAGAGGTAACTCCTTCCTGGATTTACTTATGACAGATGACCGAATTCAGTTACCAGATACCGAGGTAACTACTCGAAATTGTCTTCGCACAATTGAGTACGATAGCGATCATTACGGACTTGGAGCCGTAATACACGTGCGAAACGAGTACCATCTACTTGAGCAGTACGACCAGGTACACTCTTTCGATTTCCGAAAAGCACATTGGTCGCGTTTCAATCGCATAGTAAAAAGAGAAATACGCAACATTGGCATAGACCCACCGACTAATAGAAACCTCCGTAATGATTAAATCGATCATTACCTCCTAACTATGAACGATATTGTTACTAACACAATGAATCGTTCCATCCCCAAAGTAGCTCATATGGATGGCTATACCCACCGATACAGAAATGCAACTATCGATGCTTTGTATAGGCAAAAGAGCACCCTGCTCTCAAAGCTGAAATTGTGCTATAGGCAGTTCAGTGACCCAAATAGCAATGAAATCAAAACAATCAAGTCCTTGATTAAAAATCTTCAAAAACTGATCCGGGATAATTACCGAGCAGTAATAAATGAGGAGTGGAACAACAGAATTCGAGCTGTCCAAGCAAACGGACCGAACATGTTTTCACAAATCAAGAAAATATGTCGAAGAAAAGATCACAATGACATTCCCTGTCTCCGAATTCCATGACATTGCTCGCTGCGCAATCAACTTCACAACTGGCGATCCGAAAACCATAGTTTCATCACATTCGGCGAAAATAATAGGGCGGATTCTCCCGTCAGAAATGAAAATACAAATATGTTTGTGCGCAAGGATGAACTTAGAAACATACTTAGCTCAATAAAAAATAAGAAATCGTCTGGAATAGATACGAGGGTTGCCTCTTACGTTTCGGGATTTGGCAACCCTAGTGTTGCAATCCGGCAATTGACAGCTCTGTCGTAAAGTTGGACATTTTTGAGGTTATACGCACTCAGAACGTTTTGACATACGAGCGCTATTTGTGTTGTTTACAGTAACTTCAAAGATTCATCTCGGCCCAAAAATGGAATTAAATCGTCAACATTTTCGTGCGATTATTTTTTACAACTTTCGGCGTGGATTAACTCAGCAACAGTGCATGGATGAACTTAATTCAATTTTTGGCGATGAAGCTCCATCAAGGACCAGTGTTTATCGATGGTATGGTGAATTCAATCGTGGTCGTAGTTCACTCCAAGATGAATTTCGTGAAGGTCGTCCAAAATCAGTTGTTGTTCCGAAAACCATTGATGCTGTGCGCGAACTGATATTGGAAGATCGTCATGTGACCTATCGTGAGATTGAGACAACCTTAGACGTTAGTGGGACCAGCATACATTCAATATTGCATAAACATTTGACTGTCAAAAAAATTTGTTCGCGTTGGATCCCACACAATTTGTCAATCGCCCAAAAAAAGGCTCGTGTCAATTGGTCGAAAGAAATGCTCAAAAAATACGGTCGCGGTGCTTCGAAACACGTCTATGACATCGTGACAGGCGATGAATCGTGGATTTACGCGTATGAGCCCGAAAGTAAACAGCAGTCGACTGTCTGGGTGTTTCAAGATTAACCAAATCCAACAAAAGTTGTTCGCGCACGAAGCACTTCCAAGCAAATGTCGCCTGTTTTTTCGGAAAAACTGGACATGTCGCAACCGTACCACTAGAACAACGCAGAATAGTCAATTCTGAGTGGTACACAACCATTTGTTTGCCAGTTTTCTTCCACGAAATCAGGAAAACCTACCGCCGAAGACGGATCACTCTTCACCACGACAATGCGAGCTCTCACAAATCGGCTGCGACAACTGCATTTTTGAGCACCCAAAACATCGATTTTATGGGTCATCCGCCGTATAGTCCTGACTTAGCACCGAATGACTTCTTTTTATTCCCGTACGTAAAAAACAAACTGAGAGGTCAACGTTTTTCGACACCCGAAGAAGCGGTTGCTGCATTCAGAATGCATGTGTTGGAGATATCTCAATCAGAGTGGCAAAAGTGCTTCGACAATTGGTTCAAATGCATGCAAAAGTGTATAGATCTTCATGGGGAATATTTTGAAAAACAATAAAGTGATTTTCGATGATCAATATTTGTTTTTGTTCTCTAATCCCGAAATATAAAAGGCAACCCTCGTAACAAAACTCAACGAATACCTTTCTTCTTAAGAAACAATCCAGGAGAGACGAATTCTTGGCAGAATTATTTCCAATACAATAATAGTCCACGCTGGTTGGTTCCGTATAACAATAATCAGTTTATTTGAATTGATGGAATAGGTTTTTTTTCAGATTGAGAAAGAACTTGACTGGCTTTTACACAATATTAACGAAGAAGAAAATTAACATTACAAAAACAACAAAAATGCTTGTCATGTTGACAACCAACAGACAACTTTAACATGTCAGCTGATTGCTGACATTGTTTAGGGCGGTGCCACAGGTAGCATTTAATTGCGAATTCGCCGGTTGTGTCAAGGACGAATCCGCAACATTACGCCTTCTCAATTTTATTAATTTGCGGGAAAATACTAGGGTTGTTGGATTTTACCGCCCGAACTTTGTTGTTCCAATACAAATTTGCTGATAGCCTATAGTTGGCTCTTATCAGGTGTTGGAGATTTTTTAATCTGGACTTCAGTGATATTATCTCCTGGTCGTGCCTATCAATAAATCGTCTGTACCGTAGTTTTCGTTCAGACAGAAGTCTACTTTTTTTTTTTTCTGTGGAGTGCGTTGATTGTAGCGTTTCGGTCCATGTTCATGTTGTCCGTAGGTGTGGTTTTTAGTACTGTTTTGTCCATAGTTTGTTTTATGGTTTTGTCCATTTTTTGTATGTATTTGTCGATACCATCGTTGGATATGTTTCTATTGGTAGCAGGGTTAATATCTTTTAAGCGAAGTTCTCTTGTTAAGGTTCTCGTGAAACGCGTCCATCGAATACCCCCATAGTTATAGGGTTGGGGTATCATACATTCACCGAGTTCCACAACTTCGCTTGGTGTTTTTATCACGATTTATAATGCACAATGGTCGCTGTCATACTCAATTGTGCGTAGGTAGTTTATATTTTGTCTTCTAGTATGTGTATGTTTAAGTCGTGTGTCAATAAGTATAATATCGAGGAACGATCCCCCTCTGGGGAAAGAAAGATATTCTGTAGCTAGCAGGTCGGCCTTATATACAATGTGATGTTGATCTAGCCAACTAGCTAGTTGATTTCCTCTTGTGTTGGACATGCTATTTCCCCAATTTGGGTGTTTAGCATTCAAATTGCCACCTACGATGTAATAGTTCCCTTCCGAGTAAAGTTGTTAGTATTGGAAAAGACTCTCTAGCTTCACTATAAATAGATTTCGTTGATGTGCTTCTGGTGCGTAGGCAGATATCACATCCGTCCCCTTACCTTGTCGGAGGGGTATGCGGATGATGCACGCTTCAAGCACCTGAAATCTGCGCATCTCCCCACTATATATTACCTTATGTTAAAGTTATTTGGGTCGGTTTCTTCGTATAATGTCGTAGTTTGTGTGACATAGTTTATGCCCCTGATTCAGCTTAGTTTCACTAGCCAGAAGCACGTCAAGACTTTCGTCTTGCAACAGTTTAAAGAGAGCGGCTCTTCTCTCGATCCTGATAAGTGAAATTACATTCACGACTAAAGCCTTAATTGTGCTTTCTGTTCGGGGGTTTATATTGACGGCTGGCTAGACAAGTGTGAATAAACCCAGTCTAGTCTAGTGTTCTACTCTTTTATTTGTTTTCGCATTTGTGTCATCTGCGATAAACTCAATGTCACATCAGTTAAGCTCTCGTAGCGTTTGTAGTAGTACGTCTGGTTCTGTTTCAGGGTCGATGCCCTTTAGGAGAACCGTTATATTCTCTATTACTTTCGGGGTGTACGTGTAAGATTTCGCGATGGCCCTTTTCAGCACATTTTTCATTTTTTCGAAGTCTTCCACCGAATTTGTCTGTATGGAAAACCTGTTTCCTGTCAGTCTTATAATTGAAAAACTCCCCAATAGAAAGCTCACATAGACTTACCAGTTCGTTACAATTCATCTGTAGTGTTGATGGGTGCCATCTTCGCTTTTCTTTTTGCTGCCTGTTGCTCTTGTTGTCGTGTAATCTGTTGCGGTGGACATCGTTTTTGTTGGCTAGGCTTTTTCCGTTCCTGTTCAGCCAATTCTTTCTTTTTGCGACGCTTCTCAGCTAATTGTGCCATTTCTCGGGATAACCTTGCTTCAAGGTCGTTGATTTCCTCCTCCTCGTCCTCAGTCTCGGTAGTCGCTAAAGATGCAAACATGTTATTTGTTACATTGCCATCATTATAAGGAACCGGGGGGAATGTATTGGGCTCTCCCATTTTTTGCCGCCTTTCGGGCAAGTCTGTTATTGCCTCGTTTGGCTTGTTGATTTTTGTCGTCGCTCGTATCAGTGGGGAGCATAAAAGCAACTTTTTCATTTAACTCGATGGCCGAATTGAAAACACGTCCGTACTCGATCACTGTGTATCGTTGAATGTCGCCCCCATCCATACAATCAATATATGTACTGCGAGCCTAATATTGAGCGGAGCTTTCTACCGGTTGCGTGTCTGAAACTTTTCACTGTGTAGCGAACACCAAATTCATGAAATTACTTCAATTGAAAAACCGCGTTTTACTTAATTTGTATTGTTGTATTTTCTTGACATATTTGAATTAAAATATTTCCTTTAACATTAATATTAACTAAATGCACTTAGATTAAACACTTTTTCAATTTCAAAGCAAAGGGAACACAAAGATATATTAAGATTTGATTTTATTTTTGAAAAAAAAAAAACAAACATTTATGTCAAGAAATAGTCGATTAAAATGCGATGGAGATTAACAAGATGGCTGGTTTCCGTCATGTTGGTTGAGTATGACTTTTCGTTGTTCAGTCGATATTAGGGCCACCTGTTGGCGAGCACCCGTCATTTCTCTATATTCAAAAGAGACCGTTTTTTAATAACTTTCCTAAAGTACAAAGAAACAGTTGCTTAATGATATGTTTTTGGAGGTTTCAAACTTTATTGTGTAACATTTTATTTTTAGTGCTTAGTTTATGACATTTGTCTGTCCGTAGCTGATACATTAATTGTGCTCGCATCGCTGTTGTTTGATCGTCCCTCTTCCTTCTCGGACAGAACACGCTTTTCTTCTTTAAGTTGAATCTTTGTAATGACGCCTCCGAAAATAAATAATATTACCTATGGTAAAAATGATATAAATTTGTTATAAAGTCGTTCTAAGGATAAACTTATAGAAAAAGTTCACGAGTACATACAAGGTTGTTCAATAAATTGCGTGTCACAACGGAGGAGGTGTGTGCATGCGTGTGGGTGTGAACCTTAGCTCATAACCTTTCAGTACAATAAAACATGACCCTAGTAAAATTCGCATTATTTTTTAATTATATGGTATGGTTTTTGGTTTGGTGACGGCAGAAGCCCCGTTTATTTAACTTACTACAAGCGATATATATATATATAGATATCTCTATTATATAAAATAGTTTTTCGTGTGTCAGATTTTTTTACGAGGTGGCACTGTCGTGAGTGCTAATAATATGAAAAAAAATTCAACAAAGTTGGCTTCAAGAGTAAAGTAATGAGTATACCAAACCTGACTGCCATACTCTGGAAAGAGGCGGAGAAAGGCTATGCAGAGCGGTCGGGAAACGTAGGGATTAGAAAATTCCTTCGAGCAGCGTTTCACGAATCCAAGTGCGGCGTTGGCTTTAAGGATAATATCATCGATATGTGGGCTGCAGATAGGCTCCCTATCACATAAGATACCAAGGTCACGAATCGAGGGCACAGATGATATCTATTGGTGGAGTAAAAAAATAGGATATTGGCTGGGAGGGGGACGTTTGCGGGAGAAGGTAATAGAGTGTCATCTGACGTTAAGTTCGAGGTAGTTGTTATAGTACCAAGATGAGAAACTGTCGAAATCCAATTGAAGAAGTGGGGAGTCGAGAGGAGAGCGTATTATTTTGTAGAGTTTACGAGGGTTGCCTCTTATGTTTCGGGATTTGGCAACCCTAGTGTTGCAATCCGGCAATTGACAGCTCTGTCGTAAAGTTGGACATTTTTGAGGTTATACGCACTCAGAACGTTTTGACATACGAGCGCTATTTGTGTTGTTTACAGTAACTTCAAAGATTCATCTCGGCCCAAAAATGGAATTAAATCGTCAACATTTTCGTGCGATTATTTTTTACAACTTTCGGCGTGGATTAACTCAGCAACAGTGCATGGATGAACTTAATTCAATTTTTGGCGATGAAGCTCCATCAAGGACCAGTGTTTATCGATGGTATGGTGAATTCAATCGTTGTCGTAGTTCACTCCAAGATGAATTTCGTGAAGGTCGTCCAAAATAAGTTGTTGTTCCGAAAACCATTGATGCTGTGCGCGAACTGATATTGGAAGATCGTCATGTGACCTATCGTGATATTGAGACAACCTTAGGCGTTAGTGGGACCAGCATACATTCAATATTGCATAAACATTTGACTGTCAAAAAAATTTGTTCGCGTTGGATCCCACACAATTTGTCAATCGCCCAAAAAAAGGCTCGTGTCAATTGGTCGAAAGAAATGCTCAAAAAATACGGTCGCGGTGCTTCGAAACACGTCTATGACATCGTGACAGGTGATGAATCGTGGATTTACGCGTATGAGCCCGAAAGTAAACAGCAGTCGACTGTCTGGGTGTTTCAAGATGAGCCAAATCCAACAAAAGTTGTTCGCGCACGAAGCACTTCCAAGCAAATGTCGCCTGTTTTTTCGGAAAAACTGGACATGTCGCAACCGTACCACTAGAACAACGCAGAACAGTCAATTCTGAGTGGTACACAACCATTTGTTTGCCAGTTGTCTTCCAAGAAATCAGGAAAACTAATCGCCGAAGACGTATCACTCTTCACCACGACAATGCGAGCTCTCACACATCGGCTGCGACAACTGCATTTTCGAGCACCCAAAACATCGATTTGATGGGTCATCCGCCGTATAGTCCTGACTTGGCACCGAATGACTTCTTTTTATTCCCGTACGTAAAAAACAAACTGAGAGGTCAACGTTTTTCGACACCTGAAAAAGCGGTTGCTGCATTCAGAATGCATGTGTTGGAGATACCTCAATCAGAGTGGCAAATGTGGTTTGACAATTGGTTCAAACGCATGCAAAAGTGTATAGATCTTCATGGGGAATATTTTGAAAAACAATAAAGTGATTTTCGATGATCAATATTTGTTTTTGTGCTCTAATCCCGAAATATAAAAGGCCGTAGTGTCATCATCGTGGAGATAGATAGATGAGTACTTGATCTTAGAATCAATGTTATTAATGATAAGGATAAACAGGGGGGGGGGGGGGGGTCCATGTGACTGCCGTTGGGCACCCCTGACGTGGGGAGAAACAGATTTGAAAGGGGGGATCTGAATCTGACATGATAGGCTCGAGCTTTAAGATAGGACGATATCCACTTAATCGATATGATTTCGAATCCAAGGGCGGATAGCTTAAAGAGGATGAGATTATGAGTGATTTGGTCGAAAGCTTTGGTGAACTCGGTTGTGATTACATCGACTTCGCTGCCATTCTCTAAGGCAAGGAGAGTATGGGATGGGACCTCAACCAGATTGGTGGTGGTCGACCTTCCCGAAAGGAATCGATGTTGATCGGTTGAGATAATGGATTTACACCGAAAAGATAATGCGTTGTAAAGAATACCTTCGAACAGTTTTGGGATATGAGACAGTTTGGCGATTGGTGGTTACTAATATCATTATTGGGTCCCTTTTTATGTATAGGGGTTACAAAGGACGGTTTCCAACTGCTAAGGAAAACGCATCGTGTGGTAGACAGATTGAAAATCTTTTAGAGCAGGAGAGAAAGAGAAGAGGAACATTTTTTAACAGGACAGCGGGAAGTACATCGGGGCCGGGGCCGAACTCGTCTTTAAGAAGGTTTAGTTTTTCTTCAACTAGGTGAGGCTGAATAGGTTAATTTAGAAAAGGAACCGAGATATTTGGAGTAGTCTAGGGGGAACGCGTTCTTAGGAAAATGTTCCACATGTACGGTTGTACCATGGGGGCAATGACACCGATGCCCTAAGTAGAGAATGGGGGACATAAGGAAATGGCATAGTAGATCTCATTGTAGAGGTTGGGAGTAGCTGCTTCTACCTCCAGATGGTCAAAGCGAAAAGCGGTTTGCTAAGATGTTCATTCAGAAGGCCAAAATTGGCTCTGCGGAAGTTGTAGGAAAAGCTGTGATGAGGTGGAGATGGTTGGGCGACGTCTTCACAATGAAGTGATAAGAGAAGTGGGGGGTGGATATTATCAATGGTTGAGAGGGCTAGGGGCACTGAGGAGTTATAAGGGCCCGTTGTAAACACGAGGTCCAGTTGTTTCCCCATATGATTTAGGACATTGCTTATTTGACGGAAGCTAGAGTCGGTGAGACCGTCAACAAAAAGACGGTCCTTGGTACTTTTGGGGTTAGAGGAGTAAAGGGATTGATCGTCTGTTATTGGAGATGACGTGGGTTAAAATCCCCAAGAACGACGATTTCGATTTCGAGGAGGTTAACTTCGTTAGGTGATCTACAGCGTCTATTGCGAGTTCGTATGACACGATAGGACGTGGAGGAGATATATAGAAACAAATGACGTATAGGGACTTTGGGCACTGGTTTTAGTTTAGTGAGGGCAGAACCCTCATTTATTTTGCTTAATGCAAGGTTAAAAATTAAACTTAACTTAATTAATATAAAAAAGAACCCTAAAGACTATCTTAAATCTAGAGTAAGAAGGAGAATAAAACAGAAAAAAGAAAAACCAGGAGGTGAAAAGGACTGGGAGGTAGGGGGGGTAGGAGGCTAGGGAAGGGCAAGTGTAAGTGGGTGGGGGGCAAATACGGCGTTTGTGAGACAGTAACAGTGAGGGGCCCGTCTACGTACTGGTATGGGGTGGCGTTGGAGAGCTGGGGGGAGAGGTTTAAATTGGGTTGGGGTTGGGTTAGGACGGGTTTATTGTGAGACGTCGTTTGAGGGTGGGTGTGGAGAGGTTGAAATCAAAGGAGGTGGGGAAAGAGTTGGCATGTCGTAGCATACGCGAGATGGGCTCGTTAACGCCGTAAGAAGTGTGATGAGCAGGCACGTAAAACAGACGGGGGTTCCGTACATTACGGGGGTTTGTATAAAATGATAAAGTGGAGAGCAAGCTTGGGCAATTGATTGTGCCTGACAGAAGGCGATGGATAAAGATGATGTCAGCATGGATTCTGCGCTCCTCAAGTGTGTTAAGATTGATTAGAAGGAGCCGGCCTATGTATGGTGGTAGAATGAGTCGGTTTTCCCAGTTCAGTCCACGGAGGGCAAAGCGCAAGAAACGACGTTGAACGCCCTCGATCCTACGAATGTGAGACTCTTGATACGGGGGCCAGACCTGACTAGCATATTCGAGTAGTGGCCGGACAAAATTTGTGTAGAGTGATCGGGTGACGTATGGGTTAAGGAATTCCTTCGACCAGCGTTTTACAAAGCCAAGGGCGGGGTTGTCCTTTAGGATTGTGTCATCGATGTGTGCGGAAAATCTAAGTTCCTTGTCGCATAGGACGCCCACATCGCGAATCGATTCAACCGATGTTATCGGTTGGTCTAGCAAGAGATAGGAACGCGGCTGGGTGGGGGAGCGTTTCCGAGAGAAGGTGATTGTGTGACATTTTGCGATGTTCAGTTCTAGGCAGTTATTTTGGCACCATATCGATCCGATTGGAGAAGTGAGGACTCAAGAGGAGAGCGGATTGTCTTGACAATTTTGGTATCATCCGCGTAAGGCGAGATGAGGGAATGATTGATGCTCGAGCCTATGTCGTTTATGGTTAGGATAAATAGTAGGGGGCCGAGATGACTGCCCTGGGGGACACCCGAGGTTGGAGAGAAAGGATCGGAGAGGGTGGATCTAAA
The DNA here is from genome assembly GCA_963931805.1 of Microdon myrmicae. Taxonomy (NCBI): domain Eukaryota; kingdom Metazoa; phylum Arthropoda; class Insecta; order Diptera; family Syrphidae; genus Microdon; species Microdon myrmicae. Next base: position 172,603,181 of record OZ007497.1, on the reverse strand, counting down.
TCGCACACGGCAGGTTCGAGAGTTAAGATAAGATGAGATCCACTTAATCAATAGGGGTTCAAAACCAAGGGAAGATAATTTAAAGAGAATGAGGTTATGGGAAATTTTGTCGAAGGCCTTGCTAAAGTCGGTAGTGACTACATCAACCTCATCGCCGTTTTCTAGGGCAAGGAGTGTGTGGGGTGTGAATTCGACAAGGTTGGTAGTAGTGGACCTGCTGGAGAGGAAGCCGTGTTGGTTAGGAGAGATGATGGGAGAGCAGCGAAAACATAACGCTTCGTATAGAAGGCCATCGAACAGTTTAGGAATGTGCGAAAGCTTAGCAATGGGACGAAAATTGGATATATCGTTTTTGGCCCCTTTTTATGTATGTAGGAGTTATGTAGGAGGATTTCCAAATGTCGGGAAATAGACCTTGTGCAAGGGATAGATTGAAGATTGACGCGAGCGGGAGAGAGAGAGAGAAGAGAAGCATTTTTTAAGAAGATAGCAGGGAGTCCGTCTGGGCCGGGACTGAAATCGTCTTTCAATTGTTCAAGTTTTTTTTTAACTTGGTGTTGTTGAATTTGTAGAGGGATGAGCGGGCCAAGGGAGAATTCAGACGTGCCAGTAAAGTAGGAGGAGTAAGGCTCGAACTGGTCGATTATTATTGCAACATAGAGGTTGGGAGAGGGAGAGATAGTAATAAGAGATAATGGGGAGAGATAGTAAATAACATCGAAGGATGGGATCCCATCGGCTCTTCGATAGTATAGTGGTTAGTATACCCGCCTGTCACCCGGGAGACCGGGGTTCGATTCCCCGTCGGGAAGCCTCTGGCGCAAGACTAATGACCTTGCCCGGAAAAAACAAATCATTATGGAAAATTCAACAAGCCTCAGGACTTGCTAAATAAGGCCAAGATCGGTCCCCGGCTGTAGTGCCGATGATGATGATGATGGGATCCCATCAAATACTTCCTCTAGGGTCTCGTACAACGTGTCCTTCGTTTCGTAGATTCTGTTGGGGGGTGTACGTTTATAAGTATTTAATTGTACCATGGGCCCTGTATTTTTAGCACAGACATTCGGTCATTAATAAATTGCACATCTTTTACATGGGGCGTAATCTTCTTGCTTATGATGAAGACAGTCCCGAGGTTATGTGTATCGGTACCTCCACACGCCAGTGCAAATCCGTTGGCTTCGATTACTTGATGTGGGAGTCGGACTTCGTGAAGTGCAACGGTGCCCATTTCATATTGTTTCGCGTTCTCTACGACCGTCTGTATCGCGTCTGGTTTTTATAAGGTCGGAGCATTCCACGTGCCGACGCGTATATCTCGCTTTTTCCGTTTTTCCCTAAGTCTTCTTTTTGCAGAGTCGGTGTTTTCTTGATGATTTGTTCCCTTATGATAATGTCGGCTCATCACACCTACGCCTACCGGGTTTTTCGTGAGATTGTTTTTTGTATATTGATTATTCATTTCGTGGGAACAATCTTGGAGTTTCAAATAGTCAGCCACATCAGAGCCCCTCTTTGGTAAGGTCTGCTTACTGCTCTGATTCGACCCGGTGCCAGAGAGGCGCCGTTATAATACAGCCGGTATACTCCTGGCTGCAAACCATCCAATAGGCACGGTGACGTGCAACACCCTGGAATAGGGGTGGTAGATCTTTGTGTGTTACTCCTCGCTAGCCTGTCTGACATCGGTGTCCCTACTGGAAGAGTATGCTCCAGTCAGCATATCCTGAGTGATTTACAGTAGTTTAAGTTCCGGCACCACGCCAAGGTTTCTACCAGGCGGGGGATATATATATATGTATATATATATATATATATATATATATATATATATATATATATATATATATATATTGTATATATATATATTATATATATATGTTTAGTAGGGTGACTCAAATAAACGGTAATTTTACTTTGTTGCTTAGCAACAAGTTACGAGCTAGATAATCTTGTGCGTGGCTGTTGTTCGGCTTATGAGGAGTAGGGAAAACGGCTTGGCTAGCGGTCACGCTCCACTTTGTAGCCACCACAGCCATGAGCAAGCAAGAGGTACATACGTCTGCTGTGCAACGGATTATTATATAATTTTTAACAAATGAAGCCCTTAAGCCTTCGGAATTTTTTTCTCGATTGAAGGCACAATTTGTGCATGATACACTGTCTCGTATACGTGAATCGTATGTATACGTGGTCGACAGGGTTTAAAAGTGGGCGAGAACGTATCGATGGCAGACGATGGAAAAATGTCTGGAATTTAAGATTCCACTATATCATCTTTTTGTAGACTTCAAGGCCGCCTACGACAGCATAGCCAGGGTAGAACTATATAATGCCATGAGAGAATTCGGCATTCCAAACAAATTGATACGACTTTGTAGGTTGACTATGACCAACGTAACTAGTCAAGTAAAAGTAGCGGGATTGCTGTCCAAACCAATAAACATCTATAATGGACTCCGACAAGGGGACGGTCTGGCCTACCTCCTCTTCAACCTGGCGTTGGAGAAAGCAATCCGTGACTCTGGCGTTACAACAAGAGGGACTATTGTCACCAAGTCCAGCCAGATACTTGCCTACGCAGATGACATCGACATCATCGGTAGAACCGAATCGGCGGTACAGGAATCCTTCACCCAGATCGAGCAGGCGGCACAAAAACTGGGACTGCACATTAATGAAGGTAAAACCTAGTACATGGTGGCAACTTCTGCGAAGAGAAGACCTAACGTTGGTCAAACTATCAGGGTAGTGGAGCTCGAATTTAAAGTAATGCAATCCTTTAACTACCTTGGGTCAATAGTATCAGCCGATAACAATTTGGAAGAAGAAATACGCGAACGGCTGATTAAATCCAACAAAGCCTACTATGGTCTATCAAGGCTCTTTAAATCCCGAAATTTATCCAGAACATCCAAGCTACTACTGTACAAGACCATGGTCTTACCAGTACTTATGTATGGATCCGAGACCTGGGTGCTTAATAAAAGGCACTCTGAACTCTTGGCCGCGTTCGAGAGAAAGGTCTTAAGGAGAATTGTTGGCCCCATATGTGAGGGAGGACGATTCCGGAGACGCTACAACCATGAGTTGTCCGCAATCTACCTTGAAGCTCATATTGTAAGAAAAATCAAGCTCGGTAGACTCTGGTGGGCGGGACACCCAGCTCGAATGAGCGAAGAGGAGCCTGCAAGGAAAATACTTTGTGGGAGGATGTATGGAAGGAGACAGCGCGGCAGACCTTGTCTGCGATGGAGGGATGGCGTAGACCAGGACGCCCAGAGCCTGGGTGTGCTAAACTGGATGACATCGGCTCGAAATCGGGACCGGTGGAGAGATTTGTTAAATGAAGCCAAGACCGGATCCCGGTTGTAGTGCCGATGATGATGATGACAACGTATCGAATACGAAAGTTATGATCGACGCTAAATGGCTAGTCGTACAGTAGACTACATCCGCGCGGTTCGAGAATTTATTGAAAGTGGTCGCCTGGTAACTGTTGGAGAAATCTCAGTAGAAGTGGGCATCAGCTATGGAAGTATTCACTCCATAACTTTCGGTACATAGACAATATTCAATGTCAATTGAGAAAATATTGTATGCCGAAAGGCTAAACAAAACAAAAAGGCATTCATCAATTTAGAGTGCTTGCAAAGAGTAAGTTAATTATGAAAAATAACTGTAAATAGGACAGCAATTAGTCTTTAGTAGAAAGTGAGCCTTTTTTGGTAAAATAAATGCGAATTTAAAAAAAACACCCACACAAGTAAATTTATTTTATGGGTTTTTAAGCCTTTACTTTTAGATGGGTTAGTAACGATTCAATCCAAGTTGAGCCCTCAATTTGTGGGATCGGTAATACACAAAATAAAAAACGACCGAGATGTTCTTTCTGTCGTATGTTATATTATCGTTCCCTGTTGCCTCCGTGCACTGTAGCGTGATATTGTAGAGTGTAGTGTGTGTTGCTTGGCCTTATCCCACAATAATAATAAAAAAAATTAAAAAAAAAACCTCATAAACAATTTATTAAATAATCATAAAATTATTAAATTAATGTAAACGGTGTTTTACCATATTTACAAACCGTTATCTGAGCTATTAATTTGAACAGTAATTGTAAAATACATTTTTGTCAGATCTAAAAAACAGAGTTCTAAGGATACTTACACATTCTAATATACCAATAAGTCCCAAGACCGAGAGTCCAAGTAAAAAACCAAGGGTACCACCAATGTCTGCTATAAATTGCGTGGAGTCATAAGCAGGCCTATCCTCGACCATCTGTAATTAACAGAGGAGTATTAAAAACAGAATTTTAAATTATGACTTAATTACTGTGATTAGCTTGGTTGTGTAATAAATCCAGAGTTGTGTAGTGGGACTTGGCTGTATGAATGGTTTCCTATTCTGTATGTACGTGGAGTACAATTTCGACTTACATGGCTCTACGCATTGGTACAGCCCATCATCTGGATTATTATATTTCCTAGAAATAATAATTTAAGGTATGTTAAATTTGCAGATACAATTTTTTTTTTAATTGCGTTATAAAAATAAATCGAGTTTGGGTTATTTATTTAAGTTTCTTCAATAAGTACAGGCTGTATCAAAATTCGTTTTCATTTTCAATTAAGTTTATACAATAAAAATGACAGATACAAACCTTTTAATACAAAATGTAAGAAAAATAGAAGACATTTAGTGTTTTTGGGATGCGAAATATATGCCGAAAGCTAGCCACTTAGAATAAGGAGCGGGCGTGGGTTATGTACGCGAGTTCTATAATAATTCGGCTTTTATTAAGTATCAAATTTTTTCTATAAGAGGAGTAACGTCTCTTCATCTTATCAAAATATAGCCGCAGAACTTTGAGGAGACTGGTTAGACAATGGACAGGTCAGGGGTGGGGTGACCTAAAACTATAATATAAAAACAGGAAAGACATAGAGAGAGTGCGCTGGTCAATTTCCGACACTTCTTTACACCGTATAACATTAAAGATTTGTGTCTCATCTATATAAATGCGAGAAGCCACTTCAGTTATCGTTTGGCCTGCAATAATTGACGAGATCGAAGACTTCGCACAGCTACTGTGAATTCGCACCAACATGTGGAAATAATTTACAACTTCTTCATTATAGCTTTAGAAGACTTTATTGGTTTTAAATACAATACGCAGTTTTAAGTTTAAGAAATTCTTCATCGCCTAATCGGGCTCGATCTCGAGGCTCTGTCGATGTTCGACTGATAAGACACTTTTTAACTTTTTAAGGGGCTTCGGTGTCACCAATACGAATGTAAACTTCCTCCACAAATATCTACAAAGAACGAAACCTCATATCCTTGCCCTAACTGAGACTCAGGTTGACTCGTTAACTGATTCGACATATCTTCGTTGCTCTGAATACGACTTAAATTCGAGATCCCGTTTTAAGGGTGGAGACTGCATCTTCACGCGGCCCGATCTGGGTTGGCAGATGATGAAGGCCTTAGAATCCAATAACTTGGACATCATGTGGTTGAAGATCGTGCTGAGGAATTCTGTTAAATCTCTTTGTTGTCTTTACCGCTTCCCGAATGATGATCGACCAGCGATATGTGTCGAACATCTTGCGCGTACCGTCGAATGGATCCAGATCAACCACCCAGCTTCTGAAATCGCCGTCCTTGGCGGTTTTAATGTACACAATTCCGGCTGGTTGGTCCATTCTAACAGAAACACGAGACTGGAAGGCTACCGGACATTTTCGCTGTTAGCCACAATTTGACACAACTCGTGGAGGAACATACGGGAGTGCCGGATGCCCGTGGTGATTATGTGAACACGCTGGATCTGTTTTTGACCTCGTGCCGAGAATTTATACTGTGCTGCGCCACTGGAAAACTTAGATCACTGTTTGTTATCGGTCGCGCACCCACTTGCATTTCAAGCGAACAACCGACCTAAGCACCTTCGCCATGTATAGAGGTATGCGGTTGCCAAATAGGACTATTTGCCAGATTTCTTCGCACCCATTCCGTGATCGGAGGTGTGCTTTGGAGACTCCGATGTTAACGCATGCGCGGATTCCGTCACGGAGATTATTTTTCTCGGGAAGGGGATCTACATTTCGAATTCCATCAAAGGAAGTTCATTTGATAAGCCTTCGTTTAATAAAAAATGCGAGCAGATTACAGCCAAAAAGTAGAGCTTCTAAACAATGGCGCTCCAATTCCACCAATGTTAACAGAACGAATTTTGTTAGAATCAGAAATGCATGCAGTCAGGCGATTGATACCGCGAAGAAAGCCTACAAAGACAGAGTGACCAATAAACTCGTTGAGTGCCCGACAGTGACTTCGTTTGCTCCTCTTTTCCTCCGTTGGTGACGGGAAACGTGACACTAGTCACAAATTCAAAATATAAAGCTGATGCGTTTGCGAATTAGTTTTCCGCGAAAATCAATCATTCAAACCTCATTGTCGGGCTTTTGAAGCCACTTATGATCGCACCGGTACCTTCTTCGATGCGGCATGTGAGGTACCGCCCGCGTACTATTTATGGACTGGACTTGAAGAAGGCAACAGGCCCGGAGGGAATACCAGCAATATATACTTAAGAACCGTGTTCTAGAGCTATCGCCGTTTCTTGGCAGACTCTTCGGCTTATCTTATATACGGAGGACATTTCCTGCCTGCTGACAAATCGCTCGAGTTTAGCCAATCGCAAAGAGAGGGAGAAAGTGACTCCCACAAAATTACTGACCGATAGCATTACTGTCTATGTCGCCTTGTGAAAAGGTCATTTATGCCGAGTTAATTAGGCATTTGGAGTGCAACGGACTTCTGAATGATCGTCAATAAGGATTCCGAGGCAAACAGGAGACGTTTTGACACTTATAACCACATATGGACATCTGTGATTGAGGGGCATGGCGAGTCAATGGCGGTCACATTGGATATCTCCAAGGCTTTGGCCGCGTCTGTCACGAGGCATTGCTCAGCAAAAGTCGTTCATACGGACTTTCCCAGCAGATTTACGGCTGGACGAAGAGATTCCTTGAAAATCGATCGATCCGGGTTGTTGTGGACGGCGAGTGTTTGGATCATCATCATCATCATCATCATCGGCACTACAACCGGGAACGGGTCTTGTCCTTATTTAACAAGTCCTGAGGCTTGTTAAATTTTCCATTATGGTTTGTTTTTTCCGGCCAATGTCATTAGTCTTGCGCCAGAAGCTCCCCGGCGGGGTATCGAACTCAGGGTCTCCAGGGTGAGAGACGGGTGTTGTATTCTTGTAGGGGTTTGGTTTCAGGAAGCGTGTCTCCTGGTCCTTAAAAGGACAAGGCGATCTTTTAAAATTTGACCGCTCCTGGAAACTTGTCCTACAAAAGGGGTCGTTGCCGTGCTTCCCCTGATCCAGAGGGAAGAGCAACGCCCTTAATTGGGCCTCAGACCTTGTCTCTGCTGGTTTTCCGTGGGGGGCCAGGTGATACTTCAATCCTGTAAATTGTATCTTTTCTTGAAGATCCCACGGCGGTACTTATCCAAGGTTTTGTTTCGTTTCCTTAACCATAAGCGTTTTATTCAAGTTTTTTCTTTTTGGTTTCTTCCTACTGGTATTACTCCTCATATACGGCCCTTTCTCCTGGGGTACTTCCTTTCAGGAAAATTATTACGGTTTAACTGCGGCCCGGAGATCACTTCACTATTCATTTATAAAGGAAAAAAGATTGAGATTTGTATCTCAAAAGTGTACAATTTCGTACAAAAATCCCGATTTTGTTATGCTGAGCGAGATGCTCAGTGTTTACTTTAGATAAGAATTCAATTTCTTGAATTCTTATGAAAATATTGCGCAGATGTGGGAATGTATCTGCTTTTGGTTTTTGTTTGTTTTCCTGAATGGAAAATTTTCAGATAGAGATAATGATCTCTGAATTTTGGATTTGGGTGATGCTGTGGAGCAAATGTAGAACAATAAACGAATATTAGATTCGTTTATTGCGAATTTGATTTTAATTCAAGATTTCGGATATAATTATGTCATGGGGGCAAATGTTATGGGATAAACGAATGTTTGATTCGTTTATTGCGGATTTTGGATCATGTTTGGGTTATTGTGGGTTTTGATAAGATTATAGGTTTTAGCGTATTATTGCTGGGATTTGGATTAGGAATGGGGGAAAAAGGTGGTAGGGCTTTTTGGAGCACTACACGGGTATACTAACCACTATACTATGGAGGTGCCCGGGAGTGTTTGGATCTGTATCCAGTTAATTCCGGGTTGCCTCAAGGTTCTATTTTGGTACCAACCTTGTTTTTGCTTAACATAAATGATTTGTTGGAGTCAACGGATAACCGAGTGTTCAGTTTTGCGTACGCTTGTATTCTCTTTTTCGATTGACCGGCCGATTAGTGCAACAACGTCGCATCAGCTGAGATGAAGCCAGATCGACTCTTTGAATCGGGATCTGGATTAGGTACTGTAGAGGGGAAAGCCCAATCTCGTCAACTTCAATGCAACGAAGACACAATATAAAACATTGACAAAGAAAAGTGGATCATCGGTTCCACATCTGATGATAATTGGCCAGTCCATCGAATCTGGGGAAAGATTGGAATTGCTCGGCGTCACGATCTGTGGGAATGTATCGTGGCATAAACAATTGTCGAACATTACCAGAGCCACCTCAGGATGTAGTGCTCCAAAAAGCCCTACCACCTTTTTCCCCCATTCCTAATCCAAAATCCCAGCAATAATACGCTAAAACGTATAAACCCATCAAAACCCACAATAACGCAAACATGATCCAAAATTCGCAATAAACGGATCAAACATTCGTTTATTGCCTAACATTTGCCCCCACGGCATTATTAACCCCCAAAACCAAATAAAAATTAAAAGTTACAATAAACGAATCTAATATTCGTTTATTGTTCTACATTTGCTCCACAGCATCACCCAAATCCAAAATTCAGAGATCGTTATCTCTATGACAAAATTTTCCATTCAGGAAAACAAACAAAAAACTCAAAAGCGGATACATTCACACATCTGCGCGATAGTTTCATAAGAATTCAAGAAATTGAATTCTTATCTAAAGTAAATACAACATCTCGCTCGAAATATCCAAAAAATCGAGATTGTTGCACGAAAATGTGTATCTTTGGGATACAATTTTCGATTCGTTATCCTTTATAAAGGTATAGTATAGTGATCTCCGGGCCGCAGTCTAAATTCACAGTCCCTGGAGGAAGTACCCCAGGAAAATCCTGAATAATACAATAAAATCATATTCAAAAAGGAAACTAGACGACTTTTCATTTCCACGGATATCTAAATATCACCTATCCCCCACGGAAGACCAAGTGAAGACATCAGGACGAAGGCCGAATCAAAGGACGTTGCTCTTCCCTTTGAACTAAGAGGAAGCACGGCAACGACCCCTTTTGTAGGACAAGTTTTCAGGAGCGGTCAAATTTTAAGAGATCGCCTTGTCCTTTTAAGGACCAGGAGACACGCTTCCTGAAAATAAATACCACTACAAGAAACACAACAAGGAAAACCGTGTTATCTTTTTAGAGCCAAGAAATATTGTACTCTCTGTCAACTCCCTCTCCTGTATAAATCCCAAATTAGGCTCGCTTTCGAATATCTGCTCTTAAACATACCCCCGACCTACTTTAGAGCATACAGAGACTAATGATCCGCCTGATCGGGGGTACGGCGCTGATGTCGGGACTACAATCGCTATCACATCCAAGGCGCGTAGCCGACCTCTGTCTGTTTTGCAGATATTATCACGGATACTGTCCTTCGGAGATGCGTGGTATTGTACTGCGCAAATCGGTTTATATGCGCTCCACAAGACAATCTGACGGATCGCACCACTTCGCGGTTCATCTCCCGACGGCACGAACGTCCTTGTATCAGAACTCGTTCCTTTACAGAGTGGGAAAGGTATGGAATCTCCTTCCCGCGCGAGTTTTTCCGGAGCGTTACAACCCACAACTATTCAAGAAGAACTGAAACAGTTCTTTGATGGCATTTCGGGGCTCCGTGTTGATTCATTTAACGAAGCGCATCAACGCTTGCGATTTACATCTTAGACCCAATGAATCCGACATTTTTTTTTGAAACGAATCATCACTGACGATGAAAAATGTGTTCTTTAGAGTAACGTATATCGAAAAGGATCTTGGTCCAGACTTGATGAGCCACCACAATCCACGTCGAAAGCTCATATTCACCAAAAGAAGGTTTGGTGGGATTGAAAAGGTGTGGTGAATTTTGAGCTGCTTCCAAGGAATCAAGCGATCAATACGGAAGTGGACTGTCAACAACTGGACAGATTAAATACAGCGATCAACGAAAAACGGCCTGAGCTTGTCTATCGAAAAGGTGTCATTTTTCAACAGGATAACGCTAGGACAAATATATATTTGGTCACTTTTACACAAAATTATTGGAGCTTGGTTGGGAATTAATGTTATATCCACCATATAGCCCTGACCTTGCTCCACCAGATTACCATTTATTGCGACCTTTGCAAAACTCTTCGGATGGTAAAACTTTCAATGATGATGACACACGACTCAGTTTTTTTGTCGATAAAGATCAGAAGTTCTACGCACGTGTTAAGTGTGTCAGTGACATCATAGATAAAGATGATGTACATGGGGTCATTGATTCACCTAAACCAACGCCATCCGATTCTAAACCCGAATGACCCCCCGGAACGGTAATGCAATTAATTGCATATTCCAAAACAATTAGCAGATATTACAAAAGCAATTAATTGCATATTTCAGAGCCATTAACAAAAAGCAATTAATTGTACATTTCGGCATAACCAAATAATACAAAAGCAATTAATTAAATATGACAAAACGATTTTGCAAATAATGCTTAACGAACGATTAACAAATCATGGAAAAGCAATTAATTGCATACGAAATACAAAAGAATTAATTGGGTCGATTCGCATTTGCGGATATTGAACTATGGCGCAAATTCGATGAAGAAATATCGACTGACGCCGCAGTACAAAGCAATTGCGAATTGAAGTTAAAATCCGGAAATTACGTCACTGTGAAATGTAATTGCATTCTCGTCATCGGGAGGTGTTGACCCCAAGGTAACAAGCAGGGGTAAAAGAAAAATAGCCAGGAGAAGTAATTAAGATAGCAAACGAGAAGGTTGTTTGTGGAAGCGATTGGAAATAGGAGTGCGGAAGTGCAGTAGAGTTCGGGAAAGTCATTAGGAGTCGAAGTAATTAAGAGAGCAAACGAAAAGTTGTTATGTTGAACAAGAAGTGAGAAAGTGCAATTAAGTTCGGGAGAGTGATTAGAAATCAAAGAAGATTATGGTTAAGCTTATAAGAACAGAGAAGTGGGTGTAAAAAAGTGAACTCAGTTGAAAAAACGTGGTAGAAGTAGGGAAGAATAGTGGTAAACGCCGCAGCGATAGGGAGTGCTGCAGAAAAAACAAAACAAATGTATCGAAAGTGATAAGTAACAAAAGTACTTGTATTAACAAAGAAAAAGAAAAAAGAAAAAAGAAAATAAGTTAATCAAGAACATTACGTAATAGAAATAAATGTAAAAAAAAAACGACAAAAAGAAGAACAAACAGTCAATATAAGTAATTGCAACAAATGTTGTATAAAAGTGCGGAGTAACACAAATTGTAACTTCTGAAACGAACTAACTATAGTTTAAGTGATACAATAACGTATAGTATGAAATAGAGTGTAATGAACCAAGAAAAAAAGAAAGAAGTTTAATAAAGAGAGTAAATGAAAAGAGAATTGGTACAAATTTGTTTTTTTTTCTTTCTTTGCGGTGAAAATCTTAGTGCGGATAAAAAAAAAACTCGCAGAAACATAACTCACGCATGGAGTTATGAAGTTTCCAGAAATTTGACAAAATGTCATCGAATAAAATGGAAAATATATCATATCATTGATTAAAGTTTATTCGTTGTATATAAAAGTGTTTTATTTATCTGAAAAAATCGGTTGTTACCTAGATGCCAACCTTATAAAACAAAAAAAAACATGCTGCTGAAACATGAAGAAAACGATCCTATTTGAAAAAAAAAGTGATAACAAATGATGAGAAGTGGATTATTTACAACTATGTGGAAGGCAAATGGCTTTGCTGCCGACGGAATTATTCGCCTCAGGCGACTTGAAAAGCGCAACTTCAGCAAAGGAAATATATGCTGTCAGTTCGGTGTGATTGGAAGAGTGCAGAGTTTTTTTATCAAGGAACCGAACAATCAATGAGTGATGAGTACTATCGGCAATGGGACAGTTCTGTCATCTAGAAACGTCCGAAACTTGTCAATCGGATTTGTATTAAATCACAACAACGCGAAACCACACCCATCTTTGGCGACCCGTCAAAAATTATTATAGTTTGGATGGGATGTTTTGCTTCACCCAGTGTACTCGACTAACCTTGCGCCATCGGGCTTCCATTTATTTCAATCTCTTCAAAACTCCTTACGTGAAATAATGTTACATTCACATGAGGCGGTAAATCAACACCTTGTTCAGATTTTTTGATGATACGAAAATATCTACAAGGAATTATGAATCTCACCGAGAGATAGCAAAAAGTCATTGAACAAAACGGAATATATATTTTGATTAATCATTGTCCTCTATATAAATAAATAACTTTGAAAAATAAATAAAAAAACGCGCAATGAGTTTTACTCAATCCAATATAATGTCATTCATCAAACGCGAGCAGCCGTTGTACCTACTTTCAAAATATGAACATGAAGATCTTCGAAACACCTAACGAGACATACACATTTTATCTGTCTCACTAATTGGGGTCAAGTATAAGTGTAGGTGTTTTGCATTGTTCAACAATTTAGCTATTTATGAATATATTACTTGAATCGCCGTTTTATTGAGTTTACTCTTTTCTCAACAGAAACCTGTTGGGCGCAACGTCTTATTTAAAAAAATTATTAATTAGTACCCACTTTTGCTACAAAATAAATTAAATATATATATGCACAATCCAGAATATTGTTCTTATACTAATTACTTTTGATATAGCGTTGTTAAGTGCTTCATGGAAGTGTAATTACTGCAGGGTTCTGTATTGATAACTGGCATCCATGGACCGGTACAACCAGACTCGTTTGTGACGTTCTTCCAAATGTAAATTTCTTCACACTAAATTCAGAGAAAACAAGTATTTTGTGATTAATGGTGAATTTAAAAAAAATTTTATTGTTTAGTAGTTTAGTAATTTTCATTATAAAAACATATTTCACTTTTTTTTCTTTGTTGGTTGATAATTATACAAAAATATATTTTAGAGTGGTTTGAAATATATTATACGAGAAAATGTATTTTTCTGCTTTTAATATTTATAAGCATCACCCTGAACGTTTACAAGCCCGTTGGTTTTGATAAGTGAAATAAATAACAATTGACGAATGCATTTGAATAATCCTCTGTGTGCAAACATTTTGTATTTGTGTTAAGATATATTCTCCGTCACAATACGTTCGCTTTGTATCTTTCCATCCCACATACATATGTCAATGTTCACAGAAAAAATAATATTATCTTACACCTTATATGCAAACTGGATGGAATGGTTTGGAAATTTTACACTATTTCAATTTCATATGAGCGGATGTTTTAATATCTGCTGTTATATTTTCAACAAGCGCATATCATTACCGCATTATGCTTTCGCTTATCTATTGCTGGTCTCGACTTGCATCCTTTCCAAGGCGGTATTGGTTTTCTGTGTAGGGCCATTTCAATGGAGCGGGAATTTTGCGTTGATTTGTGTAACATTCGCGGCTTGAGATGCAATTTCTCTTCTGTGTCTGCCCATGTTTCTAGCCAGAATCCAATTATCCTTGCACTTAGCGAACCCCGGGTAATTACTAATACAGATATTTCCGATTTTAATCTACCTGGATATAACTTAGGCTCCTCGATAGTATAGTGGTTAGTATACCCGCCTGTCACGCGGCAGACTGGGGTTCGATTCCCCGTCGGGGAGCCTCTGGCGCAAGATTAATGACCTTGCCCGGAAAAAACAAATCATTATGGGAAATTTAACAAGCCTCAGGACTTGCTAAATAAGGCCAAAACCGGTTCCCGGTTGTAGTGCCGATGATGATGATGCTGATGATGGATATAACTTAGTGCCACTGTTCTTTTCACATCGTCGTATAGTCATATGCATACGAAATGATATTGCTTATCAGCTTCTGCCACAATATGGGCTCTGTTCCAACCCAGAATTTAATTTCTCTTGGCTAAAACTACACGTTCGTAAGCATATCATAGATTACTGCTTTCTTTACAGAAGCCCAAACTTGGGTAGATATACATTCTTTAACGAATTTGATGCTCTGTCTGATTCTATCGATAGGATCTTGACCCTATATCCGCACACTGAAATCGTTATTGTTTGTGATTTTAATGTGCATAACTCTCAGTGCCTTCGTCACTCCGGAACAACAACACCCGAATGTCAATATGTCTAGCTTTTTGCTGATTCAAATAGCTTAACTCAACTTGTCAATGAGCCAATACGGGTACCAGATATATATGGTCAATTCGCCAACACACTGGACCTGTTTCTCACCTCCCACCCAAACAAATACACAATTGAAGTTTCTTCGCCCTTGGGCACTTCAGACCACTGTGTCGTGTCAGCTAAATTTCCTCTAATCAACAGTAACATAATGAGAAAGCTCCCAAAAGAACAGTATGGTTCTACGAGAAAGCCAACTGGGAAGGTCTGAACGACTTTTTTGGGAGTTTAAATTGGTCGTTATTTTTTCCTCCATAACGATGTTGACTCTATAGCGATTCTACTTGGCATGCGGGCCTTTATTCCACACAGAGTAAAGAGTATCAAACCCAAGAGAAATATGTGGTTCGATTCCGGGTGCAGAGAAGCCATTAAGGCTAAAGACTTGAGCATCCGGTTGTATAAATCAAACAATACTGAGGAAAACCGGAAAAGATTTAAGAGAGCTAGGACTGACTGCAATGCGTATATTCAACGCGCCAAGTTCTTGCATGACCAGAGAGTGAGACAAAAAATACTACACTCTCCCACAGGTAGTAGAACCTCCTGGGCATTCGTGAAAAACATTCAAAACTCAGTCTCTTCATCCATTCCATCGCTTATAGTTGATGACAGACCAATCACCACTGCATTAGAGAAGGCGAATCTACTTGCTGCACATTTTGCAGCCAACTCAACGCTGCCTGATACCACATCAGTTCCACCTCAACTTGAGCATAAGCAGCACACCATGAGCCATTGCATTAGCAGAAACTTAGGAAAGCTGGGTTGTAGTTATGGGGGTCTTCGGGTAAGTAGACAGTGGGGTCTACTTCTACCACAGATCACTCTTGGGAATTACGCAAATGTCGGCATTTTCATTTTTTTCGATTGTTCTTTGTCGCTTGGCAATGAGGTTCGGCTGCGTATTTAGCTTCCTTCCGGACGCCGCTTTAATTTCCGCCATTGTATGTAGAACTTTTTTTTTTCTTACGACTGTTCTTGGTGACGGCCACACTCCCCAGGTGCTAACGTTTTGAATTTTGAATTTTTTACTTTCAATTTTTTTTACTGTATTCTTAAAAGATTAATAAACATCCTATAAAAAAATTAATAATAAAAATATTGATTGCTTATTTTTACAGCACTTCAAATATTGCATTAAATTCGTGCGTCTAGACCAGAATACCGCCTTAATTCAATTATCAAACCAGTCTTTTCGAAACCAGAGTAAAAAAAACTATAAAGTGCTATTTGCCATCATCATTATCGGCACTACAACCGGGAACTGGTCTTGGCCTTATTTAAGAAATGTCTCCACCGGTCCCGATTTTGAGCCGATGTCATCCAGTTTGGCACTCCCAGGCTCTGGGCGTCCTGGTCTACGCCATCCCTCCATCGCAGACAAGGTCTGCCGCGCTGTCTCCTTCCATACATCCTGCCACAAAGGGCTTCCTGGCAGGCCCCTCTTCGCTCATTCGAGCTAGGTGTCCCGCCCACCGGAGTCTACCGAGCTTGATCTTTTTTACAACATTAGCTTCAAGGTAGATTGCGTACAACTCATGGTTGTAGCGTCTCCGGAATCCTCCCTCACATATGGGGCCAACAATTCTCCTTAAGACCTTCCTCTCGAACGCGGCTAAGAGTTCAGAGTGCCTTTTATTGAGCACCCAGGTCTCGGATCCATACATGAGTACTGGTAAGACCATGGTATTGTACAGTAGTAGCTTGGATGTTCTGGATAAATTTCGGGATTCAAAGAACCTTGATAGTCCATAGTGGGCTTTCTTGGATTTGATCAGCCGTTCGCGTATTTCTTCTTCCAAATTGTTATCGGCTAATACTATTGACCCACGGTAGTTAAAGGATTGCACTACTTCAAATTTGTGCTCCACTACCCTGATAGTTTGACTAACGGTAGATATTCTAGTGCTATATGCCGCTGGACTTAAAACCTCGTACTCAGAATAGTTTGTGTAACAGCAATGATTTTAATTATAAAAATTTGCTTTAAGGTTGCGGTGATGCTTGTATACATGTGTTCAATTGACAAATTTGTCATAATTACAAATCAAAAATAAATACACTTTTTATTCCAGTGAAATTGTGTATCCGCCATCAACTGTGAGCTTAATGAGTGTTGGTGTTCAATGCAGTGCTGGATTACCCATTAGGCCGGACTAGGCCATGGCCTGGGGCCCCTGGCAAGCAAGGGCCCCCATATTTTGGAATTTAGTAAACAAAATTTTTTTTAAAGACAATTCATTTATCTTATGTAATTGATTATACAAATGTATTTTCAAACAAAAATATTTAAAAATCTTAATTGATTTATTCTTTTGATTATTATTTTAAGCTACGATTTGAATTTCAAATAATAACCGAAACAGCGCTTGCAAACTCGGGCTTGTTTATATAAACAAAAACGATTCATTTCAGTGTTTTAAGCAAAACAAAACTATCTGTTGCTTTGTCGTTTGTCAAATTACATTTGTTCGTTGTTCTTAGAGAAAAAAAAAACGTTTTTTCAATTAGTGACGAATCTAGATGTTAATTAATGTGAAATTGTGGTATTGTGTGTAATGAACATATCGAAATGTTAAATCTCAACGAATTTGCGATTTATTTACCATGTGCAGCGCATTCGCTTAACTTAGTTGGAGAAACTGCTGTAAAGTGCTGCTTGTTTGCAGTGAACCTTTTTTCTATTGTACAATTATTGTACACATTCTTTTCAAGCTCAACCCACCGGTGGGACGTTTTGAAGGAACGTATCGGAAACGAAAAGGTACTGAAATCGTTATCCCAAACTCGTTGGGAAGCTCATGCGAACGCCACTGAGGCATTGTATGAAATTGCTGATGATTTAACACAAAAAAGTGACTGTAGACAAGAAGCTGAATGTATCGCGAATAAAATTCAAACCTTCGAATTTGCTTTCATGCTTGTTTTGTGGAGCGATATTTTGAACAATTTTCGGGCAACGGGCAAAGCATTGCAGTCAGTAGAAATTGATCTGAAAACCTGCGCTTTAATGTACTCGTCAGTAGAAAATTTGTTAGATGAGATGAGAGATAAGTTCGAAGTGTTTGAAAACAAGCCAGATCCATTTTACCTGAGACAGATTATGCGAATGTTGCATCGCGAGTTCGACGAAGAATAATACAGCCAAACGATGGCGATGCTCCAGAGGTTGCATTAAGTCCGCGCGACTATTTTCGTGTAAACGGTTTTTTGGTAATCATCGATACGCTCAAGATTGAAATCAACAGACGAAGCAAAGTTCACTTAGAGGTTTCGGAGAGATTTTCGTTTTTGGCTGATTTTGATTGGACCGAAAATGTGTATTCCAAAAAGATTTCCGATTTAGTTGACTTTTACTCTGACGATTTAGAAGAATTTTACCCTGAACTCATACATTTTCACGCTTTCATTAAATCAAAATTCCCAATGAAACTTAAGTTCACTCACTCTGACCTCTACGAAAGTTTGATTCAAGATCATCTTGAATTAGTTTTTCCGAACGTTGAAATTGCTCTTCGCATTTTTTTAACTCTTATGATCACAAATTGTTCGACAGAGCGCTCATTTTCAAAATTGAAACGCATCAAAAACGAGCAAAGAAGTGTTATGCGTCAAGAACGATTAGACATGCTAAGTCTGATGTCCATTGAATCGGACATTCTTCGTCAAATTGCTTTTGAAGAAATCATCAATGATTTTGTTGATCAAAAATGTAGAAAAAAAGTTTGTTTGAAAACGAGCGTCGCTTTCATCTTCCAAAGAGATGTCCAAAGATTATTTTATAATTTAATATACTGTCGCATCTCGCTCCACAAAATAGCGTAGACAACATTGACTGCCGACAAAATTCGACCAGACGATATCATCAACATTGCATTGGCACCTTAACTGTCAATAGTACGCCACAACATTCGTCGAGTTTCGTCCAGCTATCGTTCTGCAAGGCATAGCCCCGCCTACTTCCGTTCATCAAAGGACTTTCGTTAAGATGGCGGAGATTAAGGATTTCAATGGCGAAGATCCTTCCACAACTCTTTCACTTCGTCGTCCGTCGTCCACAAGCATAGCAGTCGCTTTGCTAAATTCGATATTTTTGTATTTCGTGTCGTGTCACATGTGCCAATTTTCATGTGCATAATTTGTATATTTTAAAGTTCAATTATATAAAATAAAAAAGTGTCGTACATTAAACATTTTCGTGGTCATTTTGTCGTCGTTCGTTTTTGTCGAATTTTGAATTTGCACGGTAAACGCTCCGTGAACATATACTGTTAATTATTTTTAATCAAAAAATATATACTTCAACTGAAAAAATGATTTCCTTTATTTTATTGTATTTGAAAACCTTAAAATGATATGAATTAGTTGTTTAAATTATACAAATGCATCAATGACGATTAATTTTACGCTTATTAAAAAAAAGAGGGCCCCAAAATTTGAATGGCCTAGGGCCCCCGATTGGCTTAATCCGGCACTGGTTCAATGTAATTTACGCTTAAACTTTTATTGGAAAAAGTTCTCCAGTTTTTTTCCTATTATTTTTTTTTTTACTTTAAAAATTATGTTTTGATAAAAAAAGATTCCAAATTTAATGAGTGTACCTTCAAATCGCTGTAATCCTGTTGATTGTTACAGGGCTTTCTGGTAGACGGAACTGTTGAAAAATGTTGACATTGCAGTTTAATTTCAATCTCTTCTTCCGTTCTAGCAAACACATATTCCACTCGTCCAGACGCTTTTGTATGAATTTCTGAAGGTAAACATTAATAACACTGGTTTACAATACAAAACATAAAAATCCTGTACATCTAATGCCACTGTATTTTTCTTATATATTTGGGGCTGCTAAATACGAAAATCACATTGCAACATTTTTTAAGGATTGACTTTCGTGATATGAATTTTTGGGTATTTTTCCATTTTATTTTCTTCTGGGATTGCTTGACACGGTAGGACGTATTTCGAGGGGAGAACGTCCGATTAGGTGGCACGTGACACCATGATTTCAAACTAAAGGGAATAAAAAACTGGACATAATTTGGCGTTTCCTATTCTTGCATGACGATATTTTGGCGTATATCAACGTTTATTATACATTTTGCACCATTAGACTTAAAACTACCCGTACCAATCCCGATTCAGTGACCAGTTTCAAAATTAAATTTAAAATTACACACTGAGTGTTGTTTCCTTTATTCATTCGGCTTTATGTATGTTGAGGCACCATCGTTATGTCTGTGGGGGGTAATATAAACGGGAATGTCTGGCTTACCTACTGGGGTGGACGTCTGCTGGTCTCCTTGGAAGTTTCTGAGCAGGAGGGCCGTTTACCGCTTCGCACATTGGATGGGACCGTCTTCTCTTTACCTTTTATTTGTCCAGTCAAGTAGGAATGTATCGCCTCGCAAATCGGGTGGAACCGCCTTCTCTTTACTTCTTATTTGTCCAGTCAAGTAGGAATGTATCGCCTCGCAAATCGGGTGGAACCGTCTTCTCTCTACTTCTTATTTTTCCAGTCAAGTAGGGATTTATCGCCTCGCCAATGGAATGAAAATCGTTGCTGTTTGCTTTTACTAACTTTGACTTTATTCGTTATGTTTTAATTTAGAAGGTTAGATATAAAATGCTCGGTTGTTCGACCGGCGCTCTGCCCTCTTGGAACTTCACTCTTTGTGAAATTGAAACTTGTCGCCTTTTTATCCTATTTTGCATTGGGAATTGTCAACTTTTTTAATGTGAAAATTCTAAGAAGCACACACAAGATTTTTTGTGCTTCAATTGGAATTGTGTTCTAAGAATTGATTAAAGGTTTAGTTGGATAGGTTCCTGGAAGGGGAATCATGAAATGCGTTTGAAATTTAGCATTTCATGATGTCAGGATTTTGGGAATTGAATCACGGTATGACAAATGGATTTTGGTTTAAATTTATCGTGCATACGATTCAATTTGAGGTATGAATTAATGTGGAATTGAATCAATGTGCGACAAATTAACTTTTGGTTTAATTTATCGCTCATATGATTCAATATGTAATTAGGATTTGGGTTATGGGAGGTATTGGGGATTTGGATGGGATTATTTAGATATGTTGGGGATTCGGATGGGAGTGGCGATTTAGGATCGCTACATGTAAGTTATTATATTATGGAATTTAAGTGAATATATATGATTAATTACTTTATTTGAATTATTGTATTTTGTTTGATTTATTATTATTATTTTATAGTTTTTATATGATATATATGATTTATTATTTTATGGTTTTTTATAAGTGTGCATTATTTACTACAATCAATTGAAATTTTTTTGTAAAAAAAACAATTATTTCAAATGACTGATTAAGGTAAGAATAGGTGTATGTGACACGTCGCTACGGTGCGTGTTAAATCACTAAACCCAATCGAAACAATGTTAAAGATTTGATATTATACGTTTTCCCCTCAAAATGTTGGCTCCGAAAAAAACAACGAAAAAAAAAAAACTAAAATTCATTCTCGAAAACCAATCCATAAACAAACATTGTGAATGTTATTTTCGAGTTAAGTGGGCCTAAATAAATAAGAAAAAAAGAGGGCATTGAATTAAAATTTCGATTGTAAACCAGTGTAATTTAATTTTTATACTGTACCTAATTATTCTGTAGCAAATGTTAAGGAAACATTCAAAATATTTAAGAGATCTAACAAATGTTACAATTCTGTTCGCATTAGTAAAGATACAAAAATGTAACAATTGTATGATTGGAAGATATTATTTGGGACTAAATCAATTATAAACCTGTGAACTCTTCTTGCGAATCGTGGACGAAAATGTGCCATCCTGGTTCCTCTTCATATAAATCATCGTTCATCTTAGGTACGTGATGTTTTAACATTATAGAGAAACCTGCGTTTTTAGAGACTTGACGTAATAGGTAGTTGGCCCGAATTGTATAACAGCGTCCCAAATTGAAATGTATGCTACTGGTTACGTTCATGTCTTCCATAAACAAATGTATTGAATATAATAGTGTTAATAACTATTACATCACCACTAGCTTACCGTTGCTATCTCCGTTGTATCCCTTTAGTTGGAAAGTTTCAGATTCCTCGAACGTTCCGTTAATGAAGACAGTTTCTAGCGAATATTCGCCGTATGGAAATCTCTCCCAACAGTTGGTGTATTTTGGATGCAAACAATTCGGTCGTCGAAAGAGTTCCTATAAGTACAAAATATATAATTTTTTAAAAATAGTAAACTTTTTTTTTTTAAAGCTTTAGAGCGTTATATCAAGAAAGTGTGTACCGAATTTCAAGTCAATCGGTTTATTAGAACTTGAGATATCGTGTCAATAGTCTTGAAAAAAGTGGTTTCGAGAAAAACGCGTTTAAAAATGTCAGGGCATAGTTGCTTCACGGGGGGATTGGTGCGAACATACAGGGCAAAGTTACTGATTGCTTTCAACCCGGCGTAGGCTAGGACGATCCTTGTCCCTGTTCAATCCAAGTTGACATGCAGTCTCCACGTGACACTCCTGGATAGCTACTTTGGCGCCCGCTAAGCAGTGAACCAATGCATACAGCGACATCCTGAGAAAGGTTGGCGCAATGCTAATAACCAGGCCCGTAAAAATGAAGTATTATGGCAAATTTAACAAGCCTCGGATATGGACCGGAGACACGACGACGACCACGGAAACGAAAATGGCTCAACGATTTAAGAATTTTTACATGGAACGTCCGCTCACTATAGATATAATAATATAATTGAAAGGCTATGTACTCTACGCGTGCGAAGCAAGTTTAAGAATATAAGCCTCATAAACGTTCACGGACCTACAGAGGAGTCCCCTGAGGACGAAAAGGAAGAATACTACGAGAACGTCGAACGGGCCCTCAATGCCTGCCCAAGATACGATGTGAAAATCGTTCTTGGTGATTTGAATGCCAAAATAGGTCGGGAGGCGGTTTTCAGACACTACACAGGTTCCCATAGTTTGCATGAGAACACTAATGACAATGGACTACGAGTCATCGAACCGGCAGCATCGAACAACTTGTTCGTTGCGAGTACCAGGTTTCCGCGTAAAAATATTCACAAAGCCACCTGGGTATCACCTGATGGATCCACTCGCAACCAAATTGACCACGTGTTGATAAATCGCCGCCACTCCTCGAGCCTGATGACGGTACGAACGTACCGAGGTGCCAACGTCGAATCGGATCACTATCTTGTGGGTACAGTTTTCCGAGCGCGGATTGCCTTACGGACACGTATTGCATCCGCGGATCGGGTTCGAATCAACACCGCTGCCTTACGCAATGAGAATACCAGTAACAGCTTTGGTCATGCGTTAAGACTCGCCCTCGAAGAGCTCGACGGAGGGAGAGTAAGTCCTGGGGGCAGAATGCCGCGCGTAAAAGAGAAATGGACACGCCTTAAGAATACTGCCATTAGTACTTCCAACTCCATCTTAGGTAGTAGTCGTAGAGATCGGAGCGACTGGTTTGATGATGAGTGCAAACTAGCGACTGAACGTAAGAATGCTGCATACCGGGCAATGCAGCAGTCTCATAGGACGCGGGTACGCGAGGAGAAATACAAAGGGCTCAGAAGATCTGAAAAAAGACTTCACAGACAAAAGAAAAGTGCCTGGGAAAAAAACCTTGTCTGTGAAATAGAGAAAAGTAGAGAGCGAGGTCCACACCAGGCGCGGAAGTTCTACCAAATAATCCGCAGTATGACGCGGTACACACCACGCTGCACTTACTGCAAGGATAAAGAAGGTAATCTGATCACCGATCCTGAAGGCATTCTGGAGCGATTGGAAGTGCAGTTCAATAAATTGCTAAATGGTCAGCTCACAGAAGAATTGGAGGCTCCACCAATGCAAGACCAAAACCAAATGCTGCCGCCACCAAGCATTGAGGAAACATTAAAAGCCGTTAGACAACTAAAATCAAATAAAGCCCCTGGCACTGATGGCATACCAGCTGAGCTGATCAAACAAGGAGGGACAGCGTTACATCACGTTATTCATGAGATCGTGGTACACTTATGGGAGCAAGAGGAGATGCCGGAAGATTGGCGTCGTGGTATAATTTGCCCCATACATAAGAAAGGAGATATCACACTGTGCAGCAACTATAGGGGTATAACATTGCTGAGTACCGCCTATAAGATACTCTCCGCTATCCTACAAGACCGGATAGCCCCATACGCTAAAGCCATCATTGGTCAATATCAGTGTGGCTTCATCCCAGGCAAATCAGCAATTGATCAGATATTCACCCTTAGGCAGGCGATGGAAGAATGTCTGGAATTTAAGATTCCATTATATCACCTATTTATAGACCTTAAGGCCGCCTACGACAGCATAGCCAGGGTAAAACTATATAATGCCATGAGAGAGTTCGGTTTTCCAAAAAATTTGATACGACTTTGCAGATAACCATGACCAACGTAACTAGTCAAGTAAAGATAGCGGGATTGCTGTCCAAACCAATAAACATCTATAATGCACTCCGACAAGGGGACGGTCTGGCCTGCCTCCTCTTCAATCTGGCATTGGAGAAAGCAATCCGTGACTCTGGCGTTACAACAAGAGGGACTGTGGGGGTATAAGTGGCGATGTGCCAGTGTATGGCACGCATTCCTTATATCTCCCATCGATCCGTAGAAAGAATATTGTTCGAATAATAACGTCAGAAAAACGTTGCTCGAAACCCCAGGTTTGTCGTATAGCCATTCGTCTCTCAAAATGCGCCATCGCTGATTTGATTATAAACGTTATTATCGGTTTTACTGGCGAAGTACCTTCTTCCACATATTTATGTTCACATTTATTGAGGAATGTGTAATTGTAAACATTTATGGGGCGCACGTCCACTTTCTGATTGTATCGAATCCGATGAGCATATTGGACGACATCTCCTTCAAGTGGATAGATAAATAAACGATTGAAGTCTAATTCAAATAAGTGAGTTAAGACGCCAAAGTAATCAATAAGGAAGATAACAGATAGTACTGCCAGCAAGCGTTTTAATTTATTGAAAATATTCACTAGTGAGAACATTCCGATACCGTCACACAACACATAACTCAGATAATATTTCTAATAATTATTAATCGTCACTTTCAACCATACAACGTACAAATTGAACCGACTTATTTAACATAACATTGAGTGTTCGCGGACGAGCGTGTGCATAACCATGCACACGCGGCGGTGGTTAGCGACACAACCTCACTAGCTCAATCACGTTAATCGACTGCTTTCAAAAGGGAAGAAATTGGATACAACCAAAAGAGAACATACTTCTGCTCTCTCATTGCCACGTTCTTCGAT
Organism: Microdon myrmicae; assembly: GCA_963931805.1. Taxonomy (NCBI): domain Eukaryota; kingdom Metazoa; phylum Arthropoda; class Insecta; order Diptera; family Syrphidae; genus Microdon; species Microdon myrmicae. The sequence goes on along the minus strand of OZ007497.1, from coordinate 172,578,273 downwards.
ATGTGGTAGGTTATGTCGGTAAACTGATGATCGAAGACAGCGGGACAATGAGAGAACAGAAACACGCTGTACGATTATCTTGGGGTGGATTTGGTTGTATGTGCATGAATTAATGTTCTGAGCGGAACCCGTTGACCTGATTCGGTAGTATGGTGAGTTCAGTATACATTGATCCATACGAAGACAGAACTGAGAAAGAGAGGGGAATTGAGCTGATGATATTCACCCGCAAAAAGAGAACATTGATCCCCAGCGAATGAAGTGTCTGGAGAAAAGCCGAAGTAACGCTAGGGAAATATTATTACGTGATTCAATCGAATGTTTTGATAAATTTCCCAAGCGGATCTTCGATGATGCGACAACTTCGTCCGGCTGGATTTGGTTGTCGCTAATCGACATGGACACGAGTTGCCGTATGGCAAAAAAGGTAAGCTAAACTCATTTATGCATTGTCTACGTGGTACAATGAGTTTAGCTATGTGTCCTTGGTGGAAACATGCTTTGCAGGTGAACAGGTAAGTAGGGGGAAATGGGGTTGATTTGACGCGCTGTAAGGCGGTCGAAATTAGGTAGGAATTGTGGTTGGAATTGTGGGTTGTTTCTCATATAGAATAGAGAAACCCCCACAGGACTATTGTCACCAAGTCCAGTCAGATACTTGCTTACGCAGATGACATCGACATCATCGGTAGAGCGGAATCGGCAGTACAGGAATCCTTCACCCAGATCGTGCAGGCGGCACAAAAACTGGGACTGCACATTAATGAGGTAAAAACTAAGTACATGGTGGCAACTTCTGCGAAGAGAAGACCTAACGTTGGTCAAACAGGTAGTGGAGCACGAATTTGAAGTAGTGCAATCCTTTAACTACCTTGAGTCAATAGTATCAGCCGATAACAATATGGAAGAAGAAATACGCGAACGGCTGATTAAATCCAACATAGCCTACTAGGGTCTATCAAGGCTCTTTGAATCCTGAAATTTATCCAGAACATCCAAGCTACTACTGTACAAGACCATGGTCTTCCCAGTACTCATGTATGGATCCGAGACCTGGGTGCTCAATAAAAGGGTCTCTGAACTATTAGCCGCGTTCGAGAAGAAAGTCTTAAGGAGAATTGTTAGCCTTCCTTCGAAGCAGCAAATGCTCGTACTTCAGAGCTATCATTTCGATTTTCGTTTCTTTTAAAAGGAAACGTATGGGCTTCAGAACCAATACTGACACCCATAATGTCCACTATTTTCAAAATAGGCAAAAAGCCTTCATTAAAAATACACACGGCAATATAATTAGCAATTTCGGTGATTCGTGTTCCTTCATGGATATGGTTTGGTACAAAAATCCGGACTAATTAGTTAAATTATAGATTATTATTCTGCGTTTCTGAACCCAAATATCGATTCGATAAATTCTCTTTTGATAAATCATCGTAAATTGACGTTACCACCTCTAAGACTCGATCATTTAGAGGAGGATTTTCGTGGACAAACTCATCTAATATACGCTCAGCCTTTGCTTTTTGCCATTTGCATCACATTGATGGGCCAGGTGGGGTATACATGTGTTGAGGATTTTTATCACTTGAGCTTTCATTATCATTAGTTGCTCATATCTCGTTTTTCAGTTCTTCTGTTGAATGTGGATGCCGTCGAATAGCCAAACCGTAGTATAAAGTTAGTTCATTGATAACTTTATCGGTTAGTGTACCATCACCTCTGCCATCAAGACCGAAGAACCACCCATCGCTTTACCCAACCAATTATAGTTCCTATACCTATTTAAGCATTCCTGAAATGTAAGTTCGTGACAAGATTACCATCTTGCCATGACATCAAACTTTTACCAGCATCCAACACATCCAACAAATCGACCGAGGGGACGTTGGCAAGCTGCCTACATTATAGTTGATGCGTATATGACCTGAAATGCAATTTGGTTATCTTTTCAGATAACCGGCGTTAACATGGAACATGTCAATATGCAGAGACGAGGAGCATTTCCTTGCATGCTGCATGACATGTTCATCCTTGTCATCGGTCGATCTCTAGATAGACAAATTCCAGAGTAGCCATAGCTACCTACCTACTATCGATCGAGTGTTGTTTTGAGTAAACAACCGACCGACGATATGCTACATGCAGGGAACTATCAAATGACGCTATACGCGTCGGCAATGGGATAAAAAAAACATTGCCCTCATAACCATGTCCCTCGTTACTTTTTAAGTAAACGCTATCCTATCTACCCTGTGCCTAGCCAGCGTCGGCAAAGGCTCTATTGACTTAACGTCAATCATGAAACCAATCCTTATCGGACGGCGGGGATCAGCATGTTTGACCTGTGGCATATGTGTTTTTCCTTTTTTCCTTTTTCCTTTTTCCCTTTCCTTCGCTAAAGACAACCAATGTTTCTGGATAATGTTCATGGGAACCTTCCAATGGAATGCAAATCGTTTTTCATTGGTCATTGGGGGCTAAGGAAGGATTGTTTCCCCTGCGATGATGTGCGTGGAAACACATCGCAATCCTCGACGCTGGGTCAATGTCGCCCAGCATCGAGGAATTCAGATTTCTACCATCACCGCGATCGTGCTAGTTTTTGAGAGGAGTTCGATTGCCTTTCACCAAGAGTCAGTTTCCATCCGGAGTGGTGTAACGTATTACCTTTCGCAGTGGCCCTTCATTTTTATGCAGTTTAAGAACTCGATTAATTAAATTTGTCTCGAGTACGAGAAATTTTACGTCAAAATAGATTTAACAAAGAACCAATTGTGCTTAAGTTGTATACAGCAAGAACTCGATTATTTAAATTTTGTCTCGATTGTGAGAAGTTTTACGCCAAACTGGATCTAATGAAGCAGACAATAAAGAAATTTATAAACAACATTCCAGTGTTTAAATACTCCTCTCTCAAATCTTGCGGATGAATCATTTGAATTAACTTATCCAGAGACAAGTCGGTGGAATATTAGTGAATCCCTGTCCTTGCCGACACACTTTAACTAATAAACACCCACAGGCTAACATTAGTTCTTTCTCTTTTTCAACAGCTGTTGAAATGATTTGATCATAAACACCTGATACGTATGTACTGCGCTCGCTTAATTTAATATTATGTACTAATTGACAAACCTTGACAAGGATCCATTATCCTGCAGAATATATTGATGCCTTCTCTTCCGGCTTCTAAAAGTCTCATTGCTGTTACGATTCTTCGATTTATTTTAAATGATTTGTTGATGAGTAGAGATGATGGAATGTGTTTTATATCTTTACAAGTGCATTGCAATGCAATTTTAAATCCTAGTCCACGAGGGGCAATTCGAGAAAATTTAATTTCTTGCTTACATGTAGCACATAAAACAAATGAAGTGAGTGTTGTAAACACAGAAAAAAACCTCTTCATCTCCCGATGTTTTTAATTTGGCTGCTGATGCACTAGTAAAACTAGTATCTTCTTCCACAGTATGCTGATTCCCTCCAAATTTTCGTTTTTTTTTTGTCTATCTAACCGCACGCTACTTCCTGCTTTACTTTTTCTCTCCATTTTAACTGCACAGGGAGAACTTCGTTACTGATCTCAACTGAACACTAAACATGAAACGATTTCAACAAAATACGCCACAGAATACCGTTATAATTCATTTCAAAGTCATTTTTCCGAGACAAAGGGTTTGTATGGCGGGACCTCAAGCGCGCAGATAGTTGGGGAGTATGTACTGTCTATTGTTCGATTCGTTCCGGCAAGACCGGTCGCGTTGCCGCGTCACTAAAGCAGCTGTAACTTCGCCAATTATTGGAATTTCCATAATCATAAAAGTATAAACTGTAAGACAATATCGATTTTTTAAAATTCTAGACCAGAAAATGACCTGCTGATTGGTAATGACGTTCGAAGAGCTTGGTCGGGAATGTTCATATGAGTATGAGAAACTCAACGTGCTATCATCAGCTAACGAGTGAATTGGGTTTTGGGCAATGGACAAGAGATCATTTATAAAGATGAGGAAGAGAGAGGATGTGAGTACCGAACCTTGGAGAACATCTGCATTAATTTGATGGGAGACAGATTTGAAGCGATCAAGAACCATTTGGACTGAACGGCCAGAAAGATAGTCTCTTGCCCATTGGATGAGGGAATTGTTCACTCCATAGGAATGCAATTTTGACAAAAAGGCTGGATGCCAAACATTGTCGAAGGCTTTCGAAATATCCAGTGCAACAACCCTGCTTTCACCGAAGTAGTGGATGGAATGGCTCCACTTTTGGTAAGGTACACCATCAAATCTCCTGTGGGCCGGTTGCTACGAAAAACATATTGGTGGTCATTGAGGAGGTTATTTGATTCCAGATATTTCGAAAGTCGGCGATTAATCAGTGATTCCATTACCTTCGAGAGAATAGAAGTTAGTGCTATGGGTCGATAAGAAGAGAGGGACGAATTATCCCCCTTTTTGAGGATTTGATTGAATGTTCGCTGACTGCCATCGACTTGGAAAACGGCCAGTAGAATAAGACAAATGGAAGAGTTTTCGCAGTGGTTTAGAGAGTGAAGAGGAACATTTCTTCAATTGAAGTAGGGGAAAGCAATTCCCACCAGCGGATTAGTTCACGTTTAGCTCCTTGAGTGCGCGGGCAACAGTGTGCGTTCGGAAGTGAATCTGGCTCATGGTGTACTGCTTGTGCTCAAGTTGAGTTGGAACTGATGTGATATCAGACAGAGCTGAGTTCGCTGCAAAATGTGCAGCAAGTAGATTCGCTTTCTCGATTGCACTGTTGACTGGTCTGTCATTGACTATTAGCGAAGGAATGGATGAAGAAACCAAGCTTTGGATGTTTTTCACGAGTGCCCAGAGATTTCAACTACCTGTGGGAGAATGTAGTATTTTTGTCTCATTCTGTGTTCATGCAGGAACTTGGCGCGTTGAATATACGCATTGCCGTCATTTCTAGCTCTCCTGAATCTTTTCTGGTTTGTTTGATTTGTACAATCGGGAGCACAACTTTTTAGCCTTAATGTCTTCTTCACATATTTCTCTTGGGTTTGATAATCTTTACCCTGTGCGAAATAAAGGTTGGCATGCCAAGCAGAATCGCGTCTGTCAATGTGTCTGCTATGGAGTCAACATCGTTATTGAACTAAACTAACGACCCCAAAAAGGTTGTTTCGACTTTTCCAGTTGGCTGTCTCATAGAAACATACTGTTCTTTTGGGAGTTTTCTTGTTAACGTCGCTGTTGGTTGGAGCAAATTTAGCTGACAAGGAAACTTCAATTGTGTATTTGCTTGGGTGGGAGGTGAGAAACCGGTCCCGTGTGTTAGTGGAATCTACATCTGATACCCCTGTGAATGAGCTATTGACGAGTTGAATTAAATTATTTAAATCAGCAAAGGGCTGGAGTTACTGATCTTCAGGTGTTGTGTGTCTGGAGCTGATACGCAATATCACTTCGTATTGATGTGGCTAGACCACGATGTGGAAGGAACAGATGCACTAAGTTATAACCGGGTATAGTAAAGTCGGAAATATTTCTATGTTTTGTTACCTGGGTCTCGCTAAGTGCAAGGATTGTTGGATTCTGGTTAGAGATGTGGGCACACAGAGGGGAAATTGCATCTTAGGCCTTAAATTAATTTCGTATGTATATGGGTAGACCACGATGTGGAGACAACAAAGCCACTATAACCAGATATAGTAAAATCGGAAATATCTGAATTAGTTATTACCTGGGTTTCGCTAAGTGCAAAGATGACGGCAATGCGTATATTGTGGTTAGAAACGTAGGCAGACATAGAAACGAAATTGCATCTTGTTGCGTTAATGTTACAAAGATCATCGCGAAACTCCCGCTCCATTGAAATGGCCTGACACAGAAAACCAATACCGCCTCAGAAAAGTATGCAAGTTGGAACCAGCGATAGATGAGCGAAAGCAACCTCAACAATTGTTATGCCCTTGTAGTAGGTACCCCACTAGATCCGTGCCGAAATCCAGTTCACATCCTTTCCATGACGAATATTACGCCACTAAAACACCAAAACCTCTCCAATGATAATAAATCAATCGAGGGTATCGATGCCTGAGGGACGCAAACAGAGGTGTGAAACGGGGAAAAACAGACACAAGGAAAATAATGGGTTGGCAATTTTCCTGCACTGCGCTTCCCTCGCGTGTATATGCGTGTCTATGTTAACTGATGTTTGACGTTAAACAGGTGTCTGTTCTTCTGACCGTCTTCTTTTTTACTTCTTGTTTGTAAAGCTTTTAGCCGTCTACCGTTCTTACTTTCCTTTCATAAGTAAAAGAGAGGGTAGGAAATTTCCCCTTCATCCCCTTCAAATTAGTTTTCGTTGCAAATCTTTTATTTCAACAAGGCCACATGGTTTTCCCAATGGCCGACCAACTACAATGAACCTCATTAAGTCCACTTCGTTTACACTCTCAACACTAAAGCGCGGTAACGAGGTCGATATGGTCTCGACCGACCTCAGTAAACCATTCGATAAAATCTCCCACAATCGAATCCTCTTCAAATTATCTTCCCTCAGCTTCGAACCTGGATTACTGAAATGGATTTCTTCCTATCAAAAGTATAGACTTTATTCCGTTCGGTTCAGATCCATGACATCCAACCCCTTCCTTGCCGCCTCTGGGGTCCTCTGCTATTTATTCTTTCCACTAATGATATCGATAAGGACATTAGGAATATCAGCTGGTCTAAATACGTTGATGATACTAAGTTATACAAGATCATCGAGTCACCTCTTGATTCTGCACTACTGCAATCAGACCTTGACAGCTTCTCGGTTTGGTGAGACAAAAATTGCTTTGTACTTAATATCGCCAAATGCCAATCTATAACCTTTTCCCGTAAGCATATTCACTCATCCCCGCGTCCCTATTCCCTTCAATGCCAACCCTTAACCATTGTCCAAACTATTCGAGAGCTCGGGATTTTTTCCAACGGAGAGTCTAACTTCCTCTCTCACATTGACGAGACGATGCGGAAAGCCAACTATGCCCTCGGGTTCATGAAACGATGGTCTAGGAAATCCCTGATACCTACGTAACTCGATCTCTTTACTTTGCCTTCGTCCGTCCACTACTAGAATATGCTAGCCAGGAATATGCTGAGGTCCCTTGAAGTCACAAAACCCATATCCGTAGAATCGAAAGTATCCAACTTCCTTCGGTTCGCTCTCCACGGGCTAGGGTGGGAAAATACCTTAATCCCCCCTCCCCCATACATTAACCGGGTCAAATTAATCAACCTCAGGCCCCTTGTTCATTCAATGGGTCCTCCCCGGCTCATTCGACTGTGCGTACCTCGTCAACTTAATTCCTCTGAACACAAACCCTCGAAATACTGGTAATCCCCACCTTCTCCACATTCTCCCCCACTGGCTCTCGTATGGTCTCAACGAACCCCTTTCACGGATGCTGAGAAAAATCTCTATTTCCACCTTGTTTGACTTCGACATCTCTACACATACTCTCAAGCACCGCCCCCGAAACCATTTTCACCAATATTAATCGCCGCTTTTTCACTTTACTATAACCTGCTCCTCCATTCACTCCTACACCTGCCTTCTTGTTTTGTCCTGGTTACCTTAGGGTAAGCCTAACTTAAATATACAGGGTGGCGCAAAATTAATCACCCTGTCGGAAGATGTTATAATTTTTGCGACAGGCGTCGTGCGTCAATCATATTTGACATTGAACTAGACAGCTGCAGAATACAAACAAATAAGCAATGGAGGACGTGTGAATTACTGTCAAGCCATCCTTAATCTCAACAGCGAAGAAGTCGCTTTTGTATCGAAAATCATCATGAGCGACGAGGCGCATTTCCACTTAAGCGGTTTCTGGGGCACTAGATCGAAGACCGATTACATCCACTCAAAGTCACAGGCAATACGGTCACTGTTACTGGCGACTGCTACAGGGCGATGGTAAACGACTTCATACTCTCGTAATTGGATGAGCGGGCCTTGGTGAACATGCGGTTTCAACAAGATGGTGCAACCCCACACACAGCACGATTGTGAAGAAAGCGTTTCCTGGTCGCGTAATCTCTCGTTTTGGCGATTTGCCATGGCCAGCAAGATCGCCCCATTTAACCATTCCAGACTTCTTTCTTTGGGGTTACTTGAAGTCGCGAGTTTATGCCAACAAGTCTCAGACAATCGCAGCCCTTAAGGTGAATATTCGATAGGAATGCGAACAGTTATCACCGGAAATCTTACGGAAAGCCATGGAAAATACGATAAAACGGGTAGAAATGTGTATCAACACTGGCCGCAGCCACTTGACGGATATCATCTTTTCCAGAAAAAATTGCTAAATTCCAAATAAAGATTTCGATCACTCAAAACCAATTTTATTATTCAGTAAGAAAGTACTTCAAAAACAAAATTGGATGATTAATTTTGCGCCACCCTATACTTTATATATAGGTAATTATGTTGGTCGAATTACGCCAATAAATGGGGTGGTAGCCCCACTAAACTAAAGTAAACCTACACACAATTAATGCGCCTAATTATGCACCATTATTTATGCTTAAATAAAAGTATATATTATATAAATAAATAGAAGTATATAATATATATATATAAACAAACAAACACAAACAATAAAAAACTTAAAAATCATTATAATGTAACCAGATTCAAATTTTTCTTTTTATTCTCTGATATAATTTGTAGATTTTGTTTAAAGTAAAAAAAAAATTAAAATTAAAAATACTGTGCACCGAAAGGTATCATATTTGGGTATAAAACAAAATAAATGTATGTAGAATAATTTAGAGTGTTCATACAGAGCCCGTAAATTACAGCAAAAATGTTAAAATAGGCCTGGCATGTAGTCTAATATTGTTAAAAACCCGGTTTGTACTTCTTTTTCTTTTGCAAATAACTGTGTTAAAAAAAAAGCTGAAATAAAATTGATATTTTGTTGTTTCTTATTATTAAGTTTAAGCCTAATAAAATTATCAGCTACTCAAAATACATACCTCTAGTACATCTTCCTTGTAAGGAGGACTCCGGCAAATAGTCACTGCTGGCATTTCAATAGTTTCGTTCAGATTGTAATACGAATACGTTGAAAGTGGAGGTGTTTTGAGTTTCGAAAAACACTCGTACAACTGCAGGAAAAGAAAACAAAGAAATTATGTATCATCAATGAATTACAATTCCACAATAGCTCTTCTACCTGCACTATAACTATAATACAGCACCCGAACAGAACAACGTATCTCACAAGTTTCCTAGGATCGCGTAGGACCCATCGTCGTAACTCTAACCAATAGCTCGACATGGTTGGAACTAACAAGTAAATTATGCGGATTCCTATCCAATCTATCCATATAAGTTATCTGGTAGTCCTAGTATCATATCAAATGCACCTTTTCCTTCCCATGCTAAGTGGTTTGATAACATTTAGTCGACGCTGATGTCATATTCAATTACCGTAAAGACAAATGGTACAGGAGAAAGTTATAAATCATAATTCCACTCTCCGTTCCTGGTTGTGGTTTGACTATTGGGTGGTTTTGTTGACAATCGGCGGGTTAATGAACGGGTGTAGACAATTCGGCAACACACTTGAAGCTTGTGAACAGAAATCATATGAGAACTGATTTGGCATATCCCCATAGTTTCCAAAAGCTATAATTATACCAACAATATGTTTCCATTAGCCGACTTGCACCATTGATCTTTGTCTTGCTTATCTAGAAATTTTTCTTATTGTTGTTTGAACTTCATGTCATTGGTGTAGTTTCCGGATTAGAGGTTCAAAATTTGCAACTAAATAAGGGCCATTTTCCGTTGTATTTAATACACTGACATTTAGAAATAGTGAACTAAAAAAATTCTTTTGACACCAAATCGAAAATGTATCTACGTTTGACTGCAACAAGATCGCTTTGACGGATATAAAAGAAAAAAATATCCCTTAACGTGTTAATATCGTCTTCGTGAAATGAAAAGTCTGCATCGTGCAGAACACTCGTTCAATGGATAAATATGAAATCGTCAATGGATAATATGAAAATGATAGAGCCGAAATGGTTGCCTTGTGGGACTCCAAGTTGGTCCTCAGATTAATCGGAAAAAATGGCAACTAATTCTACTTTGTACAAGACGATTTAAGACAATTTAAGAGACCATGATATGCATGTAGCATGAAACCGCTACAGTTTGACGATAATTATTTAATGGGATATTTCTCCGTGGAGAAGTTCGTGGCGACCATATTCACCTTATACCCAGACTTTTAGGATAGCATCGTTTTGAAAAGGAACTCCACTAAGTTAAAGGCTGTACTGAATGTCTGGTGCCAAATTTGTGTTTTTAAATGCGATTATTTCAAAAAGTATGAAATTTAGTGGGATGTGGTAGCTTCATTCGAATCGCAGATCGTTTGAGATGGTTTATGGTAAATTTGGGGCTTATGGATAACAAGAAGACAAGAACGTCCTCAACATATTTGCTTTACTCTCTGAGGTGTAGATACTGAATATGATAGGGTCTAAAAGGGAGGTTTGATGTATGCCTGCAGCGGCATGGAGAACTCGGAATAACTTTCATTTGAAAAGTTCTATTTCGAACGTAAATTATGATGATGATATATAATACACAAAGTCGTACTGAGACCAGCGTTTCGTCGTGTCAAATGCCTTCTCAATATCCAGGTTCACCGCGATGGTGAGTTCTTTCTTAAGGAGACGCGCTCTGACGGAGTTTTGAATACGAGGGTGGGCTGAAAAGTTTCCGACCTCAATGTAAAAATAGTAGCACTCGTCAACAAAAACTAATGAATGTAGTTGTGCATTTTTCGACAGTTACTCACTGTTTCGGATTCATGATTATATGCTCGGGGAGAATCTATTCCATCGTCTAGTACTCTCCCCGACACATATTCACCACACATGCCAACAACACGATGACAGGGGAGAAACTGTCATCGCTTGCATTGTTTACTGTTGTTGGTGGTTCGGCAATACAGAAATTGAATTACTGTCATCTACGGTGGTTTGCTGTTTGGAGTGAAAAAAGAAAAGGCTTGAAGTTTGTTTTTTGTACAAAGATATTCTTCCTTTTACATTTGGTTTTTGATTAGACCAAATTTCTGAGCAATAAAGGAAATTGTGGATTAGACACTGGTTGTATCATTTGTCATTAAAGGACATTGTGGATTATACACTGGTTGTATCATTTGGAATTTCTGGATCACCCAACCCAGAAACTAACAGGAGACACTAACAGGAGACCAAGTGGCACATCGGATTCGTGCTCATTAGCGGTCTACAACGGCTTGGTTTTGCACAACGTAACAAACACATTCGTCAACTACATCCGTTCAGCGCGGATGTCTGGATTCGCTGCTGGAACCCAGCGTAACTCTTCACGGCACACGGAGGGACAGTGATCATCTTCTACATGGCGGCTTGAGATCAACAGGTATTGCTGTGCCCTTCCGTTTTTCTTAATACGAATTTGTTTCAGGCATCGATGGGTAGGACGCCATTGCGTCAATCCTCTTTTGGCGACGTACTCCACCGTCGCAATTCCCCGAACGACATTCCTCGCTCGGTAGAACATCAATAGGATCTCAGCTGACGGCATTCCTCGTCAGGATCGAGATTCTCAAAACATTTTCTGGTCCTTCGAGCCGGATCCAACAACCATTGGATCGTCTCATCGCCGCTCAGTTCGCGGCACAATACAGCTGCAGCTCAACAATCAAAAAACAAATTGCAATAGCAACGATCAAGCTGAAAATAGGCAGCAGCAAAATATTATTATAATATTCTACACGTCATCGAATACAGCAGAAACTTAGTTTCCAAGAAACAATTTCAACCAATCGACTTGTTTAACAAAGTGCAGTGCGCAGTGGATTAAAAACCGATAAAGGTTCAGCAACGCAGACGAAGATTCATCAATCAATCGAAAACGTTTCGCGTAGTCGTGCTCTCTGCGCCGTAATTGCAACAATCCAGTTGTGTACCTGTACCTGGCAGCAAAAACCAAAAAAGGTACACAATAATAGCGGAAGAGAACAATGGTCAAAGTAAACCTCGCAGTTGTGAAATTAATATTGTGAATATTTCTTTTCAAAAGCAAAGTGTCAAAGAGTTGCCAAAAGAAAAGTGTTCGATCAACTACGAAAGTGCAAATTTATAAATAATTGCATGTGATACCGACTTACGAAAAGTGAAACGAGAACAGTCGTTCATGACATAACGAAATTATTGTATTCGTAATCTACTGCAATTTGGTTGGAGTGACATTTATCGAAATTTTTGCCCCATTATGCAATTCTGCTCGTGATAGGATCAATTAATTCACTTAATTGTACAGCATTCAAACGATACAAAATAGCCATTGCTCGTTGTGACCGACCATCGGCGGCCAACGGCGTAAAGTCCTCTAAGGGAATCAACACACGACAACTGTAAAGACAGTTCAGAGAAAATATCATCAGAACTAGACACGGAAACTAGATCGACAACTGCCAGTCACCTCGACACAAATCAAGGAAATGAAGCTACAACATTTATGAAATCATAATATCTGTAGAATCTGAAGATATTACTAAACGTTTTGTATCTGCTATTCATAATCAAGCAAGCAGCAACATTTGCTGAAGCATTAATTTAATTTTCAATCCAATCGTCTGCGAAACAAACACAGGATGTCTGACTGGGACACAGTTACGGTTTTACGTAAACGGGCTCCGAAATCACCTGCCCTCAAAACGAAAAGTGCTATTAATCAGGCACGTCGTCAGGGCGCTCAAGCGGATACTCAACAGAAACTTGGTGCCGGTACTAATAAGCAGCACATCAACACTAAAAACACGGCTTAATTGGACAGGGAAACTGAAAAACTTAAACATGAAAAAATACCTTTAGAAGTCGGCAAGATCATTCAACAGGGACGACAAGGGAAAGGATTGAGTCAAAAGGACTTGGCAACAAAAATATGTGAAAGGAAACCACAGGCAAAGGTAGAAGCCGATCTACCGAAGCTACGCCCAGTGCAGAAGCGAATGCTGGCAAAGACATCGACAAAGCAACACAACGGTTCCCCGACAACATTCCTCGGTCGGCGGAACACCAAAGATCTCGACCGACGACATTCCTCACTTGGAAGAGATCATGCATGTCTTAACACTATGCGTAACGGAGCCGACAATGGTGACGGCAGTGGTGACGGCGGCGACGGCGACAACGTTGACAACGGTTCCCCGACGACATTCCTCGGTCGGAAGAGATAAAAAATCATCAGAAACCCATGTAGCCGCGAACCAACCTATCGATGAACCAGTCACGATTGAAGAACTCATCGCCGCTCAGTTCGCGGCATAGGATTGCATCTCTGGCACCTTCCTCAGCGCACAGGACAAGGGACAACTAAGTCCAACAACAATCGAGGTAACCAAATGCGCACTCCGCGCCGAATGGGAAGACTTCTCCAAGCGGCACTACGACATCTTCGTCACGGCGACACCGGACTATCTACAGCACGCATACTTCGCGGAGGATTGTTTCGGCGAAACCGAAGAGATGTACCTCGAGGAAGAGACGAAGCTCCTCGAGGCCCAGTACGCGCTCAAAGCAGCCTCCCCAACCATGGCCAACAGCGCCAATCGCCCCCACCCTACCGAGCTGCCCCCAGTGTAGCTGCCAATGGCCGCCATCAAGCCATCAGAAACGGAACCGCACCCAGAACAGTGGATAAGAGTGAGCAGGCCGCCGACCAAAGTGCCGTCTGCCCAAAGCTCAATCCGACCAAGGTCCCGATGATCGACCCATTGCCGAAGCCCCCACAGAAGACGATGCCGCGCACGCATTGTGGGGCACAACATGACATAGCCGTTCCTCGTGGGTTGCGAACTTACAACTCCGACCCAGAGGAACTGGCTACCTTCACACCTACTCCAGAGCAAGCAGTGGGCACGGCGTACTTAAGATCCGTGCCAGAACTAACGCCAGTGCCTCCCACAAAGGCGCCTTCAACTGGTCCAGCAACAGCAGCCTGCCCAATGACCAACCAGCCCAGTGTCCCGAGGCACACAACACCGCCGACACCCGTAAGGCAACAGGGCGCTTGCACATTCTGCAGGGCCTCACACACCATTTACGCTTGCGAGGGCTTCCGATCACTTACACCTGGCCGTCGGAAGTCCTTCGCACACGAACGGAACTTATGCGTCAATTCCTTGGGTCGCCACCGCCTACGCGACTGACACTCCAGCAAGACGTGCCGTCGATGCCAGCGGAGACATCACACTCTGCTGCATGTCTTGACTACCGCCATCGACGGGACAACATCACCGCCGCAACGAACCAAAGGATCCGCTCCCCGGATCGACCGTCATGAAGGGGCCTGCGCACACACCATCAGCACCCCTTCACAGCATTCCGCGTTGCTGCCAACAGCCAGAGTCATCGTGGCGTCGGAGAAAAACCAGAAGATTGAAGTCCGTGCTCTGCTGGACCCCTGCTCCAGCGGCACCTTCATTTCATCGTCACTCGCCCGAAGATTAAACCTCCGACGCCAAGCATCACCCGTCCCCACCTACGGTGTCGGGGGCACTCGTGGCCTTGCCATCAGGACTCAGGCCGTCATCAGAATCACTTCTCGCCTCCACGGCTCGAGACAATGGACACTGAGGCCCTTCATCCTGTCCGGGCTCTCAGTTTATACACCACCATCACAATCGGCGACGGAGGATCTCTCGTTCGTGGCGGATCTGAACCTGGCCGATCCAAACATCGCCTCCGCCGACAAGGTGGACATCATCCTTGGGGCAGACGTGTACCCCAACATCATCCTCGAAGGCCTAAGGAAGGACCAACGTTCCGGCCTCGTCGCGCAGGCCACTGAACTGGGATGGGTGCTAACAGGCTCAGCACCCACCATATCATCCAGCGCAATGGTGACAAGGCCTGTCACCAGCCATCATATGGCCATTCCTTCTGGGTTGCGAATTTACAACTCCGACCCAGAGGAACTGATCGACTTTCCGACTGACGGTCGCGGCTTTCATCAGAGAACACAAAGGAAGTCTCGCCGGCAACGCCCCAGTGGCCACATACGAAGCCCATTCAACTACCAGCCACCGACCACTTGCGTGGCCCAACTACGAGACACCCCGCTCGCCCGCTGAACCATCGCAAGGGCGAGAGGCAATCGAGGAGCCAGCAGCCGACCCACACAAAGGCTTTAAGGCATCCCACCACACCTAGGACACCACGTGGTCAAGCTCCTGCCCAGGTCCAAAACTACCCAGGCCAACCGCTACCACGTGTAGCTACCACAACAGGACCAGGAGCGCGCAAAGCCCCGCTTAGCGGGCGGCGCTCCCCAGCAACCAGCGAACCAACACGCCTCTCAGTGCCTCAACAAAGGCTGCACTCCAACAGTCCCGGGAGGTACTTGCCCCGCGACTGCCATTCCGCCAGGACATGCGGACAGTGCCAGGTTAGACAGCGCACCCGACTCCACACTACAGCGTCTCACAGCAACGGCCGCACCCCGCCGGCCACTCACTCCAGATGGGCGCCAACGTGCGCAGTACATGGCCCCACCATCGGTCTCGATGCAGCGAGACACATCACAAGCCATCACGTGGTTATTGATCGTGGGTTGCGACTTTACGACTCCGACCCAGATCAATTGGCCGGTTCCGTGACCACACGCCTTCAGCGGAAAAGATCATCCCGTCGTCATCGACCCTCCAGCCGTCAGCGCTCCTCAGGGCGGGCGGCCGCCCCAGAATCGACCATCTACGTGAAAGTGGACAGCAGACCGCGACCAGCAGCGGACCGCACACCCCCGCCTTTGGGCCATCTTCCCATTAAGCCAGATGGTTTGCCACTACTTGGCGAAGGCGGGCGGAATGTTTCGGATTCATGATTATATGCTCGGGGAGAATCTATTCCATCGTCTAGTACTCTCCCCGACACATATTCACCACACATGCCAACAACACGATGACAGGGGAGAAACTGTCATCGCTTGCATTGTTTACTGTTGTTGGTGGTTCGGCAATACAGAAATTGAATTACTGTCATCTACAGTGTTTTGCTGTTTGGAGTGAAAAAAGAAAAGGCTTGAAGTTTGTTTTTTGTTTCCTTTTACATTTTTTTGTGATTAGACCAAATTTCTGAGCAATAAAGGAAATTGTGTATTAGACACTGGTTGTATCATTTGTCATTAAAGGACATTGTGGCTTATACACTGGTTGTATCATTTGGAATTTCTGGATCACCCAACCCAGAAACTAACAGGAGACACTAGCAGGAGACCAAGTAGCACATCGTATTCGTGCTCATTAGCGGTCTACAACGGCTTGGTTTTGCACAACGTAGCAAACTCATTCGTCAACTACATCCGTTCAGCGCGGATGTCTGGATTCGCTGCTGGAACCCAGCGTAACTCGTCACGGCACACGGAGGGACAGTGATCATCTTCTACATGGCGGCTTGAGATCGACAGGTATTGCTGTGCCCTTCCGTTTTTCTTAATACGAATTTGTTTCAGGCATCGTTGGGTAGGACGCCATTGCGTCAATCCTCTTTTGGCGACGTACTCTACCGTCGCAATTCCCCGAACGACATTCCTCGCTCGGTGGAACATCAATAGGATCTTGGCTGGCGACATTCCTCGTCAGGATCGAGATTCTCAAAACACTCACCAAAATGTCTGTCATTTTGGATGCGTAGTTTTTACTTGACAGTCGTATGAGTGTTTTTGTGATTTTTTTCATTTCATTTTTTAAACATTTTTTTATTTTCTTTTTATATTCTTATTTTCTAAATTAAAGGCTAGACAAAAAATGCTTAAATTCTAGCTTAAATATCTTATATAATAACTTACTGGTCCTTCGCAGACGCTCTAAGCTAAACATTACTTAATATTTGTATAATTTGCCTTTCGGCGACAGAACTTTGTGGCATAACTTATAATTATTTGAAAGACAAAGAAAAATTTGAAAAACTTTGTAAATTTTTTTTTTTTTTTTTCTTAAAATTTAACTTACTTAACTTACCTAAACTTATCTACTTTTTTTTTTTTTTATGTAAAATCATTTAGCCTAACTTAACTTAAATCTTATACTACCCTAATTCTAGAAAAGCTAAGTCTATGTAAGCTAGCTGATGATAGTGTGATTCTATACCGACTTTGGTATCCAGGTCTTTATATGCCATTCAACCACCAGAACTGTTGACGCTGTCTAATACTATCGTCCCGGTCTCTGCGGGAGATAGCCCTACTGAAGCGCAGGAGCTCTTCTTCGGTGCGCGCTACTTCCCGGTCATAGCACAATCGCCCGTCTACAGATGATCTACTTACATGATAGATCAGCGGAATTCCGGATCTATCCTGTATAAGCCCTTTCATATCCAAGTCAAGGAACGCCTCTGGTGGAACAAAGCCGTTGCGACGCACGCTCTCATAGTATAAGGTGTTTGGATAATAAGCCCCGAAAATTAGGTCATTGGACGAGCTTATTGCTCTCGCAATATGTCCTCTGATTAATTTAATCATAAAATTATCCACCCTATTTATGTACGCTTCATTATATAAAGTCTCATTTGAGTAATACTTTTTATAGTCCGATTCCGGTGTCCGATATAATCTGAGACAACTTCTGAGACACTTTCTTTCGAACACCCGAATCTTTTCTATCAAATTTGGACCTATGTTGAACCATACTGGGCAACCATATATGAGCATTGGCCTGATTAGCGTCATGTAGCATATGACTTTTACCCTGCTGTCAAGTTGGCTACTATGAAATAGCCTCCTTGTCATAGCAAAAGTTTTCCTCGCTTTGAGCAAAGCAGCCTCTACATGTCTGTTGAAATATAGATATTGGTCTAGCCAGATGCCCAGGTATTTAACTAAACTCTTGGTTTCCAGTTTATCTCCATGCGGTCCCACGATAACTAGCTTTCGCCAGTTTTTCCTTGTGTCGTACGTGGCTTTATATAATGGAGTTCTAAATAGGATGGCTTCACATTTCTGGAAGTTGATCTTAAGTTTCCAGTCATCGCAATAGCGCTGCACTTTGTTGAAGTCTCGCTGTATTAACCTATTTATGATCGCAACTTTCGGAGCTGTTCTGTAAATTATGAGATCGTCTGCGTACGCAATAGCCTGCGGAAGTGCATCTAATAAGTCGCTAATGTAAATGTTAAAAAGAATCGGAGAGAGTACCGCGCCCTGTTGCAAGCCATTCTTGATATTATACGTTTTATTAGAGGTCACATTACCACTTTTGACCACGAACCTCCTGTCCTTTGACATATCGTAAAGTACATATAGTAAAGGCTTATGTATGCCATATCTGACCAGTTTGTAATACAACCCTTCGATCCAGACGGTATCAAAGGCTTTTTCCAGGTCGATCAGACAGGCACCTGTGCATTGGTTCCTACATTTATTCCATTGTATATCGGAGACCAGTTTAGCTGCGGCATGTGTGGTTTCATGACCCGCCCTAAAGCCAAACTGGTTGTTTGGAATAATGCTATTGTCGTCTACCCATTTTAGCAGAGCTTTGTTAATGATTTTTTCAAATACTTTACTGATGCTTGGGAGTAAACTTATCGAACGCATGTTCATTGGGTTTGTACAGTCTTTGCCCTTTTTTGGGATGGGCTGAATGATAGCCGTTTTCCAACGCGCGGGATAATATGCATTATTCAACGCGTTGTTAAACAGGACCGTGTATATATCTATTGCCATTGGGGGCAGGTTCTTGAGTACGATGTTAGGTACTCCATCTATTCCCACTGACTTTTTGCTTCTTAATGAGTCGAAGATACTCTGGATTCCTTCCCTTGTGATTAAAAGGCTATTAGCCCCACCATTGGCATTAATGTCGATTGACAGATTATCGTCACTGAATTCCGTAAAACCAGGATTCTCCGATTGCCAATGTGAAATTTCATTCCGGAGGTGCAGGTGATTCAGTCGAATTCTGTCCTCCAGGTCATTGTTTCGGCGAATGCTTTCATTCACCTTGTACATTTCCTGAAAGACAGCTCCCACAGCGTTCGCCTTCTCCAAAGGATCTTCGATCACGAAGAGCTCACTATTGAGGATAGCGTTCTCTGTATCTATGCCAATGTTGGTTAGCAGCTGCTTGTTTACCTCGGTACGTGGAATTTGGAGACACTGAATCTCGTTTTGATTATTTCTCCTGAATATTTTATTTATTTGTGGGAACATATTCGGGTTATTAGTTTTTATAGCTCGAATTCTGTTGTTCCAATACAAATTTGTTGCTAATCTATAATTAGCTTTAAGTAATTGTTGGAGGTTTTTTAATCGGGATTTCAGTGATATTATCTCCTGGTCTTGTTTGTCTGTAAACTGTCTGTGTAATTGTTTTAATTTCGATAGCAGTCTGCTCTTTTTCTTGTGGAGTGCGTTTATTGTTGCGTTTCTGTACATGTTAATGTGATCTGTAACTGTTGTTTTGGGAATTGTTTTGTCCATTGTTTGTTTTACGGCTTCGTCCATTTGTTGAATGTATTTGTCGATTTCGTCATTAGTCAGGTTTCTGTTTACTGGCAGATTAAAGTCATTCGAACGAAGTTCTCTTGTTAATGATCTGGTGAACCGCGGCCATCGCATTGCCCCGTAGTTATAGGGTTGCGGGGTCACGAATTCCTCCAGATCTGCGAGCTCGCTCGGAAGCTCTATTACTGCCGTGAATGCACAGTGGTCACTGTCGTATTCAATTGTCCGTAAACAGTTTGTGTTTCGTCTGTTGGTGTTAAGTAATCTCAGTCGTGAGTCGATTAGCAAGATATCTAAGAACGATCTACCTCTGGGGAACGATGGATATTTCGTAGCTAGCAGGTCAGTTCTATATTCAATATGATACTGATCTAACCAACCAGCCAACTGATTTCCTCTGGCATTAGATATATAATTTCCCCAATTTCTATGCTTGGCGTTCATATCTCCCCCTAGGATAAAGTAATTTTTGTCCAGGTGCAATTGTAAGCATCGAAAGAGTGTCTCGAGCTCCGCTATAAATAGGTTTTGTTGGTGCTCCTCAGGTGCGTAGACCGCAATCGCATACAAACCCCTTCCTTGCTGAAGGGGTATGCGGACGATACAGGCTTCCAGCACCCGGAACCTGCGCACTTCTCCACTATATATTACTTTATGATTGATCCCTTTTCTAATAAAGATTGCGACACCCCCCCCTTGAGAGGAGTTAGGTCGATCTCTTCGTATAATATCGTAGTTTTTATGTCCTATCTTATGTCTCTGGTTTAACTTTGTTTCCCCCGCCAGAAGTACATCAGGTTGTTCCTCTTGCAACAGGTTAAAAAGATTGGCTCTTCTCTCAGTTCTTATTAGTGAATTTACATTCACGACAAGAGCTTTTATTGATGTTGTGGTTAGAGGGTTTATATCGACTTGTTATTTAGACTGGGCAAATGCGAGTAGATCTCGTTTATTTGGCTTTGTAGCTGTGTCATCTGTCTCTGCAGATTGAGCAGGATTGCGAACACGTCCGCTTGCGGTGTTGTTTCAGTCTGTGTGGGAGTATTTGTGGCTACCTGTGATGTAACCTGATTTGGTGTTCTCCCACCCGAAGCAACTTGTGCGTACGACCGCTGCGATGTTACGGGCATTGTTGAAGTACGAGCTGGCTCTGTGTTTTTTTGCCGGGTCACACTTCTTGCCATTATTTCTCGGAATTTAGGACATCCTCGATAGTTAGCGGGGTGTCCCTCATTCCGACACACTGCGCACTTTAGAAGGGCTTTGTCTTCTACCCTTTCTTTTCCCAGAGGGCATTCTTCTGCCTTATGGTCCTTTCCGCACTTTACGCAACGGCGCTGCATTTCACAGTTAGCCGCCGAGTGACCAAACCTTTGGCAACGTAGACATTGCAGGATGTCTCTGCCTTTTTTTAATTTGTCCCATGTGACCATTTGATGATCCAAGACTGAAATTTTTCTTAGACCACCAATCCTACTGTTGGGTGTTAATTGCACCAAAAAGAAGGGTAGCTTGCGGTTTTCCCTTCTTGCCTTGGGTGTGGTGAATGGTTTTACCGCGGTAAACTCGAGATCTTCGTGCTTCAGGTTTTGAAGCATTTCGAGCAGAGCCCCCGGTTCCATTTCAGGGTCGACACCCTTTAATAGAACCGTTACGCTCTTCGTTTGTTTCGGCGTGAACGAGTAAAATTCCGCGGTGGCTCTTTTTAAGACCTCTTTAATTTTGTCGTGGTCTGCCACCGTATATGTTTGAATGGCGTGCCTGTTACCCGTCAGTCTTTTAACTGCAAAATTGTTACCTATGGCTAGCTTGCAAAGACTTACCAATTCCTTACAGTCAACATCTATGGTGTTGATTGGTGGCATCTTTATTTTTCCGCTGTTATTGTTGCTTTGCTGCTGCTGTGTTGCTTGCTGGTTCGTTGATCGCTTTTGTGTTGATTGTTGCTGTTGCTGTTGCTGATGATGGTGCTGATGTTGAAGTTGATGTTGCTGTTGATGGTGAGATTGTTGCTGTTGGCCGACTTTTGGCTTTAGCTTTTGTAGTTGTTGCTGGTTTTGTTCTTGTTCGAGCGCCGCTATTTTTTTCTTTCGGCGTCTCTCTTGTAATCGGGCTCTTGCCATCGCCAGTTTCGCCTCCAATTCACTTATCTCTTCCTCTTCATCCTCAGACTCTGAGGATGCAAGAGAAGCGAATGAATTATTTGCCCCATATATGTTAAAATTGGAGGGGAAGGGGAGCTCACTGTCGTCCGCCAATTGTTGATCTCCTTTATCCATCGTCAATTTCGCGGTTTTGCTTCGCGTCACAATGGAGTTTTTCGGGGCGCCTTTTCGTTTGTGCGTTGTCGTGTTCTTATCGTCCTCCGTATTCATTCTGGTTCTTTCCAGTTTGTTTTCATTAAAAAAAAACAAAGGCGACCTTTTGAACCACGGCGACTTGATTTCTCCTGCAAGCTGAGTTGAACTCGCCTACCGCCTGCTAAGAGTCAGTAAGCTTGCACTCGCGCCAAACGATGATTTAAAAATTGCTTTCTTAACAAGCAATATATTGTTTGTTTTAATTTTCGCGTTTGCGACCGCAGTGTTATCTTTTTATTGTTTTTGTTTTTATTGTCGCGAACACTTTTGCACCTCACTCAACTGTTTTTATATGCACTTATTTTGATTTTATTTAATGCATTTATACCGGTACACCTGGTAAATACAGATTGCTTAACGAGCAATCTATTTTAATTTTTGTTTTTTGCGCTTGCGACCGAGGTAATATATTATGTTTCTTATAGTTGATTATTATTTTATTTTTCGCACTTCACTGCAATATGCACATTTGCTTTTAGGTTTTATTTTAATTTATGTGTTTTTAATTCACTTAGTATTTACAATTAAGTTTTTACGTTTATTATTTGTTTTGTTTGGTTTCTGAATTTCATTGTTTTGACTATCTTCACTGTTTTAATTTTGGTCACCACATGTCTATTGAATTTAAACTTTTGGCGTGAACTCGAGTATATTTATTGTTTGTCGCGCTTGTTACATTAATATTTAGTTTACTGGTGTGTGGAGTGTTTTTGTGAAAATGGACAAAATTGAGGATCGAACTGTCATTAAATTTTTGTTTTTGAAATGCAATACGCCTACGAAAATCAAAGATGAGTTCGGCTCTGTGTATGGGGACTCTGCGCCATCATTTACCACCGTGAAATTTTGGGCAGCTAAATTTAAGCGTGGCCGTGAGAGCTTTGGAGACGATGAACGTTGGGGACGTCCAAAAACTGTAACAACTGACGATAACATCGCTAAAGTTCACCAAATGGTGCTAGGCGACCGCCGAATTAAAGTGAGAGAGATAGCAGAGGCTATGAAAATGTCCAAAGACCGTGTTTGTCACATATTAAAGCAAGATTTAAGCATGAGAAAGCTGTCCGCGCGTTAGGTGCCGCGTTTGCTCAGGTTAGACCAAAAACGTGTTAGAATGAAGATTTCCAATGCTCTGTTGATGCAGTTTAGGCGCAATAAATCCGAGTTTTGGCACCGATTTATTACTATCTATGAAACTAAGATACACCATTATACCCCCGAAACAAATATACGGTCAAAACAGTAGACTGCAAAGGGGAAATGTGCTCCAAAAAAAGCAAAAGCGCAGTTTAGGTGCAATAAATTCGAGTTTTGGCGCCTATTTATTACTACTGATGAAACTTGGATACACCATTATACCCCCGAAATAAATATACAGTCAAAACAGTGGACTACAAAGGGGGAATCGGCTCCAAAAAAGCGAAAACGGTTTTTTCGCCTGGGAAAGTGATGGCGACTGTTTTTTGGGATAGTCATGGAGTTATCTTAATCGATTACCTTCATTACAGGAGCATACTACGCATCATGACTTGACCAACTGAAGGCAGAAATTGCGAAAAAACGACCACATTTGCAGAAAAATAAAATCCTGTTACACCAAAATAATGCGTCGTCTCACACCTCAGCGGTTGCCATGGGGAAAATCCACGAATTATGGTTTGAACTGCTTGACCATCCGCCTTACTCACCAGATCTAGCCCCAAGCGACTTCTTTTTGCTTCCTAATCTAAAAATTGCGCTCGGAGGACAGAGATTTTTACGAAATGAGGAGGCAATCACCTTCGTGAACAGTTATTTTGCAAAGAAAAACGCAGACTACTATTTGGACGGGTTAGAGATATGGGAGGATCGCTGAGAGAAGTGTGTAGAGCTACAAGGAGACTTTGTAGAAAAATAAAAGTGAAGATTATTACATGTGTCGTCGAAGTGTACGGTGTTGTCGGAGTTGAAGACAATAATTGCCTCTTTGGAGTTGTCTAGTTTATTTATTTCCATATCTGAATTAATAATCGTATTAGTATTCGGCTTGCCATCTTCAAGAGTGAGTTTATGATTATGTTCAAAGGTTGTCAGAGTTGAAGACAATAATTTGCTCTTTGAAGATGTTTAGTTTATTGCCCACATTTGAATAAATAATTGTATTAGTATCCGGGTCACCATATTCAAGAAAGAGTTTATGATTATTTTCTAAAGTCTCTCCGATGATGTTCCCTTTATTGGTGTCATTATTGACAACAGCACTGTTGTGTATGATGGAATCAGTGATACGAGCAATGTCACATGTCTATTTACTGCTTTTATAAACGATCCAATGCAACTTAATAACCTTGAGTTTGTGTTTCAACTGTCGCTTGCGATCGTGAGGTATTCTCTATTTTATGAAAATATCAAGATTGTGAATGATGAATCGCAACATTGCTTCCCTTCCCGTAAACCGCTGATGATATCACATCCTGCGGAGCTTTGGTATTTGGAGTAGGGGAGTGAGCCAGTGGTCTGTGCAGAAGTCGGGACCGTAGTGGTAAAGTCCTGTTTACCTATGAGAGTTTGTGTTCTGTGTGTACAAATCGCGCGTTAGGAATATGGCGTTTAGCAACGATAGTGAAGAGGGTGAATTGCACACGGAGAAACGGGTGAGATGCGAATCATTGAAGTATCAGACTAACGACCGCGTGTGCGAATTCGATTGTTGTTCTCGAGTACACTGAACTGATGTGGAATTACTATGGCATACGGATCTGATGCTTTCCTTATGCGATCTTCATTCACTGTTGTTCTTCACCAATTGCTTGTGTGCTGTGTGTGTGTCTGTTAGAAACGCCACACTACTCGCTCCCCAGTAACTTTGTTACGATCAACTTCGTGGGCGAACAACGGAATAGGTGGAATCTGAAATAAGAGAAGATGCAACTCTAGATGAGATATCTAAGTATGTCATCTATGACTGGCCAGATGAGATAGGATTATATTCTGAAGACAGAAAATTGCTTAAGGTAAAGTGTTTGTACTATGGTGATCGGTTAGCTATTCCTAGGTCATTAGTACAAAAGGTACTACATGCACTGTACCAGAATCACAACGGAGTAGTAAGAATAAAGAAGCTAGGCAGAAGCACGGTTTGGGGGTTGATATAGATAGCATGTCTAATATTGTAAAGTTTGTCAAGTAATCCAGAATGTTTCAAAAGAGATTGTCCACACTAAATGGCCTTCAGCAAACAGACATTTTGAAAGAATCCATTTGGACGTTTTTATTGAGAAGGGGTAAATTGTTTAATTTTAATTGATGCTTTCTCTAAGTACATCGATGTGCAAGTCATGACGCATTCTGATGCTCAAAGCGTTACAAATGTTTTAAGCGCTTATGCTACTGTAATTTTTTCAAAAAATAAACATTTTTTACTGGCTTAATTGATGGATAAACTATTCAAAAATTTAAGAAAAAAATGTTTTCTACCATAGACAACATTTCATCAGTTCATTTAAACCATTTTATTTAACATAGTCACGATATATGAAGAGGGGATGAGAACGAACGTATATGGCAAAGTCCCTGCTTTCAACACGGCTAGGACGAGTATTGTCCCTGTTCAATTCAAGTTGACATGCAGTCTCAATGTGACATCCCTGGATTGTTACTTTGGCACGCGCCAAGTTGTGCACCAATGCATGCAGCGACATTCAGAGAAAGGTTGGCGCAAGGCTAATAACTATACGCGGAAAAACAAATTATTATGGATAATTTAACAAGGACCGGATACCGATGGAGAGACTTGCTAAATAAGGCCAAGACCGGATCCCAGCTGTAGTGCCAATGAGGATGAGGATGACGACATTGCGTATTTCCCGCATTTTTATTTTTTCAGTGTATATATAAATATGAGACCCATATTTACGACATGGAATGGAAAACCTCAATAGTCGTCCCCATTTTCAAAAAAGGCGGCAGATCTGACTGCGTAAACTACAGAGGAATATTATTGCTCCCAACCACATACAAAATACTAGCAAATGTCATACTGGCGAGAATCACACCGCACGCAGAAGAAGTACTGAGACTACCAGTGCGGATTCCGTAGCAACCAGACAACGAGCGACCAAATGTTCACAGTAAGGAAATTGCTAGCAAAGAAGTGAGAATACGGAGAGACGGTTCCCCAACTGTTCGTTGATTTCAAAAAAGCCTACGACTCAGTCGCAAGACAAAGACTCTACCACATTGAAGTTGAGCTGGGAATCCTGAAAAAATACGCCGCCCTCATTCAAATTTGCATGAACGAAAACAAAGGCCGAGTTAGAACAGAAAACCACTTCTTAGAACAATTTGAAATCCGGACGGACTAAAACAGGGCGATGACCTCTCACCATGGCTTTTTCACTTTTTGTGCTCGAGTACGTTATCAGAAAGGTACAAGACGACAACATGGCCGGATCATCCCTGAACGGGGTCACACAAGTGCTCGCATATGCGGATGACATCGCCGTTTTGAGCGATAATCTAGAAAATGTAAGTAAAAACAGTAAAATCATCATACAAGCGGCAGAAGAGGTGGGCCTAGAAATAAATGAAGACAAAACAAAATATATGATTACGGCGAGAGCAGATGGACCTCAGAGAACACACATAAACGTCAGGGGCTAGATATTTGAAGAAGTTAAAGAATTTAAATATCTTGGAACAATATCGACGGCCAGTAACGAAATGTCGAAGGAAATTAACAAAAGACTGTATTCCGGCAACGCTAGTTGGCACGCAGTCAGTAAACTGCTGAAATCCAAACTGTTATCATGTAACAATAAGCTCCGTGTCTATAAAACCATAATCATGCTGATTTCTCTATACGGGTGCGAAACATGGGCTCTCACAAAACGGGAAGAAAGCAATTCCGCATTTGAGAATGAAGTTTTAAGGCGTATCTTTGGCGGTCAATATGATGAAGAGGCAGCGGAATGGAGGAAGCTCCATAACCACGAATTGGAAGAGCTATACCGCAAACATACAATAGTGAGAGTAATCAGGTCGCCAAGATTAAGATGGGTCGGACATATGGCGCGAATGGGCAACAATAGGACCGTGGATAGAATTCTTAACGGTAGACCAACGGGAAAGAGACCGACAGGACGGCCACGGCGGAGATGGGAGGACAATGTAAGGTTCGACCTTGAGGAAATCGGATCAGATGGTCGGGCGTGGAAGGAGAGCGCAGAGGACAGAGAACAATGGCGGAGTCGAGTCGGTGAGGTCATGAACTTCCGATAATAATAAAAAAAATAAATAAATAACATATTTACGACATGTGTTTGAAATTTAATGATAGTGGACGGTCGTAATTATTTTGCTCAAACATTTTGCTACAGTTCGGGTGAAATTGTGCGGTAAACAATAGAGGTTAGTCTTCGCACTGCAATCGCTAGTACACGTGGTGACGACGTATTTTCATAACATTTACTTAGTCCTAGTATTGTATATTTTGCACAGTTGAAAAATTGTTTAGCGTGGGAGAAAAGGTACAAAATCTTCGACGTGGTCTACAAATAGAAGGGGTAAAAAGCGGCCGCAAAATAGGTTTGAGACGGAGGCCGAGTCAGAAGGAGTGAGTGCATCTGCAAAAAAGTTAAAAACATCTTGTGAATTGCAAGATGTACCGATTGATCCAATGTTTGGCTATCGAATAGTGAATTTCGCTTCTTTACTGAGTGCAATTTCGGAATATGAAGTGTGCACAACCTGTGGTTCGAACGTTGAATTTTCAGAAACAAACAATTGAGGGCTAGCTAGGTTTCAAAGGGGTCCTTTCTTGTAGCAAGTGTGGCGCAAAATTTTCCCTGTCTCTCCTTTTTTAAAAATGGTTATGAAGTCGACCGGCGCTCTGCTTTTGTAATAAAAATCCTGGGTATTGGCTTGCGGGGAATGAAAAAGTTCTGCACTTTCATGGATACGCCACCGCCAACATTTCACAATTTTTACGATTCACTGATGAGTACGATATCGCCTGCTACAAAGGCGGTTAGTACTGTAAGCATAAAAGAAGCAGCAATGGAAGAAAAAGCGAAACGCATTGAAAATAAACAAACTGACGGTTTGAGAGTCTCATCTTGGGAAAAACGTGGCTTTTAACCCTTTATAAGGAATTGTGACTCTTATTGGTTGGCACACAGGTAAAGTCATCGATGTTATTGTTAAATCTAAATATTGTAAGTTAAGTTGTGAATATCGAAAAAATCGCGCGGACACAGCTGAATACGCAGAATGGCTGAAAACACATGCAAAAAGTTACCAAAGCAATCACAAAGGCTCTTTAAGCAAGATGGATATTGATGGAGTAATTCAAATGTTTCAACGGTCGCTCGAGCTGCACAATGTTAAATACTCACAATATGTCGGTGACGGCGATAGCAAAACTCTTAAAGGTATAGTAGATGCAACACCGTATGGGAATCCCGACGTAAAAAAAGGAATGCGTCGCTCACGTACAGAAACGCAAGCCTGCGAAATTTGAAAAAAAAAAAAAAACAAAAGGATTAGATGGAAAGCCGACCGGCAAATTAATTGACGATCTTGCGAAGTATTATGGCCTGGGTATTCGTCGGAACCGAGATTCTGTCGAAATCATGGAAAAAGAAATTTGGGGAACATAGTATCACAAACTTTCGACGGATGAAAAACCACAGCATGATAACTGCCTTCCAGGCGTCAACTCGTGGCAAAAAGCAAAAGCTGAAAATCGGTTGGATATGTATGAGCAGCTTTAAATGGCGAAGTATTTAATGCCATCAAACCGGTGTACGAAGATCTTACTCAGAATGACTTGCTCGAACGTTGTTTAGGAGGATTTACACAAAATAATAAGGAGTCTTTCAATTGGACTGTCTGGACCATTGCGCCAAAAATATTTCCAGCAATAAGAAGGTGCTTGATGGTGCTATTGATGTCGCTGTATGTGCAGATAATGGATATCTTGCAGTTGCCGACAGGCCTGACCTGTTTTTTTTTTTTTTTTTTTTTTTTTGACCTGTTGCAATTTTTTTTTCTATTGCGTAGAAAACGATGAAACGAGAATGAGTCAAGCCGAGTCGTCGTTGATCGATGCCTCAAAAAAAAAGCGCCCTTGGCATATAGATCGCTGAAAAAATGGAAGATAGAGCAAATATACACTTGGGAGACAATTTGTATGGTACTGGGATTGCTGAATAACAGTAAACATTTCTTTTTTTATAAATTTTCAAGTATAAAGTAGAGAAATCAGAACTTAAAATTTTAAATGCGATTTTCTCAAAACTATGTTTTTCAAATTGACCTGCAAGGTAACTCTCAATTTTTATCCGATTGATTTCAAGCTCATTTTAACTGTAGCTTCTTAATTAGATTCCGTAGTGTTTGCCGTAGGGGTTTCGCCAAATATTAAAAATTGTTAATAAACAAATGTAATTTTTTGAGGTTTTTTTTTTCAAAAGCTTGCCACTTTTTCAAAAGTCAATATTTTCATGTAGTTTAAGAAGAATTTTTTTTTATTTTTGTAGGATCAAAACTGTTCAAAATAATTTGCAAGCCCCGAAGCACATTTTTAAAAGCACGTTTTTCACAACAGGCATGTGCCGCCACTTTGTATTTTTTTAAATTAAAGATAAACATGAGTAGCTTAATTCATATATAAAAACTTCAAACTTCATTTCATTAATAATACATTTTTTTTCCCATAAAAAAAATACCAAAGAATTGGTCGGTTTTCTGGTTTCTACGGTGGCATAACCCCACAATATATTTGTATATTTTGGGAATCCTTCTGGCATTGTGTCAGACAATGGCCCACCTTTCATTTCTGGGATATTAAAAGAATTCGCAGTCAAACGGGTGATTATGCTTAGCAGGCTACCTCCGTACCACCCCAAAGCAAGGGTTTCGAACAGCGTGTGCTACAACAATCAAATCAATATTAACAAAATATTTGGTAGAAAGAAAAATTGATAAAAAGAACATGCCATCAGTCTTAAAATATGTTCTATAAGCATACAGAGAGACGCCATCCACAGCAAAAGGAAGATCATCGAATGCTATGATTTTTTCATATACTCCTCGTACATTATTAAAGTCATTACAAAAAAATAGCAAAGAAATATATAGACAATGAACCCACGAATAGGCATATGCAAAAATATAATATATACGATGAAAATTTTAAAGTAAATGACAAAGCGATGTATAAACTACGTTTTAAAGATATGGTAAAATGTCAGTCAGCAACTATTTTAGAAACTGTTAGTCCGCTCACTTAGCTTATTAATATAGGTAATCAGGTTAGATATGTGTATCAAAATCAATTACGTTCCTTGACCGTAGAAGATAAATACCATCATCATCATCATCAGGACTACAACCGGGATCCGGTCTTGGCCTTATTTAGCAAGTCTCTCCACCAGTCCCGATGTCGAGCCGATGTCATCCAGATTAACACTCCCAGGCTCTGGGCGTCCTAGTCTACGCCATCCCTCCACCACAGACAAGGTCTGCCGCGCTGTCTGCTTCCATACATCCTGCCACAAAGGACTTTGCGGGCAGGCCCCTCTTCGCTCATTGGAGCTCGGTGTCCCGCCCACAGGAGTCTACCGAGCTTGATTTTTCTTACAACATTAGCTTCAAGGTAGATGGCGTACAACTCATGGTTGTAGCGTCTCCGTAATCGTCCTCCCTCACTTACGGGGCTAACAATTCGCCTTACGACCTTCCCCTCGCACGCGGCTAAGAGTTCAAAGTGCCTTTTATTGAGCACCCAGGTCTGGGATCCATACATGAGTACTGGTAAGACTATGTTCTTGTACACTAGTAGCTTCCATTAAAGATGTTTATTGGTTTGGACAGCAATCCCCCTATTTTTTTTTGACTAGTTACGTTGGTCATGGTCAACTGACAAAGTCGTTCTCTCTCATAGAATTATATAGTTCTACCCTGGCTACACTGTAATAGGCGGCCTTAAAATCTACAAATAGGGTCTTAAATTCCTGCTTGATTTGCCTGGGATGTAGCCACACTGATATTGACCGATGATGACTTTAGCGTATGGGGCTATCCGATCTTATAGGATAGTGGAGAGTTTCTTATAGGCGATACTCGGCAATGTTATACCCTTATAGTTGCTGCACTGTGTGATATCTCCCTTCTTATGTATGGGGCAAAATATTCCACGACGCCAATCTTGCGGCATCTCCTCCTGCTCCCATACGTGCACCACGATCTCATGAATTGCGTGTTGTGAGGATGTCCCTCCTTGTTTGATCAGCTTAGCTGGTATGCCATCAGCTCCGGGAACTTTATTTGATTTGAGCTGTCTTATGGCTTTAATGTTTCCTCAATGTTTGGTGACGGCAGCATTTGGTCTTGATCTGGCATTGGTGGAGCCTCCAATTCTTCTGTGAGCTGACCATTTAGCAATTCATTGAAGTGCACTTCCCAGCGCTCCAGAATACCTTTAGGATCGGTGATCAGATTACCCTCTTTATAATTGCAGTAAATGCAGCGGGGTGTGTACCGCGTCATACTGCGGATTATTTGGTAGAACTTCCGCGCCTGGTGCGGACTTCGCTCTCTATTTTTCTCTATTTCCCAAACTAAATTTTTTTCCCAGTCGCTTTTCTTTTATCTGTTGAGTTTCTTCAGATTTCGTGTCCTATGAGACAGCTGCATTCCCCGGTATGCAGCATTCTTACGTTCAGTCGCTAGTTTGCACTCATCATCAAACCAGTTGCTCCGTTCTCTACAACTACTGCCTATCTATGATGGAGTTGGAAGTACTAATGACAGTATTCTTAAGGCGTGTCCATTTCTCTTCTACGCCCGGCATTCTGCCCCCAGGACTTACTGTCCCTCCGTCGAGCTTTTCGAGGGCGAGTCTTAGCGCATGACCAAAGGTGTTACTGGTAGTCTCATTGCGTAAGGCAGCGGTGTTGATTCGAACCTGATCCGCGGATGCAATACGTGTCCGTTAGGCAATCCGCG
This sequence comes from Microdon myrmicae, assembly GCA_963931805.1. NCBI lineage: Eukaryota > Metazoa > Arthropoda > Insecta > Diptera > Syrphidae > Microdon > Microdon myrmicae. Next base: position 172,546,369 of record OZ007497.1, on the reverse strand, counting down.
CTCGGAAATCTATACCAACAAGATAGTGATCCGAGTCGACGTTGGCACCACGGTACGTTCGTACCGTCATCAGGCTCGAGGAGTGGCGGCGATCTATCAACACATGGTCAATTTGGTTGCGAGTAGGTCCATCAGGTGATACGCAAGTGGCTTTGTGGATATCTTTACGCTGAAACCTGGTACTTGCAACGACCAAGTTTTTTGATGCTGCCAGTTCGATGACTTGTAATCATTGTCATTAGTGTTCTCATGCAAACTATGGAAACCTGTGTAGTGCTTGAAAACGGGCTCCCGACCTATTTTCGCATTCAACTCACCAAGAACGATTTTCACATCGTATCTTGGGCAGGCATTGAGGGCCCGTTCGATGTTCTCGTAGTATTCTTCCTTTTCGTCGTCAGGGGACTCCTCTCTTGGTCCGTGAACGTTTATGAGGCTTATGTTCTTAAACATGCCTCGCACGAGAAGAGTGCATAGCCTTTCATTTATTGCATTAAAGCCGATGATGGCAGGCTTCAGTTTTTGGCTGACTAGAAAGCCTACCCCGACCACACGGTGTTTTGCATGAGAGCTGTAATAAATGTCATACTCGTTTCTTTGAATAACACCACTCCCCTTCTGATTAAGGTGTAAGTACAATTTTTCGATAGTCCAAACTTCAAACGCGTTTTTCTCGAACCAAAATTTTTCAAATTGACGACCACGATTATTCAATTTGATCGAATTGGCTGAAAATGAGGATATCTTCTTTATGTTCTTAACATGTCCGTAAAACTAAATTGTTTTTGAGTTTTATGATGCAACATTACATTGTTATTCCAAAAACACTCGAAAAAAGTCGAAAAATCATGAATTATGCCGATAAACTTCGAATATATATTGAATAAAAATGTCTATATGGAATAAAATGTAAAGCTTGTTTTTTTTAACCTGTCTAATTGTATATCCCACTTAAGTGCTTTAGCACACCGATATGCACATACTGTACTACATATGTATAGTGTTTCATTAAGCGATGTGCTTTTATGTTTATTTGCTTAAATTGGGGTGAATAAAACCTTTTCCCATAAGTTCATTGAAACTTCTATGACATGTTATACGAATATATTAATCCAAAAAAAAAAAAAAAAAAAAAAATACACACAGATACAATTCAACAATTTATGGGCTTGCTTGGCTTCTTGCCTGACACGTTTCCATCACAGTTGCATTAGATGACAAAGTGTATATTGGCAAGCGTGATTAATTTATTATATACCATATTAATAAGTCATTTAAATAATTTAAGATGAAAGCGAAAGTGGCATGCTTTGAAAAATGATTCCGAATGCAAACGTTATAACATGTTTTGGGATTTCGTGAATGATTGCTTAATCTTTTACAGGACCTACTTGACATTAATGGGGCTAGCCAGCCGTCGTTGTCTAATAACGATTGACGAAGAGCTTCATTTGTTGATTATCAATCGATAAATTTAGAAACATTTTTGAGTCGTATTTACAGTTTATGTCTCCATCTAAATTTGACTAAATGAGTTGTCGATATATCAAAAAACAGTGTCTGTGAAGAAGGGTGTTATAAGAAGAAGATTCGAATTTGTGCACATAATAACATCAAAGGGTTTAAAGTAAAAAAAAAAAAAACACAAATTTCATATTACTTGAGTGGGAGATATGAGGGGCAAATTTACTTCAAAATATGTTCAGTTCTTTTATTGATGTCAAGGACCTTATCCTTTACTGGTCATCACTCATAAACCAAATTATGCCTGGCGTTCCAAGAAACAAGTTGTAGTTTTTTTTTTTGTTTTTTAATAAACAATGTTTTATAATGGAGATAATGGGAAATAAATTATACGTTTATATTATATTAACGTAGGGATCTCCTAGTCCTTATTAATTTTTAAAATAAGTGTTACATGGTTTATCTCATTTTGACCTTAGGTTAATACAATGCTAGGGTAAGAACAATCAGTAATTTAAGTGCCAAATTGACCACCACCATCCGGTGAAGCCAAACGAATTGCCGAATCATTCATGGGAACGGACGTTAAAATAAAGTGAGTGCAAACATAAACAATAACCTGTGTTTCGTGTTATGAGTACGGGTACGCAAACGACTTTGCTGCACCCTAAGTAATAAAAAAATAGTTAAGCTGATACGTGACATACGAAGCGTTTCTGTGCGTGTGTGTATGTGCACAGTATAATGATATAAATACTTGAACGTAAATAATTGTTTTTTTAACATACTGTGTTTATTTGACCAGTAATCAATTTTTACATTAAGTACTACAGCTAACTTATAATTCTACTGATACAATTGTTTACATTTATACATTACACATTTTTTAAACATAACTGAATGAGTGAATAATTATATGAGTATTACAGGTTTTAATATTGACAGTTTCCCTGGAAAAGGTCAAAAGACCAGGATTTTTTTTTAAATTTAATGTAATCTAATACTTAACTTAACCCTAACTTAATCTAGCTTAACCCAATTAATATTATTATAAGTTGAATGTGTAATGTGAGTTGGGGAATATAGGGATTGATTGTTAAGGAGGTAGGTTGGCGTGGGATATGGTCAGTTAGTGGTCTCGGGTGGGGTAACACTTTCGGGTTGTTCGTTAAAACGCAGAATGTTTGAGAATTGTTGTATATTACAGTATTTGAAATGATTGGGTGCCGCTCGGTGTTATGGTACACTACGTCGTTGGAGTCATTAATCAATCTTCCAGAGGTGAAGAGAGTTCTGGACAATTGAAGACAATTTAGACAGTGTGCCTTGTCATCTAGAGGAGTTGGTAGTAGTGAAGTTACACAGTAACAGGTCAATTGAAAATTCCCCGGCCTGACACATAGATGGCGGCACTAGAATTAAATCCATATGATTTGTAGTTAGCCCTAACCTCCAAAAGACGCGTGTATAAATTTGACAATTGTCGGATCATTAGTTTGTGAATTATAGTATTTTGAGTAAAGCAACTTCTGTTATTGTGAAAAAAATGGATAAAAAGGAATTTCGCGTGCTGATAAAATATTGCTTTTTGAAGGGAAAAAATACAGTTGAAGCAAAAACTTGGCTTGATGACGAGTTTCCAGACGCCGCCCCAGGAAAATCAACCATCAAGGATTGGTATGCTAAGTTTAGACGTGGTGAAATGAGCACCGAAGACGGTGAACGCAGTGGACGCCCAAAAGAGGTTGCTACCGACGAAAACATTAGAAAAATCCACAAAATGATTTTGAATGACCGTAAATTGAAATTGAATGAAATAGCAGGCACTCTAAAGATATCAACTGAACGTGTACACCATATCATTCACGAATATTTGGGTATGAGAAAGCTCTGTGCAAAGTGGGTACCGCGCGAGCTCACTTTTGACCAAAAACAACGACGAGTTGATGATTCGGAGCAGTGTTTGGAGATGATCAAGCGTAGTAAACCCGAGTTTTTGCGTCGATATGTGACAATGGATGAAACATGGCTCCATCATTTCACTCCGAAGTCCAATCGACAGTCCTCCGAGTGGACTGCACACAATGAACCCGCCCCAAAGCGTGGAAAAACGCAACAGTCGGCTGGCAAGGTTATGGCGTCTGTATTTTGGGATGCGCGCGGAATAATTTTCATTGACTATCTTGAAAAAGGAAGGACCATCAACAGCGACTATTACACAGCGTTATTGGGCCGTTTGAGGGACAAAATCGCCGAAAAACGACCGCATTTGAAGAAAAAGAAAGTGCTGCTTCACAAAGACAATGCACCGTGTCACAAGTCAGTGAAAACGATGGCAAAAATCCATGAATTGGGCTTCGAATTGCTTCCGCATCCACCGTATTCTCCAGATCTGGCCCCCAGCGACTATTTCCTGTTCTCAGATCTCAAAGGAATGCTCGCTGGGAGGAAAGTTTCGTCGAATGAAGAGGTGATCGCCGAAACTGAGGCATATTTTGAAGCTCAAAGCTCAAAATACTATAATTCACAAACTAACGATCCGACATCTGTCAAATTTATACACGCGTCTTTTGAAGGTTAGGGCTAACTAAATATCATATGGATACTAGTGCCGCCATCTATGTGTCAGGCCGGGGACTTTTCAAATGGCCCGTTAATAGTCGAGGTTCCGCAAAAAAAAAAGCAAAATCAATTGGTGCTTGTTTCGATGCAGTGTGTAGATTGAACGAATCGGGTCATTCTAATCTTGACCTGGAAAATAGGGCTGTTCAAAAACATAGTTCGCTAGGCAATGAACTTAATAATTGGCATCTCTTAAGTCAAAGTTTCACTATCTTTAGTGAAAATAATAGAGCGGATTCCCCGCTTAGAATTCTAGACACTAGCATATTTGTACGCAAGGATGAACTGACGAGCATTCTTAGATCGATTAAGAACAAAAAATCTTCTGGAATTGATAGTATTCCTAACAGTGTGCTAAAGCATTTACCTCTTGAAGTAGTGAAGGTTTACACTACTTGGTTCAATAACGCTCTAAATAATGCATATTATCCAACCCAATGGAATTCTGGAGTAGTCCATCCCATCTCCAAAAAGGGCAAGAACAGGAGCAATCCAGCCAATCTTCACTCGATTAGTTTGTATTTGAGAAAATTATAAATAAAGCATTGACTAACTGGTGTGAGGAAAATGGTATTATTCCGAAAACCACTTTGTTGTTCGATCGGAACATGACACTGTTCAATCTTGTTTCCGACATACAGTGGAACAAGGCGAAGCGACCATGCACAGGGGCCTGTTTGGTAGACTTTGAAAAGGCTTTCAACATCAAATCTAGGTATGCCTGAATATTTATTATACATTATCTACGATATGATAATGGGTAAAGAATGTGTAGTGAAATGTGCAGATATAATCTTTAACAAGACTTTCCACATCAAGAACGGCCTACAACAGGGAGCAGTGAATTCTCCCATTTTATTTAACATTTACACAAGTGATCTAGTGGGTTCTTTCAACCATGCAATTGCGTATGCCAACGACATTGTGGTGTATAGATCTGGAGAAAAGATTGATGTCATCAACAGACTTCTGCAAAATGATTTCAACAAAATCAAACGTTTTTGCGACGACTAGAAATTAAAAATAAATTTCCAAAAAACAGATATCCTATCATTTTCAGAACGCCCATGTCCAGTGCATCAAGGGATGCAAAACGGAGTGGATAAACATTTTCCATTGGAAGAAGTAATAATCTTCCACTACAAGTAAAAGCTGTAGTCAGATGCAGCTAACAACGCATACGCAATGACACGGAGTCTCTTCCGTAGTAGTCTTCTGAATCCCAAGGTGTAAATAATTTCATACCCGGCATTCATCCGACCAATATTGGTGTATGGCTGCCCGGTATGGTACAACATATCCCCATTTTAGATGGAGAAGTTTCGGGTGTTCAAGAAGCAGTGTTTGCGTTCCTGCCTCGGAATGTATAGAACCCCAGAGTCACAATACAAGGAATACTATCCCAATAAAGCCCGGGATGACAAATCAGGACTAAACAGAATAGATAACATCATTATCAACATTATCCATGGTCACACAACTAGGGCAATGTGCAGTTAATATGATCTCATATCGAGAGCATTCTATTCCAATGATATGTATATGGAGAGTACTCTCCAGAATAGGTTCATTCCCCCAGAAGCGTTTCCTTTCTAAGATAAAAAAGGACTTATCCAAGACAAACGCGGAGTCCCTATTATTTACCAGGCTTTCCGTGGTGCCAGGGATAAACGAATTGTCCATCATAACGATGTCTCTAGTATTCCAGATGGCCTGCGTTTTAATATGGTGATCGGTGAAAGAGATAATTCAATAAAAGGTCGATCCCATCCCAACTGGTGGTGGATCAGTGATGAAGAAAGGACTATACGGCCCCAAATATAGTATGCCCCTCAGGCGCACCGCTTTCCTTCCCCCTATCCCCAATTCCCAATTATTTTTTTATTTTTATTTTTTATTTGTATTCCTTGTTTATGTTTGTACGTTTTGTTTCGTTTAGTATTTTGCTTGTCAAAAAAAGAATTATTAATTAATACATGATACAGAAAGAATAGAATAACATTTATAAAGAAAACATATCCATTATTGTGACATGTTATAAAAACAGTTATTGTATGCCGAAAGGCATAAGAAAAAGGATAATGTATAATTTAGAGTGCTTGCGAAGAGATGTAAGAATGATATTTGTAAAATAGAAGTTAACATTTCATCATCATCATCGGCACTACAACCGGGATCCGGTCTTGGCCTAATTTAGCAAGTCCCGAGGCTTGTTTTATTTTCCATAACCATTTTTTTTTCCGGGCAAGATTATTAGCAGTTAACATTCAGTCTTAAGTAAAATATGTAATTGAATTGTTAAATAAATGTGGAGATAAAACAAAAAAAAAATAGTGAGGTTATTATGGTGTTGGGATTATTTGGTAGGTTTTCAATAAATTTGATAGACAGCCTTAGGAAGCGTCTATCGAGACGGTCAATATTAGCGGCATTGTATAGCAAGCTGTTATTGTAATATTTGTAAAAGTTGGGTTGTCGGTTGAGGCCAGTGACCAGCCTGAAGTATTTCCTTTCGAAAGTGCGAAGCTTCTCCATTTGGGCTGGTGTTATATGATACCACAGTGGACACGCATATGTGAGATTGGGTCTGATTATTTGTTTATAGATGAGCAGTTTTACTTTGTGGGAGAGACCGAAAGAGCGATTCAGTTGTATTGTGCCTTTACATAAAGTATTTTTAATGCGGGTGGAGAATGAACAATTATTGGAAAAGGATATTCCCAGATATTTTAAAGTTTTGAAAGGTTTTATCTGGATGTTATTTAGTTTGAGTCTAATTTTGTTGTGGGTGTACACCAGGCAGTGCTCATTTTTACCCTTAAACACTATAAGTTGGGTTTTATCAGGATTTAGACGAATTTCCCATTTATTGAAGTATCGTGATAGATTTGGGAGGAAGTTATTAATGCGGTTTCTTGGCTCTTTTACAAACTTGCTGCTGGAATAGACTGGGTAATTTTCTTTCTTACTTCCCCTTTTTTAACTTTAAGATAATTGTTAAAAATTTGGTTATATTGTGTGTATGGGTTATTTATTTATTCCGAAAATTGTTTTATATTATTATTGTGTAAAACTTTGAATTTATTTCCTATTTTGATTTCTGAGTTTTCATCGGATACTATGTGGTGTATTTCGTAGGGACCCTCCCATAAGGAAGCGAGCTTATTTTTTCTGGTATGGTTTTTTATGAGTACTTTGTCGCCAACTTTGAATGTTTTATGGCTTGTCCCTTTGTCATAACACGCTTTAGATTTTTCCTTTTTGTCCTGCAATATGTTTTTAGCAATCTTGTAACCGTACTGTAGGCGGGCTTTTAGTTCGTTAGCGTAGTTCTCATAGTTGTATGACGTTTGCGGATTTATGCTGATCGAATTCTGTATTCGTGCAGGAAAACCATAGAGTAATTCAAAAGGGCTAAATGCGGTGCTACTGTGCGGTGTGGTGTTATACACAAACATTGAATATGATAGCCAAGTATCCCATGAGAGTTGGTCCTTGTTAACGTAGTGTCTGAGATATTCGGCCAACGTTCGGTGGCTACGTTCTAAGGCTCCATTTGTTTGGGGATGATAAGGTGTTGTTTGTATCTTTTTGATTTTTAGAATCTTACATATTTCTTTAAAAAGGTGGCTTAGGAAATTGGTGCCTTGGTCCGTTAATACCGCGTCGGGTATTCCGAAACGACATATGATTTTCTCCACAAAACTACGAGCTATGGTGGGTGCTTCCGCATTGGGTAGCGTAATAGCTTCAGTGAATTTTGTTAAATCATCTTGGAAAGTTAAGATGTACTTATTATCTTCGTAACTCGTTGGGAGTGGGCCAACAATATCCAAAGCTACGCGTTCGAAGGGGGTCGTACTTGTTGTGGTGATTTTCATGGGGATTTTTCTGTTTAGAGTTAGTTTATTTCTTTGGCATGAGTCGCATTTGCGGATGAATTCTTTCGTATCTTTTATGAGGGTTGGCCAAAAGTACCTTGTTTTAAGACGTTTGATTGTGCGGGAGAATCCCTGGTGCCCTTCAAAAGGTGAATTATGGAAGTCACGGAGGATTTGAGCGATATCCTGTCGGTCTTCGATATAGATTCTTTTGTCAGAGTAAAGATACACGGTGATCTTGGTTTGGGCGAATGTTTGTATGATGGCATTTTTAAGGCGGGGGTTTATTGGCTCTTGTTTTGGGATAGAAATGTCGATATGGTTTACCTTTTCTTTTTTACAATAGTTATGAATTTTGCTGAGTGTTTGTTCAAAGCTGGGTTCGGTTCCTATGTCTAGCGGCAACGTAGTAACAATATATAAAGGGGATTTAGCCGTGTTTGGGTATAATTTTATTTCGTTTGGATTCGGACGTGTATAGGTAGGGATGGTTTTAAGTATCTTTTCGGTTTAGCCTTCTTTATTGGGTAATATAAAGATCTGAATGGGTGACCGGGTTTTGGCATACTCTATGGGTTTAGAAATATCGATTATCTTACATTCGGTATGTCGGAGAGTAATTTCCTCACTTGCGGCTACTAATGGTTCAGCGGTGCCTTGACCTCTCGTTTTGCTTCTAGTGGTAACTAGTACCTTGCCTACCTCTTGTGTGTCTTGGAGGTTAATAGGGAGGCGGCTAAGTGCATCTGCGTTGGAGTTGTATTTTCCTGCCTTGTAAATAATTTGGTATTCATATTCTTCTAGCAATATTCTCCAACGAGCCAATCTTGATGTCGGGTCCTTCAGATTCATGAGCCACTGTAGTGGTTTATGGTCTGTACATATTGTGAACCTTCGTCCGTAGATGTAGGGGCGAAATTGTTTGACGGCGTAGATGATTGCCAGTAGTTCCTTTTCTGTAGTGCTGTACCTGGATTCGGCGTCGTTAAGGGTACGGCTAGCATAACAGATAGCTTTGTCCTGGCCAATTTCTCCCTGCGATAAGACCGCGCCTATTCCAATGTCGCTAGCGTCCGTAGTTACTATAAAGTCTTTATTGAAGTCAGGGTAAGCTAATATGGGAGGTTCTATAAGTTTATTTTTTAACGTATGGAAGGCTTCATCACAGAAGGGGTCCCATTTAAATGCTTCGGTTTTCTTTAGTAACTTCGTTAGTGGCTTTGCTATGGTTGAGAAATTGTCTATAAATCGCCGGTAGTATCCTATGAATCCGAGGAATGATTTTACTCCCTTGACATTCTTGGGTGTGGGGTATATTTTAGCAGCTTTAATCTTTTCGGGGTCTGGTTTAAGACCGTGTTCGGAAATTACATGACCCAGATACATTAGCTCCTTCTTCAGAAAAGTACATTTATCTGGTTGAAGCTTAAGGTTATTCTGACGTAAACAATTAAATATTCGTATAAGCTTTGCGTTGTGTTCTTGCAGGTTATATCCGTAAAGGACTATGTCATCGATGTATACAAAGCAGTCGAATCCTTGTAATCCCATTAAAACGTTGTTCATTAAACGTTGAAAAGTTGCGGGCGCGTTTCGTAGACCAAACGGCATACGGTTATATTCATAATGTCCATAAGGGGTACTAAAGCCGGTTTTGCACTTGTCTTCATTGTCCATTAGGATTTGATGAAATCCGCTTGCCGGGTCGAGGGTGCTAAAATAAGTTGCCCTCCCTAGTTGATCTAGTATGTCCGTGATATTTGGTAACGGATATGCATCGGCAACAGTTACTTCGTTTAACCTACGGAAATCGACCACAACTCTCCATCTCTTATTACATTCCCTGTCAGCCTTTTTTGGTACCAAGAGCAAGGGGGAGTTCCAAGGACTAGCACTGGGTTGGATAATACCACTTTGTAGCATGTCATTCACCTGTTTATGTATCTCGGTTTTTTGGGTGTCCGGGAGCCTGTAGGGTTTGGTAAATACGGGTGGTTTGTTTGGGTCAGTAATGATTCTATGATTTAGCGCTTCTGTAAATGAGCGGTTGTCACCCTCGAGAAAAAATAAATCATTGTATTCTCTACAGATTTGGAGGATAGCTTGTTTTTCTTTACAATTACAGTGACTGAGATCGATTATTGATGTTAACTTATTTAGCCTGCCTTTGATTAGGTCGTCGGATTGACTAGAGATCAGGTTGAAATCACTTAGCTTGTCCCATTTGAAGTCTACGTCTTTAGTATTCGCCGTTTGCTCTGTTTCCGAAGTGTTCATCATTAACACCTTTAATTTGGAGCTCTTGGGGCTGGTTAAGGTTTCGCCCACGTATATTCCTGGCATGATTCGTTTTTTTTTGAATGATTATATCGCCGGATATATACTGGTGTTTACTATTTAACGGAAAGTCTACAATTTGTTGGCTTCTGGGTTTTAAAGTGAAAGTTGCTCTTTCAGTCTTATATGCTGCTGGAACATTTTGTACTTCAGTCTTTGCTGCTGAAACTTTGTCACCCAATCTTCTCTGTTTTCGCTTTCTATTCTGTTTAGAGTTACTACTTTTTCCTTTTGATTCGAACTGAAGGTCTGAACAGGTGGCTCGTGATTCACATACTAGCTTATTACGGAATAGGCTCGGTGACTCGTTTGTAGAGCCGTATGGCTTTCTTGGATGCTCACTATCATTGCCCTTTGTCATTGGAATCTTCAGGATGTGTTTCTTGAAATCGATTACACATCTATATTTAAATAAAAAATCGTTTCCTATGATTCCGTCATAAGGCAGATTTATTTGTTCGGTGAGTAGGTGGAAAGGATGATCCATGAGCATGGTATGATCCTTGGTTTTTACTTCTAGGGCACCACTTACCGTCCCCAGGGTTTTCAAAGAATCACCTGCTAGTGTGGATATTGTGTAGATCTTGTCATCTTTTTTCTGATTCTTTAAGCACGATGATTTTAAAAGGCTAAGGTCGGCGCCGGTATCAATTAGAAGAGTCGTGTACATATTGTCTGCGGGAC